>OX387187.1:28052095-30640485 GCA_947561395.2 Buxus sempervirens | reverse complement strand
CTGAATTCAAAGTAATGTTATTACATGAAATTGATATGGTTTTAACATGAGTTGCAAGAGTTTGATTGTATATTACATTATCATGCTACTTTAATGTTTGAAATTGCATAAAATGTTGTTATCATGCATTATGCTGCTTACTGAGACGTTAGTCTCAAGCGTTTTGTTTTACCCATTTTGTTTTCAGATAAATTTGCAGAGCGAGCACAAACTGGGGTAGACAGAAATAAAGAACCTGATGATGACTAACACCCTGACGATTATTATTATCCTGGATAGGGTTGGGCAGTATATATTTTTGTAGTCGTCTATTTTTTGGATCTTGTATAAATTGTAAATGAGAAAGAGAGAAAGAGAGTGAAAACCTTAGTGAACTTTATTTTAAATCTGTAGATGTTGGATGGTTTAGTTTTTGGAATGATGTACATTGTCTATATGTTTATCTTGTGTCTATCAGGTATTGGGGGCTTAGCCCATTCTTGTAAATACAGGCCTTATATAGCCGTTTTTCCGAAAATTTTAGGATTTGAATATAACTGCTTTGGTTAGTTTTTTTAAACTTAGGAATGCATTTCTGGGACCTCACCTGATGTCAAGGAACCGGCATATACCTTTAATGAACATGTCCGAGTCCGGGACGTCACAGTCGTCTCACGTGCCGTTCACGAGATTGCTGTGTCCACATGTCAATAGGAGCTTGACCCAGTAGACATCGCTGTAAAAGCTCTCGCTATAGAAGAAATCGGTTCATTTTGAGAGGTCAAGTCTTCGATATTATCTATGAAGAAAGGTTTCATTGGCCATTGCACCAAGGTTCCTTTTTGAACAGATTTGAAACTTTTATTTAATTTTCTTTCTTCGATGTTTAGAAATTCATTAATCCGCCAAAAAGTGTTTAGTTCCTGTCTATCTTATCCAATTGGAATTTCAAGGTTTTTTTTTATCGCCTTAATGACTTTCTCATCCTTATTTAATTTAATGTGTTGATTATATAAAGGATTAATGATATTGACATGACTTTTCTTCGCTTTCTTCTTCGTGTTCTTCAACCAACCAAAATTTTGAATTTTATTATTTTTTTCATGCATCGATATGTAGTGGGCTAAATGTCTCTTAGACAATTGCCTATTTGATCTATTATAACCAAAGACGAAATATATGCCAAATTTGTGTATGAAGCTTTACTGTTGGACTAGCAAATCTTACATGGAATGGCCGATCGGGTCTAGTTCTTATATCATTATGTAATGCCCCAGTTTCATGAGCAACAATATTGTTTGTTTTAGCCTATTGGGCCTCATGGTTTTGCTTTTGGGTTTTACCCCAAAAGGACTCGTCATTTGAGGGAGTTACAAGACTATATATATATATAACTTCACTTCCTTCTTCTTAAGCAATGTGGATTTCGAGACCTCACACAGATTTCAAAAAATCTCTCCCAAATCTTGCTTATTTAGAAACATTTTATTCTTTTTTCTTTGTAGTCACTTTTAAATATCTGTGCTTTTTCTTTCAAGCAAAAAAAATCAAAGAGAAATTTGGTTTTCTATTTTTATTCTACCTCCAAGCAAGAACCATAATACAAAATTTTATTTCCAATGTTGTTCCATGTGATGTAATGTCTTGAATTTAACAAACCGGAAAGTTCATTAGTTGGGGCCACAAAGTTTTGTGAGTATTATATAAGGGACCACAAAGTTTTGGGAGTATTATATAAGGGGGAAATTAGGTCCTTCAGTGCGTGTTGCATTTTGTTGTTTTGACAAAGGTTTAGGTTTTCTAAGAGAGTAGTGATGGCGCTCAGAAGATCCTATTGTATTTGCCTAGCTAGCTTGTTCTCTAATAGAATAACTTCACACTAAATGCCCGTGGGCATAGGCATTTAAGGCCAAACCATGTAAATTTGTGTCTCCATATTCTTTGTTTTGTTTTATTACTGTTTTGTTCTAGGCATTTTTACTTGGCGACCATAGCCAATACCATGTAGCCAGCCGGCACAAACATTTGTCAGGTCTGTGCTAGCCATGTAGGTCCATGTGGCTGCATGGAATTGGCTACAGTTGGACCATTTTAAAGATGGTCCAACCGTAGATGATTCAAATCTTTAATGATATTGACCTTTTTTCAATTTCTTCTTTGTGTTATTCAACTAACCAAAATTTTGAATTTTATTAGGACTGAAAAATGGGATTAAAATATCAGTAGGAGCAATAATTGGCTATTTTGATCTATTATAACCAAGGATGAAAGATGTGTACAAGTTCGTCGTATGAAGCTAGTGTGCACACCCATGCTTTACCATTGGACCAACATATCTTTCATGGAGTAGCTCCACCATGTTTACCTTTATTGTTATATAGTCCAAAAAAAAAAAAAGAAAAGAAAAAATTATACCCCTTTTCACAAATCTCTATGCTTCTTCTAACCAACAAAACTACAGAGAAATTTGATTTTCTATTTGTATATTGCCTCGCCAAGTAAAAAAAAAAACCACAAGAGAAATTTGAGTTTCCCAATGCTGGCCTTGTGATGTAGATGTGTTGAATTTAACGATGGGATCACGAAATTTTGGCGGTCCAAAAGGGACTATAATTTTATTTATAGCTTCGAAGTAGGTAGGAAATTACTGATCTCTCTTGTAGAATAACTTCACCTTGTACATACACCCGTGAATGTAGGCATTTAATGCGAAACCACGTATATTTGTATCAATCTCCGTCTTGTTCTTTGTTTCCATTTCATTACCCTTCTCTTCAGGATATATATTGATCTATTTCTTATAGCAGTTTAGCCATTTCTTACGATCTATGGGTCCAACGGTCATCTGTTTCCCAACAGGCCCTCTCTCTTACCCTTTTGCATATATCTACAAACTGTACTTAAAAGGGAAGGTTTTGCGGTTTTCATCCGACTTATCGAACTACCCGAATTGCCCTTCCTCCCCCCATGTATTTACGGAATTGGTTAGACCCTTCCACTGTCTCTTCTTCCCCAAGTTATCACCGACACCGTCTCCACTTCTTTTTTTTGTTTTTTTGATATAAGACACCGTCTCCACGTTTCTTCTTCCCCAAGTTATCACCAACACGGCAACACCCTCTCCTTCACCCATTGGTCGTTGTTTCTAGGGTTCTACGATTCTACGATTCTGCTTCTAGGGTTCGCCCATTGGCTGTTGCTGCACAGCAAGGCCCTTCACATCACTTCTTCTCCCTCCAACCTTCTATAATCTCAAGTTGCAGTCATCATGGCCGAGCTTCCTCTACCATTGGCTGCCAACAGGCGGCTGCTGCCACCGACGTCTTTACATGAGTTTGGGATGAAGCCAAAGCGTAGGAGCCCCTGTTGTGCATCTGTGTTGGTGAGCCACGGCATCCCCAATTGCCGCCCCTCTTCCCCCGCAGCGTTATTCCTCCTGCTTTTGCCCTCCGCCTCCTCAATCACAGGTATTCTTCCACCCATCGCCGTCTGTGGTGCCGATATCTAATTATTGCTAAAGGTTAATAGTGCCGTTCCACTCCCATGCTTTAGACAACCTACCTCAGATGCACTCCTGCGCATTGCAGAGTGCGTTTGGGATGGGTGCTTGTAAAACAAGGTCTTTCTCAGATACTGAAACCTATTTCTAACACACACGGTGATATTGCTTTTTTGCGAAACCCTCGTTCTTTGATGGATACTGATCTCTGCAATTTCAGTCTTTGAATGAGGTTTCATGCAACATGTTGGAAATAGGTAGAGCCGATGGTTCCTCCACGGTGCTGCATATGAAAAAGTTGTATGAATTGTGCATCCTTCAATTGTAAGGAGATGCACTTGCCGTGTGTGTGCCGTATTTGGGAACATCCATCTCAGAACATCCTTGATACGAATTATATCAAGGGATTGTTTCATAACCACCTTCTGATATATTCCCTTTTGTGCCATTTTTAGCCAGCAAGTCCATGATTGTATAGCTGTAAGTTGTTTGAGATTTATAACTTTTTTCTTATTTTTTTTTTTTTTTGAATTTTTGGGAGATTTTGATTAGCACTAATGATAAAATGCATGTCTTTGTTCAGCCGACACATGCATGCACATGAAGTTTAAAATATATCAAATGAAGTTTAAATCAAAATTATTCCTTCTGTAAATAAATAAAATACAAAAGTTGAGTAATGGGTATGATATCTAATTTTCATAATTAAGATTTGGGATTAATAGACAAACACTTGACAAGTCCAAAAGATCTGAATTTGACACTATCATCAAAGAGACAAAAGTACAAAAAAGAAATGAAAAAGGATTAAGAGAAAAGGCCTTGCATCTTTTTATTTTTTTGTGTTTTGTTTTGTGATACAATTGAAATGATTTTCCCTGTTTACTAAAGTACTTCCAAGTAGAAAAACAAACTTTATCATGGGTTATAATTCTTTTTAATCTTTGGATTGCAATTCATCTATAAAACCAAAAAAAGGAAAACGGTAGAAATGCTCTTAATATTCTTTCATGTTTGTAGTTATAGAAATGAATTCACATGTACATTCACAAGCATGTGAATCTATCTTTGGTGAGTTTTGCATTACCGTGCACACCACTATCCATTGTGAGCGATGGTCACATTATAGTGTACTTTATAGAACTACGTACATTCTTCCTGCCCGTGCATAACCACTGTCCAATATATATGCACTTAAATTTATGTTGAATGCTTGCATTTTGCAATGTTGTTTTACAATTTCCGTGCTTCATTATCACCGTGGTAGGTTCAGATTATGAGTGATCAATTGGGTGCTGTTTTGTGCAGAATTTTTAGGTTGGTTCTAACTAGATCAATTATGGTGCTCCCCACGCCTCCTCCTATTGTTCATTATCGAAATGACCTTTTATAGTTGTAGACACCCCAAATTGCACTGTCAAAATGATCAATAATTACCAAAAATCATTATCTCCTTGAAGGCCAGCACAGAATTTGAGAAAATGAGTTTTTTCCTTATATCCGGCAACTCAGGCCGGATACAAGTGTTTTTCTTCGTATCCGATGGAACATGCCGGATACAAGCAGACCTCAGTGTATCCGGTATCATAGGCCGGATACATTAAGGCACTTGTGTATCCGGCCTGATATGCCGGATACATAAGTTTTGCTCAAAATTAGGGTTTTCCGAGAGCTTTTCACTTTTACCATCATGTCCCTCATTAAATGAGGGAAAATCTCGGAAATAGCCTTAGGGTTAAGGTTAGTGGGCTATAGACATTATATTGTGTCTACCATTCTCAGCAACCCTAACCCTAACCTTTGCCTATAAATAGGAGGCTCCTCCTTAAGCAAATGGCCATTAACTATTGTTTTGAATTCTCACCAAGAAGAACTCCAAGAGAAGAAGGAAACCGCTGCGGAAGTGCTTCCAGAACCCAGGTAAGCCTCAAACTTTTCTTTTATTTTCTGTCTTTACATTTCTAGATCTAGATCTCTTCTTCTACCTTTCTGTAGAGTAAGGCCCTCTTTGTGTGTGAAAATCCTTCCCCGGCTCAAAGTATCTCGAGACTCCCCCTAGCCGTAAAACGTGAAGGCGGGATCTAGGAGAAACGAGACTGGGGATTGACCGTAGTACTAGAACCTATGTAGCATAAAGCCTTTTGATTGATTGTAAACCGTTTCATATTCAAAGTACCCTTGATTATCTTGAAGAACCGTGTTTAACGGGGAGAGATAACAGAGGGAAACGATAATGGAACGGAACCCTAAGCTGTTTTAGAACCTTATTTTGATGAATATGTATGCATGCTATTGATCTTGTTTGGTTTTTCACACTTGCACATACATATCACTATTTTGGTGGGATAGGCTCACATTTGGGGATTTATTACATTCATTGTGATAAATCTCAAATAAATGGCCTCAATCAATTCTGGAATATCTTTGGATGATTTTTAAAGGTTTTGTGTTCATCTTGCACGAATTGCACACACTTTGTCACATTTTTGCGTTGTTTTTCTCCAAAAAAGGGCTTAACTTGACAGCAACTGTACCCCGACTTCGGACACTCATAACTTCATCGTCCGGATGAATTTTGGAGTGATTCCAGAACCATGGGAAAGGTGAGGCTGTATAGTTTATATCCACCAAATTTCATTAATTTCTAGTGAGCGGATTTTTGACACCTCTCTGTCGAAGTTGATTGGACAGTTCAGGTTCAAATACAGAACTTGTCATTTCAACGGAGCGCCATGTGTTCATTTTAAATCCGATTCGAGTGATTTTTGTTTCTGGGCACTCCTTTATGAGTCTATTTTCAAATCCAATTGGTTTCATAATTTTTTGACTCCATTTGAATTATTGGTAACGGATTTACTCAGAACTGTTCATCAGTACTTTTCTGGGTAAATCTGTGATCTTCGGGGCCTGTTCGGGAAGTCACCCAAGGCACATCCAAATGAGTTTTTGTATGAGGCTAGTTTCTTTTGAAAGATGGCCATACAGATTTCATTGACACCAAATTTCACGGATTTCTATGGAGTAGATGTTTCTAGGTGATTTTCCAAAGTTGCCTACTTGTTGCTTTTAATCATCCCCAGCAGCAACTTTAAAGGAGCATAACTCCTAGGATTTCAACCGGATTGACTTGAAATTTTGCATGAGTCTCTTATTTACCAAGATCTTTCAAATGGATTTGGTTTGGTTCAATTTAAAATTGGATTTGAATGATTTCCAGACAAATGGCATTACTTTTCACCGAATTTTCCGGATTTGATTCAACTTGGCTTTGTACACTCTTTTGCTTGGATTTTTTTATCCTTTTATGACATTTCAGAAATGATATTGACATAAGAGAAGATCTAGAATCCATTTGGATCTTCGTGTGAATATATCATACATTTGTTCCTTTTTCAAGGTTTTTGATAATTTTTAGCAAGCTTTCTTATTTCTTTTTTTGCATGAACAAACACTTGGCAACCACCTTGTGTGGGTGAATGGGGGTGCTAACACCTTCCCCCATTCATAATCTAATCCCCTTACCCATCTCTGGATTTGATTTTCAAGTAGGGTTATTTTTACCCTAGAATTTGTCTTTTGGCTATTTTTGCATATCTTTGAACTTTTAGGTGTCCATTCACACCCCAAAATTCTGAATGGTGGCGACTCTCCTACTTTTGCGTCGATCCCCGTGTGTTGACGGAGGGATGATCATTCCGGTGATTTTTTCCCGTGTCTCACAATAGTAAGTGATTGCATAGTTTTATTTATTTTTAATACGTTACTTTAACGTGTATACCATGGATATATGATATAATGGGCGTGCTTTTTTGACTCTTCCTTCACCTAGCCTATTGCTCGTGATGACTCAACTCACCTTGGTGTTGGGATTGACTCCCTACCAATAGATTTGGTGATGGTCGAAATTGTGTCACGTGTCGTTCAGTCGGATACTGGTTTACAAGACTGGGTTTCCTTGAGCATTACATTAGTATCTCTATCTTGAACTATGTTTCATTTGTTATGCTATATTGTTGTTCTCACGAAAAGCCTCTGCCATCAGGTGTCAAGGACTTTATGCGGCTACGCATGTTGCGTATGTTTTGGAACGAGCTCGCATTGACCATGCACAATTAATGACTCCATTTTGTGATCAGTCATATGGGGAGTTGTTGGAGCGATGTGTTGTGGCGAGAAATGTTGATGCATCTTTGGTTCTTGGTTTGGTACTGGGTTTCGTCTCTGAATTCCTATCTCAATTGTTAAGTACTTTTCGATTTCGACTGCGATTTATCTTATGCACGCTAACTTCGCTTTTGTAGAGCTACTGTTTCTGTCTTGGAGATGTCAATGGTTGATTCCCTTATCTTGTTATGGCATCTTTGAGGTATGAATATGCTTTGTATGCATTATCGATGGTGCTTTTTTATCAAGAGGGCAGCGTCATATGGTAGTGGAGGTACTAAGAGGTGTCGTGGCTAGGAATTTTAAATTTGATAAGACATCCATACCATGAAAAGTCTTATGCAAAGTAGTATGTGTTAATTTTAAATTTTAATATTCTTCAACAATGAAAAATTCCACATACTGTTAATTTCTATGTATATTATATGTGATCCACATCAATAGATATTTGCTTGATGATTGGAGGTTAGAAGGAACAAGGTAACGAGCCTTAAGGTAATTATTTTGCTGCATTATATAGATATATGCAATTGTTGTATTTGCTATTAGGGATTATTCCATAGAGACTTAATATTAAATCCCTACGGATTTAAATTTTAGCACATTGGACACGTGAATGAAATAATGGGGCAAGTGGAGCTCTCCAAATAAGCTGCAACATGCAAAATCCAACATTTCATAAGGTTCCCAAGTTTGAAGCCTTAATTTCATCAGACAATCTTTATCTTTTCGAATAATATTTCTTGATAAAGAATGTCATAAAACATAATTTAGGGTTAAGAGTTAAATGTCTTGGGTTGGAAAGTGTTTTTTACACAATACCAGTTGATAAATGGGCTGCAATCAAAGCTTTTTGGAGCCGAAAAGGTATGCATGCCACTTTTATTACACCCACTGTATTCAATGGCATTGTGACCAGATCACTTGCCTCTTGTGTTTTAACATTTAGATCTTGGGGTAATGTTTAGGTATTCATTTTATTTAGTTTTGCAAATGACACTTGGTTAATATTTGTCATACTGTGAAATTTTTTTGGTATTGTGTTATGTCAAACATAAATAATGTTCATTGCTTATGACTGCAAATGCATGAATCATCGTTAAACATATACCCTGTTTGCTTTATGCTAATTAAAATACCGTGGTTCATTTTATTTTGAAATGCCATGGAAGCAGCTAAAGTCTACCAAAAAACTTAATTGATTTTCAAAATGCTACAAGCGATGCTTCTTGAACAAAAGTGAGAAATCATGTCTGACTCTATCCAAACAAACTGTGTAACTAGCGTTATAATCTAATTTGCTTTACAATGAGAATTTGGGGTTTGGGAACTTTTTGATGGAGGTTGGATCCATGAAAGATGTATAAAAAATTGGTAAAAGAATTTCATGCCAATATCATGTATTCATTTTGTGCAGGTTACGCCTTTGTATGTTTTAGAATCCTTATAATCCCCCAGCTGTGTTTTCTGATTCCAGTTTTTCACAGAATATAACCCAAAGCTACTGGAGTCAACCACCTAGATCACCAAACAACATGCTGTGAAGGTATGATGTGTTCAAGATTACCCGCTTCACCTCACCTTCTCTTCCTTGCATGGACATTTAGTGCCAGGAGTGTAAGAATTGGAAATTGTTTTTCCCCTGCTTGGTAATAAAAACCTTGAAACTAAATAAAAAAGGGGAAAGCCCCAACTACTTGGAACGAGACGTTTAGTCGATGTTGTCATTTTTAGTGAGAAACCTTCCGATGTTTTGTTCTTAGATATTTTCTATTTCCTGTTTTCCTTTGATCTCTCTGAAATTTAGTTATTGCTCCTTGAATTTATATTTTGTTTTGCCTTTTGAAATTTTAATCCTTATTACAGCCCTGAGTTTATCTGTTTGACAACTATATATATTTGCTTTCTTGTCAAATGCTTTCTAAAGGTTAGGACTTCAGGTCTTGGTTACCATAAACATTCTCTTTTTGTTTAGTACTACTATTATTGATTCTCACCTTGCTGGGAAAAATTTTTGTTCACATTCAAGATTCACCTGTCTTTAAATATATTAACAGCCTTCCTCCTATAAAGCCTGTGAAACCTTTGTTTTAGGTCTAAAAAAGTGAAAATGGGGAACTTGTAACTTTATAGAATGCCAGTGAAACCTTAAAAATTGGCCACAATAAACCCTTTCATCTGCTCTACCAATCTAGCAGCATATATTATTTGGGAACTTCAGAATGAGTGGTAAGGATTCTGATACAATCATTAGCACTAATATAGACTCTGTTACAGACTACTTTCTACTGTTAAAAATTATTTTCTTATGAGAGCCATTATTTATAGCCGAAGTGTATCAATGACAATTTGATTTCCTGTACACTCTTGGTGTACATATATTTATTTTTTGGACTTGCTTCTTTTTTTAATATAATCTATCCCCCACTATTACTGATAAAAGAAAATTTGTTTATACATTCCAATTTGATTTCGTGTTCATTTATTATAATGAATTTAGCAAATCAATACTGCAATTAACTTTATTTTGGCAAATACATTATGAACTCTAGAATTAATCTCCTAAAGTAATGCCAAAAATGTTTCATAACGTTAGTCGTTCAATCTTAAAATTAGTTATTTATGTTCGTTAACCTCTTTGGTATACGTAGCTCACTTAAGCTTTTATTTCTGGATGGTTCTTTTCTAGCCTAAGTCTCTGATGTTTGATCATTTTCTCTTGTGGGCATGTGGCCATCCAATGCAAGTTAACAAAAAAGAGGGCTCTTCTATGGAAACCAATAAGCCTTCATTTGACTTTTTTATGAATAGGCCGGTGATGCAATGTATATTAAGTTAGCAGCCTATGGGAGAATTTTACTTCAATCATTTGACACCTTCGGAAAATTAATGCATTATTCTCTATGAGTATATAAGCTACAGATATGGGAAGGGAAATTAGAGAATGATTCAGTGATTTATTTGTTGCATTTAACAACACATTTGGAACTCCTAAAAAAAATGAGAAGCTATTGTCATGAAGCTCATGTTTATCAATTATTTAATCTTTGCTGGTCTTTGGAAGGTTAAAAATCTGAAGGATAGGTTACATGCATTGTTTTGCAAAGTTAAACATAGTCCGATTAAGCTTACTTTGTTGTAACCTCAATTATGCTTTTATTTCTATACATTCTTTTCTAGCCTAAGTTTCTCATCTACTGTTGTAACCTTGATTATGCTTTTATTTCTTGACATTCTTTTCTAGCCTGGGTTTCTCATCTACTTTCATTTCCCCTTATTAAATCTTCATTCATCCAATTTAAGTTCACAATAACAAGTGATTTAAGGCCAACAAGCTTTCCTTCAATTTTTCTGAATGGGTTAGTGATCCCAAGTATATTAAGCTGTTAGCCTTGGGAAGGATATATATTGTTTCCATTATAACTGGAATGTATAAATCAATTCGTAATTTAAAACCGAATCAATCCGATCGATTCGATAAAACATATTATATTATATATTTATATCTCAATGCTAATTAACATACTGTCCGGCCATAACTATAGATGTTGCTTGGACTACAACTATACTATTTAGACTGGGATTCTCAGTCCTTAGATCACAAGATCACCACACACAGCACATTTCGGATAAGAAACATTTCTAGTAAGTCCCCTTTTATAGAAAAATACCAATCACATTGCTTGCACTGTCAAGCGGAATTAGTAATCTCAAGGATATATATTGTTTCTATTAAAAAAATTAAGAAAAAACAAGTTATTGATGAGATTATTTGTGGATTTTCATCTATTTTTTGCACTTGCAGGCCATTGGCTATGACTTTGACCATGATGATTACCACAGGTGCTGATCACATTCTCTCTCTTCCCCCTTTTTCTTCTATCGCTACTTTTTCCATCTTTGCATTTGTTTATTGAAATTGTTATACTTCCTTTTCCATTGTTCAGTTGTGTTGATTGCCATATTGTATTCTCAACATTATGTACCATATACATACTACACCCTTCTTCCTAAATGATTGATTTCTATTTATTCCTTTGGTAAGGTACACAAAAATATTTCTCCACATAACGTAATTGCTAAGCCTTCCTTCTGCAATTAAGCTCAACATGGTTTCATGATTAATTTATATTAACAATACTATGAATCCTACTACTTGTGATAAGTCTGTGGTGCCGTGTGTATAAAATTGAGTTGTATTGTTTATGATGGAATATGAATTTTGGGAAAAAAGTTTGCTTCAATTTGGAGTTGTGGAAACCATCTTCACTGTATTTTGTAGTGATTTTTTCAGGAATGTTTAACTTTTTGGTTGCATTATTATTCTTTTTATACTTGAGGTAATCATTGAATGCTTTTCTTTTGGTGGGAATAACTAAACAAGGCTAAAAGGCATCCTTGAGGCGTAATGAATATCTACATGTGAGGTGATAGGTGCTTTAACTGGTTTGTTGTGTACCTTATCATGAGTGTCAAACAGAAGGAAATTTGAGGCTCTATGACTCAAAACAAGAACTCTGTAACTCTCTGTCTTATTTTGTTTCCATATCTGCCTACCAATTTCTTCTTGTTCTCTTAGGAACTTGAGAATGAATTTCAGGGTTCCTCTCAAATAAGGACTTGTTTGATCCCCTAACTTACCGAACAAACATAAGATTGTCAATAAGGGATTTAGGCTTGTTTTGAAATTCTTTATCAAAATTTCTTAGTTCCAAAATAATTCAATAGGTGTTGTTTGCTCTACTGCCGTGTAGATAATGCATTAACTTAAAAAACATGAAACTAAAATTTTCATATTTCAAGATTGTCATTTGTGTTCACAATATCTTCATGTTAAACTATATAGCATTTCTCTATCAAGGATCAAATTCGTTCTCTGCTATTTGTAAATGGAAGGGCATGATTTGTAACACTGATGAGCTACCGAAGATGAATGATTGCCAAGCACTTCTCAAGACGGATTAGGTGATAGTTCAATTCGAGCTAAAACAAAGGGTTCTTTGTTGGTATTGATTTAAGCTTTAGTTTTTGTTTGATAAATTAATTACATTATATCTGATTGGGTAGTGAATTAAGTTCATTTTGATCCATTATATGTATCTGTCATTTAATATTGATTAGCTTATGGGAATGTAGTGGAGTAGCTACGCATGGAGAAGAGAGCTGGTCAAGTGTTAAAGAGATGGGAGGATTGGAGGATAGTTCCTGCTCTTACTTAAAAGTGCATTGCCAAATCAGACGTTCACGTTGTAGGAACCTCCAAGTCATCAAAAGCGAAGCAACAACATCCTCTTTGGTCTCGTCTTCCCTTTTTTTTTTTTTTTTTTTCCAGATAGTACCATTAAAAACTGGAAAAAAAAAAGTATTTGCCTATAAGAAGTTTCTGTAAGTTGCTACAATTGATATATGCTTAGATTTTATAATATACAAGGACTTTACATATGTTCTTTAGCATCTGTTGATAACGAACTTCTGTAGGAGCTGTCCCTGTGGTTGTTGGTGCTCCAAATATGCAGGACTTTGCCCCTTCCCATGGTTCAGTTTTGGAGATTAGGGAACTGAAATGCGTTGCTTCCTTTGCCATGACTATGAAATACCTTGCAGAGAATCCTAATGCTTATAATCAATAATTTAGGTATTATATGCAACTTTTTGGGAAAAGCTTCTTATTTCCTTTAGCCAGTTTTGATTATTTTTAAGTTCACAGGTACATGCCATTATTTTATCTAACTTTTGTAGAGCCATTTATCCTTTATTATTTTGTTATTTTACTATTCATTCATAATGGTAGGATGATGGGTACGCAATATCCTTATCCAAGAGAGATAGTTTAGACTTACAGGCTATTTGTTGGTCTTTATTGGATATCTACATGGATAGGTATGGGTCTGAATTGTAAGGACATATCTACGAGATGCACCTACATGAATTTGATGCCTAAGGAAAAGTTCTCATCATAGTTCTTGCATATTATGATCTTATTACAAAGGATTTTTACTTTTAAATACCTTATATTTAAATATATTTATTCCCATATGTTTTGTTCCATTAGTATTTTTTTATTTATCATAATTGTTCCTTGTTATTTGAGCATGCACTTTGTTTTTTAAGTATGTTTAATAAGTTTCTTACCTAAAGAAACCATTAGAAAGTTAATTAAAAAATTTTTGCCTTACTATAAAATTTTAAAGAGCTGGTTATTTTCGTTTTTTAATTCAAAGGCCCACCACGTGCTACTAATAATGGACTCCGAACAAGTAGGGATTAGTTCACTCAACCCCATTTACAAGAGTCGACTCTTGAAGGTTCAATGTGGATTTCGAGACCTCACACATAGATTTCAAAAAATCGCTCCCAAATCTTGCTTCTTTAGATTTCAATGGGGGCGACTGGCGACTGGCAATTGGGGGCGGCTGGCGATTGGGGGCGACTGGCGATTGGGGGCGTCTGGTGACTTGCGATCAAAGTGTTCCCAGCGTTCGCAGGCGACTGGTGGCTGGCGATTGGGGGCGACTGGCGATTGGGGGCGTCTGGTGACTTGCGACCGAAGTGTTCCCAGCGTTCGCAGGCGACTGGCGTCTAGCGATTGGGAGCGACTGGCGAAGAGTGCGTCTGGTGCCCGGTGACCAGAGGGTGCGTCTGTGTGCGTCCGAACTTTTTCGGGGCATTTGTTTATCGGAGATTGAGAGACAGAGGCTGTTGTGCGGAGCTCAGATTGGGCGTGTCCTTCGTTCAGAGGTCGGCTTCTGCTGGGTCTCTGAGCAAGGTTTTTTAGCAGGCGCCATTTGGCACTCTTGGACGAGTGGTTATGCTCAGGTGAGTTAGATTACATGAGTATGCCTGATGCTCCGTCTGGTACGCCCCATGTTCCGACTGCTGGTATGGAGTTAGGCTCAGGCGAGGTGGCCGATTAGTCCAATGGCGCCATTGCTGCGAATTTGTTGCCGCCAGCTGGTGAGATTTAAAATTTGAAAACTTTGGGGGTTACGGGGGAGCCGGGACAGCTCCCTCTGACCCAGGATCCGAGAAATTTGGGTAGTTTGGAACCATCAACAGGTCCTACGGTCCTGTTCAAGCTAAGGCTTGGAGTGAATTGTTTAAAAGTGGAACATCGCCTAGAACAAAGCTATCTTTCTACACGCCTACATCTGTGAATGGAGCGACAGTGATCAACCCTATGGAGTGGCCCAAGAGGGATGTGAAGCATGGAAGAACTGCATTGTAGGGCACTTCATTGATAAAAAAAACTCCCATTCAGTATAGTGAAGGTAAGTGCTGAGAAACTGTGGAAGAGCGAAGGAGAACTTCAAGTATCTACAACAGACACTGGATTCTTCTTTTTCAAGTTCAGCAATGAACAATCAAAGATCAGAATTCTTGATGCAAATCCATGGCACTTTGGAGGGAAGTTAATGATCCTACGAGATTGGGAGCCGAAAATGAGTCTCAAACGACAAGAGTTCGAAAAAGTACCTATTTGGATAAAGCTTTTCAACATTCCTACTGAGTTTTGGACAGTAAAGGGGATGAGCTACATTGCAAGTGGAGTGGGGCGACCTTTATTTATGGACGAAGCTACAGAGAAACGAGCTAGACTATCATTTGCAAGGGTGTGTGTTGAAATTGATACAAATTGCAAGTTTATGGAATCTCTACAATTAAACTTGGGGGACAGATTAGAGGAAATCATAATTGAATATCCATGGAAGCCATTCTTGTGCCCAAAGTGTTCAGTCTTCGGTCACAATGAGAGGAATTGTCCCAAAAGGGTTGCCACTGAGTGGAAACCAACCGGGAGGATAATTGACCTTGATGCTGATCCGATTCAAGAGAGGAATGAAGAGGATGAATGGCAATTGGTGCAAAAGAGAAGGAATGCTAACAAGGATAAGCAACCTATGGAAGAATGGGAGTGTAGTGAGAAATATGATCAGATCCCAAAAGAGAACACCACTGAGATCTGCCCTGAAAATCCTATGTGGTCTTTAACGGAGGAAGGAGGAGTTAACCGTCGGGCAGTGGGTAATGAAGAAGCAGGTAGATGCCCAAGGGTCTAAAGTGGGCGATGCAAGTGCACAAGTAGGGTTACACACTGACATACCAGAGGAAGTCCAATCTCCAAATTCCTTTCAATTGCTCAACTCTGAAGGTGCCGACAACTCAGACATGAAGAACAGTGGGTCTGGTAATTCCAACAAAAAGAAGCAAAGAAAGAAGTTCTTGAAACAATTGCTAGTGGATGAAATCGAAATGAAGGCTGCCAATGCTAAATCAAAAAGCAAGAAAGGTGGGGAACCACCAAGGGAACTCAGACCCTCATCTTCATGATTAGTTTAGCATGCTGGAATATTAGGGGTCTAAATGACCCCTCAAAGCAGAGAGCAGTGCAGCAACTGATCTCTGACCATAAGTTAAGTTTGATATGCCTTCTTGAAACTAAGATCAGACAGGTGAATAAAAGGAATATAGTCAATAGATTGTGTCCAACATGGAGCTGTTTGGACAATTATTCTGATGCACTCAAAGGAAGAATTCTGAAATGCTAGAATCCAAATGAAGTCACTGTTGGTGAAACTAATGCCAACACATTAAATTAGGACAAAAAAGTACACATACTTGTTGAGCTAGTTCTCTTGTTGGTGAAAGTACAAGGCCAAGTGGATTCCTTTTCTTTGACGTTCTCATTTGTTCCTTTTGCAATATATGCATGAGAACCGGAACCCCAAATGCCAAAGTTTTACCTGATCACAAGAAAACACGTCACATCATCAAACTAAATAGAATAAAACATTACGCAGGGAACAAAGAAAACACAACCACTTCAACTAAAACATCAAATAGACGAAATTTTGAAAAAGAGAACAGTCTCTAATGCAAAATTCTAATGTATACCAGATCCAGTCGCCGCAATTCCAATGAAATCCCGCCCATCCAAAAGGAAAGGCCAAGCATGAGACTGGATTGGCGATGGTTTGCTGAAATTCTTGCAGCATTCAATCACCTCGTCGGGAAGTCGAGATTCAGCAAAAGAACTCAGAGCCGAATACTTCGATTCCTTTATATTATTTCCGGACACAGTCACACCATCCTCACTCGCTAACTCCTCATATTGGCCTCTCTTAGCTTCAACATTATCAAACACAACAGATTTCTTCTGCCTCTTACTCTTCTTCTCCAATTCCGTTACGGTTTCATCTTCCTTTCCATTCTCAAATTCCATCCGCTCACTGCGATTCAATTCCCTCTTTTTCTTCTCCTTCTTATTCTTTCTCTCTTGTGCATCGCTTCCATGGCTTTCCGAGACTGCTAGGGTTCCGTTCTCTTCTTCGCCAACAAGCTCAACTTCTTCCTGCTTCCTCTTCCTCTTCGCTTCCCCTTCATGCAGTTCTGATGCTTGATTTTCCCCACTTACATCAAAGTGTTCTGTTTCCTTGTCCTTCCTCTTCTTCCTCTTGTTCTTCTTTATCTTCTTAGTTTCAAAATCTCCACCGTTCTCTGTAACTTCCAAGGCTTCTGGTTCCATTAGACGTCGTGCTTCTTCGAGTTCTCTTCCCATTCTGTAAGCAAAACGCGAACCAGAAACAAAATTCCACGAAACCAAACAGGTGACTCCGCTTAAGAGATTAACAAAAACACCATTGCATACGAGATTAAATTACGAATGTAACACTCACCGAATGGCTGAGTCTATGACTTCCTTTGTGACCATGTAGGGCTGCAAGCCTGCAACGGGTGAGATTCCGACCCGATCTAAGATCCAATCCCATTAATTCAGCGTCATTCACCTCCTCTATTTTTGTTTTATACGGCCTCCTGCCTGCTTCAGCGTCATTCACCTCCATGTTTTCAACTCCTTCTATTCCGGCCACGTTTCAGCACTCGTGTCAACCTGCATGCTCACCTCCATGTCTTCGTCCTCATCGACGGCCTCGGAGCGCGATGCATCGCCTCTTTGAAGCCCTCTCCCAATCTCTTTCACTCCAGGTGATTCTATCTTATCAACGATGGATCGATCAATTTTTGTTTTTCTTAATGACATCGAAGTTTTTCGATCGGATAAATCTACTCACATGCTGTTTCTGGGGAATTTAAAAAAAAATGTTTTTTTAAAGCATATTGAGTTCGTTGTTTTGCCTTGCTTCATGTGGTACTCAGTTTGGTGCTCCATTGATGCAGCGGTTGGTCTGTGGATTGGGGATTCTTAAAACAGCTAATCCGAACATCTCTTTTTATAAAATATGTAACTTGCTTTTCTAATTTGCTGTCTTGATTATCCTTAATTGCAGGTGATAATCCTCAGACGGTAAAGACAAGGCTGAGGCAGTGGGCCCAAATCGTTACTTGTTCGGTGCGGCTATCTTCTTCCTGAGGAGCCGAACTTCACCTGTTTGATATAATTCCTCACCTATTTTGTCATGTGAAAAGAGGAGAAAGAACCCCTGAGATTCGGTATGTGTTTTCCTTGTGTGAACATTTTGACCTTGTCTTATGTTTTCTTTTCTTGTTATAGAAGATTGACGACTTGGAAGTTGTCTGTTTCTGTCTAAACTCTAATGTGAAAGGCTTGTAGCGTGTTATTGTGCTGAAGAGCTGAGTTGAACCCGATAAACAAGTATAGAAATAAATGGCTTTTTGTTTTGTTTCGGTTGGGGTGGCGTCCGGTTGCATGGTGACTCCTTCAACGGAGTTGGCGTATATCGAGGTGACCGTTTCCTTGGGATCACAGCTGATGGAACAAAGATCTGGTTGTCTTCCAACCGATCTTTGTTTGAAACCCTTTTTAACTTATTTGGGTCTTTAAAGAAACCGAACCAGACAAACTAACACTTGAGCTGCGCTGTTTCTAGGGTTTATTAGAAACGTCGGTTTGACCAGTTCAATTGAACCAGGAAAAGTAATTTGAACAGCATCAGAATCTTGCCTTAAAATCGTTTTAAGATTATGGTTTTGCATATCATTACTTGTTCTACGAGATTTGATTTACTCGTCAATCTTTTAATTGTAAACAATTGTTCTTTCCGATGAGTTTTAGCAATCAGAACTTTTTATTTTGGTTACTCATCTTTCGCCCCTTGTTTGAGAGGTAATAAAAATCATTGGTAGCATTTTCTACACTTAATAAGTGAAACGACAGCAGGACCTGGGTTGAGGCTTTAGATAAACTGAGTGACCCCCCAAAACCAACGTATGCACTCCCATATATTGTGCAACCTATGGTTCAGCGAGTTTCTTGTAAATGGAATCGGCAGTTGAAGAGTCTGAAGACCCCGATGGAGATGATATTGGGGGGTTGCCATCGATTTCTTTTAGGTGATATTGTTGGTGTTGTTGTTATTTTGTTTGTCTGCTTGTCTGTCTACGATTTTGTTTGTCTGCTTGTCTTTGAAATGGGGCTACTGTTGGTGCTTTTCCTTTTCCCTTTGTTTCATGTGTGTGCTGAGTAATTAATCTGACAAATCATTTTACATCAACAGATGAAAAGTGAAAAGCCATGAGACATCATACAATGCAAAAGAATTTCTCTGACTATAAAAGCATCGAGATGTCATATTTAATTTTGTTTTGATGTGGTCTTCTCCTCTATGTTTCTGTATTTATTACCTGTGATTTCTGTTATGCTTGTAGGTCCTTTTTTTGCATTTGTTCTGCATGTGTGTGTGTGTTTTTGCTTTTTCTCTCTTCCTACCTCAATCGGTAAGTAGAGAATCTTACTTCTTGATATAATGAAAAATGTCAGGGAACTGCGAAAAACCAATTTGAGTGCAAGAAAGTAACTTCACTTTCATCTTTAGTTGTTTTGTTGTTGATGAAACTTCGACATTGTTTACAGTATCTGTATCAATATCAATCAGTATTTGCCATTTCTGATACACATATTGCCAATATTAATATTTATCTGTCCATATATAAATAACATTCTTAGTTAGGGAGAAAAAAAGAAGGATCAGAGCCATATTTGTAGGATAAAGGAAGCTCAAAATGCATAAAATACTTAAAATTTAGTGACACTTCCATTTTAGGATTTCGTAAAAATTCCAGCTCAATATAGGAAGAGAGTTACTGTTGTTTGTTCGTTTACATGTTGTGCTTCAATTTTATGTAGTGTCATTTTTTATTAAATATAAATATAAGAAAACAAAGTGCAAACTAAACCAATAAATAATCAAAACCACAATGTTGAAGCAAAAAAGAAGCTAAATCTTTTCAGATTAACCATAGACCTAGCCGAAAACCAAAAAATGATGTTTGATCAATTTTATTTTGTATTTATATAGTGTCAACTGTTATGGATTAAATATTACAGTTATTTGTCATTTTTTACTTCTTCTTCTATAAAAAATACTGAAACATTAGATCAACTTAGTTTTGGGTTGGAACCTCAATTAAACAACACCAAACTAAAACCTTAGCCATAAAGCACAAACATCTAAATTGATATGGAAAACAACATTTGTAGTTTATTTTTTAGATCCTTCTTGTCAATTCTATATTCTCTTATTCTTTCTTTTTTATGATAAATTATAGATATGGAAAATACACTCAGCCCAAAGAACGTCCTCCAAGAAATGTGTCAGAAGTATAAGATCAATTTACCAGTTTACAATCACATTACAGAAGGTGATGCACACCAACTGTTTTTCCAATCAACGATTATTGTGGGTGAAGTTTCATATGTAGGAGCATGGAACAAAAATAAGAAAGAAGCTGAAAAATCTGCAGCAGATGTTGCCGTTGATGTATTAAATTCAAAAGGAGTTTCCAGTATGCTTGATCCAGTCATTGTTGATTTGAAAAAGCAACTGAATGAAGCTAGAGTTGAAATATCTGAAATTAAGAAATATGTGAGTTATTTAGAAGAAAAGTTACAAAAAAATAAAGACCATGTAATGGCATTGGAATCAAAAATCCAAGATTCGAATCAAACAATATTAGAATATATGAACGAGAACCAGATGCTAGCTGAAAGGCTTGAACAAATGGATATTTGAAGGAACAGATTTGTTTGGTTAGGTGAATTCTACTATTAGTTGGTTTTGTTTTATCACACCTGCTGTATATGCTTTGTACATATGGATCAGGTCAAAGCTACTGTTTGTAATTACTGTCCTTATGATAGTTCTAGCACATTCTGCCGTGCGCTTATTTCATAAGTATGACTACATCACAGAATGTTGCCTTTTTTGTAATAGATATGAGCAAGTAACAAATTGCTCTTTTTTTGTTATACATATGAGCAAACAGCAATTTGCTCTTTTTTTGTTATATCTGTATGTAATCTTGTAAATACCTCTTTCATAAGTTAATAAGAACCTCGCCTTTTTTACATCTATTTGTAATTACATTAAGCACAATAAATTTCAGAAAAAAGAATAAAATATCTTGTTAGAAAAATACAAAGAGCAATTTATCACTTGTTGCTACAGATTTATAAAATGCTTTCATTCGGAGTGTGCAAATCAACAGTAAGTTTACTCTGCTTTTTATTTTATTTCCTTCATGGTTTCGTATATCTCATATCTATAACAAACTTAAACATTGCATGTGCATGCACGCTGATTGGGTCTATTTGAGAGAAAGGAGAGATTAAATGTAGCAAAACAAACAACAAATACTTGCCCCTCTGAAGAAACATATTCCTGAATATGCAGGTCCCTTATTGGCAACTTGTCAGCTGCAAACTGCTCCAAATCTGAACATTTGAAGAGACCAGAAAATTGGGCACTGGGTACACTTTTTTCCCTGCACACATGCTCTATATGTTCTATATCAACTTCTGTTATATTTTTTTTTATGGTGCATTAGTAAAATAAAATTCCTTATTGGTCTAAGAACAATTTCCCAATGTGGGGTAAAACCTTTTTTTTTCGCTGTGGATGTTTTGTACTTTTTCATGTTTTTCTGTACTTGTATAGTTAATTTAATAGCCTGTAAATAACAGATTTCAACCTTTTTGTTTTCATGCTACAATACTGTGTGATGGATTTTTTCCAGGTGGGTTTTGAGATGGTAGATGCTATAGCTCAAGCTGAAGGAATATCCATGAACAGTATTCACTTCAAAGCTCTTTTTGGAAAAGGTTATCATTTGTTTAAGTTCTGAATTCTATCAGCTTTTTACTGCTGCAGCTAGGCATATTAGCATGATGCATAAAGGGAATCGACATGCATTTTCACATTTAAAAGTTTCTGCTTGGTGATGATTATGATGGATTAATTTTGGATTTCTGATTACAGTGAATCAATCTTGTGATAAATGTCATGTGCAGTACTCTGCTGCATTAATTGGTTATCCAAGATGTATGTCTACTCTTTTATCTAAGCATAATTGCATATTCCTTTGTTAACAATTTATTCCTTACAGTTGGTGTAAATTCCTTATAGAAGCATAACTTGCATATTTGCATATTCATTGTAGGTCAGGAAATAGATTATGGAAGCATAAATTGATCATGAAAGGGGAAAAAATTACAAGCGTAGAACCAATTGAACTGAGATAATTCTATAACAGTTTAGAGTAATATTCCTGAATTTCTTGGAGCTTAAGTTGTTTGTAGTGAAGATGGTACATGACATGTAAGTATTTCTAGCATTTGATTATTGACATATCTTTGAATTTTATGGACGTATCTTTTTTTTTTCCCCAATATCTTTTAGGGCCACAATAATCTTCAGCCTTTTTGCTCCCCAAAACTTGATGATCTTGCCACCATTTGCTACACAAGTGGGACAACAGGGACACCAATGGTACTATAAAGATACTTTAATTCAAGTATTCTCATTGGAATGAATTTGTTGCTTATATTAACTATGTGAAGTGTGTATTGTTCTTATGGCAAGGGAGTTATGCTGACCCATGGAAATTTTATTGCAAATATTGCTTGTTCCACTCTTACTACAAAGTTCTATCCATCAGATGTAAGTTATTTTTTCAGATTGTACATTTATATGATGTAGAGGAATTAGTGCTTTATCTCTTTCTGAGTTTTATTTTTAATTAAGCTGCTTGGCATCTCCTCCTTCTCACTCTATCTCTCTTTCTTGTGGGCAGTTACATATCATATCTTCCTTTGGCTCACATCTATGAACGTGCAAATCAAGTTATGACAGTGTACTTTGGAGTTGCAGTTGGTTTCTACCAGGGGGTACACGACCGAACCAAATAATATTGCATCAGTAATTTCTAAAGTCTTTGAGGTTATCATTTCCATTCATATGACGTTATCAAGTGATGATGTGGTCTAAAAAAAATAATTTCAGGGGAGTAAAAACACTTAACATTAATATTTTACTTCATCAAAGTTCCAGTCAGAGTATCTCCTAATATATACATATACTTGGAAGTTGATGGGGCCATGAGAATACATTATCTAGCTGTCAAGATGATGATTTTTGTGTACATCCTAATTGATGTCTTCAGTATCAGGCATCCAGTTATTTATATGAACTTTTTCAGTGTCTATTTGCTTCTTGATGTCTTCCTAATGATGTCTTCATTTTCGACTAAACAAAGCTTTTTATTGCTTCTTGGTCTATTTGCTTTCCAAGAGTTTCCATTGAAGTATTGCTTTGAAACTGTAAGCTCAAATGACAAAGAGAGATTTTGATGGAAAAGAGAAAATTCAAAAGTAGATCTGCCAGACAAAGAAAGTCAAAATGCTAGAGAACAAGGAGAGTAGAGGTTTTCTGTTTCTCTTCCCTGCCATTCAGAGGAAAGCAAATTTATCAATTTAAAAGGCCATAGGAGAGCAGAACGGGTTCATTTGACTTCTTTTATGTTCATCACTTTCTATCTTGTTTGGAGATGAACACATGGTTGCTGAAGTTTTGGGGAGTTCTGTTTAATATTTCTGTCTCTTGTATCATGATCTAGAAGGGTTACTTAGTACTGACCGTCTCATTCCTGGATTTCTTTTTTCCATTTTTTCTCTTCAGTGTATGGCTTTAATGTTTTAGGGAAAGGCAAAGTAATACTTCAATTGTCAGTTAACTACTTATCCATTTGATTATTCTGAAAAGATTCGCATTTGTTTCTTATCCTTGTTAAGTGCATGTTTCTTATCCTTGTCAAGTGCAGCAAGTTTCTTGTTTAATATTATTACTTTGCTTTCACTTTGGGCCATATGGCACTAATGAATAATGATAAGTCTTCTATGGAAGTTTGTACCTTTTATTTTTGCTAACATTTAGAAAATGTTATTTTTCCACTTCTTTGTAAGAATTTGAATCAATTCTATGTTATGCAAAAATTCTTAAGCTTTACGTGATCAGATTCTTATGAGCATCAAAATTAGAAATATAAGATTTGACTTTATATATTGGTGTCTATTTATTGTTGCATTTTCCTTCATTGTTTGACATGAGCAAATTTATGTAGAAGCTTATCTTTTTCTCTCATGTGGGAAATGTCTCTTGATTGGGCACAAGTCCAGGTGGCTAACTTGTTTGACTCAAAAATCTCAGGTTATTTGATGCTTTTGCATCAATAGCTAGAATAATATTGTTCTGCTTAAATACAGAAGGAACAAAAATAACAAAGTATTTATCCCATGTATGTATGGTTGTCAATATGGACCTTGTTTCTCCACCACATGTCAAAAATTGTGTCTTCACTGTTATTATGAGTATCCATTTTGTATCTGACTAACTCCAGTGTGTTCTTTTTTTTTTGGGGGGGTGGGGGGTTGTGGTGTGTGTTGTTCTGTTTCTCTCATCAAATGGTATCATTTTGTATTACTATAATTTTATTGTACTTAATTTAAAATTTTGAAAGTATTTTTGATTTTTTTAAGATCATATAATTTTTGTATGACTGAACCAGTTCAGTAGTGGTTTCCTCAATGTGATTTCATGTTAATTAGTATCTAGGTTCTTGAGAGGTGTGTAAAATGGTAGAGTTATGAGAGAGGTAATCGAGTCATCCTCAATTTAGGTTTCATGTTGTCTTTAGGTAATTCAGTTTCAAATGAAGGGGGAAAACAGTGTGTAATCAAGGGTCTACTTCAGATCAGGTGTTCACATTTGTCTTTCTGGTAGGTTTTCACCTTTTTGTCTTCTGTCTGAGTTAATTCCTTTCGAGGATAGTCATTTGAGTACATCTTTGGATTCTGGTTATTCTAGCGGATATTACTGATCATTAAATCTCTTGATCAAATTATGGAAGGAGTAGACCCCATGGATATTATGTAACACAAACTTTCTGCTGGTTCCTTTAACCGCATAAGGTGTCATATGCAATATGATTTGTTAGGATTCGTGTTCTTTCAGTGGATCTTGATCATATAAAAGGACAATTAGACACCATATAGAGCAGCACTGTTTTGAGCATAACTGAGATTTCCAACTCGTTTTCCAGAGAGAGGTATATCCTACACAAATTTTTGTATGTCAAATGTTAGGCATCATAATAAACATTAACTATCCTTTTGAACAGAAATTTTCTATTATTCAGTATATACAAAAAAAGTGGATACGCCAAACTTGATAAATGAGATTTATGATTATGGGTTTGCTCCAATTTGTGTATGTACATGAAATGTTTGTAAAGATTTGAATTAACCTCGGACCAAGTTTTTCATTAGATGAATAAACGTTGTATGAGTACATAAGAAACTACTTTGAAAACATTATAAAATCTTGTTTGACAGCGACTGCACTCTCTGAGGTCTTTGTTCTTCTAATTAAGAACTCATTTCTATATGTGAATTATGGGAAAAAAAATTAGATTTAACTTTGTAATGATTAAAATAGTGAACTTTCCTTAAACTCAGGTTGGTTTGGGTGGGTTTGATGCCAAGCCAGTTCCAAACTCAGGGTCTAAAACATCAGCAAAACCAACCCATCCTGTAACCTATCCAATTCAGAACCAAATTCTCTAATTTGAGAACCCAGACCCAGATAAACTTGTAGTTTTAGCTTGGCATGGATTCAAATAGGTGACGGTGCATAATAAGATTCGATTTTTTATACATGGAGCACCATCTTATGTCAGGTTATGACAATTACTTGTACCAAATTTGAAGTTATTCACACATAAGCAGAAAACATGTTCTTGTTAGTCTATATCTTTTAGATGTTGTTGCAAGTAGGTTCAAATGCAGGATTAGGAATGGGAACTACCAGTCAGAAATGGTTATGCATAATAAATTTTGATCAATCAATCAATTGATAGCCAATGCCCTATCTTAACTAGCTAGGGTCAGTAAAATGAATCCGGTCCATCCCTATAGGTTAAAGATTGAAATAATTCTTCAGGATTCATGTAATGCATAAACAAATTTGATAAATATTTTATGTATGTATTCATATTGGCTATAGTCATCCTTGCAAACACATTGCTATATTCTTCTCTTCAAATTCCTCAAACGCAAGATAGCTGAACAGGCAGTTGTCCTGTTGGTAGATTGTTTTCTTTTCATTTTCAGTTGTGATTGCTTTTATTATTTGACGGGATTAAGTGCTTTGTACTTCTATAGGTCTATTTCTGGCAAAGGGAGTGGAACGAAAAATATCATGATTATGGACATATCTTTTTATGGACATAAAAAGCCCTAGATTATATCCCTCTATGATAATGTTGGGAGTTTCACTATGGTTTGGAGTTTAGTGTTGGGAACTGGAGCTTTGATAAGGCAAATTGGTGGAATGTTGACTTGGTTAACACATGCTGGTCAAAGTTTTCAGACCCACCTGATCCTTCTACACTTGATTCAACTGATGAAAACATCATGCAGCGGGACCAGTTGAGCATCTGATTGATCGTCATGCACCATGTGATAGTATAGAATTATGGCAATTGTAATCCTGTAATAGATTCTATTTTGTACTTCTGCTTTTTATTATTTATGGTTTTATTCAACAAAAGGCAAGGATGTTTCTTAGAATAACTTTGTTGCATTTTAACTGAAATTGGTTATGTATTGGGGTTGGCAAGGATGTTTTAGGCAGGTTGTTGTTATTGATATATCTCTACTTTGTTTTGCAACTTGAATCTAATTCATTTTAAGTCTTGCCAAACCAGATTGCTATAAGGCCTAGATTATAGCCAGTGAAGGACCGAAGCCTGCAAATAAGTAATCCCTTCATTTTAGTTACTTAGATTTCAAGAAATTAAAAATGTGTTCACCATTTCGAGGTTATATAACAAGGCCTAAAAACATAACACTCATTTCAAGTTGTATAGTGATTAGTGACTGAATTCTTTTGCACGTGCAGGGCCCCCCTAGTCCAATTAAATATCAGATGGATCCTCTCTACAAAGGCTGCTGTTTAAGACAAATTCAATTACAATTTTAAAAATATAATGTGTTTGGTAATAATTAAAATTTTATTTTGCTTGCTTGTATCATATAATGCATAAAGCCTTCTATTAAGCATAATGATGCATAATGCCTTTTATAAGGTCCAACCATCATTTTCATTAAGAAGTGTAAAAAGAACAATACTATAACCGTATTACTAAAAAAGGATAATAACTATTTTAATGGGTCTAACTACTGTTATCGTAGTACTCATATCCTACATAACCCATATACCATAATATCTTGCCATCTATTGTGTGATTCTTTCTCCCAATATTGTCATTTCTCTATGCCAAAGTTGCTTGTGGACTTTCTTTGGGGGTATATAACATCTTGTCTGCCTTCGCTTTGAATAACCAATTCATAAACTAACCTACACCAAATCCATATCTTACCATGCGATGGAGTAGTGTTGAATTTGGCCCATATTTAAGCACACAATGAAGTGGGATTAGAAAGCCAATAGAGTTTAGACTTTAGAGTGGGGATGGCAACGGGGGTTTTTGGTGAATGTAGACTTGCTCTTAAGGAGTCTAGCCCAAATTAGGGTGTCTACAGCGGCTGAATAACAAAATGGTTCACGTGCGACTGCACGAGTGTGGGTAGGGCGCAATTTCAAAGGCTTCATAAAACAAGTGATATTGGAGTGGGACATTGGGTGCGGGTTAGGTGTAGGAAACTTGCTATCGAATTCTAAAAATTTAACATAGTCATCACTTAATGTTAAGGCTAATTGTACGAGACAGGCGCGAAGACACAAAAATATGCTATGCTTGATAGTGGTTGAAGTGCAAGCTGGTGTGAAGGCATAATCTAAGAATTTATTGGATTTTCATGGAATGGTCATTCCTTCTGGGTTTTCTACGATCAAAACAGATCTAGAACTCTTTGAAAATCCTTTCAAATCATCTCCAATACATTCCTAATCATCCATTATCAATTCAACATCATAAACAATAGAATTTAAGCATAATCATCCAAGAATACTAAAAATTATTCATTCAAAACCTTTCAAAACAATATACATTTACCCAAATAGATCATCAAATCCATTCAAAAAACCAATGTTTGTTGCTTAAACTATAAAACAATGCAGAGATTTCCTTTAAAGGATTGTTACTTACCTACCAACTCAATCCATACTCAAACCAAGATCTTCAGCAACTCTTTCTATGATCAACACACCAACCCAGACGAAGATCCCCACGTCTTTCAGCCTCTAACATCGGTTTTTCTTCCTCTCTAGGTTTAGTCGTCCAAAGTAGCACAATGCGATAGGATTTTTTTTCCCCGAAAACAATAGCACACATGACCACAATAGAGTTTTAGCACAAGGAAATTTCTCAAAATTAGGTTAACGGGTCCCAATGTTTCTATTAGAATTTCATGATTGCTAACTATGCTACTCCACCAAAACTCATAAAATACAATCAATTGGATTAAAAGAAAATATTTAATTAACTATCACATTCATAAAAGTAAATCCAACCGTTGGATCTTCATCAAACCATCCATATTAATCCTCGTTATCATTATACATAAGATACACTTTAAATTATCGACGGTCTCTTTAAATAATTTTTAGTTTTATATAAGTTATTATTATTCAAAATTCAAGATACCACATATAATGAGATTGAAAAAAGGTGAGAATTCTCAGCCCTTTTAGAGAAGTTGTTTAGAAGATTGATGGAAAACTAGGGCAAGCTTGTGGGACGGACACGGCATGGGCTGATTGATGTTGTTGATCAAAGTAAAATTAGAGTCTCCAACGAAATCATCTAAACTATATTTGCTTGTTCTCTCAACTCCAGCTTTTCCTTTGGTGCTTCTGAGATAGAGAGGCTCGAACTTGGGTTCGAGCACATTAACTAAAAAAAATTGCAAAAATTCCACATGATTTGTGGTTTTTTAAAAACTGGAAGTTTCGGCTTTTAAAAACAATCTTGGTTCTCAATCTCTCTCTTTTTTGTTTCTAACAATTTGAAAACTAAGTATGCCAAACACAATTTTGTGTTTCCTATTTTTCAAGAGGCCGTTTGGTAATGTTTTTAAAAAACAGTTTGAAAACTAAAAACACTTTCAACTGTTTTTGGGTTTTTGAAAACAAGTGACAAGAAACCCGTTTGGTAACAATTATTGTTTTTTGGGTTTTTTAAATGGGTGTCAAGAAACCTGTTTAGCAACAATTGATTTAAGAAAAACGATTAAAGTTTTCAAAATCAACAAAAATGCATTACTATACAACATGCAAGGCTGTTAAACAATAACAAAGTTGCTATGAAAAAATAAGCAAATCAAAATTCTATACCACAGATTACAAACTAACCAATGCTATCAACCCTTCCTATACCTACCATCATAAACAACTCTCACACCATTGGCTATTTTTATTTGTTAATAGTTTAAAGACGGTAGTAACAAATTTAAAAATCATAGCCGTTTTAATCATTTAAATCTTTATAATTTTGTTATTCTAGATAAAAATATTAATGAAGGACAAATTGTATAAAGCTTGGTGCTGATTTGATGAGAGCCTTGCGTGCCATTTTGCTAAAATCTTGCCACTAAAAAAATTGACCTTTGCAGTGGTTATGGACCTTATGGTCTTATTTCCTTATTCCTTCCAAGTCCAATTCTTTGTAATTGACAATTAGCAATACTTTTTTCAAACAATTGAGAACAAGTATCATTTATTATTGTTCATACTTCATGGAGTTCTTTTCCAAAAATACCCTTAAAAGACTTATAAACTTGTTTAAATACTTTCAACAAACCATTATTACAAAAGGTTGAAAAGGTCACTTATGAAGAAAGTCTTTGTGAATGACACTTGTTCTCTATTACTTGAAAAAAGTATCACTAATTTTTAATTACAAATAATTGGACAACAAGATATGAATTATGTTAAAAAAGAATCACTAAAAACCAAAATTCCCTTCCGAACATGTTTTTCAGACGATTTTCATCAAGTCCTTGTACTCTGGTTCCGCAAGCTTCTACAAGTGCCGGTATGCACCGGAAGCTAATAGCTTCTTTTGACATCCATGACCTCCTCCATTGAGGATCGCATAAATCACTGATACAGGATGCTTCTTACACCTTCTAAAGATCTGATGATGAGAATTATAGGCATTGAGAGATGGTTCGAAGCAAGACAACAAGGATTCCAATGCCTTCCCCACATCTTTAGCAACAGAAAGGATTTTCAACTCCATTCGGGTGAGGGCCTTGAGAGATTTCACAGCTCCAATCGGGTGAGGACCTTGAGAGATTTCAAAGCGGTGGAGTAGTTGGAAAAGGTTGATTTGTTGCCGGAAATGGCCTGAATCCATACAGTCGTTATAAATCCTAACCATTTTCTAGCGGGAGACATTGGAGATATCAAAACCCCATGTCTATTAGCACTGAATAACAGAAAATCCAAAGAAGAGATCATAACAAAATAGCATGAATGTAATCAATGAAATCGTAACAACAAATTGATATAGATGAGAGCTTTGAGATGGTCTGAGAAACAATGCCATTTCTGTTTCTTCTCCGATGTCTGATCGTGCTTGTGAGGAAGAAGAGTTTAGTTTTAAGAATAGAGACGAGAGATAAAACTATCGAAGAGAAAAGAAATAATATATTATAAAAATGCCATCAAATCGAAACACGATTTGTCGCTTTTAAAAACAAAAAAATTCGGTTTTTAAAAATGGGGTTGTTTTCAATCGTTTTTCTGAAAAACGATTTGAAAACTCTCACTACCAAACAGGTTTTCGGTTTTTTGTTTTTAAAAACCAAAAAACAATGTCAAACATGTTACCAAACACCCTCAAAAACAACAAAATTGAATTTGTAAACGTTACCAAACAGCTTCTAATGTTGTAACGGGGATAAAATCGTTTGCCACAGTGGTCTTGCGGCAGACCTTGCTATGGGCACGTCGATCCATGGGCCGCACGTCGAGGTTGGGAACTCTTTAGGAGGTGTGTGTGAGTGCGTGCTTCTTTTGGGAAATGGGCGATAAGGAGTTGCCACTGCCTAACGAGTTGCAGGCAGACACCTGTGTATCTAGTGTTTGTCTATTAGGTGGTATGCGGCTTGAGATTCTGAATAAGTTCTCGGTTACAGCCCGGGGAAGTCTGTAGACGCTCCAGTCCGCCCTATCGGGTGATGAGTCCCATAGGTCATCCTGGTTAAGAGTCAACTTGATTACCTCACCCGATCATAATCCGATGTGCACTTTTTATTTTAGGTCTATGTGGGGACCCTTTAAGTGGTGTAGGTCCCCTTTCATTTGATTTTATCTTCTTTATTTAAGTGATCTTGGTCTGATAAGGCGGGCCCTGTTGGAAGGCCCGCTGGATCCCAAATGGGCTAGCGTGTAGCCCACTTGTCCTTCATTTGGGCTTGGTCTAAACCTACAAGCTCTTTAAGGTTTTGGATTTTAAGTTAGATTGATTTTATTAGATTGAGGTTAAAAAAGGGTTTAAGATTAAGATTTATGACATTCAGTGGGCCCTCTGGGTGGGCCTCACTATAACCTTCTTTAGTTTTATTATCTTTGTTACGAAGGATGGACTTGGGGTTCATCTTCTAGGCTTAGGCTTGAAAGCCTAAGATTTTTCAGGATTAAAGCACTAAAAAAAAAAAGAGGGTTTTTTGTGTCAAATATTTTGCGAGAGATGGAAAGGTAGTAGCGAAAAGGACTAAATTGCGGCAGACCCACGACCTTCGCCACAGATTGTTAGTCGCTAATTCTATTTACACGACGGCGCTTTCTTTTAACCCTTTTTCCTTTCGCGCGCAAGTCATTCTCCCTCTCCCGCGCATGTTCCCGTTTGCTTGCAACTAACAACACAAGATCAAGCCCTAATCAGGGCTCTACCGCTTCCAATCTGCCATTGTTAACTCTGGTTACGCTGTTGGAAAACTCGGTCAGCATTGTAATCTGCCATTGACGACCCATTAATTAGTACTGAAGTCTGCCGTTGTCGATCCTGCAGCAATTCGATCTGCTACTATCGGCACTCCAATCTACCATCGTCGACCTTTTGTTCTGTTGAGAACACAATCGTCTCTGCAATCTGCTATTGTCGAGCTTGATTGTGCTGTTGCAGATAGATTGGAGAAAGATTTCAACTCCAGGTAGACACTCTCTGTTTGCTCCGATTTGGTCCTTTAATGTCGTCTTTGTAGAAATGAAAAGCCCTTTGTATTTTTCTTGGGGCCGTGATGTTTTTGTTGAACATGAATCTTCTTCTATTCAATCTTACGGTTTTTTTTTTCTTTTTCCTTTTTTTTTTCCCTTTGATTCCGTCATGCACAGGGTTGGAAAAACCTTTTTTTTTTTTTTTAACTTCTGTTCTCTGGCAGTTTCTTTTAATTTTATTCTTCAATTTTGAATTGGGGTTTCAATCCAAGGCTCTTATAACATCAGTTTATCTTTAGTATATAGATTGGAATTTATCTTTAAATGGTGTATATTGTTAGACTAAATTTATTCAGGGATTGAAATACTCTTCCCATATATGTTATCAATACATTTTGATCGATGTAAAGTTCCTATTTCCTAAAAAAAAAATTCCTATCTGTTCGTCGTTGTTTGGCTTAATGTTTGCCTCACAAAGGCTATAAGAAATAAGAATGCCTCTTTGAAATGTGTGGAAATGAAAAAAGAAGAGTATGAGACAAGTCACTGCACAATGCCATGCCCCATGGTATTTAGACAGTTGAAGCAAATCAAAATGATACATATGATTTTCATGGGATTGAAATTTTTTTTATTTTTTATGAGTTTTTTCTTTTTCATCATCTATTCTGTTTTATTCAAAATTTGCAGATTAGTGAAGCTGTTGTTAGTGGGTGGTTATTCTTTCGCTATCTGGTTATTGGAGGTAAGATATGCATGCAAATTCATATTGTATTGATGTTTATTTATCTCATTTTGGAATTTTTACTTTCTTAACTAGGAGTATATATAATGTGTATTGTCCGCTGCATAAAACAAAAGGAAATCCCACCCTTGGGGCTTGATTGGATGCACTTAAGTCCCCTTAATTAGATCGTGTTTACCTAACTCCTCCATTGCACTTTATTTGATAGCAGAATGTAAAAGCAAAAGCAAAAAGTTTTTACATTAAGAAGGGAGAGCATTTGGGCTTTTAGGGGAAAGACCTTTCCTAAAGAGGAAGGTTGCTTGGACATCTCATCTGCTTGTCAATTCTTGGTGATATAATATCAGGATTATCTGTGGTATACATTAACCACTACATAACACAAAGAAAAATCCCACCACTGGGGCTTGGATTGATGCATCTAAATCTTCCTAATTAGATTGTGTTTAGTTTACCCATTAGCAAGTTTTAGTCGTTGAATTACATTCTCGCTGCTTATTTTGTGACACTGTTGGCATTAATTGTATCTAATTAATGACTCCATCCGGTTTGGAAGGAGACAAATAAATCAAAGTCATCAGTGCCATCTAACCATCTACATACTACCATTTTACCTTGTTAGTATTTAAAAGACTGACCACACTTAAAACATAGATGAGATGAGATGGGTTTATTTTCTCATATCAGCATTAACATTTTTTTAAAATAATTTCAATAGGATTTCATATTTGATGTGATGCTAATGATTGCTACACTTAACATAGATGGGATGAGCTTGGTGGGTTTTTCTCATTTCAGCAATTCCATTTTTTTTTAAAAAGAATTTCAATAGGATTTCATGTTTGACGTAATGCTAATGTCTGCTTGATAACCATTGGAGAACACGAGCATTAATTTGAATGTGGGTGAGGGACAAGCTTGTAGCATTAGATAATATAAGTCATCAAATGTCTCATCGGAGTATGTAGGTCATTGGAGGATGTATGTAGCGTGTGTGTGTGTGAGGACCTAGAGGATATTTAGCATCCGGTGGCAGCTTTTGGAATCACTCAAATTATATGGGGCTTTTTCCCAATTTTGGGGGTTTTTTTTTCTCACTTTTTTAGCATGAAATTGATTAGCTCAAAAGAATGAAGTTGTTTGCTTCTTGGCTGGCGCTTTGGACAAGGATTAAAATCCTCTCCAAAAGCCCTTCCATTCGCTTCTTGTTTGGGGCTTGTAAAAGTGAAATAGAAGAATCTCTGAAGCTTGCTGGTAATTGTGCCAGGGAGTTCCTTTCTGTTTGTTGGTTTTGATTTTTTTTTGATCGGTAATCAATATATATTATTATATTAATTTCTAGGAAAGAGTTTTATAATGCTTGACAAGGACTAGATTACAAGACTAGATTCAGGCTCTCAAGACCCCCTTAGTCTGAACACATTACACATAAGTGCAAGCCCTCCCCCCATACTCTGTACAGAATATAATGCTTAGGCAACATGTTTGTTGGTTCTAATTTAATAGATTGAAATCTTGTGTATGTGCTTGTTTATGAACAGTTTTAGATTTTGAAAAGGAGATTGGAATTCCAAAATCTTTAATTCATCCTGGACTAGGAGTATAGATAATAGTTTCACTTAATTTTTAGGGAGATGATAGACCCACAATATCTTTTTGGATTTCCCAACTTGTGCAAAATTATTGTTTTCCAGAAAAATGCTTTAACCATGATAGCACCTAGTGCGAATATGAGACATGGAAGTGTTTCCAAGTCGTTATGTGGTAGTTGCATTTTCCTGGGGTGCTTTTTCAAATATGTTTGATCTTGGGGTTATCACACTCTAGTTGTCATTTTCTGTTGGAGAGTGAGTGGAGGACTATTGCTGTAAAATTTTCTCCCTAAGAAATCGGAACTTTTAGTTTTCTACGGTGAGCTGGCAGATGCTTCTCTAGCTTAGAAATAATGCTCTATATCTGGAGTAGCATATAGGAACATTCTCTTGTAAAATTTCAAGCAAATGATGGTTTGTCATTGATGGAGTCTTGGCCAAAGGATAAACTAATCTCTATTGGTGGGGGAGGTGGTGGCTCTGATTCAGCTGATGGTTTTTTGTGTATTGTACAATCTAAAAGCATTTAGAGTCCTTGTCAAGAATAATGACCTTGAAAATATTCAGGCCTATTTGACATTGCTTTCGAAAAGGAGAAACAGTTGCTTTGCGAAAACTGCCTCAGCTGAGAGGACAGCATCCGGTAAATGCATACATAAGAGCTTATACTGTAGAAGAATGATCCATGTTAGATTACCATTGCAGCTTTGTTATTGTTTATTTCAATCTCAGATTTCTTTCTCTCTTAAAACAATACATTTTTCTCTTTCCCCTATCAAATAATCACTGGTGGCAAGGCTACTGCAGTAGCACTGGACTGTTTTCTTAAAGTTTCTTTGGACATCATGGTTTTGTGATTTGTAAGTATGTTGTACCAGCCAACTCATTAAAAATAAGATTACTGCTGTCTATTATCTCCTGTTTACACTTTACATTATGACCCCGTTCATGGAAACAGAGTACCCAGCTTTTCATAAGGCATAATAGGATCTTGACCTTTGCCTAACCAAGTAAAAATTGCACAGATTATCAGTCTGACCTCTGATTCTTTCAAACCACAGACCTTTCTCCTGTTCATCATGGACATATAAAATTATTATACCATAAAGTATATCAATAATGAATACCATCTGTACAACACAATTAAACAAAGTAGGTAACTCTTTTTTATTTGTGCCTTTTTACCATTTTTTTGGGGGTGTTTGGCTCCCAACTTCAGTACAATGCAACTCTTCAACTTTTAACAAAGAGGTTTGCTGAAGTGTCTTTGTTAGTAGAATCATTCTCTCTAAAAGACAAACAACGAGTAGATATGCATAAGCACTTATCCAGTAGAGGTTTTAATTGCTTGTCAACTTAATCAGAAATTTGAAACATGATTGACTGACTGATTTGCAGGAACGTCAAAACCAACAAGTTTGGGGTTGGCTGGTCTCTTTGTGACAAATTCTTATATGATGATATTGTTAAATTTATTTATTTTGTGAATGTGTGTCCTTGTTAATTGCAATTTTATCAAAGTGAACTCAGCAAGTGGTTGGTCCATACTCTTCATTTACATGCCTGTGGGATATTAGAATATTTATTTTCTTTCCTTTAGTATTGTGTTGCTTAGATAAAACTAGTGTCTACTATGTATTATAGGTTGCCTTATAATCTTTTCTTTGTTAAAAGTTGTTTCATTTTTTTTTCTATTACAAGTTCTAAAGATATGAATGTATACATTTGATAATGGTGATAAAAGTCACTTGAATTGTTAGTTTAAATAAAGAGTGAGGATTATTTGCAACCAAATCAACAGAGAAGTGAGAGCTTTGAGGAACAACATACTCTCTTATGGATAAGTCTTGGATGAGGTATATAACTATTAAATTTTATTTGGTTAATTTAGACTCTTTTATTTTGTATATGTCTTATTGATATACTAATATAATTCTTATTTTCTAGCTTAAATAGGGCAACCAATGAATTCCTTGATGGTGTTCAGGGTTTTCTTCAGTTTGCATTTGATCATAGAACCAATATTGGGGAACAATTGAAGTGTCCGTGTCCCAAATGCAATAATGTGTTATGGCATCATCGAAATACAGTAGAAGACCACATTTTGAGGCATGGATTTGCTAAAAATTATAGGACATGGTATCATCATGGAGAAGATATTTTACAGTTAGCAACGTCTACTAACAATTTGGGGAATAATGAACCTAGTGTGACAAGAGATGATGGTATTAGTGACTTAGTACATGATATTTTTGGGAATCAGAACTTGCATGAATTGCCAAGTGGTTTTGGAAACCAAAACTCGAATGAAGAGTCAAGTGGTGTTGGGAACCAAAACTTGGAAGAGCAAGAAGCTGAACACCAGCACAATGAACATACTAATAACTTCTCCAAAATTTTTTTTTTTGATCAGTAAAAAGATGGAAATGATATAAATGAAGGAAAAAACAAACATGGTACACAAAGAGTGTACCCACACCTAGGAACAAAAGTAGTCAATACAAGGCTTAAGGACTAGAACCGAAGGACAACGAACAACGACCCAATCATCCCCCTCCCAGATCATAGAAGTTGTTACATAACGGAAAATCCTCAATAGGTATATTAGATCCCCCTACTTGCCCAGTCAACCAGCTGTGCATCAAGCTTAAAACAGCCCTCTCAAGCAATTGGTTATTTCTCTCCAAGTTCCTAAATATTCTTCTATTCCTTTCGCCCCAAATTACCCATGCTATTGCTGCAGGGGCCACATTCCAACAAATATTACCACAAGATTTCCCTTTCTTCCCACCCCCAAGCTTCTAAAGCTTGTCTAAGCTCTTTCGGATGGGTCCATTCTACCTTAAATCGTTGGAGAATTGAACCCCAAATCCGAGTAACGCCTGAACAGTACAAGAGTAGATGAGTTACATTCTCTTCCTCTTCTTTACAAATGCTGCATCTATTTGCCAAATGACATCCCCTACTCTTCAAGTGGTCCACTGTAAGTATCTTGTCAAGGGTTGCTGTCCACATAAAGAAGGCTATTTTACTTGGAAACAAATGAGACCAAATTTGCTTAAAGACTGCTTGCTCCACACCAGAATTATGGAGGAGATCAAAAGCATCCTTCACTAAAAAGGAGCCAGATCTACCATGAATCCACCTCCTGGAGTCTTCTTCTTGCCCTACTACCTTGGTATACAGCTCACTGAATAAGGCCTCAAGGCTTTCAATCTCCCAATCCATCAGATTTCTTCTTAGATCAATGTTCCACACTATGCCAGCTTCTGAGAAGGACATGTAATCATTTACCATTGCTAGTTTATTAGTGCACAGGTTGTAAATCAGTGGGAAAGATTCCTTCAGTTTAGCCTCTCCACACCATAGATCATCCCAAAATCTGATTCGCAAACCATTTCCCACTAAGTATTTGCATTCCTTCTTCACTGAACTTGTCAACTTGGCAATAGGCCTCCACAGGCTCATCCCACACGGGAGATTAGAGGGTTTTGGGAACCAACCATTGGATGAGGAACCATATTTTGCAATGATTAGGTCTCTCCACATACTCCCGCTCTCGCTACCAAACCTCAAAATCCACTTTTGGAGAAGGGCTATGTTAAACATCGGTAGAGGCCTTAGACCAAGCCCCCCCTCTAACTTTGATCTACAAATCTGGTTCCATGCCACTAACTTCTCCAAATTAATGAATGAATATGAGCAAAAATTAAGGGATGTGTGTCCCTTCCATCTCTCAATTTGTTGGATGGGCTCTCTTTAAATAAAGAGATGGGGCCCGATAAGCCCACACCCAATTTCTCAGCCAAACCATCTAAACCATCCAAGCATGCATTTTATTGGGCTTTAATTGGGCCTCAAAGGGTATGACCCTTAATTAAGATTTGTTTAATTAATCAAAGTGAGTTGGGTTGGGATGGGTGGGCCCAGTAGGAAGGTCCATCAGTACTCCATTAGGGCCCACTGGGCCCAAGGCCCATATTGGGTTATGGGAGAGCCCAAAACCATATTGGATTTATTTGATTTAGTTAAAAGGGACTAAAAATAACTAAAAGAAAACAAAATCTGAATTTTCTGATTTTTCTGGGCTTGGTGGAAAATACAGTTCGCCCAAACCCTAATTCTTCATGATCGAAATTATATTTCGGTCATACTTATTCTATAAAAAAATATTGCTTAATCGAACTGTGTTTTCGATCAAGCATGAAAATACCAAGATTTGCAATTTTCAGTTAGGGTTTGGGATCCTTGGTTTCTTGGGGTAACCAGATCTTCTGTGGGCCCTGGGGCAGGCCCACAGTGGTCTAAGATTGGGGTTTTGACCTAATTTACTAATGATCTTGATTTTTAAGCCAAGGAAGAGGAGGGGATGAGGCTAGGGGCCTTCCCCTCCTTATTGGGATGAAATCCCAACAACCAAAAGAGGCCAGAAGGTGTCTCTTTTATAGTAAAGTGGCTACTCATTCTCTTCTACATAAGAAAAGAAAGAGGGACCCGATAGGTCTTGCCAAAATCCAACCGGCCACACCATTTACATATTTAAAAAATAAAAACTAACTAAGCATTAATATGGTCAAAATGTAATTTAAAATACCTTAGCCCCGATTGGTTCAATGAATTGGAATTGGAATTAAGAATTATAATTCCAATTCTACTTCATCAAGAATTGGAATTTGGTAAAATTGAATTTATTATGATTGGATGGTAAGAGAATTGAAATTTGGAATTACAATTCCATGAAGAATTGATTTAAAATCCAATTCCACTGATCGGATGAACTTATGAAGAATTGATTTCTATCATTCCCATGTTAATAATAACAACACAAGTGATTGATTATCAAGACATATCAAGTCTATATTTTAAAAACTGATAATAATATAAACTTTAACACTAAAATTAAAATAACAATGTATTTGACCGCATTATTAATATTCATAAACCATCCAAAAAAATAACAGTCTAATTACTAAATACTAATCTATATCTATACTATAAAATAAAAAACTATTTAAGTATGCATGTTTATCCACTTCTTCCTAAATTCAATTGGAAGGCATGAAAAATACTCAAACTTCGGTGGATCACTTGCCAACAAATCACCCGCCTTGATAAGTTGTGACATTTCAAGATCTAGAACCTTGGAGACCTCTTCAAATACTACTTGTGCACTCACTTTAGCAGGCTCATTATTTAAGGCTCTATCAATTGATTGGGCCATGTGGGAAACTGCAGTTGCCAATGTGTCACTTGTACGGTTTCTTTTCCTTAAGGATTGCAAAAGTGATGCAGATGATGGCGCCTGTCGACGAGATGAAGAACTGGATGTCGGAGAAGGTAAATCACTGATATCTATATCATCAAGACTAACATTATTATTAATGTCAGCTCCATCATTAGCCACAAAAGCTTGTTCTGCCTCTTCACCATGTTCTACACCATCTCCATTAGCATGATCCTGCCCACAAATGATACTCAAGTCATCCCAGTTGTCAATCACTTTTGACCGGTAACACTTTGCTTCTACATGAGACTGTTAACAATAAAATAAAATAAATAAAATTAGTACAAGGTAATATACTTTTGTAAATATTTAAACATTAAACTAAATTATAATATACCTGACAAAAAGCATTTCACACGTTTTCATCATCAACATGAACCATATTCTTGGTGTTGTCCCATCCAAAACCACTTTGCTTGATAATCTCACTAACAATGCGGTAGTGTTTGTCCCAAGTTTTGAGACGATATTTAATGTTATCTTTAGAAATTGATACACCACATTGATCTTTTAAGGCATTTATAGCTGCAGTAAAGGCTGGAGACTTCCATCCATTTGGTGTTTTATTTCCAAGGTTATGTTGATCAAGGAGAATAGTGGTTAGAACACGATCCATTTCTATTGTCCATTTAAAATATGATTTTCCTTTCTCTCTTACATTTTGAGCTTGGGATTGAGATCTACCACTTTCCATCTGTAATAATCTACACAAATATTAATATAATAGTTACTTAAAACAATATGCAATTGTAATTTCATAAATTATAATAAATATTGAGCCATAAAAATTTTTGATAGCATACACGGGAAATGATATTTTCAAAAATAAATTAAAACCACCAAGTATGAGGAGATATAAACCAATAGCACAATTCAATTTAATTAACAAAAGGAATTTCTCATGTGTTCAAGAATTATAAAAAAAAATAGTCAAAAGACTAAATAATGCTAAATTAATCTATAACTTTAATTTTTGTTCCTTCGCCTAGCTTGATAGTCAGCATACATGCTCTGAGCTAAATCATCTCGAAACTTTGTCCACTCATTTGTAACTTGAACACTTGTTATCAATACTTCATCTAACTCTTCTGGTATCTGTGGCTCTGATGATAACTCTTCATCAACTTCTCTTAAAAGGCTATCATCTATCTCTCGATGCTCGTCTCTTATGAAGTTGTGTATAACACAACAAGCATTGATTATCCGCACCTAAATTTATGCATAAAAAGATGTTACTTAAACAATCAATTTCTATTACAATTTTTTTATGAAAAGTTTATCACAATCACTATCTTAGTTTTCACATCAAAGAATGATGGAGTTCTCAAAATGGCCCATCGCTTCTTTAGCAAACCAAATGTTCTTTCAATCACATTCCTTGCTGAAGAATGGCGAAGATTAAATAACTCTTTGTAGTTATTTGGATTATTTCCACTTACAACCCATTCATTAAGGTGATAACGAGTTTGGCGATATGGAGCTAGAAAACCAGGACCATTTGTGTATCCTGCATCAACTAGATAGTATTTTCCTATAATCGATGGAAAAATCAACAACTAAATAAATCATAAAAAATCATGAAATCAAATAATTAAGGTTTGAAAAAGTACCAATGGGAACAGATAATGGACAAGATCTAGTAAGGGCATTTCTTAGCACCCTAGAGTCTGAAGCTGATCCTTCCCAACCAGGTAATACATAAATAAATTTCATGTTGCGGTCACATACTCCTAAGACATTCGCAGAAATATCTTGCTTTCTATTTCGATATCGACCTTGATCTTGAAGTGGAACGGTTACTTGGATATATGTTCCATCTAAAGCTCCAAGGCAATTCTGAGGAAAAGAGTAAGAAATTAGTTTTCTTAATTTGTAAACAACTAATGTAACTACGTATCGTGTACAATTTTTTTGTTTACCTTAAACCATTTTCATTTGTCATCTTTAGAATCATTTCCCACGTTATCTGTCACTTTTATGAAATCCTTCGTTAGTTTGAGCACTCCCCTTAGAAGTTAGAACAAAACCAAAATGTCTGCTAATTGTCTCTCCCGAACGGATAAAAGTACCCTTAATTACTCGAAACTTGACATCATGGGCAAGGACATGTAGGAACATTGAAACTGATTCTTCTACAGTGATATGCCTTGTGTCATATAATCCTCCCCTTCCGCGTAAGATTTCACATAGCTTATAAAATGCCCTTTTTGTAAGTCGTAAATTATCATAACACATTATATCACTTGCACCATACAAATGTGTTAAATATAGTTTCCTTAAAATATCATTATTTTCAGTTGGTCCTTTCACAATATATTTTTCATAATGTCAAATTGTAATTGCCGTAACAGTACAAGCAAGTGCATGTAAAATAAGTTTCTTCTTCTTCTCTTTTGTGTCATTGTTGGCATGAATACCAATCAATCTATTATCCATCTGTAAAGCAAAAAATTGCATATCAAACAACATATTAATCATGCATTTTGACAGTACACACCAAAGCACATACATGCACATATATGGAATTTAGTGTAAAACAAATAAAAAAGAAAAACATAGCACATAATAGCAGCAAAAATATACAAATAAGAAAAGTTAAGACAAAATAGACGAAGAAAAATATAGGAAGAGAATATAGTACACACCGGCAACGTTTGAAGGTACTAGTTGGGTATCACTTTGTTTGCAACAAAGACAATGATCACGTGAGAGGTTGCTGAAAAAGAAATTGTACAACATCAATTTAAAACATAACATTAGAGAGAGAGAGAAGAAGAAGAAGAAGAGAGTCTTCAAAATTCTGCTTGCATTTCTAGATTTACAAAATATAATTCTCATTTGAAATGATTTGGCTCCTCTATTTGCAAGAGAGGCCATAGATATGTTGGGCCAGGAGGGCCTAATATTTGCAAGAGAGGTCACAAGAAAAGTGATTGTTATCGGTTCGGTTTGACATTGATTTTTAAAATGTGATTGTTTGACGATAACGACCAAGACCGGAGAGATCACAAGAAAAGATGACCAGAAAAATACCCTCCTAATATTTGCAAGAGAGGTCACAAGAAAAGTGATTGTTATGGGTTCGGTTTGACATTGATTTTAAAAATGTGATTGTTTGACGATAAAGACCAAGATCGGAGAGATCACAAGAAAAGACGACCATAAAAATAGTGGTAGAAAGAGACGACCAGAAAATTAAAAGTAAGGAAACAGAGATGACCAGAAATTATGTAAAAGGACGACCACATATTGCTAGAAAAAGAGGAATTAAGAAGAAAAAAAACTTATGCCAAAATACGACCAGATTGCAAACTTATGCCAAAAGACGACCAGATTGCTTGAAAAAGAAAAAAAACTTATGCCAAAAGATGACCAGAAAAAGGAAGGAAAAGAAGACGACCCAAAGAAAAAAAAAACCAGAAGAAAAAGATAGGAAAAGACGACCAGAAAAGGAACAGAAAAAGAGTATGAAAAACTTGAACAACAGGTGAATTCTTTCACAGGAAAAGATTATGCAAAACCAGAAAAGGAACAGAAAAAGATTCTTCTTCTCTCTGTTGTTTTCCTATGCAAGACTTGTTTGCAACCAAGTCATTGGAATTCTTTCACAGGTTTGACCTTTTCTTTGGCCCTCTTGAACAACAGGTGAAGAAACCTTGGAGCAGGGTGTGACATCTTGGCTATCTGAGTGGGCGGGTGAATGGGTAATCTCACTGGGCGAGCTACCAGGCGAGAATGTACATATGGTTGGGATCCCACAACGCTCGGGGATGCTATAAGTAGTCTTGAGATCTCCTACTAAGCAAGAGGCCTTTTAAGGCATAACACGGAACTAAATTCCCTTGGAACCTTGAAGTTAAGCGTGCTCGGGTGAGAGCACTGCTAGGATGGGTGACCACTGGGAAGTTTTCTTGTGTTATCCCTTAAGAACAAATCCGTGAGGGCCCATTGGGCCCAGAGCGGACAATATCTTGTTGGTTATGGGTCCGAGGTGTTACAAATGGTATCAAAGCCTGCTCCGACCGGAAAGTGTGGGGTTCGGCCCAACGCGAGGACGCGTTGTCCCATGGAAGGGAGTATGTGACATCCTGGCTATCTGAGTGGGCGGCTGTGATGTGGGTGGGGTGAGAGACCTGGGCGAGCTATCAGGCGATGATGTGCATATGGTTGGGATCCCACAACGCTCGGGGATGCTATAAGTAGTCTTAAGACCCCCAACTTAGCAAGATGCCTTTTAAGGAGCAACACAGGACTAAATCCCCTGGGAACCCTAAAGTTAAGCATGCTCGGATGGGAGCACTGCTAGGATGGGTGACCCCTAGGAAGTTTTCTCGTGTTATCCTTAAGAACAAATCCGTGAGGGCCCGTGGGCCCAGAGCGGATAATATCTTGTTGGGTATGGGTCTGGGGCGTTACACAGGGGGAATCCTCTTAGCAAGAAAAGACGCAAATTGGAAGCAATAGAGCACAACGAAGGTTTTCGTTGGAAACAAATTGGAAACAATGGACCACAGGGTTGAGCTGCAGCCAATAACCAACGGGAATAGACAAAGGAAGCTCGAGAAAAGACGCAAGAAGACCATTAAGGAGGAAACCAGTTTAGGTTTGCTTGTGATATTTTTAAGTGTTCTAGGTGTTAGGTCATCACAGTTCAGGCGAGGACAGAGACCTCAGAATATTAAATTTATTGCTGATTAGCTGAACTCTGTTCTCATTGCGGCTTTGACTTCACCTTCTATTTGTAATTATTAGTGGTTCCGTCTTTATCTCATTGCGGCTCTGAACTCTATTCTTATTGCGGTTCAGTCTTTTATCTGAATCTTTGATTTCATCTTTGGAAAGAGGAAAAAAATTATGCAAAAAGATGACTAGAAAAAGGAAGGAAAAAAAGACGACAAAAAAAAAAAAACCAAAAGAAAATGATGGTAAAAAGGCGACCAGAAAAAGAGAAGAAAAAACTACAGAAGAGAGACGACATTGTTTGACATTAACGGCAAAGACAACCGGAGATATCGCTAGAAAACGATGACTCGAAAAGGAAAAAAAAAACAAAACGATTGGAGAAGATGGCTGGAAAAAGAAAAGAGAAAGCTTACCTGTTTTGAAGTAATGGAGATATCGCTAGAAAATGATGACTGGAAAAAAAAAAAAAATAGAACAAACGATTGGAGAAGATGACCGGAAAAAGAAAATAGAAGGCTTACCTGTTTAGAAGTAATGGAGAGGAACGAGTTTCTCAACCTGTTCAAAAGAAAACGTTAACACAGACTATCAATGGGTTAGTTTCCGTATTGAGTCTATTGACTTCCCAATTCTTATCACAAATCCTAAATTCTCTCCTCTTGGGATAGGGATTAGGTAAGCTAAAAAATAGCTTATAACGTAATTCAACAGAATTTGTAACAATTCTAATTCCAACTCTCTATTGTGCTTCCAAACATGAGATTTGGAATTTAAGCTCACAATTCCAATTCCATACTGAATTCTTGCCCCAATTCTTTGAACCAATCAGGGCCTTAGAGGAGACTTATGTGTGTGGGAGCAAACATGGAATATGCATGGGAGTGTGGGAAAGAGTGGAAAACCTTGGGAGACACATACTTTTAGATCATAAGATTATACATGTGCAATATGCTTGTGTTGAGTGTAGAAATCCCACGAGATTTGACTAAAGGCATGGATGGAGTAAGCAAACCTACTAATGTTACCATGATATGTTACTCATACCTCTTATACCCATGCAAGACAACCAACTCATGCAATTACACAACATGGGATGAATGATGCTAAGATGTAAACTAGAAGACCAAGCAAATAAAAGAAAGGTAATGGGGGTTTTAAAGGGTACAATAGATGGAGAAGGGAAGAACAAGCTCTTCCTTTAAATGTAAAAGTTAACAATGATCTAGGATGACTCTTTAGGTGATGTTGTTGCTCCCTCTCATCCTCCCATTTACCTCACCCTTCTCCCCTTACCATAGGAGCATCATCTTAGAAAGGAAAATGAAGAAGTGATGAAGGGACATGGGGGGAAGGAGCAAGATAAACTAGGAAGCTAAACATATAACTCAAAATATGCTTATAATGTCATGAATCTCATATATGTTACATAAAATGAGAAAAGAGCCTTACCTTGGAAGAAGTAAACTTCTTTGAAGTGTCTTGGAGATCCTTTGAGAAGTGGACAACAACTGGAGCCCTCTTCTTCAGCTTCCAAGTGTTTCCCAAGCTTTACTTTTGGTTAAAGTGGAAGAAAGGTGGATGGGGTGGTGATTTGAGGGTGTTTGGAAGAGATTAGGGTGCTTGGGGAGTGGCGAGAGGGGTTAGGAGAGAGGGGTGCACGTGGGAGAGGAGTGGGAGAAGCCAAAAACAGCTAACCCCTTGAAATGAGCTGCTATTTGCCTTATATAGGCAAAAATAATGTGACCGAAAACTCAGTTTGTTCACATTATTTTTATGTATAGCCGAAATATAATTTCAGCTATACATAACTTATTTGTGACCGAAATATAATTTCGGTCACATTAACATCCAATTAGCAATGATTTGCGTCAGGGATTCGTGCAGAGAATCCTGACACGAAAATCCATAACCTTATCTTAGAACCGAAATTAAATTTAGGTTATAAATATTTTATGTATAACTGAAAAGTAATTTCGATTATTTTTAGATATTTTTATATTTTTGCTTTCTCTCCAATTTGCTTGAGATGATGTTTGATTCCTCATTAATGAGAGAATTCGGATTTTTTTTAATTTAATTAATTAATTAATTTAATGAGATATTTTAGAAAATAATACTATTTTATTTGAGATATTTTGCTTTTGTGTTTTATCTTCTCTTTATTTTATCCTTTTGTCCTTTAATTTGCCATTTTTGCCACGTGGACAGAATTTCTGCATTTATTTACAATTTTGCCCTTAGGGTTGTTATGCTCATATCTCCTTCATTTGGACTTTGATTTTGACAAACTTAGTTACGTTGGAACTGTGTCGAGATTTTCTGTCCATTGGAATAGGGTATGACAGCCAATTCAAGCTTGATTAGAAAACCAATTTCTGCTCCCTAGAGTTTGAGCTGTCTTTTAGGGCTTTCATTTCTAGCTTTCCAAGGGGTAAAAAAATGAGGTGCTTACACCTGCAGCATCCTACGGATGCTATTAACTCACATTTTAAAAAAAGTGAAATGTTAGTTGAAGTGACATTTCACTTTTTTAATATGAAAAATACAGCATTTGTGGGATGCTACACATGGCATCATTTGCAGGGTCTACCGCAGCCCACAGACGATATCAACCCATTGTAACGTACAACATCTGAAAATATAAAAAAGAAAAAAGGAAAAAAAAACCCCTAATCCGGAAATGGTACACGCGGCAGCATCTCTTTTCACCTGCACAGATTACTGGAGTTAAATGCCAAAGACTATTTCATCCTGTTCCGTCATGTTTAACGGCCCATTCTCCGTCATGTTTAACGGCCCATTCTCAACTAAACGACAAGATCCCATGTAAGCGCCAAGGCGGGAAACACGATCATGAAAGGAAGAAAGAGTCCACAAGCCAGACTGAAGGAAGCCCTAAGGCGGGAAACGCAAAAACACAAACAGAAGAAAGAGACTTCAGACGTCCGGACACTGGTTTGCTCCGATGCCTCTATCCCTTATTTTACTTTGTTTATTTACGTTTAGATTTGGGGAATTTGGGCGAAATCGCCTGTGCTCATTGTTTTGAGTGGCCTAGAAGCGACATGCTTTGGCAGGAATTGCAGAAACAAAACGAAAATTAAGCCATGGTGGAAAGAAGAGAGAGAATGTTAAGGGCATTTGTTGTTATTTGTTAAAGTGGGAGTTACACAGTTGCTCGAGCTTTGAGTAGAGCTGTAAGTTTTGCCCGGCCCGCCCTAAACCCGCCCAGCCCAACCCAAATTGTAGCCCAATCTAAGAGTTCAGTTTAGGTTTGGGTTCGGTTCGGGTTTAATTTTAAGCCTGGACTTAAGTTCGGGTTGGGCTCGGGATCACACTTTACAGCCCGAAGAACCCAAAAAGCCCGACTATAAAAACCGCATAACTTGTAAAAACCCTCCTATCCACTGATTCCACTCCCGTTTTTTCTAGGGAAAATTACGGTACGGTCCCATTTTTTGTTTTTTTGTTTTTGGTAATAAGAAAAAAAAAGATTTTTTGATCTATGTTATTTATTGTATGACAACTCCAGAACTTTTTTACAAAGTTTTTGACCATTTAAGCCTTTAGCATCTCCTTTTCTTCTGTAAGTGAAGCAAGACAAATTTGCCCCCCTCAACTCGAGAACCAATCTTCAATCATTAAACCGGTCAACCATCTGCTTAAACTAAACCAGTCCCCAAGACCAAACCAGACGTTGAAACCCTCTCCCTTCTCCACTGTCCGACCTTTCTTCTTCCTTATTCCGGCGAGAGCAACTGGCGACGGGATCTTCCGGTGGCGGAGTCTACCGGCGGTGGTGAGACCCTTCTCCCTTCTTCTCCCTATTCTCTACTTCACATTGTCGTCATTCAAAACCCTATGTTTCAAGTTCTTCGTTCACTTATATCTAGCAAGCAATGTGCACCCATCATGCTGCGTTTGGCGTAATGTTTCTTTCTATTTTTATTTACTTATACTCTATTCGCCCCTTCTGAAATTTATATCTATTTGCTTGGAATTAGAATTTTGAGTTTCTTGTTTCTGTTTTTCTCATTTAGTTTCTCCTAGATTCAATATTTTTGTTGGCTTCTTATTCTCCTTTCCGGAGAATTTCTTAAGTTTTTGCGCATTCTATATGCGAATTTTTGAATTTCGTCTTTCTCTTCTTGTTTCCCCTATCTTCGTCTTCATTTTTGACTCTTGTTAATTTGATTCACTTGCAGCATTTCTGGTTTTTCTATCATTAGTTTATTATGGAAGTGATTTCTATTATTTGATGATATATTTAGTGGTTTTTTTATGGATCTTGTGTTTGTTACTTAATGTACCTTGCCCTCTTAAACCCTGAGCAGTTATATTTGCATTTCGTCTTTCTCTTCTTGTTTCCCCATATCTTCGTTTTCATTTTTGGCTCTTGTTAATTTGATTCACTTTAAGCGTTTCTAGTTTTTCTATCGTTAGTTTATTATGGAAGTGATTTCTATTATTTGATGATCTATTTAGTGGTTTTTTTATGGATCCTGTGTTTGTTATTTAATGTAGCTTGCCCTGTTAAACCTTATTTTGGTTGCTTGCTTTTAGATTTTTGACAATCATAAACACGTGATCCGTTGTAGATTTGGACTTCTTCACTACACAGTACACTCTACAATAACATAGAAATATCATTCCATTGAAGAGCTATTGGTGCCTAAAATTGAAGTGTTATTTCTTTTGGGCGTTGAAGTGTTGACAAAATACCTTTTTTGATGAGTACTGAAAATTTGTATTAAATAAAAAATATGGAAAAGATTTGACAGCATACTTATTATTATGATTATTATTATTTTTTCTATTATTGGTAGACAATCAATCAAGCCATTGAAAATTATATGCATGATGCAATTCTGCTTGGTGCTATGTGGCACATCTTTGGGCCATAATCTGTTGACCCAATTGGTGCTTTTCTACACTTTGTTATTGCAATCAGTAAACTGTGTCTTTCTTATCTCTTAATTTTGGAGGTTACTAATCCAGAGTATCCATAGGCAACTTGGATGTTATTCTGTTTGGTTTTGGAACTACTAACATGCCTGCCACAGTAGAAGTGAGAAAGACAGCAGAATGCCTAGATTGCTCGTCAAATACAAGCTGCTGAACAAGGAAGGTTTGGGTTACCTAATTTTAGATTGGGCTAAGCCCGAACTCATTAAAACCCGGCCCAACCCCCCCTACTTACAGCTTTAGCTTTGAGCCTCTGCCCATTTGGTGGTGGCTAGATTATGTGAGGCGAAAGGGGTTATGTTCTGTCGCAGCAGCTTTTAATTGGCTGTTGTGACAGATCAGAATGTGTCATGTGGAAGAATGATTTGGTCAATTTAGAGCGTCCATTTTGACCTGCGGACAAAATCTTTAGTCGGAGTGGATGTTTATGATGTTTTAATGCTTCTTTAGACCTGGAAAGATTTTAGTTCTTGGATGAGGTTGCTGCCAAGTGGAAAATTTCTCTGGGTCTGAAACTTAAGTGTTACATATGGAAACATGGAGTTGATGTGCTGCTAGTGATTAATTTGATGGCAAGAAAATGCTATAAGTGGCAAATTCAGATTGTCTCCTTTGATCCATTTTATGTAGTTAAGTTTTTGATTTGCAATTATTAAAAAAAACAGAAGTTTTTTATTTGTAAATGTTTTGTCTAGCTTACAAGGTATATTTTCCTAACCTGAATTTGTATTCTGCTGTTTAAGGTAAATCATAATACAGAGATATGGCCAAGGGAGAAGTTGAGAATGGAAGAGATGATATGTTAGTTGATGGGCACGAGGCTGAACATGGGCAAGGGAATGCTGTTCCCGAAGGATTTGATGCTAACTATCTCAGAATTTATTATGGTAATGTTCTCTAAGATCCGATGATTCGCTTGTTACCCTGGCATTCTTTTGGTCTAATTCTTGATACTTGTTTTTCTTAAATGATTTGATGTCCTCTTGAGTTGTTATACCATTTTAGGAATATACATGGATGTTTATATTCCTAACATGGAAGTTTTTACTTAATCATTGTTTCTTAGAATTGAGGACATGTTCTAGATGTGTCATAAGCTTTATGTACTGATTAGATTCTTGAAGGGAATCTTCATTTACACTAGATGTCCATTCCTTCCCTTTTCCTTAAGATGGGCTGAACTCAGTGAAAGCTCTTCTTCTAAAATGAGCAGTGCAATAATACACATTCTGCGTTTTGTTACAAGAGTGATCATTAAGGAAGCTCCATTGTCCATGTATCTTTCAGTTTGTTATTTGCAGCATCTATTCATGATGCCGATAAAGTTTGAAACCAGTCCAAACCAATTAACTGCTTTGCACAATAAACACCACGCTTGCCTACCTCCAAGAGCACCAAAAAAAAAAAAAGATGAAACTATAAAAAAGGAAATGAATCTGGTTCTAGCCCCAAAATGAATGGATAAGCCGAAAATCTTGACTCATAAAATGCCTTTCCATGATTGAATGGTGGTCGGGGGATTATGAAGTTAGCACAAAGGCTAATGTTTTGGAATCCCACCTCCTTTTTTATGTGTTTGTATATTAGTTTGTGTACAATGAAGAATATGATATTGCGACCACCTTAACTGGGTCAGTTTCCATATATGACGTTTGCTATGTCTACATTAAATTGCATAGTCCCATTTCTGGTACAAGGGTCCTATAAATTTGGTCAGCTCACAGCAAGTTTCATTTGTGACAGGGAAGCTGTTTCCTCATACTGAGATTTTTAAATGGATGTCCTATGGAAATGGTATTCAAGTTTCCTGATGAACCTGATAGTATGATACTATCATCTATTTCTTTATAATTTCCGCTTTCTCTCTTTCAGTTTTATTAGCCTTTTCACTTATAACAGTGTCCCTTGGTTCCTTGTTTGTAGATGGGAAGCACCCTGCCTGTGACCAGTCATACTTTGGTCGAAGAGAATTTTCCTTCACTCTGGATAATGATATTTACCTGCGCTTCCAGTCATTCAACAGTGAGGCAGAATTGGAAAATTCCATCAAAGAAAAGTGCCCCTTTAAAATTGACATTGGACCTGTTTACAGTGTTGATGTATGATATGAATACTTGTTTTTAGTGCTAAAAGTATCATTTATCAGCATATGACTTTAATTGAAAATTTTGCAAGGAAAAGCTTGACAAAGCAGTTTGAACTGGTGACTTAAAAGAGGAATTCTTTTTACTTTTAACATTTGCTCATTGATAGAAAAATCTGAAGGTTTTTTCTCTTGGATATGCATGTCTATTGTATGTAGAACTTGTATGTAAATGTGCATTTAAGTGAAGTAAATCATTGTTGCTAATGTTCCTGGTCCTGCTATGGTGTTCTGATTTTATATCATGATCTTAATTAAGAAATTTTTTTTAAAGAGATATGTCTCTCTTAATTTTGTAGTCCCCTAGTGGCTATTGCTGAGTATGAATCAGCTGACTAATTTATTTTTTGTTTTACTTTGATAAGAGTTGTGGGCCTCATGGCATTTGTAAGAATATTTCATGCTGATAGTTAGCTGTGTTTCTGGAATCATGTTTAAGTGTGTTTTTTTCCTTTTAATGGTTGCCCCTGTTTGGCTTGCCTATTGACCTGTTAAGTTATCTTTTGGATCATGTTTATTACAGCCTGCTAAGAGGCATGCATATGCACAAGCTGGTGATAATGTTTTCACTCCTGTTGAAAGGGAGCTAATTTTTGATATAGTAAGCTGATCATCCACCTTTGCAATTGAACATGTATTTTAATTGCCTTTGTCTGATTATTAGATGTTTGATGCGTACCTAACACATTTTCTTGTACAGGACATGACAGATTATGATGATGTCCGATATTGTTGCTCGGGAGCTGATATTTGCTTGGATTGCTGGCCATTAATGACTATTGCTATTAAAGTGATTGATACCACCCTAAGAGGTAGGAACTAGTGCGTTTTTCTTTGCTTTTTAAATGGCTCATTTTATAAAATTCAATCTGGGCACCAAAGGTCCCCTTTCAAAATAAAATTTAATTAACAGGGATTCCACCAGCGGGTGGAAGATTTATAATTTTTGATAGGGGTGTCTTGCACATAGATGAAATCTTACCCTTCTCTAAGTATTATACGTCACAATGCAACAGGGCAAGATGAACCATATTGCTTAAACTGCATTGCACTAAGTCCCCCACCTTAGTATTCTTTCTTTTGTTTTGGCAATTAGCCATTGCTATCTCGTTCTTCTTCTTTTTGGATTGGAAGTCACAGGCAATAAATTATTAGTTTATTGTCTGAAATTCCACTATGAGTTCCTTCATTATGTTCTCCAATTTATGCACGTGTCTCCTTATTAGCTTTCCGAAATTTGGTTTTAAAAGTTGATTCCATAGCGTTGATTGCATATTATAGGTTGCTCCATTACCGTCTATTTCAGTTTTGGTTTGAATCAAAATTTGCACTCTTGGAGTTGTTATGGGTGCAAATTGTATGGTTTCTTTATATTGTGAGCATTTCCTATTCCTTCTTGTACTACTTTCCTATTATATAGTTCTAATTAATGTTTTCAAAAGCTAAAGCATGGGCGAGGCATTTGCTGCATTTCACTTGATTAGCATGTGATGTTGGAGCCTTAAGGTATGAGGCTTAAGTCTCCTGAGCGTGAATTTTTCATTAGGCAAAACACTGAATAAGTACATACAATATAATATAATGTATGGCTTGAATAAGAAATTTAGGGTGCAGTGGGAAAAAAAATTATAATTCCAAAATATACAAGAACATATTTCATGAATCCTATCTAGTTTCAAAACGAGCTATCATATGAAGTTCTCAAACTTCTAGAAGCTATGATTAACTTTTGTTCATATGGAAATTTTAAACAATAGTTGGCCGTCATTTCAAATTGAAAGTTTTAGATGGGATAGTTGTATCCAGGTCACAAAGCTATTAAAATGCAAAATCATATCCCTTCCATATCTATAATGGATCTTTGATTCTCCAGAAGGTTTTAGAAAATGATAAAACTTATCATAAGAAGTATAAAATATTAATTTTTAAAGATTGCAGTATTGTTTTGCTGCAAAATTGCTGATTTAGTTGGAGAACCATATGGAGGACCTTTATTGATTTTAATGGAGAACCTCGTTCCGTATGAGGTTCAAAATTGCTGATTTTGATGGAGAACCTCGTTTTATATGAGGTTCAATACTCAAACATAATGGAGAACCTTAAGGCTTGAGTTGTGAAATGCCTTAATGGAGAACCTTGTTTTGTATGAGTTTCCATACTTTAAATTTGCTGCAAAATTGCTGATTTAATGGAGAACCTTGTTTTGGATGTGGTTCAATACTCAAACATAAGGAGAACCTTAAGGCATGAACTGTGAACTTCATGTGAAAACCATAGTATTTGAGCCTCAAGGTTAAGTCTCAAGGCACAAGACTCAATCAGCTTTTAAAACTTCATTTCTAATATCTTGGCCGGTTCTGAGATAAGTTCAGTTTCATCATTTGAAGTCCTTGATTGCTTGGGAGCACTATGTTATGTTGTTGCTAAAGACAGGAGAGATATTAGATCACTTTTATCTTGGGTTCTTGACCTCTGCATTATTAACTTTGAGAACAATTCTACTTTTTGCCCGATCCTTCTTTGAAAGTTTCCTTCTCATTTCCCTCTTTCATAATTGGAAAACAAAAGGGAATTGAGAATTATCCCCATAGAAATAATTATGGTCATATTTCACGGACTTGTTTGCAACAATTTGCAGTATCACAGATATTTCTGGGAGAGGAATTTCTGCCATCTTCCTTTATTGAACTTTGCCATATCCTCTCACGACTGTCTTTCAAAAGAACAATGATCCAAACCCTGGCAAGGCTAGCGTGAGTTAGATGCGTAGTAAGGCCACTGTTTGGGACCTTGTCTATGACATTTGCAATTGATGTTAGGTAATAGGTAATGATCCTGGTAAAATATACCAAAAGTTGTGGCAAAGAGATTCACAGGGCAACATTTGACAGCAGTTTTTTTTTATTTTAACAATAGTTGTGAGCTTGATTTGAAGTTTGGTGATCGTTCAATAAAGAAAAAGGTCGCCTTTGATGTGATTGTTGCCATGAAGCCAAAATAATATGCAGTTCCCTGGCCAGAAACAATGAAAAAGAAAGGAATCTGGCGGAGAAACCCTAGGGACTAATGTTCTTTCAGATTCCTGTAAGCTGCAACGAATTATTTAATTCATGTCATAAGGGATAGTTGTAAAAGAACTTCCTAACCAATGATAAACAAAATAGTAAAAATTTGACTCAGTATGCCAGAAATCCTAAGTATGACTGGTGTGAGTGAAATCAAGCCTTTAAACACTTTGGAATAGTAAGATACCACATGCTTCCCAGTGAACAACATTTGCTGTACTCATTCTAGGTAGTTTTCACTATGGAGCGAGTAACCCCTTTTCCCATTTCAGTGTCTCAAACTTTGATCCAAATATCTCTTTCTATATTTGCTTATGCTTTACCAGCAGGTAGCGCCTCTCTCTCTCTCTCTCACACACACACATGCACACACAGAGTCTGTTCACACTGTGCACGAGCAGGTCTCTTGACATGGACGCTCACTTTGATACCCAAATGAAGCTGACCAATACACCAAAAGCCTATGGAGCTGACGAAATGCGTCTGATCAAGCCTTAGAACCCATTGGGATCATATCGCCAATGGAGCAGTGGCTTGAGTATTCTCTTTCTGAGACCATCTGATATTTCTTCAGTGGGCTGGTAGCTATGGTAAGGAGGCAGAGGAGAAGTTCTGGAAGATTTAACATAGGAAATAGGGGGCCTTGGTTTTTCCATGAAAGCCTTGGAATTCTAAGCTTCAATATGATCAGCCGTACAGGGTAGTACCAACAAAGAGATGGCATTCTTTGATATATGTTAATGTGGAGGACATGTTGAGCGTATGCAAGAACATTGAGCCTATATTTTATGGGTTACTCATGCCAGACTATGTAAGTGCTCATGACTGATTAATATTAATCAATTGTTGGTTGACTGACAAAATTAATAATTCAGTATTTGTTTAACATCCAATTATGGATGTATGAAAATATAGCCCAACAACTGGAGAAAAGTTCATCTCGTTTATTTGGTAGGTTTTTGATATATAATGTCTCAGGGCTGGTCGTGCACTGCTGCATGTGCCCTGCATGTCTTGCCACTCTGCTGCTTCATCATGTGGGTATTCTATCACATAAACTTCTTTTGAAACCTTCCATCTTGGGTCTTTCTTCACTTTCAATGTAGTCTTGGCACACATTGACACTGTTACTAGGACAGGTTTTATCTGTTCAGTGCGTGGTTTGTTCTATCTCCTCAAGTATCTTACTTCTGCTGATTTTGCATTCCCAGCAGAATTTTTTTTTAATATATAAAGATGATTGTGAATATTAATTATGTAATCAGACAATGTTTATACATAGTTTTGGGCTTATTGTCTAGCAATTTTCTTCTGTAATGAGGAGTAATGAATAAGGACACCATAGCTATAAAGTTCAAGATTAAAATTATACTGACAATCATAAAATTGTGGTCAATGTGTGATTCACTATTTTTCTTTTTCATACATGAATACAGATGACTTTGGTTTTAATCACATTCTGTGGGTGTTTAGCGGCAGGCGTGGAGTTCACTGCTGGGTTTGTGATGGGAGAGCAAGAAGGTAATGGTAGTTGGAAAATTCAATTCATTTGATATTCTTTCTATTTCTCTAAATTCTTGAGTATTGTTCCATTCAGGTTGACAAATGAACAGCGGGCTGCAATTGCAGACTACTTTAGGGTCTATAAGGTGACAAAATTATTTTGCCTGATGTGTGGAAGACGTTTCCTAATATCTAATCATGGAAGTTATTGACACTGCTCTTTGTTTTAGGGAAATGAAAATAGTAATAAGAAGGTTTCTTTGACTGGTTCTGTTCTTCATCCTTTTCTTGCGTAAGTTATAGCATACTGTAATATATTTCTTTTCCTTAAATAACCCTGTTCTTTAATTGGGAAACTCATATTCAAGCTCTACAGAAGATCTTATACAGAAGTTCTGAAGGCATTCTTTGAAGATAAAATGCTTTGTAGTCAAAAGCTGCTTGCGACTGAGGAAAGATATGAGATGATCCTTGAGATGATTCCTGATGAATGTACGTTGATTTTACTCAGAGGAGCATAATAGCTTCTCCTATTATTACTATTTTTTTGTCAGACGGTATTGGCATGTTAACCCAGACATGAAATCCATGCAGCCATTACTTCTGAGCTTCGTGGAAAGTGGCAGGACAATCGTAGGTCCTCAATTTCCAAAGAAGACCCTAATTTTGTTCGGTGGAATCAACTAAAACATCTGCTGCAGTCTGGAAAACAGAAGGTACGATGTTAAATAAATAACAAAACACTAAAAAAGAAGTAGCAACCTTTAAATTTTACAAAGAAAATAACTAGCTTTGTGGTTTACAAACAAATAGGAACTTGAGTAGTGCAGAAAAACTGAGTGGAATACAATTCTACTTGTTATAAGCAATTAAGTAATCTACCAACTGTGTTATTTGTGAACATTTAAATGGGTTTGTCCCCACATTGAACAATTCTGGAGATTCTTGATGACTATACGGACATGACGTGATTGATGGCTATAACCATTTGCTTTCCTCTTTCTCTCTCTCTTTCTTTCTTTCTTTTATTTTTTTTATATTTTTTTTCATTTTTTATGTTGCTTTTCTTCCACTGAAGTTTTGAAGAAATTTTGTTTCCACTTATGGTTCAGGTTGATAGCAAAACTTTCAGCGACCATAAGGCCGCATCCATTAGTCAAAAGCTTAGTGTCTGTATTGGATACATGGTTCTGCGGTGCTGTGTGATCAACTTATTCTCACCAAACTTGTTTAGCAATGTCCAAATATGCTTATGAAACATAATACATTAGAAAATTGAGGAAATAAAAATATTGACATTGGATGAGCATAGTTTGTATGAGAATGTTAAGCTTAAGGAACAACAAGACTGCAAGAATAAACATATACATCTTAGGATCCTAGAAATTGATCCCAGGGGTTGTAGATAAGAGCGGATCTTGTGCACCGAAGTTTACTGAGATTTAGAGGGAGCACTCTAAGACAGGGTGAAGGACCTTGAAATGAAATGGCACAACTGATTTGAAGTCAGTCATGTTAATTGAAGATATAGCCCTCCTTACATTGGAATGCTAGTAAAATTATACAAGGATTGCCATAAAGCCTTAGAGACGATGTAAATGAATAGGTGATGATGGTTCATGTTATCATCTTCTAGCATATTTTATTTTTTATATATGTAGATCAACTTGACAGGTTCCCAGCAAGGTGCTTAAGCTTTCTTTTCTTATGTTTCTGATTGGATGTTCCATACAAATCTTACTATGTGTACTCGTCAATGTTTTCTTTTCTTCTTATTTTCTATTTTTCTTCAATGTTTTCCCTTTTCATAGGCTTTGTATCAATGAAAGACATAATTGCACATCTGTTGGATTTCTTGGAATATGTGAGCTCAACAAATTGTTTTATTGTACATTATGCAAGGATCATCTTATTTTCTATGTGAGTCTAATAATATTTTTGTTAACCAGAAAGAATATATATTTCTTATGACAGCTAAATGATGTTACAGGCACAAGGGCTTCGTAGGTGTGTGGAAGAGATTATTTTTACATACACATACCCCAGACTTGATATGGAGGTTTGCTGAATCGCTCTTTTGTTCTTTCTTTTTCTTTTAAATGTTGGTGTCCTGTGGAGCATCTTCTGTAAGGTCCAAACTGCAGATTGTTCTGAGTATTTCTGGTGCAAATCTTGTAAATCATCCAATACTGTGGATCTATGAAGCACAGTGATGAATACATTGAATAAGGACCAACCCCTTCCCGTACCCTTTTTCTGCTGAGGAATCTGCGGATGTGAATCATATTCTCATGAAATCCATCTGGTTTATTTCAGGTTTCAAAACATATGAATCATTTGCTGAAGGCACCATTCTGTGTGCACCCCAAAACAGGTCTGTAGATGTGGGAACCAAATATGATTTTAAAAAGGCTAATTTTTTTTCCCTGGTAGTTAAAATGCATTTCACTGTAAAGATTAGAATATGTCATGCTATGAGTTTATCCATGGGATAAGGAATTTGGTTGACTGATTAGTTGATGCCTTGTGGATAAAAGCAATTAACTGATTGTGAATATGTTTGATATGGAATTAGGTGCATCTGATTGTGTTTGCTGGGAATCCGTGATTTTATTAAAGACCACTGACCTTGGAAAGCAATTTGCATCGTGGGAAACATGGAGAATATGAGGACGGAGAAAAACACACTGGGTGAATAGATATTAGGTTAGCTTTAGTTGGTTGAATAATGTGGTAGGGGTGTAACTCGGCTTGGTTAAAACCGAGAACTGACCAACCCAAACAGAAACAGACTTTGGGCTGGTTTGGGTTGGGTTTCAAACCATAGGGTTCGGTTTTGGTTTGAAAATCTGTAAACTGAATTAACTTTGGTTCGTTTTGGGTTGATATTTTGATTGAACCGAACTGAACCCAGCTTAAAATATACCTTTTTACATTAAACCAACCCTAATTAACTTTGGTTTGGTTTTGGGTTTTCCATTTGGTTCGGTTTGATTTTAGGTTAAAAGTCTGTGACCTTGGTTTGGTTTTGGGTTGAGGTCAACCCAGACTGAACATAACCGAGTTGCACCCCTTCATGAGTGAATTAACATGATTCTTCAGTATCCTTGTTTATTTCTATTTTTAAGGCTCTAATCTAGTTAGAACTACTTTAAACTACTTCAATTTAGTATATATGAGATAAAATGTGTTTTTTTTACCAGCTACCATTGGTTGCTATTTTCTGTTGGGTTTGCTCAATTTGTTGCATGTTTTCCTTACTAATGTGTTTGATATTTTCTTATTTATTCTCATGAATGGTTATCTTCTTATTATATCACTCAGTTATGAATGATTATGCTTATGAATGATATTCCTAATTTACAATCATTATACGCTTCTTCTGTAATAAAAAAAAACAAAAAAAAAGTATTTCTAGCTAAATTTCCATGGTACACTGCATCGTGCTGCTAAAATTTAAACCATTTTGAGCAAGTCAGGACTTCTGAAATATCAACAATGTGCTGCCGATATTTAGTTACAGTTCATTGATGGCATTGAGACAATAATCGTTGTCCAGAAGAAAGGGCATGCTAATAGAAAAGAACTTAAATAATTATTATTCTCAAGCATCTTCTGTTCTTGGAGTCATCAGGAGCTGTATGCTTCTCAATGTTTGCTAAGTTCTTGTTATTTTGATCAGGCCGTGTTTGTGTTCCAATTGATCCTGACTGTTGTGAGGAATTTGATCCTACAAATGTGCCAACCCTTTCCAAGGTATGCTTTTTGCTCATAAGTTAGCAAATGATGAGAAAATTTCAGTAAATCCACATAAATGCGTGTTGAAATTTCAGTAAATACACATTTAATATTTATATTATGTGTTTCTGTCCACTACCGCTTCTGCAAAAGGCGTTCATTGAATGTCAAACATGAATGGTAGCATTTATTGATGAATATAGGAGTGGGATTTTGCTATGCACCTCTTGGATAATGGGAGGTTTCAATTTGAGATATCTAGCCATTATAAACTTAACTGGCTGCTTGATCAGATGATCTGTTTAAAGCATGAAATCTTTTTCTTTACTTTTTTTTTTTCCTTCCTTATTTCTCTTCTATTCTACAATATTTCTTCTTCTGAAAACAAAAAATGCAATTGATCAGTTAGAATCATATAATAAGCCTTTCTGGTGGTGGTTTGCTCAAGGTTTAAAAACTCGGACTTGGGCTCGGTATTTACCCAGCCCAAGTGCGAGTTAACTCGTCGATACGGGAAGTATTGATCGAGTTTGTTCCGAGTCGGGTTGGTTAGACCCAATTGCCCAGAAAACAAAAAAAGCATAGAATACCTGCTCGTGCAGGTCTTCATTCGCTTTCAGAGAATATAAAAAGAGGGAAAAAAAACACACACACACACACAATTCCGACTGTCGACGGAAAGGGGAGAAGAGAAGAAAGGGAGATGAGGAAGAGGAGCAGGAGAAGAAGATGGGAGAAGAAAAGACAAATTATAACTTGTTTGCGCGTTCGTCGAGGATGGATGCCGGATGGACCTATTCAGGTATGCTGTTATCTTCTTTCTTCTTCCTTCTCCTTCTTCTTCCTTCTTTTTTTTCAAGGAGCTTAAAATTGACAGAGGTTTTAAAGCCTCCGTTGAACTCGACCGAGGCTTCAAAAGGCTTGGTTGAGTTCAGCAGAAGCTTTAAAAGCCTCCGTCAAACTCTCTTTCTTTGTCGAGTTGCCCGAGACGCCTCGGGCGATACTGCACTCCTCGGACAAGATGTTGCGGTGTCGCCCGAGTCATCTCAAACTTGAAAAGACTCAGCTTCGACTTTTCGAGTTCTGATGTTCCATAAGGAACTCTTGTATCAACTGGTATTGGCTTGCCTCTAGATACCACGTTAACTCAGCCGATACTTCTTTGTATCGGCCGAGTTTCAAAAAATTGATTGCAGGGTGACGTGTGATCCAGTAGCTCCATATCACTGAACTGTCCTAGCTCACTTAAGCTCAGGCTCAGTTCAGTTGAGTTCCGAAAAGAAACTAGCAAGCTAAGTCAGAGCTTGAGAAGAAGCAAATTTTATGAGCCTGAGAGGGGCTTATGTGGCTCAGCCAAGTTAGAGCTCTACTCAACCCAATAAGACATTGTAAAATTTATAGGATTAGGACCCTTGATGTGAATATACCTTTAGCTAAGATGAAAATGGGAAAGGCCTTAGGAGCACATGGTAATCTAATTGTACTGCAGAAGTACACGGGAGATATTGGTGTAGTCAAGATAGAAACCCTGATGCCTCACAATAGAGACTTTGCTGGGCATAGCATTTATTAGCAAGGAAATATGAAAGTTACAAAGTGGGATAACAATAAATATTGTCTAAAGCAAAAGGAAATGAAACTAAACTCCCACTAAAGAAATAAGCTGAAGCTATCAGTAAGCACCATACGAGCAATATGCCATTCAAAAACCATATGAGCAATATGCCATGCAAAACTCAAGATGACCTGAACAAGATTGCTCTACTCAGTGAAGTCTGATCTAGTTGACAATGCAATTATAGATGATAGTGAAGATATTTCAGATGGGTTTACCTCTAAAGTCTAGAAAATAGATTATTATAACTGAAACATCCATCAACCAAAATCATATTACAATATGGCCACATTATCATGTGAATGGGTTACATTTAATTCAATTGATTGGGACCTCATTTTGATCCTTTGAACAATTATTAACTCCTATAGTGAGAGACTTGATGCATCAATAAAATTCATCCTTTGATTTGAGAAAAATGCATGATAATATTTTCATTATTTTTAGGAAAAAATTCACAAGGCTAGTTAAATATGAACATAGATTTTTTAACAGCTTACTGTTTTGTGCTTAAGCACCAAGTCCACAATGCTCACATTAACAATCATGTCCGATCAACACCACAAAATAACGATGACCTCCATTTGGATCAACAAAATCAGGTATTCCCACTAACAGTTATCATAACATGCATAACAAACTAAATAAGATTAATCAAATGCTAGACAATGCCTTCAAGGGTAGGTCGCTTTGGCAGCTAATGCAGCCAATTTGACTATGATTTTGACTTGTGGAATACCTATGTATTTCAAACCCAAAGAATGCAATTATTTAAAATGCAAACTGTGTCAATCACATACTACAAATATCTATAATATGTCATATGCAACCAAACTACATAAAGGCTCAATAAAACAACCTCCCCCATTTAAGAAAGATAAAATAAAAATCAAAAGAACAAATAAAAAGCATAATGATATGATTGGGGCCTTTAAGAACTGCAGATACACATAAAAGTAGCCCCGAAAATATGTTCCAATGAGGCTTTAATGGGCTCAAGCTATATTCAAGCAGACATTTAGTCTCTCTTCATTTTGATGTCAACGATTTTCCGATGTAAGTTGTTTTACATGAATTTAATTTTATATAAAATATGTAATTATCAATATTTTTGGTTAGAAATATGGAATACATATTGACAACACATTGTTCACTTTCATAAGTTTCGATTGAATAAGTTATCTAGATCTTAGAAACACAATATTTAGTGTTGATGGTTACTTGGTGATGTTATATTTTTTTATCAATATTTTAGGTTAGAAACATGGAATACATAAGTTTCGACTGAATAAGTTATCTAGATCTTACAAACACAATATTTAGTGTTGATGGTTACTTGGTGATGATAACACTACCATGGTGGCATAGCACCACCAAATTAGGTGGTAGCAATGACAGTGCAATGTGAGAGGTGGTTCAAGTGGTGCTACCAATTTGATAGCAATGATGGTGGTGGCGGCAGTGGAGGAATTGGTTTTGGCGGCAACATCAGTGGCAGTGGCAATGGAATGTTTATGGGCCAATGGTGATGGTGGTGGAGATTGGAGGCAGCAATGACCAGAAGTGGTGATTTTGTTGGTGGTATATTGCTAGTGGCATGCCAGTTTTGGTGGTGGTGCTGGTTTGTTGTTGCTGAGGGGATGTGGTAATGTTTGTGGAAGCAACTTAAGTGGTGGTAGTGGCAGCAGTGTGGTGGCAGTGGTAGCAATGATGGAGTAGTAGTTTTGGAAAGTCAAAATGAAAAGAAATAACTTAAATAGTGCTTCAATGGTGCTGTCCCACTTAATTTTGATTTTCTGGACATTTGACATTCAGAATTTGAAAAGCAAATCCTTTTCCAAAAAATTGATATGTTTTAGAAAAAATAAATACATTTGGCTTGCTTCTACATTTAGACAAATACTCAGATTGTATAAGAGAACAAAGGAAATGATTAAAAGAAGGCGACATCAAATTTATTTATGCAAGGATCAAACTGAGGTAGATGTGAAAATATACACAGACAAAAACATGAGTTAGAAAAAAAAAAAATATATATATTTGGCAACGTTACTAAATGTGAAGATTGTCCTCCAAGGAATGAAGAGTTCATAAATTAAAAACTTGGTCTCGGGCTTGGTATTGCCCCTGCCTAAGAGGCTGAGACTGAGTTGACACCGATATTGGCAGTTTCGGCCGAGTTGGGTTGGGTCGACCAGATGAACCAGAAATTAAAAAAACAAAATAAGAACTTCAGAGCAGGTCTATGTTCTTTAAAAGAAAAAAGGAAAATACGAGAGTTGCGAAGGGTAGAATGCGAGAAGAAGAAGAATAGGAGATCAAGAAGAGAAGCTGCTGTGAGTTTCACGTTCATGGAGCTTCCATCCTCACATACACAGGCACGCATTCATTTCTACTACTTCTTCTTCTTTACTTTTTTTTTCCTGAATTTTCTAGAAAACTACTCTTCATTCTTCATCTGAACATGCAAAAATAGAGCACCAATCTGTTATCAGATGGAAGAGTACTTCAAAATAGGAGGATGAGTGAAATTTTCTTTTGAAAATGAAGATGAAGAAGTGGGTGCAAAGATGGGAACTCGGAATTGCTAGAAATAGCATCCAGAGTTTGACAGAGGATTTTTAAAGCCTCTATTAAGTCGTCCCAATCATCTCAGCCAATATGTCTTTGTAACCTCCAATACGACTCGTACTTCGCAAGTCTAGTCCGAGTCTTGCCAATTTTAGAGGTTTCTTACAGAGCCTCACATATCATTGCTCGGCATTGGCTTGAAGCCGAGCCGATACCGGGTTGACCCTGTCGACACTTATCAGTATCGGCCGAGTTTTAAATTGATGGGTTTGCTTGCATTGGTTAAGGGATTTGAGAACAGTTCTGTTGGTTTTCCACCATCAGACATCACTACTTGCACAAGAACTAGTTGGCTCCCGTATTAAGTCTGTTATAAATCCTGTAATTCTTTCCTTGTAGGCAAGTTTGTTGTGTTATCTAAATTGATAAAGTAGTATTAAGAGACGTGGAACTCTGAACCACAGAGCATTAAAGGTTTTGTCATACAATTATTTTTAATTGGTTGTTGGTAGCAGAGTTTATTATCTTAAGCTAGTGGCCTATGAATATCACACAATTTTAGCACTTACTGTTCCTTTCGCTTTGGACTCATGTTTTACTTGCTAATGGACATAGGTCATCCAATAGGTGTGCCGGATCTTAGTCACGTGATTTGCAATTCAGTAGATTATCTTGTTGCCATATAGTTAAAATTATGCTTGCTTGTCAGGTTTGGAATCTCTCTGGAGTAGCACTTTGGTTTGATTTTTCGGACATTTCTGCCTGTGCGCTAGTGTTTAAAGTATGATATTGTGATTTAGTTTTGTTCTTGTGAAATCTGTGTTAATATTTGTTAATCTGCAGCTTTTGGAAGAACTCAACATGGGGGGTTTGAGAGGTGATAAGGGTGATGGTATGTTGCCAGAAAACTAGGATATTTTACTATTGTTTTTTTTATTTCTTATTTAGGGGCATGCCTTTAAATGGCAAAACTCAAGCAGTTGACCGACACCCAGGGCCACAGGCAAGGGTGTGACTCTTCTTCCATAATTTAAGTACCAAAACATGCTTTCTGTCCAGACCAAATCCCTGGATCAATCTTCTCCTGGATTGTCATTATCTTGCTGGATATTCTTAGGCAGTCTTGGAGATCCTGTAGGTATGGCCTATCAAAGGATGTGCTCCAGGCCCTGCACATACTTCACTACTACATTATTGTGGTGGATGTCTTAGATTTCCCATGATAAGTGCTATGCATTTACTAGCATAGTCAACACCAACGTGGATGCATGAAATTTGCTTTATGACCTTATATTGTTACAAATTTTTGTGTTTGATGGCAGAATGGGAGAAAACTTCACTAGACAAATCAGTAAGGTTCTTCAGATCAGCATTCCTACAGCCCCTACTGAAATCTTGCAAGGTCACCGTTACCTCACAATTTCTTTATGTTTGAGTATTTGTTGTAATAAACTGGTAGTCCTACAAAGTCACTTAAAATGCAAACAGCCCTTATGTTGCAGAGGCATTATATACCAGTACATAACATTTTGATATCTAGACAAGAAAACAATTGACAAAGTGAAAAATGGGTAAAAGTTTCTGTTGAATGAATTTGGTGGTTTCTACTTGCTGCAGGAGGAGATGGAAGCTTCATATAATGCAAAAGTTCAACAGTCGAAGAATTCATTGAGCTGGTAGAAGTTATGTCTTGTTACTGCTTGCATGGTTTTAAGCTACCCTCTTCTGGATTCCTCATTTTATGCTGTACCATATTCGAAAAAGATTTAATTATGTTCTATTAGACATTCTTGTAATATAAATAACTATTTTTTCATCAATGGAATGCAATTGGGGAATTTAGTATCTACATCTCTTTGGAATTCCCTTATGAGTGGAGAAATTGCCGCCACCACCACCAGCACATCCACGACTGCCACCACAACAACCTCCATGACCACCGCCACAATCACCACCTCCACCATCTTCATCACCACGTCCAGGAGCACCTTAACCACCGCCATATCAACTCTACCACCACCATGACTACCACCTTTATAAGCACCACCATAGTAACCAACACCTCTACCACTGCCACCGCCACCGTCATCATTATCATCGAATCCACTATCAACATTATCACAACCACTGTCACTAACATCAGTTATTGCCATATAACCATAGCTGACACAATTACTATAAACACAAATTATTTTAAAAACTTTACGAAACACATTTTTGCTTATAAATTATTTTAGAAACTTTACCAAACACATTTTTGCTGATTTTTAAAATCATAATTGATTTTAACTAAATGTTACCAAATGGGTTTTTTTTTCTTTATTTGTCTCCAAAAACACAAAAATAATTTTTAAAGTTTTTGATTTTCAAATTGTTTTTATAAAAATTGTTATCAAGTAGCCTCCCATTTAGCTTTCTTACACCTAACTTGCTTACGTAGGCGTTTTGTTCTGTTTCTGTTTATTATTACTTTTGTTTATTTGAATGAGTTACTTTTCCTCACTTAATAACTTAACTATTTGTCTTTTTCTAAATAAATTTTGTTGATCTTGAGAGGTCACGTCAAGTCTTCGATGTTATCTATGAAGAAAGGTCTAATTGGTCGTCCTTTGAAATTTTTAGTTAATTTTCTTTCTTCGGTGTTTAAAAATTCATTAATATGCCAAAATGTGTCTGGTATCTGTCTCTCTTATCCAGTTGGAATTTCAAGTTATTTTGTCGTCTTAATGAGTTCCCCATCCTTGTTTAATTTAATGTGTTGATTAAATAAAGGATTAATGATATTGACATTGACTTTTCTTCGGTTTCTTCTTCGTGTTTTTCAACCAACCAAACTTTTGAATTTTATTATTTTTTTCATGCATCGATATGTAGTAGGGTGAATGTCTGGCATGTTAAAGGGGACTAAACATCACACTCGGACCATTGTGGGTCTGGTTCTTATACCATTTTGTAATGCCCCAATCCCACGAGCAACAATACTGACCCTTGCGGTTTTGCTTTCGGCTTTTATCTCAAGAGGACTGGTCACTTGAGAGAGTCGCAAGCCTATATATTTGGACATTCACTTTCTCCTCCCCAAGTAATGTGAGATTTCGAGATTCACACATTGATTTCAAACAATCTCTCCCATATCTTGTTTGTTGTTCATCCTTTGCGGGGGAGAGAGAGCGAGAGGGGCCTGTTCACAAGGAAGGGGACGAAGTGAGGCGTCTTCTTCCTCTAGCCAAATAAGAAAAAAAAAGGAAACATTTATTTCTTTTTCTTTGTATTAACTTTTAAATCTCTGTGCCTTATTTTTTTTTTCCCAAGCAACAAAATCATAGAGAAATTTGATTTTCTATTTTTATTCTTCCTCCAAGAAAAAACCATAATACAAATTTTAATTTCCAATGCTGGCCCTGTGATGTACATGTCTTGAATTTAACAAATTGGAAGGTTAGTTTGTTGGGGTCACAAAGTTTTGGGGGTACCATATAAGTGGGGAAATTAGGTCATTTTCAGCGCATGTTGCATTTTATTGTTTTGGGAAAGGTTCAGGTTTTCTGAGAGAGTAGTGATGGTGCTTAGATGATCTTATTGTATTTGCCTTGGTCTCTAGTAGAATAACTTCACCTTAAATGCCCGTGGACATAGACATTTACGGGCAAACCATGTAAATTGTCTCTGCATCTTTTTCTCTGTTTCCATTTCACTGTTGTTCTGTTGGCATTTTTACTTGGCGGTTGATCTATTTCTTATGGCCGTTTAGTCATTTCTTACGATATTGTCCCCCAATAGGCCCTCTCTCCCGCCCCTTCTTCAGATAAAGTGAACGGCTGAACGCAACCCCTCATGGAACATAATATTTTTTACCAAAAAGGTAAATGATCAAATCATGTGATCTCTTTTGGTGTCCATCTTTTTTGTTTTATATGCCTCACCTACTTGCAATTTTGTTTTTATTTAATGTGTTGATTAAATAAAAAATTAACGATATATGACTTTTCTTTAGTGTTATTCAACTAACCAAAATTTTGAATTTTATTATTTTTCTCATGCATCGATATGTAGTGGGATGAAAAAGGGGATTAAATATCAATTGGAGCATTGACTATTTTGATTAATCAAAGATGAAACATGTGTACAAGTTCGCATATGAAGCTAGCGGACACACATGCTTTACCGTTGGACCAACAGATCTTTCATGGAGTAGCTCCACCAGTGTTTACTTTATTGTTACTAGTTAGACCCCCGTGTGCTACGCATGTGGAGGGCCTTTGTATTAAAAAAAGAAAATAAAAAGCTTTAAACTTTTATATAAAGGAGTTAAAATTTGTTAAATGAATCTTCTAATGGTTTCTTTAGTTAAGAAACTTAGTAAATGTAATTTTTTTAAAAAAGTGCTCAAATAACAAAAATATATTATAATAAATATAAAGATATGAAATACCAATGCAAAAAGTCAATATATGTGAATATCTTCAAATATATGGTATTTAAGAGTAAAAATCGTTTGTAACAAGATTATAATATACAAGATCTGCAATGAGAACTTTTAGGTGCATCTTGTAGATATTTTCTTATAATTTGGACCTTGTAACTATCCATGTAGGCATCCAATAAAGGCCACAAAAATAGCTTGCAAGTATGAACTACTACTCCTAGATAAGGATATTTCAGACCCATTATTGGTACCATTACGAAAGAGGACATTACGTTAACTCATCAAAACTTCGCTTAGAAGACCAGTCAAGACTAACCCCTTTATATCAATTGCATATATTTTTAGTTCAAATATTACTTTTAAAAAGATAAAATTGTTATAACATAGAGGGTTTATTTACCAATTTAGACTATCAACTCAATTTTATAAATATTCATATTAGGTGAAAGTTAAAAGTGCACTTGTACCAGATTAATCAACATATATAAAATAAAATTATTAATGTTAACAGTAAAATAGGCACACCAAATGTGACTAAAAACTAAATGTCAAAACCATCTCTAAAATTAGAGCATGTTTATTTTGCCAGAAACATACATGCAGTAATTCTACAAAATCCATATTTGCAGGGCCACAAATATAAGGCCTTTACAAAAAATAAGATTAGTGTACATAGCTTCTTGTTTGTTGATACTACTAAATTTATTGTTTAGAACATAAAAAGCAATTGAGATATATGTCATTACTATAATTTCTTTCATTATATATCTGGCTCATACAGTTTGTAAAAGAATAATAATTCTTTGTAATGAATAAGGAACGCAATGATTTCTAGAGATGACCAATATAATAGAAACTATATATATACTTCTCTAGCCCAATAGCATAATATACATGGGATAACCACCTATTCATAAAAAGTCAAAAAGAAGGCTTGTTGCCCTAAAATCACTTATTGTTGTTAACTAACAGTGGATGAACAAAAACTTAATTAGGGGAAATGAAAGTAGATGAGAAACTAAGGCTAGAAAGAATGTGAAGAAGTAATTGAGGTTATAGTAGTAGGTGAGAAACTCAGGCTAGAAAAGATTGTCAAAATAAGAACACCAAATGTAACTAAATACGTAATGTCAAAGCCAACTCAAAATTGTACTATGTTTACATATGCAAAACAATGCATGTAACCATCCTCCAGATTTTTATCTTCCAAAAACTACAAAGATAAAATAATTGACAAAAATGAGGTGCATGATTGTAGCCTCTCATTTTTTTATGAGATCCAAATTTGTTGTTAAAGGCAACAGAGGCATCACTTGATCATTCTGTAGTGTCACTTGATATAACTCTAGCTTATACACTTGTAGAGAATAATGCATTAATTTTTTGAAGGTGTCAAATAATTGAAGTAGAATTCACCCAATATATGAAAAAATTAATTAACCATATAAATATTAAAAAACTACTACCAATATTTCTATTATATTTCAATGGCCAAATTATACAAAATGATGCCTAGTCTTGGACCTTACTTGGGAATTATGTGTTATGGTTAAATGTTGAAGAGTTGGATCCAAAATATTCACAGAAATGATGAAAATAAGTGTAAAATCTACATGTTATGAACTTAAAATGGAGGCGGAGAAAGAGGAAGAATTTACAAATTTTATATAGATGAAATCATACCATGTAGACACCAGTACTTATTGAGGGGATCGCAACAAAGGAAGCATGAAATTCTATTAAAGGTGGGTTTCATAGAGTAAGCTGGCCCATTCCTGCATGATCTGTAGATAGTAATTATCGCTACATCTAACAACTTTACCATACAATAAATAATTTTACTGAAGAAAAACAACTAACGATGGGAAAGAATTTGGTAATTGTGTTTCGTCAATCTAATGGGGAGGATCTTGATTACCCATTGTTTCAAAGCTATTATACATGCAATAGTTGAAAAATCAATATAATAACCCAATGCTTTGAAAGACAAATGAAAATTTTCAAAAAAGGGTGATGGTCAAGAAGAGACAAACTTAAAAGTGTTACCATCAGAAGATAAATAAAATTTTTAATAAGACTTATAAAATGAAGGGACAACTATAACTAATGAGTATTTCATTCCCATCACTCATTATTCCTATACAATGTTTATTATAAAGTAATCTATCTTGACATAACAAATCATTGGTGAGTCATCTCCTCGTTTACAATTTTAAGAGAATGGAAATAAAGCTTCTTCCTTTAAATCTCCAAATGCACATAATCATCCTTTTCCATCCCTCAATGCCAACAACCATGGATTAGCTTGTCATATGTAACAAAATCAAAACCACCAAAGTCAAAATAGCATTAAAATCAATATTAAGCGAAGAAAAAAAAAGGTAAATTGTATCATAAAATCTTACATAATGTTATAAACAAATTTTTAAAAATGGTGGTGTAAGACATCAATTCTGCATTAATATCATCTATTGTGAAAGAGATACGTGGTACTAATATGCTGCAACAAACTAAGACCCATAATCTATGCCTGGAATCTCTGAGTTGAAACTTGGTGGCACTTTTGTGCTAGGCCAAGAGGCTTGCCTGTCATTTCCATTGAAACTAAGAATACAAATATGAAAGAAAAATTATATCTTTATTGTTGGTCTGTCAAAACAAGAAGGAAGAACAATAAAGAAAGCGCTAAGTTGCAAAAATATATCGGTCTGAAGTATTGAAAATTAAGTACGGTGGATAATGAGATTGGTTTCTTTACCAAGTTTAAATCTATACAATTAGTTCACAAGCAATGTAGGGTGTTAGCTTGATAGTCTTAATTAAGTGACAGAATTTGCTAACTTGTACTTTTTTAGACAATTCTTGCTGATTGTAATTTATCATAGTAGATAGGCACAATTCCTCCATTAATGAAAAGAGAAGGAATGGTTACTCCTACTATGATAAGAGAGACCTCTTGCTAGTGTGGAGGGAATTAGAAGGTGAATTGTAAAATCCCTAATTTTTATGCAAATAAAAATTATATTAGTTTAATATCTTAAATAAAAATCTAATTAATGTTTTTTTTTCATGAGTCAAGGGTGACCATATGGCCTTAATTTAAATCCGGGTGGACCAACTTGGAGATCCTTTATTTTAACAAGGTAAGAATTTTTTTTTTGTTGTGTAATATGAAGGTTAAGAGGGTAGCTGATGTGGAATTAATGTGAGACAAATATAATATGTAATAAATAGGGTTGCTGTAGTAAGGAGGTGTGGTGGAGTGGCACACCACACAATCATGGTTAAAACTTGCTGGGCGGCAACTATAAAAGGTTAAGCATAAATTTCAGTCGAAGGTTTTCTGGAGTGGGCGATCTGAGTTTGGGAGTTTTCAGAGGAGAAGAGGAGGAATTGAGGAAGAGGCTGGATCTGGAGTTGCTGGACTGCTCAATGAGTTGCTGTAATACTATATTCTGTCAAAGAGGAAGAGAAGAGGAAACTGCCGCAGCTGAGAAATTGAAGTTGTGTCTTCTTCCAAAACAGTAGGTATTGGTTTAATTGAAGTTTCGATAGGTCATGTGGTGATTAGGTAATCAGATCTTAGATCTGACTTTGTGCTTTGCAAATTTCAGATTTCATTGGAGCAAAGGAAGAGCTCGAATGAAAACATAGATCGGATTGGGAGAGTGTGCTTGGCGACTGTGGGAAAGCAGAAGTTGGTTTGCTTAAACAGGTAGGTAGCATAGTTACTTCTCAGATTTGTTGTTTATTATTGAATGGATTTCGTTTATACTAGTGGAGATTTTTTTATGAAGTCTGATCTGGAATTCCAGATCTGTTATGGCATAAAATGGTAATTGAATGAATGGTTTATCATGGGCGGCAGGTGATATATATATAGTGTTCTTTTTCTATGGTGAATAAGATTGTAAGTAGCATGAATCTGATTTGGTATAGATGTTTGAATCTGGAATTTTGTACAAGTTCAGACAAGGAATTAGTCGAACCCTGTTTCTGGTTAGCCATTGACGCCTAAACATGATCAGTCTCTAAATGTGATTCAATAAAATTAAACGCATGGTTGCTGATTTAATATATGAATGGAAATGTATTGGAAGTGAAAAACAGAAGAACAATTAGATTAGACCATTTAAAAATGGAATTTGTATTTGATGTTTATGAAAGAAGTGCTGGCATTAAGGTTGGTGGTCTGGCGCCAATCCTTCCAGAGGTGAATACCAGATCCTATTTCACAGTCTTATTCGGCTGTTTTGAGTATAAGCTTTATTCTATATCTTCCAATTAGAAATACTAGTTAGATGTTTTAATTGGGTGTTGGTGATGAAATTTAAAACCACCTATGATGAATGCATTGAACTAGAATTTTTCTTAGTAATGACTGGGATATTAAGTGGTAAGTTGTTTAACAATTGAAATGGTTTAGATGTTCAACTGGGAAATATGGTACAGAAATTTCATAACAAATTGGTTCTCTATTTCTGGTTAGTCATGGAAGCATGGCACGTTTATTTACTGAAATGTGGCAAACAGAATTGTAAGGTATGGTTGATGTTTCATTAGGTAATTTGAATGGGTTTTGAAAGGTGGAACAGGTGAAAGAATGGACTAGCTCCATTGGGGACTGAAACATTACTGATGGGTTTTAGCGAAGAATGTCCTAGATATATTTGTCAAAATTGGGATGGGACAAATGGATTGCTAAGAAAATGACTTTGAAAAGGCTATGCTTAAAGATACCGCTGCTTATTATTCTCAGAAAGTTTCAAGCTGGATTTCTGTGTATTCTTGTCCGGACTACTTGGTGGAGGTATTTTTTTATAGTTTATTTGATTACAGAATTTTTATAAGCCATTATTGATGCTAACTAAGTTTCCTATTTTAATTCCTAGGCTGAGAAGTGCTTGGAGTCAGAGAAGGAAAGGGTATCTCATTACCTACAGTCAAGGAGTGAGCCAAAGCTACTGGATGTATGTTCCTGTTAACATCTCCTTAATTGCATTTTTTTTTGTTTCTTCCCTAACAGTGTATATTCTGCTATTGAAGTCTAATATGTTGGGTTTCCATTATTTTATGATCAATTTTCATATCATGTCATTGAGTGTATATTCTAATTCATTTTTATTTATCATCAATATGTCTTTTTCAATAGAAAGTGCAAACTGAGCTGCTGTTAGGATATGCAAACCAACTGCTTGAGAATAAGCACTCTGGATGTCATAAGTTGCCTAGAGATGACAAAGTATTAATTTTGCTACCATTTTTCATCAATTATAATTTATTGCTGCATTGGCTATTTTCAGATCCAGAAATTTATCACTCTTACAGACGTGTCACATGTAGTTGGAATCTTAGAGTCAGATTCTCATCATAACTGGATTAATCCGGGATTTTGGTTTTTATCAGATTCGGAATAACTACGGAATCAGCCTGATTCTAATAATCCAAAATCATAAAGAAAATCCAATTTCGAAAACCCCAACAAAACAGCCTCTTCACTTTTTGGTCCGTACTTGTTGTTAGGTGGAGGATCTCTCAACAATGTATAGGCATTTTGGATGTCATAGGTTGGTTGGACATGACAAGGTGTTAATTTTGCTACCTTGCTTCATTGATTAAATATTTGATGTTGCTTTGGCTATTTGCAGAAACCAGAACTATATCACTCTTAGGGGAACGAAGTTGGAATTTTAGAATCAGATTCTCACCATAACTGGATTTCATAATCCAGGATTTTTGGTTTTTGGTCAGATTCAGACTATGGAATCAGCCTCTAGTGGGTTTCATATAATCCACTTAACAGTGTACACTGCCTACCACCTTCCAATTACCATCACCACTCACTACCTATGCACCTACAACAATTTGCACCACTTATTGACCACTGTTGATGCTACTGTCAGTGATTGCCGTTACATTTGGCACCCACATTCATCACCACATTGCCACCATTATTGGCACCACCTACCCCTAATCATCGCTAATATCCTCTGTCATCACCACATTGCCACAATTATGGACACCACCAACCACTAAGCATTGCTGCTGTCCACCACTGTGTATAATCATGATTCCGTATTCTGAAAATCAGTATCAAAATCTGATTCTGATAATTCAAAATCGTAAAGAAGATCCAATTTTGAGAATCCTAACAAAACAACCTGTTTAACTTTTTGATCTGTACTTTTTGTTAGGTGAAGTATCTCTCAAAAATATGTATGCTCTTTTCTGAAATTCCTCAATGCTTAGAACTTGTATCTGATAGATTTAAACAGGTTGGTATTGTTCTAGCATTTTGGGTTTGCAAATAAAGGTACATGTTTGTATAATTCCTCCTCCCCTCAATTTTTTGATTGTTTACTGTTGCAGCATATTATTGATGAGGGTACGGCCTTGGTTGAACAAGCCAAAGATGCAGCCAGTGATAAGAAGGTCTCATCTTGCTTTTGCCCCTTATTCCAACTTCCTGTATATCAAGCATCTTGGGCCCCTAAAAAGGCCTCTTGTTGCAAAAAATTTTGACTAAGAAATCATTAAGCAAATGCATTTTTTACATTCCTGTCAAATTACCAGTAGTTATGGAATTATGCCTTCGTAGAATTGGAAATCTTGGCATTGTTTTCAACCATTAGAACACTTTATGATGCTTACATATATTCTGAAGGATCTGGAGAAACCCTACATAGTCTTCTCAGCCACATTCAAATTAGAGGAGTAGCTATAATGTTGTTGCATATGAGGTATACTCATGCATTTAGTGAGGAAAACTTTGGAATTTTCTTATTTTTTATTTTTTTTATTTACTTGTGAGATTTGAAGAGATTGAATCACATTCAACGCTCAGTTGTTTGTTTCTAGAGAACTCTATCTTAATGGTCTATTTTGGCAGTGTATGACTATATGTCCCACATAAGTTTGTTGGATCAAGACCTGTAAGAGCTTAGAACATGGAAAACATGGGGGAATGACAGCTGTTATTCTTACCATCAGTAGTTGTATGGCATGACTACGAAAAGTTTGTTACAGCTGAGGCTGACCTAAACTTGGATGTTTCCATATCTTTTTGCTTTAGGTTAAAACATTTAGTTTAATTGATACTAAATTTAGTATCCATGTATCTAAAATTAATTTGTTAATATAATAATTAATTTTAATTTTAAATTAATAATGCAATTAAAATTATAAATTGGTTACCAAATTGATGTATTCATCAGCAAATTTCTTTTCCTTTCCTTTTTATTTCTAAGTTTAATTGAATACTCATCACTTTTGGGCATCAAAAATTAATTTATGGATGTTAATATGAATATTAGTGCAATGGATATGTGAATGTTAGTGCACTGGATATGCACAGTAACCCCTAGTTTTTTTCCCAATGCCATTGGTGTTAAATTTTCATTTATCACCTTTAAAATAGGCCTTAGCTATGGCTGTATGGTACTGATGTTGGGTATTTTTGCATCAACTATTTATTTAAATACATTTGTAGGAGTAATTTATTTAATTTGTTGAAATACAAATTGTGTTCCACAGGCAGAGAAGTAGTTGGAAGGAATAGAAATTGGAGGAGATTGTTGGTCTTGGCTGGAGTACAGTGACCTAGCTCTCTTGGTGAGATGGCTGTCCAATGGCGTTTTCCTCACTTGTCAAAGAGAGGGAGAAGTCTATATTACCTCGTCTTCTTTGCTACCATCTGGGTTGTGTGGTCAAGTCATCTTTCAGTGATTTAACAGAAAGAAAAGAATTTCCGTTAATACACCGGTCATCGTTAGTTGATCTCAGGTAAGTCCATCCCCAGCCATATCTGTTTCAAGTTCTTTTAATCAACTCACTGTTATTATTTAATTATAAAAAAACTTAATTTAAATTTAATGAAGACTTATTAATCAACTCATGATTGTTCGTTATTATTTTGCAGAGAAATCTACAAGCATATATCTGGATTTCAAGGATCTATATGTGACTGAGCGGTTGGAAGATATGCAAGCTACTATTGTTATCCCTCACAGATTGGCTACACAGAGCAAAATCGAAATTCACGGTATTCTTCTTTCTTAAAATCAAGCAGACGTTTTCATTTATGTTATTCATTTTGATATTTTTGTTCTACTTGGGTTTACGTTCTTCTTCGTTATGGTGAGGATTTGTTTCTAATAAGAATAACATGGGTTCCATAACATGGTAAAAAATTACATATAGAATAGAAGAATGGATAAGGAATTCCAGAGAGTATTATATATATGCAGAGTCTTCCACAAACATAATCGATAAGTTTCCATGGTATCAAGGTGTGGCAACAACTCTGTTGTTATGTAATCTTTGTTACGAAAGTTTATCCTATATTGAAACAGAGAGTGGTTGGTCTGCAGCTGAATGGCCCAATCAAAATATAAATGGATCATGTTATGTTCCCGGTTGAAATGATCAAATGAACGACTTGGATTTTGTTATGGATAAGTTATTTGTGCTGACCAAAAATTGATTTTTTGCATAGTCTTCGTATTGTTTGTAGGCTGAAACTATACATTATGTTTCCAGCTATATCTTATTCTTAATATAATGATTGACTTGATGAACTGTAGGTTTTTATTTCTTGCTCTTGGTGGATTGCTTTGTGGCTATGATACTGGTGCTACATCTGGGGCTGAGATTTCTTTAAAGGTATGGTAATACAAAATTTTAATATAGATAAGAGCTGTTATTTATCCAGCACCGAGGCTCTGCTCTTTCATGATGAATATGTTTACGATTTACAATGTTTTGTTATATCTTCTTTCTCAATAACTTTGCATAATTTATGTTTTTCCTTTTGTTTCTTTCTAAAGAGGGATAAATTCGCTGGAAAAAGTGCATTATTGTTGCAATGAGACGTCATTGAAATCATGTGCTGAACACCGTTATGATGGAGTATCAGGTAATCAAGCATTGTCTTGAATAGATTTCTCCCTTTAACTCAGATTTTCTGTACTGTTTTTATCTTTTTTGGTTTGTTCTGTTTTTTGTTTATTTTCCTTTGTTGCTGAACATTTAGGTGGAATCAAGTGGTATCCTTTTTTATAACGCTACGATTTTGTATGGATTACTTGCTAGCTTCAAAAGGAAAATGCCTGAACAACCTTTATGAAATTCAGTTCCTAGATATTGTTAGAAGAAGTAAGTTGGTGGTTCTCCTTCATAGAGAAAGTAAATATATTAACCTATATAAAAAGTTCCTTACAACCTGCCTGCTTCATCACTTGATTAAATATGAATTATTTTTAAAATATTAACCTGTCTAAAAGTTTCTTCATCAGAAACTTGTATGGGATAACCACCTATTCATAAAAAGTCAAAAGAAGGCTTGTTGCCCTTAAATCACTTATTGTTGTTAACTAACAGTGGATGAACAAGGACTTAATTAAGGGAAATGAAAGTAGATGAGAAACTAAGGCTACAAAGAATGTGAAGAAGTGATTGAGGTTATAGCAATTTAAAATTATTAATGTTAACAGTAAAATAGGCACACCAAATGTGAATAAAAAGCTTTAAACTTTTATATAAAGGAGTTAAAATTTGTTAAATGAACCTTCTTGATCCTTGCATATATGGGACAAGCAGCTTATCTTTCTCAGCATCATGTCATTGAAAGCTACTACCAAATTGGTTTCTATGTATCTGTACCTGGTAGGCAACCTGGGTATCCCTTCTAGAAGTAAATACTTTAAACTCGACCATATAGATTCACCTCATGAATGATAACCAGTCTTATTGTCTCAGAGCAAATAAGATGGCCAGTTGTGGCAATAGCTGTAATTGCAGCGGTGGCGGGAAGTCAAGCCATCATCACAGGGACTTTCTCAATCATCAAACAATGCTCAGCTCTGGGATGCTTTCTAAGAGTCAAAACAATCCATACCTCATCTACAATTCATGGCCAGATTTACATCCCAGAGATTAACTGGATTTGATATTATGCTTGGCAGTCACCCTTGGTTTTAGAGATACAAGGCACATGGGACATGCATCAGGTATGAAAACAATGAAATAAATAAATATTTATAGCTTTAATTTCGTTCCTCCCTTTACAGTTAATATTTTTTCTACTATTTTGAATGAGGATGGAATGGAAGTACCTTTTTAATTAGTTATGTTGATTATATGATGAGGGAATATTGTATGTTTTGCTCTGGTTATGTGTTATAAGTTTGATAAAATATAAGTTATATAACTCTACCCTATAAAAATGACTTATCATTTGTGGCATAAAATTGAACACAAGTATCCAATTAGTTTGTGGATTTTCGGTTTAATCTGTAGTGTTTGCTTTCCTTTGAAACAGGTTTTGCAGTTATAACTGTCATGCTGGTTACCACCTGCCTAATGTCTTTAGTTATAGTGCTGTGCTGGCACTAGAGTGTCTTCCTAGCTATTTGCTTTATGTTCTTCTTTGGTTCCATTGAAACACTCTACTTCTCGGCCTCCCTCTCCAAGTTCCACCAAGGGGCATGGATTCCTATTGCCCTTGCTTTAATCTTCTTGATAGCCATGTGTGTGTGGCACTATGGCACTCTCAAGAAGTTTGAGTTTGATGTCCACAACAAGATCTCATAAATTGGCTCCTTGGCTTGGGTCCAAGCCTTGGTATTGTGCGTGTAAAAGGCCTTGGTCTCATACAAACTGAACTTGTGTCCGGGATTCCTGCAATCTTTTCCCATTTTGTAACCAACCTCCCATCCTTTCACCAGGTTTTAGTCTTTCTCTGCATCAAGTCTGTACCAGTGCCATGCGTAAATTCCGATGAACGGTTCCTTGTAGGCCGAATTGGCCCGAAAGAGTATAGAATATATAGGTGCATCGTACGATATGGGTATAATGATGTGCCTTCTTGTTTGATTTTTCTGGGTTCCCATTTGAAGGTATTGCAAATGCAAGCTGCCTTATAACCCCGATGACCTCATGGTGCAGTGTGAAGGTTGCAAAGACTGGTAAACTTTTTGCCTCATCTTGTTTTCTGCTATCTGAGTGGTCTTAAGATGAATTCTTCATTTAATTTTGCGTGCAAGATTAAGTTGATCTGCTTTGGTGGTTTTATAGTCTGTTGGCGTCCATCGGGATGAGCATATTTAGGACTTAGGCATGTGTTTTGCTCTTCTTCAGGCATTTGTAAGTTTTGAAGGACTTTTGTTGATTGCAATGCATACATGTCCTATATGGGCATCTGTATTCCCTGCTGTACTTGGCCTCCACGATGTATGCTGATTTTGACTGAACCCTTTTTCTTTTCCATATTTCCCTTCTTTTGTGTTTTACATGACTTTCTTCAGAATCCTGCTTCCATAGGTTAGTATTCTCAGATTCATGGTGAGAAATCAGAAGGGTGCTATGGAAATTTGGTAATGGAGAATCAACTATTGTTAAATCCCAGTGCATCCAAGATGATCATTTTTTCTGTTTGTTTTTACTCAGTGCTTTAGGTTTTGCATAGACATCTTATGCTTCAACTTCGATGATACAAGGACTATGAAATGTGCAAGTTGGCCTGTGACTATTTTTAAATAATGCAGAATGGTTTTGCACTTAGTTATTGTGTCAAAGTCACATTTATATTTTGTCATTTGTCAGTTTTACTCTCTTAGAAATTTGTTTAATTATGCTTTATATGCATTATATGAATCTTGACAGAATTTGTAAAAGAGCTAAAAGTTCCAAATAAAACAGAACAGTTAGAGTTGGTTTGTGCATTGGCATTAGTTCTTGCATTAGGACCACGACTTTGCTCTATTGGTATTGTCCACGTTAAATCTTTGTGTTGATATGTTGAATGACATTTTATTTGTAATATATTGATCTGGGCGATGAATAGGATTACTGGGCGAATTGGAAGACGTTATGTGTGCGTAGGACTGAAGGAAGGTTAAAGTTACGAGATACAGGAGCTCAATATAAACCAAATTTTAAACTTTTGGTTTCTTCTCATGTTTGCCTCTCCAAAATCTGATTGGAGAAGCTAACTAAAAGCCTTAAAGTTGTGGAAAAACTTGAAGAATATATGAAATACTTTCTTAACCAAAAAAAAAATTTTTTTTTGATTATGTTTGTGGATACTTCTTCCAGGAAAGTTCTCACACGTGCATACATCTTGGATTTGTTTGGTTCTACCTTCTTGTCTCCCAGTTTTTCATGTGCTAAATAAATGAAACAAAGTTGGTCTAGGTTTTCGAGAATTTGGATTTTTTTTTTTGTGTAATGAAAGGCGTCTGTTGGTCTCGCTTAGAAACATTTTTGAGTGACATTTTTTAACCATTCAGGGGTGATCTTGTAGGATTGAGAATGACAAAGTGGAGAAGTACACCATCACACAGAGCTTCAATAAACAAGAGAATTGGACATCGTCAGTGGTCTCTGCTCATGCCGAAGTTTCAGGAATAGGCTCTTTGTACACAAAGCATGTGTTACTGATTCCAAGTCTGAATCTCGCAACAAATTAAACCCATGATACAGGAACTTTGTACATTTACTTTTTGTACTTTTTTTCCTTCATTTTAAAGCATTAGGTTTAGATTCAGACAGAGATGTATATAGAATTTGAAATGCATATGCAAATTTATGATGTTTGGATCATTGATCATCTTTTAATCCTATAAGAAGTTTTGAGCTAAGCTTTGTATTGAATGACAAAATGTGTAGGGCTACCTAAGCACTTCTAATTATATGATGATCTGGGTGTAAATTGAAAGATACTGGAATATTGATTTATTAAATTTTAATGCTTCATCTGATGCAGAAGCTAACCTATTCATCTCCATGAGTTAGTTGCATTTACAATAGAGTTAATCGCATTTACAAAATCTTGGGATCTGTTTCATCAGGGTTGAACATAAATTTCAGGTCCATCATGTACTAATGCTTCAAAAAGAATGGTGAATAAAAATGTAACCAGAAAAAAAAAATAGAGAACCCCCATAAAGCCGCTTGGAAGTAAACTTTCTCTAGGTTGTGCTCATTAAATGACTTTTGTCGGGTCATAAAATGGGTATTGGACGTTCCCATTTTTTCCCTTGGCACCAAGTATTGGAAAATTTCATATGGGGAAAAACTAGAATATAACAATGGAGAGAGAGAAGGATGAAAAGGTGGGAGGTCGTTCCTGTGGTTCCTACCTTCATCCTTGTTTCCAAGAATATGATCTGGGAGAGAAGAGGGGGCACAAAGGGAGTTGATGATTTGGAAGCTTGCTCTTAAATTTATGCACATGGGAAGAAGGCTGTCTATTTGGGGCTTCATTTTCTTCTTTACTGGAGAGGAGATATGCTTTGGTCGACCCAACAGAAGGTGCCCTACGCTAGCGTACCTTTCACTAATCTTGTCTTAATAGACCCAAAACATATTGGGACCATGTGCTCCTCAGGGTCCTACAAAACCAAGTACCAAACTCAAAATTGTCAGGAGGCTTGATAAATTATAAGTCTTCTTTTCACTAATGTTAAGTTAGAGATCTGATCTCATGATTTTATTTGGAGGGGAGCCACTAAATAATATGAAATTCCTAGATATATTGGAGACCGATTCTTCTTTTATAGCTTCCCTGTGCCCATTGTGTTACGTTCGTATGAACGTTACACGTGTCCCATTAGATGGGCCCCACGAATAAAGACGCAAACGTCTAATACCATTTTGTTATACAATCTTTTTATTCGCATATACCAATTCTTTATTGGCTATATACCATTTTTTAATCAAATATACCGGGCTATTCATCGTCTCATACTAGCTTGACGCAATGTTTTTGTTACACAATCTTTTTATTTTCATATACCAATTATTCATCGGCTATATAACAATTTTTCATCAAATATACCAGGCTATTCATCGTCACATACTAGCTTGATATAACATTTTTGTTGCATTATCTTCCCATGTCATATACCAATTCTCGCATATATACCTGTTTTTCATCAAGTATACCAGTGTATTCATCGTTGCACCCTAGCTTGATCCATCGTTTTTGTACACAAGTTTTTTATTCTCATATACTAATTATTCATCGGCTATATACCATTTTTTTTATCAAATATACCAGGTTATTCATGGACGTATACCAGCTTGATGTTAACATTTTTTTTGCACTATCTTCCCTTGTTATATACCAATTACTCATCGCATATCTATTTGTTATCAAATATACCAGCGTATTCATCGTCATATAACGTTTTTCAATTAAACAGAAGAGGAAGTAGAGAGAGAAAGAGAGAGATCTGACAATTACCTATTGGCTGGTTGTAGAACAGACATAATAGTAGATTGCGGTTGCAAGTTTCTAATTGCGTTGCAGGTGGGACTCAAAAGCAAATCATTTCGCAAAAAATAAAAAATAAAAAAAATATTCACTTATCTTTTCCTCCTCTTTTGCAAAAGGAGGTCTAACAGAGCGCCGAACAGGGTACGAAATAGTCGCAAAGCATGAAGAGAATGGATTTTGTTAATTTTTTGGTGCGTAACTAGGGTTTTGATTGCCACGTTTATATTTTGCAGATAGATTTCGATAGTTTAGAAGAAGTTCGATGGTGCAGAAAGTGGTTATGTTTGGGATTTTTAACTTCTTCTGCAACTTCTCTTTTTGTGGTGGTGTTCTCATTGTCATGGCTTCGACCGACTCAGAATCAGCTGCAAAAGAGAAGGAGAAAAAGATAAGTGAATATTTTTTTTATTTTTTATTTTTTGCAAAATGATTTGCTTTGTAGTCGGCTTCCACATGTGTTATGATTGTATGCTGGCATGTGGTTGCGATTTATTGGTAGCCCGGACGGTGTAGATACCGGTTTCTTCAACTCTTTTTAATGTTATTAATAGATATGGATTAGTCGTTTAGGTTTTTTTCATTCCACTGCATCTTTGTATTAGCTGCGAATAGGTAGTGTAATTTTTTCTTCACTCTATGTGTTCAAATTCTGGTTTCTTTTTGTTTTGTTGTTATCTTTGTTCTGGAAAATGATGTATATAAGGGTTTTAATTGGATTTTACAAGTTCCGTTATGTCTCTATAACCGTTAATTTTACTGAAATGCTTTTTTCTAATACAGGCATGAACTCCTAGAGAAACGTAGTGACAATTGGTTTTGAGTTATAAGTTATACTTGAAGTATAGATTAGGTCTCTTTTTAGAGTGAATCTAAATAATCATCTGTTTTGAAGATACAACATATATTTCATAAACTGAAGCTTTTGTAGGCTTTCATATCTTTTGTTTTTCCTTTCTAATTTTTATAATGTTGAAACTGTAATCTTGCACTTTTAATTTTCGTAAGAAATTTCAGCTTTACAATAAATTTAATTTTCAGTTGCTATGCAGTATCTAGGATAAAATTGAAATATCAATTATGAATTCTCTACTTTCAGGCAATAACTGATTTTACTTGTTCTATATAAGTTTCGAAGAATCAAGGCACATGAAAATTTAAAACTGAACCAAAGTGTATCTATATTTGATTCCAGATTTATAGATAAAGCAGAATTCAATCATATTTTATCTAGATGATAAAGATAACACCCTTACATTGTTATAAATAAGTTGAGTAACCTGTACGTGTATGTCTAGCAGGGAAAACTCTCCCATATATCTGTGAAAAGGTCTATGATATTTTTTTCCCATATATTGATATACTAACTTACATACAATTGGGCACAGTGTTGGGTGTGGGGATGTTCTTAGTTACCACATCTGTTTAATCCCTGATCATAGGATTCAACAACTCAATGAAGAAAATTTAAGACACATTTTTCATCACTAAAAATGTGGTCAAGAAATACATAATAGTATATGTGCGCACCTAAACCTGGCCTAGCTTGCACACGGGGCGCACCTTCAGTGCGTGCCTCGGGACATTCGGAGTCGCCACTACCTGAGAGGTGCAAGCAGACACGGTGTTTGCCCTATCCGGGTCTAAGTCTGGTCTGCGGTTTTTCAGAGTTCTAGCTAAGTTCTCGGTTACATCCGGGGAAGCCCTAAGACACCCCGGCCCGCCCCGTCGGTTTGACGGGTCCCTCGGGTCTCCCTGGTTTTTGAGTCAAGCTCACCCTTCCTAGACCAGCATGTTGCTTTATTTGGCCTGGTGGGACCCTCTGAAGGTGTGGGTCCCTTTTATTTGGATTTTATCTTTTTTTAATTATTTACCTAAGTGAAATGGGTCAAACTCGGGTCCCGTTGGAAGACCCGTGGGCTGCCATGGTTGGGCTTTGGGCCCAGTTGGGTTATTGGGTAACCCATTTGGTTATTTATTAAATTAAACTATTTACACATGCAATGGGCTTAGTGGGCTTGGATATTAGCCAAGGGTCAAGGGGCCTGGGCCTGTTTATTGAAAACAGGCCTGGTATAGGCCAGTCAAAAGTGGGCCCCACAAGTGAGCCCTAGGTGCCTTGGTGGGCCCATATGGGCCCATGGTCCATGGAGGGCTAAGAATAGCCCAACCAACTTCTTGGGTCGGTTTAAACTGGCTTAGGTCGGAATAGATCCAACCGGGCCGAAAAATTACATTTTTTATGTTACTTTTACATCTGCCCGTATTTTCTATACGGTCCAGCTGTGCCCGTGAACGAAATCCGGTTTGGCTTGCCCGTGAAGCAAACACGGTCCCGACCGGACCGTTCTGAGTTTACGGGCGCAGTTGGTTTTACATTTTTTGCCGCCGATTCTGCTTGGGATCACTCCAGTGACTTTCTCAGGTGTTCCGGCAACCTTTGTGATGGATCTAGTGCCTTCTGTCACAGCACATTCACTTCATTTGCCTCTTCAAGTCTTCTTTTTCCTTATTTTTGCCAAGCCACTTTTGGCTCCTTGGTTTGTTCCTCCGATGATTCCGGCAGCGCTTCCGCGTCTCCGTGGATTCCTCAATTAGGTTTTGGAAAAGGTCTTGAGGGGTTGTTTATGCTTACAGAGTAAAAGGGTGGATTTCAAGCAGCATCTCAGGGGCAAAATGGGTATTTGGTATTTGGGATTGGGGTGGCAGGACTTGGGCAGGGGTTGGACGTGGGAAACATGAAAGAAGAAAAGGGAAAAGGCCTGGAGGAGGCTTGTTGAAATGAGGGGGGTGGCCTCTCTATTTATAGGCAAAAAGGGGCGTGCCCGTATTTGAAGTACGGGCGTGCCTTGCCCGTACTTCAAGTACGAGCGTGCTTTGCCCGTAATTCAAATACGGGCGAAAAACGCACATTTGTAAATCTCGTAGAATCGGCTGTACGGGACGCGTGTCCCGACGTACAACGACGCGTGTCTTCTTCCAGAAGCTTGCCCGTATTTCAAATACGGGCATGCCCTGCCCGTAATTGAAATACGGTCCAGCACGTTTTTAAAATGTTTGGATTTCAAACCTTTATTCAATTTGGTTTTTTGCAAGATTTTTATTCTATTTTTCTGATTATTTTATTAAAAAGCGAGATTCTCTTTATTAAAATATTATTAAACACTTTTATCTTATTTATTTTGTTGGTTTATTCCATTTTTGCTGCCTTTTTGCCACATGGGCAGTTTTTCTGAAACTTCAACCGCTCATAACTTCTTCGTCCGGTGTCCGATTTCAGCAAACTTAGTGTCGTTGGAACCGGCCCGGAACCACCTATCTATTGGGATCAAGTTTGGCAGTTGAATTGGGGTTGAGCAAAAAGTCACCCCAAAAGTTTGACCAACTCATAATTTTCTCATCTGGACTCCGATTCCAGCAAATTCAGTTGCGTATGAATCGTGTCGAAATGCTCTTTTTAATGAGATGAAGTTTGATGGCCAAATTTATTTGAATCAAAAAGTCAATTTTTTGACCCCCTCAGGGTTTGACTTTTCATTTTTCTTTATTTCGGGGGTGCAAAAATCAGGTGCTAACAGTAAACTAAAAATTTAAGACACATTTTTCATCCACCTTGTTTGCCTCTTGCTAGAGTACATAATAGTAAACTATTTTATATGTAGTCAAGAAGTCAATGGCCTGATTTTCTATCAGTTAATTTGTTTTAATTTTATAGCCCATTTACGTGCCATTAAGAGGCTTGGGACACTTTAATTAACTCCTAAATGTACAAGACTCAATAACACAAGATGGTGATCTGGGTGGCTTAAGATTGGGAGGGATTCTTCTGCCAACCGATGGAATAAACCATAATATTTTTGGTGGATGGTGGGTTTATCCCAAGTTATATTTCTTTGTATAAACATAAATAATGTTTGATTAGTTTTATTTTGTATGTATACAATAAATATGAAATAAATGAAAGCAACTTTATTTTGAAGCTGTGGACATTTAAATGTGCTTTGACTATGTTCTCTTAAAAGTTACTATTATAAGGGACTTTAATATTGTGTTGTTTTGATAGGGCATTTTTATAGCATTGAGAGGGAGAAAAAGAAGGATTTGCGTGTTTGTGCAAAGCAGTAAGTAATTTGTATTTTGACATCCTTTTGTCTATTTATATATCTTAGGAACTATTCTTTTCACATATGTAGATGTCTTGATTTATTGAAATATATTTTTGCTTTATTTAATTTAACATTTGTTATACTTAGTTACTACCTTCTGTTAGTTTGTTTGTGCAAATACTTTTTCTGCTTATGTTTAATGTTTCTACACCATAAAATTATGCTTTCTAGGAATGGATTTGTGACTAATGTAAGTGTTGTTGTTGTTTATTTCTTGTTCTGATATCTTCTTCTAAAATTTTATACATTTGTATTTAAATTTTTGATGTGCTTGTTTATATTGTGTTGCAAGTACTATTTTCTTCTACTTATGTTTAGTTTGTCTATGCAATAAAGGTATGCTTTATAAGAATGGATATATACAAATTTATTGCAGGGAAACGAAGGCTTTCTTGTTTGCAAAAAAAAAGTTAGTAATTTATATGTCAACATGCTTTTCTCTATTAATATTAACTATTATTCTGTTACAAATTTCTTTTTTGGTTTCACATATTGTATTACAAATTCCATCTTGATTTATTTGTATACATTTTTCTTTTGCTATTTCATATTTGTAATGCTTAGTTAGTATCTCCAAATTTTTTGTATAAACAAACATATATATATATATATATATATATATATATTTTTACTTCTGTTTATGTTCAGTTTATTTATGCCATAAAGTTATGCTTCATATACGTGAATCTTTAAAAAAATGATGTTTGCTTAGTTGTATTTTGTATTTATTTTGTATTTTGTATTCACGTAGTGTCAACTGGTATGGATTAAATATTATAGTTATCTGTCATTTTTTTAGTTCTTCTTCTATAAAATACGGAAACATTAGATCAACTCAGTTTTGGGTTGGAACCTCAATTAAACAACACCAAACTAAAACCTTAACCATAAAGCACAAACATCTAAATTGATATGGAAAACAACATTTGGAGTTTATTTTTTAGATCCTTCTTTTCAATTCTATATTCTCTTATTCTTTCTTTTTTATGATAAATTATAGATATGGAAAATACACTCAACTCAAAGAATGTCATGCAAGAAATGTGTCAGAAGTATAAGATCAATTTACCAGTTTACAATCACATTACAGAAGGTGATGCACACCAATTGTTTTTCCAATCAACGGTTATTGTGGGTGAAGTTTCATACGTAGGAGCATGGGGCAGAAATAAGAAAGAAGATGAAAAATCTGCAGCAGATGTTGCCGCTGATGTATTAAATTCAAAAGGAGTTCCCAGTATGCTTAATCTAGTGATTGTTGATTTGAAGAAGCAACTGAATGAAGCTAGAATTGAAATATCTGAAATTAAGAAATATGTGAGTTATTTAGAAGAAAAGTTACAAAAAAGTGAAGACCGTGTAATGGCATTGGAATCAAAAATCCAAGATTCGAATAAAACAATATTAGAATATATGAACGAGAACCAGATGCTAGCTGAAAGGCTTGAACAAATGGATATTTGAAGGAACAAATTTTTTTGGTTAGGTAAATTCTAATGTTAGTTGGTTTTGCTTTATCGTAATGGAATTTGAAGATAGGACACCTGTAGGTCCTCTTTATGTAAATAGCTTTGTTAATTTTAATTTCATTTAACATCGTCGTCATGTAGGTCTCTGTTCATACTCATTGTCGAGGGATATGAGTATATGCGAGGCCAAACCATGTTCCAAAAGCTGAACGTTATATCAATTCAGTAAAGTTTATCAAATGCGTGAACAACGGTTTGCTCGTAGATAGAAAGTAGTAAAGAACTTTTTGTAATGCACACCTGCTGTACGTATATGCTTTGTACATATGGATTAGGTCAAAGCTACTGTTTGTAATTAGTGCCCTTATGATAGTTGTAGCACACTTGGTCGTGCACTTATTTCATAAGTATGTCTACATCACAAAATGTTGCCTTTTTTGTAATATGTAATAGATATGAGCAAGTAACAAATTGCTCTTTTTTTGTTATACATACGAGCAAACAACAATTTGCTCTTTTTTTGTTATGTCTGTATGTAATCTTGTAAATACCTCTTTCATAAGTCAATAAGAACCTCGCCCTTTTTGCATCTATTTGTAATTACATTAAGCACAATATATTTCAGAAAAAAGAACAAAATATCTTGTTAGAAAAATAAAAAGAGCAATTTACAACTTGCTGCTACAAATTTATAAAATGCTTTCATTTGGATTGTGCAAATCAATAGTAAGTTTACTGTGCTTTTTATTTTATTTCCTTCATGGTTTTGTATATCTCATATCTATAACAAACTTGAACATTGCATGTGCATGCACTCTGATTGGGTCCGTTTGAGAGAAAGGAGAGATTAAATGTAGCAAAACAAACAACAAAGCTATTTATTTTCACAGAAAATAAAATTGTTTTAATGGAAAAGTGTAAATTCCAATGTACATGAAATGTATACAAGGACTAAAAGTTGGTTTGCAGAAGCTATATGTTATGTATAAAAAGAAGTCCAGCTCTTTTACAAGGGAGTGAAAATAGGACTCCCAAACTTTGGTATAATAGCTTCCAGGTTAATAGCGAACGTCATTCATTCGCAATCTAAACTAAAGCTTCAAAAGTACAATAGTTTATCTCTTTCTATATTTGTTTGAACAGAGACCTGCTTTGATCCTTTCTTAGGTAACATCTTTCCTAGAACTGAAAATAAGATTGATTGCCCAGTCAGCTACCTAGGAACGTATGTGCTCACCATTTGCAAAATGGAATATGTTCCTCTATATTTTTGTGTAGACACATTTTGTTGACTTTCCTGCTTTGTCAATCCAAAATCCGATTCGCAAATTTGTGGCTTATTTGCTTTCAAAGGTTGATTGTTTTTTCTTGCCACTCTTTTGTTACATTTTACACATTGATGCTCTTATATACTGTCATTTGGAAACAGGATACAGTGCAGCAAATATGTTTAATTTTTCTTTCTTGAAACAACAAATATGTTTAATGCACTACACTAATTTTGAAAACTTTATTGAATTCAAGTTTCTGGCAGCCAATGTGATTCCTTACATGAGTCCAGTGTCTCTTCAGTTGTTTCTGAAGCTTTGGAGAAAGAAGATGATGGAAATGTTTTTGGAGTATTCGACCAGTACTTTGTCCCTCTGAGCTTGATTGAGAGGTGGGGAACTGCCATGGGTATCCTTATCTTTTCTATAGATTGCCAAGTACCATTAATGAGTTAATTGTTATGTTTTCATACTATATAACCATGAGTCTGTTTGAAAAGAAATCCTTAAAAGTGACTCAAATATTGTATATCCCGATTCAAAACGTTGTTGTTGTTTCACAAAAAGCTATTATCGACATGTCAAGGGTACTGGCTCTCTCTTGGCAACCAGACAAGTAGGATTCTTGTTTAGACATGCAGACCATTTGTTGAATATTTGTCTATATTTTCTTTTCCTTCACTTCGTGCAAAACAATTCTCAGTTTCCATTTCTTATCCTTCTTCTGGTGTTCTTGATGTCTTTTTTTTTCCTCATGTTATGCACAAAAAATTCATGGCATGCAGCTGGAGAACAAGGGTAAAGCATGTTCATTGCAGGAGCAGTGCCTCAGATATTTCACCCCTAAAGAGGTACGCACAGTCCCTTGTTGTATCTTGTTTTTGTATTCCTTTATTTGCTATAGGTTACCAATTTAAATCATTCAAATGTAAATGGCAATTTTTTAACGCCACCAGGTTGCTAATTTGCATTCTTTCCCTGTGGATTCCCAGTTCCCACATCACATCAACCTTAGACAGAGGTATGTTTTTTTTTCTTTATATTTTCATTTATTTCATGAGGATAGGTAAGCGGGAAAAGCATGGCTGTTAGTTCTAATGTTTTATATGTCTTGCTACTGATGGGATGTATTGGAATCATGGTTGTGAAAATCATCTTGGATGCACAACTCTTCCTCTTCTCATTTTTTATTGCTTCGACAACTGTAATCAGAAACTTTTGCAACAAATTTTCCTTTTCCTGATTAGGTTTTCATTTTGTGGGTGTCTTCCATTTATGATCAATGTGTTCAAATAACGAGTCACACTTGAATGACTCATTCAAAGTTGATATCAGTCTTTTTTCATTTTCTAATTATTGTTATTATTCAGATCTTAACTTTATTTGATTAGTTGCACGTATTACAACAGAATCATTGTTGGCTGGAATAATCTTACATTGGCTCCTCTAAACTGATTTTATTAAATTTAGCTCTCAATTTTCCTCAGGAAGTAAGCTGAGACTGCTTTTTTGCTGTAGGTATGCTCTGCTAGGTAATAGTTTAAGTGTAGCAGTGGTTGCTCCCTTAATCCGTTGTCTATTCACTGAGCCGCATTAATTGCAAAGATGAATCCTTTATTTATGAGGGCAAGTTATGACAAACAGGCACTTACGCTTCTCGCCTCGGGTGAGGTGGGTAATGCAATCAAACCCGTGCATTTAATCAATAGCTACATCATCATCATCTTCATCTCCCTCTCAATCTGTGCATGTTTTGTTTTGTTCACTCCACAGGTGATTTTAGTAGAGGAGATTCAAGCATGCAATAAAAACGAAGAGGCACTCGCTGATCAACATGTAAGTGCTGTCACTGCGGTGGAAAGCACATTGGAAAGCACATGTCCAACATGGAAGAAACCTTGTTTTAGATCAATTGATTTTTGCCTGAAGCACCCAATTGCCAGGAAATATGTATCATTCACAGGTCTCAGACAGTAGTTGAACCATTGAATAGGCTTTTTCAGTGGAATAGGTTTTTTCAATGGAATAGTTGAACCATTATGGAATAGGTTTTTTTATTATTCGTTTGCATATCTACTAAAGATTGGGTTAGCTTGGATGGTGAAATACATTTGGGGACTTTAGAAATAGTTCTTAATTGATATTGAGAGGTGACTTCTGATACTTCAAATATAGTTTTTCATTGATTTGCCTGCTTACAGTTGCTTCTGCCCAACATGAGAAACATAATTACTCATTTATTACTTGCTTTTATATGCTTTTGCTTCAAAATAGTACCGTCAATTCAAGTCATCTAAGCATAGCATAGGCAATAGGAAATTTTGGCTAATACATACACAAGTGGCAAAAAAATTTTTTTTTTATTATGTTGTAGCTTTTCTAGATATTATATAACTGACATATATTGCAAATACATCAAAAAGGATAAGAGTGACTGCAACAATGATCTGCACAAGTTTTTCATTCCTCTTGCAAAGCCTTAACTCTGAAACTTTATATTGATTTAAGTTTCTTCAACATTTCAAACAACCTGTTATTGTTTAATAGATGATGCTATTTTTATTATTTTTGAAACAGGATAGTTGTTATTCAACAATCCAAAAAATGCCATGTTTTAACAGACATATTTTGCTGATGTCTTTTTTCTGTTATCAACAAAAATTTCCCACAGGTTTTGAATTGTCCAAAAGTTGATAATTTGAGCCATATAGGAATTAAAGTAGATGCATTACCGTATGATATGGTTTGCAACATCAGTTTATGCTTATATATTACAAGTTAGGTACTGTAGGTGTTAACCTTGTAGTGATGACTTTTGTTGTGATATAAAAATGTTCTCATTGAAGGTGAAAGTGCCCCTAACAATGTCCTCTCAACAGGGTAGTAGAGATGAGTTGTAGGGTTAGAAGTGCCCCTAACAATGTATCTTGAGATTTAAATTTGATGGGTGGATCAAGTTTCAATAAATGATGAAGAAAATGCACCACCTCTTCTTGAAAAAATGCTTTCTCATAGATAGGTGTTCATGATAAATATGGAATTGAAGTTCTTTCACATGGGAATTGCAATGCTGATACTGTTCTTGATAAGAATTTTACTAAATAGACCATGGGAAACCATTTTAATTTTTTTCTTTTCGACTTACATGGGCCACATCATTATTATGTCTTGAAATTTTCAGTCTGTTGTTTATTATTAAATTTGTTACTTGAGGACTATGACATTAACTATTCTCCCCTTGATCTCTGATCCAAGTATCGTGGTGGTTTTGATCTCTTTGGGTCAGTTTCAGATTCAGAGCCACAGATGCTATAGAAGTCTTGAGTATAGAATACAAGTAGTTTTCAAAGTACAATAGATGAATTAGCAATAGAATTAATTGATATTGTTATTTTTATTTGATGGTTTATAGATGCTTGCACAATATTAGCTTGGATGGAAGTACACTTGTCTTACACACCTTACCAAAACTAGAAGAGTTATGTGTTTTTTTAGTTTTTTATTTTTGAAAACCCATGTGTATTATAATCTGATACATGTTATGTCATGCTAGCCAAATTAACTTTATTCACACACTCTTCATCCTTTCGAAAATTTGCTATTAGATAGCATATTTTGTGAGACCATGCCCTCTTTGATATGTGAAATAAGAAATTGTTGTTAGAGTATGGCTCATATTTTTCCTCAAATATACTGATTATATTAGAGGAAATTGTTTTTAGATTGTAATTGAGTATTGGAGTCATAGGTTTTAACTCTTATTTCTTGACATAGTGAAAAGGCATCTTCTTCTCTTTGGTGGATGTAGCTACCGAACAACATAAAATTTGTGTATAAGCTTCTTTCATCTTTCTTTTGGTTTTTCACATACTCATCGCACGGTTTAATTATAAACATTTGCAATTCAACTATGGGCATATTTTTCAGTTACTATGACTGTGTGTGACAATGATTAATTAATATTATTGCTCTTTTTATATCTTTTGTAAGTGAAGCTATTTGTTATTCTTATAATATTCAGATTGCGTGCTTATGTTAACTGTGGACCTAGAATTGAGTAAATCTAAGATACTTTATCTAAGACTCTAGAGCATTCATGTAACGCCCCGGATCCGGGTTACGTAATGGAACCGTAACTCGTACCCGAGGGTTAGATAACAAAACCGCAGGATCTATATCAGAGTGTAAGAAACATGACATTCAATTTATTATTACCAAACAAAATATCAGAGTTCGCTAAAACATCCCAATCACCCAATCACAATGAATTGAAAGAATTACAATTCAAAAGTTACTCACTATCTCCAATGGAAATTTACAACTAAAATGTATCTCAGAAATCACTCGACAAAATAATCCTCTCCCCTATACTCGGGGTAAGCTGCGTCTGGCTCAATCCCAGGTATATCGTCCTCACCAGGATCTGAAAACAAAACAAATCAAAACGGATTGAGATACGAATATCTCAGCAAGTAGCATATGCGTGCACAAAACATTTATATTAGTTCTAAAACATGCTTCAATAGTAAAACATGCATTCGAAACAATAACCAACCTTTAAGAGTAATCCGAGTAATCCAAATACAACATATATAATGATAAAGATCAATAGCAACAGTCAACGCATAATAACGATTCATAAGTGAAATCATAAAAACCTGACCACGGTGGACTCATGAAATAAACCACCTTTTACTAGTGTAAAACCAAGCTCACTATGCCACCCTCCGGCTTATGTGCGAAGCCGAGATACACGGTCATCGACTTATTGCAGAAGAACCCATTCAGATACAGAAATGGGTTGGCATGTACTATCCTAACATAGCCGCGGCCAACCAGATACAGAGAAGGCCTCATCGAGCTACACGATGGAACGCGTGCGCGAACAAGGTATTACTACTAGCAAAGATCAATCAATTTCACCACCTAGCTCTTAACTTTGACAAATGTGGATCCACACCGAGCTATGCCATCTAGACTCAAAACCAATGATTAAAATGACCAAACAAATTTTATAGTGCCAATCAAACATCAACACCCTCCAAGATACATGGAGATAAAATAACCATCATTTCATCAAAAATTTCCCAAACATCTTTCTAATAACTGGAGAAACCAAATAATCACCTTTTATCCAAAACAATTTGACTTTAAGTCCCTTCTTAAAATATTGCATAAAATTCTCTTTTTGAGTCAAATTTTAATAAAAACTGTAAAGTCTCGGTTAAACCGGCAAGACTTAGTGTTTAAATCAAATCTTAACTTCACTCTTGAAATCAGAACCTTTATTAATTTTCCTTTACCTCAACAAGAGTATAAATGCCAAGCTTACACTCATGTCACTCTTAATTAGCCTAAAACTTCAATGTTTTTCTTAATATTTCTTATTTTATCGAAACACTCCATTAACCCCATTTACTGAATTAATTCATGTTATCCTAAGATATACTCCCAACAGCAGCTCCTACTTGTATTTTATACTCTAGACAAATTTTCTTTACTCAAGTGCACAATGCCTATTTTCTTACTCTTCATTCTATGTCTACATTCCTTGATTACCTATTGTTCATTGTCTTTTCAGCATCCTAAGGTTCATCCCTAAACCCTTTATTCATCCACAACTAGCTCATTACTTACCCTCTCAATTGTAGTGAGTTATGCCCAAGGTACATGGGCTGGAGAATATTCAGCACCTAGAATTTATTCGAAAATTTCCTCTAAAATACTTGCTGATTTTTCATATCTTAATACCTGAAAAGTATTTCCCAGATTCAGCCCTTGTGGCTCCCCAATAGTTTAATAATACCAATGATCATTTCCCTAATTAATCTCTCACCATTTGAAGTTAAAACAGTTCATGGAGTACACAACCATTGCTGTACCCAACATAACAGTACTTGGTTTTAGGTTCAGACTTCAGATTTTTTAGGACTCCAACTGTGCTAACAATGTAGCACATTCATTCATAGCTACACTTCTAATTTAGGCATGAGCAAACCCTATTTGAAATGTAGTGTTTGATACCTACAGTGATAATGAAGTTGCTGCTGATTTTTTTTTAAGGAAGTGGGCACCAGCAGCACTAGCTTCCTAATTAAACATATCAACACCTATCCATAACAGCACCCACAATGATGAAGGAGTTACTTATTAAGCCTAACAGCACCTAAAGTGCTCGAACAATCCACTCATAATTGTGTACAGTCTCTAGAAATATTCCTATTTCTAGAGTATCTCAATACCCTAAAATCCAGCAATAACCCTTCAATACACTTCCTAAGAAAACCCCAATCCTAACCCTTAATAACATTGTATAATTTGAGCTGTAAAGAAATGGGATCTCAGCAACTAACTTATTGGACATGAGCCGAGTACCATTCGGCCATGCTCAGCAAAACTAGGCCACCAGCAACACCTTAAAATCCTAATCAATACCACAACCAAAATCCTTTACTTTATTCTAAAGTGTCACTCACCACTACCTGCAGAAATTTCCTAAGTCTTCACATGCTGCATGTGACTCATTTTGGGTTAAAATAAGTCACTCAGACCACATCACAAACAGTAGCCCCTCGTAGTTTTTCGTTTAGAAAATCTGCAATGTCAATTTTCTCTCCCTCACGCTCTTTATCAATCTTATAGACAAGCACTTGGTTAATTAGCACTGAGTGGGAATAGAAAGAGAGGATAGTCTTAATTGACATACCAGAGTAATCGCGACATCCCTAGCTTTAACATTTATCTCTTGATAGACCTGAATTATAGAGAAGCACATATTGAGAATTGTTGAATGAAAAATATTTTGCAGTTCAGAATTTGTACAGGAGAAAGATAAAATGAACCAAAAAGGGTATTTTTATCTGGTTGAATTTCCATATAAAGAATATCAAAAAAATAATAATAAGGGACAAGCATATACCAAATCATGGAAGCAAGCGTATCCAATTTCATTAAGTGGAGGAACCGACTTCAGAGCAGTGAAGTAGCGATCAAGAAAATATAAAAACTTATGGAGCCAATTTAACATGCATTGGTGGTTTACCCACCTTTTCATTAATTCTCTCAACATAAATTCATCACGCTTCTCCATTAAAGAAGGCAAAACCTGAGAAGAGTATAGATCATCATGAGCAGAAATGCGCGAAATATATTCAAATAATTAAAAAAATTCAAGTGATACCCAAAGTAACCAAACAGGTCATGATGCAGATCATTAATTAGATAAAAAAACTGTCTCAACAAGAAAAAAAAATTACGAAAGCGATCGGCCGGCTCCATAGTTGTGAAAACGCCTAGGCGACCGCCTAGGCGCCCAGGCGGTCGCCTAGGCAACAATTTTTCATTTCAAAATAATCAAAATATATTTATCATCCATTGTATATGGAAATATCAAATAGACAAAAACCAAACACTTTTATTAAATAATTAAACAAAACAGTGTAGATTTTAGAAAAGAAAAACAATAAAAGCTAATTGAAAAAAATACTAGTGTTCTTCACTCATTTTTCACACATCAAATTTAAAATCACCAAAAAAATACAAATGTTCTTCACTCTTAAAAGAATAAGTGGGAGAGCGAAAGATGTAAAGTTGGAATGACGTTTGAAATACAAGTGTTCTTCACTCTAAAAATACATGTGTTCTTCAACAGTGAAAGTTGGAATGGCGTTTTTGTTCTTACTACCAAAAAAAAAAAGGAATAAGAGAGACAGAGACAGAGGGAGCAGGGAGCGAGCGACAACAGGGGAGCGACGAGAGAGATTTGTCGAGAGAGATAGAGGGAGCAGGGAACGAGCGACAACAGGGGAGCGACAGCGAGCGACAACAAGGGAGCGACAACGAGAGAGATTTGTCGAGAGAGATAGAGGGAGTAGGGAGCGAGCGACAATAGGGGAGCGACAACGAGAGAGATTTGTTGAGAGAGTTAGAGGGAGCAAGGAGCGACAACAGGGAGCGAGAACGAGAGAGATAGAGACAGCGAACGACAGAGAAGAGAATCAGTAGTGTTTCTTCTTTCAAACCAAATAGAGAGCAGGGCAAAAGAATCGGGGAGTTCTATAGAAGCTTGGACAGCAAACCAAGGTACTGAAATGCCTGATTCCAATCTCCTCACAAAAGATGAAAGATGAGATTGCTTCCTACTACTACCTCTGCCAACGCCGATACTGATAAGGACGTACAAGAATGCATGGCTTATCTTTTACAATCTGTTATGCAACGGCCATGCAAAACCAAGCTACAGTTGTAGTTGTTTGATCTTATCTAAAATATCTTTTAGATATGCTTATCTTTTATTTAGTTCTATCCTAGAGGATTAGGCTATCCCTTTTTAGTTGTTTTCTGTTAATAGATCTCCATGATAGGAGGAGATCATCAATAAATAGTGGAGTTGTTTTGTAAACTCTTCATGTTTTGAATGAAGTTAGTTCTTGTGGTTAACGTCCAGTAAAACGTTAATGTTATTGTGGTTAACGACCAGCAATTCGTTTCTTTCCTAGTTTGAATACTCATTTGATAATTGGATCCTAACATTTGGTATTAGAGACAGATCACGAGAATGGTGAAACGAACTACACAGGAAGTCATCGGAGTTGAGTTCAACCTTCAAGAACACAAAGATCAAACTGACGCTCGCATCGGAGAACTTCAAGAATCTCTATAAGAAATGGCGTCCAAACAAGGTGAGTTCCAGAAAACCATATTGGAGGAAATACGGCAATTGAGTGTAGGATCCAAACGACCAATGCATCAAGAAGGGGAATCATCTGCTTCAAAGAATAATAATCAAGCATATCCTGCCATGACCGTACGACCATTAAAATTGGATTTTCCTTTATTCAATGGGAGCAATCCATTGGATTGGGTTTCCCGAGCAGAGAGGTTTTTTCGCTACCATCGTACACCGGAGGAACAGAAGGTGGAAATAGCGTCATTTCATCTGGAAGGTGACGCAACTCCATGGATGGATTGGTTTGAAGCCAAACACATATCCAACAACTGGAATGAATTTCTAGATTCCCTTATGAAACGATTTGGGCCACATGGTCATGAAGATTTCCATGGTGCTCTTTCTAAACTTCGACAAGAGAGCTCCATTGAAGCCTATCAAATCGAGTTCGAAAGACTAGCTAGTCGAGCTCACGACTGGACTGATGAGCAGCTTAAGGGTTGTTTCATTAGTGGTTTACAGGACGAATTGCGACATGAGGTTCGTTCGTTCAGACCGAATTCTTTATCTTCAGCCATTGCTTTGGCTCGAATTCAAGACGAAAAGCTCACAGCCCGTAAATCGGCTTCAAGGTGGTCACTTAGCAAGCAAACAACCACTACTCAGACCAAAGTTTTTCCTCCGTTAACTAGTGGTACAGTGATGAACCCCATTAAGACGCAAGTTTCTCCACCTACTACACTTCCACCAATTCGACGGTTAACTCCAGCGGAGGTTCAAGAAAGGCGACAAAAGAATCTTTGTTTCACATGTGATGAACCATTCCGACCAGGTCATAGATGCAAAAAACCTCAACTATTGTTTATGGAAGAAGAATGGAGTGCGGAAGATGTGATTTCGGAAGAACCCATAAGAAATGAAGTAGAGTCAGAACCGGAGGTTGAACCTACTATATCATTACATGCTCTGACTAGTTCTCTTAGACCAGAAACAATGCGCTTGCAAGGATTTATTGGCAAAACTAAGGTGACGATACTAATTGATTCAGGTTCGACTCATAATTTTATTAATCTAGCCATTGCCAAACGATCGGGATGTCGAATTGATTCTAAAGATGTATCAAAGATTTTGGTTGCTGATGGGTCTTTTCTCACAACAAATGGGAGAGCGTTGGAGTTAGACTTAAAACTTCAGAATTATCAATTTTGCACTGATTATTTATTATTGTCTGTTAGTGGATGTGAAGTTGTATTAGGTGCGCAATGGCTGCAATCCTTGGGTTCCATTTTATGGAATTTTAAAGACATGTCAATGTCCTTTACCATTGATGGAAAAGTCCATAACCTTCAAGGAGATACCACACCAACAATGCAACTAGCGGAATGTCGGATGATGCAAAAAATGCTTAATCACGAACATACCGGGGTGATTGCTCAGTTGGTCAAAACAACTGATGACCAAAGTGATTTGTCTGTCCCTCCAGAGATACAAACAGTGCTTGATATATATCAAGACATTTTCGGCACACCAACAGGGCTGCCCCCAAAGCGTTCACATGATCATCACATACTTTTGATGTGGGGAAAAGCACCAACTAATGTTCGTCCATACCGATAACCTCATTTTCAAAAGTTAGAAATTGAAAAAAATAATTCAAGAGATGCTGCAGACTGGGGTTATACGGCCCAGTAAAAGTCCATTTTCTTCTCCAGTTATACTTGTCAAGAAGAAAGACGGAAGCTGGCATATGTGTATTGACTACCGTGCCTTAAATGCAATAACGGTAAAAGATCGTTTCCCCATTCCGCTGATCGATGAGTTATTGGACGAACTGCATGGAGCAACAATATTCTCAAAGCTGGATTTACGATCCGGATATCATCAGATCCGGGTTCATGAAGATGATATTTCCCAAACAGCATTCCGCACTCATGATGGCCATTATGAATTTTTGGTCATGCCGTTTGGGCTTTGCAATGCTCCATCTACATTTCAGTCACTCATGAATGACATATTTCGGCCATATCTACGTAGGTTCGTGTTGGTATTTTTTGACGATATTCTTATATATAGTCAGAATCTCACAAACCATTTGCAGCATTTAACCATGGTGTTTGATGTGATACGTATCAACCAACTATTGGTCAAAAGGTCGAAATGCATATTTGGACAAAACTCATTGGAGTACTTAGGCCATATCATATCGGATCAAGGAGTGCAAGTTGATCCAAACAAAATAGAGGCCATTGCAAGTTGGCCTAAACCGAAGACTCTCAAAGGCTTGCGAGGATTTCTAGGCCTCGCAGGTTATTACAGGAAGTTTGTCAATAACTTTGGAATCATTTCCAAACCACTTACAGAAATGCTTAAGAAAGATTCCTTCCAATGGACTGAAGCTTCGAAGAAAGCGTTTGACTTACTAAAAAGTGCTATGTCATCTACACCTATCTTGGCTTTACCGGATTTCTCAAAGCAGTTTACAATTGAATGTGATGCATCGGGTTATGGGATCGGTGCTGTTCTGACTCAAGATGGCCGCCCTATTGCATTTTTGAGCAAGGCTTTGTCAGGCCGAAATCTGACATTACCAGTTTATGATAAGGAAATGACAGCAGTGATTTTTGAGGTACAAAAATGGAGGCCATACTTGTTGGACCGTCCATTCAAGATACTCGCAGATCATCGGACCTTACAGTATTTTTTAACCCAGCGTATCTCCACTCCGAATCAACACAAATGGCTTATTAAATTATTGGGATACGACTACTCGATTGAGTATAGGAAAGGAACTCAAAATACTGTTGCTGATGCACTATCAAGACGTAAAGAAGATGAAGATGGTTCTTTATTGGCTATTTCCGGACCTATTTTTTTGATCATGGATGATCTCAAATCAGCTTGTTATAATGATCTGGGTCTTTCTCTTATTATTCGTCAATTGCAAGACAATAATTCTTCCCAATCGGTTTACTCACTTCGTGATGGATTTTTGTTATACAAAAATCGTTACATGGTTCCTCCTTCCGGCCAATGGCGAACCATATTTTTACAAGAATTTCATGCATCCCCCATCGGTGGACATTCCGGATTTTTACGCACTTATAAGAGATTAACTTGCAATTTCTTGTGGCCCGGAGTGCGAAAGGAGGTGAAACGTTTTGTAGCAACTTGTGATACTTGTCAACGCCAAAATTATGAAGCTATATTTCCACCAGGGTTATTACAACCGATTCCCATTCCTACAGAAGTTTGGCTTGATATTTCAATGGATTTTATTGACAGACTTCCGCCATCCGCTTCAAAGAATGCCATTCTTGTTGTGGTAGATAGATTTACTAAGTATGGCCATTTTATTGCTATATCACATCCATACTCGGCTTCACATATTGGTGAAATATTTATTCGTGAGGTTTTCAAGTTACATGGCATGCCTCGTTCCATCATCAGTGATCGGGACCCAATTTTCGTTAGCCAATTTTGGAAGGCTTTTTTCAGCAAACAAGGTACTCAATTATGTCGAAGTTCTGCCTATCACCCTCAATCGGATGGTCAGACGGAGGTGTTGAATCGCACTTTGGAACATTATCTACGTTGTTTTACCGGTGATAAGCCCTCTAGTTGGAGTCGTTGGTTACCATGGGCAGAATGGTGGTATAATACAACGTTTCAAAGTTCCATTAAAATGTCTCCTTTTGAAGCTTTATACAACCGACCCCCTCCTATTATAGCATCATACCTTCCCGGTTCAACGGTGGTTCACATGGTCGATAATGTCTTACGAGATCGAGATGAGACTATTCGGTTGCTCAAACAGAACCTTTCTACATCTCAAGCCCGAATGAAATTGTTCGCGGATCATCATAGGACTGAACGAAGCTTTGAAATCAGTGATTAGGTGTTCGTACGTCTTCTACCTTACCGGCAACAAACTCTTGCTACTCGTGTAATCCACAAGTTATCTCCACGGTTCTACGGCCCTTTCCAAGTGTTAGCTCGAGTAGGACTGGTGGCTTATAAGGTGGCATTACCGGACTCATGTAAGATTCATCCAGTCTTTCATGTTTCTCTCTTAAAGAAGAAACTTGGTGAACACATACAGGCTTCACCAATTTTACCACCTATAGCTGATTCGGGGGGCACCTCTTGGGTTCCAGCTAAAGTGTTAGAGCGTGGAAGTTTTAAAAGAAATAATCAAGCTGTTACTCGTTTACTCATTCAATGGGAAGGCCTGCCAACTGAAGATGCAACATGGGAAGATGCCAATGATATTTTCACAAGGTTTCCAGATTTCACGGCATGAGGACATGCCGTTTTGAAGAAGGGTGGAATGATAGGGACGTACAAGAATGCATGGCTTATCTTTTACAATCTGTTATGCAACGGCCATGCAAAACCAAGCTACAGTTGTAGTTGCTTGATCTTATCTAACATATCTTTTAGATATGCTTATCTTTTATTTAGTTCTATCCTAGAGGATTAGGCTATCCCTTTTTAGTTGTTTTCTGTTAATAGATCTCCATGATAGGAGGAGGAGATCATCAATAAGTAGTGGAGTTGTTTTGTAAACTCTTCATGTTTTGAATGAAATTAGTTCTTGTGGTTAACGTCCAGTAAAACGTTAATGTTATTGTGGTTAATGACCAGCAATTCGTTTCTTTCCTAGTTTGAATACTCATTTGATAATTGGATCCTAACAGATACCCTCCCGAATAGTCACAGCTTGTTTCCTCCAGATTGTTGCCAAATGCAACGGACAGCAAAAAGGGTCCGCATGGCAACCGAGGGTTTTGTTACTGACAGTCTTTAGATAACTTGGGGAAGAAGAGACGTTTCTTTTTTAAAAAGACACCCGTGGTAATCCCGTGAATATGTGGGGAGGAAGGGCAATTCGGGGGGTTTGATAAGTGTGACGAAAGTAGGGAGGTTCTCCCTTGTAGATACAGGTTTGTAGATATATTTTATGTGCTACGATATCTATACCTAGTATAAAAGGGACAGTGAAGGGACACTACCCTTACCAAGGTGCCTGCTTCACCTGCTTCTCTCCTGCTGCAACGCTTCACCTGTTCTTTTATCGTACTATTAAATATGATGGCATTCTTCCGTGTGCTTTCGTCAGCTGCCTGCTACATCCGACATCGCCGTCTCCTTCGACAAAGTTTCACAAAGACCTCTGACTCCAATTGACTCCATCTCACCTGCGTGGTTACTATTTGGCTGTTTCTCATTGCAACACCCGTATCCTTACATGCAAACGGTAGCTACCTGCCCTTTCCCAATGAGATGCCAAGGTGCCTGCTTCACCTGCTTGTTTGAGTTTCGGCTGCTTCAGCTGCTCACCTGTTTCACCGCCTTGTTTGAGTTTCAGATGCTTCACCGTTTGCGTGCTCCTCTTCTACCGCCACCTGCGTTGCTTCACCTGCTTCACCGCTTGCTTGCTTCACGAGCGTCTCCTCTTCTACCGCCACTTGCTTCACCTGATTCCCTGTCCTATCTTTTACCGCCACTGCGTCTCTTCTTCTCTGTGCTACCGGCATGAGTGCTGTACCTTCTACCGTCTCAACAGAGTTGCTGCAACTGCATCTCCTCTTCTCTGTATGGGTTTTTGATTATAAATCACTTGTTTATTATTAATCTTTCGATAAAGAAAGACGCAAATCCATCTACAGGCTCAAGCACAGATTGTATTTTACTTTTAGAGACAGAGGAAATCAGATGAGAAAAGGTAAGAGTTCGATCCATTTTATGTGTTCTTTTCTAGCTGGAGATTTACTTGGTGTTCTTTTGATTTTCTACTATTGGAAGAGAATTGCTAATCAATATCGTTTTTCTGAGGAAACTCCGATTTGGATTGTTCTTTCCGATGAGTTTTAGAAATCAGAACTTTTCATTTTGGGTACTCATCTTTTGGCCCTTGTTTGAGTGGTAATAAAAATCATTCTTTTTCGTAAGTTTGTTTTGACGAACACCAGCTTGGAAGAGATCTTCTCGTCATTGAATTGTTCTTGTTGGTGGATCAATCTTTATGTTGTGATTGTTTTGTTCATACGACTGAACTGATAAATCAAATTTATTTTTCTAATATCTGAATTTTTGTTAAATTTCTAATGGAAGAAGTCAATTTTTTTTTCTTAATCTTTTTTTAAGATCCTAATTTTAGAAAAATTCTGAAGTAGGAACTAGGAAGTAATTCCAAACTGCAAACGTACAGGTGATGCTGTTATCAATTGAGATGATACAAAATGCATACGTGTATCGCTTTTAAATATTTTAAATCTTCATTCATTCCGTGTGTTACTCGCAGATTTGGTGAAATAGATTCCGAAGTTCTCGTGCAATAAATGCGTTGGAAGGCATCCTTCTAAGCAAGAAAGGCCTGGTTACTTGCAGGGTTTGAGGATAGGTTAGTAGTCGCATCTTGATCTAATTTTGATGTTGTTTGTTGCGAAGTTGGAGACATGTCCGAATTAGTTATCTGATGTAGAAACTATTGCCTGTATTATATGGGAGCAGTTTATTTTTGAATGTTATAGGAGGTTTAGAAACATGGTATGGCCGAGATTATATTATATTTGAAAGTTTTTTTTTCTATTTCTAGACATGGAAATTATATGTAACAATTTGATTATATTAATGTTAGTTTTAGCTAAGTGAAACATTATTAATGGAGCCACACACAATCTGGGTACAATGAGATGTGGTTCTTGCGGTCTTTAGACGATGAAAGGGGAGAGTGAGAATTTATCAAATAGGCAGAGGAATGGATGGACGATTCATCTCTAATAAATTTTTTTATATGCTATAATTGAAACTTATTTTTATAGGTATAGATGAGCCACACTATGTAATAGATAATGCTTCGTTTATCTGAATATATCTTTCATATGGTTTGCATTTCTATTTTGTTCTTCTTTATTGGGTTTATATTGTTTAGACAATTTCTGGTTGAAATATTTCTCTTTGTGGTTTGAGTTGGTAGTGTCTCTTCCAATTCGTGCAAGCTGGTACTTCAGTTTGCTGTTGTTTGCACATTAAAGAGGGTTGGTACAACTTATTATTTGGTACCTTATTATTTCCAGTGATTTCATAATGAGAGTCTTTCTACAATAATTGTTACAACTTCTAACATTTCCTCTGTTCTTATGGGAACATTAGGATGCCTTCCATCCAAGTACTTGGAAACTTCTTAGTCATCAAAATTTCTTGCACCTTTTCAGAAATAGTAACTCATATCCTAACTTTCCTTCCAACAACTCATGTTAATATGTTTATGCCACTAAAAGATTATTTCCACTAAATTAGGCTTCAGCTGAAACCTAACAAAATGACATTATTGTATATTTTTTTTCTCAAAAACCTGTTGGCAAAGGAAGACGGACAGATTTAACCATTCCGGTGTGTTACCCATAGTCTACATTATTTAAGCACACCATTTACATCATTAAAGAAAAAAAACAGTAGTTAGTTGAACTGCCTGGATAACCATATGCAGTAATTAAGAAATTAATACAATAAGTGGTTGCAGCTTATATACTTGAATGAAAGCATGTATGTGTCTGTGACAGCTTGAAATTACAAAGATCAAAGTAAGCATATATAATGGGAAGAAGAAAATACAAGGAAAACTATGAAAAGAATGAATGACCTCTTTATATGCAATCATTTCACAAAGAGAACTAAGACTCCATTTCCTAGAGATTCCACCAAGCTTTAGGTTAGCCACACTGGACAGATCCTTCAAAGCTTTAATGCATGCATCATAGTTCCTCGAAATTTTAACAGCATCATTGGCTATGCAAACTCCAACCTTAAGATGTTAAGTGTCATTGCAAGATAATGAAACATTAAAAAGAAATTAAAAAAAAAAAAACCAGCAAACAAAAGGAACAATGCATGAACAACATGGTCCTGCAAAAGCATATGGAAATCTTAAATGTTAAAGAGATTTTATTAAAGTTATTATTAACAGACCTTCAGCAATGTAGGATCATCAAGAAGTGATTGCAGAATCAGCATATTATCTGATTATTAGGCCACCTTAGGAGCATAGTTGTTGGAAAATATATTTTCCCATGTGACAAAATGCATGACAAAGAGTATTGAAATTTATTAAAACATTCAATTTCTTGATGAAGTGAAGTATGGTTGAATGTGTGACTTGAGATAGCTTCTAGCAAGGTTAAGTGTAACTTGCTGGAGCTACTCAACCAACTGAAATCTCAGGCAGTTACGAGATTCAGTTGGGTTGTTTTGAAGATAGTTACAGGTTGTTGAGACAGTTAGAAAAGTGGTTAAGAACCTCTGATTTAAAGGTTCTTGGAGGTTCTTGGAAGCTGGATCTTTTGGGAGTCCAGAAGTAGCTTGGTGAAGAGTGCAGCTGGAGAAAGATCAGAGATGTTGAGGTTGCTGTAGAATTCTGGAAAACTGGGAAAGTTTTCAGAACAAGAACATTCCAGATCTATGTACGATTGGAATGGGCAATCTCATTGATCACATCATGTTCGTGTGAAGTCTTGAAACTGCTGGAGAAGATGAAGATCAAGTTGTTGCAGACAAAGGTTGTGGAATCAACTGTGTGAGTGAATCCTTATGTTTGTATAAGATCACTGTATGTCTGAACATTTCGTAAAGAACATTTGTTAGTAATACATTGTTTTCAGGCGTGGTCTTACTCAACAAGACCCGAGGTTTTACCTAGACTATTGTCTAGGGTTTCCTCGTTAAATCGTGTGTCCTCTTGTCACTGTTTTGTCATTTAGTATTGTAATCTCTTCTTGTTGTTTAGAATCCTAGAGAACAGGGACCTGAGATTAGAAATCTCAATAGTGCTTCAAACTTCAAAATCAAATATACCTTCTGTCAACTTTGAGTAGGAGGTGCTATTATTACACAGGCATGCTTATTTTGAAAAAGTGCACTAAAATAATATAATACTTAAAAGAAATAGAAGGATACAAAATTCATGAACAATATTATTGGAAATAAGAAAATAAAGCAATTCTAAATTCTAATGTTAAATCACCTACAACATAGTCCAACAAAGAAATATTTTAAAAATTACTAACTGAGTGACCAAAATGTACAATACCGACACTATAACCCTATATTGCATCCTGCAATAGGCAATGTGTCGGCATGCCCCCATTAACATGCATGTATAGAAAAATTATTGCTCCAAAGTATTTATAAATGAAGATATTTTACAATAAAAATACTTCATAGGTAGCAGACCCGAGAAATAAACAGAAAGTTATGACAAACAAAAACAGAAACTTCTGTAGTTAGGTTTCTGCAAATGGAAAGTTGTGACAAACAAAAACGGGGTGCTAGGATTAGGACATATGAAAGCAATGGTAAAGATATAAGGGCAGGAAGTTACATTGAAAATTCAAAAGCAAAACGAAAATAAGGTTGTCTTATCTGTGGTATTAGAAACTTTTCTTGTGCACTCTTCCTCATTGGTAAGACTCATAAATTGAGAAAACAAATATTTTGTACTGTAACTTCTACAACTTCAGAGTGTTTGTACAGTCAGTCTGTAAAGTGCAAAAGATGTTTAGGCAGAAATGTATTTTGTTTTAAATCAGAGACACGAGGCTTCACTGTTCAATGATCATCAGTATTTGGATCGATATGATACAATTGAAGTTCTTAGATGATTTTGGAAGGGTTAGGATCTTGAAGACCCAAGTCAGATTTCTGTCCATGTCTGATATTTTTCCTACTTGAGCCATAGCATCTCTCTTCATTTTAATCATCACTATCGGCAAAATATTTCTGGAAGATCCAATGTTTAAAGTTTTTGTTCCATTTCTGGTTTTTTCCCCCTCTAAAACTGAAATGTGTGTCAAAGGAATGGAAAACATGTCATAAAAATTCTGAAAAATCTGAAAAATTAATGATGGAGGTCAGTGAAAAATCTGAAAAATATAGAAAATATTATAAAAATATATAAATTGGTGTTTTGATGAAAACAAAATTTGAAAATTTTAGATTAGTACAAGGTTTATTATATGAAATATTTAACCTCATGGCTGATGTAAATTGGATAACTCCAGAAGGAAGAAGGTAAGCATGATCACAGATTCCTGATACCCAGGATAGAAACAGTTACATAAGAATGATTCCTTTAGCTCTCCTCTGCATCATCACTTCATGAGAAAGTATACAAAATTAATCTAAAAGTGAAATCAACTCTATATCGGACCCCAATATAGTTTGGGATGATGATGACAATAAATAACTTCAAAGTATCAAATAATCTTCCTAGCATGTGGATCTACTGTAGTAATAATAAAAACATGCATGCATTCAAAGAAGATGAAGAAAACTCACCTTTTATCCAAAATTCCAAATTTTATAGATTCCGGTTTTAATCAAATTGAGTCCCCAAAATCTGTGAAGTTCTTGACATTTGATGAATGGATTTGGTCTCAGGGGTCAATTGGTGGGCATTCCTTCATTACCTAAAAAAGTGGGTAACATTCTTATATGAATTAAATATAATTTCATTGTATTTGTTTAATCTTAAGTGACAATTGAAATTTGTTCTTGTAAATGAAATGTTTTTCATGTCTCCAATATTTCAGCATCTGTAGTTGCATTGATTTTTATCTTTGATTGTTTTAACATTGTTTTTCAATTATTCCTCTATGCAGATCATATCAAATACAACTATTACAAGACCAGATCCTGTTAACAGATACCCTGTGGCTGAAGAATCTGGTGGCTTAAGTGGGAAGCCACTCTTCAATCTGTCCACGAGTATCTTGAAGGAGATGTATATTCTAACAAGGGTATGCCAGGTTTATGTTAACTTTGTATGAAAACTATTTTTAGTCAATTGCCCACCAATGACATGCTGACACAATGTTGCACTGTTGGTGTCAGGTACAAATACAAGAATATTGGATACAATGAACGTAGCAATTTTCAAAATCTGTCATTTTATTAAGGTTAATTAATAACTTGTGATACATATTTTTGAAATAGTTCAGCTACTGTCTAAGTGCATGATAGAGAGTATTTAGATAAAGCAATTTAAAAAAAAAATGTATATGTGGTTTTGGTTTGTGTCATGAGGTGCATTATACGAGTAAAAATGGCTCATTATCTTACGGGAACGAAATTCCAGAAAATAAAGCCTTTTTTGTGTCAACTGATTATGGAACAGGGGTTTTACAAGTTTTCAAACAATCGTTATCTGTTAACTTTCAATCTTTTGAGTGTGTGCAATATCAGGAGTCAAAGTTTACATTCTTATGGACTATCTATGTCGTCTGCCAATATACTGCCATGGTAGTGCAGCAAAAAGGCTGGAGAAACCAGGGCAAGATTACTGGACAATATTCTTGATCATATTTCATTTTGCTGGCCTAGAAAATTTTTTTTGCACTGTTGAAAATGTAGCTGAGTGGTTGTACAGTTATTTCCACTGATTAAGTTTCTTTTATGTACCAAGCATAAATATCGATACATTTCTACTAATTACTATCGGTTCTTTGGTGCATTTCTACTTGTTAACAGTGGGTCTTTCTATATTTACTACTGTGCTATTAATTATAATCTGTATTTTTCATCTTGGGTCATGCTATTATATTCTTTTGGAACTTTCTTCTTTTCAGACATCCAAGTCTCTTGTTCTTTATTCTCGTTTATAATTGATTGTTCGTTTTAGTAATTTTTTTCCCTTTTCAGGGGAAGATCCCTCTTATAGGCTATGGGGGTGTGAGCACGTAAGTTGCTTTTCGTTGTCTCATAAATTTTTGTCCATCAGAAAGCCTAATGACTCCAAATTAAACTCTTTTAACTATAATTTTTTGGAATGATATTTTGTCAGCAGTGAGGATGCATACAAAAAGATACGAGTTGGAGCAACTCTCATTGAGCTTTATACAGCATTTGCATATGGAAGCCCTGCACTTATTCCACAGATGAAGGTACTCCTATAAACTTTAACAAGATTGTTGGAAGCTTAAAGCTGTTAGGCATTTGACATTGTCTTGTTTTCTCATTTGTATTGAAAAGGATCGTAAAAACAACTTTTTGCAGTTTTGATTGTCATTTATACATGACTCCTACAATTGTATTGACAATGGTGAGCATAAAATCCCGATAGATGAATCTTGTTTGGCCAGTGCATCCATCTGGAGTCTAGGAAATAATATGCAATTGTGCCCCAGGATTGCTATTATAGTGATACAACTAAACTACATCATTTCTGCATATGCTAGCAGCTTTAGTGTGATCTATTCTCTGCTACTCTTCTTACTTGTTTATGTGAGCCAACAACTTGATTGCTTCAAAATTTTGAGATTTCAACAAAAATTCGAATCAAACCTCAAAATGAGGCTAAACGTTTTCTGAAGCTGCTCAAAACTTAACAGAGAGTATAAATATATTAATTTATCAACTCTTTTATTTTTCCCTGTTGTTAAAGCAAAGAGAAAATGAAATAAACTAGGTAAAAATGATGTATGGTACATAAAGTCTTCTTGGCAGACAGTCATGAGGGATATGACTCAGACCATTTGTCAACAAACTTTATGGTTTAGCTGTATTGTTCTGGATGATGAGCCACACCGTTTTCGTTCTATTGAACAAAAGATATGCCATGAACATGTTATTTGCTTGCTTACTGTGTTGATGGCAACTGCTACATGAGCATCTTCTAGATATCAAGTTTTGATTACTGCATAAATTCATGTTTAACTGTTTGTCTTCTAGAAGCTACATTCTTGAAGGAACTTAATACACTCAATTCTATGTCGTAACTTTAATGGCATTTTTGTCATTCTCATCCTTTGTCTTCATAACCTCCTTAATGTTACCATTGAACCACCTCTTCACCTATTTTCTGCCAAGTCTCGTGCTCCATCAGAGCTGGATTTAATTGTACCCTTCTGCAGGGGCAGTGTTTGGTTGAGGTGGGTGGAGTTGTTCTAATATGTGCACTACAGATTGTAGTATTCCTGATTTGTTTTTGGGATGTCTTAATCTCATGTTGCCAAGTTTACATGTATTCAAGTACTTATTCAGGAACTGGTTTAACCATGACTGTTGGTACTTTGCTCGAACTTCAAAACTTGCCACATTTCTATTTTTCCAAATGAAGCATAGGAATGTTGCAAATGTTTTAGTTTCATCATTTTGTGTTTTTGGAACTATGATGCAATTCTTATTTCCTTTTGATATCTACCAAAAATCAGATCGATCCTCATTGATTCCTGTGAGGACCTTTGCTTAAAATTGTTTCTAATCCCCCCATAAAAGTAATGGCAGTGTGCAAGCTCTTGCCTTCCCGTTTGTACACCACACCAGTAGGTGCTCTCGCCTTCATGTTTGTACACTACACAAGTAGGTGCATCACCATCTCCACTTCATTACATGGTGAGAAAAGTTGACTAACTTGCATTTGTTTTTGCACTGGCCAAATTCATAGGAAGAAATATCCATTCCAAGTCCCTATGGAGAATTTTCTTTAGGTTTGGAGGCCCATTCAAGCCCCAAAAAGCCGAACATTTTTTTTTTCTTTTTCTGAACAGGCTTAATGACACTTTGTATGTCAATGTCACTCCTGATTCATGAATGTGACAAATCAAATCTGATTCTATACATTTCTCACTACAAAGGCATAGACAAGACTAATTTGGCTTCATGACTCCGAATCTTTCTGATTTCAGTGGATACCCACTCACATGTTACAGTCATTTCTACTCCAGGTCTCCAGTTTAATGTCTGAAACCATCTCACACCAGATAGTTGTGAACTGTGCATCATTTTTTCCTTATTTTTATTTGATAGGATAAAAAAGAAAGCCAAAAAGGAAAAAGAAACTTTAGGATTGCTAAAATGCTGGTTTAATTTCGAGAGCAAGTTTACTTTGATTGTTGATATGCTTATCGGTTTCTTACTAACAAGTAATTTTTTATCTTCTTTGACATGTTAACTTGTCTGTTTGTCAGGCGGAACTGGCTGAGTGTCTAGAAAGGGATGGGTTCAAGTCTATCCAAGAAGCAGTTGGAGCAGACTGTAGGTAGATTCAGTCCTTAATTCCCTTTCCCAATCTTCAAATCCCAGTTGAGCACTTAATAAAGAGCCACACCTCACCAGACAAATAGATTTGAAGATTGTGATTTATTTTTCCTTTTCCAGTTTTCTTTGTAATGTTATCATTTGAGATTACCAATTTTGAAATATTATTTAATGTCTTAGCATGACTAATCAACTCCCGTAAACATGATACCATTAATGGGGAAAAGACGTTGATGCACTTCATTGCTATCAAATTGAAGTCATTATTGATGATAATCCGAGAGCAATGTCTTAGAATGTCAAAGAGGAGATGCAGGGCTGCCTCTGGACTACTGACCAACCTAAGTTGGAAGTCTATATTTGCTTTGTTGAAACAGATAAATATGAAAATGTAAATTGCTTCAAATCGCTCTACGAGATGGTCCGAAGAGCCAGCCAACTCAGTTGCTCAAACAAGGCTGCCTTGGACCATCCCTTACACATTTCAGATTGGTTACATGTCCCAAACACTTGATACAGGCTCACACCAACAAGAAAACCCAAGTAGACCCTCAAAACCGACTAAAAATTACTTGAAGTCTTAGCTTCTAAGTGACAGTTTTTCCAAAACGTTCTGGACTAAAACAATAGTTGACTGCATTAACAAGACGGCTATGGGCATGGTTAAATAGTGGGCTTCTCTGGCCCATTTTTCTCTTCACGAACTCAGTTCTGAGGCCCGAAATAAAAACAAAGGGCCTCTATGACAGAATCTATACCTATATCTATACCTTTTAGGACGTCTTTACCCCTTTGTCTCCGGTGCTTCCACACTTTAACAAACGCAAATAGTTTAGATTCAGTCATTTAATTTTCTATAATTGAAAATAAGGTACACCTTTTTATAAAACCGCAGCACCCGCAGCACTTGCAATTCTTCCCCAATTAAATAATTAAGATTCAGCCATTTAAATTTTTATTTGCAATTCTTCCACTATTAAATAATTTAGATTCAGTCATTTAAATTTTTATATTTGAAAATAAGGTATACTTTTTTAAAAAACGACATGACTTTTCGAATGGAAACCTGGTTTCTGGTTTTAAAAATAATTTAGATTAAGTCATTAAATTTTCTATGATTAAAAATCAGGTATATTTTTTAAAATATTTGACTATAAGTATAATTTAAATGTTAACCAAGATTTTCTTCAAAAATATCTATCCCTAATATAAAAGAAAGCTTCTACTGCTTTTTGTTCTTCTACCAAATTGCCTGCATCACCATGTCACATTGTGTTTTCCTTCCGTTTTTCGTCGTCACCTGTTTCATTGCCGAAATATATCAAGATGACTCATTGTAGGCCTCCGCACCCTGGATTTCAGCAATTGCGATGATTTCTAGATAAAATGCCTCCAACTTTCAGTGGTGCACCTCATAGTGTGCCCACTATTCACAAATGGATTAGAATTCTTGATGATCTTTTAATGTGTATGAGATGCTCTGAGACTTATAAAACAATTTTGAGTAGCATTATGTTAGAGGGAGAAGCGGATAAGTGGTGGTCTAAAATTTCAAAAAAAAGAAAAAAAGGTTTAAAGGCGTATCTCCCCCATGGTGCACATTTGTAGAGGTGATACTACAACAGTATGGTTCTACGACAGAAGTTACTCAAAATGCGGAAGCTTGGCGTCCTTGGCTATAAAAATAAAATCATTATTTGTGTATTTACATGCTTTCTCCTGAAAGAAAAATAACGATGGAGAACTTGTAAATGATATAGTGTTTTATAATGTCTTTTTTTTAATGTACATAATGTTTGTTATTATGTAAATTTTTCTTTCTTAATGTAATGCATATACTTTTTTTCAAATTTAAAACTTTTTACGTCCATATATATTAAATTTCCCTTCTTTATTCTTTTCTTTATCTTTCATAACCACGTCTCGCATGCAAAACTTTACGGAAGCTCATGAACCTTCACTAAAACTGCAATCAATGATTACTCCTTGTGATGTCTATAGCCAATTAGTTAATTCTATTCACTTAAAAAATAACTTTTTATGACTCACTTGACTTGAAAATAATAGTATAAATTGAAATATTAATTATACTAATAACAATTCCAATATTACGAACACAAATTTGTAAAAGTTAACCTTAATTTCACCAAACCATATATAATGACAATCAAACTATCAAATTTTTAATTGTGCATATAATTAACTAAAATAAATAAATCACAAACCTAATTTATGACAAATATTTGAAGAAAAAGAATCTCGACTGAAGATTCCAAACAGAAGTACAATAGCACGAAAACATTACTTTTACAAATTTAATGCTCTAAAACGATATAGAGACTTAAGTTTTGACTTTACCTTAGTTTAACTACTAAACCGCTTACCTTCATCTGCAAGTATGCTTTCTCTTTCAACATCAGATATCATCTGTAACTAAATAATTTTCCATTTTGTAAATCTTGTTAATGCATTACTATTATGTAAACTACCATAAAAATTATAAAACAATTATTGACTAAAATATTTAATTCAATTGGCAAGAGACATTTTACACCACATTCTAGTTCTCCTAAAAAAGGAAAAGAAAAAAAAAAGGTAGAAACAGTTATACCCTTTTCTTTGTAATCACTTCTAAGTTCTAAATCTCTGCGCTCCTTCCAACCAATAAAACCAGAGAAAAATTTGATTTTTCGTTTGTATTTTGCCTTCAAAACGAATAAAAATAAAAAAAGCACAAGAGAAATTTGAATTTTCTGATGCTGGCCTTGTGATGTTGATGTCTAGAATTTAACAATGGGAGTCACGAAGTTTTGGTGCTATAAAAGGAAGGAAATTAGGTCATTTTCAATGCATGTTGCATTTTGTTGTTTTGAGAAAGGTTTAGGTTTTCTGAAAGAGTAGTGATGGCGTTCGGATTTTATTCGTCTTGTGCTACAACTATGGATGTAGACATTTAAGGCAAAACCACATAAATTTGTATCCATCTCCTTCTTGTTCTTTGTATCCATTCCAATACTGTTCTCTTCAGGATATTGATCTATTTCTTACAGCAGTTTATCCATTTCTTATGATATATGGGTCCAATGGTCATCGTTTTCCCAACAGGCCATGGCCCTCTCTCTTACCCCTTCTGCATATAAATTGAACGGTTGAACACAGCCCCTCATTCACCGTCAGAAGTTTGACCTTGAGCCATGAGATGTTAAGAATTTGACCTGATTTCTAGAGATAAAAAACCATAGAAAGAATTACACAAGAAGAAGAAACACAAAGATTTTTACATAGTTCACCCAAAATAAGGCTACGTCCACAGCCGCTGGCTGTTTCACTATATTTTTGAATGGAAGAAGCTTAATAAGGATAAACAACTATGGAAATATAACCTTAACACAATGAAAATGCCTGAAATACGCTCTTATTGTCAATTTTCGTGAAAGCTATGGCTGAGTGTTCAGTAATATCAGGCTTCACACAACTCAACATGAAAGCCTAACTAATGGACTCTGAACAAGTAGGGAGTAATTCAGTTATATCAAATAGCTTATAAACCAATAGATATATAATCCTTTTCCTTAGCTTAATGGTGGAAGTTGTTACCAAGCATCTGAACCCCATTTTTTTTCATTATATGTACAGATCAGGATAATCAAGGGAGTGCCCATTGGTAATGCTTGAAGATTCAATTAAAGGACTTTAGAAAGACAAGTAAACACAGATGCATCTAGCTAGCTAGTCAATTAACCCAAATTTACAGACTTAGAGAGAGAGAGATAGAGAGAGAGAGAGAGAGAGAGAGAGAGAGAGAGAGAGAGATTAATTAATTTGTCACCAGCAAAGGTGTTTCCATGGAGGAGTCTGCATCCCTAACATCATTCACCTACTGCTCAACATCTTCTGGATCTTGTCCATAAATTGATCTGTGGGCAAATATCCACAACAATTTTGCTGCATACTGCACTAGTTCCCACGCGAACAGAAGACAGAATGTGTAGAGAATTGGCAAAACAAGGCTGAAAAGAAAGAAGAATATAGGGTGTCCTTGTGGTGCTATACTTGGCAGTGAATAACGATAATTCCCCACAATGGACGGTAGAGCAAATACCAGCACAGCTTGTAGAGGGAAACCCATTGTGAGGATCATTAGCATTGCAAGAGACATGCAAAACCCCAAAGAGTTGAGAAACAAGTAGCCATAAAATTGAAAGTCTCTATAGCTTAGACCAAAGGGTCCGGCAAGTCTTCCGCCATTAAACGTGATGGTGCTGTTATGATCGGGTTTGAAGTTGTGCTGCCAATTATCGACGGGAGGGGTGATCCCCGATCCGTAAGTGGCTGTGGCGATCAGCCCCACCACCACCAGAAGTGCACTGCGCACACTATCAGGGGAGTCTTTATACAGATTGTATTGGAAGTAGCTAATGGAGTTCCATGAAAAGAGAGTCCTTTGGACCTGCGCCTTCGCATACACAAAGCCACTCTTATCAAGATAAAATCTCCTTGGAGTTTAAAGCTCCGGCTTGACGGAAGAGGCTCACTAGCTTCAGCTTGTGCCTTTGCTTGCTTGCTCCTTCTTCCAACATGTCCAGGGCTGTCAATCCCTCTGAATTCATGGGATTTACTTGCAAACCCTTGAAGTATATCTTGCTTAGCAGCAACTTAACAAATTGCACAAGAGAATGAAGTTAAAAAAAAAAATGATATATGAAGATAAAGGGAAAGAAGAATGTTTAAAGAGCATGGTTATGCCCTTGTTAACCCTTGCTCCAAAAGCCCTAAGGCTTATAGAGACTTCATTAGTTAAGTACTTAACATCTAGGATGTAAAATTCACCATGCTTCATTAGATAGCCAATGTTTATGGTGGCCCACTCTATCGACACCAACCTAATGGTAGTTCTTTCCCTTTTGAAGGCTTCACTCATCTATTGGTATTCAATGACTTAGCATGGTGCTGATACATGATATTTAATCCAGCCTATAGGTCGCCCCTTCCGAGACTAAAACCTTGGACGTGGAACTTGACTCCGATACCATTACGTGCCTAACTGTTGCTCCAAAAGCCCAAGGCTTACGAAGACTTCATCAGTTAAACACTTAACATCTAGGATCATAATAGCCCCAGATACGATGTCACAACACCCCCACACCACGAGAAGAGAGGACAAACCCCCCAAAACACAAATAAATGCTTATGCAAACTCACCCCACAAAGTTAGTCACACCTCAAATTAAGCTGATAAGTGAAGGCATATTTATGTAAATCAAAGTGCCTTAATACGATCTCAACAAGCCAAGCCTACCTTGTGCTAATTTTCTGAGGTTGCCAGATGCAACACGGTGTTGCCATGGTTATCCCCCCAGCTTAGGATCTCACTTTTATCTTGCTTTCTGAGTGATTCCAACAGAAGCAAAAACGCTTTCAACTTGCTGGATTTCATGGCAAGGTGAAGAGCAGTCTCGAGCTGAACTGTCGTGTAACGCCCTAGACCCGAGTCACGTAAAAAACCCGTAACTCGTCTCTAGAGGTTATCATGTATAGCAGGATCGCACTATCAGAGTGAAGGAAAAACATGAATTCAATAAGAAACTATGAAACAAAGTGCGCTAAAATAACCCCAGAGTACTAACTCACATGGCCCAATGAATCAAAATTGCAAGTATCGGCTCTCCATACGTATCTGAAAAACAAAAACAGAAGCAAAGGAATGAGATATAAATATCTCAGCGAGCAGCACATGCATGCACAAATCAAATTTTCTGGTCGTAAAATATGAATCGAATAATCACACGAGTAAAGCAAGCAGTAATTCGAGTAAAACCGACTAAAACCCCTAATAATTTATTTAAGCCTAAGATAAAAATCAGTACGTATTTAAAACGGAAATACGTTTGTCAACTCAATTTCCAATTGATTGCAAAAGAAACAATATCATTATATCCACGGCTCGAGAAAAACCAGTTTCTACAACAATCCAATAATATGTCTTAAACTAGATAAACAAAACCCAACATTGGTCAATGTCATGAAATTATTTGATTGGTTAATCAACATGCCACAGCGACCTCCACACCTCCATGTACACAGTTCCGGCCTACTCAGGGTTTCGGAAACTCTGAAATGACGGCCTACTCAGGGTTTCGTCATCCAATGCCGGCCTACTCAGGGTTTTGACATTGACAACCAGGCCTACTCAGGGTTTTTGGCTGCTCTACACCGATCGTGGCAACACTCTATGGCCATGCCATTACTCCAATAAAACAAAGGCATCACATTACTAAGCTTAGACTCTGGATTCAGGACAAGCTAAACCAAAACCGATTAATAACCATATAAACTCCGCATTTAGTAAACCCACATTGATTTCAAACCTGTGTATCCCAATACACTCATCACAAGTTGTTCCAACCAGAACATCAACTCACACAATTCAAAGGTTCCCAACCTCACAACAACACTCTCATGCAATAGAATTTCTCTTACTCACACAAAACCATTCAATACTTGTCAGGAATTGGATATTGAACGAAACCGATTTATACAATTTCAAAAACAGGAAACAGATGAAGTATATACCAAAGATGGCTCGTCTACTTATAGGATCATAAATAGCTCAACCTACCTAAATTTCTTAAACTCTCCTTTCGAATAGTTTGTAATAATGTTCAGTATGTGATTCAATATTCTCCAATTTGGTTTGAACGAATATAGTATTTCTAACATCCTAAACTAGTCAATAAGTAAGTGCTTAAACCCTCAAGGTGTCAACTGTAACTTGTTTTTACCAAATCTCATCTTTCGGCAAAAATTCGGGGCTTGTGCTGACCTCTAGCGCTAGGTGCGAGGTCGGCGGTAAGGAATCTTTTAACAAATGCCGGTCGCGCTTAATTAGTGCAAGGTTACTGGGCGCGAGCTGAGCACGCGATAGGCGTGAGACTCGCGCGACATAGGCGGAAAGGAAAACAAGACCGCACAAGCTAGACGCGTGATGGGCGCAGGCTCGGCGGTATGTCAAAATGTCGGTTCGCCGACCAGGGTGAGTTGGCGCTAGGTCAGCGCCACTCGGCGAATACCACCCTGTTTCTTCGACTCTCTGTTATTTTCAGATCTACGCGACTGGCCAAAATTTTTCCCTCTGTAACAATTTTCTCAGTCTTCTAATATCCCCAGAAGACCTTTAAAACACTTTTGAAATTAATCTAAACACATTTTTATTCATCTCATTCAGTCCTAATGAAAACCCACTCTCGGACTATCTCTTTCCAAAAAACATGACTATCTCATTCCAGAAAACATGCATTTGGATTAAACTCACGAAACAATACGAAATCCAGTTTTAAAACGATGCTACTCACCTGTATTTGAGGATTTTCTTCTAGCTTCCAAAGATCAAAGCTTTTGATAGACTCCTCCGTAGATCCAAGCTTTTCGGCTGACGCCCTAGGCACCAGGCAGCGACTTTTCCCCAACCTCCGAAAGTTTTTATCTTAGCAATCTATTTATAGAACTTGCAAGGTTTAACCTAATTTATCCCCCGGCATTAACTTAACCCTCGGAATTCCATATCTACCCCTCATTAAAGTTGAGGTTACTCGAATTATTTATTTGCTAAGTTCCTATTCACTACAAATTTTTTTAAGTTCGCACTTAATTACTTAATAGCATTCTACTTATTTTCTTTGCCAACTAATGACCACAAATCTCCAGTTTTAAATAAATTTTTGATTAAACCTACTAATTAATCCATGTGTATATAGATGTTTATTTATTTATTTATTTATTTTTCTACTAAAAACTGGGGTTTTACATGTCATGTCCTCAACAGAATCTGAGCAAGCATCAAGAAAGACGCTCAACAAAGCTGAATTCCCAGTAGAAGCCACTTCGTGCAGTGGAGTTCTCCCTCCTCTTCCTTTGACAGGGACGAGTTCTTTGTCAACTAGCACCAGCCCTTTTGCTATGCTCCAGTGTCCCTTTTGCAGAGCCAGATGCATGGGAATAAGCCCTTTTTGGTTTAGATTTCTGGCCAAAGAAGGCTTCAAATTCGCAATCTCCATTGCAAAATCGGCTTTCCCATCCCTTGCTGCAATGTGCAGGGGAGTATCAACAAATTGGAGTGCATCAAGACCGTCAAGAATGGAGGGGTTTTGCTCAATCAATGAGTACAGACCATCAACGTCTCCAGTCTCTGCAACCTTCTTGAACCCCGAGTCCATTTTTTGCATATCCTTTCGTCAGAAATCTCTGATGAAAATGTTGCGCCTAGGTAGGTTCGATCTATTATAATGGAGGTGGTTAAAGCTTTGGAAGCAGAAACATTTTCTTATTTTTTATTTTAGAGACATTACACTTGCTTCCCTTTTAGTTCTTGACAACTACAGATTCCTCCACTTAGGTTTTCTGAAATGATACTTGCCTCCCTTGTATCTTTTGTCGTCTGCTTCATATCCCTCTCTTTTGTACAAAGTTTATCAAAATTTAAATATGTTTTGACAAATTTACTTTTCTTTAAGTACAAAAAGTATATTAGAGATTTTCTTAAAAAATAAAATTTTAAGGCTTAAAAGTCTTAATAATTGATTTAAAAATCGTGGGTGCATGATTTTATTTTTAAAATTTTAAATTTTCTTATTTGAAATAAAAAATTGATAAAGGATAAAATAGTCAAATTACATTTTATAAGTCTAACAATAGAGATAAGTATCATTTAAGAAACTTTAATAACCATAATTTTCTCCTTTTCTAATAACCCAGTAATCAACCAGCATTTTCATACTTCCACCATGATAGAGGTTCTTCTCTCTTTCCTAGGGTTAGTTCCATTGGCTTCGTCCAATTCGAATTTGGATCTGATCTAGAAACCAAATTTCTAGTGCCCAGCAGAAGTACCAAATTTTGCTCTTAGTTTGCATAGCGCTTTGGAAAAATTAAATTTTGTGACACCTATTTTTCTTCAAATAAATTTGTCGTTGAGTTTTTAGCCTTGTAAGATAACTTAGGGGTAAAAAATGTTATGAAATATTATGAAGGGTGATCGTTAAGTAAATAAATATTCAATTTATATGGGAGAATCTCTAATTGTTAGTGTAGTCCAAAAATTAAAAGTTAAAAAAGAATTTCAAGTTGCTTCATCCCTGATGAAATCCTTGCCGAGTTTCCTCTAACGCTCTAGTCTGTCATTAATCAAATTATATCATGTCATTGTTCCCTATGCTCTAATGGGCTCTTTACCTACTTGCAATTTTGTTTTTATCTAATATAAAAGAGTAACGATAAACGAATCTTTTTTGGTATCTTCTTCATTGATGTTCTTCAAATAAACCTAGAGTATTATTATACTTTATTTCTGTTAATGTTTGCTTTTAATAAAGCTATTAATTGTAACATCTTCGTTGATGTTCTTCAGGGTACGTTATGCCTTGTAATTAGGGATGTTGACAAGTCAAATACACTAAAAATTAATACTAAAAAAATTTAATAAAATAAATGAATGTACCTAAAAAAAATATATATTGTAACATCTTCGGATTAAATAAATTTTGCTGAAATATTTGGATTCCAGAAAATATACTAAAATAAACGATGTTGACATATTTGGATTCGAGAAAATGAATGTACGAAAAAAATGATTTCCAATTTGATAAAATAACTTATTTAAAATTTAATAAAACACCTGAAACTCTTATGCATGTACCTTGAAATAACAATAATACTAACATTTTTTAATGATACCCTTTGTAATTTGATGGAATTATTATTATTTAGTATAATTAAGTAGCTGTCATACTTAATATAATTTAGTATATATATTATTATGCTTAAGATGCACTTATATAGATATATCATTTATTATTATTAAGTATCATAAAATTATTAAGTATATTACACACACACTGCCACCACCACCACATCCACAACTGCCACCACAACAACCTCCACCCCCACCTACTCCACCACCTTCATCAGCACGTCTAGGACCACCTCAACCCCCGCCATCACCAACTCTGCCACCACCTTTATAACCACCACCACAATAACCAGTACCTCTAACACCATCATCACCACCATCTCTACCATCATCACATGATTCCACGATCAACATCATCACAACCACTATCATTAACATTAACTACTGCCATATAACCATAGCTAACACAAATTATAAATACAAATTGTTTTAAAAACTTTATCAAACATATTTTTACTGATTTTTAAAGTCAAAATTGATTTTAACTAAATGTTACCAAATGGTTGTCAAATTGTTTTAATAAAAATTGTTACCAAACAGCCTCTCGTTTAGCTTTCTTATATCTAACTTGCTTACGTAGGCATTTTGTTCTGTTTTTGTTTATTTTTACTTATTTTTATTTGAATGATCTACTTATCCTCATTTAATAACTTAATTATTTGTTTTTTCCGATATAAATTTTGTTGATTTTGAGAGGTCCAATCTTTGATATTATCTATGAAGAAAGGTTTCATTGGCCATTGCACCAAAGTTCCTTTTTAACAGATTTGAAACTTTTATTTAATTTTCTTTCTTTGATGTTTAGAAATTCATTAATCCGACAAAATGTGTTTAGTACCTGTGTCTCTTATCCAGTTGGAATTTCAAGGTTTTTTTTTTGTCGCCTTAATGACTTCCTCATCCTTGTTTAATTTAATGTGTTGATTATATAAAGGATTAATGATATTGACATGACTTTTCTGCTTACCAAAAAAAAAATATTGACATGACTTTTCTTCGCCTTCTTCTTCGTGTTCTTCAACCAACCAAAATTTTGAATTTTTTTTTTCATGCATCGATATGTAGTGGGCTAAATGTCTCTTGGACCATTGCCTATTTGATCTATTATAACCAAAGATGAAATATATGCCAAATTTGTGTATGAAGCTTTACCGTTGGACTAGCAGATCTTACATGGAATGGCCGGCCGGGTCTAGTTCTTATATCATTATGTAATGCCCTAGTCCCATCAGCAACAATATTGTTTGCTTTGGCCTATTGGGCCTCACGGTTTTGCTTTTGGGTTTTACCCCTTTACCCCAAAAGGATTCGTCGTTTGAGGATGTCACAAGACTATATATATAGAACTTCACTTCATTCTTCCTGAGCAATGTAGATTTCGAGACCTCACACATGGATTTCAAAAAATCGCTCCCAAATCTTGCTTCTTTAGAAACATTTTATTCTTTTTTCTTTGTCGTCACTTTTAAATATCTGTGCTTTTCTTCCAAGCAACAAAATTAGAGAGAAATTTGATTTTCTATTTTTATTTTGCCTTCAAGCAAAAACCATAATACAAAATTTTATTTCCAATGTTGTTCACTGTGATGTAATGTCTTGGATTTAACAAATCGTTAGGTTCATTAGTTGGGGCCACAAAGTTTTGGGAGTTTTATATAAGGGGGAAATTAGGTCCTTTCCAGTGTGTGTTGCATTTTGTTGTTTTGACAAAGGTTTAGGTTTCTGAGAGCATAGTGATGGACCTCAGAAGATCATCCTACCGTATTCGCCTCGTTCTCTAGTAGAATAACTTCATACTAAATGCCCGTGGACTAGGCATTTAAGGCCAAACCATGTAAATTTGTCTTTCCATGCATATTCTCTATTTTGTTTTAAGCATTTTTACTTGGAGACCGTAGCCAATGCCATGCAGCCAGGCACAGACATTTTTCAGGTTTGCGTTAGCCATGTAGGACCATGTGACTGCAAGGCATTGGCTACAGTTGGACCATTTTATAGGTGGTCTAACTATAGATGATTCAAATCTTTAATCAGATTGACCTTTAGTTTTTCAATTTTGTTCTTCGTGTTATTCGAGTAACCAAAATTTTGAATTTTATTAGGACTGAAAAGGGGATTAAAATATCAGTAGGAGCAATAATTGGCTATTTTGATCTATTGTAACCAAGGATGAAAGACATGTACAAGTTCGTCGTATGAAGCTAGCATGCACACACATGTTCTACCATTGGACCAACATATCTTTCATGGAGTAGCTCCACCATGTTTACCTTTATTGTTATATATTTTATGTGCTACTATAGTCCAAAGAAAAAAAAACAGAAAAGAAAAAATTATACCCTTTTTTCCAAGTCTCTGTGCTTCTTCCAACCAACAAAACTACAGAGAAATTTGATTTTCTATCTGTATATTGCCTCGCCAAAAAAGAAAAAGCCACTGAAGAAATTTCAGTTTTCCAATCCTGGCCTTGTGACGTAGATGTGTTGACTTCAACGATGGGGTTACGAAGTTTTGGGGTTCGAAAAGCGGACCGTACAACCGGCCTTATCTACAACCGATTTCCTCTACGAGGAATTCCTCTGTGGATTCCTCTTGGGAGCGCCTGCGGACGACACGCGTCCCGCAGGGTCCCACTCCTCTTCAGCCTTTCGTTCGGCCCGGTTTTTAGCCGGCTCCGGAAACGTTGCGGCTTCGTTCGTCCTTAAATAAAGTAGCGACGTTGTGGATTTTTGATGTACTTTTAAAAATAATCTAGATTCAGTCAATAATTAGAAATTGGTGATGCCTTTTTAAAATAATTAATAATAAGCGTCATTATACTATTTCCAACAGTTTCCTTCCGAAAATATTCTCAAAGGACTTACAAATCAAATTTCGTCAAAGTCCTTTAACTCTAGGTTAAGAAGTCTTTTAAGGGCAGTTTTGTAAGAAATCTATTGTCAATAGTAAACTAACACTAATTCTCAATTATTTTAAACAAGCATTACTAATGTTCAATTTCAGAGAATTATGTTTAAATCTGGATTGTCTTCAAAAAGTATCACCAAAAATCAAACCACTCAAAAAATATAACCTAAAAAAAGGATGAACCCTAAGGGAACACCTTCTTGTACATGCTTCAAATAACATTGTAGATAGAAACTACACAATCTATCATTTGCATAATTGTTTTGTTGTCTTAGGTTTTGTTTTTTATTGATTTAGTCGTTGGTTGTTCGATCTTAGTTGCTGAGTAAGACACTCTGGGTTGATGCCCTTCTTAGTACTACATGATTAAATTTTGGGAAAATTATTGAAAGGATCGTATTTTTCCAAGTATTTACAAAAACATGCTTTGAAAAAGCTAAATATAAAAAAAACGTGCAAGTTTTCTTGTGCAATTGCATTTCAGTCTGAAATCACTATAGCTTGATTAATCGCATAATTTACGATTAATCGAAATCACTGTAACACTTTTCAAACTTTAAAAATTGTCCTTCAAAATAGAATGAATGTACGAAACGTTGAATCGGGCTTTAATCATGTGTTGATCATGCATCCATGAATTTCAATCAATTGGATACCTTTTGATTAATTACAAAACAACGATTGGAGCCGCCTTCAAAATTTCAAAGGCTCTTAGTTTATGTGATACTCTATTAAAATAATTAAGAAAAAAGTGAAGAGTTTTTAAGTAACTAAAAATTACTGATATTTTTAAAATCTATTTACAAAGCTGAATAATTATTTAGGCTATACCAAACCCGGTCCTAAACTCCAAAGGATCATTAGTGGGGCGAGTTTAGGGTGCCTCCAATATGTTATATTTAAAAAAGTTTAATATAAGTCCTCTCAAGCCCAGTTACAAGTCCAGTTACAAGTCCTCTCAACCCCTATTACAAGTCCTCTCAAGCCCTGTTACAAGTCCTCTCAACCCCAGTTACAAGTCCTCACAAGCCCAATTACAAGTCCTCTCAGCCCTGTTACAAGTCCTCTCAAGCCTGGTTACAAGTCCTCACAACCCCAGTTACAAGTCCTGTCAAGCCCTGTTACAAGTCCTGTCAATCCCAGTTACAAGTCCTCTCAAGCCCAGTTACAAGTCCTCTCAACCCTGTTTCAAATCCTCTCAACCCCAGTTACAAGTCCTCACAACCCCAATTACAAGTCCTCTCAGCCCCTGTTACAAGTCCTCTCAAGCCTGGTTACAAGTCCTCACAACCCCAGTTACAAGTCCTGTCAAGCCCTGTTACAAGTCCTGTCAAGCCCAGTTACAAGTCCTCTCAAGCCCTGTTACAAGTCCTCTCAAGCCTGATTACAAGTCCTCACAACCCCAGTTACAAGTCCTGTCAAGCCTTGTTACAAGTCCTGTTAAGCCCTGTTACAAGTCCTCTCAACCCCAGTTACAAGTCCTCTCAACCCCAGTTACAAGTCCTCACAAGCCCAATTACAAGTCCTCTCAGCCCTGTTACAAGTCCTCACAACCCCTGTTACAAGTCCTCACAAGCCAAGTTACAAGTCCACACAACCCAAGTTACAAGTCCTCACAACCCCTGTTACAAGTCCTCACAAGCCAAGTTACAAGTCCTCACAACCCCTGTTACAAGTCCTCACAACCCTTGTTACAAGTCCTCACAAGCCCTGTTACAAGTCCTCACAAGCCCTGTTACTAGATCTTGTCCTGCTTACTAAAAATTTGCCTTTTGTGCTTATTTAACTGGGGCAATTATAAATTTACAAAGTTGATTAAAATAATTGCATATATGAACTTAATTAAAAGGAAATAAAAAAAAAAACTTGTTAATGATAATGTTTTTTATAAAAAAAACTATTGGCATTATTTTTTTACTACAAAAATGTGCAATTATAAATATTATCTAGAATAAAATAACCAAGTCCAGTCCCCTCAAATTCCGAACAATCAGGATAAGGAAATGAGTTTTTAAAAAAAAAATGAAAAATGTGACTCCACTTGCAAGTTTAATTAATTATTAAGCTCAAGCTCAGCATGAGACAAGGCTTCTTCTCAAAGCCTTAGTCAATCAAAATATAGATATATATATATATATATACAATTCTAAGTGATTAAACAGCTTGAAACACCTCTTTCCTACACGTCTACAAAAGTGAAATCTATAGAGTAGGAGCCAACATGGGAGCCCATGAACACAAGGATTGTAAGTTGATGGAAAGTACGCAGATCGGATGGCCGAGATCGTTTGACTTTAGAACCTAAGCATGAACACAACGTTCTACTTGTGTTTAATTGGCTGGCTCAAAAACCGGAGCCAGCCAATTTCGTCGGAGCTGAAGAGGGCTGATGATGAGGAGTGGGACCGGGTGGGACGCGTGTTGTCACCCGGCGCTCCCAAGACGAATCGCAAGAGGATTTCCTCGTAGAGGAAATCGACTGCCTTATCTATAACTTGATTTACAACTTTGAAGTAGGGGGGAAATTAATGGTCTCTCTCTTGTAGGATAACTTCACCTTGTACACTCGTTAATTTTGTTATTGAGGGCAAAATCACGTAAATTTGTTCAGGATATTGATCTATTTCTTACAGCAGTTTTAGCCATTTCTTATGATCTATTGGTCCAACGGTCATCTCTTTCCCAACAGGCCCTCCCTCTTAACCCTTTTGCATATAAAGTGAACGGCTAACATGGGTCTATATATTGGTTATGGACGTGACCCCTTTACTAGAGGTGAAGAAGTTTGACCTAGAGCCATCAGAGCCAACTAATGGACTCTGAACAAGTAGAGAGTAAATCAGTTAGAACCAAGCATCTGAACCCCAGTTTTTTTTATTATATATGTAGATCAGGAAAAGAGAACATCGCTCCATTGATAATGCTTGGCCATTTACAAGAGTCGACTCTTGAAGGTTCAATAGGACTCCAGAAATCAAGACAAGTAAACATATATAGATGCTTCTAGCTAGCTAGTCAACCCAGATTTACAGACTTTGAGAACTAGAAAGATACAGCAACCATTAATATATAAGAACTAATACTGCAATTAAGTTTATTTCACTCAACCCCATTACAATTATTTTATTTCCACGGAGGAGTCTGCATCTCTAACATGATTCGCCGACTGCTCAAGATATGCAGGTGGATGTAGTTCATGAATTGATCCGGTGGGAAATTTCCACAGCAATTTTACTATGTACTGCAGTAGGTCCGCCCTTAACACAAAAATCAATGTGTAGAGAATTGGGAAAATATAGCTGAAAAGAAAGAATATTAGAGGGTGGCGTCCTTGTGGTGCTATGCTGTGCGTTGAGTACACGTAATTAACCACCATGGGCACTAGGGAGAATACCAGCACAACTTGCAGAGGGAAACCCACTGTGAGTATCAGCATCAATACAAGAGACATGTAAAAGCCCAAAGAGTTGATAAATAAGTAGCCATAAAATATGAGGTCATTAACGCTTAGACCAAGGAGTCCTTCGAGTACTCGTCCACCATTAATGATGATTGTGCTGTTATGATGATCGGGTTTGAATTTGTGCTGCCATTTATCGACGGGAGGGGTGATCCCCGTCTGGTAAGTGGCGGTGGCGATCAGCGCCACCACCACCAGAAGTGCATTGCGCACATTATCTATGGAGTCTCTATCCGGATTGTATCGGAATTTGCTGATGAAGTTCCACGAGAAGAATCTCCTTCGCATCTCCGCCATCGCACGTACAAAGCCACTGTTATCAGATAAAATCTCCTGGGACTTTAAAGCCCCGGCCAGACGGAAAAGGCATGCTAGCCTCTTGTGCCCTTGCCTTCCTCGTTCCAACAACAATATGTCCAGGGCTGTCTTTCCCTCTGTATTCATATGATTTACTTGAAAATCCTTCCGCCAGAGCAGCTTCTTAACAAACTGCACAACAACAAGAGTATTAATCTTAATTTAAGTCAAAAAATGACTGACATACGAGGTTAATTAATTGAAGGGGATCGATCAAAGAAGAATGTATGAATATCTATCGATATATATCTCAACAGGCCAAGCCTACCTTGTGCTTATTTTCAAAGGTTGCCACATGCAACACGGTGTTGCCATCGTTATCCCTCCAGCTCAAGATCTCGTTCTTATCTTGCTTTCTGAGCGATTCCAACAGAAGCAAAAACGCTTCCCACTTGCTCGATTTCAGGGCAAGGTGAAGAGCAGTCTCCAGTTGAACTGTCGTGTCCTCAACAGAAGCTGGGCAAGCATCGAGAAAGAAGCTCAACAGAGATAAATTTTCAGTAGAAGCCACATCGTGGAGTGGAGTTCTCCCTCCTTCTCCTTTGACACGGACGAGTTCTTTGTCAACCCGCACCAGCCCTCTCGCTATGCTCCAGTGTCCATTTTCCAGAGCCAGATGCATGGGACTGAGCCCTTTTTTGTTTAGCTTTCTAGCTAGCGAAGGCATCAGATACGCAATCTCCATAGCAAAATCGGCTTTCCCATCCCTTGCTGCTATGTGCAAGGGAGTATCATCGAACTGGGGTGCATCAAGACCGTCAAGAATGGAGGGGTCTTGCTTAATTAATGAGTACAAGCCTTTGATGTCTCCCTCCTCAGCAACGTTGTTCAGAGCCTCTTCCAGGGCTGTCTTTCCCTCTGTATTAATATCATTTACTTGAAAATCCTGCGAGAGCATTAATCTTAATTTAAGTCAAAAAATGCCTGACATAATTAATTGAAGGGGATCGACCAAAGAAGAATGTATGAAGATATATCGATATATATATAAAGAATATACTTGAATATTCTCTGAGGTAGCCACATGCAACACGGTGTTGCCATGGTTATCCCTCCAGCTCAGGATCTCACTCTTATGTTGCCTTTCCAGCGATTTCAACAGAAGCGAAAACGCTTCCCCCTTGCTCGATTTCAGGGCAAGGTGAAGAGCAGTCTCCAGTTGAACTGTCGTGTCCTCAACAGAAGCTGGGCAAGCATCGAGAAAGGCGCTCAACAGAGATAAATTCCCAGTAGAAGCCACTTGGTGGAGTGGAGTTCTCCCTCCTCTTCCTTTGACACGGACGAGTTCTTTGTCAACCCGCACCAGCCCTCTCGCTATGCTCTCGTGTCCATTTTCCAGAGCCAGATGCATGGGACTGAGCCCGTCTTCGTTTAGCTTTCTGGCCAACGAAGGCTTCAGATTCGCTATCTCCATCGCAAATTCGGCTTTCCCATCCCTTGCTGCTATGTGTAGGGGAGTATCAACGAATTGGAGTGCATCAAGACCATCAAGAATGGAGTGGTTTTGCTTAATTAATGAGTACAAACCATTGATGTCTCCCGCCTCAGCAGCATTCTTCAAGGCCGGCTCCATCTTTTGCAGATCCTTAATTCCCTCTGAAATCTCTAATGAAAATTGTGTACTGGAGGCCTAAAACTTGGAAGCTTTTAAAGACATGCAAGATGGAGGGGGAATCCTACTTTATAGATGTGTAGGCACATGCGGGCTTTGAGAGGATAAGGCCGTACAATAATAAGCGGGCTGGGTGGCAGGCTCCCAGGGCTTTGGGTGCCAGGTTCGCGTGCTTTAGAGGGTTGGTTGGGAAAATGGGATCAATTGATTTTTAATGATATTTTTCAAAATAATTCAAATTTAGTGATACTTTATTTAAATACGATCAACGCGTCCTGCTGTTCCGCACGTCCCCCATTGAATGCTCATTATCAGTACAAGTCCATATTAGAGCATTAGCATCAAGTTTACCAAAAAAAAAAAAAATTAGAGCATTAATATTACGCTGTTCCGCACGTCCCCCATTTAATGTTCATTGTCAGTAGACTCAGTACAAGTCCATATTAGAGCATTAGTAGCAGATTGTTAATCTTACTCCCTGTCTTTAAAATAAGGAAAAAAAAAAGGGAATATGGTAAAATTTGACTTGCAGAAACTTTCTTATCCTTATATTATTCTCTAAATATATTTAGAGATTACTACAGTGGTTCCTCAAATTGTTACAGTGCTTCCTCAAATTTGAGGAACCACTGTAGCTTCCCTAAACTCAAATCACTTTAATTTTATATCAAATCAGTATGCTTTATGTCGAATCATTATAATAAAAAATCATAAAAAATGCTTAAAAGTAATGATGTTTAAAAAACAAGTAATATTTTAATACTTTCACCATTTATTTTAGGGAATCTGATGTAGGTTGAAGGATCTTTAAAATACAAAAATTGCAAACTTCCTTAAATTTAAAGAAACTTTTTAGAGAATCTGTGCTCTAGAAATAGAAAAAAAAACGACAGATATTTTAAGCAACGTGTGTTTGGTACAGTGATACAAGTCGTGATACAAGTTCGTATCAGAAAGAGAAGAAAAAAACTCTACCAAGAAAAAAAAAAAGAAAGAGAAGAAAAAACGACAGATATTTTACGCAATGCGTGTTTGGTATAGATGGGCCCCACAAACTTACAAGCCAAAAGAAATGAGCATAATGTAGTGTATGGTCATGATCGTGTAGGGTCATTTAATTGGGGAGCCATGAAAGCAAGGATCTAAGCTTCTTTAGAAGCAAGAAACGTGTCTAAATCCGAAATCCAGATCCCTTGGTGGAGTTGCACGTAGCTAGAAGGGAATTGAGGCGTGTCATTTGTGCTTCATGTTAGTATTGGCGGCCCCACCCACGCCCCTCCTCTCAGGGAGAATTTTTAAAAAATAATCTAGATTAGTCATTTAGGTTTTGGTAATTAGAAAGTAGTGACACTTTTTAATATAATTGAAAATGAGTATCATTTTAATGTTACGAAAAATTTTCAAAAAATGCCCTCAAAAGACTTATCTCTCTCTCTCTCTCTCTCTCTCTCTCTCTCTCTCTCTCTCTCTCTCTCTCTCTCTATATATATATATATAAAAGCAAACGGAATTTTAAAATTTATCTAGATTCGATTGTTTGAGCTTAAGGAGACGCATCATTTACAATGATGTTTTGGCTAACGAAGAGGGAGAGCTCCAATATCCCCAATCGACTTCCCTCTCTCCCAACTAATGACCTACTCTTTTGAGTGACCGCTATAGAAACCAGTGCACCATAGCTTGAGACCGGCAAAATCCCCTCGGCTCCATCTCCTTTTTGAAATAGGGATAGAGGGAGGGAGGGAGTATTTTATTTTATTTTTTAATCACTCTCGAATCTTTTTCTCCTTTTTCCTATTGTCACCTTCCTCCTCTTTTCGTTAAAGTGGAATTTTTCTTCATCTTTGTGATAATTCAGACTAAAGTAGATATTTTTGCTGATTTTCTTAAATAATCACCTAATGCAATTTGTAGCTATTAGAACGAGTTTCAAGTACTAATAAAATAAAATAAAAAACCAAATTAACCTATTTAATTTCTAATTCATTTGTTACCCACACACTATTTGATGCCTAATAATAAGAAAATAATTGCATGCATTACCACAAATTCATCTTTAGCGGCTTCTTTCGTGGCCGTTTGTATTGTTTAATCACGAAAACCGAGCTGATCATCATCCTAATGTGCTATATGTAATTGATTTCACTTTCTCTATTGTAGCGAAGAGTGAGGGAGGTCCGAGTTATGTTATCGAGGAGTCGTCTCTTACAATTTATTATTAATAAATATTAAATAGTAATAATATTATTATCTAATTAATATATATTATATTTATTAAAATGAGACATAACTTATGAGAAAAGCAAAAACGAAAGGTGCTTTATACATTTAAAATAAAATTTATGTTCTTCCTTTTCTTCATAGAAGCAAAAATAGTTGAACCCTTAAAAAGGGAAAAATAATAACTTAACAAACATTATACTATATTTAACTCTACATACGATGCCCGTGCATTGCACTGGCTGTTTGCTAGTATATACTTAGACGAGAGGCAAACGTGATGGAAAGCTAGAAATTGTAAATTTTTTTTGTTTTTTCGGAACTCAGGGTATCTGGGCCCGCTTACGCTCAACCGACTAATTCTTGAGGGCCCATGCAAGACCCTACAACCCACATGGCCCGGTTAAATCTAAGGCCCATAGACCTTAGGTCAAGTTGATAAAGTTATAAGAATTTATTTTGTTTTTCTTCTTAATTTTGATCAAAAAATTATTAATGTAAAGTTATTTGATCATTTCATGAAAAGAAATGGATATACATTTAGGCATAATTTGGCATTCATTTTTGGAATATGTTCTAGGGCTTGGAACGAATTTCAGTAGTAAACTAGGTGTTTGGTTCCATTTTGTTAATAAGTTTTCCTCAAATAAGTTTTAAGAAAAAAAATACAATAGATGAAGGAATCACACCGACACATGTTTTTAGATTTTCAAAATGCAAAAGTGCAATGGCATATTTATAATATCTATATGGCAAGGACAGACTTGTCATTTATGAAAACTTCTTTTAAGTTATAACAATGGCAAACTTGTAATATTTATAACCTCTAAGAGAATTAATAATTTGTTACTAAACTTAAAACTCATCTTCTCTTCAAATCATTCAAACCTATTCCTAGGGATTTCAGATTTTGAATGAATGCCAAACGAGGCTTAGTTTTTAATGCCCAAAATATTAATGTAACAAATGTGAAAAATGATAGGAGGGTATAGATGTAAAAATCTTAAAGTAGAGGAAGAATGAAAGTTAATACATATTTTATAGAACGTTATTATGGTTATTTAGTAAAAAATAACCAACAAAAGTACTTTATCTCTACTATTAGTAAAGCCAACTGGGGGGAAATATTCCCTAGATTCTGACTCTCCCTTTTTTTTTCTTCTAAAGATTACCCTTCACAACCAAAAGAATCCTTAATTATAACCACCATATCCACCGCTCTTTTCGCTTTTAAATTTAAACTCCATCCCTACTTCTTTGCTATGATTATTTGATTCAAGACGTGCAGTATGCATGTGCCACCACTAGTATATTTTTATTTCAACCAAATTTTCTAATCATAAGATTAAAAACGTAAATGTATAATAACACAAATATAAGGTTAAAAATGTAAATATATAGCAACATTAAGAAATAATGCATGGAAGAATGTCTACCTTTCAAACAACATAAAGATTTATGATAAGAAAATGCTCTTATGCACAAAACATGAAAAACGAGGTTTGTGATAAAAGAACAAAAGATACAATAAAATGAAAAAAGAACGACTAACCAAATGAAATATTGGCTTGGTTAGGAGTACAGGATTCACATGCATCATTACCTCAAACATAAGTCATCTAAAGCAAGATGAAATCTTATGCAATGCTTTATTGGATTGCAGACTGCTGTGAGCATGAGATGATGCCATGTAGAGCACCTCATGGTCAATGTTTTTTTATTAGAAAAAATAATTGATCATGAGATTCTCTAGATGATAGCATCTCACACTGTGAGACATGGAAAAAATCAATTTAATGACTTCCTGATCATCACGCGGGATTTGTTGAAAACACAGAGTCGCCATCATTCTGTTTAGGTGTGAATGGACACCAAAATATCAAATAAGCACAAAAAGGCAAATTTAGGGTAAAAATAACCCTATTAAAAAAACAACCAGAGATAGGTAAGGGGATTAGGTTATGAACAGGGGAAGGTGTTAGGCACCCCTATTCATCCACACAAGGTGGTTGCCAGGTATTGTTCATGTTAAAATAAAGGAAAAAGGGCTTGTTACAAAAATCATGAAAAATCACAAAAAAGACAAAAGTATATGGTTTTTTCATACGAATAGCCTGATTGATTCAGAACTTTCAAATATGATCATACCATTCCTAGGGTTTCATGATTAAAATAAAATTGAGATAAAATCAAATAAAACCAAAATAAAGTGAAAACTTCAAAATTCTGGCTTCAAGTTAAATTCTAAAAATCTAGAAAAATATGATTTTTATAAAATATTTCAAAATTGAACTTGAACAGTCCAGGACATAGATATAACCCAAATTTCACATTAAATCAAAAAATCAAAACCAAAAATACCCACGTTGATGAAGAACATCAAAAGGGGAGAACTTATACTGTAGGGTCTTCTCTCAAAAAATGGAAAATGATTGAAAACCACATCATGAAACCCTAGAAGTTAATTTCAGGCTTCTGAATTCAGATTTATCATATAAATCATGATAGATCCAGGATCTTAGCCTAAAATCACAAAAATCATGAAAACAGTGCTGTAGGTGCAAAAGTGGTGAAAATCTCAATTTTAGGAGAAAAAGATGATTTCATGCTATAAACATTATAGATTCATAGGATTCATTCTGATTCAATCACAAGATCATTAAAACATGAACAGGATATTCAAAGCAGCCATATCTCACAGATTTGAGCACATGGCGTCTACCCTATGGATTCACCTGTTCTCTTTTCCCCTAGCTCTCTCTTCACGTTTTACGGCTAGAGAGACTCTTGAGGTACTTAGAGACAAGTTTAGGAATACAGACACAATCAAAGGCCTTATTCTAAAAGAAAGGAGAAAAACAGATATTGGGTTCTATTCTAGGGATCCACCTGTTCTCTTTTCCCCTAGCTCTCTCTTCACGTTTTACGGCTAGAGAGACTCTTGAGGTACTTAGAGATAAGTTTAGGAATACAGAATAAAAGAAGGCCTTATTCTACAGCAATGGAGAAGATCCTATTACTTCTAGAATTGAAGACAGAAAATAAAAGGGAAAAGAGACTTATCTGGATTGAGCAAGCAAAGCAACAGGGATTCCTCTCTTCTCGTGGAGCTCCTTAGACTTCAAATTTTCGTGGTCCTTTGCTTAAGGATCCCACCTCTATTTAGAAGCAAACCCAAGGGCATGGTTGGTCCAGAAGGATATACCAGGATCTCCCCAGATTGGGTTAAAAATAAGGATAATGCCCATCCATGGCCAACAAAGATATTTCGAACGAATATTAGAAATCGAGAAAAGATAAAATTCACACAAAAACATCGCGCCCGTATTTACATTGCGGGCAAGTGGTGTCCGCATTTGCATTACGGGCGCTGCGTGCCCGTATACAAATTTCGGGCGCGGTCAGCCCGTAGATACAATACGGGCAATGCTTAAATGATTGAATTTTATGCATTTTTGACCTGTTTTAAATCCCAATTAATAATTTTCAATTATTTTCTCATTTTGTAGTGCAATTTGGGGTGTCTACACACACCCATAGCAGTCTGCAAGGCAGTAAAGCATTGAAGAAGATTTCAACCCAACGCGGTAGTTTGATCATACTTGTCAATCCAGACAAAATCCTCTGGACATTTGGACAAACGCATTTCTTGTGGCCCCAGATCTGATGTTATCGTGTACCACTGACTGGAATTTTTTTTGGGGTGTAGGGCCCCCTATTGAATGGCTGCATGTGTCAAGTCCGTTTCACGCTATGGTACCATTTGGACATATTATTGATTAATCTAAAAGGGCAAGATGATGGTTGTGGAAGAAATTCCTCTCAGATCTTGTGTTGTCTCTTTATATATCATCCTCCAATGAGATTGATACACATATCCTTAAATTGGAAAGCTTTTCCTTGCATTTAGAATTCTTAAACTAATTTATGGATACCTGTTGTAGTCTCATTGGAGACTGATATAAGAGGAGGACAAAAGACTTGAGAGGCATGGCTTCGGACGTTGAATAGTTTGAGAGCAACCAATGCAAGCATTTGCATACGATATGAATTTAATGAGCCGAATTCTCTCAACTACTACAAAACGTGACATTCGTGCATGGTACCCCACAATTATAACGATGTAGCCAAGCAATTCCTCTAAGATCTTCAGTCCATCTATTAGTCTCCAACAAGACTAAAGCACGTACCCTCCTGAATTTTTATGGTGCGATTATACCAACACTAATGCACCGCATCCCATCAGTACCCTCCCGAAATGCTAAGCTTTACCCCTCAGGTTTAAAATTCACAGGTATGTGCACCACTCTCATTGGATACTGATACGGGCAAGACTAAAAATCAGAGAAGAATCACTAGGGATGGCAATGGTTTGGTTTTGCAAAAAATCAAAACCAAACCGACAAGTTGACCATGAAAACCATAACCGAACTGTAACCGTTACGGTTTACTAATTTTAAAACCCAAAACCATTTAATTTTCATATTATTGAAACCGTGACTGAACTGAGCCGTTTCACCTTTTTTGGAAGTTCAAATAAATTAAATTTTCTATTATTATGCCGTGTTTACACAGGGATGTGCTCATTAATGAAAAACTGTATCAAAGCTTGTCAGCCTCCTCTTCTCTAACACTATTCCATCTCTAAAATTTTTAATAAATCCCTTATGAGCTAATCGACTAGTGGGTTGTGCAATTGTGCAACTAAAACCTTATGCATATTATATGTAGTCGGTTCGGTTTTGGTTTGGTTTCCCCTTAAAATCGCAACCAAACCGAAACTGCATCAGTTTTATCAGTTAAAAACCAAAACATAACCGAAACCAATTATTGAAGACCCAAAACTGATCCTAATAGGTTCGGTTCGGTTCAGTTTGTCCACTTTAACCGAACTGTTGCCATCCCTAAGAATCACTCTAACAATGTAGCAAGGATCCATAATAAAGTAAGTAGATGCAATAAAGAAACCCTTTTTACAAATTGATTTTTCATTTTTGAAAACAAAAAACTGAAATTGTATATGGAAAGAATAGTTTTTTATTTAATTTTAAAAAAATGCGAAAATAACCTTGGTTTATAGAAGTTGAAAATTCGGCTTTTAAGAAAAGGAAATCTTTTTTTTTTTTTAGTTCTCAGTGTCATTTTTTATAATTTTACTTTGGTTAATCTAATTTCCTCTTGTGTTGAACCAATATATACAACCAACTCAATCCAATCCAACCCATTTTCGCCACTAATCGCTCTGGATTGAAAATACAAGTCACAAAAGATTTTGAAAATACAAGTCACAAAAGATTCCATTTGAATAGTCTAAAAACAAGCAACCATTTGGATTTTGGACACTTTGTGCATTTGAATAGAGCGAACTACAAATCCCATCACAATTAATACAAAATGTGACATGCCCTGTACCATTCCGGACAACTATAGTGATTGGAAAATTGAACTAACCTCAGGTAATATTACAAAAGAATTCATTTGAGGAGCCTAACAACGACCAACCATTTGTACACTCTGCATTTGATTAAACTCAAGTACAAATCCCATCACAATTAAAACAAAATGTAGCATGTCATGTACCATACTCCACAACAAGGATTGATAGTACAGAAGCATTAGTTGCTGTTTGAAACCCTTTAACAAAGATTCTTTTTTCTTTTTCCAATATAAAATTTTGAAATATTGCTGGGCAAGGACAGTTTTCAAACCAAAAAAAGTACAGTTTCCAAAAAGATTTTTTAGATAAAAATATCTAAAGCGAGCTTAGGCTTATAGAAGCAGAAAATTCAGCTTTTGAAATTAACAAAATGTTCTTTAGAGTTCTTAGTGCAATTCTTGTAATTTTACTTTTGGTTAATCTAATTTCATTTTCTATTGAACCCATATTGAATCACAAGATTTTGAAAATCAAATATCTTTTGCAGACGACGTGGCTGCCAACATTCAGGCTATAATCTTACATTGTAATTATGTAAACTTTCTCCCAATGTATAGCTATAAATACATGTTTATCAAAATCAATGAAAGATCAAGCAAAAGAAAATTCTTTTGTTCTTTGTCTTCTTTTCTTTTCTCAATCCACATAAACGTGTAGACTTTTTTTTTATGTGGGCTCACATTAATTGTACTAGCAGAGTGCACATAAAGGGAGGGAATAGTTTTACACCAGCTCAGATTTTAAATGAATAGATAGGGTTTTGACTATTTTAACCCTATATTAATTATGCCTTTACAATGAACATGTACAGTAAGCACTTTTTGGGGAAGTCATGCAAAGTTGTTGGCACGCTTCTAAATGGAACTATTCTCATTATATATGGTATAGATTTTTGATTTTATAAAAACAAGTTGAATATATAGTTTATGATGATATTATGGTTGACCCAATATTATGTATGATCAATTTAATTGGGTTTAGTGCACCTTAATTATACAAGTATATTTTCTTTGTATTGGTTATGTACTATAAGTTGTATTTAGACTAGAAGACCATATTGGGTAAGGAGTCTTCATAGAATCCTATTCAAGATCGATCAAAGTCCCTAATGGAAGGACTATTATGTTATAAATAGGATAGGTCCCCTCTCCTCTCCTAGTTTTAACTGACAGAATATTCCGTAATCTAACATCTCCCATCTGACAAAATCTGATAAAGAGGAGCAAGGAGAGGAAGAGCTAGTCCTAACCAATATTATTTTGCAAAAAATTAAAGAAATAAAAGCAACCATGTCTTCCATAGGTAAACCTATAAATCGGTTTAATTTATTCTAGATTTATGCATGTGGATAATAGATTGAAGCTAACAATTGGTATCAAAGCGAGTAATTCCATACTTAGATTTGGGATTTTCATAATTTAAAATAAATTAAAAAACCAGAAAAACAAGTGGTTTTTTCTCGAATTAGATTTGGCCAGATTTTAAAAGTTTGATTCACTGGATTTCAGCCATCCATCTTCTTGAGATTTAGTTCAATGTATTTTGCCCCATTATTCTTGACGTAAACATGCACGAGTTGAAGGTTTAATCTTGAACCCAAAAATATGAAAAATTGTCTATTACATAAAATAACATCGAATTCATAATTTTATTTCTCTTTGATTTCATAGAGAAGATTCTAGGACATGTATGTTTAATCCTATGTGATTTAATTGCATGAAGTATAGAGATTTACAGGCGAACTGAAATTTCCACATAATTTTGCGTCTGTTTAATCGAAACCCATCATGTTTTATGCCGTAAAACTTCTTAGAAAAGATCTCAGGATCAAAACCCTGCTAGAGGTAGGGGACGACCTCCAGCCGCATCAGCGTTTCCTCATGCGCATGTGTGGGCTCCTCCTTGGGTATTTAAGGATTACCCTATTCTCTCTCTCCTAAATTGTCAAGCTTTTTCCTTGCATTTAAGATTCTTAACCTGTTGCAGTCTCATTGGAGACTAATACAAGAGGATGACAGAAGCTTTGAGAGGAATGGCTCCTAACGTTGAATAGTTTGAGAGCAACCGAGAATTTGCATACAATATGCATTTAATGAGACCAAATTATCTTGGCTAGCTAGTACAAAACGTGATATTCGTGCAAGGTACCCCACAATTATAACGACGTAGCCAAGCAATTCCTCTAAAATCTTCAGTCCTCTTCTTCTATCAGTCTCCAATGAGACTAAAGCACGTACCCTCCCGAATTTCCAAGCTTTTCCTTGCGTTTAAATTTCACAGGTACATGCACCACTCTCATTGGAGACTGATACAAGGGTAGGATTAAAGATCTGAGAGGAATCACGCTCTGAAATTTTTACAAGGATCAATGATAGTATTAGTAATACTAGATGCAATTAAGAAACCCTTTTTACAAATGTATTTTTCATTTAACTGAAATTGTATTTGGAAAGAATAGTTTTTAATTTGATTTTAAAAAGAATAATACAAGTCACCTCACATCTTTACAAAAGAATCTCTTTGAATAGTCTAAAAACAACCAACCATTTGGTGCATTTGAATTGGCCGAGCTACTTCCTACCAAAAAAGAAGACCGAACTAAAGACCGAACTACAAATCACATCACAACTAATACAACATGTGATCATGTCCACCTAGTAACTATAGCGATTTGGAAGTAGAAGTCACCAAAGATAATGTTACAAAAGAATTCATTTTAATATGTAGCCTAAGAACGTCCAACCGTTTGTACACTCTGGATGTGATTAAACTCAAGTACAAATCCCATCACAATTAAAACAAAATGTGGCATGTTATGTACCATACCCCACAACTATAGTGATGCAACAAGGATTGATAGTCAATATCTGGAGCCTAAAGGTATGCTCCCTCAGAGGTCTCGAGTTCGAACTCTCTCAGGCACAATCTCTTGGGGCTACCTGCATAAGGTTTATGGGCTTTGGACTTATCCGGGCCATGTGAGTTGCAAGGTCTTGCATGGGCCATCGAGGATTAGTCGGTTGAGCGTAAGCGGGCCCAAATACCCTAAGTTCCGAAAAAAAAACCAAGGATTAATAGTAATGTACCATTAATTGTTGTTTGAAACTCTTTAACAAAGATTCTTTTTTCTTTTTTCAATATAAAAATTTGAAATTGTTTGGGCAAGGACAGTTTTCAAAAAGATTTTTTTTAACCAAAAAAAAAGAAAAAAGGAAAGTCTAAAAATAGTCTAGGCTTATAGAAGCAGAAAATATTCAGCTTTTGAAATGCAAAATAATTCACATTTTATACAAGTTTGTTATGGTTATTAAATAAAAATAGTTAACAAAATGAAGTTAATTTGAATAGCCTTCTATAACTAATTTCACTTTTGGTTAAACTAATTTCATTTTGGGTTGGAGTTGTTGGACTAAAATGAAGTTAATTTGAATAGTCTTCTATAACTCAATAATTCGAACCCATTTTCACTGCTAATCACTTTGGACCAAAAATAGGAGTTCACCGCGAGTCTCATAGAAGAATTCATTTAAATATTTTGAGAATGACCCACCATATGGGCACTATGTGCATTTGATAAGAGCTACAAATCCTATCTCAACTCCTAGTGAATCGTCTAGTGAATCCAAAGTAATCACCCCTCCAAAAGCCCAATCTCTCCAGTGTGTTCCGCAAAATTTCGACAGAATCGTTCGACGAAATTTCATTGACGTGCTACTTTTTCCCAGTTGCAGCACCACATCCATCGGCACCGAAATTGAAAATCACCCATAGCGAGGAAGCGTTTTTGGGACAGAGAAGCGCTTCCTACGTCAAAGAGGATCTAACCAACTTTGGGAGACTAACAAGCATAGCTAGCTATCTTTTAATTGGCATGTAGATCAAATGCATGGGCATAATACAACCCATACAAAAGACAAATCAATGAAGGCAACACATGTTCAAATCTAGGTCGGTATCTCAATTTCACAAAACATTTGCTCGGAGACTTGTTAAGCCCAGATGTTTGCGTAATTTCCTTTTCTGCAACAAAAACCTGTGATTGATTGGTCCTTTGCAAAAGGAAACTGTATTTTTTGAATACGTAACCAATCAGAGACTTGTATGAAATTCCCAGGATCAATTCCTGGGAAGCAGATTTGCCATGACCAAACTAATCAAAATTTTTTTCCAAAAACTGCGACAGAAGAATCAATGGATATTTAACCATATCTTATTACGACAAACTAGGAACAAACAAAACTAGCAATGCTTGTATAATGCATTTGGTTTCCATGTTGATTGAGAATATAAACATGCAAAAGGCAAGGTTCACTCACAGCACCATTTCCAAAGCGATTTCTTGCCAGACTTCTAAGCAAAACTGCAACCCCAAATGATTTTGTACAAGTAGCACAACAGTTTTTGTGCTACTTGTACAAAATCCAAGTAGCACAAAAACTATGATCAATCCAAACTTGATTCCTCCTTTGACCCTGTCAGAGATTTGGACTAGTGAGCTGAAGCTTGTCGCATATTGGACAATTAGATGGGAATAGTAGGGTTAGCCTAAGGTTGAGATGAAGATGGTGGCCATCTCTTACTCAGTCAATGGTGGTTGCACTAGTATGGCTAGTTCCCTCCATCTACGAGCGTAGTCCCTAATCGATTCATTATTCTTTTTTGAAAATCTCATCAATTCCATTCGTGTTGGCAGGACTTCAGAATTAAATTTGAACTACTCCATGAAAAGGCGTGCTAGATCTGGCCAGTTGTGAATTTGAACAGGGTCAAGGGTGGAAAACCAACGATGTGCTTGCCCTATTAGGGACCTTTGAAAGAATTGAATCATCAGTCTCTCATCTCAAGTATATCCTAACATAGCTCCGCAGTATGATATTAGATGAGCTGTGGGGCATCCGGTACTATCGAATTTCTCAAAGTCTAGGCATTTAAACTTTGGTGGGAGCTAGACATTAGAAAAGAAACAAAGGCTATCAACTTTCATTTCCCTTTGGGCCGATCCTCTGCTTATACTACGAATTTGTTCCTGGAGGTCATTGATTAATTTGGTCACTCCTGGAGGGATGCGTCGTTGGGCCCTTTAGAATAGGACTACCAACGCCTTTGTTCATCTTGTGTCCATCTTTTTATATGCCTCACTTACTTGCAATTTTGTTTTTATTTAATATAAAAGAGTAACGATAAACAAATCTTTTTTGGTATCTTCTTCATTGTTCTTCAAATAAACCTAGAGTATTATTATACTTTATTTCTTTTTTGGTAAAGATTATTATACTTTATTTCTGTTAATGTTTGCTTTTAATAAAGCTATTAATTGTCATCATCCGGTGTCGTATATGAGGTGTTAGGTGCTATGATCTTTTCACAATCATCTTTTATTCCAAAAGAAAATTTAAAAGTTCCCTTTCAGGTTACGTTGCCTTGTAATTAGGGATGTTTACCAGTCAAATACACTAAAAATTAATACTAAAAACATTTAATAAAATTAATGAATGTAATTAATATATATATATATATATTGTAACATCTTCGAATTAAATAAATTATGCTGAAATATTCGGATTCCAGAAAATATACTAAAATAAACGATGTTGACATATTTGGATTTGAGAAAATGAATGTACTAAAATATATATTGATGGCATTATTATTATTTAGTATAATAAAATATACTAAAATATATTGATGGAATTATTATTATTTAGTATAATTAAGTAGTTGTCATACTTAATATAATTTAGTATATATATTATTATACTTAAATGCACTTATATAGATATATCATTTATTATTATTAAGTATCAAAACTGTATTAAGTATATTATACACACACACAATTTATATATATATATATATATATATATGTATGTATGTATGTATGTATGTACATATGCATGTGGGTAATATGCTTTTGAAACATCCCAGTTTCTGAAATTTCAACCACCACCACCACATCCACAACTGCCACCACAACAACTTCCAAGACCACTGCCACAACCACCACCACCTCCTCCACCACCTTCATCAACACATCCAGGACCACCTCAACCACTACCATCACCAACTCTGCCACCACCTTTATAACAACCACCACAATAACCAGCACCTCTAGCACCATCATCACATGAATCCACAATCAACATCATCACAACCACTATCATTAACATTTATTATTGCCATATAACCATAGCTAACAGAAATTATAAATACAAATTATTTTAAAAACTTTATCAAACACATTTTTGCTGATTTTTAAAGTCATAATTGATTTTAACTAAATGTTACCAAATGGTTTTCAAATTGTTTTAATAAAAATTGTTATCAAACAGCCTCTCGTTTAGCTTTCTTATATCTAACTTGCTTTTACGTAGGCGTTTTGTTCTGTTTCTGTTTATTTTTACTTATTTTTATTTGAATGATCTACTTATCCTCATTTAATAACTTATAATTATTTGTTTCTTTCTATATAAATTTTGTTGATTGTGAGACAGTTGATTTCCTCAACGGCGAGAGCTTTTACGGCGAAGTCTACTGCGTCAAGCTCCTCTTGACACGTGGACACGGTGGTCTCGTGAGCGGCACGCGAGACAGCTAACACTCAGCCCCTTATTCTTTTACCTAGCCGGTTCAATTACCCAGCCCGGGTGATTTAAGCCCCTATTATTTTGAAATTTAAATTTCAAAACCAGACAAAGAGGAACCCTTAGAAAAGCCATTCTTCATTCTTCACGCGAAACCTTTCTTCGTCTCTGCAAACATCAAGAAGAAGAGGAAGAGCAGCAGAGAGGAAGAAGACAACCCAAGCAGAAGCCCAGCTCTAACATCTCACCACCTGGTTCTTCTATCAATGCTTGATTGATTCCCAATTGCTCTCAAAATAAAAAACAATAAATCAACAAGTTCAATAAACTTGCCAACCAGATAACCCCCTTTTGCGGTTTCTCGAACATGCTTCAACAGACATCTACAATAACAGAGCTATGAATTATTCAATTTACTACATAACATGATTCGTCAAAGCCAAAGCCAATATCCGATGATCAATCACGCCGCTACCAACGAACTCAAAGTCATCTACTGTTGAAATTACTACCGATTTGGCCATTAAAGATCTAATAAGATGTGCCATCGCATTGTGCAATGTGGATTCAAGAACAAATTTGTTCATCACAGGATTGGAAATGGAGAGAACACTTTTTTTTGGTTCGATAATTGGCACCCATTTGGCTCTCTCTTCTCAAAATATGGTCCTCGAGCTGCTTATGATGCTAGGCTGCCACTCCATTCTAAGGTAGCCTCTATAATTGTTGAAAATACGTGGAGTCTCCCTCCTACTCAAACTAATCAACTGATGGAGATTTGGAATGCTATTCAAGGAGTACCAAATGATATGGAAAATGATAGTATATGTTGGTTGCCATCCTCTTCAGGTAAGTTCACCATCAAACAAACTTACAGTGCCATGATAAGGAATAAGCCAAGAGTTTTTTGGAGACACTTTGTTTGGTTCAACGGCAATATCCCAAGGCAAGCTTTTGTTTTATGGCTCGCAATTAATAGAGGATTATTGACACACGATAAACTCTTGAGACTAAATGTTATCTCTTCATCTACTTGTGTGCTATGCCATGTAGCAAGTGAAGACTTCAGGCATTTATTTTTTCATTGTCTGTATTCGGCTTCCATATGGGGTGCTGTTATGAGGAAAAATTGCAAACATCGTCAAGCCCAAAGCTGGGACAGTGATTGGAGATGGGCAAATAGGAAGCTTAGGGGGTTTAGCATCATTGCAAGGATTAAGAAAGCTTCTTTTGCTGCAATGGTATATCATATATGGATGGAGCGAAACAGAAGAATTTTTCAGAACAAGGCAACCACAGAACAGGAGCTTGTGAGGAAGATCGCCATGGATATGTGCATGAAGTTTAGCACGGCCACCATTTCGGCAAAGGATACTCCACTCCATAGAGAGATAGCGGCTCATTGGGGTCTTGACATCCGTTTCACACCTCCCAAGTAACTTTGCATATGTTTGTCATCTTTTGCTTGCTAGAGGCCATGTTTTGGAGGCTTTTTTGAGATTCCCTAGTCTTTTGTTTGCAGGGATCTGCTTGTATATTTTTGTCTATACTTAATACATCTCTTACTTACTTTCCAAAAAAAAAAAAAAACAGGATAAAAAGGGAAAAAGGAGTGGGGATTAAATTAACTTACCAGGATTTGCAAAAAGCAAAGATAGAAGAAGGGTTCGAATGTATTATGCAAGAACAAAATATTTCCTTCTAGGAAAACTTCAGCCCCTAAAATCAGGTCTGCTGCTAATCCACCATGAAGCAACTATTCTTAGCCAAATGTATTCTGCAAAAAATGCTTGCAGCAACAAAAAACGGAGGGGCGCGAAATCATTTGGCAAGCATGGCGCCATTGCTAAAAGCCTGAAACGAATAGATGAACCTGCACAACCGATTTCGTCTCCGACGGTTCCTCCTACGGAACGTCCTACGTGCGCCCAGCGGGCGACACGTAGCCTCCTCTATTTCGAACGGCAAAACGGCCGTTGGGCCTTTCCTCCGTTAGTTTTGCTTTGCGAGAATCCGTCACGCTCCGTTTTTAGCTTCCTTCTTTTCAAAAACGTCCTTTTGCCAAAACCCCCCAAAACCCTATTTCCCCCATTTTTAGCTTCCTTTTCTCTTTCCGCCATTTTTAGCTTCCCTCTTTCTTTCTGCCATTTTCAAACCCTCTTGCTTTCCACCATTTTCAAACCCTCTTTGCAGCAGTACACCTATCTCATTCTTTCCTTCCTGTAAGAACGCGCGAACGAAGTTGGGTTGGTGCTGCAAAGACTGATTGGTCGCACGGCGTCGCCGGTGTTGGGTTGGTGTTGCAAAGACTGCTGATCGACGGTTCTTTTCGAAATCTTTCTCTTCTTCTTTCTCTTTTATTATTTGTTTTTGGTCTTCTCATCCATGGTTAGATTTTTCCCTCTTGGGGTTGTTTGTATTGACCGACCATGTAACAACATGTAAATCGAAAACCCAGTCAAACCGGACTAAACTAAAATATTTTGTGTGTGTATGCTAAATAAAACTGAACTTATGAATTTTGTTTCAGTTTTGGTTTGGGGTAAACAGGTGTTATTTGGGTCAGGTTTTGGTTTAGAATATTGGGTTATATTTCAGTTTGATTTGGTTTTTGAGTGGGCTAGGCGGAAGATTTTTGTTGAAAGAATTTATCTTAGCCTTAGTTGGGGTTGTAAGTCAGATATGTCTAGAGAGGTTTTAAAGCGGCATTGATAAACACAAAGCCAAGATATTTTCAAGTTCTCTGCATTACAATTGAGGTGTATACACTTCTAAGCTTGGGATTAGAAACATTGCAGCTAAGAGATTATTGTTTGTTTAGCTAGATTTTTTTCACAGGGCTTTACCAACTTGAAATTTCCTGAAATGTAGAGCTACTTCATTAGTCAAGGAATTTGATGACGAAGAACCCATTTGTTGATGAGAGGAAGATTGAACTCACTTACTGCTGTATGTGATATTTTTCCACATGATATCTACAGTTGATAAAATACTGATTGGGACTTTTCACTCTTTCAACCCTCTAAAGAAAATGCAAGACTGATGTCATTATTGGTTTAGTTCCTTGATTTCGAGATTCTGCTTTGACATAGAGTTTAGCTTAGTAGTAATATTTTCCAGAAAAATATACCCTTTTTATTCATCGAAGCAATTAAAATTACACAATACTGTAGCTAATTTGTTTTTAATAGCCTACCCACATGTCTTTGTTTTTCAAATTGTCAAATTATCGCATACTGTAGCTAATTTGTTTTGAGCATGATATTTTACTTAGTTTAAAGCATAATGGTTTATGCCCTCACTCACTTGTAACCATGTAAACAGTGCATGACCTCGATGTAGTTTATACTGTTTTGTAGCAATGATATGTATGTTTTAAAAAACACATGCATTTCTGAGGTTGGACTTTTTGCTAAGAAAATCTTATTGTGCGCACCCCGATTTCCTCGGTTTCGGGCCGCACGACGAGGTGCATGTAGAAGTGATGCTCGCCTCGGGACTGATTTGGAGTTTGGAGTCGCCACTGCCTGAGAGGTGCAGGCAGACACAAAAGGGGCATCTATTCAGGCCTAATTAATCTGGTCTGCGGCTTTTTAGAGTTCTGAGCAAGTTCTCGGTTACGTCTAGGGAAGCCCGAAGACACCCTAGCCCGCCCCGTCGATTGACAGGTCCCGTGGGTCTCCTTGGTCTTGAGTCAACTTAGTTCTCACCCTTCCTAGACCAGCATGCACACTTATTTGGTCTGGTGGGACCCTCTGAAGGTGTGGGTCCCTTTTATTTTAATTTTATCTTTTTTTATCTAAGTGAGGTGGGTCGGACCCGGGTCCCGTTGGAAGACCCGTGGACTGCCATGGTTGGGCCTTGGGCCCAGTTGGGTTATTGGGTAACCCATTTGGTTATTTTATTATTTTATTTATTTACACTTTTAGTTTGGGCTTGTGGGCTTGGAATGGGCCCGTTAGCCTAAGTCAATTGGCCTGGGGCCCGTTTGTTGAAAACGGGCCTGGTATGGGCCGGTCTAAATGTGGGCCCTCAAGTGGGCCCAAGGGAATTTTGATGGGCCTATCTAGGCCCAAAGTCCAAAGATGGGCTTAAGACAGCCCGAGTGGTTGAAGGGAGTGGTTCAAGCCGGCTTAGACCGGATCAGGTCCAACCGAACCAAGAAATTACAATTTTTACATTTCGCCCGTGTTTTCTCTACGGTCCAGCCTGACCGTGGATTGACTACGGTCTCTTCTGCCCGTGAAGCAAACACGGTCCAGGCTGGACCGGCCTGAGTTTACGGGCGCAACTCAGTTTGCCTGTTTGCTGCCGATTCTTCCTGGGATCAACTTGGTTGGTCTTCTAGGAGCTCCGGCGCCGCCTGTGGGGGTTCTCAACACTTTCATTATACTGCATTTGCTCCATTTGCCTTCAAATCCTCCTTTTTTGTCTTCAATATCTTGCAAGGAAACAAAGTCTCCTTCTTCTTCATTTTGCTGGTTCCATCTTTTAGTTATTTTCAATAAAAAGGGAAGGAGGGATAAGGATTTCGGGGGGTAAGTTTAAGAGGACACATCCCTCTTATATTGGTAAATGAAGTTCAATAAAACATGTTAGTGTCCATATCCTTTTTTCTTTGGCTTGTTCCACTTATCCATTATCTTTCTTTTTCATGAAGAGACTCTCGTTCACATAAGAGAATTCCAGCAAAAGTGAAGCAAATGGGTTAGTAGAAAGGTAGTGAAAATGAGAAAAATTATTTAAATGAGACAATTCACATATATATATATAAAAACTGTTAAAAGCGTTACCACACTGTTACTTCTTTAATTTGGTGATGTCTGGATTCTCCGAGAATTCCGGCAGCGCTTCCGCGTCCTCCGGGATTTCTTAGAATGGTTTTGGCAGAGGTTTGGTGGGTTCTTGATGTTCAAAGGATGAAAAAGAAGAGTTTAAATGGAATTTGGGCAGTATAAGGGTACTTTGGTCATTAGGATGGATGCTAGCAAAGTGGAGGTAGGGCTTGGGCGTAAAAATGCCAAGGAAGGAGAGGGGGTAGGCCAGGGGAGAAGCCTTGCTCAAATGAGGGGGGTGGCCTCTCTATTTATAGGCAAAATTTTCGTGCCCGTATTTGAACTACGGGCATGCCTTGCCCGTACTTCAAGTACGGGCGTGCCTTGCCCGTAATTCAATTACGGGCGAAAAACGAATATTTGCAATTATCGCAGATTCTTCCGTACGGGACGCGTGTCCCGCCACGCGTCCCCTTCTAGAAGCTTGCCCGTAGTTGAAGTACGGGCATGCCTCGCCCGTACTTCAAATACGGTCCCGCACGTTTTTAAAATGTTTGGATTTCAAACCTTTATTCAATTTGGTTTATTTAAAGATTTTTATCCGATTTTTTGATTATTTTATTATAAAACGAGATTCTCTTATTAAAATAATATTAAAAGATTATTTTTATTTATTTAATTCATCTATTCTGCTTTTTTACTGCTGTTTTGCCACATGGGCAGCTTTCTTTGAAACTTCAACTGCCCATAACTTCTCCGTCTGATGTCCGATTTTAGCAAATTTGGTGTCGTTGGAATCAGCTCGGAACATTCTATCCACTGGGATCAAATTGGGCAGTTGAATTGGGATCGAGCAAAAAGTCAACTTTCGCTCCCCCAAAAGTTTGACCGGCTCATAACTTCCTCATCCGGCCTCCGATTCTGGCAAACTCAGTTGCGTTAGAACCGTGTCGAAATGCTCTTTTCAATGAGAGGAAGTTTGATGGCCAATTTTACTTTGGATCAAAAAGTCAAATTTAGGCCCCCTCAGGGTTTGACTTTTTAGTTGAAATTTTCATTTTCTGCATTTTTTGGGGGTGCAAAAATCAGGTGCTAACACTTATGCCAAATAAAACTTTTCAAACCAATGACTCATTTTCCCTTTTTTTTTTTTGGGGATCAGTTAGTAACTCATTATCCTTGATATTCATATGTTCAACAATAATCTATATAGTTGGTTTTCTGATGTATATCACTGAATTTAGTTCCCTTCTAAGACATGGGACAACACCTGATAAGGGACAACACTTGGCCACACTGTGTCCACCTGGAATATCGTGTGCCCAAGTAGGGAGGGAGGGGGATGTGGACAATCTAGACTCTCACTTGATAAGGGACAACACTTGGACCCAATCCACACTGTCCACCTGGAATATCGTGTGCCCAAGTAGGTTTCACCTGCTTAGCTTACATGCAAACTGCGTGTCACATCACAAATCTCACCCTGGTGCCTCTAAAGCAGCCCATCCTATGTGTATTTGGGGACATGTCAAACCTCTTCTTCTTGTCTCAGAAAAATGAAGATGGGCCTCTGTATGAGAAATTTTTTATAAGAGCAAACATCAATAGTTATGAGGCATTAGGAGTTTATTCATCCTTGGATCTAATTTATAGTTCTGTTATTGCTTCTACGGCTGGTCTAACATGTGGTTGACTTATATACTTGTACAATTGGACTTGCTAATGAAGTTGGTATAGACAATATAAAGGGAGAAATATTATTAGTATGAAAGTTACAATGACTACTAAATAATTTTATTTGCATAATAATCAAATCTCAAATCTCTGTTTCATTTGTTTATCAGTTGTTAGAGCCTATTACTTTTAATTCATACCATTTAGTTGTTGTAATTGCTGCCAATCTTGTCAACTTGATATATTTAGTAGCTTATTTGTAGTTATAGTTTATTTTATTGTTTCAGAATAACGTAAAAGAGTACATCAAATGAAACTTTTTAATCATTTTAGGAACCCACACATGGATCATCACTTTCTATGATGATAAAAGCCTTGGGTGAGCCTTGGCTCAATCAGTATTTTAAAATTGCAACATTTATTCTTATTACTTCAATTGCAACATTCATGCTTACAATTAGTACTATTCTTTTAATATTGAAATTTTTGTATTCACATTTACATTCTGGTCTCTCTCTCTAAACCTAGCTTTGAACTGATTGAACAGAGTTCATTGTTTGTCTCTTGAGAGTTAACAAGGATATTTCTTTTCTTCCCATTTCTTACTATAATATTTGAAGAGCAGAAGCTGGGCAGGTAGCTTCACTAAGCATGTTAGGGCAAACAGCAGTTTTGAGTCTCTTGACTCTTTGGGCGGGTTGAGGATGAGGTCAGATTTTGCTCCCCCCAATTTTCATGTTAACACCTTAAGATGATGTTGTCTCAGGTTGGCATAAATGTTCCTATTCCAGTACCATTGCCGTTTTTCTCGTTTACTGGATCAAAGGGATCCTTTGCAGGAGATCTTAATTTCTACGGTAAGCTATATTTAAGTTTCATTTGTTTTGGACTCTCTGCATTGAGGCTGTTACATAGAACAGAAGCAATATGATCATATTATCAAGTTGCAACTTTGTGTTCTATGAATTGTAGGCAAGGCAGGAATGCAATTCTACACGCAGATCAAAACTGTGACCCAACAGTGGAAGCATATGACTAACCAGAAATTATCACTGGCTATGCCAACATCTTAGAAGATATGAGATTCAAAATCCTATTCATCTCATGTGAATGTGATGTCAATGTCTTCATGTTTTTAACAATCATCATTTTCTCTAATATTTATGTGATGTGAGAAAGAGGCAAGTGCACCTTGTTTGCGGAATATGAAGTTAATTATTTCCTAGTCTTTACGATATACTAGTGCCTTCTAAGGAAGAAATAATTATTGTTGAAACATCAAGGTTGATGGTGCTTTTATCAAGGTAAGTTTCTGTATGAATTCGAACTAAGAAGTATGAATAATACAATCTTCAACAGGCAATTGAAGGAAACCAAAACAGAAGCTTGCCCGGCATATTTTCAGATCCAAACAGGTTCGGTTACAATTCCCCTTATTGTTCATTTTTTAAACCAACACAAAGAACCACAAAATTAAGCTCAGTACGAACCCAGAAGTGTTTATTTACAAGGTATGAGATTAGGGATTGCAACGTTTCAGTTAAAACCGATAAATTGGACTGAACCAAACCTAATAGGTCAGTTAATGGTTTATGCCATATAAAACTGATTAGCGTTTGCTTTGATATGGGTTTCAAGGCCAAGCGGAACAAAACTGAACCGATTATATATATATATACACGTTGTAAGTTCACCAAAAGGATTGTTCAGTTTGTTGGTTAAAACCCAATAAACCGAACCTATTACGCTGGTTTTTTGTTTGCATTTATCGGTTTTGATCAGGCTTTACTAGAAAAACTAAATTTACCTCAGTTCGGTTTTGGTTTTTCTAAAAACCAATCCAAGACCAAACCATTGCCATTCCTAGATTATAACCATGGATTTCTGAAGAGTAGGTAAGCCATCAATTTCTACAACAGAAGAAAAATTATTGCAAGTGTGTTGTGGAAGAAAAAAAAATTATTGCAAGTGTATTCTGTGCGGTAATTTATGTTAGCAAAACATTGATTTCTTTGTACCAATTGAACGACAGAAAGAGGCCGAGCTTATTTACGTTTATTTGAGTGCCTGATGCGGCATTTAATATTAAGTGTAAACAGACAACAGGATTTTAATTTTGTCCAAGTAGCCTGATGACATCCATTCAACTTCAGCCGGTTCCACATAGAGAGCTAGCAACATCTTCCCTTAACAAATATTACCCATGATCCAGTATCTGCTCTTTGATCTCTCGGTCACATATCATCCTGAAATAATCCCAAGAATGGTTCACCTGATAGGCATAGTGAACCACAAAACTGCAAAACCATATGCATAGACCAGTTTATCTACTTCACCTGATCAGCATTCAGCAGAAGGCAGACAGTAAAGAGAAAATGATTATTAGTCTAAAATGCAGCTGAACCCATCATATCATTCCATGCATATTTCAACATAATAGATCAGATCTTTCAAAAAACCAAGTCTTTGTCAAACTTAATATTGAAGAAGGTATCAATAATCAAAACATCGTGTCCATTGTTCACATAGAGATTATTATCATTAACCTTGTAATATGAAAAGGTCTATCACCCATGTGTGGAAGTATATTTTAAAATCGCTGGAAATATATGGATAATGGAGATTATGCCCCAGCAAGCCATATCAACAAAGATACCAACTAGGCACCAATCACTGAGCCAGAGCTCCTCCTGCACTCGGATAACATATCAAGGTAGAACTGACACTTGGTGATGTCACTCCCATAGTTGTTCAGGCACTGCAAGATGAACGTGGTCAATGCCAGAAAAACAGTTTATTGCATAAAGGCCACATGAAGAAGTAAAAGATAAAAGAAATTAGATCGAAAAGGATAAGTGCATAAGAAAGAGATCAGGTCAAGCAAATCATGTTCATCCTCAGCCCTACACAGGTAACCCAAGAATCCAGAAAGAGGTAAAATCATTCCAAACATAAACTGATTCCAGTGATTATAAATGTCATTGATACAGATTAAGAAGAGAGGTCTACATCCATTTAAAAGAAAGATAGATAAAATAAAAGGGAAGGGTACTCACTTATTTTATCATAGGGGCAAACAGGAAAGCAATGGCCGCACCCATAGCAACGCTCTGTTATAACTCCACCCTGAATACGAATAGTAGTTTCAGTTGGAAAATATAAAACCACGATAAATTACATGATCTAGAATTTTGAAACTTAAAAAAATGAAAACCTTGAATTTACTGTACGGGATACTGGCATGTTGAGTCTGTACATCCTTCAATATCCTCATATCCAATGATATTGCATTTGCCGGTCAAACCCTCGCACATGGTCTTGAACAATCCGAGGGACAATCCTCAGGATCAAATTCTGTGACATTTCTAGTTTAAAGAAGCTAACAGTTGCAAACAAATTCTTTACACCAGAAGAAATGATCCCCACATAGCATTCCTTCCCATATAACCCCAGAGACTTGATCAGATTCCCTGGATTGCAACTGGGTCTTATCAGCATGGGGCAAGCATTTACCATTTTGTGCTTCTAAAGGATGTCGTTTCCAAAAACTGGCTAATCAGTTGATTATAAGGGTTTGACATGTGGCTTTTTGTGAGGAAAAATGATTACTGGACTCAACAAAGGTGAAAAAAAATTGTAAAGTCAATGATAATGGTTGTCAAGCTGAAGTAATAATAAAAAAAATTAGGGGTGCTTCTTTGGTACATTGGATCCTATCACTCCAATTGTGGGATTTTTTAGGCTAACAAAAGCATGACGCAAATATCAAAAACATATTCCATCGAAAGTTTGATGCCATAAATGGTAACTTGATTATTGTCACTTGGAAACACACACCCACACGCACAAAACCAAATGCAGTTTGAATTGCAATTTCTGTCGCCTTCTTAAAGTACCAATGAAAGATGATGCATATGAAATTGTGGGAAAAGAATACGGAAATGCATCCTAACATAATAGTGACTACATCCTTGAAATGAAATGTTCAAATCACAAAGATAACACTTCTATGGTTACTCATCCTAGGCTTTTACCCCTTAGACTGAAATATATCATCATTAATTCATACAAGAACATCATCATTAAATTGATTACTCGGAATTAAATCGTGTGATACAAAGCATATATAACTGACTATTATTGCTCATTGAGGACACCTAGGTTCATGCGAAAAAAATGTTGTATTCATGATAATAAGGAGACTCACCAGCTTTGCGGAAGTGAAGACCTTCATGATCGTTGACACTAATCATTACCCACAGCCTTCGAACCGGAATAATCTCTCTAGCCGCCCGAATCCCTTCATTCACCGCATTGACCACCGAACCGTCAGCCGCGAAATGGATACAATCCACTGGAAGAATTCATTCAAAACAACTCTAGAGTACTCAACAAGTTACAAGGACCCTAAAAGTATTAAATGTTTACGAGGAATTTTCACCTCCAGCAAGAGTGTAAACGAGAGAGATTTCTGATATCAACAACATCATGAATAAAAAAGAAACGGACTTTAGACTGATGTCAAAAAAAATGGGAAAAAATTGTAGGGTTTATTTAATTTCGAGGGTTTAGAGTCTGATACCTCAAAGCTGGCTCCACAAATGAGTTTCACCCAATTCCTTCTTTGGAGGGGTTCGTGAGGAGAGGAAGAAATCGAAGGGATACCAATCCGCTCCACCATGTTGTGGATAGACTCAATGGGCGTGTGGAGTTTAATCAGGGACTCGATCCCTTCCGTATAAGTCAGATTTGAGCGCGTTGCGATCAGAGCTTCTGCAGATTTCTCAGAAACAATCGATTCTCAAAGTTCTATTGAAAATGGGAAATATTCACAAGTAACATGGTCGGTCAATACAAACAACTCCAAGAGGAAAAAATCTAACCATGGATGAGAAGAACAAAAACAAATAATAAAAGAGAAAGAAGAAGAGAAAGAGAACGAAAAGAACCGTCGATCAGCAGTACACTCAAAACTGTTGGATCTCCCTTTGCAGCACCAACCCAACACCGGCGACGCCGTGCGACCAATCAGTCTTTGCAGCACCAACCCAACCTCGTTCTCGCTCCTTCTTACGGGAAGGAAAGAATGAGATAGGTGTACTGCTGCAAAGAGGGTTTTGAAAATGGCGGAAAGAAAGAGGGTTTGAAAATGGCGGAAAAAAAGAGGGAAGCTAGAAATGGCGGAAAGAGGGTTTTGGGGTTTTTTGAAAATGTTGGTTTTTTAGTTTTCTTGCGAATCCTTAAACAGCGTGACGGATTCTCGCAAAACTAACGGAAGAAGGAAGGAACGGCTGTTTTGCCGTTCGAAATAGAGGAGGCTACGTGTCGCCCGCTGGGCGCACGTAGGAGGTTCCGTAGGAGGAACCGTCGGAGACGAAATTGGTTGGTTACGACCTGCCTGTTTTCGGACCTGTCTGCTAGATCATTTCATTTATGAAAACAATCCTTCAGACATGTAATTCAGATTTAGTTATATGTTTGGTTTATACGGCCTCCTGCCTGCTTCAGCGTCATTCACCTCCTCCATGTTTTCAACTCCTTCTATTCCGGCCACGTTTCAGCACTCGTGTCAACCTGCATGCTCACCTCCATGTCTTCGTCCTCATCGACGGCCTCGGAGCGCGATGCATCGCCTCTTTGAAGCCCACTCCCAATCTCTTTCACTCCAGGTGATTCTATCTTATCAACGATCCATCGATCAATTTTTGTTTTTCTTAATGACATCGAAGTTTTTCGATCGGATAAATCTACTCACATGCTGTTTCTGGGGAATTTAAAAAAAAATGGTTTTTTTAAAGCATATTGAGTTCGTTGTTTTGCCTTGCTTCATGTGGTACTCAGTTTGGTGCTCCATTGATGCAGCGGTTGGTCTGTGGATTGGGGATTCTTAAAACAGCTAATCCGAACATCTCTTTTTATAAAATATGTAACTTGCTTTTCTAATTTGCTGTCTTGATTATTCTTAATTGCAGGTGATAATCCTCAGACGGTAAAGACAAGGCTGAGGCAGTGGGCCCAAATCGTTACTTGTTCGGTGCGGCTATCTTCTTCCTGAGGAGCCGAACTTCACCTGTTTGATATAATTCCTCACCTGTTTTGTCATGTGAAAAGAGGAGAAAGAACCCCTGAGATTCGGTATGTGTTTTCCTTGTGTGAACATTTTGACCTTGTCTTATGTTTTCTCTTCTTGTTATAGAAGATTGACGACTTGGAAGTTGTCTGTTTCTGTCTAAACTCTAATGTGAAAGGCTTGTAGCGTGTTATTGTGCTGAAGAGCTGAGTTGAACCCGATAAATAAGTATAGAAATAAATGGGTTTTTGTTTTGTTTCGGTTGGGGTGGCGTCCGGTTGCATGGTGACTCCTTCAACGGAGTTGGCGTATAGCGAGGTGACCGTTTCCTTGGGATCACAGCTGATGGAACAAAGATCTGGTTGTCTTCCAACCGATCTTTGTTTGAAACCCTTTTTAACTTATTTGGGTCTTTAAAGAAACCGAACCAGACAAACTGACACTTGAGCTGCGCTGTTTCTAGGGTTTATTAGAAACGTCGGTTTGGCCAGTTCAATTGAACCAGGAAAAGTAATTTGAACAGCATCAGAATCTTGCCTTAAAATCGTTTTAAGATTATGGTTTTGCATATCATTACTTGTTCTACGAGATTTGATTTACTCGTCAATCTTTTAATTGTAAACAATTGTTCTTTCCAATGAGTTTTAGCAATCAGAACTTTTTATTTTGGTTACTCATCTTTCGCCCCTTGTTTGAGAGGTAATAAAAATCATTGGTAGCATTTTCTACACTTAATAAGTGAAACGACAGCAGGACCTGGGTTGAGGCTTTAGATAAATTGAGTGACCCCCCAAAACCAACGTATGCACTCCCATATATTGTGCAACCTATGGTTCAGCGAGTTTCTTGTAAATGGAATCGGCGGTTGAAGAGTCTGAAGACCCCGATGGAGATGATATTGGGGGGTTGCCATCGATTTCTTTTAGGTGATATTGTTGGTGTTGTTGTTATTTTGTTTGTCTGCTTGTCTGTCTACGATTTTGTTTGTCTGCTTGTCTTTGAAATGGGGCTACTGTTGGTGCTTTTCCTTTTCCCTTTGTTTCATGTGTGTGCTGAGTAATTAATCTGACAAATCATTTTACATCAACAGATGAAAAGTGAAAAGCCATGAGACATCATACAATGCAAAAGAATTTCTCTTACTATAAAAGCATCGAGATGTCATATTTAATTTTGTTTTGATGTGGTCTTCTCCTCTATGTTTCTGTATTTATTACCTGTGATTTCTGTTATGCTTGTAGGTCCTTTTTTTGCATTTGTTCTGCATGTGTGTGTGTGTTTTTCTTTTTCTCTCTTCCTACCTCAATCGGTAAGTAGAGAATCTTACTTCTTGATATAATGAAAAATGTCAGGGAACTGCGAAAAACCAATTTGAGTGCAAGAAAGTAACTTCACTTTCATCTTTAGTTGTTTTGTTGTTGATGAAACTTCGACATTGTTTACAGTATCTGTATCAATATCAATCAGTATTTGCCATTTCTGATACACATATTGCCAATATTAATATTTATCTGTCCATATATAAATAACATTCTTAGTTAGGGAGAAAAAAAGAAGGATCAGAGCCATATTTGTAGGATAAAGGAAGCTCAAAATGCATAAAATACTTAAAATTTAGTGACACTTCCATTTTAGGATTTCGTAAAAATTCCAGCTCAATATAGGAAGAGAGTTACTGTTGTTTGTTCGTTTACATGTTGTGCTTCAATTTTATGTAGTGTCATTTTTTATTAACTATAAATATAAGAAAACAAAGTGCAAACTAAACCAATAAATAATCAAAACCACAATGTTGAAGCAAAAAAGAAGCTAAATCTTTTCAGATTAACCATAAACCTAGCCAAAAACCAAAAAATGATGTTTGATCAGTTTTATTTTGTATTTATATAGTGTCAACTGTTATGGATTAAATATTACAGTTATTTGTCATTTTTTACGTCTTCTTCTATAAAAAATACTGAAACATTAGATCAACTTAGTTTTGGGTTGGAACCTCAATTAAACAACACCAAACTAAAACCTTAGCCATAAAGCACAAACATCTAAATTGATATGGAAAACAACATTTGTAGTTTATTTTTTAGATCCTTCTTGTCAATTCTATATTCTCTTATTCTTTCTTTTTTATGATAAATTATAGATATGGAAAATACACTCAGCCCAAAGAACGTCCTCCAAGAAATGTGTCAGAAGTATAAGATCAATTTACCAGTTTACAATCACATTACAGAAGGTGATGCACACCAACTGTTTTTCCAATCAACGATTATTGTGGGTAAAGTTTCATATGTAGGAGCATGGAAGAAAAATAAGAAAGAAGCTGAAAAATCTGCAGCAGATGTTGCCATTGATGTATTAAATTCAAAAGGAGTTTCCAGTATGCTTGATCCAGTCATTGTTGATTTGAAAAAGCAACTGAATGAAGCTAGAGTTGAAATATCTGAAATTAAGAAATATGTGAGTTATTTAGAAGAAAAGTTACAAAAAAAATGAAGACCATGTAATGGCATTGGAATCAAAAATCCAAGATTCGAATCAAACAATATTAGAATATATGAACGAGAACCAGATGCTAGCTGAAAGGCTTGAACAAATGGATATTTGAAGGAACAGATTTGTTTGGTTTGGTGAATTCTACTGTTAGTTGGTTTTGTTTTATCACACCTGCTGTATATGCTTTGTACATATGGATCAGGTCAAAGCTACTGTTTGTAATTACTGTCCTTATGATAGTTCTAGCTCATTCTGCCGTGCACTTATTTCATAAGTATGACTACATCACAGAATGTTGCCTTTTTTGTAATAGATATGAGCAAGTAACAAATTGCTCTTTTTTTGTTATACATACGAGCAAACAGCAATTTGCTCTTTTTTTGTTATATCTGTATGTAATCTTGTAAATACCTCTTTCATAAGTTAATAAGAACCTCGCCTTTTTTACATCTATTTGTAATTACATTAAGCACAATAAATTTCAGAAACAAGAACAAAATATCTTGTTAGAAAAATACAAAGAGCAATTTATCACTTGCTGCTACAGATTTATAAAATGCTTTCATTCGGAGTGTGCAAATCAACAGTAAGTTTATTTTGCTTTTTATTTTATTTCCTTCATGGTTTCGTATATCTCATATCTATAACAAACTTAAACATTGCATGTGCATGCACGCTGATTGGGTCTATTTGAGAGAAAGGAGAGATTAAATGTAGCAAAACAAACAACAAATACTTGCCCCTCTGAAGAAACATATTCCTGAATATGCAGGTCCCTTATTGGCAACTTGTCAGCTGCAAACTGTTTCAAATCTGAACATTTGAAGAGACCAGAAAATTGGGCACTGGGTACACTTTTTTCCCCTGCACACATGCTCTATATGTTCTATATCAACTTCTGTTATATTTTTTTTTATGGTGCATTAGTAAAATAAAATTCCTTATTGGTCTGAGAACAAGTTCCCAATGTGGGGTAAAACCTTTTTTTTTCGCTGCGGATGTTTTGTACTTTGTCATGTTTTTCTGTACTTGTATAGTTAATTTAATAGCCTGTAAATGAAAGCCATAGCCTGTAAATAACAGATTTCAACCTTTTTGTTTTCATGCTACAATACTGTGTGATGGATTTTTTCCAGGTGGGTTTTGAGATGGTAGATGCTATAGCTCAAGCTGAAGGAATATCCATGAACAGTATTCACTTCAAAGCTCTTTTTGGAAAAGGTTAACATTTGTTTAAGTTCTGAATTCTATCAGCTTTTTACTGCTGCAGCTAGGCATATTAGCATGATGCATAAAGGGAATCGACATGCATTTTCACATTTAAAAGTTTCTCCTTGGTGATGATTATGATGGATTAATTTTGGATTTCTGATTACAGTGAATCAATCTTGTGATAAATGTCATGTGCAGTACTCTGCTACATTAATTGGTTATCCAAGATGTATGTCTACTCTTTTATCTAAGCATAATTGCATATTCCTTTGTTAACAATTTATTCCTTACAGTTGGTGTAAATTCCTTATAGAAGCATAACTTGCATATTTGCATATTCATTGTAGGTCAGGAAATAGATTATGGAAGCATAAATTGATCATGAAAGGGGAAAAAAAATTACAAGCATAGAACCAATTGAACTGAGATAATTCTATAACAGTTTAGAGTAATATTCCTGAATTTCTTGGAGCTTAAGTTGTTTGTAGTGAAGATGGTACATGACATGTAAGTATTTCTAGCATTTGATTATGGACATATCTTTGCATTTTATGGACGTATCTTTTTTTTTTCCCCAATATCTTTTAGGGCCACAATGATCTTCAGCCTTTTTGCTCCCCAAAACTTGATGATCTTGCCACCATTTGCTACACAAGTGGGACAACAGGGACACCAATGGTACTATAAAGATACTTTAATTCAAGTATTCTCATTGGAATGAATTTGTTGCTTATATTAACTATGTGAAGTGTGTATTGTTCTTATGGCAAGGGAGTTATGCTGACCCATGGAAATTTTATTGCAAATATTGCTTGTTCCACTCTTACTACAAAGTTCTATCCATTAGATGTAAGTTATTTTTTCAGATTGTACATTTATATGATGTAGAGGAATTAGTGCTTTATCTCTTTCTGAGTTTTATTTTTAATTAAGCTGCTTGGCATCTCCTCCTTCTCACTCTATCTCTCTTTCTTGTGGGCAGTTACATATCATATCTTCCTTTGGCTCACATCTATGAACGTGCAAATCAAGTTATTACAGTGTACTTTGGAGTTGCAGTTGGTTTCTACCAGGGGGTACACGACCGAACCAAATAATATTGCATCAGTAATTTCTAAAGTCTTTGAGGTTATCATTTCCATTCATATGACGTTATCAAGTGATGATGTGGTCTAAAAAAAATAATTTCAGGGGAGTAAAAACACTTAACATTAATATTTTACTTCATCAAAGTTCCAGTCAGAGTATCTCCTAATATATACATATACTTGGAAGTTGATGGGGCCATGAGAATACATTATCTAGCTGTCAAGATGATGATTTTTGTGTACATCCTAATTGATGTCTTCAGTATCAGGCATCCAGTTATTTATATGAACTGTTTCAGTGTCTATTTGCTTCTTGATGTCTTCCTAATGATGTCTTCATTTTCGACTAAACAAAGCTTTTTATTGCTTCTTGGCCAATTTGCTTTCCAAGAGTTTCCATTGAAGTATTGCTTTGAAACTGTAAGCTCAAATGACAAAGAGAGATTTTGATGGAAAAGAGAAAATTCAAAAGTAGATCTGCCAGACAAAGAAAGTCAAAATGCTAGAGAACAAGGAGAGTAGAGGTTTTCTGTTTCTCTTCCCTGCCATTCAGAGGAAAGCAAATTTATCAATTTAAAAGGCCATAGGAGAGCAGAACGGGTTCATTTGACTTCTTTTATGTTCATCACTTTCTATCTTGTTTGGAGATGAACACATGGTTGCTGAAGTTTTGGGGAGTTCTGTTTAATATTTCTGTCTCTTGTATCATGATCTAGAAGGGTTACTTAGTACTGACCGTCTCATTCCTGGATTTCTTTTTTCCATTTTTTCTCTTCAGTGTATGGCTTTCATGTTTTAGGGAAAGGCAAAGTAATACTTCAATTGTCAGTTAACTACTTATCCATTTGATTATTCTGAAAAGATTCGCATTTGTTTCTTATCCTTGTCAAGTGCATGTTTCTTATCCTTGTCAAGTGCAGCAAGTTTCTTGTTTAATATTATTACTTTGCTTTCACTGTGGGCCATATGGCACTAATGAATAATGATAAGTCTTCTATGGAAGTTTGTACCTTTTATTTTTGCTAACATTTAGAAAATGTTATTTTTCCACTTCTCTGTAAGAATGTGAATCAATTCTATGTTATGCAAAAATTCTTAAGCTTTACGTGATCAGATTCTTATGAGCATCGAAATTAGAAATATAAGATTTGAGTTTATATATTGGTGTCTATTTATTGTTGAATTTTCCTTCATTGTTTGACATGACCAAATTTATGTAGAAGCTTATCTTTTTCTCTCATGTGGGAAATGTCTCTTGATTGTGCACAAGTCCAGGTGGCTAACTTGTTTGACTCAAAAATCTCAGGTTATTTGATGCTTTTGCATCAATAGCTAGAATAATATTGTTCTGCTTAAATACAGAAGGAACAAAAATAACAAAGTATTTATCCCATGTATGTATGGTTGTCAATATGGACCTTGTTTCTCCACCACATGTCAAAAATTGTATCTTCACTGTTATTATGAGTATCCAATTTGTATCTGACTAACTCCAGTGTGTTCTTTTTTTTTGGGGGGTGGGGGGTTGTGGTGTGTGTTGTTCTGTTTCTCTCATCAAATGGTTCATTTTGTATTACTATAATTTTATTGTACTTAATTTAAAATTTTGAAAGTATTTTTGATTTTTTTAAGATCATATAATTTTTGTATGACTGAACCAGTTCAGTAGTGGTTTCCTCAATGTGATTTCATGTTAATTAGTATCTAGGTTCTTGAGAGGTGTGTAAAATGGTAGAGTTATGAGAGAGGTAATCGAGTCATCCTCAATTTAGGTTTCATGTTGTCTTTAGGTAATTCAGTTTCAAATGAAGGGGGAAAACAGTGTGTAATCAAGGGTCTACTTCAGATCAGGTGTTCACATTTGTCTTTCTGGTAGGTTTTCACCTTTTTGTCTTCTGTCTGAGTTAATTCCTTTCGAGGATAGTCATTTGAGTACATCTTTGGATTCTGGTTATTCTAGCGGATATTACTGATCATTAAATCTCTTGATCAAATTATGGAAGGAGTAGACCCCGTGGATATTATGTAACACAAACTTTCTGCTGGTTCCTTTAACCGCATAAGGTGTCATATGCAATATGATTTGTTAGGATTCGTGTTCTTTCAGTGGATCTTGATCATATAAAAGGACAATTAGACACCATATAGAGCAGCACTGTTTTGAGCATAACTGAGATTTCCAACTCGTTTTCCAGAGAGAGGTATATCCTACACAAATTTTTTTATGTCAAATGTTAGGCATCATAATAAACATTAACTATCCTTTTGAACAGAAATTTTCTATTATTCAGTATATACAAAAAAAGTGGATACGTCAAACTTGATAAATGAGATTTATGATTATGGGTTTGCTCCAATTTGTGTATGTACATGAAATGTTTGTAAAGATTTGAATTAACCTCGGACCAAGTTTTTCATTAGATGAATAAACGTTGTATGAGTACATAAGAAACTAATTTGAAAACATTATAAAATCTTGTTTGACAGCAACTGCACTCTCTGAGGTCTTTGTTCTTCTAATTAAGAACTCATTTCTATATGTGAATTATGGGAAAAAAAATTAGATTTAACTTTGTAATGATTAAAATAGTGAACTTTCCTTAAACTCAGGTTGGTTTGGGTGGGTTTGATGCCAAGCCAGTTCCAAACTCAGGGTCTAAAACATCAGCAAAACCAACCCATCCTGTAACCTATCCAATTCAGAACCAAATTCTCTAATTTGAGAACCCAGACCCAGATAAACTTGTAGTTTTAGTTTGGCATGTATTCAAATAGGTGACGGTACATAATAAGATTCGATTTTTTATACATGGAGCACCATCTTATGTCAGGTTATGACAATTACTTGTACCAAATTTGAAGTTATTCACACATAAGCAGAAAACATGTTCTTGTTAGTCTATATCTTTTAGATGTTGTTGCAAGTAGGTTCAAATGCAGGATTAGGAATGGGAACTACCAGTCAGAAATGGTTATGCATAATAAATTTTGATCAATCAATCAATTGATAGCCAATGCCCTATCTTAACTAGCTAGGGTTAGTAAAATGAATCCGGTCCATCCCTATAGGTTAAAGATTGAAATAATTCTTCAGGATTCATGTAATGCATAAACAAATTTGATAAATATTTTATGTATGTATTCGTATTGGCTATAGTCTTCCTTGCAAACACATTGCTATATTCTTCTCTTCAAATTCCTCAAACGCAAGATAGCTGAACAGGCAGTTGTCCTGTTGGTAGATTGTTTTCTTTTCATTTTCAGTTGTGATTGCTTATATTATTTGACGGGATTAAGTGCTTTGTACTTCTATAGGTCTATTTCTGGCAAAGGGAGTGGAACGAGAAATATCATGATTATGGACATAAAAAAGCCCTAGATTATATCCCTCTATGATAATGTTGGGAGTTTCACTATGGTTTGGAGTTTAGTGTTGGGAACTGGAGCTTTGATAAGGAAAATTGGTGGAATGTTGACTTGGTTAACACATGCTGGTCAAAGTTTTCAGACCCACCTGATCCTTCTACACTTGATTCAACTAATGAAAACATCATGCAGCGGGACCAGTTGAGCATCTGATTGATCGTCATGCACCATGTGATAGTATAGAATTATGGCAATTGTAATCCTGTAATAGATTCTATTTTGTACTTCTGCTTTTTATTATTTATGGTTTTCTTCAACAAAAGGCAAGTTGCAGAACCTAAACAGGGGAAAAATATCTATTGGAGATCACAAATTAAGTTTCTTAGTATAACTTTGTTGCATTTTAACTGAAATTGGTAATGTATTGGGGTTGGCAAGGATGTTTTTAGGCAGGTTGTTGTTATTGATATATCTCTACTTTATTTTGCAACTTGAATCTAATTCATTTTAAGTCTTGCCAAACCAGATTGCTATAAGGCCTAGATTATAGCCAGTGAAGGACCGAAGCCTGCAAATTAGTAATCCCTTCATTTTAGTTACTTAGATTTCAAGAAATTAAAAATGTGTTCACCATTTCGAGGTTATATAACAAGGCCTAAACACAACACTCATTTCAAGTTGTAGAGTGATTAGTGACTGAATTCTTTTGCACGTGCAGGCCCGCCCCCCCCCCCCCCCCCCCCCCCCCCCCCCCCCCCCCCCCCCCCCCCCCAGTCCAATTAAATATCAGATGGATCCTCTGTATAAAGGCTGTTGTTTAAGACAAATTCAATTACAATTTTAAAAATATAATGTGTTTGGTAATAATTAAAATTTTATTTTGCTTGCTTGTATCATATAATGCATAAAGCCTTCTATTAAGACCGTACAAAATGATTCATAATGCCTTTTATAAGGTCCAACCATCATTTTCATTAAGAAGTGTAAAAAGAACAATACCATAACCGTATTACTAAAAAAGGATAATAACTATTTTAATGGGTCTAAATACAGTTATCATAGTACTCATATCCTACATAACCCATATACCATAATATCTTGCCATCTATTGTGTGATTCTTTCTCCCAATATTGTCATTTCTCTATGCCAAAGTTGCTTGTGGACTTTCTTTGGGGGTATATAACATCTTGTCTGCCTTCGCTTTGAATAACCAATTCATAAACTCAACTACACCAAATCCATATCTTACCATGCGATGGAGTAGTGTTGAATTTGGCCCATATTTAAGCACACAATGAAGGGGCATTAGAAAGCCAATAGAGTTTAGACTTTAGAGTGGGGATGGCAACGGGGGTTTTTGGTGAATGTAGACTTGCTCTTAAGGAGTCTAGCCCAAATTAGGGTGTCTACAGCGGCTGAATAACAAAATGGTTCACGCGCGACTGCACGAGTGTGGGTAGGGCGCAATTTCAAAGGCTTCATAAAACAAGTGATATTGGAGTGGGACATTGGGTGCGGGTTAGGTGTAGGAAACTTGCTATCGAATTCTAAAAATTTAACATAGTCATCACTTAATGTTAAGGCTAATTGTACGAGACAGGCGCGAAGACACAAAAATATGCTATGCTTGATAGTGGTTGAAGTGCAAGCTGGTGTGAAGGCATAATCTAAGAATTTATTGGATTTTCATGGAATAGTCATTCCTTCTGGGTTTTCTACGATCAAAACAGATCTAGAACTCTTTGAAAATCCTTTCAAATCATCTCCAATACATTCCTAATCATCCATTATCAATTCAACATCATAAACAATAGAATTTAAGCATAATCATCCAAGAATACTAAAAATTATTCATTCAAAACCTTTCAAAACAATATACATTTACCCAAATAGATCATCAAATCCATTCAAAAAACCAATGTTTGTTGCTTAAACTATAAAACAATGCATAGATTTCCTTTAAAGGATTGTTACTTACCTACCAACTCATTCCATACTCAAACCAAGATCTTCAGCAACTCTTTCTATGATCAACGCACCAACCCAGACGAAGATCCCCACGTCTTTCAGCCTCTAACATCGGTTTTTCTTCCTCTCTAGGTTTAGTCGTCCAAAGTAGCACAATGCGATAGGATTTTTTTCCCCCAAAACAATAGCACACATGACCACAATAGAGTTTTAGCACAAGGAAATTTCTCAAAATTAGGTTAACGGGTCCCAATGTTTCTATTAGAATTTCATGATTGCTAACTATGCTACTCCACCAAAACTCATAAAATACAATCAATTGGATTAAAAGAAAATATTTAATTAACTATCACATTCATAAAAGTAAATCCAACCGTTGGATCTTCATCAAACCATCCATATTAATCCTCGTTATCATTATACATAAGATACACTTTAAATTATCGACGGTCTCTTTAAATAATTTTTAGTTTTATATAAGTTATTATTATTCAAAATTCAAGATACCACATATAATGAGATTGAAAAAAGGTGAGAATTCTCAGCCCTTTTAGAGAAGTTGTTCAGAAGATTGATGGAAAACTAGGGCAAGCTTGTGGGACGGACACGGCGTGGGCTGATTGATGTTGTTGATCAAAGTAAAATTAGAGTCTCCAACGAAATCATCTAAACTATATTTGCTTGTTCTCTCAACTCCAGCTTTTTCTTTGGTGCTTCTGAGATAGAGAGGCTCGAACTTGGGTTCGAGCACATTAACTAAAAAAAATTGCAAAAATTCCACATGATTTGTGGTTTTTTAAAAACTGGAAGTTTCGGCTTTTAAAAACAATCTTGGTTCTCAATCTCTCTCTTTTTTGTTTCTAACAATTTGAAAACTAAGTATGCCAAACAAGATTTTGTGTTTCCTATTTTCAAGAGGCCGTTTGGTAATGTTTTTAAAAAACAGTTTGAAAACTAAAAACACTTTCAACTGTTTTTGGGTTTTTGAAAACAAGTGACAAGAAACCCGTTTGGTAACAATTATTGTTTTTTGGGTTTTTTAAATGGGTGTCAAGAAACCTGTTTAGCAACAATTGATTTAAGAAAAACGATTAAAGTTTTCAAAATCAACAAAAATGCATTACTATACAACATGCAAGGCAGTTAAACAATAACAAAGTTGCTATGAAAAAATAAGCAAATCAAAATTCCATACCACATATTACAAACGAACCAATGCCATCAACCCTTCCTATACCTACCATCATAAACAACTCTCACACCATTGGCTATTTTTATTTGTTAATAGTTTAAAGACGGTAGTAACAAATTTAAAAATCATAGCCGTTTTAATCATTTAAATCTTTATAATTTTGTTATTCTAGATAAAAATATTAATGAAGGACAAATTGTATAAAGCTTGGTGCTGATTTGATGAGAGCCTTGCGTGCCATTTTGCTGAAATCTTGCCACTAAAAAAATTGACCTTTGCAGTGGTTATGGACCTTATGGTCTTCTTTCCTTATTCCTTCCAAGTCCAATTCTTTGTAATTGACAATTAGCAATACTTTTTTCAAACAATTGAGAACAAGAATCATTTATTATTGTTCATACTTCATGGAGTTCTTTTCCAAAAATACCCTTAAAAGACTTATAAACTTGTTTAAATACTTTCAACAAACCATTATTACAAAAGGTTGAAAAGGTCACTTATGAAGAAAGTCTTTGTGAATGACACTTGTTCTCAATTACTTGAAAAAAGCATCACTAATTTTTAATTACAAATAATTGGACGACGAGATATGAATTATGTTAAAAAAGAATCACTAAAAACCAAAATTCCCTTCCGAACATGTTTTTCAGACGATTTTCATCAAGTCCTTGTACTCTGGTTCCGCAAGCTTCTACAAGTGCCGGTATGCACCGGAAGCTAATAGCTTCTTTTGACATCCATGACCTCCTCCATTGAGGATCGCATAAATCACTGATACAGGATGCTTCTTACACCTTCTAAAGATCTGATGATGAGAATTATAGGCATTGAGAGACGGTTCGAAGCAAGACAACAAGGATTCCAATGCCTTCCCCACATCTTTAGCAACAGAAAGCATTTTCAACTCCATTCGGGTGAGGGCCTTGAGAGATTTCACAGCTCCAATCGGGTGAGGACCTTGAGAGATTTCAAAGCGGTGGAGTAGTTGGAAAAGGTTGATTTGTTGCCGGAAATGGCCTGAATCCAGACAGTCGTTATAAATCCTAACCATTTTCTAGCGGGAGACATTGGAGATATCAAAACCCCATGTCTATTAGCACTGAATAACAGAAAATCCAAAGAAGAGATCATAACAAAATAGCATGAATGTAATCAATGAAATTGTAACAACAAATTGATATAGATGATAGCTTTGAGATGGTCTGAGAAACAATGCCATTTCTGCTTCTTCTCCGATGTCTGATCGTGCTTGTGAGGAAGAAGAGTTTGGTTTGAAGAATAGAGACGAGAGATAAAACTATCGAAGAGAAAAGAAATAATATATTATAAAAATGCCATCAAATCGAAACACGATTCGTCGCTTTTAAAAACAAAAAAATTCGGTTTTTAAAAATGGGGTTGTTTTCAATCGTTTTTCTGAAAAACGATTTGAAAACTCTCACTACCAAACAAGTTTTCGGTTTTTTGTTTTTAAAAACCGAAAAAACAATGTCAAACATGTTACCAAACACCCTCAAAAACAACAAAATTGAATTTGTAAACGTTACCAAACAGCTTCTAATGTTGTAACGGGGATAAAATTGTTTGCCGCAGTGGTCTTGCGGCAGACCTTGCTGTGGGCACGTCGATCCATGGGCCGCACGTCGAGGTTGGGATCTCTTTAGGAGGTGTGTGTGAGTGCGTGCTTCTTTTGGGAAATGGGCGATAGGGAGTTGCCACTGCCTAACGAGTTGCAGGCAGACACTTGTGTGTCTAGTGTTTGTCTATTAGGTGGTATGCGGCTTGAGATTCTGAATAAGTTCTCGGTTACAGCCCGGGGAAGTCTGTAGACGCTCCGGTCCGCCCTATCGGGTGATGAGTCCCATAGGTCATCCTGGTTAAGAGTCAACTTGATTACCTCACCCGATCATAATCCGATGTGCACTTTTTATTTTAGGTCTATGTGGGGACCCTTTAAGTGGTGTAGGTCCCCTTTCATTTGATTTTATCTTCTTTATTTAAGTGATCTTGGTATGATAAGGCGGGCCTTGTTGGAAGGTCCGCTGGATCCCAGATGGGCTAGCGTGTAGCCCACTTGTCCTTCATTTGGGCTTGGTCTAAACCTACAAGCTCTTTAAGGTTTTGGATTTTAAGTTAGATTGATTTTATTAGATTGAGGTTAAAAAAGGGTTTAAGATTAAGATTTATGACATTCAGTGGGCCCTCTGGGTGGGCCTCACTATAACCTTCTTTAGTTTTATTATCTTTGTTACGAAGGATGGACTTGGGGCTCATCTTCTAGACTTGGGCTTGAAAGCCTAAGATTTTTCAGGATTAAAGCACTAAAAAAAAAAAAAGGGTTTTTTGTGTCAAATATTTTGCCACAAATGGAAAGGTAGTAGCGAAAAGGACTAAATTGCGGCAGACCCACGACCTTCGCCACAGATTGTTAGTCGCTAATTCTATTTGCACGACGGCGCTTTCTTTTAACCCTTTTTCCTGTCGCGCGCAAGTCATTCTCCCTCTCCCGCGCATGTTCCCGTTTGCTTGCAACTAACAACACAAGATCAAGCCCTAATCAGGGCTCTACCGCTTCCAATCTGCCATTGTTAACTCTGGTTACACTGTTGGAAAACTCGGTCAGCATTGTAATCTGCCATTGACGACCCTATTAATCAGTACTGAAGTCTGCCGTTGTCGATCCTGCAGCAATTCGATCTGCTACTATCGGCACTCCAATCTACCATCGTCGACCTTTTGTTCTGTTGAGAACACAATCGTCTCTGCAATCTGCTATTGTCGAGCTTGATTGTGCTGTTGCAGATTGATTGGAGAAAGATTTCAACTCCAGGTAGACACTCTCTGCTTGCTCCGATTTGGTCCTTTAATGTCGTCTTTGTAGAAATGAAAAGCCCTTTGTATTTTTCTTGGGGCCGTGATGTTTTTGTTGAACATGAGTCTTCTTCTATTCAATCTTACGGTTTTTTTTTCTTTTTCCTTTTTTTTTCCCTTTGATTCCGTCATGCACAGGGTTGGAAAAACCTTTTTTTTTTTTTAACTTCTGTTCTCTGGCAGTTTCTTTTAATTTTATTCTTCAATTTTGAATTGGGGTTTCAATCCAAGGCTTTTATAACATCAGTTTATCTTTAGTATATAGATTGGAATTTATCTTTAAATGGTGTATCTTGTTAGACTAAATTTATTCAGGGATTGAAATACTCTTCCCATATATGTTTTCAATACATTTTGATCGATGTAAAGTTCCTATTTCCTAAAAAAAAAAATTCCTATCTGTTCTTCGTTGTTTGGCTTAATGTTTGCCTCACAAAGGCTATAAGAAATAAGAATGCCTCTTTGAAATATGTGGAAATGAAAAAAGAAGAGTATGAGACAAGTCACTGCACAATGCCATGCCCCATGGTATTTAGACAGTTGAAGCAAATCAAAATGATACATATGATTTTCATGGGATTGAAATTTTTTTTTTTTTATGAGTTTTTTCTTTTTCATCATCTATTCTGTTTTATTCAAAATTTGCAGATTAGTGAAGCTGTTGTTAGTGGGTGGTTATTCTTTCGCTATCTGGTTATTGGAGGTAAGATATGCATGCAAATTCATATTGTATTGATGTTTATTTATCTCATTTTGGAATTTTTACTTTCTTAACTAGGAGTATATATAATGTGTATTGTCCGCTGCATAAAACAAAAGGAAATCCCACCCTTGGGGCTTGATTGGATGCACTTAAGTCCCCTTAATTAGATCGTGTTTACCTAACTCCTCCATTGCACTTTATTTGATAGCAGAATGTAAAAGCAAAAGCAAAAAGTTTTTACATTAAGAAGGGAGAGTATTTGAGCTTTTAGGGGAAAGACCTTTCCTAAAGAGGAAGGTTGCTTGGAAATCTCATCTGCTTGTCAATTCTTGGTGATATAATATCAGGATTATCTGTGGTATACATTAACCACTACATAACACAAAGAAAAATCCCACCACTAGGGCTTGGATTGATGCATCTAAATCTTCCTAATTAGATTGTGTTTAGTTTACCCATTAGCAAGTTTTAGTCGTTGAATTACATTCTCGCTGCTTATTTTGTGACACTGTTGGCATTAATTGTATCTAATTAATGACTCCATCCGGTTTGGAAGGAGACAAATAAATCAAAGTCATCAGTGCCATCTAACCATCTACATACTACCATTTTACCTTGTTAGTATTTAAAAGACTGACCACACTTAAAACATAGATGAGATGAGATGGGTGTATTTTCTCATATCAGCATTAACATTTTTTTAAAAGAATTTCAATAGGATTTCATATTTGATGTGACGCTAGTGACTGCTACACTTAACATAGATGGGATGAGCTTGGTGTGTTTTTCTCATTTCAGCAATTCCATTTTTTTTTTAAAAGAATTTCAATAGGATTTCATGTTTGACGTAATGCTAATGTCTGCTTGATAACCATTGGAGAACACGAGCATTAATTTGAATGTGGGTGAGGGACAAGCTTGTAGCATTAGATAATCTAAGTCATCAAATGTCTCATCGGAGTATGTAGGTCATTGGAGGATGTATGTAGCGTGTGTGTGTGTGAGGACCTAGAGGATATTTAGCATCCGGTGGCAGCTTTTGGAATCACTCAAATTATATGGGGCTTTTTCCCAATTTTGGGGGTTTTTTTTTTTCTCACTTTTTTAGCATGAAATTGATTAGCTCAAAAGAATGAAGTTGTTTGCTTCTTGGCTGGCGCTTTGGACAAGGATTAAAATCCTCTCCAAAAGCCCTTCCATTCGCTTCTTGTTTGGGGCTTGTAAAAGTGAAATAGAAGAATCTCTGAAGCTTGCTGGTAATTGTGCCAGGGAGTTCCTTTCTGTTTGTTGGTTTTGATTTTTTTTTGATCGGTAATCAATATATATTATTATATTAATTTCTAGGAAAGAGTTTTATAATGCTTGACAAGGACTAGATTACAAGACTAGATTCAGGCTCTCAAGACCCCCTTAGTCTGAACACATTACACATAAGTGCAAGCCCTCCCCCCATACTCTGTACAGAATATAATGCTTAGGCAACATGTTTGTTGGTTCTGATTTAATAGATTGAAATCTTGCGTATGTGCTGGTTTATGAACAGTTTTAGATTTTGAAAAGGAGATTGGAATTCCAAAATCTTTAATTCATCCTGGACTAGGAGTATAGATAATAGTTTCACTTAATTTTTAGGGAGATGATAGACCCACAATATCTTTTTGGATTTCCCAACCTGTGCAAAATTATTGTTTTCCAGAAAAATGCTTTAACCATGATAGCACCTAGTGCGAATATGAGACATGGAAGTGTTTCCAAATCGTTATGTGGTAGTTGCATTTTCCTGGGGTGCTTTTTCAAATATGTTTGATCTTGGGGTTATCACACTCTAGTTGTCATTTTCTGTTGGAGAGTGAGTGGAGGACTATTGCTGTAAAATTTTCTCCCTAAGAAATCGGAACTTTTAGTTTTCTACGGTGAGCTGGCAGATGCTTCTCTAGCTTAGAAATAATGCTATATATCTGGAGTAGCATATAGGAACATTCTCTTGTAAAATTTCAAGCAAATGATGGTTTGTCATTGATGGAGTCTTGGCCAAAGGATAAACTAATCTCTATTGGTGGGGGAGGTGGTGGCTCTGCTTCAGCTGATGGTTTTTTGTGTATTGTACAATCTAAAAGCATTTAGAGTCCTTGTCAAGAATAATGACCTTGAAAATATTCAGGCCTATTTGACATTGCTTTCGAAAAGGAGAAACAGTTGCTTTGCGAAAACTGCCTCAGCTGAGAGGACAGCATCCGGTAAATGCATACATAAGAGCTTATACTGTAGAAGAATGATCCATGTTAGATTACCATTGCAGCTTTGTTATTGTTTATTTCAATCTCAGATTTCTTTCTCTCTTAAAACAATACATTTTTCTCTTTCCCCTATCAAATAATCACTGGTGGCAAGGCTACTGCAGTAGCACTGGACTGTTTTCTTAAAGTTTCTTTGGACATCATGGTTTTGTGATTTGTAAGTATGTTGTACCAGCCAACTCATTAAAAATAAGATTACTGCTGTCTATTATCTCCTGTTTACACTTTACATTATGACCCCGTTCATGGAAACAGAGTACCCAGCTTTTCATAAGGCATAATAGGATCTTGACCTTTGCCTAACCAAGTTAAAATTGCACAGATTATCAGTCTGACCTCTGATTCTTTCAAACCACAGACCTTTCTCCTGTTCATCATGGACATATAAAATTATTATAACATAAAGTATATCAATAATGAATACCATCTGTACAACACAATTAAACAAAGTAGGTAACACTTTTTTATTTGTGCATTTTTACCATTTTTTTGGGGGTCTTTGGCTCCCAACTTTAGCACAATGCAACTCTTCAACTTTTACAAAGAGGTTTGCTGAAGTGTCTTTGTTAGTAGAATCATTCTCTCTAAAAGACAAACAACGAGTAGATATGCATAAGCACTTATCCAGTAGAGGTTTTAATTGCTTGTCAACTTAATCAGAAATTTGAAACATGATTGACTGACTGATTTGCAGGAACGTCAAAACCAACAAGTTTGGGGTTGGCTGGTCTCTTTGTGACAAATTCTTATATGATGATATTGTTAAATTTATTCATTTTGTGAATGTGTGTCCTTGTTAATTGCAATTTTATCAAAGTGAACTCAGCAAGTGGTTGGTCCATACTCTTCATTTACATGCCTGTGGGATATTAGAATATTTATTTTCTTTCCTTTAGTATTGTGTTGCTTAGATAAAACTAGTGTCTACTATGTATTATAGGTTGCCTTATAATCTTTTCTTTGTTAAAAGTTGTTTCATTTTTTTTTTCTATTACAAGTTCTAAAGATATGAATGTATACATTTGATAATGGTGATAAAAGTCACTTGAATTGTTAGTTGAAATAAAGAGTGAGGATTATTTGCAACCAAATCAACAAAGAAGTGAGAGCTTTGAGGAACAACATACTCTCCTATGGATAAGTCTTGGATGAGGTATATAACTATTAAATTTTATTTGGTTAATTTAGACTCTTTTATTTTGTATATGTCTTATTGATATACTAATATAATTCTTATTTTCTAGCTTAAATAGGGCAACCAATGAATTCCTTGATGGTGTTCAGGGTTTTCTTCAGTTTGCATTTGATCATAGAACCAATATTGGGGAACAATTGAAGTGTTCGTGTCCCAAATGCAATAATGTGTTATGGCATCATCGAAATACAGTAGAAGACCACATTTTGAGGCATGGATTTGCTAAAATTATAGGACATGGTATCATCATGGAGAAGATATTTTACAGTTAGCAACGTCTACTAACAATTTGGGGAATAATGAACCTAGTGTGACAAGAGATGATGGTATTAGTGACTTAGTACATGATATTTTTGGGAATCAGAACTTGCATGAATTGCCAAGTGGTTTTGGAAACCAAAACTCGAATGAAGAGTCAAGTGGTGTTGGGAACCAAAACTTGGAAGGACAAGAAGCTGAACACCAGCACAATGAACATACTAATAACTTCTCCAAATTAATGGATGAATATGAGCAAGAATTAAGGGATGTGTGTCCCTTCCATCTCTCAATTTGTTGGATGGGCTCTCTTTAAAGAAAGAGATGGGGCCCGATAAGCCCACACCCAATTTCTCAGCCAAACCATCTAAACTATCCAAGCATGCATTTTATTGGGCTTTAATTGGGCCTCAAAGGGTATGACCCTTCATTAAGATTTGTTTAATTAATCAAAGTGAGTTGGGTTGGGATGGGTGGGCCCAGTAGGAAGGTCCATCAGTACTCCATTAGGGCCCACTGGGCCCAAGGCCCATATTGGGTTATGGGAGAGCCCAAAACCATATTGGATTTATTTGATTTAGTTAAAAGGGACTAAAAATAACTAAAAGAAAACAAAATCTGAATTTTCTGATTTTTCTGGGCTTGGTGGAAAAGACAGTTCGCCCAAACCCTAATTCTTCATGATCGAAATTATATTTCGGTCATACTTATTCTATAAAAAATATTGCTTAATCGAACTGTGTTTTCGATCAAGCATGAAAATACCAAGATTTGCAATTTTCAGTTAGGGTTTGGGATCCTTGGTCTCTTGGGGTAACCAGATCTTCTGTGGGCCCTGGGGCAGGCCCACAGTGGTCTAAGATTGGGGTTTTGACCTAATTTACTAATGATCTTGAATTTTAAGCCAAGGAAGAGGAGGGGATGAGGCTAGGGGCCTTCCCCTCCTTATTGGGATGAAATCCCAACAACCAAAAGAGGCCAGAAGGTGTCTCTTTTATAGTAAAGTGGCTACTCATTCTCTTCTAAATAAGAAAAGAAAGAGGGACCCGATAGGTCTTGCCAAAATCCAACCGGCCACACCATTTACATATTTAAAAAATAAAAACTAACTAAGCATTAATATGGTCAAAATGTAATTTAAAATACCTTAGCCCCGATTGGTTCAATGAATTGGAATTGGAATTAAGAATTATAATTCCAATTCTACTTCATCAAGAATTGGAATTTGGTAAAATTGAATTTATTATGATTGGATGGTAAGAGAATTGAAATTTGGAATTATAATTCCATGAAGAATTGATTTAAAATCCAATTCCACTGATCGGATGAACTTATGAAGAATTGATTTCTATCATTCCCATGTTAATAATAACAACACAAGTGATTGATTATCATGACATATCAAGTCTATATTTTAAAAACTGATAATAATATAAGCTTTAACACTAAAATTAAAATAACAATGTATTTGACCGCATTATTAATATTCATAAACCATCCAAAAAAATAACAGTCTAATTACTAAATACTAATCTATATCTATACTATAAAATAAAAAACTATTTAAGTATGCATCTTTATCCACTTCTTCCTAAATTCAATTGGAAGGCATGAAAAATACTCAAACTTCCGTGGATCACTTGCCAGAAAATCAACCGCCTTGATAAGTTGTGACATTTCAAGATCTAGAACCTTGGAGACCTCTTCAAATACTACTTGTGCACTCACTTTAGCAGGCTCATTATTTAAGGCTCTATCAATTGATTGGGCCATGTGGGAAACTGCAGTTGCCAATGTGTCACTTGTACGGTTTCTTTTCCTTAAGGATTGCAAAAGTGATGCAGATGATGGCGCCTGTCGACGAGATGAAGAACTGGATGTCGGAGAAGGTAAATCACTGATATCTATATCATCAAGACTAACATTATTATTAATGTCAGCTCCATCATTAGCCACAAAAGCTTGTTCTGCCTCTTCACCATGTTCTACACCATCTCCATTAGCATGATCCTGCCCACAAATGATGCTCAAGTCATCCCAGTTGTCAATCACTTTTGACCGGTAACACTTTGCTTCCACATGAGACTGTTAACAATAAAATAAAATAAATAAAATTAGTACAAGGTAATATACTTTTGTAAATATTTAAACATTAAACTAAATTATAATATACCTGACAAAAAGCATTTCACACGTTTTCATCATCAACATGAACCATATTCTTGGTGTTGTCCCATCCAAAACCACTTTGCTTGATAATCTCACTAACAATGCGGTAGTGTTTGTCCCAAGTTTTGAGACGATATTTAATGTTATCTTTAGAAATTGATACACCACATTGATCTTTTAAGGCATTTATAGCTGCAGTAAAGGCTGGAGACTTCCATCCATTTGGTGTTTTATTTCCAAGGTTATGTTGATCAAGGAGAATAGTGGTTAGAACACGATCCATTTCTATTGTCCATTTAAAATATGATTTTCCTTTCTCTCTTACATTTTGAGCTTGGGATTGAGATCTACCACTTTCCATCTGTAATAATCTACACAAATATTAATATAATAGTTACTTAAAACAATATGCAATTGTAATTTCATAAATCATAATAAATATTGAGCCATAAAAATTTTTGATAGCATACACAGGAAATGATATTTTCAAAAATAAATTAAAACCACCAAGTATGAGGAGATATAAACCAATAGCACAATTCAATTTAATTAACAAAAGGAATTTCTCATGTGTTCAAGAATTATAAAAAAAAAAGTCAAAAGACTAAATAATGCTAAATTAATCTATAACTTTAATTTTTGTTCCTTTGCCTAGCTTGATAGTCAGCATACATGCTCTGAGCTAAATCATCTCGAAACTTTGTCCACTCATTTGTAACTTGAACACTTGTTATCAATACTTCATCTAACTCTTCTGGTATCTGTGGCTCTGATGATAACTCTTCATCAACTTCTCTTAAAAGGCTATCATCTATCTCTCGATGCTCGTCTCTTATGAAGTTGTGTATAACACAACAAGCATTGATTATCCGCACCTAAATTTATGCATAAAAAGATGTTACTTAAACAATCAATTTCTATTACAATTTTTTTTATGAAAAGTTTATCACAATCACTATCTTAGTTTTCACATCAAAGAATGATGGAGTTCTCAAAATGGCCCATCGCTTCTTTAGCAAACCAAATGTTCTTTCAATCACATTCCTTGCTGAAGAATGGCGAAGATTAAATAACTCTTTGTAGTTATTTGGATTATTTCCACTTACAACCCATTCATTAAGGTGATAACGAGTTTGGCGATATGGAGCTAGAAAACCAGGACCATTTGTGTATCCTGCATCAACTAGATAGTATTTTCCTATAATCGATGGAAAAATCAACAACTAAATAAATCATAAAAAATCATGAAATCAAATAATTAAGGTTTGAAAAAAGTACCAATGGGAACAGATAATGGACAAGATCTAGTAAGGGCATTTCTTAGCACCCTAGAGTCTGAAGCTGATCCTTCCCAACCAGGTAATACATAAATAAATTTCATGTTGCGGTCACATACTCCTAAGACATTCGCAGAAATATCTTGCTTTCTATTTCGATATCGACCTTGATCTTGAAGTGGAACGGTTACTTGGATATATGTTCCATCTAAAGCTCCAAGGCAATTCTGAGGAAAAGAGTAAGAAATTAGTTTTCTTAATTTGTAAACAACTAATGTAACTACGTATCGTGTACAATTTTTTTGTTTACCTTAAACCATTTTCATTTGTCATCTTTAGAATCATTTCCAACGTTATCTGTCACTTTTATGAAATCCTTCGTTAGTTTGAGCACTCCCCTTAGAACAAAACCAAAATGTCTGCTAATTGTCTCTCCCGAACGGATAAAAGTACCCTTAATTACTCGAAACTTGACATCATGGGCAAGGACATGTAGGAACATTGAAACTGATTCTTCTACAGTGATATGCCTTGTGTCATATAATCCTCCCCTTCCGCGTAAGATTTCACATAGCTTATAAAATGCCCTTTTTGTAAGTCGTAAATTATCATAACACATTATATCATTTGCACCATACAAATGTGTTAAATATAGTTTCCTTAAAATATCATTATTTTCAGTTGGTCCTTTCACAATATATTTTTCATAATGCCAAATTGTAATTGCCATAACAGTACAAGCAAGTGCATGTAAAATAAGTTTCTTCTTCTTCTCTTTTGTGTCATTGTTGGCATGAATACCAATCAATCTATTATCCATCTGTAAAGCAAAAAATTGCATATCAAACAACATATTAATCATGCATTTTGACAGTACACACCAAAGCACATACATGCACATATATGGAATTTAGTGTAAAACAAATAAAAAAGAAAAACATAGCACATAATAGCAGCAAAAATATACAAATAAGAAAAGTTAAGACAAAATAGACGAAGAAAAATATAGGAAGAGAATATAGTACACACCGGCAACGTTTGAAGGTACTAGTTGGGTATCACTTTGTTTGCAACAAAGACAATGATCACGTGAGAGGTTGCTGAAAAAGAAATTGTACAACATCAATTTAAAACATAACATTAGAGAGAGAGAAGAAGAAGAAGAAGAGAGTCTTCAAAATTCTGCTTGCATTTCTAGATTTACAAAATATAATTCTCATTTGAAATGATTTGGCTCCTCTATTTGCAAGAGAGGCCATAGATATGTTGGGCCAGGAGGGCCTAATATTTGCAAGAGAGGTCACAAGAAAAGTGATTGTTATCGGTTCGGTTTGACATTGATTTTTAAAATGTGATTGTTTGACGATAACGACCAAGACCGGAGAGATCACAAGAAAAGATGACCAGAAAAATACCCTCCTAATATTTGCAAGAGAGGTCACAAGAAAAGTGATTGTTATGGGTTCGGTTTGACATTGATTTTAAAAATGTGATTGTTTGACGATAAAGACCAAGATCGGAGAGATCACAAGAAAAGACGACCAGAAAAATAGTGGTAGAAAGAGACGACCAGAAAATTAAAAGTAAGGAAACAGAGATGACCAGAAATTATGCAAAAGGACGACCACATATTGCTAGAACAAGAGGAATTAAGAAGAAAAAAAACTTATGCCAAAAGACGACTAGATTGCAAACTTATGCCAAAAGACGACCAGATTGCTTGAAAAAGAGGACTGAAAAAGAAAAAAAACTTATGCCAAAAGATGACCAGAAAAAGGAAGGAAAAGAAGACGACCCAAAGAAAAAAAAAACCAGAAGAAAAAGATAGGAAAAGACGACCAAAAAAGGAACAGAAAAAGATTATGAAAAACTTGAACAACAGGTGAATTCTTTCATAGGAAAAGATTATGCAAAACCAGAAAAGGAACAGAAAAAGATTCTTCTTCTCTCCGTTGTTTTCCTATGCAAGACTTGTTTGCAACCAAGTCATTGGAATTCTTTCACCGGTCTGACCTTTTCTTTAGCCCTCTTGAACAACAGGTGAAGAAACCTTGGAGCAGGGTGTGACATCTTGGCTATTTGAGTGGGCGGGTGAATGGGTAATCTCACTAGGCGAGAATGTACATATGGTTGGGATCCCACAACGCTTGGGGATGCTATAAGTAGTCTTGAGATCTCCTACTAAGCAAGAGGCCTTTTAAGGCATAACACGGGACTAAATTCCCTTGGAACCCTGAAGTTAAGCGTGCTCGGGTGAGAGCACTGCTAGGATGGGTGACCACTGGGAAGTTTTCTTGTGTTATCCCTTAAGAACAAATCCGTGAGGGCCCATTGGGCCCAGAGCGGACAATATCTTGCTGGTTATGGGTCCGAGGTGTTACAAATGGTATCAAAGCCTGCTCTGACCGGAAAGTGTGGGGGTTCGGCCCAACGCGAGGACGCGTTGTCCCATGGAAGGGAGTATGTGACATCCTGGCTATCTGAGTGGGCGGCTGTGATGTGGGTGGGGTGAGAGACCTGGGCGAGCTACCAGGCGATGATGTGCATATGGTTGGGATCCCACAACGCTCGGGGATGCTATAAGTAGTCTTAAGACCCTTAACTTAGCAAGATGCCTTTTAAGGAGCAACACAGGACTAAATCCCCTGGGAACCCTAAAGTTAAGCGTGCTCGGATGGGAGCACTGCTAGGATGGGTGACCCCTAGGAAGTTTTCTCGTGTTATCCTTAAGAACAAATCCGTGAGGGCCCGTGGGCCCAGAGCGGATAATATCTTGTTGGGTATGGGTCTGGGGCGTTACACAGGGGGAATCCTCTTAGCAAGAAAAGACGCAAATTGGAACCAATAGAGCACAACGAAGGTTTTCATTGGAAACAAATTGGAAACAATGGACCACAGGGTTGAGCTACAGCCAATAACCAACGGGAATAGACAAAGGAAGCTCGAGAAAAGACGCAAGAAGACCATTAAGGAGGAAACCAGTTTAGGTTTGCTTGTGATATTTTTAAGTGTTCCAGGTGTTTAGGTCATCACAGTTCAGGCGAGGACAGAGACCTCAGAATATTAAATTTATTGCTGATTAGCTGAACTCTGTTCTCATTGCGGCTTTGACTTCACCTTCTATTTGTAATTATTAGTGGTTCCGTCTTTATCTCATTGCGGCTCTGAACTCTATTCTTATTGCGGTTCAGTCTTTTATCTGAATCTTTGATTTCATCTTTGGAAAGAGGAAAAAAATTATGCAAAAAGATGACTAGAAAAAGGAAGGAAAAAAAGACGACCAAAAAAAAAAAACCAAAGAAAATGATGGGAAAAAGGCGACCAGAAAAGAGAAGAAAAAACTACAGAAGAGAGAGGACATTGTTTGACATTAACGGCAAAGACAACCGGAGATATCGCTAGAAAACGATGACTCGAAAAGGAAAAAAAAAACAAAACGATTGGAGAAGATGGCTGGAAAAAGAAAAGAGAAAGCTTACCTGTTTTGAAGTAATGGAGATATCGCTAGAAAATGATGACTGGAAAAGAAAAAAAAAATAGAACAAACGATTGGAGAAGATGACCGGAAAAAGAAAATAGAAGGCTTACCTGTTTAGAAGTAATGGAGAGGAACGAGTTTCTCAACCTGTTCAAAAGAAAACGTTAACACAAACTATCGATGGGTTAGTTTCCGTATTGAGTCTATCGACTTCCCAATTCTTATCACAAATCCTAAATTCTCTCCTCTTGGGATAGGGATTAGGTAAGCTAAAAAATAGCTTATAACGTAATTCAACAGAATTTGTAACAATTCTAATTCCAAATCTCTATTGTGCTTCCAAACATGAGATTTGGAATTTAAGCTCACAATTCCAATTCCATACTGAATTCTTGCCCCAATTCTTTGAACCAATCAGGGCCTTAGAGGAGACTTATGTGTGTGGGTGCAAACATGGAATATGCATGGGAGTGTGGGAAAGAGTGGAAAACCTTGGGAGACACATACTTTTAGATCATAAGATTATACATGTGCAATATGCTTGTGTTGAGTGTAGAAATCCCAAGAGATTTGACTAAAGGCATGGAGTAAGCAAACCTACTAATGTTACCATGATATGTTACTCTTACCTCTTATACCCATGCAAGACCACCAACTCATGCAATTACACAACATGGGATGAATGATGCTAAGATGTAAACTAGAAGACCAAGCAAATAAAAGAAAGGTAATGGGGGTTTTAAAGGGTACAATAGATGGAGAAGGGAAGAACAAGCTCTTCCTTTAAATGTAAAAGTTAACAATGATCTAGGATGACTCTTTAGGTGATGTTGTTGCTCCCTCTCATCCTCCCATTTACCTCACCCTTCTCCCCTTACGATAGGAGCATCATCTTAGAAAGGAAAATGAAGAAGTGATGAAGGGACATGGGGGGAAGGAGCAAGATAAACTAGGAAGCTAAACATATAACTCAAAATATGCTTATAATGTCATGAATCTCATATATGTTACATAAAATGAGAAAAGAGGCTTACCTTGGAAGAAGTAAACTTCTTTGAAGTGTCTTGGAGATCCTTTGAGAAGTGGACAACAACTGGAGCCCTCTTCTTCAGCTTCCAAGTGTTTCCCAAGCTTTAATTTTGGTTAAAGTGGAAGAAAGGTGGATTGGGTGGTGATTTGAGGGTGTTTGGAAGAGATTAGGGTGCTTGGGGAGTGGCGAGAGGGGTTAGGAGAGAGGGGTGCACGTGGGAGAGGAGTGGGAGAAGCCAAAAGCAGCTAACCCCTTGAAATGAGCTGCTATTTGCCTTATATAGGCAAAAATAATGTGACCGAAAACTCAGTTTGTTCACATTATTTTTATGTATAGTCGAAATATAATTTCAGCTATACATAACTTATTTGTGACCGAAATATAATTTCGGTCACATTAACATCCAATTAGCAATGATTTGTGTCAGGGATTCGTGCAGAGAATCCTGACACGAAAATCCATAACCTTATCTTAGAACCGAAATTAAATTTCGGTTATAAATATTTTATGTATAACTGAAAAGTAATTTCGATTATTTTTAGATATTTTTATATTTTTGCTTTCTCTCCAATTTGCTTGAGATGATGTTTGATTCCTCATTAATGAGAAAATCCGGATTTTTTTTAATTTAATTAATTAATTAATTAAATGAGATATTTTAGAAAATAATACTATTTTATTTGAGATATTTTGCTTTTGTGTTTTATCTTCTCTTTATTTTATCCTTTTGTCCTTTAATTTGCCATTTTTGCCACGTGGACAGAATTTCTGCATTTATTTACAATTTTGCCCTTAGGGTTGTTATGCTCATATCTCCTTCATTTGGACTTTGATTCTGACAAACTTAGTTACGTTGGAACCGTGTCGAGATTTTCTGTCCATTGGAATAGGGTATGACAGCCAATTAAAGCTTGATTAGAAAACCAATTTCTGCTCCCTAGAGTTTGACCTGTCTTTTAGGGCTTTCATTTCTAGCTTTCCAAGGGGTACAAAAATGAGGTGCTTACACCTGCAGCATCCTACGGATGCTGTTAACTCACATTTTTAAAAAAGTGAAATGTTAGTTGAAGTGACATTTCACTTTTTTAATATGAAAAATACAGCATTTGTGGGATGCTACACATGGCAGCATTTGCAGGGTCTGCCGCAGCCCACAGACGATATCAACCCATTGTAACGTACAACATCTGAAAATATAAAAAAGAAAAAAGGAAAAAAAAACCCCTAATTCGGAAATGGTACATGCGACAGATCTCTTTTCACCTGCACAGATTACTGGAGTTAAATGCCGAAGACTATTTCATCCTGTTCCGTCATGTTTAACGGCCCATTCTCAACTAAACGACAAGATCCCATGTAAGCGCCAAGGCGGGAAACACGATCATGAAAGGAAGAAAGAGTCCACAAGCCAGACTGAAGGAAGCCCTAAGGCGGGAAACGCAAAAACACAAACAGAAGAAAGAGGCTTCAGACGTTCGGACACTGGTTTGCTCCGATGCCTCTATCCCTTATTTTACTTTGTTTATTTACGTTTAGATTTGGGGAATTTGGGCGAAATCGCCTGTGCTCATTGTTTTGAGTGGCCTAGAAGCGACATGCTTTGGCAGGAATTGCAGAAACAAAACGAAAATTAAGCCATGGTGGAAAGAAGAGAGAGAATGTTAAGGGCATTTGTTGTTATTTGTTAAAGTGGGAGTTACACAGTTGCTCGAGCTTTGAGTAGAGCTGTAAGTTTTGCCCGGCCCGCCCTAAACCCGCCCAGCCCAGCCCAAATTGTAGCCCAATCTAAGAGTTCAGTTTAGGTTTGGGTTCGGTTCGGGTTTAATTTTAAGCCTGGACTTAAGTTCGGGTTGGGCTCGGGCTTACACTTTACGGCCCGAAGAACCCAAAAAGCCCGACTATAAAAACCGCATAACTCGTAAAAACCCTCCTATCCACTGATTCCACTCCCGTTTTTTCTAGGGAAAATTACGGTACGGTCCCATTTTTTGTTTTTTTTCTTTTGTAATAAGAAAAGAAAAGATTTTTTGATCTATGTTATTTATTGTATTGTATGACAACTCCAGAACTTTTTTACAAAGTTTTTGACCATTTAAGCCTTCAGCATCTCCTTTTCTTCGGTAAGTGAAGCAAGACAAATTTGGCCCCCTCATCTCGAGAACCAATCTTCAATCATTAAACCGGTCAACCCTCTGCTTAAACTAAACCAGTCCCCAAGACCAAACCAGACGTTGAAACCCTCACCCTTCTCCACTGTCCGACCTTTCTTCTTCCTTATTCCGGCGAGAGCAACTGGCGACGGGATCTTCAGGTGGCGGAGTCTACCAGTGGTGGTGAGACCCTTCTCCCTTCTTCTCCCTATTCTCTACTTCACATTGTCGTCATTCAAAACCCTATGTTTCAAGTTCTTCGTTCACTTATATCTAGCAAGCAATGTGCACCCATCATGCTGCGTTTGGCGTAATGTTTCTTTCTATTTTTATTTACTTATACTCTGTTCGCCCCTTCTGAAATTTATATCTATTTGCTTGGAATTAGAATTTTGAGTTTCTTGTTTCTGTTTTTCTCATTTAGTTTCTCCTAGATTCAATATTTTCGTTGGCTTCTTATTCTCCTTTCCGGAGAATTTCTTAAGTCTTTGCGCATTCTATATGCGAATTTTTGAATTTCGTCTTTCTCTTCTTGTTTCCCCTATCTTCGTCTTCATTTTTGACTCTTGTTAATTTGATTCACTTTCAGCATTTCTGGTTTTTCTATCATTAGTTTATTATGGAAGTGATTTCTATTATTTGATGATATATTTAGTGGTTTTTTTTATGGATCTTGTGTTTGTTACTTAATGTACCTTGCCCTCTTAAACCCTGAGCAGTTATATTTGCATTTCGTCTTTCTCTTCTTGTTTCCCCATATCTTCGTCTTCATTTTTGGCTCTTGTTAATTTGATTCACTTTAAGCGTTTCTAGTTTTTCTATCGTTAGTTTATTATGGAAGTGATTTCTATTATTTGATGATCTATTTAGTGGTTTTTTTTATGGATCCTGTGTTTGTTATTTAATGTAGCTTGCCCTGTTAAACCTTATTTTGGTTGCTTGCTTTTAGATTTTTGACAATCATAAACACGTGATCCGTTGTAGATTTGGACTTCTTCACTACACAGTACACTCTACAATAACATAGAAATATCATTCCTTTGAAGAGCTATTGGTTCCTAAAATTGAAGTGTTATTTCTTTTGGGCGTTGAAGTGTTGACAAAATACCTTTTTTGATGAGTACTGAAAATTTGTATTAAATAAAAAATATGGAAAAGATTTGACAGCATACTTATTATTATGATTATTATTATTTTTTCTATTATTGGTAGACAATCAATCAAGCCATTGAAAATTATATGCATGATGCAATTCTGCTTGGTGCTATGTGGCACATCTTTGGGCCATAATCTGTTGACCCAATTGGTGCTTTTCTACACTTTGTTATTGCAATCAGTAAACTGTGTCTTTCTTATCTCTTAATTTTGGAGGTTACTAATCCAGAGTATCCATAGGCAACTTGGATGTTATTCTGTTTGGTTTTGGAACTACTAACATGCCTGCCACAGTAGAAGTGAGAAAGACAGCAGAATGCCTAGATTGCTCGTCCAATACAAGCTGCTGAACAAGGAAGGTTTGGGTTACCTAATTTTAGATTGGGCTAAGCCCGAACTCATTAAAACCCGGCCCAACCCCCCCTACTTACAGCTTTAGCTTTGAGCCTCTGCCCATTTGGTGGTGGCTAGATTATGTGAGGCGAAAGGGGTTATGTTCTGTCGCAGCAGCTTTTAATTGGCTGTTGTGACAGATCAGAATGTGTCATGTGGAAGAATGATTTGGTCAATTTAGAGCGTCCATTTTGACCTGTGGACAAAATCTTTAGTCGGAGTGGATGTTTATGATGTTTTAATGCTTCTTTAGACCTGGAAAGATTTTAGTTCTTGGATGAGGTTGCTGCCAAGTGGAAAATTTCTCTGGGTCTGAAACTTAAATGTTACATATGGAAACATGGAGTTGATGTGCTGCTAGTGATTAATTTGATGGCAAGAAAATGCTATAAGTGGCAAATTAAGATTGTCTCCTTTGATCCATTTTATGTAGTTAAGTTTTTGATTTGCAATTATTAAAAAAAACAGAAGTTTTTTATTTGTAAATGTTTTGTCTAGCTTACAAGGTATATTTTCCTAACCTGAATTTGTATTTTGCTGTTTAAGGTAAATCATAATACAGAGATATGGCCAAGGGAGAAGTTGAGAATGGAAGAGATGATACGTTAGTTGATGGGCACGAGGCTGAACATGGGCAAGGGAATGCTGTTCCCGAAGGATTTGATGCTAACTATCTCAGAATTTATTATGGTAATGTTCTCTAAGATCCGATGATTCGCTTGTTACCCTGGCATTCTTTTGGTCTAATTCTTGATACTTGTTTTTCTTAAATGATTTGATTTCCTCTTGAGTTGTTATACCATTTTAGGAATATACATGGATGTTTATATTCCTAACATGGAAGTTTTTACTTAATCATTGTTTCTTAGAATTGAGGACATGTTCTAGATGTGTCATAAGCTTTATGTACTGATTAGATTCTTGAAGGGAATCTTCATTTACACTAGATGTCCATTCCTTCCCTTTTCCTTAAGATGGGCTGAACTCAGTGAAAGCTCTTCTTCTAAAATGAGCAGTGCAATAATACACATTCTGCGTTTTGTTACAAGAGTGATCATTAAGGAAGCTCCATTGTCCATGTATCTTTCAGTTTGTTATTTGCAGCATCTATTCATGATGCCGATAAAGTTTGTAACCAGTCCAAACCAATTAACTGCTTTGCACAATAAACACCACGCTTGCCTACCTCCAAGGGCACCAAAAAAAAAAAAAAAGATGAAACTATAAAAAAGGAAATGAATCTGGTTCTAGCCCCAAAATGAATGGATAAGCCGAAAATCTTGACTCATAAAATGCCTTTCCATGATTGAATGGTGGTCGGGGGATTATGAAGTTAGCACAAAGGCTAATGTTTTGGAATCCCACCTCCTTTTTTATGTGTTTGTATATTAGTTTGTGTACAATGAAGAATATGATATTGCGACCACCTTAACTGGGTCAGTTTCCATATATGACGTTTGCTATGTCTACATTAAATTGCATAGTCCCATTTCTGGTACAAGGGTCCTATAAATTTGGTCAGCTCACAGCAAGTTTCATTTGTGACAGGGAAGCTGTTTCCTCATACTGAGATTTTTAAATGGATGTCCTATGGAAATGGTATTCAAGTTTCCTGATGAACCTGATAGTATGATACTATCATCTATTTCTTTATAATTTCCGCTTTCTCTCTTTCAGTTTGATTAGCCTTTTCACTTATAACATTGTCCCTTGGTTCCTTGTTTGTAGATGGGAAGCACCCTGCCTGTGACCAGTCATACTTTGGTCGACGAGAATTTTCCTTCACTCTGGATAATGATATTTACCTGCGCTTCCAGTCATTCAACAGTGAGGCAGAATTGGAAAATTCCATCAAAGAAAAGTGCCCCTTTAAAATTGACATTGGACCTGTTTACAGTGTCAATGTATGATATGAATACTTGTTTTTAGTGCTAAAAGTATCATTTATCAGCATATGACTTTAATTGAAAATTCTACAAGGAAAAGCTTGACAAAGCATTTTGAACTCGTGACTAAAAAGAGGAATTCTTTTTTACTTTTAACATTTGTCATTGATAGAAAAATCTGAAGTTTTTTCTCTTGGATATGCATGTCTATTGTATGTAGAACTTGTATGTAAATGTGCATTTAAGTGAAGTAAATCATTGCTGCTAATGTTCCTGGCCCTGCTATGGTGTTCTGATTTTATATCATGATCTTAATTAAGAAATTTTTTTTTAAAGAGATATGTCTCTCTTAATTTTGTAGTCCCCTTGTGGCTATTGCTGAGTATGAATCAGCTGACTAATTTATTTTTTGTTTTACTTTGATAAGAGTTGTGGGCCTCATGGCATTTGTAAGAATATTTCATGCTGATAGTTAGCTGTGTTTCTGGAATCATGTTTAAGTGTGTTTTTTTTTCCTTTTAATGGTTGCCCCTGTTTGGCTTGCCTATTGACCTGTTAAGTTATCTTTTGGATCATGTTTATTACAGCCTGCTAAGAGGCATGCATATGCACAAGCTGGTGATAATGTTTTCACTCCTGTTGAAAGGGAGCTAATTTTTGATATAGTAAGCTGATCATCCACCTTTGCAATTGAACATGTATTTTAATTGCCTTTGTCTGATTATTAGATGTTTGATGCGTACCTAACACATTTTCTTGTACAGGACATGACAGATTATGATGATGTCCGATATTGTTGCTCGGGAGCTGATATTTGCTTGGATTGCTGGCCATTAATGACTATTGCTATTAAAGTGATTGATAGCACCCTAAGAGGTAGGAACTAGTGCGTTTTTCTTTGCTTTTTAAATGGCTCATTTTATAAAATTCAATCTGGGCACCAAAGGTCCCCTTTTAAAATAAAATTTAATTAACAGGGATTCCACCAGCGGGTGGAAGATTTATAATTTTTGATATGGGTGTTTTGGACATAGATGAAATCTTACCCTTCTCTAAGTATTAAACGTCACAATGCAACAGGGCAAGATGAACCATATTGCTTAAACTGCATTGCACTAAGTCCCCCACCTTAGTATTCTTTCTTTTGTTTTGGCAATTAGCCATTGCTATCTCGTTCTTCTTCTTTTTGGATTGGAAGTCACAGGCAATAAATTATTAGTTTATTGTCTGAAATTCCACTATGAGTTCCTTCATTATGTTCTCCAATTTATGCACGTGTCTCCTTATTAGCTTTCCAAAATTTGGTTTTAAAAGTTGATTCCATAGCGTTGATTGCATATTATAGGTTGCTCCATTACCGTCTATTTCAGTTTTGGTTTGAATCAAAATTTGCACTCTTGGAGTTGTTATGGGTGCAAAATTTGCTGCATTTCACTTGATTAGCATGTGATGTTGGAGCCTTAAGGTATGAGGCTTAAGTCTCCTGAGCGTGAATTTTTCATTAGGCAAAACACTGAATAAGTACATACAATATAATATAATGTATGGCTTGAATAAGAAATTTAGGGTGCAGTGGGAAAAAAAATTATAATTCCAAAATATACAAGAACATATTTCATGAATCCTATCTAGTTTCAAAACGAGCTATCAAATGAAGTTCTCAAACTTCTAGAAGCTATGATTAACTTTTGTTCATATGGAAATTTTAAACAATAGTTGGCCGTCATTTCAAATTGAAAGTTTTAGATGGGATAGTTGTATCCAGGTCACAAAGCTATTAAAATGCAAAATCATATCCCTTCCATATCTATAATGGATCTTTGATTCTCCAGAAGGTTTTAGAAAATGAGAAAACTTATCATAAGAAGTATAAAATATTAATTTTTTAAAGATTGCAGTATTGTTTTGCTGCAAAATTGCTGATTTAGTTGGAGAACCTTATGGAGGACCTTTATTGATTTTAATGGAGAACCTCGTTCCGTATGAGGTTCAAAATTGCTGATTTTGATGGAGAACCTCATTTTATATGAGGTTCAATACTCAAACATAATGGAGAACCTTAAGGCTTGAGTTGTGAAATGCCTTAATGGAGAACCTTGTTTTGTATGAGGTTCCATACTTTAAATTTGCTGCAAAATTTCTGATTTAATGGAGAACTTCGTTTTGGATGTGGTTCAATACTCAAACATAAGGAGAACCTTAAGGCATGAACTGTGAACTTCATGTGAAAACCATAGTATTTGAGCCTCAAGGTTAAGTCTCAAGGCACAAGACTCAATAAGCTTTTAAAACTCCATTTCTAATATCTTGGCAGGTTCTGAGATAAGTTCAGTTTCATCATTTGAAGTCCTTGCTTGCTTGGGAGCACTATGTTATGTTGTTGCTAAAGACAGGAGAGATATTAGATCACTTTTATCTTGGGTTCTTGACCTCTGCATTATTAACTTTGAGAACAATTCTACTTTTTGCCCGATCCTTCTTTGAAAGTTTCCTTCTCATTTCCCTCTTTCATAATTGGAAAACAAAAGGGAATTGAGAATTATCCCCATAGAAATAATTATGGTCATATTTCACGGACTTGTTTGCAACAATTTGCAGTATCACAGATATTTCTGGGAGAGGAATTTCTGCCATCTTCCTTTATTGCACTTTGCCATATCCTCTCACGACTGTCTTTCAAAAGAACAATGATCCAAACCCTGGCAAGGCTAGCGTGAGTTAGATGCGTAGTAAGGCCACTGTTTGGGACCTTGTCTATGACATTTGCAGTTGATGTTAGGTAATAGGTAATGATCCTGGTAAAATATACCAAAAGTTGTGGCAAAGAGATTCAGAGGGCAACATTTGACAGCAGTTTTTTTTATTTTAACAATAGTTGTGAGCTTGATTTGAAGTTTGGTGATCGTTCAATAAAGAAAAAGGTCGCCTTTGATGTGATTGTTGCCATGAAGCCAAAATAATATGCAGTTCCCTGGCCAGAAACAATGAAAAAGAAAGGAATCTGGCGGAGAAACCCTAGGGACTAATGTTCTTTCAGATTTCTGTAAGCTGCAACGAATTATTTAATTCATGTCATAAGGGATAGTTGTAAAAGAACTTCCTAACCAATGATAAACAAAATAGTAAAAATTTGACTCAGTATGCCAGAAATCCTAAGTATGATTGGTGTGAGTGAAATCAAGCCTTTAAACACTTTGGAATAGTAAGATACCACATGCTTCCCAGTGAACAACATTTGGTGTACTCATTCTAGGTAGTTTTCACTATGGAGCGAGTAACCCCTTTTCCCATTTCAGTGTCTCAAACTTTGATCCAAATATCTCTTTCTATATTTGCTTATGCTTTACCAGCAGGTAGCGCCTCTCTCTCTCTCTCACACACACATACATGCACACACAGAGTCTGTTCATACTGTGCACGAGCAGGTCTCTTGACATGGACGCTCACTTTGATACCCAAATGAAGCTGACCAATACACCAAAAGCCCATGGAGCTGACGAAATGCATCAGATCAAGCCTTAGAACCCATTGGGATCATATCGCCAATGGAGCAGTGGCTTGAGTGTTCTCTTTCTGAGACCATCTGATATTTCTTCAGTGGGCTGGTAGCTATGGTAAGGAGGCAGAGGAGAAGTTCTGGAAGATTTAACATAGGAAATAGGGGGCCTTGGTTTTTCCATGAAAGCCTTGGAATTCTAAGCTTCAATATGATCAGCCGTACAGGGTAGTACCAACAAAGAGATGGCATTCTTTGATATATGTTAATGTGGAGGACATGTTGAGCGTATGCAAGAACATTGAGCCTATATTTTATGGGTTACTCATGCCAGACTATGTACGTGCTCATGACTGATTAATATTAATCAATTGTTGGTTGACTGACAAAATTAATAATTCAGTATTTGTTTAACATCCAATTATGGATGTATGAAAATATAGCCCAACAACTGGAGAAAAGTTCATCTCGTTTATTTGGTAGGTTTTTGATATATAATGTCTCAGGGCTGGTCGTGCACTGCTGCATGTGCCCTGCATGTCTTGCCACTCTGCTGCTTCATCATGTGGGTATTCTATCACATAAACTTCTTTTGAAACCTTCCGTCTTGGGTCTTTCTTCACTTTCAATGTAGTCTTGGCACACATTGACACTGTTACTAGGACAGGTTTTATCTGTTCAGTGCGTGGTTTGTTCTATCTCCTCAAGTATCTTACTTCTGCTGATTTTGCATTCCCAGCAGAATTTTTTTTTAAAAATATAAAGATGATTGTGCATATTAATTATGTAATCAGACAATGTTTATACATAGTTTTGGGCTTATTGTCTAGCAATTTTCTTCTGTAATGAGGAGTAATGAATAAGGACACCATAGCTATAAAGTTCAAGATTAAAATTATACTGACAATCATAAAATTGTGGTCAATGTGTGATTCACTATTTTTCTTTTTCATACATGAATACAGATGACTTTGGTTTTAATCACATTCTGTGGGTGTTTAGCGGCAGGCGTGGAGTTCACTGCTGGGTTTGTGATGGGAGAGCAAGAAGGTAATGGTAGTTGGAAAATTCAATTCATTTGATATTCTTTCTATTTCTCTAAATTCTTGAGTATTGTTCCATTCAGGTTGACAAATGAACAGCGGGCTGCAATTGCAGACTACTTTAGGGTCTATAAGGTGACAAAATTATTTTGCCTGATGTGTGGAAGACGTTTCCTAATATCTAATCATGGAAGTTATTGACACTGCTCTTTGTTTTAGGGAAATGAAAATAGTAATAAGAAGGTTTCTTTGACTGGTTCTGTTCTTCATCCTTTTCTTGCGTAAGTTATAAAATACTATAATATATTTCTTTTCTTTAATTAACCCTGTTCTTTAATTGGGAAACTCATATTCAAGCTCTACAGAAGATCTTATACAGAAGTTCTGAAGGCATTCTTTGAAGATAAAATGCTTTGTAGTCAAAAACTGCTTGCAACTGAGGAAAGATATGAGATGATCCTTGAGATGATTCCTGATGAATGTACGTTGATTTTACTCAGAGAAGCATAATAGCTTCTCCTATTATTACTATTTTTTTGTCAGACGGTATTGGCATGTTAACCCAAACATGAAATCCATGCAGCTATTACTTCTGAGCTTCGTGGAAAGTGGCAGGACAATCGTAGGTCCTCAATTTCCAAAGAAGACCCTAATTTTGTTCGGTGGAATCAACTAAAACATCTGCTGCAGTCTGGAAAACAGAAGGTACAATGTTAAATAAATAACAAAACACTAAAAAAGAAGTAGCAACCTTTAAATTTTACAAAGAAAATAACTAGCTTTGTGGTTTACAAACAAATAGGAACATGAGTAGTGCAGAAAAACTGAGAGGAATACAATTCTACTTGTTATAAGCAATTAAGTAATCTACCAACTGTGTTATTTGTGAACATTTAAATGGGTTTGTCCCCACATTGAACAATTCTGGAGATTCTTGATGACTATACGGACATGACGTGATTGATGGCTATAACCATTTGCTTTCCTCTTTCTCTCTCTATCTTTCTTTCTTTCTTTTATTTTTTTTATATTTTTTTCATTTTTTATGTGGCTTTTCTTCCACTGAAGTTTTGAAGAAATTTTGTTTCCACTTACGGTTCAGGTTGATAGCAAAACTTTCAGTGACCATAAGGCCGCATCCATTAGTCAAAAGCTTAGTGTCTGTATTGGATACATGGTTCTGCGGTGCTGTGTGATCAACTTATTCTCACCAAACTTGTTGAGCAATGTCCAAATATGCTTAAGAAACATAATACATTAGAAAATTGAGGAAATAAAAATATTGACATTGGATGAGCATAGTTTGTATGAGAATGTTAAGCTTAAGGAACAACAAGACTGCAAGAATAAACATATACATCTTAGGATCCTAGAAATTGATCCCAGGGGTTGTAGATAAGAGCGGATCTTGTGCACCGAAGTTTACTGAGATTTAGAGGGAGCACTCTAAGACAGGGTGAAGGACCTTGAAATGAAATGGCACAACTGATTTGAAGTCAGTCATGTTAATTGAAGATATAGCCCTCCTTACATTGGAATGCTAGTAAAATTATACAAGGATTGCCATAAAGCCTTAGAGACGATGTAAATGAATAGGTGATGATGGTTCATGTTATCATCTTCTAGCATATTTTATTTTTTATATATGTAGATCAACTTGACAGGTTCCCAGCAAGGTGCTTAAGCTTTCTTTTCTTATGTTTCTGATTGGATGTTCCATACAAATCTTACTATGTGTACTCGTCAATGTTTTCTTTTCTTCTTATTTTCTATTTTTCTTCAATGTTTTCCCTTTTCATAGGCTTTGTATCAATGAAAGACATAATTGCACATCTGTTGGATTTCTTGGAATATGTGAGCTCAACAAATTGTTTCATTGTACATTATGCAAGGATCATCTTATTTTCTATGTGAATCTAATATTGTTTTTGTTAACCAGAAAGAATATATATTTCTTATGACAGCTAAATGATGTTACAGGCACAAGGGCTTCGTAGGTGTGTGGAAGAGATTATTTTTACATACACATACCCCAGACTTGATATGGAGGTTTGCTGAATCGCTCTTTTGTTCTTTCTTTTTCTTTTAAATGTTGGTGTCCTGTGGAGCATCTTCTGTAAGGTCCAAACTGCAGATTGTTCTGAGGATTTCTGGTGCAAATCTTGTAAATCATCCAATACTGTGGATCTATGAAGCACAGTGATGAATACATTGAATAAGGACCAACCCCTTCCCCTACCCTTTTTCTGCTGAGGAATCTGCAGATGTGAATCATATTCTCATGAAATCCATCTGGTTTATTTCAGGTTTCAAAACATATGAATCATTTGCTGAAGGCACTATTCTGTGTGCACCCCAAAACAGGTCTGTAGATGTGGGAACCAAATATGATTTTAAAAAGGCTAATTTTTTTTCCCTGGTAGTTAAAATGCATTTCACTGTAAAGATTAGAATATGTCATGCTATGAGTTTATCCATGGGATAAGGAATTTGGTTGACTGATTAGTTGATGCCTTGTGGATAAAAGCAATTAACTGATTGTGAATATGTTTGATATGGAATTAGGTGCATCTGATTGTGTTTGCTGAGAATCCATGATTTTATTAAAGACCACTGACCTTGGAAAGCAATTTGCATCGTGGGAAACATGGAGAATATGAGGATGGAGAAAAACACACTGGGTGAATAGATATTAGGTTAGCTTTAGTTGGTTGAATAATGTGGTAGGGGTGTAACTCGGCTTGATTAAAACCGAGAACTGACCAACCCAAACAGAAACAGACTTTGGGCTGGTTTGGGTTGGGTTTCAAACCATAGGGTTCGGTTTTGGTTTGAAAATCTGTAAACTGAATTAACTTTGGTTCGTTTTGGGTTGATGTTTTGATTGAACCGAACTGAACCCAGCTTAAAATATACCTTTTTACATTAAACCAACCCTAATTAACTTTGGTTTGGTTTTGGGTTTTCCATTTGGTTCGGTTTGATTTTAGGTTAAAAGTCTGTGACCTTGGTTTGGTTTTGGGTTGAGGTCAACCCAGACTGAACATAACCAAGTTGCACCCCTTCATGAGTGAATTAACATGATTCTTCAGTATCCTTGTTTATTTCTATTTTTAAGGCTCTAATCTAGTTAGAACTACTTTAAACTACTTCAATTTAGTATATATGAGATAAAATGTGTTTTTTTTACCAGCTACCATTGGTTGCTATTTTCTGTTGGGTTTGCTCAATTTGTTGCATGTTTTCCTTACTAATGTGTTTGATATTTTCTTATTTATGCTCATGAATGGTTATCTTCTTATTATATCACTCAGTTATGAATGATTATGCTTATGAATGATATTCCTAATTTACAATCATTATACGCTTCTTCTGTAATAAAAAAAAACAAAAAAAAATTATTTCTAGCTAAATTTCCATGGTACACTGCATCGTGCTGCTAAAATTTAAACCATTTTGAGCAAGTCAGGACTTCTGAAATATCAACAATGTGCTGCCGATATTTAGTTACAGTTCATTGATGGCATTGAGACAATAATCGTTGTCCAGAAGAAAGGGCATGCTAATAGAAAAGAACTTAAATAATTATTATTCTCAAGCATCTTCTGTTCTTGGAGTCAGTAGGAGCTGTATGCTTCTCAATGTTTGCTAAGTTCTTGTTATTTTGATCAGGCTGTGTTTGTGTTCCAATTGATCCTGACCGTTGTGAGGAATTTGATCCTACAAATGTTCCAACCCTTTCCAAGGTAAGCTTTTTGCTCATAAGTTAGCAAATGATGAGAAAATTTCAGTAAATCCACATAAATGCGTGTTGAAATTTCAGTAAATACACATTTAATATTTATATTATGTGTTTCTGTCCACTACCGCTTCTGCAAAAGGCGTTCATTGAATGTCAAACATGAATGGTAGCATTTATTGATGAATATAGGAGTGGGATTTTGCTATGCACCTCTTGGATAATGGGAGGTTTCAATTTGAGATATCCAGCCATTATAAACTTAACTGGCTGCTTGATCAGATGATCTGTTTAAAGCATGAAATCTTTTTCTTTACTTTTTTGTTTTTCCTTCCTTATTTCTCTTCTATTCTACAATATTTCTTCTTCTGAAAACCAAAAATGCAATTGATCAGTTAGAATCATATAATAAGCCTTTCTGGTGGTGGTTTGCTCAAGGTTTAAAAACTCGGACTTGGGCTCGGTATTGACCCAGCCCAAGTGCGAGTTAACTCACCGATACGGGAAGTATTGATCGAGTTTGTTCCGAGTCGGGTTGGTTAGACCCAATTGCCCAGAAAACAAAAAAAACATAGAATACCTGCTCGTGCAGGTCTTCATTCGCTTTCAGAGAATATAAAAAGAGGGAAAAAAAACACACACACACACACAATTCCGACCGTCGACGGAAAGGGGAGAAGAGAAGAAAGGGAGATGAGGAAGAGGAGCAGGAGAAGAAGATGGGAGAAGAAAAGACAAATTATAACTTGTTTGCGCGTTCGTCGAGGATGGATGCCGGATGGACCTATTCAGGTATGCTGTTATCTTCTTTCTTCTTCCTTCTCCTTCTTCTTCCTTCTTTTTTTTCGAGGAGCTTAAAATTGACAGAGGTTTTAAAGCCTCCGTTGAACTCGACCGAGGCTTCAAAAGGCTTGGTTGAGTTCAGCAGAGGCTTTAAAAGCCTCCGTCAAACTCTCTTTCTTTGTCGAGTTGCCCGAGACGCCTCGGGCGATACTGCACTCCTCGGACAAGATGTTGCGGTGTCGCCCGAGTCATCTCAAACTTGAAAAGACTCAGCTTAGACTTTTCGAGTTCAGAGGTTCCATAAGGAACTCTTGTATCAACTGGTATTGGCTTGCCTCTAGATACCACGTTAACTCAGCCGATACTTCTTTGTATCGGCCGAGTTTCAAAAAATTGATTGCAGGGTGACGTGTGATCCAGTAGCTCCATATCACTGAACTGTCCTAGCTCACTTAAGCTCAGGCTCAGTTCAGTTGAGTTCCGAAAAGAAACTAGCAAGCTAAGTCAGAGCTTGAGAAGAAGCAAATTTTATGAGCCTGAGAGGGGCTTATGTGGCTCAGCCAAGTTAGAGCTCTACTCAACCCAATAAGACATTGTAAAATTTATAGGATTAGGACCCTTGATGTGAATATACCTTTAGCTAAGATGAAAATGGGAAAGGCCTTAGGAGCACATGGTAATCTAATTGTACTGCAGAAGTACACGGGAGATATTGGTGTAGTCAAGATAGAAACCCTGATGCCTCACAATAGAGACTTTGCTGGGCATAGCATTTATTAGCAAGGAAATATGAAAGTTACAAAGTGGGATAACAATAAATATTGTCTAAAGCAAAAGGAAATGAAACTAAACTCCCACTAAAGAAATAAGCTGAAGCTATCAGTAAGCACCATACGAGCAATATGCCATTCAAAAACCATATGAGCAATATGCCATGCAAAACTCAAGATGACCTGAACAAGATTGCTCTACTCAGTGAAGTCTGATCTAGTTGACAATGCAATTATAGATGATAGTGAAGATATTTCAGATGGGTTTACCCCTAAAGTCTAGAAAATAGATTATTATAACTGAAACATCCATCAACCAAAATCATATTACAATATGGCCACATTATCATGTGAATGGGTTACATTTAATTCAATTGATTGGGACCTCATTTTGATCCTTTGAACAATTATTAACTCCTATAGTGAGAGACCTGATGCATCAATAAAATTCATCCTTTGATTTGAGAAAAATGCATGATAATATTTTCATTATTTTTAGGAAAAAATTCACAAGGCTAGTTAAATATGAACATAGATTTTTTAACAGCTTACTGTTTTGTGCTTAAGCACCAAGTCCACAATGCTCACATTAACAATCATGTCCGATCAACACCACAAAATAACGATGACCTCCATTTGGATCAACAAAATCAGGTATTCCCACTAACAGTTATCATAACATGCATAACAAACTAAATAAGATTAATCAAATGCTAGACAATGCCTTCAAGGGTAGGTCGCTTTGGCAGCTAATGCAGCCAATTTGACTATGATTTTGACTTGTGGAATACCTATGTATTTCAAACCCAAAGAATGCAATTATTTAAAATGCAAACTGTGTCAATCACATACTACAAATATCTATAATATGTCATATGCAACCAAACTACATAAAGGCTCACTAAAACAACCTCCCCCATTTAAGAAAGATAAAATAAAAATCAAAAGAACAAATAAAAAGCATAATGATATGATTGGGGCCTTTAAGAACTGCAGATACACATAAAAGTAGCCCCGAAAATATGTTCCAATGAGGCTTTAATGGGCTCAAGCTATATTCAAGCAGACATTTAGTCTCTCTTCATTTTGATGTCAACGATTTTCCGATGTAAGTTGTTTTACATGAATTTAATTTTATATAAAATATGTAATTATCAATATTTTTGGTTAGAAATATGGAATACATATTGACAACACATTGTTCACTTTCATAAGTTTCGATTGAATAAGTTATCTAGATCTTAGAAACACAATATTTAGTGTTGATGGTTACTTGGTGATGTTATATTTTGTTATCAATATTTTAGGTTAGAAACATGGAATACATAAGTTTCGACTGAATAAGTTATCTAGATCTTACAAACACAATATTTAGTGTTGATGGTTACTTGGTGATGATAACACTACCATGGTGGCATAGCACCACCAAATTAGGTGGTAGCAATGACAGTGCAATGTGAGAGGTGGTTCAAGTGGTGCTACCAATTTGATAGCAATGATGGTGGTGGCGGCAGTGGAGGAATTGGTTTTGGCGGCAACATCAGTGGCAGTGGCAATGGAATGTTTATGGGCCAATGGTGATGGTGGTGGAGATTGGAGGCAGCAATGACCAGAAGTGGTGATTTTGTTGGTGGTATATTGCTAGTGGCATGCCAGTTTTGGTGGTGGTGCTGGTTTGTTGTTGCTGAGGGGATGTGGTAATGTTTGTGGCAGCAACTTAAGTGGTGGTAGTGGCAGCAGTGTGGTGGCAGTGGTAGCAATGATGGAGTAGTAGTTTTGGAAAGTCAAAATGAAAAGAAATAACTTAAATAGTGCTTCAATGGTGCTGTCCCACTTAATTTTGATTTTCTGGACATTTGACATTCAGAATTTGAAAAGCAAATCCTTTTCCAAAAAATTGATATGTTTTAGAAAAAATAAATACATTTGGCTTGCTTCTACATTTAGACAAATACTCAGATTGTATAAGAGAACAAAGGAAATGATTAAAAGAAGGCGACATCAAATTTATTTATGCAAGGATCAAACTGAGGTAGATGTGAAAATATACACAGACAAAAACATGAGTTAGAAAATATATATATATATTTGGCAACGTTACTAAATGTGAAGATTGTCCTCCAAGGAATGAGGAGTTCATAAATTAAAAACTTGGTCTTGGGCTTGGTATTGCCCCTGCCTAAGAGGCTGAGACTGAGTTGACACCGATATTGGCAGTTTCGGCCGAGTTGGGTTGGGTCGACCAGATGAACCAGAAATTAAAAAAACAAAATAAGAACTTCAGAGCAGGTCTATGTTCTTTAAAAGAAAAAAGGAAAATACGAGAGTTGCGAAGGGGAGAATGCGAGAAGAAGAAGAATAGGAGATCAAGAAGAGAAGCTGCTGTGAGTTTCACGTTCATGGAGCTTCCATCCTCACATACACAGGCACGCATTCATTTCTACTACTTCTTCTTCTTTACTTTTTTTTTTTCCTGAATTTTCTAGAAAACTACTCTTCATTCTTCATCTGAACATGCAAAAATAGAGCACCAATCTGTTATCAGATGGAAGAGTACTTCAAAATAGGAGGATGAGTGAAATTTTCTTTTGAAAATGAAGATGAAGAAGTGGGTGCAAAGATGGGAACTCGGAATTGCTAGAAATAGCATCCAGAGTTTGACAGAGGATTTTTAAAGCCTCTATTAAGTCGTCCCAATCATCTCAGCCAATATGTCTTTGTAACCTCCAATACGACTCGTACTTCGCAATTACTTCGCAATATGTCTTTGTAACCTAAATATTGGTTGGTAGAAGTTATGTCTTGTTACTGCTTGCATGGTTTTAAGCTACCCTCTTCTGGATTCCTCATTTTATGCTGTACGCCTGTACCATATTCGAAAAAGATTTAATTATGTTCTATTAGACATTCTTGTAATATAAATAACTATTTTTTCATCAATGGAATGCAATTGGGGAATTTAGTATCTACATCTCTTTGGAATTCCCTTATGAGTGGAGAAATTGCAGCCACCACCACCAGCACATCCACGACTGCCACCACAACAACCTCCATGACCACCGCCACAATCACCACCTCCACCATCTTCATCACCACGTCCAGGAGCACCTTAACCACCGCCATATCAACTCTACCACCACCATGACTACCACCTTTATAAGCACCACCATAGTAACCAGCACCTCTACCACTGCCACTGCCACCGTCATCATTATCATCGAATCCACTATCAACATTATCACAACCACTGTCACTAACATCAGTTATTGCCATATAACCATAGCTGACACAATTACTATAAACACAAATTATTTTAAAAACTTTACGAAACACATTTTTGCTTGTAAATTATTTTAGAAACTTTACCAAACACATTTTTGCTGAATTTTAAAATCATAATTGATTTTAATTAAATGTTACCAAATGGGTTTTTTTTTCTTTATTTGTCTCCAAAAACACAAAAATAATTTTTAAAGTTTTTGATTTTCAAATTGTTTTTATAAAAATTGTTATCAAGTAGCCTCCCATTTAGCTTTCTTACACCTAACTTGCTTACGTAGGCGTTTTGTTCTGTTTCTGTTTATTATTACTTTTGTTTATTTGAATGAGTTACTTTTCCTTACTTAATAACTTAACTATTTGTCTTTTTCTAAATAAATTTTGTTGATCTTGAGAGGTCACGTCAAGTCTTCGATGTTATCTATGAAGAAAGGTCTAATTGGTCGTCCTTTGAAATTTTTAGTTAATTTTCTTTCTTCGGTGTTTAAAAATTCATTAATATGCCAAAATGTGTCTGGTGTCTGTCTCTCTTATCCAGTTGGAATTTCAAGTTATTTTGTCGCCTTAATGAGTTCCCCATCCTTGTTTAATTTAATGTGTTGATTAAATAAAGGATTAATGATATTGACATTGACTTTTCTTTGGTTTCTTCTTCATGTTTTTCAACCAACCAAACTTTTGAATTTTATTATTTTTTTCATGCATCGATATGTAGTAGGGTGAATGTCTGGCATGTTAAAGGGGACTAAACATCACACACGGACCATTGTGGGTCTGGTTCTTATACCATTTTGTAATGCCCCAATCCCACGAGCAACAATACTGACCCTTGCGGTTTTGCTTTCGGCTTTTATCTCAAGAGGACTGGTCACTTGAGAGAGTCGCAAGCCTATATATATGGACATTCACTTTCTCCTCCCCAAGCAATGTGAGATTTCGAGATTCACACATTGATTTCAAACAATCGCTCCCATATCTTGTTTGTTGTTCATCCTTTGCGGGGGAGAGAGAGCGAGAGGGGCCTGTTCACGAGGAAGTGGACGAAGTGAGGCGTCTTCTTCCTCTAGCCAAATAAGAAAAAAAAAGGAAACATTTATTTCTTTTTCTTTGTAATAACTTTTAAATCTCTGTGCCTTATTTTTTTTTCCCAAGCAACAAAATCATAGAGAAATTTGATTTTCTATTTTTATTCTTCTTCCAAGAAAAAACCATAATACAAATTTTAATTTCCAATGCTGGCCTTGTGATGTACATGTCTTGAATTTAACAAATTGGAAGGTTAGTTTGTTGGGGTCACGAAGTTTTGGGGGTACCATATAAGTGGGGAAATTAGGTCATTTTCAGCGCATGTTGCATTTTATTGTTTTGGGAAAGGTTCAGGTTTTCTGAGAGAGCAGTGATGGTGCTTAGATGATCTTATTGTATTCGCCTTGGTCTCTAGTAGAATAACTTCACCTTAAATGCCCGTGGACAGAGATTTACGGGCAAACCATGTAAATTGTCTCTGCGTCTTTTTCTCTGTTTCCATTTCACTGTTGTTCTGTTGGCATTTTTACTTGGCGGTTGATCTATTTCTTATGGCCGTTTAGTCATTTCTTACGATATTGTCCCCCAATAGGCCCTCTCTCCCGCCCCTTCTTCAGATAAAGTGAACGGCTGAACGCAACCCCTCATGGAACATAATATTTTTTTACCAAAAAGGTAAATGATCAAATCATGTGATCTCTTTTGGTGTCCATCTTTTTTGTTTTATATGCCTCACCTACTTGCAATTTTGTTTTTATTTAATGTGTTGATTATATAAAAAATTAATGATATATGACTTTTCTTTAGTGTTATTCAACTAACCAAAATTTTGAATTTTATTATTTTTCTCATGCATCGATATGTAGTGGGATGAAAAAGGGGATTAAATATCAATTGGAGCATTGACTATTTTGATTAATCAAAGATGAAACATGTGTACAAGTTCGCATATGAAGCTAGCGCACACACATGCTTTACTGTTGGACCAACAGATCTTTCATGGAGTAGCTCCACCAGTGTTTACTTTATTGTTACTAGTTAGACCCCCGCGTGCTACGCATGTGGAGGGCCTTTGTATTAAAAAAAGAAAATAAAAAGCTTTAAACTTTTATATAAAGGAGTTAAAATTTGTTAAATGAATCTTTTAATGGTTTCTTTAGTTAAGAAACTTAGTAAATGTAATTTTTTTAAAAAAGTGCTCAAATAACAGAAATATATTATAATAAATATAAAGATATGAAATACCAATGCAAAAAGTCAATATATGTGAATATCTTCAAATATATGGTATTTAAGAGTAAAAATCGTTTGTAACAAGATTATAATATACAAGATCTGCAATGTGAACTTTTAGGTGCATCTTGTAGATATTTTCTTATAATTTGGACCTTGTAACTATCCATGTAGGCATCCAATAAAGGCCACAAAAATAGCCTGCAAGTATGAACTACTACTCCTAGATAAGGATATTTCAGACCCATTATTGGTACCATTACGAAAGAGGACGTTACGTTAACTCATCAAAACTTCGCTTCGAAGACCAGTCAAGACTAACCCCTTTATATCAATTGCATATATTTTTAGTTAAAATATTACTTTTAAAAAGATAAAATGGTTATAACATAGAGGGTTTATTTACCAATTTAGACTATCAACTCAATTTTATAAATATTCATATTAGGTGAAAGTTAAAAGTGCACTTGTACCAGATTAATCAACATATATAAAATAAAATTATTAATGTTAACAGTAAAATAGGCACACCAAATGTGACTAAAAACTAAATGTCAAAACCATCTCTAAAATTAGAGCATGCTTATTTTGCCAGAAACATACATGCAGTAATTCTACAAAATCCATCTTTGCAGGGCCACAAATATAAGGCCTTTACAAAAAATAAGATTAGTGTACATAGATTCTTGTTTGTTGATACTACTAAATTTATTGTTTAGAACATAAAAAGCAATTGAGATATATGTCATTACTATAATTTCTTTCATTATATATCCGGCTCATACAGTTTGTAAAAGAATAATAATTCTTTGTAATGAATAAGGAACGCAATGATTTCTAGAGATGACCAATATAATAGAAACAATATATATACTTCTCTAGCGAAAAGAAGGCTTGTTGCCCTAAAATCACTTATTGTTGTTAACTAACAGTGGATGAACAAAAACTTAATTAGGGGAAATGAAAGTAGATGAGAAACTAAGGCTAGAAAGAATGTGAAGAAGTAATTGAGGTTATAGTAGTAGGTGAGAAACTCAGGCTAGAAAAGATTGTCAAAATAAGAACACCAAATGTAACTAAATACGTAATGTCAAAGCCAACTCAAAATTGTACTATGTTTACATATGCAAAACAATGCATGTAACCATCCTCCAGATTTTTATCTTCCAAAAACTACAAAGATAAAATAATTGACAAAAATGAGGTGCATGATTGTAGCCTCTCATTTTTTTATGAGATCCAAATTTGTTGTTAAAGGCAACAGAGGCATCACTTGATCATTCTATAGTGTCACTTGATATAACTTTAGCTTATACACTTGTAGAGAATAATGCATTAATTTTTTGAAGGTGTCAAATAATTGAAGTCGAATTCACCCAATATATGAAAAAATTAATTAACCATATAAATATTAAAAAACTACTACCAATATTTCTATTATATTTCAATGGCCAAATTATACAAAATGATGCCCAGTCTTGGACCTTACTTGGGAATTATGTATTATGGTTAAATGTTGAAGAGTTGGATCCAAAATATTCACAGAAATGATGAAAATAAGTGTAAAATCTACATGTTATGAACTTAAAATGGAGGCGGAGAAAGAGGAAGAATTTACAAATTTTATATAGATGAAATCATACCATGTAGACACCAGTACTTATTGAGGGGATCGCAACAAAGGAAGCATGAAATTCTATTAAAGGTGGGTTTCATAGAGTAAGCTGGCCCATTCCTGCATGATCTGTAGATAGTAATTATCGCTACATCTAACAACTTTACCATACAATAAATAATTTTATTGAAGAAAAACAACTAACGATGGGAAAGAATTTGGTAATTGTGTTTCGTCAATCTAATGGGGAGGATCTTGATTACCCACTGTTTCAAAGCTATTATACATGCAATAGTTGAAAAATCAATATAATAACCCAATGCTTTGAAAGACAAATGAAAATTTTCAAAAAAGGGTGATGGTCAAGAAGAGACAAACTTAAAAGTGTTACCATCAGAAGATAAATAAAATTTTTAATAAGACTTATAAAATGAAGGGACAACTATAACTAATGAGTATTTCATTCCCATCACTCATTATTCCTATACAATGTTTATTATAAAGTAATCTATCTTGACATAACAAATCATTGGTGAGTCATCTCCTCGTTTACAATTTTAAGAGAATGGAAATAAAGCTTCTTCCTTTAAATCTCCAAATGCACATAATCATCCTTTTCCATCCCTCAATGCCAACAACCATGGATTAGCTTGTTGTATGTAACAAAATCAAAACCACCGAAGTCAAAATAGCATTAAAATCAATATTAAGCGAAGAAAAAAAAAAGGTAAATTGTATCATAAAATCTTACATAATGTTATAAACAAATTTTTAAAAATGGTGGTGTAAGACATCAATTCTGCATTAATATCATCTATTGTGAAAGAGATACGTGGTACTAATATGCTGCAACAAACTAAGACCCATAATCTATGCCTGGCATCTCTGAGTTGAAACTTGGTGGCACTTTTGTGCTAGGCCAAGAGGCTTGCCTGTCATTTCCATTGAAACTAAGAATACAAATATGAAAGAAAAATTATATCTTTATAGTTGGTCTGTCAAAACAAGAAGGAAGAACAATAAAGAAGCGCTAAGTTGCAAAAATATATCGGTCTGAAGTATTGAAAATTAAGTACGGTGGATAATGAGATTGGTTTCTTTACCAAGTTTAAATCTATACAATTAGTTCACAAGCAATGTAGGGTGTTAGCTTGATAGTCTTAATTAAGTGACAGAATTTGCTAACTTGTACTTTTTTAGACAATTCTTGCTGATTGTAATTTATCATAGTAGATAGGCACAATTCCTCCATTAATGAAGAGAGAAGGAATGGTTACTCCTACTATGATAAGAGAGACCTCTTGCTAGTGTGGAGGAAATTAGAAGGTGAATTGTAAAATCCCTAATTTTTATGCAAATAAAAATTATATTAGTTTAATATCTTAAATAAAAATCTAATTAATGTTTTTTTTTCATGAGTCAAGGGTGACCATATGGCCTTAATTTAAATCCGGGTGGACCAACTTGGAGATCCTTTATTTTAACAAGGTAAGAATTTTTTTTTTTGTTGTGTAATATGAAGGTTAAGAGGGTAGCTGATGTGGAATTAATGTGAGACAAATATAATATGTAATAAATAGGGTTGCTGTAGTAAGGAGGTGTGGTGGAGTGGCACACCACACAATCATGGTTAAAACTTGCTGGGCGGCAACTATAAAAGGTTAAGCATAAATTTCAGTCGAAGGTTTTCTGGAGTGGGCGATCTGAGTTTGGGAGTTTTCAGAGGAGAAGAGGAGGAATTGAGGAAGAGGCCGGATCTGGAGTTGCTGGCACACCACACAATCATGGTTAAAACTTGCTGGGTGGCAACTATAAAAGGTTAAGCATAAATTTCAGTCGAAAGTTTTCTGGAGTGGGCGATCTGAGTTTGGGAGTTTTCAGAGGAGAAGAGGAGGAATTGAGGAAGAGGCCGGATCTGGAGTTGCTGGACTGCTCAATGAGTTGCTGTAATACTATATTCTGTCAAAGAGGAAGAGAAGAGGAATCTGCCGCAGCTGAGAAATTGAAGTTGTGTCTTCTTCCAAAACAGTAGGTATTGGTTAATTGGAGTTTCGATAGGTCATGTGGTGATTAGGTAATCAGATCTTAGATCTGACTTTGTGCTTTGCAAATTTCAGATTTCATTGGAGCAAAGGAAGAGCTCGAATGAAAACATAGATCGGATTGGGAGAGTGTGCTTGGCGACTGTGGGAAATCAGAAGTTGGTTTGCTTAAACAGGTAGGTAGCATAGTTACTTCTCAGATTTGTTGTTTATTATTGAATGGATTTCGTTTATACTAGTGGAGATTTTTTTATGAAGTCTGATCTGGAATTCCAGATCTGTTATGGCATAAAATGGTAATTGAATGAATGGTTTATCATGGGCGGCAGGTGATATATATATAGTGTTCTTTTTCTATGGTGAATAAGATTGTAAGTAGCATGAATCTGATTTGGTATAGATGTTTGAATCTGGAATTTTGTACAAGTTCAGACAAGGAATTAGTCGAACCCTGTTTCTGGTTATCCATTGACGCCTAAACATGATCAGTCTCTAAATGTGATTCAATAAAATTAAACGCATGGTTGCTGATTCAATATATGAATGGAAATGTATTGGAAGTGAAAAACAGAAGAACAATTAGATTAGACCATTTAAAAATGGAATTTGTATTTGATGTTTATGAAAGAAGTGCTGGCATTAAGGTTGGTGGTCTGGTGCCAATCCTTCCAGAGGTCAACACCAGATCCTATTTCACAGTCTTATTCGGCTGTTTTGAGTATAAGCTTTATTCTATATCTTCCAATTAGAAATACTAGTTAGATGTTTTAATTGGGTGTTGGTGATGAAATTTAAAACCACCTATGATGAATGTATTGAACCAGAATTTTTCTTAGTAATGACTGGGATATTAAGTGGTAAGTTGTTTAACAATTGAAATGGTTTAGATGTTCAACTGGGAAATATGGTACAGAAATTTCATAACAAATTGGTTCTCTATTTCTGGTTAGTCATGGAAGCATGGCACGTTTATTTACTGAAATGGGGCAAACAGAATTGTAAGGTATGGTTGATGTTTCATTAGGTAATTTGAATGGGTTTTGAAAGGTGGAACAGGTGAAAGAATGGACTAGCTCCATTGGGGACTGAAACATTACTGATGGGTTTTAGTGAAGAATGTCCTAGATATATTTGTCAAAATTGGGATGGGACAAATGGATTGCTAAGAAAATGACTTTGAAAAGGCTATGCTTAAAGATACCGCTGCTTATTATTCTCAGAAAGTTTCAAGCTGGATTTCTGTGTATTCTTGTCCAGACTACTTGGTGGAGGTATTTTTTTATAGTTTATTTGATTACAGAATTTTTATAAGCCATTCTTGATGCTAACTAAGTTTCCTATTTTAATTCCTAGGCTGAGAAGTGCTTGGAGTCAGAGAAGGAAAGGGTATCTCATTACCTACAGTCAAGGAGTGAGCCAAAGCTACTGGATGTATGTTCCTGTTAACATCTCCTTAATTGCATTTTTTTTGGTTTCTTCCCTAACAGTGGATATTCTGCTATTGAAGTCTAATATGTTGGGTTTCCATTATTTTATGATCAATTTTCATATCATGTCATTGAGTGTATATTCTAATTCATTTTTATTTATCATCAATATGTCTTTTTCAATAGAAAGTGCAAACTGAGCTGCTGTTAGGATATGCAAACCAACTGCTTGAGAATAAGCACTCTGGATGTCATAAGTTGCCTAGAGATGACAAAGTATTAATTTTGCTACCATTTTTCATCAATTATAATTTATTGCTGCATTGGCTATTTTCAGATCCAGAAATTTATCACTCTTACAGACGTGTCACATGTAGTTGGAATCTTAGAGTCAGATTCTCATCATAACTGGATTAATCCGGGATTTTGGTTTTTATCAGATTCGGAATAACTATGGAATCAGCCTGATTCTAATAATCCAAAATCATAAAGAAAATCCAATTTCGAAAACCCCAACAAAACAGCCTCTTCACTTTTTGGTCCGTACTTGTTGTTAGGTGGAGGATCTCTCAACAATGTATAGGCATTTTGGATGTCATAGGTTGGTTGGACATGACAAGGTATTAATTTTGCTACCTTGCTTCATTGATTAAATATTTGATGTTGCTTTGGCTATTTGCAGAAACCAGAACTATATCACTCTTAGGGGAACGAAGTTGGAATTTTAGAATCAGATTCTCACCATAACTGGATTTCATAATCCAGGATTTTTGGTTTTTGGTCAGATTCAGACTATGGAATCAGCCTCTAGTGGGTTTCATATAATCCACTTAACAGTGTACACTGCCTACCACCTTCCAATTACCATCACCACTCACTACCTATGCACCTACAACAATTTGCACCACTTATTGACCACTGTTGATGCTACTGTCAGTGATTGCCGTTACATTTGGCACCCACATTCATCACCACATTGCCACCATTATTGGCACCACCTACCCCTAATCATCGCTAATATCCACTGTCATCACCACATTGCCACAATTATGGACACCACCAACCACTAAGCATTGCTGCTGTCCACCACTGTGTATAATCATGATTCCGTATTCTGAAAATCAGTATCAAAATCTGATTCTGATAATTCAAAATCGTAAAGAAGATCCAATTTTGAGAATCCTAACAAAACAACCTGTTTAACTTTTTGATCTGTACTTTTTGTTAGGTGAAGTATCTCTCAAAAATATGTATGCTCTTTTCTGAAATTCCTCAATGCTTAGAACTTGTATCTGATAGATTTAAACAGGTTGGTATTGTTCTAGCATTTTGGGTTTGCAAATAAAGGTACATGTTTGTATAATTCCTCCTCCCCTCAATTTTTTGATTGTTTACTGTTGCAGCATATTATTGATGAGGGTATGGCCTTGGTTGAACAAGCCAAAGATGCAGCCAGTGATAAGAAGGTCTCATCTTGCTTTTGCCCCTTATTCCAACTTCCTGTATATCAAGCATCTTGGGCCCCTAAAAAGGCCTCTTGTTGCAAAAAATTTTGACTAAGAAATCATTAAGCAAATGCATTTTTTACATTCCTGTCAAATTACCAGTAGTTATGGAATTATGCCTTTGTAGAATTGGAAATCTTGGCATTGTTTTCAACCATTAGAACACTTTATGATGCTTACATATATTCTGAAGGATCTGGAGAAACCCTACATAGTCTTCTCAGCCACATTCAAATTAGAGGAGTAGCTATAATGTTGTTGCATATGAGGTATACTCATGCATTTAGTGAGGAAAACTTTTGAATTTTCTTATTTTTTATTTTTTTTATTTACTTGTGAGATTTGAAGAGATTGAATCACATTCAACGCTCAGTTGTTTGTTTCTAGAGAACTCTATCTTAATGGTCTATTTTGGCAGTGTATGACTATATGTCCCACATAAGTTTGTTGGATCAAGACCTGTAAGAGCTTAGAACATGGAAAACATGGGGGAATGACAGCTGTTATTCTTACCATCAGTAGTTGTATGGCATGACTACGAAAAGTTTGTTACAGCTGAGGCTGACCTAAACTTGGATGTTTCCATATCTTTTTGCTTTAGGTTAAAACATTTAGTTTAATTGATACTAAATTTAGTATCCATGTATCTAAAATTAATCTGTTAATATAATAATTAATTTTAATTTTAAATTAATAATGCAATTAAAATTATAAATTGGTTACCAAATTGATGTATTCATCAGCAAATTTCTTTTCCTTTCCTTTTTATTTCTAAGTTTAATTGAATACTCATCACTTTTGGGCATCAAAAATTAATTTATGGATGTTAATATGAATATTAGTGCAATGGATATGTGAATGTTAGTGCACTGGATATGCACAGTAACACCTGGTTTTTTTCCCAATGCCATTGGTGTTAAATTTTCATTTATCACCTTTAAAATAGGCCTTAGCTATGGCTGTACGGTACTGATGTTGGGTATTTTTGCATCAACTATTTATTTAAATACATTTGTAGGAGTAATTTATTTAATTTGTTGAAATACAAATTGTGTTCCACAGGCAGAGAAGTAGTTGGAAGGAATAGAAATTGGAGGAGATTGTTGGTCTTGGCTGGAGTACAGTGACCTAGCTCTCTTGGTGAGATGGCTATCCAATGGCATTTTCCTCACTTGTCAAAGAGAGGGAGAAGTCTATATTACCTCGTCTTCTTTGCTACCATCTGGGTTGTGTGGTCGAGTCATCTTTCAGTGATTTAACAGAAAGAAAAGAATTTCCGTTAATACACCGGTCATCGTTAGTTGATCTCAGGTAAGTCCATCCCAGCCATATCTGTTTCAAGTTCTTTTAATCAACTCACTGTTATTATTTAATTATAAAAAAACTTAATTTAAATTTAATGAAGACTTATTAATCAACTCATGATTGTTCGTTATTATTTTGCAGAGAAATCTACAAGCATATATCTGGATTTCAAGGATCTATATGTGACTGAGCGGTTGGAAGATATGCAAGCTACTATTGTTATCCCTCACAGATTGGCTACACAGAGCAAAATCGAAATTCACGGTATTCTTCTTTCTTAAAATCAAGCAGACGTTTTCATTTATGTTATTCATTTTGATATTTTTGTTCTACTTGGGTTTACGTTCTTCTTCGTTATGGTGAGGATTTGTTTCTAATAAGAATAACATGGGTTCCATAACATGGTAAAAAATTACATATAGAATAGAAGAATGGATAAGGAATTCCAGAGAGTATTATATATATGCAGAGTCTTCCACAAACATAATCGATAAGTTTCCATGGTATCAAGGTGTGGCAACAACTCTGTTGTTATGTAATCTTTGTTACGAAAGTTTATCCTATATTGAAACAGAGAGTGGTTGGTCTGCAGCTGAATGGCCCAATCAAAATATAAATGGATCATGTTATGTTCCCGGTTGAAATGATCAAATGAACGACTTGGATTTTGTTATGGATAAGTTATTTGTGCTGACCAAAAATTGATTTTTTGCATAGTCTTCGTATTGTTTGTAGGCTGAAACTATACATTATGTTTCCAGCTATATCTTATTCTTAATATAATGATTGACTTGATGAACTGTAGGTTTTTATTTCTTGCTCTTGGTGGATTGCTTTGTGGCTATGATACTGGTGCTACATCTGGGGCTGAGATTTCTTTAAAGGTATGGTAATACAAAATTTTAATATAGATAAGAGCTGTTATTTATCCAGCACCGAGGCTCTGCTCTTTCATGATGAATATGTTTACGATTTACAATGTTTTGTTATATCTTCTTTCTCAATAACTTTGCATAATTTATGTTTTTCCTTTTGTTTCTTTCTAAAGAGGGATAAATTCGCTGGAAAAAGTGCATTATTGTTGCAATGAGACGTCATTGAAATCATGTGCTGAACACCGTTATGATGGAGTATCAGGTAATCAAGCATTGTCTTGAATAGATTTCTCCCTTTAACTCAGATTTTCTGTACTGTTTTTATCTTTTTTGGTTTGTTCTGTTTTTTGTTTATTTTCCTTTGTTGCTGAACATTTAGGTGGAATCAAGTGGTATCCTTTTTTATAACGCTACGATTTTGTATGGATTACTTGCTAGCTTCAAAAGGAAAATGCCTGAACAACCTTTATGAAATTCAGTTCCTAGATATTGTTAGAAGAAGTAAGTTGGTGGTTCTCCTTCATAGAGAAAGTAAATCTATTAACCTATATAAAAAGTCCCTTACAACCTGCCTGCTTCATCACTTGATTAAATATGAATTATTTTTAAAATATTAACCTGTCTAAAAGTTTCTTCATCAGAAACTTTTATGGGATAACCACCTATTCATAAAAAGTCAAAAGAAGGCTTGTTGCCCTTAAATCACTTATTGTTGTTAACTAACAGTGGATGAACAAGGACTTAATTAAGGGAAATGAAAGTAGATGAGAAACTAAGGCTACAAAGAATGTGAAGAAGTGATTGAGGTTATAGCAATTTAAAATTATTAATGTTAACAGTAAAATAGGCACACCAAATGTGAATAAAAAGCTTTAAACTTTTATATAAAGGAGTTAAAATTTGTTAAATGAACCTTCTTGATCCTTGCATATATGGGACAAGCAGCTTATCTTTCTCAGCATCATGTCATTGAAAGCTACTACCAAATTGGTTTCTATGTATCTGTACCTGGTAGGCAACCTGGGTATCCCTTCTAGAAGTAAATACTTTAAACTCGACCATATAGATTCACCTCATGAATGATAACCAGTCTTATTGTCTCAGAGCAAATAAGATGGCCAGTTGTGGCAATAGCTGTAATTGCAGCGGTGGCGGGAAGTCAAGCCATCATCACAGGGACTTTCTCAATCATCAAACAATGCTCAGCTCTGGGATGCTTTCTAAGAGTCAAAACAATCCATACCTCATCTACAATTCATGGCCAGATTTACATCCCAGAGATTAACTGGATTTGATATTATGCTTGGCAGTCACCCTTGGTTTTAGAGATACAAGGCACATGGGACATGCATCAGGTATGAAAACAATGAAATAAATAAATATTTATAGCTTTAATTTCGTTCCTCCCTTTACAGTTAATATTTTTTCTACTATTTTGAATGAGGATGGAATGGAAGTACCTTTTTAATTAGTTATGTTGATTATATGATGAGGGAATATTGTATGTTTTGCTCTGGTTATGTGTTATAAGTTTGATAAAATATAAGTTATATAACTCTACCCTATAAAAATGACTTCTCATTTGTGGCATAAAATTGAACACAAGTATCCAATTAGTTTGTGGATTTTCGGTTTAATCTGTAGTGTTTGCTTTCCTTTGAAACAGGTTTTGCAGTTATAACTGTCATGCTGGTTACCACCTGCCTAATGTCTTTAGTTATAGTGCTGTGCTGGCACCAGAGTGTCTTCCTAGCTATTTGCTTTATGTTCTTCTTTGGTTCCATTGAAACACTCTACTTCTCGGCCTCCCTCTCCAAGTTCCACCAAGGGGCATGGATTCCTATTGCCCTTGCTTTAATCTTCTTGATAGCCATGTGTGTGTGGCACTATGGCACTCTCAAGAAGTTTGAGTTTGATGTCCACAACAAGATCTCATAAATTGGCTCCTTGGCTTGGGTCCAAGCCTTGGTATTGTGTGTGTAAAAGGCCTTGGTCTCATACACACTGAACTTGTGTCCGGGATTCCTGCAATCTTTTCCCATTTTGTAACCAACCTCCCATCCTTTCACCAGGTTTTAGTCTTTCTCTGCATCAAGTCTGTACCAGTGCCATGCGTAAATTCCGATGAACGGTTCCTTGTAGGCCGAATTGGCCCGAAAGAGTATAGAATATATAGGTGCATCGTACGATATGGGTATGATGATGTGCCTTCTTGTTTGATTTTTCTGGGTTCCCATTTGAAGGTATTGCAAATGCAAGCTGCCTTATAACCCCGATGACCTCATGGTGCAGTGTGAAGGTTGCAAAGACTGGTAAACTTTTTGCCTCATCTTGTTTTCTGCTATCTGAGTGGTCTTAAGATGAATTCTTCATTTAATTTTGCGTGCAAGATTAAGTTGATCTGCTTTGGTGGTTTTATAGTCTGTTGGCGTCCATCGGGATGAGCATATTTAGGACTTAGGCATGTGTTTTGCTCTTCTTCAGGCATTTGTAAGTTTTGAAGGACTTTTGTTGATTGCAATGCATACATGTCCTATATGGGCATCTGTATTCCCTGCTGTACTTGGCCTCCATGATGTATGCTGATTTTGACTGAACCCTTTTTCTTTTCCATATTTCCCTTCTTTTGTGTTTTACATGACTTTCTTCAGAATCCTGCTTCCATAGGTTAGTATTCTCAGATTCATGGTGAGAAATCAGAAGGGTGCTATGGAAATTTGGTAATGGAGAATCAACTATTGTTAAATCCCAGTGCATCCAAGATGATCATTTTTTCTGTTTGTTTTTACTCAGTGCTTTAGGTTTTGCATAGACATCTTATGCTTCAACTTCGATGATACAAGGACTATGAAATGTGCAAGTTGGCCTGTGACTATTTTTAAATAATGCAGAATGGTTTTGCACTTAGTTATTGTGTCAAAGTCACATTTATATTTTGTCATTTGTCAGTTTTACTCTCTTAGAAATTTGTTTAATTATGCTTTATATGCATTATATGAATCTTGACAGAATTTGTAAAAGAGCTAAAAGTTCCAAATAAAACAGAACAGTTGGAGTTGGTTTGTGCATTGGCATTAGTTCTTGCATTAGGACCACGACTTTGCTCTATTGGTATTGTCCACGTTAAATCTTTGTGTTGATATGTTGAATGACATTTTATTTGTAATATATTGATCTGGGTGATGAATAGGATTACTGGGCGAATTGGAAGACGTTATGTGTGCGTAGGACTGAAGGAAGGTTAAAGTTACAACATACAGGAGCTCAATATAAACCAAATTTTAAACTTTCAGTTTCTTCTCATGTTTGCCTCTCCAAAATCTGATTGGAGAAGCTAACTAAAAGCCTTAAAGTTGTGGAAAAACTTGAAGAATATATGAAATACTTTCTTAACCAAAAAAAAAATTTTTTTTGATTATGTTTGTGGATACTTCTTCCAGGAAAGTTCTCACACGTGCATACATCTTGGATTTGTTTGGTTCTACCTTCTTGTCTCCCAGTTTTTCATGTGCTAAATAAATGAAACAAAGTTGGTCTAGGTTTTCGAGAATTTGGATTTTTTTTTTTGTGTAATGAAAGGCGTCTGTTGGTCTCGCTTAGAAACATTTTTGAGTGACATTTTTTAACCATTCAGGGGTGATCTTGTAGGATTGAGAATGACAAAGTGGAGAACTACACCATCACACAGAGCTTCAATAAACAAGAGAATTGGACATCGTCAGTGGTCTCTGCTCATGCCGAAGTTTCAGGAATAGGCTCTTTGTACACAAAGCATGTGTTACTGATTCCAAGTCTGAATCTCGCAACAAATTAAACCCATGATACAGGAACTTTGTACATTTACTTTTTGTACTTTTTTTCCTTCATTTTAAAGCATTAGATTTAGATTCAGACAGAGATGTATATAGAATTTGAAATGCATATGCAAATTTATGATGTTTGGATCATTGATCATCTTTTAATCCTATAAGAAGTTTTGAGCTAAGCTTTGTATTGAATGACAAAATGTGTAGGGCTACCTAAGCACTTCTAATTATATGATGATCTGGGTGTAAATTGAAAGATACTGGAATATTGATTTATTAAATTTTAATGCTTCATCTGATGCAGAAGCTAACCTATTCATCTCCATGAGTTAGTTGCATTTACAATAGAGTTAATCGCATTTACAAAATCTTGGGATCTGTTTCATCAGGGTTGAACATAAATTTCAGGTCCATCATGTACTAATGCTTCAAAAAGAATGGTGAATAAAAATGTAACCAGAAAAAAAAAAATAGAGAACCCCCATAAAGCCGCTTGTAAGTAAACTTTCTCTAGGTTGTGCTCATTAAATGACTTTTGTTGGGTCATAAAATGGGTATTGGACGTTCCCATTTTTTTCCCTTGGCACCAAGTATTGGAAAATTTCATATGGGGAAAAACTAGAATATAACAATGGAGAGAGAGAGAAGGATGAAAAGGTGGGAGGTCGTTCCTGTGGTTCCTACCTTCATCCTTGTTTCCAAGAATATGATCTGGGAGAGAAGAGGGGGCACAAAGGGAGTTGATGATTTGGAAGCTTGCTCTTAAATTTATGCACATGGGAAGAAGGCTGTCTATTTGGGGCTTCATTTTCTTCTTTACTGGAGAGGAGATATGCTTTGGTCGACCCAACAGAAGGTGCCCCACGCTAGCTAGCGTACCTTTCACTAATCTTGTCTTAATAGACCCAAAACATATTGGGACCATGTGCTCCTCAGGGTCCTACAAAACCAAGTACCAAACTCAAAATTGTCAGGAGGCTTGATAAATTATAAGTCTTCTTTTCACTAATGTTAAGTTAGAGATCTGATCTCATGATTTTATTTGGAGGGGAGCCACTAAATAATATGAAATTCCTAGATATATTGGAGACCGATTCTTCTTTTATAGCTTCCCTGTGCCCATTGTGTTACGTTCGTATGAACGTTACACGTGTCCCATTAGATGGGCCCCACGAATAAAGACGCAAACGTCTAATACCATTTTGTTATACAATCTTTTTATTCGCATATACCAATTCTTTATTGGCTATATACCATTTTTTAATCAAATATACCGGGCTATTCATCGTCTCATACTAGCTTGACGCAATGTTTTTGTTACACAATCTTTTTATTTTCATATACCAATTATTCATCGGCTATATAACAATTTTTCATCAAATATACCAGGCTATTCATCGTCACATACTAGCTTGATATAACATTTTTGTTGCATTATCTTCCCATGTCATATACCAATTCTCGCATATATACCTGTTTTTCATCAAGTATACCAACGTATTCATCGTTGCACCCTAGCTTGATCCATCGTTTTTGTACACAAGTTTTTTTATTCTCATATACTAATTATTCATCGGCTATATACCATTTTTTTATCAAATATACCAGGCTATTCATGGACGTATACCAGCTTGATGTTAACATTTTTTTTGCACTATCTTCCCTTGTTATATACCAATTACTCATCGCATATCTATTTGTTATCAAATATACCAGCGTATTCATCGTCATATAACGTTTTTCAATTAAATAGAAGAGGAAGTAGAGAGAGAAAGAGAGAGATATGACAATTACCTATTGGGTGGTTGTAGAACAGACATAATAGTAGATTGCGGTTGCAAGTTTCTAATTGTGTTGCAGGTGGGACTCAAAAGCAAATCATTTCGCAAAAAATAAAAAATAAAAAAATATTCACTTATCTTTTCCTCCTTCTCTTTTGCAAAAGGAGGTCTAACAGAGCGCCGAACAGGGTACGAAATAGTCGCAAAGCATGAAGAGAATGGATTTTGTTAATTTTTTGGTGCGTAACTAGGGTTTTGATTGCCACGTTTATATTTTGCAAATAGATTTCGATAGTTTAGAAGAAGTTCGATGGTGCAGAAAGTGGTTATGTTTGGGATTTTTAACTTCTTCTGCAACTTCTCTTTTTGTGGTGGTGTTCTCATTGTCATGGCTTCGACCGACTCAGAATCAGCTGCAAAAGAGAAGGAGAAAAAGATAAGTGAATATTTTTTTTATTTTTTGCAAAATGATTTGCTTTGTAGTCGGCTTCCACATGTGTTATGATTGTATGCTGGCATGTGGTTGCGATTTATTGGTAGCCCGGACGGTGTAGATACCGGTTTCTTCAACTCTTTTTAATGTTATTAATAGATATGGATTAGTCGTTTAGGTTTTTTTCATTCCACTGCATCTTTGTATTAGCTGCGAACAGGTAGTGTAATTTTTTCTTCACTCTATGTGTTCAAATTCTGGTTTCTTTTTGTTTTGTTGTTATCTTTGTTCTGGAAAATGATGTAGATAAGGGTTTTAATTGGATTTTACAAGTTCCGTTATGTCTCTATAACCGTTAATTTTACTGAAATGCTTTTTTCTAATACAGGCATGAACTCCTAGAGAAACGTAGTGACAATTGGTTTTGAGTTATAAGTTATACTTGAAGTATAGATTAGGTCTCTTTTTAGAGTGAATCTAAATAATCATCTGTTTTGAAGATACAACATATATTTCATAAACTGAAGCTTTTGTAGGCTTTCATATCTTTTGTTTTTCCTTTCTAATTTTTTTAATGTTGAAACTATAATCTTGCACTTTTAATTTTCGTAAGAAATTTCAGCTTTACAATAAATTTAATTTTCAGTTGCTATGTAGTATCTAGGATAAAATTGAAATATCAATTATGAATTCTCTACTTTCAGGCAATAACTGATTTTACTTGTTCTATATAAGTTTCGAAGAATCAAGGCACATGAAAATTTAAAACTGAACCAAAGTGTATCTATATTTGATTCCAGATTTATAGATAAAGCAGAATTCAATCATATTTTATCTAGATAATAAAGATAACACCCTTACATTGTTATAAATAAGTTGAGTAACCTGTACGTGTATGTCTAGCAGGGAAAACTCTCCCATATATTTGTGAAAAGGTCTATGATATTTTTTTCCCATATATTGATATACTAACTTACATACAATTGGGCACAGTGTTGGGTGTGGGGATGTTCTTAGTTACCACATCTGTTTAATCCCTGATCATAGGATTCAACAACTCAATGAAGAAAATTTAAGACACATTTTTCATCACTAAAAATGTGGTCAAGAAATACATAATAGTAAATGTGCGCACCTAAATCTGGCCTAGCTCGCACACGGAGCGCACTTCAGTGCGTGCCTCGGGACATTCGGAGTCGCCACTGCCTGAGAGGTGCAGGCAGACACGGTGTTTGCCCTATCCGGGTCTAAGTTTGGTCTGCGGTTTTTCAGAGTTCTAGCTAAGTCCTCGGTTACGTCCGGGGAAGCCCTAAGACACCCTGGCCCGCCCCGTCGGTTTGACGGGTCCCTCGGGTCTCCCTGGTTTTTGAGTCAAGCTCACCCTTCCTAGACCAGCATGTTGCTTTATTTGGCCTGGTGGGACCCTCTGAAGGTGTGGGTCCCTTTTATTTGGATTTTATATATATATTTTTATTTACCTAAGTGAAATGGGTCGGACTTGGGTCTCGTTGGAAGACCCGTGGGCTGCCATGGTTGGGCTTTGGGCTCAGTTGGGTTATTGGGTAACCCATTTGGTTATTTATTAAATTAAACTATTTACACATGCAATGGGCTTAGTGGGCTTGGATTTGGCCCATTAGCCAAGGGTCAAGGGGCCTGGGCCTGTTTATTGAAAACAGGCCTGGTATAGGCCAGTCAAAAGTGGGCCCCACAAGTGAGCCCTAGGTGCCTTGGTGGGCCCTTATGGGCCCATGGTCCATGGAGGGCTAAGAATAGCCCAACCAACTTCTTGGGTTGGTTTAAACTAGCTTAGGTCGGAATAGATCCAACCGGGCTGAAAAATTACATTTTTTATGTTACTTTTACATCTGCCCGTATTTTCTATACGGTCCAGCCGTGCCCGTTAACGAAATCCGGTTTGGCTTGCCCGTGAAGCAAACACGGTCCCGACCGGACCGTTCTGAGTTTACGGGCGCAGTTGGTTTTACATTTTTTGCCGCCGATTCTGCTTGGGATCACTCCGGCGACTTTCTCAGGTGTTCCGGCAACCTTTGTGATGGATCTAGTGCCTTCTGTCACAGCACATTCACTTCATTTGCCTCTTCAAGTCTTCTTTTTCCTTATTTTTGCCAAGCCACTTTTGACTCCTTGGTTTGTTCCTCCGATGATTCCGGCAGCGCTTCCGCGTCTCCGTGGATTCCTCAAGTAGGTTTTGGAAAAGGTCTTGAGGGGGTGTTTATGCTTACAGAGTAAGAGGGTGGATTTCAAGCAGCATCTCAGGGGCAAAATGGGTATTTGGTATTTGGGATTGGGGTGGCAGGACTTGGGCAGGGGTTGGACGTGGGAAACATGAAAGAAGAAAAGGGAAGAGGCCTGGAGGAGGCTTGTTGAAATGAGGGGGGTGGCCTCTCTATTTATAGGCAAAAAGGGGCGTGCCCGTATTTGAAGTACGGGCGTGCCTTGCCCGTACTTCAAGTACGGGCGTGCCTTGCCCGTAATTCAAATACGGGCGAAAAACGCACATTTGTAAATCTTGCAGAATCGGCCGTACGGGACGCGTGTCCCGCCGTACAGCGGCGTGTGTCTTCTTCCAGAAGCTTGCCCGTATTTCAAATACGGGCATGCCCTGCCCGTAATTGAAATACGGTCCAGCACGTTTTTAAAATGTTTGGATTTCAAACCTTTATTCAATTTGGTTTTTTGCAAGATTTTTATTCTATTTTTCCAATTATTTTATTAAAAAGCAAGATTCTCTTTATTAAAATATTATTAAACACTTTTATCTTATTTATTTTGTTGGTTTATTCCATTTTTGCTGCCTTTTTGCCACATGGGCAGTTATTCTGAAACTTCAACCGCTCATAACTTCTTCGTCCGGTGTCCGATTTCAGCAAACTTAGTGTCGTTGGAATCGGCCCGGAACCACCTATCCATTGGGATCAAGGTTGGCAGTTGAATTGGGGTCGAGCAAAAAGTCAACTTTTTGCTCCCCAAAAGTTTGACCAACTCATAATTTTCTCATCTGGACTCCGATTATAGCAAATTCAGTTGCGTTGGAACCGTGTCTAAATGCTCTTTTTATTGAGATGAAGTTTGATGGCCAAATTTATTTGAATCAAAAAGTCAATTTTTTTGACCCCCTCAGGGTTTGACTTTTCATTTTTCTTTATTTCGGGGGTGCAAAAAATCAGGTGCTAACAGCTGCCCCTCTTTGCTGGAGTCACCTTGGGGGATGAACGGCAAAGAAAAAAAAGAACCTTATTTTTGCACCTTGCATTTCTGTCGACATGGTCGACGAGCTCAATCACTGAATTGTTTTTAATGAAAGGGAAGTGTCAGATGTCTGGTATCACTTCCTGAATTTGGAATCCCTATACCCTCTTTCGGGTTTGAATAGAGCTGTTCCTTAGTTCTTTGTTTTTGAAAAAGAAAGATAGGATTAAATCTGAGCTCATCAGCCTGTTTCAGTGTTGATGTAAATCACTTAAAAATGTTCTTTTCTTTTTCGTTTGTTCCTTTAAAGCTTTTAGTGACTTCAGTTTTGACTTTCTTGTTTCTTTAAACTTGGGGGTTTTTTTTTTGAAATGGAAATTGTTAGGCCAAGGTTGGGGATTGGGAGTGAAGGTGGGAGAACGGGAGGAAGCTTTCGCGCTGCTGTCCATCATCTCGGAGACCACACACCTACTCTAGCCTATACTATTTACAAAAGTGGGAATCAAAATTTACAAGAGGGGCGAATTGGCCCGTTATTGCTTTTCCTTGTTGCTTCTCCTTGCCAGGTTCTTTCTTTGTCGAGGCATTTAAAGCTTCTCTTCCCACTTATGAGTATCCACTGAGGATTTGGCGGGAATATGATCTGTCTAGACGACTCCCTGGGGACTATTGTGATGTCTCTCTTTGCTTTTGAAGTTTTGTTGGAGGGTCTGAGGATCTTGACGATCTTTTTCTTCTGAGCCCTACTGGGGATGAAAGGGAAGAAGCCTCTGCTGGGGAATGAAGGATCAAAGTATCCTCCTCATATTCATTTTTGCATTTTTCTTCCTTCTTTGGTCCTGTACAAGGAACAAAATGTCAGTGCTCGATCTGCTAGGGATATGCAGGGCTTGCTCACTTTAAGCCTTTGATTTATCACAATCAAAATGGCTATTGATTAAGGCAATGAATCCTTCTTCAAGGGTTAGCAGCACAGGTGGGGAAATTCCAAGAGTAGTTAAGCAGAATAATTACGGAAAAACACAGATGTGGTAGTGTGTGTTTGTGCCTGCAATTATCACAAAAGTCAATCCTTAAGTTAGACACAGATTAGAGTGCTTGGTATTTTTAGCCTTGTCATCATAGGCCTTTGTGAAGCGTTGACCCAAACACAGTCTGCCAATCTGGGCCCCTCAGATCACTTGGTTGTCCCCGCTCAGCGCACTGTGTCCAACCTGCTTCTGTTTTTACTGCATTTCCCTTTCTAATCCAGGTATGACCAGTTTTTTTGTTTTTTTTTGACCACGACTGACCCTTTTTGCACATAGCGCCCTTTTTGGGTTTTCACTATGTCTGGTCCTTTCAGGGAGAATCCAATTCTGTCATTACCCGAAAACGCAGATTTGACTGTCTTGCTCAAGATCATTCTCTTTGGGATCCGAAAGGTCTTCAAGGTAGGACGAAATGTAGGCTAGGCCGGGGTTTTGAAGGAAAGATAAGTGGCCCAAGAAGGCTGTGATTTTATAGGTTTGCACAGTGCTCCTTTTATTGTTGGGGCTTACATCCTGGCTTATTTCTTTGGTATGGAATTCATATTGATCTTGCTTTTCACAACTCTTTTCTTTCATTCTTTTTCTTGATTTTCTTCGCAATTGCTCTCTTTTTTTTTTTTTGGGGCCAGGAATGCCCATTTAGGAACACCTGTACTAGGTTAGAAAAGAAATTGTCAGGCCCAAAAGTGTCTAACTAGGGGAAAACTTTTTGGGTATTTGGGAGGATTTACAGGCTTGAGGGAGAGTGAAGGGTGGCCTCTCTTCATTTCCCAATTGGAATGATCTTAAGGGTAATACAGTTTGACTGCATCTGCATTTATTGGTTCAGGAAAAATAGTTCCGTCCATCTCTTGTAGGATTAGTGCTCCTCTGGACAGAACTTTGTGCACTATGAATGGTCCTTCATAGTTTGGCTTGAATTTCCCTTTATTGTCTTCTTGGTGGGGGAATATCTTCTTCATAACAATGTTATCCACCTTGAAGTGTCGTGGTATTACTTTTTTGTTATAAGTCCGAGCTGCTCTCTGCTGACAGAGTTGCCCGTGGCATAAAGCCTTAATTCTTTTCTCATCAAGCAACTGCAACTGGTCAAACCTTGATTCTTCTCATTCAATGTCATCAATTTCTGCTTCCTTCAGGATTCTGAGTGAAGGGATCTGCACTTCGACTGGAAGGATTGCTTCCATTCCGTATATAAGGGAGAAAGGAGTTGCTCCAGTCGACGTTCGGATTGAGGTCCGGTATGCATGCAAAGCATATGGTAGCTTCTCAGGCCAGTCTCTGTAGGTAACTACCATTTTCTCCAATATCTTCTTGAGATTTTTGTTGGCGGCCTCTACTGCTCCATTCATCTTGGGTCTATATGCTGTGGAATTTAAATGCCTAATCTTCAAGCCAAACTATGAAGGGGGGTGGCCTCTCTATTTATAGGCAAAAGGGGCGTGCCCGTATTTGAAGTACGGGCGTGCCTTGCCCGTACTTCAAGTACGGGCGTGCCTTGCCCGTAATTCAAATACGGGCGAAAAACGCACATTTGTAAATCTCGCAGAATCGGCCGTACGGGACGCGTGTCCCGCCGTACAGTGACGCGTGTCTTCTTCCAGAAGCTTGCCCGTATTTCAAATACGGGCATGCCCTGCCCGTAATTGAAATACGGTCCAGCACGTTTTTAAAATGTTTGGATTTCAAACCTTTATTCAATTTGGTTTTTTGCAAGATTTTTATTCTATTTTTCCAATTATTTTATTAAAAAGCAAGATTCTCTTTATTAAAATATTATTAAACACTTTTATCTTATTTATTTTGTTGGTTTATTCCATTTTTGCTGCCTTTTTGCCACATGGGCAGTTATTCTGAAACTTCAACCGCTCATAACTTCTTCGTCCGGTGTCCGATTTCAGCAAACTTAGTGTCGTTGGAATCGGCCCGGAACCACCTATCCATTGGGATCAAGTTTGGCAGTTGAATTGGGGTTGAGCAAAAGTTTGATCAACTTTTTGCTCCCCAAAAGTTTGACCAACTCATAATTTTCTCATCTGGACTCCGATTCCAGCAAATTCAGTTGCGTTGGAACCGTGTCGAAATGCTCTTTTTAATGAGATGAAGTTTGATGGCCAAATTTATTTGAATCAAAAAGTCAATTTTTTTGACCCCCTCAAGGTTTGACTTTTCATTTTTCTTTATTTCGGGGGTGCAAAAATCAGGTGCTAACAGTAAGCTAAAAATTTAAGACACATTTTTCATCCACCTTGTTTGCCTCTTGCTAGAGTACATAATAGTAAACTATTTTATATGTAGTCAAGAAGTCAATGGCCTGATTTTCTATCAGTTAATTTGTTTTAATTTTATAGCCCATTTACGTGCCATTAAGAGGCTTGGGACACTTTAATTAACTCCTAAATGTACAAGACTCAATAACACAAGATGGTGATCTGGGTGGCTTAAGATTGGGAGGGATTCTTCTGCCAACCGATGGAATAAACCATAATATTTTTGGTGGATGGTGGGTTTATCCCAAGTTATATTTCTTTGTATAAACATAAATAATGTTTGATTAGTTTTATTTTGTATGTATACAATAAATATGAAATAAATGAAAGCAACTTTATTTTGAAGCTGTGGACATTTAAATGTGCTTTGACAATGTTCTCTTAAAAGTTACTATTATAAGGGACTTTAATATTGTGTTGTTTTGATAGGGCATTTTTATAGCATTGAGAGGGAGAAAAAGAAGGATTTGCGTGTTTGTGCAAAGCAGTAAGTAATTTGTATTTTGACATCCTTTTGTCTATTTATATATCTTAGGAACTATTCTTTTCACATATGTAGATGTCTTGATTTATTGAAATATATTTTTGCTTTATTTAATTTAACATTTGTTATACTTAGTTACTACCTTCTGTTAGTTTGTTTGTGCAAATACTTTTTCTGCTTATGTTTAATTTTTCTACACCATGAAATTATGCTTTCTAGGAATGGATTTGTGACTAATGTAAGTGTTGTTGTTGTTTATTTCTTGTTCTGATATCTTCTTCTAAAATTTTATACATTTGTATTTAAATTTTTGATGTGCTTGTTTATATTGTGTTGCAAGTACTATTTTCTTCTACTTATGTTTAGTTTGTCTATGCAATAAAGGTATGCTTTATAAGAATGGATATATACAAATTTATTGCAGGGAAACGAAGGCTTTCTTGTTTGCAAAAAAAAAAGTTAGTAATTTATATGTCAACATGCTTTTCTCTATTAATATTAACTATTATTCTGTTACAAATTTCTTTTTTGGTTTCACATATTGTATTACAAATTCCATCTTGATTTATTTGTATACATTTTTCTTTTGCTATTTCATATTTGTAATGCTTAGTTAGTATCTCCAAATTTTTTGTATAAACAAACATATATATATATATATATATATTTTTTTTTACTTCTGTTTATGTTCAGTTTATTTATGCCATAAAGTTATGCTTCATATACGTGAATCTTTAAAAAAATGATGTTTGCTTAGTTGTATTTTGTATTTATTTTGTATTTTGTATTCACGTAGTGTCAACTGGTATGGATTAAATATTATAGTTATCTGTCATTTTTTTAGTTCTTCTTCTATAAAATACGGAAACATTAGATCAACTCAGTTTTGGGTTGGAACCTCAATTAAACAACACCAAACTAAAACCTTAACCATAAAGCACAAACATCTAAATTGATATGGAAAACAACATTTGGAGTTTATTTTTTAGATCCTTCTTTTCAATTCTATATTCTCTTATTCTTTCTTTTTTATGATAAATTATAGATATGGAAAATACACTCAACTCAAAGAATGTCATGCAAGAAATGTGTCAGAAGTATAAGATCAATTTACCAGTTTACAATCACATTACAGAAGGTGATGCACACCAATTGTTTTTCCAATCAACGGTTATTGTGGGTGAAGTTTCATACGTAGGAGCATGGGGCAGAAATAAGAAAGAAGATGAAAAATCTGCAGCAGATGTTGCCGCTGATGTATTAAATTCAAAAGGAGTTCCCAGTATGCTTGATCTAGTGATTGTTGATTTGAAGAAGCAACTGAATGAAGCTAGAATTGAAATATCTGAAATTAAGAAATATGTGAGTTATTTAGAAGAAAAGTTACAAAAAAGTGAAGACCGTGTAATGGCATTGGAATCAAAAATCCAAGATTCGAATAAAACAATATTAGAATATATGAACGAGAACCAGATGCTAGCTGAAAGGCTTGAACAAATGGATATTTGAAGGAACAAATTTTTTTGGTTAGGTAAATTCTAATGTTAGTTGGTTTTGCTTTATCGTAATGGAATTTGAAGATAGGACACCTGTAGGTCCTCTTTATGTAAATAGCTTTGTTAATTTTAATTTCATTTAACATCGTCGTCATGTAGGTCTCTGTTCATACTCATTGTCGAGGGATATGAGTATATGCGAGGCCAAACCATGTTCCAAAAGCTGAACGTTATATCAATTCAGTAAAGTTTATCAAATGCGTGAACAACGGTTTGCTCGTAGATAGAAAGTAGTAAAGAACTTTTTGTAATGCACACCTGCTGTACGTATATGCTTTGTACATATGGATTAGGTCAAAGCTACTGTTTGTAATTAGTGCCCTTATGATAGTTGTAGCACACTTGGTCGTGCACTTATTTCATAAGTATGTCTACATCACAAAATGTTGCCTTTTTTGTAATATGTAATAGATATGAGCAAGTAACAAATTGCTCTTTTTTTGTTATACATACGAGCAAACAACAATTTGCTCTTTTTTTGTTATGTCTGTATGTAATCTTGTAAATACCTCTTTCATAAGTCAATAAGAACCTCGCCCTTTTTGCATCTATTTGTAATTACATTAAGCACAATATATTTCAGAAAAAAGAACAAAATATCTTGTTAGAAAAATAAAAAGAGCAATTTACAACTTGCTGCTACAAATTTATAAAATGCTTTCATTTGGATTGTGCAAATCAATAGTAAGTTTACTGTGCTTTTTATTTTATTTCCTTCATGGTTTTGTATATCTCATATCTATAACAAACTTGAACATTGCATGTGCATGCACTCTGATTGGGTCCGTTTGAGAGAAAGGAGAGATTAAATGTAGCAAAACAAACAACAAAGCTATTTATTTTCACAGAAAATAAAATTGTTTTAATGGAAAAGTGTAAATTCCAATGTACATGAAATGTATACAAGGACTAAAAGTTGGTTTGCAGAAGCTATATGTTATGTATAAAAAGAAGTCCAGCTCTTTTACAAGGGAGTGAAAATAGGACTCCCAAACTTTGGTATAATAGCTTCCAGGTTAATAGCGAACGTCATTCATTCGCAATCTAAACTAAAGCTTCAAAAGTACAATAGTTTATCTCTTTCTATATTTGTTTGAACAGAGACCTGCTTCGATCCTTTCTTAGGTAACATCTTTCCTAGAACTGAAAATAAGATTGATTGTCCAGTCAGCTACTTAGGAACGTAGGTGCTCACCATTTGCAAAATGGAACATGTTCCTCTATATTTTTGTGTAGACACATTTTGTTGACTTTCCTGCTTTGTCAATCCAAAATCCGATTCGCAAATTTGTGGCGTATTTGCTTTCAAAGGGTGATTGTTTTTTCTTGCCACTCTTTTGTTACATTTTACACATTGATGCTCTTATATACTGTCATTTGGAAACAGGATACAGTGCAACAAATATGTTTAATTTTTCTTTGTTGAAACAACAAATATGTTTAATGCACTACACTAATTTTGAAAACTTTATTGAATTCAAGTTTCTGGCAGCCAATGTGATTCCTTACATGAGTCCAGTGTCTCTTCAGTTGTTTCTGAAGCTTTGGAGAAAGAAGATGATGGAAATGTTTTTGGAGTATTCGACCAGTACTTTGTCCCTCTGAGCTTGATTGAGAGGTGGGGAAGTGCCATGGGTATCCTTATCTTTTCTATAGATTGCCAAGTACCATTAATGAGTTAATTGTTATGTTTTCATACTATATAACCATGAGTCTGTTTGAAAAGAAATCCTTAAAAGTGACTCAAATATTGTATATCCCGATTCAAAACGTTGTTGTTGTTTCACAAAAAGCTATTATCGACATGTCAAGGGTACTGGCTCTCTCTTGGCAACCAGACAAGTAGGATTCTTGTTTAGACATGCAGACCATTTGTTGAATATTTGTCTATATTTTCTTTTCCTTCACTTCGTGCAAAACAATTCTCAGTTTCCATTTCTTATCCTTCTTCTGGTGTTCTTGATGTCTTTTTTTTCCTCATGTTATGCACAAAAAATTCATGGCATGCAGCTGGAGAACAAGGGTAAAGCATGTTCATTGCAGGAGCAGTGCCTCAGATATTTCACCCCTAAAGAGGTACGTACAGTCCCTTGTTGTATCTTGTTTTTGTATTCCTTTATTTGCTATAGGTTACCAATTTAAATCATTCAAATGTAAATGGCAATTTTTTAACGCCACCAGGTTGCTAATTTGCATTCTTTCCCTGTGGATTCCCAGTTCCCACATCAGATCAACCTTAGACAGAGGTATGTTTTGTTTTCATTATATTTTCATTTATTTCATGAGGATAGGTAAGCGGGAAAAGCATGGCTGTTAGTTCTAATATTTTATATGTCTTGCTACTGATGGGATGTATTGGAATCATGGTTGTGAAAATCATCTTGGATGCACAACTCTTCCTCTTCTCATTTTTTATTGCTTCGACAACTGTAATCAGAAACTTTTGCAACAAATTTTCCTTTTCCTGATTAGGTTTTCATTTTGTGGGTGTCTTCCATTTATGATCAATGTGTTCAAATAACGAGTCACACTTGAATGACTCATTCAAAGTTGATATCAGTCTTTTTTCATTTTCTAATTATTGTTACTATTCAGATCTTAACTTTATTTGATTAGTTGCACGTATTACAACAGAATCATTGTTGGCTGGAATAATCTTACATTGGCTCCTCTAAACTGATTTTATTAAATTTAGCTCTCAATTTTCCTCAGGAAGTAAGCTGAGACTGCTTTTTTGCTGTAGGTATGCTCTGCTAGGTAATAGTTTAAGTGTAGCAGTGGTTGCTCCCTTCATCCGTTGTCTATTCACTGAGCCGCATTAATTGCAAAGATGAATCCTTTATTTATGAGGGCAAGTTATGACAAACAGGCACTTACGCTTCTCGCCTCGGGTGAGGAGGGTAATGCAATCAAACCCCGTGCACTTAATCAATAGCTACATCATCATCATCTTCATCTCCCTCTCAATCTGTGCATGTTTTGTTTTGTTCACTCCACAGGTGATTTTAGTAGAGGAGATTCAAGCATGCAATAAAAACGAAGAGGCACTCGCTGATCAACATGTAAGTGCTGTCACTGCGGTGGAAAGCACATTGGAAAGCACATGTCCAACATGGAAGAAACCTTGTTTTAGATCAATTGATTTTTGCCTGAAGCACCCAATTGCCTGGAAATATGTATCATTCACAGGTCTCAGACAGTAGTTGAACCATTGAATAGGCTTTTTCAGTGGAATAGGTTTTTTCAATGGAATAGTTGAACCATTATGGAATAGGTTTTTTTATTATTCGTTTGCATATCTACTAAAGATTGGGTTAGCTTGGATGGTGAAATACATTTGGGGACTTTAGAAATAGTTCTTAATTGATATTGAGAGGTGACTTCTGATACTTCAAATATAGTTTTTCATTGATTTGCCTGCTTACAGTTGCTTCTGCCCAACATGAGAAACATAATTACTCATTTATTACTTGCTTTTATATGCTTTTGCTTCAAAATAGTACTGTCAATTCAAGTCATCTAAGCATAGCATAGGCAATAGGAAATTTTGGCTAATACATACACAAGTGGCAAAAAATTTTTTTTTTATTATTATGTTGTAGCTTTTCTAGATATTATATAACTGACATATATTGCAAATACATCAAAAAGGATAAGAGTGACTGCAACAATGATCTGCACAAGTTTTTCATTCCTCTTGCAAAGCCTTAACTCTGAAACTTTATATTGATTTAAGTTTTTTCAACATTTCAAACAACCTGTTATTGTTTAATAGATGATGCTATTTTTATTATTTTTGAAACAGGATAGTTGTTATTCAACAATCCAAAAAATGCCATGTTTTAACAGACATATTTTGCTGATGTCTTTTTTTCTGTTATCAACAAAAATTTCCCACAGGTTTTGAATTGTCCAAAAGTTGATAATTTGAGCCATATAGGAATTAAAGTAGATGCATTACCATATGATATGGTTTGCAACATCAGTTTATGCTTATATATTACAAGTTAGGTACTGTAGGTGTTAACCTTGTAGTGATGACTTTTGTTGTGATATAAAAATGTTCTCATTGAAGGTGAAAGTGCCCCTAACAATGTCCTCTCAACAGGGTAGTAGAGATGAGTTGTAGGGTTAGAAGTGCCCCTAACAATGTATCTTGAGATTTAAATTTGATGGGTGGATCAAGTTTCAATAAATGATGAAGAAAATGCACCACCTCTTCTCGAAAAAATGCTTTCTCATAGATAGGTGTTCATGATAAATATGGAATTGAAGTTCTTTCACATGGGAATTGCAATGCTGATACTGTTCTTGATAAGAATTTTGCTAAATAGACCATGGGAAACCATTTTAATTTTTTTCTTTTCGACTTACATGGGCCACAGCATTATTATGTCTTGAAATTTTCAGTCTGTTGTTAATTATTAAATTTGTTACTTGAGGACTATGACATTAACTATTCTCCCCTTGATCTCTGATCCAAGTATCGTGGTGGTTTTGATCTCTTTGGGTCAGTTTCAGATTCAGAGCCATAGATGCTATAGAAGTCTTGAGTATAGAATACAAGTAGTTTTCAAAGTACAATAGATGAATTAGCAATAGAATTAATTGATATTGTTATTTTTATTTGATGGTTTATAGATGCTTGCACAATATTAGCTTGGATGGAAGTACACTTGTCTTACACACCTTACCAAAACTAGAAGAGTTATGTGTTTTTTTAGTTTTTTATTTTTGAAAACCCATGTGTATTATAATCTGATACATGTTATGTCATGCTAGCCAAATTAACTTTATTCACACACTCTTCATCCTTTCGAAAATTTGCTATTAGATAGCATATTTTGTGAGACCATGCCCTCTTTGATATGTGAAAATAAGAAATTGTTGTTAGAGTATGGCTCATATTTTTCCTCAAATATACTGATTATATTAGAGGAAATTGTTTTTAGATTGTAATTGAGTATTGGAGCCATAGGTTTTAACTCTTATTTCTTGACATAGTGAAAAGGCATCTTCTTCTCTTTGGTGGATGTAGCTACCAAACAACATAAAATTTTTGTATAAGCTTCTTTCATCTTTCTTTTGGTTTTTCACATACTCATCGCACGGTTTAATTATAAACATTTGCAATTCAACTATGGGCATATTTTTCAGTTACTATGACTGTGTGTGACAATGATTAATTAATATTATTGCTCTTTTTATATCTTTTGTAAGTGAAGCTATTTGTTATTCTTATAATATTCAGATTGCGTGCTTATGTTAACTGTGGACCTAGAATTGAGTAAATCTAAGATACTTTATCTAAGACTCTAGAGCATTCATGTAATGCCCCGGATCCGGGTTACGTAATGGAACCGTAACTCGTACCCGAGGGTTAGATAACAAAACCGCAGGATCTATATCAGAGTGTAAGAAACATGACATTCAATTTATTATTACCAAACAAAATATCAGAGTTCGCTAAAATATCCCAATCACCCAATCACAATGAATTGAAAGAATTACAATTCAAAAGTTACTCACTATCTCCAATGGAAATTTACAACTAAAATGTATCTCAGAAATCACTCGACAAAATAATCCTCTCCCCTATACTCGGGGTAAGCTGCGTCTGGCTCAATCCCAGGTATATCGTCCTCACCAGGATCTGAAAACAAAACAAATCAAAACGGAATGAGATACGAATATCTCAGCAAGTAGCATATGCGTGCACAAAACATTTATATTAGTTCTAAAACATGCTTCAATAGTAAAACATGCATTCGAAACGATAACCAACCTTTAAGAGTAATCCGAGTAATCCAAATACAACATATATAATGATAAAGATCAATAGCAACAGTCAACGCATAATAACGATTCATAAGTGAAATCATAAAAACCTGACCACGGTGGACTCATGAAATAAACCACCTTTTACTAGTGTAAAACCAAGCTCACTATGCCACCCTCCGGCTTATGTGTGAAGCCGAGATACACGGTCATCTACTTATTGCGGAAGAACCCATTCAGATACAGAAATGGGTTGGCATGTACTATCCTAACATAGCCGCAGCCAACCAGATACAGAGAAGGCCTCATCGAGCTACACGATGGAACGCGTGCGCGAACAAAGTATTACTACTAGCAAAGATCAATCCATTTCACTACCTAGCTCTTAACTTTGACAAATGTGGATCCACACCGAGCTATGCCATCTAGACTCAAAACCAATGATTAAAATGACCAAACAAATTTTATAGTGCCAATCAAACATCAACACCCTCCAAGATACATGGAGATAAAATAACCATCATTTCATCAAAAATTTCCCAAACATCTTTCTAATACCTGGAGAAACCAAATAATCACCTTTTATCCAAAACAATTTGACTTTAAGTCCCTTTTTAAAATATTGCATAAAATTCCCTTTTTGAGTCAAATTTTAATAAAAACTGTAAAGTCTCTGTTAAGCCGGCAAGACTTAGTGTTTAAATCAAATCTTAACTTCACTCTTGAAATCAGAACCTCTATTAATTTTCCTTTACCTCAACAAGAGTATACATGCCAAGCTTACACTCATGTCACTCTTAATTAGCCTAAAACTTCAATGTTTTCCTTAATATTTCTTATTTTATCGAAACACTCCATTAACCCCATTTACTGAATTAATTCATGTTATCCTAAGATATACTCCCAACAGCAGCTCCTACTTGTATTTTATACTCTAGACAAATTTTCTTTACTCAAGTGCACAATGCCTATTTTCTTACTCTTCATTCTATGTCTACATTCCTTGATTACCTATTGTTCATTGTCTTTTCAACATCCTAAGGTTCATCCCTAAACCTTTTATTCATCCACAACTAGCTCATTACTTACCCTCTCAATTGTAGTGAGTTATGCCCAAGGTACATGGGCTAGAGAATATTCAGCACCTAGAATTTATTCGAAAATTTCCTCTAAAATACTTGCTGATTTTTCATATCTTAATACCTGAAAAGTATTTCCCAGATTCAGCCCTTGTGGCTCCCCAATAGTTTAATAATACCAATGATCATTTCCCTAATTAATCTCTCACCATTTGAAGTTAAAACAGTTCATGGAGTACACAACCATTGCTGTACCCAACACAACAGTACTTGGTTTTAGGTTCAGACTTCAGATTTTTTAGGACTCCAACTGTGCTAACAATGTAGCACATTCATTCATAGCTACACTTCTAATTTAGGCATGAGCAAACCCTATCTGAAATGTAGTGTTTGATACCTACAGTGATAATGAAGTTGCTGCTGATTTTTTTTTTAAGTAAGTGGGCACCAGCAGCACTAGCTTCCTAATTAAACATATCAACACCTATCCATAACAGCACCCACAATGATGAAGGAGTTACTTATTAAGCCTAACAGCACCTAAAGTGCTCGAACAATCCACTCATAATTGTGTACAGTCTCTAGAAATATTCCTATTTCTAGAGTATCTCAATACCCTAAAATCCAGCAATAACCCTTCAATACACTTCCTAAGAAAACCCCAATCCTAACCCTTAATAACATTGTATAATTTGAGCTGTAAAGAAATGGAATCTCAGCAACTAACTTATTGGACATGAGCTGAGTACCATTCGGCCATGCTCAGCAAAACTAGGCCACCAGCAACACCTTAAAATCCTAATCAATACCATAACCAAAATCCTTTACTTTATTCTAAAGTGTCACTCACCACTACATGCAGAAATTTCCTAAGTCTTCACATGCTGCATGTGACTCATTTTGGGTTAAAATAAGTCACTCAGACTACATCACAAATAGTAGCCCCTCGTAGTTTTTCGTTTAGAAAATCTGCAATGTCAATTTTCTCTCCCTCACGCTCTTTATCAATCTGATAGACAAGCACTTGGTTAATTAGCACTGAGTGGGAACAGAAAGAGAGGATAGTCTTAATTGACATACCAGAGTAATCACGACATCCCTAGCTTTAACATTTATCTCTTGATAGACCTGAATTATAGAGAAGCACATATTGAGAATTGTTGAATGAAAAATATTTTGCAGTTCAGAATTTGTACAGGAGAAAGATAAAATGAACCAAAAAGGGTATTTTTATCTGGTTGAATTTCCATATAAAGAATATCAAAAAAATAATAATAAGGGACAAGCATATACCAAATCATGGAAGCAAGCGTATCCAACTTCATTAAGTGGAGGAACCGACTTCGGAGCAGTGAAGTAGCGATCAAGAAAATATAAAAACTTATGGAGCAAATTTAACATGCATTGGTGGTTTACCCACCTTTTCATTAATTCTCTCAACATAAATTCATCACGCTTCTCCATTAAAGAAGGCAAAACCTGAGAAGAGTATAGATCATCATGAGCAGAAATGCGCGAAATATATTCAAATAATTAAAAAAAAACTTCAAGTGATACCCAAAGTAACCAAACAGGTCATGATGCAGATCATTAATTAGATAACAAAACTGTCTCAACAAGAAAAAAAAAATTACGAAAGCGATCGGCCGGCGCACATGTTCACGATGGGCACTCTCTGTCGTCTTCTTCTCCAACGACCGTTAGCAACCACTTCTCCCGCTGCACACAAAAACAAAATGTCAGCTCAACGAATCTTAACCAAGCCCATGTGTCGGCTCTACTACCATGAAAGAGAGATATTGTCCCGATGCGTCAGAAGAGAGCGTTCGAGGAGCTTGTGGAAAAAAAAGTTCGAGTAGCTTCCGGAAAAGAAAAGGGTTCGAGGAGCTTCTGGAGAAGGAAAGCGTCCTTTTAATTTCATTATTTTGAAACGAAACGGAGAGTAACTTTACAAGTTGAAGGCAAAAGGGGAAGAGAGCTCAGAGAAAAAAAGTAAAACCCTTACCAGTTGAAAAAGTAATCAGTAAACATAAAAAGAGCTCGGAGAAACCTTACCAAAACCCTTACCAGTTGAAGGCAGAAAGGAAATAGAGAAGAGAATCAGTAGTGTTTCTTCTTTCAAACCAAATAGAGAGCAGGGCAAAAGAATCGGGGAGTTCTATAGAAGCTTGGACAGCAAACCAAGGTACTGAAATGCCTGATTCCAATCTCCTCACAAAAGATGAAAGATGAGATTGCTTCCTACTACTACCTCTGCCAACGCCGATACTGATAGGGACGTACAAGAATGCATGGCTTATCTTTTACAATCTGTTATGCAACGGCCATGCAAAACCAAGCTACAGTTGTAGTTGTTTGATCTTATCTAAAATATCTTTTAGATAAGCTTATCTTTTATTTAGTTCTATCCTAGAGGATTAGGCTATCCCTTTTTAGTTGTTTTCTGTTAATAGATCTCCATGATAGGAGGAGGAGATCATCAATAAGTAGTGGAGTTGTTTTGTAAACTCTTCATGTTTTGAATGAAGTTAGTTCTTGTGGTTAACGTCCAGTAAAACGTTAATGTTATTGTGGTTAACGACCAGCAATTCGTTTCTTTCCTAGTTTGAATACTCATTTGATAATTGGATCCTAACATTTGGTATCAGAGACAAATCACGAGAATGGTGAAACGAACTACATAGGAAGTCATCGGAGTTGAGTTCGACCTTCAAGAACACAAAGATCAAACTGACGCTCGCATCGGAGAACTTCAAGAATCTCTATAAGAAATGACGTCCAAACAAGGTGAGTTCCAGAAAACCATATTGGAGGAAATACGGCAATTGAGTGTAGGATCCAAACGACCAATGCATCATGAAGGGGAATCATCTGCTTCAAAGAATAATAATCAAGCATATCCTGCCATGACTGTACGACCATTAAAATTGGATTTTCCTTTATTCAATGGGAGCAATCCATTGGATTGGGTTTCCCGAGCAGAGAGGTTTTTTCGCTACCATCGTACACCGGAGGAACAGAAGGTGGAAATAGCGTCATTTCATCTGGAAGGTGACGCAACTCCATGGATGGATTGGTTTGAAGCCAAACACATATCCAACAACTGGAATGAATTTCTAGATTCCCTTATGAAACGATTTGGGCCACATGGTCATGAAGATTTCCATGGTGCTCTTTCTAAACTTCCACAAGAGAGCTCCATTGAAGCCTATCAAATCGAGTTCGAAAGACTAGCTAGTCGAGCTCACGACTGGACTGATGAGCAGCTTAAGGGTTGTTTCATTAGTGGTTTACAGGGCGAATTGCGACATGAGGTTTGTTCGTTCAGACCGAATTCTTTACCTTCAGCCATTGCTTTGGCTCGAATTCAAGACGAAAAGCTCACAGCCCGTAAATCGGCTTCAAGGTGGTCACTTAGCAAGCAAACAACCACTACTCAGACCAAAGTTTTTCCTCCGTTAACTGGTGGTACAGTGATGAACCCCATTAAGACGCAAGTTTCTCCACCTACTACACTTCCACCAATTCTACGGTTAACTCCAGCAGAGGTTCAAGAAAGGCGACAAAAGAATCTTTGTTTCACATGTGATGAACCATTCCGACCAGGTCATAGATGCAAAAAACCTCAACTATTGTTTATGGAAGAAGAATGGAGTGCGGAAGATGTGATTTCGGAAGAACCCATAAGAAATGAAGTAGAGTCAAAACCGGAGGTTGAACCTACTATATCATTACATGCTCTGACTGGTTCTCTTAGACCAGAAACAATGCGCTTGCAAGGATTTATTGGCAAAACTAAGGTGACGATACTAATTGATTCAGGTTCGACTCATAATTTTATTAATCCAGCCATTGCCAAACGATCGGGATGTCGAATTGATTCTAAAGATGTATCAAAGATTTTGGTTGCTGATGGGTCTTTTCTCACAACAAATGGGAGAGCGTTGGAGGTAGACTTAAAACTTCAGAATTATCAATTTTGCATTGATTATTTATTATTGTCTGTTAGTGGATGTGAAGTTGTATTAGGTGCACAATGGCTGCAATCCTTGGGTTCCATTTTATGGAATTTTATAGACATGTCAATGTCCTTTACCATTGATGGAAAAGTCCATAACCTTCAAGGAGATACCACACCAACAATGCAACTAGCGGAATGTCGGATGATGCAAAAAATGCTTAATCACGAACATACCGGGGTGATTGCTCAGTTGGTCAAAACAACTGATGACCAAAGTGATTTGTCTGTCCCTCCAGAGATACAAACAGTGCTTGATATATATCAAGACATTTTTGGCACACCAACAGGGCTGCCCCCAAAGCGTTCACATGATCATCGCATACTTTTGATGCCGGGAAAAGCACCAACTAATGTTCTTCCATACCGATAACCTCATTTTCAAAAGTTAGAAATTGAAAAAAATAATTCAAGAGATGCTGCAGACTGGGGTTATACGGCCCAGTAAAAGTCCATTTTCTTCTCCAGTTATACTTGTCAAGAAGAAAGACGGAAGCTGGCGTATGTGTATTGACTACCGTGCCTTAAATGCAATAACGGTAAAAGATCGTTTCCCCATTCCGCTGATCGATGAGTTATTGGATGAACTGCATGGAGCAACAATATTCTCAAAGCTGGATTTACGATCCGGATATCATCAGATCGGGTTCATGAAGATGATATTTCCCAAACGGCATTCCGCACTCCTGATGGCCATTATGAATTTTTGGTCATGCCGTTTGGGCTTTGCAATGCTCCATCTACATTTCAGTCACTCATGAATGACATATTTTGGTCATATCTACGTAGGTTCGTGTTGGTATTTTTTGACGATATTCTTATATATAGTCAGAATCTCACAAACCATTTGCAGCATTTAACCATGGTGTTTGATGTGATACGTATCAACCAACTATTGGTCAAAAGGTCGAAATGCATATTTGGACAAAACTCATTGGAGTACTTAGGCCATATCATATCGGATCAAGGAGTGCAAGTTGATCCAAACAAAATAGAGGCCATTGCAAGTTGGCCTAAACCGAAGACTCTCAAAGGCTTGCGAGGATTTCTAGGCCTCGCAGGTTATTACAGGAAGTTTGTCAATAACTTTGGAATCATTTCCAAACCACTTACAGAAATGCTCAAGAAAGATTCCTTCCAATGGACTGAAGCTTCGGAGAAAGCGTTTGACTTACTAAAAAGTGCTATGTCATCTACACCTATCTTGGCTTTACCGGATTTCTCAAAGCAGTTTACAATTGAATGTGATGCATCGGGTTATGGGATCGGTGCTGTTCTGACTCAAGATGGCCGCCCTATTGCATTTTTGAGCAAGGCTTTGTCAGGCCGAAATCTGGCATTACCAGTTTATGATAAGGAAATGACAGCAGTGATTTTTGCGGTACAAAAATGGAGGCCATACTTGTTGGGCCGTCCATTCAAGATACTCACAGATCATCGGACCTTACAGTATTTTTTGACCCAGCGTATCTCCACTCCGAATCAACACAAATGGCTTATTAAATTATTGGGATACGACTACTCAATTGAGTATAGGAAAGGAACTCAAAATACTGTTGCTAATGCACTATCAAGACGTAAAGAAGATGAAGATGGTTCTTTATTGGCTATTTCCGGACCTATTTTTTTGATCATGGATGATCTCAAATCAGCTTGTTATAATGATCTGGATCTTTCTCTTATTATTCGTCAATTGCAAGACAATAATTCTTCCCAATTGGTTTACTCACTTCGTGATGGATTTTTGTTATACAAAAATCGTTACATGGTTCCTCCTTCCGGCCAATGGCGAACCATATTGTTACAAGAATTTCATGCATCCCCCATCGGTGGACATTCCGGATTTTGACGCACTTATAAGAGATTAACTTGCAATTTCTTGTGGCCCGGAGTGCGAAAGGAGGTGAAACGTTTTGTAGCAACTTGTGATACTTGTCAACGCCAAAATTATGAAGCTATATTTCCACCAGGGTTATTACAACCGATTCCCATTCCTACAGAAGTTTGGCTTGATATTTCAATGGATTTTATCGACGGACTTCTGCCATCCGCTTCAAAGAATGCCATTCTTGTTGTGGTAGATAGATTTACTAAGTATGGCCATTTTATTGCTATATCACATCCATACTCGGCTTCACATATTGCTGAAATATTTATTCGTGAGGTTTTCAAGTTACATGGCATGCCTCGTTCCATCATCAGTGATCGGGACCCAATTTTCGTTAGCCAATTTTGGGAGGCTTTTTTCAGCAAACAAGGTACTCAATTATGTCGAAGTTCTGCCTATCACCCTCAATCGGATGGTCAGACGGAGGTGTTGAATCGCACTTTGGAACATTATCTACGTTGTTTTACCGGTGATAAGCCCTCTAGTTGGAGTCATTGGTTACCATGGGCAGAATGGTGGTATAATACAACGTTTCAAAGTTCCATTAAAATGTCTCCTTTTGAAGCTTTATACAACCGACCCCCTCCTATTATAGCATCATACCTTCCCTGTTCAACGGCGGTTCACATGGTCGATAATGTCTTACGAGATCGAGATGAGACTATTCGGTTTCTCAAACAGAACCTTTCTACATCTCAAGCCCGAATGAAATTGTTCGCGGATCGTCATAGGACTGAACGAAGCTTTGAAATCAGTGATTAGGTGTTCGTACGTCTTCTACCTTACCGGCAACAAACTCTTGCTACTCGTGTAATCCACAAGTTATCTCCACGGTTCTACGGCCCTTTCCAAGTGTTAGCTCGAGTAGGACCGGTGGCTTATAAGTTGGCATTACCGGACTCATGTAAGATTCATCCAGTCTTTCATGTTTCTCTCTTAAAGAAGAAACTTGGTGAACACATACAGGCTTCACCAATTTTACCACCTATAGCTGATTCTGGGGGCACCTCTTGGGTTCCAGTTGAAGTGTTAGAGCATGGAAGTTTTAAAAGAAATAATCAAGCTGTTACTCGTTTACTCATTCAATGGGAAGGCCTGCCAACTGAAGATGCAACATGGGAAGATGCCAATGATATTTTCACAAGGTTTCCAGATTTCACGGCATGAGGACATGCCGTTTTGAAGAAGGGTGGAATGATAGGGACGTACAAGAATGCATGGCTTATCTTTTACAATCTGTTATGCAACGGCCATGCAAAACCAAGCTACAGCTGTAGTTGCTTGATCTTATCTAACATATCTTTTAGATATGCTTATCTTTTATTTAGTTCTATCCTAGAGGATTAGGCTATCCCTTTTTAGTTGTTTTCTGTTAATAGATCTCCATGATAGGAGGAGGAGATCATCAATAAGTAGTGGAGTTGTTTTGTAAACTCTTCATGTTTTGAATGAAGTTAGTTCTTGTGGTTAACGTCCAGTAAAACGTTAATGTTATTGTGGTTAATGACCAGCAATTCGTTTCTTTCCTAGTTTAAATACTCATTTGATAATTGGATCCTAACAGATACCCTCCCGAATAGTCACAGCTTGTTTCCTCCAGATTGTTGCCAAATGCAATGGACAGCAAAAAGGGTCCGCATGGCAACCGAGGGTTTTGTTACTGACAGTCTTTAGATAACTTGGGGAAGAAGAGACGTTTCTTTTTTAAAAAGACACCCGTGGTAATCCCGTGAATATGTGGGGAGGAAAGGCAATTCGGGGGGTTTGATAAGTGTGACGAAAGTAGGGAGGTTCTCCCTTGTAGATACAGGTTTGTAGATATATTTTATGTGCTACGATATCTATACCTAGTATAAAAGGGACAGTGAAGGGACACTACCCTTACCAAGGTGCTGCTTCACCTGCTTCTCTCCTGCTGCAACGCTTCACCTGTTCTTTTATCGTACTATTAAATATGATGGCATTCTGCCGTGTGCTTCCGTCAGCTGCCTGCTACATCCGACATCGCCGTCTCCTTCGACAAAGTTTCACAAAGACCTCTGACTCCAATTGACTCCATCTCACCTGCGTGGTTACTATTTGGCTGTTTCTCATTGCAACACCCGTATCCTTACATGCAAACGGTAGCTACCTGCCCTTTCCCAATGAGATGCCAAGGTGCTTGCTTCACCTGCTTGTTTGCGTTTCGGCTGCTTCAGCTGCTCACCTGTTTCACCGCCTTGTTTGAGTTTCAGATGCTTCACCGTTTGCGTGCTCCTCTTCTACCGCCACCTGCGTTGCTTCACCTGCTTCACCGCTTGCTTGCTTCACGAGCGTCTCCTCTTCTACTGCCACTTGCTTCACCTGATTCCCTGTCCTATCTTTTACCGCCACTGCGTCTCTTCTTCTCTGTGCTACCGGCATGAGTGTTGTACCTTCTACCGTCTCAACAGAGTTGCTGCAACTGCATCTCCTCTTCTCTGTATGGGTTTTTGATTATAAATCACTTGTTTATTATTAATCTTTCGATGAAGAAAGACGCAAATCCATCTACAGGCTCAAGCACAAATTGTATTTTACTTTTAGAGACAGAGGAAATCAGATGAGAAAAGGTAAGAGTTCGATCCATTTTATGTGTTCTTTTCTAGCTGGAGATTTACTTGGTGTTCTTTTGATTTTCTACTATTGGAAGAGAATTGCTAATCAATATCGTTTTTCTGAGGAAACTCCGATTTGGATTGTTCTTTCCGATGAGTTTTAGAAATCAGAACTTTTCATTTTGGGTACTCATCTTTTGGCCCTTGTTTGAGTGGTAATAAAAATCATCCTTTTTCGTAAGTTTGTTTTGACGAACACCAGCTTGGAAGAGATCTTCTCGTCATTGAATTGTTCTTGTTGGTGGATCAATCTTTATGTTGTGATTGTTTTGTTCATACGACTGAACTGATAAATCAAATTTATTTTTCTAATATCTGAATTTTTGTTAAATTTCTAATGGAAGAAGTCATTTTTTTTTTCTTAATCTTTTTTTAAGATCCTAATTTTAGAAAAATTCTGAAGTAGGAACTAGGAAGTAATTCCAAACTGCAAACGTACAGGTGATGCTGTTATCAATTGAGATGATACAAAATGCATACGTGTATCGCTTTTAAATATTTTAAATCTTCATTCATTCCGTGTGTTACTCGCAGATTTGGTGAAATAGATTCCGAAGTTCTCGTGCAATAAATGCGTTGGAAGGCATCCTTCTAAGCAAGAAAGGCCTGGTTACTTGCAGGGTTTGAGGATAGGTTAGTAGTCGCATCTTGATCTAATTTTGATGTTGTTTGTTGCGAAGTTGGAGACATGTCCGAATTAGTTATCTGATGTAGAAACTATTGCCTGTATTATATGGGAGCAGTTTATTTTTGAATGTTATAGGAGGTTTAGAAACATGGTATGGCCGAGATTATATTATATTTGAAAGTTTTTTTTTTCTATTTCTAGACATGGAAATTATATGTAACAATTTGATTATATTAATGTTAGTTTTAGCTAAGTGAAACATTATTAATGGAGCCACACACAATCTGGGTACAATGAGATGTGGTTCTTGCGGTCTTTTGACGATGAAAGGGGAGAGTGAGAATTTATCAAATAGGCAGAGGAATGGATGGACGATTCATCTCTAATAAATTTTTTTATATGCTATAATTGAAACTTATTTTTATAGGTATAGATGAGCCACACTATGTAATAGATAATGCTTCGTTTATCTGAATATATCTTTCATATGGTTTGCATTTCTATTTTGTTCTTCTTTATTGGGTTTATATTGTTTAGACAATTTCTGGTTGAAATATTTCTCTTTGTGGTTTGAGTTGGTAGTGTCTCTTCCAATTCGTGCAAGCTGGTACTTCAGTTTGCTGTTGTTTGCACATTAAAGAGGGTTGGTACAACTTATTATTTGGTACCTTATTATTTCCAGTGATTTCATAATGAGAGTCTTTCTACAATAATTGTTACAACTTCTAACATTTCCTCTGTTCTTATGGGAACATTAGGATGCCTTCCATCCAAGTACTTGGAAACTTCTTAGTCATCAAAATTTCTTGCACCTTTTCAGAAATAGTAACTCATATCCTAACTTTCCTTCCAACAACTCATGTTAATATGTTTATGCCACTAAAAGATTATTTCCACTAAATTAGGCTTCAGCTGAAACCTAACAAAATGACATTATTGTATATTTTTTTTCTCAAAAACCTGTTGGCAAAGGAAGACGGACAGATTTAACCATTCCGGTGTGTTACCCATAGTCTACATTATTTAAGCACACCATTTACATCATTAAAGAAAAAAAACAGTAGTTAGTTGAACTGCCTGGATAACCATATGCAGTAATTAAGAAATTAATACAATAAGTGGTTGCAGCTTATATACTTGAATAAGAGCATGTATGTGTCTGTGACAGCTTGAAATTACAAAGATCAAAGTAAGCATATATAATGGGAAGAAGAAAATACAAGGAAAACTATGAAAAGAATGAATGACCTCTTTATATGCAATCATTTCACAAAGAGAACTAAGACTCCATTCCTAGAGATTCCACCAAGCTTTAGGTTAGCCACACTGGACAGATCCTTCAAAGCTTTAATGCATGCATCATAGTTCCTCGAAATTTTAACAGCATCATTGGCTATGCAAACTCCAACCTTAAGATGTTAAGTGTCATTGCAAGATAATGAAACATTAAAAAGAAATTAAAAAAAAAAAACCAGCAAACAAAAGGAACAATGCATGAACAACATGGTCCTTCAAAAGCATATGGAAATCTTAAATGTTAAAGAGATTTTATTAAAGTTATTATTAACAGACCTTCAGCAATGTAGGATCATCAAGAAGTGATTGCAGAATCAGCATATTATCTGATTATTAGGCCACCTCAAGAGCATAGTTGTTGGAAAATATATTTTCCCATGTGACAAAATGCATGACAAAGAGTATTGAAATTTATTAAAACATTCAGTTTCTTGATGAAGTGAAGTATGGTTGAATGTGTGACTTGAGATAGCTTCTAGCAAGGTTAAGTGTAACTTGCTGGAGCTACTCAACCAACTGAAATCTCAGGCAGTTACGAGATTCAGTTGGGTTGTTTTGAAGATAGTTACAGGTTGTTGAGACAGTTAGAAAAGTGGTTAAGAACCTCTGATTTAAAGGTTCTTGGAGGTTCTTGGAAGCTAGATCTTTTGGGAGTCCAGAAGTAGCTTGGTGAAGAGTGCAGCTGGAGAAAGATCAGAGATGTTGAGGTTGCTGTAGAATTCTGGAAAACTGGGAAAGTTTTCAGAACAAGAACATTCCAGATCTATGTACGATTGGAATGGGCAATCTCATTGATCACATCATGTTTGTGTGAAGTCTTGAAACTGCTGGAGAAGATGAAGATCAAGTTGTTGCAGACAAAGGTTGTGGAATCAACTGTGTGAGTGAATCCTTATGTTTGTATAAGATCACTGTATGTCTGAACATTTCGTAAAGAACATTTGTTAGTAATACATTGTTTTCAGGCATGGTCTTACTCAACAAGACCCGAGGTTTTACCTAGACTATTGTCTAGGGTTTCCTCGTTAAATCGTGTGTCCTCTTGTCACTGTTTTGTCATTTAGTATTGTAATCTCTTCTTGTTGTTTAGAATCCTAGAGAACAGGGACCTGAGATTAGAAATCTCAATAGTGCTTCAAACTTCAAAATCAAATATACCTTCTGTCAACTTTGAGTAGGAGGTGCTATTATTACACAGGCATGCTTATTTTGAAAAAGTGCACTAAAATAATATAATACTTAAAAGAAATAGAAGGATACAAAATTCATGAACAAGATTATTGGAAATAAGAAAATAAAGCAATTCTAAATTCTAATGTTAAATCACCTACAACATAGTCCAACAAAGAAATATTTTAAAAATTACTAACTGAGTGACCAAAATGTACAATACCAACACTATAACCCTATATTGCATCCTGCAATAGGCAATGTGTCGGCATGCCCCCATTAACATGCATGTATAGAAAAATTATTGCTCCAAAGTACTTATAAATGAAGATATTTTACAATAAAAATACTTCATAGGTAGCAGACCCGAGAAATAAACAGAAAGTTATGACAAACAAAAACAGAAACTTCTGTAGTTAGGTTTCTGCAAATGGAAAGTTATGACAAACAAAAACGGGGTGCTAGGATTAGGACATATGAAAGCAATGGTAAAGATATAAGGGCAGGAAGTTACATTGAAAATTCAAAAGCAAAACGAAAATAAGGTTGTCTTATCTGTGGTATTAGAAACTTTTCTTGTGCACTCTTCCTCATTGGTAAGACTCATAAATTGAGAAAACAAATATTTTGTACTGTAACTTCTACAACTTCAGAGTGTTTGTACAGTCAGTCTGTAAAGTGCAAAAGATGTTTAGGCAGAAATGCATTTTGTTTTAAATCAGAGACACGAGGCTTCACTGTTCAATGATCATCAGTATTTGGATCGATATGATACAATTGAAGTTCTTGGATGATTTTGGAAGGGTTAGGATCTTGAAGACCCAAGTCAGATTTCTGTCCATGTCTGATATTTTTCCTACTTGAGCCATAGCATCTCTCTTCATTTTAATCATCACTATCGGCAAAATATTTCTGGAAGATCCAATGTTTAAAGTTTTTGTTCCATTTCTGGTTTTGTCCCCCTCTAAAACTGAAATGTGTGTCAAAGGAATGGAAAACATGTCATAAAAAATCTGAAAAATCTGAAAAATTAATGATGGAGGTCAGTGAAAAATCTGAAAAATATAGAAAATATTATAAAAATATATAAATTGGTGTTTTGATGAAAACAAAATTTGAAAATTTTAGATTAGTACAAGGTTTATTATATGAAATATTTAACCTCATGGCTGATGTAAATTGGATAACTCCAGAAGGAAGAAGGTAAGCATGATCACAGATTCCTGATACCCAGGATAGAAACAGTTACATAAGAATGATTCCTTTAGCTCTCCTCTGCATCATCACTTCATGAGAAAGTATACAAAATTAATCTAAAAGTGAAATCAACTCTATATCGGACCCCAATATAGTTTGGGATGATGATGACAATAAATAACTTCAAAGTATCAAATAATCTTCCTAGCATGTGGATCTACTGTAGTAATAATAAAAACATGCATGCATTCAAAGAAGATGAAGAAAACTCACCTTTTATCCAAAATTCCAAATTTTATAGATTCCGGTTTTAATCAAATTGAGTCCCCAAAATCTGTGAAGTTCTTGACATTTGATGAATGGATTTGGTCTCAGGGGTCAATTGGTGGGCATTCCTTCATTACCTAAAAAAGTGGGTAACATTCTTATATGAATTAAATATAATTTCATTGTATTTGTTTAATCTTAAGTGACAATTGAAATTTGTTCTTGTAGATGAAATGTTTTTCATGTCTCCAATATTTCAGCATCTGTAGTTGCATTGATTTTTATCTTTGATTGTTTTAACATTGTTTTTCAATTATTCCTCTATGCAGATCATATCAAATACAACTATTACAAGACCAGATCCTGTTAACAGATACCCTGTGGCTGAAGAATCTGGTGGCTTAAGTGGGAAGCCACTCTTCAATCTGTCCACGAGTATCTTGAAGGAGATGTATATTCTAACAAGGGTATGCCAGGTTTATGTTAACTTTGTATGAAAACTATTTTTAGTCAATTGCCCACCAATGACATGCTGACACAATGTTGCACTGTTGGTCAGGTACAAATACAAGAATATTGGATACAATGAACGTAGCAATTTTCAAAATCTGTCATTTTATTAAGGTTAATTAATAACTTGTGATACATATTTTTGAAATAGTTCAGCTACTGTCTAAGTGCATGATAGAGAGTATTTAGATAAAGCAATTTAAAAAAAAAATGTATATGTGGTTTTGGTTTGTGTCATGAGGTGCATTATACGAGTAAAAATGGCTCATTATCTTACGGGAACGAAATTCCAGAAAATGAAGTCTTTTTTGTGTCAATTGATTATGGAACAGGGGTTTTACAAGTTTTCAAACAATCATTATCTGTTAACTTTCAATCTTTTGAGTGTGTGCAATATCAGGAGTCAAAGTTTACATTCTTATGGACTATCTATGTCGTCTGCCAATATACTGCCATGGTAGTGCAGCAAAAAAGCTGGAGAAACCAGGGCAAGATTACAGGAAAATATTCTTGATCATATTTCATTCTGCTGGCCTAGAACAAAATTTTTTGCACAATTGAAAATGTAGCTGAGTGGTTGTACAGTTATTTCCACTGATTAAGTTTCTTTTATGTACCAAGCATAAATATCGATACATTTCTACTAATTACTATCAGTTCTTTGGTGCATTTCTACTTGTTAACAGTGGGTCTTTCTATATTTACTACTGTACTATTAATTATAATCCGTATTTTTCATCTTGGGTCATGCTATCATATTCTTTTGGAACTTTCTTCTTTTCAGACATCCAAGTCTCTTGTTCTTTATTCTCGTTTATAATTGATTGTTTGTTTTAGTAATTTTTTTCTCTTTTCAGGGGAAGATCCCTCTTATAGGCTATGGGGGTGTGAGCACGTAAGTTGCTTTTCGTTGCCTCATAAATTTTTGTCCATCAGAAAGCCTAATGACTCCAAATTAAACTCTTTTAACTATAATTTTTTGGAATGAAATTTTGTCAGCAGTGAGGATGCATACAAAAAGATACGAGCTGGAGCAACTCTCATTGAGCTTTATACAGCATTTGCATATGGAAGCCCTGCACTTATTCCACAGATGAAGGTACTCCTATAAACTTTAACAAGATTGTTGGAAGCTTAAAGCTGTTAGGCATTTGACATTGTCTTGTTTTCTCATTTGTATTGAAAAGGATCGTAAAAACAACTTTCTGCAGTTTTGATTGTCATTTATACATGAACTCCTACAATTGTATTGACAATGGTGAGCATAAAATCCCCATAGATGAATCTTGTTTGGCCAGTGCATCCATCTGGAGTCTAGGAAATAATATGCAATTGTGCCCCAGGATTGCTATTATAGTGATACAACTAAACTACATCATTTCTGCATATGCTAGCAGCTTTAGTGTGATCTATTCTCTGCTACTCTTCTTACTTGTTTATGTGGGCCAACAACTTGATTGCTTCAAAATTTTGAGATTTCAACAAAAATTCGAATGAAACCTCAAAATGAGGCTAAATGTTTTCTGAAGCTGCTCAAAACTTAACAGAGAGTATAAATATATTAATTTATCAACTCTTTTATTTTTCCCTGTTGTTAAAGCAAAGAGAAAATGAAATAAACTAGGTAAAAATGATGTATGGTACATAAAGTCTTCTTGGCAGACAGTCATGAGGGATATGACTCAGACCATTTGTCAACAAACTTTATGGTTTAGCTGTATTGTTCTGGATGATGAGCCACACCGTTTTCGTTCTATTGAACAAAAGATATGCCATGAACATGTTATTTGCTTGCTTACTGTGTTGATGGCAACTGCTACATGAGCATCTTCTAGATATCAAGTTTTGATTACTGCATAAATTCATGTTTAACTGTTTGTCTTCTAGAAGCTACATTCTTGAAGGAACTTAATAAACTCAATTCTATGTCGTAACTTTAATGGCATTTTTGTCATTCTCATCCTTTGTCTTCATAACCTCCTTAATGTTACCATTGAACCACCTCTTCACCTATTTTCTACCAAGTCTCGTGCTCCATCAGAGCTGGATTTAATTGTACCCTTCTGCAGGGGCAGTGTTTGGTTGAGGTGGGTGGAGTTGTTCTAATATATGCACTACAGATTGTAGTATTCCTGATTTGTTTTTGGGATGTCTTAATCTCATGTTGCCAAGTTTACATGTATTCAAGTACTTTATTCAGGAACTGGTTTAACCATGACTGTTGGTACTGTGCTGGAACTTCAAAACTTGCCACATTTCTATTTTTCCAAATGAAGCATAGGAATGTTGCAAATGTTTTAGTTTCATCATTTTGTGTTTTTGGAACTATGATGCAATTCTTATTTCCTTTTGATATCTACCAAAAATCAGATCGATCCTCATTGATTCCTGTGAGGACCTTTGCTTAAAATTGTTTCTAATCCCCCCATAAAAGTAATGGCAGTGTGCAAGCTAGCTCTTGCCTTCCCGTTTGTACACCACACCAGTAGGTGCTCTTGCCTTCATGTTTGTACAATACACAAGTAGGTGCATCACCATCTCCACTTCATTACATGGTGAGAAAAGTTGACTAACTTGCATTTGTTTTTGCACTGGCCAAATTCATAGGAAGAAATATCCATTCGAAGTCCCTATGGAGAATTTTCTTTAGGTTTGGAGGCCCATTCAAGCCCCAAAATGCGAACATTTTTTTTTCTTTTTCTGAACAGGCTTAATGACACTTTGTATGTCAATGTCACACCTGATTCATGAATGTGACAAATCAAATCTGATTCTATACATTTCTCATTACAAAGGCATAGACAAGACTAATTTGGCTTCATGACTCCGAATCTTTCTGATTTCAGTGGATACCCACTCACATGTTACAGTCATTTCTACTCCAGGTCTCCAGTTTAATGTCCGAAACCATCTCACACCAGATAGTTGTGAACTGTGCATCATTTTTTCCTTATTTTTATTTGATAGGATAAAAAAGAAAGCCAAAAAGGAAAAAGAAACTTTAGGATTGCTAAAATGCTGGTTTAATTTCGAGAGCAAGTTTAATTTGATTGTTGATATGCTTATTGGTTTCTTACTAACAACTAAATTTTTATCTTCTTTGACATGTTAACTTCTCTGTTTGTCAGGCGGAACTGGCTGAGTGTCTAGAAAGGGATGGGTTCAAGTCTATCCAAGAAGCAGTTGGAGCAGACTGTAGGTAGATTGAGTCCTTAATTCCCTTTCCCAATCTTCAAATCCCAGTTGAGCACTTAATAAAGAGCCACACCTCACCAGACAAATAGATTTGAAGATGGTGATTTATTTTTCCTTTTCCAGTTTTCTTTGTAATGTTATCATTTGAGATTACCAATTTTGAAATATTATTTAATGTCTTAGCATGACTAATCAACTCCCGTAAACATGATACCATTAATGGGGAAAAGACGTTGATGCAATTCATTGCTGTCAAATTGAAGTCATTATTGATGATAATCCGAGAGCAATGTCTTAGAATGTCAAAGAGGAGATGCAGGGCTGCCTCTGGACTACTGACCAACCTAAGTTGGAAGTCTATATTTGCTTGGTTGAAACAGATAAATATGAAACTTAATGTAAATTGCTTCAAATCGCTCTACAAGATGGTCCGAAGAGCCAGCCAACTCAGTTGCTCAAACAAGGCTGCCTTGGACCATCCCTTACACATTTCAGATTGGTTACATGTCCCAAACACTTGATACAGGCTCACACCAACAAGAAAACCCAAGTAGACCCTCAAAATCGACTAAAAATTACTTGAAGTCTTAGCTTCTAAGTGACAGTTTTTCCAAAACGTTCTGGACTAAAACAATAGTTGACTGCATTAACAAGACGGCTATGGGCATGGTTAAATAGTGGGCTTCTCTGGCCCATTTTTCTCTTCACGAACTCAGTTCTGAGGCCCGAAATAAAAACAAAGGGCCTATATGACAGAATCTATACCTATATCTATACCTTATATGACAGGATCTATATATGTATCTATACACTTTGTCCGGGTTCCCTGCCTATATTTTAGGACGTCTTTACCCCTTTGTCTCCGGTGCTTCCGCACTTTAACAAACATAAATAGTTTAGATTCAGTCATTTAATTTTCTATAATTGAAAATAAGGTACACCTTTTTATAAAACCGCAGCACCCGCAGCACTTGCAATTCTTCCCCAATTAAATAATTAAGATTCAGCCATTTGCAATTCTTCCACAATTAAATAATTTAGATTCAGTCATTTAAATTTTTATATTTGAAAATAAGGTATACTTTTTTAAAAAACGACATGACTTTTTCGGAGTCGAAAGCTGGTTTCTGGTTTTAAAAATAATTTAGATTAAGTCATTAAATTTTCTATGATTAAAAATCAGGTATATTTTTTAAAATATTTGACTAAGTATAATTTAAATGTTAACCAAGCTTTTCTTCAAAAATATCTATCCCTAATATAAAAGAAAGCTTGTGCTGCTTTTTGTTCTTCTACCAAATTGCCTGCATCACCATGTAACATTGTGTTTTCCTTCCGTTTTTCGTCGTCACTTGTTTCATCGCCGAAATATATCAAGATGACTCATTGTAGGCCTCCGCACCCTGGATTTCAGCAATTGCGATGATTTCTAGATAAAATGCCTCCAACTTTCAGTGGTGCACCTCATAGTGTGCCCACTATTCACAAATGGATTAGAATTCTTGATGATCTTTTAATGTGTATGAGATGCTCTAAGACTTATAAAACAATTTTGAGTAGCATTATGTTAGAGGGAGAAGCGGATAAGTGGTGGTCTAAAATTTCAAAAAAAGGAAAAAAAGGTTTAAAGGCGTATCTCCCCCATGGTGCACATTTGTAGAGATGATACTACAACAGTATGGTTCTACGACAGAAGGTACTCAAAATGCGGAAGCTTGGTGTCCTTGGCTATAAAAATAAAATCATTATTTGTGTATTTACATGCTTTCTCCTGAAAGAAAAATAACGATGGAGAACTTGTAAATGATATAGTGTTTTATAATGTCTTTTTTTTTAATGTACATAATGTTTGTTATTATGTAAATTTTTCTTTCTTAATGTAATGCATATACTTTTTTTCAAATTTAAAACCTTTTACGTCCATATTGTGCGCACCTGTTTCTGGGTCGCACTGGGTAAAAATGGGAAATTGGAGTCGCCACCGCCTGATGGAGTGCAGGCGGACACCTCGGTCCCTAAGTTTGTCTATGAGGGCTTGGTTTGCGGCTTGAGATTCTAAGTAGGTTCTCGGTTGCAGTCTGGGGAAGTCCGTAGACACCCCAGTCCGCCCCGTCGGATGACGGGTCCCATAGGTTTTCCTGGTTTGAGTCAACTCTTTGGTCTCTCACTCACCCGATTCCTATTCCAGCATGCCATTTGGTTAAGTCTTACGGGACCACCGAAGTGATGTGGGTCCCTTTACTTGATTTTATCTTTTCTTTACTTAGGGTGATCTGAGTCTGATTGGGCAGGCCCCGTTGGAAGGCCTGTGGGTCCCTTGGTGGGCTTGGTTAGGCCCACATATCCCTTGGCGGGCCTCAGTCTAAACCTGAGAGGCCCTTTGGGCTTGGTTCAAGTGAATTGATCTTATTTGAGGGTTCAAGTTTGAGATTAAATTTAATTCCATGCAAAAGTTGGTCTGGATTGACTAGCGGGCCCATTGGGTGGGCCACACAATGGTGACCAGGTGATTTTAATTTATCTTTATTTATTTGCGCCAAAGTGGGCTAAGAATGGGCTTGGGGCCCATTACCTAGATTTGGGCTTGAAAGCCCAAGGCAATAGTGGATTAGGGCTTTGGACCCTATCCTTTGGTTTTGTGGGCTTCCCTTGAAGAGAGATGGGCCCGATAGGCCCAAGCCCGAGTCACGGCCAAACCAGACCTAGACTAGCAAGCATGCTTCAATTTGGGCTTTGGTGGGCCTCACATGGTTTGGCCCACTGGATTGATTTACTTTGCTTATTTAAGATGATATGAGTTTGTTGGACTTGGTGGGCCCCGTTGGAAGGCCCACCGGAAATCAAATTGGACCAGGTCGGTCCATGGCCCATCTTGGGTTTCCGGTTGACCCGGAAACCCTTCCGGTTCATCCGGAATGATCAAACAAACCAAAGAAATCAGCACAATATCACAAAATAGCAAAAAATGGTATTCTAGCAGTGTAGCCGGCCTAAGATGCCGGTTACACACAAGGCTCTGTGTATCCGGCACCTTCGGCCGGTTACGAATGGGCTTCTGTTGATCCGGCCTGAGTTGCCGGATCAACATGCAGAAGCCTCTTTTTCGGATTTTTGCATCGGGTTGGATTTTTGGGTCTTCTAGGGGGCTCCAAGGATTGCGGCAGGGACCTGAGTGTCCCTGTTTGGGTCTTCACCCTTCACATATCAATGAAATAACCATGCAAACGCGACTCAATTAATACAACCTAGCATGCATCTAAGCCATTACAAACACATGCGTTTTTACGGAGTTTTGCACATGAAATAAAGTGTGTGTGTGAGCGTGTGTTAGAAAGGGAAAAGAGGGGGTTTACATGGGGATATAAAAGAATCACAAAAATGGGGGAACAAACTCCCCCCTTTCGAATAGGACCATCTCATGTCAAAATAGTATGTAAAAGAGACCCCAAAAGTGGGTAAAACCACTTCCTCATCCCTCCATGGAATCATCCATGTGTCTTCCCCTTACCATGGGAGTTCCCGCATTTAACATAAAAAGGGAAATAGTGGGGAAAGGACACTACTCATGCTGGAATTACGGAGAATATTATGCTAAGAACGGAGAATATCCAACATGCTTGAAATGTGCTCATATCCATATATGATGAACAAAATACATAGGGAGGGTTTACCTTGGGGTTAAAACCCCTTTTTGAGACGTGGTTGAGCTCCCTTGAGATGAAAATCGTGGCTGGAGCACCTCCTCTTGACCTCAACAGCAACTCCTCGAAGTGGTTTTCAAGTGAGAATGAAGGGAGAGTGGGAAGTGGAAAGGTATAATGGTCTTGAGTGGTGCTTGGAGGGCTTGGGGAGCAAGGAGGGGTGGAAAGGAGGGGTTTCCGCACCAGGTGGTTTGAGGGAGAAGGGGTGGAATCAACCCAAAAGAAGCCAACCCCGGAACTGGGCTACTGTTGGCCTTTTATAGGCCAACTTAATGTATCCGGCAACTCAGGCCGGATACACTAAGACCTCTTCATAACCGGCCTCCATGGCCGGCTACACACAGGTCCCTTTGTATCCGGCATTCAATACAGGATACAAAACATAATCATTTGAAAATTAAATGCGGCCGCGAATTTGTCGGGGAATCGGCGCGAATCTCGCCGAGCAAATCTTTGTATCCGCCATTTAAGTCCGGATGTGAAGAGGAGCAAGTGTATCCGGCATATTTGGCTGGATACAAATCGAAAAATTATGGATTTGCCCCTCGACTTGACCGATTCGACCGATTTGACACTTTTGGATATCTACGGATTGCCCCCTGCGAATTTTGGTTTGGTCCCTGAGATATTTGATGATTTTTGGATATTTGAGATTTAGTCCCTGAGATATTTCGTTGCATTCATCACCACGTGCGCAGTTTCTTCGCCATGTGTGTAGTTTTCGGTTTTGCTGCGTGGAAACTTCGATAGCTTATATCTCCCTCATCCGAACTCCGATTTGAGCAAACTCAGTTGCGTTAGACTCGTATCGGAGCCCTCTATCTAATGACATAGGGCTAAGCACTTAGTTCGGGGTTCGAAAAAAGTCACTTTTGGCTCACCCTCAAGTTTGACCGGCCCACAGAACCTTCATCCAGACTCCGATTCCAGAAAACTCAGTTGCGTTGGACTCGTGTCGGGATTCTCTATCCATTGAGATAAAGCAAGGCGGCCAATTATCACTTGATTAAAAGGTCAAATTTTTGCCCCTTAGGGTCTTGAGCTATTTTGTTGCTTTTTAGCACATTTTTTCTCTTTATTTGGTTTGATTAAAATTTGGGTGCTTACACATATATATTAATTTTCCCTTCTTTATTCTTTTCTTTATCTTTCATAATCACGTCTCGCACGCAAAACTTTACGGAAGCTCATGAACCTTCACTGCAACTGCAATCAATGATTACTCCTTGTGATGTCTATAGCCAATTAGTTAATTCTATTCACTTAAAAAATAAATTTTTACGACTCACTTGACCTGAAAATAATAGTATAAATTGAAATATTAATTATACTAATAACAATTCTAATATTACGAACACAAATTTGTAAAAGTTAACCTTAATTTCACCAAACCATATAAAATGACAATCAAACTATCAAATTTTTAATTGTGCATATAATTAACTAAAATAAATAAATCACAAACCTAATTTATGACAAATATTTGAAGAAAAAGAATCTCGCCAGAAGATTCCAAACAGAAGTACAATAGCACGAAAACATTACTTTTACAAATTTAATGCTCTAAAACGATATAGAGACTTAAGTTTTGACTTTACCTTAGTTTAACTACTAAACCGCTTACCTTCATCTGCAAGTATGCTTTCTATTTCAACAGCAGATATCATCTGTAACTAAATAATTTTCCATTTTGTAAATCTTGTTAATGCATTACTATTATGTAAACTACCATAAAAATTATAAAACAATTATTGACTAAAATATTTAATTCAATTGGCAAGAGACATTTTACACCACATACTAGTTCTCCTAAAAAAAGGAAAAGAAAAAAAAAAGGTAGAAACAGTTATACCCTTTTCTTTGTAATCACTTCTAAGTTCTAAATCTCTGCGCTCCTTCCAACCAATAAAACCAGAGAAAAAATTGATTTTTCGTTTGTATTTTGCCTTCAAAACGAATAAAAATAAAAAAAGCACAAGACAAATTTGAATTTTCTGATGCTGGCCTTGTGATGTTGATGTCTAGAATTTAACAATGGGAGTCACGAAGTTTTGGTGCTATAAAAGGAAGGAAATTAGATCATTTTCAGTGCATGTTGCATTTTGTTGTTTTGAGAAAGGTTTAGGTTTTCCGAAAGAGTAGTGATGGCGCTCGGATTTTATTCGTCTTGTTCTCTTGTGGAATAACTTCACTTGTGCTACGACTATGGATGTAGACATTTCAGGCAAAACCACATAAATTTGTATTCATCTCCTTCTTGTTCTTTGTATCCGTTCCATTACAGTTCTCTTCAGGATATTGATCTATTTCTTACAGCAGTTTATCCATTTCTTATGATATATGGGTCCAACGGTCATCATTTTCCCAATAGGCCATGGCCCTCTCTCTTATCCATTCTGCATATAAATTGAAGGGTTGAACACAGCCCCTCATTCACCGTCAGAAGTTTGACATTGAGCCATGAGATGTTAAGAATTTGACCTGATTTCTAGAGATAAAAAACCATAGAAAGAATTACACAAGAAGAAGAAACACAGAGATTTTTACATAGTTCACCCAAAATAGGGCTACGTCCACAGCCGCTGGCTGTTTCACTATATTTTTGAATGGAAGAAGCTTAACAAGGATAAACAACTATGGAAATATAACCTTAACACAATGAAAATGCCTGAAATACGCTCTTATTGTCAATTTTCGCGAAAGCTATGGCTGAGTGTTCAGTAATATCAGGCTTCACACAACTCAACATGAAAGCCTAACTAATGGACTCTAAACAAGCAGAGAGTAATTCAGTTATATCAAATAGCTTATAAACCAATAGATATATAATCCTTTTCCTAAGCTTAATGGTGGAAGTTGTTACCAAGCATCTGAACCCCATTTTTTTTCATTATATGTACAGATCAGGATAATCAAGGAAGTGCCCATTGGTAATGCTTGAAGATTCAATTAAAGGACTTTAGAAAGACAAGTAAACACAGATGCATCTAGCTAGCTAGTCAATTAACCCAAATTTACAAACTTAGAGAGAGAGAGAGAGATTAATTAATTTGTCACCAGCAAAGGTGTTTCCATGGAGGAGTCTGCATCCCTAACATCATTCACCTATTGCTCAACATCTTCTGGATCTTGTCCATAAATTGATCTGTGGGCAAATATCCACAACAATTTTGCTGCATACTGCACTAGTTCCCATGCGAACAGAAGACAGAATGTGTAGAGAATTGGCAAAACAAGGCTGAAAAGAAAGAAGAATATAGGGTGTCCTTGTGGTGCTATACTTAGCAGTGAATAACTATAATTCCCCACAACGGACGGTAGAGCGAATACCAGCACAGCTTGCAGAGGGAAACTCATTGTGAGGATCATTAGCATTGCAAGAGACATGTAAAACCCCAAAGAGTTGAGAAACAAGTAGCCATAAAATTGAAAGTCTCTATAGCTTAGACCAAAGGGTCCGGCAAGTCTTCCGCCATTAAACGTGATGGTGCTGTTATGATCAGGTTTGAAGTTGTGCTGCCAATTATCGATGGGAGGGGTGATCCCCGATTTGTAAGTGGCGGTGGCAATCAGCCCCACCACCACCAAAAGTGCACTGCGCACACTATCAGGGGAGTCTTTATACGGATTGTATTGGAAGTAGCTGATGGAGTTCCATGAAAAGAGAGTCCTTCGGACCTGCGCCTTCGCATACACAAAGCCACTCTTATCAAGATAAAATCTCCTTGGAGTTTAAAGCTCCGGCTTGACGGAAGAGGCTCACTAGCTTCAGCTTGTGCCCGGCTTGATGGAAGAGGCTCACTAGCTTCAGCTTGTGCCCTTGCGGGCTTGCTCCTTCTTCCAACATGTCCAGGGCTGTCAATCCCTCTGAATTCATGGGATTTACTTGCAAACCCTTGAAGTATATCTTGCTTAGTAGCAACTTAACAAACTGCATAAGAGAATGAAGTTAAAAAAAATGATATATGAAGATAAAGGGAAAGAAGAATGTTTAAAGAGCATGGTTATGCCCTTGTTAACCCTTGCTCCAAAAGCCCTAAGGCTTATAGAGACTTCATTAGTTAAGTACTTAACATCTAGGATGTAAAATTCACCATGCTTCATTAGCTAGCCAATGTTTATAGTGGCCCACTCTATCGACACCGACCTAATGGTAGTTCTTTCCCTTTTGAAGGCTTCACTCATCTATTGGTATTCAATGACTTAGCATGGTGTTGATACATGATATTTAATCCAGCATATAGGTCGCCCCTTCCGAGACTAAAACCTTGGACGTGGAACTTGACTTCGATACCATTACGTGCCTAACTGTTGCTCCAAAAGCCCAAGGCTTACGAAGGCTTCATCAATTAAACACTTAACATCTAGGATCATAACAGTCCCAGATACGATGTCGCAACACCCCCACACCACGAGAAGAGAGGATAAACCCCCCAAAACACAAATAAATGCTTATTCAAACTCACCCCACAAAGTTAGTCACACCTCATATTAAGCTGATAAGTGAAGGCATATTTATGTAAATCAAAGTGCCTTGATACGATCTCAACAAGCCAAGCCTACCTTGTGTTGATTTTCTGAGGTTGCCAGATGCAAGACGGTGTTGCCATGGTTATCCCCCCAGCTTAGGATCTCACTTTTATCTTGCTTTCTGAGTGATTCAAACAGAAGCAAAAACGCTTTCAACTTGCTGGATTTCACGGCAAGGTGAAGAGCAGTCTCGAGCTGAACTGTCGTGTCCTCAACAGAATCTGAGCAAGCATCGAGAAAGACGCTCAACAAAGCTGAATTCCCAGTAGAAGCCACTTCGTGTAGTGGAGTTCTCCCTCCTCTTCCTTTTGACACGGACGAGTTCTTTGTCAACCAGCGCCAGCCCTCTTGCTATGCTCCAGTTTCCCTTTTGCAGAGCCAGATGCATGGGACTAAGCCCCTTTTGGTTTAGATTTCTAGACAAAGAAGGCTTCAAATTCGCAATCTCCATCGCCAAATTGGCTTTCCCATCCCTTGCTGCTATGTGCAGGGGAGTATCAACGAACTGGAGTGCATCAAGACCGTCAAGAATGGAGGGGTTTTGCTCAATCAATGAGTACAGAACGTCTCCAGTCTCTGCAACCTTCTTGAACCCCGGGTCCATTTTTTGCATATCCTTTCGTCAGAAATCTCTGATGAAAATGTTGCGCCTAGCTAGGTTCGATCTATTATAATGGAGGTGGTTAAGCTTTGGAAGCAGAACCATTTTCTTATTATTTATTTTAGAGAAATTACACTTGCTTTCCTTTTAGTTCCTGACAACTACAGATTCCTCCCATAAGGATTTTTTGAAATGATACTTGCCTCCCTTGTATCTTTTGTCTTCTGCTTCATATCCCTCTCTTTTGTACAAAGTTTAACAAAATTTAAATACGTTTTGACAAATTTACTCTTCTTTAAGTACAAAAAGTGTATGATTTAGAGATTTTCTTAAAAAATAAAAATTTAAGGCTTAAAAGTCTTAATAATTGATTTAAAAATCGTGGTTGCATGATTTTATTTTTTAAAATTTTTAAATTTTCTTATTTGAAATAAAAAATTGATAAAGGATAAAATAGTCAAATTACATTTTATAAGTCTAACAATAGAGATAAGTATCATTTAAGAAACTTTAATAACCATAATTTTCTCCTTTTCTAATAACCCATTAATCAACCAGCATTTTTGGACTTCCACCATGATAGAGGTTCTTCTCTCTTTCTTGGGTTCCATTGGCTTCATCCAATTCGAATTTGGATCCGATCTAGAAACCAATTTCTAGTGCCCAGCAGAAGTACCAAATTTTGCTCTTAGTTTGCATAGCGCTTTGGAAAAATTAAATTTTGTGACACCTATTTTTCTTAAAATAAATTTGTCATTGAGTTTTTAGCCTTGTAAGATAACTTAGGGGTAAAAATGTTATGAAATATTTTGAAGGGTGATCGTTAAGTAAATAAATATTCAATTTATATGGGAGAATCTCTAATTGTTAGTGTAGTCCAAAAATTAAAAGTTAAAAAATAATTTCAAGTTGCTTCATCCCTGATGAAATCCTTTGTCGAGTTTTCTCTAACGCTCTAGCCTGTCACCAATCAAATTATGTCATGTCATTGTTTCCTATGCTCTAATGAGCCCTTTACAATAGAACTACCAACGCTTGTGTCCATCTTGTATCCATATTTTCATAAGCCTCACCTACTTGCAATTTTGTTTTTATTTAATATAAAAGAGTAACGATAAACGAATCTTTTTTGGTGTCGTTCTTCATTGATGTTCTTCAAATAAACCTAGAGTATTATTATACTTTATTTCTGTTAATGTTTGCTTTTAATAAAGCTATTAATTGTAACATCTTCGTTGATGTTCTTCAGGGTACGTTATGCCTTGTAATTAGGGATGTTGACAAGTCAAATACACTAAAAATTAATACTAAAAAAATTTAATAAAATAAATGAATGTACCTAAAATAAATATATATATTGTAACATCTTTGGATTAAATAAATTATGCTGAAATATTCAGAAAATATACTAAAATAAACGATGTTGACATATTTGGATTCGAGAAAATGAATGTACTAAAAAAACGATTCCAAATTTGATAAAATAACTTATTTAAAATTTAATAAAACACCTGAAACTCTTATGCATGTACCTTGAAATAACAATAATACTAACATTTTTTAATGGTGCCCCTTGTAATTTGATGGAATTATTATTATTTAGTATAATTAAGTAGTTGTCATACTTAATATAATTTAGTATATATATTATTATACCTAAGATGCACTTATATAGATATATCATTTATTATTATTAAGTATCATAAACTGTATTAAGTATATGACACACACACGTGCACGCGCACACACACGTACACACGCGCGCACACACACACACACCCACACACACACACCCACACACACACACGCACACACCCACACACATGCACACACGCACACACGCGCGCACGCACACACACGTACACACGCGCGCACACACATAGACACACACACACGCACACGTGCACGCACACACACGCACACCCACGTACACCCACAAAAACGCACACACACGCACGCTCGCTCGCACGCACACACGCTGTGCGCACCCGATTTCGGTCGCACGACGAGGCGCACGCAAAACAATGCGTGCCTCGGGATTTGTTTGGAGTCGCCACTGCCTGATGGGGTGCACGCAGACACCTGGGTGCCTAAGTTCTTCTACTAAGGCTTGGTCTGCGGCTTGAGATTCTAAGTAGGTTCTCGGTTGCGGTCTGGGGAAGTCCGTAGACACCCCAGTCCACCCTGTCAAGTGACGGGTCCCATAAGTTTCCCTAGTTTGAATCAACTCAGTTGGTCTTTCACTCACCCGATTCCTAATCCAGCATTCAATTTTGGTTTAATTCTGGCGGGAGCGCCAAAGTGGTGTGGGTCCCTTTACTTGATTTTATCTTTTTAATTAAAGTGGTGTGAGTCTGATTGGGCGGGCCCAGTTGGAAGGCCCACGGATTCCTTGGTGGGCCAAGTGTGGCCCATATGTCCCCTTGGTGGGCCTCAATCTAAACCTGAGAGGCCTTTTGGGCTTTGGTTCAAATGAACTGATTTTTATTTTGAAGTTTAAGTTTGATTATTTAAGTGGATTTTCATGCCAAAGCGGGCCGGGATTGCTTTGTGGGCCCTTGAGCGGGCCCCACAGTTGTTTGCCAAATAATTTGAGATTTATCTTGCTTAAGTTTCCAAAGTGGGCCAGGATTTGGGCTTGGGGCCCTTTACCTGGGCTTGGGCTTGAAAGCCCAAGACTTCCTGGATCAGGGTTTTGAAACCCTAACCTTAGTTGGTTAATGGGCTTGGTGGGCCCGATAGGCCCTGCCCTTGGTCTCGGCCAGACCACGACTTAATTTAAGCATGCATGCCCCACATAGGGCTTGGGTGGGCCTCAAGTGGTCCCGCCCGCCCAGTTCCTTTGATTATTTTATTTAAGCACAATCCAATGGTTCGGGCTGGGTGGGCCCCGTTGGAGGGCCCACTGGAAATCAAGTCAGACCGGGTGGTCCGGGTCCCATGTTGGGTTCCCGGGTGACCCGGAAACCCTATTGGCATATTTGGTTCGGTTTGAGAATGTCACCCCACAGTCAGAAATCATGAAATACCCAAAATATACGAAAATCACATACACTGGGTCCAAGGGGTATTTTCGGAATTAAAAAAATATAGGCCTTCGGCCTTAAAAGGGTAGGCGCCGACCTCCGGGCGCTAGGCGCGAGGTCAGCGCGAAGTGGGCGGACCGAAAACAGCGAAAAAGCACCCAAAAACGAAGTGGGCGCACCCAAAATGAAGTGAGCGCAACCAAAATGAAGTGAGCGCACCAAAAATGAAGTGGGCGCGAGCTGAGCGCACCCAAAAAAATGAAGTGGGCGCGAGGTGAGCGCATCCAAATTTAAGTGGGCGCGAGGTGAGCGCGAGCTGAGCGCATCCAAATTTAAGTGAGCGCGAGGTGAGCGCGAGCTGAGCGCATCCAAATTTAAGTGGGCGCGAGCTGAGCGCAAGCTGAGTGCATCCAAATTTAAGTGGGCGCGAGCTGAGCGCAAGTGAGCGCATATACCCTGATTCTCTGTTTTTTTTTGCCCGAACTCCATTTTTAATGGTTTTTAAGCTCTGTAATCCATTTTAATGGGTTTTAAGCTCTGTACTCCCTCCCAGGTGTTCCCCAGACTCCCAAGAGACCTTTGATCGAACACAGCTCACAATTATTCTAATCTAACATATTCTCATCACTCATCACTCAAACCTCTCTGGAAACCTACAAATCCGAAACAAAACACTAATAGAACATCTAACAACATCTAACAGAACATGAATAAATGAAGAAGGGAACAAGGGGGCTTTATCAGGATACAAGAGATGCAAACATCAGGGAGAACATGCTCCCCCCTCGAATTACACAATCACTGTTACTAAACGAAATAACAGAAAAGAAAATATAGCAATAAACTTATTTATTTTGGACCAGAGGCCATCGGGAACATTACCTGGGTGTTTCAACACCTCTCCGAAGTGGGTGAAGCCTCCTTGGAGCGCGCGAGCAGCCGCCGGTGCAACACCTCTCCACGCCCACAGCAAGATCTCCTTCGGGTTTGATCTCCTTCGGGTTTGATGAGGGAGAAGAGGAAGAGAGGAATGGGGGGGGGGGGGGGGGTCTGGTTTTTTCTTTGGGGAAGATGATGGTCAAGACCACCTTCGAATGTCTCGGGCCAAAAAAAATCCAACCCTTTTGCGCGAGCACTCGCGCAGCTTATATAGGGAAGGGAGAAGGGGTATCCGCTCACTTTGGCGCCCAGCTCAAGGTGAGCGCATACCACTTGCCACGTTCGCGCGAGCGGCATAATTATGACAAAACAATAAATGCCGCCGCTCGTTTGTTTAAAAAATCCGAAAATTAGGATATGGTCCCTGGGATATTTAGATTTAATATTATTTTATTCAGATATTTTCAAATATTTTCAGATTGGTGCCTGGGATCTTTTGAATGTTTTGATATTTACGGATTTGATCCCCGTGATATTTTCCTGCGCCACCCGCCACGTGTGCAGCTCTTTGCCACGTGCGCAGTTTGCCGGTTTTGCTGCTCGAGAATTTTGTCAGCTCATATTTTCTTCATCCGGGCTCCGATCTGGGCAAACTCAGTGGCGTTAGAATCGTATCGGAGCCCTCTATCCCATGACCTAGATGTAAGCACCTGGATCGGATTTTAGCAGAAAGTCAACTTTTGGCTTCGCCCAAGTTTGACCGCCCGCAGGACCTTCATCCGGACTCCGATTCCTGCAAACTCAGTTGCGTTGGAATCGTGTCGAGATTCTCTATCCAATGATATAAAGCAAGGTGGCCAAATATCACTTAATCAAAAAGTCAACTTTTTGTCCCCTCGGGGTTTGACTTTTTGCCAGGGTTTTCATTTTCAGCAATTCGAGGGGTGCAAAAATAAGGTGCTTACACACGCGCACCACACGCCCGCACGCACGCATGCATGCACGAACGCACGCACATAGACGCGCACACATAGGGGTGGCAATCGGTCGAATACGGATCGGATATATGTATATTTATATTTGAATCCGAATTTTTTCGGATCTTAGATTTCAGATCCGTATTCGAACCACGGATCTAAATACTATATTTGAATTCGCCAATTTCGGTTTCGGATCGGATTCGGATCGAATTCGGATATATATATCACTCATTGCCAACCCTACTCAAAGAGGGATTTAAATGAGAAATGGGTTTGAACTTCAAATTTGAAGCACCACAGAATAGTGGATATTGAGCAACTGGCAAAAAAAATCATACCCCAAAACTTAGAACAACCGGCCTGTTCTAGATAATGGAATTTCAGAGCAAAATAGGGGGTTTTGGAATTGGTTCTTTAAGGGGGTTTCCAGGTACCAATTGCCGGAGGGTGGTAGCGACAAAGAGGAGAGAAAATTTAGATTTAGGGCAAATCGTTCTCTAAAGGTTTTTGGTTTTAGTTATGATGGTTCAACCGTAGTTTATAAATGATTTACAATCTAATCAATGTCTGCTTTGGGTTTATGTATAGGATATATGTGATTTCGGTTGGATCTTATTCGGATCGGATATATGTATATTCGTATTTGAATCTGAATTCTTTCGGATCTTAGATTTCAAATCCGTATTCGAACCACAGATCTTAGATTTCGGATTGGATTCGCCAATTTCGGATCGGATTCGGATCGAATTCGGATATATATCCGACCCATTGCTAGCCCTACGCACACACACAAAATCACACCCACCCACACACACACACGCATGCACGCACTTACGCACACACGCACACACGCACACACACACACACACACACACACACACATCATCACCACCACCACATCCACCATCATAGCTAACAAAAATTAAAAATACAAATTGTTTTAAAAACTTTATCAAACATATTTTTGCTGATTTTTAAAGTCATAATTGATTTTAACTAAATGTTACCAAATGGTTTTCAAATTGTTTTAATAAAAATTGTTACCAAACAGCCTCTCGTTTAGCTTTCTTATATCTAACTTGCTTAGGTAGGCGTTTTGTTCTGTTTTTGTTTATTTTTACTTATTTTTATTTGAATGATCTACTTATCCTCATTTAATAACTTAATTATTTGTTTTTTCCTATATAAATTTTGTTGGTTTTGAGAGGTCAAGTCTTCGATATTGTTCCGTTTTGAACAAATTTGAAACTTTTATTTAATTTTCTTTCTTCGATGTTTAGAAATTCATTAATCCGCCAAAAATATGTTTAGTACCTTTCTCTCTTATCCAGTTGGAATTTGAAGGTTTTTTTGTGTGGCCTTAATGACTTCGTCATCCTTGTTTAATTTAATGTGTTGATTATATAAAGGATTAATAATATTGACATGACTTTTCTTCGCTTTCTTCTTCGTGTTCTTCAACCAACCAAAATTTTGAATTTATTTTTTCATGCATTGATATGTAGTGGGCTAAATGTCTCTTGGACCATTACCTATTTGATCTATTATAACCAAAGATGAAATATATGCCAAATTTGTGTATGAAGCTTTATCGTTGGACTAGCATATCTTACATGGAATGGCCGGTCGGGTCTAGTCTATATATACTAGGGGGCTGCACGCGCTACGCGCGTAGAAAACGTGGGCCCACTTTGATAAACAGCCAAGGTAGTTACAATAGTGGGGAATTGTTTTGTTTGGGGAGGCTAATGCTTGGAAAAAGAAAAAGGGTGCCAGAATCTAGAGGGAATACTCCCCCCTCTTCTCTTTATATATAGTATAGATTATATATATAATATATAGCAATCGATAAACTCACGAGAAGGCTTCAATCTTGAGACTCTCAAACCTGTAGCTCCACGTCACTGTTGACGTGGCTGCTTACTTGTCACAATAAATAAACGACCCAAAACGTATCCACCTCTTGCAACGCATGCCTCTTCCTCTCCCATAATGCCCATTTTCCTCCTGTAATAAACGTTTCTGCTCAATCGGCAGAAATGAGAATCAGACAACAAAAATATGAGGAATCCATCTGCATTCGTATGACCCAAAAGAGGAGTGAAGACTCCAGGAGCGGCAAAGAAGAAGATGGAGAAGGTCATGAACCCTCTCTTTGAGAAACGACTGAAACAGTTCAGGATAGGTGGAGCATTGACTCCATCTTTCTTTCCTTCCGTCAATTTTCTTTTGCAAAAGAACCATGGCGATATCTCTCGATCTGGATTTCTCAATGCTACACTTGCGGTTTGTACTTGCTTGAGTTGGATATTTGAATCAATGACGTTGATTCGCTGTTTCTCCTTGTTGTTTCTCGCTGTTTCCATGTTTCCCTATCTGATTTGGATCTCTCGCTTAATCCCCAACAGAATCATCATCAACAGCAGCAACAACAATTAAACTCCGATCTAATGAGATACCGGTCTGCATCGGCAATGGTACTTGTAAATCTTATTGATGTTGTTGGTTACAGCGATGTATGCAGGGATTTCTCCATCCTCGATCTTCAAGACCTGAAGCAGAGAACATGTGCTGGAAAATACTACAACGTTGGGGCTGATGGGGTATGGCTTCCTGATTTTGGAATCTTTTGAAATTTGTATTGTATAATTGAAATTCGACTTTTGCTTTTTATTTCTGGCATTAATATTTAATTTCAGTTTAGTTTTTTGAATATAATAGGCCTCCGTGATTTTTCTCTAGGGGATTTGCCAATGTTGCAGGTTTGTGATTCAACAATTACAACTATTTTATGTGTCAATTTTCATCTTATATCTGAAACTAAAAAGGCAAAACTTGAGGTCCTATGCGTTCCTAGAGGTAATCTATATTTACAACATTGCAAAAGTACTTCTTTGAATAGTTCCTTTGTATTTCTGAATTTTATTTATTGCTTTCTAATTCCAGCTTCAAACTAATGCGAGCAACCTTTTCCACAAGTTTTCTATAAATATTAGTGTGCTTTAGTCGTGAATTCCTCAATCCTAATTTCTGCAGGAATCTACTTGGGGAAGACTTGGGGCCATTACGTACAAAAGAGCTTGGTCAGCTTGAGCATTAACTGGAGATGTGCTTGAAGCAAATCAGAACAACAAAGGTAATGAATACTTGTAGCAAGAATAAGATATAATCGTTATTTGTATACTTACAAAAGATTATTATCTAGATTTAAATTACTAGTGTGGTTGGTAACTGTTTTCCACATTAGTTAGGAGCAATTTCTTGTAATCCATCTTCTTGTTTTTGTGTGGCAATGAAATTGAAGTCTAGGTACTAATCTCTAAGTCTATAAGGCTGTACACAACACAGTTATTTTATAAATAGCGGCTCATAGGTATTTATTTAACTGTATCATCCGGTGAGTGTGGGATAAAGGTAAGTTTTGACCTATTTCATCAAATATGATACAGAGGCATAACTTTGGCCAAGTTTGGGCTTAACAAAATGTAGTGTATGTGATGTACACATATCTATCTTCAAATCATATGCATTTTACGAGTCCACAGGCTTGACACTGAAGCCAGATCACCATCATATGGTCTCTAGATATTTCAGGTTTTTTAGTTCAACAAAATTCCAAGCACATTGAATGAAACATTCATGCTTTTTGCTAGCAAGGAACAAAAAACTTGCTTTTACCTTCAATAGGTCCTAAATTATCAAACTCTTAGTCAAAGTTGAATGGAAATCGTGATAGAAACATAAGGTCGTCGGATGAAAAAGCTGAAAATTGGCATTTGTTGCCTTTATGTTTGATTATAGTATGCTGTGTCTATATATACAGAGTATCCAATTGCCTTTGAGTACTATCATTTTTTATTTATTTGAAAGAATTACTGGTGTGACTAAATGGATTGTACTTCCTGGTCTCTTACACGTTATGCTTGGATGTATTTCTCTATTAGAATTTTTTTAGGCTAATTATTTTGATTCTTGGGGCTAAGAAACTAAACTGCTTGAGTTGTCCTAATATATTCTATTTCCATTTCAACATTCTCTGCAGACTCAATTTGTTCCACTTTTTGCATGATACTCTATATCATTAGCATATCATCTCCTCTTATTTTCACCATTTCTTGTGTTTCATTACTCAAATCATCCCATTAAGGCGAAACTTCGAAAAATATGCAACAGGTCTAACATTATTCTTTTGTTTCTTTTTAGCTATACCACATAGACTGGCATTTTGGGAATGGCAGAGAGGATCTGATTATCCCAACGATCGAGAACTCCTGGACTCTTGGATGCAAGTTAGAAAGTTTGGACTAATCTCACAATTGTATTGTTAAAGATATGAATCTGAGTAGGGAAGACGTTGAATTTGAAGGAAGAGGCTAGCACAATGAAGTTGGGAGAGAAATTTGTAGGAAATTAACTTGTTACCATGTGACTACAAGATGTTTTATACCCTTACAAGTAAGCTTTATTTTTTTAAGACATACTACATTCTTTCTAATTTGGCATATTTATAGCTAGGATTGAATGAAATGCAAATGTTTGAATCCTAGGAGGGTTTATTTTGTAATTATTAATTTAGTTCCCATGCTACTAAAATTAGGATAAGCCAAACATAGATAACTCTGGATTTTGCTTTTTGAAACTTCATGTTCTCCTTGTTTGGCTTCTTTTATCCACTTTTATTGTTATTGTGAGATATGGAAATGTCACTTAAGATGACTTCTGATATTGTCACGCGGGGATCGATGAAAATAAAGAGTTGCCACCATCCAAGTTAAGGTGTGAATGGACACCAAAGGGTTCATAAAAACCAAATAGAGCCAAAATAGCTCTAATACAAGGAAAAATTCAGAGATCAGGTAAGGGGAATTATTTATGAGCGGGGGAAGGTGTTAGGCACCCCCATTCATCCGCCTAAGACGGTTGTCACATGCTTGCTTATGCTAAGGGTTGCTTGCTAATCAAAAATAGACAAAGGGTGCTTAAAAATAAGTAAATGTATGTGATTATTCCACATGAGTAGTCCAATGAATTTGGACTTTCCTCATGGATATACCACTTTTATAACTTAATGAGTGAACGAAAATCAAGATAAAAATGAAGAAAAACCAAACTAACGTAAAACTGGAAAAATCAGGTTATAAGAACTTGAAAATTTCAATCAACTATAAATCGCTTGATTTAAATTCAAATCAAATGAAACCAAGGCCATTTGATAACTGGTATGAAATAGAATATTGAGTAAGAAAATCATCTCATTCCTATTTAAAACGAGGGAGAAATATTCTATGAAAATCTGCTGTTGTAACTCAGAGAAAAGCGGCGAGTAAGCATTTTTGAAACTCTATTTGTGGAGTTTGATTCCATATAAATTCGTAAAAACTTGCATGGATGAAGTATGTGGTACCATCTTTCAAACGGAATGGGTCTTACACTAAATTCCATCTATTTGTGACTTGTGTGTTCTCTTGAACATACCTAGAGGATCACAGATTAACACAGAACTTTGTTACAGAGTCACTCTGAGTCAATCAAGCACACAAACCACAAATCAAATTAAAATCTATTGAGACCAGTTGGAATAGAAAATAGATTCTTCAAGGAAAACACAGAGACTGAAATCACTCAAAACGGATTAAAATTGAGCAAATGGTGCACCATCAAAGCGGCAAGTTCAGCAATTTGGGCTGAACTAACCTACAGACTTTGAACAGATGGTGTAAAAAATTGGCTCCATAAAAATGAACGAAAATTTCTAGATACAAAGTAGGCTCTCCCATCTATCATATGTTTTTGGAATCACTCAAAAATTCATCCGGAGGATGAAGTTATAAACATTCCAAGACAGGCCACAGATGCTGCCCTGTTTTGAAGATTTTTGAATAAAAGGCAAAAATCAGTGCATGTGTGCAAGTAGAGTCGACCAAAATGGCTTCAAATCATCAAAAATATTATCATGAAGTCCTAAGAATTCATTCTAAGGCCAAGGATCTCAGATTTACCACATTGAATATGGTGAATCCAAGATCTAACCTATTCTTGATGAAAACAGTGAAAAAGTGTGTGATATTGGTAAAAAACACATATCTAGGAGAAAATTAAAATCCATTGCTATTGAGAGCATGGATCATGTTGATTTTTCCAGATTCAAATAGCACAAATAATCAGCATATAGAAATAACATGCAAATGATTCAAGGTAGGTTATAGCCTAAATGATCCATTCCATCTTCCTTTTCCCAAGACTCTCTCTTCACGTTTTACGGCTAGAGAGGATTGCCAGGTACTTTGGAAGAGGTTTGGGGCTTGCAAACAATCACCAAATGGCCTTACACTACAGAAAGGTAGAAGTTGGGAGTTGAAATGTAAAGGAGAAGCAAGAAATGAAATGGAGCTTTACCTTTGGTAGCTTGAACACTTGAGACAGCAATCCAACAGAGTTTCCCCTCTTCTTGCAGAGCTTCCAAGCTTCAAATTATCAGCCATTTGCAAGAGGAGGACCCCTTTATTTATAGGCACAGCCAAGGGCAATAAAGTCCCAAGGGGATGCCCAAAAATCTCTCTAGATTATTCCAATTCAAGTTAAAGCCTTGAATTGTTGTAAATCTAGCAATTTCGGAGGGTGAAATAGGGAGTTCAAGTCCCTGAGAGAGAGGTAATATGCGTAAACAAGGCTCAGAGATCGAGCTTTTTCGCAAATCTCCGAAACAAGCAAAACCGCATACACAATACGGTTTCCACAGAACTGTTACTTTAAATGCGGTTTTCATGCAAATTCATCTTAACCGCACATACAGGGCAGTTCCAATTTAGTTATGCTCCCCATGATTGATGTCGACGTGGCCCAACGGCCAAAGCTTCTAGAAGCCACGTGGCAGCTCACGCAAGAAGCATGAACCTCAACCTCAACAGGGCGGTTCAGACCAAATTAACCAAAACCGCACATATACTGCGGTCAGCACATTTTTGGTTGGTTTTGAGCCTTAACTGCACAGGCCAGGCTTATTTACATGTAATATCGTTTAAGTAAATGTCCTCGTATTTTTTAATCTCCATTTACTTAAGATATTACATGTAAATAAGCAAACACCCCCCCCCCCCCCCCAATTTGAATCCATTAAAAATATTTCCAGACCCAAATTCCAAGTGAATAAAAAGTCAACTTTCCAGTTCCAGGCTAAATTCTGGTTTTTTAGGTCTGGTAAAAAGATTCAACATGTTGATACAAAGGTATTTATCAAGATTTAAAATCTCAAAAAATTCATTTATGCAATAACATTGCTAAAAACCTGATTACCAGGAAAAATTATCTTGAAATCTTGCCTTAAAAAATATTTCATTTTCTAGGGTCAAAAGTCAACAAAATTCAACCCGAAAAAGTTTGACTTTGCATAAAAGATTGAATTCGGGCCTTTTCCTTTGTGGCTTTGGATTCAAATGGGTTAAGGATCTCAAATACAATGCTAAGAATTGAAAATTCCGATAAAATATTTCTCTCCTTCAAGATTTATCAAAAATCGTGCAATTTTGGGTTGTCTATAGTTATGCACATGAATTGAAGGATTGTGAGTGATCATGATAAGGTGTTCACCTCCAAATGATATGAACTTAAACATCCAAATGATATGTATTTTTGTTCATTAACTGCTTAATTGTTTCATTGAGAAATTTTGAGATAGGTTGGATTTTCTATAATTTCCTTAAGTCACATTTTCATTCATTATTGTTATGCCTAACAGGGTTAGAATTACATTTTTGTAGTTTTGATATGAATTGGTCTAGGCCAAAGAAGCTACTAGAGGCAGCATTAAGTTGTTCGCGTTGAAAGTGGGAGGGGGTAGGCAACCTCATTTGTATAATTTATGCCGACGAAAGATTCTTTGGACATTATGGAAGGGAAGAAACAGTTGTATTTTCGAAAGAAAGGGCCAGAGGACTGGTGCTTTGAAGTTGAAAGTGTTGTCATTAATTTTCTATTTGGCAAGGTTTATACCAAAGTTCTGGGAAGTTTCATCTTATGATTTTGTAAAGGAGAATGTGCTCATGTCCTATTATTGTATAACCATATAACGATACCATTCCATTAATTTAGAAAAAATAGATGATTTTGCTACTTGCAACTTCATATTTTGTAACTTGAAAGTTGGTTGTAAGGTGGTTTTTTTTTTCAAATAATATCCCATTTGTAAACCTATTATATATTATAGTATTTTTTTCCTTGTAGTTATTATAAATTGTTCAAAGTGTCATTTCTTCGGTAGCCCGTGCATCGCACGGGGTTTTTGCTAGTTCTTATATCATTATGTAATGCCCCAGTCCCATGAGCAACAATATTGTTTGCTTTGACCTATTGGGCCTCACGGTTTTACTTTTGGGTTTTACCCCAAAAGGATTTGTCGTTTGAGGGAGTCACAAGACTATATATATAGAACTTCATTCTTCCTGAGCAATGTGGATTTCGAGACCTCACACATGGATTTCAAAAAAGCGCTCCCAAATCTTGCTTCTTTAGAAACATTTTATTCCTTTTTCTTTGTAGTCACTTTTAAATATCTGTGCTTTTCTTCAAAGCAACAAAATTTGAGAGAAATTTGATTTTCTATTTTTATTCTACCTCCAAGCAAAAACCGTAATACAAAATTTGATTTCCAATGTTGTTCACTGTGATGTAATGTCTTGGATTTAACAAACCGGAATGTTCATTAGTTGGGGCCACAAAGTTTTGGGAGTTTTATATAAGGGGGAAATTAGGTTCTTTTCAGTGTGTGTTGCATTTTGTTGTTTTGACAAAGGTTTAGGTTTTTTGAGAGCATAGTGATGGAGCTCAAAAGATCATCCTAACGTATTCGCCTCGTTCTCTACTAGGATAACTTCACACTAAATGCCCATGGACTAGGCATTTAAGGCCAAACCATGTAAATTTGTCTCTCCATATTCTCTGTTTTGTTTTATAAGCATTTTTACTTGGAGATCGTAGCCAATGCCATGCAGCCAGGCACAGACATTTGTCAGGTCTGCGTTAGCCATGTAGGCCCATGTGACTGCAAGGCATTGGCTACGTACAGTTGGACCATTTTACAGGTGGTCCAACTATGGATGATTCAAATCTTTAATCATATTGACCTTTAGTTTTTCAATTTCTTCATCGTGTTATTCGAGTAACAAAAATTTTGAATTTTGTTAGGATTGAAAAAGGGGATTCAAATATCAGTAGGAGCAATAATTGGCTATTTTGATCTATTGTAACCAAGGATGAAAGATGTGTAAAGTTCGTCGTATGAAGCTAGCATGCACACAAATGCTTTACCATTGGACCAACATATCTTTCATGGAGTAACTCTACTATGTTTACCTTTATTGTTATATATTTTATGTGTTACTATAGTCCAAAGGATAAAAAAGAAAAGAAAAAATTATACCCGCTTTTCCAAATCTCCGTGCTTCTTCCAACCAACAAAACTGCAGAGAAATTTGATTTTCTATTTGTATATTGCCTCGCCAAGCCAAAAAAGAAAAAGAAAAAAAAAAGAAAAAACCACAAAAGAAATTTGAGTTTCCAATGCTGGCCTTGTGACGTAGATGTGTTGACTTTAACAATGGGGTCACGAAGTTTTGGAGTTCGAAAAGCGGACCGTACAACTCTTATCTATAAATTTTTTTAAACTTTTTGATGGGACTCTTATCTAAAATTTTATTTACAGGTTTGAAGTAGGGAGGAAATTAATGATCTCTCTTGTAGAGTAACTTCACCTTGTACGGACCGTTTTCTTCTGCGACGGACCCTCTTACGAACCCTCCGACATGCGTTCTGGAGACGACACGCTTCCCACTCGTTTCAGCCGTGACGATCAGCCGAGCGAGAGATTTTTCAGCTGCAATCCTCAAAATGGCTCGATTGGAGCCACGTTTGAAAGCCTCATTTCGTTGAAATCCCTCGAACGAAAATGCAAATCCCACCTCTTGTTGGCAGGAAATCAAAAAATGCCAATTGGACTAAAGGTTCAGCAGAGAACTGCTGAACATATTCTTCATCTCTCTCTCTCTCTCTCTCTCTCGTCCCGACTAAAGGTTCAGCATTTCAGCAGTGTTTTATGGTTTCTCGGATCTCTTGGCTGTGTTTGTTCGTTACAATTCGTAGCCGATGGAGTTTTCTTTGCGGAGCTTAATAAAGTGCTCACTAGAGAGCTTGCTGTGGACGGATACTCGAGCGTCGAGGTCAGGGTTACGCCGATGCGAACAGAGATCATCATCAGGGCCACTCGAACTCAGAATGTTCTGGGTAAATTCTGATTGTTGGTGTTTTCGATGATGCCCGGTGTTTTGTTGGTTGATCTCGGTGATTGGGTTTTAGATTTCGTTAACTATGATGTGGTGGATTTGTTTTAGGCGAGAAGGGAAGGAGGATCAGGGAACTGATGTCTGTCATTCAGAAGGAGATTCACCGACGGCGAATCATTTGTCTTGTCCGACCTCCTAACAGTGGCAGCCATTTGGATCCGTGTTTTTTGTTTTTTTGTTTTGTCCTTCTCACTGAGTCCTGTCTCTGTTCTTTGGAATCGCTGCCGCCTCTGCATCTCTGACTTCAATGGCGACGAAGTTATCTACTATTTCAAACACACTTGATGAGAGTTTTGATGACGAGGGAGGTGAAAAAAGGGATAAGGAGATTACCAATGAGTGGGAAGCGAAAGCCGCTGCTTACCAGATTTTCCGGAACGTTGCAAGCCTTGGCTGCAAGTGGGAAAATCTACCTGTCTATTTTGTTCAATGGAATAGGTATATCGATGAGGAGGACCTCCTGCGATTCATGAAAAAGGAAGAGGTGGATAGTGTGCTTCCACTGTTGCCTGAAGCAGTTGAGACCGGCAAAATCAAGAAATCAACTTTGAGAAACTGGGTGGTAAGACTTTTTTTTTTTGGCTTTTTCCTTGACTAGTTTATGCTTCCAAAATCATCTCTGGGTATGAGATCTCTAAATTGTTATCCTGGTTTAGTAAAATTATGTTATCGTTTTTTTACCTTCTATTCATTTATCATTGTTTTTCTTATGAATACAAGAAATTTTATCAAAAGAAAAAATTTGGAAATCGTACAGTGAGGACCAAGAGGCCCAAAGATACAACATGTGTAGAAAAAAAACAAGATAAAAAAATGGATAAAACAGTAAAAACAGGACAACAACATTCACTCTGTAAGCCCTTTGCCTGTAGAAATAGAACCCTTCTAACCCCATTTTTGTCTATCTCATCTGCCATTTCATCAGCTGAAATTGGCACTAAATGGAGAGATGCTTGGTAATGCCGCCATTCTCCTATTTAATCTCAGATACCTTCAAGCTTCCAAGAGCCTATCGTGTCACTCTTTACCCAATCAATGAGCCAAGTTTATGTCTCCAAAGGAGTTCATCAACTAATTATTGTCAGCTCTCCAAAACCAGATAAAGGGGACATAACTTTAGCCTATAGCCACTTCTTTATCACCTGGGCTGGAAATTGGTATCCCCCTCCATGATCTTGAAACACAAAAAACCATCAAAATTGAGCAGTAAATTCTGAGTGTGGAGGAGATCATATGAAAATACAAGTATGCCTGCATGGATTTAGCAAAGCATCATCCTTTCAACCAATTGTCATTTTTTTTCATTTGGAACATCCTGAAATTCTCTTTAATTGAAACCCAACAAGCTCCGCAAAGCTTCTTTCCATCACTTAAAAGAAACCTAAATAATTACTAAAATTCCTCCAGACCATTTTATAACAAGATCCCAATTGGCTAGCTTGGTTCAAAACACTCTACACAATTCTCCCTCTCCCGTATGAACCGAGAACTTGAGACAATGAAACATGTGTTTCTATGTGCCATACACATGTTGCTTTAAAATAATGGCAGGAGCACAAGGTGAGTACTATGCCTTATTATAAAACACGATCAGTCGTCTTTGGTTGTATGTTATTGTTCATTTGAAAACTTGGGCTTATGCAAAATAGAATTTGGTTTTATGCATGACCTCTTTTGTATAACAACCTATTGTTATTTTCCTTCTCATTTCATGGAAAGGAACAGGGAACTGTCTGTTGGAGGAAAATTGGATTTACTAACTCTCATAATGTTCTCATCTGAAGGTGAAGGTTTATCTTGATCTCAAATCGCTTGTGCATTTGTTGAATGATACCAAAACAGCTGTCAAACAATTGAACAGGCTTGCCTCAGCGGTTGTGATTGTTCTAATCATTATTGTATCTCTCCTTTTGATGGGATTTGCAACGACCAAGTTGTTTGTTTTCATTTCGTCTCAGATGTTGGTGGTTGCATTCATGTTTGGAAACACCTGCAAGACTGTATTTGAAGCCATCATTTGTTTTTGTGACACATCCATTTGATGTTGGTGATCGTTGTGTCATTGATGTAGTGCAGGTAACTTACTCTCTACAGCACATAATAAATTATATTATGGATACTTGGTTAGTTGGGTTTGATAAATTGTAACCTGACAAATGATTGTTGAAGAGATGAACATCTTAACAACTGTCTTCCTGAAATATGACAATGAGAAGATATTCTATCCAAATTCAGTTTTGGCTACAAAGCCTATCAGCAATTATTACCGAAGTCCACAAATGAGTGACACAGTGGAGTTTGCAGTTGATGTTTCTACTTCAATTGAGAGCATTGGAGATCTAAAAACTAGAATTTGCCTTATATTTTATTTTAACCAGTGATCATGACAAACATGAAAGCATCTGTTAGCTGTTAGCCTTGATGTAACGAGCTTGCTAATTTCAACATTGTGAATCAGCAGGGGTGATGTGGGATCTCCACAATTATATTACTTTGTTGTTTACAAATTAAAAAATGGAATGTCATAAAAAAATTGCTCTGTTTGTGTGGAGCTAAAGACAATCCAAAAATGCTTGGAATTTTCCTTTCCGTTCACTCTCCTTGTGATGATTCTTTTCTTGTATATTTGTAATAATCCCTGTACTCTGGAAGCTGTAATTTGATTGAAAAGATGCCAATCAAATTCCCGTTTTAGTTCATTGGACTAGATTGGATTGGATGTAATAATTCTCAGTGCACGGCGAGGATAATTTGCTTCGGGAATTCTCTTACATGAAACAATGCAATACATACTTCAATATAAGCTTAAAGAACTCAACTGCCAGAGTTTCATTCTTGCTCTATTTAAATTTTCTTAAATAGAGACTCAAAATTTTCAGTTATTAGAATACAGAGCCAGATGGGAAGAGAAATCTAAAACGTATGAAAGAATTAAGACGGAAAGAAAGAAAAGAGTTGCAGGCAGAGGAAGTCTGAATTCAGGGTAAAGTTCGAGCTGAGTCTGTAGACATTAGTCCAGTTTATGAGTAATGGTAGTTTGATCAAAAGGTCCCACAAGCAGAAGGTAACACAAAACTCAGTTAGAAACGTAGGATGCTTAAAAAGATAAGAAGCAGAAGAAGGGGCAACGCAATCAATCAAGGAAATGGGTTATAATCCATCACTCATTACAGATGACAATAACCTCTCATGATAATTAAAAATGCAGAAAGAAAATAACACAAAAATGAAAGTATTTAAAATATGAAGAACAAAACATCTTAAAACACCACTGACCATGAAATCCTAAGTTTTATGCTTTCAAACTTGGAAACATCTTTAAAATCCTAAGAATGTCAAGGAAGATGCTACAATGGAAGCTTGTCCCCAAAAGCAGCCCTAGCATTCCTCAACTTGCAGCCACCTCAATATCTGCTGCATGCATTGACGGCCTCATATATTCTTCTTCATCTTTGGGCATGTGGATTGCTACTAGATCTGGCAGGGGTGTTTCTGGACCTTGCTTGTCCTTAGGATCCCAGACAAGCATTATTTTGACTTTAATACCCAGAACACCCTGTTTGAAAAAGGGTTAAAAAAAATTATCAAACCTCATAGCTCAACTCTTACATTATTGACATATAAGAGTATAAGGATGACTGACAAAGTCTTCAGACAACAAAATGGATCACAAAAAAGTTAACAAAAAAAGCCACCAAATTTTTTTTTGAAATGCCTTCACACAAGAAGACGATGAAGAAATAAAATATGGTCATCCTCAGACACGAGATTGGCATGCGGAACCAACTCGCTGTAAAGATGACTAAAGCAAGTAAATTTAGAGAATACCAGGAAAAGCATATGAACATTCAAAGTTAACATAGGGAAGTTCAACAATATATCTGCCAAAAATCCACCAATAAGAACAAGTTCACCAAAATGCATATAGCTATAAGCAAGACGCCAGCAAAACTTGTCAATACCTCCGAACAGCAAGGCCTCCGAGAAGTTTGTACCGCAAAGACTCGGCCTGAGCAATTGCACAAAGCCCTCTATTGTTAACCTTTTCAGCGTAAAGCTCCACACTGTTCTCCGGAAACTTGAAGCGCTTCTGAACGACAGACGTCAGTTCCCTGATCCTCCTTCCCTTCTCGCCTAAAACAAATCCACCACATCATAGTTAACGAAACCTAAAACCCAATCACCGAGATCAACCAACAAAACACCGGGCATCATCGAAAACACCAACAATCAGAATTTACACAGAACATTCTGAGTTCGAGTGGCCCTGATGATGATCTCTGTTCGCATCGGCGTAACCCTGACCTCAACGCTCGAGTATCCGTCCACAGCAAGCTCTCTAGTGAGCACTTTATTAAGCTCCGCAAAGAAAACTCCATCGGCTACGAATTGTAACGAACAAACACAGCCAAGAGATCCGAGAAACCATAAAACACTGCTGAAATGCTGAACCTTTAGTCGGGAAGAGAGAGAGAGAGAGATGAAGAATAGGTTCAGCAGAGAAATGCTGAACCTTTAGTCCAATTGGCATTTTTTGATTTCCTGCCAACAAGAGGTGGGATTTGCATTTTCGTTCGAGGGATTTCAACGAAATGAGGCTTTCAAACGTGGCTCCAATCGAGCCATTTTGAGGATTGCAGCTGAAAAATCTCTCGCTCGGCTGATCGTCACGGCTGAAACGAGTGGGAAGCGTGTTGTCTCCCGAACGCATGTCGGAGGGTTCGTAAGAGGGTCCGTCGCAGAAGAAAACGACGACCCTAGGATTTTGAGAAAAATAAAATAAAATTAATTAATAGGTTCAGTAAAAACAATAGAGAATTAAATTTAATTCAAACCATTTGGTTTAATGGGTTGATTAGTTTAGTGGTTCAATGGGGTTTGGTTTAGTTTAATTGAACCGGTTCAAATGGTTCAAGGGTTCTATTGGTTCAATGGTTTAACAAAAAAAAAAAAAAAAAAACTCAAGCAATGGACGATTTGGCATTTGGGGGTTTTTGGTGCTTGGGTCATTAGGGTTAGAAGAAGAAAACGAACCCGGGGGAAACATTGAAGAAAGAATCGCAGGAGGAAAAAGAAGAATAAGAAGAGGAGGAAGAGAGAGATTCTTCCATCTTGGTCGTGCGTGAGACGGTTGTATTTCTGTTCTGGGTGATTGGATTGTGCGATTTAGGTAAGTAGCATAGTTTTCTTCGATTCGATCGATCCTCGTTTGGTTTTCTGATTTGTTAGTGTGAATGGTTTGATTTAGTGGCCGTTATTGGTATGTTTCTAAAAAATTTTCCCTGTCTTTGTTATTGCATCCACCGTTTTCTTCTTTTCTGTGGTGAATGGGACGTATGCTTCATGGAGTTAATGTGCAGTAGCAATCGTATAAACCTTGTTCCATAAGCTTGTCTTCCATGTTTGGGTTGATGACGGCTTTGAAAAAATTTATTATTGGTGGTCTTTCTTCAACAATAATCACAAAGACAAGAAACTAAATCCAAAATTACCTTCATACTAGAGAGATGAATAAAAAATTATTGACCCCATGATCTATTTTGTCTCCCTTGGACGTTTTTGGGAGGGTATGTTGTGACTAAGAGGAGAAATTTACATATTATTGGGGCATTGAAAGAAATTAGGTGATAGTAGGTTTGTTCTAAGCAATAAAGCTGTTACGATGGTTCTGTTTTTGAAGTGATAGTAGGTTTGTTCTAGTTTGGATTTTCTTATATTTGAAATTAGGTCTTACGTACTTAATTCTTCATCTTGGGATGATGTTTAAATAGTATATTTACAAATAAAACACCTATCAAACTAGATCAATTCAATTACAGCTAGTCACTTTCATCATTTTTCATTTTCTATGGAAGTAGATGTTACCATACGCATTATTTAGTCTACACGATTTGGTCTCTATGGTTTTCTTATTAGAGATTACAGTGGTTTTTCTAGTAGTTAAGAATCATGAAGGATTCTCTATGGTTTTCTTATTAGAGATTACAGTGGTTTTTCTAGTAATTTCAAGAGACCTCTATTTGTGATGAGAGTTTTAATTTAGGTTTTGATTTTAGGTTTGATTTGGCAGAAGAAAATATTGAGTTAGGTTCTAAAATGGGGCTGTGAAAATGAGACTTGTCTAGGCTACCTTCTGTTAGAGAACCTTAAGATGAGGTCAGTAGTCTAAAATTTCTGTGGCTTGCGAAGGCTAAGAATCTTTGCATAAAAATTTATATTAATAGTCTAAAATTTAATTTAGGGTATTTCTAGTTGAATGGAATTGTTTTGGGACCAATCGGAACTTGAGGTATTGCAAAAAAAATCCAAAAAAATGGATGATTTCCGTCCAATAGGTTTCGCGGCTGTTTGGAACCACCTGTAGCAAAAAAAGCCATAACTTCCTGTAGAAAACTCTGAATTACGAACCATCTATTGCGTTGGAAACTAGATTCGTAGATCTTTCCAACAATATATGGTACATATACCAATTCCTTATATATTGGATCAGGTTTAGTATTCAATTCATTAGTTAAATGTAGATTTACATAGTAAGTAGCAATTGCAAACAAAGTGTAAATAATTTGTGTTAGCCTATGGTATTTAAATAGCCATGATATGGTATTATTATATCTGTGGGTAGTAGATTACCGTTCACCCTAGCTATTGAGAGCTGGGGGTAGTGAACCTGCATCCACTACAGACATGGATTTTGGGGGTTGAGGACGGCAGTTCACCCTAGCTCATGAGGGGCCGGGGGTTTTGAACTTGCATCCTCCTCGGAATGTGCCACAGCAACCCGAAAAGTCAGCTAGATGGTCTTAGTGAGATCACTAACTCGATGGTCTAATAGATATCACTAACTCGATGGTCTAAAGAGATCACTAACTTGCTATGGTTGGACTGGGTTGTACTTGCCAGCTCATGCATGTCTCATGCTTGAGTGCTCCGCTTTGGAAGAGCGATCCTAGCTAGATCTTTCCATTGTAAGTCGTGAGGTGGCGAATTGGACAAGTGAATTAAATCATTGTTATTACATGAGATTTTGTTGAGATCGTGGTCTGGATTAATCTGATTTTATCTATTTTATGATTCCACTGAATTCAAAGTAATGTTATTACATGAAATTGATATGGTTTTAACATGAGTTGCAAGAGTTTGATTGTATATTACATTATCATGCTACTTTAATGTTTGAAATTGCATAAAATGTTGTTATCATGCATTATGCTGCTTACTGAGACGTTAGTCTCAAGCGTTTTGTTTTACCCATTTTGTTTTCAGATAAATTTGCAGAGCGAGCACAAACTGGGGTAGACAGAAATAACGAACCTGATGATGACTAACACCCTGACGATTATTATTATCCTGGATAGGGTTGTGCAGTATATATTTTTGTAGTCGTCTATTTTTTGGATCTTGTATAAATTGTAAATGAGAAAGAGAGAAAGAGAGTGAAAACCTTAGTGAACTTTATTTTAAATCTGTAGATGTTGGATGGTTTAGTTTTTGGAATGATGTACATTGTCTATATGTTTATCTTGTGTCTATCAGGTATTGGGGGCTTAGCCCATTCTTGTAAATACAGGCCTTATATAGCCGTTTTTCTGAAAATTTTAGGATTTGAATATAACTGCTTTGGTTAGTTTTTTTAAACTTAGGAATGCATTTCTGGGACCTCACCTGATGTCAAGGAACCGGCATATACCTTTAATGAAAATGTCCGAGTCCGGGACGTCACAGTCGTCTCACGTGCCGTTCACGAGATTGCTGTGTCCACATGTCAATAGGAGCTTGACCCAGTAGACATCGCTGTAAAAGCTCTCGCTATAGAAGAAATCGGTTCATTTTGAGAGGTCAAGTCTTCGATATTATCTATGAAGAAAGGTTTCATTGGCCATTGCACCAAGGTTCCTTTTTGAACAGATTTGAAACTTTTATTTAATTTTCTTTCTTCGATGTTTAGAAATTCATTAATCCGCCAAAAAGTGTTTAGTTCCTGTCTATCTTATCCAATTGGAATTTCAAGGTTTTTTTTTATCGCCTTAATGACTTTCTCATCCTTATTTAATTTAATGTGTTGATTATATAAAGGATTAATGATATTGACATGACTTTTCTTCGCTTTCTTCTTCGTGTTCTTCAACCAACCAAAATTTTGAATTTTATTATTTTTTTCATGCATCGATATGTAGTGGGCTAAATGTTTCTTAGACAATTGCCTATTTGATCTATTATAACCAAAGACGAAATATATGCCAAATTTGTGTATGAAGCTTTACTGTTGGACTAGCAGATCTTACATGGAATGGCCGATCGGGTCTAGTTCTTATATCATTATGTAATGCCCCAGTTTCATGAGCAACAATATTGTTTGTTTTAGCCTATTGGGCCTCATGGTTTTGCTTTTGGGTTTTACCCCAAAAGGACTCGTCATTTGAGGGAGTTACAAGACTATATATATATATATATATATATATAACTTCACTTCCTTCTTCTTAAGCAATGTGGATTTCGAGACCTCACACAGATTTCAAAAAATCTCTCCCAAATCTTGCTTATTTAGAAACATTTTATTCTTTTTTCTTTGTAGTCACTTTTAAATATCTGTGCTTTTTCTTTCAAGCAAAAAAAATCAAAGAGAAATTTGGTTTTCTATTTTTATTCTACCTCCAAGCAAGAACCATAATACAAAATTTTATTTCCAATGTTGTTCCATGTGATGTAATGTCTTGAATTTAACAAACCGGAAAGTTCATTAGTTGGGGCCACAAAGTTTTGTGAGTATTATATAAGGGGCCACAAAGTTTTGGGAGTATTATATAAGGGGGAAATTAGGTCCTTCAGTGCGTGTTGCATTTTGTTGTTTTGACAAAGGTTTAGGTTTTCTAAGAGAGTAGTGATGGCGCTCAGAAGATCCTATTGTATTTGCCTAGCTAGCTTGTTCTCTAATAGAATAACTTCACACTAAATGCCCGTGGGCATAGGCATTTAAGGCCAAACCATGTAAATTTGTGTCTCCATATTCTTTGTTTTGTTTTATTACTGTTTTGTTCTAGGCATTTTTACTTGGCGACCATAGCCAATACCATGTAGCCAGCCGGCACAAACATTTGTCAGGTCTGTGCTAGCCATGTAGGTCCATGTGGCTGCATGGAATTGGCTACAGTTGGACCATTTTAAAGATGGTCCAACCGTAGATGATTCAAATCTTTAATGATATTGACCTTTTTTCAATTTCTTCTTTGTGTTATTCAACTAACCAAAATTTTGAATTTTATTAGGACTGAAAAATGGGATTAAAATATCAGTAGGAGCAATAATTGGCTATTTTGATCTATTATAACCAAGGATGAAAGATGTGTACAAGTTCGTCGTATGAAGCTAGTGTGCACACCCATGCTTTACCATTGGACCAACATATCTTTCATGGAGTAGCTCCACCATGTTTACCTTTATTGTTATATAGTCCAAAAAAAAAAAAAGAAAAGAAAAAATTATACCCCTTTTCACAAATCTCTATGCTTCTTCTAACCAACAAAACTACAGAGAAATTTGATTTTCTATTTGTATATTGCCTCGCCAAGTAAAAAAAAAAACCACAAGAGAAATTTGAGTTTCCCAATGCTGGCTTTGTGATGTAGATGTGTTGAATTTAACGATGGGGTCACGAAATTTTGGCGGTCCAAAAGGGACTATAATTTTATTTATAGCTTCGAAGTAGGTAGGAAATTACTGATCTCTCTTGTAGAATAACTTCACCTTGTACATACACCCGTGAATGTAGGCATTTAATGCGAAACCACGTATATTTGTATCAATCTCCGTCTTGTTCTTTGTTTCCATTTCATTACCCTTCTCTTCAGGATATATATTGATCTATTTCTTATAGCAGTTTAGCCATTTCTTACGATCTATGGGTCCAACGGTCATCTGTTTCCCAACAGGCCCTCTCTCTTACCCTTTTGCATATATCTACAAACTGTACTTAAAAGGGAAGGTTTTGCGGTTTTCATCCGACTTATCGAACTACCCGAATTGCCCTTCCTCCCCCCATGTATTTACGGAATTGGTTAGACCCTTCCACTGTCTCTTCTTCCCCAAGTTATCACCGACACCGTCTCCACTTCTTTTTTTTGTTTTTTTGATATAAGACACCGTCTCCACGTTTCTTCTTCCCCAAGTTATCACCAACACGGCAACACCCTCTCCTTCACCCATTGGTCGTTGTTTCTAGGGTTCTACGATTCTACGATTCTGCTTCTAGGGTTCGCCCATTGGCTGTTGCTGCACAGCAAGGCCCTTCACATCACTTCTTCTCCCTCCAACCTTCTATAATCTCAAGTTGCAGTCATCATGGCCGAGCTTCCTCTACCATTGGCTGCCAACAGGCGGCTGCTGCCACCGACGTCTTTACATGAGTTTGGGATGAAGCCAAAGCGTAGGAGCCCCTGTTGTGCATCTGTGTTGGTGAGCCACAGCATCCCCAATTGCCGCCCCTCTTCCCCCGCAGCGTTATTCCTCCTGCTTTTGCCCTCCGCCTCCTCAATCACAGGTATTCTTCCACCCATCGCCGTCTGTGGTGCCGATATCTAATTATTGCTAAAGGTTAATAGTGCCGTTCCACTCCCATGCTTTAGACAACCTACCTCAGATGCACTCCTGCGCATTGTAGAGTGCGTTTGGGATGGGTGCTTGTAAAACAAGGTCTTTCTCAGATACTGAAACCTATTTCTAACACACACGGTGATATTGCTTTTTTGCGAAACCCTCGTTCTTTGATGGATACTAATCTCTGCAATTTCAGTCTTTGAATGAGGTTTCATGCAACATGTTGGAAATAGGTAGAGCCGATGGTTCCTCCACGGTGCTGCATATGAAAAAGCTGTATGAATTGTGCATCCTTCAATTGTAAGGAGGTGCACTTGCCGTGTGTGTGCCGTATTTGGGAACATCCATCTCAGAACATCCTTGATACGAATTATATCAAGGGATTGTTTCATAACCACCTTCTGATATATTCCCTTTTGTGCCATTTTTAGCCAGCAAGTCCATGATTGTATAGCTGTAAGTTGTTTGAGATTTATAACTTTTTTCTTATTTATTATTATTTTTTTTTTGAATTTTTGGGAGATTTTGATTAGCACTAATGATAAAATGCATGTCTTTGTTCAGCCGACACATGCATGCACATGAAGTTTAAAATATATCAAATGAAGTTTAAATCAAAAGTTGAGTAATGGGTATGATATCTAATTTTCATAATTAAGATTTGGGATTAATAGACAAACACTTGACAAGTCCAAAAGATCTGAATTTGACACTATCATCAAAGAGACAAAAGTACAAAAAAGAAATGAAAAAGGATTAAGAGAAAAGGCCTTGCATCTTTTTATTTTTTTGTGTTCTGTTTTGTGATACAATTGAAATGATTTTCCCTGTTTACTAAAGTACTTCCAAGTAGAAAAACAAACTTTATCATGGGTTATAATTCTTTTTAATCTTTGGATTGCAATTCATCTATAAAACCAAAAAGAGGAAAACGGTAGAAATGCTCTTAATATTCTTTCATGTTTGTAGTTATAGAAATGAATTCACATGTACATTCACAAGCATGTGAATCTATCTTTGGTGAGTTTTGCATTACCGTGCACACCACTATCCATTGTGAGCGATGGTCACATTATAGTGTACTTTATAGAACTACGTACATTCTTCCTGCCCGTGCATAACCACTGTCCAATATATATGCACTTAAATTTATGTTGAATGCTTGCATTTTGCAATGTTGTTTTACAATTTCCGTGCTTCATTATGACCGTGGTAGGTTCAGATTATGAGTGATCAATTGGGTGCTGTTTTGTGCAGAATTTTTAGGTTGGTTCTAACTAGATCAATTATGGTGCTCCCCACGCCTCCTCCTATTGTTCATTATCGAAATGACCTTTTATAGTTGTAGACACCCCAAATTGCACTGTCAAAATGATCAATAATTACCAAAAATCATTATCTCCTTGAAGGCCAGCACAGAATTTGAGAAAATGAGTTTTTTCCTTATATCCGGCAACTCAGGCTGGATACAAGTGTTTTTCTTCGTATCCGATGGAACATGCCGGATACAAGCAGACCTCAGTGTATCCGGTATCATAGGCCGGATACATTAAGGCACTTGTGTATCCGGCCTGATATGCCGGATACATAAGTTTTGCTCAAAATTAGGGTTTTCCGAGAGCTTTTCACTTTTACCATCATGTCCCTCATTAAATGAGGGAAAATCTCGGAAATAGCCTTAGGGTTAAGGTTAGTGGGCTATAGACATTATATTGTGTCTACCATTCTCAGCAACCCTAACCCTAACCTTTGCCTATAAATAGGAGGCTCCTCCTTAAGCAAATGGCCATTAACTATTGTTTTGAATTCTCACCAAGAAGAACTCCAAGAGAAGAAGGAAACCGCTGCGGAAGTGCTTCCAGAACCCAGGTAAGCCTCAAACTTTTCTTTTATTTTCTGTCTTTACATTTCTAGATCTAGATCTCTTCTTCTACCTTTCTGTAGAGTAAGGCCCTCTTTGTGTGTGAAAATCCTTCCCCGGCTCAAAGTATCTCGAGACTCCCCCTAGCCGTAAAACGTGAAGGCGGGATCTAGGAGAAACGAGACTGGGGATTGACCGTAGTACTAGAACCTATGTAGCATAAAGCCTTTTGATTGATTGTAAACCGTTTCATATTCAAAGTACCCTTGATTATCTTGAAGAACCGTGTTTAACGGGGAGAGATAACAGAGGGAAACGATAATGGAACGGAACCCTAGGCTGTTTTAGAATCTTATTTTGATGAATATGTATGCATGCTATTGATCTTGTTTGGTTTTTCACACTTGCACATACATATCACTATTTTGGTGGGATAGGCTCACATTTGGGGATTTATTACATTCATTGTGATAAATCTCAAATAAATGGCCTCAATCAATTCTGGAATGTCTTTGGATGATTTTTAAAGGTTTTGTGTTCATCTTGCACGAATTGCACACACTTTGTCACATTTTTGCGTTGTTTTTCTCCAAAAAAGGGCTTAACTTGACAGCAACTGTACGCCGACTTCGGACACTCATAACTTCATCGTCCGGATGAATTTTGGAGTGATTTCAGAACCATGGGAAAGGTGAGGCTGTATAGTTTATATCCACCAAATTTCATTAATTTCTAGTGAGCGGATTTTTGACACCTCTCTGTCGAAGTTGATTGGACAGTTCAGGTTCAAATACAGAACTTGTCATTTCGACGGAGCGCCATGTGTTCGTTTTAAATCTGATTCGAGTGATTTTTGTTTCTGGGCACTCCTTTATGAGTCTATTTTCAAATCCAATTGGTTTCATAATTTTTTGACTCCATTTGAATTATTGGTAACGGATTTACTCAGAACTGTTCATCAGTACTTTTCTGGGTAAATCTGTGATCTTCGGGGCCTGTTCGGGAAGTCACCCAAGGCACATCCGAATGAGTTTTTGTATGAGGCTAGTTTCTTTTGAAAGATGGCCATACAGATTTCATTGACACCAAATTTCACGGATTTCTATGGAGTAGATTTTTCTAGGTGATTTTCCAAAGTTGCCTACTTGTTGCTTTTAATCATCCCCAGCAGCAACTTTAAAGGAGCATAACTCCTAGGATTTCAACCGGATTGACTTGAAATTTTGCATGAGTCTCTTATTTACCAAGATCTTTCAAATGGATTTGGTTTGGTTCAATTTAAAATTGGATTTGAATGATTTCAAGACAAATGGCATTACTTTTCACCGAATTTTCCGGATTTGATTCAACTTGGCTTTGTACATTCTTTTGCTTGGATTTTTTTATCCTTTTATGACATTTCAGAAATGATATTGACATAAGAGAAGATCTAGAATCCATTTGGATCTTCGTGTGAATATATCATACATTTGTTCCTTTTTCAAGGTTTTTGATAATTTTTAGCAAGCTTTCTTATTTCTTTTTTTGCATGAACAAACACTTGGCAACCACCTTGTGTGGGTGAATGGGGGTGCTAACACCTTCCCCCATTCATAATCTAATCCCCTTACCCATCTCTGGATTTGATTTTCAAGTAGGGTTATTTTTACCCTAGAATTTGTCTTTTGGCTATTTTTGCATATCTTTGAACTTTTAGGTGTCCATTCACACCCCAAAATTCTGAATGGTGGCGACTCTCCCACTTTTGCGTCGATCCCCGTGTGTTGACGGAGGGATGATCATTCCGGTGATTTTTTCCCGTGTCTCACAATAGTAAGTGATTGCATAGTTTTATTTATTTTTAATACGTTACTTTAACGTGTATACCATGGATATATGATATAATGGGCGTGCTTTTTTGACTCCTCCTTCACCTAGCCTATTGCTCATGATGACTCAACCCACCTTGGTGTTGGGATTGACTCCCTACCAATAGATTTGGTGATGGTCGAAATTGTGTCACGTGTCATTCAGTCGGATACTGGTTTACAAGACTGGGTTTCCTTGAGCATTACATTAGTATCTCTATCTTGAACTATGTTTCATTTGTTATGCTATATTGTTGTTCTCACGAAAAGCCTCTGCCATCAGGTGTCAAGGACTTTATGCGGCTACGCATGTTGCATATGTTTTGGAACGAGCTCGCATTGACCATGCACAATTAATGACTCCATTTTGTGATCAGTCATATGGGGAGTTGTTGGAGCGATGTGTTGTGGCGAGAAATGTTGATGCATCTTTGGTTCTTGGTTTGGTACTGGGTTTCGTCTCTGAATTCCTATCTCAATTGTTAAGTACTTTTCGATTTCGACTGCGATTTATCTTATGCACGCTAACTTCGCTTTTGTAGAGCTACTGTTTCTGTCTTGGAGATGTCAATGGTTGATTCCCTTATCTTGTTATGGCATCTTTGAGGTATGAATATGCTTTGTATGCATTATCGATGGTGCTTTTTTATCAAGAGGGCAGCGTCATATGGTAGTGGAGGTACTAAGAGGTGTCGTGGCTAGGAATTTTAAATTTGATAAGACATCCATACCATGAAAAGTCTTATGCAAAGTAGTATGTGTTAATTTTAAATTTTAAATTTTAATATTCTTCAACAATGAAAAATTCCACATACTGTTAATTTCTATGTATATTATATGTGATCCACATCAATAGATATTTGCTTGATGATTGGAGGTTAGAAGGAACAAGGTAACGAGCCTTAAGGTAATTATTTTGCTGCATTATATAGATATATGCAATTGTTGTATTTGCTATTAGGGATTATTCCATAGAGACTTAATATTAAATCCCTACGGATTTAAATTTTAGCACATTGGACACGTGAATGAAATAATGGGGCAAGTGGAGCTCTCCAAATAAGCTGCAACATGCAAAATCCAACATTTCATAAGGTTCCCAAGTTTGAAGCCTTAATTTCATCAGACAATCTTTATCTTTTCGAATAATATTTCTTGATAAAGAATGTCATAAAACATAATTTAGGGTTAAGAGTTAAATGTCTTGGGTTGGCAAGTGTTTTTTACACAATACCAGTTGATAAATGGGCTGCAATCAAAGCTTTTTGGAGCCGAAAAGGTATGCATGCCACTTTTATTACACCCACTGTATTCAATGGCATTGTGACCAGATCACTTGCCTCTTGTGTTTTAACATTTAGATCTTGGGGTAATGTTTAGGTATTCATTTTATTTAGTTTTGCAAATGACACTTGGTTAATATTTGTCATACTGTGAAATTTTTTTGGTATTGTGTTATGTCAAACATAAATAATGTTCATTGCTTATGACTGCAAATGCATGAATCATCGTTAAACATATACCCTGTTTGCTTTATGCTAATTAAAATACCGTGGTTCATTTTATTTTGAAATGCCATGGAAGCAGCTAAAGTCTACCAAAAAACTTAATTGATTTTCAAAATGCTACAAGTGATGCTTCTTGAACAAAAGTGAGAAATCATGTCTAACTCTATCCAAACAAACTGTGTAACTAGCGTTATAATCTAATTTGCTTTACAATGAGAATTTGGGGTTTGGGAACTTTTTGATGGAGGTTGGATTCATGAAAGATGTATAAAAAATTGGTAAAAGAATTTCATGCCAATATCATGTATTCATTTTGTGCAGGTTACGCCTTTGTATGTTTTAGAATCCTTATAATCCCCCAGCTGTGTTTTCTGATTCCAGTTTTTCACAGAATATAACCCAAAGCTACTGGAGTCAACCACCTAGATCACCAAACAACATGCTGTGAAGGTATGTTGTGTTCAAGATTACCCGCTTCACCTCACCTTCTCTTCCTTGCATGGACATTTAGTGCCAGGAGTGTAAGAATTGGAAATTGTTTTTCCCCTGCTTGGTAATAAAAACCTTGAAACTAAATAAAAAAGGGGAAAGCCCCAACTACTTGGAACGAGACGTTTAGTCGATGTTGTCATTTTTAGTGAGAAACCTTCCGATGTTTTGTTCTTAGATATTTTCTATTTCCTGTTTTCCTTTGATCTCTCTGAAATTTAGTTATTGCTCCTTGAATTTATATTTTGTTTTGCCTTTTGAAATTTTAATCCTTATTACAGCCCTGAGTTTATCTGTTTGACAACTATATATATTTGCTTTCTTGTCAAATGCTTTCTAAAGGTTAGGACTTCAGGTCTTGGTTACCATAAACATTCTCTTTTTGTTTAGTACTACTATTATTGATTCTCACCTTGCTGGGAAAAATTTTTGTTCACATTCAAGATTCACCTGTCTTTAAATATATTAACAGCCTTCCTCCTATAAAGCCTGTGAAACCTTTGTTTTAGGTCTAAAAAAGTGAAAATGGGGAACTTGTAACTTTATAGAATGCCAGTGAAACCTTAAAAATTGGCCACAATAAACCCTTTCATCTGCTCTACCAATCTAGCAGCATATATTATTTGGGAACTTCAGAATGAGTGGTAAGGATTCTGATACAATCATTAGCACTAATATAGACTCTGTTACAGACTACTTTCTACTGTTAAAAATTATTTTCTTATGAGAGCCATTATTTATAGCCGAAGTGTATCAATGACAATTTGATTTCCTGTACACTCTTGGTGTACATATATTTATTTTTTGGACTTGCTTCTTTTTTTAATATAATCTAGCCCCCACTATTACTGATAAAAGAAAATTTGTTTATACATTCCAATTTGATTTCGTGTTCATTTATTATAATGAATTTAGCAAATCAATACTGCAATTAACTTTATTTTGGCAAATACATTATGAACTCTAGAATTAATCTCCTAAAGTAATGCCAAAAATGTTTCATAACGTTAGTCGTTCAATCTTAAAATTAGTTATTTTTGTTCGTTAACCTCTTTGGTATACGTAGCTCACTTAAGCTTTTATTTCTGGATGGTTCTTTTCTAGCCTAAGTCTCTGATGTTTGATCATTTTCTCTTGTGGGCATGTGGCCATCCAATGCAAGTTAACAAAAAAGAGGGCTCTTCTATGGAAACCAATAAGCCTTCATTTGACTTTTTTATGAATAGGCCGGTGATGCAATGTATATTAAGTTAGCAGCCTATGGGAGAATTTTACTTCAGTCATTTGACACCTTCGGAAAATTAATGCATTATTCTCTATGAGTATATAAGCTACAGATATGGGAAGGGAAATTAGAGAATGATTCAGTGATTTATTTGTTGCATTTAACAACACATTTGGAACTCCTAAAAAAAATGAGAAGCTATTGTCATGAAGCTCATGTTTATCAATTATTTAATCTTTGCTGGTCTTTGGAAGGTTAAAAATCTGAAGGATAGGTTAGATGCATTGTTTTTCAAAGTTAAACATAGTCCGATTAAGCTTACTTTGTTGTAACCTCAATTATGCTTTTATTTCTATACATTCTTTTCTAGCCTAAGTTTCTCATCTACTGTTGTAACCTTGATTATGCTTTTATTTCTTGACATTCTTTTCTAGCCTGGGTTTCTCATCTACTTTCATTTCCCCTTATTAAATCTTCATTCATCCAATTTAAGTTCACAATAACAAGTGATTTAAGGCCAACAAGCTTTCCTTCAATTTTTCTGAATGGGTTAGTGATCCCAAGTATATTAAGCTGTTAGCCTTGGGAAGGATATATATTGTTTCCATTATAACTGGAATGTATAAATCAATTCGTAATTTAAAACCGAATCAATCCGATCGATTCGATAAAACATATTATATTATATATTTATATCACAATGCTAATTAACATACTGTCCGGCCATAACTATAGATGTTGCTTGGACTACAACTATACTATTTAGACTGGGATTCTCAGTCCTTAGATCACAAGATCACCACACACAGCACATTTCGGATAAGAAACATTTCTGGTAAGTCCCCTTTTATAGAAAAATACCAATCACATTGCTTGCACTGTCAAGCGGAATTAGTAATCTCAAGGATATATATTGTTTCTATTAAAAAAAATTAAGAAAAAACAAGTTATTGATGAGATTATTTGTGGATTTTCATCTATTTTTTGCACTTGCAGGCCATTGGCTATGACTTTGACCATGATGATTACCACAGGTGCTGATCACATTCTCTCTCTTCCCCCTTTTTCTTCTATCGCTACTTTTTCCATCTTTGCATTTGTTTATTGAAATTTGTTATACTTCCTTTTCCATTGTTCAGTTGTGTTGATTGCCATATTGTATTCTCAACATTATGTACCATATACATACTACACCCTTCTTCCTAAATGATTGATTTCTATTTATTCCTTTGGTAAGGTACACAAAAATATTTCTCCACATAACGTAATTGCTAAGCCTTCCTTCTGCAATTAAGCTCAACATGGTTTCATGATTAATTTATATTAACAATACTATGAATCCTACTACTTGTGATAAGTCTGTGGTGCCGTGTGTATAAAATTGAGTTGTATTGTTTATGATGGAATATGAATTTTGGGAAAAAAGTTTGCTTCAATTTGGAGTTGTGGAAACCATCTTCACTGTATTTTGTAGTGATTTTTTCAGGAATGTTTAACTTTTTGGTTGCATTATTATTCTTTTTATACTTGAGGTAATCATTGAATGCTTTTCTTTTGGTGGGAATAACTAAACAAGGCTAAAAGGCATCCTTGAGGCGTAATGAATATCTACATGTGAGGTGATAGGTGCTTTAACTGGTTTGTTGTGTACCTTATCATGAGTGTCAAACAGAAGGAAATTTGAGGCTCTATGACTCAAAACAAGAACTCTGTAACTCTCTGTCTTATTTTGTTTCCATATCTGCCTACCAATTTCTTCTTGTTCTCTTAGGAACTTGAGAATGAATTTCAGGGTTCCTCTCAAATAAGGACTTGTTTGATCCCCTAACTTACCGAACAAACATAAGATTGTCAATAAGGGATTTAGGCTTGTTTTGAAATTCTTTATCAAAATTTCTTAGTTCAAAAATAATTCAATAGGTGTTGTTTGCTCTACTGCCGTGTAGATAATGCATTAACTTAAAAAACATGAAACTAAAATTTTCATATTTCAAGATTGTCATTTGTGTTCACAATATCTTCATGTTAAACTGTATAGCATTTCTCTATCAAGGATCAAATTCGTTCTCTGCTATTTGTAAATGGAAGGGCATGATTTGTAACACTGATGAGCTACCGAAGATGAATGATTGCCAAGCACTTCTCAAGACGGATCAGGTGATAGTTCAATTCGAGCTAAAACAAAGGGTTCTTTGTTGGTATTGATTTAAGCTTTAGTTTTTGTTTGATAAATTAATTACATTATATCTGATTGGGTAGTGAATTAAGTTCATTTTGATCCATTATATGTATCTGTCATTTAATATTGATTAGCTTATGGGAATGTAGTGGAGTAGCTACGCATGGAGAGAGAGCTGGTCAAGTGTTAAAGAGATGGGAGGATTGGAGGATAGTTCCTGCTCTTACTTAAAAGTGCATTGCCAAATCAGACGTTCACGTTGTAGGAACCTCCAAGTCATCAAAAGCGAAGTAACAACATCCTCTTTGGTCTCGTCTTCCCTTTTTTTTTGTTTTTTTTTCCAGATAGTTTTTTCCAGATAGTACCATTAAAAACTAGAAAAAAAAAGTATTTGCTTATAAGAAGTTTCTGTAAGTTGCTACAATTGATATATGCTTAGATTTTATAATATACAAGGACTTTACATATGTTCTTTAGCATCTGTTGATAACGAACTTCTGTAGGAGCTGTCCCTGTGGTTGTTGGTGCTCCAAATATGCAGGACTTTGCCCCTTCCCATGGTTCAGTTTTGGAGATTAGGGAACTGAAATGCGTTGCTTCCATTGCCATGACCATGAAATACCTTGCAGAGAATCCTAATGCTTATAATCAATAATTTAGGTATTATATGCAACTTTTTGGGAAAAGCTTCTTATTTCCTTTAGCCAGTTTTGATTATTTTTAAGTTCACAGGTACATGCCATTATTTTATCTAACTTTTGTAGAGCCATTTATCCTTTATTATTTTGTTATTTTACTATTCATTCATAATGGTAGGATGATGGGTACGCAATATCCTTATCCAAGAGAGATAGTTTAGACTTACAGGCTATTTGTTGGTCTTTATTGGATATCTACATGGATAGGTATGGGTCTGAATTGTAAGGACATATCTACGAGATGCACCTACATGAATTTGATGCCTAAGGAAAAGTTCTCATCATAGTTCTTGCATATTATGATCTTATTACAAAGGATTTTTACTTTTAAATACCTTATATTTAAATATATTTATTCCCATATGTTTTGTTCCATTAGTATTTTTTTTATTTATCATAATTGTTCCTTGTTATTTGAGCATGCACTTTGTTTTTTAAGTATGTTTAATAAGTTTCTTACCTAAAGAAACCATTAGAAAGTTAATTAAAAAATTTTTGCCTTACTATAAAATTTTAAAGAGCTGGTTATTTTCGTTTTTTAATTCAAAGGCCCACCACGTGCTACTAATAATGGACTCCGAACAAGTAGGGATTAGTTCACTCAACCCCATTTACAAGAGTCGACTCTTGAAGGTTCAATGTGGATTTCGAGACCTCACACATAGATTTCAAAAAATCGCTCCCAAATCTTGCTTCTTTAGATTTCAATGGGGGCGACTGGCGACTGGCGATTGGGGGCGTCTGGTGACTTGCGACCGAAGTGTTCCCAGCGTTCGCAGGCGACTGGCGTCTGGCGATTGGGAGCGACTGGCGAAGAGTGCGTCTGGTGCCCGGTGACCAGAGGGTGCGTCTGTGTGCGTCCGAACTTTTTCGGGGCATTTGTTTATCGGAGATTGAGAGACAGAGGCTGTTGTGCGGAGCTCAGATTGGGCGTGTCCTTCGTTCAGAGGTCGGCTTCTGCTGGGTCTCTGAGCAAGGTTTTTTAGCAGGCGCCATTTGGCGCTCTTGGACGAGTGGTTATGCTCAGGTGAGTTAGATTACATGAGTATGCCTGATGCTCCGTCTGGTACGCCCCATGTTCCGACTGCTGGTATGGAGTTAGGCTCAGGCGAGGTGGCCGATTAGTCCAATGGTGCCATTGCTGCGAATTTGTTGCCGCCAGCTGGTGAGATTTAAAATTTGAAAACTTTGGGGGTTACGGGGGTGCCGGGACAGCTCCCTCTGACCCAGGATCCGAGAAATTTGGGTAGTTTGGAACCATCAACAAGTCCTACGGTCCTGTTCAAGCTAAGGCTTGGAGTGAATTGTTTAAAAGTGGAACATCGCCTAGAACAAAGCTATCTTTCTACACGCCTGCATCTGTGAATGGAGCGACAGTGATCAACCCTATGGAGTGGCCCAAGAGGGATGTGAAGCATGGAAGAACTGCATTGTAGGGCACTTCATTGATAAAAAAAAACTCCCATTCAGTATAGTGAAGGAAAGTGCTGAGAAACTGTGGAAGAGCGAAGGAGAACTTCAAGTATCTACAACAGACACTGGATTCTTCTTTTTCAAGTTCAGCAATGAATAATCAAAGATCAGAATTCTTGATGCAAATCCATGGCACTTTGGAGGGAAGTTAATGATCCTACGAGATTGGGAGCCGAAAATGAGTCTCAAACGACAAGAGTTTGAAAAAGTACCTATTTGGATAAAGCTTTTCAACATTCCTACTGAGTTTTGGACAGTAAAGGGGATGAGCTACATTGCAAGTGGAGTGGGGCGACCTTTATTTATGGACGAAGCTACAGAGAAACGAGCTAGACTATCATTTGCAAGGGTGTGTGTTGAAATTGATACAAATTGCAAGTTTATGGAATCTCTACAATTAAACTTGGGGGACAGATTAGAGGAAATCAGAATTGAATATCCATGGAAGCCATTCTTGTGCCCAAAGTGTTCAGTCTTCGGTCACAATGAGAGGAATTGTCCCAAAAGGGTTGCCACTGAGTGGAAACCAACCAGGATGATAATTGACCTTGATGCTGATCCGATTCAAGAGAGGAATGAAGAGGATGAATGGCAATTGGTGCAAAAGAGAAGGAATGCTAACAAGGGTAAGCAGCCTATGGAAGAATGGGAGTGTAGTGAGAAATATGATCAGCTCCCAAAAGAGAACACCACTGAGATCTGTCCTAAAAATCCTATATGGTCTTTAACGGAGGAAGGAGGAGTTAACCGTCCGGCAGTGGGTAATGAAGAAGCAGGTAGATGCCCAAGGGTCTAAAGTGGGCGATGCAAGTGCACAAGTAGGGGTACACACTGACATACCAGAGGAAGTCCAATCTCCAAATTCCTTTCAATTGCTCAACTCTGAAGGTGCCGACAACTCAGACATGAAGAACAGTGGGTCTGGTAATTCCAACAAAAAGAAGCAAAGAAAGAAGTTCTTGAAACAATTGCTAGTGGATGAAATCGAAATGAAGGCTGCCAATGCTAAATCAAAAAGCAAGAAAGGTGGGGAACCACCAGGGGAACTCAGACCCTCATCTTCATGATTAGTTTAGCAGGCTGGAATATTAGGGGTCTAAATTACCCCTCAAAGCAGAGAGCAATGCAGCAACTGATCTCTGACCATAAGTTCAGTTTGATATGCCTTCTTAAAACTAAGATCAGACAGGTGAATAAAAGGAATATAGTCAATAGATTGTGTCCAAAATGGAGCTGTTTGGACAATTATTCTGATGCACTCAAAGGAAGAATTCTGATATGCTGGAATCCAAATGAAGTCACTGTTGGTGAAACTAATGCCAACACATTAAATTAGGACAAAAAAGTACACATACTTGTTGAGCTAGTTCTCTTGTTGGTGAAAGTACAAGGCAAAGTGGATTCCTTTTCTTTGACGTTCTCATATGTTCCTTTTGCAATATATGCATGAGAGCCGGAACCCCAAATGCCAAAGTTTTACTTGATCACAAGAAAACACGTCACATCATCAGACTAAATAGAATAAAACATTACGCAGGGAACAAAGAAACACAACCACTTCAACTAAAACATCAAATAGACGAAATTTTGAAAAAGAGCACAGTCTCTAATGCAAAATTCTAATGTATACCAGATCCAGTCGCCGCAATTCCAATGAAATCCCGCCCATCCAAAAGGAAAGGCCAAGCATGAGACTGGATTGGCGATGGTTTGCTGAAATTCTTGCAGCATTCAATCACCTCGTCGGGAAGTCGAGATTCAGCAAAAGAACTCAGAGCCGAATACTTCGATTCCTTTACATTATTTCCGGACACAGTCACACCATCCTCACTCGCTAACTCCTCATATTGGCCTCTCTTAGCTTCAACATTATCAAACACAACAGATTTCTTCTGCCTCTTACTCTTCTTCTCCAATTCCGTTACGGTTTCATCTTCCTTTCCATTCTCAAATTCCATCCGTTCACTGCGATTCAATTCCCTCCTTTTCTTCTCCTTCTTATTCTTTCTCTCTTGTGCATCGCTTCCATGGCTTTCCGAGACTGCTGGGGTTCCGTTCTCTTCTTCGCCAACAAGCTCAACTTCTTCCTGCTTCCTCTTCCTCTTCGCTTCCCCTTCATGCAGTTCTGATGCTTGATTTTCCCCACTTACATCAAAGTGTTCTGTTTCCTTGTCCTTCCTCTTCTTCCTCTTGTTCTTCTTTATCTTCTTAGTTTCATAATCTCCACCGTTCTCTGTAACTTCCAGGGCTTCTGGTTCCATTAGACGTCGTGCTTCTTCGAGTTCTCTTCCCATTCTGTAAGCAAAACGCCAACCAGAAACAAAATTCCACGAAACCAAACAGGTGACTCCGCTTAAGAGATTAACCAAAACACCATTGCATACGAGATTAAATTACGAATGTAACACTCACCGAATGGCTGAGTCTATGACTTCCTTTGTGACCATGTAGGGCTGCAAGCCTGCAACGGGTGAGATTCCGACCCGATCTAAGATCCAATCCCATTAATTTTAAAGATATCCGAATCTATTAATCTGTATAAAAAGTCCGTTACGACCGAGCACACATCCTCTACAGCGGGGGCTGTAAACAGTCCCTCACATTCGGTGTGGACCCCACCATTCATTTGGGGCCCACACCATACATGTGAGGGGCTGTCTACAGCCCCCGCTGTAGACGATGCCCACTCGTTACGACCTGCCTGTTTTCGGACCTGTCTGCTAGATCATTTCATTTATGAAAACAATCCTTCAGACATGTAATTCAGATTTAGTTATATGTTTGGTTTATACGGCCTCCTGCCTGCTTCAGCGTCATTCACCTCCTCGATGTTTTCAACTCCTTCTATTCCGGCCACGTTTCAGCACTCGTGTCAACCTGCATGCTCACCTCCATGTCTTCGTCCTCATCGACGGCCTCGGAGCGCGATGCATCGCCTCTTTGAAGCCCTCTCCCAATCTCTTTCACTCCAGGTGATTCTATCTTATCAAGGATCCATCGATCAATTTTTGTTTTTCTTAATGACATCGAAGTTTTTCGATCGGATAAATCTACTCACATGCTGTTTCTGGGGAATTTAAAAAAAAATGGTTTTTTTAAAGCATATTGAGTTCGTTGTTTTGCCTTGCTTCATGTGGTACTCAGTTTGGTGCTCCATTGATGCAGCGGTTGGTCTGTGGATTGGGGATTCTTAAAACAGCTAATCCGAACATCTCTTTTTATAAAATATGTAACTTGCTTTTCTAATTTGCTGTCTTGATTATCCTTTATTGCAGGTGATAATCCTCAGACGGTAAAGACAAGGCTGAGGCAGTGGGCCCAAATCGTTACTTGTTCGGTGCGGCTATCTTCTTCCTGAGGAGCCGAACTTCACCTGTTTGATATAATTCCTCACCTATTTTGTCATGTGAAAAGAGGAGAAAGAACCCCTGAGATTCGGTATGTGTTTTCCTTCTGTGAACATTTTGACCTTGTCTTATGTTTTCTTTTCTTGTTATAGAAGATTGACGACTTGGAAGTTGTCTGTTTCTGTCTAAACTCTAATGTGAAAGGCTTGTAGCGTGTTATTGTGCTGAAGAGCTGAGTTGAACCCGATAAATAAGTATAGAAATAAATGGGTTTTTGTTTTGTTTCGGTTGGGGTGGCGTCCGGTTGCATGGTGACTCCTTCAACGGAGTTGGCGTATATCGAGGTGACCGTTTCCTTGGGATCACAGCTGATGGAACAAAGATCTGGTTGTCTTCCAACCGATCTTTGTTTGAAACCCTTTTTAACTTATTTGGGTCTTTAAAGAAACCGAACCAGACAAACTGACACTTGAGCTGCGCTGTTTCTAGGGTTTATTAGAAACGTCGGTTTGACCAGTTCAATTGAACCAGGAAAAGTAATTTGAACAGCATCAGAATCTTGCCTTAAAATCGTTTTAAGATTATGGTTTTGCATATCATTACTTGTTCTACGAGATTTGATTTACTCGTCAATCTTTTAATTGTAAACAATTGTTCTTTCCGATGAGTTTTAGCAATCAGAACTTTTTATTTTGGTTACTCATCTTTCGCCCCTTGTTTGAGAGGTAATAAAAATCATTGGTAGCATTTTCTACACTTAATAAGTGAAATGACAGCAGGACCTGGGTTGAGGCTTTAGATAAACTGAGTGACCCCCCAAACCAACGTATGCACTCCCATATATTGTGCAACCTATGGTTCAGCGAGTTTCTTGTAAATGGAATCGGCGGTTGAAGAGTCTGAAGACCCCGATGGAGATGATATTGGGGGGTTGCCATCGATTTCTTTTAGGTGATATTGTTGGTGTTGTTGTTATTTTGTTTGTCTGCTTGTCTGTCTACGATTTTGTTTGTCTACTTGTCTTTGAAATGGGGCTACTGTTGGTGCTTTTACTTTTCCCTTTGTTTCATGTGTGTGCTGAGTAATTAATCTGACAAATCATTTTACATCAACAGATGAAAAGTGAAAAGCCATGAGACATCATACAATGCAAAAGAATTTCTCTGACTATAAAAGCATCGAGATGTCATATTTAATTTTGTTTTGATGTAACTGCGAAAAACCAATTTGAGTGCAAGAAAGTAACTTCACTTTCATCTTTAGTTGTTTTGTTGTTGATGAAACTTCGACATTGTTTACAGTATCTATATCAATATCAATCAGTTATTGCCATTTCTGATACACATATTGCCAATATTAATATTTATCTGTCCATATATAAATAACATTCTTAGTTAGGGAGAAAAAAAGAAGGATCAGAGCCATATTTGTAGGATAAAGGAAGCTCAAAATGCATAAAATACTTAAAATTTAGTGACACTTCCATTTTAGGATTTCGTAAAAATTCCAGCTCAATATAGGGAGAGAGTTACTGTTGTTTGTTCGTTTACATGTTGTGCTTCAATTTTATGTAGTGTCATTTTTTATTAACTATAAATATAAGAAAACAAAGTGCAAACTAAACCAATAAATAATCAAAACCACAATGTTGAAGCAAAAAAGAAGCTAAATCTTTTCAGATTAACCATAAACCTAGCCGAAAACCAAAAAATGATGTTTGATCAGTTTTATTTTGTATTTATATAGTGTCAACTGTTATGGATTAAATATTACAGTTATTTGTCATTTTTTACTTCTTCTTCTATAAAAAATACTGAAACATTAGATCAACTTAGTTTTGGGTTGGAACCTTAATTAAACAACACCAAACTAAAACCTTAGCCATAAAGCACAAACATCTAAATTGATATGGAAAACAACATTTGTAGTTTATTTTTTAGATCCTTCTTGTCAATTCTATATTCTCTTATTCTTTCTTTTTTATGATAAATTATAGATATGGAAAATACACTCAACCCAAAGAACGTCCTCCAAGAAATGTGTCAGAAGTATAAGATCAATTTACCAGTTTACAATCACATTACAAAAGGTGATGCACACCAACTGTTTTTCCAATCAACGATTATTGTGGGTGAAGTTTCATATGTAGGAGCATGGAAGAAAAATAAGAAAGAAGCTGAAAAATCTGCAGCAGATGTTGCCGTTGATGTATTAAATTCAAAAGGAGTTTCCAGTATGCTTGATCCAGTCATTGTTGATTTGAAAAAGCAACTGAATGAAGCTAGAGTTGAAATATCTGAAATTAAGAAATATGTGAGTTATTTAGAAGAAAAGTTACAAAAAAATGAAGACCGTGTAATGGCATTGGAATCAAAAATCCAAGATTCGAATCAAACAATATTAGAATATATGAACAAGAACCAGATGCTAGCTGAAAGGCTTGAACAAATGGATATTTTAAGGAACAGATTTGTTTGGTTTGGTGAATTCTACTGTTAGTTGGTTTTGTTTTATCACACCTGCTGTATATGCTTTGTACACATGGATCAGGTCAAAGCTACTGTTTGTAATTACTGTCCTTATGATAGTTCTAGCTTATTCTGCCGTGCACTTATTTCATAAGTATGACTACATCACAGAATGTTGCCTTTTTTGTAATAGATATGAGCAAGTAACAAATTGCTCTTTTTTTGTTATACATACGAGCAAACAGCAATTTGCTCTTTTTTTGTTATATCTGTATGTAATCTTGTAAATACCTCTTTCATAAGTTAATAAGAACCTCGCCTTTTTTACATCTATTTGTAATTACATTAAGCACAATAAATTTCAGAAAAAAGAACAAAATATCTTGTTAGAAAAATACAAAGAGCAATTTATCACTTGCTGCTACAGATTTATAAAATGCTTTCATTCGGAGTGTGCAAATCAACAGTAAGTTTACTCTGCTTTTTATTTTATTTCCTTCATGGTTTCGTATATCTCATATCTATAACAGACTTAAACATTGCATGTGCATGCACGCTGATTGGGTCTATTTGAGAGAAAGGAGAGATTAAATGTAGCAAAACAAACAACAAATACTTGCCCCTCTGAAGAAACATATTCCTGAATATGCAGGTCCCTTATTGGCAACTTGTCAGCTGCAAACTGCTCCAAATCTGAACATTTGAAGAGACCAGAAAATTGGGCACTGGGTACACTTTTTTCCCCTGCACACATGCTCTTTATGTTCTATATCAACTTCTGTTATATTTTTTTTTATGGTGCATTAGTAAAATAAAATTCCTTATTGGTCTGAGAACAATTTCCCAATGTGGGGTAAAACCTTTTTTTTTCACTGTCGATGTTTTGTACTTTGTCATGTTTTTCTGTACTTGTATAGTTAATTTAATAGCCTGTAAATGAAAGCCATAGCCTGTAAATAACAGATTTCAACCTTTTTGTTTCCATGCTACAATACTGTGTGATGGATTTTTTCCAGGTGGGTTTTGAGATGGTAGATGCTATAGCTCAAGCTGAAGGAATATCCATGAACAGTATTCACTTCAAAGCTCTTTTTGGAAAAGGTTAACATTTGTTTAAGTTCTGAATTCTATCAGCTTTTTACTGCTGCAGCTAGGCATATTAGCATGATGCATAAAGGGAATCGACATGCATTTTCACATTTAAAAGTTTCTCCTTGGTGATGATTATGATGGATTAATTTTGGATTTCTGATTACAGTGAATCAATCTTGTGATAAATGTCATGTGCAGTACTCTGCTGCATTAATTGGTTATCCAAGATGTATGTCTACTCTTTTATCTAAGCATAATTGCATATTCCTTTGTTAACAATTTATTCCTTACAGTTGGTGTAAATTCCTTATAGAAGCATAACTTGCATATTTGCATATTCATTGTAGGTCAGGTAATAGATTATGGAAGCATAAATTGATCATGAAAGGGGAAAAAAATTACAAGCGTAGAACCAATTGAACTGAGATAATTCTATAACAGTTTAGAGTAATATTCCTGAATTTCTTGGAGCTTAAGTTGTTTGTAGTGAAGATGGTACATGACATGTAAGTATTTCTAGCATTTGATTATGGACATATCTTTGCATTTTATGGACGTATCTTTTTTTTTTCCCCAATATCTTTTAGGGCCACAATGATCTTCAGCCTTTTTGCTCCCCAAAACTTGATGATCTTGCCACCATTTGCTACACAAGTGGGACAACAGGGACACCAATGGTACTATAAAGATACTTTAATTCAAGTATTCTCATTGGAATGAATTTGTTGCTTATATTAACTATGTGAAGTGTGTATTGTTCTTATGGCAAGGGAGTTATGCTGACCCATGGAAATTTTATTGCAAATATTGCTTGTTCCACTCTTACTACAAAGTTCTATCCATCAGATGTAAGTTATTTTTTCAGATTGTACATTTATATGATGTAGAGGAATTAGTGCTTTATCTCTTTCTGAGTTTTATTTTTAATTAAGCTGCTTGGCATCTCCTCCTTCTCACTCCATCTCTCTTTCTTGTGGGCAGTTACATATCATATCTTCCTTTGGCTCACATCTATGAACGTGCAAATCAAGTTATGACAGTGTACTTTGGAGTTGCAGTTGGTTTCTACCAGGGGGTACACGACCGAACCAAATAATATTGCATCAGTAATTTCTAAAGTCTTTGAGGTTATCATTTCCATTCATATGACGTTATCAAGTGATGATGTGGTCTAAAAAAAATAATTTCAGGGGAGTAAAAACACTTAACATTAATATTTTACTTCATCAAAGTTCCAGTCAGAGTATCTCCTAATATATACATATACTTGGAAGTTGATGGGGCCATGAGAATACATTATCTAGCTGTCAAGATGATGATTTTTGTGTACATCCTAATTGATGTCTTCAGTATCAGGCATCCAGTTATTTATATGAACTGTTTCAGTGTCTATTTGCTTCTTGATGTCTTCCTAATGATGTCTTCATTTTCGATTAAACAAAGCTTTTTATTGCTTCTTGGTCTATTTGCTTTCCAAGAGTTTCCATTGAAGTATTGCTTTGAAACTGTAAGCTCAAATAACAAAGAGAGATTTTGATGGAAAAGAGAAAATTCAAAAGTAGATCTGCCAGACAAAGAAAGTCAAAATGCTAGAGAACAAGGAGAGTAGAGGTTTTCTGTTTCTCTTCCCTGCCATTCAGAGGAAAGCAAATTTATCAATTTAAAAGGCCATAGGAGAGCAGAACGGGTTCATTTGACTTCTTTTATGTTCATCACTTTCTATCTTGTTTGGAGATGAACACATGGTTGCTGAAGTTTTGGGGAGTTCTGTTTAATATTTCTGTCTCTTGTATCATGATCTAGAAGGGTTACTTAGTACTGACCGTCTCATTCCTGGATTTCTTTTTTCCATTTTTTCTCTTCAGTGTATGGCTTTCATGTTTTAGGGAAAGGCAAAGTAATACTTCAATTGTCAGTTAACTACTTATCCATTTGATTATTCTGAAAAGATTCGCATTTGTTTCTTATCCTTGTCAAGTGCATGTTTCTTATCCTTGTCAAGTGCAGCAAGTTTCTTGTTTAATATTATTACTTTGCTTTCACTGTGGGCCATATGGCACTAATGAATAATGATAAGTCTTCTATGGAAGTTTGTACCTTTTATTTTTGCTAACATTTAGAAAATGTTATTTTTCCACTTCTCTGTAAGAATGTGAATCAATTCTATGTTATGCAAAAATTCTTAAGCTTTACGTGATCAGATTCTTATGAGCATCGAAATTAGAAATATAAGATTTGACTTTATATATTGGTGTCTATTTATTGTTGAATTTTCCTTCATTGTTTGACATGAGCAAAATTTATGTAGAAGCTTATCTTTTTCTCTCATGTGGGAAATGTCTCTTGATTGGGCACAAGTCCAGGTGGCTAACTTGTTTGACTCAAAAATCTCAGGTTATTTGATGCTTTTGCATCAATAGCTAGAATAATATTGTTCTGCTTAAATACAGAAGGAACAAAAATAACAAAGTATTTATCCCATGTATGTATGGTTGTCAATATGGACCTTGTTTCTCCACCACATGTCAAAAATTGTGTCTTCACTGTTATTATGAGTATCCAATTTGTATCTGACTAACTCCAGTGTGTTCTTTTTTTTGGGGGGGGGGTGGGGGGTTGTGGTGTGTGTTGTTCTGTTTCTCTCATCAAATGGTATCATTTTGTATTACTATAATTTTATTGTACTTAATTTAAAATTTTGAAAGTATTTTTGATTTTTTTAAGATCATATAATTTTTGTATGACTGAACCAGTTCAGTAGTGGTTTCCTCAATGTGATTTCATGTTAATTAGTATCTAGGTTCTTGAGAGGTGTGTAAAATGGTAGAGTTATGAGAGAGGTAATCGAGTCATCCTCAATTTAGGTTTCATGTTGTCTTTAGGTAATTCAGTTTCAAATGAAGGGGGAAAACAGTGTGTAATCAAGGGTCTACTTCAGATCAGGTGTTCACATTTGTCTTTCTGGTAGGTTTTCACCTTTTTGTCTTCTGTCTGAGTTAATTCCTTTCGAGGATAGTCATTTGAGTACATCTTTGGATTCTGGTTATTCTAGCGGATATTACTGATCATTAAATCTCTTGATCAAATTATGGAAGGAGTAGACCCCATGGATATTATGTAACACAAACTTTCTGCTGGTTCCTTTAACCGCATAAGGTGTCATATGCAATATGATTTGTTAGGATTCGTGTTCTTTCAGTGGATCTTGATCATATAAAAGGACAATTAGACACCATATAGAGCAGCACTGTTTTGAGCATAACTGAGATTTCCAACTCGTTTTCCAGAAAGAGGTATATCCTACACAAATTTTTTTATGTCAAATGTTAGGCATCATAATAAACATTAACTATCCTTTTGAACAGAAATTTTCTATTATTCAGTATATACAAAAAAAGTGGATACGTCAAACTTGATAAATGAGATTTATGATTATGGGTTTGCTCCAATTTGTGTATGTACATGAAATGTTTGTAAAGATTTGAATTAACCTCGGACCAAGTTTTTCATTAGATGAATAAACGTTGTATGAGTACATAAGAAACTACTTTGAAAACATTATAAAATCTTGTTTGACAGTGACTGCACTCTCTGAGGTCTTTGTTCTTCTAATTAAGAACTCATTTCTATATGTGAATTATGGGAAAAAAATTAGATTTAACTTTGTAATGATTAAAATAGTGAACTTTCCTTAAACTCAGGTTGGTTTGGGTGGGTTTGATGCCAAGCCAGTTCCAAACTCAGGGTCTAAAACATCAGCAAAACCAACCCATCCTGTAACCGATCCAATTCAGAACCAAATTCTCTAATCTGAGAACCCAGACCCAGATAAACTTGTAGTTTTAGCTTGGCATGGATTCAAATAGGTGACGGTGCATAATAAGATTCGATTTTTTATACATGGAGCACCATCTTATGTCAGGTTATGACAATTACTTGTACCAAATTTGAAGTTATTCACACATAAGCAGAAAACATTGTTCTTGTTAGTCTATATCTTTTAGATGTTGTTGCAAGTAGGTTCAAATGCAGGATTAGGAATGGGAACTATCAGTCAGAAATGGTTATGCATAATAAATTTTGATCAATCAATCAATTGATAGCCAATGCCCTATCTTAACTAGCTAGGGTCAGTAAATGAATCTGGTCCATCCCTATAGGTTAAAGATTGAAATAATTCTTCAGGATTCATGTAATGCATAAACAAATTTGATAAATATTTTATGTATGTATTCGTATTGGCTATAGTCTTCCTTGCAAACACATTGCTGTATTCTTCTCTTCAAATTCCTCAAACGCAAGATAGCTGAACAGGCAGTTGTCCTGTTGGTAGATTGTTTTCTTTTCATTTTCAGTTGTGATTGCTTTTATTATTTGATGGGATTAAGTGCTTTGTACTTCTATAGGTCTATTTCTGGCAAAGGGAGTGGAACGAGAAATATCATGATTATGGATATATCTTTTTATGGACATAAAAAGCCCTAGATTATATCCCTCTATGATAATGTTGGGAGTTTCACTATGGTTTGGAGTTTAGTGTTGGGAACTGGAGCTTTGATAAGGCAAATTGGTGGAATGTTGACTTGGTTAACACATGCTGGTCAAAGTTTTCAGACCCACCTGATCCTTCTACACTTGATTCAACTGATGAGAACATCATGCAGCGGGACCAGTTGAGCATCTGATTGATCGTCATGCACCATGTGATAGTATAGAATTATGGCAATTGTAATCCTGTAATAGATTCTATTTTGTACTTCTGCTTTTTATTATTTATGGTTTTCTTCAACGAAAGGCAAGTTGCAGAACCTAAACAGGGGAAAAATATCTAGTGGAGATCACAAATTAAGTTTCTTAGAATAACTTTGTTGCATTTTAACTGAAATTGGTAATGTATTGGGGTTGGCAAGGATGTTTTAGGCAGGTTGTTGTTATTGATATATCTCTACTTTGTTTTGCAACTTGAATCTAATTCATTTTAAGTCTTGCCAAACCAGATTGCTATAAGGCCTAGATTATAGCCAGTGAAGGACCGAAGCCTGCAAATTAGTAATCCCTTCATTTTAGTTACTTAGATTTCAAGAAATTAAAAATGTGTTCACCATTTCGAGGTTATATAACAAGGCCTAAAAACATAACACTCATTTCAAGTTGTATAGTGATTAGTGACTGAATTCTTTTGCACGTGCAGGGCCCCCCTAGTCCAATTAAATATCAGATGGATCCTCTGTATAAAGGCTGTTGTTTAAGACAAATTCAATTACAATTTTAAAAATATAATGTGTTTGGTAATAATTAAAATTTTATTTTGCTTACTTGTATCAGATAATGCATAAAGCCTTCTATTAAGACCGTACAAAATGATACATAATGCCTTTTATAAGGTCCAACCATCATTTTTATTACGAAGTGTAAAAAGAACAATACTATAACCATATTACTAAAAAGGGATAATAACTATTTTAATGGGTGTAAATACTATTATCGTCGTACTCATATCATACATAACCCATATACCATAATATCTTGCCATCTATTGCACGATTCTTTCTCCCAATATTGTCATTTCTCTTTGCCAAAGTTGCTTGTGGAGTAGTGTTGAACTCGGCCCATATTTAAGCACACAATGAAGTGGGGTTAGAAAAGACATTACCGGCGGCTATATACTTGATTCAGGTGAGTCGGGGATTTTAGTTAACTCTGATTATATATTATTGTTTATTTCATGTCCTCCTTCACTCTGATATAGCGATCCTGTGTGGAAAGTTAACCCTTCGGAAACGAGTTACAGTTTATTTCATGTAACCTAGATCCGGGGCATTACATAGGGTGTCTACAGTAGCTGAATAACAAAATGGTTCACGGGCAAGTGCACGAGTGTGGATAGGGCGCAAATTCAAAGGCTTCATAAAACAAGTGATATTGGAGTGGGAAATTGGGTGCGGGTTAGGCGTAGGAAACTTGCTATCGAGTTCTAAAAATTTAACATAGTCATCACTCAATGTTAAGGCTAAGGTGCGAGACAGACACGAAGACACAAAAATATGCTATGCTTGATAGTGTTGAAGTGCAGGCTGGTGTGAAGGCAAAATCTAAGAATTTATTGGATTTTCATGGAATAGTCATTCCTTACGGGTTTTCTACGATCAAAACAAACTCTTTGAAAATCCTTTCAAATCATCTCCAATACATTCCTAAGCATTCATTATCAATTCAACATCATAAACAATAGAATTTAAGCATAATCATCCAAGAATACTAAAAATAATTCATTCAAAACCTTTCAAAACAATATACATTTACCCAAATAGATCATCAAATCCATTCAAAATACCAATGTTTGTTGCTTAAACTATAAAACAATGCATATATTTCCTTTAAAGGGTTGTTACTTACCTACCAACTCAAACCAAGATCTTTAACAACTCTTTCTATGATCAACACACCAACCGAGATGAAGATCTCCACGTCTTTCAGCCTCTAACGTTGGTTTTTCTTCCTCTCTAGGTTTAGTCGTCCAAAGTGGCACAATGCGATAGGATTTTTTTCCCCCAAAACAATAACACACATGACCACAAGAGAGTTTTAGCAAAAGGAAATTTCTCAAAATTAGGTTAACAAGTCCCAATGTTTCTATTAGAATTTCATAATTGCTAACTATGCCACACCACCAAAACTCATAAAATACAATCAATTGGATTAAAAGAAAATATTTAATTAACTTTCACATTATTAAAAATAATCCAACCGTTGGATCTTCATCAAACCATCCATATTAATCCTCCTTATCATTATACATAAGATACACTTTAAATTATCGACAGTCTCTTTAAATAATTTTTAGTTTTATATAAGTTATTATTATTCAAAATTCAAGATACTACATACAATGAGATTGAAAAAAGGTGAGAATTCTTGGCTCTTTTAGAGAAGTTGTTCAGAAGATTCATGGAAAACCAGGGCAAGCTTGTGGGACGGACATGGCGTGGGCTAATTGATATTGTTGATCAGAGTAAAATTAGAGTCTCCAACGAAATCATCCAAACTGTATTTGCGTGTTCTCTCAACTCCATCTTTTCCTTTGGTGCTTAACTAAAAAAAATTGCAAAAATGCCACACGATTTGTGGTTTTTTAAAAACTGGAAGTTTCGGCTTTTAAAAACAATTTGAAAACTACGTATGCCAAACACGATTTTGTGTTTCCTATTTTCAAAGAGGCCACTTGAAAACTAAAAATAGTTTCAACTGTTTTTTTAAAAACAGTTTGAAAACTAAAAACACTTTCAACTATTTTTGGGTTTTTGAAAACAGGTGATAAGAAACTCGTTTGGTAACAATTATTGTTTTTTTGGGTTTTTTAAATGGGTGACAAGAAACCTGTTTGGCAACAATTGATTTAAGAAAAATGATTAAAGTTTTCAAAATCAACAAAAATGCATTACCATACGACACGAAAGGCTGTTAAACAATAATAAAGTCGCTATGAAAAAATAAGCAAATCAAAATTCCATACCACAGATTACAAACTAACCAATGCCATCAACCCTTCCTATACCTACCATCATAAACAACTCTCACACCATTAGCTATTTTTATTTGTTAACAGTTTAAAGACGGTAGTAACAAATTTAAAAATCATAGCTGTTTTAATCGTTTAAATCTTTATAATTTTGTTATTATAGATAAAAATATTAATGAAGGACAAATTGTATAAAGCTTGGTGATGATTTGATGAGATCCTTGCGTGCCATTTTGCTGAAATCTTGCACTAAAAAAACTGAACTTTGCAGTGGTTATGATCTTCTTTCCTTATTCCTTCCAAGTCCAATTCTTTTTAATTGACAATTAGCAATACTTTTTTCAAACAATTGAGAACAAGTATCATTTATTATTGTTGTACTTCATAGAGTTCTTTTCCAAAAAAAACCTTAAAAGACTTATAAAGTTGTTTAAATATTTTAAACAAACCATTATTACAAAAGGTTGAAAAGGTCACTTCTGAACAAAGTCTTAAGTCTTTGTGAATGACGCTTGTTCTCAAGTACTTGAAAAATGTATCACTAATTTTTAATTACAAATAATTGGATGATGAGATCTAAATTATGTTTAAAAAGAATCACTAAAAGCCAAGGTTCCCTTCCGAACATGTTTTTCAGACGGTTTTCATCAAGTCCTTGTACTCCGGTTCTGCAAGCTTCTACAGGTGCCGGCATGCACCAGAAGCTAATAGCTTGACATCCATGACCTCCTCCGGTGAGGATCGCAAAAATCACTGATACAAGATGCTTCTTACACCTTCTAAAGATCTGATGATGAGAATTATAGGTGTTGAGAGACGATTCAAAGCAAGATAGCAAGGATTCCAATGCCTTCCCCACATCTTTAGCAACAAAAAGGGTTTTCAGCTCTAATCGGGTGAGGGCCTTGAGAGATTTCATAGCTCCAATCGGGTGAGGACCTTGAGAGATTTCAATCCATACAGGCGCTATAAATCCTAACCATTTTCTGTTGGGAGACATTGGAGATATCAAAACCCCATGTCTATTAGCATCGAATAACAGAAAATCCAAAGAAGAGATCGTAACAAAACAGCATGAATGTAATCAATGAAATCATAACAACAAATTGATATAGATGAGAGCTTTGAGTTGGTCTGAGAAACAATGCCATTTCTGCTTCTTCTCTGATGTCTGGTCGTGCTTGTGAGGAAGAAGAGTTTGGTTTAAAGAATAGAGACGAGAGGTAAAACTGCCGAAGAGAAAAGAAATAAGATATTACAAAAATTCCATCAAATTAAAACACGATTCGTCGTTTTTTAAAACAAAAAATTTTGGTTTTTAAAAATGGGGCTGTTTTTCAACCGTTTTTCTGAAAATCTATTTGAAAACTCTTACTACCAAACAAGTTTTCGGTTTTTTGTTTTTAAAAAATTAAAAACAATGTCAAACATGTTACGAAACACTCTCAAAAACAACAAAATTGAATTTGTAAACGTTACCAAATAGCTTCTAATGTTGTAACCAGGATAAAATTGTCTGCCGCAGTGATCCTGTGGCAGACCCTGCTATGCGCGCGTCGATCCATGGCCCGCACGCCAAGGTTGGGATCTCTTTGGGAAATGGGGGATGGGGAATCGCCACTGTTTGACGAGTTGCAAGCAAACACCTGTGTGTCTAGTGTTTGTATATTAGGTGATATGCGGCTTGAGATTCCAAATAAGTTATCGATTACTGTCCGGGGAAGTCCGTATACACCCTAGTCCACCCTATCAGGTGATGGGTCCCATGAGTCATCCTGGTTAAGAGTCAACTTAATTACTTCGCCCGATCCTAATCTGATGTGCACTCTTTATTTTAGATTTATGTGGGGACCCCTTAAATGGTGTAGGTCCCCTTTCATTTGATTTTATCTTCTTTATTTAAGTGATCTTGGTTTGATTGGGCGGGCCCTGTTGGAACGCCCGCGGGATCCCAGATGGACTAGTATGTAGCCCACATGTCCTTCATTTGGGCTTGGTCTAAACCTAGAAGCCCTTTAAGGTTTTGGATTTTAAGTTAGATTGATTTTATTAGATTGAGGTTAAAAAAGGGTTTAAGATTAAGATTTATGACATTCAATGGGCCTACATGATTTGTGGGCCCTCTGGGTGGGCCTCACTGTAACCTTCTTTAGTTTTATTATCTTTGTTATGATCTAGGTTTAGTTGGACTAGGGATGGGCTTGGGACCCATCTCCCAGGCTTAGGCTTGAAGACCTAAGACTTTTCAGGGTTAAAGGGATGTGTATCCCTTCCATCTCTCAATTTATTGGATGGGCTCTCTTTAAAGAAAGAGATGGGGCCCGATAGGCCCACACCCAATGTCTCGGCCAAACCATCTAAACTATCCAAGCATGTATTTTATTGGGCTTTAATTGTGCCTCAAAGGGTATGGCCCTTAATTAAGATTTGTTTAATTAATCAAAGAGAGTTGGTTGGGATGGGTGGGCCCAGTAGGAAGGTCCGTTTGTACTCAATTAGGGGCCACTGGGCCCAAGGCCTATATTGGGTTTTGGGAGAGCCCAAAACCTTATTGGATTTATTTGATTTAATTAAAAGGGACTAAAAATAACTAAAAGAAAACAAAATCTGCATTTTCTGATTTTTCTGGGCTTGGCCGAAAAGACAGTTCGCCCCAACCCTAATTCTTCATGATCGAAATTATATTTCGGTCATACTTATTCCATAAAAAAAAATTGCTTGACTGAATTGTGTTTTCGGTCAAGTATGAAAATACCAAGATTTGCAATTTTCAGTTAGGGTTTGGGATCCTTGGTCTCTTGGGGTAACCAGATCTTCTGTGGGCCCTGGGGCAAGCCCGCAGTGGTTTGAGATTGGGGTTTTGATCTAGTTTACTAATGATCTTGATTTTTAAGCCAAGGAAGAGGAGGGGACGAGGCTAGGGGCCTTCCCCTCCTTATTGGGATGAAATCCCAGCAACCAAAATAGGCCAGAAGGTGTTTCTTTTACAGTAAAGTGGCTACTTGTTTTCTTCTAAATAAGAAGAGAAAGAGGGACCCGATAGGTCTTGCCAAAGTCCAACTGGCCACACCATTTACATATTCAAAAAATAAAAACTAACTAAGCATTAATATGGTCAACATGTAATCTAAAATACCTTAGAGGAGACTTATGTGTGTGGGTGCAAACATGGAATATGCATGGGAGTGCGGGAAAGAGTGGAAAACCTTAGGAGACACATACTTTTAGATTATAAAATTATACATGTGCAATATGCTTGTATTGAGTGTAGAAATCTCAAGAGATTTGACTAAAGACATGGAGTAAGCAAACCTACTAATGTTACCATGATATACCTCTTATACCCATGCAAGACCACCAATTCATGCAATTACACAACATGGGATGAATGATGCTACGATGTAAACTAGAAGACCAAGCAAATAAAAGAAAGGTAATGGGGGTTTTTAAAGGGTACAATAGACGGAGAAGGGAAGAACAAGCTCTTCCTTTAAATGTAAAAGTTAACAATGATCTAGGATGACTCTCTAGGTGATGTTGTTGCTCCCTCTCATCCTCCCATTTACCTCACCCTTCTCCCCTTACCATAGGAGCATCATCTTAGAGAGGAAAATGAAGAAGTAATGAAGGGACATGTGGACATTTTTGCCACGGGGACATAATTTCTGAATTTATTTACAATTTTGCCCCTTAGGGTTGTTATGCTCATATCTCCTTCATTTGGACTCTGATTCTGGCAAACTCAGTTGCGTTGGAATCGTGTCGGGATTTCTTGTCTATTGAGATAGGGTATGACAGCCAATTCCAGCTTGATTAGAAAGTCAATTTCTACTTCCTAGGGTTTGACCTGTCTTTCAAGGCTTTCATTTCTGGCTTTCCAAGGGGTGCAAAAATGAGGTTCTTACACCTGCAGCATCCCACGGATGCTGTTAACTCACCTTTAAAAAAAGTGAAATGTCCGTTGAAGTGACATTTCACCTTTTTTAATATGAAAAATACAGCATTTATGGGGTGCTACACATGGTAGCATCCCACGATGCTGCAGGGTATGCCACAGGCAAAGACGATATCAACTTGTTGTAACGTACTGCATCTGAAAATATAAAAAGAAAAAAAAACCCCTGGGAAATGGTACACACGGCAACATCTCTCTTCACATGCACAGATTACTGCAGTAAAATGCTGGAGACTATATGCTGGAGACTTGTGAGACATGGGAAAAAATCACCGGCGTGATCTTCCCTCCGTCAACACACGGGCTCAACGCAAAAATTGGGAGAGTCGCCACCATTCATGATTTTGGGGTGAGAATGGACACCAAAGAGTTCAAAATAAGCAAAAATAGCCAAAAGACAAATTCTAGGGTAAAAATAACCCTACTTGAAAATCAAATCCAGAGATGGGTAAGGGGATTAGATTATGAACGGGGGAAGGTGTTAGGCACCCCCATTCATCCACACGAAGTGGTTGCCAAGTGTATGTTCATGCAAAAACAAAGTAGGAAAGCTTGCTAAAAATCATGAGAAACCTTGAAAAAAGGTCAAATGTATGATATCTTCACATGAGAATCCAAATGAATTTTGGGTTCTCATTTTATGTCAATATCATTTCTGGAACATTAAAGAGGTGGAAATCAAAGCACAAGTTGCTCAAAACTAAGTTAAATCAAATCCGGTAAAAAGTATGCTCTTTGCCTTGAAATCATTCAAATCCAATTCTAAATTGAATCAAACCAAATCCATTTGAAAGATTAGGGTAAATAAGAGTCTCATGCAAAATTTCACTTCATTCCGACGAAAAATCTAGGAGTTATGCTCCTTTGAAGTTGCTGCTGGGGATTTTTAAAAGTGGTAAGTGGGCAACTTTGGAAAATTGTCTAGAAAAATCCACTACATAGAAATCCACGAAATTTGGTGTGATTGAAGTCTGTATGGCCATCTTTCCAGAGAAACTAGCCTCATACAGAAATCCCTTCGGATGTGCCTTGGGTGGTCTCCCGAACAGGCCCCGAAGATCACAGATTTACCCAGAAAAGTGCAAATGAGCAGTTCTGAGTAAATCGGCTACCAATAATTCAAATGGAATCCAAAAATTATGAAACTAACTGGATTTGAAAATAGACTAAAAAAGGAGTACTCAGAAATAAAAATCACTCGAATCGGACTTAAAACGAACACATGGCGGTCCGTTGAAGTAACAAGTTCTGTACTTGAACCTGAACTGTCCACTCAACTTCGACAGAGAGGTGTCAAAAATCCGCTAGATGAAAATTCATGAAATTTGGTGGACATAAACTAGACAGCCTCACCTTTCCCACGGTTCTGGAATCACCCCAAAATTCATCCGGATGATGAAGTTATGGGCGTCCGAAGTAAGGGTACAGGTGCTGTCAAGTTAAGCCACTTTTGAAGAAATTCAAATCCGAAAATTAATAAAATGTGTGTGATCTGTGTGAGATGAATCCAAAACCTTTGAAAAACATTTTAAAATACTCCAGAATTCGATTGAGGCCATTTATTGGAGATTTATCACAATGAATGTAATAAATCCCCAAATGTGAGCCTATTCACCAAAAAAGTGTAACATGTGTGCAAAAGTGAAAACCCAAGCAAGATCAATACAACATGCATATAGATTCAACAAAATAGGTTCTAGCATAGCCTAGGGTTCCGTTCCATTATCGTTTCCCTCTGTTCTCTTTAAGATAATCAAGGGTACTTTGAATATGGAACGGTTTTCAATCATTCAAAAGCTTTACGCTACATGGGTTCTAGCACTAGGGTCAATCCCCAATCTCGTTTCTCCTAGATCCGCCTTCACGTTTTACGGCTAGGGGAGTCTTGAGATACTTTGAGCCGGGGAAGGATTTCCACACATACAAACAAGGCTTTACACTACAGAAAGGTAGAAGAAGAAATCTAGATCTAGGAATGTAAAGACAGAAAATAAAAAGAAAAGTTGAGGCTTACCTGAGTTCTGGAGGCGATTCCACAGCGGTTCTCTTCTTCTCTTGGAGTTCTTCTTTGCGAGAATTCAAAACAAGAGTTCAGTGCCCTTTGTTCAAGGAGGAGGCTCCTATTTATAGGCAAAGGCTAAGGTCATTGGTAGACACAACTTAATGTCTAGAACCCCTCCAACCGTAACCCTAAGGTCATTTCCGCGATTTCCCCTCATTTAATGAGGGACATGATGGTAAAAGTGAAAAGCTCTCGGAAAACCCTAATTTTGAGCAAACTTAAGGTATCCGGTATGTCAGACCGGATAACAAAGGGCCTTAAGCTATCCGGTACATGGTACCGGATACACTAAGGCTCACACGTATCCGGTATGAGTATCCGGATACGGGAAAGGGTACTTGTATCCGGATACTCAATCCGGATACAGGTAAAAGTTTATTTTCTTCAAATTCTGTGCTGGCTTTCCAGGAGATAATGATTTTTGATGATTGTTTGTGCAATTTGGGGTGTCTACAGACTATTTCATCCGGACTCGCATCCTTTGCAGCAGAGGCCGCATACAATCTCTCACATGCAGAGGGTGGGTCCCACCATTCATTTGGGGGGCCCACAGCCTTCATGTGAGGCTGTATGCAGCTTCTGCTGCAGACGATGTCCATCCATTTCATTCCGTTCTGTAATGTTTAACAGCTCATTACAAAAAAAAAAAAAGTCATGTTTAACAGCCCATTCTCAACTAAACAACAAGATCCCATGTAAGCGCTAAGGCGGGAAACACGATCACGAAAAGAAGAAAGAGTCCACAAGCCGACTGAAGGATGCCCTAAGGCGGGAAACGCAAAAGCACACAGAAGAAAGAGTGCCGGACACTGGTTTGCTTCGATGCTTCTATCCCTTATTTTACTCTGTTTATTTACGTTTAGATTTGGGGAATTTGGGCGAAATCGCCGTGCTCATTGTTTCAAGTGGCCTAGAAGCGAGATGCTTCGGCGGGAATTGCGGAAACAAAACGAAAATTAAGCCATGGTGGAAAGAAGAGAGAGAATGTTAAGGGCATATGTTGTTATTTGTTAAAGTGGGAACAACACAGTTGCTCGAGCTTTGAGCCTCCGCCCATTTGGCTATATATGTGAGGCGAAAGGGGTTATGTTCTGTCGCAGCAGCTTTTAATTGGCTGTTGCGACAGATCAGAATGTGTCATGTGGAAGAATGATTTGGTCAATTTAGTGTCCGTTTAGTAATGTTTTTCAAAAGTACTTTTTTGTTTTTGAAAGCAAAAAAGTGATTTTGTAAGCAAAAGCACTGTTTGGATTTGCACACCTAAAGCAATTTATTAGAAGTAATAAAGCAATAAATGCTTTACATGAGGAGCGAAGAAATGTTGCTTCTCATTTCATAGATGGAATTGCTTTATTGCTTCTAAAAACACTCGACATTTTCTAACGTCCTCCCCGATAGCAAGCTTTTGGCATCCGTAACTACGGTCGTCCTTCGTCGGAGTCAAGCTGCCTTCAACCCGAAGACGAACTTCTTCCTCGTCGGCGGCGAGCTTCTTCTCCGGCGACTCTTCGTTGCTTGCATTGAGTATCTTCTCCGGTGCCGGTAAGAGATTTTTACCTTTCATCTACTTCTCCGTTGATGCTTCTATTCGCTGTTAAACGAATGGTTTTAGAAAACCCTATTCCAACTTCTAGTTAAATTTCGATTTCTTGAAACTCCGAACTTGTTATTACTTCCAAGAAGCGAAAATGGTAAGCAAGCCGATTTTGCGATGTAATTGTAGGGTTTCTTGATTTCTTATCTTTCCGTATCGTTGGAAATCGAAGTGATGATGGTTTCATCGACCCACGATCTTTGTGATGTTGTTCTAGGATTTCTTGATTTCTTATCTTTCTAGAAGGATAAATTAGGGATTCATCAAGCCATGCGGTGGTGTTCTTCTGTCGTATGGTGATTGTTGTTGACATTTCTCATTGAGCTGATATATTAAGGGGTCTCGTTAGATGAAAATATCGTTTTTCTTGTGCAACTATTATCCGTGATAACGTTTCATCATGTAGTATTTATTTCATGATCATCTTTGTTTGCAACCTTTTCTGATTTTTAAAATTTTCAGTTTGCTTTAAGTTTCTCTGATTACGGGTATATGAAATTTATTTATTTTATTCAAATTTTCTGCTAAAATAACAAATCCTGGATCATCTTATGTGTACACCCCCAAGTAAGAATAATTTACGATTCTAAAGTAGAGAGTTTGAAATTATGTATTGAGATTTGTGCACTCCTTGAATGGTTTTTATTGGTATCAAAACCTTCAATGTCCTTGGTAAATAAGTGGAGAGCCACTTCATAGGCGTGCCATTTTGGTTTTAAAGGATTCTTGATTTTTACTTAGGAGTTTGACTTGTATAAATTACACAGCAATCAATATAAAAAACAACACGTCTTTAATAGCTCCTTGGTACCCCTCTTCAGATTCATAGCATATCATGTGGCATTGAAGTGTGTTTCAGCCATTCAGATGAAGAAACTTCAAGACCCTGTCTCGAATTATCAGAATGTCTTTGATAGTTCTATGTTTAACCTAACAATGTTCTTTTGATTTATTTTCATGAGGGAATGAAGTGATATTAGGTGGCTTGATATCCTGCAGTATCTTTACTAAAAAAATTACCAAATGTCTCTGTTTTCATTTAGGTAGTATGAAACTTGGAAAAACTAGAAAAATAATGAACAATTCTAGAAAAAACAGGTGGTGCATGCAGAGGCACCAAATGTCTCTGTTCTCATGCTTGTTGTTTTCATTTAGGCAGTATGAAACTTGGAAAAACTAGAAAAACTTGTTTCTCATTTCAGGAATGTTTCCAATGAGCTCTATGCAAATGTGCACGCAGTAACAAAGATCCATATTGTTTGGACTTGGCATATGGTACCCTGTTGCATATTATGGAACTGTTCCATTCTTTCCCTGGTAGACTTGTTCTAATTTACTATAAGGATATATTTCTTTATAGATAATGCAGTGTTTTGATGCTACTTAGCAAGACAATAGATTAGATGTATTAACACTTAGTACATTAACAGCACTGGAGTCCATACAATATTGCTTTGAGGAAACTTGCTGTGGAAACAGTTAGCTCAGGTCTGTTGTTGCTATGGGAAATAAACTTAGAAATGAGACTTGTGACCACAACCTCAGGGATAATTATTCAAATTGGATTGCTGTGCTTTCACAACCATTCCTACTACAAATATATCTTTTGAAGATGCCGAAGAGTCAGTGGCAAATTGGATAGGGGATCAAGAGACAACTTTTATTGAGTTGATGGTCAACTTTTATTGAGTTGATGGTAGATGAAGTGAAGAAGGGAATGGTGGTCGAAGATGAGCTAGCGGGTTCAAGTTCACAACAACCAATAGATATTGATGTGACAGCTCAATCTCGACGAGAGATGTCAGAATTAAGAGATTTGATTGCACGTAGACTAGCTAGTGCATATGGATTAGCACAGTGGTGATATTAGTTACTTGTTTAGCTATTTGAATGTAATTAAATAACTAATTTTATGAAACTTTTATAATATTAGACTTATATTGTTGGGTATATTTCTAAGTACAGTGCATCAATTGTTTACAATACTTCTATGGAAGCAAAAAAGCAATTTCTATGCTATTGCAATTACCAAACATGCTTTTTTGCTTCTTAGCAGCAAAGCAAAAGTTTACCAAACAGTTTTGCTTCAAGAAAAAAGTAGTCTAAAAGCATAAAATCGCTTTTTTTTTTTCTCTTTTGCTTTTAAAAGCATAAAAGCAAAATCGTTACCAAACGGAGCCTTAGAGCGTCCATTTTGACCGGTGGACAAAATCTTTAGTCCGAGTGGATGTTTATGATGTTTTAATTCTTCTTTAGACCTGGAAAGATTTTAGTTCTTGGATGAGGTTGCTGCCAAGTGGAAAATTTCTCTGGGTCTGAAACTTAAGTGTTACATATGGAAACATGGAGTTGATGTGGTGCTAGTGATTAATTTGATGGCAAGAAAATGCTATAAGTGGCAAATTAAGGGGTCGTTTGGTAGGGTTTCAGATTTTGAATTCCGATAGAATCCAAATCCAGAATTCACATTATCTATTTGGCAGGGATTTTGAAAGGTGGTTTTTAAAATCAGAGGTTAAAACCTAAGCAAAAACCAAAAGCCATAAAATATGGGCTTTTGTCAATTCTCAGGGTTTAAAACAGACAATCGCACAATATAGTTTCTAGGAGGTTTTGAAAGAGTGCGACTCTTGACTCTCACGAGTTCTCATCTTCCTCAAACCTCTTCCTTCCACAGCAAACCAGGTATTCTCCTCCCTCTCTCTCTCTCTCTCTCTCTCTCTCTCCTCCCTCTCTCTTGGCTTCTTGGGGTTGTTACATTCTAAGAACCAGATGGGCACCTAACGATTGAGCTGTACGTTCTATGATGAGCATTGATAAAACACTTCATATTTTCTTTTGGAAGCTATAGGTTGAGACGATTCCTCTAAATCTAGGTCATTGCTGAAACTCAGGAATCCCCCTTTGATAGCATCCCTCATTGCTTGGTCATTGCTGAAAGTCACGAATCCAAGTTCCTTGCATCTCCCAATGACCCATCTTGAGAAAAAAAGAAAAGCAAACAGGGAAACCCTAAAATGGGAGAAAAGAGACAAAAGGGAAATAAAATAACTTCATATTATCATCCCCGAATTTCAGCCGAAAGACCATTTGATCTTTTGCACCAACTAGTTTCCTCCATTTGGATAAGTTTGAATACCATCTCAAGGTTCGTCCCCATGTACTCAACCTCATATTAAAGTTCTCATTTTCATCCTTCATTCCACCTACTTGATAAGCTTCAACTAATAGGCATTGTCCTTCTTGATAAGCTCCAACTAATGGGCATTGAGTTTTAATAAGCTCCAACTAATAAGCACATTCCAAGAGCCAAACAACATTTTTATTTGCTTTGCGATGAGATTTATTATTTTTTGTATTGAAACTTATTCCGTTACACTAATCAATGTAATAACTATAAAAATATTCCAATTAAAAGGCCAACCAAACAAGATTGTCTCCTTTGATCCATTTTATGTAGTTAAGTTTTTGATTTGCAATTACTTATTAAAAAAAAAAAAATAACAAAAGTTTTTTATTTGTAAATGTTTTGTCTAGCTTACAAGGTATATTTCCTAACCTGAATTTGTATTTTGCTGTTTAAGGTAAATCATAATACAGAGATATAACAAAAGTTTTTTATTTGTAAATGTTTTGTCTAGCTTACAAGGTATATTTTCCTAACCTGAATTTGTATTTTGCTGTTTAAGGTAAATCATAATACAGAGATATGGCCAAGGGAGAAGTTGAGAATGGAAGAGATGATATGTTAGTTGATGGGCATGAGGCTGAACAGGGGCAAGGGAATGCTGTTCCTGAAGGATTTGATGCTAACTATCTCAGAATTTATTATGGTAATGTTCTCTAAGATCTGATGATTCGCTTGTTACCCTGGCATTCTTTTGGTCTAATTCTTGTTACTCATTTTTCTTAAATGATTTGATGTCCTCTTGAGTTGTTATACCATTTTAGGAATATACATGGATGTTTTTATTCCTAACATGGAAGTTTTTACTTAATCATTGTTTCTTAGAATTGAGGACATGTTCTAGATGTGTCATAAGCTTTATGTACTGATTAGATTCTTGAAGGGAATCTTCTTTTACACTAGCTGTCCATTCCTTCCCTTTTCCTTAAGATGGGCTGAACTCAGTGAAAGCTCTTCTTCTAAAATGAGCAGTGCAATAATACACATTCTGCGTTTTGTTACACAAGTAATCATTAAGGAAGCTCCATTGTCCATGTATCTTTCAGTTTGTTATTTGCAGCATCTATTCATGATGCCGATAAGGTTTGAAACCAGTCCAAACCAATTAACTGCTTTACACAATAAACACCAGGCTTGCCTACCTCCAAGAGCACAAAAAAAAAACAAAAAAAAGAAGATGAAACTAAAAAAAAAGGAAATGAATCTGGTTCTAGCCCCAAAATGAATGGATAAGCTGAAAATCTTGACTCATAAAATGCCTTTCCATGATTGAATGGTGGCCGGGGGATTATGAAGTTAGCACAAAGGCTAATGATTTGGAATCCCACCTCCTTTTTATGTGTTTGTATATTAGTTTGTGTACAATGAAGAATATGATATTGCGACCACCTTAACTGGATCAGTTTCCATATATGACGTTTGCTATGTCTACATTAAATTGCATAGTCCCATTTCTGGTACAAGGGTCCTATAAATTTGGTCAGCTAACAGCAAGTTTCATTTGTGACAGGGAAGCTATTTCCTCATACTGAGATTTTTAAATGGATGTCCTATGGAAATGGTATTCAAGTTTCCTGATGAACCTGATAGTATGATACTATCATCTATTTCTTTATAATTTCCGCTTTCTCTCTTTCAGTTTTATTAGCCTTTTCACTTATAACATTGTCCCTTGGTTCCTTGTTTGTAGATGGGAAGCACCCTGCCTGTGACCAGTCATACTTTGGTCGAAGAGAATTTTCCTTCACTCTGGATAATGATATTTACCTGCGCTTCCAGTCATTCAACAGTGAGGCAGAATTGGAAAATTCCATCAAAGAAAAGTGCCCCTTTAAAATTGACATTGGACCTGTTTACAGTGTTGATGTATGATATGAATACTTGTTTTTAGTGCTAAAAGTATGATTTATCAGCATATGACTTTAATTGAAAATTCTACAAGGAAAAGCTTGACAAAGCAGTTTGAACTGGTGACTAAAAAGAGGAATTCTTTTTTACTTTTAACATTTGCTCATTGATAGAAAAATCTGAAGTTTTTTCTCTTGGATATGCATGTCTATTGTATGTAGAACTTGTATGTAAATGTGCATTTAAGTGAAGTAAATCATTGCTGCTAATGTTCCTGGCCCTGCTATGGTGTTCTGATTTTATATCATGATCTTAATTAAGAAAATTTTTTTTAAAGAGATATGTCTCTCTTAATTTTGTAGTCCCCTAGTGGCTATTGCTGAGTATGAATCAGCTGACTAATTTATTTTTTGTTTTACTTTGATAAGAGTCGTGGGCCTCATGGCATTTGTAAGAATATTTCATGCTGATAATTATCTGTGTTTCTGGAATCATGTTTAAGTGTGTTTTTTTTCTCCATTTAATGGTTGCCTGTTTGGCTTGCCTATTGACCTGTTAAGTTATCTTTTGGATCATGTTTATTGCAGCCTGCTAAGAGGCATGCATATGCACAAGCTGGTGATAATGTTTTCACTCCTGTCGAAAGGGAGCTAATTTTTGATATAGTAAGCTGATCATCCACCTTTGCAATTGAACATGTATTTTAATTGCCTTTGTCTGATTATTAGATGTTTGATGTGTACCTAACACATTTTCTTGTACAGGACATGACAGATTATGATGATGTCCGATATTGTTGCTCGGGAGCTGATATTTGCTTGGAATGCTGGCCATTAATGACTATTGCTATTAAAGTGATTGATACCACCCTAAGAGGTAGGAACTAGTGCGTTTTTCTTTGCTTTTTAAATGGCTCATTTTATAAAATTCAATCTGGGCATCAAAGGTCTACTTTTAAAATAAAATTTAATTAAGAGGGATTCTACCAGCGGGTGGAAGATTTATAATTTTCGATATGGGTGTTTCGCACATAGGAAGATGAAATCTTACCCTTCTCTAGGTATTATACGTCACAATGCAACAGGGCAAGATGAACCATATTGCGTAAACCGCATTGCACTAAGTCCCCCATCTTAGTATTCTTTCTTTTGTTTTGGCAATTAGCCATTGCTATCTCGTTCTTCTTCTTTTTGTTCTTTTTGGATTGGAAGTCACAGGCAATAAGTTATTAGTTTATTGTCTGAAATTCCACTATGAGCTCCTTCATTATGTTCTCCAATTTATGCATGTGTCTCCTTATTAGCTTTCCGAAATTTGGTTTTAAAAGCTGATTCCATAGCGTTTATTGCATATTATAGGTTGCTCCATTACCGTCTATTTCAGTTTTTGTTTGAATCAAAATTTGAACTCTTGGAGTTGTTATGGGTGCAAATTGTATGGTTTCTTTATATTGTGAGCATTTCCTATTCCTTCTTGTACTACTTTCCTATTATATAGTTCTAATTAAGGTTTTCAAAAGCTAAAGCACGGGCGAGGCATTCGCTGCATTTCACTTGATTAACATGTAATGTTGGAGCCTTAAGGTATGAGGCTTAAGCCTCCTGAGCGTGAATTTTTCATTAGGCAAAGAACTGAATAAGTACATACAATATAATATAATATATGCAGCATGAATAAGAAATTTAGGGTGCAGTGGGAAAAAAAATTATAATTCCAAAATATACAAGAACATATTTCATGAATGCTATCTAGTTTCAAAACGAGCTATCATATGAAGTTCTCAAACTTCTAGAAGCTATGATTAACTTTTGTTCATATGGAAATTTTAAACAATAGTTGGTTGTCATTTCAAATTGAAAGTTTTAGATGGGATAGTTGCATCCAGGTCACAAAGCTATTAAAATGCAAAATCAAATCTCTTCCATATCTATAATGGATCTTTGATTCTCCAAAAGGTTTTAGAAAATGATAAACTTATCATAAGAAGTATAAAATATTAATTTTTTAAAGATTGCAGTATTGTTTTGCTGCAAAATTGCTGATTTAGTTGGAGAACCTTATGGAGGACCTTTATTGATTTTAATGGAGAACCTCGTTCCGTATGAGGTTCAAAATTGCTGATTTTGATGGAGAACCTCATTTTATATGAGGTTCAATACTCAAACATAATGGAGAACCTTAAGGCATGAGTTGTGAAATGCCTTAATGGAGAACCTCGTTTTGTATGAGGTTCGATACTTTAAATTTGCTGCAAAATTGCTGATTTAATGGAGAACCTCGGTTTGTGTGAGGTTCAATACTCAAACATAAGGAGAACCTTAAGGCATGAAGTGTGTACTTCATGTGAAAACCATAGTATTTGAGCCTCAAGGTTAAGTCTCAAGGCACAAGACTCAATAAGCTTTTAAAACTCCATTTCTAATATCTTGGCAGGTTCTGAGATAAGTTCAGTTTCATCATTTGAAGTCCTTGACTGCTTGGGAGCATTTCGTTATGTTGTTGCTAAAGACAGGAGAGATATTAGAACGCTTTTATCTTGGGTTCTTGACCTCTGCATTATTAACTTTGAGAACAATTCTACTTTTTGCCCGATCCTTCTTTGAAAGTTTCCTTCTCATTTCCCTCTTTCATAATTGGAAAACAAAAGGGAATTGAGAATTATCCCCATAGAAATAATTATGGTCATATTTCACGGACTTGTTTGCAACAATTTGCAGTATCACAGATATTTCTGGGAGAGGACTTTCTGCCATCTTCCTTTATTGCACTTTGCCATATCCTCTCACGACTTTCTTTCAAAAGAACAATTATCCAAACCCTGGCAAATCTAGTGTGAGTTAGATGCGTAGTAAGGCCACTGTTTGGGACCTCGTCTATGAAATTTGCAATTGATGTTAGGTAATGATCCTGGTAAAATATACCAAAAGTTGTGGCAAAGTGATCCCCAGGGCAACATTCGACAGTAGTTTTTTATTTTATTTTAACAACAGTTTTGAGCTTGATTTGAAGTTTGGTGATCGTTCAATAAAGAAAAAGGTTGCCTTTCATGTGATTGTTGCCATGAAGCCAAAATAATATGCAGTTCCCTGGCCAGAAACAATGAAAAAGAAAGGAATCTGGCGTGGAAACCCTAGGGACTAATGTTCTTTCAGATTCCTGTAAGCTACAACGCATTATTTAATCCATTTCATAAGGGATAGTTGTAAAAGAACTTCCTAACCAATGATAAACAAAATAGTAAAAATTTGACTCAGTATGCCAGAAATCCTAAGTATGACTTGTGTGAGTGAAATCAAGCCTTAAAATACTTTGGAATAGTAAGATACCACGTGCTTCCCAACGAACAACATTTTCTGTACTCATTCTAGGTAGTTTTCACTATGGAGCGAGTAACCCTTTTTCCCATTTCAGTGTCTCAAACTTTGATCCAAATATCTCTTTCTATATTTGCTTATGCTTTACCAGCAGGTAGCGCCTCTCTCTCTCTCTCTCTCACACACACACACACACGCACACACACACACACACACAGAGTCGGTTCACATTGTGCACAAACAGGTCTCTTGACATGGACGCTCACTTTGATACCCAAATGAAGCTGACCAATACACCAAAAGCCCATGGAGCTGACAAAATGCGTCAGATCAAGCCCTAGAACCCATTGGGATCATATCGCCAATGGGGCAGTGGCTTGAGTGTTCTCTTTCTGAGACCATCTGATATTTCTTCAGTGGGCTGGCAGCTATGGTAAGGAGGCAGAGGAGAAGTTCCGGAAGATTTAACATAGGAAATAGAGGGCCTTGGTTTTTCCATGAAAGTCTTGGAATTCTAAGCTTCAATATGATCAGCTGTACAGGGTAGTACCAACAAAGAGATGGCATTCTTTGATATATGTTAATGTGGAGGACATGTTGAGCGTATGCAAGAACATTAAGCCTATATTTTATGGGTTACTCATGCCAGACTATGTATGTGCTCATGACTGATTTATATTAATCAATTGCTGGTTGACTGACAAAATTAATAATTCAGAATTTGTTCAACATCCAATTATGGATGTATGAAAATATAGCCCACCAACTGGAGAAAAGTTCATCTCGTTTATTTGGTAGGTTTTTGATATATAATGTCTCAGGGCTGGTTGTGCACTGCTGCATGTGCCCTGCATGTCTTGCCACTCTGCTGCTACATCATGTGGGTATTCTATCACATAAACTTCTTTTGAAACCTTCCATCTTGGGTCTAGTTTCACTTTCAATGTAGTCTTGGCACTCATTAACACTGTTACTAGGACAGGTTTTATCTGTTCAGTGCTTGGTTTGTTCTATCTCCTCAAGTATCTTACTTCTGCTGATTTTGCATTCCCAGAGAATTTTTTTTAATATAAAGATGATTGTACATATTAATTATGTAATCAGACAATGTTTATACATAGTTTTGGGCTTATTGTCTAGCAATTTTCTTCTGTAATGAGGAGTAATGAATAAGGACACCATAGCTATAAATATCTAGATCATAAAATTGTGGTCAATGTGTGATTCACTGTTTTTCTTTTTCATACATGAATACAGATGACTTTGGTTTTAATCACATTCTGTGGGTGTTTAGTGGCCGGCGTGGAGTTCACTGCTGGGTTTGTGATGGGAGAGCAAGAAGGTGATAGTAGTTGGAAAATTCAATTCATTTGATATTCTTTCTATTTCTCTAAATTCTTGAATATTGTTCCATTCAGGTTGACAAATGAACAGCGGGCTGCAATTGCAGACTACTTTAGGGTCTATAAGGTGACAAAATTATTTTGCCTGATGTGTGGAAGACGTTTCCTAATATCTAATCATGGAAGTTATTGACACTGCTCTTTGTTTTAGGGAAATGAAAATAGTAATAAGAAGGTTTCTTTGACTGGTTCTGTTCTTCATCCTTTTCTTGCGTAAGTTATAACATACTATAATATATTTCTTTTCTTTAAATAACCCTGTTCTTTAATTGGGAAACTCATATTCAAGCTCTACAGAAGATCTTATACAGAAGTTCTGAAGGCATTCTTTGAAGATAAAATGCTTTGTAGTCAAAAACTGCTTGCAACTGAGGAAAGATATGAGATGATCCTTGAGATGATTCCTGATGAGTGTATGTTGATTTTACTCAGAGAAGCATAATAGCTTCTCCTATTATTACTATTTTTTTGTCAGACAGTATTGGCATGTTAACCCAAACATGAAATCCATGCAGCTATTACTTCTGAGCTTCGTGGAAAGTGGCAGGACAATCGTAGGTCCTCAATTTCCAAAGAAGACCCTAATTTTATTCGGTGGAATCAACTAAAACATCTGCTGCAGTCTGGAAAACAGAAGGTACGATGTTAAATAAATAACAAAACACTAAAAAAGTAGCAACCTTTAAATTTTACAAAGAAAATAACTAGCTTTGTGGTTTACAAACAAATAGGAACATGAGTAGTGCAGAAAAACTGAGAGGAATACAATTCTACTTGTTATAAGCAATTAAGTAATCTACCAACTGTGTTATTTGTGAACATTTAAATGGGTTTGTCCCCACATTGAACAATTCTGGAGATTCTTGATGACTATACAGACATGATGATTGATGACTGCAACCATTTGCTTTCCTCTCTCTCTCTTTCTTTCTTTTTTTTTTCTTAAATTTATTTTTATTTTTTTTCATTTTTTATGTGGCTATTCTTCCACTGAAGTTTTGAAGAAATTTTGGTTCCACTTATGGTTCAGATTGATAGGAAAACTTTCAGCGACCATAAGGCCGCATCCATTAGTCAAAAGCTTAGTGTCTGAATTGGATACATGTTTCTGCGGTGCTGTGTGATGAACTTATTTTCACCCAACTTGATTAGAAATGTCCAAATATGCTTATGAAACAGAATACATTAGAAAATCGAGGAAATAAAAATATTGACGTTGGATGAGCATAGTTTGTATGAGAATGCTAAGCTTAAGGAACAACAAGACTGCAAGAATAAACATATACATCTTAGGATCCTAGAAATTGATCCCAGGGGTTGTAGATAAGAGCGGATCTTGTGCACCGAAGTTTACTGAGATTTAGAGGGAGCACTCTAATACAGGGTGAAGGACCTTGAAATGAAATGGCACAACTGATTTGAAGTCAGTCATGTTAATGGAAGATATAGCCCTTCTTACATTGGAATGCTAGTAAAATTATACAAGGATTGCCATAAAGCCTTAGAGACGATGTAAATGAATAGGTGATGATGGTTCATGTTATCATCTTTTAGCATATTTTATTGTTTATATTATATATGTAGATCAACTTGACAGGTTCCCAGCAAGGTGCTTAAGCTTTCTTTCCTTATGTTTATGATTGGATGTTCCATACAAATCTTACTCTGTGTACTCATCAATGTTTTCTTTTCTTTTTATTTTTTATTTTTTATTTTTCTACAATGTTTTCCCTTTTCATAGGCTTTGTATCAATGAAAGACATAATTGCCCGTCTGTTGGATTTCTTAGAATATTTGAGGTCAACAAATTGTTTCATTGTACATTATGCAAGGATCATCTTATTTTCTATGTGAATCTAATATTGTTTTTGTTAACCAGAAAGAATATATATTTCTTATGATAGCCAAATGATGTTACAGGCACAAGGGCTTCGTAGGTGTGTGGAAGAGATTATTTTTACATACACATACCCCAGACTTGATATGGAGGTTTGCTGAACCGCTCTTTTGTTCTTTATTTTTCTTTTAAATGTTGGTGTCCAATGGAGCATCTCCTGTAAGGTCCAAACCGCAGATTCTTCTGAGGATTTCTGGTGCAAATCTTGTAAAGCATCCAATACTGTGGATCTATGAAGCACAGTGATGAATACATTGACTAAGGACCAACCCCTTCCCCTACCCTTTTTCTGCTGAGGAATCTGCGGATGTGAATCATATTCTCATGAAATCCATCTGGTTTATTTCAGGTTTCAAAACATATGAATCATTTGCTGAAGGCACCATTCTGTGTGCACCCCAAAACAGGTCTGTAGATGTGGGAACCAAATATGATTTTAAAAAGGCTAATTTTTTTTTCCTGGTAGTTAAAGTGCATTTCACTGTAAAGATTAGAATATGTCATGCTATGAGTTTATCCATGGGATAAGGAATTTGGTTGACTGATTAGTTGATGCCTTGTGGGTAAAAGCAATTAACTGATTGTGAATATGTTTGATATGGAATTAGGTGCATCAGATTGTGTTTTCTGAGAATCCGTGATTTTATTAAAGACCACTGACCTTGGAAAGCAATTTGCATCGTGGGAAACATGGAGAATATGAGGATGAAGAAAAACACACTTGGTGAATAGATCTTAGGTTAGCTTTAGTTGGTTGAATAATGTGGTAGGGGTGTAACTCGGCTTGGTTAAAACCGAGAACTGACCAACCCAAACAGAAACAGACTTTGGGCCGGTTTGGGTTGGGTTTCAAACCATAGGGTTTGGTTTTGGTTTGAAAATCTCTAAACTGAATTAACTTTGGTTCGTTTTGGGTTGATGTTTTGATTGAACCGAACTGAACCCAGCTTAAAATATAACTTTTTACATTAAACCAACCCTAATTAACTTTGGTTTGGCTTTGGGTTTTCCATTTGGTTCAGTTTGATTTTAGGTTAAAAGTCTGTGACCTTGGTTTGGTTTTGGGTTGAGGTCAACCCAGACTGAAAATAACCGAGTTGCACCCCTTGATGAGTGAATTAACATGATTCTTCAGTATCCTGGTTTATTTCTATTTTTAAGGCTCTAATCTAGTTATAACTACTTCAATTTAGTATATATGAGATAAAATGTGTTTTTTTTACGAGCTACCATTGGTTGCCATTTTCTGTTAGGCTTGCTCAATTTGTTGCATGTTTTCCTTACTAATGTGTTTGATATTTTCTTATTTATGCTCATGAATGGTTATATTCTTATTATGTCACTCAGTTATGAATGATTATGCTTATGAATGATATTCCTAATTTACAATCATTATACGCTTCTTCTGTAATAAAAAAACAAAAAAAATTATTTCTAGCTAAATTTCCATGGTACACTGCATCGTGCTGCTACAATTTAAACCATTTTGAGCGAGTCGGGACTTCTGAAATATCAACAATGTGCTGCCAATATTTAGTTACAGTTCACTGATGGCATTGAGACAATAATCGTTGTCCAGAAGAAAGGGCATGCTAATAGAAAAAAAACTTAAATAATTATTATTCTCAAGCATCTTCTGTTCTTGGAGTCAGACGGAGCTGTATGCTTCTAAATGTTTGCTAAGTTCTTGTTATTTTCATCAGGCCGTGTTTGTGTTCCAATTGATCCTGCCCGTTGTGAGGAATTTGATCCTACAAATGTGCCAACCCTTTCCAAGGTAAGCTTTTTGCTCATAAGTTAGCAAATGATGAGAAAATTTCAGTAAATCCACATAAATGCGTGTTGAAATTTCAGTAAATACACATTTAACATTTATATTATGTGTTTCTGTCCACTACCGCTTCTGCAAAAGGCGTTCATAGAATGTCAAACATGAATGGTAGCATTTATTGATTAATATAGGAGTGGGATTTTGCTATGCACCTCTTGGATAATGGGAGGTTTCAATTTGAGATATCTAGCCATCATAAACTTAACTGGCTGCTTGATCAGATGATCTGTTTAAAGCATGAAATCTTTTTCTTTACTTTTTTGTTTTTCCTTCCTTATTTCTCTTCTATTCTACAATATTTCTTCTTCTGAAAACCAAAAATGCAATTGATCAGTTAGAATCATATAATAAGCCTTTCTGGTGGTGGTTTGCTTGCATTGGTTAAGGGATTTGAGAACAGTTCTGTTGGTTTTCCACCATCAGACATCACTACTTGCACAAGAACTAGTTGGCTCCTGTATTAAGTCTGTTATAAATCCTGTAATTCTTTCCTTGCAGGCAAGTTTGCTGTGTTATCTAAATTGATAAATTAGTATTAAGAGACGTGGAACTCTGAACCACAGAGTATTAAAGGTTTTGTCATACAATTATTATTAATTGGTTGTTGGTAGCAGAATTTATTATCTTAAGCTAGTGGCGTATGAATATCACACAATTTTAGCACTTACGGTTCCTTTCGCTTTGGACTCTTGGTTTACTTGCTAATGGAAATAGGTCATCCAATAGGTGTGCCGGATCTTAATCACATGATTTGCAATTCAGTAGATTATCTTGTTGCCATATAGTTAAAATTATGCTTGCTTGTCAGGTTTGGAATCTCTCTGGAGTAGCACTTTGGTTTGATTTTTCGGACATTTCTGCCTGTGAGCTGGTGTTTCAAGTATGATATTGTGATTCAGTTTTGTTCTTGTGAAATCTGTGTTAATATTTGTTAATCTGCAGCTTTTGGAAGAACTCAACATGGGGGGTTTGAAAGGCGATAAGGGTGATGGTATGTTGACAGAAAACTAGGATATTTTACTGTTGTTTTTTTTATTTCTTATTTAGGGGCATGCCTTTAAATGGCAAAACTCAAGCAGTTGACCGACACCCAGGGCCACAGGCAAGGGTGTGACTCTTCTTCCATAATTTAAGTACCAAAACATGCTTTCTGTACAGACCAAATCCCTGGATCAATCTTCTCCTGGATTGTCATTATCTTGCTGGATATTCTTAGGCAGTCTTGGAGATCCGGTAGGTATGGCCTATCAAAGGATGTGCTCCAGGCCCTGCACATACTTCACTACTACATTATTGTAGTGGATGTCTTAGATTTCCCATGATAAGTGTTACACATTTACTAGCATAGTCAACACCGACGTGGATACATGAAATTTGCTTTATGACCTTATATTGTTACAAATTTTTGTGTTTGATGGCAGAATGGGAGAAAACTTCACTAGACAAATCAGTAAGGTTTTTCAGATCAGCATTCCTACAACCCCTACTGAAATCTTGCAAGGTCACCGTTACCTCACAATTTCTTTATGTTTGAGTATTTGTTGTAATAAACTAGTAGTCCTACAAAGTCACTTAAAATGCAAATAGCCCTGATGTTGCAGAGGCATTATATACCAGTACATAACATTTTGATATCTAGACAAGAAAACAATTGACAAACTGAAAAATGGGTAAAAGTTTCTGTTGAATGAAATTTGGTGGGTTTCTACTTGCTGCAGGAGGAGATGGAAGCTTCATATAATGCAAAAGTTCAACAGTCGAAGAATTCATTGAGCTGGTAGAAGTTATGTCTTGTTACTGCTTGCATGGTTTTAAGCTACCCTCTTCTGGATTCCCATTTTATGCTGTACCATATTCGACAAAGATTTAATTATGTTCTATTAGACATTCTTGTAATACAAGTAACTATATTTTCATCAATGGAATGCAATTGGGTAATTTAGTATCTACATCTCTTTGGAATTCCCTTATGAGTGGAGAAATTGAGCCACCACCACCAGCACATCCACGACCGACACCACAACAACCTCCATGACCACCGCCAGTGGCGGAACCACGTTCAACGTAGGGGGGCAATTGCCCCCCCTAAATTTTTGAAATTTTAATAAAAAAAAATTTTTTTTATATGAAATATCTTATTTGCCCCTCCTAAAATTTTTTTTGCCCCCCCCTAAAATATTTATTTGCTCCCACCCCCACCTAAATGAGTTCTCTCTCGACCACCCTAACTTCCGCCCCTAACTCTCTCAGTCTTGCCCTAGCTCTCATCTCCAATATCGCGATTCTCTCGTCTCTTCTCAATATCGTTAACCCTAGAGCTGCAGTGATTCAACAATCAGCAGTGTCTCGTCCTCGATTCAGCTGCCTCATAACGAAGGAGAAGTCAAGCTCGCCATTTCTTCCAGTCGTTGGTGCTGTCGCCATGAAATGAAAGGAAGCCCACTGCCCACGCACAGGTAATTTCTGTTTATTCTCAGAATCTCAGGTTCATACTACTGTTGGTTTTCCCCGAATACCCTGCTGTCTCTCGTGACACTGTTGGTCTTCCCCTGCTGTCTCTCTTCTTGGTTTTGGTTAAAAACTTAAAATACTGGAGTTGGTTGAAGGTTGGCATACAAGAAGTTAGTTTGGGTTTAATGGGGGTTGAAATGGGGAATTGATTTTGAGTTTTTCAACCATGAATTTAAGATACTGGAGTTGGCATATGAATCTTGTCTAAAGATGAAGCTCTCATCTATGTTGTGGGCATATGAATCTTGTCTTTTCCATTGAAAATTGAAACACACGAAGATGGAAAAATGTAAGTAGGAGCTGACATGAATTTTGGAGTGCCACACAAGCTATAAGCGTCATTGAAACTAGGAGAAAATTCTGAGCTAGTTCAGTCTGTTTGGCACTCTCCGATGGTATCCAAGTTGGCACATTTCACATTTACAACAGCATTAGATGAAATTCTGACAGTTGACAATCTGATATTGAGGAAGTTTTTTTATCCTGGATAGATGCATTGTGGGTAATAGCAGTGTTCACTTAGCTAGTGAACTTCTCACTGTCCTGTTGCTTTTTTGAGTGTGATTTGGTGATTAAGAAGGTTTGAATGTATTGGTTTGTGCATAGGGAATCTTGAAATTGTATTAAGCAGTTGGTAATTGATGTTTGAACATATGTATACTCCGATTTGAGGGAGATAGTAGTTTTTTACCATTTTATCCCATATTTAGCATTAAGGCAGTTGTTGCTGTCTTGGTATATAGTAGTAAGGAGTTCCAAGTAGTCAAGTTAGGGGGGCAACTACTTCTTAAAAGAAGCTTTCCTTTTGCCGGGTTTCTTTGGGGAAAAACTAGTGGCATGCTATGATTTTTAAGATTTGCTTGAAGAAATTGGAGACTGTTCCCCCCCAAGCAAATGGCTCATTCTATTGAATCCAATTTGTCAAATCTGGGCAGAAGCGTGAGCCAATTAAGGGGCCCTAGTGGTTAGTGACTTTTTTGTTATGCATTATGATTTATGACTTGATACTTTTCTGCTTGTGGCAGTTGTCCTAGTTTGATTTATTTTCTATGAGATTCAAGTCTTTGTTAAAAACAATGTTAAAAGATGTATTAACAACAGAAGATTTTAGAATTTGATTTATTATAAGAATTCTATATGACATAAATGAACCTGTATCAAATCTGTGCAATATATTTTGAGCATTAAATACGGGTATTTCATATAGAGAAATAATTATATGCATGACCATTGTTTCCCTTACCTTCACCAAACAATCCGTTTCATTTTTCTTTTTATCATTGATGTTATGATCATGAATCTTTGCATTTAAGTTCTCATATGATTATCTGATTTTAATTTAGGTCAAAGTTAGGTCTCTTTTCTCTTGTTATTTTGAACAACTTTTACTTTTTTGATGTTGTCGTTTTTTTTTTCTTTCTAATTTTTTATGCTTCTCAATTTAGGCTCGGCATAACAAAGCTATCTCAAGGGACACTTGGTCTCAGCTGTTGGAGTTCACAAAGGTAAGATATGAAGATTACATGCCATTTGTCAAGATCATTCACCTTTGTTCCATGCACATGACAGTGGCAATTTGCGTATATTTCATAACCTGCACATGGAAGAGAAGTTAAATCATTTACATTTTAAATTCATGCTACTTTATTCTACTTTTTCTAACTTTTTGAGTCAAACAAATATTTCCCTTGTAGAGGTTCAGATTTGGTAATCCTAGCCTTGTTTTCAAATTAAGACTTGTAAATGGTGTTGGGTTGAGTAAAACTCACTTGGCGAAATGCTAAAACAATCGGGATTTCATTCAAGTGGAGAAATTGGATTAAGGTGCCTTGGTGAGGTGTTTTTGTCCTTAGTCCTCACCTCGATGGTGTTTTCAGAGGTCACTTCCCTTCATCCAGCAGTTTGAGGGTTGGGGATTATTATTCTCATTCTTTTTTGACACTAGTTAGTGAAATTCTTAGATAAAGTGTCCACAAATTGAGTCTTAGCATTAGTAAGGATTTTCTAACGAGTATAGGGGTACACATCTTCTATCTCCAGATCACTACTTAAAGGATACTTTTTCTTGAAACATCAAGAAATTTTCAAGATTGTATTAAAGGTTGAAAGTGATCCTACCCAAGCTTTTATATTTTTTTATATTAAAGGGGAGAGAGAGAGAGAGAGAGAGAGAGAGTGAGGGATTAAGGATGTTTAAAGATGTATGAAAAGATAAAATGGCCTACCCAAGTTCTTCGTGTCTTTATCACAGGTGCACTGATATGAGTTAGAGACCTTTTTGCTTCTTCTTGATTAAAATTTTCCTGGTAGTTTTGCATAGAGATTTATGCTTAAATTGGCTTGCTAAAATTTATTGTTGTTTAAACAGAGGCAATGCAACGTGCTGCTATGGTTGCTGAAGCTAAAGGTGTGAATAGAATAGAAGCTACTCATTTGGAGAGGATACTTCCACAACTACTTCTGGATTTTTAAAACTTATTTTGTGGTACTTTTCATCACTCTTCTTCAGCATGATATCCGTTATTCTTGATCTTTATGAAATAGAAAGATTGTTTTATGCCATCTTATTGCCTATAATCTTGTGAACTATTAGCTTTCTAGAAAATGCTCTGTAGTTTCTGTTTATTAAACTAAATCAACCCATATGAGACAGAGATGTTTACTATGACAATTCATTCCATCATTGTACTTTGTTTTAGTGAACCTTCAAAGTTGTCATGAGTTTGTGAATGTTCTTACGACACAACTGGGTGGGACACCTCAATTGATACGCTATTTATCATAAACTAAGTAGTTCAAAACCCTCATTGTGCAAATTTGTGAGAGTTGTCTGATTATGGAATGGAGCCTTTTAGTGGGAATGTGACTTGAGAGCTTTTCTGCTCTACCCCTGTCCCTTTGAAGTTCTTGTAAAATCCCATCTTTACAGCTTTTAATGAGTATGGTTGACCAGTCTCGTGAATCTGATAAGAGTACTCTATCAATTCTTCCTTTATATACGTTTATCAACTCTTTTTTAAGAGAGCAATATGTCATTCATCATAGAGATTGGGGACTCCTGATAGGCAATCACAAACTTAGGTTATCTTAAGGTATGGGGAAGTTTGGCTTATGTGAAATTGCCAAATAAGAAAAATTATAAATTAGGAAATAGAACCCCCAAATGTACATATAATGGTTATGCATAGAAGAACAAAGTTCATAATAAGGAATCGCTAGTTATTGATATATTAACTAGTGTTGAAAAGTTCATATAGATAGAGCTTGTTTATATTTTTATTTAATGATGGAATAAATAGAGCATGTTTATAATATTTGCTAATTAAATTCATTGTTTATAGGACATACTTTCTTTTATGGATAGATACTTCAAAAGAAAGTTAGGAGGTGAATCATCTCAACCCACTGAGGGAGATGGTGCTCACTCAAAAAAAACTAATGTAGAACTTGATTTATCAACTCTTCCTGCGGATCCTGGGCTTAGACCTTCAATTTGGAGCTATGATGTTAATATTAGGGACGAAGTTCGAAGGTCTTACCTTCAAAAGGGTCCTTATCAACCTCATGCTCATGACTTCCCTACTACATTATTTGGGAACTTCAAAAGAAAGTTCAATCCTGATTGGTTCATTGAGTATCGTACTTGGCTTGAGTATAGCGTAGTCAAAGATGTCGTTTTCTGCTTGTATTGTTATCTCTTCAAACCATAATCTGAAGCTATTTCTTCTCAAATCATAGGTGATTCCTTTGTGAATGAAGGATTCAAAAATTGGAAAAAAAAAGAAAAAATTGGTTCTCATATTGGAAAGCACAATAGTTCTCACAATCTAGCAAGACAGAAATGTGAGAATTTGATGAATCAAGCACAAAGTATTCCTTCATTATTCATTAGTAAGACCACCAAGGATAAGATGGAATATCGAGTTTTATTAACTGGTGCTGTTAAATGTGTTTGATTTATTTTGCGCCAAGGTCTTCCATTCCGTGGTCAATGATGAGTCTGAAGAATCATTGAATCAAGGAAATTATCTTGAACTCTTCCACTTCCTTGCTAATCACAATGAAGAAGTCAAGAAGGTGTCATTTGCTAATGCTTCTGAGAGGTTGCAGATGACTTCACCAAAGGTGCAAAAGGAAATTTGTCGTGCTGCTGCAGCTAAGACCTTGAATGCTATTATGAGGGATGTGGGTGATTCTTATTTCTCTATTTTAATTGATGAGGCTCGTGATGTGTCAACCATGGAGCAAATGGCTGTAGCTTTGAGATATGTTGACAAGTATGGACATGTTATTGAGCGTTTCATAGGTATTCAGCATGTTTCCTCCACTACTGCTGTTTTACTTAAGTTTGCTTTGGAGGAATTATTTGCTAGACATCAGTTGAGCATATCAAAATTGCGTGGTCAAGGCTATGATGGAGCAAGTAATATGCAAGGTGAATTTAATGGCTTGAAGGCACTTATCCTAAGGGACAATCCCTCTGCCTTTTATGTGCATTGTTTTGCTCATCAACTTCAGTTGGTTCTAGTAGCTATTGCAAAGAATCACTTTCAAGTAAAATCACTTTTTGAATTTGTTTCAAGAATTTTGAATACCGTTGGAGCATCTTGTAAGAGGAGTGATACTCTCAAAGCCATCCAACATGACAAAGTTCTTAAAGCACTCCAGATTGGAGAGTTAGTTAGTGGAAGGGGCTTGAATCAAGATTCTAACTTAAAGAGACCAGGTGACACTCGTTGGAGCTCTCATTACACCTCTTTAATTAGTCTCATGACCATGTATTCTTCTGTAATTGAAGTACTTGAGATTGTTATGGAAGATGGGGTGAATGATCTACAGTCAGTTGATGCTAGTGTTTTGTTAGATATTATGCAATCTTTTGACTTCATCTTCACCTTGCATGTCATGATAAACATTCTTGGAGTTACTCATGAACTGTCACAAGCATTGCAAAGGGAAAATCAGGATATTGAGAATGCTATGAGGTTGGTACGGGTATGCAAATTGAGGTTGCAAATGATGAGAGATGGAGGATGGGATTCTTTGTTAATTGAGGTTTCTTGTTTTTGCAATAAACTTGAAATTATTGTTCCTGCTATGGATGATAAGTTTAAGGCTCGTGGACGTCCAAGGCGAAGAGCTGAAGAAATGACAAATTTGCACCGCTATCAAGTTGAGTTATTTTACAGCATCATAGATATGCAACTTCAAGAGCTCAATAATCGTTTTTCGGAGACCACCACGGAGTTGCTTCTTTGTGTGGGATGTCTAAGTCTATTTGATTCATTTGCTGCTTTTAAGAAAGAAAAATTGATCTACCTTGCTCAGTTATATGCAAATGATTTCTTCGCTGTAGAGATTGTGGCACTTGGGAATCAACTTGAGAACTATATTCTTGATATGCGCTCAAATGAATTGTTTTTAGCAGTTCGAGGGATTATAGGCCTTGCTGAGAAAATGGTTGCAGAAAGATATCATTTAGTCTATCCATTGGTTTATAGACTTATCACATTAGCATTAACTTTACCAGTTGCAACTGCAATAGTAGAGAGAGCATTCTCAGCTATAAAGATTGTCAAGAACCGTTTACGTAATCGAATGGGAGATGAGTGGCTTAATGATTGCTTGATCACATATATTGAGAAAGAAGTTTTTTGTGAAATTCCCAATGAAGACATTATAGAGTATTATCAAAATATGCAATCACGGAGGGTGATTTTGTAGTACTTTGTAATGTAATATTTTTAATGTAAGAATTTTTTTTTTCAATTAAGTCATTTGATATATTATTTTGCCCCCCTGATTCGGAGTCCTAGTTCCGCCACTGACCACCTTTATAACCACCACCATAGTAACCAGCACCTCTACCACCGCCACTGCCGCCATCATAATCATCATCGCATCCACTATCAACATTATCACGACCACTATCACTAACATCAATTATTGCTATATAACTGTAGCTAACACAATTACTATAAACACAAATTATTTTAAAAACTTTACCAAACACATTTTTGCTGATTTTTAAAATCATAATTGATTTTAACTAAATATTACCAAATGGGGGGTTTTTTTTTTCTTCATTTGTCTCCAAAAACACAAAAATAATTTTAAAAGTTTTTGATTTTCAAATTGTTTTTATAAATAAAGGATTAATGATATTAACATTGACTTTTCTTTGGTTTCTTCTTCGTGTTTTTCAACCAACCAAACTTTTGAATTTTATTATTTTTTTCATGCATCGATACGTAGTAGGGTGAATGTCAGGCATGTTAAAGGGGACTAAATATCACACTTGGGCCATTGTGGGTCTGGTTCTTATACCATTTTGTAATGCTCCAATCCCACAAGCAACAATACTGAGCCTCACGGTTTTGTTTTCGGTTTTTATCTCAAAAGGATTGTTCGCTTGAGAGAGCCATAAGCTTATATATATAGATCTTCACTTTCTCCTCCCCAAGCAATGTGGGATTTCAAGACCTCACACATTGATTTCAAAAATTTGCTCTCAAATCTTGTTTGTTGTTCATCCTTTGCGGAAAGAGAGAGAGGGGCCTGTTCACAAGGAGGGGAGGAAGCGAGGCGTCTTCTTCCTCTTGCAAAAAAAGAAAAAAAGGAAACATTTATTTCTTTTTCTTTGTAATAACTGTTCACAAGGAGGGGAGGAAGCGAGGCGTCTTCTTCCCTTGCAAAAAAAGAAAAAAAAGGAAACATTTATTTCTTTTTCTTTGTAATAACTTTTAAATCTCTATGCCTTATTTTTTTTTCCCAAGCAACAAAATCATAGAGAAATTTGATTTTCTATTTTTATTCTTCCTCCAAGCAAAAACCATAATACAAATTTTAATTTCCAATGCTGGCCCTGTGATGTACATGTCTTGAATTTAACAAATTGGAAGGTTAGTTTGTTGGGGTCACGAAGTTTTGGGGGTACCACATAAGTGGGGAAATTAGGTCATTTTCAGCGCATGTTGCATTTTATTGTTTTGGGAAAGGTTTAGGTTTTGTGAGAGAGCAGTGATGGTGCTTAGATGATCTTATTGTATTCGCCTTGGTCTCTAGTAGAATAACTTCACCTTAAATGCCCGTGGACATAGACATTTAAGGCCAAACCAAGTAAATTGTCTCTGCATCTTTTTCTCTGTTTCCATTTCACTGTAGTTCTGTTGGCATTTTTACTTGGCGGTTGATCTATTTCTTATGGCCGTTTAGTCATTTCTTATGATATTGTCTCCCAATAGGCCCTCTCTCCCGCCCATTCTTCAGATAAAGTGAACGGCTGAACGCAACCCCTCATAGAACATAATATCTTTTTTCTATTACCTATATAAAAAGAAAGTTTGAGTCGTGAAGCTGCTCTTCTATCGACCTGCTTCACCTGCTTCTCCTGTCTACGTGCGTCACCTGCTTCCTTCTTCTCCCCTCGCCGCCTCCTTCAGCTGCTTCCTACCACGTAGGATGGGGTTTTGCTGCTGTTTGCCTGCGTCAGCTGCCTGCTCCATTTGAGGTTGTACTCAGCTGATTTGATGCACAACCTGCCGACTCCAATCGACATGCCTGCAGCATATCAATCCACTGGCCTGCTGCATTTGTATTATTTGCCTATTTGTACTGCTCTCATCTCAACTCACAAAGCAAATACAGACGCTACCGAAATTTGGATGTTGTCGTTCCAACACGCGTCTCCTTACATGCAGAATGGTATCTACCTTGTTTCCTCATTTTACTGTCTTCTTATTTTACTGTTCAACGTAATCCGTAAACGAAACAGCAATAGAAAATCCTTACTAATTACTATTTCTTGAGTTTTTGGTGCTTACTGTACCTCCAGAGCAAACCATCGCTACCTGTAAGTACTGCTAGGACCCACTTTTTTTTTTATCTTCCTTCACATACCAGTTTCATGCCTAGCACCTGTTTGATGAAATTTTATAAAGAACCTTCACATAACAGTTTCACCCCTAGCACCTGTTTGATGAAATTTGTACTCAAGCAGCTGTATCATGGGTGGTCTAATGTTTTGATTGTAAGTTAGCTAATTGGAGATTTGACCAATAAAATGTCATATATATAGGTAATAGAAATAGTCACGCAGCCCCTTCATGAACCAGGCCTACAGAAGCTGAGCCTGGACTTGTTAAAATGGGCTCCTTTTCAAATGCAGGCTGAGCTCATTTGCAAAATTATTGTGCTTTGCTTTGCTTATTGAAATCTCTAAGTGTGGCCACGCTCATGGTGTACAGACATGGAAAAAAAAAAGGCATGACCAACCATTCTATGATTCGTGACTCAATTTACCAGTTGAATATATTCCGAAAAAATCAAGATCAATTTGAAAACTTTAAAACCATTAAATATGTTAAATTATTTAAATATGTTTCAGTGATGAAGTCCTTGATGTCTTAATCCTTCTTTTTTATTTATTCCTGCGACAACAAGGCCATCAAGTTTTTGCTAACGTAGCATGTGAAATTTCTTAACAGAAGCAGCAAGTGAAGGAAGACCAAGTGCTTTGCTATATTGAGCAGCTTGGAGGCAAGATCCCACTCGAGGTTTGAGTCACCAATTGTTCCACCTATATGTGAATGTATGCATAAATACAAGAATTCACTACATAAATACATATTCACATGTTGGTTAGCGGTTTGAAATGTGGGTGTGGGAATGGCATCTTGAGGGTCATAGGTGAGGTTCAAGTTAAACCTTGAGGCTTGCACCTGTTTTATGAGACTTAAGTGGCAAAAAACTTAATGAGATCATAGAGTAGCTAATATGATTGCTTTCAGTTGATTCGTTTGCTCATGAATGCTGCTTGTAATACACTGATATTGGCGCTTCAAACCATACTTCTCACTGAAGGATGCATGTGATATTTGTAAAGGATGCATGTAATACACTGCTTATGACTGATATTGGCGCTTCAAACCATACTTCTCACTGAAGGATGCATGTGATATTTGTAAAGGATGCATGTAATACACTGCTTATGAAGAATGCTGCTTGTAATTCAATGGATTCTTTTTTTTTTTCTTTTTATTATGTGTAGTATATATCTGTAAGTTTGCTTGCTTTGTTAATCATGTTTGGCAATTTAGCAAATATTGTACAATTACTTGTACTTACATTGTTTATCAACACTGAATTTGCTTCTATACTGGTCAATTCTTATTGTATACTTTAAATGTCCGTCTACGAGATTATGTATATGTAAAAGTTTCTTAATCTTGCAAACTATAGATGTACTCCAACTTCAACAAATATGTTGCAATTGTTCATACAGTGTAAAGATAAAGGGCTTAATCATACATATATAATGTTTTTTTGATTTTGATTGTCAAGTTGACAGTTTGGGAATATAGAAGCATATCAGTAATTCATATACGTGCATCAAGTGTTTCTCTAATAATAATAAATAATAGCCTTCTGTTATATTTCTTTGGGTACAAAGTTTGATTGACTTTTCTATTTTTTATTATCTATTTCCAATAGATAAATGAAAGTAAAAAATCTCAATAAATTATTTCACGCTCTATAGAGAAATATTTAATTAAATATTAACATACCAAGTAAGTAATATGAATTTTATTCCTAAATGGTCAAAATCAATCATAAAACTTAAAAACCATATGTTTTATCTTGTACTTGATTGCCTTCTTTTGCTTGTATGATCTAACTATTTGTTGTTGTTTGTAGGTTCACTTTGCATCGAACTTTGTCAAAAGAATATTCAACAAGAGGCTTTTCGATCCAACTATAGAAATCTTAATTGATTGGTAAGTAATTGATTTTTATGAATCTTATTTCCAGTTTTTTATTTTTAAAATTACCCAATTTTTTTATGCCATTCAATAATTGAATTTTATGAATCTTATTTTCAGTTATTTATTTTTAAAATTATCCAAATTTTTTGTATGTTGAATCTATGAATAGCTATAGTTGAACAATTGCGTTCTTATTAAATAAATATACATCTATTAAGTTTTTTTATTTTTCTGTATTTATTTCATTTCTATATTTTGTTTTAAATAACATTAATTGTATAGTACAAATATTTTCTTCAACCATATTATTTACTATAAAATAATTTAAATGTAATTGTAAATATTTTTTAGCATTAGTAAATAAATATTCTTAAATTCAATGTATTTCTTAAGTTCTTCGTGTAATTACATCTTAATACAACTATCGTATGTGTTATTTTCAGGTTGTCTTTTCTACAGTGCTTAGCATTGTGGTATTCTCCAGGTTTTGTATTTTTTTTCCATAGCTGTAAATTTGGTTCATAGCTATTATGTTCAGATTCAGTTGTGATTTTGAAATTTGGATCTCCTATCTCTTATTTGCATTTTTGTTCTTCTACAATACTTTACTTCTATGCTCCAAATTTTCTGTTCTTGTAATCTTGTACTAGGCACATTCTCTTCTATTAGCTTTTACTTATCAAAAGCTTATATTGTCTTGCTATATTTCAAATTTGTCTCATTATTTTGTTATTATTATAGTTCAAAAATTCCTTTGCTTATTATTACATTGATTTTTTTTACAAGGTGATAAATTCATCTTCTTAATTTTTTTTCGCTTTCATGTTAATTATTCTTGCTTATGAATAATATTTTAGTGGACTACAATGGGAAAACATCAAAGCAAAAATAATGATGTCAAACAAAATGCTACCATTCAAGGTTTATGATTCTTTTTTTTCTTTTCCTTGTTTTCCAAATGCATTTTTATATATGTAGAACAATATATTTTAAATTTCTTAATATCTTGAATTCCAATGTTTATAGACAAGCTCATGCATCGTCGTCAGGTACAATGTGAGTACTATGCTAGATTAAGTGTACAAGAAAAACAAGAAAGATATTTAAAGAGAAAAGAAGCTGAAAGGAAAAAAATCTTCATAAACTTTTCATTGTTGATTCAATCAAAGAAATTCCTTCAATAGAAAAAAAGGATGAAGGTGTGTAAATGAAATTTGCAATTTTTTCTTCTTTTATCTTATTAAATAGATATATAGCTACTTTGTAGCTTTATTTTGCTAATTAACATAAATGAAATAGGAAATAATGAAAAGAAAGGAAAAGCTCCACAAATATCTCCACGTCATGAAATTGGTATTTTCTGTTATTTAAAAACAATATTATGTTCCAAATTGTTCTAAATCTAAGAAACAATACAATTCAATAATTAGATGTATTATCATACAAGATATGTTCATGCAAGAGAACATAATAGTTGGCCAACACAGCCTACCAAAAAGTTCGATGCTTTTACTCAACCCAACGTTTAAAAGGGATAACATGGCTTCAAAAAGTAAGAATAAAGGTAAGCAATTTCTTTTCTACTTATATTGTAGCTCTTATGATTTATAAGCTAGAGTCAATGGACGAGGCCAAATTAGTAAGTTCCTAGATACTTACGAAATTCGACAAAGTTATGCTACTCTGATTTGGTTCAGCTGTAGGCCATCAATGCTTGGAAACAAACTTAGATCCAATGATGACTCTTAGTCATCTTACCAACTATCGATGCCTCTGCATTTGAGGTGTGAGCCTTAGGTCTTCAAACACATAGAATGACACATTGAACCAATTTGATTATGAGCATAATGATGATACACCCTATTACATTGTTTAACGAAACAATTTTATTAATATTATTCAGTGATGTCACCTGAACAAAAGGACAATTTCAGATCGAAGCAATCAAAAAGGCTTAAAAAACAAGGTAATATTTTTTTTTATATATATAAATACAAAATATTGCAAAAAAAACACTGAATCTATGATAGGCAATAAAGTTTAATATATGAACTTTCTCAACTAAAACAAATTATAATCTCTATTTTTACAAAAGGTAGTTCATAAAGCCATACCTTCAAAAGCTACCATTTTGAAACAACAACACATCTGTAACTATTGTGGAGCAAAAAAGTTTCCTTATGAGCCAAAAAACTTTTGTTGTTCTAATGGGAAGGTGCTTCTTACTTCAAATCCTGTTCCTGACGAGCTTCTTCAACTGTTTACCTCCTCTACTGAAGATGCTATACAATCTTGCCAATGTGTTAGAACATACAATAACACATTTGCTTTCACATCTATTGGTGTTAAATATGACAAAAACCTTTGTCAGAGGAATCGAGTTGTGTATACATTTAAGGTCCAAGGACAGATGTATCATTTCATAAATGAGTTGCTACCTCCAAATGGACATCCATCACACTTGCAATTATACTTCTATGATACTGATCATGAAGTGGAGAATAGAATTTATCAATCATCGAAGTTAAGGATTGATGTGACGAGAAGCTTAATTGATATATTGGCAGTTAATCCATATTGCAAATTCTTTCGTAGTTTGAAAGATGTCCCAAGAATTGAGAGCAATGAAATATTTATAAGATCAGATCCAAAACTAGATCAGAGGACTCATAATGCTCCATCAGCATCTCAAGTTGCAGGAATTTGGATCGAAGATGCTACTAATAGCACACCTGGAGAGCGTGATATAATTGTCTTCAATCATTATGGAAGTAGTCAAAAGGTGCATCATTATTTTGGATGTTATGATCCTTTACAATATCCATTACTGTTTCTATATGGAGATTGTGGTTGGCATCGCCAAATTCATAAAGTCAATCAATCAAATCATTCTGAATATTTGGATGAAATCTCAACCAATTCAAATTTCAAATCATCTGAAGATTTGGTGGAGCATGAAGATAGAGGTATATATGTTTTACTTCATAGAAATGTTTTCCATTAACATGAACATAAAAAAAAAAAAAAAAACATGAACATAAAAAAACAAATTAATTATTACTCTCCTCAATCAGTTTTGCAGACAAAAAGTTCGATGAAAAATATATCATGCCATCAATACTATTCTCACAAGCTACAAATCCGACCACAAACAGCTTCGATTCTTTTACAATCTGGTCGGCTACTACAACAATTTGTTGTTGATATGTACATAAAAATTGAGAGCTGTCGCTTAGATTATATTCGGAATGATCAACACAAAATTCGTGTTGATTTGTATAAAGGAATTGTTGATAGTGTTAGTGTGGGTGAAATTCAAGGTTCAAGAATTGGAAATAGAATTGTACTTCCAAGATCATTTCTCGGAGGTCCAAGAGATATGCGTCATCGTTATCGCTATGGCTTTAGTTCAACATTTTGGGAAGCCTAACATTTTTCTGACAATGACTTGTAATCCAATATGGGTAGAAATAAAAAGGGAATTATGTGAAGTTGAAGAAGCTCAAAACAGACCAGACTTGATCTCTGGAATATTTAAAACAAAAGTGGAAGAATTGAAGATGGATTTGTTCAAAAGAAATATGTTTGGTCATGTTGCTGCACACGTTCATGTTATCGAATTCCAAAAAAGAGAACTTCCTCATGCTCACTTCTTGATTATATTGGATAGAAGATCCAAAATCAAAAGTCCAGATATGTATGCTGAAATCGTATCTGTTGAGCTTCCAAATAAACAGAAGCAACCGCATTTGTATAATATGGTTGTTCAGCATATGATGCATGGACCATGCGGTGCATTAAATCCAACAAATGTTTGTATGCAGAATGGACATCGCAAAAATCATTATCCTCGTGAGTTTTGTCAGTTTACTACACAATCAAAGAACTCTTATCCAATATACAAACGAAGAGATGCAGAAAAAGTAACAGTGAGAAATGCTGTATTGGATAATCGTTGGGTTGTTCCTTACAATCCACAATTATTGGCAAAATATGATTGTCATATTAATGTTGAAATCTGCTCAACAATCAAAGCTGTCAAGTATTTGTACAAATACATCTACAAAGGACATGATAGAGTATCATTTCAATTAGTTGGCAACAATTCTGAAGATGTTGATGAAATTCAGCAATTCCAATCTGCAAGATGGATATCTCCACCAGAAGCAATGTGGAGGATTTACAGATTTCCATTAAATAAAATGCATCCATCTGTAACAAATTTACAGCTTCACCTTCAAAATATGCAAATTATTGCATTTCAAGAAGGTGAAAATCTACAAAGTTTGATGCAAAGTGAACGAGGATCAAGAACAATGCTAACTGAGTATTTTCATATGAATGAAATCGATGATGCTGCACGTCATTATTTTTATCGAGAATTTCCACAACACTTTGTTTGGGACAATGGTAGGAAATTTTGGAAACGCAGAAAACAAAAAATTGCTATTGGCAGAATTGTTGCTGCAAATCCGATGGAAGGAGAGAGATATTATCTATGATTGTTGCTGAATCACATCAAAGGTGCTACTTCCTATGACAATCTAAAAACCTTTTGTGGCATTCAGTACTCAACTTTTCAAGAAGCAGCCCAAGTATTAGGATTACTTGAACATGATAATAGCTTGGAAGAACGTCTATCTGAGGCATCAGTATTTCAAATGCCATCGATTTTGCGGCGATTGTTTGCCACTATTTTAGTGTTCTGCATACCACAACAACCTATGTTATTATGGGAGAAATTCAAAGATAGTATGGCTGAAGACTTTCATGGTATACAACGAATTAATGAAGCTACAGTTTAGTCTAAAGTGCTACAAAGCATCAACTCCTCATTAGAATCAATGGGCAAAACCATATTAGATTATGGTTTACCAAGCATAGAAATTACTGAGGATGAAGAAGCAATTCTGAAAGATGTAAATGAAGAGTTAAATGTGCCAATTACTGATGATGATCGATCAACAATATCAAATCTAAATTTGGAACAACGAAGAGCATATCATATTATAATGAGGAAAGTGAAAGACAAAAGAGCTGCTGCCTTCTTTGTTGATGGAGCAGGAGGAACAGGAAAAACATTTTTGTATCGAGCATTACTGACTAAAGTTAGACTGAAGGGTCTTATTGCTCTTGCAACTGTGACATCTGGTGTAGCTGCTTCGATATTACCTGGTGGACTTACTGCACACTCAAGATTCAAGATACCAATAAATTCTCAAGATTGTATGACATGTAACATTCGAAAACAAAGTAGTTTGGCTGAATTACTTTGAAGAACAAGCATGATTATTTGGGATGAAGTATCAATGGTAAAGAAATACGAAATTGAAGCCCTTGATAGAATGTTACAAGACATTACTGATTGCAATTTATTGTTTGGTGGAAAAGTAATGGTGTTTGGAGGCGATTTTCGACAAGTTCTTCCAGTTGTTCCTAGAGCTGGCAAAGAGGAAACCATTGATGCTAGCTTTGTAATGTCAAGAATATGGCACAAAATAGAAAAGTTACAACTAACAGAAAATATGCGGGCTAGAGATAATCCATCATTTAGTCAATACCTCTTACGTGTTGGAAATGGGACAAAATGTCATACAGAAAATGGTGAAATTTGCATTCCTGAAGTGATGACTATTCCATTCAAAGATGAAGTCAATTCAAAGATTGAACTTATTGAGTCGACTTTTCCAAATCTTAGAGAAAATGGATACAATACTGATTTCATTACAAGCAGAGCGATATTGACTACAAAGAATGATTATGTTGATGAACTCAATGAGATCTTGATAGCAAATTTCCCGGGAAATATTGTAAAATATTTCAGTTTTGATTGTTCAATTGATGAAACACCACATAATCAAAAAGTGGACTTTCTAAATTCGTTGACTCCAAATGGGCTTCCTCCACATGAGCTGATGCTAAAGAAAGATTGTCCTGTTATCTTGTTAAGAAATATTGATCCATCATCTGGTTTGTGCAACGGTACTAGACTGATTTGTAGAAACTTTCAAGCAAATGTTATTGATGCAGAAATTTGTACTGGTCATTATCGAGGGAAGAGGGTGTTTCTACCTTGAATTCCTTTACAGCCATCTGAAAGTGAGAAATTTCCCTTCCCATTTACAAGAAAGCAATTTCCTATTCGACTTTGCTTTGCAATGACAATAAACAAAGCTCAAGGACAAACATTAAATCATGTTGGAATATATCTACCACAACCTGTCTTTTCACATGGCCAACTGTATGTTGCTTTATCAAGGGCAAAATCGGCAGAAGCAATCAAGGTTTTAGTCAAACCAAGCTCAAATAGGAATGATCAGATTGCATCAACAAAAAATAATGTTTATGTTGAGCTATTAAGATTGGCCAATATCAACTAAAGGATCACTCAAGATAACAAGTAAACAATGATTCTTTCCTCTAATATTTCAGCATTATTAAACAAAGTTATTTAGATACATCTTACTATAATTTTTAAGTTTCTTTTAAAATTTTTCAAAGTGTAAAAAATATATGACATCTAACTTCACAAAAAATAGAAGAAAAGAAAATAAATTTATATATTAACTTTCAAAAAAGTACTTCATATAAACCAATGCTTCATTCACCATAATAGGTCAATATATTTTCCTTTTCTTCAGCCTTTTTTTTTATAACTTTAATCTCTTACACTTCAATGTCTTTGGTTAATTATTGATAAGTTTATTCACATAACAAACATTTACTTTCTTACTACTTACATATTGAAGAACCAATATTTAACTTAAATACAAACAGTATATAATCTTCAATTGATATTTATATGATTTTTTAACAACTATTCTCGCCAAACATTTCCAAAAAGTAACCTCCTTAAATTTGGATTATTTTTTTTTGTCAAAATATTGCCTATTCTGCTCCCTTTAATTTTCATTTCAAAATATAATATACTCATGCCTTTGCATGACTACAAGATTTGTAGCCAATTTTTTTTGTAATGCGATTTAATTTCTTTCTGCATTGTATTTTTTGCAATCCTCAGACACATTGTGCTGATCACAATTGTTTAGTTTTCTGTAATTCATATATTTCATGAATTGTTATGTTCTATTGATGGCTTTTGTCAAATCTGGTAATTACTGGTGTTCTTTTTTGTTCTTTTCTTTGTCCTGTTTCTACTCTTGCAACTGCTAAGAAGTATTTCAGTTTTCCATTCTCTGTTATATGGTTTTTTAGGTGCATATATACAAGATGACCCCATTGGCTTAGATTATCATATTTTCTAAAAGCCAAATCGAATAGGATAATTTATATTTTAACTATAATGATTTTTAATATATTTGAACAACACTTATTTTCACTAGAATTAGAAGTGAGTTTATTCAGAATGGATTATTGCATTTCTGTAGGGAGAATTGCTTCAAGTAGATGCTAAAATTGTTCTCATGCAATTACATTTTCACAGTAGCTCAAGGTTTGATCATTGTGTTAACATCATCTACATTAAATACTGTGTATTAATGTGCAAACAGTAGATACATGTTAACACAAATACCCTCATCTAATTACTACCTACTATACATCTAATCACTACCTAAAACTCGATTTCCAAAAACTTCATATGAACATACTTAGTCATTATATTTAAAATTCATAAAAATAACAATCCACATAATAGGTCACAATCTTTTCCTTCTTCATGTCTATTAATGAAACCCAAAATTTTCTAATAACCCAATCTTCTAAACTAAATTACTATCTGCAATATACTTTTAACAAATCTGCAAAGTGTATTTAAATGTGTGCTATATGAATAATAACAATTGCTTTTATAAATTTATTTATTATTCATGCATAAAAGAAACTTGCTCTTCTTATTAATACTCAAAAACTATTATGATGAGCAACTTTTTAGCCCTTCATTCTTTTCACTATTACACTTTTTACACCGTTCTCAACAAATAACTTTGCCGATGCTTTTACATGTTTTTGTATCTACATATTCATTAATACCATATACATGTCTTCCTAATTGACTAATAAGACTGATTGTAACAAAACTTTTTATATCATATCACTTTACACCTTTACTTTTAACAATGCATGTTAGTCCATAATATTTCTTTATCAGATTCTAAAAAGCTGAATCTCATTTCTCTTGAATTTAAAACACATATTATAACAGTCCTTTCTTTTTTACAATAGAAAAACCATGGCAAAAGAAGAGAAAGTTCTATCTCAATTAACGGATCTATCAATTGGCTGGAAAGTTAGAGTGCGAGTGTATGATATCACACCTCCACGATCTTCAAGAGTCTCCGGGAAAATGTATCAATGGATATACTTGGTTGACAAAGAGGAAAACTTGCACATTTTACATTTAGAAACAATTTCAGCTTTACTGTAAATTATAAATATTGACACGATTTCGTTCATCATAGGGCACGCGAATGTTAGCAACATTATTTGGAGATAACATTGAAGCCTTTGAACCAATCTTCAATTTGGATAGCACTTTCGAAGTATCTAATGCTATCATTCTAAAAGCAAATCAGCAGTTCAAGATGTTCAACAATGATTATCAATAGATCTACCAAGGTACACAAAGTTGACGACAAAATCACATCATTAGCCGACAAATTCAACTTTGTTGCTTTGAAACATGTAGCTGACATGGGCAGTGAACAATCAAATATTGGTATGCCTTTAGAAAATATTAATAAATTGCCTTCTATATTTCATAAGTCATAGTGTTTAAAAAATGTATTTTAATTTTACTTTATCACTTGTAATACTAACATATAATTTCCTTTCCAAGATATCATTGCTGTTGTCATAGATCTGATCAAAGTAAAGACAATTACAACAAAGCAAGATCACCAAGAACGGTTACTGCAAGAAATTGTTGTGATTGATTATGGGTAAAGCTAAATCCTCTAAAACATATATTAATTCCCATATTTTCTATTCAAATTATGCATTAGTTATTAACAACAATCTATGTAACAGCATTAAACTTATACTTCTTTCTGCGTGGGAGCTGTTTGTCAAAAATGAATGTCAAATTGTTGCAGACGAATTGCAATCCAAACCAATAATACTCGCAACAAATTTACGTGTGAAAGAGTACAGCGGTAAGAAATACCTCTCTTTTTACATTTTTAAAATTCATCATCTCACATGATTTATTTTCAAATATTAGGTAGGAAGTATTTATCAACTACAGCAATGACAAAGATTGAGATCAATCCAAAGCTTACTGAGGCAAAGAATTTCCAACAATGGTAAACTATTGATCTTCATTCCACTCATTAAAAAAGTGACATAAGAAATACATGCATGGTATGGCAATGTTACATATGACGTTATTTACGGTTCTCTTTACAGGTCTATTGAAAATGACAACATGTTGAACAAGATCATTCAGCAAAAATCATACTTTAGCATTAACAATCCATCTACTTCTGCAACAGAAGAAAACGAACAAAATCTTGAACAGATAATAACAAATACAGAGTTGATAAGCATTCTACCAAGAACTTCTATAATTTCATTTACAAAAAAAATGCATTTTGCTGCTTATTATTGTTTTTTTTAGCAGAATACATTTTGCCAAGTTAAAGCTTCAATAACCAATGTCGAAGAAGGAGAGAGATTATGGTACATGGCATGTAGTCAATGCAATAAAAATACAAAACAGATGTACCAGAATCAGTTTACATGTATTGAGTGCAACAAACAATCTGAAGCCATTCCAAGGTACAAAAAATTTAAGTAAAAATGAAGAAAACAGTACATTACTATTTACCTCTCACTCTATTAAACTTAAATGAATTACATCCCTTTATCTCAGGTTTCGAATTCTGGCTACAGTAATTGATAAAACTGCTACTGTACCAGTAACTATTTTTGGTCAAGTTGCTGAGAATATATTTGGTTGTACTGCTGAACACATTATGCAACTTCAACAAAAGGTACCAGTTTAAATAAACATCCCTTACCGTTATACATCTAATTTACACCTCATACAACTTCTTCCTTACAGGAACAATTCGATCTTGTTAATGAAATCACTAAGAAAGCTTCAGAGAAAAAAATTCAAATTTCATGTCAAAGTTGCAATCCAAAAAATAGGAAGCAGAGCTGGGGAAAAAGCTTTTATCATCAACAAAGCCGAAGAAATCGCATAAAACATGATCTTCCTAATGTTTGCTGCCATTAGATGTACTTGTATACAATTTTTGGTTGTGTCTATGTTAGCTTTTCCTGTAAATCTTTCTAAAGAACCCATCTGTTTATGGTTCTGTTTTGTAACTCCATATCAAATTTCAATATTTTGCATGTACATTTGAAATCTACCTGTTTATAAATATCAAGCTTTGATCAATGCTTTGGTTTGTCTGAATCTGGTATAGAGAAACAACAATCCGTTTTTTTTTTTTGCTTTTGCACATTTTAATGCTATATTCAGTACCGACAATGGGGAGCTGATGTCTATCCAATCCTATTGACTTTGTGTTTAGTATATGTTTACAACTTGAGCATATAAAATTCTGACTCTTCACCAAAAGTGCCTGCAAACAGCTTGGATGCTATTAGTTTGACATCCATCCACAGAACAAAAGAACAGCAGAATTTTTCTTGTCAGGTTCCCACCTGCAGAACAATCAAATATCTTCACTGCTTTTAAAACTCATTGCTCTCTAATAATTCTCAATGGTTTTTATTTCCAATATCTATAGTAGTTCTGTTGCTCTCCCTGGAAACTCAAATCAGATTTCTATGTTGAAACTAGAAATCTGATTTCTGCTTTGTACAAAACTGGTGATAAACCTATTATACATATTTGTACAAAACTGTTAAAACTAGAAATCAGATTTCTATGTTGCAACCAGTGTTAACTGTTAAGTTGGAAATGGGTATTTCAATTATGTCTTCATCAAATATACATATATTCTTTTTTTTTTTTTTTTTAATTTTTTTGACTCTATAGAAATAAGTTTGAGATGGTCCTCCTGAATAGTTTTGGAAATAAGAGTTGTACGGTCAGTTCCAAATTGATCATTTCAGTAACAGGCTGTTTGAAGGCATAATTTGTACGGGACAACCACTTGGAAGGTGTTATAACCAAGCTTTAGGCCTAGACTCTCTATCTGAGCATGCACGTAATTGAATAGGTCTAGCCTCATTCTGGGATGTAACTCATTTGGTTTGATCATCCTGTCTTGTATTTACTTCAAATGTGCTTTTGCTGCTTCTATTCTGTCCACATAGATGCTTGATATTAGTAGGTTGAACCATCAGTAGACCAACTGTCTGCGTCAATATTACCTACTGCAACCATACACGGGTAACAGGAACCAATGTGATTGATTCCATGTAATCGGTCCCATCCTTACAGAATTAAGGACCATGCTTGCATATCTGATTGCATGGTTTCTGCTAAGATCAGATCACTTGTTAGTTTTATTTGAATTACACTTTTAATTGCAGTGCACGTGCCCTCATCTAGTTACCAAAAAAGTAAATGATCAAATCATGTGATCTCTTTTGGTGTCCATCTTTTTTGTTTTATATGCCTCACCTACTTGCAATTTTGTTTTTATTTAATGTGTTGATTAAATAAAGAATTAATGATATATGACTTTTCTTTAATGTTATTCAACTAGCCAAAATTTTGAATTTTATTATTTTTCTCATGCATTGATATGTAGTGGGATGAAAAAGGGGATTAAATATCACTTGGAGCATTGACTATTTTGATTAATCAAAGATGAAACACGTGTACAAGTTCGCATATGAAGCTACCCCACACATATGCTTTACCGTTGGACCAACAGATCTTTCATGGAGTAGCTCCACCAGTGTTTACTTTATTGTTATATATTTTATGTGCTACGTTATTCTCCTAAAAAAAGGAAAAGAAAAAAAAAAGGTAGAAACAGTTATACCCTTTTCTTTGTAATCACTTCTAAGTTCTAAATCTCTGAGCTCCTTCCAACCAATAAAACCAGAGAAAAATTTGATTTTTTGTTTGTATTTTGCCTTCAAAACGAATAAAAATAAAAAATAGCACAAGACAAATTTGAATTTTCTGATGCTGGCCTTGTGATGTTGATGTCTAGAATTTAACAATGGGAGTCACGAAGTTTTGGTGCTATATAAGGAAGGAAATTAGATCATTTTCATTGCATGTTGCATTTTGTTGTTTCGAGAGAGGTTTAGGTTTTCCGAAAGAGTAGTGATGGCGCTCGGATTTTATTCGTCTTGTTCTCTTGTGGAATAACTTCACTTGTGCTACGACTGTGGATGTAGACATTTAAGGCAAAACCACATAAATTTGTATCTATCTCCTTCTTGTTCTTTGTATCCGTTTCATTACTGTTCTCTTCAGGATATTGATCTATTTCTTACAGCAGTTTATCCATTTCTTATGATATATGGGTCCAACGGTCATTGTTTTCCCAACAGGCCATGGCCCTCTCTCTTACCCCTTCTGCATATAAATTGAACGGCTGAACATTCACCATCAGAAGTTTGACCTTGAGCCATGAGATGTTAAGAATCTGACCTGATTTCTAGAGATAAAAAACCATAGAAAGAATTACACAAGAAGAAGAAACACAGAGATTTTTACATAGTTCACCCAAAATAGGGCTACGTCCACAGCCGCTGGTTGTTTCACTATATTTTTGAATGGAAGAAGCTTAACAAGAATAAACAACTAGGGAAATATAACCTTAACACAATGAAAATGCCTAAAATACCCTCTTATTGTCAATTTTCGCGAAAGCTATGGCCGAGTGTTCAGTAATATCAGGCTTCACACAACTCAACATGAGAGCCTAACTAATGGACTCTGAACAAGCAGAGAGTAATTTAGTTATATGAAAGAGCTTATAAACCAATAGATATATAATCCTTTTCCTAAGCTTAATGGTGGAAGTTGTTACCAAGCATCTGAACCCCATTTTTTTCATTATATGTACAGATCAGGATAATCAAGGAAGTGCCCATTGGTAATGCTTGAAGATTCAATTAAAAAACTTTAGAAAGACAAGTAAACTGTAACGCCTCAGACCCATAACCAGCAAGATATTGTCCGCTCTGGGCCCACGGGCCCTCACGGATTTGTTCTCAAGGACAACACGAGAAAACTTCCCAGGGGTCACCCATCCTAGCAGTGTTCCCACCCGAGCACGCTTAACTTTAGGGTTCCCAAGGGATTTAGTCCCGTGTTGTTCCTTAAAAGGCCTCTTGCTAATTTGGGGGTCTTAAGACTACTTATAGCATCCCCGAGCGTTTTGGGATTCCCAACCATATGCACATCCTCGCCTGGTAGCTCGCCACTGTGGTAGCTCGCTCAGGTCTTTCACCCCGCCCACATCACAGCCGCCCACTCAGACAGCCAGGATGTCACATAAAAACAGATGCATCTAGCTAGCTAGTCAATTAACCCAAATTTACGGACTTAGAGTCTGCATCCCTTACCAATGGGCACTTCCTTGATTCACCTGTTGTTTCCATGGAGGAGTCTGCATCCCTAACATCATTCACCTGTTGCTCAACATCTTCTGGATCTTGTCCATAAATTGATCTGTGGGCAAATATCCACAACAATTTTGCTGCGTATTGCACTAGTTCCCACGCAGAAGACAGAATGTGTAGAGAATTGGCAAAACAAGGCTGAAAAGAAAGAAGAATATAGGGTGTCCTTGTGGTGCTATACTTAGCAGTGAATAACTATAATTCCCCACCATGGACAGTAGAGCGAATACCAGCACAGCTTGCAGAGGGAAACCCATTGTGAGGATCATCAGCATTGCAAGAGACATGTAAAACCCCAAAGAGTTGAGAAACAAGTAGCCATAAAATTGAAAGTCTCTATAGCTTAGACCAAAGGGTCCGGCAAGTCATCTCCCATTAAACGTGATGTTGCTGTTATGATCGGGTTTGAAGTTGTGCTGCCAATTATCGACGGGAGGGGTGATCCCCGATTCGTAAGTGGCGGTGGTGATCAGCCCCACGACCACCAGAAGTGCACTGCCACTACGAAAAAAAGGTGATAAAGCGACACTAATATAAGGGCATTTATATGAAAGTGCCCTTATAAGTGCCTTAATACGGCATTTTTTTTTAAAATGCCACTATAAAACAATTTATTACGGCATTTCCTAGAAAAATGCCACTATAAAATGATTTATTACGGCATTTTCCTAATGAATGTCGCTATAAAATAATTTATTAAGGCATTATCTAATTAAATGCCCCTATAAAACAATTTGTTACAGCATTTTTTAAGAAATGCAGTTATAAAGCAAATTATTACGGCATTTATAAAAAAAATGCCTCTATTAAACAAATCATTACTGCAATTATGTAGTTTAGTTTGGTCTTTTCATTTTGGTTTGGTTACTATCTAGTTTGGTTCGTTTTGTGGTTAGGGCCTTTCTTGAACCGACTCGAACGGAAAACCGATCTAAATTAAACCAAGGCTCCGAAAGCCAAAAGAAGGGAGAAACCAATCCTCTCCTGGTCCCAATTCTCCTAGTTCATCAAAGCATCCACTCTAACCTCTCTTCCTCGCTCAATCGTTCAGTTGCTCTCTCTCCCTCTCTCCTTCTCTGTTAGTGACGAAACATGGACCTTTGGGCTGCAATAGTGGGTGCCGTTGCCGACTGACGGAGCAGACCATATGAATCGACCTCAGATGTCGCCTTCCAAAAGCGCCTCCGATCTATTCCTCAACGACATATAAGTTTCGTCAGCAATCTTCGCTCCCAAGTCACAATCTTCGCTCACAGGTCGCAATCTGCCCTAATCCTATTTTCGACTTTGTCGACTCTGCTCTATTCCTCATCTCTGCCCTAATCCTATTTTCGACTTTGTCCCTCGCCCTAAGGAGTCTCCCATTCGACTCTGCCCTAATCCTCATCTCGCTCATCATCTCCGCGATTCTCTTCCGATCAAGCGTTTCATCGAGCAAGCATGTATTCACTTCCTCTTTCGTATGTGTTGAGGTAATCACCTGATTGATTCCTCTCTCCCGATCGAGCTTTACTGCAATCAAGCAAGCCTTATCTTCCTCTCTCGTCTGCGTCGAGGTAATCGTGTGATTGTTTTTTTATTTTTTTTACAAACCTAACTTTTGCAGTCAATTTCCTTTGAATTTACTCTCAATTCTTCCTCATTGCCTACTAAATCCCTTGTTTGGGCCTGCACGCCGGACGTGGTTACATTTCTGTATGCTCGGCCGATTGTCCCTCCTTTGAAGTTAGTCGAAGAATCTGCAGAAGGAGTCAGTGGGAATACGTGACAGGTCAGCTTCCTTACATGTTTTTCTGATTTTCCTTTTTTTCAGATTGTTAAGGTCTCTGGTTTGAGTCAGAGGAGAAGGAGGTGCGTCTGACATATTACTGTAGGAATTATAGAAAATCTACTTGACTCTTGACAAAACAAAATTCGGAAGTAGGAACTGCGTCCCTAATACCTGTGCATGTGCATTGCAATTCTGAAACATAGTTTAGAAAAAACAATAACCATTTATGTTAGGCTCAGACCACACAGTTTTAATCTCCAAACAAAAAAGAGCAGAATTATTGGAATGGATGTACACGACAATGAGGTAAACCAAAAAGGTTTTCAGTCTACAGATTTGAGATTTGGTTAAAGAGAATTTAACATGCAAGCAGAAGACCATACCAAATGTGCTACCAAAGTTGTTCCACAGTTCAGCACTAATAACCATTTTGCAGTATTACATAGTGTATTAATTTTTATCATTAATGGATTAATTATATATCTAAGTTTCTTACCCAGGTATATACATAGTGTATGTTGTTCATTGTTGGGTCTAGTTAGTCACCGACATATCCGGTTTTTTCATTTTATTTTCTGTAAAGCGTATGTATTATTTTTTTGGGTAAATCATATTATCGATGTTCTGTTTTGCTTAATATTATGTGCAATGATCTCATATGCCATTTCTAATATTATGTGCAATGATCTCATATGCCATTTCTAATTTTTGTTTTAAGTTCTGTCCCATAATTCCCAATTCTTGGTTTGCTAGGAGCAGAACATTAATAAAAAAAAAAAATTTAATATAAATATTTCACAAGGTTTGTATTCAAGTTGTTCCATATTACCTTTTTTGCATTGTGTTTGAAATGTATTTCTATTTAATAAATTATACATCATATGCCATTGAATTGTTAGATCAGATTGCCTGTTTTGCATTTTCTTTGCTTGGACAGCATAAGGTGTGGAACAGTTCACTGCTAGAGGCATCTAAGTTTTACCTCTCTCAGTCATCATTCTTCCCAAGATTTACTTACTGTCATAATTTATCAGACCTCCAATTCAGCTTTGTTGTAGGGCACCTGATAAAGCAGGTGGGATACTACATGGGATATTTCTGCCACGGTCTTCCATAACAGGAGGTAATTTATCTTCATAAGACCAGATCCTACAAACTTTTTGAGGAGTACTTTTCAACTCTCTGCATATCATAGTAATCAGATTTTAGATTCATTATTTTGTTGTTCATAAAAAATTAGATAAAAAGTAGTAGTTCAAACTTCTATTCAATTACAATAATATAAAGCACAGGTGCATATGGGGTAGGTAGGATCAAGGCTTTGCCAAGTTTCATGAAAAGGAATTTCCTTTTCATTTATATGTTTTCTTGCACTTAAAATTTGTATAAATGATTTTACAAAATTTAAACTAGAAATGAAACACATTCACCATAGACTTAGAAATGAGGTAGTACAGCTGCTACACCTTTCTAACCTTCACTAGGTTCAATTCTCTTTCCATGTTCTCTTTTGACTTAATGCTGCTGTTCATGTTCTGAAATATATTGGGAACTCTGTTCTGAATGTGCCAACTTCTTAATTCACCCATGTATTGCTTGCAAATAGCTAGAAGTATATGAATGATGGAGAAACACATAAGAAATAATAATATATTCTGATTTGAGAAGAATTTTGTCAACACACTTCTTTAAAGTCCTGTGAATCTTATAGTTTATTATAGCATACTTGATCTTTTCTAAATTGATTTTTGTATGACAATATTTTGGTGAAACCAAAATATTAGGACTGCATTTAATTGGAACTACTTGACCTGATGATCATTATGTTGAACAGATTAGACCTGAGTGAAGTGGGAGCTGATATTGATCGATCTTCTTTGAAGCTAGAGGCAGCGGTGGTTGCTCCTTTAAAAAGGTATTTGCCAGTTAAACTCTCATGCAACCATATTTATTTTTTATTTTTCATTGATTGGCCTGAATCTTTTTAACTTTTCACAACCAATGCATGCCTGTTTTCCTTTGAAGACAGTTTCTATGTCGCTCTTTTATGTAACATTGAACTTGGAAAGTGATTTCTTTTTCTGTTTCAATACTGTAGCTATTCAAGCAAGAATTGGGTCACAGAGATCCTTATCCTTGACCACTGTTTAGGTCTTCCACTAGGCCTTAATTAAAATATGTATTGGTGCTAAGAGACAACTCAGGTCTGATTATTTAACCCTCAAATGCATGACTAGGCTTTGTACTTTTGATTAGTGTGGCTCATTTAAAGGTATCAAGGACTTAAAAGGGGTAGATATGTGCAACATCAATTCTCACATGCATTATAGTTTGATTTATTCTATGAATATGCTCTCTTCTGCCCAAAATTCAATTCTAGCATTATAGTTTAATTCATTCTATAAATATCCATTTGATTTCTTGTTATCACGCTTATATTGAATCCTTTATATTATTTATAGGATCTGACTGGGGGGACATTAGTACCAGTTGAAGGACCAGATTCTCCCCTATTTGCTCTTGAGGTATTTGATAAAGCCCTCTACAAACATCTCATAATTGTCCAGGTAATATATCTGCATACATAAAGTCTCTGTTATATGTAGCTAATTGGCAACACTGTAATAGATAAACCCCGAGAAAGCTTGAGGTATTTGCTTCATATTCTTTGCTTCATCTGAACTAACTTTAGTCTTTTCATTTATCAAAGTTAGGAGAACTAAAGCTAGGCGAGTTGCTGGACACGCCTCCCCCTGGTTTAGATGAAGCTATTGCAATTTCCAAGGCATATATTTTCTCCCTTACATTATGATTTTGTTTCTCTGGATTATCCTCCCTCTGGTTTTTCCACTATTGTTGTTGATTCCTTCCTAACAATACAACTTCTTTCTAGGTTATGCAATTTGTTGAATCACCAGAGTATAGTATGTTTTACCCGGATAGTTTTTGATACAGCTCCAACAGTAAGTATACTTTAGAAGTTACACAAATTTGATGGATATAAATATGACATCTGGATTTTTTTTTCATAGGGTCATACGCTTCGGCTCCTCTCCCTGCCTGGCTTCTTGGATTCATCCATTGGCAAGATATTGAAGGTTTGAGAACACAAGTTTGAGTCTGAGCACAGCCACTTTGCATTAAAAATGCTAAAAGTGAGGTCTGTTGCTCCTGCTCAACAAGATCTGCACTTGTTTCTGGTCCTTTTACTGACTTGATGAGTAATATCATTGAATTGTGTTTTTATATTAAAAATCAAAACTACAAGAGTGAATTCGGACCAAAAATGCAAAGCTCTGATATTTTGTTGAATGGAATGTGAATCAATTGTCAACAGGTTGCTAGGGGCTGCAAATTTTCTCCTACCTGGAATTCCCTGCAAAATCTTGAATGCTTTAAAAGGCTTCAACTGTTGATAAATTTGGGGGGCTGTGAAGAGAGGAGAGGGGCATTTGGTGGTTGCCGTTAAATTTTTTTTAAAATTAATATACTTTTAGCGGCATTTGGTGGTTGCTGTTAAAAGCCTTCAACTGTTGATAAATTTTATTACGACACTTTAAAAAAATGACGTAATAGCTTATATTTTTACAGCATTTTTAAATGCCGTAAAAAGTCACTTTATAACGGCATATTCCAAAGTGTCGTTATAAGTTGTCGCTATAACATAATGCAACACTACTTGAAACGGCACTTTATCAAAATGTCATTATATGTTATAACGGAATTTTTCTATATTATAAGGGCACTTTTGAAGTGCCGTAATAAAAAGACTTTTTTTGTAGTTGTGCACACTATCAGGGGAGTCTTTATACGGATTGTATTGGAAGTAGCTGATGGAGTTCCATGAAAAGAGAGTCCTTCGGACATGCGCCTTCGCATACACTAAGCCACTCTTATCAGATAAAATCTCCTTGGACTTTAAAGCTCCGGCTCGACGGAAGAGGCTCGCTAGCTTCAGCTTTTACCCTTATCTGCTTGCACCTTCTTCCAACATGTCCAGGGCTGTCAATCCCTCTGAATTCATGGGATTTACTTGCAAACCCTTGAAGGCTTATGAGGACCATTAGGTGCCTAAATGTTGCTCCAAAAGCCCAATGCTTATGAAGACTTCATCAGTTAAACACTTAACATCTAGGATCATAATAGCCCCAAATACGATGTCGCAACACCCCCACACCACGAGAAGAGACGACGAACCCCCCAAAACACAAATAAATGCTTATGCAAACTCACCCCACAAAGTTAGTCACACCTCATATTAAGCTGATAAGTGAAGGCATATTTATGTAAATCAAAGTGCCTCAATACGATCTCAACAAGCCAAGCCAAGCCAACCTTGTGCTGATTTTTTGAGGTTGCTAGATGCAACACGGTGTTGCCATGGTTATCCTCCCAGCTCAGGATTTCACTTTTATCTTGCTTTCTGAGTGATTCCAATAGAAGCAAAAAACGCTTTCAACTTGCTGGATTTCACGGCAAGGTGAAGAGCAGTCTCGAGCTGAACTGTCTTGTCCTCAACAGAATCTGGGCAAGCATTGAGAAAGACGCTCAACAAAGCTGAATTCCCAGTAGAAGCCACTTCGTGCAGTGGAGTTCTCCCTCCTCTTCCTTTGACACGGACGAGCTCTTTGTCAACTAGCACCAGCCCTCTTGCTATGCTCCAGTGTCCCTTTTGCAGAGCCAGATGCATGGGACTAAGCCCTTTTAGGTTTAGATTTCTGGCCAAAGAAGGCTTCAAATTCGCAATCTCCATCGCAAAATCGGTTTTCCCATCCCTTGTTGCTATATGCAGGGGAGTATCAACGAACTGGAGTGCATCAAGACCGTCAAGAATGGAGGGGTTTTGCTCAGTCAATGAGTACAGACTATCAACGTCTCCAGTCTTTGCAACCTTCTTGAACCCCGGGTCTATTTTTTGCATATCCTTTCGTCAGAAATCTCTAAAGAAAATGTTGAGCCTAGCTAGGTTCGATCTGTTATAATGGAGGTGTTTAAACTTTGAAAGTAGAACCATTTTCTTATTTTTTATTTTAGAGAAATTACACTTGCTTCCATTTTAGTTCTTGACAACTACAGATTCCTCCCCTAAGGTTTTTTGAAATGATACTTGCCTCCTTTGTATCTTTTGTCGTCTGCTTCATATCCCTCTATTTTGTACAAAGTTTATCAAAATTTAAATATGTTTTGACAAATTTACTCTTCTTTTAAGTACAAAAAGTATATGATTTAGAGATTTTCTTAAAAAATAAAATTTTAAGGCTTAAAAGTCTTAATAATTGATTTAAAAATCGTGGGTGCACGATTTTGTTTTTAAAATTTTCTTATTTGAAATAAAAAATTGATAAAGGATAAAATAGTCAAATTACATTTTATTAGTCTAACAATAGAGATAAGTATCATTTAAGAAACTTTAATAACCATAATTTCTCCTTTTCTAATAACCCATTAATCAACCAGCATTTTCATACTTCCACCATGATAGAGGTTCTTCTCTCTTTCCTAGGGTTAGTTCCATTGGCTTCGTCGAATTCGAATTTGGATCTGATCTAGAAACCAAATTTCTAGTGCCCAGCAGAATTACCAAATTTTGCTCTTAGTTTGCATAGCGCCTTGGAAAAATTAAATTTTGTGACACCTATTTTTCTTAAAATAAATTTGTCATTGAGTTTTTAGCCTTGTAAGATAACTTAGGGGTAAAAATGTTATGAAATATTATGAAGGGTGATCGTTAAGTAAATAAATATTCAATTTATATGGGAGAATCTCTAATTGTTAGTGTAGTCCAAAAATTAAAAGTTAAAAAAGAATTTCAAGTTGCTTCATCCTTGATGAAATCCTTTGCCGAGTTTCCTTTAACGCTCTAGTCTGTCACCAATCAAATTATGTCATGTCATTGTTCCTTATGCTCTAATGGGCTCTTTAGAATAGGACTACCAACGCCTGTGTCCACCTTGTGTCCATATTTTCATATGCCTTACCTTTTTTTTTGGTAGACAAAACGGAAACTGTATATTTACTCAAAAAACGCTGATAGTTCTAACAGAAGTTTCCCCCATGAAATCAGCAAAAATGATGGGGGAAAGGAAAGAAGGTTGCACACCAACCCAGAAACAGGAAAATTCATCAAGGGCGAAGTTGGCTAGAGCGTCAGCAGCTCTATTCGCCTCCCTGAAAATGTGAGAAAAGGAAATGAAATCAAACCAGTAACACAGGGACTTGGCTTCCTCCAGAATGTTAGAGATTGACCATGGGAGGACTGCAATGGCCTCGTTCATGAACTTTATGATTAACGTTGAATCACTTTCCACTTCAACCCTCTTCTCCCTTCTATGAATGGCAAGCTTCATTCCTTCCAGTAAGCCGTGCGCCTCTGCCACTAGAGATGAGGTGATACCCAAATCATGCGCTATTGCCGCTACAAATTGGCCGTCGGATCCTCTACAAATAGCTCCACAAGCTGCTCTCCCCACAGTTCCACGGGCGGCTCCATCAACATTTATTTCACATTAGTGCCTTTAGGAAGCGACCAGCGAACAGAAATTTCTTCTTTACTGTGTCTCCTTTGTTCTTTGCTGAAGGTCTTCTCCATTTCCTCCTGCATAGAAAGGAGATGGCGTAGACTCAGATGGATGTTGGGAATGACAGCCAAACAGTCCAACACAGTAATGCCCATCTAGCTGTCTGATTGGGATATGCCGTATTTTCCTGCAATCTTTGAAACCACCATTGATTGATGCTGTGGTTAACGTCAGTTCTGTCCAAGAAACCTCCATTGGCAGCAAACCAGAGGGCTCTAGTGAAGGAGCACTCCACAAACAGGTGATAGCTGGATTCAGGCTCCATACCACAAAGAACACAATCATGTAGTTGTGAGACATGGGAAAAAATCACCGGAGTGATCGTCCCTCCGTCAACACACGGGCTCAACGCAAAAATTGGGAGAGTCGCCACCATTCATGATTTTGGGGTGAGAATGGACACCAAAGAATTCAAAAGTAGGCAAAGATAGCCAAAAGACAAATTCTAGGATAAAAATAACCCTACTTGAAAATCAAATCCAGAGATGGGTAAGGGGATTAGATTATGAACGGGGGAAGGTGTTAGGCACCCCCATTCATCCACATGAAGTGGTTGCCAAGTGTATATTCATGCAAAAAACAAAGTAAGAAAGCTTGCTAAAAATCATGAGAAACCTTGAAAAAGGAACAATATATGATATTTTCACATGAAGATCCAAATGGATTTTAGATCTTCTCTTATGTCAATATCACTTCTGGAGTATTTCAAAAGATGGAAATCAAAGTAGAGGTTGCATAAAACCAAGTTAAATCAAATCCGGAAAATTCGGTAAAAAGTATGCCATTTGCCTTAAAATCATTCAAATCCAATTCTGAATTGAACCAAACCAAATCTATTTGAAAGATTAGGGTAAATAAGAGTCTCATGCAAAATTTCACTTCATTCCAATGAAAAAACTAGGAGTTATGCTCCTTTGAAGTTGCTGTTGGGGATTTTTAAAAGTAGTAAGTGGGCAACTTTGGAAAATTGTCTAGAAAAATCCACTACATAGAAATCCACGAAATTTGGTGTGATTGAAGTCTATATGGCCATCTTTCAACAGAAACTAGCCTCATACAAAAATCCCTTCGGATGTGCCTTGGGTGGTCTCCCGAACAGGCCCCGAAGATCACAGATTTACCCAGAAAAATGCAAATGAGCAGTTCTGAGTAAATCGGCTACCAATAATTCAAATGGAATCCAAAAATTATGAAACCAACTGTATTTGAAAATAGACTCAAAAAGGAGTACCCAGAAATAAAAATCACTCGAATCTGACTTAAAACGAACACATGGCGGTCCGTCGAAGTGACAAGTTCTGTACTTGGACCTGAACTGTCCACTTAACTTCGACAGAGAAGTGTCAAAAATCGGCTAGATAGAAATTCATGAAATTTGGTGGACATAAACTAGACAGCCTCACCTTTCCCATGGTTCTGGAATCGCCCCAAAATTCATCCGGATGATGAAGTTACGGACGTCCGAAGTAAGGGTACAGGTGCTGTCAAGCTAAGCCACTTTTGAAGAAAACCAAATCCGAAAATTGACAAAAAGTGTGTGATTCGTGTGAGATGAATCCAAAACCCTTGAAAAACATTTAAAAACGCTCCAGAATTGATTGAGGTCATTTATTTGAGTTTTATCACAATAAATGCAATAAACCCCAAATATGAGCCTATCCCGCCAAAATAGTGATTTGTGTGCAAAAGTGAAAAAAACCAAGCAAGATCCATACACATGCATATAGATTCAACAAAATAGGTTCTAGCATAGCCTAGGGTTCCGTTCCATTATCGTTTCCCTCTGTTCTCTTTAAGATAATCAAGGGTACTTTGAATATGGAACGGTTTTCAATCATTCAAAAAGGCCTTATGCTACATAGGTTCTAGCACTAGGGTCAATCCCCAGTCTCGTTTCTCCTAGATCCGCCTTCACGTTTTACGGCTAGGGGAGTCTTGAGATACTTTGAGCCGGGGAAGGATTTCCACACACAAAGAAGGCTTTACACTACAGAAAGGTAGAAGAAGAGATCTAAATCTAGGAATGTAAAGACAGAAAATAAAAAGAAAAGTTGAGGCTTACCTGAGTGCTGGAGGCGATTCCACAGCGGTTTTCTTCTTCTCTTGGAGTTCTTCTTTGCGAGAATTCAAAACAAGAGTTGTGTCCCATTTGCTTGAGGAGGAGGCTCCTATTTATAGGCAAGGGCTAAGGTCATTGGTAGACACAACTTAATGTCTAGAATCCCTCCAACCTAAACCCTAAGGTTATTTCCGCGATTTCCCCTCATTTAATAAGGGACATGATGGTAAAAGTGAAAAGCTCTCGGAAAACCCTAATTTTGAGCAAACTTAAGGTATCCGGTATATCAGACCGGATAATAAAGGGCCTTAAGGTATCCGGTACATGGTACCGGATACACTAAGGCTCACATGTATCCGGATAATCATACCGGATACATGAAGGAGTACTTGTATCCGGATTGAGTATCCGGATACAGGTAAAAGTTTATTTTCTTCAAATTCTGTGCTGGCTTTCCAGGAGATAATGATTTTTTATGATTGTTCGTGCAATTTGGGGTGTCTACAGTAATGGAGCACCAATTCTACTGTGAAGGATATCTGCCGTGGTTAGACCATTATGCATAACTTTCCAAATTAAGAAACGGATCTTCTGGGGACACGGAATTTTCCAAAGGCTCCACCACAGATTGTTAGTTTCCAGTTGATCCCTGTTAGTCAAAATATTATAAGCAGATGACACTGTGAAAATACCACTCTTACCTGGGCTCCAGATGGGCATGTCCCTCGCCCTTGAATGGCTAAGATGGATGGCCTTGATGTAGTTAACAATGTTGGGTTGCCATATATCCTGGATCAGGCTAAAATCCCACTGGTTGGTGACTAGATTTATCAGATTAGCAACAGAGTGGATGAAAGGCAAATTGAGAAGGTTTGGCTCCTTGTTCAACATCGGGCCAGGTATCCATCTAGTGTCATTAATGGATATGGACGCTTTGTCACTGACTCTCCACCCGAAGCCCTTGGATATAGTCGCTTTGGTACTGTTAAGATGCTTCCAGACTTGAGAGTGATGGTTCATGGTGGAGCTCTCCAGAAAGCATTTGTTGTGGAAGTACTTGGATTTAAAGAACAAAGTCCAGAATCTCCCATCATCAACAGTGAGTTCCCAACCTTTTTTTGCAAGCAAGGCTTCATTGAATTCCTTTAGACTTTTGACATTGAGCCCCCCCGCTTCCTTTGGTTTGCAAATTGATTCCCACGCAATTGTGTGCATGGTTCTCTCTTTATCAGGCTTAGCCCACAGAAATGTTCTAGCTTGTTTTTCCATGAGATCTGTTGTCTTTCTGGGGAGCTTCATACATGACATCAAGTGAATAGGCATTCCATAATGACGGAGTTGATCAAGGTGGTTTTCCCGGCTTGAGATAGTAAATTTCCTTTCCAGGAGGCCATTCTCTTCCTCATGCGCTCATTTATTTCTGCAAATAAAGCATTAGTAATCCTTCCATTTTGGAGGGGAATACCAAGGTATTTTTGGAATCTTGGCTTGGCCTTTACTCCAAAAATCCTACAGAAGTTTCCCCTTTGCCTACCTTTGATAGAAGGACTGAGGATTAATTCAGTTTTGCCCAAGTTCATTTCATGCCTAGCAGATATACAGAAGTCATTAATGATTTTGAGGAAATGCATACCTGTTTTGAGAGAGGCTTTACCAAAAATAAGCAAGTCATCTGCAAACATCAGGTGAGATAACTCCGGGCTTCTCCTGCTTATTTTAATTCCCTTGATTTGGCTTCTACTTTGTGCATCTTGCAAAGCTTTTGATAAAACCTGTTGAGTCAAAATAAACAAGTAGGGGGACAGGGGGTCCCCCTGTCTAATACCTCTTTTGGGAATGATGCACGCCACCGGGCTTCTGTTAACCAGGATAGAATAGGTCACAGTGGCGACACATTGCATTATGAGAAAAATCCAGTGATTACAGAAGCCCACAGCTCTTAAGGATTTAAGGATGAAGTCCTATTTTAATCTGTCATAGGCATTTGATAGGTCTACCTTTAAAGCAAAGCACCCAGAGTTACCAGTCTTTTTCCCTTTGATATGGTGCATGATTTCTTGGGCCAGGATAATATTATCATGGATTGACCTTTTAGCCAAGAAGGCGCATTGGTTCGGAGATATGATTTTGTCCATGAGAGGCCTCATATGGGTAACCATGATCCTAGATATTATTTTATAAGAGAAGTTACATAGGCTAATGGGGCGGAAATCAGAAGTTTTTACAGGGATATCAACTTTTGGGATTAGAGCTATGAAAGTGTTGTTGATACCTTTTTCGAGAAATCCGCATCTGAAAAATTCGTGGACCATGTCACAGATTTTTGGACCCACAATCCCCCAATACTGCAGATAGAACAGACCTTGGTACCCATCCGGGCCAGGACTCTTGCACAAGCCCATACTTTTAACGGTATGAAGAATTTCCTCATCTGTCACCTGCTGTAGGAGATCCCTATTGTCATCATTAGAAATGGTATGCTCCAGCTCTATACTTTCCTGGGAAAAAAGGTTAGTAGCCTGATCCTGGAAGATATTGGTGAAGTAATCAATGAAACTAAGCTCAATACTTTCCTGGTCACTATGAAGAACATTGTTACCATCCTTAATATGGGTGATTCTGTTTCTTTGTCTTCTGTTGAGAGTGGTGACATGGAAGAACTTGGTGTTAAGATCTCCATGCCTGAGCCAGTTGATCCTGGACTTCTGTTCCCAAAGGATCTCTTTTGGTTAAGCACGTGGAAGTATTCTTTTCTGAGGCATCTTTCTTTGAATCTCAATTGACTGTCGCTAGAAGAGTCAAGAAGACTCTGAACTTTCTTGAGTTCAGAGAATAAGTCAGCGACCCTTGCATGAATGTTGCCAATGTTGTGCTTATTCCAGTGAAAAAGCTTCTTACTAAGCTTCTCTTGTTTATCGACCAGCGACTGATTGCTGTTCCCCAGGTTGCCAGAGTTCCATTCACTTGCAATTAGAGATTCACAGTCATCCTCTTCCATCCATAAGAACTCGAAACGAAACGGTTTCTGTTTTTTCAGCTTTACTGGATTTGATCGAAGTAAAGAAGGGCTGTGGTCAGAGCCGAGAATCGGTTCTTGAGAAATTGCAGTGTCCGGGTACTTCAATAACCATTCCGAGTTGCAGAAAGCTCGATCTAACCGTTCCTTTATACGACCCCCTCCTTCCCTTCCATTGTCCCAAGTATACCTTAATCCCTTGGGAAGAAGCTCCATCAGATGGCAGTCTTGAATAAGTTGATGAAGGAGATTAGCTTGGCGAACTTTGAATTTATTTCCTCCCTGCTTTTCATTTGGTTGCAAGACTACATTAAAATCACTGAGAAGTAGCCATGGTCTACATTGGGTAGCAGCTAAGCTTCTGAGCACCTCCCACTGTTGAATCTGAATTGAATAAGCATGGCTTGCATGTATGAAAGTGATGACGGCTTCTCTGTTGGAGTTCCGATTTGCTACGAGGTGCACTACCCATGTATCCTGAAATAAAACATCAATAGTGATTGAGTGATCCCAAAGAATCCAAAAACCTCCAGAAGACCTCTAGAATCAAAAAATAAATGGTTTGGGAACCCAAACTTCCTGGACTTTTTAAGGGAGTGTTTTTCAGACGTCATGGTCTCCGAGAGCAGGACCAGATTGGGCTTATGAGAACGAGAGAGGAACCTCAAGTACTGCTTTGTTGAGGGTCGCCCAATCCCTCGACAATTCCAAGCTAAGATGTTCATGGGGGGTGAGGGGGGTCTACCACGAAGGTAGGGCCCACTTCAGTGCTGCCGAACTGTGAAGGAAAGCGAGCTTTTTTTATTGACACCGTGACGACGTCTTTCTCTGAACACTCCTGTCTTCTTCTTTTAGGTGAGGGGTAGGCCTCCCTCCCACTGACCACTGAGTTTGAAGAGTTGCTGCTGCTGGTATCCATCATAATCCTATCCCCATCTTTCCTTTGTTTAAATTTTCTTCTTGAGTTAGACTGGTGAGGCCGAGAGTTATTGGAGGGGAAGAGCTTCTCAGCGGTAAGGCTTAAAGTGAGGTGGTGGGTGGGCTTATTGGGATTGGGGTTGGCTTTGGGTTCATGTTGGGCTGAGAAGGTAAATAGGTTGAGTTGAGAAGGATGGGCCGAAGAGGAGGCCTGGTGATGAGTAATGTTAAGGCCTTTAGAGAGGCTTGAGATTTCTGGTGGGATGAAACCATGGTTTTGTTGGGCTCGCCAACTCACAAGCCCATCAGAGGGAACAATGAAGTTTAAGTTCGGGTTTAGAGGGATCGGGACATTTGGATTGAGATCCACCCAAACCCGGTTGACTTTGGGGTTGGAGAAAATGGGGATATCATCACCCAATGGATCAAAAACTCTCTGATCAGGTGAGGGGCTCGAGACCTGGATTGCGTGTGTCGATGGGTCATCCGACTGTTGAGAAGTGATGTGACCGAGTTGAGTGTGATGGGCAAACTCCGTTGCCGAGTCAGCCAGATACGAACTCGGAAGCTTAGCAGAGCTTTTCGTTAGGGGATTTCTCCTGCGCAGCGGGGTAGCAAAAATGGCCGAGCTATAATGCCTGCTGCACTCATCCACATCTTCTTCCACTTTCTTAGAGAAATATGGGTTAGGGCAATCAACTATGGAATGATCAATCAACCCACATGAGAAACAGATAGGAGGGAGATTTTCATACCTAAATTCAATCCAAACCTTGTTATCCACATCTTCCTCAAAGTACATTCCGGCCGGGATGGGGCTGTCTATGGGGAGAGAGATGCGGACGGCAGGGGTATTGTTGAAGCTCGAACCTTGGATTTCAACCTCCCAAACCTTACCGAGATCCTTGACCATTTGCTCAATGATTTTTGCCTCTTTATAGCGCATAGGCATATTGAGAATCTACATCCACATAGTGATGGAGTCAGGCTTTGAGAGAGCAGCCTCTGTATCTTTGGTTATTTCCTTGAGGCGCATCAGATGGCCATTTATGGTCCAAGGTTGAGCCTCGACCACTTTAGTTCTATCGTTACTATTTTTGAACCCGAGAAGGAAACGGGATTCGTGGATTTGGGTGATGGATGAGGTGATGACCGGTTTCCAGACTCTGCTAATGAAGTTCCTGATAGTGTTAATATGAATCTGGGTGGCAGGGATATCGCAGACGAGGAGGAAACCCCACTTTTCGGGATATCGCAGATGAGGAGGAGACCCCACTTTTCGTCTATCCTGGCTTTGTCTTCCGGAGAAGGTTTAAAAGTGGACTTTGGTCTGGGGGTATAAGAAGATGATAAACGAATCTTTTTTGGTATCTTCTTCATTGGTGTTCTTCAAATAAACCTAGAGTATTATTATACGTACTTTATCTCTGTTAATGTTTGCTTTTAATAAAGCTATTGATTGTAACATCTTCGTTGATGTTCTTCAGGGTACGTTAAGCCTTGTAATTGGGGATGTTGACAAGTCAAATACACTAAAAATTAATACTAAAAAAATTTAATAAAATAAATGAATGTACCTAAAAAAATATATATATTGTAACATCTTCGGATTAAATAAATTATGCTGAAATATTTGGATTCCAGAAAATATACTAAAATAAACGATGTTGACATATTTGGATTCGAGAAAATGAATGTACGAAAAAAATGATTCCCAATTTGATAAAATAACTTATTTAAAATTTAATAAAACACCTGAAACTCTTATGCATGTACCTTGAAATAACAATAATACTAACATTTTTTAATGATACCCCTTGTAATTTGATGGAATTATTATTATTTAGTATAATTAAGTAGCTGTCATACTTAATATAATTTAGTATATATATTATTATGCTTAAGATGCACTTATATAGATATATCATTTATTATTATTAAGTATCATAAACTTATTAAGTATATTACACACACACTGCCACCACCACCACATCCACAACTGCCACCACAACAACCTCCACCACCATTGCCACAACCACCACCACCTACTCCACCACCTTCATCAGCACGTCCAGGACCACCTCAACCCCCGCCATCACCAACTTTGCCACCACCTTTATAACCACCACCACAATAACCAGTACCTCTAACACCATCATCACCACCACCATCTCCACCATCATCACATGATTCCACGATCAACATCATCACAACCACTATCATTAACATTAACTACTGCCATATAACCATAGCTAACACAAATTATAAATACAAATTGTTTTAAAAACTTTATCAAACATATTTTTGCGGATTTTTAAAGTCAAAATTGATTTTAACTAAATGTTACCAAATGGTTTTCAAATTGTTTTAATAAAAATTGTTACCAAACAGCCTCTCGTTTAGCTTTCTTATATCTAACTTGCTTACGTAGGCGTTTTGTTCTGTTTTTGTTTATTTTTACTTATTTTTATTTGAATGATCTACTTATCCTCATTTAATAACTTAATTATTTTTTTTTTCCGATATAAATTTTGTTGATTTTGAGAGGTCCAGTCTTTGATATTATCTATGAAGAAAGGTTTCATTGGCCATTGCACCAAAGTTCCTTTTTAACAGATTTGAAACTTTTATTTAATTTTCTTTCTTTGATGTTTAGAAATTCATTAATCCGCCAAAATGTGTTTAGTACCTGTCTCTCTTATCCAGTTGGAATTTCAAGGTTTTTTTTTGTCGCCTTAATGACTTCCTCATCTTTGTTTAATTTAATGTGTTGATTATATAAAGGATTAATGATATTGACATGACTTTTCTGCTTACCAAAAAAAAAATATTGACATGACTTTTCTTCGCCTTCTTCTTCGTGGTCTTCAACCAACCAAAATTAAAAATTTTTTTTTTCATGCATCGATATGTAGTGGGCTAAATGTCTCTTGGACCATTGCCTATTTGATCTATTATAACCAAAGATGAAATATATGCCAAATTTGTGTATGAAGCTTTATCGTTGGACTAGCAGATCTTACATGGAATGGCCGGTCGGGTCTAGTTCTTATATCATTATGTAATGCCCTAGTCCCATCAGCAACAATATTGTTTGCTTTGGCCTATTGGGCCTCATGGTTTTGCTTTTGGGTTTTACCCCAAAAGGATTCGTCGTTTGAGGATGTCACAAGACTATATATATAGAACTTCACTTCATTCTTCTTGAGCAATGTGGATTTCGAGACCTCACACATGGATTTCAAAAAATCGCTCCCAAATCTTGCTTCTTTAGAAACATTTTATTCTTTTTTCTTTGTAGTCACTTTTAAATATCTGTGCTTTTCTTCCAAGCAACAAAATTAGAGAGAAATTTGATTTTCTATTTTTATTTTGCCTCCAAGCAAAAACCGTAATACAAAATTTTATTTCCAATGTTGTTCACTGTGATGTAATGTCTTGGATTTAACAAACCGTTAGGTTCATTAATTGGGGCCACAAAGTTTTGGGAGTTTTATATAAGGGGGAAATTAGGTCCTTTTCAGTGTGTGTTGCATTTTGTTGTTTTGACAAAGGTTTAGGTTTTCTGAGAGCATAGTGATGGACCTCAGAAGATCATCCTACTGTATTCGCCTCGTTCTCTAGTAGAATAACTTCATACTAAATGCCCGTGGACTAGGCATTTAAGGCCAAACCATGTAAATTTGTCTCTCCATATTCTCTGTTTTGTTTTAAGCATTTTTACTTGGAGACCGTAGCCAATGCCATGCAGCCAGGCACAGACATTTTTCAGGTTTGCGTTAGCCATGTAGGACCATGTGACTGCAAGGCATTGGCTACAGTTGGACCATTTTATAGGTGGTCCAACTATAGATGATTCAAATCTTTAATCAGATTGACCTTTAGTTTTTCAATTTTGTTCTTCGTGTTATTCGAGTAACCAAAATTTTGAATTTTATTAGGACTGAAAAGGGGATTAAAATATCAGTAGGAGCAATAATTGGCTATTTTGATCTATTGTAACCAAGGATGAAAGATGTGTACAAGTTCTTCGTAAGAAGCTAGCATGCACACACATGCTCTACCATTGGACTAACATATCTTTCATGGAGTAGCTCCACCATGTTTACCTTTATTGTTATATATTTTATGTGCTACTATAGTCCAAAGGAAAAAAGAAAAAGCCACTGAAGAAATTTCAGTTTTCCAATCCTGGCCTTGTGACGTAGATGTGTTGACTTTAACGATGGGGTTACGAAGTTTTGCGGTTCGAAAAACGGACCGTACAACTCTTTGAAGTAGGGGGGAAATTAATGGTCTCTCTCTCTTGTAGAATAACTTCACCTTGTACACCCGTGAATTTTGTTATTGAGGGCAAAATCACGTAAATTTGTTCAGGATATTGATCTATTTCTTACAGCAGTTTTAGCCATTTCTTATGATCTATGGGTCCAACGGTCATCTCTTTCCCAACAGGCCCTCCCTCTTAACCCTTTTGCATATAACGTGAACGGCTAACATGGGTCTATATATTGGTTATGGACGTGACCCCTTTACTAGAGGTGAAGAAGTTTGACCTAGAGCCATCAGAGCCAACTAATGGACTCTGAACAAGTAGAGAGTAAATCAGTTATAACCAAGCATCTGAACCCCAGTTTTTTTTATTATATATGTAGATCAGGAAAAGAGAAGATCGTCCATTGATAATGCTTGACCATTTACAAGAGTCGACTCTTGAAGGTTCAATAGGACTCCAGAAATCAAGACAAGTAAACATATATAGATGCTTCTAGCTAGCTAGTCAACCCAGATTTACAGACTTTGAGAACTAGAAAGATACAGCAACCATTAATATATAAGAACTAATACTGCAATTAAGTTTATTTCACTCAACCCCATTACAATTATTTTATTTCCACGGAGGAGTCTGCATCTCTAACATGATTCGCCGACAGCTCAAGATATGCAGGTGGATGTAGTTCATGAATTGATCCGGTGGGAAATTTCCACAGCAATTTTACTATGTACTGCAGTAGTTCCGCCCTTAACACAAAAATCAATGTGTAGAGAATTGGGAAAATATAGCTGAAAAGAAAGAATATTAGAGGGTGGCGTCCTTGTGGTGCTATGCTGTGCGTTGAGTAGACGTAATTAACCACCATGGGCACTAGGGAGAATACCAGCACAACTTGCAGAGGGAAACCCACTGTGAGTATCAGCATCAATACAAGAGACATGTAAAAGCCCAAAGAGTTGATAAATAAGTAGCCATAAAATATGAGGTCATTAACGCTTAGACCAAGGAGTCCTTCGAGTACTCGTCCACCATTAATGATGATTGTGCTGTTATGATGATCGGGTTTGAATTTGTGCTGCCATTTATCGACGGGAGGGCTGATCCCCGTCTGGTAAGTGGCGGTGGCGATCAGCGCCACCACCACCAGAAGTGCATTGCGCACATTATCTATGGAGTCTCTATCCGGATTGTATCGGAATTTGCTGATGAAGTTCCACGAGAAGAATCTCCTTCGCATCTCCGCCATCGCACGTACAAAGCCACTCTTATCAGATAAAATCTCCTGGGACTTTAAAGCCCCGGCCAGACGGAAAAGGCATGCTAGCCTCTTGTGCCCTTGCCTTCCTGGTTCCAACAATATGTCCAGGGCTGTCTTTCCCTCTGTATTCATATGATTTACTTGAAAATCCTTCCAGAGCAGCTTCTTAACAAACTGCACAACAACAAGAGTATTAATCTTAATTTAAGTCAAAAAATGACTGACATACGAGGTTAATTAATTGAATGGGATCGATCAAAGAAGAATGTATGAAGATCTATCGATATATATCTCAACAAGCCAAAAGCCTACGTTGTGCTTATTTTCTAAGGTTGCTACATGCAACACGGTGTTGCCATGGTTATCCCCCCAGCTCAGGATCTCACTCTTATTTTGCCTTTTCAGCGATTTCAACAGAAGCAAAAACGCTTCCCACTTGTCCTCTTTCACGGCAAGGTGAAGAGCAGTCTCCAGTTGAACTGTCGTGTCCTGAACAGAAGCTGGGCAAGCATCGAGAAAGACGCTCAACAGAGATAAATTTTCAGTAGAAGCCACATCGTGGAGTGGAGTTCTCCCTCCTTCTCCTTTGACACGGACGAGTTCTTTGTCAACCCGCACCAGCCCTCTCGCTATGCTCCAGTGTCCCTTTTTCAGAGCCAGATGCATGGGAGTGAGCCCTTTTTTGTTTAGCTTTCTAGCTAGCGAAGGCATCAGATACGCAATCTCCATCGCAAAATCGGCTTTCCCATCCCTTGCTGCTATGTGCAAGGGAGTATCATCGAACTGGGGTGCATCAAGACCGTCAAGAATGGAGAGGTTTTGCTTAATTAATGAGTACAAGCCTTTGATGTTTCCCGCCTCAGCAACGTTGTTCAGAGCCTCTTCCAGGGCTGTCTTTCCCTCTGTATTAATATCATTTACTTGAAAATCCTGCCAGAGCATTAATCTTAATTTAAGTCAAAAAATGCCTGACATAATTAATTGAAGGGGATCGACCAAAGAAGAATGTATGAAGATATATCGATATATATATAAAGAATATACTTGAATATTCTCTGAGGTAGCCACATGCAACACGGTGTTGCCATGGTTATCCCTCCAGCTCAGGATCTCACTCTTATGTTGCCTTTCCAGCGATTTCAACAGAAGCGAAAACGCTTCCCCCTTGCTCGATTTCAGGGCAAGGTGAAGAGCAGTCTCCAGTTGAACTGTCGTGTCCGCAACAGAAGCTGGGCAAGCATCGAGAAAGGCGCTCAACAGAGATAAATTCCCAGTAGAAGCCACTTGGTGGAGTGGAGTTCTCCCTCCTCTTCCTTTGACACGGACGAGTTCTTTGTCAACCCGCACCAGCCCTCTCGCTATGCTCTCGTGTCCATTTTCCAGAGCCAGATGCATGGGACTGAGCCCGTCTTCGTTTAGCTTTCTGGCCAACGAAGGCTTCAGATTCGCTATCTCCATCGCAAATTCGGCTTTCCCATCCCTTGCTGCTATGTGTAGGGGATTATCAACGAACTGGAGTGCATCAAGACCATGAAGAATGGAGTGGTCTTGCTTAATTAATGAGTACAAACGATCAATGGCTCCCTCCTCAGCACCGTTCTTCAGAGCCTCTTCCACTTTTTGAACTTTCTTCAGAGCTTCTTCCATTTCCATTTTTTGAACGTTCTTCAGAGCCTCTTCCATCTTTTGCAGATCCTTAATTTCCTCTGAAATCTCTAATGAAAATTGTGCACTGGAGGCCTAAAACTTGATAGCTTTTAAAGACATGCAAGATGGAGGGGGAATCCTACTTTATAGATGTTTAGGCACATGCGGCTTTGAGAGGATAAGGCCGTACAATAATAAGCGGACTGGGTGGCAGGCTCCCAGGGCTTAGGGCTTTGGGGCTGATGTGCCAGGTTCGCGTGCTTTAGAAGGTTGGTTGGGAAAATGGGATAAATTGATTTTTAATGATATTTTTCAAAATAATTCAAATTTAGTGATACTTTATTTAAACACGATCAACGCGTCCTGCTGGTCCGCACGTCCCCCATTTAATGCTCATTATCAGTACAAGTCCATATTAGAGCATTAGCATCAAGTTTACCAAAAAAAAAAAAAAAAAAATTAGAGCATTAGCATCACGCTGTTCCGCACGTCCCCCATTTAATGTTCATTGTCAGTACAAGTCTATATTATAGCATTAGCAGCAGATTCCTAATCTTACCCCTATTTTTAAAATAAGGAAGGAAAAAAAAGGATTGTGGCAAAATTTGATTTGCAACAGTTTTCCTATCCTTATGTTATTCTCTAAATATATTTAGAGATTGCTACATTGCTTCTTCAAATTTGAGGAACCACTGTAGCTTCCCTAAACTCGAATCACTTTAACTTTATATCAAATCAGTATGCTTTATGTCGAATCGTTATAATAAAAAATCATAAAAAATGCTTAAAAGTAATGATGTTTAAAAAACAAGTAATATCTTAATACTTTCACCATTTATTTTAGGGAATCTGATGTAGGTTGAAGGATCCTTAAAATACAAAAATTGCAAACTTCCTTAATTTAAAGAAACTTTTTAGAGAATCTGTGCTCTAGAAATAGAAAAAAAAGCGACAGATATTTTAAGCAACGTGTGTTTGGTACAGTGATACAAGTCGTGATACAAGTTCGTATCAGAAAGAGAAGAAAAAAACTCTACCAAGAGAAAAAAAAAAAGAAAGAGAAGAAAAAACGACCGATATTTTACGCAATGCGTGTTTGGTACAGATGGGCCCCACAAACTTACAAGCCAAAAGAAATGAGCATAATGTAGTGTATGGTCATGATCGTGTAGGGTCATTTAATAGGGGAGCCATGAAAGCAAGGATCTAAGCATCTTTAGAAGCAAGAAACGTGTCTAAATCCGAAATCCAGATCCCTTGGTGGAGGTGCACGTAGCTAGAAGGGAATTGAGGCGTGTCATTTGTGTTTCATGTTAGTATTGGCGGCCCCACCCACGCCCCTCCTCTCCTTGGAGGGAGAATTTTTAAAAAATAATCTAGATTAGTCATTTAGGTTTTGGTAATTAGAAAGTAGTGACACTTTTTAATATAATTGAAAATGAGTATCATTTTAATGTTACAAAAATTTTTCAAAAAATGCCCTCAAAAGACTTATCTCTCTCTCTCTCTCTCTCTCTCTCTCTAAAAGCAAACGGAATTTTAAAATTTATTTAGATTCGATCGTTTGAGCTTAAGGAGACGCATCATTTACAATGATGTTTTGGCTAACGAAGAGGGAGAGCTCCAATATCCCCAATCGACTTCCCTCTCTCCCAACTAATGACCAACTCTTTTGAGTGACCGCTATAGAAACCAGTGCACCATAGCTTGAGACCGGCAAAATCCCCTCGGCTCCATCTCCTTTTTGAAAGAGGGATAGAGGGAGGGAGGGAGTATTTTATTTTATTTTTTAATCACTCTCGAATCTTTTTCTCCTTTTTCCTATTGTCACCTTCCTCCTCTTTTCGTTAAAGTGGAATTTTTCTTCATCTTTGTGATAATTCAGACTAAAGTAGATATTTTTGCTGATTTTCTTAAATAATCACCTAATGCAATTTGTAGCTATCAGAACGAGTTTCAAGTACTAATAAAATAAAATAAAAAACCAAATTAACCTATTTAATTTCTAATTCATTTGTTACCCACACACTATTTGATGCCTAATAATAAGAAAATAATTGCATGCATTACCGCAAATTCATCTTTAGCGGCTTCTTTCGTGGCCGTTTGTATTGTTTAATCACGAAAACCGAGCTGATCATCATCCTAATGTGCTATATGTAATTGATTTCACTTTCTCTATTGTAGCGAAGAGTGAGGGAGGTCCGAGTTATGTTATCGAGGAGTCGTCTCTTACAATTTATTATTAATAAATATTAAATAGTAATAATATTATTAACAACCAGTAATATTATTATCTAATTAATATATATTATATCTATTAAAATGAGACATAACTTATGAGAAAAGCAAAAACGAAAGGTGCTTTATACATTTAAAATAAAATTTATGTTCTTCCTTTTCTTCATAGAAGCAAAAATAGTTGAACCCTTAAAAAGGGAAAAATAATAACTTAACAAACATTATACTATATTTAACTCTACATACGATGCCCGTACATTGCACTGGCTGTTTGCTAGTATATACTTAGACGAGAGGCACACGTGATGGAAAGCTAGAAATTGTAAATTTTTTTGTTTTTTTGGAACTCAGGGTATCTGGGCCCGCTTACGCTCAACCGACTAATCCCTGAGGGCCCATGCAAGACCCTGCAACCCACATGGCCCGGTTAAGTCTAAGGGCCATAGACCTTAGGTCAAGTTGATAAAGTTATAAGAATTTATTTTGTTTTCTTCTTAATTTTGATCAAAAAATTATTAATGTAAAGTTATTTGATCATTTCATGAAAAGAAATGGATATACATTTAGGCATAATTTGGCATTCATTTTTGGAATATGTTCTAGGGCTTGGAACGAATTTCAGTAGTAAACTAGGTGTTCGGTTCCATTTTGTTAATAATTTTTCCTCAAATAAGTTTTAAGAAAGAAAATACAATAGATGAAGGAATCACACCGACACATGTTTTTAGATTTTCAAAATGCAAAAGTGCAATGGCATATTTATAATATCTATATGGCAAGAACAGACTTGTCATTTATGAAAACTTCTTTTAAGTTATAACAATGGCAAACTTGTAATATTTATAACCTCTAAGAGAATTAATAATTTGTTACTAAACTTAAAACTCATCTTCTCTTCAAATCATTCAAACCTATTCCTAGGGATTTCAGATTCTGAATGAATGCCAAACGAGGCTTAGTTTTTAATGCCCAAAATATTAATGTAACAAATGTGAAATATTATAGGAGGGTATAGATGTAAAAATCTTAAAGTAGAGGAAGAATGAAAGTTAATACATATTTTATAGAACGTTATTATGGTTATTTAGTAAAAAATAACCAACAAAAGTACTTTATCTCTACTATTAGTAAAGCCAACTGGGGGGAAATATTCCCTAGATTTTGACTCTCCCTTTTTTTTTTTCTAAAGATTACCCTTCACAACCAAAAGAATCCTTAATTATAACCACCATATCCACCGCTCTTTTCGCTTTCAAATTTAAACTCCATCTCTACTTCTTTGCTACGATTATTGGGTTCAAGACGTGCAGTATGCATGTGCCACCACTAGTATATTTTTATTTCAACCAAAATTTCTAATCATAAGATTAAAAACGTAAATGTATAATAACACAAATATAAGGTTAAAAATGTAAATATATAGCAACATTAAGAAATAATGCATGGAAGAATGTCTACCTTTCAAACAACATAAAGATTTATGATAAGAAAATGCTCTTATGCACAAAACATGAAAAACGAGGTTCGTGATAAAAGAACAAAAGATACAATAAAACGAAAAAAGAACGATTAACCAAATGAAATATTGGCTTGGTTAGGAGTACAGGATTCACATGCATCATTACCTCAAACATAAGTCATCTAAAGCAAGATGAAATCTTATGCAATGCTTTATTGCATTGTAGACTGCTGTGGGCATGAGATGATGCCATGTAGAGCACCTCATGGTCAATGTTTTTTTATTAGAAAAAAATAATTGATCATGAGATTCTCCAGATGATAGCATCTCACACCCATAGCAGTCTACAAGGCAGTAAAGCATTGAAGAAGATTTCAACCCAACGCGGTAGTTTGATCATACTTGTCAATCCAGATAAAATCCTCTGGACATTTGGACAAACGCATTTCTTGTGGCCCCAGATCTGATGTTATCGTGTACCACTGATTGGAATTTTTTTTGGGGTGTAGGGCCCCCTATTGAATGGCTGCATGTGTCAAGTTCATTTCACACTATGGTACCATTTGAACATATTATTGATTAATCTAAAAGGGCAAGATGATGGTTGTAGAAGAAATTCCCTCTCAGATCTTGTGTTTTCTCTTTATATATCATCCTCCAATGAGATTGATACACATATCCTTAAATTGGAAAGCTTTTCCTTGCATTTAGAATTCTTAAACTAATTTATGGATACCTGTTGTAGTCTCATTGGAGACTGATACAAGAGGAGGACAAAAGACTTGAGAGGAATGGCTTCGGACGTTGAATAGTTTGAGAGCAACCAAGCATTTGCATACGATATGCATTTAATGAGCCGAATTCTCTCAACTACTACAAAACATGACATTCGTGCATGGTACCCCACAATTATAACGATGTAGCCAAGCAATTCCTCTAAGATCTTCAGTCCATCTATTAGTCTCCAACAAGACTAAAGCACTTACCCTCCTGAATTTTTATGGTGCGATTATACCAACACTAATGCACCGCATCCCATCAGTACCCTCCCGAAATGCTAAGCTTTACCCCTCAGGTTTAAAATTCACAGGTACGTGCACCACTCTCATTGGATACTGATACGGGCAAGATTAAAAATCGGAGAAGAATCACTAGGGATGGCAATGGTTTGGTTTTGCAAAAAATCAAAACCAAACCGACAAGTTGACCATGAAAACCATAACCGAACTGTAACTGTTACGGTTTACTAATTTTAAAACCAAAACCATTTAATTTTCATATTATTGAAACCGTGACTGAACTGAGCCGTTTCACCTTTTTTGGAAGTTCAAATAAATTAAATTTTTTATTATTATGCCGTGTTTACACAGGGATGTGCTCATTAATGAAAAACTGTATCAAAGCTTGTCAGCCTCCTCTTCTCTAACACTATTCCATCTCTAAAATTTTTAACACTAATCGACTAGTGGGTTGTGCAATTGTGCAACTCAAACCTTATGCATATTATATGTAGTCGGTTCGGTTTTGGTTTGGTTTCCCCTTAAAATCGCAACCAAACTGAAACTGCATCAGTTTTTTCAGTTAAAAACCAAAACATAACCGAAACCAATTATTGAAGACCCAAACCTGATCCTAATAGGTTCGGTTCGGTTCGGTTTGTCGACTTTAACCGAACTGTTGCCATCCCTAAGAATCACTTTGACAATGTAGCAAGGATCCATAATAAAGTAAGTAGATGCAATAAAGAAACCCTTTTTACAAATTGATTTTTCATTTTGAAAACAAAAACTGAAATTGTATATGGAAAGAATAGTTTTTTATTTAATTTTAAAAAAATACCAAAAGAACCTTGGTTTATAGAAGTTGAAGATTCGGCTTTTAAGAAAAGGATATCTTTTTTTTTTTTTAGTTCTCAGTGTCATTTTTTATAATTTTGCTTTGGTTAATCTAATTTCCTCTTGTGTTGAACCCACATATACAACCAACTCAATCCAATCCAACCCATTTTCGCCACTAATCATTCTGGATTGAAAATACAAGTCACAAAAGATTCCATTTGAATAGTCTAAAAACAAGCAACCATTTGGACACTTTGTGCATTTGAATAGAGCGAACTACAAATCCCATCACAATTAATACAAAATTTGACATGCCTTGTACCATTCCGGAGTCCGGACAACTATAGCGATTGGAAAATTGAACTAACCACAGATAATTTTACAAAAGAATTCATTTGAGGAGCCTAACAACGACCAACCATTTGTACACTCTGCATTTGATTAAACTCAAGTACAAATCCCATCACAATTAAAACAAAATGTGGCTTGTCATGTACCATACCCCACAACTATAGCCACAACAAGGATTGATAGTACAGAAGCATTAGTTGCCGTTTGAAACCCTTTCGCAAAGATTTTTTTTCTTTTCCAATATAAAAATTTGAAATTTTGCTGGGCAAGGACAGTTTTCAAAAAAGATTTTTTAGATAAAAATAAAAGATTTTTTAGATAAAAATATCTAAAGATAGCCTAGGCTTATAGAAGCAGAAAATTCAGCTTTTGAAATTAACAAAATGTTCTTTAGAGTTCTTAGTGCAATTCTTGTAATTTAAAAAAAAAAATTCTTGTAATTTTACTTTTGGTTAATCTAATTTCATTTTCTATTGAACCATATTGAATCACAAGATTTTGAAAATCAAATATCTTTTGCAGACGACGTGGCTGCCAACATTCAGGCTATAATCTTACTATTGTAATTATGTAAACTTTCTCCCAATGTATAGCTATAAATACATGTTCTCTATTTTCTTTTCTTTACTCAATCCACATAAACGTGTAAACTTTTTTTTTTTATGTGGGCTCACATTAATTGTACTAGCGGGGTACACATAAAGGGTAGTTTTACATCAGCTCAGATTTTAAATGAATAGATAGGGTTTTGGCTATTTTAACTCTATATTAATTATGCCTTTACAATGAACATGTACAGTAAGCACTTTTTGGGAAAGTCATGCAAAGTTGTTGGCACGCTTCCGAATGGACCTATTCTCGTTATATATGGTATAGATTTTTTATTTTATAAAAACAAGTTGAATATATAGTTTATGATGATATTATGGTTGACCTAATATTATGTATGATCAATTTAATTGGGTTTAGTGCACCTTAATTATACAAGTATATTTTCTTTGTATTGGTTATGTACTATAAGTTGTATGTAGACTAGAAGACCATATTGGGTAAGGAGTCTTCATAGAATCCTATTCAAGATCGGTCAAAGACCCTAATGGAAGGACTATTATGTTATAAATAGGATAGGTCCCCTCTCCTCTCCTAGTTTTAACTGACAGAATATTACGTAATCTAACATCTCCCATCTGACAAAATCTGATAAAGAGGAGCAAGGAGAGGAAGAGCTAGTCCTAACCAATATTATTTTGCAAAAAATTAAAGAAATAAAAGCAACTATGTCTTTCATAGGTAAACCTATAAATCGTTTTAATTTATTCTAGATTTATGCATGTGGATAATAGATTGAAGCTAACAATTGGTATCAAAGCGAGTAATTCCATACTTAGATTTAGGATTTTCATAATTTAAAATAAATTAAAAAACCAGAAAAAACAGTGGTTTTTTCTCGAATTAGATTTGGCCAGATTTTAAAAGTTTGATTCACTGGATTTCAGCCATCCATCTTCTTGAGATTTAGTTCAATGTATTTTGCCCCATTATTCTTGACGTAAACATGCACGAGTTGAAGGTTTAATCTTGAACCCAAAAATATGAAAAAGTTTCAATTACATAAAATAACATCAAATTCATAAGTTTATTTCTCTTTGATTTCATAGAGAAGATTCTAGGACGTGTAAGTTTAATACTATGTGATTTAATTGCATGAAGTATAGAGATTTACAGGCGAACTAAAGTTAATTCGAAGCTAGGGTATCAGTTTCTCGAAAAACTGAAATTTCCAGATAATTTTGCGTCTGTTTAATCGAAACCCATCATGTTTTATGCCCTAAAACTTAGAAAAGATCTCAGGATCAAAACCCTGATAGAGGTAGCGGACGACCTCCAGCCGCATTAGCGTTTCCCCATGCGCATGTGCGGCATGTGTGGGCTCCTCCTAAATTGTCAAGCTTTTTCTTTGCATTTAAGATTCTTAACCTGTTGTAGTCTCATTGGAGACTAATACAAGAGGATGACAGAAGCTTTGAGAGGAATGGCTCCTAACGTTGAATAGTTTGAGAGCAACCGAGAATTTGCATACAATATGCATTTAATGAGACCAAATTATCTTGGCTAGCTAGTACAAAACGTGATATTCGTGCAAGGTACCCCACAATTATAACGACCGTAGCCAAGCAATTCCTCTAAGATCTTCAGTCCTCTTCTTCTATCAGTCTTCAATGAGACTAAAGCACGTACCCTCCCGAATTTCTAAGCTTTTCCTTGCATTTAAATTTCACAGGTACATGCACCACTTTCATTGGAGATTGATACAAGGGCAGGACTAAAGATTTGAGAAGAATCGCGCTCTGACAATTTTTATAAGGATCAACGATAGTGTTCGTAATACTAGATGCAATTAAGAAACCCCTTTTACAAATTTATTTTTCATTTAACTGAAATTGTATTTGGCAAGAATAGTTTTTAATTTGATTTTAAAAAGAATAATACAAGTAACCTCATATCTTACAAAAGAATCTCTCTGAATAGTCTAAAAACAACCAACCATTTGGTGAATTTGAATTGGCCGAGCTACTTCCTACCAAAAAAAGAAGACCGAACTAAAGACCGAACTACAAATCACATCACGAATAATACAAAATGTGATCATGTCCACCTAGTAACTATAGCGATTTGGAAGTAGAAGTCACCAAAGATAATGTTACAAAAGAATTCATTTTAATATGTAGCCTAAGAACGTCCAACCGTTTGTACACTCTGGATGTGATTAAAACTCAAGTACAAATCCCATCACAATTAAAACAAAATGTGGCATGTTACGTACCATACCCCACAACTATAGTGATGCAACAAGGATTGATAGTCAATATCTGGAGCCTAAAGGTATGCTCCCTCTGAGGTCTCAAGTTCGAACTCTCTCAGGCACAATCTCTTGGGGCTACCTGCATAAGGTTTATGGGCCTTGGACTTATCCGGGCCATGTGAGTTGCAGGGTCTTGCATGGGCCATCAGGGATTAGTCGGTTGAGCATAAGTGGGCCCAAATACCCTAAGTTCTGAAAAAAAAAACAAGGATTAATAGTAATGTACCATTAATTGTAGTTTGAAACTCTTTAACAAAGATTCTTTTTTCTTTTTTCAATATAAAAATTTGAAATTGTTTGGGCAAGGACAGTTTTCAAAAAGATTTTTTTTAACCAAAAAAAAAAAGAAAAAAGGAAAGTCTAAAAATAGTCTAGGCTTATAGATGCAGAAAATATTCAGCTTTTGAAATGCAAAATAATTCACATTTTATAGAAGTTTGTTATGGTTATTAAATAAAAATAGTTAACAAAATGAAGTTAATTTGAATAGCCTTCTATAACTAATTTCACTTTTGGTTAAACTAATTTCATTTTGGGTTGGAGTTGTTGGACTAAAATGAAGTTAATTTGAATAGTCTTCTATAACTCAATAATTCGAACCCATTTTCACTGCTAATCACTTTGGACCAAAAATAGGAGTTCACCACGAGTCTCATAGAAGAATTCATTTAAATATTTTGAGAATGACCAACCATATGGGCACTATTTGCATTCGATGAGAGCTACAAATCCTATCTCAACTCCTAGTGAATCGTCTAGTGAATCCAAAGTAATCACCCCTCTAAAAGCCCAATCTCTCCAGTGTGTTACGCAAAATTTCGACAGAATCCTTCGACGAAATTTCATTGACGTGCTACTTTTTCCCAGTTGCAGCACCACATCCATCGGCACCGAAATTGAAAATCACCCATAGCGAGGAAGCGTTTTTGGGACAGAGAAGCACTTCCTACGTCAAATAGGACCTAACCAACTTTGGGAGACTAACAAGCATAGCTAGCTATCTTTTAATTGGCCTGTAGATCAAATGCATGGGCATAATACAACCCATACAAAAGACAGTTCAATGAAGGCAACAAATGTTCAAATCTAGGTCGGTATCTCAATTTCGCAAAACATTTGCTCGGAGACTTGTTAAGCCCAGATGTCTGCAACATTTCCTTTTCTGCAACAAAAACCTGTGATTGATTGGTCCTTTGCAAAAGGAAGCTGTATTTTTTGAATACGTAACCAATCAGAGACTTGTATGAAATGTTGCAGAAAATAAGTACCAAGCAATGTCATTCATTTACCCATTGAATAAGCCAGAGAAGGATCAATTCCTGGGAAGCAGATTTGCCATGACCAAATTAATCAATTTTTTTTTCCAAAAACTGCGACAGAAGAATCAATGGATATTTAACCATTTCTTATTACGACAAACTAGGAACAAACAAAACTAGCAATGCTTGTATAATGCATTTGGTTTCCATGTTGATTGAGAATATAAACATGCAAAAGGCAAGGTTCACTCACAGCACCATTTCCAAAGCGATTTCTTGCCATTAGCAATTGTTTGAAATTTTTGTACCCTCTCCTCCTAGCTTGTTTGACATTAGCAATTGTATGAAATTTCACCTAATGTTGACCTCTTCGATCTCCCCATGATGGCTGCAGGCGGAATTAGAGGAAGATGAGGATGCAGCAGTCTCTCGCTTGTTATTTGATGATAAACTGGGGCCTTTGCCCTTGTTTTCATCTGGTTTCTACTGATGTATAATCTGCAACAGGTTTTGCAAGACCTAATGAAGAATATTGAAGGGACAGAAAAGAATCAACGGGAGTAAAATAGCCAAATTAATAGTTCCTCATAATTTTGGATGGAATATCAGAGAATCTTAACAAAATATAATAGACATAGCATTCAGCTCTATACTAATTGCATTTAAAATATGTCTTTTATAATTTATAAGCTGGCCTAGTTGCATTCAGCCCAACTTGGATTAGTAATTCAGAGACACTTGTTGCATCAAAATATCTTTTTACATACACAGGTATATTCAATTCATTGTTTCCATTCTGACAGATATTTCCTCATGGATTTTGGTTCATTTTGATAGATATTTCCTCATGTAAAGCAAAATCCATTCTATAATCAACCGGTTTAAATAACTAGCATTTGGAATAAAACATTGTACATACACCTTCGGGAACACAATAACTTGATCAAATACACAAATCCAATGCATGACTTTCTCTGGATCTCCCAGCTAGTGAGATCTCAAATTGCGGAGCACATTTATGTGCAAGGTAATTACTATTTGATATATCTACATAAATATTCACAATCACCAAAACATCTCTCTTAAGAAGCAAGGGAACAACAATTTGATCAATCTATTCATAATAAATGAAACCAAAAACAAACGTAAGACCAAGTAACTAATCTTAACTTCTATTAATCTAATTTATAGTACTTATAGTTTGAATTCAAATAAACATAAATGAAAGACAAACTGATACGATTTTTCTTAAAACTCACATAACATTTACATTTTTAGTTCAATCAAAATATTTGAAAAACATAAACAACACTTAAACTCACATAACATTTTAAATAAAATTATCATGTCAAGGATACCTTTATAAAATCATAACTTACTTTGTAATGCTACTTCAACCCTATTTTGAAGACCAAAACATTAAAATCTCAATAATTTAGTAGAAATAGCTATTATAGATCTCTAAAAGACCTTTATAATGTGCCAAATATCATCCAAGTGAAAACACATCATAAATTATAAACCTAAAAGAGAATAGAAACTTTCTTAGGAAGGGGCAGAGTCAAGGAAACACCATTTGGTGAGGTGGAGTGAGGTGTGTACTAGAATCAGCTCAGGAGATTTGAGATTAGGAAACATTCATCTTTAGAACTTAGCTCTATTGGGAAATTGGCTTTCGTGGTGAGCGGAAGAGAAAGGTTCTTTGCGACATTCAGTTATATCAAGTGAATTCTGCATACAAGGAAATGGACGAGACCTCAAGTCTACAGTGAGACCCAATTGAACTTGCCCTTCGAAAGAAATTTCGGCCCTCAAGCCTATTTTCAGCCCTCAGTTTCCTTTAAACTTCAGTTGGGATCCTCTCTCAGCTTTTGGCATGATGTTTATTGGGGAAACAAGCCCCTTTCACTTTGTTTCCCCTGATTATTGTGTATTTGTTGCCGTTGAATCCTCTAGTCTCTGAGATCCTGTCATGGCCATTTTCGGGTCTTAATTGGAGCCTCAAGTTTTAGTAGAGATTTCCACTTAGTAGAGTTAGACAATTTGGGTTTGCTACTAAAGAAGCTTAGTTCCATTGTTTCACAGCCCTCTCCCCCTAATGTTCGTTGTTGGCCCCTTTCATCAGATGGGCGTTTTCCTCTTTAAGTCATATTTCTCACATTTATGTCCATCCCCTAGTTTGCCAAATCCTGGCTTTCCCCCACCTTGCTTTGGTTAGCCCCAGTTCCTTCCAAAGTCAAAGCCTACATGTGGATGGTCTTCCCCAAATGTGTTTGTCAGTTGTGCATGAAGAGTGAGGAATCACTAGATCACATTCTCATACGCTGAATTTTCAGGCACTATATGGTCTTATATTTTTAATTTGATTGTGTAAGGTTTATTTTGTATTGGATTCAATTCCGTGTCAAAAAGGTTGTATTAAAGTGGTTAATGCTTTTGGGTAGGTTTTATGTGGTGTGGTTCAAACGGGGTTAAGGTCGGGGCAAAATTGGTAAAGTATCGACTAACGTTCGATGAACGTTCGACCGTTGGTGTTCCACAGACAAACCCGAGAGCAGCGTTCGCCTCACGTTCTCTGAACGTTCGACCGTTGGTGTTCCACAGAGAAACCAGAGAGCAGCGTTAGCCTAACGTTCTCTGAACGTTCGACCGTTGGTGTTCCACAGAGAAACCAGAGAGCAGCATTCACTGCACGTTCGACCGTTGAGGTTCCACAGAGAAACCCGAGAGTAGCGTTCGCTGAACGTTCTCTGGTCGTTCGAACGAGAAGAAGAAAAGTGAGTTGTTATATCGAGCGTTCGAGCCGCGTTCGCTGAGCGTTCGAACGTTCGTGAACAAACTTCTATTTTAGAAATCCGATCTTTTCTGATTTGTTTCCTTTTCGTTCCCTTATTTCTCCTAACCTATTTAAGGAGTGTCTAGCCTATTGTGAGGGTTACCCAAGACGTTTTAGAGAACCCTAAAAACGTGTGCAAGAGTGAGAGATCTTCTTCCTCTTTCATCTTCTTCTTTGAGCCATCAAAACCAGTCTTCTTTTTTCTTTTCTACCTTGGAGTTCCGGGTTGAAGAGTTTGCTCGTGGGAGTTCCTACGATTGTTGAGCGAGTTCGTTTGGCACTTCACTAAGGAGATATTCAGAGTTCTGAATCGTTGCAAGGATGCAAATCTGAAGAGTTCTTCAGATATTTACATTGTGAGTCAGAGTCATTGTTGGGTCGTCTGAACCACTATTGTAAGTCTTCTTCTTATAGTGATTTCCAGAGGTGGCACCTCGTAGCCCGGAGGGTTTTTCTCTTTGAGAGTTCTCTTAGAGTTTTCCCTTCGTCACCAAATTGCTTGTGTTGTATCTTCTCTATTTTGCAATTGTGTGTAATGAATTGATATTTGTTCAGACTTGTGCATGCCTATTAATTAATGTAACGCCCCGGATCCAGGTTACGTAAAATAACCGTAACTCGTACCCGAAGGTTAATTAAAATTCCACAGGATCAACAGAGTAAGGGAAAAACATGAAATAAAATAATATAAAGATTCAAATGCATGATATCAAGGTTCACTAAGTTTCCCAAACATATCCAAAAGTAATACAGGTTCATAATAAAAACTCACTAAAGTAAATAAAACCCACAACTAAGATCTACTCAATAAAGTAATCCTCCTCACGATACTCCGGATAGTCCACCGGATTATCAACCCCCACGGTATCGTCCTCGCCTAAATCTGAAAACAAAACAAAACAGTGAGATACGACGATCTCAGCAAGTAGCAATGCATGCACAAAATACAGTTATAACAGTTCTAAAACATGCACAAGTTATAATTAATTAAGTTACGATTAACCTCGGTTAATCAGACTAATCTCGGAAATACATCGACAATTACAAATTCGGAAAACATTATATATTGGGACTCGTGAAGTTTGTCTATTTTGTGTGGCTAAGCACTAGAGTTCCAGACAATCCAGTCTAACACTGCAACAGCTCGAACATCCAATATCATCGCCCTCATGGCGGAAAACTCAAGTGACCTCACCATCATGGTGGAAACGGAGTTGCTGCAGCGCTTCCCTCATGGAAGGCCTCTCCATCATGGAGGAAACGCATGAAGGAACCCCAGACTTAAATCCAAACAAAATATACAAATTCACTACAACTAGACTGTGGATCCACACTAAGTCTCACCCTTAGTACTAGGCAAAAGATATCGTATATCGAGTAAATTTATCTTAATAACCATGCTTATGATAAAAGAAGACATTTTGTAGTGAACAATATCAATTTCGGTTTCGTGTACTCATTAAAACCATCCAACAGAAATATTTCAGCATTTAATACTACTTTAGAAATACTCTTAATATCATTCCCCGGAATAAATGAACACGTGAAGAATTCATAAGTAAAACATTTCAGGTAACAATGAAATTCAGCAATATTAATGTAAGATTAAAACAATTCCATAATTCCTAAAACTTAGTCCTCCTAACTTAAGGTGCAGAATTTGTTTATTTCTTTACTAATTGAGTGTTAAACCACTCATGCTCAAAAACTTCTGCAGATCACCAACAGCAATGAAGTCCCATCGAACCAATATATATAAAAAGAAAATCTGATATGATAATTTCCCCTTTAAGTGCAAGAAATCAGGTTTTGCTCATTTTATCCATATATTCCCAACATACGTTTCTCCTTAATTTATTGTCTATAAGGAATTGCCATAGGTTTCTAATACGACGGAAAACCTTGATTTATCACTACGTAGCTCAGATACAGCAACTACAAAGTTAATATCATCATAAGTTTAAAGAGTCACCATATTTGCTGCAAACAATTACAATAGGTATTCTTATCAAGACTTTTTCATCAAAAATCCCAAATCCATACTAATATTTGAACTTCACTTGGAATCTATAACTCCAGGTGTTATTTTGATCTTCTGTAACCTCAATTGAATAGGTCTAAGAAGCTGGAAACCAGGTTACTCTCATGTATCAAACTGCTGTAAATTTCTTTACAAAAATGTATGGCTCTGATCTGCATCATCTGGTGCTAACCTGGTGAGGTTGGCGCCAGATCAAACCCCTAAGTGCCAAGTCGTTTTGAGTCTGGTGCTAACCTCTTTGAGGTTAGCGCCCAATAATGAAAGTTGTCGCCAAGAATATTAGCTGCACTCAGGCTGTGTAAATCCATTTCTTTCACACCAGTAACATCTTCCTATCTTCCAAACAATTCTAGTACAACACCTAGGATTTGATGAACATCAACATACCCCTTCGAAACCATTTCAAAACCAGATTATCATGGCTCATAGGTTAGACATCTTTTACTAATGAATTTCTGATTTCATTCGAACACAAATCTAATGTTTCTAATAATCACAAAACCCAAACAAAAACAGCAAATTTTCTTGAAGGTGCTACTTGCATAAAATACCATCTAACTGACCATCTTTAAACTACTGTAAAAGTATTCTAAACAGTCTTATTAAAGCAAAATATTAAACACCAAAAACAGAACCTGGAAAGGGTGTTTCGTTTAATCCAATTCTACCTTTCTATATGTTCATAAAACCCATGAAATCAGAAAATTATAAAAGATGCTACTTGCTGTTCCATTCTCCAGATTTTTCGGCAGGTTCTAGTTCTTCTTTTTGGAACCAAGTGCTTCCATTCTAAACATGTCTAGCATGATTAACAAGTGATAAATTAAACAACTAACATATCCAACCTCACCCAGATTTGGTCAAATCCATAAACCAACAGCACTCATAGAATAGAAGTTTAAAACATGAACAGAAACTGGGCGCTTGTTACATTCCAATCTAAGTTCTACATGGTCACAAACACAACGAAAAAAACATGATGTTTTGAAAGGCTACTTGCCTCTTGATTGCTGGAGTTCGTCCTTTGCAAAAACCAGCAATGATACCCAATGTTTTCCACGCCCAGAAGTCCTCACGAACTGGTTTAAAATCTGGGTTTTTTTTTTCTTTTGAACGATTTCCACTTTCTACTGAATAATATGTATTCTTCTTTCTTCTCCCACAGCAATGGGCGTCCTCCTCTTTCTTCTCCAGTAATGGGCGTCCTTCTTCTTTCTTCTCCCATAGCATCCGTTTGCTTTCTCCAACTTTGTAGCTATTGATAACGCCCGGAGAGAAAGCTTTTGTTACGTTCAGCAACAAAAAAAAAAACCATACGTTTTAAAAACTGTTTGTATGCTATTTTTTTTATCAAGTGTGGTGCCTTACCACCATATCACCTACACCAACAACCTATTCTCTTTTAATACTTAGATTTATCAAATTTTAAATGAAATATTAGTACCACTAATAGTTAACAAAATTATTACATATTACTTATTGAATATTAAAAATTGTATCCTAACTTGACTTACCTTAGTTTAGCTAAATCCAACCTTTAAGAAATTTACCAACTTGCCCTTGTGCATTGCTCACCTGAAAGTCCACCACATAAAGAAATAATTTATATTAATTATTTCTCAAAATAAATACCAAAAATTTCGGGGTTTTACAATTAAGAACTTGTTTTTAATTGATAGATTTTTTATTCCGCAATCGGTTTCACCTATTCACCCCCCTCTAGGTGATTTAGAGTCTAAACTGTGTTTATCAATTGGTATCGGAGCGAGTAACCAGATCCTTGACTCTGCTAGTCATGGACAAGTCTTCCACTGCCCCACCTTTCTTTGATGGCAGCAATTATGCCTACTGGAAAGTTAGAATGAGAGCCTATCTGAAGGTTATTGATGAAAAAGTTTGGGGAAGTGTTGAGAGAGGATGGAATCCTCCAACTGTGATTATAGATGGTGAGACAAAAACCAAAGATCCAGATAGCTATACTAGAGAAGAGTTAATTGATGTTAACTACAACTCTAAGGGTGTCAATGCACTTTTTAGTGCAATCTCTGCTGATGAATTCAAACGTGTGTCCACTTGTCAAACCAGCAAAGAAATCTGGGAAATTTTCCAAACCACTCATGAGGGAACTGTCCTAGTGAAAAATTCAAAATTACAAATGCTTATCACTAGGTTTGAAGAACTAAAAATGGGAGATGATGAATCCTTTGATTCCTTCTATGCAAAACTAAGTGATATTGTGAACTCTAGTTTTAATCTTGGTGAAAGAATTCCTTCAAATAGAGTGGTTAGAAAATTCCTTAGGTCTCTTCCTGAAAAATATAGACCCAAAGTGACTGCTATAGAAAAGAGTAAGGATATCAATGGTATTAGGGTTGAAGATCTCATAGGATCAATTCAAACTTATGAACTCACTCTTCCTCCTACTAAGAAAAATAAGTCAATAGCTCTCAAATCCAGTAAAGAAAAGGCTTATAATGATTCGAGTGAGGAATCCATGGGAGATGAAGATATTGCCCTGTTGGTGAAGAATTTTAGGAAAATGTTTAGAAAGAGGAAACCAAGGAGTGAGAATGAGAGATATAAATCCAAGGGGAGTTCTAGTGGTAGAGATCAAAAGTCAAGAATCAAATCTGAATCTAGGGAGTCCAAACATCCTAAGGACTCTAGGTTGCAAAAACTCCAACAAATTAGATGCCATGAGTGTCAGGGTTTTGGTCACATTAGGTCGGAGTGTCCTACATTTAAGAAGCTTCAAGGGAAAGCCATGAATGCCACTCTTTCTGATGAGAGTGCATCTGATAGGGATAGTGAGGACTCCAAAACAGAAGAAAGTCAAAATTACATGGCTTTCACCTCTATTGTTGGGAGTGGTGACTCAAGCAATTATGAAGACTTTCCACCAAGTGAGAAGGCAATTGATTCTCATTATGAGTCTGATGATGATGAGGAAAGCATTCAAGAGGCTTATGATAAATTGTTTAGGGAGTGTTTGAAAGCAAAGAAACAGTTGAAGTCAAATCTCAAAAGGCTAATGATGTAGAGCTCAAGAAATTAAGAAGATCTTCAAGCAAAATTTGAAGAGTCTACTTCTCGTCTAGGTGAACACAAATTGAAGATAGAATCCTTAGAATCTTAGAATAAGTCTCTTAAGGAAGAGCTTGAAAGAACCAAATCTCAACTCCAGAAATTCTTTACAGGGTCTGCAAATTTGGACAATATGCTAGGGATGAATTAGGAACAGATAAAAGGGGTTTAGGATACAAGGAAGTCTCAAATGATAATCCATCGTCTTCTAAGAACCAAGTTGTGAATACCAAAGGAAAGAATAGATCAAATTCTTCCAAGGGTAAGACAAACCAAGGTAGAAATCGTGGTAAAAAATCTAATTGGTCAAAACCTAGGGGTGTTCCAACCAAGAGTTCTAAATCTCAGAATTTTATCCCTACTTGTCATTATTGTGGTATTTCTGGACACATTAGACCAAATTGTTGGGACTTGAACCAAAACTCTAAGAGATCTTCACCTAGAAAACCTTAAGAGAATTTGTCTAAACAAGTGAAAGAACTTTCAAATCAAACAAAGCTCTTAAGTCAACAATTAACTTCAATGACCAAGAAAACCACTGAGCCTAAGCAAATCTGGGTTAAAAGAAGTGAATTAACTTGCCATGTAGTTCATGTTGCTTTGAAGGCTAGAAATAGTCTTATGTGGTATCTTGATAGTGCTTGCTTTCGTCACATGTGTGGTGACAAATCTTTGTTTAAATCTTTTGAAGATTATTCTTGTGGCACTGTTACTTTTGGTGATGGAAGCAAAGCTCCTATTGTAGGTAAGGGTATTATTGAAATTTCTGGTATGCCTACTTTGAGTGAAGTTCTATTTGTTGATGGTTTGAAAGCTAACTTGATTAGTATAAGTCAATTGTGTGACTCAAACATGGAAGTTAAATTTGCAAAAGATATATGTTTTGTGTTTGATGCTAATGGTTTGTGTGTGCTTCAAGGAGAAAGAACTCCGGATAACTGTTATGGTGTGATTCCTAATTCTCATGCTGTGTGTAACTCTTCCAAAGTTGATATGAATGAATTGTGGCATCAAAGGGTTGGTCATTTGAATTTTAAAAACTTGAATGAATTGTCCAAGCATGATTTTGTTAGAGACCTTCCTAAGCTTGCCAAAGTTGAACCAAATGTGTGTGGGCCATGTCAGTTGGGAAAGCAAACTAGATCTAGTCACAAAAAAATCTCTGAGTGTTTAACCAACAAACCTCTTGAATTGTTGCATATGGACCTTATGGGTCCGTCTAGGACTGAAAGTCTTGGTGGTAGGAGGTACATCTTGGTCATTGTGGATGACTTTTCTAGATTTACTTGGGTTGAGCTATTAAGAGAAAAATCTGAAGCAAGTGAATTGATTAAGTCTTTGTGTCGAAGACTTTCAAATGAAAAGGAGTCTAAGGTTGTTAGGATGAGGAGTGACCATGGGAAAGAGTTTGAGAACTCAATCCTTGAAAACTATTGTCTTGAAGAGGGAATTCATCGTGAGTTTTCTGCTCCTATCACTCCACAGCAAAATGGAGTAGTTGAGAGGAAAAACAGGGTTCTTTAAGAGATGGCAAGAGTCATGATACATGCCAAGGGTGTGACCATGTATTTCTGGGGAGAAGCTATTAACACAGCTTGCCATGTGATAAATAGGGTGTATTTAAGGCCTGGGAGTACTAAGACTCCTTATGAAATTTGTTATGGTAAAAAGCCCGCTGTCAAATACTTTCGTGTTTTTGGAAGTAAATGTTTTATTTTGAGAGATAGGGAGAATTTGGCTAAGTTTGATGCCAAGAGTGATGAAGGAATCTTCCTAGGTTACTCTAAGAATAGCAGGGCTTACTGTGTGTATAACTTACGTACACACATTGTTATGGAATCCATAAATGCGGTTGTGGATGAAGGGATTGAGAAGTCTCATGTTGAGGGGGAGACTAGTCTAGAAGTAGGGGAAAATGACTTGTCTGTTGAAAGTCAAAATCTTGAGTCATCTTCTTCAACTTCTGAAGAGGGTCCTTCTTTAAATCCAGGTCCTACAAAAGAACCTTCCTCTAGAGTGAAATTGAATCATCCCAAAGAGTTATTGATTGGTGATTTGAATGAAGGGATGAGACTTCGTAGGAAAGTCCTAAATCAGAGGTCATTTGCATCCTATGTCTCAACTTTTGAACCTAAGAAGGTAGAAGAAGCACTTGCTGATGAGTGTTGGATTAATGCCATGCATGATGAATTAAACCAATTCATTAGGAATGATGTGTGGTATCTTGTTCCTAGACCTGAAAAGTATAATGTTATTGGAACCAAATGGATTTTCAAGAATAAGTCAGATGAACATGGTACTATAGTGAGAAATAAGGCTAGGTTGGTTGCACAGGGATATACCCAAGTTGAGGATATTGATTTTGATGAAACTTTTGCCCCTGTAGCTAGACTTGAATCAATAAGGATTTTACTTGCTGTAGCTTGTCACTTGGGTTTTAAATTGCATCAAATGGATGTGAAAAGTGCTTTTTTGAATGGGATACTTCATGAAGAAGTATATGTTGAACAACCTAAGGGGTTTGTTGATCCAAAGTTCCCACATCATGTGTTTAGGCTTAAGAAAGATTTGTATGGGTTGAAACAAGCTCCTAGAGCTTGGTATGAGAGACTTACTGCTTATCTCTTAGATCACAAGTTCACAAGAGGAGGAATTGATAGAACCTTGTTCATTAGAAAGGATAAGAGCAGTTTCACTATTGCTCAAATTTATGTGGATGACATTGTTTTTGGTTCTCCAATTGACTCTCTTGCTTTAAGTTTTGCCAAAGCTATGCAACATGAATTTGAGATGAGTATGGTTGGAGAATTGAATTTTTTCTTAGGTCTCCAGATTTCTCAATCTATAGATGGGATTTTCATATCTCAATCTAAGTATGCTAAAGATCTTGTGAAGAGATTTGGGTTGGATAGCAAGAAACACACTAGAACCCCTATGAGCACTACCTTGAAACTTGATTCTGATTTATCTGGAAAGAGTGTAGACAACACTCTTTATAGAAGCATGATAGGTAGTCTTTTGTATCTTACAGCTAGTAGGCCTGATATTGCCTTTAGCGTAGGAGTGTGTGCTAGATTCCAAGCAAATCCTAGGGAGTCTCATTTGTCTGCCGTCAAACGTATCATACGATATGTTAACGGTACTGTTGATCATGGTATATGGTTCTCTAGAGACACTTTTGCAATTCTAGCAGGCTATTCTGATGCCGACTAGGCTGGAAATGCAGATGATAGGAAGAGCACAACTGGAGGTTGTTTCTATGTGGGGAACAATCTTGTGGCATGGATGAGCAAGAAGCAAAACTCTATTTCCTTGTCCACAGTTGAAGCTGAGTACATAGCAGCTGGTAGTGGTTGTACTCAATTGCTTTGGATGAAGCAAATGTTGAGTGGTTATGGGATTGAACAGGGAACTATTGTCTTGTATTGTGATAATACAAGTGGTATTAATATTTCCGAAAACCCTGTTCAGCACTCTCGAACCAAGCACATTGATATACGTCATCATTTTATTCGAGAGTTGGTTGAAGATCATGTAATATCTCTTGAACACATCCCATCTGAAAATCAATTAGCTGACCTCTTTACCAAACCTTTAGATGCTCTTAGGTTTGAGTTTCTTAGGAAAGCTATTGGTGTTGGTCCTCTTCATTAAGAAGGACTTTGTAGCATGCTTTAGGGTGTTCATGCATTTTTTTTTCTTTAGCATGCTTAGTTATTTTTTTTATTGTGCTTTTGTATTTGTTTTATTGTGTTTTTTGTTTTTTTGTATTGTGAGTTCTTGTCTTGACATGTGTCAACTATAGGATAAGTATAAGGTTTTGAAAATATATATCTTTTGGTTATATTTTTAGACCCTATAAACTCTTCAAAGATGATTTTTCAAATGTGATTTCAATAGTTTCTAATAATCTCACAATCATCTTGCTAAACTCTATTTGTGGTTTGTTTATCACATACACATACCAAATACACTTGAGGAAGCTTATTTTTTTATTTTCGGTGTCGTGTGGATAGGCAATCCTGAGTTTACTCTTGTCTATCTTAAGTTGAAAAGACCCTAGCATATGATCTTGTGTTAAAAAGAGATTTCTCCCTTTTGTTTAAAAAGAAAAAGTATATGAAAAGAACTTTGGGATGAAATGTATACCCCAGCAATATTGAGTTCAAAAAGAAAGAGAATCACAAGGAGTATAACCATGGCATAAGCTGTAAACTCAGATATTCTAAGGAACACTACTCTTTGTGCAAAAAGAATTGTAAGAAACAGGGGGAGAAAATTTCAAAAACTTGATGCTTAGGTCATGAAAAGGGCTCTTTTCAATTTTTAGAGAGGCTTGGGTACTATTGGATTTCTTGATAAATGGCCAACTCCTCTTCACCAAGCTCTCATATAGGCAAATCTTGTTGTATTTGGCTTTGCACATGCACACAAACACAATTGGAAATTTGGTTGAGTTGTTGTGTCATTATTTGGGAGTTTTGAAGGTAGATTTGTCCAAATCTGATTTTTTAGAGGAAAATGGTTCTCAAAATATGTCAAAAATTGAGTTTTCAAGAGTTTATACTTGATTTATAGTTGTGTGTATGTCTTGCATGTTTTTACATATGTTTAGAGTGTTTTTGGTTGAAAAGAGATGAGTTTTCTTGCTGAATTCTGGAAAATTTTCTGAACTGTTGATGAACGTTCGAACGGCCTATCGAACTTTAACAAACGTTGGTGATTTCTTCCCACGTACAGCGAACGCGTGTCGAACGTTGGTTTTAAAACAAATTTCTTGTTTAACGTTCGCCCCGTGTTCGCCGGACGTTCGAATGTTCATTTAAAAATCGGTTTTTAAAAAAGGTCGATTGCGAAAAAGGCATTAGGTTTTTTGAGCGAGAGTCATTCGAACGTCTAGCGATTTTAGGGTTTTTTCTTTTCAGTATCTCCTCTCTTTGATTCGTGCTTCCTCATCGTGATCCAAGGTATGTTTGTTAGTTTTCATTCATTATTTTTTGTTTTTCTCTCCATAGTCATCATCGGCTAGGTTTTCTAGGGTTTTCTTGTTCAATCTTTGATTACTTCATGATTTTTGGTTTGTTTGAGTTCAAATAAGTTTCAAAATGTTTTATTCTTCCTATATTGTTGATTTCAAGCCATTTTTTGGTCGATTGTGTTGATATTGCTGTTTTGATAGAAAACCCCCAAATCTGGGTTCGTTTTCTTCAACGTTCGCCGAACGGTCGAACGTTGCTCGATTGTGTTTGTTTTTTTTTGGTTTGATCAACCTAATTTGTTTTCTCTCATGCATTTTTTTCTTTCTTAGCATGTAGCTTAATTAGTGTGTTTTACATGTTATCTTAATCTAACATGTGGTTGGTTTGTTGTTCTTGTTGTTTTTTTTTTTTTTTGTTATTTTTCTTGGCTCTCTTCCATTCTTAGATGCCTAGGAAGAAATATTTGGGTACTAAAACTTCCAATAAGAAACCTAGGTATGATGAGTCCTTGTTTGTGGACAAGAGGGCTGCAAAAAATTTTGAGGAGTATTTTTGTGATAGGTCAGTTATCATAGAGAGAGAAGTGAAGTTTGCCACCCTTCCTGATGAGGTCTCAGACTGTTTTAAAGATGGGGGTTGGGATCCCATGTTTGGGAATTTTGTTCTCCCTTCAGTCGAGTTGGTTAGAGAGTTTTTCGCCAACATCCATGATGTTGATTTGGAAAATTCTGAATTCTCTACCTTTCTTCGTGGCACTCCTTTTAGAGTTGGACCCTCTGTGATTGCCTCGGTGTTTGGGCTTCCTAGGGTTTCGGATCCTCAGTTTCCTTACCCTCCTCCCACTCCGGATTTTCAGAATGAAGTGGTTGATACCTTGTTCCGTCTTGGTAGGGGGAATTGGGTGTTTAGGGGTGGTGCATTACAGGTTAAGTTCTTTGCGGCCGAAACCATTGTTATCTTTTGCATTCAAAGCCATAACCTGTTTCCTGTTGCTCACAAATCTTCTGTCTCGTTTGATAAATGTTTGTTTTTGTATGCTTTGAAAAAGCATCATACCATTGATTTACCATCCGTCATTTGCTCCAAAATTCTGGATGTTTTCTTTAACTCCAAGAAGACCTATGGTCTTCCTTATGGGTGTTTGATTGCCCGTTTGGTTTGTGCCTTGAATATCTCTTTTCCTCCTTTAGAGTTGTGTAAAGCTTCTAATCCCATTTCTGAATCAACTCTTAAGCAAAGCCGGGCTCATCTTTCCTCCACCCGGGCTCCTGCTCCTGATGATCCTCCTGAGGCTCAGCCTCCTACTTCTGTGCATAAGGAAATTGTGTCCCTCAGAGAGCAAAACTCCGAGATTCTCTCTTACTTGTAGAGGCATCATAAGGACATGGTTCTTCGGTTTGAGCGCCTTGAGCTTAAGCAATCTTCGTTGCAAACTTCGTTTGGAAAGCTCGAATCTGCTCTTGAAGGTTATTTTCGTCAAGATGATGAGGAGGAAGAAGAGGATGATGAAGCTCCTGCTCCTGCTCCTGCGGCTCCGGGTTCGAGTGGAGGTGGTGGCAGTGGAGTGGATGATGGTGCTGGGCCATCTCATTCTTAGTGCGCTCCCTTTGTCTTCCTGTGACAAAAAGGGGGAGTAGTGTAGTAGTTTGTATTTTCTGTGGTTGTATAAACTTCTATGTTTTGGATGTTGATTTGTTTATGTGTTGGTCATCATGAACATATTTTGATGTATTTTGTGTTGAATATTATGGTTAATTGTTCATGAATGTCAAAATGTACATAGCTCAAAGAAAATGAATGAGAAATTTGTTTTTGTGAAAATTTTGAGCTCATTCAATTATTTTTGGTTACTTGTTCTATTACCCTTGCTTTTCACGAGGTATTTTCATTTTTTTGATGTTTCAGGTACAGGTGATTAAATTTGGGGTTAATAGATTTAGGGGGAGGTCATGTCAAATTTTTTTTTTGTTTTTTTCTTGTTCAAATTGTTGCTTGGTGGTTCACAACAATTAGAATAAGCCTTGTTATTTTTTGTCACGGAATAGCCAAAGGGGGAGTTTGTAAGGTTTATTTTGTATTGGCTTCAATTCCGTGTCAAAAAGGTTGTATTAAAGTGGTTAATGCTTTTGGGTAGGTTTTATGTGGTGTGGTTCAAACGGGGTTAAGGTCGGGGCAAAATTGGTAAAGTATCGACTAACGTTCGATGAACGTTCGACCGTTGGTGTTCCACAGACAAACCCGAGAGCAGCGTTCGCCTCACGTTCTCTGAACGTTCGACCGTTGGTGTTCCATAGAGAAACCAGAGAGCAGCGTTCGCCTCACGTTCTCTGAACGTTCGACCGTTGGTGTTCCATAGAGAAACCAGAGAGCAGCGTTCGCCTAACGTTCTCTGAACGTTCGACCGTTGGTGTTCCACAGAGAAACCAGAGAGCAGCGTTCGCTTCACGTTCGCTGCACGTTCGACCGTTGAGGTTCCACAGAGAAACCCGAGAGTAGCGTTCGCTGAACGTTCTCTGGTCGTTCGAACGAGAAGAAGAAAAGTGAGTTGTTATATCGAACGTTCGAGCCGCGTTCGCTGAGCGTTCGAACGTTCGTGAACAAACTTCTATTTTAGAAATCCGATCTTTTCTGATTTGTTTCCTTTTCGTTCCCTTATTTCTCCTAACCTATTTAAGGAGTGTCTAGCCTATTGTGAGGGTTACCCAAGACGTTTTAGAGAACCCTAAAAACGTGTGCAAGAGTGAGAGATCTTCTTCCTCTTTCATCTTCTTCTTTGAGCCATCAAAACCAGTCTTCTTCTTTCTTTTCTACCTTGGAGTTCCGGGTTGAAGAGTTTGCTCGTGGGAGTTCCTACGATTGTTGAGCGAGTTCGTTTGGCACTTCACTAAGGAGATATTCAGAGTTCTGAATCGTTGCAAGGATGCAAATCTGAAGAGTTCTTCAGATATTTACATTGTGAGTCAGAGTCATTGTTGGGTCGTCTGAACCACTATTGTAAGTCTTCTTCTTATAGTGATTTCCAGAGGTGGCACCTCGTAGCCCGGAGGGTTTTTCTCTTTGAGAGTTCTCTTAGAGTTTTCCCTTCGTCACCAAATTGCTTGTGTTGTATCTTCTCTATTTTGCAATTGTGTGTAATGAATTGATATTTGTTCAGACTTGTGCATGCCTATTAATTAAGAACTTGTTTTTAATTGATAGATTTTTTATTCCGCAATCGGTTTCACCTATTCACCCCCTCTAGGTGATTTAGAGTCTAAACTGTGTTTATCAGATTGGATTGAAGCAGGTGTTCCCTAGAACTCCATCTGATTTGGCAAAACAGTGGCGGTTCCCTACATTGCAGACGAAAGGGAAAATTATGTACCATGCAGTTTTTTCTTTTTTTTTTTTTTTGCAAGGATTGCTGTATATGGTTAGCAAGAAATAAATGATTTTCCAAGGTGATGAAATTGAGGATTTTGGAGGATATTCTTTCCATGACTGTATCCTGGGTTTGTATCAAGGAAGAGTTTTAAGTCTTATGGAATTGAGGAGCTAATAACATATAGCAATAGTGCAAGCGACATTACATGGGCTGTACTACGTTCTGTTTTTGCCTTCATGTTTTTCTCCTAGACTGTTACTTAGGTTTCTTTTAATACACTCCCTCATTATTCACCAAAAAAAAAAAATACAGAGATTAGAATCCAAAGTCCAAGCATATTACATGCAACCATTGAACTAAAAATTGATAAAATATTCAACAACCACTACAAAAAAAAGTGCGATTCAGCGGTGGGAGATAGGAAACTTTTAGCAGCGGTCAACCAGTCGACTGCCGCTAGAAGTCCTTTTTTTTTAAATCTTATTCGACCGAATAGCGTGTTCCTGCGAAACCTAACGCAAAAAAGTCCGGCGCCCATTGTGCCTCTATCTCTCCCTCTCTCTTCAAATCCAAATTCGTCACTCTCACTCTCTCATCCTCATCTTTATAAAATCTCCTTTTTCTGCTTCCCGAACCCGCCGATAGCCCCAGACGATAGAAGAATCAAATTTTTTTCAGCATTCCTTGATCAAAAACTATTCAATGTTCGGAACCCTAACTTTTCTCACGGGAACCTCTCCTCAATTCTTGCCGGGAAACAACTTCTCTGGCGTAGGAGTCTCCACCTCCGGATCTCATAGTAAAATGCTTTCGCTGCGCGGAATCCCTCCGGAAATTGCAAGGTTCAAGCGATCGCAGGAACCGGTGCACGAGTCAAGTCGACGAAACCGGCGAACCTCTACCAGATACTTCGGATTACGCAAACGGTGTCCCGAATCGAGATCAAAACCGTGTACAAAAGTTTGGCAAAGGTTTATCACCCAGACACATCATCGCCATAATCCCCTTTTTTAGCAATTAAATGGGAACTGGATCCATTTTCAGTCTTGATCTGCTTGGCGTGACCATAGAAATTTACAATGAGGTCATTGATATTAATGCTCGATTCGAAGTTCAATCCCTTTTTTGCAATGGCTGCTCGTTTAATAAAAACCATATCCGGTGCATCCTCAGGGGAAGGCTCCACCCTATCGGCTGCCTCTTCTTCAACACCAAAAATGGAAAGCGGCAAAGCTCCTTGAGGCATCTCCCGACTTTTTTCAAGTTATATTTTCTTCACTTGGAAGAAAATTAATTGAACGGGTGGATCAGGGCAAATTTGATTTAATGGCCGAGGATCGTCGAACCCTAAGTCTCTTCTACATCAATTGCCTTCTTTTAGGAATTTTTTAGCTCCCATGTACTCACGGTCGTCACAAAATCTCGTCGGCTGATCTCTGTAAGATTCGTCTTCAATGCTTTCATGAATCCATTATTCATGAAATTTTTTCTCTTTCTTGTTTTCTTTTCTACGCTGTGTTTTTTTTTCCAATTAATCAAAAGGATTGCAAGATAGTGAGATCAAGGAGAAGAAAAACGCTTGTTATGCAGATATAGAAAGGTATTTTTAGTCTTTAGTTTTGCGGGAAAACGCCGTAACTAGAACATTTTGATGATTTTGTTTCTGCCTCGTGACGAAATAGTGGTTTTTGGGGTTGGCAATGCAAGTCATCGATGATAGCGAAGGAGAATTGTGCTTTGCGATGCCTCTCTCCATAGTGTTACGAGCTCATCTACGAAGGCGATCCGGTAAGATGGAATCTCATCACTTCTAGGGTTATATTTTACCCATCTTTGGGTATTTTATTAGTTTTCTTGTGCCTTGTTATTTGCTGTCTTTTAGCTGGAAGAAGGAGAAAAGGACTTCATCAGAAGCCAAGAGTACAAGTACTGTTTGTACAAGTAAGACACCATTTTGGTGCTTCTCGTGTTTCAATCCATATTTTTTGCTTCAAAATAATGTTGCTAGAAAACTCTTTGACTCTAGTGGGTATCTGACTTCTACTATGTTGAGACTAGGGCTGGCAACGGGTCGAATACGGTACGGATCTGTCATGATCCGAATCCGAATCCGAAAATAAAAATCCGATATCCGAATTCGATCCGAAATCCGACGGATCTTTTGTATGTGAATCCGAATTCGAAACCGAATTTATATACTGTATCTGAATTCGAAATTCGACCGAATAAATAACCGAAATCCGAATTCGATCCGAATTAGATCCGATTTGAATTTAAAACTCAAAAGTCAAGTTTAACTATTAAAGCAAATTTTAATTATCAAAACTAATGAGCCATATAAATATTAAAGCAATATATGAATAAGGATAGTTCAACTATGGTTTATACAAAGTTTACCAATGATTTAATGAAAAGTATATGTTGATTTCGGTTCGGATCTTTTTCGGATCGGATATGGACAAATTCGGATTCGGATCCGAATTCGGTCGGATCCGATATCCGTATTCGAACCACGGATCTATATTTTCGGATAGGATTCGGGATTTTCGGATCGGATTCGGGTCGGATTCGGATATATATATCCGAACCATTGCCAGCCCTAGTTGAGACCCAAATAAGAAGATTGGTGGTAGTTTCATTATTTGAGGTTTGGGCAAGCGCTTTTCACACTTTCACACGTCAAGCTGGGTTGGGTTGGCTGCATGTGTCATGGTTGTTGTCTGTTCATACATGAGATAGAATTATAATTCTTATAAGAATGGGATGCTATTGAGGGGAAATGGAGTAATAGGAAAGAGTGGTCAAAATTAAAGAGATATATGATGAATTCTCCACGTTTTAGCATCCAAGGCCTTATTTTCTTTAAAAATAAGTCTTTAAAGAAATTAAAGACATTTTTAGGAAGTTTTTATTATCTATTCTTGGAGATTGTAGTTAGAAATTGAGTATAAATTATTAAAAAAATCAAACGAGAATTCAGATATAGTTATTGTATACAGATGCAACTCCCTTATTTTGTACTACCTTTTTTTTTTCTTTTTTTGTTGCTGATTTACTTGTATAGAACTTGGACACTTTGTAAAGGGAAATTGCAGCTCCAACTGTATCAAGATCAAGCATTTTAAATTTCATTACATTGATGTGAACTCTAAAATTTCTTTTCAAGTTTTATGAAGGTTTTGAGAACTACATCTAATAAGGTCTTCTTGCTATATACCATTGTTATGCTCTGTTTTTGCTTTTGCTCTTTTTTGTACAGATATTTTCTGGGGTGGGTTTTCTTGTCCTATTTAAGTTACTTTGTTTCTTAAATATATGCTTTCCAGGTTGGTTGGATAGATCATAACTGTTTTGGATAGAGATGAAATGATTTGAATCTGGTTAGTTTGCGTGAGAACCTCTTACTTGTCTTTGATCCAAAAACAGGGTTCTTTGATATCATTGGGTTATAGGATCCTAACTACTGGTGAAAAAATTGACATTGAGGAACTGAAAGCCCATCTTTTACCTTCTGTTAGTTTGGGTGAGAACCTCTTACTTGTTTGATAATGTGATCAAATGTCATGCGCTTGTGTATTTTAAATTTGGTTGCATTTTAAGAGATATAAATAAGTTAATGTTGTAAAGTAGGAGATGGTGAAAGCATGTGGCCAGCCATTTATGAAAAAAGCTCGCATAAGACAGAAAAAGGTGGTCATTTTCTTGGTTTGTTTTTGTTTATAGTTTATTTAGTGGGGACTTGGTAGTTTTAAATCAGTTTGTGGTTATTTAAGGTGGTCATTTTCTTAGTTTGTTTGGTTATTTAAGGTCGTAATGACGTTGTCATTCATTACAACATGCATGAGAGAGAGAGAGAGAGAGAGAGAGAGAGAGAGAGAGAGAGAGAGAGAGAGAGAGAGAGAGAGTTGTAGTTTAGTGATTAGATTTGTGAGTACTACAGGCGGAATTGGTGTCAACTTCAAGTTCTGCAATTCAAAATTTCTTTATGCATACTTTCTCTGTATTGTTTATACTAGAAATTAGGCATTACTACAACAGATCTCCACAACATAGAAATGTGTGCTTTATTAAGAGCCTTTATATTTATCTTTGTTATGTGTTTTTCATTGTTGTTAGAAGTTCTAATTGATATTCATTGCCTCTGCACATTCATGATAAGAATTTATTCATTTTAATTTCAATTGTATGGATTTGTCTTAGTAGTGGAGCTTGAAGGTTTAAATTGTGGATTTCGAAGCATCAAATGGTCGTGAAACATGGGTTTTTTATTTTTTATTTTTTGTAAGGTTTGGAGATGGATTTTTTACCATCAAATGGTCATGAAACAGGTTTTTTTTTTTTTTTTTGGTAAGATTTGGTGATGGATTTTGAACCATCAAATGATCATGAAATAGGTTTTTAATTTATTTTTTTTGTAGGTTTGGATATAGATTTTGAACCATCAAATGGTCATGGGACAGGTTTGTTTTTGTTTTTTTTTGGGCCTATGTACTAATGTTGTAATGGAAGGTGAATGCAAATTTTTTTTTCTGTTTCCATTGAATATTGGCTGGACTGGACCAGACCGGACCGGCTGGGTGGGTGGGGGGCGAGCAAGGGCAAGGGCAGGGGCAGGGGCAGGGGCAGCTACAACGATTAGTAATATGCAGGGGTTTTTTAAAAAAAATACAAAAGCTTGGGGGTATGAGTAGGGGGTATTTTGAAAAAAAAAATAAATGGGCTTTAGTGGCGGGCCTGACCATTGCTGTATCCGTTGCTGAAACATTCAGCGACAGAGCAATCAGTGGTGGACATGTGTCGTGATGAGGTAGATTCAGTGGCGGGCTTTGCTGATTTAGCACCGGTCTCAGCCCACCGCTAAAAGCCCCCTATTTTGTAGTGCACGTCAAGCCCATACGAGTGTGAAGCAATAGTTTCTTATTTTGACCTACTAGTGCGCGAGAGATTAAAATATAGGAAATCAGCATCAGTGGAAATTACAAAATCAAGTTAAACTTTAAAAGAGTAAAAGGGTTAAGGACTATCAACAATGATTTTTCAAATGATAATTACGAAGCAGGAGTAATCACATAACTGACAAAAAGATATAATACCTCAATTTGGTGCCGAAGAAATTGTTCTTGAGCTTCTATGTTAGGAGCCAGTATATTATCATTGCCTACTCTTAGTCCACCACGGGAATTGCCACCAAGTGTCCGAAAAGGGATAAAGGCGCTATGTGAAACCTAAGGAGAAGTGAAGTTAGCTAGGGAGTCCGCCTGCGAATGCAAACTGGTGGTGTTGTCTCCTAGAAGCATCTCTTTCTCCACCTGAATCACTGTTGAATGAATCTGCAAGGCATATGCGTCTGAGGAAGTAAAGCATATCCTGAGGACCTGAAATGCAAAGTAACACAAACTAGATGAATTATATTTATTTAAGGGATAGTAATTTTGCATGAAATCATTAGATGTTTACCAATGCTAAAGTTTTGTTCAATAGAAGACTGATTCATTTACCAACCAATCCAAAAAGATGAAAAACGATGGTTCCCATCGCCTCAACGATCATTGCAAATAAAAATTGTTCATAAGCAAGATTTGCAAAATAAGCCAAATGACAACCACCTCACAATGTCTCAATGATGAAATACTTGAAAATAATCAACTCAATTCAACTATTCAGCCCTGTCATTCCAGCAAAGCTTCCATGGTACCAACTACAAGCAAACTCCTTTGCAAATCAGCAGTATCTTTGGGTTGGGCTGTATCATCTACAACAAAGATACTCTATACAACCATACACCAAGACACACAAGTGTGGGGCCCACCAAGTGAATATCTTGTGGGCCACACACCTGTGTCTTCCTTGGTGATCTGAAACTCCTGTGCAAATCAGCAGTATCTTTGGGTTGGGCTGTATCATCTACAACAAAGATACTCCATACAACCATACACCAAGACACACAAGTGTGGGGCCCACCAAGTGAATATCTTGTGGGCCACACACCTGTGTCTTCCTTGGTGATCTGATTGCTCTGATGCGGCATTCTCATGGCCCCTGCATTGGAAGGATTTCCTTTTCTTTGTTGGAAATGGAGGGTTTGGTCAGACTCTGTATAGTTGACAGTTGGTTCTTCCCTTCTGTTTTCTAGCTTCTTACTACCATTTAGGGGTTTCCTCTGTGTCCCTCCGACTGTGCCTCCTATGATCAATCCGAACTTGATTCCTCCTTCGACCCTGTCAGAGATTTGGACTAGTGAGCTGAAGCTTGTCTCATATTGGCCAATTAGATGGGAATAGTAGGGTTAGCCTAAGGTTGAGATGAAGATGGTGGCCATCTCTTCCTCAGTCAATGGTGGTTGCACTAGCATGGCTAGTTCCCTCCATTTACGAGCGTAGTCCCTGATCGATTCAATATTCTTTTTTGACAATCTCATCAATTCCATTGGTGTTAGCAGGACTTCAGAATTAAATTTGAACTGCTCCATGAAGAGGCGTGCTAGATCTGGCCACTTGCAAATTTGAATAGGGTCAAGGGTGGAAAACCAACGATGTGCTTGCCCTATTAGGGACCTTTGATAGAATTGAATCATCAGTCTCTCATCTCAAGTATATCCTACCATAGCTCCGCAGTATGATATTAGATGAGCTATGGGGCATCTGGTACCATCAAATTTCTCAAAATCTAGGCATTTAAACTTTGGTGGGAGCTAGACATTAGAAAAGAAACAAAGGTTATCAACTTTCATTTCCCTTTGGGCCGATCCTCTGCTTATACTACGAATTTGTTCTTTGAGGTCATTGATGAATTTGGTCACTCCTGGAGGGATGCGTTGGTGGGCCCTTTAGAATAGGACTACCAACGCCTTTGTTCATCTTGTGTCCATCTTTTTATATGCCTCACCTACTTGCAATTTTGTTTTTATTTAATATAAAAGAGTAACGATAAATGAATCTTTTTTGGTATCTTCTTCATTGTTCTTCAAATAAACCTAGAGTATTATTATACTTTATTTCTTTTTCGGTAAACATTATTATCCTTTATTTCTGTTAATGTTTGCTTTTAATAAAGCTATTAATTGTCATCATCCGGTGTCGTATATGAGGTGTTAGGTGCTATGATCTTTCCACAATCATATTTTATTCCAAAAGAAAATTTAAAAGTTCCCTTTCAGGTTACGTTGCCTTGTAATTAGGGATGTTGACCAGTCAAATACACTAAAAATTAATACTAAAAACATTTAATAAAATTAATGAATGTAATTAAAAAATATATATATTGTAACATCTTCGGATTAAATAAATTATGCTGAAATATTCGGATTCCAGAAAATATACTAAAATAAACGATGTTGACATATTTGGATTCGAGAAAATGAATGTACTAAAATATATATTGATGGCATTATTATTATTTAGTATAATTAAGTAGTTGTCATACTTAATATAATTTAGTATATATATTATTATACTTAAAATGCACTTATATAGATATATCATTTATTATTATTAAGTATCAAAACTGTATTATGTATGTATGTATGCATCTTTGTAATATGCTTTTGAAACATCCCAGTTTCTGAAATTTCAACCACCACCACCACATCCACAACTGCCACCACAACAACTTCCAAGACCACCGCCACAACCACCACCTTCATCAGCACATCCAGGACCACCTCAACCACTGCCATCACCAACTCTGCCACCACTTTTATAACCACCACCACAATAACCAGCACCTCTAACACCATCATCATCACCACCATCATCACATGAATCCACAATCAACATCATCACAACCACTATCATTAACATTAATTACTGCCATATAACCATAGCTAACAGAAATTATAAATATAAATTATTGTAAAAACTTTATCAAACACATTTTTGCTGATTTTTAAAGTCATAATTGATTTTAACTAAATGTTACCAAATGGTTTTCAAGTTGTTTTAATAAAAATTGTTACCAAACAGCCTGTCGTTTAGCTTTCTTATAACTTGCTTTTACGTAGGCGTTTTGTTCTGTTTCTGTTTATTTTTACTTATTTTTATTTGAATGATCTACTTATCCTCATTTAATAACTTATAATTATTTTTTTTTTCTATATAAATTTTGTTGATTGTGACACAGTTGATTTCCTTTATGGCGAGAGCTTTTACGGCGAAGTCTACTGCGTCAAGCTCCTCTTGACACGTGGACACGGTGGTCTCATGAGCGGCACGCGAGACAACTAACACTCAGCCCCTTATCCTTTTACCCAGCCGGCTAAATTCCCCAGCCCGGGTGATTTAAGCCCCTATTATTTTGAAATTTAAATTTCAAAACCAGACAAAGAGGAACCCTTAGAAAAGCCATTCTTCATTCTTCACGAGAAACCTTTCTTCGTCTCTGCGAAGATCAAGAAGAAGAGGAAGAGCAACAAAGAGGAAAAAGACAACCCAAGCAGAAGACCAGCTCTAACATCTCACCACCTGGTTCTTCTATCAATGCTTGATTGATTCCCAATTGCTGTCAAAATAAAAAACAATAAATCAACAAGTTCAATAAACTTGCTAACCAGATAACCACCTTTTGCAGTTTCTCATACATGCTTCAACAGACATCTACAATAACAGAGCTATGAATTATTCAATTTACTACATAACACGATTCGTCAAAGCCCAAGCCAATATCCGATGATCAATCCCGCCGCTACAAACGAACTCAAAGTCATCTACTGTTGAAATTACTACCGATTTGGCCATTAAAGATCTAATAAGATGTGCCATCGCATTGTGCAATGTGGATTCAAGAATAAAAAAAACAAGATAAAAGGGGAAAAAGGAGTGGGGATTAAATTAGCGTACCAGGATTTGCAAAAAGCAGAGATAGAAGAAGGGTTCAAATGTATTCTGCAAGAACAAAAAATATCTCCTTCTGGGAAAACTTCGGCCCCTAAAATCAGGTCTGCCGCTAATCCACCATGAAGCAACTATTCTTAGCCAAATGTCTTCTGCAAAAAATGCTTGCAGCAACAGAAAACGGAGTGGCGCGAAATCATTTGGCAAGCATGGCGCCATTGCTGAAAGCCTGAAACGAATAGATGAACCTGGGGGCTGGGGAACTGAGCCGGCTGGTTTTTCGGGGCGGGTGAAAGAATAAGGGGTTGAGCTTTAGTCGTCTCACGTGCCGCTCACGAGATTGCTGTGTCCACACGTCAAGAGGAGCTTGACCCAATAGATGACGCTGTAAAAGCTCTCGCCGTAGAAGAAATCGGTTCATTTTGAGAGGTCAAGTCTTCGATATTATGTATGAGGAAAGGTTTCATTGGCCATTGCACCAAAGTTCCTTTTTGAACAGATTTGAAACTTTTATTTAATTTTCTTTCTTCGATGTTTAGAAATTCATTAATCCGCCAAAAAGTGTTTACTTCCTGATTCTCTTATCCAGTTGAAATTTCAAGGTTTTTTTTATCGCCTTAATGACTTTCTCATCCTTATTTAATTTAATGTGTTGATTATATAAAGGATTAATGATATTGACATGACTATTCTTCGCTTTCTCCTTCATGTTCTTCAACCAACCAAAATTTTGAATTTTATTATTTTTTTCATGCATCGATATGTAGTGGGCTAAATGTCTCTTGGACAATTGCCTATTTGATCTATTATAACCAAAGATGAAATATATGCCAAATTTGTGTATGAAGCTTTACCGTTGGACTAACAAATCTTACATGGAATGGCCGATCAGGTCTAGTTCTTATATCATTATGTAATGCCCCAGTTTCATGAGCAAGAATATTGTTTGTTTTAGCCTATTAGGCCTCATGGTCTTGCTTTTGGGTTTTACCCCAAAAGGACTCGTCGTTTGAGGGAGTTACAAGACTATATATATATAAAACTTCACTTCCTTCTTCTTGAGCAATGTGGATTTCGAGACCTCACACAGATTTCAAAAAATCTCTCCCAAATCTTGCTTATTTAGAAACATTTTATTCTTTTTTCTTTGTAGTCACTTTTAAATATCTGTGCTTTTTCTTTCAAGCAAAAAAAAAAAAAAAATCAAAGAGAAATTTGGTTTTCTATTTTTATTCTGCCTCCAAGCAAGAACCATAATACAAAATTTTATTTCCAATGTTATTCCATGTGATGTAATGTCTTGAATTTAACAAACCGGAAAGTTCATTAGGTGGGGCCACAAAGCTTTGTGAGTAGTATATAAGGGGCCACAAAGTTTTGGGAGTATTATATAAGCGGGAAATTAGGTCCTTCAGTGCGTGTTGCATTTTGTTGTTTTGACAAAGGTTTAGGTTTTCTGAGAGAGTAGTGATGGCGCTCAGAAGATCCTATTGTATTTACCTAGCTAGCTTGTTCTCTAATAGAATAACTTCACACTAAATGCCCGTGGGCATAGGCATTTAAGGCCAAACCATGTAAATTTGTGTCTCCATATTCTTTGTTTTGTTTTACTGCTGTTTTGTTCTAGGCATTTTTACTTGGCGACTATAGCCAATGCCATGTAGCCAGGCACAAACATTTTTCAGGTCTGTGCTAGCCATGTAGGTCCATGTGGCTGCATGGCATTGGCTACAGTTGGACCATTTTAAAGATGGTCCAATCGTAGATGATTCAAATCTTGAATGATATTGACCTTTTTTCAATTTCTTCTTTGTGTTATTCAACTAACCAAAATTTTGAATTTTATTAGGACTGAAAAATGGGATTAAAATATCAGTAGGAGCAATAATTGGCTATTTTGATCTATTATAACCAAGGATGAAAGATGTGTACAAGTTCGTCGTATGAAGCTAGCGGGCACACCCATGCTTTACCATTGGACCAACATATCTTTCATGGAGTAGCTCCACCATGTTTACCTTTATTGTTATATAGTCCAAAAAAAAGAAAAGAAAAAATTATACCCTTTTCACAAATCTCTGTGCTTCTTCCAACCAACAAAACTATGGAGAAATTTGATTTTCTGTTTGTATATTGCCTCCCAAGTCAAAAAAAAAAAAAAAAAAAACCACAAGAGAAATTTGAGTTTCCCAATGCTGGCCTTGTGATGTAGATGTGTTGAATTTAACGATGGGGTCACGAAATTTTGGCGGTCGAAAAGGGGACTGTACTGCTCCTATCTATAATTTTATTTATAGCTTCGAAGTAGGTAGGAAATTACTGATCTCTCTTGTAGAATAACTTCACCTTGTACATACACCCGTGAATGTAGGCATTTAAGGCGAAACCACGTACATTTGTATCAATCTCCGTCTTGTTCTTTGTTTCCGTTTCATTACCCTTCTCTTCAGGATATATATTGATCTATTTCTTACAGCAGTTTAGCCATTTCTTATGATCTATGGGTCCAACGGTCATCTGTTTCCCAACAGGCCCTCTCTCTTACCCCTTTTGCATATAAAGTGAATGGTTAACATGGGTCTATATATTGGTTATGGATGTGACCACTTTACTAGAGGTGAGAAGTTTGACCTAGAGCCATCAGAGCCAACTAATAATGGACTCCGAAAAAGTAGGGATTAGTTCACTCAACCCCATTTACAAGTAAGCAAATCTTCTGCTACGCAGAAGTTTACTCGACATCTGGCAAACCTTTAACAGGTTAACCAACTATGGTTAACCTGTTACTTGACTCATAACCCACTGGAGAGCCCCTCTCCGAACCCCTCTCCAAACAGATTCAAAATTTAAATTAAAAGCTGCTGCATAGGCAGAACGTCATGTCTCTATCCAAATATCTTTGTTGCATCTTCTATCTCCTCTCCTCTCATCACCGAAAGCGAATCTCATTCGAAGATGGAGTGTGTGGACATCTATTTCTTCAAGCTCGCGATTTTTGATCGAATGCGGCTCTGAATGCCCTCGCTAGGGCTTCTGAGGAGAAAATCCCTAATCTCGTTCTCTACAATTATCCCTTCTTTTCTGGAGCTTTTTCTGCCCTATTCGCTCATCTTTACCATTCGCATCTGAACCTTCCATTTTTTGCTACCGGAAGAAGGAAATCAAAGGCAAAGATATGGACAAACCGGCTATGCTCTTCAGAAGATAAAACACATGGAGAAGAAGAAAGCCAACAAAAAAAAAAAAAGAAAAGAAAAAGAAAAGGGAAAGAAAGCAATATACGAATCTTGAATCTGCCGTAGTCACTTCATGGCAAATCTTCTTCTAAACTCTTGTGTTTTGGCGTTTTTCTTATGAAATTTATGAACTTTGTCTTGTTTCATGGTTGGGGGTATCGTTAGAAGCTGCAGAAGTTACTTTCTTCACTTTCTAATTTATTTTCTTCTCTTTATCTTTTTTAAGATTTAGCGTAACTTTTCAGCGAGCAAAATTTACGACAGCAAGAGTGAGAGGACAATGATTCATATCAGACATTAATTGAAATCTATAAGGACCTGGTCAAACATACTAAATTAATGCTAGTAAGACTTTGACCAAGACTATGAGTCCTCAATATTACAAATTTCTATTGGTTGTGTACGGTTGTATTTGTAGATGCATACACACCGTATCATATTTATCATATTGAGATTGAAAGGAAATCAATGGCTAAGATCTATTCTCTTTTAATGAAGGGAATTAGGGTTGAATTAAGAAGGGGAAGAGTCCCAATAACCTATTTTCGTTTTTGGGAGAATCCAGCCATTTTGGGGAAGGGTTTGAGAAGAAAAGTGCTAAAGAACCTTGGATTTGTTGCTTTTGATCAAAGCTTTATTGAAGGTAAGTGGTTTTAATCCATTCTCTATGCTTTTAATGCTTAATTTCTCTTGTTATCATCATTGATTTGTTGTTGTATGAATCTGAATATTTTTGAAAAAAAAAAGCTCTTGAATGTGTTAGCATAAATCTGAAGGAAGACTATGATATTTTTATGATTTTGGTACAATGGATGTAGGTGGATATGTGATTTTGCATATGAGAGATCGAGCAATCGAAAAATTGGATGGTTGATAACTATTCTGTTGGTTGAACTGAATTTAAATTATTCTAGTAATTCATTGTGATTTTGTTGGGGTTGAACTCAACTGTAAATACTTAATCCATCGTCATGTTAACATTGGGTTGAACATATTCTTATTTAATTGTTCTGGGTCAACTTGTTTTCAATTATTCGTGTTACTTGATGCAAAGTTTTAGAGAATGAACTAGATTTCAATTAGTTTTGGTTGCTGAGAGTCGGTTTTGAGTTGAACTCATTCCAAGTAATTATTCTGGTTATTCTTTTGAAGTTAAACTTTATTGTAATTACTTTCCTCTTGAACTTTTTGGTTGAACCTAATTTTTGATTACTTTACTTTTCATTCGTCTAATTATTCTGGTTATTCTTTTATTCTGGTTATTCTTTTGAAGTTAAACTTTATTGTAATGACTTTCCTCTTGAACTTTTTGGTTGAACCTAATTTTTGATTACTTTACTTTTCATTCGTCTGTAACTTTTGGACGAATCTGATTTTAATTAATTTACTTTTCATTCGTAGGCAACTTTTTGGTTGAACCTCCTTTTTAATTATCTTACTTTTCATCCATGTTAAGAACCTGATTTTTAATTATTTTGTTTTTCATCCGTGTGTTGTGAGTAATGGTGAGATTTCTGTGAGATTACGGAATGACATGGAAAGACTGTGTTGTGAACTTTGTGATATTTTATTTTGAAATCTGTTTCTTGAGATGAGTGTACTGCTAGTGGTAAAACTGCTAGTTCAGTACCCAGTAAGAGTATTGCTGGGATGAATTTGTACTGCTAGTTAGCACACTATTTCAGTACCCATCGTGAATAAACATTGGGGGATTTATGAATTTGTGTTGCTAGTTAGCACACTAGTTTAATACCCACCGTGAATAAACGTTGGGGGATTTATGAGATTGTACTGCTAGTTAAAATACTAGTTCAGTACCCACCGTGAATAAACGTTGGGAGATTTATGATGATTGTACTGCTAGTTGAGATACTAGTTCAGTACCCAGTTGAGAATACTTGCGGGATAGTATTTGATATACTTCTAGTATTTGCCACATACTAGTTAAGTATCCACAAGGATTACCGATGGGAAGATTGTACTCCTAGGACATTACCTAGTTGAGTACCCAGTGAGGGACGCCTACTGGGATATAGATATTGATGAGTACTCCTGGCATATAAGCTGGTATGAGTACCCGGTGTGACTTCGGGTCTACTGGGAAATGTGGCTATGTGATACTCGTAGTGTAAATTACTAGTCAGAGTACCCAGTGACCGAATGGTCTATTGGGAAGTTGAGATCTGGCATTTTGATCTTATTGTGGGGTTGGTTTAATAAATCATTTAAATCTTTATTTTTGTTTATTGTTATTGTTATTATTGGTTATTAGGTAAATGGTTCAATTTCATGGTGAATTTCATTCTTAATATATTCTATTAAATTCTTTTGATGTTAATTGTTAAATTAATCGTTGATTTGATAGAGAGCATGATCCCTTATATTCAAGATTTATGTATATGCTATATATATTGATTATAAATGAATATAGGAAACACATGCATGAGTATAGTTTATTAGATATATATACATATATATATATATATATAATATTGATTGTATTTATATTAAGTAAAGTGGAAATTCAGCATGTAATCATATGAGTGCATTAACTCCACTTATTGAGTTCATGTAAACTCACCCCTTACTATTTTACAGGAAACTATCGTAATCGTGGAGACGAGAAGAAATGAGAAGTTATTGAATTTATGATGTTTAGTGAATCTTATGAACATGTACTATTTAGGATTTGAACTTTTGGTGTTATGTTTGGTTTCATGTAATAGCTAAGTGGTTTGGCCTTTTATCAAGATTGTTTTTAGATTCCGCTATGACTCTGATAATTAAGTTTATTAATGAGAATTTCATGTTTCGAGACGAAATTAATTCATAGGTTGTATTCGCTTACGAGCAAGGTCACGTCCGGACCCACGTGTGTATAGTTGTACACGATGTGTGGTTTCAGGGCGTGACAAAATCAGACACAGGGTTTTGAGAGATAAGCGAGTAAAGAAAAAGGAGTGAGCGGGAAGATTGGGTAGAGCATCGAATGCAGGCTGGGGAACAAACAGATGCAGTGATATACGCAGGAGAGTTAGGTGCTAGGTCAGAAAATTAATGTTCTTTGTCTTCACCATCAATGTTCTTCTCTGAGAAGACAAGTTAGAAAAGAAAAGAAATAGAAACTTTCTTATGTGCAGTTCAGCCTTTTTGTATTTTGTATCTTTAATCTCTCTTGCTCTTTGTGTGTGTGTCTCTCTCTCTCTCTCTCTCTCTCTCTCTCTCTCTCTCTCTCTCTCTCTCTCTCTCTCTCTCTCTCTCTCTCTCGCTCAAGTGTTCGTTGGAACGAAGAAACAGTTTTCAAGAATTTCAAAAGTTTAAAGAAAGCAAGGTTCCTCTACAGAGACCCAAGGTTCCTCTGCAATCGAAAAAGAGTCCGAAGGTTCCTCTCTGCAATTGAAAATTTGGAAGACGCGGGAAAGACAAAATGTTTTAATCGGGGTAAGAGTCTGCCGGAAAAGTGTTTTTATTTGCCGGTAAGATGAATCGGCAGATATTGCAAACCATGGTTAGCAGCGACCCGGGTAAAGGTATAATCGGGTTTGCTGTGGACCCGACCTGCCAGATGTCTTCCCCACGTTAACGTAGTAACGTGTAGAGTAAACTTCTGCGTAGCAGAAGATTTGCTTCCCATTTACAAGAGTCGACTCTTGAAGGTTCAATGTGGATTTTGAGACCTCACACATAGATTTAAAAAAATTGCTCCCAAATCTTGCATCTTTAGAAACCTTTTCTTCTTTTTTCTTTGTAGTCACTTTTAAATATCTATGCTTTTTTTTCCAAGCAACAAAATTAGAGAGAAATTTGATTTTCTATTTTTATTCTGTCTCCAAGCAAAAACCATAACACAAAATTTTATTTACAATGTTGTTCCCTGTGATGTAATGTCTTGAATTTAACAAACCGAAAGGTTCATTAGTTGGGGCCACAAAGTTTTGGCAGTATTATATAAGGGGGAAATTAGGTCGTCCTTTTCAGTGCGTGTTGCATTTCGTTGTTTTGATAAAGGTTTAGGTTTTCTGATAGAGTAGTGATGGCGCTCAGAAGATCCTATTGTATTTGCCTAGCTTGTTCTCTAATAGAATAACTTCACAGTAAATGCCCATGGGTATAGCCATTTAAGGCCAGACCATGTAAATTTGTCTCTCCATATTTTCTGTTTTGTTTTATTACTGTTTTGTTCTAGGCATTTTTACTTGGCGACCGTAGCAAATTAAAAAGGATCTATCTCTCCTTGTTCTTTGTTTCCGTTTCATTACTGTTCTATAGGCCTTCTCTTTGATATCTTTTGCATATAAAGTGAACGGCTAACACGGGTCTATAGGACGTGACCACTTTATGAGAGGTGAAGAAGTTTGATCTGGAGCCATCAGAGCCAACTAATAGACTCTGAACAAGTAGAGAGTAAATCAGTTATAACAAAGCATCTGAACCCCAGTTTTTTTTATTACATACAGATCAGGAAAAGAGAAGCGCTCCATTAATAATGCTTGGCCATTTACAGGAGTCAACTCTTGAAGGTTCAATAGAAGGACTCCAGAAATTAAGACAAGTAAACATATATAGATGCTTCTAACTAGCTAGCCAACCCAGATTTACAGACTTTGAGAACTAGAAAGATACAGCAACCATAAATATATAAGAACTAATACTGCAATTAAGTTTATTTCACTCAACCCCATTAATTACACTTAATTTATTTCCACGGAGGAATCTGCATCTCTAACCTGATTCGCCTGGTGCTCAACATCTGCAGCTCGATCTTGTCCATGATTTAATCTGGTGAACTTGCCGCCCAACAATTTTATGGCAAATTTCCCCAACAAATTTACCAAGTAATGCAGTAGTTTCCACCCTAACACACAAGTGACAGTGCCGAGAATTGGAAAAACATAGCCGAAAAGAAAGAATATTCGACCGTGTCCTTGTGGTGCTATGCTCCGCATTGAATGGCCGTAATTAGCCACCATGGACACTAGGGCGATTACCAGCACAACTTGCAGAGGGAAACCCACTGTGAGTATCACCATCATTACAAGAGACATGCATGTAAAACCCCAAAGAGTTGATAAATAAGTAGAAAAAAAATTGGATGTCTTGAACGCTTAGACCAAGGATGTTAAAATGATGGTGTTTGAATTTGTGCTGCCATTTACCGGCGGGAGGGGTGATCCCCGTCTGGTAAGTGGCGGTGGCGATCAGCGCCACCACCACCAGAAGTGCATTGCGCACACTATCTGGGGAGTCTCTATCCGGCTTGTATCGGAAGTAGCTGATGAAGTTAATCCACGAAAAGCATATCCTTCGGATCTCCGCCCTCGCATGCACAAAGCCACTCTTATCAGATTCAATCTCATCTGACTTTAAAGCCCCGGCCCGGCGGAAGGGACGTACTAGCTTGTGCCCTTGCTTTCCTTGTTCCAACAATACGTCCAGGAGTGTCTTTCCCTCTGTATTCATATGATTTACTTGAAAATCCTCCCAGAGCAGCTTTTTAACAAACTGCACAACAACAAGAGTATTAATCTTAATTTAAGTCAAAAAATGACTGACATACGAGGTTAATTAATTGAAGGGGATGGATCAAAGAAGAATGTATGAAGATCTATCGATATATATCTCAACAGGCCAAGCCTACCTCGTGTTGATTTTCTGAGGCTGCCACTGCCACATGCAACACGGTGTTGCCACGGTTATCCCACCGGCTTAGGATCTCCATCTTATTTTGCTTTCTGATCGATGTCAACAGAAGCCCAACCGCTTTCCACTTGCTGGATTTCACGGCAAGGTGAAGAGCAGTCTCCAGTTGAATTGTCCTATCCTCAACAGACGCTGGACAAGCATCGAGAAATTCCTTTAACAAAGATTCATTCCCAGTAGAAGCCACTTCATGCAGTGGAGTTCTGCGTCCTCTTCCTTTGACACGAACGACTTCTTTGTCAACCGCCACGAGTGCTCTCGCTATGCTCCAGTGTCCATTTTCCAAAGCCAAATGCATGGGACTAAGCCCTTTTTCGTTTAGCTTTCTATCCAGTGAAGGCTTCAGAGTTGCTATCTCCATCGCAAAATCTGCTTTCCCATTCTTTGCTGCTACGTTTAGGGGTGTATCAATGAACTGGAGTGCATCAAGACAATCGAGAATGGAGCGGTTTTCCTCAATTAATGTGTACATTAATCCTTCAATGTCTCCCGCCTCAGCAACATTCTGCAACCGCTCGTTCATGTTTTGCAGATCCTTAATTTCCTCTTAAATCTCTAATGAAACGAGGAACACTGAAACAAAGGTATACAAGATCAAGGATTACAGTTTCGGTTTCGAGAAGTGTGCCGCCCTTTGGAAAAAACGGCACGCCGGAGAAAAATCGATGAAACGAAGGAAAAACGGTTTGTTTGAAATTTTTTCGAAATTTCGCCAGCATGCAGAAAATTTCGGAAAAACTTAGTTTTTGAATGCCATTTGGCTAAAAAATGGGTTTTTTTTAAAAGTTTTGACGAGAACCAAAGCAAGCAGAGAAGATTTCATGTAACTGATGAATGAGAAGCACGATGTCTTTCTTCAAGCCAAATATCTTCGGACGAGCTTTGTAGATTGATCCAATTCGAGTAAACGCCGAATTCTTTCACAACATTTCAAGAACCAGACCCCAGAAAATGCAGATTTCAGTAGCAAGAATTCAAGTCGATCAAGATTGTCAGCGATCAAGAATCTCCACAAACCATTAAATCCAAACAACGATTCAAATTAGGAAAAAAAAGAAAGAAAGGTTATCACCGGTTGCAAGATTGAAAAGATCCTGCGATAAAGATTCTCTGAAAACTATTAAATAATTAAACCAAAACAACGATACAAATATCGAAAAGAGGGAGAGGTAAATTGGTTGCTTGAACACTTACCTTGCAAATGGCGCTTCTGTTCTCTCAGTCTCAGAAGAAACACCGAAGAAGAAACCAAAGAAGACAAACCCAAGCGCTGTCGACGCAGAAAAGAAACTCATCTTGCAGCTAGCGTCACATGTATACATATATAATTTTTGAGTAGTGGATGACAGCTGTCAGTTAAGAGCTGGTGGTTAAGGCTTTTGGGTCACCCTGTCAAGAGTCAAGACCCTTCTTAGTCTACTAGAAACCTTTTTTTTTTTTAATTTTGTTCTGGCGCGCAGGCAAAAAGCACGTGCGCGATAAAAAGTCAAATATTTCGTCAGCACGCCACGGCGTACCGACGAAAGACTTCCTTTTTTTTTTAATTTAATTCTGAGGGGTCTTGACAGGGTGGGGATGACTCCTTTTTTGGCCTATAATGTCAGTACCCTTTTCCATTTTTAGTTGATGACTCTCCGTCAATCCGATCAGGGGTTAAGTTAAAAACTCGTCGGCTTATTGGAAATAATTGAAGTTGGGCTTAGCTTTCTTGAGTCGAAGACTTGAAGTCTTGCATTACCCGAAAAAAAAAAAAAAAGAAGACTTGAAGTCTTTAGTTGGAGGCCATATAATTGTGCATGTGAGCCGCGGTTTTCAGTGGAGGCCATATAAAATTCGCTGCGGTTTTCAGTGGAGCCACGGTTTTTGGTAGGCTGGTAATAATAGAAATTGAAGTTGCTTGTTTGAACAGGAAGATATAAATTATAATTAAAGCAACATGTTCGTATAGATTCATAATTCATAATGCTTTTAAAGTTTATAATATATTATATTAAAGTAAATATAGAAGTAAAAGCTATTGTAATGATTTTTTGAGCGTAAAGTGCCTTGCATGGCTTATATATGGTACTAGTGGACATGCACGGCGACCATGGTCTCATTACAATGTCAGAATATTGTGGTGAGACACCTTATATATGTACATGAACGTGAATATAAATAAGCAAAACTATGTATACCTTATGCTTTTCTTGATTAGAAGGTGGCGTATTTTAATACAAAATTATAAGAAAACTGAAGGATTCACACTCACCCATTGATACATTAGGCCAATCTCATGTATATATAGTTATAATGACCCAACACACAGATATTGTCCACTTTGGACCTAACCTTGTACGGTTTTGTCCCCAAAAGAGAGTCTTGCTAAGTTAAGTGTTATTCCTGACCCTTCAGGACTGCATGGGGATTCGATGTGGATCAGGGGCTGCACGTCCCCATGCAGTAGCCCACTAACTTAGAAGCTTGCCAACCTTTCATAAGCCCACTCTCGACCAACACCAACTATGGACTATTGGACTCAGAACCAGCTTTGCTACCATTTGTAACGACCCAATCCAGCAAAGTAATGTTCGTTCTGAGTTTAATCCCACACGGTTTTGTCCCCAATTAAAAGGCGCCTCGCTAAGTTAAGTATTCTTCCTGACTCTTATACCCTACTGGGATTTCATTCATTTCTGATGTGAGATCGGGATGTCACAATAGTCATAACATCTAAAGTAGCTGCAATCTTTATGTAACTCATGACAATTAATTCATTAACAGATAATTATTATGTAGAGCACTAATCTCAAAAGTAGAGAAAGAAATGAAATACAAAATTGATCGAAAATTGACAATTATTTTGTAGCATTTAAATACTTACAACAAGTTACGCCAATTATAATAGAGTCTAAGCCAACCACATCTTTCTAGAATGGGCAAAAAAAAACCACCCAAGGTATTATAGTGTAGTAGTTAATTCTTGAAAATGTCAAATAGAAATCAGACCCTTCACCTGTTGTGGCTCCAGAAGTTGGTTATACCTCCGTGGGGGACTTGTTTACATATAATCATTGCACTAAGGAAGATCCCATTAAACTTTCAAGCGCATTAAAGGAAATAATGCATTCCTGGGAGAAAGAAGAATTAGTAGTTTGTAAATAATAAGTAAAATAAATAAGGATACATGCAGCCATATTATTGAAAGGAAGGCTCGACACATGATGTGTAAATATCTTATTATGATCCATGAATTTTGTTTTGCTTTTTTTCTTTTTTTCCTGATCCACGATCTTGAATGAAAGGGGAAAATAGATTGCTTTAATATACCTGAGAAAAAGAATTGAGAATAAGGGGTGAAGTTAAATTTATAACACCTGTAAAATTTTTTCCCTTTCAATTATAAGATTTGATCTTTTTTTTCTTCTTATGTACATTCGTTTATATTTTGCACATTAAGAATCATGAAATGCGATCGATAAATTTTTTTTCATTACATATTCTTCTCAAACCTTGCCGATACCATTACAGCTCCTCATACACCTTGAGAAAACACTGGATGAAATAAAATAATCCATATGAACCCAACATTTGTGCTCAAAATTCAATGGATCAACCTTTGGTAACAAATTAACAATACCCTTTTGAGTACTGATTCAAGTTCAAGTTACTTGGGGTTCATAGTTCCTGATAGTTATTTGAGACCTTCTGCAACTCCTCCAATGTAATATCAGAAAACAATAGTTTTAGTAATTCAGCTACACAAAAAGTAAGCTCTACTAACCAAAATCCCATTCGTAAAATTTAATCTTCCGGCAACAACAATGGAGTTCCTATGGATGCCTTCAGTATGTCAGCTAACCCTCTCTGATCTACTGCAGTCACTTTTATATTATATTCTGCAAGTTTTCTAAAAGTGTAGTTACACTATATCCTTGTAGCTTCTGGAGGAAGTTCTTGAATTTGTTAACTTTGTACCTAAAGATGGTTATATTTGGTAACTTTGTAGTGAAAGAATAATAGCTACGTCGATCTTATCCTCAACTTTTTTGTATGGATTTGAAAACAACGTTGAATCTTCTGTGTTATGGATTTGTGGGTTTTGCAGTAAATAAAAATAATCATAAAAGTAAGAAGAAAAAGTCTTTGATCAACAGGGCCCAAGTCATTTCTATATTCCTTTGAATATATCTTTTGGAATTAGAACAGATTCCTATCAGATTCTTTTTGAGTGTTACAAGAGTTCAAATTCCAACTAAATTCAAGGAAAGTATAAATTGTAATTAAAGCTACATGTTCGTACAAATTCATAAATCTTTTAAAGTTTATAATATATTGTATATATAAAAGTCAATATAGAAGTAAAAGCCATTGTAATGATATTTGAGCACAAAGTGCCTTGCATCAGCTTATATATAGTATTGATTATTGGTCTTCTTGTCTCTCAACTTTAGTAATAATATATTTTTGTGTTTTTGATTTTTGGGTATGGGAATTCTTTTGTGTTTTTGATTTTTGGGTATGGGAATTCCTTTTTTTCCGAATTGATGTACCATATACATACTACACCATTAATCCAAGTTATATAACATCTTGGATTTCCACAGCAGTGATGTCATTTGTAGTCCCTCCGTGGATATAAAAACAACCTAGACAGGCTAAGTACTCAAGAAAATTGCAATTACATACAAGAATAAAGAAAAGTGAAATGTAGTTCACTTATTGTTTTTTATGTTTACTTATTAACAGTGAACAATAAAAAGTTTGATAATAAAATAACCACAGGGGAGGCATTAAAAAAGAATTTAAGGTTTAGGGGAAAATGTATAAATCTTAAGAGTTCTTTAACTTTCTAAACTTTCAAATGGGTTAAATCTTTTTCAAATTTACAAAAGAAGGTCCTGCAACTCACGGGCCCAATTCTTCTCTTCCGTACGTGAAGAGAAAAGTCAACAACTCATCTTTTCTCTCTCATCTCTCTCTCTCTCTCTCTCTCTCTCATTTCTATTCTTCACTATTTCTCTCTTTGTTTCTCTTTTTCTCCCTCACATTCTCTCTTTATCTCTCTTTGGAAAATAAAAGTCGACGAAGACTATCGTGGTGATGAATGGTGCAGGGAAGCCAAAGGGTTCCTGATTTTGGATGAAAACGTTAAAGAACTATGGAAGCAGATTGAAGGATGGGTCATCTCAAATCAAACTAAACTATAATTTGTGATTGCTGTCTAAAATTGATTTAAAATCATGGAATTTGGAGGATAATACGAAATGATCATTTCCCAATTTCCTTTGAAGAGCTTCTATATTATTTTGGACTATAGGATTCCTTCTCTTTGGCCAAATGACCATAGTGGTGACCTAATATCGCTTTCCCATGTTAGAAAGAGTGGGAGATCGTCCTTCTGCACGTGAAAACTTGACTGGCGCTAAATGCCAGAGATCCAGTGACGCAGCCGGCCTGATGGGGCCGCACACCGGATCAAGGGAGATCTAAAAAGGAAAAATTAGGAAAACCACCCACTTTTTCCGTGTATTTATAAAAACATGCTTTAAAAAGTCAAATGTTAAAAAACATGTAACTTTTCCCATATGATTGTGTTTCAGTCCGAAATCACTATAGTTCAATTAATCGCATACTTTGCGATTAATCGACAATATGTTCAATTACACCAATCGAACAATCAACATAGAGTTGTCTATTCATCGAATGGTATAGTAGTTCCAATTAATTGAAAAGTCATGATGATGAACGAAGATTCACAATGAACTAACATGTATTCGCACGAACGTTAATGTCTGGGTTGAACACATGATTAAAACCCGATTCAACGTTTGTACGTTCGATTTCGATTAATTAATTGATGGGCAATTTTTGAACTTTGAAAAGTGCTACAATGATTTTGGACTGAAACGCGATTTATATGGAAAAATTACACGTTTTTTAAATATTTGACTTTTAAAGCATGTTTTTATAAATACACCGAAAAAGTGGATGGTTTTCATAATTTGCAACTGCACAAAAACCCGTATTGTCTGCAATGAATTCAAAAAGGGAAAAGGGTTTTTAAATGGAGAAATTGGGCTAGTTTTTAAAAATAATTCAGATTTAGTCACCAAATTCTCCAGAATTATAAATTAAGGATACTTTCTTAAAATAATAGACAACAAGTTTTATTTTAATGTTTAAAAAAACTTTCTTCCAAAAATACCCTTAAAAGACCTACAAACCTCTTTAAATACTTGCAACAATCCATAATTACTAAAGATTTATAAGGGCAATTTTGGAAGAAAAATTCCATGATCAATAAACTAACACTTGTTCTCAATTATTTAAAAAAGTATCACTAATTGTCAATTATGAAGATTTAGATGACTGAATCTGAATTATTTTTAAAAATACCCCTAAAACCCAATTTTCCCAAAAAGAAAAGAGATTAAAAAGGGCACAAACAGAAAAACAAGAAGAATAAATATGCCGCCTTTGTAAACTTTAAGGGTAATTATAGGAAAAATAAATATTTTTTGGCATGATTCCCAAGCATGTGTGGTATATATATTTTTTTCCTTGTAGCTATAATTTCCCTAATTATTGCAAGATGGTGTGACACAAAGAAAACGCTGATGCAAGCTCAAATTCTTTTAATAACCTATCAATTAATCAACCATATATAATTTTCAGACTTCCACCACGCTATAGGCTCTTTCCTTTTAATTTTGAGAAATTTACACTTACTTTTCTTACAGTTTCTAAGAATTGTAAATACCTTCCTTGAGGTTTCTGAACAAATGATACTTACCTCCATTCTATTTTTGTTGTCTATTTCATATACTTCCCTTTTGTATAGATTTTATTAAGATCTGAATATGTTTTGACGAATTTAATGTTCTTTATATAAGTACAAAAAGTGTAATATTTTGAGATTTTCTATAATAAAAAATAATTTTATAAGTTTAAATTGTCTTAATAATCAATTTAAAAATCATAGGTGACTTTATTATTTAAGTTTATTAAATTTTCTTATTTAAAATAAACTTTAGGAGAAGTATCTACAGTTGTCAGAAACCATCATTAGAGAGGTAAGTTTAATTTACTCTTTTTTTTTTAAAAACCTTTAATCAAAACAGCATTTTCAGACTTCCCCATGACAGAGGTTGTTCTCTCTTTCCTAGGGTTAGTTCCATTGGTTTCATCCAATTTGATTTTTGGATCTGATCCAGAAACCAAATCTCTAGTGCCCAGTAGAAGTACCAAAATTTGCTCTTAATTTGCATAACTTGTAAAACCCCGACCCGGATTATAATTGAATTATTAAGATTAATTATCTAAAGTGTGATTATTAGACTGATTAAGTATTTGTGTTATGAAGATGAGGTAAATGTGGATTATTCTTGAGGATTTAGAGAAATCGAATGAACTTTATGAAGGTTATTGAAGTAAGTTTAATTAATGTTATTTCTAAATTCCAATTGTCTAAGATACTCTCCAATTGGCTTAAATGAATTGGAAATCAAATTCTGAAAAGTTGGACTTATGTGTACCTAGAGTAATTCCTAAATATACCTATGGTACCCCAAAGTTTACCCCAGGTACCCTCTCGGATAACACTAGTGTATACCCATGTATACCCCAAAATACTCCCAAGAATACTTAAAGTAATTCCTAAGAGTACCCAAGGTACCTCCCAAGTGTACCCAAATTATCTTCTAAGAATACTCAAAGTAACTCTTAAGAATGCCCAAGGTACCTCTCAAGTGTACCTTAAGTATCTCCCAAGAATACCCAAATAACCGCTCAAGTATACCCCAGGTACCCTACTTCTATACCCAAGGTACACCCAAGTATTTCCTAAGGTACCCCCATTGAGTGCCCAAGGTATGCTCAAGTATTACCCAAGGTACCACCCAAGTGTTACTTAAAGTACCCCTCAATTATACCTAAGGTACCCCACTTGTATCCCTAAGGTACCCTACTTTAATTGCCTAAGGTACCCCTGTGTTTACCTAAGGTATCCTCTTGTGTTTACCTAAGGTACCCCTGTATTTACCTAAGGTATTCCCTTGTGTTTGCCTAAGGTACCCCTGTGTTTACCTAAGGTATCTCCTTGTGTTTGCCTAAGGTACCCCTGTGTTTACCTAAGGTATCCCCTTGTGTTTGCCTAAGGTACCTCTGTGTTTGCCTAAGGTATCCTCTTGTGTTTGCCTAAGGTACCCCACATGTATAGCTAAAGTACCCTTTTATATTACCTAAGGCACCTCACTCCTATTGGCTAAGGTATCCCACTGTTTTGCCCAAGGTACCTCATTCGAATACCTAAAGTACCCCCCTAATTGTACCTAAGGTACCTCACTTGTATTACCTAAGATATCCCTTCATTTTAACTAAGGTACCCTACTGTTTTACTTGAAGTATCCCCTTGTTTAGCTAAGGTACATTCCCTTATACAGCAGAGGTACCCCCTTTATATAACTAAAGTACCTCCAACATACTTAAGGTACATCCCTTATATTACCTAGGGTACACCCCTTGTATTTCCTAGAGGTACTCCTCTCATATAAGTAAAGTACCCCCACTGTTTTACCTAGGGTACACCCCCTATATAGCCAAAGTACACCATTTGTCTAACTAAAGTAACCCTTATATAAGTAAGGTAACCCCCATTGTTTTGCCTAAGGTATAACCCCTTATATAGCTAAGGTACCCCCTCGTATAACTAAGGTACACTCCTTCTATAGCTAAGTACCCTCCTCAATATAACTGAGGTACACCCCCTAAGCTTATTCAAAGTTTACCCCCTTAGAATGACTAAGGTAAATCCCTTGAAACATCAAGGTACCTCCTCAAATAACCAAAGTACCCTCATATAACTAAAGTACCCTTCTGTGTTAACTGAGGTACACCTCCCAAGCATTCCTAAAGCATGCCTTTTGAAGTGGCTAAGGCAAACACCCCACTTAATACCAAGGTACCCCACTCGAATGACACTAAGGTACCCCTGGTATGCCTTAGGTACACCCTAGGGTTTAGTTGAATAAAAGCTTGGTTTGGGGGCAGATTTGAAAGACCCAAAACTTGGGCATATAAAAGGATGCCCTAATTTCTAATTAAGTGTTTTGCAAACCCATTTCTCTTGTCTTGGTCGTATGAAACAAGAGGGAAAGTGTGGGAGTTTGTTTGAAGCTTCAAGAGGAAGAAGAAGAAGGAGAGAAGAGCTTGAAGAGAAGTTGAGCTTCTCCATTAGCAAGTAAGTAGCAAACCCTTCAAAACAAAATGAATTACAAAAATTCGTATTCTCTCTCTAGGGTTTGATTTACTTGAAGAAATGATCTTGCATGTTGCTATTCGCTTCTAAAATTCGTAGGTTTTGATTGTATGATGATCTTGATTAGCTTTCTATTGATTTGCCATGGATTTCCAACGCTATTGATCATATTTTATATTAGGGTTTGAGATTTGTGTCTTGAATGAGGTTGCATGTATTAGATTTGTGTTCATGTGGATTTGGGATGAATCTTTGTTTGGAAAGTGTTTTAAAGTATGTTGGGATGTTTTATGATAATCCTATTTGATGTTGGAAGTGTTGGAAATGATTCCCATGAGTTTGGTGTTGGAAATAGTCAAAATATTTCAAAGTCCCGAGCCGGCGATTAATCCTGAAATTTGACGATTAATCCTGAGTCAAAACTCTAAAAACAAGTCTCTGTTATCCTAAATCGCGAATCAGGATTAATCTGGGCAATTAATCCATAACCTCAGCGCCCGAGCGTCAAAGGTCAACGCGCGCGCGTGTAGACACCCCAAAATTGCACGATTTTTGATAAATCTTGAAGGAGAGAAATATTTTATTGGAATTTTCAATTCTTTGCATTGGGTTTGAGATACTTAACCCATTTGAATCCAAAACGGAAAAGGAAAAGGCCCGAATTCAATCTTTTGTGCAAAGTCAAACTTTTTCCGGTTGAATTTTGTTGACTTTTGACCCCAGAAAATGAAATATTTTTTAAAGCCAGATTTCAAGATAATTTTTCCCGGTAATCAGGTTTTTAGCCATTTTATTGCATAAAAGAATTTTTTGAGATTTTAAATCTTGGCGAATACCTTGGTTTTAACATATTGAACCTTTTTTTCCAGACCTGAAAAATCGGAATTTTGCCTAGAACTAGAAAGTTGACTTTTTATTCACTTGGAATTTGGGTCTGGAACTATTTTTAATGGATTCAAATGGGGGGGGGGGGGGGGGGTGTTTGCTTATTTACATGTAATATCTTAAGTAAATGGAGATTAAAAAATACGAGGACATTTACTTAAACGATATTACATGTAAATAAGTATTGCCTGTGTTAAAATTTGAAAAAAAGGCTTTTTTCCTTGTATCCGGCAACTCAGGCCGGATACAAGTATCCTTCTTTGTATCCGGTGGACAATGCCGAATACAAGTAGACCTCAGTGTATCCGGCATCATAAACCGGATACATTAAGGTACTTGTGTATCCGGCCTGACATGCCGGATACGCTTGTTTTGCTCAAAATTAGGGTTTTCCGAGAGCTTTTTACTTTTACCATCATATCCCTCATTAAATGAGGGGAAATCTCGGAAATAGCCTTAGGGTTAAGGTTGGTGGGCTATAGACATTATGTTGTGTCTACCATTCTCACCAACCCTAACCTTTGCCTATAAATAGGAGGCTCCTCCTTAAGCAAATGGCAATCAACTCTTGTTTTGAATTCTCGCAAAGAAGAACTCCAAGAGAAGAAGGAAATCGCTGCGGGAGTGCTTCCAGAATCCAGGTAAGCCTCAAACCTCTCTTTAATTTCTGTATTTACATTCCTAGATCTAGATCTCTTCTTCTACCTTTCTGTAGTGTAAAGCCTTCTTTGTGTGTGAAAATCCTTCCCCGGCTCAAAGTATCTCGAGACTCCCCCTAGCCGTAAAACGTGGAGGCGGGATCTAGGAGAAACGAGACTAGGGATTGACCCTAATGCTAGAACCCATGTAGCATAAGGCCTTTTGATTGATTGTAAACCGTTTCATATTCAAAGTACCCTTGATTATCTTGAAGAACCGTGTTTAACGGGGAGAGAGAACAGAGGGAAACGATAATGGAACGGAACCCTAGGTTGTTTTAGAACCTTATTTTGATGCATGCTATGTTGTTCTATTGATCTTACATGGTTTCTCACATTTGCACATACATAGCACCATTTTGACGGGATAGGCTCATATTTGGGGTTTATTACATTCATTGTGATAAATCTCAAATAAATGGCCTCAATCAATTCTGGAGTGTTTTCAAGTGATTTTTTAAGGTTTTGGATTCATCTCACACGAATCTCACATACTTTATCACTTTTTCGGATTTGGTTTTCTTCAAAAGTGGCTTAGCTTGACAGCACCTGTACCCTTACTTCGGACGCTCATAACTTCATCATCCGGATGAATTTTGGAGCGATTCCAGAACCATAGGAAAGGTGAGGCTGTCTAGTTTGTGTCCACCAAATTTCATAAATCTCTATCAAACGGATTTTTGACACCTCTCTGTCGAAGTTAAGTGGACAGTTCAGGTTCAAATACAGAACTTGACACTTCGACGGAGTGCCATGTGTTCGTTTTAAGTCCGATTTGAATGATTTTTGTTTCTGGGCACTCCTTTATGAGTCTATTTTCAAATCCAGTTGGTTTCATAATTTTTTGATTTCATTTGAATTATTGGTAGCCGATTTACTCAGAACTGCTCAATGGCATTTTTCTGGGTAAATCTGTGATCTTCGGGGCCTGTTCGGGATATCACCCAAGGCACATCCGAAGGGATTTTTGTATGAGGCTAGTTTCTTTTGAAAGATGGCCATACAGACTTCAATCACACCAAATTTCGTGGATTTTTCTATGCAATTTCCCAAAGTTGCCCACTCATCACTTTTAAAAATCCCCAGCAGCAGCTTCAAAGGAGCATAACTCCTAGGATTTTTATCGGAATGAAGTGAAATTTTGCATGAGACTCTTATTTATTGTAATATTTCAAATGAATTTAGTTTGGTTCAATTTAAAATGGATTTGAGTGATTTCAAGACAAATGGCATTACTTTTCACCGAATTCTCCGGATTTGCCTCAACTTGGTTTTGAACAACTTTTGCTTTGATTTCTATCTTTTATGATATTCCAGAAATGATATTGACATAAGAGAAGATCTATAATCCATTGAGATCTTCATGTGAAAATATCATACATTGGTCCTTTTTCAAGGTTTTCTATGATTTTAGCAAGCTTTCTATTTTTGCATGAACATACACTTGGCAACCACTTTGTGTGGATGAATGGGGGTGCCTAACACCTTCCCCCGTTTATAATCTAATCCCCTTACCCATCTCTGGATTTGATTTTCAAGTAAGGTTATTTTTACCTTAGAATTGGCATTTTTGCATTTTTTAATGATTTTGAACATTTTGGTGTCCATTCTCACCTCGAAATTATGAATGGTGGCGACTCTCCAACTTTTATTTCGAGCCCCGTGTGTTGACGGAGGGATGATCATTCCGGTGATTTTTCCATGTCTCACAGCGCGTCAACCTATGTATTGCCTCAGCGCGCGAACGTAAACCTTCAACGTGCGCGTGCTACCTTTGTTTAAATCTCAACGCCCGAACTTTAAACCTCAACGCCCGAACACTAAAGCTAATCGCCCCTAGGCGATTAATCCACGACCTAATCGTGGACCCTGTTTCTTGAGTCCTTCACCCTTTTTCTCCTCAACCCTTTTTCAAACAACCCAGGCTTCTCGCATAGCACCTTTATTACATGAAAGACATTTAAGTAAATGTCCTGTGTATTTATTGCTCCATTAACTTAAGTCTTTACATGTAAATAAGGTTTTACCCCCCATTTAGAACCAATAAAAATACTCCCAAGGCCCAATTCCCAACCAATAAAAAGTCAACTTTTCAGTTTGTGCCTAAATTTCTAGATTTCCCGATTTTCAAAAATGGCCACTTTTTGAGTTTGATATCCAAACGAGTGATTCAGAAGCCCAGAAAATTCTAGATGATTTGTATACCCTCCAATAGACTACAACCAGAATTTAAGCCCCAAACTCCTTGTAGATTTGTCTAGAAAAATTCTACACCGAAAAGTCAACGTTTATATCCAGACTTAGAATATTTTCGAGGTCCAAACTTTTTGTCTCGGAATCCATTGATTTTTGGTAGGATGACTTATTTGAGAATTGTAAGACTACTTCACTCATCCAAAATGTGTTTTGAGGGTTTTACGATGTTCGTTTTGACTGACTTTGGATTTCATGAACCGGGGCAGTGTAGAAGTACTCCGCTTAGCCTTGATTCATCGGGCAGCGTAAAAGTACTCCACTAGGCCTTGATTCATCGGGCAGCGTAGAAGTACTCCACTAGGCCTTGATTCATCGGGCAGCGAAGAAGTATTCCACTTGGCTTTGATGCGTCGGCGGTGTAGAAGTACTCCACTTGGCCTTGATTTCGTCGGCAGTGTAGAAGTACTCCACTGGGCCTTGATTCGTCGGCAGTGTTGAAATACTCCGCTTGGCCTTAATCTTGGACAACGATCATTAATCTGATTTGGACATTTGACTTGGAATGGTTGATTTGATTTCATGAATTATCCGATTGAGATATTTGACTTGGAATTTCACTTTATATCTGTTTGAGATGTTTTGGTTTACATTTGGTATCTTATACTTGTGAATATTACCATGATGTTATGAAATTGCATAAACTATTTCTCTGCATGCATATTTGCTGCTTACTGGGACTTTAAGTCTCACGCGTGTTTTGTTTTACCGGATTTGTTTTCAGATCCGCATGGTGAGCCGCGTATTGGGGCAGGCATTGAGGGTGAGCTTTAGTTCAGGCCAGAGGATTTCTACCAACCATAGTAGGGTTCTTTTTATAATGATGTAATTTGTCTTGGGGATTGTATATGGGATGTAAATATTATTTTTGGACCTATACTCTTGGGAGATATCTTTTGTTCATGTCTATCTATTTTGGAGAGATCATTGTAAATGGTTAGTTGCTTTAGTTGTATTTTCTTCAAATATATATCATGTTTGGAGATTATAGTTCAGATGACATTTTGATTATATGGAAAATTTTTATTCCATGCTTCTTTAGTCATGCACTTTGATGATTACTGTAGCGCCCCAGATCCGAGTCTACCCTATCACGGCACCAACCCATACCCGAGACCTACTTCTGGGCCCAAAAGAACCTGACGAACATAATTAACGCGGGCAATTACAAGGTAATCATCAAAGTGCATAAGATAAATAAGCGTGGAATTAAAATTTTCCATATAATAAAAGATCATCTGTGTAATAACTCCAAAATACAACATTTGGGTATACAAAAAGGCAACTAAGATCTCTCCATCACTAACTCTCTCATGAGCATTCATATACAAAAATGATAATCTAAAGATAACTCCAAAGTCTATAAATCAAAAAGAAATAATTACATCCCATTGATAGTTTCTAAAACTAAATACAATAACATAAAGAGAACCCTACTACGGGTAGTAGAAGTCCTCGGGATCATGCTCAAGCTCACCCTCACTATCTGCCCCAGTACGTGGCTCACCAAGCGGATTTGAAAACAAATCCAGTAAAACAAAACGCGTGAGACTTAAAGTCCCAGTAAGCAGCAAACATGCATGAGTGGAAACAGTTTATGCAATTCATATAACATCATGAATAAATACAGTTCATGCTATTTATATTCTCAAGTAAAACAACTAAACAATGTAACACATAAAAATTAACTAACAAACCTGGTTGGACTGATAATGTAAACCAAACTTGTAGAACAAACCTTTCTTAGCAGTTACTAGAACCAATGTCAAGTGAGACTGTTACTAGAACCAATGTCAAGTGGGACTACTCGTTCTTTATTAAATACCAAGTGTCAAGTATCAAGTGTCATTTGGGACTACTCGTCCACTGGTGAATGCTAAGTGGGACTACTCATCCACTGGTGAATACCAATTGTCAAATAATATTCAAAATGTGTAAGAAATAACTAATAAGCACTTCACATTCAAAACCAAATCACAGTAGAGTACATACCCCATAAGGTCCACGAATCACGCATCTGAGGAGTGGGATAGTCTTAGGATCCCCAATAAAGTCACCATACCAAAAATCAACAGATTCCGGGACAAAAAGTTTCGGACCTCAAAAATATTTCAAGTCTGGATAAAAACGTTGATTTTTCGGTATCGAATTTTTCTAAACAAATCTATGAGGAGTTTGGGGCTCAAATTCTGGTTGTAGTCTATTGGAGGGTATACAAATCATCTAGAATTTTCTGGGCTTCCGAATCACTCGTTTGGATATCAAACTCAAAAAGTGGCCATTCTTGAAAATCGGGAAAACTGGACATTTAGGCACAAACTGAAAAGTTGACTTTTTATTGGTTGGGAATTGAGCCTTGGGAGTATTTTTATTGGTTCCAAATGGGGGGTAAAACCTTATTTACATGTAAAGATTTAAGTAAATTGAGCAATAAATACACAGGACATTTACTTAAATGTCTTTCATGTAATAAGGGTGCTATGTAGAAGGGTTGAGGGAGAAAAGAAGTGAAGAACTCCAAAAACATAGGCTCAGCATTCGGGCGTTAAAGGCATAGACAAGGCAACGTTCGGGCGTTGGGGTAAAGACTGGGGTTGACGTTCGAGCGTTGAAGCTAAGGTTCGCGTGCTAAAGGGTAAATCAAGGCCAATGCGCGCGCGGTAAGGTCAGCGTTCGCGCGTTAAGGTCGCGATTAACCCTGGGCGATTAATCCTGATTCACGATTAGCTTTAATAGAACTGATTTTCGGGGGGTCTTGGCTCAGGATTAATCGCCAATCTTCAGGATTAATCACCGGCTCGAGTTCTTACAAAATTTTGGCTATTTTCCAACACCAAACCTATACAAGCCACATCCAACCTCTCTAATACCAAATGGGATGAGTCTAAAACATCCCAACATGCTCAAGAACACCTTCAACATAGGAATCCATCCCAAATACTCATGAACATAAATCCAACCACATGAAACCCCAATCAACCCATCAAACTCAAACCCTAATCTTTAGATATAATCAATAGAGGTTGTAAATCCATGACAATCAAGAGAAGAATACACTATATTGCTATAAAATCCAAATCTTATGAATTTTGAAAGCAAAACCCCACATACAAGTGATTTCCCAATTTATCCAAACCCTAGGAGAAAGTGATACGAAAATCCATGGCAAATCATTAGAAAACTAAACAAGATAGTTAGATAAACCAAACCCTACGAATTTTTAAGGTAAAGCCAAACATGCAAGAGATTCTCTAGTTTAATCAAAACCTAGGAGAGGGAAGTACGAAAATCCGATAAATTCATTTTAGTTTGAAGGGTTTGCTATTTACCTGATGATGGAGAAGTAAACTTCTCTTTAATCTTCCTCATTCTTTTTCTTCTCCAAGCCTTTAAGCAAGCTCCCACTCCTTTCTCTCTTGTTCTATACGTCCAAGATAAGAGGAATGGTTCTCCAAACACTTAGAATAGAAATTAGGGCATCCTTTTATATGCCTAACTTTGGTCTTTCAAATTTGCCCCTAAACAGAGCTTTTATACAACTAAAACCCTTAGGGTGTACTTATGGCATACCAGAGGGTACCTTAGTGTTATTTGAGGGGGTACCTTGGTGTTAAGTTGAGGGTACCTTAGTGTTATTTAAGGGGTACCTTAGTGTTATTTAAAGAGTACCTTAGTGTTTCAAGTGGATTTGCCTTAGTTACTCAAGAGGTTATACTTTAGGTAAACTTGAGGGGTACCATAGTTATACAAGAGGGAGTACCTTGATTATTGAAGGGTGTACCTTAGTTATACAGGGGTGTACCTTTAGGTAAAACAAGGAGGTATATCCTAGGTAATATGAGGGGTGTACCTTAGTAATATAAGAGGGTACTCTAGTTATACAAATGGGGTACCCTAGCTGTATAAGGGGGTGTACCTTAATTATTCAAGGGGGTACATTAGCTAAAACAGTGGGGTACCCACCTTAGCTATAGAAGGGATGTACCTTAGTTGTATGAGAGATGTACCTTAGTTATAGGAGGGATGTACCTTAGTCATTCAAGGGGGTACCTCTAGGTAATACAAGGGATGTATCCTATGTAATATAAGAGATGTACCTTAGCTAAACAAGGGGGTACTTCAAGTAAGACAGTAGAGTACCTTAGTTAAAATAAAGGGACACATTAGGTAATACAAGTGAGGTACCTTAGGTATAATTAGGGGGGTACTTTAGGTATTCGAATGGGGTACCTTGGGCAAAACAGTGGGGTACTTTAGCTAATATGGGTGAGGTGCCTTAGGCAAACACAAGGGGATACCTTAGGTAAACAAAGGGGTACTTTAGGCAATTAAAGTAGGGTACCTTAGGCAATTAAAGTAGGGTACCTTAGGTGAAACAGTGGGATACCTTGGGTGTACTTTGGGTATACAATGGGAGTACCTTGGGAAATACTTAGGTGTACCTGAGGTATACAATGGGGTACCTTGAGTAATACTTGAGGTGTACTTTGGGCATACAATGGGGGTACCTTAGGGATACAAGTGGGGTACCTTAGGTATAATTTGGGGGTACTTTAAACAACACTTGTGTGGTGCCTTGGGTAGTACATGGGGGTACTTTAGGTATACTTTGGTGATACCTTGGGCAATACTTTGGTGTACCCTAGGCATACTTGGGTGGTACCCTTGGTAATACTTCGGTGTACTCTAGGTATACTTGGATGGTACCTTGAGTAGTACATGGATGTACTTTGGGTATACAATGGATGTACCTTGGGTAATACAAGAGGTACTTTAGTGGTATTTGGGAGGGTACCTTGGGTACTCTTAGGAGATTCTTATGGTATTCTTAGGAGTTACTTGAGGTACATGTGAGAGGTACCTTGGGTACACTTGGTGGAGATTTGGGTACACTTGGAAGGTATTTAAGTATACTTGGGAGATACTTTGTGGTACACTTAACTCTAATTTTTTTCAGAATTTGATTTCCAATTCACTAGATCTAATTGAAAGGTACCTTAGCCAATTGTAACTAAGACATAAAACTAACTTAGTCTTTCCTTAATAACTTCAATTCGATTCCCTTAACTCTTTAGGTATAATCCATATTTACCCCATCTTCATAACACAATTTCTTAATTAGTCTAATAATCACACTTCAGATAATTAAGCTTATTAATTAAGGTATAATCCAGGACGGGGTTTTACAATAACGCTTCGGTAAAATTAAATTTTGTGACACCTATTTTGCCTAAAATAAATGTCATTGAGTTTTAGCCTTGTAAGATACTTATTGGGTAAAAATGCTATGAAATATTAGGAAGGGTGATCGTTAAATAAATAAATAGTCAATTTAGATGGGAGAATCTTCAATTGTTAGGGTAGTTCAAAAATTATAGGTTAAAAAAGAATTGTTGGTTGCTTCATCCTGATGGAATACTTTGCCGAGTTTCCTCTATTGTTCTATTCTGCCACCAACCAAATCACGTCATGTTTTCTATGCTTTGATAGGCTCTTTACAACAGGACTATCAAAGCATCTTTTTGTTTTATATGACTCACCTACTTGCAATTTTGTTTTTATTTAACATTTTAATTTATATAAAAGAGTAATGATAAACGAATCTTCTTCACTCTTCTTCAAATAAAGCCAGAGTTTTATTATACTTTGTTTCTGTTAATGTTTCTTTTTAACAAAGCTATTAATTGTCATCCCCTGTTAGGTGCTATGATCTTTTCACAATCTTCTTTTTATTGCTAATAGATATTGACATAGAGGCTCGGCAAAAGAAAATTTAAAGTGCCCTTTTAGAGGATACGTTGCCTTGTAATTAAGGATGTTGAAATGTCAAACACAATTTGGGTCCATGTTCGAGAAAATGAATGTACTAAAAAAATTAATAAAATAAATGAATGTACTAAAAAAATAATTCCAAATTTAATAAAATAATTTACTTAAAATTTAATAAAACACCTTAAACTCTTATGTATGTACCTTGAAATAATAATAATATTAGCATTTTTGCCCCTTGTAACTTGATGGAATTATTATTATTATTATTTAGTATCATTAATTAGTTGTCATACTTAATATAATTTGGTATATATATACTTAAAATTCAAACTTATATCATTTATTATTATTAAGTATCATAAACTCACTACAAAAAAAGTCTCTTTATTACGGCACTTCAAAAGTGCCCTTATAATATGAAAAAATGCCGTTATAACATATAACGGCATTTTGATAAAGTGCCGTTTTAAGTGGTGTTGCATTATGTTATAGCGACAACTTATAACGACACTTTAGAAAATGCCGCTATAAAGTGACTTTTTACGGCATTTAAAAATGCCGTAAGAATGTAAACTATTACGGCATTTTTTTTAAAGTGTCGTAATAAAATTTATCAGCACTTGAAGGCTTTAGCGGCAACCACCAAGTGCCGCTAAAAGTATATTAATTTAAAAAAAATTTAATTCAACCCCCCAGGGACAAATTTTAGAATACAAAAGATAGTTACTCAAAATTCTTAATTGGGACAGTGGACTAGTAAGAAAAAACAAGACTACCCTATCACAAGCCATCAACTCCTCATCACTACCATCTAACAAAGCAATAAAAGATACATCATTAAAGTTGAGAAGAATAGACGCATGGGGCATAATATAGATCCCAAACGGATATAGCTCCAATTGTATACACCTAACTCAAATCAAAAAATTCAAATGCTTACATCTTCTACTTTCAATCTCAATTCTTGTATTTTCTTCTCTGCTTCACTTGCTTGTGATTCCAAGGCACCCTTCTTCCCATTTTGTGCTTCCATTTCCTTTTGTAGCTTGTCAATCTGCAAGGAAGGTTAACATCTGAAAATGCACTCATTCTGAAAAACTTTTGATAAGTTCTTTCGTACAAAACTGACCTGCTTCTCAAGTTCTCCAGCTCGTGCATGAGCCTTGCCCACCTGCTCCGCAGCATCTACCGAGCCTTTTCTCTAAAAAAAATAAAAAAAGGGGAAAAGAAAAGGATTAGCAAACTTTGACAGAATGTATACGGCTAGATTAAAAATATTAGTCAAGAAAGAAATAAAGCCTTTAACTTCTAGTCTATACATAAAGACAGCTACAATGGCAAAATTGTTAATAAACTGGTTGATTTCAAAGCATTCTCCAAAGAAATATAACGCGATATTGAGCATTATCAAACAAAAGAGTGAAAGTTCCAACATATGTAATGCCTCACCTGGAGTGATTCAATTTGACTCTGTAACAAAGCGATGTTACAGCACTCTTCAGATACCCAACAGCTTCTTCACATCTTTCTGCAGAAGCCCCAGACAGTAAATATTAGCTGCTTCTGAGATAGTTATTAATCCATAGCAGATGAATCAAAAGATATATACATCATTATACTAAGTGGGTCTGAACTAAGAGCCATACATACCTCAATGCTAAGAGGGGAGGTTGTGGGAGCATAACGATTGACGACATTCCCCTCCTTGTCGACCAAAAACTTGGAGAAGTTCCATTTGATGCTGCTTCCAAATATTCCACCTTTGCTCGACTTCAAGAACTTGTAGATTGGTGCAGCATTGTCCCCATTTACATTAACCTATTGTAATAACAACATGATAATTTGGTTTATTATGGAAGGCATTTACTCTTTATATGATCACAAACAGAAACAAAAGACAATGAACACATGTCATCTTCATCCTCCTACACTCCTAGGACTGTGGCAAATTAAGAATAATGCACCAAGATGAAATTAATCAAGTAATTTGTCACATCAGAGAGTTAAATTAGTTTTTAACTCCAAATAAGCATGAAATGTTGCATATGGTGCTAAAGATTAAAGGCATTCTAATCAAGCTAACACTTGAACTGGATTTCTTCCATCTCCTGGCATCACTCCTGTATTGTAAGAATCTTAATACAGTATTCCCAGAGGGATGAGACAAATGAAAGATGGAATATAGAATACACTTCAAAATGAGTGAGGAATTAACCAAATTTAAGGCAGCTAAGCACATCACAGGCATTTCATTGTTGAGCTTCTCATTTATCGTTTATTGGGAAAGTTTCTTCTGATTTGTCAGGAAAGGAGTGACATCAAACGTGTAATCACTAGTTTACCCTCCAATTTGTTCTAGTAACATAATAGTGAGGATGATGTCAAGTATGCCCAACATGGAAAGTTAAGGTAATCTCAGCAAGACTTAAGATGTTCATCAGTATACACAAATTGAGGAAAAAAAAACAAAGAAAAAACAGCATCTCCTTTTCATTTTTGTGCTTTGGACTAGTTTTGCTGTGATATATAAAAATATAAAAGAACAACTTCACAACTGGCTTATGTTGATGATAATGGTTTTCAGATTTACCTTGTCAAAAATGGGAAACTCTGCTTTGAAGCGAGTGCAAGCGAACTCTTGGATCTGATCATTATTTCCTGGCTCCTATGCCCCAAATTGATTGCAAGGAAAAGCCAGAATTTCTAGTCCTGCAAAAGACACCAAAACAAAGGAGTGGGGTTGAGGGTGTTGAAGAAGTCAATTGATTAATCTAAAAAAAAATCCAGAACTACCGAATTAGATACTTAGGCTGGAGTCATATAAATGCAGTCCCAAACCTTGATTTTTATACTTCTCATACAACTGACCCAGCTCCTTGTAGTTTGAGTTGGTCAGGCCACTGTTAACAGAAGTTGAGAAACAGGTGAAATTTAAAAAAATGAAACTTAAATATAGGCTCCAAGGAGGATGTTTTACAATCAAGGCAAATAGAAAGAGAGAGAGAAAAGAGAAAGTGTGCAATTAGTCGAATGTAGAATGAAACTTAAAATTGATTTTCAGGCTCTGAAAATTGAAGCTTCAACCCTTAAATGAGAAGTTAACTTCAGGGGAAAGCAAGCTATGCAGGACTAAAAGATGAACATGACGTACCACTTGGATGCAACATTGACAATTAACAGGACTTTCCCCTTGTACTGGCTAAGATCCACATCATTTCCTTTAGCATCCTGCAAATGAAAGTGACCCCAATCAAGGAATAGAATCAAATGAAAAAAGAAGGATTTAGTGATTGTAGAGAGAGAGAGAGAGAGAGAGAGAGAAGTTTTGGAATCTAGTAGATCTCTATGAAGAGAATGAGAACTAACAAATTAATTTATTTTATAGCAGAAGACTACAAACCAGAGCTCGTAATTTTTAACCATTGCTTCCTTATTATGTTAAATATTTTGTCATTTAAACATCAATGTTCCAGAATAAAATTTCAAAAAAGTAACCAGAAACCTAAACTCTCCAGCCAACCTTTTCTGTTTTTTCAATCAGGGCAAGCCAACTAAAAATCCAGTTAAATAGGAGATAAAAAAAATTTGAGAACCACAAATACCAGTTGAACCTGCTAATTTTGCCAAGAGAAAGATACAAGCAAATGAATCTATAAGATGAATATGCAGCCGCACCCAAATGCCAGAAGATAATAATATCTCAGAAACTTTCCAATGGATTCTCGATTACAATTATCAAGTACTTTAGGAGACTTGAGAAAAAGAAAAGCAAATCGCAGAAATCACAATTCACAACCTAACAGATTCCCAAACTTGTTTAGCAAAACAAACTAACCTTGACAGTGAAATCATGGACTGAAGTTTTCTAAAACGACAACATCCAATTGTGGAATTCTAAGAAACATGAATCAAATCATCAACATCAAATAATGTAAGAAATTGCTCTATTAAACAAAATGATTTATCATATGACAGATTAAAGGCCATTTAATTCCATAGATTAAAAAAAAGTCTTTGAGTATCAGAGATTGCAATTGCAATAGCAGATTTTCCAATTTGAGCATCAGATATTGCAATCACAATCAGTAGCACAGAAGAATAAAGAAAAATCTGATTTGAGTTAGGTTTTGATCCTGACCTAAAATGAAACGCATGCCAAGGAGTCAAGGTGCCGATTAGTGAAATGCAGAAAAATATTAGGTGAAGAAAAGGAACAGATCGCCTGTTGCAGATGGAGCGGCGGTGAACACTGTTGGTTTTACCATTAAATCGGAAGAAAAAAAAGAGAGAGGAAGAACACGGACCTTCAACAGCGGATCGGATAGAGCTGTTTAGGCTAGCGATTCACGAGCTTTTCTAGGGTTTTGAAAGATGCGCGAACCCTAGACCCGATCGTGAATAATCTGCTATCTCATTCTCTTTTTTAACCTCTTTAAACCATTTTTCCAAGCCGAGGATGGATGATTTCATTTCATGAGAAATGGAGGAAACTCGGGAAAGAAGCTTTTCCTCTCCGAACCTTGGAAATGGTGGCGAGCTTTCTGGGAATGCGGATGGAGAGTCGGTGATAATGGCATTTCTAATAAAGTGCCATAATAAATATTTTATAACTTATTGTATTCCGGCATCTTCTAGAAAAGTGCCGTGGTAATTTGTTTTATAGAATCAATTTTCTTATAAAATGTTGTAATAATTTGCTTTATAATGGCATTTCTTAGAAAATGCCGTAACAAATTATTTTTTAGGGACATTTAATTAGAAAATGCCCTAGTAAATTATTTTATAGCGGCATTTTCTAAGAAAATGTAGTAATAAATTGTTTTATAGTGGCATTTTTTTTAGAAATATCGTAATAAATTATTTTATAGTGGCATTTTAAGAAAAGTGCCGTAATAAATTGTTTTGTAACGGCATCTGCATATGAAATGCCGTATTAAGGTACATATAACGGCACTTTTGTATAAGTGCCCTTATATTAGTGTCGTTACATCACCTTTTTCTTGTAGTGACTGTATTGAGTATATTACATGCATATATATACATGCCAACCTACATATGCATGTATGTAATATACTTTTGTGACATCCCAACTTCTGAGATTTCATGTGCTTTGATGTGCTTGGAATGCTTTGGCTTTATTTCAAAATTTTCTAGTGATCATTGTGTTATTTATTGAATTAATTGTGATTAAGTGGTATTTATTAATTGGAACTATTTGTAATTTAGCTTTCATGTTTTTGGATGCATGATAATTTATATTTTTTGTGGTGATATTCTATGAATTATGGCGAATTTTGGGATTATTAGTCATTTATAGCAATTACTCTGATTTAATTATGATCTAAATGGCATTTTATGAGTTGTCTTTATTCTAATTTGCTATTGAGTCTTTAATATAGTTTTGAAGTGTTTAGAGGGGTGAGTTCTGCCTAACCACAGGGTGAAGCACTAGATCAAGGGTTGTGTTTAAACTTCCTTCTCCTCCATTCTTCTTCATTTTCTTTGATGCTAAAGGTGAAAATTTTGCTGTTTTGGTGTGGTAGTTGGAAGTCTGAACCTGGATTCAATTTGATTGAATGTTTTGAGTTGATTAAACATGTCCTATTTTGGTAATTGTATTCGGAAAGTGCAAAGATTCGTTCAGTTCATGTCTATTGGTTTGTGGGTAGAATTGTATCAAGTAGGTTTTTTGTATTTAAAATGATAAATTGATTTGAATAGGTAGAAACAAGGGGATTGCACGTGTTGCGCGTAGCCAACTACAAAGAACTTAATTTGTAGGCAGTATTGTGGGGCCTACTGGTTAGTTATAGGGTGGTTAAATTTTGGTTGGTTATACTGTGTTTAAATTTGAACGTGGATGGAGCAGTGGCAGGGTCATTATAGGGGATTTTTTTGTTTTTTGTGGGGACAATGTTTGGGGAAAAAAAAGGGAGGCCAGAATCAAAGAATATTCCCCCCTCTTCCTTTTATTAATAGTATAGATAGATAGTATAGATATAGATGTAGATATAGTTGGGAATACGGACGGTAATTGGTAGAAAATCAGATTTCTCAGGATTGTCTTGGGATTTTATGGCACGCCATAAAACAGTATTTTCAGGGGTATTTCCAAATTCGAAGTGTATTTAAGTGGTTATTTAAATGGGAACAAAATAGGGATTTATTTGCATGTGATTGTGAGTTAAATATGCATTATTTTGGACCGTTAAAATGAATTTGGGAATATTCTTAAATGAGTTTAAGAGGATTTGAAACTTATATTAAATTCTGAATGAATTTGAATCAAATCCAATTATATTGGATTATGTTTTACAAGCATCATTTATCATTGCGTGATTAGGTCATTGTATAAAATCATGTAAAATAGGACATTTTGAATAATTGTAATAAATTGGGGGTTTCAGTCTTAAATCCATATTTAGAGTGCATGTGGTATTAGGTTAATTCAATTCACCATTAGTTGATTGAGATTTGCATGATTATATATGTCTACTAATTCTTCAAACAGTGTTATTTACCCTTGCAATTATAAATTTTATGTGATTTCTCCATTCATGAATTTAAAATGTATATTAGTATTATTATATAAGTATATTTGAAAAATATGCATATTGAGGTAGGACTGACAGAAACTTGAGAATTTAAGTTTTGGTTTGCCCATTTAGCGCCCCAGTTAAATGATTTTTATCATGCGAAAGTTCAACTTATCAATATGGAATAGTGGGTGATTGTTTGATAAGGGCCAAATAAATTTCACTATGTAATTTTGATAAGATCCTTATTATGTTTCGAATATTGAGTAGTTTGTACAGATGTGTAAAAACATAATTAAAACATGAGGATATGAAGGCCCTTGAGTATGAAAGTTGAGGGAGTCATACTGATTGTAGCGACGAAGTTGACTATGTTGATGTATCCTCCCACCATATTATTCTTGTATTTGTGATGCTCCGTCAATTGAGATGTGTGTTTCCTTCCAGTATGATTGTGAACAATATGATTGGTATTACTCTGCAAAAGGGGTTCTAGCAAAAATTGTGTTGTGTACGATGATCTTTAATCCAGTTGCTATGCATTCCAGCCTAATTCTTATAGTTTGTACTCTAGTTGATGTCTATAGTTCCATCTAGACATTACACAAATATTATTGTGATATAATATGAAGGGTTTATCGAATTAATCAAATCCTTTGGTTCTAAATTATGAATTGATTCTATATTCCAGTAACGATTATTGTAATTCTTCTAAACCTTAATGTAAATTCACGCTATTCAGTGAGATATCTGTTTATCTCACTTACAGATGTTATTTTATGATGTATCAAGGATATGAACATATAATGACATATTTATTTAATTCATATCACGATAGCTTAGTGGGATTTCCAATCTCATTTAATTTGCGTACATAGATTGCAAAAATTTTCGATGGAGAGCCTGATGGTGATGTAGTTCTTAAGATTGTCCTAAAATCTATGCTTGAGCTTTAGGAGTAGTATGACTCAGAGTGAAAGAAGGGTGGACATCTAGTCTACTTCTTGGTTGTCAGTGTTGTCTTTAATTTAATTTTGTTTATTTTAGTAGGAGTTTGTATATTTATGAGATTCCTGGATTATAGGGATTCCTTATTTCAATTGTATTTCCTTTGGACGGTACATAATATATATTTGACATCTTCCGCTATGTATATATGTTAGAAAATTTTATTTTAGTGAGATATATATTATGCTTCAGTCTTCAGTTGTATATGATTTATATTTGGGGTTTGGTGCACTCTGATATATTTTTAAGCAAGTATTATTTGTAGTATATCAGATGGATATGTATGTCTCAAATGAGTGGATTCGGGTTTCTTTATTCTTAATCCTTGATTAAGATCTGGATTTGCTTATCACCCAGCATATTGTCACCAATATCCGTGCGGTTTAGGCCCAAGTCCTTAATTGTCCTTTGATTTGTGATAAACTCTCAAGCAATGTTGACCCGTAATGCCCTCTCTTAAGAAGTCTAGTAACATCATAAAGGATTTATCAGTCCATACATTGAGGCACTTTAAATGATATAGCCTAATAATCACACATAACATAGTAAATTTAGTAGAGCCTGGGTAAAGCTATTTATCAACATCTTTTATCAATCTATTTAATGCTTCAACATATTTAGTGGATGGACTTATTGGTTTCCACTCCTGCCCACCAATATCCTCTACTCCAAGTGCCATTTCAAGCGTATTATGCAACAATTCTTTTTCATCTACATGTTCTAATGTCATGTGAGGCATCAACAATAATGGATATCGAACGCAGTGATTGTCCACCATTAAAAAAAAAACCCAACATTTGTAACTTTGTAAGAAACCATTACTTATGATGTGATTGAACACCTTAAATAGACCTTGGTGCAAGACATTGCAACTTCTCGTACACGAACACTTCAATTTTCTATCACTAGTCATTATGTTGATTAGCAAATTTTATGAAACTTTTTATTCCAAGCATATATTTAGGACTCAAACCTATATAACTTGAGAAGAAAATGAATTAATAATTGAATTATCGCATAACTATTATTTAGCGATTTTGATCCTAAAATTCCAAATTTTTATACCTTGGTTTGTCAATCCAACTTAATCCATTTAGTGTTACGAATTCACAGATACCCAAATGTCTCGCTTGTTTGGTCTCTGACAGTACTATTACGCCCGGTTTACAATAAGAACTAGGGCTGCAACTTGGGCCTAGTAAACCCGAAACCAACCCGAACCAAATCAACTTCGGTTCGGTTTTGGTTCATAAAAACTTAACCTGAATTAAATCGGTTTGGTTTTGGGTTTGGTGTTCAGTTAAACCGAATCGAACCGAAACTGAACCGAATTAGGATATTTATCTAAACCGAACCGAATCGAACCATATAAGTTTTACCTTTAAAGTTTAAAACATTTACAAACCCACCATTCGTTCAACTTTATCTCATTCATATTTCATACCATTCATTCAACTTTCATTTCAAACCCTAAACATTTCAAACTCTAAAACCCCATTACTGGCTGCCGACCGCCGAGTCCGCCGACTGCCGAGATAAGTGGTTTAGATGCCAGATCGGAACAGCCTAGCTTCTCCCTTTTCTTCTTCTTCTTCTTCTCACATCTAATATCAAGGGTACAGAGATAAGGTATAGCCGAGCGATTGCCGACGGTCACTCACCACTGCCGACTCCTCTCCATGACAAGACTGGGATCACAACGTTTGCGACTCAACTTGGGCCTCATGTTTATTTACGACGGCAGCCCCAACTTGTACAGACGGGAACATCTCAGCTTTCTTTCTGACTCGGGAGGGGAACCAAAAAGGAAGAAACTTTGATCCGTTTTGAAAAAGGAGAGAAATTAGAAAAAGCAAGAGGAAGATATTTTTGTGTCGTGTCCGATCACGCAACGAGGAGCTTTGCCTTCCAAACTTATTTTGTGGATTTTTTGTTTGCGTTTCATCTACAACCATTCAGAGGCTTCTATTACTGTCCGTATCTGTTAGGTTCGTATAACGTGTTCAATTTTCCTTAATTTCTATTGTTCTTATTTTTTTGATTTTGGGGTTTGTATTAAAAGGAGGAGAGGCCTTTTTGTTGGATCCTTGTATGAGTTTCAAAATTTCTTCTTACCGTGTTTGAATGATAGATTCCCGTTGTTTTGCAGGTCGAGTTTATTCGGTCCAAGTTTTCGTTGGTATTTTTTTTTTCAATTGACATCGTGTTACATTGAATTTGATCTGAGATCGAAATTTCTGTTGTTGTTGAATATTTTCTGTATTTTCAGTGTTTTGATACGGGGATTGTATAAGAAATTCCAGTACAGAGAAGAGAGAATTTTCTTATTTATCGTATGTGGTAGTAGAGAAGGTCAGGTTTTTTTCCTTGACGTAGAATTTATCTTTTTGGAAAAGGATTATTGTAACGACTTAAAAAAAAAAATTTCTTTGGAACCTTGACCAGTCAAAAGTTTGACTGGCCAAGTTGCTTTTATTTGAGAAATTATGGATGAGCACACAACCCCCCTAGTTGCACACACACACAATCCCTTCCAAAAGCAAACCCTAGCCGTCATTTACTAAAACCTATTTCAAACTCTCCCTTCACCCCACGCCCCTTTTTCCCTTTCTCCTACTCATCTCACCTTCTCCCCTTTTCTCATTCTCTCCCTCACTCTCATATCAAGCCTAGCTTCCATTGTCTTGGGAAAAAGAATCTTGAAGATAAACTTTAACTTGGTGCTCTTAAAACATGTAAGTGGGTTTAATATATCTCTTATGAGTTTGTGCATTAATTCCTTGTTTTTAGTTGAATGATTTCCATGAAATGTTTTAGATATGTTTTTCTTTTTTTTTTTACAAAAAGGAATCGAGCAAGTTAGTTTCTGCTGATATTTCTTGTGCTTTGTTACTAGTGATTAAATATGTGAAAACAACAAATTTGTTATTTTGCTATCCGGTCAAAATAAAAACAATAATACACTGTGGAAACCCCTTTTTCGGTTTAAGTAAACAAGGACCCTATTCATTGTCCTTGAACGTAGAAGAGAAGAATCTCAACCACCAAGTGATGATGATGTCATCATCCTTGATGGAGGATGAAAAATCATCCGGCAATAAATATTTAAAAAGTCAACAAAGAATTTAATAAGACAAAGAATTGAATAAGACAAACACTGTTCATAGTTGTTTCATTCAATAAGGAATTTATTAAGACAAACACTGTTCATAGTCCACTTGTGAACATGATGAGGACTTCATAAAAAAATAAATAAATAAATAAATAAATAAATCAAATAAAGAGGAATCCGGATGTTACGTTAATGTGCAAAACCTGTGAACTTTTAATTTCGGTTTTGTTCTCAACTCAACTGACTAATTAGTTCTTCTCATTAAAGCTATTATAATCAGAATTCAGATTTCCTTATATTAGGGTTTGCTTTGTTCGTCTTCAAGCATTATGGATTAATGTTCTATAATTATTTTAAAAACCACAATTATTTACTTTGCCATTTAATTGCTGAATTCCATTATCAATTAAGAATGGGAAAGTGAGAAAGAGAGAGAAAGGAAGAGTTGGGGTTGGCTATTTTGTCTTTTAGGTGAAGTGGAAGAGTGATAAAGTGATGGGATTGGCTATTATGTCTTTTAATTAAAGTGGAAGAGAGATAAGGAGATGGGGTTGTTTCATGTGCCATAACATAAGCATACACCCTATTGTTGTTTATATGTTTGAAATTATATGAATTGGTGGAATGTTTAATAATTTTTGAAATTAAATCAAAGCATGGCATGTTGAGTTGGTAGTTGTAAATGAGACATGATTATATGGATATTAGTACTACTAGTATCTTGATACTAGTCTAGTACCCAGCACCAAGTGTTGTTGGGAGATATAATTTTTGTACTGTTGGCACGAGTTGCTAGTTCAGTACCCAGCATTTTGAGATGTCTGGGATGATGATTAAATTGTACTGCTAGCCACGCTAGTTCAGTACCCGGTGTGTGATTAACCACTGGGATGATTGTAATGCGATTGTACTGCTAGTGGCAAGGGTTCACTAGTCCAGTACCCAATATGAAGACTGGCAGACACCTATATGGTGGTACTTCTAGTTGTGAGGCCACACACTAGTTAAGTAGTCTGTCAGGGATGTTCTATTGGGAGTGTGTTTACTGCTAGTCTATACTAGTTCAGTACCCAGTGCGGGACGCCCACTGGAAGAGGATATTGAGATGATTGTACTGTTAGCAGACATAATGCTAATTCAGTACCCAGCGTGACCTAGATGTCTACTGGGATGTGAGGATGATACTTGGTGGTTAATATTTCTTTACATTCGGTTACTTTTATTTTGTTATTTGTATTTCTGCAAGGTATATGTCCATAAAAATCACAGGTAAGTATTTCTAACACTTAGATTAAGATTTATTTATTGTTTCTTTTTATCATGTTTAATTTATTGTTCTCATGTTAGAATTCATGATCCCTTATGCTTAATATTGTTAATATTAAAATATAAATGTAAATGTGTTATGAACCTAACTTAGGAAAACCTTGCATATTTAATGATAATATATTAAATATCAATTTGGGGTACATATATTATTTAAATAAGGAATATTATGCATATTCTCATACGGGGTGTATTAGCCTTACTTACTGGGTTTCGTTGAAACTCACCATTACATCTTTGCAGGAAATGATCAAGAGAAGAGGAACGGAAGGAAATGATAGTGTTGTGGGATTCTCGTGACCTAGACTTTTATTAATCATAGGACTTGTGTGTTTTTATGGAACATGAAATTTGGATATGGTTGAACCGGATGGTTTATTTTGTTATTGGTTTAAATTGGCTTTAGGATGTTGAGATGTTATTTATTCCCGCTGAATTCTGGAGACTTTTAATATGAAATAGAGACTTTTATTGTTTGATAATTGCGCCTTGGTATCCGCTTACGAGCAAGGTCATGCTCGGTCCCACTCACGCTATGTAAGTCGTGAAGGGGGGATTTAGGGCGTGACAATTATTTTTACTGTTGAATTTTTCGGTCCCTCTGCAATATCATGTATGTCCAATGGGGCTATTCTTAGGATTGGTTTCTTGCCCAATTTTATTCAATTTGGTTTAACCCAACCAAACGGAACTGAATTGATTCCATGGAATTCGGTTTGGGTTTTGGTTTTCAAATTAAATTTTGGTTCGGTTTTCGGTTTGAAATTTTCGGTTTACAATTCGATTCGGTTCGGTTTTGGGTTGACTGTAGGTAATTTCGGTTTGGTCTTGGATTGACCTCAACCCAGACCAAACCGAACCGAGTTGCACCCCTAGTAAGAAGTACGCCCGGTTTGCAACGCCTCTAATATTCCATTCAAGTATTTTCATTTGCAAACTGGAGACCATGTCCTCAATCTCCATTTCACACTTTGATTCCTCTTTATGTTCTTCCTTTTTTTTTTTTTTTGGTAATACTCTTTATGTTCTTCTCCTAAAACCTCTTCCACCCTATATAATTAAATTGCCTTTCTTTTAGGTAATTTCCTACATACCTTTGAAGCTCAGACGTTTCGCGTGTCAAGGAGGGAGAATGGGGGTGCATCATAATGCTCCTTGATGGTTCAGCAGAGATCACGTCCTTTGCTAGTTGGTGTTGCCTTTCTGGGGATAGAGTGGATTTCACCATTTCAGCTTCATCTGGCATCTCATTTTGGAACGCGAACTCTTCTTCCTGATTGGAGTCTTCAAAATCAGAACCACCTTCTTTATCTTCATCATCATCCACTTTTATATCAGCATCATCATATTCAGTTCCCTCGTCCTCATTGCCGTATTTGTTGTCATTCTCCGTAACATCATTCCTCTGAGGGGTTTCTTCTCCCTTCATCTGAGTACTTTCCTTAGTTTTTGTAGGTTCTGTTGACGCCTGTTGATCCAGTTGAGAGTTCTTTTGGGCATAGCTTCATCTAGCATCTCATTTCGGGCTTGGGCTTTCATTTCAGCACACTCATTTGTAGAATCATGGATTATTACTCCTTTACTGTTACTTGAAATCCTCCCCGGGCTCATACCCATAGTATCTGGGCCCATCTCGCTGTTCTCAGCATCCAAAGTGATATTTAAGTTTTCCTTCTGCTAGAACTTTTTTGCCTTTAACATCTTCATTTAATTCCCCCAATCCCTATTCCGCAGAGACTTTACTCTCTTCTTTCCCTCAATAACTCCTTGATTTAATCTCTCTTTACCACGTGGCTTGATCAAAAGACCTGCTAGCTTGCGCTTCTTCTTCCTCCTTTCTTGCTAACTTACGCCGGTCTCCCATTTGCAGTGACCTTCCACGCCTTGCTCTTCCTCCAGGCGACCCACGGTTTGTAGGCTTGGGTATGACCTCGGTCGGATGATTGAAAGTATCCTTCCTTCCCCATTGGAGAACTTGACTCCATGACTTTGAGGCCTTATCAAAAAAGCTTTCTTCATCTACAAGCTCCGACCATTCCTCCATTTTGTTCCCATCTCCGCTTTCCAAACCTCCTCCTTCCAGTTTAACTCTTCAATCTGTGCTCGCGGCACTCAATAATCTTATGACCAATCTTCCCGCACCAATAATAGCAATCAGATAGTCCATCGTAAAATACTATTTTATTTTCTAAAAGTAAAAAATAGTTTTCTCAAATAAAATTAGACGTAACAACACAAAAATAAAAAATTAAAAGTGATCTCTTAACATCAAAGAAAACTATTTTATTTTCTAAAAGTAAAAAATATTTGTCTCAAATAAAATTAGGCGTCAAAAAGCAAAAATAAAAAATTAAAAGTGATCTCTTAACATCAAAAGAAAACTATTTTATTTTCTAAAGTTAAAAAAAATATATAGTTTTCTCAAATAAACTTAGTTGTAAAAACTCAAAAATACAAAATTAAGCACATTTTCTATGACCAAAGTTTAATTATTTAAAAAATATCTTCTTTTCACTTAATTATTTTAATGGAGTATCACTCAGACCTAATTTTACCAACACCAAAAAAAATAATGCAGCATGCAGGTGACGGCTAAAATCGCGATCGTCCACAACAGCCACAATCGTCGTCAGAGGGACAGCGATAGGGCCTTCACCCTTTGCACCAAAAGTCGCAGCCTTCTCAAGCCATGGTTCGAACCATCTAATAGCAGAAATAGTCAAACTTGACGTAATATCCTTGAGGGTTAACAATTTAGCTGCATGGACTGTGTCTACTGGACGGTAGACCAACTAATTTGAAAATCGACCTGAAAATCTTGGTATATAGATTTAGGTTGTGACCTATATCTTGTAATGCACATTGCGTCGGAGGCTAGATCTGGCAATGGGTCAGGTTGAGCCTTAAATAAATTGGGTCGGGTTCAGCCCGTTTACCAATGGGTTCAAAAATCATGGAACCAAACCCAACCCGCAAATAAACTGGTTGAACCTGAACCAACCCGTTTTATTTTTTTACTTAACTTTTTCTTTTGGAAGAAAATTCTTCTTAATTTAGCATTTTTTTAGAGAATTTAGAAATAATGGAGATGTGGACCATTGTTTCTTCTTAACATAAATGTTTTAAAATTTTTTTAACTTGCAATTATATGTTTATTATTTTAAAATTGAGAAAATAAAAATCATGAAACATTTCTCCTTAAATGTGCTATCCTCATCAATAAATTAATATAATATTAATTAGATAAACAAACAATGAGGATTAAGCATATTTCCAATGTTTTCTTATTATCTTAAGCAACAAGAAGCCACTTTATTGAAAAATGAAAACCTGGAAGTTGAAGAAGGTGCAAATCTATTCACATGTTGAGGAAGGGTATAATTTTTTTTTTTTTAGGTTCCTATTTCTTTTACTTAATTATTTTTTATATTACTAAATTATTTTTTTAGGTTTCTATTTATGCGTAAGCTTGATTAATGGTTTATAATGCCTATAAAAAAATAATAAAAAAAAAAGCAATGGTATATTGTCAGATACTAGAGATGCAACTTGGTTCGGTTTTGGTTATAAATTCTCATAACCGAGTTAGTTCAGTTCGGTTTTGGGTTACATCTTCGTTTAAATTGAACCAAACCAAACAAAACCATATATATATTCTTTTAACTTTCTTTTAGGTTAAAATTTTGGGCGCCCTTTCCGCAACTCTTCATTCTCGCCGGTCATCATTACCATCACCCCACATTGTCTCCTCACCAGCGTCTTCCTTGTTGCATCATCTCAGTAATCTCTTTCTCTCACTCTCTCTCTCCCCCTCTCCTTCCTCTTTCTTTCTCCCTCTTGCTCCCCCTCTCCCCCCTCATCTCTTTTTTCTTTGCAGAAGCACTTGTGTTTCTGCACTAGATAGAGTTCAAACGTTAGGTACTTTTGTTCTTAAGACAGCAAAAGGGAGAGAAACCTAACTTGATTTAGAAGCAGTGGAAGGGGTAGAAACATGGTAGCTTGCTTAACGGCCAAACCACCCTCTTGAATTTGGATGGCCCAACCCCAACATCCTCCACCTATTCTGATTAATTGGGTCATCGCCCATTAACAGGGTTTTCAAGAATCTACTTGCCTACTTGTAGATTAGGCTTTTTGACCGAATAGCTAGTGAAGCATAGCCGAAGTTACAATATAGTAGCGTTCTCAGGTAAGCCTCCTAAAAATTTTCTCCAGTGGTAGCAACTCAGAGCCAGAATCACCAATATTTACTGGCACAACAACACAAAAAGCTGCTTTACCATTGGCTAAGAAGCTCGCCACTAAGTGTAAGATGGCAGGGGAGCTCGAAAAACTGCCAGAAACAGTGCTATATAACATGTGACTTCTACACAATGCTGGAAAAGGTTCTCAACACACCGATAAAGTCATCAAAGGCCGCTTCGAAAATAGCTGGAAAGATTTTAAAATCAACGGTGGCATCCCAGTCTCCCACCCTCATTTCTTCATCATCGGTTTATTTCCGATGGATTCCTATTCGATTTCAGTCAAACCAGAAAAGTGTAGCATTCACTTTTAAAGAACTTTTTTTGGAAATTGGCACAATCCGAACCAAATCGAACCGAATTCTAAATTAGGTTCGATTTGGTTTGGGTTGCAGTTTTTCATTTTAATCTTGGTTCGGTTTTTGGGTTAAGTAAATCTATTTTAAAATTGGTTTGGTTATCGGGTTAAGTAAATTGGTTTTAAAATTGGTTTGGTTCGGTTTTGGGTTGTCATTCAGCAACTTCGGTTCGGTTTTGGGTTTAAGTCGACCCGGACCAAACCGAACCGAGTTTCACCCCTATCGGATACCCAACAGGTTGATGGGTTTGGTTAGGGTTGACCCATTTTCAGGCGAGTCGGGAAAACCTCAACCCAAATAATAAATGGGTTAACCCGAACTCATTTATTGGGGTTGGGTTCAAGCGGGTTGATGTGTCGGTTCAAAAATTGCCAGTTGCAAAGATATGGGTGCAGAAGCCATGGATGGAGTGCCTGTAGCTGTAAAGAATCTTGGTAGAGTGAGGAGAGAGAGAGGAAGGAAGAGATCGGAGGATCGAGGCATACCAATGATGGTGAGTGACAAAGATGGCTGGCTTTTCTTATCTCGACACATGGATGACGTAATTTCTTGGTTCATCATAGGAGAATGTGGAATGGATCGAGCACATAACAAGAAGGAAAAAGGCAATAACTCATTAATAGTACCGCCATGGCTTTCTTTTTTCCCATTTAGATTAGAGCTTGCAGCAAGTTGCAACGAAAGTTAACTTAGTTAAGATGTAAATTAAGAAACTAATTAAAATTTAAATATAACTTTATTATATTACCAGTATAATGAAATTATATTTAAAATTTAATTTAATTAATTGTAATATAATATTCTTAATTAATTATAATGAATTTATATCTTAATTAATTAAGTTATTAAATTTTAAATATTATAAAATATGATAATTATAATTATAATCATTATTTTATTAAAATGAATTTTATTTAATTAAATTCCTAATCTATCTTTTTCCTATTAATTTATAATTATCTTACTAACTGTGAGACATGGGAAAAAAATCAATTCAATGACCTTCCTAATCATCACACGGGCTCAAGAAAAATCATGGAGTTGCCACCATTCAATTTTAAGGTGTGAATGGACACCAAAATAATAAAATAAAATAAATAATATTAAAGAACAAAATTAGAGTAAAAAATAACTCTAATAAAAAATAAACCAGAGATGGGTAAGGAGATTAGATTATGAACAGGGGAAAGTGTTAGGCACTCCTATTCATCCACACAAGTCGGTTGCCAAGTATTGTTCATGTTTAAAAAAAAGGCTTGCTAATAAAAATCAAATAAAAAATAAAAGAAAAAGTATAAAAAATGTATGGCTTTTTCATATGAATGATCAAATTAATTCTAGACCCTTCTTATGAATATACCATTTCTTGGGCTTCATGATTGACTAAAATCAAGATAAAGAAAACAAATCTAAAGTAAAAACTTCAAAAATATAGCTCTACGTCAAATCCTTGAAATCTAAGAATTACATAATAATAAAAAAAATTTATTTTTACAAGATATTGAAAAATTAAACCTGAACAGTCTAGGGTAGAGATCTAGCTAAGATATCTCACTAATTAATTAAGAAACCTAAGCCAAATACACCCACGTTGACGAAAAACATCAAAAGGGGAGAGTTTAGACCATAATGTCTTCTCTCAAAATTGAAAATAAGCCAAAAATCATTTTGTAAAGTTGAAGAATGAATCAAAACCATCTGGGGTACAGATCTAGTCCAGGTTTCTCATTAATTAAGAGATTTGAACTAGATTCACCTATATTGATGAAAAATATCCAAAATGGAGAGTTTAGATCATAGGGTTTTCTCTCAAAAATAAAAAATAACTCAAAAATCACCTCATGAAACCTTAGAGGTTATTTTAAGGCTTATGATCCCAGATCTACCATATTGACCATGGCAGATCCAAGATCTTAACCTAAATGATTAAAAACATTAAAAAAAACATAAAAAGGGAGAAAACAATGTGAAAATCAAAATCTATGAGGAAAATAAGATCTAATGCTATGAACAGCATAGATCTATGGTATTCCTTCATATTACTGTGAGACATGGAAAAATCACCGAAGATGATTTCCCCTCCGTCAACACACGGGCTCAACTTAAAACGTGGGAGTTGCCACCATTCAAGGTTTAGGGTGTGAATGGACACCAAACGGATTAAAAATAAGCAAAAATAGCTAAAAGGCAAATTCTAGAGTAAAAATAACCCTACTTGAAAATCAAATCCAGAGATGGGTAAGGGGATTAGATTATGAATGGGGGAAGGTGTTAGGCACCCCCATTCACCCACACAAGGTGGTTGCCAAGTGTTGCTCATGCTAAAAAAATAAATGAAAATCAAAGCAAAGATTGCACGAAACCAAGTTGAGTCAAATCAGGAAAATTCGGTGAAAAGTAATGCCATTTGTCTTGAAATCATTCAAATCCAATTTTAAATTGAATCAAATCAAATTCATTTGAAAGATTATGATAAATAAGAGATTTATGCAAGATTTCAATTAAATCTGGTTGAAATCCTAGGAGTTATGCCTCTTTTAAAGTTGCTGCTGGAGAAAATCAAAAGCGACAAGTAGGCAAGTTTAGAAAATCCATCTAGAAAAATCTGCTTCATAAAAATCCATGAAATTTGGTGTGAATGAAGTATGTATGGCCATCTTTCAGAAGAAACTAGCCTCATACAAAAATTCATTCGGATGTGCCTTGGGTGACTTCCCGAACAGGCCCCGAGGATCACAGATTAACCCAGAAAAGTGCTGTTGAGCAGTTCTGAGTAAATCTGCTACCCACGACACAATTTAAATCAAAAAATTATGAAACCAACTGAATTTAAAAATAGACTCATAAAGGAGTTCCCAGAAACAAAAATCACTCGGATCGAGTTTAAAACAAGTAGATGGCGCACATTTGAAGTGATAGGTTCAACAGTTTGACCTGAAATGACCTCTCAACTTCGGCAGAATGGTGTCAAAAATATGCTTCATAGAAATTAATGAAATTTGGTAGGCATAAACTAGACAGCCTCCCCTTTCCCATGGTTCTAAAATCACTCCAAAATTCATCCGGATGATGAAGTTATGAGTGTCCGAAGTTAGGGTACAGTTGCTGTCAAGTTAAGCCTTTTTTGGAGAAAAACAATTCAAAACTGTGACCAAGTGTGTGCAATTCGTGCAAGATGAATCCAAATCCTTTAAAAACCATTTAAAAACATTCCAGAATTGCTTGAGGCCATTTATTTCAGATTTATCACAACGAATGCAATAAATCCTAAATATGAGCCTATTCCGCCAAAATCATGTGCTATGTATGTGTAAGTGCAAAAATCCATTCAAGCAATATAATAACATATAGCATGCATTTATATCAACAAAAAGGGTTCTAAAAGCATCCTAGGGTTCCGTTCCATTATCGTTTCCCTTAGTTCTGTCTCTCCGTTAAACACGGTTCTTCAAGATAATCTTGGGGTACTTTTGATATGAAACGGGCTTCACAGATTCAAAAGGCTTATTCAAATAAAGGTTCTAGCACTAGGATCAATCCCTAGTCTCGTTTCTCCTAGATCTCGCCTTCACCTTTTACGGCTAGGGGGAGTCTTGAGATACTTTGAGCCGGGGAAGGGTTTTCACACACATAGAAGAGGCCTTATTCTACAGAAAGGTAGAAGAAGAGATCTAGATCTAGAATGTAAAAACAGAAAAATAAAGGAGAGGTTTGAGGCTGACCTGGGGTTCTGGAAGTAGTCTAGCAACGGTTCCCTTCTTCACTCGGAGCTATTGAATCTCCAACTTATGGCCATTTGCTTAAGGAGGAGCCTCCTATTTATAGTCAAAGGCTAGGGTTAGGGTTGGTGTGATGGTAGACACAAAATAATGTCTAGAACCCACCAACCTTAACCCTAAGGCCATTTTCGAGATTTCCCCTCATTTAATGAAGGACATGATGGCAAAAAGTGAAATCTCTCGGAAAACCCTAATTTTGAGCAAAACTTATGTATCCGACATATCAGGTCGGATACACGAGTGCCTTAATGTATCCGGCATATGATGCCGGATACACTAAAGCCTGCTTGTATCTGGCATATTCCATCGGATACGAAGAAAAATACTTGTATCCGACCTGAGTTGTCGGATACAAGGGAAAAACTCATTTTCTCAAATTTTGTGCTGGCTTCAAAGGAGATAATGATTTTTGCTGATTATTGATCATTTTTATTGTGCAATTTGGGGTGTCTACAACTGCCCCTCTTTGCGGGAGTTGCGAAGTAATGAGCTACAAAGATTAGACATGCCCAGATTGCACTCCCTTAACCATGATTTGCTTAATTCAATTCAATTGTGTAAAAAACAGTTTTTGGGTGAAGATTTGCCAAAAAGCCTTAACTTTAAGGGGGCATTTCTCCAAGAGGTCTTAAATTCCACTGAGCTCTCGTGGCTATGAAGTGGATTTTAAGCCCAAAAATAATATTTTTTTGAAAACTGATTTTTTTTATCAAATCAAGTTAAAAATTGAGTGGATATCTTCCTTTTGACCAGCACATTTCCCAAAGTTGTCCCAAACTCCACTGAGCTCTCATGGTTGTGAAGTGAATTTTAAGACAAAATAGGGTTTTTGTGAAAATAGCAACCTTGTAGCTTTTTTTTTTTCTTTTCTTTTTCTTTTCTTCTCTTTTTTTTCTTTTCTTCTCTTTTTTTTCTTTTTTTCTTTTCTCTCTTGTTTCTTTTTCTTTTTTTTTCCTTTTTCTTTTCTTTTTCTCTTTTTTCTTTTTTTTTTTTTCTGTTTTCTGTATATCCGACATGTTTTGTCGGATAACAAGGCCTTCATTTGTATCCGGCATAATCTGCCGGATACCTTAGCTTTATAAAAGTCGCGCGCGACCGCGACTCTTTTCTCCTTTTCTTCTTCTCCGATTGCACTTGCTGGATACATTCCCTGTTCTCCTTCGACTGTGGCACTTGATTCCTTCTTTCTCCGGCGACTTCTTCATCTTCCGGCAACTCCTTGAGCTCCGGTGACTAGTATTGACTCCGGTGACACACCTTCACTGCTGCGACCAAGCCCTAGTTCGACATTTTGGGTTTTTGCTTAAACCCTTGACGACTTCGCCCAAATTCCGGCGATTCTCCGGTGGCAACTCCTCTGTCCGATGCCCTTGTGCCCAAATTACCTGAGCTTCCATCTCTGCTCCACCATTTTCTGTCTCCCACAGCGGCAACAAGCATCCCATTTGGCAATTTTCAAGTAAGTGTTCTTATTTCATCGAAATATTGTCCCAACAAAAGCTGCATAACTTGGGATTTGATTGTTCCGATTGCATATTAGATTATTTTCTGATTGCCTGCTTTGGATTGCTGATTTTGGGATTGTATGCTGATTACATGCTAGGATAAACTTTGGTTTTCCAATTTTGGTTCAATTTGCTGCAATTCTCTAAGATTGTCCTGCTGATGATATTTTCCTTATTGTTTCTGCCGAAATTGACAGTGATCAGCATAAATTTTCCTTTTTGCTGTGTTTTCTGCTTATCTGAGAACTTGAGCTTGTAGTTCTGAAAGTTGTTTGTGAGCCTATGTCTCTATCTTGAGAACATTGGATCACCCGTGATAATTTTCAACTGACTTGCTCACAGCATGACTTTGCATTTGATGCCATGTTTTTTTTCTTGAAATTTGCTTGGACTTTCAAATTGGTCACACCTACTGACTGCCGGTGGTATTCTGCCGGTGTTATTCATTGGATTGCTGGTTGTATGGCTTTTTTACTTTGCTTTTGCATTGCTGGTATGATTTTCTGGTTTTGCCAAAGTTATTGATGGTGGACTGCCCATCCCCATACCTTGCTGTAAATTCATCTTGACTTTTCGACCCGGCTTGCCAATTCTGTTTTTTTTTCGATCCTCACTTTTGCTTTTATCCTGCCTCCATGAGTATATCCTGAAATCACAACAGATTAGGAAATGTTAAGCATTGTAGGAATCTTTTATGGTTAGGAAAAATGTTTTAGAATTAGAAACAAAAATATCTCTCACTTCCCACAAATGAGATAAAATTCCCTCGAAACATAATTCACGATAATTTTGAAAAATAATCCTGTGAACCTAGACCAAAAGCAAGGTAAAATTTCTGATAAATTCATAAAACACTTCCCTGTGTAGATGGCTAGGAGTCGTTCCCGTGTTCGAGAGGAGGTTGACCCAGCTGATCGGCCATCTTCGTCTCAAGCTCGGATTGAGACGAGTTCTAGTGCTACTCTTTCGGAGCCTCTAGCTGATTCCAGAGAGAGCTCTGCTGAGGGTTCTGCTGAGGTAGGCTTTCAAATTCTTCTTTTCTTCCTTCTATTCTCTTTCCCCATAGACCTTCACATTCCCTTTTTGAATTTTAGCCCATTGTTGCTCCTGCTCGAGGTCGAGGCAGAGGCCGAGGTAGAGCTCAGGATCATGCCCTTGAGGGTGAGGGAGGCCGTGGCAGAGCCAGAGGTGCGGCTCAGGATGGTGCTGCTGTAGCCTTGCTAGGGGTCTCTGCGGAGCTGAGAGCGTCTGTTCATGATACAGAGCTCCTTAGTGGCTTGGATAGCCACCCCTCCATGTGCATCCGGGCCGATGTGCCTCTTCCATATCCTCTTTCCCATCTGCGAGGTAGTTGGGGGAGATTTAGTGAGTTGGCACAGTCGTTTTCCCCGGCACTCAGGTGCGAGTTTGGGAGGTGCTACTTGGATTATTTTCTTAGCATCCCTTCGTTCCGAGCCGATCGTCCACTTATCTTCGCCATGATGGAACGATATTTTCCGGAGATGCAGTCATTCCATCTTTAGGACGTGGAGCTGGGGATCCACCCCTTCGATTTTGTGATAATCACTGGCATTCCTTTGATGGGGCGGACTATCGTTTTGGATCGGCCTTCAGCGGAGGATATCGGCCTTCTCTTGGGATATCCGGACCTGCCTCCTGCTGCTTGGGATGGGCGGAGTGGTCGCATCTCTATCAGTTGGCTGCGAGAGAGCCTTGTTCGACATTATGAGGGGAGACATGCGACCATCACTGTGGAGGATGCAGCCTTTGTACCTATCTTCTGGTACGTTTTCCTGCTGATGCTCGGGAGCTGCTTCTTCCAGGAAGATACAACCAGCGTCAGTCCTCTCTTCTTGGATGCTTTGAGAGATCTCCGTCAGACCCGCTAGCTAGCATGGGGTCGGCTCATATATGGGACCATCCTGGCCGGGCTGTGCCGAGTAGTTCGGGGCCTGGCTGCTCCAAGAGGTGATGGAGTTAGCTGCAGGTTCTTCTGGCAGATTATGTAGGTATTAAATTCATCTGTCTTGTTTTACTCCTTAGACTTTATTTTCTTTATCTCTAACTGATTTTCTTTTGCCAGGTGTTTATGTACACCTATATGACTTTCTTCCGCCCATCCCTGGTACCTGGTGTCGCGGAGTTCCCTGTTGCTTTGCGGTGGTTGGCTTAGGTCCGAGATGCTGATAGGAGTTAGCCTCGCATTGCTCGGGTGCACTTGGACCGTGCCCGCCGATCCGATGTAAATCTTTTCTCCTTTTTCCTTTTATTTCTTTTCCTGCATCTTGACTGTATCTGACAATTTCTCTTCTTTGCATCTCATCCTGGCCCGCTTTGATGACGTGGATGTTGGAGTGGCCCGTGAGATGGTAGTACAGGACGCCTTTGATAGAGATCTCCGACGTCAGCCCTACCAGTGCTTCCTTGGGAGGCTTGGTAGGGTGATGTATTTGGGAGAGTGCCTGTACTATCAGCACACAGGCACACTTCGTATCCCCGTTCCCCCTCCTCCTGTGGGTCCTGACACGCTCCTGCCAGGTTTTGATGTTGATCAGTTTGATCATTTCCAGGATGCAGAGGGGCTCACAGTAGTTGGGGATTACAACAAGTGGTTTAGGAGGGTGTCCATTGGATGCCTGATGGACCGACCCACTCGTGCTGGAGTGATAGAGATCGGAGGGATCTACATCCAGGTCCACGATGACACTGTGAGTCTTGTGATCTTAATTTTTTTTTCTCCTTTCAATTCTGTATTTCTAACTCTAATTCCGCTCTTGTTGGCAGGTATATGAGTTGAATGTTATTCGGGACCGGTTCCAGAGCCAGCGGGCCGCGATCGAGGATATGATCGCAGAGCATGATGCGGTCGTGGTCCAGAGGGATGCTCAGATCAGAGAGCTGGAGGCTCTGGTTGCTGAGCTCCAGGCTAGACAGGTATCTGGTTTTCTTATAATTTTATCTCTTTCATTTCCATGTTTCTGCTATTCTGATATGCCTGTTTGACTTTTTCAGGGCCCGGTCCCAGATCAGGATGTTACTTTTGAGCCTGATTTCCTTGTACCTGATCCATCTCCGGCTCGGGTTGCTGATCCTGATGATGCCCCGGCTGTTGTTCCTGATCCATCCGTGGTTCAGGCTGCCGCTTCTACGGATCCTGTGGGCCCCTCATCTCCAGTGACGGTTCCTGAGCCGGAGGACATCCCTGCTGCTGACCCAGTTGAGCCGGATCCCCCAGTTCCCGCTGTAGATATTCCTGGTATGTCTTCTTTAATTTTCCCTCTTTAGTTTATTTTGACCCTTCTGCTTCTGACCATTTCTGTTGACCCTGATACTTCTGCTCCTGGTCCCTCCTCTGCTGTCATTGGGCCTTCTGGATCTGCAGGAGTAGAGAATACTGTGGCTGAGGGTCCCATTGAGCCCGTACCTGCTGAGCCCGAGGTCTTTTCCCTAGATTCTGCTCCTGACCCACCTTCAGACCTCTCGGACTATTGCTTGGAGTACCAGATTCAGTCCATTGTGGGTCGGAGACCGCGCCACGTTGCTGCGCGTATTATCTCTCAGGTCTTCAGTCATCGCCCATCCCGAGGGAGAGGCCACAGAGGAGGACGTGGGGATGATCCTGCACAGGAGCAGTAGCTTAGGATTTCCATTTTTTTACATCATCATTGTACAAAGAGATTTGTATATATTAAAAATTTTTTATTCATTCTCTCTTGTCTTGCCTTCTTTTCTTTTCAATTTCATGCAATTATAACTTGTATACAGGTGAAACAGGTAAAAATTTTGAATTTTTCTCCATTTTCTCTTTTTTTTGCATTTTTTCTTTGTATCCATCATATCAGATCGGATACACTGAGTTTTCTTTGTATCTGGCATAATATGCCGAATACGCTTAAAACCTTTTGTATCCGGCATTGTTCATCGGATATGAAGAAACTTCTTTGTATCCGGTTTGATATGCCGGATACATTAAAACCTGCTATAAATGCAACCAGCCTCGGGATTTGCACATTTTTTTACGAGTTTTTGAGTTTAGAAAACCCCTTTTTTGCCTTTTTCTTCCTCCTATTGAGTTCTAGCTTGCTCCCATCATCTCCAATGGAATCCGGATCATCTTCTGTCCCCTTGTTGTCTGTCCACACAGCCCCCTGCAAAACAGCCTTTTAGATCAAAACCACCTAATCTTACTAGGTATAATCCTGTAGACTCTTTTTACACTAGATGGATTAATTCTATGACCCTTGATGAGGAGAGGATATGGGATTCCACCCATCTAGGCCACACTCTGTTTATCCCGAAGATTCCCTTCAAGTGGGAGATTATTGAAGCCATGATTGGTCATTGGGTACCCGACCTCAACCTGTTCCGTTTTGGAAACCATGAGATGACTCCGACCATTGAAGAGGTGGAAACCATCCTGGGCTTGAGATTTGATGAGAAGGTAGTGAACCCGCCCCTTGGGCCTAGCTACAAGAAGGAGGCTTCTACTTTCTTGGGCATAGGGAAGAAGGATTTAGGGGATTCTGACACCCTTTTGACTTTGTCCAAGTCTTTTTTTACTGAGAAACTCTTGAAGGGGGAGAATAAAGAATCCAGGTTCAATGCCTTGACCCTGATAGTAGTCAACCAGCTACTTTTCCCACGGGATGACGATGAGGTAGACTTGGCTCTTATTTCCGTGGTATTCCAGGTTAGGCAGCGGGAGAGATTGGCCCCTATGATTTTGGCGGAGATGTACCAGGCACTGACTGACTGCTACAACAAGAAGTCAAAATGCTTCCTATCATGTGCCCCTATCCTGCAGGTAATTTTTCCTTTTTTTTTTTTTGCTTTTTGATTTTCTTTTTTTTCTTTTACAATGTACTGATATATCCCTCCTCCTTTGCAGCTTTGGCTACTTGACCACTTGAGTCAGATTGAGGAGATCAATTGACACTTCTTCCTAAGCTTGAAGGTTCCTATCCTGATGAGCAACTGGGGGTATCCCGACATTCCAGGGGGTAAACAGGGCTGATTCACTTTCTTGGCTACACTTCAGGATGATCAAATGAGGTGGCCTGGTACTTATCAGCCCAATGCAGAGACGGTGATCAGCTTTCGAGACCGCAACTTTTTGGTTCTAGCTGGCCTGAGACATGCGGTGCTTTACCTTCCTTTGCGGGTCCTTCGTCAGTTCAGAGCAACCCAGGGGATTATAATCCCAGGTGGGTATGAAGATCATCTTGGGCCACTTTCTCCAGCTACCATGAAGCTGAATGCCTGGTTGATAAGGGAGTGGTCTTATGTTCGCTTTATGCGTAGCCCCGTCTTCTCAGAATCCCATGTGAAGGACTATCTCTTCTGGATCAAGGAGCAAATACAGAGCCAGGCGCCAGTACCTGAAAATCCTCCTGCAGTTTTGGCTCCTACTTATGAGGACATTTTAGAGTTTGAGAGAGCTTCTCACAAGCGATTTCAGTAGAAATGGGTACGAGAGGCCCAGGAGCTCAGGATACGAGGCGTTTATCTGGAGAGGCAGCTTGAGGAGCAGATATCCCGCCGTATCGCCATGGAGGATAAACTAGAGAAGCAGAGGCAGGCCCGTCGCTTTGAGGTCCGGATGATACATCAGAAGTACCAGGATACTTTAGCCAGCCTCAGGAGTATGCGGATTAGACAGGCCCTTTTAGATGAGGTCATTCCCTTCCTGAGTGATCCCGCTGCAGAGGGGGCTTCAGGAGTTATTGCAGCTCAGGCAGCTCGGATTCGGGAGCTTGAGGAGCGGCTAGGAGACAGAGACTAGCCTTATTTCCTGCACATTTTTTTTCTTTTCTTTTTCATACCTTTGTACGAAAGCAAACTCCAATAATGGAAAGACAAATGATTTAATTCAAAATAAAATTTTTATATTATTGGCCTCAGAATGCTCAAATGCTTGTAAAAACAAAGGTTTTATGAAAAGTATTTGATTTATCATCACTTGCCAAAGTATAGTTTTTCTTTATATATATATATATATATATATATATATATATATATATTTTATTTCTTTGAAATTTGGTCCATGCACTTAATCACCCATAATTAAAGGAATTAAAACCAGGTTAAATAATGAAAAGGGTAGTCCCAAAAAATAATGAGGGATCAAAACCGTCCATCTTAGGACCTTTAGAGTCATCCCCAAATGCTTTTTCTTTCAATACTGACCCCATTTTGCTCATGCTGACTTTGCTTCAAGCTTAGATTTTCATGATCAACTCAACCTCTAATTTTCTTTTTTTTTCTTTTTTTCTTTTTTTTGCCAATATTGTCCCTAGCGCCAGTTACGGTTTTCACTAGGGCCGGCTTCTGCATTCAGTCATCACCAATCTTACTCTGACATTTGAATGAACAAACTAAGATTACCGAGGGCTTAAAAATAGGACGAAACAAAGGCTCGGTTTGGTTTATGAAAAAGAGGGTATTAAAGGCCCAAAAATTTTCAAATGTGGAAATAGGTCAACCGGACTTACAGTCATGCTGAATTTAACCCTTTCCCCCCAAATTGCACTCTTTGCATTTCTTTTCATACTTGGCTTTCATTTGCCATTTTTCATTGCTTTTCTCTCTCTTTTTTCTTTTTTCCTCATTTTTGCCCCAATTGGCCTTGTCCCAATCTGTTTTGCCCCAGTATAAGACTGTAAATCCGGTTTGGGTTTATCAAAGAAACGAACCAGCTCAACTTGGCTAGACTAGGGATTAAAATTTTGAAGGAAATAAAGAAAAATGACCTCGGATCATTTCCTAGTAATGTTCAATCAAGGAAAATACCTTTTTACTGCATCAGAGTTAATTGGCTCAGGAAAATCTGCCCCATCCATTTCTGTTAAGATGAGTGCACCCCCTGACAGGACCTTCTTGATGACATATGGCCCTTCCCAATTCGGCTTGAACTTACCACGAGGATCTTCCAAAAATGGTAAGATTTTCTTTAGCACCAAGTTCCCTTCTTGGAAAGTTCTGAGCTTCACCTTGTTATTGTAGGCCCGGGCCATTCTCTTCTGGTACAATTGGCCATGACAAAGTGCTTTCAAACGTTTCTCTTCTATCAGGTTGAGTTGATCATGTCTTGACTGTATCCATTCGGCTTCTTCTAATTCAGCTCCCATGAGCACTCTAAGTGATGGGATCTCTACTTCCACTGGCAAAATAGCTTCCATCCCATAGACTAGAGAATACGGGGTCGCCCCAGTTGAAGTTCGAATCGAGGTTTTGTAGGCATGTAGAGCAAGTGGTAGCATTTCATGCCAATCCTTGTAACTTACTACCATCTTTTGAATGATTTTCTTTATATTTTTATTTGCTGCTTCTACTGCTTTGTTCATCTTTGGCTTGTACGGAGCTGACTTATGGTGGTTGATCTGAAACTGCTCACACATCTTCTTCATGTCCTTGTTCTTAATATTTGAAGTATTGTCTGATACTATAGCACTTGGCAGTCCATAGCGACAAATAATATTGTGCTTCAAAAACTTAATAACATGGTTGCTCGAGATATTCGCATATGAGGCCGCTTCTACCCACTTAGTGAAGTAATCAATTGCCACCAAGATAAATCTGTGTCCGTTCGATGCTTTAGGTGAAATCATGTCAATGACATCTATGCCCCACATAGAGAAGGGCCATAGTGATGTCATGTTGTGCAACTCACTTGGGGGTGCATGCTTGTTATCTGCATATATCTGACATTGATGACATCTCCTGACATGTATACAGCAATCATGTTCCATGATCGACCAGTAATATCCCAACCGCAGGATCTTTTTTGCCAGCATGTGCCCGCTCATATGGGGTCCACAAACTCCTCCATGTACAGTCTCGATCAGCCTTTCTGATTCAGCCTTGGCTACACATCTGAGTAGAATATCGTTATGTGACCTTTCGTACAAATGTCCACCACTTAGCAGAAACTGACAAGCCAATCTCTGTATTTTTCTCTTCTCAGCAGAAGTGGCATTTTCTGGCAAACTCCGATTGTTCAAGAAATTTTTGATGTCTTGAAACCATGGTGCATCTTCTTCAGGTGCTCCCTCTAGAACGAGACAGTAAGCCGGTTCGTCTCGGACCTCAATTTCCAGTGGTCTGATGTCTACCCCTTCTGGCATGCTGACCATTGAAGCCAATGTTGCTAGAGCATCCGCAAACTGATTCTTGGCCCTTGGCATATAGTTGAAGGAAATTCGAGTGAAATTTGTGCTTATTTCTTCCAAATACTGGTGATAGGGGATCAATTTGTGATCCTTGGTTTTCCATTCACCAGTTGTTTGGAAGATGATAAGACTCGAATCCTCGTATACGTCAAGTTCCTCCACTTCATAATCTATAGCGGCTTGCAACCCAATTATGCATGCTTCATATTCTGCGATATTATTGGTGCATTGGAATCTCAGCTTCACTGCGATTGGGATGTGTGAACCATCTGGTTTGACCAAGACTGCCCCTATTCCATTTCCATTCATGTTGGCGGCCCCATCGAAGAACATCTGCCAAGAACTCTCACTTTCCTCCTCTTCAGTAAACAGAATTGCCTCATCAGGAAAGTTGGTCGTTAAGGGTTGGTATTTTGGCAAAGGATGTGCAGCCAGGTGATCAGCAATGGCATGACCCTTGATCGCCTTCTGAGTGATGTACATGAGGTCAACCTCGGATAGTAGTAGTTGCCACTTTGCCGTTCTGCCAGTCAGTGCCGGTTTCTCAAATAAATATTTCAAAGGATCCATCCGGGATATCAATAGTGTGGAGTGACTAAGGAAGTAATGCATTAGCCTCTGAGTTGCCCACACTAGAGCACAACAAGTCCTTTCCAATGGTGAGTACTTGGCTTCATATTTTGTGAATTTTTTACTTAGATAGTAAATTGCCCTTTCTTTTCTACTAGTCTCATCATGCTGCCCCAAGACACATCCCATCGACGTTTCCAACACTGACAAGTACAAGATCAGTGGTCTTCCTGGAGTTGGTGGCACTAGCAAAGGCGGGTTCAGTAAATATTCTTTGATAGTATCGAAGGCCTACTGGCAATCCTCATTCCAGACCGTCGGGTTATCCTTCCTCAGAAGCTTGAAAATTGGTTCACAGATAGCAGTGAGTTGTGCTATGAACCGGCTTATATATTGAATTCTCCCGAGAAAACCACAAACCTCCTTCTCGGTTCTGGGTGCTGGCATTTCAATTATGCCATTGGCTTTAGCTGGGTCAATTTCAATTCCTCTTCGGCTTACTATAAATCCCAGCAACTTCCCTGATGTAGCCCTAAAGACGCACTTAGCCGGGTTAAGCTGTAGACTGTACTTCCTGAGCCGATCAAACACTTTCTTCAGATTGATCAAGTGATCCTCCTTTTTGCATGATTTGGCAATCATATAGTCCACATAGACCTCCATCTCTTTATGGATCATGTCATGGAACAGTGCTGTCATGGCTCGTTGGTATGTTGCTCCGGCATTCTTGAGTCCAAATGGCATGACCGTGTAGTGGAATGTGCCACAAGGTGTGATGAATGTTGTTTTCTCTTGATCCTCCTTAGCCATCTTGATCTGATTGTATCCAGAGAACCCATCCATGAACGAGAATAGGCTATGTACCGTCGTATTATCGACCAGAATGTCGATGTGTGGAAGTGGAAAATCGTCCTTTGGGCTTGCCTTGTTCAAGTCTCTATAGTCCACGCACATTCTGACTTTTCCGTCCTTCTTTGGTAGCAGCACTATGTTTGCGAGCCACTCTGGGTACGTTGAAACTGCCAAAAATCCGGCTTGAAACTACTTGACCACTTCGTCCTTGACCTTCAGGGTCCATTCAGGTTTCAATCTTCTCAGCTTCTACTTGATTGGCTTAACCCCTGCAAAATCGGCAACTTGTGCACCACCATGTCAGTGTCCAACCCCGGCATGTCCCGATACAACCAAGTGAACACATCCTTGTAATCTGCCAAAAATCGTGACATTTCATTTTGTTGCGCATCAGACAAGCATGCCCCGATTTTCACAATTTTTGGGTCATCTTCGGTCCTAAGATTTATGGATATGGTCTCCTCAATATTAGGTTGGACCTCCTTTTCATGACGTTCCAATTGATATTCAATTTCTTTTGGAAAGTCTTCTTCTTCGACCTCAGTCTCTTTTTCGATCCCCATGAGATCAAAGTCGAGCTCAAGGTCGAAGTCATATTCAACCTGATCCAATTTGGTTTGATTATATGGTTCATAAGTGGTTTGGACCTTTTTGAAAAAATTAAATTTCCTAGAAAAAATAGAAAAATCTTTTTGGGTTTTTTGTGAGCCCTCTAAACATAATCCCCCTGAAGATGAAGGCCCATTAAAACCTTCAGGGAAATGGCAATCCACTATTGGAGTTTTTTTTGGAAGCCGCGTCAGTTTGCCAAACAAACGCTGCTTCAAAGGTAAGGGGAGTTTCCTCCCAATTGTTCAATATAAAATTTTCAGGAGCAGGGGAAATTGTGCAAGTCCACTCCTCAAGCCCAGAATCCGATGCCATCATCACTGGGTGGGTACTACCCTTTTCTGCTACAGGGCCCAGTCCAGAAATGACCTCCTCCAGAATCTTCACTGCGGCCCAGTCAATGAATGTAGCTCCTTGTCACCACCAGTCTTTTCACCTTCAGTCATGGCGAAGAAAGCCCTAACATCTTCAGAGAAGTCCACCTGTTACTCGGGCTGTGGCCCAGGCCTGCCCAAGGTTCCAAGCATAGGAGATGGGTTATAGGGTTGCAGGGTCGGAACAGAAGGCTTTTGGAATGGGTTGATGTTGTGGTATGGAGGTTTGGACTGATCCATGGGAGGAGACAGTTGGATTATACATGAGGGTTTAGGAAAATTTTCCTTTAAATGAGGGAAATTTCTTCTGTTTCTTCTCTCTCTTTCTTCATACTTCTGCCTTATCCAGCCTCTGGGCTTGAAGCCCAATCCTGCTTTAGGAGCCAGCTTCTTTGCTTTTACTGGCTCCACCCTTCCTTGCAAATTAATTCCCAGGCCTTTCCCTGGGTGAAAGTAGTATTTTTCCATCACTTTCTTCACCATTTCTTCCCCTTTTCCTTTTTTTTCTCACACCCCCAGGTATGAAATTTACCGCCTCAAATTGAAATGAGTGAAACGCAATCTTGTCGACAGTCAAGTCTACATTTATCAAGGGTACATCAGGTGACACAATGGGAGGCATCAAGTTCTCAGCTAGGACTGTTATCACCCTTTGCCCTTTCATGTATTTCATCCTTTGGTGGAGCGTGGATGGTATTGCCTTAGCCGAATGTATCCACAGCCTCCCTAGGAGCAGATTGAAGGCTGCGGGTATATCCATCACTTCAAATGTGATGTTGAAGATATTCGGTCCAATTGTGACCGGCAGTTCAATCTCCCCTAGGGAGTGTGTCTTAGAGCTGTCAAAAGCCCTCACTATCCTCCCATTCTGTTTGATATTTGACTGATCCAGACCCAACTTGACAAAAGTAATTAACGAGTAGACGTTTAACGCCGACCTGTTGTCAATTAATACCCGTGCGATCATACTGCCCTTACAAAGCTCTGTGATGTGCAAAGGGTCAACATGATAACACCCACCTGGGCTTATCTCACCTTCGGAGAAACTTATCACATTATGTGATAAGATTTGACCAACCATTTTGCCTAGCTGGTCTGGATTGATTGTCTGGGATACATGTGCACTCTGTAGCACCCTTAACAATGCGTCCCTGTGCTTTTCAGAATTTAGCAAAAGGCCCAGTATTGAAATCTGGGTCGGGACCTTATTTAATTGATCCACAAGATTGAATTCACTTTTCTTAATTATTTTTATGAGGTCGGCTGCCTCATTTTCTGCACCCTGGGGGTGTCTTCTCCTACTTTTGTTTTTCCTTTTTGTTTTCTTTTTTCTTCAGTTTCTTTTTTCTCTCTCTCCACCTCGGTCCCTTTTTCTTTCTCTTCACTCCCTGCACATCTCCCCGACCTCGTCATGAGGTTCACCTCCTCCTGGTTTTGGTTTTAACCACAGGAACCGTAGCCGTGACTCCCTTGCTGTAATTCCATGGTATAGCGGCCTCAGGATAGGCTAGTTTAGGGACATTAATCACCAATGGCTGGAGTTTGGATCAGGCTGTATGGGCCGTCTTAGGGATATTGCAGGATGGCTGAACATTTACAACCAAGGGCTGGAGCTTGGATTTTATGGGGACAGAAGAGGTGATGGAAGCAGTGGTGGGGTCAAGGTTGATGACCAATGGAGCCTTTGATGGCTTGGATGGAGAACAAGTGAGTGGACTGCAATTGAAGACCAATAGAGGCCTTGCAGTGTTTATCTGGGCCATAAGAGAGGAGACCCGGTTCAAAGAGGAGCTAATGTCCTCAGCAGCATGATTGTTTTTCTGGAAATCATATTGATCTCCTCTTCTTCTTTTCTTGGAAAAAATGGACCTTGACCGTGGTTCCTACGGGAGCTATAAGTTGAGATGGGTCAAAAGCCCTTCTCTTGGTGGATATGGCAGTGATGGAGTTGGATGGGCCTGCCCCATTATGGTAAGGCAGAGTGTTTTGCCTAATATCATTCCCCGACGGGGTGGGTGCAGCAGTGTTGAAAACCAAGGCCTTCTGGTCCAACAGGTCCTAGACCGCATGCTTCAAAACCCAGCAAGCATCTGTAGAGTGCCCTGGTGCACCCATGTGGAAGTCACAAGTGACTGCCGGATCGAAATTCCTCCCCTTTGTGGCATTTGGGTTGGGCTTCTTCAAAGTCACATATTCCCCTTTTAGCAGGGTTGGCAGGAGTTGGGACAGAGGTACCGGGAGAGGCGTGAAAACTCTGTTCCTTCTTGTTGCTAACCAGGCCTCCCTCTCTTCCTTAGTAAAAGCTCTCCTCTGATTTGCTGGCACGGAGGGGGAGAAGTTAACATTAAGCGGGGTCTGGTACGACTGCTGGGCCTGTTGGGGTGCAGAGATATTGACGTGGAGCGGTTTCTTTGCTGGAGGAGCCTGGACCAGTGTAGCGCCCCAGATCCGAGTCACTTGGAAAACCCGTAACTCGTATCCAAATGTTATTATAATTAACAGCATCGCACTACCAGAGTAAGGAAAACATGAAGCTAATATTATTGCGAAGCAGAGTGCGCTAAAATAACCCCAAAATAATAACTCACATGGCCCATACATAACCCGCAAGTACTGGCTCTCCAAACGTATCTGAAAAAAAAACAAACAACAACGAGGGAATGAGATACGAATATCTCAGCGAGCAGCACATGCATGCACTAATACAATTTACAGTTTGTAAAATATGAGTTGGATAATCACACGAGCAAGTAGGCAAGACTTCGACGAAACCGATAAAAAGAAAACCCCAATGTTACCACAATCCAATAATATCTATATGCCAAAAATCAGATAACAAGAACTCCCACCATGGTCAATGTCATGCAATTATTTGATTGGTTAATCAACATGCCAGAGCGACCTCCACACCTCCATGTACACGGTTCCGGCCTACTCAGGGTTTCGGATACTCTGAAATGACGGCCTACTCAGGGTTTCGTCATCCAGTGCCGGCCTACTCAGGGTATCGGCACTGACAACCAGGCCTACTCAGGGTATCTGGCTGCTCTACACCGGTCGTGGCAATACTCCATGGCCATGCCATTACCCCAATAGAACAAAAGCATCACATTACTAAGCTTAGGCTCTGGATCTAGGACAAGCTAAACCAAAACCGATAAATAACCAAATAAAACTCCGCATTCAGTACACACATAACAAGTTGTTCCAACCAGAACATCAACTCACACAAGTGTTCCAACCAGAACAGTAATTCTTCACAAGTGTTCCAACCAGAACATCATCTTACAAGTGTTCCAACCAGAACAAATAATTCCTCACAAGTGTTCCAACCAAAACAATAATTCTTCACAAGTAAACAAGTAAATAATCTTTGTAACATAATTCAGAACTTGCCATCAAGAAAATAGGGTTTAATAAAATCTCAATCAAGTACAATATGTAATCCAAAAAGAACCAAATTAAAGGCCCCAGTGTTGGGTATCCAGAACATCACCTAAAATGTTGGCCTACATCTACCTTGGGAGCTCTTACGAAATTCTAGGATCTATCTTCAATGTTCTTATAAGTAATTTTGTCTCTAAAGTTGTAAACAAGTACTTTGCTAAGTGATCGAAGACCTTCTAGCATCAAAATGCCCATTGGTTTACTAAATTATGGAATTCAGCAAGAAAAGTGGACTATGCGCTCACCTCCTGAAGTGAGCGCCAGGTGAGCGCCGAGTCGGCGGATCATATATTACTAAAAACTAGGGTATGCGCTCACTCCATGGTAAGTGGGCGCGAGCTCGGCGCGAAGTGGGCGCGAGAAAAGCGCGAAGTATTTAAGTGGGTGCGAGCTGAGCGCCAAGTGGGCGCGAGCTGAGCGCCAAGTGGGCGCGAGCTCGGCGCCAGGTCAGTTTTACTATGCGCCTGCTTCCCGAAGTGGGCGCAAGTGGGCGCCAAGTGGGCGAATACCCACTGTGTTTTTCAAGTCTCTGTTAAATCCAAATCTTCAACTCTGGCCGAAATTTTTCAGTCTGTAACCACTTCTCTAGTCTCCTAATACCCCCAGAACACATTCAAACCTATTTTGAATTTAATCTAACATACTTTTCAATTATCCCCAATTTGTTATACAAAAACCCTTCAGACTGTCTTCGCCCAGAAACCCAGTGAATAATTCATTCGATAACCATGCATTTATTGAAACAAAATCTACGACTAACATAAACCAGGTTTTAAAACAGTGCCACTCACCTGGTATTGGAGATCTTCAAGTTTCCAACCATTTTTGATGGACTCCATTCGAGTCCCAAGCTTCAGCCGCCGCCCTAATTTTTGGAGCAGCAACTTTTTCCCAATCTCTTCGTCTCCCCAAAAATTACATTGATGATCTATTTATAGGCATTAGTAGGGTTTAACCTAATTCACCCTAATTAACTCTCGGAATACCCTTTTTACCCCTTATTTAACTTGACTTTACCCGGATTACTTATTTGCTAGCTCCCTATCTACTACAATACTTTTAAGTTCGAAAACAATTTCTTAATAATATTCTACCTTATTTCTTTTGCCACTAATGACCCCAGTCTCCAGCAACAATTAAATGTTGATTAAACCAATCAAAAATCCTGGTGTCCATTTTCATGTATATATATATATTTCTATCTAGTATTATTTCTATTATCATTATTATAATAGATATATATATACAATCTCCAAAACCAGAACATCAAATAAAATATTTTATTTTATTATTATTATTTTTTTTTTCTACTCAAAACTGAGGTTTTACATTCTTCCCTCCTACAAAAATTTCGTCCCCGAAATTTAACACACTACTCCATGCTACTTTCACAATCAATTTGCATTTCATGATTTTTTTTTTTCAAGCCGAAAATTTCTTAACTTAAAATACTATAGAAGAAATCCGCAAACCTTCCATTCTCAAGCTTTCCATATAAACGCGTCCGCCTATATACAAATTTTGAGCAGGAACCTTTGCAATTTCTACTAGCCTTTAAACTTGAATATAATTATAACAACATTAGAATATGTATTTATACACCGTCTTATCTATACTAATACGTATCCCAATTGCATAGGTTTCGCACTCAGCGTAGTTCTGCATGGTACCCTGCTTCACCACGCCTTGATACGTCGCCTACCCAAATGGCTCAACAACCATCAGATAGCATTCAGTAATAATAACGACACCAGATATCATTCAACAACAATAAATTTTGTATCTCTCTCATCCTCAATTCTTTAATATACAATTGCATGGCTTACCTCATTTTTCTATATATATGCATCAATAACCTTTATTTTAATCCGGAGGTTTCACAAAGTCCAGAGGCAATTCTTATATAACTTTAATGGTTACTCCGGACAACGTATCAATTTTCGTCCCTATAGGTTCCTTATTACTGCTAAGCTAATAAAATTTTAAAACTTTACCTAACGATGGGTTAGACCTAGCAAATACCCTGTGCACCTTAACCCTAAAAATTTGTTACATCTTCGGAGGATCAAAACCGGCGATTAAAAAAAAATTTTTTTTTTTCCCTTCGAGGTCTTGGGTTTTAAAACCCGACCCTTCAAAACACTCGACCGGTCCAACCAACCCTTCGGCTCCCCCATGAGAAAACGAACCTAAAAGAAAGACCCTCGACCCACACCCTTTTTATTTCCTCGCCCAAACCCTTTTCCCCTTTCACGCGAACTTCACTCAGGCTGCCTGCATCCGCTCAATCCTGTTCACTCGGCGGTGACTTCCATTCACTCGGCGCTAGCTCAAATCTTGCCAATTTCGCCAAAGCAAGGTATTCGCACATCCGATTTTTCTCTTACCTTTACAAAAGTTTTTCCCTTCACGCGGTTAGGGCATAACAACGAATCGTTTTTTTTTCCCGCAAGATTAGGGCTTGGTTTCGAAACCGATTTTTTTCTCCTTTCCGATCACACTAACCGTTTACTGATTGTGGCTTCGATTTCGAAAAATTTCTTTCTGTTTCTCAGCATTTGACTGCACGAAACAATGGAAACCCCAATTTTTTTCCATTTGTTTTAACCTAGAGTTTGGGCGCGACCTTTGGGCTCTATTCGAAATTTTATTTTTCTTATCTACTTTTCTTTGTTAAGGTATGTTTGCTATTATTTCCTAGGCACTTCTAGGTTGTATTAAAATTTTAAATCTGTTGATGGCCTCACACTTTTCTCATTAGGCATGCAACCTAAATTTCTAACCATGACCGACTATGCGCTTAGTCTTCGAACTTAGCGGCACTGGGTTCACATTGGTGCACCCAATATTATGTTTATAACTATTTATTATTATTATTATTATTATTTTCACTCATTTTTATCCTTGAGTTTTGCTGCCGAATTTTTAAATTGTTATTTTCACCTGCTTCGACCTATTGTTTTATAAAAGAAAATTTTCCTTCAGTTGCATTAATTTAGCTATTATTGCTTACTAATTCCGGTTTCTATTTTTCTTGTTTATTTTCTAATTCCAATCCGTTTGGTTTCAAACCTTAGATGACTAGGACCTCTTCCGGGAATCCCTCTAAGAGGGCTAGGGCTGAGCCTAGAGATGTTAGGTTCCTTTCAGACAGGGAGAGGAAGATATACGATAGGTATCTGCAGCATCGTGCAGTCCTAGTAGAGAGAGAGGTTAGATTTGAGGATTTTGATTCTTCCATAGAGGACATTTTCAGAGTCCGCGGTTGGTTACCTGTGTTCAGTGGCTTCACTTCCACTTGCGAGGAGCTAGTTCAGGAGTTCTATAGTAATATCCATGATATCTCTCCTGATCGTACCTCCTTCTATGTTCATATCCGAGGCACCCGGTTTCAGATTTCTCCCGATTTCATAGCTGCCAGCCTTCGGGTTCTTAGGACGGATCACCCGGTATATCCCTATTCCAGTGGGACCATGCCCGACTATTCTGCTGTCGCTACATTTCTTATTGGCCGGCCGACAGAGTATACTGGGGTGGGTCCTCTCCATACCGCGGGATTCTTCGCCGACGCCGCTATCCTATCGAGGATTGTTTTTACAGATCTTTGGCCTGTTTCTCATTTTTCTACTCTCCCTAGCTCCCGTGTTCTACTACTTTACGCCATTCGGAGGGGAGATTCCATTGATCTACCTTCATTGGTCATCTCCGTCATGCTTGGGGTTTATGAGGACCATAGGCGATCTATTGTGTTACCCTACGGTTGTTTGATATCTAGACTCATTTCTGCTTCTCCTGCCGTGTATCCTAGTTTTACTATCTTACCTCTTAGTCAGCCCATTGGCAGAGCTACCGCAGGTATCTCCCGTGGTAGGAGGGTTGCGATTACCGCTGCCGTGCCCCGCCCCTCTGTTCCTTTGACTTCTTCCTTCCCAGATCCTCCCTCTGCTTCTACCCTACCCACTTCTACTGGCATTCCCTCTTCTTCTTCCTTCCCCTCATTTTCTGACTTCGCTTCTTCCTCTCATTTTATCTCTTCCACTGACCTCCCATCCTCCTCTGGTGCTCCCCCGGCTCCTACTTCAGACCCTCCTCCCTCTACATTTGAGGGTCTTTCTACTCTAGTTACTACTTTGATAGGTGAGGTGAGGACTCTACAGGAGGTGGTGAGGACACTGGGCCATCACGTGATTCACACGTTGAGGAGCGTGGACGAGGTGTCGAGAGCCCAGACATCGATACAGCAGACCCAGATGGAGATGCTAGAGGCTATGTCGACCATGCAGGGGCAGGTGCAGTCTATGCATGTCACACACTGCCAGTTATTGCAGTGTTTACTGGATGATGACTTGTCCAGTTCTGAGGTTGCTATGGATGAGGATTCAGGTGATACTGAGCCTATAGCTGGTGAGGGTGGTGGAGTTGGAGGGGACGGAGATGGTACTAGTGCGGCTAAGGCCGGAGAGGGTGACGCTGATGCAGGAGGGGATGCGGGTGATGGAGGGGACGATGCAGATCCTTCGAGCTGACACTTCTTATCTCTTGAAGTCCTTATACTTTATCTTCATGTTCTATTTATATTATTATTTTTTTTTCTTCTTCTTTTTTTTTTACTCTAAACCTTGTATGTAGATGTTATATGTATATATGAATGATCTTTTGTTCGCTTCCTATCTATCTTTAATCTATACTACTGTCTTGATGTGAAGGTTCTTTTGCTTTTAGTCATAATTTACACTACAATTTCGTCTTCATTACTAACACAGTTAATTATCTTAATGCCGTGCCGTCATACATATATATACAAGTCGTACCATACTAACAATCATAAATATAATAGATCTATATATAAAAATATACTCTCGACCTATTTTTCTCCAACATCTTTGGATTCCTACCTAGCGAGCACACCAACCCCCGAGGTCATCCTAGATTTTCTTAGTCCTATGTCATGTTTCCCTTTTTGTAACTCTGATAGTCTCTGATACAATCTGTAGCGCCCCAGATCCGAGTCACTTGGAAAACCCGTAACTCGTATCCAGAGGTTATTATAATTAACAGGATCGCACTACCAGAGTAAGGAAAACATGAAGCTAATATTATTGCGAAGCAGAGTGCGCTAAAATAACCCCAAAATAATAACTCACATGGCCCATACATAACCTGCAAGTACCGGCTCTCCAAACGTATCTGAAAAAAACAAACAACAACGAGGGAATGAGATACGAATATCTCAGCGAGCAGCACATGCATACACTAATACAATTTACAATTTGTAAAATATGAGTCGGATAATCACACGAGCAAGTAGGCAAGACTTCGATGAAACCGATAAAAGAAAACCCCAATGTTACCACAATCCAATAATATCTATATGCCAAAAATCAGATAACAAGAACTCCCACCATGGTCAATGTCATGCAATTATTTGATTGGTTAATCAACATGCCAGAGCGACCTCCACACCTCCATGTACACGGTTCCGGCCTACTCAGGGTTTCGGATACTCTGAAATGACGGCCTACTCAGGGTTTCGTCATCCAGTGCCGGCCTACTCAGGGTATCGGCACTGACAACCAGGCCTACTCAGGGTATCTGGCTGCTCTACACCGGTCGTGGCAATACTCCATGGCCATGCCATTACCCCAATAGAACAAAAGCATCACATTACTAAGCTTAGGCTCTGGATCTAGGACAAGCTAAACCAAAACCGATAAATAACCAAATAAAACTCCGCATTCAGTACACACATAACAAGTTGTTCCAACCAGAACATCAACTCACACAAGTGTTCCAACCAAAACAGTAATTCTTCACAAGTGTTCCAACCAGAACATCATCTCACAAGTGTTCCAACCAGAACAAATAATTCCTCACAAGTGTTCCAACCAGAATAATAATTCTTCACAAGTAAATAAGTAAATAATCTTTGTAACATAATTCAGAACTTGCCATCAAGAAAACAGGGTTTAATAAAATCTCAATCAAGTACAGTATGTAATCCAAAAAGAACCAAATTAAAGGCCCCAGTGTTGGGTATCCAGAACATCACCTAAAATGTTGCCCTACATCTACCTTGGGAGCTCTTACGAAATTCCAAGATCTATCTTCAATGTTCTCATAAGTAATTTTGTCTCTAAAGTTGTAAACAAGTACTTTGCTAAGTGATCGAAGACCTTCTAGCATCAAAATGCCCATTGGTTTACTAAATTATGGAATTCAGCAAGAAAAGTGGACTATGCGCTCACCTCCTGAAGTGAGCGCCAGGTGAGCGCCGAGTCGGCGGATCGTATATTACTAAAAACTAGGGTATGCGTTCACTTGATGATAAGTGGGCGCGAGCTCGGCGCGAAGTGGGCGCGAGAAGGGCACGAGAAAAGCGCGAAGTATTTAAGTGGGCGCGAGCTGAGCACCAAGTGGGCGCGAGCTCGGCGCCAGGTCAGTTTTACTATGCGTCTACTGCCCGAAGTGGGCACAAGTGGGCGCCAAGTGGGCGGATACCCACTGTGTTTTTCAAGTCTCTGTTAAATCCAAATCTTCAACTCTGGCCGAAATTTTTCAGTCTGTAACCACTTCTCTAGTCTCCTAATACCCCCCAGAACACATTCAAACCTATTTTGAATTTAATCTAACATACTTTTCAATTACCCCCAATTTGTTATACAAAAACCCTTCGGACTGTCTTCGCCCAGAAACCCAGTGAATAATTCATTCGATAACCATGCATTCATTGAAACAAAATCTACGAATAACATAAAGCAGGTTTTAAAATAGTGCCACTCACCTGGTATTGGAGATCTTCTTCAAGTTTCCAACCATTTTTGATGGACTCCATTCGAGTCCCAAGCTTCAGCCGCCGCCCTAATTTTTGGACCAGCAACTTTTCCCTAATCTCTCTGTCTCGCCAAAAATTACATTGATGATCTATTTATAGGCATCACTAGGGTTTAACCTAATTCACCCTAATTAACTCTCGGAATACCCTTTTTACCCCTTATTTAACTTGACTTTACCCGGATTACTTATTTGCTAGCTCCCTATCTACTACAATACTTTTAAGTTCGAAAATAATTTCTTAATAATATTCTACCTTATTTCCTTTGCCACTAATGACCCTAGTCTCCAGCAACAATTAAATGTTGATTAAACCAATCAAAAATCGCGGTGTCCATTTTCATGTATATATATATATTTCTATATTGTATTATTTCTATTATCATTATTATAATAGATATATATATACAATCTCCAAAACCAGAACATCAATTAAAATATTTTATTTTGTTATTTTTTTTCTACTCAAAACTAAGGTTTTACAACCAGGTTCACTTCTCCTTCTTTCCGGGCTTCGTTCTTTTTGAACCCCGTTCCCTTCTTCTGTGCCATGGAGGGATAGGAATCAGATTGCCCAGTCAGAGTGGAGTAATCAATGAGCCTTCCTGACCTGACCCCTTCCTTGATCCGGTCTGCTACCTGCACCAAGGTTGCAAAGTTGGTGGTGATCTGCCCTACCAGGTGGTTGTAGAAGGGCTGCCTCAGTGTGCCTACAAAAGTTGAGATCATCTCAGGTTCCAGCATGGGTGGCCTGACCTGAGAGGTGGCCTCTCTCCACCTCTTGGCGTACTGCCTTACAGACACATCTTTCCCCTTGCTCATCCTCATCATGTCGTACTGTCATCTCGGCCAAATTGGCACAAAGCCCCACAGTACAGTTTCAAGTGGCTCATTGGACAGCCGTGCCATCGTATTTATCAAAATCTGGGCACTTGAATTTAGCCGATAGACATACATCAGGGTACATGCAGAGATCATCGAAAGTGGTGCCTCCGTAGATGTTTCCCCCTTTCACTTCCTTAAGCTCTTCCTGGATTCTCTCAATTTTGTGCAGGAGTTTTCTTTCCATCTCCTCCCTGGCTTTTTCCTTCTCTATTTCTTTCTTAGATTCCATCGTGTTTTCCCTGATCAGGATAGGTTCAGGGACCGGTTCAGAAATGGGCTCAGGCATGCGTTGAGCCGGAGGCAGAATGTAGGCTTGAGGTGGTGGTGCTTGATGGGAAGTCGATGCTTGGTTTTGGGCCTAGGCCTGTTGGGCCTGAGCCGCCAGTAAGTCTCCCAGCATTTTTGCAAGACCAGCCACTTGCTCCTGCAGCTGAGCGAAGTCCTAAGCGGGTACGGTGGCTTGAGCTTGGTTCTCTTCAGTATTCATGGCTCTGGCTTTGGATCTGGTTACTGGAGCAACGATTGCAAGTAAGTGTACTTGGGTAAGGAAAATCAAAGGAACATGTCAGCTGCCATTTAACTTGAGTCACACCCCTATACATGTAGACAAGTAGGTTAGGTGAACACAAGTCCAGCTTTATTTGTTTTTTTTTATGTATATTTTTTTGTTTTTTTTTTGTGTTGGAATATTTTAGGGCTTCCAAGGGTCCTACAAATTTTTGATTTGATTGGTACAAAAAAGACCAACCAAGGGTTTTATGGAATATTCTAGGGCTTCCAAAGGTCCCACAAATCTTTGAGTTGATTGGTACGAAAAAGACCAACCAAGGGTTTTATGGAATATTCTAGGGCTTCCAAGGGTTCCACAAAATTTTGATTTGATTGGTACGAAAAAGACCAACCAAGGGTTTTATAGAATATTCTAGGGCTTCCAAAGGTCCCACAAATTTTTGATTTGATTGGTACGAAAAAGACCAACCAAGGGTTTTATGGAATATTCTAGGGCTTCGAAGGGTCCCATAAAATCTTTGAGTTGATTGGTACGAAAAAGACCAACTAAGGGTTTTATGGAATATTCTAGTGCTTCCAAGGGTCCCACAAATTTTTGAGTTGATTGGTACGAAAAAGACCAACCAAGGTTTTTATGGAATATTATAGGGCTTCCAAGGGTCCCACAAATCTTTGAGTTGATTGGTACGAAAAAGACCAACCAAGGGTTTTATGGAATATTCTAGGGCATCCAAAGGTCCCACAAAATTTTTGATTTGATTGGTACGAAAAAGACCAGCCAAGGGTTTTATGGAATATGCTAGGGCTTCTTAAGGTCCCACAAATTTTTGAGTTGATTTGTAAAAATAACCAACCAAAGGTTTTTTTTTTCTTTTTGAAATTTGCTGAATTTTCTCAGTTTTCAAGTTCAAAAGCTTGATTGACACATGTTTGAATTGAATGGATATCAAAAAATATGACACCTTAGCTTACTCTTTGAGTTTCAAAATTAGGTTAAATCCTAAGAGAATATTATTTTTTTTTGTTTTTTTTTACTTTATTTTTATTTTGAAACATTTTTATATTCTCTTTGGGGTGCCTAAGGACTATCCACAGTGTTTAGGCATTTTATTTTGAAAATTTGGGGTGAAAATCCAATTTGTACATTTTTTGAATGTATCCGACATAATATGTCAGATAAGGCTATGTCTTATTGTATTCGATGAAGTATGTCGGATACACGCATAAGCCTTTGTAACCGACGAAGTATATCGGATATGAAGAAACTCTGCTTAACCGACCTGAGTTGCCGGTTAATGCCGAAATGGCCCTTTTTGACTCATTTTTCCACCAGATTATGTTATTTTCATTCCCACTTGATGTTCACCTTGACTTGGCCTTTAAAACTTGCCCCAAATTGGGCTTTGACACTACACTTGCAAAATTCACAAATTCATGAGGGTACTTGTACCCTCCAAAGCTATACACCAATTCTTGGATTTTGGACACTTGGTTGCTTCCCACATGGACTTTGGGTAAGATGACTATCAAACTGAGTTGGAAACTCATCCTATAGGTTACACCAACCTTAGGCTATATACATTTTTGGGAAAAATTTCATCCCAAGCATATGGACACCATGGCTTTTAATTTACATGAATATAAAAAGAACATGGCTTTACCTTGCCACCTTGTATTACTTTCAATATGGTATTCATATTATACCTTCGCTTGTAAAACATGCAAACGGCCTTCCCACATTTACACCCAATTCCCCAAACGCAATTGTGTACTTTTAGCTGAAAACGTGTTTCTCCACCTTCAAGCGTATGGTTTTTGGGTTTTGGCTTAATTGGCAACTTAGAACTCAAGTCTAGTGATGCCCGGAATCGAATCACAGATCCCATTGTCATCACATCATTGGCTCAAATTCTAAGGTGAATGTTTTCACTTTCGCTTTCCGAAGTAACGACCTTGGTGCGCTAAGCTACACACATTCGATTTCAACTTCCTATAGGTAATGGGTAGGCTGTGCAAAGTGTTTATAGTGCTCAAGTGCATTTTGAATTTTGAGGTAACATTCACAATGTCCCAGTCCCTTGCCACTCTTTTTCGTAGTCATGCATACAATTCCAAGTCAAGGCATATACAATTATCATGTTGGAAGCAAAATACAAGCTAATCAAGATGGTAAACACCCAAATATGCTCATGACCAAAAGTGACACCCAAAACATGTTATTGTACAAACAATTGGAACATGGAAAGCATGCTTGAAACCCCAAAAGTATTACCCAAATTTCCAGATTTTCATGCTTTTTCTCATGCTCAAAGTGTACCATTTCTACCCAAACTAAAGCCTAAAAATTCAGCAACTACTTGACATGGTATAAGAAAGGTTTTGCTGGTTGAAACATGCTTAAAAACTCCCAAAATGGCTACTAAATTTCAAGATATTTTTATTATTGCTTTCATGCTCAAAGTGTATCATTTATACCCCAAATTTATGCCTAAAAATTCAGCAACTACTTGACATGGTATAAGAAGAGTTTTGATGGTAAAAACATGCTTAAAAACTCCCAAAATATACACTAAATTTCCAGATTTCATGTTCTTCATTTTTTTGTGCTTAAGTGACATTGTTTTATGCCTAAATCCAAGCCTAAAAAAACAGCACCTAAGACCATGGTACAAGAAGCCTTTTAGCTAGGGAAAATATGCTTGAAAAATCACAAAAATTCCCACCAAGCACTTCAGAATTTTTGCTCATTGTTTTCATGCTCAACTCATGTCATCCCATACACCCAAATCAAAAGCATGGCATAAGACAAAAATTAAGCACCAAAAAAACATTATTCATGGGAAACATGCTTGAATACCCAAAATTAACACTAAATTTCTAGATTTCAAATATTATTTTTTTTTCAACTCATGGCAATGAAACCCCAAAAATAACACATGCTATCACATAATATAGCCAAGTCATATCATAATATGGGTTTTCCTTTAAACAAAAATCAAGCAACATGCCCCTGCCTTTATCCATGTGAGTTTTCTAATCATACAAATTAGATTTGAGATTCAATATACACAAGTAAAGTATTCAAAATAGCAAGCATTCAAAAGTAAAAAAAAAAAAGCATGAATATACACAAAATGGCTAAAATCCACAAGTCCCTAGGGGAGTCGCCGGTTGTGATACATGGAAAAAATCACCGGGATGATTTCCCCTCCGTCAACACACGGGCTTGACTTAAAACGTGGGAGTCACCACCATTCAAGGTTTAGGGTGTGAATGGACACCAAACGGATTAAAAATAAGCAAAAATAGCTAAAAGGCAAATTCTAGAGTAAAAATAACCCTACTTGAAAATCAAATCCACAGATGGGTAAGGGGATTAGATTATGAATGGGGGAAGGTGTTAGGCACCCCCATTCACCCACACAAGGTGGTTGCCAAGTGTTGCTCATGCTAAAAAAATAAGAAAGCTTGCTAAAAATCATTAAAAACCTTGAAAAAGGACAAATGTATGATATCTTCACATGAAAATCCAAATGAATTCCAGATCCTCTTTTATGTCAATATCACTTCTGGAATATCAACAATAAATGAAAATCAAAGCAAAGATTGCACAAAACCAAGTTGAGTCAAATCAGGAAAATTCGGTGAAAAGTAATGCCATTTGTCTTGAAATCATTCAAATCCAATTTTAAATTGAAGCAAACCAAATCCAATTGAAAGATTATGATAAATAAGAGATTTATGCAAAATTTCAATTAAATCTGGTTGAAATCCTAGGAGTTATGCCTCTTTTAAAGTTGCTGCTGGAGAAAATCAAAAGCGACAAGTAGGCAAGTTTGGAAAATCATCTAGAAAAATATGCTCCATAAAAATCCATGAAATTTGGTGTGAATGAAGTATGTATGGCCATCTTTCAAAGGAAACTAGCCTGATACAAAAATTCATTCGGATGTGCCTTGGGTGACTTCCCGAACAGGCCCCGAGGATCACAGATTAACCTCGAAAAGTGCTGTTGAGCAGTTCTGAGTAAATCTGCTACCCACGACACAATTTAAATCAAAAAATTATGAAACCAACTGAATTTAAAAATAGACTCATAAAGGAGTTCCCAGAAACAAAAATCACTCAGATCAGATTTAAAACAAGCATCTATGCCCATTCGAAGTGATAGGTTCAACAGTTTGACCTGAAATGACCTCTCAACTTCGGCAGAATGGTGTCAAAAATCTGCTCCATAGAAATTAATGAAATTTGGCAGACATAAACTAGACAGCCTCCCCTTTCCCATTGTTCTGGAATCACTCCAAAATTCATCCGAATGATGAAGTTATGAGTGTCAGAAGTTAGCGTACAGTTGCTGTCAAGTTAAGCCATTTTTGGAGAAAAACAATTCAAAACAGTGACCAAGTGTGTGCAATTAGTGCAAGATGAATCCAAATCCTTTAAAAACCATTTAAAACATTCCAAAATTGCTTGAGGCCATTTATTTCAAATTTATCACAACGAATGCAATAAATCCTAAATATGAGCCTATCCCGCCAAAATCATGTGCTATGTATGTGTAAGTGCAAAAATCCATTCAAGTAATATAACAACATATAGCATGCATTTATATCAACAAAAGGGGTTCTAAAACCATCATAGGGTTCCGTTCCATTATCGTTTCCCTTAGTTCTGTCTCCCTGTTAAACACGGTTCTTCAAGATAATCTTGGGGTACTTTTGATATGAAACGGGCTTCACAGATTCAAAAGGCTTATTCAAATAAAGGTTCTAGCACTAGGATCAATCCCCAGTCTCGTTTCTCCTAGATCTCGCCTTCATGTTTTACGGCTAGGGGGAGTCTTGAGATACTTTAAGCCGGGGAAGGGTTTTCACACACATAGAAGAGGCCTTATTCTACAGAAAGGTAGAAGAAGAGATCTAGATCTAGAATGTAAAAACAGAAAAATAAAGGAGAGGTTTGAGGCTTACCTGGGGTTCTGGAAGCAGTCCGACAGCGGTTCCCTTCTTCACTCGGAGCCATTGAATCTCCAACTTATGGCCATTTTCTTAAGGAGGAGCCTCCTATTTATAGTCAAAGGCTAGGGTTAGGGTTGGTGTGATGGTAGACACAAAATAATGTCTAGAGCCCACCAACCTTAACTCTAAGGCCATTTCCGAGATTTCCCCTCATTTAATGAAGGACATGATGGTAAAAAGTGAAATCTCTCGGAAAACCCTAATTTTGAGCAAAACTTATGTATCCGATATATTAGGTCGGATACACGAGTGCCTTAATGTATCCAGCATATGATGTCGGATACACTAAAGCCTGCTTGTATCCGGCATATTCCATCGGATACGAAGAAAAATACTTGTATCCGACTTGAGTTGTCGGATACAAGGGAAAAACTCATTTTCTCTAATTTTGTGCTGGCTTCAAAGGAGATAATGATTTTTGCTGATTATTGATCATTTTTACTGTGCAATTTGGGGTGTCTACAATTACATCAATAAATCATGACACAATCTAAACAAGACATTAAAACTACACAGTTCTAAAATTACAGCATATGGGGGTCTGCCCTACGGATCCATTCCTGTCCTCCTTTCCCCTAGAACTCTCTTTATGTTTTACAGCTAGAAAAGATACTTGAGGTACTTGGATTTAGGTTTGGGGTTACAATCACACACAGGCCTTATTCTACAGAAAGGGAGAAGATTGGAACTATCCTAAAAATTAAAACTAAAAATAAAGGGTTATAGAAGCTTACCTAGACTTGAGAAAGCAAAGAGGCAGTGGTTTTCTTCTTCACTTGGAGTTCTCCCAATCTTCAATTTCTCAGAAATTCTTAACCACAATTCTCTTTCTTAATTCTCAGCCCTTTGCTTGAGGAGAGACCCTCTATTTATAGGCAAGAGCAAGGGCAAGGGTGGTCCCAAGAGGTTCTAGAATGTTCCAATTCAGTTTTAGAAACATGAGTTGGAGTAAGTATGAGACCCAATGAGGGCAAAACGGTACAGACGAAACCCTAGAGAAAGGAAAAAATAGTAACAAGGCTTAAAGAAAGAATTTTACGAAAAAGCCCAAACTACGCGTGTCCACATTTGATTTGCAGACACGCCTTGTCTGCATTTTCAATGCGGTCATGTAATGTCCACAAATCAAATGTGGACACACTCGTCCGCATACCAAATGCGGACAGAACAGGTTTAATTAATTTTTCACCTTTTTTGACCTGTTTCGAATCCCAATTAAAAATTTTTCTTTATTTTCCCATTTTGTAGTTCAATTTGGGCTGTCTACAACTACCCCCTCTTTACTGGAATTGGAACCAATTATCAGCAGAGAGCAAAAAGAGCCACTGTAAGCACCTTATTTTTGCACCCCTGGAAGTGCTAAAAATGAAAACCCTGGTAGAAAGTCAAAACCTAAGGGGACAAAAAGTTGACTTTTGATCGAGTGATAATTAACCACCTTGCTTTATCTCATTAGATAGAGAATCTTGACACGGTTCCAACGCAACTGAGTTTGCTGGAATCGGAGTCCGGATAAAGGTTCTGCTGGCCAGTCAAACTTGAGGAGAGCCGAAAGTTGACTTTTAGCTAAACCCCGATCCAGGTGCTTACCCCCATGCCATTGGATAGAGGGCTCCGATATGATTCTAGAGCAATTGAGTTTGCCCAGATCGGAGCCCGGATGAAGAAAATATGAGCTGTCGAAGTTTCCAAACAACAGAGACTGGCAAACTGCACACGTGGCAGAGAGCTGCACATGTGGCAGGTTGCGCGGGAAAATATCTCGGGGATCAAATCCGTAAATATCAAAACTTCCCAAATGTCTCAGGGACTAAATCTGTAGAAATCCAAGAATATCAGATTAAATCAAAAATGCCCAGGGACTAAATCTTAATTTTCGGATTTTTGAGACAAATCCGTAGCCGCATTAATTGTTTTTCAATCATTGTGTCTCACTCGCACAAGCAAGCGAGCGCGAAACACGCTCGGCGCCAGTCGGCACCAACCCAGCGGATACCCCCTTTCTTCTCCTATAAAAGCCGCGGCCTCCGTCTTACAAAGGGTTCGGCTTTTTTTCTTGGGGGCTTCTTACTGGTCCGACTTTCTTTGATGCTGGTTCTTGCCACAGAGAACTCGTCTTCCCTACACCTTGCTTGGTTTGAAACCTTCCTCCTTTCCTCTCTTGGCTTCCACAAATAACCACCCCGCATCACTTGAAACCCTTTCCACCCTTAGTTGCTCTCTTCCTCTTCTTCCCCGACAAATCCGAAGGAGATCGTGCTGTTGGTGGGGAGAGGTGCTGCTCCAGCGGCTGCTTGTGCACTCCAAGGAGGCCTCACGCACACTCTGAAAAGGATTAAAACCAAGGTAATGTTCCTTGTTTAATATAAATAAGAATAAGCTCATTTCAAGCATGCTAGGGCGTTTTCCGTCTTTGCCAAGTTGTTTGCTGTTATTGCTTGTCTGGATTTGAAGGTGGGAGCATGTTCCCCCGTGGTCATTTTATCTCATGTACCCCCATATAAACCCCCTTTTCCCTTCTCTATTAGTCGCGTTTGTGTTTGGTTTTGAGGTTCGGATTCTCGTAAAGAGATTTGAGTCGGGATGTTGAAGTAGCTTAATTTAATTTCAAGTTGTGTTCGAAGGTCTTCTTGGAGTCTAAGGAACGCCGGGAAGGTGTTACAAAGACTAGAAATCAAGCCAGTCTCTGAGTTTCAAGAAAAACAGAGAGTCGCGTTTCATAAAGTGTGTGCACTGAGCTCGCGCGAAACGTTTTTGCGTCTGCCGAGCGCGCACGCGGATGTTTTTTTTGGTTGTTTTGGTACCGTCGGGCTCGTGCTGACCTCGCGCCGAGTGCCCGGAGGTCAGCGCACCCTCTTTTTAAGGCCGATTTGCTTGTATTTTTTGAAAACCCGAAAATGCCCTTATACCGTACTGCAGGGGGCTTCACCCCCCGCACCCCCAACCCCTTTGTTCACCGCACGTCCAACTCGTGCCTTGGCACGGGGATTTGTGATTTGTGATTTTTGTATATCCTATGATTTTTGTGACGTGATTTCGGTGATTGTTGCTGGATGTGGATGGAATTCCCAAACTGCACTAAATGAACCAATAGGGTTTCCAGGTCATCCGGAAACCCAACATGGGACTTGGACCCCCGGTCCAATCCGATTTCCAGTGGGCCTTCCAACGGGGCCCACCCAGCCCAAACCATCCAATTATGCTTAAATAATATAATTAAAAGAATTGAGCGGGCCAAACCCATTGGAGGCCCACCAAAGCCCTATGTGGGGCATGCATGTGTAGTCAAAATTGTGGTTTGGCCGAGACCAAGGGCGAGGCCTGTCGGGCCCACCAAGCCCACTCACTAAATAAAATTAGGGTTTCTAAACCCTAACTCAGGAAGTCTTGGGCTTTCAAGCCCAAGCCCAGGTAAAGGGCCCCAAGCCCAAGGCCTGGCCCATTTTTGAAACTTAATCAAGATAAATCTAATAAATCACTTGGCTACCATGTGTGGCCCACCCAATTGGCCCACAAACCAAACCGACCCACTTTGGCATGAAAATCCACTTGAATAATCAAACTTGAATTTCAAAATAAAACCAACTCATTGAACCAAAGCCCAAAGGGCCTCGCAGGCTTAGACTGAGGCCCGCCAAGGGAACATGTGGACCATGCTTGGCCTACCAAGGAATCCGTGGGCCCCCCAACGGGGCCCACCCTATCAGACTCACTTCGCTTTAAGCTAAAGAAGATAAAATCAAGTAAAGGGACCCACACCACTTTGGCAGTCCCGCCAGACTTAACCAAATGCGCATGCTGGAATAGGAATCTGGTGAGTGAGAGACCAAAGTTGACTCAAACCAGGAAAAGCTATGGGACCCATCATTTGACGGGGTGGATTGGGGTGTCTACGGACTTCCCCAGACTACAACCAAGAACTTACTTAGAATCTCTAAGCCGCAGACCAATCTAATAGAAAATCTAGGCACCCAGGTGTCTGCCAGCACCCATCAGGCGGTGGTGACTCCAATTTCCCATTTTTACCCAGTGCAACCTGAAGTCAGGCTCGCACACCCACAAATTACACTTTTTTGATATTTTTCCAGCTAATTGCAACTTGCAAGGATTTGCAGGGGTAATTTTGTAAAAAGCATTTGTGTAAAGGATTTTCTGAAAAGTACCTAACCTTAAGGAGCAAATCCTCCTCTCTAGTCTCACTAAGCACTTGTGGCTATCAAGTAAAATTTGACAAAAACTTTAAAACAAAAGTGGGTAAATGGCAATCCTTGCAACTTACAATTAAGATGGACATTAATTCTTTTAAAAGTGTGGGGAAAATTGCGAAAAATTCATTGTTTGGTGCTGTCTGCATTTGCATTGCGGTTTGGCCTTGTCCGCATTTTGAATGCGGAATTGCCATGTCCGCATTTCCTTTGCAGACTTGAGATTTCCGCGTTTCTTCTGCGGTTTTCCAGGGCTTTAATAGCCACAAATGCGAATAGTGCTCTTCACTTCTACTGCTCGCATTTCTCTTCCAAACCCTTGAGACCGCATCTTCTCTTACGGTTTTTCCCTTCTTCTTCTACGGTGAACCCTTTCTTCTCCGGTGACCTCACCTTCTCCGGCGATGTCTTGCTTCTCCAGTGACCACTTTTCGACTGTCGCTCCACTTCCATTTCCGCGACCAATCCTGTTTTCCATTTCCGTCAGTCTCCACCATCACTGTCAAGACTGTCTTCCTAGCTTCTGGTGTGCTCTAACTCATCTCTGATAATCATGGATATTCCTTGTTGAAGATCCGGTGAAGTAAAGGTTCAATTTTTGCTTGCAAACTCTCATTTCGACTGTAACAGGTAAGTGGCCAATCATACTTTGGACTTTTCTTATGAACAATACATCCATGGCTGAGTGAAATTTTTGCTCTTGATTGAACCAAATGCTTGCTTTATCTGAATTTTGTATCTGTGAGAATAAATCCTCAACTCATGTTTAATCCATGATTGATTTTTTGCAATTTAGCTAGCCGATTTAGTTCTTGAGCAAATTCTCAAATTTTTGGGTTTGTTTACACTCTTGACATTTAGCTCATCATCTGATAATATAAAGTTGGGTACTTTAGGAACCATGAATTCTTGATAGCTTTATGTCTGTTCTGCCTTTTGAATGCTTTCACATGCTATGCTACAACTTACTTTGCTGATTTTTTGTTTGCACTGGGGCAACCACCCATGCTTTTCATATTGACAGAATACTTTGGGTGTATTAGTTGTTCCTGATTCTTTGCTTTCTAACGAACTTGAAACTTGCATCATGTTTCAATCTAAACCCCCAAATGTCGGATTATCCTGAAACCAAAAATATATGATTAGACATATCAATTAGGATAATAACACATTTTTCCTTTTTCTTTTTCTCTTTTTTTCTTTTTTCTTTTTTCTTTCTTTTTCTTTTCCTTTTTTTCTTTTCTCTTTCTTTTCTCTTTTGTCATATACGACGAATACATAAGAAATTTATTTCCTGTGTATAACTCTTATATGTGAAATTTTTTTTTTAACATAACCAACGAGAAATAATAAAGTTTCCTAAAAACACAATTTTGGAGCACTGAAGGATAGCCTCTTCTGGTAGAATCTTGATTTGGTACTTCTGAGGCCTTTTCCTAGCTTTTCTTCTTCCTACAAATAATTAGATATAATTAATATGAAAAATAAAACCGATAAAAAATACAAGAAAAAAAAAATAAATCATCTCCCTGATTTGAACTCGCAGATGGCTCGTATCCGTTCAGCTCCCCGGGATCCCGTAGATGAGCCCTCTTCTTCTAGGGTTTGGAGGAATCCTGCTAATGTAGCCTATTCTTCAAGAGCCGAGAGGGACTCTGATTCGGATGTCCCTGATCTTCCTTCTGGGGGTTCGCGGGAGGTGACCCCAAAGGTATACCCTATCCCTTCTGAAATTCCGCTTCTCTCTCAAAATCCTTCACCTTGATCATTTCTTTTTTCAATTTGTTTCTTTAGCCGGTGGTTGAGGCTCCTGGCCGAGGTAGGGGCCATGGCGAACGCCGAGGCAGAGGCCGAGATGGAGGCTGTGATGGAGGCCATGGTAGAGGCCATAGTGGAGGTAGAGGCCGAAGCAGAGAGGAGTCTGAGACTAGAGTGGAGGTACCCGAGTTGATTGCATCATAGATTAGGGATACTGACCTTTTACATGGCCTGAGGACTCATCCCTCGACTTGTATTAAGGCGGATATCCCTTTAGGGTATCCTCTGTTTCATTACCGAGGGAGCTGGGCCAGCTTCACCAGATTTCTTTGAGGTTAGTTCGTCCTTTCTCCAGGAGCTGGGCTTATTCGGTTTTGGCCACTTCATCACCATCCCAGCCGTGTGCTTGGATTGAGCTCTGATCATGGCGATGCTTGAGAGATTTTTCCCAGAGACATTGAGCTTTTACTTCCCAGACATAGAGATTGGGATTTGGCCATCCGATTTTACACTCATCACCGGGATCAAGATGTCTGGAGATATTATCCCTAAGATGGTGAGGCCTGATGATGCTGAGATTGCTGCCCTTCTTGGATATGAGGCGGTGCCCCCGGAGGCCTGGGATGGAGGGAGACCTAAATTATCTCTGACTTGGTTGAGAGAGGCCTTCCAAGAGAGAAAATTCAATCAGATCGCCATGGGCCATGCGGACTTCCTTGTTGCTTTCCACTTTGTATTCCTTTACATGATGGGCTCTTGCTTCTGCCCAAAGGATAAGACTTCTATCAGCCCTCACTTTTTGAGCTTGTTGAAGGACCTGTAGTGGGCTAGGATATATGCTTAGGGCCCACTTATCTTTGGTACCATCTTGGCTAGTTTGCGCCTAGTTTCAAGAGGCCTCTTTACCTCCTGAGGTGCCAGCGTTGGATGCAGGTTTTTCTGGCCATTCTTGCAGGTGAAATACATATCTCTTTTTCTTTCTTTGTCTTCTTCCTCTTTTTATTCTTCTGACCCTCTTTCCTTTCTCTGCAGTTTTTTGCTAGGGTATATATACCCTATTTCCGTCCTACCTCTACGCTGCCAAAGAAGACCTTCCTAATGGCTCGTAGATGGAGTCGTGTGGAGCCTGACTCTGAGAAAAGTCTACCTAGGTCGGCTCGGGCTCATATGGATCGGCTCTATAGGACTGATGTGAGTATCCTTCCATTTTTTATTCTTCTTTTTTTTTTCTTTGAATCATATGCCTAACATCCTCATTTTTTTTTCAGCTATCTGTCTGCCGGTTCGAGGACATTCCCGAGGCCCTTACCTTGTAGGCGATTGCAGACGATGCGTTTGCCCCTGACCAGAGACACCAGTGATACCAGTTCTTTATTGGTTAGTTGGGTAGCATCTGGTATCTCGGCGAGTGATTTTATTATCAGCACATTGGCGAGCCTCGGATCCCTGCTCTTCCCGTGGATACTACCCCTTCTTTTTGTCTAGGGTTTGCATTTCTAGTTTTTCTGTGAGCACAAAAATGAGGTGCTTACACTGCCTATGAGACCATCTGAACTTTTGCCTACCTCACTTCAGAAAGGTTATGTGACTTTGAAGTTGCCAAATCCTCATGCAAGCAAAGGGAAGAGTTATGATTCATCTGCAATCTGTGATTATCATATGAGCACTCTAGGGCATACCACTGATTGTTTCTTGGCCCTAAAGTATGCAATCCAGGATTTGTTGGATAATAACTCCTTATCATTCAATTCAGTCACACCCATCTCATCTACCAATAACAATGGGGCAGGTAGCTCAAATGCAATAGGGGCAATTTTTTCAGGAAAAAAGGGATTTGACCCTTCTCAACTTATTGCTCCGATTGGTACCACAGTCCGGGTTTATTTTGAAAAAGAAGATGAATGGGGCCGTGTGGAGAAAGAGAGTCACATAGGGGCAGATTTTAATATCAAGTTGAAAGAAAATGAAATGACAGGTGAAAGGGTAGAGGAAGTGCAAACAATTCCATTTGAGCAGTTTGGGCAAACAAATGGCCTAGCACTGGATGTTGAACAAGAATTCAGTGTGGACGATAATGATTGTCTGAAGGGTATGGTATCACTTTTCATACAAGAAGAAAATGAAGCAGAAGTAATTGAAAAAGGAAAATCCCAAGAAAAGAAAGAAGAAGATTCAAATGAAAAGAGTGAGGCTAGGTTTAAGCTTCCATTGATTGATTGAGCTGCTATCCAGATTCCTTATCAAGGAATGTCACTTCTTTCAGAGACTGAGCACAACACCCCAGAGAAGGAGATCATCCCAAATCATGAAATGAGAGGTTTGCCTCACTCAGTAGGAGAAAGATATTTGCTGAAAAAAGAAGGAAAGTCAACTTTTGTTTCGGAGAATTGGGGCAGTTTTCGAACTCCCATGTTCTCTACAAAGAAACCCTCATAAAATAGAATGCACATTTCCTAAGGATTCTAAGGAGCCTTGTCCTCAGGAAGTGATTTTCATAAAGGCTTTTTCAAAAAAAAGAAAAAAATATTTTTCTTTTAACATTTTTGTTGAAAAAAGAAAAGAAAAAAAAGTTTTTAACAAGGTCCTTTTAACTTATGAGTCATATCTCCTATTGAATTTCATTAAGTTGAATATGACTTTGAAATTGGCCTCAATTTTGAGACCAAAATCGAAGAAAAAGACATTTTATATGAAAATTCAAATCTTTTTAAGTGTCATGAGAATAATATTCCGCAAAATTTTGAAGTGAGCAATCTTAAGGACTTTGGAACCAAAGATGACCTATAGTTTTCACTTGAAAGCAGCAAGTAAAGAGATTTATTTCATAAAAATGCAGAGAGGATTGCATCACTTTGCTTGTCAAGGAAAAGCAGATAGGGAAGAAACTGAAAGAAGAAATTTTTGCATTTGAAGATGACTCTTAGTTTGCACTCTGCATTGGAAAATATGGAAAGATTTGGTTTCTTGGTTAAGATATGAATCGTGATTCAGCTACAAAGTCAAATGAAAAGGAAGCTTGATTTAAGAGGCTGATCTAGTGAGAAGGATGTTTTATGGTCGAAATTTTATCTTCACAGGTGGTGGTGAAAAAAAAAGGCAAAAAAAAAAAAAAAAAAAAAGAGAAAAAGAAAAATCCTAAGCCAGTCATGTAATGCTACTCTACAAAGTCTGAAAATTCAAACTTTTCTTAAAATGATAAGAGGCCTTTCTTTCTTATGTCCCCAAATTTTTTTAAATCCCTTGTTAGACCTTTTGAGCTTGATAAATTTTCCAAGTAAGCTAAACTGAGAATTGTAACCCCACACTGGGGCAAATTTATTAAGGCATAAGAAAAAAAGAATGAAGGGACAATTTAAAAAAAAAAAAAAGAGGGGATCATTATTGAAGTTCAAAAGGGATTTTGAAGATGTTTTCAGAAAAGGGGGCAAAGAAATGAAAAAAGAAAGATGAAATAAAGAAGGAAAAGAGGTCATCAAATGCTATGAGATATTTGGAGAATGTGTTTAAAATTGTGAAGAGAAGAATGGAAAAAGAATTTCAATATTGGGGAATAAGTTTCAAATGAAAAAATCAAAGTGGAGGAAGAACTTCAATACTGGGGGCAATTTTGTATTCATTCCAAGGGAAGAAATGCCTTAAGAATTGCAATTTCAGTTAACCCATTTAATCATATGGTATTTGAGCATTTTATTCCTTTTTTTTCTAAACAAACACCAAGCCTTCATTTCATCCCACTCATAAGTCCTCTTTAATTAAGAAAATTTGAATTAAGGTAGTTTTGACTACATGGTTGCTGGTGATGAAGGATTAAAAAAAAGGGAAAAAGGAAAAAATGGAGAAAATGTAGTGAAAACTTGGAAGGGCGCTACATGGCAAATAATTAGCTATCTATAAGATGGAAATTGTCAGAAAGGAAAGTCCAGAATTGGCATAGATCTAGGTGAAGTCCTCATGTTGGTGGTTATTTTGAGGTACATTCACTCTTCAAGTGATTGAGGAAAATTCTCTTTTCAAGACTGAAGCAACATATTCAGAACCATGATATGAAGCATCTATGAAAAAGTCGATGGCCATCAAAATTACCATTAGGAAATTGTTGCTGAAGTTGAAGTCATGAATTCTTATACCATGGATACAATGGAGAAACAACTATTCTTCAATTGGATGAAGGAAGATGCCTTTTCGGACTGGGGCAAAATAGTCAGATGGAAAGAGTCGTCATATCTGGAGCATCAATTGACAAGCCAATGGTCATGGGAATGATTCTAAAGGTTCTGAAGGCTTATTTTGGTCTTTCCATTTTCTGAAATAATCTTCTCATTATTAAACTTGATTTTAATTCTTTTGGACTATATGCTAATAAGTGATTGGATCATTTTTCAGAAAAAAAGCACAAAAAGCAAAATCTATATTTTTTGCTTATGATGAGCATCTATATCTTTTCATAAAACATTGGTTTTACAAGAATTAGAGAATTCTAAGGCCATTGGTATAAAATCTATTTTCTTGTTTTTGTATTTGCATTCTTTTATTAGGGTTTCTTTTTGACAAAGGTAAAAGAGATAGAGAGAGAGAGAGAGAGAGAGAGAGAGAGAAAGAGAGAAAAAAGAGAAAAAGGAAAAAAGAGGATCATCTCTGCTGAGGGGCAAATACTTCTTCAAGGAATCAAAACCGGGGCATGCTCAGCGTCTTTCTCTCTGGGTTTTCATTGAAATGAATTACAACATCTGGAAGAAGCATTCAACCCTTAGTCTTCAGATTTGAAAAAAAAAAGAAAAAGAAAAGGCTTTGAAGCAGTTGCATGTTTTATCCTTTAAACAAGGGTTTCCAATTCTTCAAATCATGAAGAAAGATTTTACTGGGGTAATAAGAAGTCATGAAGGACAGATCATGAGTAGTAAGGGCATGAGGTTAGATCAACAGATTATGATCCATCAATCAAGATAAAGGCATTCACTTGGGCAGTTGAAAAGCATCAAGGCAGGTTATGGGCAGCAATGGCACATACATCATTATTGAGAGAGCAAGAAGATGAAGAAGTAAAAGCAAGTTGCAGAGTATTCAAGCACAGGTTTAGGCATCAGATGGCATCTAGGTATGTCAAACAAAAGATTCAATCAGGAAAATTCAATAAAATATTTCCTTCCTTCTTGTTGAACTGTAAAGAGAAGAGCATCAAAAGCAATTGAGTTTGCAAAGGTCAATTTTAAATCCATTTTCTTTCAAAATTTGCTTGTCTCAGGTTTCTTTTCATAGCCACGAGAGCTCAAAAAAATCTGAGATAAGGAAGAAATGCCACCTCGTTAGACTTCAAGCAGGGGTTTCATTGCCTATCTTCAAATCCATATTTTTATCATTTCTTTGTTTGACCAAAGCAAGTTCAATTACTGAGATGTCTTTCAAATGTGCAATTTTGAGTTGTGTCTGTTCTTTGTTGTTCATTGTGCTACAACTCCAGCAAAGAGGGGCAGTTGTAGACACCCCAAAATTGCACGATTTTTGATAAATCTTGAAGGAGAGAAATATTTTATTGGAATTTTCAATTCTTAACATTGGGTTAGAGATCCTTAACCCATTTGAATCCAAAACCACAAAGGAAAATGCCCAAATTCAATCTTTTGCACAAAGTCAAACTTTTTTGGTTGAATTATGTTGACTTTTGACCCCAAAAAATTGAAATATTTTCTAAAGCAAGATTTCAAGATAATTTTTTCCCATAATCAGGTTTTTAGCAATGTTATTGCATAAGTGAATTTTTTGAGCCTTTAAATCTTGACGAATACCTTGGTATTAATATGTTGAATCTTTTTACCAGACCTGAAAACCTGGAATTTAGCCTTGAACTGGAAAGTTGACTTTTTATTTACTTGGAATTTAGGTCTAGAACTATCTTTAATGGATTCAAATGGGGGGGGGGGGGGGGGTGTTTGCTTATTTACATGTAATATCTTAAGTAAATGGAGATTAAAAAAGACGAGGACATTTACTTAAATGATATTACATGTAAATAAGTATTGCATGTGCAGGTAAGGGTAAAAAAAGGTGAAAAATTGAACAAACCTGTGCTGTCTGCATTTGATCTGCGGTCAAGGCATGTCCGCATTTGGTATGCAGTCATGGCATGTCCACATTTGGTATGCGGTCAAGGCATGTCCACAATCCAAATGTGGATACGAACAGTTTTGAGCGAATTTTTAATTGCTCGATTTTTGAGCCATTGTTACTATTTCTATCTCTCTCTAGGGTTTCATCCGTCATGTTTTACCCTCATTGGTTCTCACATTTACTCCAACTCATGTTTCTAAAACTGAATTGGAACATTCTAGAACCTATTGGGACTACCCTTGCCTTTGTTCTTGCTTATAAATAGAGGGTCTCTCCTTAAGCAAAGGGCTAAAGATTGTGGCTGAGAATTGAAGGCTGAGAATTGTGGCTAAGAATTGCTGAGAAATTGAAGACTGGGAGAGCTCCAAGTGAAGAAGAGAACCCTTGGCTCTTTGCTTTCTCAAGTCCAAGTAAGCTTCTTTACCCCTTTATGTTCTAGTTTTAATTTCTAGGATAGTTCTAATCTGCTCTCTTTCTGTAGAATAAGGCCTGTGTGTGATTGTAACCCCAAACCTAAATCCAAGTACCTCAAGTATCTTCTCTAGCCGTAAAACATGAAGAGAGTTCTGGGGGAAAGGAGGACAGGAATGGATCCGTAGGGCAGACCCCCATATGTTGTAATGTTAGAAATGTGTAGTTGTAATCTTTTGTTTAGGTTGTGTGATGATTTATTGATGAAATATGGAGGAATACCATGGATCTATGCTGTTTATATTATTAGATCTCATTTTCCTCCTAGATTTTGATTTTTCACATTGCTTTCTCCCTTTTTATGTTTTTTATGTTTTTTATGTTTTCAATCATTTAGGCTAAGATCTTGGATCTGCCATGATCAATATGGTAGATCTGGAATCAGAAGCCTTAAAGTATCCTCCAGGGTTTCATGAGGTGATTTTTGAGTTATTTTTTATTTTTGAGAGGAGATCCTATGGTCTAAACTCTCCCTTTTGGATATTTTTCATCAATATGGGTGAATCTTGTTCAAATCTCTTAATTAATGAGAAACCTAGACCAGATCTGTACCCTAGATGGTTTTGATTCATTCTTCAACTTCACAAAGTGATTTTTGGTTTATTTTCAATTTTGAGAGAAGACCCTATGGTCTAAACTCTCCCCTTTTGATTTTTTCGTCAACCTGGGTGTATTTGGTTTAGATTTCTTAATTAATGAGATATCTGGGCTAAATATATACCCTAGATTGTTCCAGATTCAATTCTTCAATATTTTGTAAAAATAAATTTTTTTTTATTATTATGTAATTGCTAGATTTAAAGGATTTAATTTAGAGCTAGATTTTTTATGTTTTTACTTTAGATTTGTTTTCTTTATCTTGATTTGAGTCAATCATGAAGCCCAAGAAATGGTATATTCATAAGAAAGATCCAGAATTAATTGGATCATTCATATGGAAAAAGCCATACATTTTTTTTATGCTTTTTCTTTTACTTTTGATTTGATTTTTAGCAAGCTTTTTTAAAACATGAACAATACTTGGCAACCACCTTGTGTTGATGAACAGGGGTGCCTAACACCTTCCCCTATTCAATAACCGAATCTCCTTACCATCTCTGGTTTATTTTTTTTATTAGAGTTATTTTTGCTCTAATTTTGTTTTTCTATTATTATTTATTTTTATTTGACTATTTTGGTGTCCATTCACACCCTAAAAAGAAATAGTGGCGACTCCATGATTTTTTATTGAGTCCGTATGATGATTAGGAAAGTCATTGAATTAATTTTTTTCCCCATGTCTTACAATGCGGACAAGGCATGACCGCATTTCATTTGCAGTCATGCCGTGTCCACATTTGATATGTGCGCATGCCTTGTCCGCATTTTAAATGCGGGTTTTGGCCCCTTTGTGATTTTTCTATAAAAAACCCTAAGAAACATCATTATGGCATCCTTCTTGCTTCTAGAACACCCTAGGCGACCACCCCTTGCTTCTTGTGCATCCTTTGGAGGTTCTCTTGCCCTATCCTCCTCTATCGACGAAGTCCCTCCTGCAAGACAACCTTTTAGATCAAAACCTCCCAATCTTACAAGATATAACATTGTGGATTCATTCTATAACAGGTGGGTTAACTCCATAACCCCAGAAGATGATATTCAATGGGATTCTACCAACTTAGGCCATATCTTGCTCATCCCTACCATCCCCTTTAAATGGGAAATCATTGAGGCTTTGATTGGACACTGGTAACCTTAATTAAATCTCTTTCGATTTGGTGATAAAGAGATGACCCCTACAGTTGAGGAGATTAAAACGATCCTTAGTTTGAGATTTTCAGAAAAAGTAGTGAACCCACCCCTTAAGCCTAGCTACAAAAAGGAAGCTTCCACTTTTTTGGGCATAGGGAAGAAGGACCTAGGGGAATCTAATTCCCTACTGACCCTATCCAAGCCTTTTTGGACTGAAAAACTTCTAAAGAGTGAAAATTCCCAAGCCTGGTTTAATGCCTTGACATTGATAGTGGTTAACTAGCTACTCTTTCCACGAGATGATCATGAGGTTGACTTGGCCCTTATCTCAGTTATATGCCAGGTTAGGAAGCGTGAGAGGTTAGCCCATATGATCTTGGCAGGGATATATCAGGCACTGACTGACTGCTATTTCAGGAAGAAGAAATGCTTTCTTGCATGTGCCCCTATCTTACAGGTAAGATCTGGTTTCCCCCTATATATTTTTTTTATTTTTTTATTTTTTATATAACTTACTTGTGAAGCTGAACTTATTGGAAATAAATTGAAATAATCCCTCTTTTTTCATCTTTGGTTGCTTGACCATCTGAGTCAAATTGAGATGATTGATTGTCGCTTTTCTACAAGAATGAAGGTTCTTGTTCTGATGAGTAACCGGGGATGTCCTAACATCCAAGGCAGCAAGCAGGGTTGGTTCACCTTCTTGGGTACTCTCCAGGATGACCAGGTGAGATGGCCTGGCACTTATCAGCCAAACCCTGAGACAGTGATCAGCTTTAGAGATAGGAACTTTATGGTTCTAGTAGGCTTGAAATCTGTTGTACTTTATCTTCCTTTGAGGGTTCTTCGGCAGCTTGGAGGAACTCAGGGAATCATGATCCCAGATGGATATGAAGACTTCTTAGGGCCACTTACACCAGCCACCGTGGGGCTATATGCTTCGTTAATGGAGGAGTGGTCCTATGTTCGCTTCTTGAGGGGCCCAGTCTTTTCTGAGTCACATGTGAAGGACTATATTTTCTGGATCAGAGAGCAAGTCCAGAGTCATGCCCCAGTATTAGAGGATTCTCCTGCTGTTCTTGCACCCACTTATGAACACATACTGGCTTCTAAGAAAGCATCCCACAAACGGCTTCAACAAATTTGGGTACGAGAGGCCCAAGAACTCTGGATACGAGGCCTTGATCTGGAGAGGCAGATTGAAGAGCAGGTGTCTCGCCTTGTTGCTTTGGAAAAGAAACTTGAGGAGCAAAGGCTGGCCCGCTGCTTTGAACTTCGAGTGATTCGATAGAAGTATCAGGATGCCTTAGCTAGCCTTAGAGGTATGAGGATCAAGCAGGCACTTTCAGATGAGGTCATTTCTTTTTTGAGCGATCCAGATGCAGGGGGAGCTTCTAAGATTATTGCAGATCAGGCAGCTCAGATTTGGGAGCTTGAGGAGCGGTTAAGGGATAGGGATTAGCTCCTTTTATTTCATTTTTTTTATTTCTTTTTTTCTTTTCTCTATACCTTTGTATCAAAGCAAACTCCAATAGTGGAAAGACAAAGGGTTTTATTAAAAAATAAGTTTTATACTATTGGCCTCAGAATTCTCAGATTCTTGTAAAAACAAAGGTTTTATGAAAAGTATTTGACTTCTCATCACTGGCCAAAATATAAATTTTTTTTTAAGTTTGGGCCAAAACACTTAATCACACATAATTAAAGGAATTAAAATCAAGTTGAATAATGAAAAAGATGGTTCAAGCAATAGGGAGAGATCAGATCTGTCTATCCTAGGACCTTTAGAGTCATCCCAAAATGCCCTTTCTTCCCAGAATTGACCCCGTTATTCCCAGTCTGTTCCACCTTCAGTGCTCATACTGCTTTCTCTTCAAGCTTGGACAACATGATCAACTCAAACTCTGACTCCATTTTTTTTTTGTAGCCAATGTTGCCCCTAGCCCTAGTTACGGTTTTCACTAGGGCCAGCTTTTGCATTCTGTCATCACCAATCTTTTACTCTGAAAATTGAAAGAGTCTACTAAAATCACCGAGGACTTAAAAATAGGACGAAACGAAGGCTAGGCTCAGTTTATGAAAGAAAGGGTATTAAAGGCTCAAAATTTTCCAAATATGAAAATAGGTCAACTGGACTTACAGTCATGATGAATATGATCTCCATTCCCTAAACTTTGTCTGTTTCTTTTCTTTTTGCACTTGGCTTTCATTTGCCACTATTCCTTGCTTTTTTTCATTTTCTTTCCCTTTTGCCCCAATTAACTTTACCCCAATATGAAACTGTAAATCTGAGTTTAGGTTTATCAAAGAAACGAATAGGCTCGACTTGGCTAGACTAGGGATTAAAATTTTGGGAAATAAATAAAGATGGCCTTGGATCATTTCTTAGTAATATTCAATCAAGGAAAATACCTTTTTACTGCATCAAAGTTAATTGGCTCAGGAAAATCTTTTCCATCCATTTCTATTAAGATGAGTGCACCCCCTGATAGGACCTTCTTGACAACATAAGGCCCTTCCCAATTTGGCTTGAACTTACCGCGAGGATCTTCCAAAAATAGCAAGATTTTCTTTAAACCAAATTTCCTTCTTGGAAAGTTCTGGGCTTCACCTTCTTATTGTAAGCCTTAGCCATTCTCTTCTGGTACAACTGGCCATGACAAAGCGCCTTCAAACACTTTTCCTCTATCAGATTGAGTTGATCATGTCTTGACTATATCCATTCAGCTTCTTCCAATTCTACTTCCATTAGCACTCTCAGTGATGGGATTTCAACTTCGATTAGTAAGACTGCTTCCATTCCATAAACTAGGGAATATGGGGTTGCCTCAGTAGAAGTCCAGATTGAGGTTCTGTAAGCATGTAGAGCAAGTGGTTGCATTTCATGCCAATCTCTATAACTTACTACCATCTTCTGAATTATTTTATTTATATTCTTGTTTGCTACTTCTACTGCCCCACTCATCTTTGGTCTGTACGGAGCTGACTTGTGATGGGTTATCTGAAACTACTCAAACATCTTCTTTATATCCTTGTTCTTAATATTTGAAGCGTTGTCTGATATTATGGTATTTGTCAAACCATAGAGACAAATGATATTATGCTTCAAAAACTTAAAAACATGGTTACTTGTGATATTTGTGTACGAAGTTGCCTTTACCCACTTGGTGAAATAATCGATTTCTACAAGCATAAATCTGTGCCCATTTGATGCCTTTGGGGAGATCATGCCAATGACATCTATGCCTTACATGGAGAAAGGCCATGGTGAGGTCATGTTTTGCAGCTCAGTTGGTAGTGCATGCTTGTTATCCACATATATCTGGCACAGATGACACCTCTTAACATGTACATAGCAATCGTGCTCAATTGTTGACCAATAGTATCCCAATCGCAGAATTTTCTTTGCCAGCATGTGCCCGTTCATATGGGGTCCACAAACTCCTCCATGTACAGTCTCAATCAACCTTTCTGACTCAGCCTTAGCCACACATCTAAGTAGTACATCATTGTATGATCTCTTATAACTGCCCACCACTTAATAAGAACTATCCTGCTAATCTCTGTATTGCCCTTTTCTCAGTAGAGGTAGCACTGTCTGGAAGACTCCGATCATTCATAAATTTCCAAATATCATGAAACCATGGTTTTTCTTCTTCTGGTATTTCTTCCAGAACAAAACAGTAAGCCAGTTCATCTCTAACTTCAATTTCCAATGGTTTGATATTTACCCCTTCTGGAAAACTGATCATTGAAGCTAATGTTGCTAAAACATCTGCAAACTAATTCTTGTTCCTTGGCATATAGCTGAAGGAAATTCGAGTAAATTTGGTGCTTATTTCTTCCAAATACTGGTGATATGGGATCAACTTGTGATCTTTGGTTTTCCATTCACTAGTTGTTTGGAAGATGATAAGACTCGAATCTCCATATACGTCAAGTTCCTCTACTTCATGGTCTAGAGCGGCCTGCAACCCAATTATACATGCTTCATACTCTGCAATATTGTTTGTGCACTGGAACCTTAACTTTATTGTGATTGGGATATGTGAACCATCTGGCTTAACCAAAACTGCCCCAATTCTGTTTCCATTCATATTTGCGGCCCTTTCGAAGAACATCTGCCAGGAGCTTTCACTGTCCTCTTCTTCAGTAAATTAAACCACCTCATCTTGAAAATTAGTCTTTAAAGGCTGATAATCTGGTAAAGGATATTCAGCTAAGTGATCAGCAATTGCTTGACCTTTAATTGTCTTTTGAGTGACATATTTGAGGTCAAATTCAAAAAGTAACAGCTGCCACTTCGCCGTTCTGCTAGTTAGTGCCGGTTTCTCAAATAGGTACTTCAGAGGGTCCAATCGGGATATCAATAATGTGGGGTGACTAAGGAAGTAATGCCTCAGTCTTTGAGTAGCCCACACTAAAGCACAACAGGTTTTTTCTAAAGGAGAATACTTGGCTTCATATTTTGTGAACTTCTTACTCAGATAGTAAATAGCCCTTTCCTTTCTGCCCGTCTCATCATATTGTCCCAAGACACACCACATTGATGTCTCTAAAACTGACAAGTACAGAAACATTAGTCTTCCTGGTGTTGGTGGCACTAGCACCGGTGAATTTAGTAAATATTTTTTTATCTTGTCAAAGGCCTGTTGGCAATCATCATTCCAGACCGTTGGGTTGTTCTTTCTTAGCAACTTGAAGATTGGTTCACAGGTGGTAGTGAGCTATGCTATGAATTGGCTGATGCACTAAATTCTTCCAAGGAAACCCCTAACTTCCTTCTCTGTTCTGGGTGGTGGCATTTCAATAATCGCTTTTGCTTTAGCTAGGTCAATCTCAATTCCCCTTCTGCTCACTATGAATCCCAACAATTTTCCTGATGTAGCCCCAAAGACACATTTTGCTGGGTTGAGTCTTAGACTGTATTTCCTGAGTCAGTCAAACACCTTCTTCAAGTTGATCAGATGGTCCTCTTCTTTACACGATTTGGCAATCATATCATCCACATAGACCTCCATCTCCTTATGGATCATATCATGAAACAGTGCTGTCATGGTTTTCTGATAGGTTGCCCAGGCATTCTTAAGTCCAAACGGCATGACAGTGTAGTGGAAGGTACCCCATAGTGTAATAAAAGCTATTTTTTCTTAATCTTCCTTTTCCATCTTGATTTGATTATATCCAGAGAAACCGTCCATGAATGAGAACAGGCTATGTACAGCAGTATTGTCGACCAAAATGTCAATGTGGGGAAGGGGAAAATCATCCTTTGGGCTTGCCTTGTTGAGATCTCTACAATCCACACACATCTTGACTTTCCCATCCTTCTTTGGTACTGGAACAATATTTGCGAGCCACTCGGGGTACGTGGAGACTGCCAAAAATCCAGCTTGGAATTTCTTGACTACTTCATCTTTGACTTTCAGTGTCCATTTGGGTTTCAATCTTCTCAACTTTTGCTTGACTGGCTTAACCCCTGGCAGAATTGTTAACCTGTGCACAACCATATCAGTATCCAACCCTGGCATATCCCGATACGACCATGCGAATACATCTTTATAATCAGCCAAGAACCGTGTTATTTCACCACGCTGCACATCAAACAGGCATGCCCCAACCTTCATTATTTTCGGGTCATCTTTGGTCCTTAGATTTATTGAAATAGTCTCCTCAATATTGGGTTGAACACCCTTTTCATGACGCTTCAATTTATATGCAATTTCTTTAGGAGGGTCGTCTTCTTCAACCCTGGTTTCTTTTTCGATCCCCATTAGGTCAAAGTTGAGCTCAAGGTCGAAGTCATATTCAACTTGAACTAATTCTGTTTGCTTATATGGTTCATAAATGGTTTGGACCTTTTTGAAAAATTTAAATTTTTCTAGAAAAAATGGAAAAATCTTTTTTTGTTTTTTGAGAGCCTTCAGAAAAAACTTTTCCTGAAGATGAAGGCTTATTAAAACCTTCAGGGAAAGGGCATTCCACTAATGGAGTTTTTTTTTTTTGGAAGTCGCATCTGCTTGCAAGTCAAACGCCACTTTAAAGGTAAGGGGAGTTTCCTCCCAATTTTTCAGAATAAATTTTTCTGGAGCAAGGGAAATAGTGCAAGCCTGCTCCTCAAGCTCAGAATCCAATGCCATCATCACCAGATAAATTATACCGCCCTTTTTCTGCTATGGGGCCATATCTAGATAAGACCTCATCCGGAATTTTCACAGTGGCCCAATCAATAAATGGTGACTCCTTATCTTCTTCAGTTTTTTTCGCCTTCAGTCATGGCGAAGAAACCTCCAAAGTCTTCAAAGAAATCCTATTGCTTTTCTGGCTGTGGCCCAGGCTCACCCATTGTCTCATTTGAAAAAAGTGGGATATAGGGTTGCAAAGTGGGGATATACAGTTTCATGAAAGGGTTGGTGTTACGGTATGGAGGTTTTTATTGATCTGTGGAAGGAGATATTTGAATCTTGTGGGAAGATTTTGGAAAAGTTTCCCTTAGATGAGGGAATTTTCCTTTGCTTTCCTGTTTTGTATTTCCCTCTTCATTCTGCTTCTGCCTTCTCCAACCTCTTGGTTTAAACCCCAATCCTGCTTTAGGGGTAAGCGTCTTGGCCCTTATTGGCTCCAACCTTCCTTGCAAGTTGACACCCAAACCTTTCCCTGGATGGAAATTGTATTTTTTTTTAGCAATTTTCCACTATCTTTTCAACATAGGTCATCTTCTATTCCTTATCTTGATACCCCCCAGGTATGAAATTGACAGTCTCCAACTGAAATGAGTGAAATGCAATTTTGTCGACAATTAATTCGACATTGATAAAGGGTACATTAGGTGACACTATTGGAGGTACTAAATTCTCAGCTAGGACAGTTATCACCCTTTGTCCTCTTCTATACTTTACCCTTTGGTGAAGAGTGGATGGTATGGCCCTAGCCGAGTGTATCCATGGTCTTCCTAGGAGCAGATTGAAAGCTGCTGGAATATCCATCACTTCAAATGTGATGTTAAAGATATTGGGTTCAATAGTGACCGGCAGTTCAATCTCCCCTAGGGAGTGTGTCTTAGAGCTATAAAAGCCCTTACAATCCTTCCATTTTTTTGATCTTGGATTGATCCGGACCAAGCTTGGCAAAAGTGATTAATGGACAGACATTTAAGGCTGACCCATTGTTAATTAAAACTCATGCTATCATACTGCCCTTACAAAGCACAGTGATGTGCAAAAGGTCAACATGATAACACCCACCTGAGCTTATCTCACTTTCTGAAAAACTTATCACATTGTGAGATAAGATTTGGCCAACCATTTTTCCTAGATAGTTTGGATCAATAGCTTTGGGCACATGTGCACTCTGAAGCACCTTTAATAATGAATCCCTATGCTTTTAAGAATTCAGCAAAAATCCCAGTATTGAAATCTGGGCAGGGACTTTGTTCAACTGATCGACAATGTTGAATTCACTCTTTTTAATTATTTTTATAAGATCATCTGTCTCATTTTCAACAACCTGGGGAGTGTCTTCCCCTGCTTTTGCTTTTCCTTTTAGTGTTGTCTTCTCTTCGGCTTATTTTCTTTCCTTTTCAGTTTCCTTTTGTTTCTCTCCCTCTCCTACAAATTTTCCTAATCTCATCATGAGGTTTATACCTTCTTTGCTCTCCTTGTTAACCACTGGAACTGTGGTGGTGTAGACACCCTAAATTGCACTACAAAGTGAGAAAATAATTGAAAACATATAATTGGATGAGAAACAAGTCAAAAATGCATTAAATTTCATCAGACTTGCAGTGCCCGTACTTTGTTAACAGGCTGGTCATGCCCGCAATATATATATATAGGCATGCTGTGCCCGTATTAACTCTACGGGCAGCACTTGCCCATAATGAATATACGAGCACGGGGGTTTTGGTGCAAATTTATCCTTTTTCGATTTTTGAGCCTTATCTGCATCCAAATATCTCTCTAGGAGTTTCAAATTCTCTTATTTATCCATTCAAATTCTCTTATTTATCCTATTTGGCAATGGATTGGCATTATCCCTATTTTCAATTCAATCTGGAAGATTTTGGTATATCCCTTTGGACCAACCATGCCTCTGGGTTTGTCTATAAATAGAGGGCAGACCCTCAAGAAAAAGGCCAAGAATCTGAAGCTTGAAGAGTTCCAAGTGAAGAAGGGTACTCCTGCTTCTCTGCTTTCTCAATCCAGGTAAGTCTCTTTTCTCTTTTATTTTTTGTTTTTAATTTCAGAAATAGTCTAATCTTCTCCATTTCTATAGAATAAAGCCTAGTTTATATTTGTATCCCCAAACCTGCCTCCAAGTACCTTAAGACTCCTCTATAGCCATAAAATGTGAAGAGAGAACTAGGGGAAAGGCGAACAGGTGGATCCTTAGAATATAACCCTATAGTCTGTTATTTTCTTAGAATAAGGCCATTGATTGTGTTTGTATCCCCAAACCTATCTCTAAGTACCTCAAGACTCCTTTCTAGCTGTAAAACGTGAAGAGAGAGCTAGGGGAAAAGAGAACAGGTAGATCCGTAGGATAGGCTCCTATGTGCTGTAATCGGTGATATGTGGTTGCTTTTACTATTCTGTTAATGTTTTAATGGTTTTATTCTAAATCTAGAAGAATCCTATGGATCCATGTTGTTTATAGCATGAGATCCTCTTTTCCTCCTACAGTTGGGATTTTTCACACCATTGCACCTACATCACTGTTTTATTGATTTTTGTGATATTAGGCTAAGATTCTGGATCTATCATGATCTATATGGTAGATCTGAAATCAGAAGCCTTAAAGTAACCTCTAGGGTTTCATGAGGTGTTTTTCTTAGTTGTTTTAACCTTGGAGAGAGGATCCTATGGTCCAAACTTTCCCTTTTTTATGTTTTTCATCAATCTGGGTGTATCTGGTTGAGATCTCTCAACTAATGATACATCTGGTCCAGATCCGTACCCTAAACAATTCAGGTCTTTTCCTTCAAGGTTTTGTTTAAATAACCTTAATTTTTATCTTGGATTTTCAAGAGTTCATTGATTTAACCTAAAGTTGGTTTATTCAAGTTTTGAATTTTGAGTCACTTTCTTTGATGATTATTTTCAATCCTGAAACCCTAGAGATGGCACATTCATATGGAGGATCTAGAATTAATTGGGTCATCCATATAGAAAAAGCCATACATGTTTTTATTACGTTTTCTTTACTTTTGATTCAATTTTCATTAGCAAGCCTTTTTCTAGCAAGAATAAAACCTAACTACCACTTTGTGTGGATGAATAGGGGTGCCTAACACCTTACCATATTCATAACCTAATCCCCTTACCCATCTCTGGTTGTTTTTGTTTTGTATTTTAAAATGGAGTTATTTTTACTCTAATTTTGCCTTTTTGTTTATTTGATTTAATGATTTTGGTGTCCATTCACACCTAAACAGAATGGTGGTGACTCTTTGTTTTAATGAATCCCATGTGATGATTAGGAAGTCATTAAATTGATTTTCCATGTCTCACAACTAGCGACTCTGCTAGGGATTTGTGGATTTCAGCCTTTTCGTGTATTTGTTCATGCTTCGGTATTTTGATTGGCTTGCTATTTGTGTTCTTAAGCATGTTTAACATGTTTAAATCTTATTTATTGTTTAAAAGGTCATGGGGGTAGAAACATGTTTAATTCTGATTTATAGGATTGTTTCTAGAAACATGTGTAGGGGGCTTGTTTTACCAAACCATGCTTATTTCTTGTTGTATTTTCATGATAGCATGTTTTAATTTTCAGCATGTTCTCCATGATGTATTTTGGTTGTATAACATGAGCATATATTGGCATGTTTGGGGTGATCTTTGTGAGCATGTTTAGATGCTATAGGATTGCCTTGTTTACTTTTGTTTATTTGCTTCAAATATGCTTCTTATTATGCCTTGGTATGTATAATGCATGGCTGCGAAAAAGAGTGGCAGAGGGGTTAAGACGTTGTGAATGTACCCAAATTTTACATATGCACTGTGCACGTTTTATTTTTTACACAGCCTACCCATAACCTATAGGAAGTTGAACCCGAATGTGTGTAGCTTAGCGCAATGAGGTCGATACTTCAGAAAGCGAAAGTGAAAACATTCACCTTAGAACTTTGGGCTAATGATGTGATGACAATGTGGATCTGTGATTCGATTCTGGTCATCACTAAGCTTGAGTTCTGAGTTGCCACTAAGCCAAAACCCAAAACCCCTATGCTTGAAGGTGGAGATACACATTTTTGACTAAAGTACACAATTACGTGGGGATATGGGTTTGTAATTGAGGAAAGGCCGTTTGCATGGTTCATAAGCCAAGGCATAATGTGGATGCCATATTGAAGGTAAACAAGGTACAAAGGTGTGAGACATGGAAAAATCACCTAGATGATTCCCTCCCTCATCACACGGGCTCAACAAAATGGGAGAGTCACCACCATTCAATTTTAAGGTGTGAATGGACACCAAAAATCATCAAAAAGAGCAAAAAAGCAAAAACTAGAGTAAAAATAACTCCACTTGAAAATAAAATCCAGAGATGGGTAAGGGAATTAGATTATGAACGGAGGAAGGTGTTAGGCACCCCCACTCACCCACACAAGGTGGTTGCCAAGTGTTGTTCATGCTCAAAAATAAGAAAGCTTGCTAACATATATCAAAAACCTTGAAAAAGGATTACACAAATGTATGATACTTCCACATGAGAAATCCAATGAATTCTAGATCCTCTTTTATGTCAGTATCACTTCTGGGACATCACTATTAGATTAAAATCAAAGTAAAACTTGAATAAAACTAAGTTGAGACAAATCCGGAAAATTCGGTAAAAGCTAGAGTCATTTGTCTTGAAATCATTCAAATCTAATTTAAATTGAATCAAACGATATCCATTTGAAAGATTATGATAAATAGAAGACTCATGCAAAATTTCAATCAAATCCGGTTAAAGCCCTAAGAGTTATTCTCCTTTGAAATCTGCTGCTGGAAATAGTTAAAAGTAACAAGTGGGCAACTTTGGAAATTCATTTAGGAAAATTGGCTCCATGTAAATCCGTGAAATTTGCCATGAATTAAGTATTTAGAGCCATCTTTAATGAAACTAGCCTCATACAAAAATTCATCCGGATGTGCCTTGGGTGAACTCCAAACAGACCCCAAGGATCATAGATTAACCCAGAAATGTGCTGTTGAGCAGTTTTGAGTAAATCAGTCCCCCACGACACAAATGGAATCAAAAAGTATGAAACTAACTGGATTTGAAATTAGACTTCCGAAGGAAAACACCAAAACAAAAATCACTCCAATCGGACTTAAAACGAATACATGGTGCTCATTCGAAGTTACAGGTTCAGCGATCGGACCTGAATTGTCTTGTCAACTTTGACTGAATGGTATCAAAAATTCCCTTCATAAAAATTGATGAAATTTTACAAACATAAACGGGACAGCCTCACCTTTCCCACGGCTTTGGAATCACTCCAAAATTCATCCGGATAATGAAGTTATGAGTGTCCGAAGTTAGGGTACAGCTGCTGTCCGGTTTAGACCTTTTTAAGTAAAATCAATCCAAAACGGTGATCAAGTATATGTGATCCGTGCAATATGAATCAAAATCATTTGAAAAAATATTGAAGAACCTCTAAGAAGAAATAGGGCACAAGGTTGGCTCACCATCCTCTCCGATTGGAGAAAATATGCCAAAAACCCTAAAATGGAGCAAAGCCCAAAACCGAGAGGTTAGACCTAGAGGTCTTCAATACTCGAGATAAAACTTGTTTGAATTCAATTTGAAAATCATTGAGATATGTCCCTAAACTGCTTAGGGCCATTTATTTCAGATCTATCACAATGAATGCAATAGATCCGAAATACAAGCCGATTCCGACAAAAACAGGTGCTATGTGTGTATGTGTAAAAAATTAACTCTTCAATCACATACATAACAGCATATAGCATTCATATCAATCAAATGGGGTTCTAAAAAACCTAGGGTTCCATTCCATTCTTTTTTCCTTTAGTTCTCTCTCCCCGTTTTACGATTCTTCGAGATAGTCTTGGGGTACTTTGAGTATGAAACGGTTTTCATAGAACAAAAGACTTTTCAAAAGGGTTCTAACACTAAGGATCAATCCTCAGTCTCGTTTTCCCAAGATCTCTCTTCACGTTTTACGGCTAGAGAGAGTCTCGAGGTACTTTGAGTAAAGGAAGGGGTTGCATACACAAAGATTAGGCCATTATTCTACAAAAAGGTAGAAGAAAAGAGCTAACCCTAGAATGTAAAGACAGAAAAATAAAGAGGGTTTTAGGCTTACCTGGGTTTCTGGAAGCAGTGCGGCAACGGTTCCCTACTTCACTCAGAGCTCTTCAATCTCCAACTTCTGGCAAAAATTCTTGGCAAAGGTTATTGGCCATTTGCTTGAGGAGTGGCCTCCTATTTATAGGCAAAGGCTAGGGTTAGGGGGAACCCTAATGGTAGACACAAAATGATGTCTAGAATCCCCCACACTTAACCCTAGGGTTATTTCCGAGATTTTCACTCCTTAAACAAAGGATATGATGGTAAAAAGTGAAAACTTTCGGAAAACCCTAATTTTGAGCAAAATCCTTGTATCTGACAACTCAGGTCGGATACAAACAAAACTCTTTGTATCTGACATTATCTGTTGGATACAAGGAAAGAAGCCTTTTTTTTCGAATTTTAACATAGGCAATACTTATTTACATGTAATATCATTTAAGTAAATGTCCTCGTATTTTTTAATCTCCATTTACGTAAGATATTACATGTAAATAAGCAAACACCCCCCCCCCCCATTTGAATCCATTAAAAATAGTTCCAGACCCAAATTCCAAGTGAATAAAAAGTCAACTTTCCAGTTCTAGGCAAAATTCCGATTTTTCAAGTTCGGTAAAAAGATTCAACATGTTAAAATCAAGGTATTCGTCAAGATTTAAAATCTCAAAAAATTCTTTTATACAATAACATGGCTAAAAACCTGATTACCGGGAAAAATTATCTTGAAATCTAGCTTTAAAAAAAATTTCATTTTCTGGGGTCCAAAGTCAATAAAATTCAATCGGAAAAAGTTTGACTTTGCACAAAAGATTGAATTCGGGCCTTTTCCTTTGCGGTTTTGGATTCAAATGTGTTAAGGATCTCAAACCCAATGCAAAGAATTGAAAATTCCAATAAAATATTTCTCTCCTTCAAGATTTATCAAAAATCGTGCAATTTTGGGGTGTTTACACAAGGTAGCCTTAAATTTTGCATTATTTTCATGTCATGTGGGTATCATGATGTCCATCTGTTTGTGATGAAATTGGTCCCAAATAGGCATGTATTCTAAAATTGGTGTAGCCCATAGGAAGAGTTTTCAACTCTTATCAGAATTGATCATACCCTGAGTTCACATGAGAGGCAACCCAAGGTACCAAATTCTAAGCATGGTGTCTGATTTGGAAGGGAACATGTGCCCTCCTGAAGCATTCATGTAAATAGGATCAAAGTCCACGTTGGGATAGTTTAGAAGCCTTGCAAGGGTGAACCGTATGTTTGGATGAGCAATCAAAGTGATCAAATCATGTAAAAATTGGAAAAAACGAAAAAAGCTCCGTAAACCGCATTTAGTATACGGGCTGGGCTTGACCGTATTGGTTATACGGTCGAGGCTCGCCCGTAATTTAAGTATGGGCAAGGCCAGACCATACTATATATACGGTTTTTACGGAAAATTCAATTTTAACAGTTTTTTCCACCAAATCTTGTTCCTTTAACCTTTAAGTGATGATAATGAGAAATGAGTCTGAATAAAATGTTTCAAGAAAAAAACAAAAAAACAAACGAACAAACAAAGAAAAAAAAGAAAAAAGAAAAAAAAGCAAAATAAAATAAAAATGTGAAACAAAATTTCTTGAAGAAAAATCCCTAGGCCTCTGAAAGCCTTTGAATTTCAGACTTTACCCTTGGGCCTCTAAAAGCCTTTGAATTTCAGACAATTTTCAAAAAAAAAAAAAAACCATTAGGCCTCTGAAAGCCTTTGAATTTCAGACCTTTTTCAAAAATATCCCTGGGCCTCTAAAAGCCTTTGAATTTTAGACGTTTCCCAAAAATATTCCTGGGCCTCTGAAAGCCTTTGAATTTCAGACCATTTTCAAAAATATCCCTAGGCCTCTGAAAGCCTTTGAATTTCAGACCTTTTCAAAAATATTCCTGGGCCTCTGAAAGCCTTTGAATTTCAGACTTTTCCAAAAATATTCCTGGGCCTCTGAAAGCCTTTGAATTTCAGACCTTTTTCAAAAATATCCCTGGGCCTCTAAAAGCCTTTGAATTTCAGACTTTTTCCAAAAATATCCCTCAGCTTCTGAAAGCCTTTGAATTTCAGAATTTGATTATGGGACCTTCGGAAGCCCTAGAATATTCCATTCTTTTTGTGGGCCCTTTGGAAGCCCTAAAATATTCCATTCTTTTTGTGGGACCTTTGGAAGCCCTAAAATATTCCAACAATTCTTTTAACCCAAATAAAAATGAAAAAAAGAAAAAGAAAAATCCAAACTCGTGTTCACCTAACCTGCATACATGCATTTATAGGTAGGTAATTGAAATTGAATTGGTACTGATATTTCTTTTTTATTATTTTTTCCAGGTACCAATACACTTGCAACCATAGCTCTTGTGACCAGATCAAGAGCTTGCACCATGAATCCCACTGAGAATGAAGCCGATGTTCCTAACCCAGACGTTGCCCTGCTACAAGAACAAGTGGCAGGACTTGCCCGAATGCTAGAAAACTTACTGGCTATGCAGGCCCAACAAGTTTAAGCCCAGAACCAAGCGTCCACTTCCAACCAAGCACCTCCACCTCAAATCAATATTCCACCTCCGGTTCAACCTATTCTTGAACCCATTTATGAACCCACCCCTGAACCTATACTGATCAGGGATGAGACAGTTGAATCGGAAAAAGAAAAATAAAAAGAAAAAGAAAGGGTAAAGGACGAGATGGAAAGGAAATTCATGCACAGGCTGGAGATGATCCAAGATGAACTGAGAGAGGTAAAAGTGGTGAATAACTTTGGGGGCACCAACTTTGAAGACTTGTGCCTATACCCTAATGCTAACCTACCGGCTAAGTTCAAGTGCCCGGACCTGGATAAATATGATAGCACTAGCTGCCCCATGAGCCATTTGAAGTTGTACTGTGGGGCCCTATGCCAGTTTGGTTGGGATGACGGCATACTGATTCAGCTCTTCCAAAGGAGCTTGACTGGAACTGCTTTGAGATGGTTTACCACCTTAGACCATGGAAGAATCAAAAGATGGAAAGACCTAGCAGATGCCTTCTCGGCTCAATACAAGTTTAATTCAAAGATCGTGCCAGACAGGTACAATGTAATGAGGATGAGCAAAGGAAGGGATGAATCTGTAAGGCAGTTTACCAAAAGATGGAGGGAGACTGCCTCCCAGGTCAGGCCACCTATGCTGGAGTCAGAAATGATCTCGACATTCATCAGTACACTGGGCCAACCATTCGACAGCCACCTGGTGGGTCAGACCACCACTAATTTTGCTACCTTGGTACTAGTGGCCGACCGAATCGAGGACGGGATTAGGTCGGGTAAAATAATTGACCATTTTGCTATGGTCAGTCAGCAGGACCCCAATCTGAAGAAAGGATGTTGGATAAAAAAGAATGGGAATAAAAAAGAAAGGGAGGTGAATATGGTACAGCCACCATCTGGCCCCAATAAGCACTCCTTTTCCTACTTCATCTACTCCACCTATCCAGCAGGCCCCTGTGAGGGTTAATGTTCCAGCAGCACCCTCAGACCAAAAGAGGGCTTTTAATAAGGAGGAAATGGATACCTGGTTCGCATCAAGGAGAAATAGGGTTTTCACCCCTATTCCAATGTCTCCGTCTCAATTGCTACCAACTCTATTGCAAACAGGGTACATTATCTTAAGAGAACCAAATCCGAATGCATCCAAGGGGAGAAAATTTGACCCCTCCACCACTTGCGATTTCCACATGGGTGCACCTGGGCACCCTACTAACAAGTGTTGGTCGTTGAAACATGCCATTCAGAACTTGATTGACTAGAATACCCTGTCTTTCAATACAGGGGCTCCCAATCCTACCAGAGCAGACATTGGCCAAAACCCTTTGCCTCAGCATCATGGGGCAGGCCCATCTAATGTCATAGGGGCCATTTCTTCTGATAAAATAACCTTTGACCCATTTTAGTTAATTGCTCTTATAGGGACAACGGTCAAAGTTTATTTTGATAGAGGAAATGGGGATAAAGAAGTAAACATGATTTCAAAAAAGAATGAGCGTGCTGCTAAGAACATTAGCTCTTCTTTGGACCGGGCCTCCTCTCTCATGGCCCAATTGAATATTGCATAACCACCTCTGGTTATCAATTGCAGTCCATCCACCTTCACTTCACCCATTCAGTCCAAACCGCCACTGGTCATTAACTGGGACCATCTCACCTCGTCGGTTAATTCTTCATCCCCTCAACCAAAATAGCTTCCACCCTTGGTTGTGGATGTTCCTCCTACTCAGACTTCCTCAACCAGGACCAAGCTTCCTCCCCTCGTGATAAATGTCCCAAAGCCTTCTTATTTTGAATCAGCTGTACCATGGAATTATAGTGAAGGCTTTACAACTAAAATTCTGGTAGTAGAAGAAGAAAACAAGGAAGTAAACCTCATGATGAGGTCAGGAAGTGTATAGGGGAGGAAGAGAAACAGAAGGAAACTGGGAAAGAGAAGAAGGAAGGTGAAGAGAAAAACAAAGGAAAGGCCAAGGTAGGGGATGATACCCATCAGGTAATTGACAATGAGGCTGCTGACCTCATCAAACTAATTAAAAAGAGCGAGTTCAATGTTGTCGAGCAGTTAAATAAAGTCCCTGCCCAGATTTCAATACTGGGATTATTGTTGAATTTGGAAAAGCATAGGGACTCTCTGTTAAGGGTGCTTCAGGGTGCACATGTGCCTAAAAGCATTGAACCAGACCAACTAGGCAAGATGGTTGGACAAATTTTATCTCACAATGTCATATGTTTTTTAGATGTTGAAATTAGCCCAGCAGGGTACCATCATGTTAATCCTTTGAACGTAGTTGTGCTCTGTAAGGGTTGCATGATAGCCTGGGTTTTAATAGATAACGGGTCGGCTTTGAATGTCTGCCCATTAGTAACATTTGTTAAGCTCGGTCTGGAGCAAAATAAGATTAAGCAGAATGAGAGAATCATAAGAGCCTTTGATAGCTCTAAAACACACTCCCTAGGGGAGGTTGAACTTTCGGTCACTATTGGACCGTATATCTTTAATATCACATTTGAGGTGATGGATATACCAGCGGCCTTCAACTTACTCCTAGAAAGGCCATGGATTCATACAGCTAGAGCCATACAATCTACCCTCCACCAAAGAGTCAATATATCCAAGGGCAAAAGGTGATTACGGTTCTAGCTGAGAATTTGGTTCCTCCTATGTGGTCCCCTGATGTATCCTACATAAACATGGAAATGACTGTAGACAAGATTCCATTTCACTTTTTCCAATTTGAAACCGTCAATTTCATACCTGTGGGGTATCAAGAAGAAAAGGAAGAAAAAATGACTTGTGCTGAGAAGATGGTCAAGAATGTGCTGAGAAAGTACAATTTCCACCCGAGAAAAGGTCTAGATGTTAACCTGCAAGGAAGGTTGGAACCTGTAAGGGTTAAGAAGCTGGTCCCTAGAGCAAGATTGGGGTCCAAGCCAAGAGATTGGAGAAGACAGAAGCAGTTGGAAGACATGAAATTCCCTCATATCAGGGAAACTTTTCCGAGGCTTTCTTACATGATTCAGCTATCTCCTCCTCAGGATCAGTCAAAACCTCCATACTATAACATTAACCCATTCCAGAAACCCAACATCCCAACCTTGCAACCATATGTTCCACCTTCACCTTCACAAGCATTGGGTGAGCCTAGGCCGTGGTCAGAACAGAAGCGGAATTTTTCTGAAGATGTTGGAGCCTTCTTTGCCATGACTGAAGGCAAAAGAGAAGAAGGAGCAGATGAGCTACCCTTCATCAACTGGGTTGCAATAAAAGTTTCGGATGAAGTCATATCTGGGTCAAGCCCTACAGCAGAAGCAGGCTATGCAACTTACCCAGTAATGGTGATCTCAGATGCGGACCCTGAATTTGGGGAGCAGTCTTGTGTTATCACCCCTGCTCCAGAATCTTTTATTTTGAACAATTGGAAGGAAACTCCCCTTACTTTTGAAGCTGCGTTTGTTTGGCAAACAGACACGGCATCCAAAAAAAACTCCATTAGTGGAATGCTCTTTTCTTGAAGGTTTTAATGATCCTTCATCTTTAGGAAAAGATTTTTTTCAAGGCTCTCAAAAAACAAAAAAAGATTTTCCCATTTTTTCTAGAAAATTTGAATTTTTCAAAAAGGTCAAAACCATTTATGAACCATATAAGCAAACGGAATTGGATCAGGTTGATTATGACTTCAACCTTGAGCTCGATTTTGACCTGATGGGGGTTGAAGAAGGAACCAAGGTCAAAGAAGAAGATCCTCCAAAAGAAATCACATATCAAATAAAGCATCATGAAAAGGGTATCCAACCTAATATTGAGGAGACCATCTCAATAAATCTAGAGACCAAAGATGACCCAAAAATAGTGAAAATTGGGGCATGTCTGTCTGATGTGCAGCATGATGAAATGACACGGTTCTTGGCTGATTATAAAGATGTATTTGCATGGTCGTATCGGGATATGTCAGGGTTAGACACTGACATGGTTGTGCACATGCTACCAATTTTGCCAGAAGTTAAGCCAATTAAGCAGAAATTAAGAAGGTTGAAACCTGAATGGACATTGAAGGTCAAAGATGAAGTGGTCAAACAATTCCAAGCTGGATTTTGGGCAGTCTCCACGTACCTTGAATGGCTCGCCAATATAGTGCAAGTACCAAAGAAGGATGGAAAGGTCAGAATGAGTGTAGACTAATAAGGCAAGCCCAAAAGATGATTTTCCACTTCCGTGCATCAACATCTTGGTTGACAACACTACTGTACATTGCTTGTTCTTGTTCATGGATGGCTTCTCTGGGTACAATCAGATCAAGATGGCTAAGGAGGATCAAGAGAAAACTGCCTTCATTACACCTTGGGATACCTTCCACTACACTATCATGCCATTTGGGCTTAAAAACGTCGGGGCAACCTACCAGCGGGCCATGACAGCACTATTCCATGACATGATTCATAAGGAGATAGAGGTCTATGTGGATGATATGATAGCCAAATCATGTGAAGAAGAAGACCACTTGATCAACTTAAAGAAGGTATTTTACCGACTCAAGAAATACAGTCCAAGGCTTAACCCAGCAAAATGTGTCTTTGGGGCTACATCAAGGAAATTGCTGGGATTTATAGTGAGCAGAAGAGGAATTGAGATCAACCCAGCCAAAGCCAAGGCAATAATTGAAATGCCATAACCTAGAACAGAGAAGGAAGTTCGTGGTTTTCTTGGAAGGATTCATTACATAAGTCGGTTCATAGCACAGCTCACTACTATCTGTGAACCGATTTTCAAGCTTCTAAGAAAGAATAACCCTACAGTCTGGAATGACCATTGCCAACAAGCTTTTGATACAATAAAAGAATATTTATTGAATCCAATAGTGCTAGTACCACCAACTCCAGGAAGACCATTGATTCTTTACTTATCAGTTTTGGAGACGTCAATGGGGTGTGTCTTAGGTCAATATGACAATACAGGTAGAAAGGAAAAGGCGATTTACTATCTAAGTAAAAAGTTCACGGAATATGAAGTAAAGTATTCCCCTTTGGAAAAGACCTGTTGGGCTTTAGTTTAGGCAACTCAGAGACTGAGGCATTATTTCCTAAGTCATTCCACCTTATTGATATCCCGAATGGATCCTTTGAAGTATCTATTTGAGAAACCGGCTCTAACTGGCAGAATGGTGAAGTGGCAGCTGTTGCTTTCCAAATTTGACCTCACATACATCACTCAGAAGGCGATTAAAGGTCAAGCCATTGCTGATCACTTAGCTGCACATCCTCTACCAGAATACCAACCCTTGAAGACCAACATTCCTTATGAGGCAATCCTGTTTAGTGAAGAAGAGGAAAGTGAAAGCTCTTGGCAGATGTTCTTCGATGGGGCCACCAACATGAATGGAAATGGAATAGGGGCAGTTTTGATCAAGCCAGATGGGTCATACATCCCAATCGCAGTAAAATTGAGATTCCACTGCACAAATAATATTGCGAAGTATGAAGCATGCATAATTGAGTTACGAGCAGCCTTAGACCATGAAGTGGAAGAACTTGATGTATATGGAGATTCGAGTCTTATCATCTTCCAAACAACTGGTGAATGGAGAACCAAGGATCATAAATTGATCCCCTATCACTAGTATTTGGAAGAAATAAGCAACAAATTCACTCGAATTTCCTTCAACTATATGCCAAGGGCCAAAAATCAATTCTTAGATGCTCTAGCAACATTGGCTTCAATGGTCAGTATGCCAGAAGGTGTTGATATCAAACCACTGAAAATTAAAGTCAGAGATGAACCTGCTTATTGCCTTGTTCTAGAAGGAACACCAGAGGAAGAAGTACCATGGTTTCAAGACATTAAAAACTTCCCAAATGATCGAAGTTTGCCAGAAAATGTCACTTCTACTGAGAAAAAAACAATACAGAGGTTGGTGGGTCAGTTCTTACTAAATGGTGGACAGTTGTACAAGAGATCACACAACAATATCCTACTCAGATGTGTTGCCAAGACCGAGTTAGAAAGGTTAATTGAGACTATACATGGAGGAATTTGTGGACCCCATATGAACGGGCATATGCTTGCAAAGAAGATTCTACGATTGGGATACTACTGGTTGACGATGGAGCACAAGAATACACCTCCAAGTGAGTTGCATAATATGACATCATTGTGGCCCTTATCTATGTGGGGCATAGACATCATTGGAATGATCTCTCCAAAGGCATCGAATGGACACAGGTTCATACTTGTAGCAATCGATTATTTTAACAAATGGGTAGAAGCAGCTTCATATGCAAACATCACAAGTAGCCACGTTCTTAAGTTTTTGAAGCACAACATCATTTGTCGCTATGGTTTGCCAAGTGACATAGTATCAGACAATGCTTCAAATATTAAGAACAAAGATATGAGGAAGATGTGTGAGCAGTTTCAGATTACCCATCACAAGTCAACTTCGTACAGACTAAAAATGAATGGGGCAGTGGAAGTAGTGAATAAGAATATAAAGAAGATCATTCAAAAGATGGTAGTGAGTTTCAAAGATTGGCATGAAATGCTACCACTTGCCCTACATGCCTACAGAACCTCGATCCGGACTTCTACTAGGGCAACCCCGTATTCCTTAGTCTATGGGATGGAAGCAGTTTTACCAGTGGAAGTAGAAATCCCTTCACTAAGAATGCTAATGGAAGCTGAACGGATACAGTCAAGACATGATCAACTCAATTTGATAGAGGAAAAGCGTTTGAAAGTGCTTTATCATGGCCAATTGTATCAGAAGAGAATGGCCCGGGCTTACAATAAAAAGGTGAAGCCCAGAACTTTCCAAGAAGGAAATTTAGCATTAAAAAAAATCTTACCCTTTTTGGAAGACCCTCATGGAAAATTCAAACCAAATTGGGAAGGACCTTATGTTGCCAAAAAGGTCCTATCAGGGGGTGCTCTTATCTTAGCAGAAATGGATGGGAAAGATTTTCCTGAGACTATTAACTTTGATGTAGTAAAGAGGTATTTTCCTTGATTGAATATTACTAGGAAATTATCCGAGGCCATTTTTCTTTATTTCCCAAAATTTTCATCCCTAGTCTAGCCAATTCGAGCCTATTCGTCTTTTTGATAAACCTAAACTAGGCTTACAGTCTTATACTGGAGCAAAACAAACTGGGGCAAAGCCAAGAGGGGCAAAGCCAATTGGGGCAAAACAAACTGGGGCTAAGCCAATAGGGGCAAAGACCATTGGGGCAAAGAAAAAAAAATAAGAAAAAAACAAAGAATAATGGCAAATGAAAGCAAGGTATAAAAAAGGAAAAGAAATGTTTCAGAAATTCCTGATCAAATCAGGAGCCAACTGAAGGAGTTTACCTTTTATTATTTGTCTTTGATTTAATCAAGAAAACATATAAAAATTATGTGGGAAGTGCAGACTTCTCACATATTCTCTCTATATGACACAAAAAAAAAAAAAGAGGAAAATTTTTATGCTTAAAAGTTCTGGGTTTATTTCTAAATTAGAAGAACTCTAATTTGTGTATAGAATGCCCTAACAACTAATTTTGTGTAATTTCAGGGAGTTAGTAGAAAGTTTGGAGCATTCAAGGGATGGAAGTTTTCAGATTTCTCAGATTTTGAACATTGATGGCATAAAGTCAACCATATGTCAATCATGAATGTGGATCCAGAAAATATAGTTCATGCAGGGGAAATTTGCAGAAAAATTCTTGGAAAAAGTAAGCTCATCCCAAGCAAATATAGTTCATGCATTGGTCAATTGCAAGAGAAATCAGCAAGTCACATTGATGAATACACTAGGAGCATTTGGGAGTTTCCTACAATTAGACAGTGCAAAATCATGGAAATTGGGGATTCATTTCAATCAGGAACAAGGATAATATTCATGCAGGGAATCAGGTTCATGGGAGCAATATGGAACAGTTGCTCTAAATCATGCCAAATAGAAACAGTCCATCATGCCAGAACAGTTGAACAGGATACCTTAGCACCAAAAGGAAGTCAAAAATCAGTGTCACTAAAGCAAATCCCACAAGTGCCCAGTTCAAATTAAATGTGATCAAAACAAACAAAGGGGGATCATCACACCCAAATAGGCAAAGCAAATCAATCAAGTCATAACAATCATGAACAAGACACAAGTCCTTTGCATAAGACAGATTTCAGCTCAATCAGAATGCAGGTAAAAATTCAGGGCCTTGATACCCCATGGAGTTAATAGAAAATTTGGACAAGGTCGAAATAAGACATCCAAACCAAAATGAGTCAGGATGAACAACTGAAATCAGAGCATGGATTTATTCATAAGATGGGATACTAAAAGAAAAATCAGAGCAGTAGAAGATAAGATAAGAATCAAAGGCAGGAAATTGGAGCTTATTTGTTCATGAACAAATCATCAAAACCATGCATTCAAGAACAGATTTGGAATTTTCACTAAGGAACAGAGAATCAAAGTCAAAAACCGTATGCTCGAGTGAAGTAAAAATGGAACTTTGGGATAAGATACATACCTATTTGCTGAGAAGAAAAGAAGGAGCTTTGGAAGACCAAACAAGAGTTCGTCAGGAACTCAAATGGTGCCGTTGAGAAGAGGGACACAGCTACTGTAGTAAAGGAAGGTCTCAACAGTGAGCAAAGTGCAAAGAAAACTAGAGCCGTCGCCAGAAATTACAGTAACTTGAGTCACCGGAGAAGATGAGAGTTGTCGGAAAGGAAGAAGACGCCGGCGAAGTCGTGCGTCGTCGGAGAGTAAAGATCAAAAACCGAAAGGGGGTTACAGGCACAGGCAACAGTGAGCAAAGTGCGAGCAGAAATGAAAAAGGGCATTCGCGGTCGCGAATAAGTAAACCCGTAGAAGAAGGGCGGGCAGCAGAAACCCGCAAAGGTAATACGGTCATTTGCGCTCGTATTAAGATTGCGGTCATCACTTGCCCGAAATGTAAATACGGGCAAGCCAGAAATTTGCATTTTTCATCATTTTCTCCATGCTTTTCAGGAGGTTAATGTTTATATTAATTGTAAATTGCAAGGATTGCCACTTTACCCACTTTTGTTTTAAAATTTGTCTCAAATCTCACTTCATAGCCACGAGTGCTCAGTGAGACTAGAGAGGAGGATTTGCCCCTTAAGGTTAACGACTTTTCAGCAAATCCTCCATACAAATTCTTTTTCAAAAATCATCCTTTTAATCCTTGCAAATTGCAATTAGTTAGACAAAATCTCAAAAAGTTCAATTTGTGGGTCTTTTTGCTCTCTACTAGTAATTGGTTCCAATTACCAGCAAAGAGGGGGCAGTTGTAGACACCCCAAATTGCACTACAAATTGAGAAAATAATTGAAAACATGTAATTGGATGAGAAATAGGTCAAAAATGCATAAAATTTCATCAAACTTGCAGTGCCCGTACTTTGTTTACGGGCTGGTCGTGCACGCAATATATATACGGGCATGCTGTGCCCGTATTAACTCTACGGGCAGCACTTTCCCGTAATGTATATACGAGCACGGGGGTTTTTGTGCGAATTTATCCTTTTTCGATTTCTGAACCTTATCTGCATCCAAATATCTCTCTAGAAGTTTCGAATTCTCTTATTTATCCATTCGAATTCTCTTATTTATCCTATTTGGCAATGGATTGGCATTATCCCTATTTTCAATTCAATCTGGAAGATTTTGGTATATCCCTTTGGACCAACCATGCCCCTGGATTTGCCTATAAATAGAGGGCAGATCCTCAAGCAAAAGGCCAAGAATCTGAAGCTTGAAGAGTTCCAAGTGAAGAAGGGAACCCCTACTTCTTTGCTTTCTCAATCCAAGTAAGTCTCTTTTCTCTTTTATTTTCTGTTTTTAATTTCAGAAATAGTCTAATCTTCTCCATTTCTATAGAATAAGGCCTAGTTTATATTTGTATCCCCAAACCTGCCTCCAAGTACCTTAAGACTCCTCTCTAGCCGTAAAACGTGAAGAGAGAGCTAGGGGAAAAGGGAACAGGTGGATCCTTAGAATATAACCCTATAGTCTGTTCTTTTCTTAGAATAAGGCCATTGATTGTGTTTGTATCCCCAAACCTATCTCGAAGTACCTCAAAACTCCTCTCTAGCCGCAAAACGTGAAGAGAGAGCTAGGGGAAAAGAGAATAGGTGGATCCTTTGGATAGGCCCTTATGTGCTGTAATCGGTGATATGTGGTTGATTTTACTATTCTGTTAATGTTTTAATGGTTTTACTCTAAATCTGGAGGAATCCTATGGATCCATGTTGTTTATAGCATGAGATCCTGTTTTCCTCCTACAGTTGGGATTTTTCACACCATGGCACCTATATCACTGTTTTCTTGATTTTTGTGATATTAGGCTAAGATTCTGGATCTATCATGATCTATATGGTAAATCTAAAATCAGAAGCCTTAAAGTAACCTCTAGGGTTTCATGAGGTGTTTTTCTCAGTTATTTTAACCTTGGAGAGAGGATCCTATGGTCCAAACTTTCCCCTTTTTATGTTTTTCATCAATCTGGGTGTATCTGGTTGAGATCTCTCAACTAATGAAAGATCTGGTCCAGATCTGTACCCTAAATAATCCAGGTCTTTTCCTTCAAGGTTTTGTTTAAATAACCTTAATTTTTATCCTGGATTTTCAAGAGTTCATTGATTTAACGTAAAGTTGGTTTATTCAAGTTTTGACTTTTGAGTCACTTTCTTTGATGATTATTTTCAATCTTGAAACCCTATAGATGACACATTCATATGGAGGATCTAGAATTAATTGGGTCATTCATATAGAAAAAGCCATACATGTTTTTATTACGTTTTCTTTACTTTTGATTCAATTTTCATTAGCAAGCCTTTTTCTAGCAAGAACAAAACCTAACTACCACTTTGTGTGGATGAATAGGGGTGCCTAACACCTTCCCATATTCATAACCTAATTCCCTTACCCATCTCTGGTTGTTTTTGTTTTGTATTTTAAAATAGAGTTATTTTTACTCTAATTTTGCCTTTTTGTTTATTTGATTTGATGATTTTGGTGTCCATTCACACCTAAATAGAATGGTGGTGACTCTTTGTTTTAATGAACCCCGTGTGATGTTTAGAAAGTCATTAAATTGATTTTCCATGTCTCACAGGTGGTGAAGCCTTCACTGTAGTTCCATGGTACAGCTGATTTTGAGTAATTGGGCTTTGGGACATTTATCACAAGTGAGAGAAGTTTAGACTTAGATGGAAAAGCCTAGGTAGAATGAACATCTAAAACCAAGGGTTGGAGTTGTTTTGGTTGAAGTGATTTTGAAGTTAAAGGAAATGAAGAGGTAACTGAAGTGGTGAGGGGGTCACAGTTGATGACTAAGGGTGGCTTTGATGGATTGGAGGGAGAAAAAGTAGATGGATTGCAATTGATAACCAGAGGAGGCCTTGCAATACTTACTTGGGCCCTGAGAAAGGAAGCCCGATCCAATGAGGAGTTAATATGCTCAGTAGCACAATCATTCCTTTTGGAAATGACATTGATTTCATCTCCCCTTTTTCCCTGGTAGAAATAAACTCTAACCGAAGTCCCTATGGGAGCAATCAACTGAGATGGGTCAAAAGTTCTTTGAACGGAAAAGATGGTTGCAACTGAGTTGGACGGGCCTGCCCCATTGTGATAAGGCAATGGATTCTGCCCAATGTCATTTCCAGAAGGGGTGGAGGCAACTGTATTTAAGGACAAGGCTTTCTGATCCAATAGGTCCTGAACAGCATGCTTTAAAGGCCAGCAGTTGTCAGTAGGGTGTCCTAGTGCACCCATATGAAAATCACAAGTGACCGAGGGATCAAAATTCCTCCCCTTAGATGCATTTGGGCTCGGCTCCTTCAGGGTTACATATCCCGCCTTTAGTAAGGTTGGAAATAGTTGGGAAAGTGTCACGGGAATAGGAGTGAAGACTCTATTCCTTCTGATTGCCATCCAAGCATCTCTCTCTTCCTTAGTGAAAGCCCTCTTCTGATTTGCAGGTACAGATGGAGAGAAATTGATGTTGAGTGGAGTTTGATGGGTGGTTTGTGGCTGTTGGGTCTGCTGGGGTGCAGGAACATTGATTTGGAGTGGTTTTCTAGGAGGAAGAGCTTGTACCAGGTTTACTTTTCCTTCTTTCTTGTTCCCATTATTTTTCATCCCATTCCCCTTCCTCTATGCAAAAGAGTTAGAGGGATCTGACTGACTAGCCATAGCAGAGTAATCAATTATCTTTCCTAATCTAACCCCGTCCTCAATCCGGTTGGCCACTTGTACTAGGGCTGCAAAGTTGGTAGTAGTCTGACCCACCAAATGATTGTAAAAAGGCTGCCCCAGTGTGCTAATGAATGTTGAAATCATCTCTGGCTTCAACATAGGTGGCATAAACTGAGAAGCAGTCTCCCTCCACCTCTTGGCATATTGCCTCACAGATTCGTCCTTATTTTTGCTCATCCTCATCACATCGTACCTATCTGGCACAATCTCAAAATTGCACTTATATTGGGCCAAAAAGGCGTCAGCCGGATCCTTCCATTTTTTGATTTTCCCACGGTCAAGTGTGGCAAACCACCTCAGAGCAGATCCTGTCAAACTCCTTTGGAACAACTGAATTAAAATGCCATCATCCCGGCCAAATTGGCATAGAGCCCCACAATAGAGCTTCAGATGGCTCATGGGGCAGCCAGTGCCATCGTATTTATCAAAATTTGGGCACTTGAATTTGGCTGGTAGGCAGACATCCAGGTATAGACACAGGTCTTCAAAGTTTGTGCCCCCATAACTGCTCACCCCCTTCACTTCTCTTAGTTCTTCCTGAATCATTTCCAGTATGTGCAAGAACTTCCTTTCCATCTCTTCCCTTATTCTTTCCTTTTCCTTTTCTTTTTTAGATTCAACACTATCTTCCCTAATCAGAATAGGTTCAGGGACAAGTTCAAAAATGGGTTCAGAAATAGGTTGAGCTGAAGGTGGAATGTTGGTTTGAGGTGGAGGTATTTGGTAAGAAGTGGGGGCTTGGTTTCGGGCTTGGGCGTGCTGGGCCTGAATAGCCAGTAAGTTTTCCAGCATTTGGGCGAGGCCCACCACTTGCGCTTCCGGTTGAGCAAAGTCTTGAGTAGGAACATCAGTCTGATTCTCAGTAGGATCCATTGTGCGAGCCCTTGATCTGGTCACAGGAGCAATGGTTGCAATTATAATGGTACCTAGCAAAGGAAAAATAAAGAAAATGTTAGCCCCAATTTATGTCTCATTCACACACCTATGAATGCATGTATGCAGGTTAAGTGAAAATGAGTTTGGACTTTATTATTTATTTTATGTTTTTTTTGTTTATTTTGAAGAATTGTTGGAATATTTTAGGGCTTCCAACATGTCTTATAAGATATTAATTGGTTAGCACGAAAAATGCCATCCAAAAAGTTGTTGGAATATTTTAGGGCTTCCAACATGTCCCACAAGATATGACTTGGTTGGCACGAAAAAGGCCATCCAAAAAGTTATTGGAATATTTTAGGGCTTCCAACATATCCCACAAGATATGAATTGGGTGGTACGAAAAAGACCATCCAAAGAGTTGTTGGAATATTTTAGAGCTTCCAACATGTACCACAAGATATGAATTGGGTGGTACGAAAATACCATCCAAAGAGTTGTTGGAATATTTTAGGGCTTCCAGCATGTCCCACTGTGAGACATGGGAAAAAAATCACCCGAAGATGATCATCCCTCTGTCAACACGTGGGGCTCGACATAAAATTTGGGAGTGGCCACCATTCAAGGTTTAGGGTGTGAATGGACACCAAAGGATTAAAAATAAGCAAAAAGAGATAAAAGACACATTCTAGGGTAAAAATAACCCTACGTGAAAATCAAATCCAGAGATGGGTAAGGGGATTAGATTATGAACGGGGGAAGGTGTTAGGCACCCCCATTCACCCACACAAGGTGGTTGCTAAGTTTTGTTCATGCTAAGAAAAAATGAAGCTTGCTAAAAAATCATTAAAACCTTTAAAAAGGACAAATATATGATATCTTCACATGAAAATCCAAATGAATTCCAGATCCTCTTTTATGTCAATATCATTTCTGGAATATCACAAAAAGATGGAAATGAAAGCAAAAGTTGCACAAAACCAAGTTGAATAAAATCCGGGGAATTCGGTAAAAAGTAATGCCATTTGTCTTGAAATCATTCAAATCCAATTTTAAATTAAATCAAACCAAATCCATTTGAAAGATTAGGGTAAACAATAGTCTCATGCAAAATTTCAATTAATTCCGGTTGAAATTCTAAGAGTTATGGCTCTTTTAAAGTTGCTATCGGAGAAAATCAAAAGTAACAAGTAGGCAAGTTTGGAAAATCACCTAGAAAAATCTACTCCATAGAAATCCGTGAAATTTGGTGTGAATGAAGTCTGTATGGCATCTTTCAAAAGAAACTATCCTCATACCAAAACTCGTTCGGATGTGCCTTGGGTGACTTCCCGAACAGGCCCTGAGGATCACAGATTAACCCAAAAAACTGTTGTTGAGTAGTCCTGAGTAAATCTGCTCTCCACGACACAATTTAAATCAAAAAATTATGAAACCAATTGGAGTTAAAAATAAACTCATAAAGGAGTTCCCAGAAAGAAAAATCACTTGAATCGGATTTAAAACAAGCAGATGGCGCCCATTCGAAGTGATAGGTTCAACAGTTTGACCTGAAATGACCTCTCAACTTCGGCAGAATGGTGTCAAAAATCTGCTTCATAGAAATTAATGAAATTTGGTAGACATGAAATAAATAGCCTCACCTTTCCCATGGTTCTAGAATCACTCCAAAATTCATCCGGATGATGAAGTTATGAGTGTCCGAAGTCAGGGTACAGTTGCTGTCAAGTAAAGCCTTTTTCGGAGAAAAACCATCCAAAACTGTGACAAAGTATGTGAAATTCGTGCAAGATGAATCCAAATCTTTTAAAACTCATTTAAAAACATTCCAGAATTTATTGAGGCCATTTATTTGAGATTTATCACAATGAATGTAATAAATCCCCAAATGTGAGCCTATCCCGCCAAAATAGTGCTATGTATGTGCAAGTGTGAAAAACCATACAAGATCAATATAACAACATAGCATGCATACATATTCATCAAAATAAGGTTCTAAAACAACCTAGGGTTCCGTTCCATTATCGTTTCCCTTTGTTCTCTCTCTCTGTTAAACACGGTTCTTCAAGATAATCATGGGGTACTTTGAATATGAAACGGGCTTCACAGATTCAAAAGGCTTATGCAAGAAGGGTTCTGGTACTAGGGTCAATCCCCAGTCTAATTTCTCCTAGATCCCGCCTTCACGTTTTACGGCTAGGGGAGTCTTGAGATACTGTGAGCCAGGGAAGGATTTTCACACACATTGAAGGCCTTATTCTACAGAAAGGTACAAGAAGAGATCTAGATCTAGGAATGTAAATACAAAAAATAAGAAGAGGTTGAGGCTTACCTGGGGTTCTGGAAGCAATCCGGCAGCGGTTCCCTTCTTCACTCGAAGCTCTTGGATCTCCAACTTCTTGGCCATTTGCTTGAGGAGGAGCCTCCTATTTATAGGCAAAGGCTGGGGTTGATGATAGACACAACTTAATGTCTAGAGTCCACCAACCTTAACCCTAGGGCTGTTTCCGAGATTTCCCCTCATTTAATGAGGGACATGATGGTAAAAAGTGATTTCTCTCAGAAAACCCTAATTTTTGAGCAAAACTAATGTATCCGGCATATCAGGCCGGATACACAAGGGTCTTAATGTATCCGACGTATAATGCCGGATATACTAAGAGTTGCTTGTATCCGATTTTATCCACCGGATACAAATAGGAGTACTTGTATCCGGCCTGAGTTGCCGGATACAGGTAAAAACTCATTTTCTTCAATTTTTGTGCTGGCTTTCAAGGAGATAATGATTTTTGATGGTTATTGTACAATTTGGGTGTCTACAACTGCCCCTCTTTGCGGGAGCTGTGAAGCAGTGAGCTGCAAAGATTAGACAAGCCAAAATTGCACTCCCTTAAGCATGATTTGCTTGATTTAATTCAATTTTGTAAAAAACAATTTTTGACTGAAGATTTGCCAAAAAGCCCTAACTTTAAGGGGGGCATCTCTTCAAGAGTTCTTAAATTCCACTGAGCTCTTGTGGCTATGAAGTGGATTTTAAGCCCAAAAATAGGATTTCTTGAAAACTAATTTTTTTTTATCAAACCAAGTTAAAAATTGAGTGGATATCATCCTTTTGACCAGCACATCTCCCAAAGTAGTCCCAAATTCCACCGAGCTCTTGTGGCTGTGAGGTGAATTTCAAGACAAAATAAGGATTTTTGTGAGAAAATTGTAGAATTTATAGCACATTTTTGCTCTTTTCCTTTTTTCCTTTTTTTTCTTTTTTTTTCTTTTTTTTTTTTCCTTTTTCTCTTCTTTTTCTTTTCTTTTTCTTTTTTCTTTTATTCTTTTATTTCTTTTTTTTCCCTTTTTTCCTATTTTTCTTCTTCTTTTTCTTTTTTTTTTTTCTGTTTTTCTTTGTATCCGGCATGTTTAGCCGGATAAGGGAGGGCTCATTTGTATCCGGTCTGATTTACCGAATACACAAGGTTTTATAAGTCGCGTGTGACCGCGACTTTTTATCTTTTTCTCTTCTTCTCCGATTATCCAGACCGGACGCACCCTTCTTCTCCTCTGTCCCCCGACTGTTTCTCTTTCTTCTCCGGTCACTTCCGGCGACACCTATTGACGCCGATGACCACCTCCTTGATTTCGGTGATCACCATTGCCCAGCCCTAGCCCCTTTTCGGTTTTTTAAACAATCTTTGTTCTTCCTCCACAGTGGTGCCGACTTCCCCATCCGACACCATCGTGCCAGCGACTCCATTTCTGATTTGGCCATCCTCTTCGTTGCTTGCAATCAGGCATTTGTTTCTTCACTCAAAAGGTAAGTGCAACTCCACCCAATTACAAGGAAAAAAGCTTATCCACCGAATTGCCATGTCCAATTAATTTTACTGTATACCATGCCATGTTTGTGGGCTGGATTTGATCTTTGCAAACAAACGCCTATTTCTCTAGTGTTCTTGCTGAAATCGAATAGCTCATCTTTTGAATTGCAATGATCTAATTTCTGTTTGTCTTGATTGGCATTTCTGTAGGTGAGAAATTTCTGCTTATATTGAATACCATGCTGTCCTTTTTTTCTTTCTTGCCATTTGCTCTGACCTGCCAATTCCTGCTACAATTCCTGATAACAATGGTTTTCTTGATGATACCTAGTATCCTAGAACTTTGGATTGTCTGCCGGTGGTATTCATTGAACTGCTAATTGTATGCTGGATTTTCTCTGTAATTGGCTTGGACCTCATAAACTTGATCCGATTTTCTACAATTCTTTAAGATTGACCCACTGGTGGTCTTTTCCCATGCATGATTTTCTTTCCTTTTCGGATGGCATGCTGCTGGTGCCATGCTGCACTTTTTCTGATTCTCATACCAGGCTTCTACTTCTTTTGACTTGAAATGCTGGGATTTATTCTTCTCAATCCGCCTGGTATTAATGCGGTGCTCCAACTGCCGGGACCACCGTTTATTTTTATTTTTGATCAGCTAAAGCCCATTGCTTTAGTGTTGCTATCCTGTCTTCATGTAGCAGTCCTGAAATCAATTAGCAGATTTTTAGCTTTGTACATTTTCTTAGGACAAGAAGCTGTAGGATAGAAATAAAAATCGAGCACAAGAACTTGAAAAAAATCTGTAAGATTTCTGATGAACCTAAACCTAGGCTAAAAGCAAGGTGATATGAATTTGAACTGAAACCTAGAGAAGAACAAGGTAATTTTCCTGATAAATTTGAAATGAAATTCATAAAACACTTCCCTGTTGCTTGTAGATGGCTAGGAGTCGTTCCCGAGTTAGAGAGGAGGCTGACCCTGCGGATCAGCCCTCCACTTCGCGGGCTCGGACAGAGGCTAGTTCCAGCGCCACCCTGTCGGAGCCTCTAGATGTCTCTAGGGAGAGCTCTGCTGAGGTAGGCTTTCAAGCTCTTCTCTTCCTCCTTCTATTCTCTTCCCATACCAATCTTCACACTTTTCCTTTGAATTTTAGCCTGTTGTTGCTCCTGCTCGGGGTCGGGGCAGAGGCTGAGGCAGAGTTCATGATCCGGCCCTTGAGGGTGAGGGAGGCCGTGGCAGAGGCCGGGGCCGTGGCAGAGCCAGAGGTGCGGCTCAGGATGGTACTGCTGTAGGTTTGTCAGGGGTCTCTGAGGAGCTGAGAGCGTCTGTTCATGATACAGAGCTTCTCAGTGGCTTGGATAGCCACCCCTCTATGTGCATCAGGGCCGATGTGCCGCTTCCCTACCATTCTTCCCATTTGCGAGGCAGTTGGGGGAGATTCAGCGAGTTGGCTCAATCCCTTTCTCCGGCACTCAGACGCGAGTTTAGGAGGTGCCACTTGGATCATTTCCTTAGCATCCCATCATTCAGAGCCGATTGCCCACTCATTTTTGCTATGATGGAGAGATATTTTCCAGAGACTCAGTCCTTCCATCTTCCGGACGTGAAGCTAGGGATCCGCCCCTCCGATTTTGTGATGATTACTGGTATTCCTTTGACGGGGCGGACCATCGTCTTGGATCGGCCTTCTGCGGAGGATATCGGCCTCCTCCTGGGATATCCGGACCTGCCTCATGCTACTTGGGATGGGCCGAGTGGTCGCCTCTCTATTAGTTGGTTGCGGGAGAGCCTGGCTCGTCATTATGAGGGGAGGCACGAGACCATCTCTGTGGAGGATGCAGCTTTTGTCCCTATCTTCCGACACATATTCCTGTTGATGCTCGGGAGTTGCTTCTTCCCAGAGGATACTACCAGTGTCAGCCCGCTATTTTTGGATGCCTTGAGAGATCTCCACCAGACTCGCCAGCTAGAATGGGGTCGACTCATCTATGGGACCATCCTGGTCGGGTTATGCTGAGTAGTTCGGGGCTTGGCAGCTCCGAGAGGGGATGGAGTCAACTGCCGATTCTTCTGGCAAATTCTGCAGGTATTGAATTCATCTGTTTGGTTTAATTCCTTGGGTTTTATCCTCCTTTATTTCTGATTGATTTTTCTTTTGCTAGGTGTTTATGTACACCTATATGACTTTCTTCCGCCCATCCCCGGTGCCTGAGGTCGCGGATTTCCCTGTTGCTTTACGTTGGTCGGCCCAGGTCCGAGATGCTGATAGGAGTCAGCCTCGCACTGCTCAGGTGCACTTGGACCGTGCCCGCCAATCCGATGTAAGTCCTTTATCCTTTTTCCTTTTACTTCTCTTCCTGCATCTTGACTGTATCTGACAGCTTCTTTTCTTTGCAGCTCATCCTGTCCAATTTTGATGATGTGGATGTTGGAGTGGCCCATGAGATGGCAATACAGGATGCCTTTGATAGAGATCTCCGACGTCAGCCCTACCAGTGTTTCCTTGGGAGGCTTGGTAGGGTGATGTATTTAGGAGAGCGCCTGTACTACCAGCACACAGGCACACTTCGCATCCTCGTTCCTCCTCCTCCTGTGGGTCCCGACACACTCCTACCGGGCTTTGATGTGGATCAGTTCGATCATTTCCTGGATGTGGAGGGGCTCACAGTAGCTGGAGATTACGACGAATGGATCCAGCGAGTATCTATTGGGTGCTTGATGGATCGACCCACTCGTGCCGAGGTGACCGAGATTGGCGGGATCTGTATCCAGATCCATGAGGACACGGTGAGTCTTGTAATTTTCATATTTTCATCCACTTTTCTTCCCTTCTGTATTTCTGACCCCAATTCTGTTCTTGTTGGCAGGTACACGAGCTGAATACTATCCGGGACCGGTTCGAGAGCCAGCGGGCCACGATCGATGATATGATCGCCGAGCATGATGTGGTCGTGGCCCAGAGGGATGCCCGGATCAGGGAGCTGGAGGCCCTAGTTGCTGAGCTCCAGGCTAGACAGGTATCTGGTCTTCTTATATTTTCATCTCTTTCATTTCCCTGTTTCTGTTATTCTGACATGCCTGTTTGACTTGTGCAGGGCCCGGTCCCTGATCAGGATGCTGCCAACGAGCCTGACTTCCCTGTATCTGGTCCATCTCCGGCTCGGGTTGCTGATCCCGAGGATGCCCCAGCGGCTGGTCCTGGTGAGCCGGATCCCCTGGTTCCTGCTGCAGACATTCCTGGTATGTTCTCTTTTAATTTTCCTCTTTGGTTCCTCTTTATATCTCAATTTTCTGATTTTTTACTGTTGACCCAGATACTTCTGCTCCTGGTCCTTCTGCTGCTGCTGTTGGGCCTTCTGGAGCTGCGGAAGCGGATACCACTACGGCTGAGGGTCCAGTTCAGCCCGTTCTTGCCGAGCCCGGGGCTTCCTCCCCAGATTCTGCTCCTGCTCCGCCTCCCGACATTTCAGAGTACTGCTTGGAGTATCAGATCCAGCAAGTTGTGGGTCAACTTCCTCATCATGCTGCCGAGCGTATTCTGGCATACTCTAGGGGCCGATCACTTCGAAGGAGAGGCCGTAGAGGAGGACGCGGCCGAGGACGCGGGGATGATCCTGTACAATAGTAGGAGATTAGGATTTTAATGTATATTTACCCCTTTGTACAGAAAACTTGCATATATATAAGAAAAACATTTTTTATTCATTCTCTCTTGTCTTGCACTTCTTTTCTTTTCAATTTTATGTAATTATGACTTGTACATAGGTAAAACAGGTAAAAAATTCGGATTTTCCTCCCTTTTCTCTTTTTTTTTGCAGTTTTTCTTTGTATCCAGCATATTAGACCAGATACATTGAGTTTTCTTTGTATCCGGCATAATATGCCGGATACGCTAAAAAGCCTTTGTATCCGGCATTCTTCACTGGATATGAATAGAATGCTTTGTATCTGGTCTGATATGCCGGATACTTTAAAACATGCTATAAATGCAACCAGCCTCGGGATTTGCACATTTTTTTACGAGTTTTTGAGTTTAGAAAACCCCTTTTTCGCCTTTTTCTTCCTCCCCTTGAGTTCTAGCTTGCTCCCATCAACTCCAATGGGATCTGGATCATCTTCTGCCCCATTATTGTCTGTCTACACTGCCTCCCTTGCAAAACAGCCATTTAGATCAAAACCCCAAATCTCACTAGGTACAACCCTGTGGACTCCTTCTACACTAGATGGGTTAACTCTATGACCCTTGATGAGGAGAGGAGATGGGATTCCACCAATCTAGGACACACCTTGCTTTTTCCAAAGGTTCCCTTCAAGTGGGAGATTATAGAGGCCATGATTGGTCATTGGGTTCCCGACCTCAACTTGTTCCGTTTTGGGAACCATGAGATGACCCCAACCATTGAGGAGGTGGAAACCATTCTGGGCTTGAGGTTTGATAAGAAGGTAGTGAACCAGGATACTTTAGCCAGCCTTAGGAGTATGCAGATCAGACAGACCCTTTCAGATGAGGTCATTTCCTTCCTGAGTGATCCCGCTACAGAAAGGGCTTCAGGAGTCATTGCAGCTCAGGCAGCTCGGATTCGAGAGCTTGAGGAGCGGCTAGGAGACAGAGATTAGCCTTATTTCCTGCACATTTTTCTTTTTTTTTTCTACCTTTGTACAAAAGCAAACTCCAATAGTGGAAAGACAAAGGATTTAATTCAAAATAAAAATTTTATATTATTGGCCTCAGAATGCTCAGATGCTTGTAAAAACAAAGGTTTTATGAAAAGTATTTGATTTATCATCACTAGCCAAAGTATAGTTTTTTCTTTTTATTTTTTTTTAATTTTTTGAAATTTGGTCCATGCACTTAATCACCTATAATTAAAGGAATTAAAATCAGGTTAAATAATGAAAAGGGTAGTCTAAAAAATAATGAGGGATCAGAACCGTCCATCTTAGGTCCTTTAGAGTCATCCCCAAATGCCAAAACTGACCCCATTCTGCTCATGCCAACTTTGCTTCCAGCTTAGATCTCCATGATCAACTCAACCTCTGATTTTTTTTTCATTCTCTTTTTATTTTTTTCTTTTTTCTTTTTTTTGCCAATATTGCCCCTAGCGCCAGTTACGGTTTTCACTAGGGCCGGCTTCTGCATTCCGTCATCACCAATCTTACTCTGACATTTGAATGAACAAACTAAGATCACCGAGGGCTTAAAATAGGACGAAACAAAGGCTAGGCTCTATTTATGAAAGAGAGGGTATTAAAGGCCCAAAAATTTTCAAGTGTGGAAATAGGTCAACCGGAATTACAGTCATGACGAATTTAACCCTTTTTCCCCAAATTGCATTCTTTGCATCCTTTTTTCACACTTGGCTTTCATTTGCCATTTTCTTTGCTTTTCTCTCTTTTTTCTTTTTTCCTTAATTTTGCCCCAATTGATTTTGCCCCAATTTGACTGTAAATCCGGTTTGGGTTTATCAAAGAAACGAAGCGGCTCAACTTGGCTAGACTAGGGATTAAAAATTTTGAAGGAAATAAAGAAAGATGGCCTCGGATCATTTCCTAGAAATATTCACTCAAGGAAAATACATTTTTACTGCATCAGAGTTAATGGGCTCAGGAAAATTTGACCCATCCATTTCTGCTAAGATGAGTGCACCCCCTGACAGGACCTTCTTGACGACATACGGCTCTTCCCAATTGGGCTTGAACTTACCATAAGGATCTTCCAAAAATGGTAAGATTTTCTTTAACACCAAGTTTCCTTCTTGGAAAGTTCTGGGCCTCACTTTCTTATTGTAGGCCCGGGCCATTCTCTTCTGGTACAACTGGCCATGACAAAGCGCTTTCAACCGCTTTTCTTCTATCAGGTTTAGTTGATCATGTCTCGACTGTATCCATTCGGCTTCTTCCAGTTCTGCTTCCATGAGTACTCTGAGTGATGGGATCTCTACTTCCACGGGCAAGACTGCTTCCATCCCATAGACTAGGGAGTACGGGGTTGCCCTAGTTGAAGTCCGGATCGAGGTTCTGTAGGCATGCAGAGCAAGTGGTAGCATTCCATGCCAATCCTTGTAGCTCAGCGCCATCTTCTGAATGATTTTCTTTATGTTCTTATTGGCTGCTTCCACTACCCCATTCATCTTTGGCCTATACGGAGCTGACTTGTGGTGAGTGATCTGAAACTGTTCACACATCTTCTTCATGTCCTTGTTCTTAATTTTTGAAGCATTGTTTGATACTATAGCACTTGACAGTCCATAGCGACAAATAATGTTATGCTTCAAAAATTTAATAACATGGTTGCTTGTAATATTCGCATATGAAGCTGCCTCTACCCATTTAGTAAAGTAGTCAATTGCCACCAGGATAAATCTATGTCCGTTCGATGCCTTAGGTGAGATCATGCCAATGACATCTATGCCCCACATAGAGAAGGGCCATGGTGATGTCATGTTGTGTAACTCACCTGGGGGTGCATGCTTGTTATCTGCATATATTTGGCATTGATGGCACCTCCTGACATTTATACAGCAATCATGTTCCATGGTCGTCCAGTAATATCCCAGCCTCAGGATCTTCTTTGCCAGCATGTGCCCGCTCATATAGGGTCCACAAACTCCTCCATGTACAATCTCGATCAGCCTTTCCAATTTAGCCTTGGCTACACATCTGAGCAGAATATCGTTATGCGACCTCTTGTACAAATGTCCACCACTTAGCAGAAATTGCCCCGCCGATCTCTGTATCGTCCTCTTCTCAGTAGCAGTGGCATTTTCTGGCAGACTTAGATTGTTCAAGAAATTTTTGATATCTTGAAACCACAGTGCTTCTTCTTTTGGTGCTCCCTCTAGAACGAGACAGTAAGCCGGTTCATCTCTAACCTCAATTTCCAGCGGTCTGATGTCTACTCTTTCTTGTATGCTGAACATTGAAACCAATGTTGCTAAAGCATCTGCAAACTGATTCTTGGCCCTTGGCATATAGTTGAAGGAAATTTGAGTAAAATTTGTGCTTATTTCTTCCAAATACTGGTGATAGGGGATCAATTTGTGATCCTTAGTTTTCCATTCACCAGTTGTTTGGAAGATGATAAGACTCGAATCCCCGTATACGTCAAGTTCCTCTACTTCATGATCCATTGCGGCTTGCAACCCAATTATGCATGCTTCGTACTCTGCGATATTATTGGTGCACTGGAATCTTTGCTTTACTGCAATCGGGATGTGTGAACCATCTGGTTTGACCAAGACTGCTCCTATTCCATTCCCATTCATGTTGGCGGCCCCATCGAAGAACATCTGCCAAGAACTCTCATTTTCCTCCTCTTCAGTGTACAGAATTGCCTCATCTGGAAAGTTGGTCTTCAAGGGTTAGTATTCTAGCAGAGGATGTGCAGCCAGGTGATCAGCTATGGCTTGACCCTTGATCGCCTTCTGAGTGATGTACGTGAGGTCAAACTCGGACAGTAGTAGTTGGCACTTTGCCGTCCTGCCAGTCAGTGCCGATTTCTCAAATAAATATTTCAGCGGGTCCATCTGGGATATCAATAGTGTGGAGTGACTAAGGAAGTAATGCCTTAGCCTCTAAGTTGCCCACACTAGAGCACAACAAGTCTTTTCCAATGGTGAGTACTTGGCTTCATATTCCGTGAATTTTTTACTCAGATAGTAAATGGCCCTTTCTTTTCTACCAGTCTCATCATGCTACCCCAAGACGCATCCCATCAATGTTTCCAACATTGACAAGTATAGGATCAGTGGTCTTCCTGGAGTTGGTGGCACTAACACCGGCGGGTTTAGTAGATATTCCTTGATCGTATCAAAGGCCTGCTGGCAATCCTCATTCCAGACCGTCGGGTTATCTTTCCTTAGAAGCTTGAAAATTGGCTCACAGATAGCAGTGAACTGTGCTATGAACCAGCTTATGTACTGAATTCTTCCGAGAAAACCATGAACCTCCTTCTCGGTTCTGAGTGCTGGCATTTCAATGATGGCCTTGGCTTTAGCCGGGTCAATTTCAATTCCTCTTCGGCTCACTATAAATCCCAGCAACTTCCCTGATGTAGCTCCAAAGACGCACTTCGCCGGGTTGAGCCGTAGACTGTATTTTCTGAGCCGATCAAACACCTTCTTCAGATTGATCAAGTGGTCCTCCTCTTTGCATGATTAGGCAATCATATCGTCCACGTAGACTTCTATCTCCTTGTGGATCATGTCATGGAATAGTGCTGTCATGGCCCATTGATATATTGCCCCTGCATTCTTGAGCCCAAACGGCATGACCGTGTAGTGGAATGTGCCCCAAGGTGTGATAAATGCCGTTTTTTCTTGATCCTCCTTAGCCATCTTGATCTGATTATATCCCGAGAACCCATCCATGAAGGAAAATAGACTATGTACCGCAGTATTATCGACTAGAATGTCGATGTGTGGAAGCGGAAAATCGTCATTTGGGCTTGCTTTGTTCAAGTCTCTATAGTCCACGCACATTCTGACTTTTCCATCCTTCTTTAGTACCGGCACTATGTTTGTGAGCCACTCAGGGTACGTAGAGACTGCCAAAAATCCGGCTTGAAATTGTTTGACCACTTCGTCCTTGACCTTTAAGGTCCATTCCGGCTTCAATCTTCTCAGCTTTTGCTTAATCGGCTTAACCCCTGGCAAAATTGGCAACTTGTGTTGTAAGCACCTCATTTTTGCACCTCCCAAAATGCAGAAAATGAAATTTTAATTGAAAAGTCAAACTTGAGAAAGTCAAAAAGTTGACTTTTTATCCGGTGCAAATCAGTTTCCATGCTTCCTATCGTTGGAAAAAGGATTCCGATACGATTCTAATGGAACTGAGTTTGCAGGAATCGGAGTCCGGATGAAGGTTTTGCGAGCGGTCAAACTTGTGCAGAGCCAAAAGTTGACTTTCTGCTAAAATCCGATCCAAATACCTTGCTCTATATCATTGGATAGAGATTCCCGACACGGTTCCAACGCAACTGAGTTTGCAGGAATCGGAGTCCGGGTGAGGGTTCTGCGGGCGGTCAAACTTTAGCATAGCCAAAAGTTGACTTTTTGCTAAAATCCTATCCAGCCGCGCGAGTGCTCAAGCAAAGGGGTTCGGACTGTTGGGGTTCGAGATTTTTTTTTGTTTTGTGGCTGGGCATTCTCTAGTTTTGGCATTCGTGGGTTCGGCATTGTTTTTCTGGGCTCGGGATTTTGAAGAAAAAGACCAGACACACACGCCCCCTCCCTTCCCCTTCTTCCTTGTCAAATCCGAAGGTCGTGCTCTTTGTGTGAGAAGAAGGAGGCTCCGGCAGCAGCTCGTGAGCTCCAGGGAACCATCCAGCCTGTTCTACAAAGGTTCGGAACCAAGGCGAGAGCACTCTCTGTTATTGTTTTAACATGTAGAAATCGAGCATGTTTTCCATCTCAGCAAGTTATTTTATGTTCTGGTTTGCTTGATTCGAAGGGGGAGCATGTTCCCCCATGAGTTCTCCATCCCTGTTGTTGTAACCCCATAAAACCCCCTGTTCCCTTCTTCATAATCATGTTTTGTTAGTTAGGATTTTGATTTCAGAAGTTTATTCATGTTCTGTTAATGTTTTGTTTCGGATTTATAGGTTTCTAGAGAGATTTGAGTGATGAATGGTGAGGATCTGTTAGGTTAGATTAATTTCCAACTATGTTCAGAGGTCTGCTAGGGTTCTAAGGATCCCCAGAAACAGGTTACAGAGCTTAAAACCAGTCAGAAATGGAGTTTGGAGAGAAAAAACAGAGAGTCGAAAATCGCAGTGAGTGGCCGCCCACTTGGCGCTCACTTAGGAAGTAGGCGCCCCTTCTATTTCACTACCCGCCGAGCTGGCGCCCACTTGGCGCTCAGCTCGCGCTCACTTAAAACCATGCGCAATTCTGGCGCCCATCTCCCGCCTAGCTCGCGCTCACTTAGTATCGAGTGAGCGCTAGGTCCAAATTTTGCCTGATTCTTAGCGCCTACTGGCGCTCACTTCAGGAAGTGAGCGCATACCCCTAAAACATGCCGAATTGATATATTTTTGAAAAATTCCAAAAATGCCCTTTACTGTACCGCGGGGGGCGAAGCCCCCCGCACCCCCACCCCCTTTGTTCGCTACGCATCTAACTAGTTCCTTGGTACGGGGAGGTACCCCGCCCCGTGGGCTCTGCTTCGCTTCGCCCACAGGGGCCCCGGGTACCTCCCCTTGGACCCAGCATAATGAGCTAATCTCTCCTTGCTAAATATTAATTTTGATATGTTTTTGTGGCCTAGATTCTGTAACTACTTTTGCTAAGTATGGGTGGCATTCTTAAATCGAGCCAAATGAACCAATAGGGTTTCCGAGTCACCCGGAAACCCAACATGGGACTTGGACCCTCAGTCCAACTTGATTTCTAGTGGGCCTTCCAACGGGGCCCACCCGGCCCAATAAACATATATGCATGCAACTTAATCAAGATAAGTGAAATTAACCGATTAAACCGGGTGGGCCAAACTTAAGGCGGTCCACCCGAATCGGACTTGTGAAATTGATGCATGAAATGCGTGGTTTGGCCGAGACTAAGGGCAAAGGGTCTATCGGGCCCACTAAGCCCATGGACCCAACCAACTTAGGGTTTAAGAACCCTAACTCAGGAAGTCTTGGGCTTTCAAGCCCAAGCCTGGGTAAAGGGCCCCAAGCCCAATACCTGGCCCATTTTGGTATAATTAATCAAGATAATCAAAATCACTTGGCAAACAATTGTGGGGCCCACTCAAGGGCCCACAAAGCAATCCCGGCCCACTTTTGGCATGAAATCCACTTAACTAATCCAACTTGAACTCCAAAAGAAAATCAATTCAAATTGAACCAAAGTCCAAAGGGCCACACTTGGCCCACCAAGGGATACCGTGGGCCTTCCAATGGGGCCCACCCCACTAGGCCCAGATCATCTTAATTAAAAAGATAAAATCAAGTAAAGGGACCCACACCACTTTGGCAGTCCCGCCAGACTTAATCAAAATTGCATGCTGGAATAGGAATCGGGTGAGTAAGAGACCAAAGTTGACTCAAACCAAGGAAACCTATGGGAACCGTCACTTGACGGAGTGGACTGGGGTGTCTACGGACTTCCCCAGACCGCAACCGAGCCTCTGCTTAGAATCTCAAAGCCGCAGACCAAAAGCCTTAGTAGAAGAACTTAGGCACCCAGGTGTCTGCCTGTACCCCATCAGGCAGTGGCGACTCCAAACAAATCCCGAGGCACGCATCGTTTTGTGTGCGCCTCGTCATGCGACCGAAATCAGGTGCGCACATGTGCACCACCATGTCAGTGTCCAACCCTGACATGTCCCGATATGACCAAGCGAACACGTCCTTGTAATCTGCCAAGAACCGTGACATTTCATTTTGTTGCACATTAGACAAGCATGACCCGATTTTCTTAATTTTTGGGTCATCTTCGGTCCCCAGATTTATGGATATGGTCTCCTCAATATTAGGTTGGCCCCCTTTTCATGATGTTCCAATTGGTATTCAATTTCTTTTGGAATGCCTTCTCCTTCGACCTCGGTCTCTTCTTAGAGCCCCATGAGATCAAAGTCGAGCTCAAGGTCGAAGTCATATTCAACCTGGTCCAATTCGGTTTGATTATATGGTTCATAAGTGGTTTTCACCTTTTTGAAAAAAAATTAAATTTCCTAGAAAAAATAGAAAAATCTTTTTGGTTTTTTTGTGAGCCTTCTAAACATAATCCCCCTGAAGACGAAGGCCCATTAAAGCCTTCAGGGAAATGGGGCAATCCACTATTGGAGTTTTTTTTTGGAAGCCGCGTCAGTTTGCCGAACAAACGCTTCTTCAAAAGTAAGGGGAGTTTCCTCCCAATTATTCGAAAAATGTTTTTCAGGAGCGGGGGAAATTATGCAAGCCTGCTCCTCAAGTCCAGAATCCGATGCCATCATCACCGGGTGGGTACTGCCCTTTTCTGCTACAGGGCCCAGTCCGGATATGACCTCCTCCGGAATCTTTACAGCTGCCCAGTCAATGAACGGCAGGTCCATGTCTGCTCTTGTCTTATCGCCCTCAGTCATGGCGAAGAAAGCCCCAACATCTTCAGAATAGTCCACCTGCTGCTCGGGCTGTGGCCCAGGCCCCTCTGCTACCTCAAGTATTGGAGATGGGTTATAGGGTTGCAGGGTTGGAACATAAGGCCTTTGGTAAGGGTTGACATTTCGGTAGGGAGGCTTGGATTGATCCATGGGATGAGACAGTTGGATTATGTAGGAGGGCTTAGGAAAATTTTCCCTTAAATGAAGGAAATTTCTTCTGCTTCTTCTCTCTCCTTCTTCATGTTTCTGCCTTATCCAGCCTCTGGGCTTGAAGCCCAATTCTGCCTTAGGAACCAACTTCTTTGCCTTGACTGGTTCCACCATGCCCTGCAAGTTTATTCCCAGGCTTTTTCCCGGATGAAAGTGGTATTTTTCCATCACTTTCTTGACCATCTTTTCTACAGTGGTCCCCTTTTCCTTCTTTTTCTCACACCTCCCAGGTATGAAATTTACCACCTCAAATTGGAATGAGTGGAATGCAATCTTGTCGACAGTCAAGTCTACATTGATTAAGGGTACATCAGGTGACACAATAGGAGGCACCAAGTTTTTGACTAGGACTGTTATCACCCTTTGCCCTCTTATGTATTTTACCCTTTGGTGGAGCGTGGATGGTATTGCCCTAGCCGAATGTATCCACGGCCTCCCTAGGAGCAGATTGAAAGCTGTAGGTATATCCATCACTTCAAATGTGATGTTGAAGATATTCGGCCCAATTGTGACCGGCAATTCAATCTCCCATAGGGAGTGGGTCTTGGAGCTATCAAAAGCCCTCACCATCCGCCCATTTTGTTTAATCTTCGACTGGTCCAGACCCAGCTTCACAAAAGTGATTAACGGGCAGACATTTAATGCTGACCCGTTGTCAATCAAAACCCGTGCAATCATGCTGCCCTTACAAAGCACTGTGATGTGCAAAGGGTCAACGTGGTAGCACCCACCTGGGCTAATCTCACCCTCAGAGAAACTTATCACATTATGTGACAAGATTTGACCAACCATTTTGCCAAGTTGGTCTGGATCAATGGTCTGGGATACATGTGCACTCTGTAGCACCCTTAACAATGCATCCTTGTACTTTTCCGAATTCAGCAAAAGGCCCAGTATTGAAATCTGGGCCGGGACCTTGTTTAGCTGATCCACAAGATTGAATTCACTTTTTTTTATTTTTTTTATGAGGTCTGCTGCCTCATTTTCTACACCCTGAGGGGTGTCTTCTCCTATTTTTGCCTTCCCTTTTTGTTTTCTTTTTTCTTCAGATTCTTTTTTCTCTTTTTCTACTTCCGTCACCTTCTCCTTCTCTTCACCCCCTGCACATTTCCCAACCTCGTCATGGGGTTCACCTCCTCCTGGTTCTAGTTCTTAACCACTGAAACCGTAGCCGTGATTCCCTCGCTGTAATTCCATGGTACAGCGGCCTCAAAATAGGCTAATTTAGGGATATTAACCACTAATGGCTGGAGTTTGGACCGAGATTTATGGGCCGGTTTAGGGATAGTTTGAGCTAGCTGAACATTTACAACCAAGGGCTGGAGCTTGGATTTTGTGGGGACAGAAGAAGTGATGGAAGCAGTGGTGGGGTCAAAGTTGATGACCAGTGGAGCCTTGGACAGCTTGGATGGTGAATAAATGGGTGGATTGCAATTGAAGACCAATGGAGGCCTTACAGTGTTTATTTGGGCCATAAGAGATGAGACCCGGTTTAAAGAGGAGCTTATGTCCTCAGCAGTAGGATTGTTTTTCTGGGAGACCATGTTGATCTCCTCTTCTTCCTTTTCTTGGAAAAAGCGGACCTGGACTGTGGTCCCTATGGGAGCTATGAGCTGGGATGGGTCAAAGGCCCTTCTGGTGGTGGATATGGCTGTGATAGAGTTGGATGGGCCTGCCCCATTGTGGTAAGGCAAAGGGTTCTGCCCAATATCATTCCCGGACGGGGCGGGTGTAGCAGTGTTAAACACCAAGGCCTTCTGGTCCAACAGGTCCTGGACCGCATGCTTCAACACCCAGCAAGCATCTGTAGAATGCCCTAGTGCACCCATATGGAAGTCACAGGTGACCGCTGGGTCAAAGTTCCTCCCCTTAGTGGCCTTCGGGTTGGGCTCTTTTAGAGTCAAATATTCCCCTTTCAGCAGGATTGGCAGCAGCTGGGACAGAGATATCGGGAGAGGCATAAAGACCCGATTCCTCCTTGTTGCTAACCAGGCCTCCCTCTCTTCTTTGGTAAAAGCCCTCCTTGGGTTTTCTGGCACGGAGGGGGAGAAATTGACATTGAGCGGGGTCTGATAAGACTGCTGGGCCTGTTGGGGTGCAGAGATATTCACATGAAGCGGCTTCTTGGCTGGAGGAGCTTGGACCAGGTTCACTTCTCCTTCTTTCCGGGCCCCGGTCTTTTTGAACCCAGCCCCCTTCTTCTGGGCCATGGAGGTAGAAGAATCAGACTACCCAGTCAGAGTTGAATAGTCTATAAGCCTTCCTGACCTGACCCCTTCCTCGATCCGGTCTGCCACCTGCACCAGGGCTGCAAAGTTGGTGGTGATCTGCCCCACCAAATGGTTGTAGAAAGGCTGCCCCAGTGTACCCATGAACGTTGAGATCATCTCCGGTTCCTGCATAGGCGGCCTGACCTGGGAGGCGGCCTCTCTCCACCTCTTGGCATACTGCCGTACGGGCTCATCTTTCCCTTTACTCATCCTCATCATGTCGTACCGGTCTGGCACGATCTCCGAGTTAAACTTGTATCGGTCTAGGAACGTGTCGGCCAAGTCCTTCCACCTCCTGATCCTTCCATGGTCCACTGTAGCAAACCACCTAAGAGTCGACCCGGTCAGACTCCTTTGAAAGAGTTGGATCAGTATGCCGTCATCCCGACCAAATTGGCATAGGGCCCCGCAGTATAGTTTTAAGTGACTCATAGGGCAGCCTGTGTCGACGAATTTGTCAAAGTCCGGGCACTTGAATTTGGCCGGTAGACATACGTCAGGGTACATGTAGAGGTCCTCGAAAGTAGTGCCTCCATAGCTATTTCCCCCTTTCACCTCTTTCAATTCTTCCTGGATCCTTTCTATCCTGAGCAGCATTTTCCTTTCAGTTTCTTCCCTGGCTTTTTCTTTCTCCAGTTCTTTCTTGGATTCTGCTGTATTTTCCCTGATCAGAATGGGTTCAGGGACTGGTTTAGAAATGGGCTCAGGCATGGGTTGAGCCGAAGGATGCATGTAGGCCTGAGGTGGTGGTGCCTAATGGGAAGTCGATGCTTGATTTTGGGCCTGGGCCTGAGCCGCCAGTAAGTCTCCCAGCATTTTGGCCAGACCAGCCACTTGCTCCTGCAACTGAGCAAAGTCTTGAGCGGGTACAGCAGCTTGGGCTTGGTTCTCTTCAGTGTTCATGGCTCTGGCTTTGGATCTGGTCACGGGAGCAACGATTGCAAGTAAATGTACCTGGGGAAGAAAAATTAAGAGAACATGTTAGCTTCCATTTAACTTGAGTCACACCCCTATACATGTAGACAAGTAGGTTAGGTGAACACAAGTCCAGATTTGTTTTTTTTGTTTTTTGGTTTTTTGGTTTTTTTTTTTTTGTGTTGGAATATTTTAAGGCTTCCAAGGGTCCCACAAATTTTTTTTGATTTGATTGCTACGAAAAAGACCAACCAAGGGTTTTTATGGAATATTTTAGGGCTTCCAAAGGTCCCACAGATTTTTTTGATTTGATTGGTACAAAAAAGACCAACCAAGGGTTTTATGGAATATTTTAGGGCTTCCAGAGGTCCCACAGATTTTTTGATTTGATTGGTACGAAAAAGACCAACCAAGGGTTTCATGGAATTTCTAGGGCTTCCAAAGGTCCCACCATTTTTTGATTTGATTGGTACGAAAAAGACCAACCAAGGGTTTCATGGAATATTTTAGGGCTTCCAGAGGTCCCACAATTTTTTGATTTGATTGGTACGAAAAAGACCAACCAAGGGTTTCATGGAATATTTTAGGGCTTCCAGAGGTCCCACAATTTTTTGATTTGATTGGTACGAAAAAAGACCAACCAAGGGTTTTTATGGAATATTTTAGGGCTTCCAGAGGTCCCACAATTTTTTAATTTGATTGGTACGAAAAAGACCAACCAAGGTTTTATGGAATATTTTAGGGCTTCCAGAGGTCCCACAATTTTTTGATTTGATTGGTATGAAAAAGACCAACCAAGGTTTTATGGAATATTTTAGGGCTTCCAGAGGTCCCACTTTTTTTTGATTTGATTGGTACGAAAAAGACCAACCAAGGTTTCATGGAATATTTTAGGGCTTCCAGAGGTCCCACTTTTTTTGATTTGATTGGTACGAAAAAGACCAACCAAGGTTTCATGGAATATTTTAGGGCTTCTAGAGGTCCCACTTTTTTTTGATTTGATTGGTACGAAAAAGACCTACCAAGTTTTCATGGAATATTCTAGGGCTTCTAAAGGTCCCACTTTTTTTTATTTGATTGGTATGAAAAAGACCGACCAAGGGTTTTATGGAATATTTTAGGGCTTCCAGAGTTCCCACTTTTTTTGATTTGATTGGTACGAAAAAGACAAACCAAGGTTTTTTTTTTGTTTGAAATTTGCTGAGTTTTCTTAGTTTTCAAGTTCAAAAGTTTGATTGACACATATTTGAATTGAATTGATATAAAAAAATATGACACCTTAGCTTGTTCTTTGAGTTTCAAAATTAGGTTAAATCCTAAAAGAATTTTTTTTTATGTATTTTTATTTTTTATTTTTTTTGACATTTTTATATTTTCTTTGGGGTGCCTAAGGATTATCCACAGTGTTTAGACATTTTATTCTGAAAATTCGGGCTGAAAAAGCCAATTTAGACATTTTCTGCATGTATCCGGCATCAAGTGCCGGATAAGGATATGTCTTATTGTATCCGGCAATAATGACCGGATACACGCATACTCCTTTGTAACCGGCAATTTATACCGGATATGAATAGAATTGTTCTTAACCAGCCTGAGTTGCACGTTAATGCCGAAATGGCCCTTTTTGAGTCATTTTTTCACCAGATTAGGTTTTCTTCATTCCCACTTTGATGTTCACCTTAACTTGGCCTCTAAAACTTGCCCTAAATTGGGCTTGGACATCATACTTGCAAAATTCCCAAATTCATGAAAAGAACATGGCTTTACCTTGCCACCTTGTATTACCTTCAATATGGTATTCACAGTATACCTTGGCCTGTAGAACATGCAAGCGTCCTTCCCACATTTACACCCAATTCCCCAAATGCAATTGTGTGCTTTTAGCTGAAAACGTGTTTCTCCACCTTCAAGCGTATGGTTTTTGGGTTTTGGCTTAATTGGCAACTTAGAACTCAAGTCTAGTGATGCCCGGAATCGAATCACAGATCCCATTGTCATCACATCATTGACTCAAATTCTAAGGTAAATGTTTTCACTTTCGCTTTCCAAAGTCACGACCTCGGTGCGCCAAGCTACACACATTCATGGTTCAACTTCCTATAGGTAATTGGTAGGCTGTGCAAATAGTTTAAAGTGCTCAAGTGCAATTTAAAATTAAGGTAACATGCACAACGTCCCAACCCCTTGCCACTCTTTTTCGTAGCCATGCATTCAATTTCAAGCAATGCACATATGCCAATATAATGAAGCTAAATACAAGCAAGCAAGAGCACCAAAGCAACTAAATATGCACAAAAATATTACATGCCCAAAAAGTAGTCTACAAGCATGTTATTTGTGCAAACAACAATTAAACCATGGAAGCATGCTTGAAACCCAAAAGCATTCCCTAAAATTCTAGATTTTCATGCTTTTTTTCATGCTCAAAGTGTATCATTTCTACCCAAATTAAAGCCTAAAAATTCAGCACTACTTGACATGCTATAAGAAAGCTTTTGATGATTTAAACATGCTTGAAAACCCCCCAAATATACACTGAAATTTCCAAATTTTTTTTCTTTTGTTTTCATGCTCAATGTGTGTCACTTATACCCCAAATTAATGCCTAAGAATTCAGCACTACTTGACATGGTATAAGGAGAGTTTTAATGGTAAAAACATGCTTAAAAACTCCCAAAATATACACTAAATTTCCAGATTTCATGTTCTTCATTTGGATGCTCAAATTACATTGTTTTATGCCCAAATGGAAGCCTAAAACCCAGCAACTAACAATATGATACAAAAAGCTTTTAGCTTGGGAAACATATGCTTGAAAATCCCAAAATTCCCACTAAGCATTTCAGATTTTTTTTTCATTGTTTTCATGCTCAAATCATGTCATCCCATACACTCAAACCAAAAGCATGGTATAAAACAAACATTAAGCACGAAAAAGCATTATTCATGGGAAGCATGCTTGAATACCCAAAATAAACACAAAATTTCCAAATTTCAAATATTATATATATTTTTTAGCTCATGGCATTCAAACCCCAAAATAACACATGCTATCACATAATATAGCCAAGTCATATCACAATATGGGTTTTCCTTTAAACAAAAATCAAGAAACATGCCCATGCCTTTATCTATGTGAATTTTCTAATCAAATCAAATTTGAGATTCAATATACACAAGTAAAGTAAACAAAATAGCAAGCATTCGAAAGTAAAGAAAAAGCATGAATATACACAAAATGGCTTAAATCCACAAGTCCCCAGCGGAGTCGCCAGTTGTGAGACATGGGAAAAAAATCACTCGAAGATGATCATCCCTCCGTCAACATGCGGCGCTCGACATAAAATTTGGGAGTCACCACCATTCAAGGTTTAGGTGTGAATGGACACCAAAGGATTAAAAATAAGCAAAAAGAGATAAAAGACACATTCTAGGGTAAAAATAACCCTACTTGAAAATCAAATCCAGAGATGGGTAAGGGGATTAGATTATGAACGGGGGAAGGTGTTAGGTACCCCCATTCACCCACACAAGGTGGTTGCCAAGTGTTGTTCATGCTAAGAAAAAATGAAGCTTGCTAAAAAATCATTAAAACCTTGAAAAAGGACAAATATATGATATCTTCACTTGAAAATCCAAATGAATTCTGGATCCTCTTTTATGTCAATTCATTTCTGAAATATCACAAAAAGATGGAAATCAAAGCAAAAGTTGCACAAAACCAAGTTGAATCAAATCCGGGGAATTCGGTAAAAAGTAATGCCATTTGTCTTGAAATCATTCAAATCCAATTTTAAATTAAATCAAACCAAATCCATTTGAAAGATTAGGGTAAACAATAGTCTCATGCAAAATTTCAATTAATTCCGGTTGAAATTCTAAGAGTTATGGCTCTTTAAAGTTGCTGTCGGAGAAAATCAAAAGTAACAAGTAGGCAAGTTTGGAAAATCACCTAGAAAAATCTACTCCATAGAAATCCGTGAAATTTGGTGTGAATGAAGTCTGTATGGCATCTTTCAAAAGAAACTATCCTCATACCAAAACTCGTTCGGATGTGCCTTGGGTGACTTCCCGGACAGGCCCTGAGGATCACAGATTAACCCAAAAAACTGTTGTTGAGTAGTCCTGAGTAAATCTGCTCTCCATGACATAATTTAAATCAAAAAATTATGAAACCAATTGGAGTTAAAAATAAACTCATAAAGGAGTTCCCAGAAAGAAAAATCACTTGAATCGGATTTAAAACAAGCAGATGGCGCCCATTCGAAGTGATAGGTTCAACAGTTTGACCTGAAATGACCTCTCAACTTCGGCAGAATGGTGTCAAAAATCTGCTTCATAGAAATTAATGACATTTGGTAGACATGAAATAAATAGCCTCACCTTTCCCATGGTTCCGAAATCACTCCAAAATTCATCCGGATGATGAAGTTATGAGTGTCTGAAGTCAGGGTACAGTTGCTGTCAAGTAAAGCCTTTTTCGGATAAAAACCATCCAAAACTGTGACAAAGTATGTGCAATTCGTGCAAGATGAATCCAAATCTTTTAAAACTCATTTAAAAACATTCCAGAATTGATTGAGGCCATTTATTTGAGATTTATCACAATGAATGTAATAAATCCCCAAATGTGAGCCTATCCCGCCAAAATAGTGCTATGTATGTGCAAGTGCAAAAAACCATACAAGATCAATATAACAACATAGCATGCATACATATTCATCAAAATAAAGTTCTAAAACAACCTAGGGTTCCGTTCCATTATCGTTTCCCTTTGTTCTCTCTCCCCGTTAAACACGGTTCTTCAAGATAATCATGGGGTACTTTGAATATGAAACGGGCTTCACAGATTCAAAAGACTTATGAAAGAAGGGTTCTAGTACTAGGGTCAATCCCCAGTCTCGTTTGTCCTAGATCCCGCCTTCACGTTTTACAGCTAGGGGGAGTCTTGAGATACTTTGAGCCAGGGAAGGATTTTCACACACATAGAAGGCCTTATTCTACAGAAAGGTAGAAGAAGAGATCTAGATCTAGGAATGTAAATACAGAAAATAAGAAGAGTTTGAGGCTTACCTGGGGTTCTGGAAGCAATCCAGCAGCGGTTCCCTTCTTCACTCGGAGCTCGTAGATCTCCAACTTCTTGGCCATTTGCTTGAGGAGGAGCCTCCTATTTATAGGCAAAGGATAGGGTTGATGGTAGACACAACTTAATATCTAAAGCCCACCAACCTTAACCCTAGGGCTGTTTCCGAGATTTCCCCTCATTTAATGAGGGATATGATGGTAAAAAGTGATTTCTCTCGGAAAACCCTAATTTTTGAGCAAAACTAATGTATCCAGCATATCAGGCCGGATACACAAGGGTCTTAATGTATCCGGCATATAATGCCGGATATACTAAGAGTTGCTTGTATCCGGTTTTATCCACTAGATACAAATAGGAGTACTTGTATCCGGCCTGAGTTGCCGGATACAGGTAAAAACTCATTTTCTTCAATTTCTGTGCTGGCTTTCAAGGAGATAATGATTTTTGATGATTATTGTGCAATTTGGGGTGTCTACACCCACAAGATATGAATTGGGTGGTACAAAAAAGACCATCCAAAGAGTTGTTGGAATATTTAAGGGCTTCCAATATGTCCCACAAGATATGACTTGGTTGGCCCGAAAAAGGCCATCCAAAAAGTTGGATTATTTTAGGGCTTCCAACATATCCCACAATATATGACTTGGGTGGTACGAAAAAGACCATCCAAAGAGTTGTTGGAATATTTTAGGGCTTCCACCATGTCCCACAAGATATGACTTGGAATCGAGGCTTCCAAAGCCTCATGAAATCACTCAGGCTTTCAGGAGCCTATGAAGGGTTCTAGAATCACGCAAGCTTCTAGGGGCTTATGAGGATAAAGATCTGAAATTTCAGGCTTTCAGAGGTCCTATGAGTTTCTAAATTAAAGCTTTAGAAGGCCTATGAGGTTTAAAAATCAGAAATTCAAAGGCTTTTAGAAGCCCACGGAAATTTTGAAGAGAATCTGAAATTCAAAGGCTTTTTAGAGGCCCATAAAAAAAATGTTTTACTTTTTTTTTAAGACTTTAGATTTGATTTTTTTTTTTTTTGAAATTTCTTATTCAAGAACAGATTTTTAAATTGAATTGTTCTTATCAAACTTTGGAGGTTTAAACATGATTTGAAATTCTTTTTCCTTATTTTTTCATCAGATTGCACTTTAAGAATGTGTTTTGCAATATTGATGTGATATGAGGTTCTATTAAAGAGTATTTTGATTCAAACGCACTTTCCTTTATCACTTCCACTCTTTAAGTTAAGTTACCTATTCAACTTAGGCAAAAAATTTTATAAACATGCTTAACCCTTTGATTTGAGTGAGTTTATAAGAATTTGGATGCTTTTTACTCTTATTGAAGTGTTTATCATCTATTTATATCACTTAAGAGGTTAAAGGAACTAAGTTGGTTTACAAAAGTTGCTAAAATGGCTTAAATCCGTAAAACCGCATACTAAGTTCGGACTAGCCGTGTTTGCAAATGAAATGCTGTCAGGCTATGTCCGCAAATAAAGTGCGGTCAGGCTATGTCTGCAAATAAAGTGCGATCAGGCCATGTCCGCAAATGAAATGCGGTTTACGGACAGAATTTCATTGTTTTTGTTTTTCAAGTGATTTTAATGATTTTGATAGCACATCCAAACATATGGTTCACCATTGACAAAGCTTCTAGACTGTCCCAAAGTGGAATTTGACACTATATTTGCAAAAAAAACATGAGGGCACATGTTCCCTCCAAAATCGGACACTATATTTATGGATTTTGGACTTTTGGTTGCCTTCAACATGGATTTTGGGTAGGATGACTTCTGAGCAGAGTTTTAAAAAACTTTTCCTATAGGCTACACCAAACTTAGGATACAAACCTCTTTGGGAAAAATTCCATCCCAAACACATGGACACCATGGCACTTATTTTAAAAGATATGAAGATAATTCTAAAAAAAGCAATGATATCACCTTGTTACCTTGTGTTTAACTTCAATATGGCATTCATATCATACCTTGGCCATGTGAACCATGCAACTGGCCTTCCCTCAATTACAAACCCATTTCCCCATCGTAATTGTTTACTTTAGCTGAAAAACGTGTATCTCCACCTTCAAGCATATGGGCTTTGGGTTTTGGTTTAATGGCAACTTAGATCTCAAGCCTAGTGATGTCCAGAATCAAAGATCCACAATGCCATCACATCATTAGCTCAAAGTTCTAGATCAAGCTACACACATTCGGGTTCAACTTCCTATAGGTAATGGGTAGGCTGTGCAAAAGATTTAAAGTGCTCAAGTGCATTTGAAATAAAGGTGCATTCACAACATCCCAAACCCTTGCCACTCTTTTTCGTAGCCAAGCACATTTTTATTCACAAACCAAGGCAGATATGGCATCATATTTGAAATAAATAAACACAAGCAAACAAGATAATAAAACAACCTAAACATGCTCATGTTAACCATACATCCATACAAAACACCAAACAAGCATATGGACATTAAATCATGTTATACAAAGAAACAATCAATCATGCTTGAAACATTCACAGCATTCATTCAACCTTCAAATCTCATGTTCATCGTATTCTTGATCAAAACATGGTTAAATTAAAGCATATTATCATGAAAATACAGCAAATAAGCATGCTTTTGAAAAAATAAACCTTCCCCTACACATGTTTCTAGAAACAATCCTAAAAATCAAATTTAAACTTGTTTCTACCCCCATGAGCTTTTAACCAATAAATCAGATTTTAAAGCATATCAAACATGCCCAAGAAAAACAAACAAAACAACAAGCATTCCAAATAAAACAAAAACATGAACAAATACACAAATCCAAGCTTTAATCCACAAGGTCTCCAGTGGAGTCGCTAGTTGTGAGACATGGGAAAAAAATCAATTCAATGACCTTCCTAATCATCACACGGGCTCAATAAAATCATGGAGTCACCACCATTCAATTTTAAAGTATGAATGGACACCAAAATAATCAAATAAAATAAATAATATTAAAGACCAAAATTAGATTAAAAAATAACTCTAATAAAAAATAAACCAGAGATGGGTAAGGAGATTAGATTATAAATAAGGGAAGGTGTTAGGCACCCCTATTCATCCACACAAGGTGGTTGCCAAGTATTGTTCATGTTTTAAAAAAAGGCTTACTAATAAAAATCAAATCAAAAATAAAAGAAAAAGTATAAAAAATGTATGGCTTTTTCATATGAATGATCCAATTAATTCTGGATCCATCTTATGAATATACCATTTCTTGGGCTTCATGATTGACTAAAATCAAGATAAAGAAAACAAATCTAAAGTAAAAACTTCAAAAATATAGCTCTAAGTCAAATCCTTGAAATCTAAGAATTACATAATAATAATAATAAATTATTTTTACAAAATATTGAAAAATTAAACCTGAACAATCTAAGGTACAGATCTAGCCCAGATATCTTATTAATTAAGAAATCTAAGCCAAATACACTCACGTTGACGAAAAACATCAAAAGGGGAGAGTTTAGACCGTAGGGTCTTCTCTCAAAATTGAAAATAAGCCAAAAATCATTTTGTAAAGTTGAAGAATGAATCAAAACCATCTGGGGTACAGATCTGGTCTAGGTTTCTCATTAATTAAGAGATTTGAACCAGATTCACCCATATTGATGAAAAATATCCAAAAGGGAGAGTTTAGACCATAGGGTCTTCTCTCAAAAATAAAAAATAACTCAAAAATCACCTCATGAAACCCTAGAGGTTATTTTAAGGCTTCTGATGCCAAATCTACCATATTGACCATGGCAGATCCAAGATCTTAGCCTAAATGATTAAAAACATAAAAAAACATAAAAAATGGAGAAAACAATGTGAAAAATCAAAATTTATGAGGAAAATGAGATCTAATGCTATGAACATCATAGATCTATGGTGTTCCTCCATATTACATCAATAAATCATCACACAATATAAACAAGACATTAAAACTACATAGTTCTAAGATTACAGCATATGGGGGTTTGCCCTACAGATCCATTCCTGTCCTTCTTTCCCATAGAACTCTCTTCACTTTTCACGGCTAGAGAAGATACTTCAGGTACTTGGATTTAGGTTTGGGGTTACAATCACACACATGCCTTATTCTACAGAAAGGGAGAAGATTAGAACTATCCTAAAAATTAAAACTAAAAATAAAGGGTAGAGAAGCTTACCTAGACTTAAGAAAGCAAAGAGGCAAGGATTCTCTTTTTCACTTGGAGTTTTCCCAATCTTCAATTTCTCAGCAATTCTTAGCCACAATTCTCTTTCGTAATTTTCAGCCCTTTGCTTGAGGAGAGACCCTCTATTTATAGGCAAAAGCAAGGGCAAGGGTGGTCCCAAGAGGTTCTAGAATGTTCCAATTCAGTTTTAGAAACATGAGTTGGAGTAAATATGAGCCCCAATGAGGGCAAAACGGTATGGAAGAAACCCTAGAGAGAGGAAAAAAATAGTAACAAGGCTTAAAGAAAGAATTTTTACAAAAATGCCCAAACTATGTGTGTGCGCATTTGATTTGCGGACACGCCTTGTCCGCATTTTCAATGCGGTCACGTAATGTCTGCAAATCAAATGCGGACACGCTCGTCCGCATACCAAATGCGGACAGAATAGGTTTGACTAATTTTTCACCTTTTTTGACCTGTTTCAAATCCCAATTAAATATTTTTCTTTATTTTCTCATCTTGTAGTGCAATTTGGGGTGTCTACACTAACAAATTGGTCTACTTTCTTATTCAAAGATGGGATACTTGGCATATTGAATTCTATATGCAATGCCCTGCACTGCACGGGCTGTCTTCTAGTATAACTTGAAAAGAAACCAAATTAGTAATTGAATTATTGGATAACTATTCTTTAACGATTTTGATCCTAAAATTACAAATTTTAAAACCTTCGTTTGTCAATCCAACTTTATCCATCTAGTGTTTAGAATTCACAGATACTCCAAATGTGTCACCACTTTTGTAGATGCCTGCACGAAGTAAAAACGATGCACGAAAGGTACAAAAAGGAAAATATCTCCCTAACTCACAATCAACTCAAGCTCAAAAAACGAATTGGCTTAAAATCAAGTCAGAAAGGCTGAATTTTAGCATGCCCTCTTAATCTAAAAAAAGGAAGCTAGATCATTTCATCGTGTAAATATATCAAACACCATATGCATGATAAAGGAAATTAATACATGAAAACAGAACACAAGGATTACTCAACAGATATGAAAGGTTCTGGGAGCTGGTAAAAGCAACAAATCAACAGATTAGATTTCTATAGAAGGAAATATAATGTATAGAAAACAACAACCACCACTAGAGAAAATCGAAAATCTCAAGAGAATAATCGGAAGTTTAACTTACTCGAGAAAGAACTTACTAGCCAATCACTTAAGACCAATCAATTGTTGAAGTCTTCGTCTTCGTTACAAGTTTGCACAGGCGGTTCGGAATTTCAACTCAATACTATTCATGAGTCATGACCCGTACCATTCCTTGAAGGCGTTGCTTTTCCATACGCTCTTAAAATCTGAACCGAGCTTCAAAGAAAACTTAAAAAAAGCATGCTCAAAAACGTTTTTACACGGAATTGTAACTAGAAACTCTCATTACCTCCAACAAATTGCAGGCAAAATTGTGAAAGAAAATGATGGAAAAATTACATAAAAACCCCCTTATGAGCCTGAAAGGAAGAGCAGGCCTCTTTTAGTTATAATTTAAGGCCATCATTTTCCCTTGACAGATATAAAAAAGGGCCCAAAAAAAGAAAAAAAAATTAAGATTCTTTCATACTAAATTAAAAAAAAGGTACCTATTGTTACTGTATAGAGCTCATATCATTCTTGGGAATTTCAGGATTTGATATTCCTATTTGTTTCTGAGGCAACTCGTGCTCTTGGTCATCAAACACCTCAGACTTCAGAGATGGAGATATTTTGTCCACATGAGGCCATGTGAACTCCCACAATGTGCCATCACTTCTACTAGTGGCACTACTTGGCTTCACAAGGACTCTCTTTGCTTTCATCACAAGCAAGTTATTCTTAAGGAGTTCAGCAACAATGTCCCGGAGTTTCTCACTCTTTTTCCCTCTGATCTTGACCTCTACATAGTTTTTCGTGCGGCCAAGGATTCCTAAACACAAATTGGAAAAGCTTGCAACTGAAGAGAGATCACTTACTAGCTGCGAGAACAACTTGGATGATAACTATACAACCACATCAATCTTAAGCGCATTGTCAAGCATCGTGAATATTACCATATCAAAACACTGAACCTATAAGGACAATCACCAATCACCCAGAAAATCAGCTCTTGTGATTGTAAGTTTGTAACCGCTAAGTAATTTTTGTAAGATCGCAAAATCAGCTCATGTGATTGTGTACAGCTCATAGGTAATTATAGTATAGCATAGTTTTAGGATTAATTTAAGTCTTGTAATTCTTTATATATTCTGCAGAAGCTAATTCAAATGTGTGTGAGTCATTCCATTCGAACTCTATTCTCATTTCTCTATATGGTATCAGATTAAGCCCTCTTCTCTAACGAGCCCCTTGATCCTATTTCCGCCCATTGCAGCCTCTGCATCCTCATCTCAGTCATTCTCTGACACTTCCCCCAGAACAACGTCTGCTAATGCTGCAACCGTTGCTGCTCACTACCACTGGTTTTGTCAAGATAAACTTATTCTAAGTGCCATCCTTACATCAGTGTCCAATGCTGTGATACCTCTCATAGCCAACTCCAAGACGTCTCACCAAGCCTAGAACAAACTAACCAAGCTCTACGCCAATCGTTCCAGAACTCGAGTTATGCAACTCGAAGAGGATCTTACTCTTATACAGCGTGGTAGTCACAAAGTCACAGAATTTTTTAATTCTGTAAAGACAATTGCTGATGAGTTAGCTCTCATCGATGCTCCACTCTCAATCGATGAAATTAATCTATATGTCCTCAATGGTTTAGGGCCTGAATATTGTGACATAGTCGCTCCTATTCGTGCTCAAGAGTCGACCTGTGAGACATGGGGGAAAAAATCAATTTAATGACTTCCCTGATCATCACGCGGGATTCATTAAAAACACACAGAGTCGCCACCATTCAATCTAGGTGTGAATGGACACCAAAATATCAAATAAGCACAAAAGGCAAATTTAGGGCAAAATATCCCTCCTAAAAAAACAACCAGAGATGGGTAAGGGGATTAAGTTATGAACAGGGGAAGGTGTTAGGCACCCCTATTCATCCACACAAGGTGGTTGCCAGGTATTGTTCATGTTAAAATAAAGGAAAAAGGCTTGCTATGAAAATCACAAAAATTCACAAAAAAGACAAACATGTATGGTTTTTTCATATGAATAATCTGATTGATCCAGAACTTTCAAATATGATCATACCGTTCCTAGGGTTTCATGATCAAATCAAATAAAACCAATCTAAAGTGAAAAATCCAAAAATCTGGCTTCAAGTCAAATTCTAGAAATCTAGAAAAATATGATTTTTATGAAATATTTCAAAATTGAACTTGAACAGTCCAGGACATAGATAAAGCCCAAATTTCATGTTAAATCAAGAAATAAAAAACCAAAAATACTCACATTAATGAAAAAACATCAAAAGGGGAGAACTTAGACCGTAGGGTCTTATCTCAAAAGTGGAAAAAACAACTTAAAAACAACATCATGAAACCCTAGAATTTGCTTTCAAGCTTCTAGATCTAGATCTATCATATTGATCATGATAAATCCATAATCTTAGCCTAAAATCCCAAAAATCACGAAAACAGTGCTGTAGGTGCAAAAGTGGTGAAAAATCCAAATTTTGGAAAAAAGCGGATCTCATGCTATAAATATCACAGATTCATGTTATTCATTCAGATATAAAATATAATCATTAAAACATGATCAGGATATCAAAAATAGCCATATCTCACATATTAGAGCACATGGGGGCCTACCCTACGGATCCACCTGTTCTCTTTTCCCCTAGCTCTCTCTTCACGTTTTACGGCTAGAGAGACTCTTGAGGTACTTGGAGATAGGTTTGGGTACACAAACACAGTCACAGGCCTTATTCCAAAAAAATAGAAAAAACAAATTATGGGGTTCTATTCTAGGGATCCACCTGTTCCCCTTTCCCCTAGCTCTCTCTTCACGTTTTACGGCTAGAGAGACTCTTGAGGTACTTAGAGACAAGTTTAGGGATACAAAATAAAATAGATGGCCTTATTCTACAGCAATAGAGATGATCCTATTACTTCTAGAATATGAAATAAAAAAAGGAAAAGGGACTTACCTGGATTCAGCAAGCAAAGCAGCAGGGAAGCAGGGATTCCTTTCCTTCTCTTGGAGCTCTAGATTCTTCAAAATTTCGTGGCCCTTTGCTTGAGGATCTCACCTCTATTTATAGGAAAGCACAAGGGCAAGGCTGGTCCAGAAGGATATATCCTGATCCTCAGGATAGAGAGAAAGTTGGAGATAATGCCCATCTATAGCCAAGCAAGGTGACTTCAGTGAATAAAAGACATAATCCGCTCATTAAAAGGATATTGGACCAAAGATAAAGCTCGGAAATCGAGAGAAGAATCAAACTCGCATGAGTCTTTAGTGACCGTAAATGATCCACGGTCCAGTGGTGCCCGTAATTCCAATACGGGCGCGCCTGACCGTAGAGTGTTTTCAGGCGCGACTGACCCGTGAATGTAATACGGGCAAAGCCTGCTTAGTCAATTTTTATGTATCTTTGACCTCTTTTAAGCTCTAATTACATGTTTTTATTACTTTCTCACTATGTAGTGCAATTTGGGGTGTCTACAGCTGCCCCCTCTTTGCTGGTAATTGGAACCAATTACAAGCAGAGAGCAAAAAGACCCACCAATTGCACTTTCTGAGATTTTTGTCTAACCAATTGCACTTTGCAAGGATTAAATGGGTGATTTTATAAAAAGAATTTATTCTTGGAAGATCTGGTAAAAAGTCCCTCAGCTTAAGGGCCAAATCCTCCTCTCTCCTCTCACTGAGCACTCGTGGCTATGAAGTGAGATTTGAGTCAAAATATTTTTGAACAAAATTGAGTATGATGGCAATCCTTGCAACTTACAACTAATATAGACATTAATCTTCTGAAAAATGTGGAGAAAATGATAAAATATGCAATTTTTGGCTTTGCCCGTATTTCTATCACGGACCAACGCTGCCCGTATATTGAACATGGTCAAACGGGACCGTATACTTTCACAGTCGTCTGATGCCCGTACTGAGTTTACGGATTTTACTCTCCTTCTAAGTTCGCGACCGCGACCTCTTCTTCATTTCTGCTCGTATTCAAGCCCTTATTTCTCTGTGACCGCACCCTTCCCTCCGGTCTTCGATTCCAACGATGCTTCCCATCTTTTCCGACGACGTCCACCACTTTCGGCGATTACTACCATCTCCGGTGACCTTTCCTATTTTCTGGTGACTCTCACGATCATCTTCTCTGGCGACTTTGCTCACTGTTACGACTGTGATCAAGTCTCGATCATGTTTCTCATTTCCTCAATCGACCGTGGACCCTTCTTGAAGCTTCGGTAAAGTAAAAGCTCTTCATTTGATTCCTCTATTTCGACTGTACCAAGTAAGTGGCCGAAACCCCACATTACTTCGCATTTTGAGATGCTGATTGTATCTATACCATGCTTATGATATTCCATGCTCATTGTTATTCTTGCTTTTGCTTTGAATTTCTTCCATGTGATCTTAATTCCTGCTTGATTTTTTCTGTTTAGCCGAAATTTGTTCTTGTGCTAGCACTCCTTTAGTCTAGGTTCCTGAATGGAGGAAAGCTTAATTTCCATAACTCTGTATTGTCTGATTGTAGGAAATTCCCAAATGCTCCTGGTTTATTCATCAATTTGGGTTGCTGATTCCTTTTTGCGCATTCTACATGATGCTTGCAACTTTTTGATTTCTATTTTGAATTTCTGCTTATACTTTCAGTTGGACTTCTGACCTCCTTTTCCATTGATCATTATGGAGCAATTTTGCCATTGTCATTGGGTCATCTCCACTTAGCATGTTGTTTGCATCTGTTCATGCTTTCATCTCAATGTTCTGGTTGTAGTAACTACAAACCAATGCATGATTTTTGCTTTGAAAACTTTATCTTGAGTCGAACACTCGTGGGTTTAATATGAACTGATTTTTGACTGGATTTGATGTTAAACATCTTGTCCACCTATCTTGGCATGAACATAATAGATTTTTGACTTTGCCTTTCTTCTGTTACCCCAGTATCACCACAAATAGGCTTGAATTTCTATCCTGAAACCAAGTAAACTTAAATGATCAGGTATCTCTAGAAAATGCAAAGGATAAATTAAAACCAATCTTTAGCACACATTTTTTCCTTTTTTTTCTTTTCTTCATATAAAGAGAATATACAAGAAGCCTATGCTTCTTATAAATTTTATATAATATCACAAGATAGAAAAATAAACTCCTTCAGTTATCTTCCGATTTGATTGGGAGCTTCTGTAGCCCCTTCTTCCATTCTCCAATTTTCCTTTTCCTGCCAATCAATTAATCTTGGTTAAAATTAAGCAATAAAAATTTGAACATGAATAATTAACCAACTCCCTGCTTTGAACCGTAGATGGCCCGCCTTCGATCAACTTCTAGGGATCCTGCAGATGAGCCTTCCTCTTCGAGAGTTAGGCGAGATCATTCTGATGTGGCCACTTCTTCGAGGGCCGAGAGGGATTCGGATTCTAATATCCCAGATCTCCCTTCTGGGGATTCGAGTGAGGCGACCCCAGAGGTACTCTCTAACTCCTTTGATTTTGACATTCTTTTACAAAAAAACATCACCTTGATCCTTTCTTCTTTCCAATTGTTCCTTTAGCCGGCAGTTGAGGCTTCGAGCAGAGATAGGAGCCGTAGCAAGCACCGAGCTGGAGGTCAAGATGGACGCCATGATGAGGGCCGTAGAGGAGGCCGCAGAGGTGGCCGTGGCAGAGATGAGGCCAGGACCAGAGTGGAGGTCTCTGAGGAGGTGGCTACCCAGATTAGGGATACCGACCTCTTGCATGGCTTGAGGACTCATCCCTCAGCGTGCATTAGGGCGGATATCCCTTTGGAGTATCCGATGTCCCATTTCAGAGGGAGCTGGGCCAGCTTCATTAGGTTCTTGGGAGCCTGCAGTTCAGCCTACCGCAGGGAGCTAGGCTTATATGGCTTTGGCCTGTTTATCACTATTCCAGACGTGCGACTAGATCGGGCCCTTATTGCTGCATTGCTCGAGAGATTCTTCCCGGAGACGTTGAGCTTCCACTTCCCAGATATTGAGATCGGGATCAGGCCTTCTGACTTCACCCTTATCACCGGGTGTAAGCACCTTATTTTTGCACCCCTGGAATTGCTGAAAATGAAAACCCTGGCAGAAAGTCAAACCCTGAGGGGACAAAAAGTTGACTTTTTCATTAAGTGATATTTGGCCACCTTGCTTTATATCAATGGATAGAGAATCCCGACACGAGTCTAACGCAACTGAGTTTGTTGGAATCGGAGTCCGGATGAAGGTTCGGCGGGCAGTCAAACTTAAGGGAGAGCGAAAGTTGACTTTTTCTCGAATTCCGTGCCAAGTGCTTAGCCCCATATCATTGGATAGAGAATCTCGACACGGTTCCAACGCAACTGAGTTTGCAGGAATCGGGGTCCGGATGAAGGTTCTGCGGGCGGTCAAACTTGAGCAGAGCCAAAAGTTGACTTTCTGCTAAAATCCGATCCGGAGGCCTACCCCTAAGTCATCGGATAGAGGGCTCCGATACGATTCTAACGCAACTGAGTTTGCCAAAATCGGAGCCCGGATGAAGAAAATATGGGCTGGCGAAGTTCCCGAGCAGCAAAACCGGCGAACTGCGCACGTGGCAAAAAGCTGCACACGTGGCGAGTTGCGCAGGAAAATATCTCGGGGATCAAATCCATAAATATCCAAACATTCAAAATATCCCAGGGACCAATCTGAAAGTATTTGAAAATATCTGAATAAAATAATATTAAACCTAAATATCCCAGGGACCATATCCTAATTTTCAGATTTTAAAAACAAACGAGCGGCGGCATTTATTACTTTGAAATCATTTGGTCGCTCAAGCGGGCGTGGCAGGGGGTATGCGCTCACCTTGAGCTGGGCGCCAAGGTGAGCGGCACCCCATTTTCCTCTTCTATAAAAGCTGCGCAGGCTTTCATTTCAGGGGTTCGAAAATTTTGGGGAGGGTTCGGATTTTTAGTGGGAGATTTTTGTTTTGTGGCTAGGCATCCTGGGGTTTCGGCATTCGAAAGGGGGTCTTGGCTACCATCTTCCTCACAAAAAAAAACCAGACACTCGGCCTCTCGCTTCCTCTCCTTCCTCGACGAATCCGAAGGAGGTCCTGCTCTTGGTGTGAGAAGAAGGAGGCTCGGCAGCACCTCGTGAACTCCAGGAACCCTCCGGCCTGCTCTACAAAGGTTCGGAACCAAGGTGAGCTCTCTTTGTGTTGTGGTTTTAACATATATGAATCGAGCATGTTTCCCACTTCAGCATGTTATATATTTTTGTTCTTGCTCGTTTGATTCGAAGGTGGGAGTCTGTTCCCACGAGTCCTCTCTCTTTGTTGTAACCCCATAAAACCCCCTGTTCCCTTCCTTGCATGTTCTGTTAGTGTCTAGGTGTTCGAATTTGCGGGTTTACAAGGAGGTTTGAATTTCATAAAAATGTGTTTAGATTAAATCCAAAACTAGTTGGGAAGTGTTCTGGGCATGTTAGGAAGCTAGTGGAACAGTTACAGACCGAAAAAAATCGGCCAGAGATGGAGATCTCAAAAAAACAGAGAGTTGAAAATCACAGTGACCTGCCGCCCACCTGGCGCCCACCTGGCGCTCACCTAGGAGGTGGGCGCCCCTTTTAGCTCACTTCCCGCCGAGCTGGCGCCCACCTGGCGCTCAGCTCGCACCCACCAAAAAACAGGCGAAATTCTCGCGCCCATCTCGCGCTCACCTCCCGCCCATCTCGCGCTCACCTCCCGCCCAGCTCGCGCTCACCTGGTATCGGGTGAGCGCCAGGTCAAAATTTCGCCCAGATTCTGGCGCCCATCTGGCGCCCACCTGGCGCTCACCTCAGGAGGTGAGCGCCAGGTCCAAAACAGGCCGAATTGTCATTTTTTTTGAAAATTCCAAAAATACCCCTTACCATACCGCTTACCCCTTTGTTCACTGCGCATCCAACTCGTACCTTGGTACGGGGAGGTACCCCACCCCGTGGGCTCCGCTTCGCTTCGCCCACAGGGCCCCCGGGTACCTCCCCTTGGACCCAGCACAATGAGCCAATTTTTTTCTTGATAGAGTGTCAATTTTGTGTATTTTCTTATGTGATTATTGCTGAATGTGGGTTTTATTTCCAAACCGAACCGGATGAACCAATAGGGTTCCCGGGTCACCCGGAAACCCAACATGGGCCATGGACCAACCCGGTCCAAATTGATTTCCGGTGGGCCTTCCAACGGGGCCCACCAAGCCCGACCAACCCATTCATGCTTAACTAAGATAATAAAAGATTTGAGTGGGCCATACCATTTGAGGCCCACCCAAGCCCTAATTGGGCCATGCATGATTAAAGTAAGATATGGTTTGGCCGAGACCCCGGGTAGGGCCTATCGGGCCCACTAAGCCCATGAACCCGACCAACTTAGGGTTTCCAAACCCTAATTCCGGAAGCCTTGGGCTTTCAAGCCCAAGCCCAGGTAAAGGGCCCCAAGCCCAATGCTTGGCCCATTTTGACACAGATAAGAAAGATAAAAATCAAAATCAATTGGCAACCAATTGTGGGGCCCACTCAAGGGCCCACAAAGCAATCCTGGCCCACTTTTGGCATGAAATCCACTTAACTAATCCAACTTGAACTCTAAAATAAAATCAATTCAAAGTGAGCCAAAATCCAAAGGGCCACACTTGGCCCACCAAGGAACATGCGGGCCACACTTGGCCCACCAAGGGATACCGTGGGCCTTCCAACGGGGCCCACCCCACCAGGCTCAGATCATCTTAATTAAAAAGATAAAATCAAGTAAAGGGACCCACATCACTTTGGCGGTCTCGCCAGACTTAATCAAAATTGCATGCTGGAATAGGAATCGGGTGAGTGAGAGACCAACTGAGTTGACTCAAACCAGGGAAACCTATGGGACCCGTCACTTGACAGGGTGGACTGGGGTGTCTACGGACTTCCCCAGACCGCAACCGAGCCTCTACTTAGAATCTCAAAGCCGCAGACCAAAAGCCTTAGAAAAAGAACTTAGGCACCCGGGTGTCTGCCTGCACCCCATCAGGCAGTGGCGACTCCAAACCAAATCCCGAGGCACGCATCGTCGTTTTGCGTGCGCCTCGCCGTGCGACCGAAATCGGGTGCGCACACCGGGATTAGGATGACCGGTGATATTATTCCCGAGATGGTGATGCCAGATGCTAAGGAGGTCGCATCTTATCTTGGATATGTAGTCTTGCCTCATGAGGCCTGGGATAGAGGGAGAGCTAGATTGTCTCTGACCTGGTTGAGAGAGACTTTCTTGAGGAGGCGACTAGGACAGCTGGTTGCTGGTGATCCTGTCTTCCCTTTCGCCTTCAGATTTATCTTCTTGTATATGATGGGATCCTGCTTCTTCCCAGAGGACACGACTTCAATTAATCCTCATTTTCTGAGTCTTCTGGGAGATCTGCAGCGGGCGAGGAGGTATGCATGGGGCCCACTCATTTTTGGTACCATTCTGGCTGGCCTGCGCCGATCAGTGAGCGGCCTCTCTACTTCCAGAGGGACTGGAGTTGGGTCCAGATTCTTCTGGCCCTTCTTGCAAGTGAATCTTATTTCCCTTCTTTTTCTTTATCTCTTTCTTTCTATCTCGCTTTCTATATTCCTCTGACTCTTTTCTATTTTCTGCAGTTTTTTGCTAGGGTTTATATACCCTATTTCTGCCCTACCTCTACGATGCCTGAGGAGACGTATCCCATGGCACGTAGATGGTGTCATGTAGAGCACGACTCTGAAAAGATTCGTCCCAGGTCCGCCCGGGCCCACTTGGACAGGCTTTACTGGTCTAAGGTAATCTACTTTAACTCCTCTTCTTTCTTCTTTATTTCTCTTCCCGAATCACATATCTAATATCCCATTCTGTTTTTCAGCTATTTGTTCCCCGGATGGAGGACATTCATGAGGTGATGGCCCTGCATGCAGCCAGAGATGATGCATTTGTCCCTGACCAGAGACGACAGAGATATCAGTTCTTTATTGGTCAGATGGGCAGCATCTGGTACTGCGGCGAGCGCTTCTTCTTTCAGCATGTGGGAGAGCCGCGGATTCCTGCCATTCCTCCAGACACTGCCCCTTTCTTTCCTCCTATGCCTGTAGATCCTGCCCAGTTCCTAGATTGGACTGAGGCAGAGACACTATTAGAGGAGGGTGACTATGATGCCTGGTTCAGGCGAGCTTCAGTTGGGTGCCTCATGCCACCCATGCCTGTCCATGGTGGAGTCACGGAGATAGGAGGGGTAGTGATCCGGGCCTATGACACGACGGTATGCCTTCTTCTTTTGTGATCTTCTATTTACATTTCATTAGAACTTAGCATTTTTCTGACTTCTTTCTTTTCTATTTCAGGAGGCTCAGTTGGCAGAGATCAGGTCTCACTATGCTGATTTAGAGCGCCAGCGTGATGCTGCGATTGCTGAGCGGGATGCCCTCTATATCACGATATCAGACCTCCGGGGGCAGCTAGCCAGAGCCCAGGGCCAGGAGGGTCCATCTGATGCACAGGACCAGGCGGGTCCATTTCATACACAGGTTATTTTCTTTTTCTATTCCTGCTCTTGTATTTAGTTTATCTTGTTCTGACTGAAGCTTCTTCTCTTATTTTCAGGAGGATACAGCTGACCCTTCCTCACTTGCTTCACCTGTGCCTATGCATCTTCGAGGTGAGGTATTTTCTGTGGCACGGGTGGAGTTCGTGACTTCTCCCAATCCAGTGGTGGCACCTGCAGTAGAGCCTGAGATTGAGGTTGATATTGCGCCTGCTACTGAGGATGTGCCAGAGTCTGCCCCAGTTCCTGAGACTGCTCCTGCAGCATCTGCGGATGTGGAGTCAGCTATGGATACTGCTGTGGTAGAGCCTGCTGTGGAGGCTGTGGTGATGGAGGAGGCTACAGTTGATCCTGTGGAGCCTGGTCCTGATGCTGATGTTCCTGGGACATCTGCTCCTGCTGATCCTGCCATGGAGGCTGTAGAGGAGCCACCTGCTGCTGCTAGCCCTTCAGTTGATTTGTCCCGTACTGATTCGGATACGGAGTCTACTGGATATATAGATACTTCAGGGTACGTTCCTCCTGATCATCCCACTGCTGGCTTTGTGCCTTTATACATGTGGTATGATATTCAGTCTGTTTTGAGCAGGATGACTCGCAGCACAGCCCGCAATATTGTACGGCATGTCTTTGCGCGCAGGCGATCTTCAGGCCGTGGTCGGGGCAGAGGACGAGGCCGTGGCCGTAGGGGTGGACCTACATAGGCATTAGATTAGGATTCTTCCATGTACACTTGTATTTTTTTTTGTAAAAGTGATGTAAACATTCAGATATATATAAAAGAAGTTTGATTTATATTCATTTGTGTTCTTTTCTTCTTTAGTTTCAGTATTTATTACATTATGAATGTTAAAACAGGGACAGGTGAAGCTTAGGGAAACAAAGAAATTAAAACTGCCCATTTTTTGCATTTTTCCGGAAATAACCGTACTTAACATACGAGCATGCCGTGCCCGTAATTTTTATACGGGCACACTGTGCCCGTAAATATTTCACGGTCACAGTGTGTCCGTATTCTTCATACGGACACGCTATGCCCGTATTACAATCACGGATTTTACTGCCTTACGATTTTTTCTATATAAACTCATGGGGAACATCTTTGTGACACTTTTAACAGTTTGAAAACTCCCTGAGCACGTCGTTTCTCGCTTTCCTTGGCTTCTTTGGCGCTTCCATGGCTTCCCTTGCCCCGTTCTCTTCTGCCGTTGAATCTCCTCCTACAAGACAACATGTTAGATCCAAACCTCCTAATCTCACCAGATATAATGTTGTAGACTCTTTCTACGACAGATGGGTTAGCTCCATGACTCTTGCTGAAGAAAGTCGTTGGGATTCCATCAACTTAGGGCATATTCTGCCCATCCCTAAAATTCCCTTCAAGTGGGAAATCATTGAAGCTCTTATTGGGCATTAGGTTCCTAAGCTAAATCTCTTCCGTTTTGATGATAAAGAGTTGACTCCTACTATAGAAGATATTGAAACCATCCTTGGCTTAAGATTTTTTGAAAAAGTTGTAAACCCACCCCTAAAGCCTAGCTACAAAAAGGAAGCTTCCACCTTCTTAGGTATAGGGAAGAAAGACCTAGGGGGTTCTAACGCACTTCTGACCTTGTCTAAAACCTTTTTGACTGAAAAGCTTCTAAGGGGTGAGGACAAGGATGCCAGGTTCAATGCATTGACCGTAATAGTGGTTAATCAACTGTTTTTTCCACGGGGTGACAACCAGGTTGACTTGGCTCTTATCTCAGTTATCTGCCAGGTTAGGGAAGGTGAGAGACTGGCTCCTATGATCTTGGCAGAGATGTATCAAGCTCTAACTGACTGCTATTTTAGGAAGAAGAAGCGTTTCCTTGCATGTGCCCCTGTCCTGCAGGTAAGAAAAAAATAACATAAAATTTTTTTTCTTCTTCTTCTTCTTTTCTCTTTTTTTTTCTTTTTCTTTTCTTTTTTCCTTTTTTCTTTTTGAAATTAAAATACATTCTTTTTTTTTCTGCAGCTTTGGTTACTTGACCACTTGAGTCAGGTTGAAGAGATAACTCGCCGCTTCTTTCCTCGATTGAAAGTTCCTGTTTTGATGAGCAACAGGGGCTGTCCTAACATCCATGGTGGTAAGCAAGGTTGGTTCACTTTCTTAGGTACTCTCCAGGATGATCAGGTGAGATGGTGTGGCACTTATCAGCCTAATCCAGAGACGGTGATCAGCTTCAGAGATAGAAATTTTCTGGTCCTAGCAGGCTTGAAATCTGCTATGCTTTATCTCCCTTTGAGAGTTCTTCAACAGTTTGGAGCAACACAGGGGATTACGATCCCATCTGGATATGAGGACTTCATTGGACCACTTACACCAGCCACCATGGGGCTGAATGCTCGATTAATGAATGAGTGGTCTTATGTTCGTTTTCTGCGAGGTCCAGTATTTTCTGAGTCTCACGTAAAAGACTATCTCTTTTGGATCAAAGAGCAGGTGCAGAGTCATGCCCCAGTACCAGAAGAGCCTCCTGCCGTTCTTCCCCCTACCTATGAGGATATCCTGGAGTCTGAAAGAGCAACCCACAAACGTCTTCAAAAAATATGGGTACGAGAAGCCCAGGAACTTAGGATAAAGGGTATTGATATGGAAAGCCAGCTTAAGGAGCAGACATCTCGCCGCATTGCCATGGAAAAGAAGCTTGAAGAACAAAAACAAGCTCGTTGCTCTGAAGTCCGCTCGATTCGCAGGAAATATCAGGATGCTTTGACTGACCTTAGGACTTTAAAGCTCAGGCTGTCACTTTCAGATGAGGTCTTCTCCTTTCTAGGCAATCCAGATACACCAGGAGCTTCAGGGATCATTGCAACACAAGCCGCACGGATTCGTGAGCTTGAGGAGCAGCTAAAGCATAGGGATTAGATTCTTTTATCATTCATTTTTTTCTTCTCTTTTTTTTCCATACTTTTGTACAAAAGTAAACTCCAATAGTGGAAAGACAAAGGATTTTAATACAAAAGTAGGTTTTATATTATTGGCCTCAGAATTCTCAGATGCTTGTAAAAACCAAAGTTTTATGAAGAGTATTTGATTTCTCATCACTGGCCAAAAGTATAGTTTTTTTTTTATTTTTAAACTAGTCCACAGCACTTAATCATATATAATCAAAGGATTTAAAATCAGGTTGCATAATGAAAAGGGTGGCCCAATCAATGGGGAGAGATCAAATCTGTCTATCCTACGGCCCTTAGAATCATCCCCTAATGGCTTTTCCTTCATGGTTAATCTTGCTAATCTGCTCTCTTGCTTATGCTCATGCTGTCTTCAACTTGAACCACATGATCAACTCAATCCTTTGATTTGATTGATTTTTTTTTCCATGCCCTTACTGCCCTTAGCACCAATTATGGTTTTCACTAGGGCTGGCTTCTGTATTCCGTCATCACCAATATTACTCTGATATTTGAATGAATATACTAAAATCACCGAGGGCTTAAAAATAGGACAAAACAAAGGCTAAGCTCGGTTTATGAAATAAAAGATATTAAAGGCTCAAAATTTTCTAAGTGTGAAAATAGGTCAACCGGACTTACAGTCATGATGATTTCAATCCCATTTCCCTTTTTTCCTTGTATTTGGCTTTCATTTGCCATTATTTTTCTTTTCTTTATTTTTTTCTCTTTTTGCCCCTATTGGCTTTTGCCCCTTATTGGCTTTGCCCCAGTATAAAACTGTAAGTCCAGCTTAGGTTTATCAAATAAGACGAACAGGCTCAAATTGGCTTGACTAGGGATAAAAAATTTTAGGAAATAAGGAAAGATGGCCTCAGATCATTTCCTAGTAATATTCATTCATGGAAAATATCTCTTTACTTCATCAGAGTTTATTGGCTCAGGAAAATCCTTCCCATCCATTTCTGTTAAGATGAGAGCACCTCCTGATAGGACCTTCTTGACAACATAAGGCCCTTCCAAATTTGGTTTGAATTTTCCACGTGGGTCTTCCAAAAAGGGTAAGATCTTCTTTAATACCAAATTTCCTTCTTGGAAAGTTCTGGGCTTTACCTTCTTATTGTAAGCCCTGGCCATCCTCTTCTGATACAATTGGCCATGAGAAAGCGCCTTCAAATGCTTTTCTTCTATTAAATTGAGTTGATCATGTCTTGACTGGATCCATTCAGCTTCTTCTAATTCAACTTCCATTAGCACTCTTAGTGAAGGTATTTCCACTTCTACTGGTAATACTGCTTCCATTCCATAGACGAGGGAATATGGGGTTGCCCCTGTAGAAGTCCGAATTGAGGTTCTGTAGGCATGTAAGGCAAGTGGCAACATTTCATGCCAATCTTTGAAACTCACTACCATATTTTGAATGATCTTCTTTATGTTCTTATTTGCTGCTTCCACTGCCCCATTCATCTTTGGTCTATAAGGAGCTGACTTATGATCGGTAATCTGGAACTGTTCACATATTTTCCTCATATCCTTGTTCTTAAGGTTCGAAGCATTGTCTGATATTATAGCACTTGGCAAGCCATAGCGACAAATGATGTTATGCTTTACAAACTTAAGAACGTGACTACTTGTGATGTTTGCATATGAAGCTGCTTCTACCCACTTGGTAAAATAATCGATTGCTACCAGTATAAATCTGTGTCCATTTAATGCCTTTGGAGAGATCATTCCAATGACGTCTATGCCCCACATAGAAAAGGGCCATGGAGATGTCATATTATGTAATTCCCCTGGAGGTGCATTCTTATTATCAGCATATACTTGGCATAAATGACACCTTTTGGCATGTATATAGCAATCGTGTTCCATAGTCGACCAGTAATATCCCAATCGCAGGATCTTCTTAGCAAGCATGTGTCCGTTCATATGGGGTCCACAAACTCCTCCATGTACCGTATCAATTAACCTTTCTGATTCAGTCTTGGCAACACATCTAAGTAGGATATCATTATGTGATCTCTTGTATAACTGCCCACCACTTAGTAAGAACTGTCCTGCCAACCTCTGTATTATTCTTTTCTCTGTAGAAGTAACATTTTCAGGTAAACTCCGATCATTTAGGAAATTCTTAATGTTTTGAAACCATGGTTCTTCTTCCTCTGATGCCCCTTCTAGAACAAGGCAATAAGCAGGTTCATCCCTGACTTCAATCTCTAGTGGTTTAATATCAACACTTTCTGGCATACTAACCATTGAAGCCAATGTTGCTAAAGCATCTGCGAATTGGTTCTTGGCCCTTGGCATATAATTAAAGGAAATTCGAGTAAACTTAGTGCTTATTTCGTCCAAATACTGGTGATAGGGGATCAACTTGTGATCCTTAGTTTTCCATTCACCAGTTGTTTGGAAGATGATAAGACTCGAATCTCCATATACGTTAAGTTCCTCTACTTCATGATCTAAGGCTGCTTGTAACCCAATTATGCATGCTTCATATTCTGCTATATTGTTTGTACACTGGAATCTCAATTTTACTGCGATTGGGATATGTGACCCATCTGGCTTAACCAAAACAGCCCCTATTCCATTTCCATTCATATTGGCGGCCCCATCAAAGAACATTTGCCATGAGCTTTCATTCTCCTACTCTTCTGTGAACAGTATTTCTTCATCAGGAAAATTGGTCTTTAAGGGTTGGTATTCCGGTAGAGGATGTGCAGCTAAGTGATCAGCAATGGCTTGACCCTTAATGGCTTTCTGCGTGATATAGGTGAGGTCAAATTCAGATAGTAACAACTGCCACTTTGCTGTTCTGCCAGTTAAAGCCGGTTTTTCAAATAAGCACTTCAAAGGATCCATTCGAGATATCAAAAAGGTAGAATGACTAAGGAAATAGTGTCTCAGTCTTTGGGTTGCCCATACTAAAGCACAACAAGTCTTTTCCAAAGGGGAATACTTTGCTTCATATTCTGTGAACTTCTTGCTTAGGTAGTAAATCGCCCTTTCCTTTCTTCCTGTCTCATCATGCTGCCCTAAAACACATCCCATTGACATTTCCAAAAGTGACAAGTATAAGATCAATGGTCTTCCTGGGGTTGGTGGCACTAGCACAGGTGGGTTCAATAGATACTCCTTTATTGTGTCAAAGGCTTCTTGGCAATCATCATTCCAGACCGTCGGGTTATTCTTTCTTAGAAGTTTGAAAATTGGTTCACAGATAGCAGTGAGCTGTGCTATGAACCGGCTTATGTATTGAATCCTTCCAAGGAAACCCCGAACCTCCTTCTCTGTTCTAGGTGATGGCATTTCAATGATTGCTTTAGCTTTGGCTGGGTCAATCTCAATTCCTTTTCTGCTTACAATAAATCCCAACAATTTTCCTGATGTAGCCCCAAAGACACATTTTGCAGGGTTAAGCCTTAAACTGTATTTCCTAAGTCTGTTAAATACCTTCTTCAAGTTAATCAAATGGTCTTCTTCTTTACATGATTTGGCTATCATATCATCTACATAAACCTCCATCTCCTTATAGATCATATCATGGAACAAAGCTGTCATAGCCCGCTGGTAGGTTGCCCCTGCATTCTTAAGCCCAAATGGCATGACAGTGTAGTGGAAGGTACCCCAAGGTGTAATGAAGGCTGTCTTCTCTTGATCTTCCTTAGCCATCTTAATCTGATTGTACTCTGAAAAGCCATCCATGAATGAGAACAGGCTATGTACTGCAGTGTTGTCTACTAATATGTCTATGTGTGGAAGTGGAAAATCATCTTTTGGGCTTGCCTTATTCAAGTTTCTATAGTCTACACACATCCTGACTTTCCCATCCTTCTTTGGCACTGGTACTATATTTGCAAGCCATTCAGGGTACGTGGAGACCGCCAAGAATCCGGCTTGGAATTGCTTAACCACTTCATCTTTGACCTTCAGTGTCCATTCAGGTTTTAACCTTCTCAGCTTCTGCTTAACTGGCTTAACATCTGGCAGAATTGGTAGCCTATGCACAACCATGTCTGTGTCTAATCCAGGCATATCTCGATAGAACCAAGCAAACACATCTTTATAATCAGCTAGGAATCGTATCATTTCATCACGCTGTACCTTAGATAAGCATACCCCAATCTTCACTATTTGTGGGTCCTCTTCGATCCCTAGGTTCACAGATATGGTCTCTTCAATATTGGGTTGGACCCCCTTTTCATGATGCTCTAATTGATATGTGATTTTTCTTGGAGGGTCGTCTTCTTCGTCCTCAGTCTCTTCTTCAACCCCCATTAGGTCAAAGTCAAGCTCGAGGTCGAAGTCATACTCAACCCGATCCAATTCCGTTTGCTTATATGGTTCATAAATGGTTTGGACCTTTTTGAAAAATTTATCTTTTCTATAAAAAAATTGAAAAATCTTTTTGTGTTTTTTGAGAGCCTTCTAAAAAGTCTTTTCCTGAAGACGAAGGCTCAGTAAAACCTTCAGGAAAAGGGCCTTCCACTAATGGAGTTTTTTTTGGAAGTCGTGTCTATTTGCCAAACAAACGCAGCTTCAAAAGTAAGGGGAGTTTCCTCCCAATTATTCAGGATAAAAGAATCTGGGGCAGGGATACAAGCCTGCTCCTTAAGCTCAGGATCCGCATCAGAAATCACCAATACTGGGTGAGTTGCATCGCCTGCTTCTTCTATAGGGCTGGTCCCAGATGGAACCTGTATTGCAGCCCAATCAATAAAAGGTAGCTCCTCTGCTCCTTCTTTGTTGCCTTCTGTCATGGCAAAAAAGGCTCCGATGTCCTCAGAAAAATCTTGCTCCTGTTCTGCCTGTGGTTCAGGCTCAACCAATGCTTGGGTAGGTGGAGGTGGAACATATGGTTGCAAGGTAGGGACATAAGGCTTTTGAAAAGGATTGACATTATAGTATGGTGGTTTGGACTGATCCTGAGGAGGAGACAGCTGAATCTTATGAGAAAGCTTTGGAAAAGTCTCCCTAATGTGAGGGAATTTCATGCCTCTTTCCTGCTTCTGGCCCTTCCAAACTCTTGACCTGGACCCCAGTCCTGCTCTGTGAACCAGCTTCTTAGCCTTTACCGGTTCTATTCTTCCTTGCTAGTTAACCCCTAGACCTTTTCCACGGTGGAAATTGTACTTTCCCATCATTTTCTTGACCATCTTCTCAGCACAGGTCATCTTTCCTTCTTTTTCCTGATGCCCTACAGGTATAAAATTGACAGTTTCAAATTGAAAAGAGTGAAATGTCAACTTGTCCGCAGTCATCTCCATGTTTATAAAGGGTACATCAGGGGACCACATGGGAGGAGCCAAGCTCTCAGCCAGGACAGTAATAACCTTTTGCCCTTTTATATACTTAACTCTCTGGTGGAGGGTAGATGGTATAGCCCTAGCTGTATGAATCCACGGCCTTCCTAGGAGTAGGTTGAAGGCTGCAGGTATATCCATCACCTCAAATGTGATGTTAAAAATATACGGTCCAATTGTGACCGGCAGTTCAACCTCCCCTAGGGAGTGTGTCTTAAAGCTATCAAAGGCTCTTATGATTCTTCCATTTTGTTTAATTTTATTTTCCTCCAGACCGAGCTTAACAAAGGTTATGAATGGGCAGACATTCAGAGCCGACCCATTATCAATCAAGACCCGGGCTATCATGCAACCCTTACTAAGCACCGCTATGTGCAAAGGATCAACATGATGGTACCCTGATGGGCTGATTTCAGTCTCAGAAAAGGTTATAACATTATGGGATAAAATTTGCCCAACCATCCGGCCTAGTTGGTCTGGTTCAATATTTTTAGGCACATGGGCCCCCTGAAGTACCCTTAATAGAGATTCTCTATGTTTTTCAGAATTCAACAATAAACCCAGTATTGAGATCTGGTCAGGGACTTTATTTAACTGCTCAACAACATTGAATTCACTCTGTGCGCGCGTGGGAAACGCGGCACGGGGTAAGTTCGGAGTCGCCACCACTTGATGGGGTGCAGGCGGACACCTGGGTGCCTAATCTTGTCTATTTAGGGCTTTGGGTGTGTGGCTTGAGATTCTAAGGTTGGTTCTCGGTTGTCGGCTGGGGAAGTCCGTAGACACCCTAATCCACCCCGTCGGATGACGGGTCCCGTGGGTTCCCTGATTTGAGTCAGCTTTTCCTATTTTGGTTCTCACCCGATTCCTAATCCCGCATGCATTTTTGTTGGGTCTTGGTGGGACCACCTGAGTGGTGTGGGTCCCTTTAGTTGATTTTATTTTTTCTTAACTTAAGTGATCTGGGTCTGTTTGGGTGGGCCCCGTTGGAAGGCCCACGGTATCCTTGTTGGGCTTAGGTTGGCCCGTGTGCCCTTGGTGGGCCTCTGTCTAACCCTAGGAGGCCCTGTGGGCTTAGGAAAATGAGTTTGTTTTCATTAAGGTTCAAGTTAGGAGCTTTAGTGGCTTTCATGCAAATGGTGGGCCGGATTGGTTCGTGGGCCCCTTAGGTGGGCCCACATGGTGGCCAAGTGATTTTGCATCTCTTATCTTTTTAATTGTGTCAAGGTGGGCTAGTCACTGGGCTTGGGGCCCATGATCTAGGCTTTGGGTTTGGAAAGCCCAATTATTTGGAGTTTAGGGCTTGCACCCTAACTCGGTTTGGTTGGCGGGCTTTGGCGGGCCCGACAGGCCCTAGCCCTTGGTCTCGGCCAGACCACACAGTTTATGCATCAGTTCACACATCAAGGTACGGGTGGGCCGCATTGGGTTTGGCCCATCCAATTAGATTGGTTGATTTCACTTAATCTTGCTTAGTTGCATGCCTTAGTGTTTATTGGGCTTGGTGGGCCCCGTTGGAAGGCCCACTAGTGAGCCAAGTTGGATCGGTTGGTCCAAGTCCCAAGTTGGGTTTCCGGGTGGCCCGGAAACCCTACTGGTTCGTCTGGTTTAGGTTCAAATCACTCAAAAATGCAACAAGACAACAGAATATGCAGAAAATCATATTTCAGTGGTCTACAGGTGATCCGGCCAGAGGAGCCGGATACACAGGGCCTGTGGGTTATCCAGCCTTGGTGGCCAGATATGCTAAGGGCTCAGGTGATCCGGCCTGAGTTGCCGGATCACCCTGGAATGGCCTTTTTTGGGTTTTGGCCTTTCGGGATTGATCCCAGGGGCTCCCAAGAGGGTCTTAGAGGTCTCGTGGGCCCCTGTGAGGGCCCACGTTGGTTCAGATTTGGGAGAAGCCACATTTGGCTTCTCCTCTTGGATCTTTTCTAGCAAAACAAATGGGGCTTAGGGGCCACTGTTGTTCCCTATAGCCCCTGACATGGTCCAGCATGGAGGGGTGACAGGGGGTACTAGGAACATACTTGCATGCATACACTCAAAAGCAAACAGCAAGATCTAAGGGAGGATGGAGCATGCTTTGTATTCCTATGACAACTGAACACAAAAAACCTAAATAACGGCACAACAGATAAGCATGAGAAGAGGAAATGAACAATCAAGCATGCTTCCTACGAAATCTAGCAAGACTTGGAATTAAATACTTCATGCTTAAGCAGTAAAAAAAAACTTAGAGAAAGGAAGGAGAAGGGGGATTTCCATGGGGTACAAGAGACCTTCAAACATGAGGGGACATAACCCCCTCCTCAAATCAGCCATAAAAATGGTAAAAACACTAATTTAAAGAATCTAATGCCTAGCAAACAGGGCCTACGCGGACTCCTACGTGGTGCAAGACCTCATGACACGAAAAGATAGCAAATACAGGCATAGGATGACATGAGAATGAGCCCATGCAAAGAGGTAAAAGCAACTTGGCAGAAAAAATTCAGAAAAAGCTTATTTTAACATATGTTCAATACAAGATGGTGAGAAGTCTTACCTGAGGTTTTAAAACCTTTTTGCAGTGTATTAGCACCTCCTTGCAGCAATAAAGTGAGCTGGAACTCCTCCTTTTCCTAGCAACAGCAATGGTTCTCCCTTGCTTCAACAAGAACAAGAACAAGAACAAGGAGAAGGAGGCAAAGGCTTGGGTGGCTTTGATCTGTACTTGGAGGTGAAAGAGGGTTGAGGAGGTTGAGAGGGGTGGGATTCGAAGGGGGTAGGTGGGAGAAGAGAGCAAGGAAAAGGAAGAAATGAAAGCCAACCCCGAAATGAGCTGCTGTTTTGGTTTATATAGAAAAACTAATGTATCCGGCAACTCAGGCCGGATACATTAAGCCCCCCCCCCCCTTATCCGGCCTTGAAGGCTGGATACACTAGCTCTCATTTGTATCCGGCAACTCAGGCCGGATACTGCTTTAATTATTTCGAAATTTAATGCCGCCGCGAATTTGTCGGCCAAGTGGCGCGAAAATCGCGCGAATATCTTCATGTATCCGGCCTTCATGTCCGGATATGAAGTGTAGGCAGTGTATCCGGCATATATGACCGGATAAAAGTTGAGAAATTACAAAAATGCCCTCGACTTGACCGATTCGACACTTTTTGACAATTACAAATTGGTCCCTGCGAATTTCAGTTTAGTCCCTGGGATCTTTATTAAACTTTGGATATTTAAGATTTAGTCCCTGAGATATTTTGCTGCGTTGGCTGCCACGTGTGCAGCTTCTGCGCCACGTGTGCAGTTTTCGGCTTTGCTGCTCGGGAACTTTGACAGCTCATATCTCACTCATCTGAACTCCGATTTGAGCAAACTCAATTGCGTTGAACTTGTATCAGAGCCCTTTATTTAATGACATGGGGCTAAGCACTTGGCACGGATTTCGAGGAAAAGTCAACTCTCGGCTTTCCCTCAAGTTTGACTGTCCTTAGAACCTTCATCCGGACTCCGATTCCTGCAAACCCAGTTGCGTTGGAACTATGTCGAGATTCTTTATCCAATGGCATATATCAAGGCATTTGTCACGGAATTCAAGGAAAAGTCAACTCTCGGCTTTCCCTCAAGTTTGACTGCCCTTAGAACCTTTATTCGGACTCCGATTCCTGCAAACCCAGTTGCATTGGAACCGTGTCAAGATTCTTTATCCAATGGCATAGATCAAGGCATTTGGCACAGAATTCAAGGAAAAGTCAACTCTCGGCTTTCCCTCAAGTTTGACTGCCCTTAGAACCTTTATCCGGACTCCGATTCCTGCAAACCCAGTTGCGTTGGAACCGTGTCGAGATTCTTCATCCAATGAAATAAAGCAAGATGACCAAATTTTATCTGATTACAAGATCAACTTTCCACCCCTCAGGGTTTGACCTTTTAGCCGGGTTCTGCATTTCTGGCTTTTTGGGAGCGCAAAAATGAGGTGCTTACACACTCTTTTTTATGATCTTAATGAGTTCAGCAGCATCACTGTCAACTACCTGAGGGGCATATTCCCCTACCTTGGCCTTTCCTTTACTTTTCTCTTCTTCTTTCTTTTCTTTTCCCACTTCTTTCTGTTTTTCTTCCTCCCCTATACCTTTTCCTGACCTTGTCATGAGGTTCACTTCTTCCTTGCTTTCAGCTGCAGGGAATGTAGTAGTAAATGCTTCACTATAGTTCCATGGTACAGCCGATTCAGTGTAGGAAGGCTTAGGGACATTCACCACTAATGGGGGAAGTTTGGACTTGGCTATGGAAGTCTGAGTAATAGGAACATTAACAACCAAGGGAGGAATTTGTTTTGGTTGAGGGGTTGCCGAAGTGACTGATGCACTAAGGGGGTCACAATTTATGACCAATGGTGGCTTAGACAGAATGGATGGAGTAAAAGTAGATGGATTGCAATTGATAACCAAAGGTGGTTTTGCAATGTTCATTTGGGCCATGAGAGACGAGACCCGGTCCAAAGATGAGCTAATGTTCTTTGCAGCACTATCATTTCCTTTTGAAACCATATTTATTTCCTTGTCTTCATTTCTTCTGTCAAAATACACTTTGACCGTTGTCCCTATAGGAGCAATCAATTGAGATGGGTCAAAGGTTATTTTGTCAGAGGAGATGACCCCTATGACATTAGACGGGCCTGCCCCATGATGCTGGGGTAGCGGGTTTTGTCCAATATCAGCCCATGAAGGATTAGGAGCCCCTGTATTGAAAGACAGGGTATTCTGGTCTAATAAATCCTGAATGGCATGCTTCAAAGGCCAGCACTTGTCAGTAGGGTGCCCATGTTCACCCATATGGAAATCACAAGTGGTAGAGGGGTCATAATTTCTCCCCTTAGATGCATTCGGATTGGGCTCTCTTAAAGTGATATACCCTGCCTGCAATAAAGTGGGCAGCAACTGAGAATGAGTCATTGGAATAGGGGTGAAAACCCTATTTCTCCTGGCTGCAAAATAGGCATCCTTCTCCTCCTTAGTAAAAACCCTTTTTTGGTCTGAAGGTGCTGCTGGAACATTAACCCTCATGGGGGCCTGGATAGATGGAGCAGGTGGAGTAGGAAAATGAGCAGGTATGTTGATTTGTATGGGCTTGTTTGGGCCAGATGGTGGCTGTACCATGTTCACCTCCCCTTCTTTCTTGTTCCCATTCCTCTTCATCCCGTTTCCTTTCTTCAGGTTAGGGTCCTGCTGACTAACCATGGGAGAGTGGTCAATGATTTTACCTGTTCTGATCCCGTCTTCAATTCGGTCAGCCACTTGAACCAAGGCAGCAAAATTCGTGGTGGTCTGACCCACTAGATGGCTATAGAATGGTTGACCCAAGGTACTGATGAATGTGGAAATCATTTCCTGTTCTAGCATAGGTGGCCTAACCTGAGAGGCTGTCTCCCTCCATCTCTTGGCATACTGCCTTACAGTCTCATCCTTTCCTTTGCTCATTCTCATTACATCGTACCTGTCTGGCACGATCTCTGAATTGAACCGGTATTGAGCTAGGAAGGCATCTGCTAGGTCCTTCCATCTTCTAATCTTTCCATGGTCTAGAGTGGCAAACCATCTTAATGCAGTTCCAGTTAAACTCCTTTAGAAAAGCTGAACCAAGACGCCCTCATCCTGCCCAAACTGGCATAGGGCACCACAGTACAACTTCAGGTGACTCATGGGGCAGCCTGTGCCATCATACTTGTCTAGTTCTGGGCACTTGAACTTATCTGGCAGGTTAACATTGGGGTATAGGCATAAGTCCTCAGAATTGGTGCCCCCAAAGTTGCTCACCCCTTTCACTTCTCTAAGCTCATCTTGGATCATCTCTAGCTTATGTAGGAACTTCCTCTCCATCTCGTCCCTCATCCTTTCCTTTTCCTTGGCTTTGTCTGACTCAACTGTCTCATCCCTAATCAGTATAGGTTCAGGGGTGGGTTCATAGACTGGTTCAGGAACTGGTTGAACTAGAGGTGGCATATTGATTTGGGGTGGAGGTGCAGGGTTAGAAGTGGATGCTTGATTTTGGGCCTGCACTTGTTGGGCCTGCACTTGTTGGGCCTGCACGGATAGGATGTTCTCTAGCATTCGGGCTAGTCCTGCTACTTGCTCTTGGAGCAGGGCAACATCTGGATGAGGAGCATTAGCTTCATTCTGAATAGGATTCATGGTGCGAGCTCTTGATCTGGTTACAGGAGCTATGATTGCAAGTGTATTAGTACCTGGCAAAAATAAAACAGAATATATTAATGCCCATGTATTCTCATTCACCTACCTAGGAATGCCTATGGGCTAGCAGGGTGAACACGAGTTTGGATTTTTTCCTTTATTTGCTTCTTTTTTCTTCCTTTTTTTTTTTTTTAGAATTGTTGGAATATTCTAGGGCTTCCAATAGGTCCCACAATAAAGAGAAAATGATCTGAAATACAAAGGCTTTTAGAGGACCAGGGGGATTTTTGAAAAAGGTCTGAAATTCAAAGGCTTTCAGAGGCCCAGGGATATTTTTGGAAAAGGTCTGAAATTCAAAGGCTTTCAGAGGCCCATGAGGTTTTTGATAAAAATCTGAAATTCAAAGGCTTTCAGAGGCCCAAGGAGTTTTTGAAAAAAAGTCTGAAATTCAAAGGCTTTCAGAGGCCCTAAGACCTGAAATTCAAAGGCTTTCAGGGGCCCAAAAGATCTGAAATTCAAAGGCTTTCAGAGGCCCAAAGGAAAAAGGTCAGAAATTCAAAGGCTTTCAGAGGCCTAAAGGATCTGAAATTCAAAGGCTTTCAGAGGCCCAAAGGAAAAAGGTCTGAAATTCAAAGGCTTTCAGAGGCCTAAAAGATCTGAAATTCAAAGGCTTTCAAAGGCCCAAAGGAAAAAGGTCTGAAATTCAAAGGCTTTCAGAGGCCCAAAAGAAAAAGGTCTGAAATTCAAAGGCTTTCAGAGGCCCAAAGGAAAAAGGTCTGAAATTCAAGGGCTTTCAGGGGCCCAAAAGAAAAAGGTCTGAAATTCAAAGGCTTTCAGAGGCCCAAGGGGTTTTGAGAAAAACTTGAAATTCAAAGACTTTCAGAGGCCCAAAGGAAAAAGGTCTGAAATTCAAAGGCTTTCAGAGGCCCAGGGGGGTTTTGAAAAAAAGTCTGAAATTCAAAGGCTTTCAGAGGCCTAAAAGAGTTTTGACAAAACATCTGAAATTCAAAGGCTTTCAGAGGCCCAAGGAGTTTTTGAGAAAAAGTTTGAAATTCAAAGGCTTTCAGAGGCCCAAGGAGTTTTTGAAAAATCTGAAATTCAAAGGCTTTCAGGGGCCTAACAGGTTTTTTTTTTTTTTATATATATATATTTTTTGTTTTATTTACACTCTTTTTTTTTTTTTTGAAGCATTGTATTCAAACTCATCTTCCTTTTATCGTTTAAAGGTTAAAGGAACAGGATTTAATGGAGAAAAACTGATTATAATTGAATCCTCCGTCAGGACCGTATACACAGCACGGTTCGGCCTTGCCCGTATTTAAATTACGAGCAAGCCGTGACCGTATGATTAATACGGGCGAGCTCAAACCGTATAGTTACTACGGTCGAGCCCAGTCCGTATTAAAGCTACGGTTTTACAGAGCAGCTTTATGTTTCTTCAGTTTTTTCATGGTTTGATCACTTTGATTACTCATCCAAACATACGGTTCACCCATGCTAGGCCTCTACACTGTCCCAGAGTGGACTTTGACATATTTGCAAAATTCATGCTTAGGGAGGCACATGTTCCCTCCAAATAGACACCATACTCATACTTTGGTACCCTTTTGATGCCTCTTGTACAAACCTTGGGTAGGATAGATTCTAAACAGAGTTAGAAACTCTTCCTATAGGCTACACCAATTTTAGAAAACATGCATATTTTGGGACCAATTTTATCCCAAACCAACGGGCACCATGACACCCCTATGACCTGAAAATAATGCAAAAATTAAGGTTACCTTGTTACTTTGTTTACCTTCAATACGGCATCCACATTATACCCTGGTTTATAAGCCATGCAAACAGCCTTCCCTTAATTACAAACCCATATTCCCACGTAATTGTGTACTTAGCCAAAAACGTGTATCTCCACCTTCAAGCGTAGGGGTTTTGGGTTTTGGCTTAATGGCAACTTAGCACTCAAGCCTAGTGATGACCAGAATCCCAGATCCACATTATCATCACATCATTAGCCCAAAGTTTCTAAGGTAAATGTTTTCACTTTCGCTTTCCGAAGTAACGGCCTCGGTGCGCCAAGCTACACACATTCGGGTTCAACTTCCTATAGGTTATAGGTAGGCTGTGTAAAAAAATAAAATGTGCACAATGCATTATAAAAATAGGGTGCATTCACAACGTCCCAACCCTTGCCACTCTTCTCGCAGCCATTCATAAACAAACCAAGGCATATAGAGAGCATATTAAAGCAAGTAAACGTAAGTAAACAAGCACCCGTATAGCTCCTAATCATGCTCAAAAATCATCCAAATCATGTCAACATAGGATCATGGTATATAGCCAAAAATACATCATGGAGATCATGCTGGAAATTAAAACATGCATATTAAAATACAGCAAGGAATAAGCATGATTTATCAAAGTAAGCCTCCCCTATGCATGTTTCTAGAAACAATCCTATAAATCAGAATTAAGCATGTTTCTACCCCCATGAACTCTTAAGCAATAAATCAGATTTAAAACATACCCCACATGCTTAAGAACACCAAACAGCAAGTAAAACAAAGACATGCTACAAAACACAAAATAGCAAGCAAATCCAAAACATAAAAAACATGAACAAACACCAAAAGGCTCAAATCCACAAGTCCCCAGCAGAGTCGCCAGTTGTGAGACATGGGGGAAAAAATCAATTTAATGACTTCCCTGATCATCACGTGGGATTCATTAAAAACACACAGAGTCGCCACCATTCAATCTAGGTGTGAATGGACACCAAAATATCAAATAAGCACAAAAGGCAAATTTAGGGCAAAATATCCCTCTTAAAAAAAACAACCAGAGATGGGTAAGGGGATTAAGTTATGAACAGGGGAAGGTGTTAGGCACCCCTATTCATCCACACAAGGTGGTTGCCAGGTATTGTTCATGCTAAAATAAAGGAAAAAGGCTTGCTATGAAAATCACAAAAATTTTAAAAAAAAAAGACAAACATGTATGGTTTTTTCATATGAATAATCTGATTGATCCAGAACTTTCAAATATGATCATACCGTTCCTAGGGTTTCATGATCAAATCAAATAAAACCAATCTAAAGTGAAAAATCCAAAAATCTGGCTTCAAGTCAAATTCTAGAAATCTAGAAAAATATGATTTTTATGAAATATTTCAAAATTGAACTTGAACAGTCCAGGACATAGATAAAGCCCAAATTTCACGTTAAATCAAGAAATAAAAAACCAAAAATACTCACATTAATGAAAAACATCAAAAGGGGAGAACTTATACCGTAGGGTCTTATCTCAAAAGTGGAAAAACAACTCAAAAACAACATCATGAAACCCTAGAATTTACTTTCAAGCTTCTAGATCCAGATCTATCATATTGATCATGATAAATCCATAATCTTAGCCTAAAATTCCAAAAATCACGAAAACAGTGCTGTAGGTGCAAAAGTGGTGAAAAATCCAAATTTTGGAAAAAGAGCGGATCTCATGCTATAAATATCATGGATTCATGTTATTCATTCAGATATAAAATATAATCATTAAAACATGATCAGGATATCAAAAATAGCCATATCTCACAGATTAGAGCACATAGGGGCCTACCCTACGGATCCACCTGTTCTCTTTTCCCCTAGCTCTCTCTTCACGTTTTACGGTTAGAGAGACTCTTGAGGTACTTGGAGATAGGTTTGGGTACACAAACACAGTCACAGGCCTTATTCTAAAAAAAATAGAAAAAACAGATTATGGGGTTCTATTCTAGGGATCCACCTGTTCCCCTTTCCCCTAGCTCTCTCTTCACGTTTTACGGCTAGAGAGACTCTTGAGGTACTTAGAGACAAGTTTAGGGATACAAAATAAAATAGATGGCCTTATTCTACAGCAATAGAGATGATCCTATTACTTCTAGAATATGAAATAAAAAAACGAAAAGGGACTTACCTGGATTCAGCAAGCAAAGCAGCAGGGAAGCAAGGATTCCTTTCCTTCTCTTGGAGCTTTTGATTCTTCAAAATTTCGTGGCCCTTTGCTTGAGGATCTCACCTCTATTTATAGGCAACCACAAGGGCAAGGCTGGTCCAGAAGGATATATCCTGATCCTCAGGATAGAGAGAAAGTTGGAGATAATGCCCATCTATAGCCAACCAAGGTGACTTCAGCGAATAAAAGACATAATCCGCTCATTAAAAGGATATTGGACTAAAGATAAAGCTCAGAAATCGAGAGAAGAATCAAACTCGCACGAGTCTTTAGTGACCGTAAATGATCCACGGTCCAGTGGTGCCCGTAATTCCAATACGGGCGCGCCTGACCGTAGAGTGTTTTCGGGCGCGACCGGCCCGTGAATGTAATACGGGCAAAGCCTGCTTAGTCAATTTTTATGTATCTTTGACCTCTTTTAAGCTCTAATTACATGTTTTTATTACTTTCTCACTCTGTAGTGCAATTTGGGGTGTCTACACGACCCTATCATTTGAAGAACTTCATGATCTTCTAATCGGTCATGAATCTTATCTTAGGCGTCTTAAATCCACAGCTCAGTCAGTGGTTATCACCGCCAACAACAAACAGCGGAGGAATTTCGAACATCCAAAAAAACAATAGCAGTCCTCCCCATCAAGTGGCACACCACAGCAAAATAATGATTACAAGGCTAAACCTTGCCAGTTTAAGCAACAGAAGTATACCCTGAAGTGCCAATATTGTGATCAACTTGGTCATATTGCAAAATACTGCCCACAGTTAAATTCTCCAGGAGCAACAGCCAATTGCACCACCACTCATCCAAGTCCTGAAAAGCGATGGCTTATTTATTCTGCTGCTTTCCACAATATCACATCTCAAGTGTCCAATCTTCACCTTCACTACGAGTATGACGGCATAGACGAAGTAATCATTGGGGATGGGTCAGGTTTGCCAATCACTCACTCTGGTTCTTTCACTCTCTCATTTCCCAAATGTACTTTTCAAATTCAAGACACCCTTTGTGTTCCCACAATTAACAAAAATCTGATTTTAGTTCATCATTTCACAAAGCACAATAATCTGTTTCTTGAATTTCACCATAAATTTTTTCTTGTGAAGGATCGGAGAACGGGGGAGATTCTTCTTCGAGGTCCGTGTGAGAATGGCATTTATCCTCTACCTCAGTCCACTGCCTCTCCTCCACTTGCATTTGTCCATGAAAGAACCTCTGTGGCAAGTTGGCATCAACGTCTTTGTCACCCCTCCTCCAAATTGGTTGACAGATTGATAACCTCCTTCTCTCTTCCTCTCACTAATCGTTCTTCTGTGTCTCAAGTTCGTGATTCTTGTTCAATCAATAAAGCTCATAGATTGCCCTTTCATAAACACGACTTGACAAGTTCTGCCCCTTTTGATCTAATATACATAGATGTGTGGGGACCTTCACCACAAGCAAGCATAGATGGTCACAAGTTCTATGTGATCTTCATTGATCACTTCACTAAATATATTTGGTTTTTTCCTCTCCATCAAAAATCAGATGTTAGAACCATCTTCCCTCACTTTTATAAGATGATTGAAAACCGGTTTAATGCAAGGATTAAAAGTCCCTACTCTGATAATGGTGGTGAGTTCATTGCATTAAGACCATTCCTCAATCTTCATGGCATAAGTCACTACACTACAGCTCCACATACTCCTCAACAAAATGGGGTGTTAGAACGTCGCCATAGACACGTTGTTGAAACAAGCCAGACTCTTCTTAGTCGTGCCTCTCTTCCACAAGCCTTTTGGTCTTATGCTTTTGCAACAGCTACATATCTCATAAATCGGCTGCCTTCCCTGGTTCTCAAACACAAATCACCCTTTCAGGCCTTGTTTAATGAACAACCAAACTATGTTAAACTTCGTTCTTTTGGTTGTCTACGTTTCCCTTGGTTGAAGCCATATAATAGACAGAAATTCCAGCCGAAATCAGTTCTGTGTGTATTTGCAGGATACTCTACCACTCAAAGTGCCTACCTTTGTCTTAATTTATAAAATCAACGTCTCTATGTTTTTAGGCATGTCACGTTTGATGAACAACATCTTTACTCGAGTCCTCATCTCCTGAAGCTCCTGAAACTCTTTTACTGAACCTCTATTATAGGTTATTCCAAGGGAAACTCAGGCTTCTTCAACTCCAACACCAACACCGCCTCAAGAAGTCATCTCCCTGCCTTCTTCGACTCCAGTTGCTGCTGCTGACAATCCACCCAATCAGGTAACATCTCCAACTTTTGCTGCACAACCCCAACAACAAAGGACTCAAACAATAACTACTCGTTCGATGAACAACATCTTCAAACCCAAACAGATTTCCTCTACCATTAAACATCCCTTGCCTGAACCCATGGACCCCATCTGTGTCAGTCAAGCTCTCAAAGATCCCCATTGCCGCACAGCCATGTCTAAGGAACTCACTTCTCTCCTTCAACATGGCACTTGGGAATTGGTTCCCCCAAAACTTGGACAGAACTTGGTTGGCTGAAAATTTGTTTTCTGAAAGAAAAGAAATCCCGATGGGACTATTAGCCGATACAAAACCCGACTAGTAGCTAAAGGTTTTCACCAAAGACTAGGAATCGATTACTCACAGACATTTAGTCCGGTAGTTAAGCTGGCAACCATTTGACTAATCCTTACCATTGCTATCATGAATGGTTGGACACTTCCACAGCTTGACGTGAACAACGCTTTCCTTCATGGCACACTTGAGGAAACGGTGTTCATGCATCAGACTCCCGGCTTCAAAGATCCTTCCAAACCACATTATGTTTGTAAGCTGAAGAAGAGCATCTATGGTCTGAAACAAGCACCACGAGAATGGTACAAGGCCCTTCGAGATGCACTTCTCAACTTCAGCTTCTCTCACTCTACTACAGATACTTCCTTGTTCATCTATAACTCTCACAATGTTATGTGCTATTGTCTTTTGTATGTCGATGATATCATTGTCAAAGGTAATGACTCCAACTTTGTCACCGCCTTCATAGAAAAGCTGGGTTCAACATTCTCAGTAAAAGACATGGGCTGTAAAACCCCGAATTTTCTCAAATATTAAAATAAAATAATAATTAATATTCTTGACGATTATTATGGATGGAAATAATTTATTATTGTAGAGAATATCGTTATTAGTGGAGATCAGGAGTTTGGCGCAGATCTGACCGTCCGATCATGAGATATCAAGGTATGATTAACACTTTAATTTTAAGAGCTGTGATTGGGCGTGTGTATGGAGTCTTTTGTAAGTGAGATACATGGAATCGGAGAGTATAAATACTAATTAAATAACCTAATTCTATAGGTTGAATACCAATCGTATTTTGCTCATATTGAATAGCCGCAAGCGATAAACACAACCAAATCGGAAGAGAAGAAGAAGAAGGGAAAAGGGAGAGGGTGTTGCTTGATTTCTTTCTTCTAGATAGTGTCTCACATTGTTCTAGTCATTGTTTAGAGAAGAGGAAAAGAAACGATCGTCAACAAAGGTAGGTGACACTGTTTTACGTTCGTTTTTGTATTTAACGTTCATTTAATCTTCAAACCATGTTTTTATGATGTAGATATTTGTACGATGCATGATATAATCATTATAAGTATTATGGGATTGCTTAGAATAGGAAAAATCACGTTTTGGAAGTGTTTCTGTTCGTTTTCGGGAGATCTGTTCGTTTTCGGGAGACCGCCAACCTCGACTGTGCTCGGCGATCATCGGCGATCCTCGGCGCTAGTTATAAAACTCAGATCACTGAAGACCGCTAGAAGACATACCGTCGGCGTCCTATTTTACACTACCGCCGACCTTTGACCGCCCAGGCGATCCTGAGCGATCCTAGGCACTCTAGCCAGAAAATGTGATTTTGATAGTTTTTCATCCCCTTTTCTTCTCCAACCCTTTTCCAAATAACCTGAGCCTCCTACACAGCACCCTTATTTACCTAAAAGACATTTAAGTAAATGTCCTGTGTATTTATTGCTCCATTTAATTAAGTCTTTACATGTAAATAAGGTTTTACCCCCCACTTGGAACCAATAAAAATACTTCCAAGGTCCAATTCCCAACCAATAAAAAGTCAAATTTCCAGTTCATGCCTAAATTTCCAGTTTTCACGGTTTTTATCAAAAAGCCCATTTTCGGTTTGATACCCAGATGAGTGGTTCAGAAGCCCATAAAATTCTAGGAGATGTGTTTACCCTTCAATAGACTACAACCAAAATTTGAGCCCGAAACTCCTTGTAGATTTGTCTAGAAAAATTATATACCAAAAGTCAGTGTTTTTAACCAAACTTGGAATATTTTTGGGGTCCGAAACTTTTTGTTTCAGAATCGATTGATTTTTGGTATAGTGACCTTATTGGGAATCCTAAGACTATTCCAATCATCCAAAATGTATTTTGAGAACTTTACGACATTCTTAGTCCCAAATCATTATAAAATAGGTTATTTGGATTTCCACCACTTGTAACACTTCTCTAAGATTATTCTTAAGGTGTCTCTGAAGGCTAATTATACTAAAAGGTTCATCTTAGATATTTAACCACTTGAGTCTTCTATTATTAAGATAATCCCATAATCAATATGAATACACACTAATGAACTGGTTATGGAAAAGACTTTGTATTACTGATTGAACATGAAAGAACTATGATTATAAACAATATTGGAATGTGAATGATTGTACAATGGCTTGGTGGCCAGTTTTATAAATAACCTACTTGGTGGCAGAGATGTATTGTGTATTACCTGCTTGGTGGCAAAGATTATAACCCGCTTGGTGGCGGAGACCCTAACCCATTTGGTGACGGAGACCCAACCTGCTTGGTGGCAGAGATAACCCGTTTGGTGACGGAGACCCAACCTGCTTGGTGGCAGAGATAACCCATTTGGTGACGGAGACCAAACCTGCTTGGTGACGGGGATAACCTGCTTGGTGGCGGAGACCCAACCCACTTGGTGGCAGAGACATTACCTGCTTGGTGGTGGAGATACCCGCTTGGTGGCGGAGACATTACCTCTTTCGGAAGAGATTCATTACCTCCTATGGGGCAGATGTATTTCCGATGGATTGCATCCTACTAGAGAGATAGCTCATGTGGAGGATGGGTGTGTGAGTTACCACTAGAAGGTGAGGAAGCTATCTCCTACGGTAGAGGTAGATGCTAGGTGTTCACATCCTGCGGTAGAGTTATGCTATCTCTCGCAGGGGTACCTGTAGTCTTAGAGCTGTGCATTCTCCTGCGAAGCTTGTGTGGATACTATATGTTTGCATCCTATGGTAGAGATAGGCTACTACCTGAAGGTTGGCTTTTATTACTGATATAATGATTGATTCTCAAGTTGATGGATTGTTATTTAAAAGGAAATATTGAAATGTCATAATTGAATAGAACTGCTATGATTTATGTGAACTGTTAAAATGAAATATTATGGAATCATGAATAAAATGTGGAACTGCTCTTAAGAATACACTAAAGAAAATAAACCAGAAACCATGGGAATGTGAAATATAATACATTGTCCTTTAAATTAAAATGAAACACACATGATTAACTTCTTTTAATTCGGGCACTAATTAAATGTTTGTTTGTATCGTGATTATTCGTTTATCTTATTGACCGTAATTATTCACCTATTTTACCGTGCATGAAACCACTACTATTTTCTATATATAAACTGTTTTCCTCATGCATGTGTTACTTACTGAGATATTCGTATCTCACACCTATTTCATATTCTATTTTTCAGGTCATCTTGGAGAGGATGCCACGGGTTAGACAGATAGTGGGTTGAAGTCTAAAAATTCCATATGAAAAGAGTAGGATAATTTTACATAGTACGTTGTATTTATTTTATTGGAATCATAATAGATGATTTGGTAGGATATTAAGAGTTAGTTAATTTGTAGTTGCCTTTCATTTGATAAATTGATGTAATAGGAGGATTTAGTTCCAATGAATAATTTAAGCTTCCTAGCACTCTGATAAATCTTAGTTCTTTATTTCCTTATATTTGAACTGATTGTAATGTACCACAAGTTAATGCCTTGATTCGAGTCAAAATGAGAAAAAAAAATGACCTGGATTCGGTGCGTTACATGGGCAATCTACACTACTTGGGGATTGAAGTCATTCCTATGTCAAATGGTATCTTTCTTTCACAACACAAATACATACAAGATCTCTTATCTCGAACATCTATGGATGGTGCTAAGGAAATTCAGACACCAATGTCAACTACTGCTTCACTTACTTTGGAAGATGGCTTGGAAGTTACAGATAGCACAGAGTATTGAAGTGTCATTGGAGCTCTGCAATATCTTGGTCTAACCCGACCAGACATTGCATTTGCTGTCAACCGGCTCTCTCAATTTATGCATAAACCAACCACAATTCATTGGGCTGCAGCAAAACGCCTACTCAAGTACCTCAAACACACAATGTTTCATGGCATCATCATTCAAAGACAAAACTCCTTGAAGCTGCAGACATTTACTAATGCGGATTGGGCTGCAAATCCTGACACTCGAGTATCAACTACTACATTCATCACCTTCCTTGGCGCAACTCCAATTTCTTGGTCTGCCAGGAAACAAAGAGCTGTCTCCAAATTCTCCACCGAAGTTGAATTTTGTGCTCTAAATGTTGCTACATCTGAAACAATCTGGCTTAATTCATTAATAACCGAGCTCGGCCTTCAACTTCCAAATCCTCCAAAAGTCTTTTGTGATAATATTGGCACCAACCACTTCAGCCTTAATCCTGTGTAGCACACTCGAATGAAACATATTGAAATTGATCTACTCTTTTTCGTGACCTTATAAAAAAAGGTAGAATCAGTGTGCATCATGTCCACACACTAGATCAGATTGCTGATCTTCTCACTAAGCCACTATCCCGACAACGGTTTCAAACCTTAAGGTCCAAGATTGGAGTCGTAGATGGCACCTCCATCTTGTGGGGGCATATAAGGACAATCACCAATCACCCACAAAATCAGCTCTTGTGATTGTAAGTTTGTAACTGCTAAGTAATTTTAGTAAGATCAGATTCATATACTGTACAGCTCACAAAATCAGCTACTGTGATTGTATACAGCTCATAGGTAATTATAGTATAGCATAGTTTTTGGATTAATTTAAGTCTTGTAATTCTTTATATATTCTGCAGAAGCTAATTCAAATTTGTGTGAGTCATTCCATTCAAACTCTGTTCTCACTTCTCTATAAAGCCCACCATTCGATGAGAAGAGGGAATCCTTCCAATCCCAACGTGCATCTTTGTAAAGACAGTATTGCGTGGCTTCAGACTTCCTCTCTCTGATCCAAACACACTAACAGCAATCGCTGCAGCAATTTTAACCAAATCTCACCTACTTCCTGAGGGGAGAGTCTCCACCGAGGAAGGCACGTGATGGAGCTTGCCATAAGATCCAATGCATGGATTAAGATCTCTTTGGATCCAACTGGAGATTCAGCGAAGTGCCTTGATGCATCCAGGCAGAGAGTGCAATTGACTGGTGAAAGATGGGCTCCATCAGACATGATAAATGCCAGAGCTGCAAATCCCACTTTGAAAGCTTCTGGATGTCTAGCAGTGATTGAAATCAAGGAAGTGATTGTCCGCCAACCCATCTGGGATCTGATACACAGCATTTGTTTTCACAAGGTTTGAAATTTCGTGGGTGATTTGCTCGCAGTATGCATCAGCCACGCGAGCATCAAGCTTTAGGATAAGCTCTCAAGAGTTCATCAGCGAGATTCTCCTTGTAAGGTAAAAGTCGTTGATAGATGCGGAGGAGCCCAAATACAGCCTTCTCCACAATGGCACAAGGCATCGTGGTGGAATGAACAATGCCAGCTATATGCTCATATACACCAGGCCATAAGACAACAATACGGTCTCGGTTGTACAGAGTAATTGTGATCAGCAATCTCAAGCATCTTCTGTTCTTGGGTTCAGCAGGAGTTGTATGCTTCTCCATGTTTGCTAAGTTCTTGTTATTTTCGTCAGGCCGTGTTTGTGTTCCAATTGATCCTGACCGTTGTGAGGAATTTGATCCTACAAATGTGCCAACCCTTTTCAAGGTAAGCTTTTTGCTCATAAGTTAGCAACTGATGAGAAAATTTCAGTAAATCCACATAAATGCGTGTTGAAATTTAAGTAAATACACATTTAATATTTATATTATGTGTTTCTGTCCACTACCGCTTCTGCAAAAGGCGTTCATAGAATGTCAAACATGAATGGTAGCATTTATTGATGAATATAGGAGTGGGATTTTGCTATGCACCTCTTGGATAATGAGAGGTTTCAATTTGAGATATCTAGCCATCATAAACTTAACTAGTTGATTGATCAGATGATCTGTTTAAAGCATGAAATCTTTTTCTCTGCTTTTTTGTTTTTCCTTCCTTATTTCTCTTCTATTCTACAATATTTCTTCTTCTGAAAAACCAAAAATGCAATTGATCAGTTAGAATCATATAATAAGCCTTTCTGGTGGTGGTTTGCTTCATTGGTTAAGGGATTTGAGAACAGTTCTGTTGGTTTTCCACCATCAGACATCACTACTTGCACAAGAACTAGTTGGCTTCCGTACTAAGTCTGTTATAAATCCTGTAATTCTTTTCTTGCAGGCAAGTTTGCTGTGTTATCTAAATTGTTAAAGTAGTATTAAGAGGCATGGAACTTTGAACCACAGAGTATTAAAGGTTTTGTCATACAATTATTTTTAATTGATTGTTGGTAGCAGAGTTTATTATCTTAAGCTCGTGGCCTATGAATATCACATAATTTTAGCACTTACGGTTCCTTTCGCTTTGGACTGATGGTTTACTTGCTAATGGACATAGGTCATCCAATAGGTGTGCCGGATCTTATTCACATGATTTGCAATTCAGTAGATTGTCTTGTTGCCATATAGTTAAAATTATGCTTGCTTGTCTGGTTTGGAATCTCTCTGGAGTAGCACTTTGGTTTGATTTTTTGGACATTTTTGCCTGTGAGCTGGTGTTTAAAGTATGATATTGTGATTTAGTTTTGTTCTTGTGAAATCTGTGTTAATATTTGTTAATCTGCAGATTTTGGAAGAACTCAACATGGGGGGGTTTGAGAGCAGATAATGGTGATGGTATGTTGACAGAAAACTAGGATATTTTACTGTTGATTTTTTATTTCTTATTTAGGGGCATGCCTTTAAATGGCAAAACTCAAGCAGTTGACCGACAACCAGGGCCACAGACAAGGGTGTGACTCTTCTTCCATAATTTAAGTACCAAAACATGGTTTCTGTCCAGACCAAATCCCTGGATCAATCTTCTCCTGGATTGTCATTATCTTGCTGGATATTCTTAGGCAGTCCTGGAGATCTTGTAGGTATGGCCTATCAAAGGATGTGCTCCAGGCCCTGCACATACTTCACTGCTACATTATTGTGGTGGATGTCTTGGATTTCCCATGATAAGTGCTACACATTTACTAGGATAGTCAACACCGACGTGGATACATGAAATTTGCTTTATGACCTTATATTGTTATAAATTTTTGTGTTTGATGGCAGAATGGGAGAAAACTTCACTAGACACATCAGTAAGGTTTTTCAGATCAGCATTCCTACAACCCCTACTGAAATCTTGCAAGGTCACCGTTACCTCACAATTTCTTTAAGTTTGAGTATTTGTTGTAATAAACTAGTAGTCCTACAAAGTCACTTAAAATGCAAATAGCCCTTATGTTGCAGAGGCATTATATACCAGTACATAACATTTTGATATCTAGACAAGAAAACAATTGACAAACTGAAAAATGGGTAAAAGTTTCTGTTGAATGAAATTTGGTGGTTTCTACTTGCTGTAGGAGGAGATTTTTTTTTTAAAGAAAACCCACTAAGGCAGGAATAACCTTAGTGGCACTCTAGCGGAGGGAGGAGGGTTGAGGCAGACCCTGACCTGTATATTAAATCCAAAAAAAAGGAAATACACCAAAAGGGGGGGACAAAAAACCTTACCCCTATAAAACAAGAATGTGAAAATTCTAATGCCTAAGGGCATACAAACCAATTCTATCCTGAAACAAACAATTTATAACATGTGAAGAAATATCATTAAGAGACTCATAAAAATTCTTTGACGAATGAACACAACCTTCATTAGCCAGAGCATCAGCTACAATGTTAGCTTCCCTGTAAACATGCTGTACCAAACGATTATGAGGGCTAATCCTTCCTTTGATCTCTTTCCACCAAATTAAAAATTTCCAAGGGACTGAAGCCACGCCATTTATAATGTCAACAAGAATCCTAGAGTCAGACTCAATAATTAGGTGCTGGAAACCATAATTATCTGCCATACGAAGTCCGTCCCTTAATGCAAACAGTTCAGCCATAAGATTTGATTGAATTCCATAATGAGCTGAAAAAGTAACAATAAACAAACCTGAAGAGTTTAGAATAACTCCTCCCCCTCCAGAAGTTCCTGGGTTTCCTTTTGAAGCTCCATCCACATTCAAAATTAGAGTGGAATTCCTTTGTCTTAACCAGCGAACAAAATGTGTTTTAGGAATTCTAATGAATGGAGTGAACAATTGCATTTGTTCTAAAACCAAAGCTCCGAGAGATTTACAATTTCTGGACGGCTTAGTGAGATATGAAATTTCTTGAAGCCAATAACGGATATTGCTGATGATTTGGCTTGAAGACATCGGAATTTCTTCAAATCTGCTCCTGCATCTAGATAACCATATCTCCCAACAAATTAAAAGAGGAATTGATTTGAATAGTAAACCATACTGATCATTAGAGTACTCGCTAAACCAGAAAGAAACTTTAGATGCCAAATCGTGAAGAGCATGAAATTGGCATTTAAAACGATTAGCAAAATGCTCCCAAACTGAACGAGCAATTCCTCCAAAATAAAAAAGATGGTTCAAAGTCTCAATTTTCCGATTTCTGCAGCAATTGCATTGGGAACACATCTGAATTCCACAACTTTGAACCCGATCATCAGTAGACAGTGCACACTTCAAAACTTTCCAGAAAAACACAGCAATTTTATTCGGTATAAAATTAACCCAAATGTTCTTGCTCCAAGGATAGGTATTACCCCGTTTTCTGATTATGTTCCAAGCTGAGAAAGTGGAGAAATTACCTAAAGAAGCTGCTTTCCAAAGAGGTTTGTCCTTAAGATGAGAAGGCTAGTAATTAATTTCAATGATTTGAGCATTCACATCTTGAGGAAGAATTTTATTAAGTAGGTCAATGTTCCATGAGCCATTGGAATTAATAAAGTCAATCACCTTTAATTCTGGGTATGGTATTACCTCATCTTGAACATAATCCGCCAACTTGCCAAGATGAGACCAATGATCAAACCAAAAGCTTAAATTACCTTCTTCAACAGACCAGACAGTGTTATTGAGTATAACCTCTTTAACCTTCAGAATTGCCTTCCATATCTTTGAACTTCCACTCCTATCTTGAAGATTTTGGAATTGCCCCAATGCACAGTACTTAGCCCGCATATAATCTGACCATAAACTATCCCCATACAAGGCCTTCCATCCCATTTTTATTTGCAAACTTTTCATAACATCCACAACTAACTTTATATCCAAGCCACCTTTAGATTTAGGTAGGGCAATCTTATCCCATCTTAACCAATGCTTTTTGGATCCATGATCGGAGCTTTCTCCCCAAAAGAAATTAGCAAAGCAGGCTTCAATTCTTTTCAAAACAGCTTTAGGGAAAGGGATAGCTGAAAGAGAATGGATGGGTATGCTTGAGAGTACACTTTGAATTAAAGTAACTTTCCCCCCATGAGAAAGAGGTTTTGATTTCCAACCACTGATTCGTTTCTGTATCTTTTCTAAGATTTCAGCAAACATGGGCAAAGAAGCATGACCATGAAATAAAGGAACTCCCATATATTTGATAGGCAAACTAACCTTGCTGAATCCAGACAGAGACTGAATCATATCCTATCTCGATGGAGAGATTTTAGAAGATGCAATTAAACAACTGTTTGAGTTATTCACCTGTTGACCTGAAGCTTCCTCATAAGACTTGATAAAATTCAGGAGATTAACCAGAGAAGATCTCTTACCATTCGAAAAGATAAGAATATCATCCGCAAAGAGCAGATGGGACACTTTAAGAGGTATTCTTCCTGTATGGTAATAACCAAGAGAGCCATCCTGAACCAGAGATGTCAATCCTCTACTAAGGACCTCTTCAGCAATAATGAATAACAAAGGAGAGAGAGGGTCTCCTTGACGAAGACCCCTAGAAGATTTGAAGAAGCCACAAGCAGAACCTTGAAGAAGAACACTGAACCAGCAGTTGCTTAAACACCGAATAATAAGATTGCACCAGGAATCTGAAAAACCAAATCGTCTACAAACCTCAATGAGGACTTGCTGCAGGAGGAGATGGAAGCTTCATACAATGCAAAAGTTCAACAGTCGAAGAATTCATTGAGCTGGTAGAAGTTACTTGTATGTCTAGTTACTGCTTGCATGGTTTTAAGCTACCCTCTTCTAAACTCCTCATTTTATGCTGTACCATATTTGAAAAAGATTTAATTATGTTCTATTAGACGTTCTTGTAATATAAATAACTATATTTTCATCAATGGAATGCAATTGGGGAATTTAGTATCTACATCTCTTTGGAATTCCCTTATGAGTGGAGAAATTGCAACCACCACCACCACCACATCCAGGACCGCCACCGCAACAACCTCCATGACCATCACCACAATCACCACCTCCTCCACCATCTTCATCACCACGTCCAGGACCACCTCAACCACCGCCATATCAACTCTATCACCACCATGACTACCACCTTTATAACCACTACCATAGTAACAAGCACTTCTACCACCGCCACCACCACCATCATCATCATCGCATCCACTATCAACATTATCACAACCACTATCACTAACATCAATTATAGCCATATAACCATGGCTAACACAATTACTATAAACACAAAGTATTTTAAGAACTTTACCAAACACATTTTGTTAACACATTATTTTAGAAACTTTACCAAACACATTTTTGCTGATTTTTAAAATCATAATTGATTTTAACTAAATGTTACCACATTTTTTTTTCTTCATTTGTCTCAAAAACACAAAAATAATTTTAAAAGTTTTTGGTTTTCAAATTGTTTTTATAAAAATTGGTATCAAGTAGCCTCGTATTTAGCTTTCTTACACCTAACTTGCTTATGTAGGCGTTTTGTTCTATTTCTATTTATTATTACTTATTTTTATTTGAATGAGTTACTTATCCTTACTTAATAACTTAACTATTTGTATTTTTCTAAATAAATTTTTTTGATCTTGAGAGGTCAAGTCTTTGACGTTATCTATGAAGGTCTTATTGGTCATCCTTTGAAATTTTTATTTAATTTTCTTTCTTCGATGTTTAAAAATTCATTAATCCGCCAAAATGTGTTTGGTGTCTGTCTCTCTTATGCAGTTGGAATTTCATGTTATTTTGTTGCCTTAATGAATTCCCCATCCTTGTCTAATATAATGTGTATGATATTCATATTGACTTTTGAATTTTATTATTTTTTTCATGCATCGATATGTAGTAGGGTGAATGTCTGGCGTGTTAAAGGGTACTACATATCACACTTGGACCATTGTGGGTCTGGTTCCTATACCATTTTGTAATGCCCCAGTCCCACAAGCAATAATATTGAGCCTCACGGTTTTGCTTTTGGCTTTTATCTCAAAAAGACTGGTCGCTTGAGAGAGTCATAATGTAATAACCTAGAATTTTCATAAGGATAGTTTTGTCCTTTTCTAATTATTTTGAGTGATTATTATTAATTAAATAATTTACTAGTTCTAAAAATTTAATGGAAGACAATTTAGCTTTAATTTGGATTTAAATAACATTTTTGTAGCTTATTAAATAGAAAAAGGGTTATTTATTTATTATGCTTAATTAAGAGGGCTTAATCTATGAATACTATGAGAAATAAGGTGAGTAAGTGTAATTTAAAAATGAGGAATAAATATAATACGAAAATTAGAATAATTATCATTTTATATGTTTTTAGAAAAAAAAAAGGGGGTATTATTTTAAAGTGGGATTAGTTAACCCTATTGGCTAGGTATAAATAGGATGTGAAATTAGAAGGATGTCAAAACCCTAGGGGAAGGCTTTGACGGCTAGGAGGGTAATGTTTGGATTTTTGAAGCTGAAGGAGAAGGCTTTGGAGATTTGAAAAGATGGATTCGCAATGCAACGGTTCAGGTAGGTGGATTTAGAGTCCTTTTTCCAACGAAAATTTCAGGTTATAGAATAGAGTATTCACAACATGCATTCTTCACATCTTTACTTGTGTGGATACCTAGATGATGATTCACCAATTTCAGGTTTAAATATATATATATATATATATATATATATATATATTACTGGTTTCTATTTGTTTGTGTCACTTAGAGAGATGCTTGATGCAGAAATAAATTCATGGATTAAATGGTCACTGTTAATTGATACATCGTGGACGATAAAACCCTGTTCTCTTTCTATTGGATTGATTTCCAGAAGAGAGAGAATCAAAATAAGAAATATGGGTTCTCAGATTTGACTATTATAGAAGAAGGAGAAGATGGGTATTTTCGTATGAGTCATATAACCATCACTGTAGATGAGGTCAGCCTTGCTGTTTGAATCGGTTACTAGAATACAGAAGAAAAAAAAAGTAACAAGGAAGAGGACGAAAACAGAAAAGAGATAGAGAGAGAGAGAGAGAGAGAGAGAGAGAGAGAGAGAGAGAGAATAAAATAAAGAGGAGTTGTTGCTGTAGAGGGACAAGGTAGGAAGACGGGGGATTGAGTTGCTTTTCCACGGAAGAGAGAGAGAGAGTTGGGTCGTTGATGCAGGGTGTTATTTTGTAAATTAGAAATTGGTTTAGGTTGCTTTGTTGTTTCAAAATCTTAAAGTCAAAGGAGATCTATAACTCCACATTCACCCTTGTTACTCTTGGAAATTACAATTGCTGATTTGAAGTTAAGAGAGAGCTTACACCTATGTCCGCCACCTGCATGATAATTTTGTAAATAACTTTACAGATTGTTGAACTTATTACAAATTATGTGGAAAAGGTTTATTGCAATGGAACTATTTGCTTTTTGGTCATATGGCTTTACTGCAATGCATATTTTTAATGAACAATTGAATCACCATTGATGTGAGATTTGTGAGTATTAAAAGGGTATTGTTATTGGAATATTTGTATACTATATTAATAATAATTAAGAGTGTGTATCTGTTACAGTGAACCATATTGATATCCAATTGCAATATAATAACACTTTAAATTTATATATTATCTATATGTGTGGTGCGTGGGTTACTTGGGAAAGTTATGGTTTCGGCTTGCATAGGCTTTTCATGATGGTTTTCTCACCCGTGTATCTCGGGATAAATTAGGATCCTCTCCATATAACTTGGATTGAGGATTTGGTTTCCCCATGTATCTTGGGATGAACTCTTGATTTCCTCCATGTATCTTGGAGTTAGGTATTATGCAATGATTGACAATATTTGAATGGATTAGTTATATATCTTGATTTTGGCTTTAGTATCTAGCGGGCATAGCTATGTATGGATCCATGCGTCAGCTAGGTAATGAAATGAGCTGGTCTTTGTTAGGTTAATCCCGTGGTCCATATATGCGTACCACCATGTATCTTGGTGAGGCCTTCCTATATCTGGTTGAGCTGCAGCAATCCGTACCACCGTGTATCTCAGTGAGGCCTTTATTTGTGTTTATTGTTGCAGTCTGATTGGGTTGTACTTGCCAACCCAATTCTGTATCTGATTGGGTTCTCCCCTATGTGATAGTTCGTGTATCTCGGCTCACATACGACGGGAGGTGGCAATTGGAACGGGTAATTGACCTCTTAAAGAAGTCTAGTTTCATGAGTCCTGTTATGTCACATTGAATTGGTACTGGTTGTAAACTGCTTTGGAAACACTATTGGTATCGTATTGGAAATTTGTGAATATGTTTTCTTTATACGACATTTTCCTGTTTATCGTTTATGAAATTAGTGTTTGCAACTAATGAAAATCATATGAAAAATTATATGTGGAATATGTAACTGACAGATTGAAATGCATTAAGAAACTTGTATTATTGTGGGTGTTTACTTATTAATGTTGCCTATTTATGAAATATTGCATTACTGTTATTATTATTTTTGTGAGGGTGTTATTCTATAGTCTGATGTTCTTTTTGGGACTCGGACTGTAAGATGAAACCTACTGAGCATTGCTCATCCTACCATTTTACAGGGATTGAGGTTTGTGTGGATTAGAAGCAGGATACAAAGAAGTGGACTTGTACCTTGATCGGCGCACCTTGACGTTGGTTTGGCCTACTTAGCGTAGGAAAGTAAATAGCTTTTATTGCTAAAATGTGATAATAGATGGTGTAATTTGCAATTAATGTGTAGGGATTCTTTAAATTTATTGTATTGAATTTCCGGTCTCATTTAGTAAGATCTGGGTTTATATTCAATTGCTTTATTCACTTTCACTCACGTCCTTATATTTCCTTAAGAGTTCAGCCATATTAGTTTCATTATATATATAAAAAAAAAATCGCCTTGAATTTTGGGGCGTTACACATAAGCCTATGTATATGGACCTTCACTTTCTCCTCCTCAAGCAATGTGGGATTCCGAGACCTCATATATTGATTTCAAAAAATCGCTCCAAAATCTTGTTTGTTGTTCATCCTTTGCTGAAAGAGAGGGAGGGGCCTGTTCACGAGGAGGGGGAGGAAGCGAGGCGTCTCCTTCCTCTAGCCAAAATATTTCTTTTTCTTTGTAATAACTTTTAAATCTCTATGCCTTAATTTTTTTTTTCCAAGCAACAAAATCATAGAGAAATTTGATTTTCTATTTTTATTCTTCCTCCAACCAAAAACCATAATACAAATTTTAATTTCCAATGCTGGCCCTTTGATATAGATGTCTTGAATTTAACAAATTGGAAAGTTAGTTTGTTGGGGTCACGAAGTTTTGGGGGTATCATATAAGTGGGGAAATTAGGTCATTTTCAGTGCATGTTGCATTTTATTTTTTTGAGAAAGGTTTAGGTTTTTTGAGAGACCAGTGATGGTGCTTAGACGATCTTATTGTATTTGCCTTATTCTCTAGTAGAATAACTTCACCTTAAATATCCGTGGATGTAGACATTTAAGGCCAAACCATGTAAATATATCTCTGCATCTTGTTCTCTGTTTCCATTTCCTTGTTGTTCTGTTGGCATTTTTACTCAAAGCATTTCCTCTAGAGCCAAAATCCGGTGGTTCTGTGAAACCACCAGTTAGGATGCAATTTGAATGTGTGGGGCCCCTTCTTGACATGGGCATCATTCATGTGTTTCAGGCTGGCATCACTGAGTGGCTCCAGATGAAACGATCTCATTTTCATTTGGCGGTTGATCTATTTCTTATGGCCGTTATAGTGATTACTTACTATATTGTCTCCCAATAGGCCCACTCTCCCGCCCCTTCTTCAGATAAAGTGAACGGCTGAACACAACCCCTCATAGAACATAATATCTTTTTACCAAAAACGTAAACGATCAACTCGCGTGATCTCTTTTGGTGTCCACCCTTTCTGTTTATATGCCTTACCTACTTGCAAGTTTGTTTTTATTTAATGTTTTGATTTTATTAACGATAAGCGAATCTTCTTCACTGTTCTTCAAATAAAGCCAAAGTTTTATTATACTTTATATTTGTTAATGCCTCCTTTTAACAAAGCTATTAATTATCATCCGTGGTCTCAAATGAGGTTAACTAGATGTTATCAAATGGGTTTTTTCTTCATTTTATTTTTGTTAGAATGGTTTTTCCTTCATTTGTTTCTAAAAATACTAGGGAACTAACAAATTACGAAACCCCTAATTTATAAATATTTTTGTGGGGGCAACTTAGAAAAATACCCATGATAAACCTGTAAAATGGAAAATGCATAGGGCGATTTGGGTATGGATAATAGAGGTGTAAATAGGGCGGGTTGGGTCGGGTTATGAGAGTTCAGGCTCAACCCAATCTAGGATTTACTAGCCCAAATTTGTTGTTGACCCACTTTAACCCAAACCCAACCCAAACATTATTGTTTGAGTTTGGGCTAGGTTCGGGTTGGCCTAAACAAAATGTAAGATTTTGAATTTTTTTTACAATTTTTGTTATAATTACAAAATGTTGGAATATCATTCATTAAATCGTTTATCAACGTTCTTTTATGTTTGTTTGTTTGTTATAAATACAAATATTACAAATCCCTCTTGATTTGTTCCTTGAATTTGAGGAAAAACACTTAATTAATTTATTTCTTTAAAAATTTTAAAATATAATACTAACTCACAATATTTGTGGTTTTGCATAATCTTTCTTGTAGAGTATGTACTCTCAAATATCACATTCATTGTAACATATATGTATGTGAGTATAAAATTATTTATTTGACAAAAATTCATAAATTTATTATCACATGTTAATAATTTATGTGTAAGCACCTCATTTTTGCGCTCCGGAAAAGCCAGAAATGCAAAACCCGGCTAAAAAGTCAAACCCTGAGGGGTCGAAAGTTGACCTTTTGATCAAACGAAATTTGGCCACCTTGCTTTATCTCAATGGATAAAGTATCCCCGACACGAGTCCAACGCAACTGGGTTTGCAGGAATCGGAGTCCGAATGAGGGTTCTGCGGGCAGTCAAACTTGAGGGAGAGCCGAGAGTTGACTTTTTTCTAGAGCCCCGTGCCAAGCACCTTGCTTTATCTCAATGGATAGAGTATCCTAACACGAGTCCAACGCAACTGGGTTTGCAGGAATCGGAGTCCGGATGAGGGTTCTGCGGGCAGTCAAACTTGAGGGAGAGCCGAGAGTTGACTTTTTTCTCGAGCCCCGTGCCAAGTGCCTTGCTTTATCTCAATGGATAGAAAATCTCGACACGGTTCCAACGCAACTGAATTTTCTAGAATCGGAGTCCGGATGAGGGTTCTGCGGGCGGTCAAACTTAAGGGAAGGCCAAAAGTTGACTTTTCCTCGAACCCCATGCCAAGTGCTCCGCCCTATGTCATTGAATAAAAGGCTCCGATACGAGTCTAACGCAATTGAGTTTGCTCAAATCAGAGTTCGGATGAAGGAGATATGAGCTGTCAAAGTTTCCGAGCAGTAAAGCCGGAAGCTGCACACGTGGCGAAGAAACTGCACACGTGGCAGCCAACGCAGCAAAATATCTCAGGGACTAAATCTTAAATATCCAAAATCTGCTAAAAATCTCAGGGACTAAACTGAAATTCGCATGGACCAATCTGTAATTGCTCAAAAGTGTCGAATCGGTCAAGTCGAAGGGCAAATCCGTAATTTTCCAAATTGTATCCAGTCATATATGCTGGATACACTAGCTCCCCTTCATAACCGAACTTGAAGGCCGGATACAAGAAGATTTTCGCGCGAGATTCGCGCCGATCGCCCGACAAATTCGCGGCGGCATTTAAAATTCAAATGATTATGTTTTGTATCCGGCATTGAAGGCCGAATACAAAGGCGTTCCTGTGTATTCGGCCATGAAGGCCGGATAAGGAGAGGCCTTAGTGTATCCGGCCTGAATTGCCAGATACATTAAGTTTGTTTATAAATAGCAAACAGCAGCTCATTTCCGGGGGCTGGCTTTTTTGGTTTGTTTTCAACTTTTGTCTCCCACTTTCCTCCACTGGAATCCTCCCTTCTTCAGCTCCCTTGGCCTTCCATAACCTCAACACACCACCTCAAGTACTCCCCACCCTTCTTCTTCCTTCTCCCTCTTGGCTTACAATCCAACAAGAAGGAGAGTTTGCTGCTGCTATGGGAAGGTGCTGCTCCAGCCATTGTCCAAGCTTCAAGGAGATCCTAGCCTACCTCTCCAGGGCTTGTGAACCCTCAGGTAAGACTCCTCACCATGTTATGTTTATCATATATTAAATTCAGACTTTTTCCTTTAATCTTCTTATTCTTGTCTTCCTTCTTGGCATGGTCTGATTTCCATATATTTTATGCATGCATGTGGTATTATTTCCATGACATGAAAGCCACCCCTAGTAAGAGGCCCACGTAGAGGTCCTTGGGAGTAGGAGGTTTCTTTTTTTTACATCTTCTTTTGGGTGCTCATAAACTGCCTTGTTAGTTTATTGTCTTGAGAGCTTTTAGGAGGAGAATGTTCCTCCCATTCCATTCTTGTGTACCCCTTAAATAATCCCCAAATTCCCTTCTTGATTTTTTTCTATTTGTTCTCTCACTTTCTCTCGTATTTTTCTGGGTATATTTCTTCTTATCATTGCTGGCTGTAGCTCCTTTTTTGTGTTGTTTGTTGTTTTGGTTAAGGTCATAGCATGCTCCATGACCCCCTCTCCCAACATACTGTTCCCTATGTTTAAGCATGCACTCTTTTTGGGATGATAATATGCTAGGTAATACTTGCTGTGTTTTCTTTGTTGAATGATCACCATGGTCGATGCATGCCCCCTTTCCCCTTTGCTCATTGCCTTAAAGACCCTAGTATGATCCCCACCCCTTTGGCCTGCTGTTTTTACACTTTAATACACTACCTTTACCCTCTTGGCAAACTACTGTTATGCATCCCCACACCAGCTGTTTTGTCCTTGCATGCCCATTGTTGGTGCACCGGAGAATGCATGACCTCATCCCACCAAACGTGTGCTCAACCCCCTGTAGACACCCCAAAATTGCACGATTTTTGATAAGTCTTGAAGGAGAGAAATATTTTATTGGAATTTTCAATTCTTAGCATTGGGTTTGAGATCCTTAACCCATTTGAATCCAAAGCCGTAAAGGAAAATGCCCAAATTCAATCTTTTATGCAAAGTCAAACTTTTTCGAGTTGAATTTTGTTGACTTTTGACCCTAGAAAATGAAATATTTTTTAAAGCAAAATTTGAAGATAATTTTTCCCGGTAATCAGGTTTTTAGCAATGTTATTGCATAAATGAATTTTTTCAGATTTTAAATCTTGACGAATACCTTTGTACTAACATGTTGAATCTTTTTACCGGACCTGAAAAACCGGAATTTAGCCTGGAACTGGAAAGTTGACTTTTTATTCACTTGGAATTTGGGTCTGGAAATATTTTTAATGGATTCAAATGGGGGGGTGTTTGCTTATTTACATGTAATATCTTAAGTAAATGTAGATTAAAAAATACGAGGACATTTACTTAAACGATATTACATGTAAATAAGCCTTGCCTGTGCAGACAAGGCTCAAAACAAACCAAAAATGTGCTGACCGCAGTATATGTGCAGTTTTTGAGAATTTGGTCTCAACCGTCCAATATGTACGGTTGCAACCGCACACACAGCACGGTTGACATTCATGCTTCTCGCGTGAGGCGCCACGTGGCCACCAGGCTGTTAGGCCGTTGAGCCACATCGACAGCAATCATGGTGAGCGTAACTAAATTGAACCGCCCTGTATGTACGGTTTGGTTGAATTTGTATAGAAACCGTGTTCTAGTGACGGTTCTGTTGAAACCGCACTGTGTATACGGTTTTGGCTTTTTCGGGGATTTGCGAAATGGCTCGATCTCTGAGCCTTATTTACGCATATTACCTCTCTCTCAGGGACTTGAACTCCCTATTTCACCCTCCGAAACTTCTAGTATTACAACAATTCAAGGCATTTGCTTGAATTGGAATAATCTAGAAGGATTTTTTGGCCTACCCTTGGGACTCTTCTACCCTTGGCTTTGCCTATAAATAGAGGGGTCCTCCTCTTGCAAATGGCTGATAATTTGAAGCTTGGAAGCTCTGCAAGAAGAAGGGGAAACTCTGCTGGATTGCTGCCTCAAGTGCTCAAGTCATCAAAGGTAAAACTCCATTTGGTTTTATTGCCTCCTCTTTACATTTCCAACTCCCAACTTCTACCTTTCTGTAGTGTAAGGCTTTGGGTGTTGTTTTGTAGCCCCAAACCTCTTCCAAAGTACCTGTGAATCCTCTCTAACCGTAAAACGTGAAGAGAGAGCCTTGGGAAAAGGAAGATGGGATGGATCCTTTAGGATTAGAACCTACATGTGATGAAGAGCATGTTTAATGGTTATTTTGAACCTATGGTTGCTTTTCTGATTTGATCATGTTTTAGATTTGGAGAAGAGATGTGATCCATGCTATCTATAGCAATGGATTTTAAATTTCTCCTAGATATGTGTTTTTACCAATATCACACACTTTTTCACTGTTTTGCATCAAATAGGCGAGATCTTGGATTCTCCACGCTCAATATGGAAAATCTGAGATCTTTGGCCTTAGAATGAATTTCTAGGACTTCATGAGTTGTTTTTCATGATTTCAAGTTATTTTGGTCAAATCCACTTGCACACATGCACTGGTTTCATACTTTTACTCAAGGTTTTTCAAAACAGGGCAGCATCTGTGGCCTGTCTTAGAATACTCATAACCTCATCCTCCGGATGAATTTTTGAATGATTCCAAAGACATGTGATAGATGAGCATGTCTAGTTTATATCTGGAAAATTTCGTCTACTTTTATGGAGCCATTTTTCAACACCATCTATTCAAAGTCAGTAAGTCAGTTCAGCCCAGATTGCTGAACTTGCCGCTTTGATGGTACACCTTTTGCTCAATTTTAATCCGTTTTGTGTGATTCTAATTCCTGAGTTTTCCTTGAGAAATCTATTTTCATTTCCAATTGGTTTCAGCAGATTTTGATCTGTTTTGTGCCTTGGGTGCTCAATTGACTCAGAGATGCTCGCTGGCATAGTCCAGAGTTAATCTGTGGTCTTCTAGGCCTATTCAAGAGAGCACACAAGTCACATCCGGATATAGTTTGGTATGAGGTGTTTTTCTTTGGAAAGATGGCACCACATACTTCCTCCTTACCAATTTTCATGGATTTTTATTAAGCCAAACTCTATGAATAGGATTTCGAAAATGCCTACTTAACACTTTTTCCAAGTTATAACAGCAGATTTCAGATGTGGATTTCTCTCTCGTTTTAAATCGGATTGAGCTGAAGTTTTTACTGTATACTCTATTATATACCAGTTTTCAAATGGCTTTGGTTTCATTTGATTTGGATTTAAATTGAGTGAGTTATGGTTAATCGAAGCTTTCAAGTTCTCATAATCTGATTTTTCCAGATTTGCCTTGAATTGGTTTTGCTTCAATTTTTACCTTGATTTTTATTCACTCATGAAGTTCCAAGAGGTGATATATCCATGGAGAGAGTTCATATTTATTGGACTACTCATGTGGAATAATCACTTACATTTTGCTTACTTTTAAGCATCCTTTGTCTTTTTTTTTTTTATTAGCAAACAATCTTTAGCATAAGCAAGCATGTGGCAACCGTCTTAGACGGACGAGTGGGGGTGCCTAACACCTTCCCCCGCTCATAAATAATTCCCCTTACCTGATCTCTGGAGTTTTCCTTATATTAGAGCTACTTTGGCTCTATTTGGCTTTTATGAACCCTTTGGTGTCCATTCACACCTTAACTTGGATGGTGGCGACTCTATATCTTTTTTATCCCTGCGTGACGATATCGGAAGTCATCCTAGGTGACATTTCCATGTCTCACAACTGGCGACTCTGCTGGGGACCTCTAGTGGAATTGAACCATGTTTTGATTGCTTATGCATGATTTGATTGATCTTCGTGAATTGTTTGCTATTTGCCTTTTTGTGATAAGCATGTTTGATCTGAGTGTTTCTGTTTTAGAATACATGAGGCCCATGAAAATAAGACATGTGATGTGTGTATGCTTTGGTTATGCTCAAAACCATGTTAGTGGACCTAGATAGTCTTACCATGCTAGGTTGCCATTTTTTATGATAACCATGCTTTGATTAGAGCTTTAAGGTGATGAGCATGAGATCAGAATTTTTGAGAGATGTTTATTTTGTATCAAGCATGTTCACCATGATTTATTTGTTTTTGTACAACATGATAACATGCTTGCATGATGCTTGTGTGAATACATGTTTAGTATGAGCATGCTAGGTTTTTTAATTGCCTTGTTTTACTCATGATTGTTTGCTTCAAAATGATCTCTATATCATGCCTTGGTGATTTTGGATTGTGCTTGCATGGCTACGAAAAAAGAGTGGCAAGGTGGGGACGTTGTGTTGAATGTGACCCATTGTTTTCAAATGCACTTGAGCACCTTTTTATTTTCTTACACAGCCTACCTTTAACCTATAGGAAGTTGAACAATGAATGTGTGTAGCTTGGCGCACCGAGGTCGTTACTTCGGAAAGCGAAAGTGAAAACATTCACCTTAGAAGCTTTGAGCCAATGATGTGATGACATGATGGATCTAGAATTCTGGTCATACACTAGGCTTGAGCTCTAAGTTGCCAATAAGCCAAAACCCAAAACCCCTATGTGAAGGTGGAGAAACACCCTTTTGGCCAAAATAAACCAAATGCGATGGGGAAAGGGTTTGTAATTGAGGGAAGGCCGTCTTGCATGGCTTAGGTGGTCCAAGGCATGATATGGACACCATTTTGAAGGTAAACATGAGGTAACAAGGTATTTTCAGTTTATTCCTTATGATGGCCTCTATACTTTGTAAGTATCAAGCTCATGGTGTCCATTTGTTTGGGATTTTGTTTTCCCAGAAAATTGCTCCTAGCCTAGGATTGGTGTAGCCCTTAGAGAGAGTTTTTACTCTTCTTAGGTGTCATTCTACCCAAATGCCCATAGGAGGCACCCAAAAGTCCCCAAATTCCATGCATTAGGTGTCCATTTTAGGAGGGAGCCTAGGCCCTCCTTTGTATGAATATGGCTAATCCTATTTCTTGTAGGGAATTTATGTGTGAAGGCCACCCAGGAGCTGCTGGTGCAAAGGACCTTTTCTTCTTCTTTTTATTTAGATTCTCAAGCCCAAGGAGGCCAAAATTGTAATTTTATTTTGATTCATGCCCTTGAAGGCCAATTTGTATTGTAACATATTTCTTTTATTGTAATAGATCTGTTTGTGCATATTTGTAGTCTCCCCATACAACCTCATGAAATCCATGGTTTAAGTGGGCTTTTAATGTCATTTGAGGTGTCAAATGCCCAATTTAGGGCAGTTTGGAAGCCACCCAATGGTGAACAGTGTGTTTGGGCATTTAACCAAGCTAATAAAACCAATTGGAAAAAGAAACAAATCGAAAATCTCATTTTTGCCTTATAACCGTCCTGAGTATACGGTTGCCTGCATTTTCGCTGCAACCGCGTCTATCATACGGTTTGGACTAAACTGTCCTGAATGTACGGTTTTAAGCCGAAATCCTATTCCAGCTTTGCTAATTAAACATTTTTGGGTCTTTTCATCCCTAAGTCATATAAGCAAGTCGGCAGGTGTGCTAAATAGGATAAATGGCATATAAACCATTCCAAATCCACCCAAAGCAAGATATTAAGGTCATTTTTAACATATTCACCTAAATTGAACAAATCAACTCAACTAAAAGGTGGAAATGATAAAATAAAAGTTGGCCCAAACCAAAAATCAGGTCAAGCACCAAATTTTGGGGTTTAAGCTCATGTTAGGCTCTTTACCCAGTTTGAACACTTAACCCATCTTAAGTGAAGTAAATGATTAAAAGAGAATTGGTTCAAATAACCAACCTAATCATACTTCAATCTCAAGAATTGAACTTAGAAATCACAATAAGTTTCCAAAACATGTTAAGCTTAGAGTATAATACAATTCATGAAAGGAAGCTCAACTCTTTTAAAATGGGGCAAATCCCAATCAAAAAAATTAATCTCTAATAAGAAATCTTTAATCATAAAGTATTCAAACTTTTAAGATTTCTTCCAAAGAGCAATTGGGTCACTTGGAAACCTTTGAATTCCAAGCAAATAATCATTTAAAAATCAAGTGAAAGGAAAATTTTAAATAAATCATCTCCTTGAAAGCAATTTGAGTCTCTTTTTAACTCAAAAACACCTAAGGGGAAATCAAAAATATTTTAGGCATCTGAAAGCCTTGGAATTTCAGAAAATCAACTCATAGGACACCTGGAAGCCTGAAATTCAAGATTTTTTTTCAAAATCCTCATAGGCCTTCTAAAGCCTGAATTTAGAAACTCATAGGACACCTGGAAGCCTGAAATTCCAGATTTTTTCAAAATCCTTATAGGCCTTCTAAAGCCTGAATTTAGAAACTCATAGGACACCTAGAAGCCTGAAATTCCAGATTTTTTCAAAATCCTCATAGGCCTTCTAAAGCCTGAATTTAGAAATTCATAGGCCCCTGAAAGCTTGCATAATTTCAGGAGGTTGTGGAAGCCTCGATTCCAACTTTGGTCGGTCTTTTTCGTACCAACCAACTCATAGGCCCTTGAAAGCCTGCGTAATTTCAAGAGGCTGTGGAAGCCTTAATTCCAAAGCATAAGCCCTTGGAAGCTTGCGTAATTCCAAGTTGTGATTTGTCTAAAGGACTTTTACCTTAGGCATCTCATTTTTGTGGGACGTTGGAAGCCCTAGAATATTCCAGCATTGGTGGGTCTTTTTCATACCAACCAATTCATAAGCCCTTGGAAGCTTGCGTAATTCCAAGTTGTGATTTGTCTAAGGGCTTTTACCTTAGGCATCTCATTTTTGTGGCATGTTGGAAGCCCTAGAATATTCCAACAAATCCTTTGGATGGTCTTTTTCATACCAACCAATTCATAGGCCTCTAGAAGCCTGAGTAATTCTAGAAACCTTTTGCTTGGGCCGTCTAAAAGCCTCTGAATTTTAGACACAACCTTTTTGGGCCGTCTATAAGCCTTTAAATCATAGACACATATCTTGGGCCGTCTAAAAGCCTCCAAATTTTAGACACCACCTTTTTGGGCCGTTTGAAAGCCTCTAAATTTCAAACATCAAACCTTTTTGGGCCGTCTATAAGCCTCTAAATTATAGACACTTTCTTTCGAGCAGTCTATAAGTCTCTGAATTATAGACACATATCTTGGGCCGTCTAAAAGCCTCCGAATTTTAGACACCGTTGTAGACACCTGATTTTTGCACCCCTAAAATGGCAAAAAATGAAAAGTCAAACTAAAAGTCAAACCCTGAGGGGGTCAAAAATTGACCTTTTTGATTCAAGTAAATTTGGCCATCAAACTTCATATCATTGGAAAAAGCAGTTCGACACGATTCCAACGCAACTGAATTTGCTGGAATCGGAGTCCAGATGGAAAAGATATGAGCTGGTCAAACTTTTGGGGAGCGAAAAGTTGACTTTTTGCTCGACCCCAATTCGACTGCCAAACTTGATCCCAATGGATAGGTGGTTCCGAGCTGATTCCAACGACACTAAGTTTGTTGAAATCGGACACCGGACGAAGAAGTTATGAGCAGTTGAAGTTTCAGAAAAACTGCCCATGTGGCAAAAAAGGCAGCAAAAATGGAACAAACCAATAAAATAAATAAGATAAATGTGTTCAATAATATTTTAATAAAGAGAATCTCGTTTTCTAATAAAATAATCGGAAAAATCGGATAAAAATCCTGCAATAAGCCAAATTGAATAAAGGTTTGAAATCCACACATTTTTAAAACGTGCGGGACCGTATTTATATTACGGGCAGGGCATGCCCGTATTTTAAATACGGGCACGCTTCTAGAAGGAAGACACGCGTCGCCGTACGGCGGAACACGCGTCCCGTACGGCCGAATCTGCGATAATTGCAAATATTCGTTTTTCGCCCGTATTTGAATTACGGGCAAGGCACACCCGTACTTGAAGTACGGGCAAGGCACGCCCGTAGATCAAATACGGGCACGGGATTTTTGCCTATAAATAGAGAGGCCACCCCCCTTCATTTGGACAAGCCTCTTTCCCTGGCCATGACCCTCTCCCTCTTGGAGCTCCCCACGACCAAATGCTGTTCAACCTCCACCACTCCTAACCTAAACCTCTTTTATACCCAAACTACCCCTATGCTTTAAGATCACCCAATACCATGTCCAAATCCATTTCAATTTGGCCTTGAACCCATCCACCTTAACCAAATTCTTTCCCTTCCATCCCAGCAAATCTTGGAGGACGCGGAAGCGCTGCCGGGATCATCTAAGAACCACTACATCATCAAAGAGGAATAGCATTGTGGTAACTCTTCTTAATTTTCATATATATACATGATTATCTTATTTGAATAATTCTTCAAATTCTTGTTGCTTTACTACTAATCCTTCTTGCTTTGTTTTTGTCAAAGTACACTAATACAAATGAAAGCTTCCTTATGGGAAAGAAGGAGAATAGGCAAGTGAAACAAGCCTAAGAAGAAAGGCATGAAAACATTTGATTTCACTTGCCTATACAAGAGGAATAAATCCTTTCTAACCTATTATCTTCATCTGATCTTCATTCTTAATGGAAAGTAATTGAAAAATGAACTAGTTAAAGAAAGAAGAAATGGACTTTATAACATTGTGGTATTGAAGACCCAAAGAACATGAGAAGAAAGAAGGCCTTTTAGGCCAAGTGAAGCCAATGAAGCATCCGAAGGAACTGGAGAAACCAACTGGAGTCACCAGAACATCTGAGAAAGCCGCCGGAGTGATCCCAAGCAGAATCGGCAGCAAACAAGCAAACTGGGTCGTGTCCGTAAACTCAGGCCGGTCCAGTCTGGACTGTAGCTAATTCACGGACAAAGGCGACCGGAATTCATTTACGGGCAGGCTGGACCGTATGGAAAATACGGGCGATTGTAATGTAACTCAAAAAATGTGATTTCTCGGCCTGGTTGGACCAATTCCGGTCTAAACCGGCCTGAACCACTCCCCTTAACCATTTTGGGCTTTCTTAAGCCCATTTGTGACTTTGGGCCTATACGGGCCCACCAAGATTCCCTTGGGCTCACTTGAGGGCCCATATTTAGACCGGCCCATACCAGGCCCGTTTTCAATAAAACGGGCCCAGGCCACTAGACTTTGGCTAATGGGCCCATTCCAAGCCCACTAAGCCCAAACTAAAATTGTAAATATATAAAACTTAATAAAATAACCAAATGGGTTACCCAATAACCCAACTGGGCCTAAGGCCCAACCGTGGCAACCCACGGGTCTTCCAACGGGACCCGGGTCCGACCCACTTCCTCTAGATAGATAAAAAGATAAAATCAAATAAAAAGGGACCCACACCTTCAGAGGGCCCCGCCAGACCGAACAAAGCAGCATGCTGGTCTAGGAAGGGTGAAATTGACTCAGAAACCAGGGAGACCCGAGGGACCCGTCAAACCGACGGGGCGGACCGGGGTGTCTTTAGGACTTCCCCGGATCGTAACCGAGGACTTAGCTAGATCTCTAAAAAGCCGCAGACCAGACTTAGACCCGATTAGGGCAAAACCGTGTCTGCCTGCACTCTCAGGCAGTGGCGACTCTGAAAATCCCGAGGTACGTGCCAAAGGCTCGCCCGGTGTGCGATCTAGGCCAGGTTTAGGTGCGCACAGCTTGGCGACTCTGCTGGGGACTCCCTCAACCCAGTCGGACCCTGGTTATCAAATGAGTCAACTTAGGAGGATATAAGCTAATTTAGGAAGTACTTCTTGTCCAACCTTAGTAAAGTATGAAACTCATGTAATTACATGATATTGGGGGATCCTGTCAAACGGACATGATAATCGCCTAAGGCAAGTGGTTTTTAACGGGGACCAATGTGACCCGCCCACTTACCTGGGGATCCACCCAGATCTTGTATTACATGCTGTTCTGCACTTTTACTATAAATGTGACATTAAGGAACCCTTTGTTGGCCCTTATCCGAGAATCACCTGATTAGACACAACACTTGACTCACTGCACACATGAACACTTCACTACACCGTGAATGAATATTTAATTGCGTGGGGTGACATGCACGAGGGAGTCTGCATGGGTGATCCGAACAGAATGATCTCTGGATAACTGTGAATGCTCTTCTTAACCAAAACCTAGATCTCTCTAGCAGCCACCCTTCTTCAATCGAGAAACTTACTTTTGGGATGGTATTAGCCCTACGCTCCCGTGGCTTGCCGGGGAAAGCAGGGTAAACCCATCTCCCCAGGTTTCTAGATTCTTCAAGCGCCATTGGTTTCTTGCCATGGTACGCGAAGGGTCTAGTACTTGGCTCAGACCCTTGAAGGCAGGCGCCTTGGGCTGGGTATCCTTCCCCACCTATTACTTCTGATAAACCCTGATGAGAGCATGAACATGAATGAACAAATAAGGGTAAAATTAATCTAGGGCATTAACCCCCACCTTTGTCGGTCTTAACCCTAATTTAAGGAAATTAACCTGATTCGATCCGTGCATTCAAGTCGGTCTGGGTTCAGTCGAAAGCCGGCCAGATCAGACAGAAATGGGTCAGAACAGGGGCAGAAAAACCCTAGAGATAGGATTTCAGCCCACCTGTTGAGTAGCAAATTTGTACCCTCCTTTTGGGTTCCCAACAACCCTAAAGGTGATTCTCTTTTCAGATTTATTTTTGTAAATTTCGCCCTCGAAGGCAAGTTGTAAATATTGTTTTCAGTCCGACATTAAGGGCAGATGAAAAAGCAGATGAAAGAACAGATGAAAGAGCAGATGAAAGAACAGATGAAAGAAAAGGCCGGCTAAGACCTGAACATTTAAAGGACATAACCCTTAAAACCCATAACTTGAGTGCTGGAATTTGATTTCTGTGATTGATAATTGCATAAATTGCTTAGGCATTGATTTAATTTTTGCATATCTTGTTGCATGCCTTAGACTAATTTAGAGTTTTTGGTGGAAAACCCTAAATTGACTTGGAATTTCAATCGGATAGTCGGCATGGCATCTTCATCCTCGACTGAGAGAGTTCGCTTCCCCAGGATAGAGAAGTGTGCCTTTGATACCCCTTGGACCCGTTCTTGGACAAGGCAATTGCAAGGAGATGAGCAAATTCAGTGGGAACAAAAATACCATATGGGACAAACTCTGTCCCTGTTAAATGTGCCCATTAATTGGGACATGATTCAGGCGACCCTACCTTTCTGGGATCCCCAACTTTCTCTCTTTAGGTTTGCAACTAATGAGTTGACCCCTACAATTGAGGAATTCGAACTATTCCTCCGATTTCGTGACCATGGAGAACCAGCTAGGCCAAGTCTCAAAGATAGCTACAAGAATGAAGCTTGTACTTTCTTTGGCCTACCCAGAGGAGAATTCCAGACTTTAGGAGGTGACCAAGCATTCACGCGGGTCTCTAAGACCTTCCTTGCTGAAAAGATAAGGGACAAAAAGCAAGAAAGACCCCGTGTTTGGTGGGACACTTTCACCCTCGTGGTTCTGTCACAACTCTTCTTTCCTACTGGGGGAGACACCATTAATTTGGCCCTCATGGAAATTGTAGACCAACTCCAAGTAAAATTCCGAATTGCACCATTGATCCTTGCTCAGCTATATCATGCCTTGACCATGACCAAAAACGGAACTAGGAGGTTTCAGGGGTGCGCTCCTCTCCTACACATTTGGCTTCAAGATCACCTGATGGTTGCTGAACCTATCAGCCCACGTTATGGGTACGTTCGTGACAATGTCACATTGATGGCCCGAAGAGAGATTAGACCAGACTTACCCTCCAGAGAGGACTGGTTTGACCACTTTCTCCAACTAAAAGGAGAAACGGACATAAGATGGGGAGGCACATTTGACCAAACATATACCCCCGTCATAGCTTTCAGGAAAAGACATTGCCTAGCCTTGATAGGCTTAACCCATGCCATGCCATACTATCCGGTTCGAATTTTGAGACAGTTTGGGAAGTCTCAGGGAATACCGATCAAGGATGAGGCGGAAGGATTAACTGGCCCACTTACATGGGAATTGAAGAAAAAATTGGTGAAGGAATGGCAACACGTGCACATACTCCAAGAGGACATTTTCACTGCATCCGATGTTCGTAATTACGAACAGTGGATTGCTCGAGAAACTGGCCTAGACAGCCCACCTCCTCTCCATATCGTCACCTCTGACGATATCCCAGTTCCGCCCCCTGACACATACAGGGATAGGGTGGCCGAACTGCGGGAATCTCATTCTCGGATCCACCGTGCATACGTGGATTCCGAGCGTAAAAACAAGCAGGCCAATGAGGCCCTTCAACAGCAGCTTGACACCATGCGCAGACGCGCAAAAGAGGACCGACGTCTGCGGAATAAACTTCTGCGTGCCTTGAAAAGGCGAGACGTGTCCTCTCATTTTGATGATGACCAACCTAGCTAGACTCTGGGTTTGTTTGTTTTGTTTAATTTTGAAATTACTTGTTCTGAATTTTGGTGTTGTACTTCTTTTTCCAAAAAAAAAGTTTGTGCTAGATTTAATAAAGTCAATCAAGACATCCTCCCAATTCCTTTTTCAAGCAATCTGGCCCCAGAACTCTGAGGCGATCTAAGTAAAGAACTCGCCAAATCCTTTAACCCAAGGGTTCTGAATAAAGAACACCCAATTCTTACCAACTTCCCCATATTCAGAAATGATCAATTCCAAATTTAAGTTTTAAATCTTTAAGAGTTCTGAATAAAGAACACCCAATTCAAAATTTTCAGGCGATCTAAGTAAAGAACTCGCCAAATTGTTTAAATCTTTAAAAGCAAAGGGGTTCTGAATAAAGAACACCCAATTCCTACCTAATTTTCAAATCTTCAGAAATTAACAATTTCAAATTTAAGCAAAGGGTTCTGAATAATGAACACCCAATTCAAAATTTTGAGGCAATCTGAGTAAAGAACTCGCCAAATTGTTTAAATCTTTAAAAGCAAAGGGTTCTAAATAAAGAACACCCCATTTTCTTTACCAACTGAGAAACTTTCAGGCAATCTAAATAAAGAACTTGCCAAAGGAATTTTTAAACCCATAGGGATTCTGAGTAAAGAACACCCCATCCCTATCAACTCTCAAGCTTTCAAGTTTCAAGTTTAAGTCTCAAAACCCCAAGGTTCTGAATAAAGAACACCCAATCCCTTGAGCTCAGATCACACCCGTCTGATTTAAAAGATCACACGGTCAGCCTATGGGGCACTGATGCCACTGGTGATTAAACCAGAAAGTTGGCAGAGGATCGTCCTGGCATAGCATACCCCGTTGTGTGGCACCAAGGTCAAGCAACTAAGCTAACGACTAAGGTACGCTCGGGTATCCCTAGCCGAACTCTTAGGGCACTAATGCCACTGGTGATTAAACCAGAAAGTTGGCAGAGGATCGTCCTGGCATAGCATACCCCGTTGTGTGGCACCAAGGTCAAGCAACTAAGCTAACGACTAAGGTACGCTCGGGTATCCCTAGCCGAACTCTTAGGGCACTAAAGCCACTGGTGTTTAAACCAGAAAATTGGCAGAGGATCGTCCTGGCATAGCATACCCCGTTGTGTGGCACCAAGGTCAAGCAACTAAGCTAACGACTAAGGTACGCTCGGGTATCCCTAGCCGAACTCTTAGGGCACTGAAGCCACTGGTGTTTAAACCAGAAAATTGGCAGAGGATCGTCCTGGTATAGCCTTCCCCGTTGTGAGGCGTCAAAGTCAATGGTGATTAAACCAACGACTAGCTAAGACACGCCCGGGAACTACTAGCCGAAGTTAGGTGCTAAAACCATCAGAGATTAAACTGAAAATTGGTTAAGGTACACCTGGATGTTGCTGTTTAGCTCATCCCCTGCGGAGACTTAACATGGTCCAACCTCGTGATACTGAGTTCAAACCAACCTCTTAAACCGGGTTCTCTTCCCCAACCACTTGGTTAAAACAGACCAATCTAAATAGGGTTCTCTCTCCCAACCATTTGGTTAAAAGAGATCAGCTTAGGGTTCTCTTTCCCAACCGTTTGGCTAAAACAGACCAGTCTAAACCGGGTTCTCTTTCCTAACCATTTGGTTAAAACAGATCAGTTCCAGGTTCTCTTTCCCAGCTGTTTGGCTAAAACAGACCAGTCTAAACCGGGTTCTCTCTCTCAACCAGTTGGTTAAAATAGATCAAGTTCTAGATTCCCAATCATTCTCAAAATAACTCAAATAAATCAATCCTTAAATTCATTTGGGTTCTCTTTCCCAACTATCTTAAGATAGTTAAAATAGATCTGTAATCATTAAATTGATAATTTGACTGCATAAATCATGTAAAAATTGCACTAATTAATTGTTGTTTCAAGCAGGTACCAAAATTGCTTTCCGAAGCCCGTACCTGTTAAGATCCAGGAAGAGACTTGAAATGGAACAATCAAGGGAACAGACACCGTCAGGACAGGACCAGGCAGAGTCCAGCCAGGCACAGACAGTGACTGATCTGCAACAGAGGATAGACAGTATGGGGACTATTATTCAAGAGCTAATGGCAGAATTGAGAGAACTCAGGATGGCTCCCCCTGCTGCACCAGTGACTCTGCAGCAACCAATTGTTCCACCACAGATGGATGCTCCACCACCATACCCTGCATACCCAGCTCCGTTGGTACCACCTCCACCTCCTCAAGCTGTCCCTCTTCCACAGATTATTGCACCTGCCCAACTGGGGCAAGAAGAGGAAGATTGGTATAGAACACAGCAGGCCCAGTTTGATGAAAAGATGGCAGCCACTAAGTCAGAGGTAGATGCTTTGCGTGAAGAACTGAAAAGCCTACGACCCAGTGCGGTCCCCATGGAGGCTACTTTAGACAGCCTCTGCTTCTTCTCCAATGTTCAACTTCCACCGAAATTCAAATGCCCTGACTTGCATCAGTTTGATGGCACCGGGTGCCCGTTAAACCACCTAAGGTCATACTCTGGAGATATGTGTCAATATGCCAAGGATGAAAAAATTATGATACAGTTCTTTCAGAGGTCGCTGACAGGAGCAGCATATACTTGGTTTTTGAGTCTGGACAAAACCAAGATTAAGACCTGGAATGATTTGGCTGCAGCATTCATTCAACAGTACCGTTTGAATAGCCAGATTGTACAGACCAGGGCAGAGCTGCAGAGGCTGACAAAGAAGAATCAGGAATCTGTACGGGAATATGCCAAACGGTGGAAAGAATTGGCAACCCTAGTCCAACCTCCACTACTTGAACAGGAGATGACCTCCTTGTTCATTGCCTCCCTGGGACAGCCATTCTTCTCTTTGCTACTGGGGCAGAGTACATCCAACTTTAATGATCTGATTCTGACAGCAGATAGGATTGAAGATGCTGTAAGGGCTGGCAAGATAGATGGCAGTGGCCAAGGCCCTACACAGAGAAGGGTTGCGACAGGACAGAGTAACAGAAATCAGGGGCAAGAGCCCAGGAGGCAGGAAACTCAGGCTGTTAATTATGTACAACCAACACAGCCTTACCATATCTCTCAAAGGAACGAAAGTCAGGGGCAACCTCTGAGAAGAACTAGAGAAGAGGCGGAGGCAAGGATGAAGAGGGTATTTACCCCACTGCCTTATGCACCTGCAGAATTATTGGCTACACTGCTGAAGAAGGGGTACCTTCAAATCAAGCCTCCTAACCCCAGAATGATTAACTCACGAAGTTATAATACAGCAGAAAGATGCGAATATCATTCTGGAGCTCCCGGGCATTCAACGAATCGATGCTGGGACTTGAGGCATGACATACAGGATCTGATAGACAGTAAGAAGATCTCTGTAGATCCCCCAGCACCAGCAGCACCTACTCCCCCTACTGGCACAACCACTAACCCCCTCCCAGACCATAATAAGGCTTCTGGCAGCGGAACAGTAAATCAGGTCATCAGTGACCGGGGAAATGAAGTACAGTTTGACCCCTCTTTGTTGATTGGGCGACCGGGGCAAGTTGTCAGGATTCATCTCCAAGAAGGGACAGCTTATCAACAGATACATGTCATTAATGAAGAGGAGAATGAAGAAACATTCTTGGGGTTCCCTCTGGTGCATTTCAACTTTCCCGAACCAGAGCCTTTCTATCCTCCACCTGTCCCAAACTCACCCCCACTAAACATCTTCGACATGATGAACCCATTCAATGAACCCGTGGACTTCCTACTAGAACCACCCACCCTTAACTTACACCAACTTCACCTTGACCCAACCTACTCCGCTGTGCCACCACCTTACCAATTCCTACCTATGTACCATGATTCCACCATCACTTCCACTGAAAGAGAAGTCGATCGGATCACCCGTTCCGATCGATATATCAACCCTAACCCTCCACCTGCACCAGAGGGAGAGACTAGTGAGGAAAGAACAAGGAAAGAAAAAGGGAAAGATGTGGCTGTTGAATTGCCACAGACCCACAAGAAGAAAGGGAAGGCCCCAGAAGAAGAGATTGAAAAACTCCACTATAGTGCCTTCACTCCAGAGTATGATCTAGTGCAGCAGTTGAATAAGACACCAGCCCAGATATCCATTATGCGTCTCTTGTTGGATTCAGACAAACATAAAGACGTACTCATGAAAATACTGGGCGATACTCATGTGCCTGACGACATCAGCCCTGAGCAGCTAGAGACAGTAATGTCTATAATTGCTACGCCAGAAGCAATATCCTTCTCCTCAGCAGACTTGCCCCCTGAAGGTCATAATCACACAGAACCTCTGTTTATCACAGTAAGGTGCTCCGACTTGATGGTGAGACGAGTCATGATTGATAACGGGTCAGCTCTGAACATCTGCCCAGTCAGGACCTTCCACAGTCTGCAGCTGAACGCTGATTTGATCAAACCTAGCTCCAACAATGTCCGCGGGTTTGACAATGCCAAGAAAGATTCCCTTGGGGAAGTCACTCTGGAAATTACAATTGCTGAAAGGGCTTTCTTCATCACCTTTGAGTTGATGGATATCAATGCCTCCTTTAATCTGCTGATAGGAAGACCTTGGTTACACCAAGCAGGGGCAGTCCCGTCCACCTTACATCGGATGATCCGATTTATTTCGGGAAATCAATTGATCACGGTGCATGCAGAAAATCACAGAGAATTTGAACAAGGAGGGGTACCTGTAATAGATTATGAGCTGCCTACTTCCCTGAACTTCCAAGCCATTGAAATGGTGCAGATAAACAGCATTCCTACTCCTCTGCAATCAGACTTGTCCCGCAGAAGGAAAAGGAAGAGCATGTTCGGTGCCGCTGAATGCGCCGACTGGGGCCTCCGAGTAGGAGAAGGTTTAGGCAAATACAAGCAAGGCATCAAGTCTGCAATCCAGCCATGTGACAAGTCTGTGGGCTTTGGATTGGGGTTTGTTCCTGAACCCAAAGACTATGCCAGGCTATTTGGCAGGAAAGCTGAACGAAAGAAGGCACGAGCAGAAGGAAGGGACCCAAATTGGCCCATCTATGTACAGGGCCAATTATATCATCACTTTGCTAATATGGAGAGAGAAGCTGCACAAGCCATTCAGAACATAGTCCCCCAGGGATGGGGCGATGAGTTCAATGATCCAGTTGAGCAAGCGGAAGCTAATTATCTGCAAAAGTTATGGGATGAACCTCCCTTGCCTCAGGAGACAGTTACAGAAGAGAACTCAGAAGCTCTCAGTGGGATGATGGAAGAACTGTCTGCTTTGTTCTCTTGGCAATCAGTTGACACTGAAAAACCAGCTATCCCAGAAGAAGCATTCGCCTACCCACCAGATAATATCGAGGCGCCGCCAACTGAGGATGAAGAAGAAGAACCGGCTCAGTACATCTACATGATGGAAAGCCAGGATAGTTCAGGAGAACCCACTCCAAGGCAAAGGTCTCCCCCACCTTCCATTTGAATTGTACACCCAAGTACCAGGGATGGTCTGGGTCAGATGTTCCAGAATATGCCCCAAGTACTGGGACTGCCCACTGAGCTGGCTTACCATGAAACTTATGGTAACTGGGCCCCTGACGAACATTCTTCCAGCAAGAGGGACGAATCATCTGGAAAATCTGTAACCAAGACACTGCCTAAGGTGGAACCACCCCACGAAGTCACTATTCTGGTACCAGGGACTGTCATCCGCCGCGGGGTATGGATCAGTGTATCATCAGAGGATTCGAGTCAGAATCAGCCAAAGAAGGGCGCAGCTAATGACCCCATCTGCATCTCCTCTGACAGCAGCATCAGCATGATACAGACAGGGAAGGTGAATGCGGTGACCGCCGTAATCAAAGACAAGCACGCATTGCAGAACTGGAGTTCGGCGCCACTTGCCACTCGCAAAGCCGAACTACCACAGGGAGTTTCTTCCACTTCTGAAATTCCTCCTGTAGATATTGCTGCACTTTTTAATAAATGCGTGAAGTCTTCTGATTATTTTTCTGCTTCTGTGAATAATTCTGCAAGTAAGCAAACTCAAAATCGCAACCTTAATATCAATCTCGTCGCACACCCGAAAAATTCGGAGCACGAGATAGATAATCAGGCTGCCAAAATCAAACAAAAACAAAAAGGTCAAAAAGAACAAAAAGAAATCCAAAGTGTCAAGCAGGAATCAAATAACGACACTTACTCATCACAACCCAATGATTCAGAAATTATCCCCAGTGATCCTTGTGAACTTGAGGATAATAATGAATCTTGGGAGACCCCACCTGAAATCCAATTTGCCTTGGACAGACATGAAAAAGGTCTCCAGGCTAATATTGAGGAAACTGAACCTATCAACATAGGTGACACAGCACAACCAAGGATTCTCCAAGTTGGTAAAAAGCTGACATTATTACAGAAAACACAGATAACTGATTTTCTAAAAACCTACACTGATGTGTTTGCATGGTCATATGAGGATATGCCTGGATTAGACACGGATTTAGTTGTGCACCGGTTACCTATAAAGTCTGAGGCCACACCAGTGAAGCAAAAACTCAGACGCATGAAACCAGAATGGGCCCTGAAAATCAAGGAGGAAGTTGCCAAGCAGTTAAAAGCTGGGTTCTTGAAAGTTACAGATTACCCAAAGTGGTTAGCAAACATTGTGCCAGTCCCCAAGAAGGATGGAAGGGTCAGAATGTGTGTTGATTACAGGGATCTGAACAAGGCAAGCCCGAAAGATGACTTCCCATTGCCTCACATTGATATACTGGTTGATAATACTGCAACTCATTCCATGTTCTCCTTCATGGATGGATTCTCCGGATACAATCAGATAAGGATGGCACCTGAAGACATGAAGAAGACTTCATTTATTACACACTGGGGCACGTACTGTTACAAGGTGATGCCCTTTGGTTTGAAGAATGCAGGTGCTACATACCAAAGAGCGATGACTTTGCTCTTCCATGATCTGATGCATAAAGAAATGGAAGTATATGTGGATGACATGATTGCAAAGTCAAAAGAAGAGGAAAATCATTTGGTGAACCTTGGAAGAGTGTTTGACAGGCTCAGGGAATGCAAGCTCCGATTGAACCCTAATAAATGTGTATTCGGCGTTACCTCAGGGAAGTTACTCGGATTCATCGTTGGGAAACAAGGAATTGAGGTTGATCCTGTCAAAGTGAAGGCAATTTTGGAGATGTCTCCCCCGTCCACAGAAAAAGAAGTGAGAGGTTTCCTCGGCAGATTACAGTACATCAGTCGGTTCATAGCACAGATGACTCCCGTGTGCGAGCCAATATTCAAATTGCTAAAGAAGGATAACCCAGTGGTCTGGAATGAAGATTGCCAAGAAGCATTTGACAAAATCAAGGCCTATTTGATGAGTCCACCAACTTTGGTTCCCCCTGTACCCGGACGACCTCTGATCATGTACTTATCAGTCACAGAAACGGCAGCCGGATGTGTCCTAGGGCAGCATGATGATACAGGAAAAAAGGAACAAGCAATTTATTATCTGAGCAAGAAGTTTACCAATTATGAAGTAAGATACACATTGCTTGAGAAGACCTGTGGTGCATTGGTGTGGGCGGCTCAGAAGCTCCGGCATTATCTGCTCAGTCATACTGTCTTTTTGATCTCAAATACAGATCCCTTAAAGTACATTTTTGAAAAGCCTATCTCCACTGGAAGGATAGCCAAGTGGCAGGTTATCTTATCTCAGTATGATATTGTCTACACCACGAGAAAGGCAATAAAGGGACAGGCAGTGGCAGATCACTTGGCAGAACACCCTGTGCCTGACTATCAACCACTTCTCACCGGGTTGCCGGATGATGAAATTATGTGTGCCGAATTAGTAGAAAAGGAAACCGGATGGCAAATGTTCTTCGATGGGGCCGTCAACATCAATGGGAAAGGGATTGGTGCAGTAATCATTTCCCCAGAAGGAGTCCATCATCCAATAGCAGCAAAACTCTTGTTCGATTGCACTAACAACATGGCAGAATATGAAGCATGTGTGTTAGGCTTGCGAGCCGCAATCGAAATGAATATTCAAGAGTTAAAAGTTTATGGTGATTCCTGTCTAATCATCTACCAAGTAATGGGAGATTGGCGGACTAAAGATCCTAAGTTGGTGCCATATCAGGAACTGATTAAGGAGTTGGAAGGGCAGTTCAAAAACGTGACATTTGATTATATGCCACGAGACAGGAATCAGTTTGCAGATGCCCTGACAACACTGGCATCTATGGCAACCATCACTAGTGATACTTGGGTACAACCATTGGAGATAGAAGTGCGGCGTTCTCCTATCTATTGCTTTCGTGTTGAGAGAAATACACCAAAAGGTGAACCCTGGTATGCAGACATAATGAGGTATCTGAGAAATAGGACTTTGCCAGAGAATGCTACAGCATCTGAAAGGCGCACGATTCAGAAACTGGCTGGACAGTTCTTCCTCAGTGGAGACAAGCTATACAAGAAGTCCTATAATGATTCATTGCTGCTATGTGTAACAGAGGAAGAGGCACAACAACTGGTTGATGAAATTCATGGGGGACAGTGTGGCGCACATATGAATGGGCACATGCTAGCCAGGAAAATATTGAGAATGGGTTATTACTGGTTAACTATGGAACATGATTGCCATATCCATGTAAGGAAATGCCAGTTATGCCAAGTTTATGCTGACAACATTCATGCGCCACCCAACACTTTGTACTCAATGACTTCTCCTTGGCCCTTCGCCATCTGGGGAATTGATATGATTGGAGAAATACACCCGAAGGCATCAAATGGGCATCGATTCATCTTGGTTGCAATAGACTATTTTACCAAGTGGGTAGAGGCCGTGTCTTTTACAGAGGTCAAAGGATCACATGTGCTGAAATTCATCAGAAATAATATTGTTTGTCGCTACGGTGTGCCTGAAGCACTTATCACAGACAATGCCAAGAATCTGAATAACAAGGACATGGACCAGATGTGTGAAGATTTGAAGATCAGACATCTGAATTCTACAGCGTATCGGCCCAAGATGAATGGAACAGTAGAAGCTGCCAACAAAAATCTAAAGAAGATATTGGAGAAGATGGTAGTCACCTACAGAGACTGGCATGAGAAGCTACCATATGCTTTGCATGCATACCGAACCTCAATCAGGGTCTCAACCGGAGCAACTCCTTTCTCTCTTGTATATGGAATGGAGGCAGTCCTTCCCGTGGAAGTGCAGATCCCTTCACTCAGAATCTTGAAGGAAGCAGAAATTGATGACATTGAGTGGGAAAAATCAAGGTTTGACCAGTTGCAGTTGCTTGACGAGAAAAGGATTAAGGCTTTGTGCCATGGACAACTCTATCAGCAAAGAATAGCACGAGCTTATAACAAGAAAATGATACCACGACACTTCAAGGTGGGAAACATTGTTATGAAAAAGATATTCCCCCACCAAGAAGACAATAGAGGGAAATTCAAGCCAAATTATGAAGGACCATTCATAGTACACAAAGTTCTGTCCAGAGGAGCACTAATCCTACAAGAGATGGACGGAACTATTTTTCCTGAGCCAATAAATGCAGATGCAGTCAAACTGTATTATCCTTGAGATCATTCCAATTGGGAAATGAAGAGAGGCCATCTTTGACTCTCCCCCAAACCTGTAAATCCTTTCAAGTACCCTAAAAAGTTTCCCCTAGTTAGACACTTTTGAGCCTAACAATTTCTTTTTTGAACCTAGTACAGGTGTTCCTTCACACCAAAAAGGGCATTCCTGGCCCCCAAAAAAAAAAAAAAAAAAAAAGCAATTGCGAAGAAAATCAAGAAAAGAAAGCAATTGCGAAGAAAATCAAGAAAAAAGAGCAATTGCGAAGAAAATCAAGAAAAAGAAGAAAAGAAAAATATGGAAAATATGAACCCCAATAAGCCAGGATATAAGCCCCAACAATAAAAGGAACACTGTACAGACCTATAAAGTTACAAACTTTTTGAGCCACTTATCTTTCTTTCAAAACCCCGGCCTAGCCTACATTTCGTCCTACCTTAAAGACCTCTCGGATCCCAAAGTGAATGATCTTGAGTAAAACAGTCAAATCTGCGTTTTCTGGTAATGACGGAATTGGATTCTCCCTGAAAGGACCAGACATGGTGAAAACCCAAAAAGGGCGCTATGTGCAAAAAGGGTCAGTCGTGGTTCAAAAAAAAAAAAAAAAAAAACTGGTCATGCCTGGACTAGAAAAAGAAATGCAGTAAAAACAGAAACAAATTGGACAGTGCACTGAGTGGGGACAGCCAAGTGATTTGAAGGGCCCAGACTGTGTTTAGGTTAACGCTTCACAAAGGCCTATGATGACCAGGCTAAAAATACCAAGCACTCTAATCTATGTCTGATTTAAGGATTGACTTCTGTGATAATTGCAGGCACAAACACACACTACCACATCTGCGTTTTTCCGTAATTATTCTGCTTAACTATTCTTGGAATTTCCCCATCTGTGCTGCTAACCTGTGAAGAAGGGTTCATTGCCTTAATCAATAGCCACTTTTGATTATGATGAATGAAAGGCTTTAAAAGAGACAAACCTTGCATATCCCTAGCAGATCGAGCACTGACATTTTGCTCTTTGTATAGGTCCAAAGAAGGAAAAAGAAAGATGCAAGATGAACTCGAGAAGGATACTTTGATCCTTCATTCCCTAACAGAGGCTTCTTCCCTTTCATCTCCAGCAGAGCTCAGAAGAAAGAAGATCAACAAAACTTCAAAATCAAAGAGGGACATCACAATAATCCCCAGAGAGTCATCTAGACAGATCATGCTCCCACCAGATCCCCAGTGGAATAACTCTTGAATGGAAAAGAAGCTCTAATGCCTCGACAAGAGAAAGAACCTGGCAAGGAGAAGCAACAAGGAAGAGCAATAATGGGCCAATTCGCCCCTTCTTGTAAATTTTGATTCTCACTTTTGTAAATAGCATAAGCTAGAGTAGGCGTGTGGTCTCCGAGATGATGGACAGCAGCGCGGAAGCTTCCTCCCGTCCTCTCACCTTCACTCCCAGTCCCTAACCTTGGCCTGATAACCTATTTTTTCCCCAAAAAAAAAAAAAAAAAAAAAAAAAAAAAACTGAAGTCACTAAAAACTTTAAAGGAACAAACAAAAAGAAAAGAACATTGTTAAGTGCCTTGCATCAACGCCGAAACAGGCCGATGAGCTCAGATTTAACTCTATCCTTTTCAAAAGCAGAAAACTAAGGAACACCCCTATTCAAACCCGAAAGAGGATATAGGGATTCCAAAGTCAAGAAGTGATACCAGACATCTGACACTTCCCTTTCATTAAAAACAAATTCAGTGATTGAGCTCGTCGACCATGTCGACAGAAATGCAAGGTGCAAAAATAAGGTTCTTTTTCTTCTTTGCCGTTCATCCCCTAAGGTGACTCCAGCAAAGAGGGGCAGCTGTAGACACCTGATTTTTGCACCCCTAAAATGGCAAAAAATGAAAAGTCAAACTAAAAGTCAAACCCTGAGGGGGTCAAAAATTGACCTTTTTGATTTAAGTAAATTTGGCCATCAAACTTCATATCATTGGAAAAAGCAGTTCGACACGATTCCAACGCAACTGAATTTGCTGGAATCGGAGTCCAGATGGAAAAGATATGAGCTGGTCAAACTTTTGGGGAGCGAAAAGTTGACTTTTTGCTCGACCCCAATTCGACTGCCAAACTTGATCCCAATGGATAGGTGGTTCCGAGCTGATTCCAACGACACTAAGTTTGTTGAAATCGGACACCGGACGAAGAAGTTATGAGCAGTTGAAGTTTCAGAAAAACTGCCCATGTGGCAAAAAAGGCAGCAAAAATGGAACAAACCAATAAAATAAATAAGATAAATGTGTTCAATAATATTTTAATAAAGAGAATCTCGTTTTCTAATAAAATAATCGGAAAAATCGGATAAAAATCCTGCAATAAGCCAAATTGAATAAAGGTTTGAAATCCACACATTTTTAAAACGTGCGGGACCGTATTTATATTACGGGCAGGGCATGCCCGTATTTTAAATACGGGCACGCTTCTAGAAGGAAGACACGCGTCGCCGTACGGCGGAACACGCGTCCCGTACGGCCGAATCTGCGATAATTGCAAATATTCGTTTTTCGCCCGTATTTGAATTACGGGCAAGGCACACCCGTACTTGAAGTACGGGCAAGGCACGCCCGTAGATCAAATACGGGCACGGGATTTTTGCCTATAAATAGAGAGGCCACCCCCCTTCATTTGGACAAGCCTCTTTCCCTGGCCATGACCCTCTCCCTCTTGGAGCTCCCCACGACCAAATGCTGTTCAACCTCCACCACTCCTAACCTAAACCTCTTTTATACCCAAACTACCCCTATGCTTTAAGATCACCCAATACCATGTCCAAATCCATTTCAATTTGGCCTTGAACCCATCCACCTTAACCAAATTCTTTCCCTTCCATCCCAGCAAATCTTGGAGGACGCGGAAGCGCTGCCGGGATCATCTAAGAACCACTACATCATCAAAGAGGAATAGCATTGTGGTAACTCTTCTTAATTTTCATATATATACATGATTATCTTATTTGAATAATTCTTCAAATTCTTGTTGCTTTACTACTAATCCTTCTTGCTTTGTTTTTGTCAAAGTACACTAATACAAATGAAAGCTTCCTTATGGGAAAGAAGGAGAATAGGCAAGTGAAACAAGCCTAAGAAGAAAGGCATGAAAACATTTGATTTCACTTGCCTATACAAGAGGAATAAATCCTTTCTAACCTATTATCTTCATCTGATCTTCATTCTTAATGGAAAGTAATTGAAAAATGAACTAGTTAAAGAAAGAAGAAATGGACTTTATAACATTGTGGTATTGAAGACCCAAAGAACATGAGAAGAAAGAAGGCCTTTTAGGCCAAGTGAAGCCAATGAAGCATCCGAAGGAACTGGAGAAACCAACTGGAGTCACCAGAACATCTGAGAAAGCCGCCGGAGTGATCCCAAGCAGAATCGGCAGCAAACAAGCAAACTGGGTCGTGTCCGTAAACTCAGGCCGGTCCAGTCTGGACCGTAGCTAATTCACGGACAAAGGCGACCGGAATTCATTTACGGGCAGGCTGGACCGTATGGAAAATACGGGCGATTGTAATGTAACTCAAAAAATGTGATTTCTCGGCCTGGTTGGACCAATTCCGGTCTAAACCGGCCTGAACCACTCCCCTTAACCATTTTGGGCTTTCTTAAGCCCATTTGTGACTTTGGGCCTATACGGGCCCACCAAGATTCCCTTGGGCTCACTTGAGGGCCCATATTTAGACCGGCCCATACCAGGCCCGTTTTCAATAAAACGGGCCCAGGCCACTAGACTTTGGCTAATGGGCCCATTCCAAGCCCACTAAGCCCAAACTAAAATTGTAAATATATAAAACTTAATAAAATAACCAAATGGGTTACCCAATAACCCAACTGGGCCTAAGGCCCAACCGTGGCAACCCACGGGTCTTCCAACGGGACCCGGGTCCGACCCACTTCCTCTAGATAGATAAAAAGATAAAATCAAATAAAAAGGGACCCACACCTTCAGAGGGCCCCGCCAGACCGAACAAAGCAGCATGCTGGTCTAGGAAGGGTGAAATTGACTCAGAAACCAGGGAGACCCGAGGGACCCGTCAAACCGACGGGGCGGACCGGGGTGTCTTTAGGACTTCCCCGGATCGTAACCGAGGACTTAGCTAGATCTCTAAAAAGCCGCAGACCAGACTTAGACCCGATTAGGGCAAAACCGTGTCTGCCTGCACTCTCAGGCAGTGGCGACTCTGAAAATCCCGAGGTACGTGCCAAAGGCTCGCCCGGTGTGCGATCTAGGCCAGGTTTAGGTGCGCACAACCGTCATAAGCCTCTAGAAGCTTGCGTGATTCTAGAACCCACTCATAGGACTTCTGAAAGCCTGAAATTTCAGAATTTATCTCTTGGGCCGTCTAAAAGCCTCTGAATTTTAGACATTTCTCATTCTTTGGGACCTTTTGGAAGCCCTTAAATTCCATATTCTTTTGGATGGTCATTTTTACCAACCACTTCTTTTTGCAAGGTCAATTTCGACCAAAACAAAAATAAAACAAAAAAAAAGGGGAAAAAGAAAAAGCTTAAAAATAAGAAAAACAAAAGAAAAAATTGTAATTCAAACTCATGTTCACCCAAACATGCATACATGCATTCTTGAAAGTGTGTGAGTTTAACTTGAAATGTGCACTAATTGTGTTTCTTTTCTTTTACCAAAGGTCTTCGGCTCTTACCTGCAACCATTGCTCCAAGGCGTTCTCAGAGACTGAAATCTGCCACCATGAACCCAATCGAAGAACAATCAACCATGTCCGCACAAGACTTTGCTCGGTTACAGGAGCAAGTGGCAGGAGTCACTAAGTTACTAGAAAACCTGCTGGCTACTCAGGCACATCAAGCTCAGGTGCAGGCACAACAAGCCCAAGCCTAGGCTCAGGCTCAAGTTCACCAAGCCTCATCATCCCACAATGCACCTCCATCCCAGGCCAACATTCCGCCACCAATCCAACCTATCCCCGAACTTCAACCTGAATTCCACCAACCTATCCCGGAGCCCATATTGATTAGGGAGGAGTCAGGGGAATATGAGAAGGAGAAGGAGAAGGAGAAGGAGCGATTGAGGGTGGAAATGGAGAAGAAATTTCTCGATAGGCTGGAATCAATCCAGGAAGAGCTGAGAGAAGTCAAGGGGGTCAACACATTTAGGGGCACTAACTTTGAAGATCTGTGCATGTACTCGGATGTATGCCTCCCGCCCAAATTCAAGTGCCCGGACTTCAAGAAGTATGATGGCACTGGGTGCCCGATGAGCCATCTGAAACTATATTGTGGGGCATTATGCCAATTCGGGAAGGATGATGGAATCCTAGTCCAACTGTTTCAAAGGAGTCTTACGGGGTCTGCTTTAAGGTGGTTCTCCACTGTGGATCACTCAAGGATTAAGAAATGGAAAGACTTAGCTGATGCATTCCTGGCACAATACCGGTTTAATTCAGAGATTATTCCTGACCGGTATGATATGATGAGGATGGTTAAGAGAAATGATGAAGCCATTCGAGAGTATGCGAAAAGGTGGAGAGAATCAGCTGCACAAGTGAGGCCACCCATGGGGGAACAAGAAATGATCTCCACTTTTATCACTACATTGGGGCAACCTTACTACAATCATTTGGTGGGCCAGACCACCACCAGTTTTGCTGCTTTAGTGCAAGTGGCAAATAGGATAGAAGATGGGATCAAGGCTGGAAGAATAATTGATTACTCTGCAGCGGCGAATCAACAAGCTTCCACCACTTTTTCTGCACATAAAAAGGAGAATAGTAATGGAAGAAAGAAGAATGAGGAAAGGAGAGAAACAGAAGTTAATATGGTGCAGCCACCTAGACAACCTTTTCAAATCAATGTCAAGTCCCCCATTCTTGCCAAACCCATTCATCCAGCTCCCTTACCTCCCATTCAAATAAATGTACCTTCAGTACAACCTGTCAATGAGGAAATGGAAGTAAGGAAGAGAAGGGAGTTTTCAAAACTTCCCATGAAACCATCTGAACTCTTACCTACTTTACTTCAGGAGGGGTATGTGATGTTGAAACAGCCAAATCCTCATGCTAGTAAAGGCAAGAACTATGATGCATCGGTGACATGTGACTTTCACATGGGAACTCCAGGCCATACTACAGATCGTTGTTTGGCTTTAAAGCATGCAATTCAGGATTTGCTGGATAACAATTATTTATCTTTTAATTCAACCACACCAGCTCCTCACCCCAATGGCAATAATGTGGCAAGCACATCGAATACAGTTGGAGTCATTTCAGTGGAAAGACGATACTTTGACCCTGCTCAACTTATTGCTCCTATAGGGTCAACTGTCTGGGTTTATTTTGAAAGGGGAGAAGAACAAGAAGCCAATATAGAAAATGGGGCAGAGTCAATTGAGAAAGGAGGATGGCAGAGAAAGAATGGGGGTGTTTTCAAAGAAAAGAATAAGGCAAAAGTTGAATTCATTTTGCCACTCATTGATTGGGCAGTTGTTCAAGTTCCAGATCAAGTAACGCCATTCCTTCCAAGGGCAGAGCATGATGCCCTAAATATGAAGACAATTGCTGAACAAAGAAAGGAATTCTTGCCTCACTCAGCAGAAGGTGAAAATTTTTGCAAAAATGAGGAAAAATCAACTTTTGCCTTTGAGAACAGGGGTAATCTTCGGATTCCCACGTTCTCTGAAAAGAAACCCCTATAGAAAGAACGCACATTTCCTGAGGATCCTAAGGAGCCTTGTTCTCAGGAAGTGATTTCAATAAAGGCTCTTGGAAAAGAAAAAAAAAAGATTTTTCCCTTAAGCATTTTTTTAGAAGTAAAAAAAAAAAGGTTTTCAATAGGGTCCTTTTTACTTATGAGTCATGTCTCCCATTGAATTTCATTGAGTTGAATATAACTTCGACATTGGGCTCAATTTTGAGACCAAAATCGAAGAAAGAGACTCTAAATGAAAATTCAAATCTTTTGAAGCGTCATAAGAAGAATATTTTACAAAATTTTGAAATGACCAATCTTATGGACTTTGGAATCAAAGATGACCCGTAGTTTTCACTTGAAAGCAGCAAGTGCGGAAATTTATTCAGAGAGGATCGTATCATTTGCTCGTCAAGGAGAAGCCAAAGGAGAAGATATTGAAAGGAGAAGTTTTTCTGCATAAATCCAAGTTTGCACTCTGCATTGGAAAATATGGAAAGATTTGGTTCTTTGGTTGAGATATGAACTACGAGTTAGCTACAAAGTCTAATGAAAAGGAGGCTTGATTCAAGAGGCTGATCCAGTGAGAAGGATGTTTTATGGTTGAAATTACATCTTGATAGGTGGTGGTGATCAAAAAAAAAAAAAAAGAAAAGAAAAAAAATCCTGAGCTAATCATGTAGTGCAACTCTACTAAGTCTGAAAATTCAATTTTTTCTTAAAATGATAAGAGGCCTTTCTTTCTTATATCCCCAAAATTTTTGAAATCCCTAGTTAGACCCTTTGAGCTTTATAAATCTTTCCAAAAAACCTAAATTGGGATTTGTAACCTCACACTGGGGTAAATTTATTAAGGCATAAAAAAGGAAGAATGAAGGAACAATTGAATTTCAAATGGGACTTTGAAGTTGTTTTCAGAAAAGAGGGCAAAGAAATGAAAAAAGAAAAAAAAGGAGAAGAAGAAAGATGAGAAAAAAAAAAAAAAAAGATCATCAGATGCCATGGGATATTTGGAGAATGTCTTCCGAAAGGGGCAATAAAAATTGCAAGGAGAAAGAATAAGAAAAGAAGTTCAATACCAGGGTGAAAGTTCTAAAGGAAGAAGAACTTCAACACTGGAGGCAATTTTGTATTCCAAGGAAAGAAATGCCTTAAGAATTACAATCTCAGTTAACCCATTTGATCATATGGTATTTGAGCCTTTTATCCCTTTTCTTCTTAAACAAAAACCAAACCTACATTTCGTCCCATTCATAAGTCCTCTTTGATTAAGAAATTTTGAATTAAGGCAAGTATGACTGCATTAGCTTATGGTAATGAAGGATTAAAAAGAAAAAGGAAAAAAGATAGAGAAAAAATAAGGAAAATGTAGTGAAAACCCGGAAGGGCGCTACATGGCAAATGATCAACCATCTGCAAGGAGAAAACCAATGGTGGCATATGAGAAGAGAAGTCCATGATTGTCATGAAATATGAGGGAATTTTCATATCATGGATACAAGAAACAATTTTTTTCAAGTTGGAGGTCTTTCCAAACTGGGGCAAAATAGTCAAATTGAGAGAGCTATCATATCTGGAGCATCAAGTGACAAGCCGATGGTCATGGGAATGATTCTAAAGGTTCTGAAGGCTTATTTTGGTCTTTCTTCATTTTCTGAAATAATCTTCTCATTATTCAACTTGATTTTAATTCTTTTGGACTATATGCTAATAAGTGATGGGAACATTTTTCAAACAAAAAAAAATTTTGAAAAAAAAACACAAAAAGGCAAAAAACTATATTTTTGGCCTATGATGAGCATCTATGTCTTTTCATAAAACATTGGTTTTGCAAGCATTAGAGAATTCTGAGGCCACTAGTATAAAACCTATTTTTCTTATATATATGCACTTTTGCATTCTTTTATAAGGATTTCTTTTTATAAAGGCACAAAAAAAACACAAAAAAAAGAGAGAAAAAAATTCATCTCTGCTGTGAGGTAAGTGCATCTCCAAAGCATCAAGGCTGGGGCATGCTTAATTTCCTTTGCTTCTGAATCCTCAATGAAAGGAATCGTATCATCCTCAAGATTGGGCAATGCCTCCAAACAAGAGCCCTTATCTTTTAATCATGAAGATGGCATTCAATTTGGTATTAAGAAGGCATGAAAGAGAGAACATGGGCAGTAAGGGTATGAGGTTAGATCAACAGATCATGATTCTCAAATCCAGCAATCAAGAAAAGAGCATACACTTCGGCAGTTAAAAAGCATCAAGGCAGGGTATGGGCAACAAGGGCACATACATCATTATTGAGAGAGCAAAAAGATGAAAAAGCAAAAGCAAATTGCAGAATATTCAAGCACAAGTTGGGCAGCACATGGCACCCAGGTGAGTCAATAAAAATCAAATCTTGGAAAATTCAGTGAAATATTTCCTTCCTTATTATTGAGCTGTAAAGTGAAAAACATCAAAATCAATTGAATTTGCAGAGGTCTTGTTTAAATCCACCTTTTTTTAAAATTTGCTTGTCTCAGATTTCTTTTCATAGCTACGAGAGCTCCAAGAAATCTGAGATAAGGAAGAGACGCCACCCCATCAGACTTCTAGCAGGGGTTTCATTGGCTATCTTCAAATCCATGTTTTTTATCACTCATTTGTTTGACCAAAGCAAGTTCAACTGATGAGATGTCTTTCAAACGTGCAATTTTGAGTTGTGTCTATTCTTTGCTGTTCATTGTGTTATAACTCCAGCAAAGAGGGGCAGTCGTAGACACCCCAAAATTGCACGATTTTTGATAAGTCTTGAAGGAGAAAAATATTTTATTAGAATTTTCAATTCTTAGCATTGGGTTTGAGATCCTTAACCCATTTGAATCCAAAGCCGTAAAGGAAAATGCCCAAATTCAATCTTTTATGCAAAGTCAAACTTTTTCGGGTTGAATTTTGTTGACTTTTGACCCTAGAAAATGAAATATTTTTTAAAGCAAAATTTGAAGATAATTTTTCCCGGTAATCAGGTTTTTAGCAATGTTATTGCATAAATGAATTTTTTTAGATTTTAAATCTTGACGAATACCTTTGTACTAACATGTTGAATCTTTTTACCGGACCTGAAAAACCGGAATTTAGCCTGGAACTGGAAAGTTGACTTTTTATTCACTTGGAATTTGGGTCTGGAAATATTTTTAATGGATTCAAATGGGGGGGGGGGGGTGTTTGCTTATTTACATGTAATATCTTAAGTAAATGTAGATTAAAAAATACGAGGACATTTACTTAAACGATATTACATGTAAATAAGCCTTGCCTGTGCAGACAAGGCTCAAAACAAACCAAAAATGTGCTGACCGCAGTATATGTGCAGTTTTTGAGAATTTGGTCTCAACCGTCCAATATGTACGGTTGCAACCGCACACACAGCACGGTTGACATTCATGCTTCTCGCGTGAGGCGCCACGTGGCCACCAGGCTGTTAGGCCGTTGAGCCACATCGACAGCAATCATGGTGAGCGTAACTAAATTGAACCGCCCTGTATGTACGGTTTGGTTGAATTTGTATAGAAACCGTGCTCTAGTGACGGTTCTGTTGAAACCGCACTGTGTATACGTTTTTGGCTTTTTCGGGGATTTGCGAAATGGCTCGATCTCTGAGCCTTATTTACGCATATTACCTCTCTCTCAGGGACTTGAACTCCCTATTTCACCCTCCGAAACTTCTAGTATTACAACAATTCAAGGCATTTGCTTGAATTGGAATAATCTAGAAGGATTTTTTGGCCTACCCTTGGGACTCTTCTACCCTTGGCTTTGCCTATAAATAGAGGGGTCCTCCTCTTGCAAATGGCTGATAATTTGAAGCTTGGAAGCTCTGCAAGAAGAAGGGGAAACTCTGCTGGATTGCTGCCTCAAGTGCTCAAGTCATCAAAGGTAAAACTCCATTTGGTTTTATTGCCTCCTCTTTACATTTCCAACTCCCAACTTCTACCTTTCTGTAGTGTAAGGCTTTGGGTGTTGTTTTGTAGCCCCAAACCTCTTCCAAAGTACCTGTGAATCCTCTCTAACCGTAAAACGTGAAGAGAGAGCCTTGGGAAAAGGAAGATGGGATGGATCCTTTAGGATTAGAACCTACATGTGATGAAGAGCATGTTTAATGGTTATTGTGAACCTATGGTTGCTTTTCTGATTTGATCATGTTTTAGATTTGGAGAAGAGATGTGATCCATGCTATCTATAGCAATGGATTTTAAATTTCTCCTAGATATGTGTTTTTACCAATATCACACACTTTTTCACTGTTTTGCATCAAATAGGCGAGATCTTGGATTCTCCACGCTCAATATGGAAAATCTGAGATCTTTGGCCTTAGAATGAATTTCTAGGACTTCATGAGTTGTTTTTCATGATTTCAAGTTATTTTGGTCAAATCCACTTGCACACATGCACTGGTTTCATACTTTTACTCAAGGTTTTTCAAAACAGGGCAGCATCTGTGGCCTGTCTTAGAATACTCATAACCTCATCCTCCGGATGAATTTTTGAGTGATTCCAAAGACATGTGATAGATGAGCATGTCTAGTTTATATCTGGAAAATTTCGTCTACTTTTATGGAGCCATTTTTCGACACCATCTATTCAAAGTCAGTAAGTCAGTTCAGCCCAGATTGCTGAACTTGCCGCTTTGATGGTGCACCATTTGCTCAATTTTAATCCGTTTTGTGTGATTCTAATTCCTGAGTTTTCCTTGAGAAATCTATTTTCATTTCCAATTGGTTTCAGCAGATTTTGATCTGTTTTGTGCCTTGGGTGCTCAATTGACTCAGAGATGCTCGCTGGCATAGTCCAGAGTTAATCTGTGGTCTTCTAGGCCTATTCAAGAGAGCACACAAGTCACATCCGGATATAGTTTGGTGTGAGGTGTTTTTCTTTGGAAATATGGCACCACATACTTCCTCCTTACCAATTTTCATGGATTTTTATTATGCCAAACTCTATGAATAGGATTTCGAAAATGCCTACTTAACACTTTTTCCAAGTTATAACAGCAGATTTCAGATGTGGATTTCTCTCTCGTTTTAAATCGGATTGAGCTGAAGTTCTTACTGTATACTCTATTATATACCAGTTTTCAAATGGCTTTGGTTTCATTGGATTTGGATTTAAATTGAGTGAGTTATGGTTAATCGAAGCTTTCAAGTTCTCATAATCTGATTTTTCCAGATTTGCCTTGAATTGGTTTTGCTTCAATTTTTACCTTGATTTTTATTCACTCATGAAGTTCCAAGAGGTGATATATCCATGGAGAGAGTTCATATTTATTGGACTACTCATGTGGAATAATCACTTACATTTTGCTTACTTTTAAGCATCCTTTGTCTTTTTTTTTTATTAGCAAACAATCTTTAGCATAAGCAAGCATGTGGCAACCGTCTTAGACGGATGAGTGGGGGTGCCTAACACCTTCCCCCGCTCATAAATAATTCCCCTTACCTGATCTCTGGATTTTTCCTTATATTAGAGCTACTTTGGCTCTATTTGGCTTTTATGAACCCTTTGGTGTCCATTCACACCTTAATTTGGATGGTGGCGACTCTATATCTTTTTTATCCCCGCGTGACGATATCGGAAGTCATCCTAGGTGACATTTCCATGTCTCACACCCCCCCCCTCCATGTCACTGTTTTGATGGCCTAGCTGCCATGTATTTGCATGTGCAGCAGCAGCCCTAGGCACCCCCTCCTTCCCCTTGATGTGTGTTGGAAAAGCCCCAAAGAAAAGCCAAAGGAGGCTTCCCCCAAACCTGAACCAAAGTGGGCCCTCCCAGGGGCCCACATGACCTGCTGAAACCCCTAGGAACCCCCTGGAATCAACCCCGAATGGCAGAACCCAAAAAAGGACCATTTCAGGGTGATCCGGCAACTCAGGCCGGATTACCTAAGGTCTGTGCGTATCCAGCAATAAAGGCCGGATCACCTAGGGTTTGTTCGTATCCGGCAGCCAAGGCCGGATACATGCAGAAGTATACTTTTGTGTATTTTGATGTTTCTTGCTGAATTCTGGGGTGATTTGAGCCGAACCAAATAAACCAACAGGGTTTCCGGGCCACCCGGAAACCCAACTTGGGACTTGGACCAATGTCCAACTCGGAATACCTGTGGGCCTTCCAACGGGGCCCATCAAGCCCAATAAACCCTAAAGCATGCAAAATAAACAAGCTAAGTAAAGTGAATTAATCGAACCAGATGGGCCAAGCCCAATGTGGCCCATCCGAACTTTGATGCATGGAATTGATGTGCTTAAATGCGTGGTTTGGCCGAGACCACGGGCAAGGGCCTATCGGGCCCGTCAAAGCCCACTAATGAACCAAGAAGGGGCTCCAAAACCCTACACTTCAGGAACATGGGCTTTCAAGCCCAAACTTGGACCAAGGGCCCCAAGCCCGATGTCCAACTCACCCTGCAAAGATAAACAAACATAAATTAAAGCATTTTTTGGCAACCAACATGGGGGCCCACCTAAGGGCCCGCAAAACAAGGCCGACCCACTTTTGCATGAAAATCACCTAAATACCAACTTAAACAATTAAGTAAAATCAACATACTAACCTAAGTCCAAAGGGCCTCTTAGGACTAGACAGAGGCCCACCAAGGGCACATGGGCTTACCCAGGCCCGCCAAGGACACCGTGGGCCTTCCAATAGGGCCCACCCAATCAGACTTAGACAACTTAAATAAAACAAGATAAAATCAACTAAAGGGATCCACACCACTCAGGTGGTCCCACCAAGACTTAACTAAATGGCATGCTGGATTAGGAATCGGGTGCAAACCAACTAGAAAGCTGACTCAATCCAGAGAACCCACGGGACCCATCATCCGACGGGGCGGACTAGGGTGTCTACGGACTTCCCTAGACCGCAACCGAGAACCAACTTAGAATCTCAAGCCGCAGACCAAAAGCCATACATAGACAAGATTAGGCACCCAGGTGTCCGCCTGCACCCCATCAGGCGGTGGCGACTCCAAATTTGCCGGTGCCGCGTTTCCCATGCGCGCACATTATGTTTAATAGTTTATTGCATAAATACAATGACAATATAAAAGGAAAAGAAAACAATGATACATATATATACACAAATAAATATTCACACACACACACACACACACACACACACACACACACACATATATACATATATATATATATATATATATATATATATATTGACCTATGATTCATTAGAACAAGAAACGGCCCGGCTAGGTACATGCCAGGCCAGGGGAATAAAAGGACCTTTCAGGTCAGGAGTTGATGAGCACATTGAACTATCCATGTGGCTGAGAGCCCTCATAGCCCAGGCACAATGATGCAATTATCAGGGGTGTGCTCTACCACTAAGCTAATAGCCCGTCGTGCGGGCCTCGAAGATCTTAGGCAAATCCAAGGAAGGTTTTCCTGTAAGTTCATCACAAAAGATTTCTAGATCCTATTAGACTTCTTATGTCAGGATATGGATCAAATAATAAATATTCCTTTTTAGGTGGTCTACGAGCTACCTATTATTTGGATATACCAAGAGAGACGTACAGTATAATGAGGCTATGACGAAATATTTACTCATGGTTGGTGGAGTTTTATATATATATCTATATGAGAGCGTGTGCATAAAGTCAACATTAACTTCAGATTTTTTGGGTTATATAGCTTGAACCCAAACTTAACTTCGGGCTAGAAATGAAACCCAACCCAAACCCAAACCCAAATTCAATGCTCACTTCGAGCTCTTATTCGGGTTGGGGTGGGCGGGCTTTGGGTAGTCCGGGCTAGGTTTACAGCTCTAATGGATACCCAAATGTCCCCTGTTCCCTTTATATATCTTAGTATAGATAAAAACAATTCGAAAACATTTTGGTTTTGAAATTGTTTTTATAAAAAAACGTTACCAAATTGAATGAGCTTTCTTGCACCTACCTTGCTTAAAATTGGCGTTTGTCCAGTTTTGTTTGTTTTTACTTATTTTATTTTAGTGAGTTATTTATCCTTATTTAATAACTTAAATATTTGTTTTCTCCTAAATAATTTTTGTTGGCTTCTTTGTTAAGTCTTCGATGTTATTTATCTATATGAAGAAAGGTTCATTGGCCATTGCACCAGAATTGTTTTCTGAACAGATCATCCTTTGAATATTTATTTATGTTCTTTCTTCGAGATTTAGAAATTCATTAATCCGCTAAATGTTTTTGGTGCCTGCCTCTGTCATCTAGTTGCAATTTCATGTTGTTTTTTCTCCTTAATTACTTCCCTATATATATATTTTTAATTCAATGTGTTGATTAAATAAAGAATTAATGATATATGACTTTTCTTTAATGTTATTCAATTAACCAAAATTTGAATTTTATTATTTTTCTCATGCATCGATATGTAGTGGGATGAAAAAGGGGATTAAATATCACTTGGAGCATTGACTATTTTGATTAACCAAGGATGAAACATGTGTACAAGTTCGCATATGAAGCTAGTGCGCACACATGCTTTACCGTTGGGCCAACAAATCTTTTATGGAGTAGCTCCACTGGTGTTTACTTTATTGTTATATATTTTAAGTGCTACGATATTGTCCTTAAAATAGGGGAAAAAAAACTAGAGACAGTTATACCCTTTTCTTTGTAATCACTTCTAAGTCCAAAATCTCTGTGCTCTTCCAACCAATAAAACCAGAGAAAAATTTGATTTTTCGTTTGTATTTTGCCTTAAAAAATAAAAATTAAAAAAGGCACAAGACAAATTTGAATTTTCTGATGCTGGCCTTGTGATGTTGATGTCTAGAATTTAACAATGGGAGTCACGAAGTTTTGGTGCTACATAAGGAAGGAAATTAGATCATTTTCAGTGCATGTTGCATTTTGTTGTTTCGAGAAAGGTTTAGGTTTTCGGAAAGAGTAGTGATGGTGCTCAGATTTTATTTGTCTTGTTCTCTTGTGGAATAACTTCACTCGTGCTACGATCGTGGATGTAGACATTTAAGGCAAAACCACATAAATTTGTATCTATCTCCTTCTTGTTCTTTGTATCCGTTCCATTATTGTTCTCTTCAGGATATTGATCTATTTCTTACAGCAGTCTATCCATTAATTTCTTATGATAAACGGGTCCAACGGTCATTGTTTTCCCAACAAGCCCTCTCTCTTACCCCTTTCGCATATAAATTGAACGGCTGGACACAGCCCCTCATTCACCATCAAAAGTTTGACCTTGAGCCATGAGATGTTAAGAATCTCACCTGATTTTTAGAGATTGTGAGAAGCAAAAAAACTAGAGAAAGAATTACACAAGAAGAAGAAACATAGAGATTTTTTCATAGTTCACCCAAAATAGGGCTACGTCCATAGCCGTTGGCTGTTTCACTATATTTTTGAATGGAAGAAGCTTAACAAGGATAAACAACTAGGGAAATATAACCCTAATACAATGAAAATGCCTGAAATACCCTCTTATTGCCAATTTTTGTGAAAGCTATGGCTAAGTGTTCAGTATTATCAGGCTCCACACAACTCAACATGAGAGCCTAACTAATGGACTCTGAACAATCAGAGAGTAATTCAGTTATATCATATAGCTTATAAACCAATAGATATATAATCCTTTTCCTAAGCTTAATGGTGGAAGTTGTTACCAAGTATCTGAACCCCATTTTTTTCATTATATGTACAGATTAGGATGATTAAGGAAGTGCCCATTGCTAATGCTTGAAGATTCAATTAAAGGATTTTAGAAAGACAAGCAAACACAGATGCATCTAGCTAGCTAGCCAATTAACCCAAATTTATAGACTTAGAGAGAGAGAGAGAGAGAGAGAGAGAGAGAGAGAGAGAGAGGGAGATGCATTAATTAATTTGTCACCAGCAAAGATGTTTCCATGGAGGAGTTTGAATCCCTAACATCATTCACCTGTTGCTCAACATCTTCTGGATCTTGTCCATAAATTGATTTGTTGGCAAATATCCAAAACAATTTTGCTGCATACTACACTAGTTCCCACGCGAACAGAAGACAGAATGTGTAGAGAATTGGCAAAACAAGGTTGAAAAGAAAGAAGAAAATAGGGTGTCCTTGTGGTGCCATACTCAGCAGTGAGCGAATACCAGCACAACTTGTAGAGGGAAACCCATTGTGAGGATCATCAGCATTGCAAGAGACATGTAAAACCCCAAAGAGTTGAGAAACAAGTAGCCATAATGTGCGCACCCGATTTCGGTCGCACGACGAGGCGCACGCAAAATGATGCGTGCCTCGGGATTGTTTGGAGTCGCCACTGCCTGATGGGGTGCAGGCAGACACCTGGGTGCCTAAGTTCTTCTACTAAGGCTTGGTCTGCGGCTTGAGATTCTAAGTAGGTTCTCGGTTGCAGTCTGGGGAAGTCCGTAGACACCCCAGTCCACCCCATCAAGTGACGGGTCCCATAAGTTTCCCTGGTTTGAGTCAATTCTGGTCTCTCACTCACCCGATTCCTAATCTAGTATTCAATTTTTGTTCAAGTCTGGCGGGACCGCCAAAGTGGTGTGGGTCCCTTTACTTGAATGAAGTGGGTCTGATTGGGTGGGCCCCGTTGGAAGGCCCACGGTATCCCTGGTGGGCTTGGTTAAGCCCACATAACCCCTAGTGGGCCTCAGTCTAGCCTGAGAGGCCCTTTGGGCTTTGGTTCAAATGAAATGGTTTTATTTAAATTCCAGTTTGATTATTTAAGTGATTTCTATGCACGAGTGGGCCGGGACTGTTTGTGGGCCCTTGAGTCGGCCACATAATTGGTTGCCAAGTGGTTTAATTTATCTTTGTTAATTGTGCTAAAATGGGCCAAGCATTGGGCTTGGGGCCCTTTACCTGGGCTCGGGCTTGAAAGCCCAAGACTTTCTAAGATATACACTTTTTTGGTTCAATGGGCTTAGTGGGCCCGACAGGCCCTGCCCGTGGTCTCGGCCATGTAGACACCCCAAATTGCACTACAGAATGAGAAAATAATAAAAACATGTAATTAGAGCTGAAAAGAGGTCAAAAATGCATAAAAGTGACTAAGCAGGCTTTGTCCGTATTTTATTCACAGGCCGGTCGCGCCCGAAAACACTCTACGGTCAAGCGCGCCCGTATTGGAATTACAGACACCACTGGACCGTGGATCATTTACGGTCACTAAAGACTCGTGCGAGTTTGATTCTTCTTTCTATTTCCGAGCTTTATCTTTAGTCCAATATCCTTTTCATGAGCGGATTAGGTCTTTATTCGCTGAAGTCACCTTGATTGGCTATGGATGGGCATTATCTCCAACTTTCACTCTATCCTGAGGATCAGGATATATCCTTCTGGACCAGCCTTGCCCTTGTGCTTGCCTATAAATAGAGGTGAGATTCTTAGGCTAGGGGCCACGAAATTTTGAATACTCAAGAGCTTTAAGAGAAGGAAAGGAATCCCTGCTTCCCTGCTGCTTTTGCTTGCTGAATCCAGGTAAGTCCTTTTTCCCTTTTATTTCATATTTTCAATTCTAGAAGTAATAGGATCATCTCTATTGCTGTAGAATAAGGCCATCTATGTTATATTTGTCTTCCTAAACTTGCCTCTGAGTACCTCAAGAGTCTCTCTAGCCGTAAAATATGAAGAGAGAGCTAGGGGAAAGGGGAACAGGTGGATCCCAAGAATAGGACCCCATAATCTGTTTTTTTCTTTTTTATAGAATAAGGCCTTTGATTGTGTTTGTGTACCCAAACCTATCTCCAAGTACCTCAAGAGTCTCTCTAGCCGTAAAACGTGAAGAGAGAGCTAGGGGAAAAGAGAACAGGTGGATCCGTAGGGTAGACCCTCATGTGCTCTAATCTGTGAAATATGCTGTTTTGATATCATGATCATGTTTTAATGCTTTTTATGAGGAATCTGAATGAATACATGAGTTCATGGTGATTATAGCATGAGATCCGCTCTTTTTCCAAAATTTGGATTTTTCACCACTTTTGCACCTACAGCACTGTTTTCGTGATTATTGTGATTTTAGGCTAAGATTTTGGATTTATCATGATCAATATGGTAGATCTAGATCTAGAAGCCTTAAAATAAATTCTAGGGTTTTATGATGTGGTTTTTGAGTCGTTTTCCACTTTTGAGATAAGACCCTACGGTCTAAGTTCTCCCCTTTTTGATGTTTTTCATTAACGTAGGTATTTTTAGTTTTTATTTCTGGATTTAACGTGAAATTTGGGCTTTATCTATGTTCTGGATTATTCAAGTTCAATTTTGAGATATTTCATAAAAATCATATTTTTCTAGATTTCTAGAATTTGACTTGAAGCCAGATTTTTGGATTTTTCACTTTAAATTGGTTTTATTTGATTTTATCTTGATTTTGTGTTGATCATGAAACCCTAGGAATGGTATGATCATATTTGAATGTTCTAGATCAATCAGACTATTCTTATGAAAAAACCATACATGTTTGTCTTTTTTGTGATTTTTATAGCAAGCCTTTTTCCTTTATTTTAACATGAACAATACCTGGCAACCACCTTGTGTAGATGAATAAGGGTGCCTAACACCTTCCCCTGTTCATAACCTAATCCCCTTACCCATCTCTGGTTGTTTTTTTAGGAGGGATACTTTGCCCTAAATTTGCCTTTTGTGCTTATTTGATATTTTGGTGTCCATTCACACCTAGATTGAATGGTGGCAACTCTGTGTTTTTAATGAATCCCGCGTGATGATCAAGGAAGTCATTTAGGATTGATTTTCCCATGTCTCACAACTGGCGACTCTGCTGGGGACTTGTAGATTTGAGCCTTTTGGTGTTTGTTCATGTTTTTGATGTTTTGGATTTGCTAGCTATTTTGTGTTTTGTAGCATGTCTTTGTTTTACTTGCTGTTTGGTGTTCTTAAGCATGTGGGGTATGTTTTAAATCTGATTTATTGCTTAAGAGTTCATGGGGGTAGAAACATGCTTAATTCTGATTTATAGGATTGTTTCTAGAAACATGCGTAGGGGAGGTTTACTTTGATAAAACATGCTTGTTCCTTGCTGTATTTTGATATGCATGTTTTAATTTCCAGCATGTTTTCTATGATGAATTTTGGATACATAACATGAGCACATGTTGGTGTGATTTGGATGATTTTTATGAGCATGATTAGGAGCTATAGGGGTGCTTGTTTACTTATGTTTACTTGCTTTAATATGCTCCCTATATGCCTTGGTTTGTTTATGCATGGCTGCGAAAAGAGTGGCAAGGGTTGAGAAGTTGTGAATGTACCAATTTTTACAAATGCACTGTGCACATTTTATTTTTTTACACAGCCTACCTATAACCTATAGGAAGTTGAACCCGAATGTGTGTAGCTTGGCGCACCGAGATCGTTACTTCGGAAAGCGAAAGTGAAAAAATTTACCTTAGAAACTTTGGGCTAATGATGTGATGATAATGTGGATCTGGGATTCTGGTCATCACTAGGCTTGAGTGCTAAGTTGCCATTAAGCCAAAACCCAAAACCCCTACGCTTGAAGGTGGAGATACACGTTTTTGGCTAAAGTACACAATTACGTGGGGATATGGGTTTGTAATTGAGGGAAGGCCGTTTGCATGGCATACAAACCAGGGCATAAGGCGGATGCCATATTGAAGGTAAACAAGGTAACAAGGTAGCCTTAATTTTTGCATTATTTTCATGTCATAGGGGTGTCATGGTGCCCATTGGTTTGGGGACAAAATTGGTCCCAAGTATGCATGGTTCCTAAGCATGGTGTAGCCTATAGGAAGAGTTTCTAACTCTGTTTAGAATCTATCCTACCCAATGTTTGTACAAGAGGCATCAAAAGGGTACCAAAGTATGAGCATGGTGTCTATTTGGAGGGAACATCTGCCCTCCTAAGCATGTATTTTTGCAAGTATGTCAGAGTCCACTCTGGAACAGTGTAAAGGCCTAGCATGGGTGAACCGTATGTTTGGATGAGTAATCAAAGTGATCAAACTACGAAAAACTGAAGAAAACATAAAGCAGCTACGTAGGACCGTAGTTTTAATACGAACTGGGCTCGCCCATAATAAAAATACGGTCTGAGCTCGCCTGTATTAACCATGCGGTCACGGCTTGCTCGTAATTTAAATACGGGCAAGGCCGGACCGTGCTGTGTATACGGTCTTGGCGGAGAATTCAATTATAATCAGTTTTTCCCCATTAAATCCTGTTCTTTTAACCTGTAAATGATAAAAGGAAGATGAGTTTGAATACAATGCTTCAGGAAAAAAAAAGAATGTAAATAAAAGAAAAAAAAACCTGTTAGGCCCCTGAAAGCCTTTGAATTTCAGATTTTTCAAAAACTCTTTAGGCCCCTGAAAGCCTTTGAATTTCAGATTTTTCAACAACTCCTCGGGCTTCTGAAAGCCTTTGAATTTCAGATTTTTGTCAAAAACTCCCTGGGCCTCTGAAAGCCTTTGAATTTCAGATTTTTTGTCAAAACTCTTTTGGGCCTCTGAAAGCCTTTGAATTTCAGACTTTTTTCAAACCCCCCTGGGCCTCTGAAAGCCTTTGAATTTCAGATCTTTTGGGCCTCTAAAAGCCTTTGAATTTCAGACCTTTTTCCTTTGGGCCTCTGAAAGCCTTTGAATTTCAGACCTTTTTCCTTTGGGCCTCTAAAAGCCTTTGAATTTCAAACTTTTTCCAAAAAAAACCCTGGGCCTCTGAAAGCCTTCGAATTTCAGACTTTAACCTTTTGGGCCTCTGAAAGCCTTTGAATTTCAGACTTTAACCTTTTGGGCCTCTGAAAGCCTTTGAATTTCAGATTTTAACCCTTTGGGCCTCTGAAAGCCTTTGAATTTCAGATTTTAACTTTTTGGGCCTCTGAAAGCCTTTGAATTTCAGACTTTTTCCTTTTGGGCCTCTGAAAGCCTTTGAATTTCAGACTTTTTCCTTTTGGGCCTCTGAAAGCCTTTGAATTTCAGATTTTAACCTTTTTGGCCTCTGAAAGCCTTTGAATTTCAGATTTTAACCTTTTGCAAAATACTTTTGGGCCTCTGAAAGCCTTTGAATTTCAGACCTTTTTCTTTTGGGCCTCTGAAAGCCTTTGAATTTCAGATCCTTTTCTTTTTTTTGTGGGACCTGTTGGAAGCCCTAGAATATTCCAACAATTCAATTCAAAAAAAATAAATAAATAAAAGAAGCAAATAAAGAAAAAAATCCAAACTCGTGTTCACCCAGCTTTCACATAGGCATTCATAGGTATATGAATGAGATTAATTGGGCACTGATATTTTTCCTTTATCTTTTTGCCAGGTACCAATACACTTGCAATCATAGCTCCTGTAACCAGATCAAGAGCTCGCGCCATGAATCTCATTGAGACTGAAGCTGATGCTCCTCACCCAGATATTGTCTTGCTTCAGGAGCAAGTGGCAGGACTAGCCCGAATGCTAGAGAACATACTATCGGTGCAGGCCCAACAAGTGCAAGCCCAGAATCAAGCATCCACTTCCAACTCAGCACCTCCACCCCAAATCAATATCCCACCTCCGGTTCAACCTATTCCTGAACCCATTTATGAACCCACCCCTGAACCTATACTGATCAGGGAGGAGATGGTTGAGTCTGAGAAAGAGAATGAAAAAGAAAAGATGAGGGATAAAATAGAAAGAAAATTCATGCACAGGCTGGAGATGATCCAGGAGGAAATGAGGGAGGTGAAAGGGATACGTAACTTTGGGGGCACCAATTTTGAAGATCTGTGCCTATACCCCGATGTATGTCTACCAGCCAAGTTTAAATGCCCAAATTTCGATAAATATGATGGCACTGGCTGCCCAATGAGCCATTTGAAGTTATACTGCGGGGCTTTATGCCAGTTTGGCCGGGATGACGGCATACTTATCCAGCTCTTCCAAAGGAGTTTGACTGGAGTTGCTTTGAGGTGTTTTGCCACTTTGGATCATGGGAAAATAAGAAGGTGGAAGGATTTAGTAGATTCCTTTTTGGCACAATACAGGTTCAACTCTGAGATTATACCAGATAGGTATGACATGATGAGGATGACAAAGAGAAATGATGAGACCATAAGGCAATATGCTAAAAGGTGGAGGGAGTTGGTTGCACAAGTCAAGCCACATGTAGGAGAACCAGAAATGATCTCCACTTTCATCAGCACATTGGGGCAACCCTTTTACAGTCACTTGGTGGGTCAAACTACCACCAACTTTGCTGCCCTAGTGCAAGTGGCAGACAGAATTGAAGATGGGATCAAGTCTGGGAAAATATCTGATTACTCTGCAGTGTTGAACCAGGAAGCTTCCACCACTTTCTCTACACAGAAAAAGGAGAATGGTAATGGAAGAATAAAGAATAAAGAAGGGAGAGAAGTAGAAGTGAATATGGTACAACTTCCCAGGGAACCCTTTCAAATCAATGTCCATCCACCTCCTATCAAGCCAACCCATCAAGTTCCTTGGCTGCCTATCCAAATTAATGTCCCTTCTGCACAGCCTGTGAAGGAGGAAACAGAAGTAAGGAAGAGAAGGGAATTTTCTAAACTGCCTATGAGACCATCTGAACTTTTGTCTACCTTACTTCAAAAGGGTTATGTGACTTTGAGGTTGCCAAATCCTCATGCAAGCAAAGGGAAGAATTATGATTCATCTGCAATATATGATTATCATATGAGCACTCCAGGGCATACCACAGATCGTTGCTTGGCCCTAAAGCATGCAATTCAGGATTTACTGGATAATAACTCCTTATCATTCAATTCAGTTACACCCATCCCACCTACTGATAACAATGCGGCAGGCAGCTCAAATGCAATAGGGGCAATTTTCTCTAGAGAAAGAAGATTTGACCCTTCTCAGCTTATCGCTCCTATTGGATCAACAGTCAGGGTTTATCTTGAAAGAAATGCTCCTGGTTATGAGCAAGAAGGCTTGCCTCACTCAGCAGGAGAAAGAAATTATCAAAAAAAAGGAGAAAAGTCAACTTTTGCCTTTGAAAACAGGGGCAGTTTTCGAACTCCCATGTTCTCTGAAAAGAAACCTGCATAAGAAGAATGCACATTTCCTGAGGATCTTAAGGAGCCTTGTTCTCAGGAAGTGATTTCAATAAAGGCTCTTCAAAAAAAAAAAAAGAATTTTCCCTTTAACATTTTTCTAGAAAAAAAAAGTTTTCAGCAAGGTCCTTTTACTTATGAATCATATCTCTTATTGAATTTCATTGAGTTGAATATGACTTTGACATTGGGCTCAATTTTGAGACCAAAATCGAAGAAAAAGACATTTTATGTGAAAATTCAAATCTTTTTAAGTGTCATGAGAAGAATATTCTGCAAAATTATGAAATGACCAATTTTATGGCCTTTGGAACCAAAGATGACCCACAGTCTTCAACAGAAAAAATAGAAGAAGATTTGAATTTCCTGCATTAGAATACAGAAAGGATCACCTCACTTGCTGATTCATTCAAAAGGAAGTTGATAATATTGTTTGATGAAATTTTGGAGCTTTGCACTCGAAAATATGGGAGAATCTGACCTTTTCGTTGGAAATAGAATTGTGCATCATTCGATGGAAAGAATCCAAATTCATAAGATTGATCAAAAGGTGAAGAACTTGTTCATAATAGAAGTTCTATTTGAAGAGGCTTTCATGTTGACGGAAGGTAATTAAGAAGAAAAAAAAAGAAGAAAAAATCCTGAGCCAGTCATGTAGTGCAACTCTACCAAGTTTGAAAATTCAAATTTTTCTTAAAATGATAAAAGGCCTTTCTTTCTTATATCTCCAAAATTTTTGAAATCCCTAGTTAAACCCTTTGAGCTTGATACATTTTTCCAAATAACCTAAATTGAGAATTGTAACCCCACACTGGGGCAAATTTTTTAAGGCATAAAAAAAAGGGAATGAAGGGACAATTATTGAAGTTCAAAAGGGATTTTGAATATGTTTTCAGAAAATGGGGCAAAGAAATGAAAAAAAAGAAGAAAAAGAAGGAAAAAAAAGGAAGAAAAAAAAGATAATCAAATGTTATTTGGAGAATGTCTTCAAAATTGTGAAGAAAAGAAAGGAAAAAAGAAATTCAATACTGGAGAATAAGTTTCAAATGAAGAAATCAAATTGAGGGAAGAACTTCATTACTGGAGCAATTTTGTATTCATTCCAAGGGAAGAAATGCCTTAAAAATTACAATTTCAGTTAACCCATTTGATCATAGGGTATTTGAGCCTTTTATTCCTTTTCTTTCTAAATTAATACCAAGCCATCGTTTCGTCCCATTCATAAGTCCTCTTTGATTAAGAAATTTTGAATTAAGACAGCTTTGACTACATAGTTGCTAGTGATGAAGGATAAAAAAAAAAAAAAGAAAAAGAAAAAATGAAGGAAATGTAGTGAAAACCCGGAAGGGCGCTACATGGCAAATAATCAACTATCTATAAGAAGGAAATCATCAGAGACAAAAGTCCAGAATTTTCATAGATCCAGAAGAGGTCCTCATATTGGTGGTTACTTTTGAGATATAGTCACTCTTCAAGTGATTGAGAAAAATTCTCTTTTCAAGACTGAAGCAACATAATTAGAACTATGATATGAACCATCTGTGAACAAGTTGATGGCCATCAAAATTGCCATTAGGAAATTGTTGTTGAAATTGAAGTCATAAAGTCTCATATCATGGATACAATGGAGAAACAATTGCTTTTCAATTGGATGAAGGAAAATGCCTTTCTAGACTGGGGCAAAATAGTCAGATTGAAAGAGTCGTCATATCTGGAGCATCAATTGACAAGCCGATGGTCATGGGAATGATTCTAAAGGTTCCGAAGGCTTATTTTGGTCTTTCTTCATTTTCTGAAATAATCTTCTCATTATTCAACTTGATTTTAATTCTTTTGGACTATATGCTAATAAGTGATTGGATCATTTTTCAAAAAAAAAAAAGCACAAAAAGCAAAAAACTATATTTTTAGCCTATGATAAGAATCTATATTTTTTCATAAAACATTGGTTTTGTAAGCATTAGAGAATTCTGAGGCCACTAGTATAAAACATATGTTCTTATGTTTGCATTTGCATTCTTCTATTAGGGTTTCTTTTTGGCAAAAAAAAAAAAAGAAAGAGAAAAAAAAGAGAAAAAGAAAAAAAGAAAAAAAAAGAGAAAAAGGAAAAAAGAGGATCATCTTTACTGAGGGGCAAATACTTCTTCAAACAATCAAAACCGGGGCATGCTTAGTGTCTTTCCCTCTGGGTTTTCACTGGAATGAATTACAACATTTGGAAGAAGCAGTCAAGCTTTAGTCTTCGGATTTGAAAAAAAAAAAAAGAGGAAGCTTCGAAGCAGTTGTATGTTTTCTCAGTTAAACAAGGGTTCCCAATTCTTCAGTCATGGAGAAGGATTTTACCAGGGCAGTAAGAAAGCATGAAGACAAGTTATGGGCAGTAAGGGCACATACATCGTTATTGAGAGAGCAAGAAGATGAAGAAGCAAAAGCAAGTTGCAGAATATTCAAGCACAGGTTAGGGCATCAAATGGCACCCAGGTATATCAAATAAGAAAATCAATCAGGAAAATTAAAAAAGTGAAAAACATCAAAATCAATTGAGTTTGTGGTGGTCAATTTTAAATCCACATTCTTTTCAAAATTTTCTTGTCTCAGATTTCTTTTCATAGCCACGAGAGCTCAAAGAAATTTGAGATAAGGAAGAGACGCCACCCCATCAGACTTCAAGTAGGGGTTTCATTGGCTATCTTCGAATCGATGTTTTTATCATTTCTTTGTTTGACCAAAGCAAGTTCAATTAATGAGATGTTTTTCAAATGTGTAATTTTGAGTTGTGTCTGTTCTTTGCTGTTCATTGTGCTACAACTGCAGGCCACCAAGAAAAATTGTCCTTTTCATCATTTTCTCCACACTTTTCACAAGATTAATGTCGATATTAGTTGTAAGTTGCAAGGATTGCCACCATACTCACTTTTGTTTAAAAATATTTTGACTCAAATCTCACTTCATAGCCACGAGTGCTCAGTGAGAGGAGAGAGGAGGATTTGGCCCTTAAGCTGAGGGACCTTTTAGCAAATCTTTCAAAAATAAATTCTTTTTATAAAACAGCCCATTTAATCCTTGCAAAGTGCAATTGGTCAGACAAAAATCTCAGGAAGTGCATTGGTGGGTCTTTTTGCTCTCTGCTTGTAATTGGTTCCAACTACCAGCAAAGAGGGGGCAGCAGTTGTGAGACATGGGAAAATCAATCCTAAATGACTTCCTTGATCATCACGCGGGATTCATTAAAAACACAGAGTCGCCACCATTCAATCTAGGTGTGAATGGACACCAAAATATCAAATAAGCACAAAAGGCAAATTTAGGGCAAAGTATCCCTCCTAAAAAAACAACCAGAGATGGGCAATGGGATTAAGTTATGAACAGGGGAAGGTGTTAGGCACCCCTATTCATCCACACAAGGTGGTTGCCAGGTATTGTTCATGTTAAAATAAAGGAAAAAGGCTTGCTATGAAAATCACGAAAAATCACAAAAAAGACAAACATGTATGGTTTTCTCATAAGAATAGTCTGATTGATCCAGAACTTTCAAATATGATCATACCATTCCTAGGGTTTCATGATCAACACAAAATCAAGATAAAATCAAATAAAACCAATTTAAAGTGAAAAATCCAAAAATCTGGCTTCAAGTCAAATTCTAGAAATATGATTTTTATGAAATATCTCAAAATTGAACTTGAATAATCCAGAACATAGATAAAGCCCAAATTTCACGTTAAATCCAGAAATAAAAACAAAAAATACTCAAGTTTATGAAAAGCATCAAAAGGGGAGAGCTTAGACCGTAGGGTCTTATCTCAAAAAGGAAAAACGACTCAAAAACCACATCATGAAACCCTAGAATTAACTTTCAGGCTTCTGAATCCAGATCTATCATATTGATCATGATGAATCCTAAATCTTAGCCTAATATCGCAAAAATCACGAAAACAGTGCTATAGGTGCAAAAGTGGTGAAAAATCCAAATTTTGGAAAAAGAGCGGATTTCATTCTATAATCACCATGAACTCATGTATTCATTCAGATTCCTCATAAAAAGCATTAGAACATGATCAGGATATCAAAACAGCCATATCTCACAGATTAGAGCACATGGGGGCCTACCCTACGGATCCACATGTTCTCTTTTCCCCTAGCTCTCTCTTCACGTTTTACGGCTAGAGAGACTCTTGAGGTACTTGGAGATAGGTTTGGGTACACAAACACAATCAAAGGCCTTATTCTATAAAAAAGAAAAAAACAGATTATGGGGTCCTATTCTAGGGATCCACCTGTTCCCCTTTCCCCTAGCTCTCTCTTCACGTTTTACGGCTAGAGAGACTCTTGAGGTACTCAGAGGCAAGTTTAGGAAGACAAATATAACATAGATGGCCTTATTCTACAGCAATAGAGATGATCCTATTACTTCTAGAATTGAAAATATGAAATAAAAGGGAAAAGGGACTTACCTGGATTCAGCAAGCAAAAGTAGCAGGGAAGCAGGGATTCCTTTCCTTCTCTTAAAGCTCTTGAGTATTCAAAATTTCGTGGCCCCTAGCCTAAGAATCTCACCTCTATTTATAGGCAAGCACAAGGGCAAGGCTGGTCCAGAAGGATATATCCTGATCCTCAGGATAGAGTGAAAGTTGGAGATAATGCCCATCCATAGCCAACCAAGGTGACTTCAGCGAATAAAAGACCTAATCCACTCATGAAAAGGATATTGGACTAAAGATAAAGCTCGGAAATAGAAAGAAGAATCAAACTCGCACGAGTCTTTAGTGACCGTAAATGATCCACGGTCCAGTGGTGTCCGTAATTCCAATACGGGCGCGCCTGACCGTAGAGTGTTTTCGGGCGCGACCGGCCCGTGAATAAAATACGGACAAAGCCTGCTTAGTCACTTTTTATGCATTTTTGACCTCTTTTCAGCTCTAATTACATGTTTTTATTATTTTCTCATTCTGTAGTGCAATTTGGGGTGTCTACAGCTGCCCCCTCTTTGCTGGTAATTGGAACCAATTACAAGCAGAGAGCAAAAAGACCCACCAATTGCACTTCCTGAGATTTTTGTCTGACCAATTGCACTTTGCAAGGATTAAATGGGTGGCTTTATAAAAAGAATTTATTTTTGGAAGATCTGCTAAAAGGTCCCTCAGCTTAAGGGCCAAATCCTCCTCTCTCCTCTCACAGAGCACTCGTGGCTATGAAGTGAGATTTGAGTCAAAATAATTTTTTAAACAAAAATGAGTATGGTGGCAATCCTTGCAACTTACAACTAATATAGACATTAATCTTCTGAAAAATGTGGAGAAAATGATAAAATATGCAATTTTTGGCTTTGCCCGTATTTCTTCCACGGATCAACGTTGCCCGTATTCGGAACACGGTCAAACGGGACCGTATTACTTTCACGGTCGTCTCAAGCTTTCCTTTGCTTCTTTGGCGCTTCCATGGCTTCCCTTGCATGTGCCCCTATCCTGCAGGTAAGAAAATAACATAAAAAAATTTCTCTTCTTTTTTCTTTTCTCTCTTCTTTTTTTTTTTTCTTCTCTTTCTTCTCTTTTTCTTTTTCTTCTTCTTCTTTTTTTTTCTTTTTCTCTTTTCTCTTCTTTTTTTTTTTTTGAACTGAATCAAGATACATCCCTTTTTCTGCAGCTTTGGTTATTGGACCACTTGAGTCAGGTTGAAGAAATAACCCGCCGCTTCTTTCCACGATTGAAAGTTCCTGTTTTGATGAGCAACAGGGGCTGTCCTAACATCCATGGTGGTAAGCAAGGTTGGTTCACCTTCTTATGTACTCTTCAGGATGATCAGGTGAGATGGTGTGGCACTTATCAGCCTAATCCAGAGACGGTGATCAGCTTCAGAGATAGAAATTTTCTGGTCCTAACAGGCTTGAAATCTACTATGCTTTATCTCCCTTTGAGAGTTCTTCGACAGTTTGGAGCAACACAGGGGATTACGATCCCATCTGGATATGAGGACTTCATTGGACCACTTACACCAGCCACCATGGGGCTGAATGCTCGGTTAATGAATGAGTGGTCTTATGTCCGTTTTCTGCGAGGTCCAGTATTTTCTGAGTCTCATGTAAAAGACTATCTCTTTTGGATCAAAGAGCAAGTGCAGAGTCATGCCCCAGTACTAGAGGAACCTCCTACAGTTCTTCCCCCTACTTATGAGGATATCCTGGAGTCTGAAAGAGCAACCCACAAACGTCTTCAGAAAATATGGGTACGAGAAGCCCAGGAACTTAGGATAAAGGGTATTGATATGGAGAAGCAGCTTAAGGAGCAGACATCTCGCCACATTGCCATGGAAAAGAAGCTTGAAGAACAAAAGCAAGCTCGTTGCTTTGAAGTCCGTTCGATTTGCAGGAAATATCAGGATGCTTTGACTGACATTAAGACTTTAAAGCTCAGGCTATCACTTTCAGATAAGGTCTTCTCCTTTCTAGGCAATCCAGATGCACCAGGAGCTTCAGGGATCATTGCAACACAGGCAGTACGGATTCGTGAGCTTGAGGAGCAACTACAGCATAGGGATTAGATTCTTTTATCATTCATTTTTTTTTCATACCTTTGTACAAAAGTAAACTCCAATAGTGGAAAGACAAAGGATTTTAATACAAAAGTAGGTTTTATATTATTGGCCTCAGAATTCTCAGATGCTTGTAAAAAACCAAAGTTTTATGAAGAGTATTTGATTTCTCATCACTGGCCAAAAGTATAGTTTTTTTTTTTTTTAACTAGTCCAAAGCACTTAATCACATATAATCAAAGGAATTAAAAATCAGGTTGCATAATAAAAAGGGTGGCCCAATCAATAGGGAGAGACCAAATCTGTCTATCCTACGGCCCTTAGAATCATCCCCTAATGGCTTTTCTTCATGGCTAATCTTGCTAATCTGCTCACTGGCTCATGCTCATGCTGTCTTCAACTTGAACCACATGATCAACTCAATCCTTTTCTTTTTTTTCTTTTTTTTTTTTTTTCATGCCCTTCTTGCCCCTAGCGCCAATTATGGTTTTCACTAGGGCTGGCTTCTGTATTCCGTCATCACCAATATTACTCTGATATTTGAATGAATATACTAAAATCACCGAGGGCTTAAGAATAGGATAAAACAAAGGCTAAGCTCGGTTTATGAAATAAAAGATATTAAAGGCTCAAAATTTTCTAAGTATGAACATAAGTCAACCGGACTTACAGTCATGATGATTTCAATCCCATTTCCCTTTTTTCCTTGTATTTGGCTTTCATTTGCCATTATTTTTCTTTTCTTTATTTTTTCTCTTTTTGCCCCTATTGGCTTTGCCCTTTATTGGCTTTGCCCTAGTATAAAACTGTAAGTCCAGCTTAGGTTTATCAAATAAGATGAACAGGCTCAAATTGGCTTAACTAGGGATAAAAATTTTAGGAAACAAAGAAAGATGGCCTCAGATCATTTCCTAGTAATATTCATTCATGGAAAATATCTCTTTACTGCATCAGAGTTTATTGGCTCAGGAAAATCCTTCCCATCCATTTCTGTTAAGATGAGAGCACCTCCTGATAAGACCTTCTTGACAACATAAGGCCCTTCCCAATTTGGTTTGAATTTTCCACGTGGGTCTTCCAAAAAGGGTAAGATCTTCTTTAATACCAAATTTCCTTCTTGGAAAGTTCTGGGCTTTACCTTCTTATTGTAAGCCCTGGCCATCCTCTTCTGATACAATTGGCCATGAGAAAGCGCCTTCAAACGCTTTTCTTCTATTAAATTGAGTTGATCATGTCTTGACTATATCCATTCAGCTTCTTCTAATTCAACTTCCATTAGCACTCTTAGTGAGGGTATTTCCACTTCCACTGGTAATACTGCTTCCATTCCATAGACTAGGGAATATGGGGTTGCCCCTGTAGAAGTCCGAATTGAGGTTCTGTAGGCATGTAAGGCTAGTGGCAACATCTCATGCCAATCTTTGAAGCTCACTACCATCTTTTGAATGATCTTCTTTATGTTCTTATTTGCTGCTTCCACTGCCCCATTCATCTTTGGTCTATAAGGAGCTGACTTATGATGGGTAATCTGGAACTGTTCACACATTTTCCTCATATCCTTGTTCTTAAGGTTCGAAGCATTGTCTGATATTATAGCACTTGGCAAGCCATAGCGACAAATGATGTTATGCTTTAAAAACTTAAGAACGTGACTACTTGTGATGTTTGCATACGAGGCTGCCTCTACCCACTTGGTAAAATAATCGATTGCTACAAGTATAAATCTGTGTCCATTTGATGCCTTTGGAGAGATCATTCCAATGACATCTATGCCCCACATAGAGAAGGGCCATGGAGATGTCATATTATGTAATGCCCCTGGAGGTGCATTCTTATTATCAGCATATACTTGGCATAAATGACACCTTTTGACATGTATATAGCAATCGTGTTCCATAGTCAACCAGTAATATCCCAATCGCAGGATCTTCTTAGCAAGCATGTGCCCGTTCATATGGGGTCCACAAACTCCTCCATGTACTGTATCAATTAACCTTTCTGATTCAGTCTTGGCAACACATCTAAGTAGGATATCATTATGTGATCTTTTGTACAACTGCCCACCACTTAGTAAGAACTGTCCTGCCAACCTCTGTATTGTTCTTTTCTCTGTAGAAGTAACATTCTCAGGCAAACTCCGATCACTTAGGAAATTCTTAATGTTTTGGAACCATGGTACTTCTTCCTCTGATGCCCCTTCTAGAACAAGGCAATAAGCAGGTTCATCCCTGACTTCAATTTCTAGTGGTTTAATATCAACACTTTTTGGCAGACTAACCATTGAAGCCAATGTTGCTAAAGCATCTGCAAATTGGTTCTTGGCCCTTGGCATATAATTAAAAGAAATTCGAGTAAACTTGGTGTTTATTTCTTCCAAATACTGGTGATAGGGGATCAACTTGTGATCCTTAGTCTTCCATTCACCAGTTGTTTCGAAGATGATAAGACTCGAATCTCCGTATACGTCAAGTTCCTCTACTTCATGATCTAAGGCTGCTTGTAACCCAATTATACATGCTTCATACTCTGCTATATTGTTTGTACACTGGAATCTCAATTTTACTGCGATTGGGATATGTGACCCATCTGGTTTAACCAAAACAGCCCCTATTCCATTTCCATTCATATTGGCGGCCCCATCGAAGAACATTTGCCATGAGCTTTCATTTTCCTCCTCTTCTGTGAACAGTATTTCTTCATCAGGAAAATTGGTCTTTAAGGGTTGGTATTCTGGTAGAGGATGTGCAGCTAAATGATCAGCAATGGCTTGACCCTTAATGGCTTTCTGCGTGATATAGGTGAGGTCAAATTCAGATAATAACAACTGCCACTTTGCTGTTCTGCCAGTTAAAGCCGGTTTTTCAAACAAGTACTTCAAAGGATCCATTCGGGATATCAAAAAGGTAGAATGACTAAGGAAATAGTGTCTCAGTCTTTGGGTTGCCCATACTAAAGCACAACAAGTCTTTTCTAAAGGGGAATACTTTGCTTCATATTCTGTGAACTTCTTGCTTAGGTAGTAAATCGCCCTTTCCTTTCTTCTTGTCTCATCATGCTGCCCTAAAACACATCCCATTGACGTTTCCAAAACTGATAAGTATAAGATCAATGGTCTTCCTGGGGTTGGTGGCACTAGCACAGGTGGGTTCAATAGATACTCCTTTGTTGTGTCAAAGGCTTCTTGGCAATCATCATTCCAAACCGTCGGATTATTCTTTCTTAGAAGTTTGAAAATTGGTTCACAGATAGCAGTGAGCTGTGCTATGAATCGGCTTATGTATTGAATCCTTCCAAGAAAACCACTATCAGGGGAGTCTCTATACAAATTGTATTGGAAGCAGCTGATGGAGTTCCATGAAAAGAGAGTCCTTTGGACATGCGCCTTCGCATACACAAAGCCACTCTTATCAGATAAGATCTCCTTGGACTTTAAAGCTCCGGCTTGACAGAAGAGGCTTGCTAGCTTCAGCTTGTGCCCTTGCCTACTTGCACTTTCTTCCAACATGTCCAGGGCTGTCAATCCCTCTGAATTCATGGGATTTACTTGCAAACCCTTGAAGTATATCTTGCTTAGCAGCAATTTAACAAACTACATAAGAGAATGAAGTAAAAAAAAAATGATATATGAAGATAAAGGGAAAGAAGAATGTTTAAAGAGCATGGTTATGCCCTTGTTAACCCTTGCTCCAAAAGCCCTAAGGCTTATGGAGACTTCATCAGTTAACTACTTAACATTTAGGATTGTAAAATTCACCATGCTTCATTAGCTAGCCGATGTTTATGGTGGCCCACTCTATCGACACCGACCTAATGGTAGTTCTTTCCCTTTTGAAGGCTTCACTCATCTATTGGTATTCAATGACTCAGCATGGTGCTTATACATGATATTTAATCCAACCTATAGGTCACCCCTTCCAAGACTAAAACCTTGGACGTGGAACCTAACTCCGATACCATTACGTGCCTAACTGTTGCTCCAAAAGCCCAAGGCTTACGAAGACTTAATCAATTAAACACTTAACATCTAGGATCATAACAGCCCCAGATATGATGTCGTAACACCCCCACACCGCGAGAAGAGAGGACAAACCCCCCAAAACACAAATAAATGCTAATGCAAACTCACCCCACAAAGTTAATCACACCTCATATTAAGATGATAAGTGAAGTTATATTTATGTAAATCAAAGTGCTTTAATATGATCTCAACAAGCCAAGCCTACCTTGTGCTGATTTTCTGAGGTTGCCAGATGCAACACGATGTTGCCATGGTTATCCCCCCAGCTCAGGATCTCACTTTTATCTTGCTTTCTGAGCGATTCCAACAGAAGCAAAAACGCTTTCAACTTGCTGAATTTCACAAGGTGAAGAGCAGTCTCGAGCTGAACTGTTGTGTCCTCAACAGAATCTGGGCAAGCATCGAGAAAGACGCTCAACAAAGCTAAATTCCCAGTAGAAGGCACTTCATACAGTGGAGTTCTCCCTCCTCTTCCTTTGACACGGACGAGTTCTTTGTCAACCAACACCAGCCCTCTCACTATGCTCCAGTGTCCATTTTGCAGAGTTAGATGCATGGGACTATGCCCTTTTTGGTTTAGATTTTTGGCCAAAGAAGGCTTCAAATTCGCAATCTCCATTGCAAAATCGGCTTTCCCATCCCTTACTGCTATGTGCAGGGGAGTATCAATGAACTGGAGTGCATCAAGACCATCAAGAATGGAGGGGTTTTGCTCAATCAATGAGTACAGACCATCAACGTCTCCAGTCTCTACAACCTTCTTGAACCCAAGGTCCATTTTTTGCATATCCTTTCGTTTGAAATCGGATGAAAATGTTGAGCCTAGCTAGGTTCGATCTATTATAATGGAGGCGGTTAAACTTTGGAAGCAGAACCATTTTCTTATTTTTTATTTTAGAGAAATTACACTGACTTCCCTTTTAGTTCCTGACAACTACAGATTCCTCCCCTAAGGTTTTCTGAAATGATACTTGCCTCCCTTGTATCTTTTGTCGTCTGCTTCATATCCCTCTCTTTTGTACAAAGTTTATCAAAATTTAAATATGTTTTGACAAATTTACTCTTCTTTAAGTACAAAAAGTATATGATTTAGAGATTTTCTTAAAAAATTAAAATTTTAAGGTTTAAAAGTCTTAATAATTGATTTAAAAATCGTGGGTGCATGATTTTATTTGAAATAAAAAATTGATAAAGGATAAAATAGTCAAATTACATTTTATAAGTCTAACAATAGAGATAAGTATCATTTAAGAAACTTTAATAACCATAATTTTCACCTTTTCTAATAACCCATTACTCAAGCAGCATTTTCAGACTTCCACCATGATAGAGGTTCTTCTCTCTTTCCTAGGGTTAGTTCCATTGGCTTCGTCCAATTCGAATTTAGGTCTGATCTAGAAACAAAATTTCTAGTGCCCAGCAGAAGTACCAAATTTTGCTCTTAGTTTGCATAGCGCTTTGGAAAAATTAAATTTTGTGACACCTATTTTTCTTAAAATAAATTTGTCATTGAGTTTTTAGCCTTGTAAGATAACTTAGGGGTAAAAATATTATTAAATATTATGAAGGGTGATCGTTAAGTAAATAAATACTCAATTTATACGGGAGAATCTCTAATTGTTAGTGTAGTCCAAAAATTAAAAGTTAAAAAGGAATTTCAAGTTGCTTCATCCCTAATGAAATCCTTTGCCCGGTTTCCTCTAACGCTCTAGTCTGTCACCAATCAAATTATGTCATGTCATTATTCTCTATGCTCTAATGGGCCATTTACAATAGGACTACCAACGCCTGTGTCCATCTTGTGTCCGTATTTTCATATGCCTCACCTAGCTACTTGAAATTTTGTTTTTATTTAATATAAAAGAGTAACGATAAACGAACCTTTTTTGGTATCTTCTTCATTGATGTTCTTCAAATAAACCTAGAGTATTATTATACTTTATTTCTGTTAATGTTTGCTTTTAATAAAGCTATTAATTGTCATCATCCGGTGTCGTATATGAGGTGTTAGGTGCTATGATCCTTTCACAATCATATTTTATTCCAAAAGAAAATTTAAAAGTGCCCTTTCAGGGTACGTTATGCCTTGTAATTAGGGATGTTGACAAGTCAAATGCACTATAAATTAATACTAAAAAAATTTAATAAAATAAATGAATGTACCTAAAAAATATATATATATTGTAACATCTTCGGATTAAATAAATGTAAAACCCCGAATTTTCCTTAAATAATAAATTAAATTAATAAATAATATTCTTGGGAGTTATAATTGATGGAAATATTTTATTAATGTAGGGGATGATATAATTAGTGGAGATCTAGAGTTTGACGCAGATCCGACCGTCCAATCATGAGATATCGAGGTATGTGTTCTGATTGGGCAGTGTGTATAGGAAAGTTTGTATGTGAGATGCATGGGATCAAAGAGTATATATATACCAATTAAATAACCTAAACACATACGATTGTATTTTCGTTTGTATGCTTCAGCCACAAGCGACAAAGCAAACTTGAGCGAACAAGCGACTGAGGAAGAAGAAGGAGGAAGGAAGGACTTGGTTTTGTGTTCTTCATCGTCCAAAGGATTGCTGGGTGATAGAGTTTGTCATTGTTCAGATAAGTGAAGGAGAAACCCGCGTAGAAGAGGTAGGTGACACCGTTTTACCTTCATGTTTGGATTTACATTCGTTTAATCGCAAAAGCATGTTTTTTATGATATGTAATGATGTATTTAGATAGATAATCATGTTATAAATATGTTAGAATGAGTTTAGACGAGAAAAATCACGTTTTGAAACTGCATCTGTTCGTTTTCGAACGACCACCGACCTCGATTGTGCTCAGCGATCGTCGGCGATCATCAGCGCTAGTTATAAACTATAGACCGCCGAAGACCACTGGAAGACGTACCGTCGGCGTTCGATTTTGAACTACCGCCAACCATAGACCGCCGGGGCGATCCTAGGCGCTCTGTTCAGATTTTGTAAATTTTCACAATTTCAAACCCGGATTCAATTCCAAACTATTTTTAGACAATTCTAATGATTAATTAAGATATTTTAAAACCAAAATAAATTATCTAATTCCCTGTGTTACAGGAAAATAAATTAGGAAAATATTTAGGACATTAGTTGCCAAACTTTGAAAGTAATTGAGAAATCTAGTTTTTGGAAAAACCTAACTATTATTTGATTATCAAAACAACTCTAAATGACACTATAAACCAGAAAACTTTATAAAAAGAATTCAGAACTCAGATGATCGAATATTGAAGTTATTGACAGATTTAACCGTTATATGCCGCTAGGCACCAACCCTTATAGAAATATTATATTTTAGGGAATTTTGGAGTCTAGTAGGCATAGCTGGTTATGGATCCATAGTTGTTGCTAGATAGCTGAGGGATATGTCATTTGGGTTGAGTTTCTCTCTTGTGCGACGCGCTTTCTTTGCAAGTTAGTTTGTCTGGGAAGGTCCTATGTCTAGAGGGACACCCCGGTGAGCCACTGGTGATTCCCTATGCATGTGGATAAGCGACCATCTCCATGTATTGATTCTGGTACTACATGCTGGTGGTACATGCCAACTCTAATGGGTACGTGTGCAATAAGTCAGTGACTACGGCTCTTGTCTACGCTGCGCTGCATGTGACTTGAGTATCATTAGTAGCATCGCTCCTAAGCCGCACGATGGTATAGCGATGGGTTGAGAATCATCTCAAAGGTTTATCTATCTTTGTGAGTTCTACAAATGACACTGAAATCACAACACTTGTTATTATTATTGTATACATGCTAGAGGCATGTGATTAAGATATTAATCGGATGTGACTGCTTAGTGCATCCAGTAAAGTATAAAATATGTCAATGATTTTGATATTGGATTCTTATAAATGAACTTGTTGAAATTCATCTCTAGAACTGTTTAACATATTGTTTTGTATTCATGAATGATACGAATAATTATACGAGCCTGATTAGTCAATATTGCTTAATCGTGCATGAACTGCTATTTTACTTACACTGACTGTTTAATCATGCATGTGTTACCTATTGGGATATTCATATCTCACCATACTTTTATTTTATTTTTCAACTGATACGCGAGAGGGGGATCTTAGTGATTTCCAGGGAGAGGTAGCTGAGTATTCACCGGGGGATTACTTTTATCCGGATCTTGTTTGAGGTGGATGATTGATATAAACTTAGTACTTTTGATTAGACTATTATTCATTTGGATTTGATGTACTAGAGAGATGGGAGAGATAGTAACCATTTTATTTTACCAGACTTTGATATTAATGATTGATGATTAACTTTAATGTTTAGTTGAGGATTTTAGACTACACTTCCGCACATACTTGTTTCCGCACTCTGATAGTATAATAAAGTGAATAGATTATTTAATTCTTTAGTCTGGTATATTCTTGATGTACATTTGATATGGACCAGTAACACCTCGGATTTGGTTGTTAAACTGAATTCGGGTTGTTACAGTAGCGAACCGAGCTCGGGTCGGGAGCCGCTTTGCACTGAACCGGGTTCTGGGTGTTACAATAAATTATGCTAAAATATTCAGATTCTAGAAAATATACTAAAATAAACGATGTTGACATATTTGGATTCGAGAAAATGAATGTACTAAAAAAATGATTCCAATTTTGATAAAATAACTTATTTAAAATTTAATAAAGCACCTGAAACTCTTATGCATGTACCTTGAAATAACAATAATACTAACATTTTTTAATGATGCCCCTTGTAATTTGATGGAATTATTATTAATTTGATGGTATTAAGTATAACACGCACACCACCACCACATCCACAACTGCCACCACAACAACCTCCACCACCACTGCCACAGCCACCACCACCTCCTCCACCACCTTCATCAGCACGTCCAGGATCACCTCAACCACCGCCATCACCAACTCTACCACCACATTTATAACCACCACAACAATAACCAGTACCTCTAACACCATCATCACCACCACCATCTCCACCATCATCACATGAATCCATGATCAACATCATCACAACTACTATCATTAACATTAACTACTGCCATATAACCATACCTAACACAAATTAAAAATACAAATTGTTTTAAAAACTTTTTCAAACATATTTTGGCTGATTTTTAAAGTCATAATTGATTTTAACTAAATGTTACCAAATGGTTTTCAAATTGTTTTAATAAAAATTGTTACCATACAGCCTCTCGTTTAGCTTTCTTATATCTAACTTGCTTATGTAGGCGTTTTGTTCTATTTCTGTTTATGTTTACTTATTTTTATTTGAATGATCTACTTATCCTCATTTAATAACTTAATTATTTGTTTTTTCCGATATAAATTTTGTTGATTTTGAGAGTCAAGTCTTCGATATTATCTATGAAGAAAGGTTTCATTGGCCATTGCACCAAAGTTCCTTTTTGAACAAATTTGAAACTTTTATTTAATTTTCTTTCTTTGATGTTTAGAAATTCATTAATCGGCCAAAATGTGTTAGTACCTATCTCTCTTATCTAGTTGGAATTTCAAGGTTTTTTTTTGTCGCCTTAATGACTTCCTCATCCTTGTTTAATTTAATGTGTTGATTATATAAAGGATTAATGATATTGACATGACTTTTCTTCACTTTCTTCTTCGTGTTCTTCAACCAACCAAAATTTTGAATTTTATTATTTTTTTTTCAGGCATCGATATGTAGCAGGCTAAATGTCTCTTGGACCATTGCCTATTTGATCTATCATAACCAAAGATGAAATATATGCCAAAATTTGTGTATGAAGCTTTACCGTTGGACTAGCAGATCTTACATGGAATGACCGGTCGGGTCTAATTCTTATATCATTATGTAATGCCCCAGTCCCATGAGCAACAATATTGTTTGCTTTGGCCTATTGGGCCTCACGGTTTTGCTTTTGGGTTTTACCCCAAAAGGATTCGTCGTTTGAGGGAGTCACAAGACCTCACACATGGATTTCAAAAAATTGCTCCCAAATCTTGCTTCTTTAGAAACATTTTATTCTTTTTTCTTCATAGTCACTTTTAAATATTTGTGCTTTTCTTGCAAGCAACAAAACCAAAGAGAAATTTGATTTTCTATTTTTATTCTGCCTCCAACCAAAAACTGTAATACAAAATTTTATTTCGTATGTTGTTCACTGTGATGTAATGTCTTGGATTTAACAAACCGGAAGGTTCATTAGCTGGGGCCACAAAGTTTTGGGAGTTTTATATAAAGGGGGAAATCAGGTCCTTTTCAATGTGTGTTGCATTTTGTTGTTTTGACAAAGGTTTAGGTTTTCTGAGAGCATAGTGATGGAGCTCAGAAGATCATCATATCCTACCGTATTCGCCTCGTTCTCTAGTAGAATAACTTCAGACTAAATGCCCGTGGACTAGGCATTTAAGGCCAAACCATGTAAAATTTTCTCTCCATATTCTCTGTTTTGTTTTATGCATTTTTACTTGGAGACCGTAGCCAATGCCATGCAACCAGGCACAGACATTTGTCAGGTCTGCGTTATCCATGTAGGCCCATGTGATTGTAAGGCATTGGCTACAATTGGACCATTTTACAGGTGGTCCAACTATAGATGATTCAAATCTTTAATCATATTGACCTTTAGTTTTTCAATTTCGTCTTCGTGTTATTCGAGTAACCAAAATTTTGAATTTTATTAGGACTGAAAAAGGGATTAAAATATCAGTAGGAGCAATAATTGGCTATTTTGATTTATTGTAACCAAGCACTGAGATGTGTACAAGTTCGTTGTATGAAGCTAGTGTGCACACACATGCTTTATCATTGGACCAACATATCTTTCATGGAGTAGCTCCACCATGTTTACCTTTATTGTTATATATTTTATGTGCTATTATAGTCCAAAGAAGAAAAAAAGAAAAGAAAAAATTATTCCCTTTTTTCCAAATCTCTGTGGTTCTTCCAACCAACAAAACTATAGAGAAATTTGATTTTCTATTTGTATATTGCCTTGCCAAGCCAAAAAAGAAAAAAGAATAAAAAAAAGAAAAAACCATAAGGGCCCGATTAGTTCGCGGAATCAGGGGTTGGAATTGGGTTCCCAATTCCAATTCTTTTGATTGGTTAAATATTTGGAATTTGGAATTGGAATTAAGGCCCAATTCCATCGAATTAGCTTATAGGCTATTTTTGAAGTTACCTAATTCCCTACTAAATCGAGAAGAATTGGGGATACACGGTAAAGAATTAGAAACACGATATATGCCCGACAAATAGAGCTAGCAAAATGCTACCCGACCCGACACAAGTTAAACGGGTTTGGGTTGACCCATTTATTAATTGGGTTGGGGTTTCCCCAACCCGCCAGTAATCGGGTCAACCCGATTATGACACGGCAACCTGACAAGTAACCCAATTTTTTTTAAAAAGCAACAAAAGTGTCTTGTCCCGACCCGATTAACCCCAAACCCAACCCGAACACGATACAACCCGATCCAATTAACCCCAACCCCATTTTAATCATATTTTTTGAAAAATAAAAATAAAAAAATAATAATAAACTGGTTGGCGGGTTGCGGGGTTTTCCAACCCGCCTTAATTTAGTTTAACTCGAACCTGACCCCATTAACCCCCAACCCGATTATGACCCGACCCAAACCGACCCTTTGCCAGCTCTACCAATAAAGAAACTACCAAATCTCATTCTCCTCTTCTTCGCTGGTGTTGCGAAGCTACCAAATCTCGTTCTCCTCTTCCTCGCTAGTGTTGCAGGGACTAGTACATATCTTCTCCCTTCTTCTTCTTCTTCTTCTTCTTCTTCTTCTTCTTCTTCTTCTCTCTCTCTCTCTCTCTCTCTCTCTCTCTCTCTCTCTCTCTCTCTCTCTCTCTCTCTTGTTTCCTCTCTCTCCTTTTTCTATATTTCTCTCTCTTCTCTTTCCACTTGCTTTGACCTATCGAGTTGATCATAATCGTCTAGTCTTACATGGAGGACCTGATTAAGACAAATATTATTAAAACGCAGTAGTATTGTTTTCGTTTTGGTTGCAAAGAATGGATTATTGGAATTCATATGTCATGATAATCAGTCATTTGTGTTATTATTAACATGGGAATGATACAAATCAATTCTTCATAAGTTCATCCAATCAGTGGAATTGGATTTTAAATCAATTCTTCATGGAATTGTAATTTCAAATTTCAATTCTCTTGCCATCCAATCACAATAATTTCAATTCTACTCAATTCCAATTCATTGATCCAATCGGGGCATAAGAGAAATTTGAGTTTTCCAATGCTGGCCTTGTGACGTAGATGTGTTGACTTTAATGATGGGGTCACGAAGCTTTGGGGCTCGAAAAGCGGACCATACAACTCTTATCTATAATTTTTTTTTTTATGGGACTCTTATCTATAATTTTATTTACAGGTTTGAACTTTGAATTAGGGAAATTAATGATCTCTCTTGTAGAATAATTTCACCTTGTACACCCGTGAATTTAGGCATTGAGGGCAAAACCACGTAAATTTGTATCAATCTCCGTCTTGTTCTTTGTTTCATTACCGTTCTCTTCAGGATATTGATCTATTTCTTACAGCAGTTTAGCCATTTCTTATGATCCATGGGTGTTTCCCAACAGGTCCTCTCTCTTATCCCTTTTGCATATAAAGTGAACGGCTAACATGGGTCTATATATTGGCTATGGACGTGAACACTTTACAGAGGTGAAGAAGTTTGACCTAGAGCCATCAGAGCCAACTAATGGACTGGGAACAAGTAGAGAGTAAATCAGTTATAACAAAGCATCTGAACCCCAGTTTTTTTTATTATATGCAGATCAGGAAAAGAGAAGATCGCTCCATTGATAATGCTTGGCCATTTACAAGAGTCGACTCTTGAAGGTTCAGTAGAAGGACTCCAGAAATTAAGACAAATAAACATATATAGATGCTTCTAGCTAGCTAGCCAACCCAGATTTACAGACTTTGAGAACTAGAAAGATACAGCAACCATTAATATATAAGAACTAATACTGCATGCAATTAAGTTTATTTCACTCAACCCCATTACAATTAATTTATTTCCACGGAGGAGTGTGCATCTCTAACCTTCGCCTGCGGCTCAACATCTGCAATTAGATGTTCTTCTTGAATTGATCCGGTGGGAATTTTCCACAACAATAATTTTACTGCGTACAGCAGTTGCTCCCCCGTTAACAGAATAATCAATGTGTAGAGAATTGGGAAAACGTAGCTGAAAAGAAAGAATATTAGAGGTTGGTGTCCTTGTGGTGCTATGCAGTGCGTTGAGTAGATGTAATTAACCAACATGGGCGCTAGGGCGAATACCAGCACAACTTGCAGAGGGAAACCCGCTGTGAGGATCAAGATCATTACAAGAGACATGTGAAAGCCCAAAGAGTTGATAAATAAGTAGCCATAAAATTGGAGGTCTTTAACGCTTAGACCAAGGATTTTATGATGATCGGGTTTGAATTTGTTCTGCCATTTATCGACGGGAGGGGTGATCCCCGTCTGGTAAGTGGCGGTGGCGATCAGCGCCGCCACCACCAGAAGTGCATTGCGCACACTATCTGGGGAGTCTCTATACTTATTGTATCGGAAGTAGCTGATGAATTTCCACAAGAAGAATCTCCTTCGGATCTTCGCCATCGCACGTACAAAGCCACTCTTATCATATAAAATCTCCCGGGACTTTAAAGCCCCGGCCAGACAGAAAAGGCATGCTAGCCTCTTGTGCCCTTGCCTTCCTGGTTCCAATAATATGTCCAGGGCTGTCTTTCCCTCTCTATTCATATGATTTACTTGAAAATCCTTCCAGAGCAGCTTCTTAACAAACTGCACAACAACAAGAGTATTAATCTTAATTTAAGTCAAAAAATGACTGACATAGGAGGTTAATTAATTGAAGGGGATCGATCAAAGAAGAATGTATGAAGATCTATCGATATATATCTCAACAGGCCAAGCCTACCTTGTGCTTATTTTCTCTGGTTGCCACATGCAGCACGGTGTTGCCATGGTTATCCCCCCAGCTCAGGATCTCACTCTTATCTTGCTTTCTGAGCGATTCTAACAGAAGCAAAAAAGATTTCCACTTGCCCTTCACCTTGCTCTCCACGGCAAGGTGAAGAGCATTCTCCACTTTAACTGCAGTCTCCAGTTGAACTGTCGTGTCCAGGTGATGAGCAGTCTCCAGTTGAACTGTCGTGTCCTCTTTCACTGCAAGGTGAAGAGCAGTCTCCAGTTGAGCAGTCGTGTCCTCAACAGAAGCTGGGCAAGCATCGAGAAAGACCTTTAACAGATCTGAATTCCCAGTAGAAGCCACTTTGTGGAGTGGAGTTCTCCCTCCTTTTCCTTTGACACGGACGAGTTCTTTGTCAACCCGCACCAGCCCTCTCGCTATGCTCCAGTGTTGCTTTTCCAGAGCCAGATGCATGGGACTGAGCCCGTCTTCGTTTAGCTTTCTGGCCAACGAAGGCTTCAGATTCGCTATCTCCATCGCAAATTCGGCTTTCCCATCCCTTGCTGCTATGTGTAGGGGAGTATCAACGAACTGGAGTGCATCAAGACCATCAAGAATGGAGTGGTTTTGCTTAATTAATGAGTACAAAAGATCAATGACTCCCTCCTCAGCACCGTTCTTCAGAGCCTCTTCCATTTTTTGAACGTTCTTCAGAGCCTCTTCCATTTCCATTTTTTGAACGTTCTTCAGAGCGTTCTTCAGAGCCTCTTCCATCTTTTGCAGATCCTTAATTTCCTCTGAAATCTCTAATGAAAATTGTGCACCGGAGGCCTAAAACTTGGAAGCTTTTAAAGACATGCAAGATGTAGGGGGAATCCTACTTTATGGATGTTTAGGCACATGCGGGCTTTGAAAGGATAAGGCCGTACAATAACGACGGGAGGCAATGGAAAGCCATAAATTGTAAATTTTTATTTTTATTTTTTGAACTTGAGACCTTGGAGAGAGTACACCCCAGGCCCAAGCCTTAACCACTAGGCCAACCCTTTGGGGTTAATTGAAGTTACTTGTTTAAAATAGGAAGGTATACATTGTAATTACAGCTACATGCAAGTATGTACAAATTCATAATTCTTTTAAAGATTATAGTATATTGTGTAAAAGTCAATATAGAAGTAAAACTATTGTAATGATATTTGAGCACAAAGCACCTTGCTTCGACCATAGTCTCATCACAATGTCAAAATAAAGCTGTGGTGAGACACCTTTATATACGTAAACGTGAATTTAAGCAAAACTGTGTGTACACCTTATGCTTTTCTTGATTAGAAGGCGGTGTATTTTAATACGAAATTATAAGAAGATTGAAGGACTTACACTCACACCCATTGACACATTAGGCCAATGTCATGCATAGTTTTATCATCTAAAGTAGCTGCAATCTTTATGTAACTCATGACAATAAGATCATTGACAGATAATAATCATTATGTAGAGCACTAATCTCAAAAAGTAGAGAAAAAAAGTACAAAATTCATTGAAAATTGACAATTATTTTGTAGCATTTAAATTGTTACAACTGTGGGACCATGGAAATCACCTATGTGACTACCTAATTATCCACATGGAATTCATAAAAGCAATGAGTCACCACCATTCAAGTTTAGGGTGTGAATGGACATGAAAATGAGCATAAAAGAATGAAATAGAGCTAAAGTAGCTTTAATTCGTGGTCTAGTCCAAAGATTGGGTAAAGAGCTTAGGTTATGAGTAAGTGAAGGTGTTAGGCACCCTTACTCATTCACACAAAGTGGTTACCATATGCCTATTCATGTTTCATGCTTGCACATATATATTTCATACAAAAATGAACAAAAACAAGAGAAAACACATGTGTGATTCTCTACATGAGTGATCCAATTGATTATGGACTCTCTTTGTGGATACATCACCTTTAGGGCTTCATAATCAAGATAAAAATCAATATTAATCTTGAAGAAAAACAGATCAAATTAAATTCGGAAATATCAATACAAGATCATGCTATTTGAGCTGGGAAATTTCAATCAATCATAAATCATTCAATCCAAACTCTAATTGAGTGAAACCAAAACCATTTCAAAGGTTATATGCAGTATAAGTGTTAGTAAAAATTTCATTCGAATCCGATTAAAATCAAAGAAGATATATTTGTGCAAAATCTACTGATGTAAAACAGAAAAAGTGATAAGTAGCAAACTTTGAAAGCTTATTCGTGAAGATTGGCTCCACATAAATCCTTGAAAATTGGTGTGAATGAAGTATGAAACGTCATCTTTAAAATGAAATAGGTTTCATTCAAAACTTCATCCATTTTTAGCTTGTGTGCTCTCTCAAACATGCTCAGAGGATCACAGGTTGACTCTGCAACCTACTACTGAGCAGTACAGAGTCAATCAAGCACATTGAGCTCAAATCAAAGTGAAAAGTTATGAAACCAACTGTATTTGAAAGTAGACTTATAAAGGAAGACTTAGAAATTATAATCGCTCAAATCAGAGTTACAATGAACCTTTGGTGCTCAATCAAAGTGACAAGTACAACAATCTATTCTGATCTAACTCATTAACTTCAATCAAATGGTTTGAAAAATCGGCTCCATATAAATTACTTAAATTTTACAGGATTAAATTGACTTCTTTACCTTTCACATGCCTTTAGAATCATTCAAAAATTCATCCATATGATGAAGTTATGAATAATCTAAAACAGGGTACAGGTTTTGTCTAGATTGGTAAAAAAATTGAGTAGAGGCTATACCAAATCCTTAAATCAGAGCATCCAGCTCTTGAAATCAAATCCAAACGAATTCAAATAAGTTAGGAGATCTGTAAAAACATCTAGGACAAGAATTTAGTCCAAATCGATCTCTCATAATTTGGAGAGTTTGAACCAAATAAAGTCCAACTTCTATAAGGAAATGCCTAGATCTAAGGAGATCCGGTCATGAGACCTTCTCTTAGTGATCAAGGTTAAACATAAAACGTCATGATGTTCCTGAAATTTTATTTTAAGGCTAAATTCTCAAATCTATCATATTGAGTATGGTAGATCTAAGAAACCATGCCTAACATTGAAAAGAGCACAAATGAGTATATGCTTTGTAAAATTGTGTGAAAAATCAAATCTATGAAAGAATTTCAGATCTAAAGTTATCACATAGCTTAAACCTATGAAATTCTTCTCAAATTGAAGATAAAAATCACACAAAATACAGAATATATCTTATCACATCAAAATCAAACAAATAGGGATCTTTACGTTTTACAGCTAGAGAGGTGGCTTAAGGTACCTTAAGTAAGATTTGTGGTTGCAAACACACTCAAGGGCCTTGCACTACAAAAATATAGAAGATGAGAGTGCTTGAATTAAAGAAAAAATAAAAGAGAGAGATTAGAGGATTACCTTGGATGCTTGAGAAGCTTGAGTGGAGAATTAGGCAGAGGCTCCCTTCTTTTTCAAGAGCTCTCAATCTTCAAAATTTTCGCCATTTGCTAGAGGAGAGACCCTCTATTTATAGACAAGAGCAAGGGTAAGAATGTCCCAAGGGTAGACACAAAAGTGTATATAAATCCTTCCAATTCAAGTCTAGGGCATGAATTGGGGGAATTTGGTCAATTTCAGAGGCCAATTTGGGGAATCCAGGCTTCCCAAAGAGAGGTTTAAAGGTAAATAAGAGAAAGCTCGCGGGAATTTTCAATTTGTAGCATTTTATTCATGACTGAAAACTCATTTCGGTTATGCAAAAAATTATATATAACCAAAATATTATTTTGGTCAACAACAAATTATGCATAATTGAAGTCAAGTTATACCCCATGTGCAATTGCTGATGTGGCATAACTAACAAAGATTCGCTAGCTCATTACAAGAACCAAAATTTTATCTCGGTCAAACATAGTCTATTCATGACCGAAAATAACCCTTGGGTAATCATTAAAATTCAATGACCAAAATATTATTTCGGTTAAAATGTATATGCTTATAGTCGAATATTCATTTCAGTCAAACATAAAAAATCCTTTGCAATTTTAAATTTCAACTTAGTGCAATTTGAGGTGTCTACAAAAGGATGGCTCAAATCTCTCATGATTTAAAGAGTGAGAGCCAAATAAATCCCAAGTTCACTTGGAATTCATTAGATCTAAGAAGATCTAGTCATGAGGCCTTCTCCAAGAGTTCAAATCTATTTAAAAACTTGCTAAAAGTTCTGAGATATAGATTTGAGGCTAAACCCCCAAATATACAATATTGAGCATGGTAGATCTAAGGATTCATGCCTAAAATTGAAGAAAAGAACACAAGGGCATGTGTGCATGTGTAAAGTGAGTAAAAACTTAACAATATGGAGGAATTTCATATCTAAGGCCATGAGTTGATCTACATCCACAAAATTTCTCTCAATTTGAAGACTAAAATCACACAAAACAACAATCTAAGCTCATACAAGAGAATCAAATCAAAACCATATCAATGGGTTCTAAACCCTAAAGGATCCATTCTATAGATCGTTTACCCTAGCCTTCTCCTCACGTTTTACGGCTAAAGAGTGGCTTAAGGTACTTTGATCAAGGTTTGGAGCTCATACACATTCAGACTCTATCCTAAATAAAGGTAGAAGATGAGAGAGTGCTTGAAATGTAAAGAGTTTGCTGAAAATTAAAGGTATTATATCTTGGTTGATCATGGAAACCTTAGATGCTTGAGAATACAATTGGGCAAAGTTTCCCCTCCTCCAGGAAAAGCTCTTAGATCTCAAATTTACAACCCTTTGAATGGAGAAGAGACCCTCTATTTATAGGCACAAGTGAGAGTAGAAGAGTCCTAATGGTAGACACAAAAGTGTCTCTAAATGCTTCCAATTAAAGGCTAAAGCATGAATTAGAAGGAATTTGATCAATTTCGGAGGCCAATTTTGACAAATCAAGCCTTCTAGAGAGAGGTTATATGGTAAATAAGAGAATACTAATGGGAATTTTCAAATTGAACCTTTTTTAGGTGAACCACTATCTCAGGTCGGTCAGAAAGAAACGATTTCTAACCGATATAATAAATCGGTTACAGAGAAAGTTTGTTTGATCGATATAACATATTGGTTCAAATCAGTTATAATCCCACGTGCCTTCGCTGATGTGGCATAGCTGTCGAAGGTTCTAGATACCACATTAGCCTTAAACCGTTGCAAAATTTCGGTCAATGACCATTTATTAGTGATCGATATACAATATTGATTACAAAATAGTAGTATATAACCGATTTCAATTCACGGTTAGCTATGCTCAAAAATTATTTATGCATGAATTCATCCACTCATAATTGTAGTACAACTTGGGGTGTCTACAATATCAAATGATGTATTAATACCTTAGGTCAAGTTGATAAAGTTATAAGAATTTATTTTGTTTTCTTCTTATTTTTGATCAAAAAATTATTAATGTAAAGTTATTTGATCATTTCATGAAAAGAAATATACATTTAGGCATAATTTAGCATTCATTTTTGGAATGAGTTCTAGGGCTTGGAACGAGTGTCAGTAGTAAATTAGGTGTTCGGTTCCATTTTGTTAATAAGTTTTCCTCAAATAAGTTTTAAGAAAAAAAATACAATACATGAAGGAATCACACCGACACAAGTTTTTAGATTTTCAAAATGCAAAAGTGCAATGGCATATTTATAATATCTATATGACAGGGACAGACTTGTCATTTATAAAAACTTCTTTTAAGTTATAACAATGGCAAACTTGTAATATTTATAACTTCTAAGAGAATTAATAATTTGTTACTAAACTTAATACTCATATTCTCTTCAAATCATTCAAACCTATTCCTAGGGATTCCAAATTCATAATGAATGCCAAACGAGGCTTAGTTTTTAATGCCCAAAATATTAATGTAATAATGTGATAAATGATAGGAGGGTATACATGTAAAAATCTTAAAGTAAAGGAAGAATGCAAGTTAATACATATTTTATAGAAGGTCATTATGGTTATTTAGTAAAAAATAACCAACAAAAGTACTTTATTTATACTATTGGTAAAGCCAATTGGGGGGGAATATTCCCTAGATTCTGACTCTCCCTTTTTTTTTCTAAAGATTACCCTTCACAACCAAAAAAATCTTTAACTATAACCCCCATATCCACCACTCTTTTCGCTTTCAAATTTAAACTCCATCCCTACTTCTATGCTACGATTTTTGGGTTCAAGACGTACAGTATGCACGTGCCACCACTAGCATATTTTTATTTCAACCAAATTTTCTAATCATAAGATTACAAATATAAATGTATAATAACACAAACGTAAAGTTAAAATATAAATATATAACAACAATAAGAAATAATGCATGGAAGAATGTCTACCTTTCAAGTAGCATAAAGATTTATGATAAGAAAATTCTCTTATGCGCAAAACATGAAAAACGAGGTTCATGACATACAAGAGAACAAAAGATACAATAAAACGAAAAAAGAATGACTAAGCAAATGAAATATTGTCTTGGTTAGGAGTACAGGATTCACATGCATCATTACCTCAAACATAAGTCATCTAAAGCAAGATGAAATCTTATGCAATGCTTTGCTGCATTGCAGACTGTTGTGGGCATGAGATGATGCCATGTAGAGCACCTCATGGTAAATGGTTTTTATAAAAAAATAATAATTGATCATGAGATTCTCCATATGATAGCATCTCACACCCATAGCAGTCTGCAAGGCAGTAAAGCATTGAAGAAGATTTCAACCCAACGCGGTAGTTTGATCATACTTGTCAATCCAGACAAAATCCTCCGGACATTTGGACAAACGCATTTCCTCTGGTCCCAAAATCCGATGTTATCGTGATACCATTAATTGGAATTTTTTTGGGGTGTAGGGCCCCCTATTGAATGGCTGCATGTGTCAAGTCCATTTCATGCTATGGTAACATTTGGACATATTATTGATTAATTTAAAAGGGCAAGGTGGTGTTTGTGGAAGCAACTCCTTTCAGATATTGTGTTGTCTCTTTACATATCATCCTCCAATGAGATTGATACACATATCCTTGAATTGGTAAGCTTTTCCTTACATTTAGAATTCTTAAACTAATTTATGGATACCTATTGCAGTCTCATTGGAGAGAGGACAAAAGACTTTAGAGGAATGGCTTTAGATGTTGAATAGTTTGAGAGCAACCAAGCATTTGCATACGATATGCATTTAATGAGCTGAATTCTCTCAGCTACTACAAAACGTGACATTCGTGCATGGTACCCCACAATTATAATGATGTAGCCAAGCAATTCCTCTAAGATCTTCAGTCCATGTATCAGCCTCCACCAAGACTAAAGCACGTGCCCTCCTGAATTTTTATGGTGCGATTATACCAACACTAATGCACCGGATCCCATTAGTACCCTCCCAAAATGCTAAGCTTTCTCCCTCAGGTTTAAAATTCACAGGTACGTGCACCACTCTCATTGGATACTGATATGGGCAGGATTTAAAATCGGAGAAGAATCACTAGGGATGGCAACGGTTTGGTTTTGCAAAAAATCAAAACCAAACCGACAAGTTGACCATGAAAACCATAACCGAACCGTAACTGTTACAGTTTACTAATTTTAAAACCAAAACCGTTTAATTTTCATATTATTGAAACCGTAACTGAACTGAGCCGTTTCACCTTTTTTGGAAGTTCAAATAAATTAAATTTTCTATTATTATACCATGTTTACACAGGGATGTGCTCATTAATGAAAAACTATATCAAAGCTTGTCAGCGTCCTCTTCTCTAATACGTTGTTCTATTCCATCTCTAAAATTTTTAATAAATCCCTAATGAGCTAATTGACTAGTGGGTTGTGCAATTGTGCAACTCAAACCTTATGCTTATTATATGTAGCCGGTTTGGTTTTGGTTTGGTTTCCCCTTAAAATCGTAACCAAACTGAAATTACATCAGTTTTTTCAATTAAAAACCAAAACCAAACCGAAACCAATTATTGAAGACCCAAAACTAATCCTAATAGGTTCGGTTCGGTTCAGTTTGTTGACTTTAACCGAACCGTTGTTATCCCTAAGAATCACTCTGACAATGTAGCAAGGATCCATAATAAAGTAAGTAGATGCAATAAAGAAACCCTTTTTACAAATTGATTTTTCATTTTTGAAAACAAAAAATTGAAATTGTATATGGGAGGAATAGTTTTTTATTTAATTTTAAAAAATACAAAAGTAACTTTGGTTTTTAGAAGTTGAAAATTCGGCTTTTAAGAATAGGGAAATCAAAATTTTTTTTTTTTTTTTTTTTAAGTTCTTAGTGTCATTTTTTATAATTTTACTTTGGTTAATCTAATTTCCTCTTGTGTTGAACCCACACATACAAGCAACTCAATCCAATCCCACCCATTTTCGCCACTAATCACCCTGGATTGAAAATACAAGTCACAAAAGATTCCATTTGAATAGTCTAAAAACAAGCAACCATTTGGACACTTTGTGCATTTGAATAGAGCAAACTACAAATCCCATCACAATTAATACAAAATGTGACATGCCCTGTATCATACCCAACAACTATAGCAATTGGAAAATTGAAGTAACCATAGATAATATTTCAAAAGAATTCATTTGAAGAGCCTAAGAATGACCAATAATAATAAGGTTACAAAATAATAATAATAATAATAAGAAGGTTACAAACGTAAATCTATACTAATATATAAAGAGAACCGCCAATATTCTAACCTCATAATTTCTGCCCAAATCATCCCTCCGATTTTTCCTATTTTACCGATTTCCTATGCCACACCAGCATAACTGAATGGCATGCGATTTAGACTCTTGCTAGAGTTTTTTCTAAATAGACCTCACATGCTTTGAGGTTTTTCTAGGTGGGTTCCACATGATTTACCTTGCGCAATACCCTAATGTATATAATAAGACAAATGTATAACTTTCATACGGCATAAAAATCAAAGATAGGAAATACACTATCCACATGATGAGTCATACCTCAAACATAAGTCATGTAAAGCAGATAACGCATTCGAACCGTTACGACCACTTGATTGCCTCATTAACTTTTAGTGATACTTTTCAAAATAATTAAAGTTCAACCATCAAAGTTTCAAGTTTTAACTTTCAATGAACCAAGCCAAACAAATAAAATGGCTTGTACATGCATAAAACTTTCAATGAACCAAACCAAACCAAACAAATAAAATAGTTTCTACAAGCATTTGAACGAGCGAGGTAGGGTATTCTTATAGCTATAGTTAAATGTCACTAAAAATTAATTATGTTAATAAATGATCACTAAAAATCACGGTAGATCTTTAAAAACGACTACGATTTAGGAGACTCTGCATTTTTGAATACACCACTCCCCAAATCCCATCACAATTAATATGTGACAAGTCTTGTATGTACGATACCCAAAATTTAAAACTACAGCGATACAACAAGGATTGATAGTAAGTAGCATTAGTTGTGAGACTGATATTAAGTAGCATTAGTTGCTGTCTGAAACCCTTCAAACAAAAGATTCAAATCATCTGCTGGGCACCCGCAATGATTTGAAGCCACATAACCTGCAGCCTGACACAAGCCACATTATTTTTAATGCTGCATATGATGTGGCTTCAAATCATTGGCTGCTGGGTGCCCAGCACTGTTGGGCATCCAGCAGATGATTTGAATCCTTAACAAAGACTATCTTTTCCTTTTTCAATAGAAAATTTTGAAATTTTGATGGGCAAGGAAAGTTTTAGAAAATATTTTTTTTTTTGAAAAAAGGAAAAAGTCTAAAAATAGTCTAGGCTTATGGAAGCAGAAAATATTCAGCATTTGAATGAAAAATAATTCACATTTCATAAAAGTTTATTATGGTTGTTAAAGTAAAATAATTAACAAAAGTTTACATATATTCTAATGTCATGCAAAACTTCATAGTAAGATTACAAATGTCAATTTATGATAATAAATACAAAAATAATAATAATAAGATTACAAATGTAAATAAATAATGAGACGAATGTATACCTTTCATACGACGAGATAAGAAATTGACTTTCTTTCAAAATATGGAAAATAAATTTCCACTTTCCAAAGAAAACAGAAAGATACAATGAAGTCAGAAGTCATGTTCACACGGTTAGAGTACACAATCAACGTGAATCATATAATAATAGATAAGGTCGACACGTCATCCTGTTCCGTACATCCCCCATTTAATGGTACACGGATAATTTTCAAAAATTATTCAGATTTAGTGGTGCATTACCGAAAAAAATTCAGATTTAGTGGTACGTTACCCAAAAAAAAAATTCAGATTTAATGGTATTTTATTTAAATAAGGTCGAGACGTTCCTGTTCCGCACGTATCCCATTTAATTCCTAAAAAGAAAAAAAAAAAACCTATCCCATTTAATGCTTGACTGATAATTTTTCAAAAATAATTGAGATTTATTTATTTAAATAAGTCCCGCGTGTCACCCATTTAATTTTCCTTATCGGTACGACAAATTTAGTGTAAACTACCTAAAAAAAGAGAGAGAAGCGTGTTTGGTAGAGATGGGTCTCGCAATCTTATTATCATAAGGAAAAATTAATTTTTAGTGGTACTTTATCAAAATATTTAAGATTTAGTCAACAAAATTTTGAATTTTAACATTTAATATACCTTTATAAAAATATTTAATTTTTAATGCCATTTCACTATTACATACCAATTACTTTAAAAATGCCCGTAAATCACTCATCCAAATAACTTGTACAAGTAACTCATTCAAGGTACAAGTAATTTTATTGACTTGTACAAACTAATTTATCGACTTGTACAAATCATTTTAGTGCTTGTACAAGTCCCAAAAGTAAATTGTATAAAAGTATTTTTTGGAAGAATTTATTTGTAATAGTAAAAGAGCACTAAAAAGTAATTATTTTGATAAAAGTGTATTAAAAATTAAAACTTTGTTGACTAAATCTTATATATGTTGATAAAACACCACAAACAATTAATTTTCCCTTGTGAATTAGTGTACGGTTGTGATCATGTAGGAACATTTAAGAGGTGAGCCGTCGCGAAAGCAAGGATTTGAGCTTCTTTAGAAGCAAGAAACATGTCTAAATCCCAAATCCAGATCCCTTAGTGATAGAACACATAGCTAGAAGGGAACCGAGGCGTGTGTCATTTGTGTTTCATGTTTGTATTGGCGGCCCCACCCACGCCCCTCCTCTCCTTGGTGAGAGAATTTTTTTAAAAATAATATAGATTCGGTCATTTAGTTTTTGGTAATTAGAAAGTAGTGACATTATTAATATAATTGAAAATGAATATCATTTTAATGTTTACAAAAAGTTCTTCAAAAATGTCCTCAAAAGACTTATCTCTTAATATATATATTGAAGCAAACGGCTCCATCTCCTTTTTGAAAGAGGGAGGGAGGGAGAGAGTATTTTCTTTTATTTTTTAATCACTCTCCAATCTTTTTCTCTTTTTTCCTTGTCGTCTCCTTCCTCCTCTTTTCGTTAAAATGGAATTTTTCTTCTTCATCTTTGTGCTAATTTGGACTAAAGTAGATATTTTTGCTGATTTTCTTCAATAGTCACCTAATGCAATGTGTAGCTATCAGAAAAAGTTTCTTCAAGTACTAATAAAATAAAATAAAAAACAAAATTAACCTATTTAATTTCTAATTCATTTGTTACACACACACTATTTGATGCCTAATAATAACAAAATAATTGCATGCATTATGGCAAATTCATCTTTAGTGGCTTCTTTCGTTGGTCATTTGTATTGTTTGATCACGAAGACCGAGCTGATCATGCATCATCGTAATGTGCTATATGTAATTGATTTCACTTTCTTTATTGCAGTGAAGAGTGAGGGATGTTCGAGTTATGTTATCGAGGAGTCATCTCTTACAATTTATTATTAATAAATATTAAATAGTAATAATATTATTAACAACCAATAATATTATTATCTAATTAATATATAGTATATTTATTAAAATGAGACATAACTTATGAGAAAAGCAAAAACGAAAGGTGCTTCATACATTTAAAATAAAATATATGTTCTTCCTTTCTTCACAGAAGCAAAAATAGTTGAACCCTTAAAAGGGGAAAAATAATAACTTAACAAACATTATACTACATTTAACTCTACATATGATGCTCGTGCGATGCACGGGCTGTCTGCTAGTAACTCATTTAAAGCAGAAAACGATGTCGAACCGTTCAACCAGTCGATTAAATAATGGGTAACATTTATTCTACGTTTGGAACCTTACATTTTGACAGAAAAGAAAAGAAATCTTAGGAAGGCACTTCCTTTAGTTTCGTCAAAACCTAAGGATAAGGATATCGGAAGAAAATAATTTTTTTAAATTTTCTCATTGGGAGTCAAACCCTCCTTTTTCAAAAGACGAGATTTTGAGAGTAAACAAAAGGAGATGACTTTCTTATTAAGGATTTACTAGATGAGGCACGTTCACTACTGTACGTATATATAAGTGAGAAACACACAAGTAGTAGGTTTGTTTACACGCGTCGTAACCCGACAAAAAAGAAAGGTCCACATGGCAACCAGATTCCCTAAAATATGAGAGTAGGAATCGTTAGAAAACCCCATTACGTGGGATCGGTTGGGAAATAGTCTATGTGGCAACAAGACTCTCTAAAGTGGGGTCCGTCAGGAAACCCCAATACGTGGGAATGAGTCTACATGATAAGAACTCTCTAAAAATATGGGAAGTGGGGTCCTCCATTTCATTAACGTGGAATTGATTGGAAAACTTCCCAACCGACAAGTAGATTTAGTTGAGATGTTTGTGCAAAATGGAACTCAACTTTCTAACAATTCAGAAAGTAGAATTTGTTGGGAGACTTGACAATCAAGTAAAGTTTATAAATAGGAACCTGCAGGCAAGGAAAAAAGATCCTTCAATCAACACACAACACAATAACACTTAGCTATTCTGGTCTTCCCAGACCTCCTATCTAGTCTCCTCAGACCATCTTACTGTCATGCTATTCTTATAGTATGAATTAGCCTATTCTCTCCTATTGCTTCATGTTGCAACAACACGTGGAGATCCCCCTTACTCCTCCTGGGCAAGGCTAATGAAGATACACCGCACTCCGATGATGGCTAGGTACTATCTTCCTTACTCCTTCAACTAAGGCTAAGGGCAATCACTATGTGCACCCCAGAACCAATAATCGTCAAGGCGGCTCCCGATCTCCTCTCTCTATACTTTGATCACGACTATAAGGAAACAGGCGGTAGGTACTGAGATAGTACCTACCGATATTAGTGGTTTTCTTATTACCTTTTATTTCTTTTTATCACTATTTATTTGTGGATGGCCATCACCCTACATGGCTCACAATCCCTACACTTCTACATCAAACGGCCAACACCAATTTGGTATCACCTATTTTTATATTATTTTGGGCCGGTTGTAGTCCCACACGACCCACCATATCTACACTTTCTACATCAAAAAGCCACCACCAATATGACTGTCATCTATCTTGCCATAAAATTAGGGGAGGGAACCTTGGAGGACAAACCTCAATCCATCTAACAATATCCAGCTAAGAAGTCTCTACATCTACAGGCGACTCAGCCATATCTGAATCGCAATCCCTCTTGTTCTACGTGCGATCAGCGCTAGGGGTCAAAGTTTCCAACTCCTTGCATCGACACAAATGCTGGCACGCCTGCATACTCACACATCAGATTTCAGCCTTTTGGTGCATTTGTTAATTTTTTTTGTGTTCTTAAGCATGTTTGATATGTTTAAATCTAATTTATTGTTTAAAAGCTCATGGAGGTAGAAACATGCTTAATTCTGATTTAGAGGATTGTTTCTAGAAACGCATGTAGGGAGGGTTTGTTTGCTAAACCATGCTTGTTTCTTGCTGTATTTTCATGATAACATGTTTTAATTTTCAGCATGTTCTCCATGATGTATTATTTGGTTGTATAACATGATCATATGTTTGCATGTTTTGGTGATTTTTATGAGTATGTTTAGGTGCTATAGGATTACTTTGTTTACTTGTGTTTATTTGATTTAAATATGCTTCCTATTATACCTTGGTTTGTATATATGCATGGCTGCGAAAAAGAGTGGCAAGGGGCTGGGACGTTGTGCATGCACCCAATATTTACAAATGCACTGTGCACATTTTTATTTTTTTACACAGCCTACCCAAAACCTATAGGAAGTTGAACCCAAATGTATGTGGCTTAGCGCAACGAGGTCGTTACTTCGGGAAAGTGAAAGTGAAAACATTCACCTTAGAACTTTGAATCAATGATGTGATGACAATGTGGATCTTTGATTCTGGTCATCACTAGACTTGAGATCTAAGTTGCCATTAAGCCAAAACCCAAAACCCCTACGATTGAAGGTGGAGATACACCTTTTTAGCTAAAGTACACAATTATGTGGGAAAATGGGTTTGTAATTGAGGGAAAGCCGTTTGCATGGTTCACAAGCCAAGGCATAATGTGGATACCATATTGAAGGTAAATAAGGTAACAAGGTAACCTTAAGTTTAGCATTTCTTTCATGTCATGTAAGTGTCATGGTGTCCATATGTTTGGGATGAAATTGTTCCCAACGAGGTATGTATCTTAAGATTGGTGTAGCCCATAGGAAGAGTTTTTAACTCTTCTTAGAATTGATCCTACCCAAAATTCATATAAGAGGCAACCAAAGGTACCAAATTCCTGAGTATGGTATCTGATTTTGGAGGGAACATGTGCCCTCCTGAGCATGCATTTTTGTAAATAGGGTCAAAGTCCACTTTGGGACAGTTTAGAAGCCTTGCAAGGGTGAATCATATGTTTGGAGGAGTAATCAAAGTGATCAAACCATATAAAAATTGGAAAAAATGAAAAAAGCTCCATAAACCGTATTTACTATGCAAACTGAACTTGACCGCATTTGTTATGCAATCCAGGCTTGCCCGCAATTGAAGTGCAGTCAAGGCCAGACCGCACTATATATGCGGTTTTCAAGAAAAATTCAATTTTAATAGTTTTTACCACCAAATCTTGTTCCTTTAACCTTTAAGTGATACAAACAATTAATAAACACTTCAATAAGGGTAAGGGGCATTCAAATTCTTTTAAACTCATTCAAATCAAAAGGGTAAGCTCATTTTATGAAATTTGACCTAATCTGAACATGTAACTTAACCCAATAGATGATAATGGAAAATGAGTTTGAGTAAAATGTTTCAAAAAAAAATAAAATAAAACAAAAATGTCAAACAAAAAAAAATCCTTGGGCCTTTGAAAGCCTTTGAATTTCAGACCTTTTTCAAAAATATTCGTGGGCCTCTCAAAGCCTTTGAATTTCAAACCTTTTTCAAAATATTCCTGGGCCTCTGAAAGCCTTTGAATTTCAGATCTTTTTCAAAAAATCCTTGGGCCTCTGAAAGCCTTTGAATTTCAGACCTTTTTCAAAAATATTCTTGGGCCTCTAAAAGCCTTTGAATGTCAGACATTTTTCAAAAATATCACTGGGCCTCTGAAAGCCTCTAAAAGCCTTTGAATTTCAGACCTTTTTCAAAAAATCCTTGGGCCTCTACAAGTCTTTGAATTTCAGATCTTTTTCAAAAAAATCCTTGGGCCTCTGAAAGCCTTAGAATTTCAGACCTTTTTAAAAAATATCCCTGAGCCTCTGAAAGCTTTTGAATTTCAAACATTTTTCAAAAATATCCCTGGGCCTCTAAAAACCTTTGAATTTCATATATTTTTCAAAAAAATCATTGGGCCTCTGAAAGCCTTTGAATTTCAGACCTTTTTCATCTGCGTAAGCCCTTGGAAGTGTGAGTAATTCCAAGACATTCCATGATTTGTCTAAAAGCTTTTATTTTTAGATAATTCTTGTGGGACCTGTTGGATGCCCTAAAATATTTCAACACCTCTTTGGTTGGTCTTTTTCGTACCCATTAATTCTTTTCTTGTGGGGCCTGTTGGAAGCCCTAAAATATTCCAACAACTCTTTGGTTGGTCTTTTTCGTACCAATCAATTCATGCCTTATAGGACCTGTTGGAAGTCCTAAAATATTCTAACAACTCTCTGGATTGTCTTTTTCGTACCAACCAATTCATAGGCCTCTAGAAGCCTGGGTAATTCTAGAAACCTTTGCTTAGGCCGTCTAAAAGCCTTTGAATTTTATACAAATCATTTCTTTGGGCTGTCTAAAAGCCTCTGAATTTTAGACACAAGCTTTTTGGGCCGTTTGAAAGCCTCTGAATTTCAAACATCAATTTCTTTGGGTTGTTTATAAGCCTCTGAATTATAAACACATATCATAGGCCTTCTAAAGCTTGAATTTAGAAAAATCATAGGACTTCTGAAAGCCTTTAAATTTTAGAACCCATATCTTGGGCCGTCTAAAAGCCTCTGAATTTTAGACATTTCTCAATCTTTGGAACCTTTTGGAAGCCCTTAAATTTCATATTCTTTTGGATGGTCATTTGTACCAACCACTTCTCTTCAAGGTCAATTTCGACCAAAACAAAGAAAAGAAAAAATATAAAAAATAAAAAAATCCAAACTCGTGTTCACCTAACTTGCTTATATGCATTCGTAGGTATGTGACTGAGATTAAATTGGTGCTGATATCTCTCTTTATTTTTCTTTTGCCAGGTACCAGTATATTTGCAACCATTGCTCCTGTGACCAGATCAAGATCTCGCACCATGAATCCCACTGAGAATCAAGCTGATGTTCCTATTCAAGACTTTGCCCAGCTGCAAGAGCAAGTGGCAGGACTTGCTCGAATGTTAGAAAACCTACTGGCAGTGCAGGCCCAGCAAGTCCAAGCCCAGAACCAAGCCTCCACTTCCAACCAAGTGCCTCAACCTCAAACCAACATTCCACCTCCAGTTCAACCTATTCCTGAACCCATTTTTGAACCTACCCCTGAACCTATACTGATCATGGAGGAGACGGTTGAGTCTGAGAAAGAGAAGGAAAAAGAGAGAGAGGGATGAGATGGAAAAGAAGTTCATGCATAGGCTAGAGATGATTCAGGATGAACTAAGGAAGGTGAAACGGGTGAATAACTTTGGAGGCACCAATTACGAAGATTTGTGTCTGTACCCCGATGTATGCTTACCGGCCAAATTCAAGTGTCCAGACTTTGACAAGTATGATGGCACGGGCTACCCTATGAGCCATCTGAAGCTCTATTGTGGGGCCCTATGCCAATTCGGTAAGGATGATGGCATACTGATCCAGCTCTTCCAAAGGAGCTTGACTGGGGCTGATTTGAGGTGGTTTGCCACCATAAATCATGGAGGGATTAGAAGGTGGAAGGACCTAGCGGATGCCTTCTTGGCCCAGTACAAGTTCAATTCTGAGATCATGCCAGATAGGTACGATATGAAAAGGATGAGCAAAAGTAAGGATGAATCTATAAAGTAACATGCCAAAAGATGGAGGGAGACTACCTCTCAGGTTAGGCCACCTATGTTGGAGCCAAAAATGATCTCCACTTTCATCAGCACACTAGGGCAACCGTTTTATAGTCACTTGGTGGGTCAAACTACCAACAACTTTGCTGCCTTAGTGCAAGTGGCAGACAAAATTGAAGATGGGATCAAGTCTAGGAAAATAGCTGATTACTTTGCAGTGTTGAACCAGGAAACTTCCACCACTTTCTTTACACAGAAAAAGGAGAACGGTAATGGAAGAAGAAAGAATGAAGAAAGGAGAAAAGCAGAAGTGAATATGGTGCAACTTCCTAGGGAACCCTTTCAAATCAAAGCCCATCCACCTTCTATCAAGCTAATCCATCAAGTTCCTTTGCTGTCTATCCAAATTAATGTCCCTTCTGCACAGCCTGTGAAGGAGGAAACAGAAGTAAGGAAGAGAAAGGAATTTTCTAAACTGCCTATGAGACCATATGAACTTTTGCCTATCTTACTTCAGAAAGGTTATGTGGCTTTGAAGTTGCCAAATACTCATGCAAGTAAAGGGAAGGGTTATGATTCATCTACAATCTGTGAGTATCATATGAGCACTTCAGGGCATACCACTGATCGCTGCTTGGCCCTAAAGCATGTAATTCAAGATTTACTAGATAATAACTCCTTATCATTCAATTCAGTTACACCCATCCCATCTACCGATAACAATGGGGCAGGTAGCTCAAATGCAATAGGGTCAATTTTTTTAGGAAAAAAAATATTTGACCCTTCTCAACTTATTGCTCCAGTTGGTACCATAGTCCTGGTTTATTTTGAAAAAGAAGATGGATGGGGCCATGTGGAGAAAGAGACTCACACAGGGGCAGATTTTAAGCTGAAGTTGAAAGAAAATGAAATAATAGGTGAAAGGGCAAAGGAGGTGCAAACAATTCCCTTTGGGCAGTTTGAGCAAAAAAATGGCCTAGCACTGGATGTTGAACAGGAATTCAGTATGGACGATAATGATTGTCCGAAGGGTATGGAATCACTCTTCATACAAGAAGAAAATGAAGCATAGGTAATTGGAAAAGGAAAATCCCAAGAAAAGAAAAAAGAAGATTCAAATGAAAAGATTGAGGCCAGGTTTAAGCTTCCATTGATTGACTGGGCTACAATCCAGATTCCATATCAAGTAATGCCACTTCTTTCAGAGACTGAGCATAACGACCCAGGTGTGCGCGCGTGGGAAACGCGGCACGGGGTAATTCGGAGTCGCCACCGCCTGATGGGGTGCAGGCGGACACCTGGGTGCCTAATTTTGTCTAATTAGGGCTCTTGGGTCTGCGGCTTGAGATTCTAAGTCGGTTCTCGGTTGCGGGCTGGGGAAGTCCGTAGACACCCCAATCCGCCCCGTCGGATGACGGGTCCCGTGGGTTCCCTAACTTGAGTCAGCTTTTCTTTGGTTTCTCACCCGATTCCTAATCCAGCATGCATTTTTGTTGGGTCTTGGTGGGAACTCCTGAGTGGTGTGGGTCCCTTTAGTTAATTTTATCTTTGCTTATCTTTGGCTTTCTGAGTCTGATTGGGTGGGCCCCGTTGGAAGGCCCGACCGATGTCCTGGATGGGTTTGAGTTGGCCCGTGTGCCCTTAGTGGGCCTCTGTCTAACCCTAGGAGGCCCTGTGGGCTTTGGTTAGTGAATTGATTTGGCTTTAGGTTTAGATTTGAATTATTAGGTTGTTTTCATGAAAAGGTGGGCCGGACGGATCTGTGGGCCCCTTTGGTAGGCCCACATGGTGGCCAAGGGTACTTTAGACTTATCTTGTTTATATTTGAGCCAAAGTGGGCCGGTCATTGGGCTTGGGGCCCATGATCCCGGCTTTGGGCTTTGAAAGCCCAGTTCCTTGGAAATTAGGGCTTGCACCCTAACTGGGTTCACTTGGTGGGCTTTAGCGGGCCCGACAGGCCCTGGCCCATGGTCTCGGCCAAACCAGGCATTTTATGCATTCCATACATTCACATCAAGGTATGGGTGGGCCGTATTGGGCTTGGCCCGCCCGGTTCAATCGGTTCATTTCACTTAGGTTGTTTAATTAACATGTATTTGGTTTATTGGGCTTGATGGGCCCCGTCGGAAGGCCCACAAGTGTGCCTGGTTGGACCGGTTGGTCCAAGTCCCATTTTGGGTTTCCGGGCCACCCGGAAACCCTGCTGGTTTACTGGTTTTGGTTCAGATCATCCCCAAATTCGGCTAGGGATCAATAATGCACAAAATCGGGCTTCTGTGTGTATCCGGCCAGTGTGTCCGGATACACAGGGCCCATAGGTGATCCGGACAGTGCATCCGGATATACAGAGGCCATAGGCGATCCGGCCTGAGTATCCGGATCACCCTAGAATTGGCCTTTTTGGGTTCTGGCCTTTCAGGATTGATCCCAGGGGCCCCTTAGGGCATTTTAAAAGTCTGGTGGGCCCCTGTGAGGGCCCACATTGGCTCAGATTTGAGAGAAGCCTCATTTGGATTCTTTCCTTGGGTCTCTTAGCAATACAAGGCGATGTAAACAAAGGGGGAAGGGGATCATGCTTGTGGGGGTGGGTCATGGCAACAGATGATCGGCTAACATGTTATCACAAAACAGGAAGAGAACTCATGGCACAATCTATAACCAAATGGGGCCTTTTAAAATGAGCATGTATGGGACATGCAAACATGGAGCAAGAGTGAAGAAACCACTAACACACCTCGTTTGGCGTTCTTAAATAATTGGTGCTCACACCGTTCTTCCCAGCAGTCCTAGGGAGGTCTAAAGAAGGGTAGAGAAGGGGGATTATGTGGGGATACAATGGAGATGATTGGGAGGAACATGCTCCTCCTATAAATCCTCAAAACAGCACCCTAAAACAACTACCAAAGCAAAGTGTGAATAAAATCTCATGCTTGAGGGAGAAGCCCACGTGGACCTCTTAACCAGATGGATTCTTAGGCCATAAAAAATGGGAGCTGAAGCATGCTTAAACAGGGTAGGGACATGGCCCTCATGCAAAAGAAGAATCCATGCAGAATATTTTCAGAAAAATCTATATTTATTATATGTTGAACACAATGTGGTAGGGAACAATACCTGGGGTTCTTGGACCCTTGAGCCAAGCGGAGACCTCTCCTTGAGCTTGGACAGCAACTGGGAACTCCTTCTTTAGCACAGCAACTCTCCCTCTCCTTCTTGTTGGGTTGTGAGTGAGGATGAAGGAGGAAAGAGGAGGGTGAGAGTGGTTTAGGTGGTGTGTAGGTGGGGTGGAGGGCCAAAGAGAGCTAAGGGAGGAGGATTTCGGATGAGAAACAGTGGGAGAAGAAAGCTCAAAACAGCCAAGGAAAGCCAGCCCCCGGAAATGAGCTGCTGTTTGCTATTTATAAGCAAACTTAATGTATCCGGACTTCAAGTCCGGATACACTAAGGCTCCTTTGTATCCGGACTTCAAGTCCGGATACACTGGCTTCCCTTTGTATCCGGACTTGAAGACCGGATACAAGACATAATCATTTGAAAATTAAATGCTGCCGCGAACTTGTCGGGCGATCGGCGCGGATCTCGCGCGAGTATCTTGATGTATCCGGCCTTCAAGTCCGGTCATGAAGGGAAGGCAGTGTATCCGGTATATTTGACCGGATACAAATCGAAAAATTACGGATTTGCCCTTCGACTTGACCGATTCGACCGATTTGACTGATTTGACACTTTTGGATATCTACGGATTGCCCCGTACGAATTTTTGTTTAATCCTTGAGATTTTTGGATATTCAAGATTTAGTCCTCGAGATATTTTGCTGCGTTGGCTGCCACGTGTGCAGTTCTTGCGCCACGTGTGCAGTTTCCGGCTTTGCTGCCCGGAAACTTCAACAGCTTATATCTCTTTCATCTGATCTCCGATTTGAGCAAACTCAATTGCGTTGAACTCGTATCGGAGCCCTCTATTCAATGACATAGGGTTAAGCACTTGGCACGGGGTTCGAGGAAAAGTCAACTTTCGGCTCATCCTCAAGTTTGACCGCCCGCAGAACCCTCATCCGGACTCCGATTCCAGCAAACTCAGTTGCGTTGGAACCGTGTCGAGATTCTCTATCCATTGAGATAAAGCAAGGTGGCCAAATTTTATCTGATTAAAAGGTCAACTTTCCACCCCTCAGGGTTTGACTTTTTAGCCGGGTTTTGCATTTCTGGCTTTTCGGGAGCGCAAAAATGAGGTGCTTACAGCTGCCCCTCTTTGCCGGAGTCACCTTGCGGATGAACGGCAAAGAGAAAAAGAATCTCGTTTTTGCGCCTGGCATTTCTGTCGACACGGTCGACGAGCTAAGTCCCTTGAAATTTTCATTTTGAGAGGGAAGCGGCCAAATCATGTGGCGTCACTCCCTTGCTTCGGAGTTTCCTTACCCTTTGCCTTCGGGTTTTTGTAGGGCAACTCTTCAGCAATTGATTTAAGTTTGAAAGAGATTAGATTGGACTTGAGCTCGCCAACCTGTTTCGGCGTTGATGCCAGACACTTGACAATATTCTTTCCTTTTTGTTTGTTCCATTAAAGCTTTTGGGTGACTTCAGACTTTTGATTCCTTTTGTGTCTTTTATTTGAAGCTTATTTTTCTTGTGGCGGCCAAGGGTTGAGTTAGGCTGCGGACCGAATGCAGGAAAGAGGAATGAAGAGTGGAGGAGGAGCTGCTGTTGGTGGGGAGGTGCTTCCAGCGCTGTCCAGTGCCTCAGAGGGGGCTCACACACCTGCTCTAATCTATTTACAAAAGTGTGAAATCAAAAATTACAAAAGGGCCATCCTGCCCGATGATATCTTCATTTATGCTCATTCTTCTTCATGTCTTGATTCTCTGTCGTTTCCAGAAATGGGGAACAACTTGTTCCACCTTGCAGAGACACTTTGTTCTGGGGACTCCGTGTCCTTCAGCATTTGGGAGATGCTTTACTCCTTGGGGACACATTCTTGTGTCATTTAGATGTGGGAGGTGCCTTGCTCCTTAGTATTTCAAGTGGTGGGAGACGCCCTGCTCCTGAGGGACACATTTCCGTGTCATTCAAATGGTGGGAGACATCTTGCTCCTTAGGGATTTCAAAAGTGGGAGTCGCTTTGCTCCTGAGGGACACATTTCCGTGTCATTCAAATGGTGGGAGACATCTGGCTCCTTAGGGACACATTTCCGTGTCATTCAAATGGTGGGAGACATCTTGCTCCTGGTGGTTTCAAAAGTGGGAGTCGCTTTGCTCCTGAGGGACACATTTCCGTGTCATTCAAATGGTGGGAGACATCTGGCTCCTTAGGGACACATTTCCGTGTCATTCAAATGGTGGGAGACATCTTGCTCCTGGTGGTTCGGAGTGGGAGTCGCTTTGCTCCTGAGGGACACATTTCCGTGTCATTCAAATGGTGGGAGACATCTGGCTCCTTAGGGACACATTTCCGTGTCATTCAAATGGTGGGAGACATCTTGCTCCTGGTGGTTCGGAGTCGCCTTGCTCCTTTAGTCTTTTGCTCATTCTTTTCTTTGTCTCGGTTGTCTCTGAAGCTGCCTCTGCCTATCTCTGACTCATCTGTCAGCGGCTTTGGTTTCACAAGACTCTGCCAACCAATGTGTGAATACACTGTGATGGCTTTTCTGCGTCCCATGTGTGAATACACGGTGACGGTTCTTTTGCGCATCAGCGTGTGAATACGCCGTGATGGCTTTTCTACGTCCCATGTGTGAATACACGGTGACGGTTCTTTTGCGCATCAGCGTGTGACTACGCCGTGATGGCTTTTCTGCGTCCCATGTGTGAATACACGGTGACGGTTCTTTTGCGCATCAGCGTGTGAATACGCCGTGATGGCTTTTCTGCGTCCCATGTGTGAATACACGGTGACGATTTTCTTGGAGATGCCTTGATCCTCTTGTTTTTAAGTCTTGGGGGCTCCTTGCTCAATTCTGTCTTCAAATTCAATTTTTTTGGGAGACGCCTTGCTCCTTAATTCTTCAATCAATTTTTTTGTTGGAGGCTCCTCGCTCCATTCTGTCTTCAAATTTTGGAGGCTTCTTGCTCCATTCTGTCTCCAAATTCAATTTTTTGGGAGACGCCTTGCTACTTAATTCTTCAATCAATTTTTTTTTGTTGGAGGCTCCTCGCTCCATTCTGTCTTCAAATTTTGGAGGCTTCTTGCTCCATTCTGTCTTCAAATTCAATTTTTTTGGGAGACGCCTTGCTCCTTAATTCTTCAATCAATTTTTTTGTTGGAGGCTCCTCGCTCCATTCTGTCTTCAAATTTTGGAGGCTTCTTGCTCCATTCTATCTCTGCCTAGTACTTATTCTGACTTGGTAATTTCTTTTTCTTTCTTGATTACATTCAAAGTTGCCTTCCCCAATCTCTGACTCATTCGCCAGTGGCTTTGGCTTCATAAACTTGGTCAACCGATGTGCGAATACACTGTGATGACTCATTCCGCGTCCCATGTGTGAATACACGGTGACGGTTCTTGCGCATCAGCGTGTGAATACGCAGTGATGGCTTTTCTGCGTCCCATGCGTGAATACACGGTGACGATTTTCTTTGCGCATCAGCGTGTGAATACGCCGTGATGGCTTTTATGCGTCCCATGTGTGAATACACGGTGACGGTTTTCTTTTGCGCATCAGCGTGTGAATACGCCGTGATGGCTTTTCTGCGTCCCATGTGTGAATACATGGTGACGGTTCTTTCGCGCATCAGCGTGTGAATACGCAGTGATGGCTTTTATGCGTCCCATGTGTGAATACACGGTGACGGTTTTCTTTTGCGCATCAGCGTGTGAATACGCCGTGATGGCTTTTATGCGTCCCATGTGTGAATACACGGTGACGGTTCTTTTGCGCATCAGCGTGTGAATACGCCGTGATGGCTTTTCTGCGTCCCATGTGTGAATACACGGTGACGGTTCTTTTCCGCATCAGCGTGTGAATATGCCGTGATGGCTTTTCTACGTCCCATGTGTGAATACACAGTGACGGTTTTCTTTGCACATCAGCGTGTGAATACGCCGTGATGGCTTTTCTGCGTCCCATGTGTGAATACACGGTGACGGTTTTATTTTGTGCATCAGCGTGTGAATACGCCGTGATGGCTTTTCTGCGTCCCATGTGTGAATACATGGTGACGGTTCTTTCGCGCATCAGCGTGTGAATACGCAGTGATGGCTTTTCTGCGTCCCATGTGTGAATACACGGTGACGATTTTCTTTGCGCATCAGCGTGTGAATACGCAGTGATGGCTTTTCTGTCTGTTTCAAGTTCTGTCAGTACCTGTAGAAGTTCATGTGAAATTGAGTCAATTAGAATTCATTTGTTTTATCAAAAAAATATGTGCAAATCCAAGTAATTTCTCCTTTGTTGAAACCTTTTGGGGATTCACCAAATGTTCGGATTTTTCTTTCTGAAGTGGGTCCATGGCAAGACCAGCAATCTTTGGGTCAGTTACCTGACACTCTCGTTTAGACTTAGGAAAATGTGCCATCCGGCACTTCCTGTAGGTGTCTCAACATTTTGGCCTTCAATGGCATGCCCCCGGTTGAAATGAGGGGAGTTATTTTGGGTTCAGGGGGTTTCTTTGGCACTGCCCCGCCCTGGCTTTTCTTTGATTTTCTCTCTCTCTTTTTCTTTCTCCTTTTCCCCTACCCTGGGTTGTGGGTTGTGTAAGGGATTTTCCTTTGATTGATTCTCCCATTTGGGTTTGGTGCCCCACCCCAGTTTTAGGGCCCTGACAATTTCCATGGATCATGACACACAATGATCAGAGAGGACTTATCATTAGGACGAAATGTAGGCTTTGTTTCTAGTGTTTAGAAATAAAGGATAAACAGGCTCAAACCCTATATAGCTTCACTCTATGGGTAACCATTATGTCTAGCCAAAGTTCTTCTCTGTCTTTTATGGTTCTTGTCATTGCCAGCTTGCCCAAGATTCGATGTTACATTCTCTGTAATCAGAAAGGACTTCACTGTAGGACGAAATGTAGGCTGGGCTCAAGGGTTCAAAAGAAATGATATGAAGGCTCGAAATTGACGTATGGGTTAAGCCATGTCTTGTCCACCCCTTTTTGGGTTAGGGCTCGCTTCACCTTTGTTCCTGCAACTTAGCTTCTTCTTATTTTTCCATTTCTGTTCTTTTCTTTCTTTCCCTTCTTTCTTGGGTATTCCACCCCAATTCTTGATTCTTGCCCTCGGGGTTTGCCCCGGCTTTAGTTCTCTTCTTTTTTTTCTTTTCTTTTCTTTTCTTTTCTTTTCTTTTCTTTCTTGGGTATTCCACCCCAATTCTTGATTCTTGCCCTCGGGGTTTGCCCCGGCTTTAGTTCTCTTCTTTTTTTCCTTTTCTTTTCTTTTCTTTTCTTTTCTTTTCTTTTCTTTTCTTTTCTTTTCTTTCGAGGGACTGCCCCCAGTTCTTTCTTGAAGTTCTTGCTTTCTGGGGGCTCTCTCCTTTCCTCATTCCTGTCCCCTTTGTTCTTAGGGTGTTTTTTGCTTTGCCCTATCTTCACCTTCCTCCTTTTTGCGTCTCTGACTGTACGAATCTTTATGCCCCAGTTTTGGAGACAAGACATGGTAGGTTAAATGAAGGAATTGTTAGGCTCAAAGTGTTTTGCTAGGGTTTCATCTGGTGTCAGATGATTTTTGGAGGAGATCAAGGATGGCCTTTCTTCCTTTTACAGAGAATGTAACACTTAATTACCTTTGCATGATTAGCTGGCTCGAGAACCATTCTTCTTCTTTGTTCATTATTTTTTCTTCTGCTTTTTGACTTTACCCTAGTTTGGGGTGGCTAGACATAACGTGGGTTGGAAATGAAACGATCAAGCTCAACACGTTTAACTAGCGGAATTTATTTGAAGTATCTTAACCAAAAAATGGCCTCTCATCATTTCATTGAGATCATTGATCCTGGATTATGTCAGTGACCTTTGACTAGTATAGGCACCCTGCCCTTTCTTTTCTTTTCTCCCATATCACAATCTGCCCCTTTGTTTGGCGAGGTAGGTTTCTGATGTGATGTTGGGGGGATCCCTTAGCTATGTGAGACCCACACAGTTTGTGCCATTTGGCACATTTCACTTGTCAAATTTGAGTGTTCAGGTTTGTCCCGAGATCATGGTCATGCCTTGGTGTGGTCGAACACTTTAGTGATTTTCCAAAAGGTTTCATGAGTTCGCAAAACAAACATGTTATCAAGTTCAAAATTAAAACGAAAAGAAAAAGATAAACAGAAAAGAACAGCAAACTATGCAAGGGGTGGCCGATACGAATCAGCGTTCTTGGAATTCAGTTGCATATTCTTAGATCTTTTAATCCAACGGAGGATCGATTTTGAGTTCCCCAGCTTCAAGAAGATCTTGGACTGCATGACGAAGGCTCCAACATTCCTCAGTATCATGCCCCGGTGCCCCTTTATGGTAACCGCATGCCTTGGCTGGGTCATACCCTTTACTCGTGGACGCCCTTTTATTTGGTGGAACCTGCCCCAGGTGTCCTTCTTGCAACAAGGTGGGCAGTATTTCTGCCAGGGTATATGGGAGCTGTGTAAACACACGGTTCTTTCTTCCTTCCTTGGTCAGAGGCTCCTTTAGCCGAGCCGGGGCGACATTGGCATGGGGACGGTCACTTCCTCTCTTGCGCTTGGCAGATCGGACCTGGTTGATCGTTCCTTCATATCTTATGCCTTCTTTCGCCCCCTGGGAGGATTCTGCCATGGGGCCTCTTATCTTTCCATCCCTAACAGCATCTTCGATCCTGCCTGCCGCCATGATTAGGTCAGTGAAGTTCGCGGCACACTGTCCTAACAACATGGTGAAGTATGGTTGCCCCAGCGATGGGATGAATAGAGAAGTCTGTTCTTGTTCAAGGAGCGGGGGTTGCACCACACTTGCTAGTTTCATCCATCTTTTAGCGTAGTCTCCTACAGACTCGCTATTCCTTCTTGACAACCTTTGCAATTCTGCCCGGGTTTGAACCATTTGGCTATTCAGACGATACCGTTGGATGAACACGGCGGCCAAATCGTTCCACGTCTTAATTTTGATTCTATCCAGACTCAAAAACCAAGAGTAAGCCGCGCCAGTCAACGACCTCTGGAAGAACTGTACCATGATCTGTTCTTCCTTGGCATACTGGCACATGTCGCCAGAATATGCTCTTAGGTGGTTCAGTGGGCAACCCGTGCCATCGAATTGATGTAGCTCAGGACATTTGAACTTAGCTGGGAGCTGGATGTCCGAAAAGAAGCAGAGGCTTTCGAGCGTAGCCTCGTTCTGCACTGTACTGGGTTGGATCTGCTTGAGGAGTTCTCTCATGGTGGCCATTTCTGCCCTGTTTTCTTCTCTTACTGTTGCCAATTTTCCTTCAAAATGCAATTCCTGAGTTCTGTACCAATCTTCGTCATCCTGCCCCGGTTGAGCCGGTGCAAACTGATCCTGCTGCATGATGGGGAAAGGCGCCGCTAGTGGTGGCTGTGGTGGTGCCTCGGGAGGAGGATGCCCTGGGTATAGTGGTGGTGCCATCTCTGCTTGTGGTGGCTGTGGCGGCTGGGTGGCCGGCACTGCGGGTGGAACTTGCTTTAGCACTCTTAGTTCTGCCATTAGCTCCTGGATGACGGACCCCATGCCGTCGATTCGCTGTTGCATCTCATTCACTGCTGGCCCATGGCCAGATTCTGCCGAGTGTTGCCCCGGCGGTGTCTGCTCTCCTTGTTGGTCCATATCGGGCCTTTTCCTTGATCTTAACAGGTATGGACTTCTGCAAGCACTTTCTTGGTACCTGGGGGACAGTTAACAAGCATTAGTGCAGTTTTGCATGAACACACAACTTTATCTGATTTATTTTGTTTTCTGATATGTTTCGCCTAACTGATCTATTTTAGCTACCCGTAGGTAACAAGGGGAGAGAACCTGATTTTTGAAAACTGATCTATTTCAGATGCTCGGAGGCGACTGGGAAAGAGAACCCTATTTTTGAAAACTGATCTATTTTAGTCGCTTGGAAGCGACTGGGAAAGAGAACCCTAATGACCGAATCTATTTTAGCTGCCCGTAGGCAACTGGGAGAGAGAACCCTATTTTTGAAGACTGATCTATTTTAGTCGCTTGGAAGCGACTGGGAAAGAGAACCCTAATAACCAAATCTATTTTAGCTGCCCGTAGGCAACTGGGAAAGAGAACCCTATTTTTGAAGATTGATCTATTTTAGTCGCTTGGAAGCGACCGGGAAAGAGAACCCTAATGACCGAATCTATTTTAGCTGCCCGTAGGCAACTGGGAGAGAGAACCCTATTTTTGAAGACTGATCTATTTTAGTCGCTTGGAAGCGACTGGGAAAGAGAACCCTATTTTTGAAAACTGATCTATTTTAGTCGCTTGGAAGCGACTGGGAAAGAGAACCCTAATGACCGAATCTATTTTAGCTGCCCGTAGGCAACTGGGAGAGAGAACCCTATTTTTGAAGACTGATCTATTTTAGTCGCTTGGAAGCGACTGGGAAAGAGAACCCTATTTTTGAAAACTGATCTATTTTAGTCGCTTGGAAGCGACTGGGAAAGAGAACCCTAATGACCGAATCTATTTTAGCTGCCCGTAGGCAACTGGGAGAGAGAACCCTATTTCAGACGCTCTGAGCTCTATGTCTTGGGTGTTTTAGATACTTGTCGGGTTTTGCGATCTCCATGGGGGGATGCAAATAAAGGAAATTAGGTGGTCGCAGCGACCAGGAATATTGCAATTATTTAAGAAGAGATGGTCTGCCTGAGACCGAGTTGCCCTATTGGAGGGAATTAATTCTTTTATTCCAAGTTTTTGTTTTGTTAAAATTTAAACAATATAGTAGCGTGAAAAATGAAACCATGCTTCAATTAAGAGGCGCCGCCGCGGCGCCAAGTATATCATGCTGATCGACAAACCATCGGTACATGCACACCTTCGTCCATTTTGCCAGTAACTGTGCCCTCAGTCCCTTAGTGAGTGGACCGGTCAAACTGCTTAGGTTGTCCTAGATCGGGATTCCCTGCGGTTTCCCAAACTGTCTCAGAACCCGAATCGGATAGTATGGCACAGCATGGGTAAGACCTATCAAGACAAGTCCCTCTCTTTTCTTGAAAGCTATGATGGGGGTGTAGGGGATGTTGTAGGTACCCCACCATCTAATGCCCGTTTCTCCCTTCAGGTGGAGAAAGTGGTTAAACCAATCCTCACGAGCGGGTAGGTCTGGTTCAATCTCTCTTTGAGCCAACCAATGGATGTTATCGCCGGTTGCCTTGTAATATGCACTGACAGGTGATGACACCATCAGGTGGTCTTGCAGCCAAATGTGGAGAAGGGGAGCGCACCCTTGAAACCTCCGAGTTCCGTTTTTGGACAAAGTCAGGGAATGGAACAGTTGAGCTAGGATCAGTGGAATGATTCGGTACCCTGCCCTGAGTTGATCCACAATTTCCATGAGGGCCAAATTAATGGTGTCTCTCCCAGTTGGAAAGAAGATTTGCGACAGAACCACAAGGGTGAAGGTGTCAAACCAAGCCCGGGGTCTTTCCTGCTTTTTGTTTCTCATTCTCTCAGCTAGGAATGTTTTGGAGACCCTAGTGAATGATTTGTCACCTCCTAAGGTCTGGAATTCTCCCCTTGAGAGGCCAAAGAAAATACAAGCTTCATTCTTGTAACTTTCTTTGAGACTTGGCCTAGCGGGTTCTCCTAAGTCACGAAATCGGAGGAACAGGTCAAGTTCCTCAATTGTGGGAGTCAACTCATTGACCCCGAATCGAAACACTGAAAGCTGGGGATCCCAGAAAAGCAGGGCTGCTTGGATCATATCCCAGTTAATCGGCACATTTAACAAGGACAAAGTCTGTCCCATGTGGTATTTGTGCTCCCATTCAATCTGCTCACTCCCTTGGAGCTGCCTTGTCCAAGAACGGATCCAGGGGGTATCCCAGGCACACTTCTCTATCCTAGGGAAACGGGTTCTCTCAGATGAGGATGAAGATGCCATGCCAACTATCCGATCAAAATTCCGAGTCAAATTAAGGTTCCACACCAAGACTCTAAGTTAGTCCTAAGACATGCATAATTTTAAGCAAAAGAGATAACCACTAGCAGCTCTATCATGCTTCACCAAAATGAGCAAAAAACAAAACAGTGTGGAATTTAACTCAGGCACACATGGTGTGTGGTCCTAAGGGTTGGCGCCAATGAAGGCGCGACTCCTAGACATACTTGTGTAGAGGAGCACATTCAAGTCCCGATCAGTCTTTCTATCTTTCATCTGTTCTTTCATCTGCTTTCGGTGTCGGACCCTAGCAAAATTACAGCTTGCCATCGAGGGCGAATTCTTTACAAGATATTTACAAAAGCCGCAAAGAATTCATCCTTAAGGCTGTTGGGAGCCAAAAGGGAGGATACAAATTGCTTTCAAAGTGGGTAGGCTAAAAATCCTAAATCTAGGGTTTAGTGCCCATGTTCTGATCTGGCATGCTTTCATCTGTTTGTCTGATCTGGCCGGCTTTCGTCTGCTCTAAAAGACCAATCTGGACTTAAAGTGCTCCCCGCGGACTCTAATGGGTCAAGACCCATAGCATACAGGACTCCATGCATGGATCTGGGGTGGTTCCCCTGATCAAGAATTAGGTGAGCTTCCTAAGCTAGGGCCGAGGTAGCCCCAGCATCTAGGGTTTACTCAATTTGATACAAAGAACGGGGGTTGCTGCCCCAAATGGACTCTGGATTTTATTTCAATTTTAATCATCATTCACATCCTACTCACCCTCTCATGCTCAACGTAAAGTTCATTCAGAAACGTTAGGTGGGGAAGGATACCCAGCCCGAGACATAAGCCTACAAGGGTCTGGACCAGTACTGGATCCTCGCGTGCCACGGCAAGAAACCAGTGGTGCTAATGGACTCCAGAAAACTGGGGGGATGGGTTTACCCTGCTTTCCCCGGCAAGCCACGGGAGCGTAGGTGCTAATACCATCCCAAAGATCAGTTCATAGTAGGAAGAAGGGTAGGCTGCTAGAGAGGTCTAAGTTTTGGTAAAGAAGTAGCAATATCCGATTCACTCATCTATCAAAGGTCGGATCATCCACGCAGTCTCCCTCGTGCGTGTCACCCCACGCAGTTTTATCATGCAAATGCGGGAATTGAAATTTTTTAAATTTATGTAATCATCCATTCACGGTGTGGTGGTGTGCCCGTGTGTGCAGTTTGGCTGCGTGCTGTGCCTATACGGGTGAGTTTTGTCTGGATTTAGGTGATAAAGAAATCCCTACTGCCTCGTGTAGTAAAGTGCAGAATTGGCACGTTTTACGGTGTCCTGGGAGAGTCCCCAGGTAAGTGGAGGGTCACAGGGGACCACTTAAATTCCACTTGCCTTAGGCAATTATCGCGTCCTTGTGACAGGACTCCCCAGGATTACGTATTTACGCGTATTCCGTACCTTGCTAAACGGGGTAGCAAGAGTTCCTAAACGTCGCCTAAGTCCCTCTTAAGCTGACTCGGTCCTAAACAGGGTACTACTGGGCTGAGTGGTCCCCAGCAGAGTCGCCAAGCTGTGCGCGCGTGGGAAACGCGGCACGGGGTAATTCGGAGTCGCCACCGCCTGATGGGGTGCAGGCGGACACCTGGGTGCCTAATTTTGTCTAATTAGGGCTCTTGGGTCTGCGGCTTGAGATTCTAAGTCGGTTCTCGGTTGCGGGCTGGGGAAGTCCGTAGACACCCCAATCCGCCCCGTCGGATGACGGGTCCCGTGGGTTCCCTAACTTGAGTCAGCTTTTCTTTGGTTTCTCACCCGATTCCTAATCCAGCATGCATTTTTGTTGGGTCTTGGTGGGAACTCCTGAGTGGTGTGGGTCCCTTTAGTTAATTTTATCTTTGCTTATCTTTGGCTTTCTGAGTCTGATTGGGTGGGCCCCGTTGGAAGGCCCGACCGATGTCCTGGATGGGTTTGAGTTGGCCCGTGTGCCCTTAGTGGGCCTCTGTCTAACCCTAGGAGGCCCTGTGGGCTTTGGTTAGTGAATTGATTTGGCTTTAGGTTTAGATTTGAATTATTAGGTTGTTTTCATGAAAAGGTGGGCCGGACGGATCTGTGGGCCCCTTTGGTAGGCCCACATGGTGGCCAAGGGTACTTTAGACTTATCTTGTTTATATTTGAGCCAAAGTGGGCCGGTCATTGGGCTTGGGGCCCATGATCCCGGCTTTGGGCTTTGAAAGCCCAGTTCCTTGGAAATTAGGGCTTGCACCCTAACTGGGTTCACTTGGTGGGCTTTAGCGGGCCCGACAGGCCCTGGCCCATGGTCTCGGCCAAACCAGGCATTTTATGCATTCCATACATTCACATCAAGGTATGGGTGGGCCGTATTGGGCTTGGCCCGCCCGGTTCAATCGGTTCATTTCACTTAGGTTGTTTAATTAACATGTATTTGGTTTATTGGGCTTGATGGGCCCCGTCGGAAGGCCCACAAGTGTGCCTGGTTGGACCGGTTGGTCCAAGTCCCATTTTGGGTTTCCGGGCCACCCGGAAACCCTGCTGGTTTACTGGTTTTGGTTCAGATCATCCCCAAATTCGGCTAGGGATCAATAATGCACAAAATCGGGCTTCTGTGTGTATCCGGCCAGTGTGTCCGGATACACAGGGCCCATAGGTGATCCGGACAGTGCATCCGGATATACAGAGGCCATAGGCGATCCGGCCTGAGTATCCGGATCACCCTAGAATTGGCCTTTTTGGGTTCTGGCCTTTCAGGATTGATCCCAGGGGCCCCTTAGGGCATTTTAAAAGTCTGGTGGGCCCCTGTGAGGGCCCACATTGGCTCAGATTTGAGAGAAGCCTCATTTGGATTCTTTCCTTGGGTCTCTTAGCAATACAAGGCGATGTAAACAAAGGGGGAAGGGGATCATGCTTGTGGGGGTGGGTCATGGCAACAGATGATCGGCTAACATGTTATCACAAAACAGGAAGAGAACTCATGGCACAATCTATAACCAAATGGGGCCTTTTAAAATGAGCATGTATGGGACATGCAAACATGGAGCAAGAGTGAAGAAACCACTAACACACCTCGTTTGGCGTTCTTAAATAATTGGTGCTCACACCGTTCTTCCCAGCAGTCCTAGGGAGGTCTAAAGAAGGGTAGAGAAGGGGGATTATGTGGGGATACAATGGAGATGATTGGGAGGAACATGCTCCTCCTATAAATCCTCAAAACAGCACCCTAAAACAACTACCAAAGCAAAGTGTGAATAAAATCTCATGCTTGAGGGAGAAGCCCACGTGGACCTCTTAACCAGATGGATTCTTAGGCCATAAAAAATGGGAGCTGAAGCATGCTTAAACAGGGTAGGGACATGGCCCTCATGCAAAAGAAGAATCCATGCAGAATATTTTCAGAAAAATCTATATTTATTATATGTTGAACACAATGTGGTAGGGAACAATACCTGGGGTTCTTGGACCCTTGAGCCAAGCGGAGACCTCTCCTTGAGCTTGGACAGCAACTGGGAACTCCTTCTTTAGCACAGCAACTCTCCCTCTCCTTCTTGTTGGGTTGTGAGTGAGGATGAAGGAGGAAAGAGGAGGGTGAGAGTGGTTTAGGTGGTGTGTAGGTGGGGTGGAGGGCCAAAGAGAGCTAAGGGAGGAGGATTTCGGATGAGAAACAGTGGGAGAAGAAAGCTCAAAACAGCCAAGGAAAGCCAGCCCCCGGAAATGAGCTGCTGTTTGCTATTTATAAGCAAACTTAATGTATCCGGACTTCAAGTCCGGATACACTAAGGCTCCTTTGTATCCGGACTTCAAGTCCGGATACACTGGCTTCCCTTTGTATCCGGACTTGAAGACCGGATACAAGACATAATCATTTGAAAATTAAATGCTGCCGCGAACTTGTCGGGCGATCGGCGCGGATCTCGCGCGAGTATCTTGATGTATCCGGCCTTCAAGTCCGGTCATGAAGGGAAGGCAGTGTATCCGGTATATTTGACCGGATACAAATCGAAAAATTACGGATTTGCCCTTCGACTTGACCGATTCGACCGATTTGACTGATTTGACACTTTTGGATATCTACGGATTGCCCCGTACGAATTTTTGTTTAATCCTTGAGATTTTTGGATATTCAAGATTTAGTCCTCGAGATATTTTGCTGCGTTGGCTGCCACGTGTGCAGTTCTTGCGCCACGTGTGCAGTTTCCGGCTTTGCTGCCCAGAAACTTCAACAGCTTATATCTCTTTCATCTGATCTCCGATTTGAGCAAACTCAATTGCGTTGAACTCGTATCGGAGCCCTCTATTCAATGACATAGGGTTAAGCACTTGGCACGGGGTTCGAGGAAAAGTCAACTTTCGGCTCATCCTCAAGTTTGACCGCCCGCAGAACCCTCATCCGGACTCCGATTCCAGCAAACTCAGTTGCGTTGGAACCGTGTCGAGATTCTCTATCCATTGAGATAAAGCAAGGTGGCCAAATTTTATCTGATTAAAAGGTCAACTTTCCACCCCTCAGGGTTTGACTTTTTAGCCGGGTTTTGCATTTCTGGCTTTTCGGGAGCGCAAAAATGAGGTGCTTACACCAGGGAAGGAGATCATCCCAAATCATGAAGGTTTGCCTCATTCAGTAGGAGAAAGGTATTTTCTAAAAAAGAAAGAAAAGTCAGCTTCTGCATTTAAGAACAGGGGCAGTTTTCGAACTCCCGCGTTCTTTGAAAAGAAACCCCATAAAAAGAATGCACATTTCCTGAGGATCCTAAGGAGCCTTGTTCTTAGGAAGTGATTTTAATAAAGGCTCTTCAAAAAAAAAAAGATTTTTCCCTTTAACATTTTTCTAGAAAAAAGAAAAAGTTTTCTACAAGGTCCTTTTTACTTATGAGTTATATCTCCCTTTGAATTTCATTAAGTTGAATATGACTTCGACATTGGGCTCAATTTTGAGACCAAAATCGAAGAAAAAGACATTTTATATGAAAATTCAAATCCTTTTAAGTGTCATGAGAAGAATATTCTGCAAAATTATGAAGTGACCAATTTTATGGCCTTTGGAACCAAAGATGACCCACAATCTTCAACAGAAAAGATAGAAGAAGATTTGAAGTTTCTTCATTAGAATACAGAAAGGATCGCTCCACTTGCTGATTCGTTTAAAGGGAAGTTGATAATATTGTTTAAAGAAATTTTGGGGCTTTGCACTTGAAAATATGGGAGAATCTGATCTTTTCGTTGGAAATAGAATTGGGCATCATTTGATGGAAAGAATCCAAATTCATAAGATTGATCAAAAGGTGAAGAATTTGTTCATAATAGAGGTTCTATTGAAGAGGCTTTTATCTTGTGATTAAAAAAAAAAGAAAAGAAGAAAATTTTCCTGAACTAGTCATGTAGTACAACTTTACCAAGTCAGAAAATTCAGTTTTTTCTTAAAATGATAAGAGGCCTTTCTTTCTTACATCCCCAAAATTTTTGAAATCCCTAGTTAGACTCTTTGAGCTTGATAAATTTTCCAAGTAACCTAAACTGAGAATTGTCACCCCACACTGGGGCAAATTTATTAAGGCATAAAAAAAAACAAAAGGAATGAAGGGACAATTGTTGAAGTTCAAAAGGGATTTCGAAGATGTTTTCAGAAAAGGGGGCAAAGAAATGAAAAAAAAAGAAGAAAAAAAAAGGAAAAAGTAAAAGGAAGAAAGAAGAAAAATATATCATCAAATGCTATGGGATATTTGGAGAATGTCTTCAAAATTGTGAAGAAAAGATTGGAAAAAGAAGTTCAATACTGGATAATAAGTTTCAAATGAAGAAATGAAAATGGGCGAAGAACTTCATTACATGGGGCAATTTTGTATTCATTCCAAGGGAAGAAATGCCTTAGAAATTACAATTTCAATTAACCCATTTGATCATATGGTATTTTAGCCTTTTTATTCCTTTTCTTTCTAAATTAACACCAAGCCTTTGTTTCGTCCCATTCATAAGTCCTCTTTGATTAAGAAATTTTGAATTAAGGCAGCTTTGACTACATAGTTGCTTGTGATGAAGGATAAAAAAAAAAGGAAAAAGAAAAAAAATAAAAAGGAAATGTAGTGAAAACCCGGAAAGGTGCTACATGGCAAATAATCAGCTATCTATAAGAAGGAAATCGTCAGAGAGAAAAGCCCAGAATTGGCATAGATCCAAGTGAAGTCCTCATGTTGGTGGTTATTTTGAGATACATCCACTCTTCAAGTGATTGAGGAAATTATCTTTTCAAGACCGAAGAAACATAATCAGAACCATGGTACGAAGCATCTATGAACAAGTTGATGGCCATCAAAATTGCTATTAAGAAATTGTTGCTGAAGTTGAAAATGGTCATGGGAATGATTCTAAAGGTTCCGAAGGCTTATTTTGGTCTTTCTTCATTTTCTGAAATAATTTTCTCATTATTCAACTTGATCTTAATTCTTTTGGACTATATGCTAATAAGTGATTTGATCATTTTTCAAAAAAATATATATAAAAACACAAAAAAACAAAAAAAAAACTATATTTTTGGCCTATGATGAGCATCTATATCTTTTCATAAAACATTGGCTTTGCAAGCATTAGAGGATTTTGAGGCCACTAGTATAAAAAATATTTTCTTATTTTTTGCGTTTGCATTCTTTTATTAGGGTTTCTTTTTGGTAAAGGTTTAAAAAAAAAAAAAGAGAGGGAGAGAAAAAAAAAAGAAGAAAAAAAAAGAGAAAAAAAAGAGGATCATCTCTGCTGAGGGGCAAATACTTCTTCAAGCAATCAAAATCGGGGCATGCTCAGCGTCTTTCCCTCTGGGTTTTCATAGAAATGAATTACAACATCTGGAAGAAGCAGTCAAGCCTTAGTCCTTGGATTTGAAAAAAAAAAAGGGAATCTTTGAAGCAAATGCATGTTTTCTCTGTTAAACAAGGGTTCCTAATTCTTCAATCATGAAGAAGGATTTTACTAGGGCAGCAAAAAGGCATGAAGAAGAGATCATGGGTAGGGAAGGCATGAGGTTAGATCAACAGATCATGATTCTCACATCCATCAATCAAGAAGAGGGCATTCACTTGGGCAGCAGGTTATGGGCAGCAAGGGCACATACATTATTATGGAAAGAGCAAGAAGATGAAGAAGCAAAAGCAAGTTGCAAAATATTCAACCACAGGTTTGGGCATCAAATGGCACCCAAGTAAATCAAATAAGAAAATCAATCAGGAAAATTCAATAAAATATTTCCTTCCTTATTGTTGAGTTATAAAGTGAAAAACATCAAAAGCAATTGAGTTTGCAGAGGTCAGTCTTAATCCACCTTTTTTTTCAAAATTTGCTGGTCTCAGATTTCTTTTCATAGCCACGAGAGCTCCAAGAAATTTGAGATAAGGAAGAGATGTCACCCCGTCAGACTTCAAGCAGGGGTTTCATTGGCTATCTTCAAATCCATGTTTTGTTATCACTCCTTTGTTTGACCAAAGCAAGTTCAATTAATGAGATGTCTTTCAAATGTGCAATTTTGAGTTGTGTCTATTTTTTGCTGTTCATTGTGTTACAACTTCAGCAAAGAGGGGCAGTTGTAGACACCCCAAAATTGCACGATTTTTGATAAATCATTAAGGAGAGAAATATCTTACTGGAATTTTTAATTCTTAGCATTGGGTTTGAGATCCTTAACCCATTTAAATCCAAAAACACAAAGGAAAAGGCCCGAATTCAATCTTTTATGTAAAGTCAAACTTTTTTTGGTTGAATTTTGTTGACTTTTGACCCCAGAAAATGAAATATTTTTTAAAGCAAGATTTCAAGATAATTTTCCCGGTAATCAGGTTTTAGCAATGTTATTGCATAAATGAATTTTTTGAGATTTTAAATCTTGACTAATACCTTGGTATTAACATGTTGAATCTTTTTACCGGACCTGAAAAACCGGGATTTAGCCTGGAACTAAAAGTTGACTTTTTATTCACTTGGAATTTGGGTCTGGAACTATTTTTAATGGATTCAAATTTGGGGGGGGGGGGGGGTGTTTGCTTATTTAAATATAATATCTTAAGTAAATGGAGATTAAAAAATATGAGGACGTTTACTTAAATGATACTACATGTAAATAAGTATTGCCTGTGCAGAAATAGGTCAAAAAACTGTGTAAAATTTGGTCAAACATGAAATGCCCGTATTTTATCTGCGGTCTAGTCGTGCCCACAATTGATATACGGTCATGCCATGACTATATTAACAATATGGGCAAGGCACGATCGCATTATGTATACGATTTTCGGCTTTTTTGAGCGATTTTGTCATTTTTCGATTTCTGAGCCTTATCTGCACTCAAATCTCTCTCTGGGAGATTCAAATCCCCTTGTTTATCCTCTAAGGTTTAATGGATTTACATTAAATCCTTTTTTAACTCAATTGGAAGATTTTGGCATATCCCTTAGATCAACCATGCCCCTGGGTTTGCCTATAAATAGAGGGCCTTTCCTCAAGCAAATGGCCAAGAATCTGAAGCCTGAAGAGCTCCAAGTGAAGAAGGGAACCTCTGCTTCTCTGCTTTCTCAATACAGGTAAGTCCTTTTTCTCTTTTATTTTCTGCTTTTAATTCCCGAAATAGTATAATATTCTCCATTTTTGTAGAATAAGGCTTAGTTTATATTTGTATCCCCAAACCTATATCCAAGTACCTCAAGACTCCTCTCTACCCGTAAAACGTGAAGAGAGAGCTAGGGGAAAGGGGAACAAGTGGATTCTTAGAATAGAACCCTATAATCTGTTCTTTTATCTTTTTGTAGAATAAGGCCTCTTGTTTGTATTTGTATCCCCAAACCTATCTTCAAGTACCTCAAGACTCTTCTCTAGTCGTAAAACGTAAAGAGAGAGCTAGGGGAAAAGAGAACAGGTGGATCCGTAGGATAGGCCCCTATGTGCTGTAATCTGTGATATGTGCTTTTTTTTACTATTCTGTTCATGTTTTAAAAGTTTTATTTTGAATCTGGAGGAATCCTATGGATCCATGCTGTTTATAGCATGAGATCCTCTTTTCTTCCTATAGTTGGGATTTTTCACACCATTGCACCTATATCATTGTTTTCTTGATTTTGGTGATATTTGGTTAGGATTCTGGATCTACCATGATCTAAATGGTAGATCTGAAACCAAAAGCCTGAAAGTAACCTATAGGGTTTCATAATGTGATTTTGAAGTTGTTTTAATCTTGGAGAGAAGATCCTATGGTCTAAACTCTCCCTTTTGATTTTTTTTTTTCATCAACATGGTTGATTGGGGTTCTATCTCTCCACTAATGAGAGATCTGAATCAGATCTGTACCCTAAAGAACTTTACTCGTCAATGTTTTAATCAAGAAATTTCAATCTGGTTTTTCAAACTTTTAATGGTTTAGCCTAAAGCTAGTTTTTCAGGTTTCACTTTAGGACGGTTTTCTTTGATTTTTATCTCAATTTTATTTCAATCATGAAACCCTTAGAATTGTGTGATCATATTGAAGGTTCTGAATTAATCGGGCTATTCATATGAAAAACCATACACTTTTTGTCACTTTTATGATTTTTTCTTTATTAAGCAAGCTTTCTTTATTTTTAACATGAACAATACCTGGCAACCACCTTATGTGGATGAATAGGGGTGCCTAACACCTTCCCCTATTCATAACCTAATCCCCTTATCCTTCTCTGGTTGTTTTTGTTTTGTATTTTAAAATAGAGTTATTTTTACTCTAATTTCTGTCTTTTTTATTTGATTTGATATTTTGGTGTCCATTCGCACCTAAACAGAATGGTGGCGACTCCTTGTTTTAATGAATTCTGTGTGATGATAGGAAGTCATTGAATTGATTTTCCATGTCTTACAATAATGCCTATAAAAAAAATAAAAAAAAACAATGCTATTTTGTCCGATACTAGGGGTGCAACTCGGCTCGATTAAAACCAAGCCCAAACGATTCAAACCAATTTTGGTTCGGTTTTTTTATAGTTCGGTTCGGTTTTGGTTATAAATTCTCATAACCAAGTTAGTTTGGTTTGGTTTTGGGTTAAATCTTCGGTTAAACCGAATCGAAATCTGAACCGAACAGAACCATATATATATATATATATTCTTTTAACTTTCTTTTAGGTTAAAATTTAGGGTGCCCTTTCCACGACTCTTCATTCTCACCGATCATCGTTCCCATCGCCCCACCTTGTCTCCTCGCCGACGTCTTCCTCGTTGCATCATCTCGGTAATCTCTCTCTCTCTCTCTCCCTCTTGCTCCATCTCTCCCCCCTCATCTCTTTTTTCTTTGCAAAAGCACTTGTGTTTCTGCACTAGATAGAGTTCAAACGTTAGGTACTTTTGTTCTGAAGACAACAAAAGGGAGAGAAACCTAACTTGATTTAGAAGCAATGGAAGGGGTAGAAACATGGTAGCTTGCTTAACAGCCAAACCACCCTCTTGAATTTGGATGGCCCAACCCCAACATCCTCCACCTATTCTGATTAATTGGGTCATCGCCCATTAATAGGGTTTTCAAGAACTGACTTGCCTGCTTGTAGATTAGGCTTTTTGACCGAATAGCTTGTGAAGCTTAGCTGGAGTTACAGTATAGTAGCATTCTCAGGTAAGCCTCCTAAAAATTTTCACCAGTGGTAGTAGCTCACAGCCGGAATCACCAATATTTACCGGCACAACCCTGCAAAAAGCTACTTTACCATTGGCTAAGAAGCTCGCCGCTAAGTGTAAGATGGCAAGGGAGCTCCAAAACTGTCGGAAACAGTGCTATATAACATGCAGCTTCTGTACAACTTTGGAAAAGGTTCTCAACACACTGGTAAAGTCATCAAAGGCCGCTTCAAAAATAGCCGGAAAGATTTTAAATCAACGATGGCATCCCAATCTCCCACCCTCATTTCTTCCTCATCATTTTATTTCCGATGGATTCCTATTTGATTTCAATCAAACCGGCAAAGTGCAGCATTCACTTTTAACAATTTTTTTTTTTGAAATTGTCACAATTTGAACCAAACCGAACCGAATTCTAAATTAGTTTCGGTTTCGGTTTGGTTTGGGTTGCGGTTTTTCATTTTAATCTTGGTTCAATTTTTAGGTTAATTAAATTGGTTTTAAAATCGGTTTGGTATTCGGGTTAAGTAAATCAGTTTTAAAATTGATTTAGTTCGGTTTTGGGTTATCATTCAGCAACTTCGGTTCCGTTTTGGGTTTAAGTCAACCCGGACCAAAGAACCAAGTTGCACCCCTATCGGATACCCAACAAGTTGATAGGTTTGGTTAAGGTTGACCCATTTTCAGGCGGGTTGGGAAAATGTACCAAAATAATAAATGGGCCAATCCGAACTCATTTATTTGGGTTGGGTTCAAGCGGTTTGATGCGTCGGTTCAAAAATTGCTAGTTGCAAAGATATGGGTGCAGAAGCCATGGATGGCATGCCTGTAGCTATAAAGAATCTTGGTAGAGTGAGGAGAGAGAGAGGGAGGAAGAGATTGGAGGATCAAGGCATACCAATGATAGTGAGTGATGAAGATGGCAGGCTTTTCTTATCTCGACACATAGATGACATAATTTCTTGGTTCATCATAGGAGAATGCGGAATGGATTGAGCACATAACAAGAAGGACAAAGGCCATACTCATAAATAGTACCGCCATGGCTTTCTTTTTCCTCATTTAGATTAGAGCTTGCAGCAAGTTGCAATGAAAGTTAATTTAATTAAGATACTAATTAAATTTTAAATATAACTGTATTATATTACCAGTATAATGAAGTTATATTTAAAATTTAATATAATTAATTGTATTATAATATTCTTAATTGATTATAATGAATTTATATCTTAATTAATTAAGTTATTAAATTTTAAATATTATAATATGATATAATTATAATTATAATCATTATTTTATTATAATGAATTTTATTATATAATTAAATTCCTAATCTATCTTTTTCCTATTAATTTATAATTATCTTACTAACTAATTGGTCTACTTTCTTATTCAAAGATGGATACCTAGCATATTGAATTCTATATGCGATGCCCATGCATTGCACGGGCTGTCTGCTAGTATAACTTGAAAAGAAACCAAACTAGTAATTGAATTATTGCATAACTATTCTTTAACGATTTTGATCCTAAAATTACAAATTTTAAAACCTTGGTTTGTCAATCCAACTTTATCCATCTAGTGTTAAGAATTCACAAATACCCCTACCCCAATTGTGTCACCACCTTTGTAGATGCCTGCACGAAGTGAAAACGATGCATGAAAGGTACAAAAAGGAAAATATCTCCCTAACTCGCAATCAACTAGAGTTCAAAAAACGAATTGGCTTAAAATCAAGTCAGAAAGGCTGAATTTCAGCATGCCCTCTTAATCTAAAAAAAGGAAGCTAGATCATTTCATTGGGTTAATATATCAAACACCATATGCATGATAAAGGAAGTTAATACATGAAAACAGAACACAAGGATTACTCAACAGATATGAAAGGTTTTGGGAGCTGGTAAAAGCAACAAATCAACAGATTAGATTTCTATAGAAGGAAATATAATGTACACCACTACCAAAAAAATAAATATATAATGTACAGAAAACAATAACCACCACTAGAGAAAATAGCAAATCTCAAGAGAATAATCTGAAGTTTAACTTACTCGAGAAAGAACTTACCAGCCAGTCACTTAAGACCAATCAATTGTTGAAGTCTTCGTCTTCATTACAGGTTTGCACAGGCGGCTCGGCATTTCAACTCAATACTATTCATGAGTCATGACCCGTACCATTCCTTGAAGAAGTTGCTTTCCCATATGCTCTTAAAATCTGAACTGAGCTTCAAAGAAAACTTAAAAAAAGCATGCTCAAAAATGTTTTTACACGGAATTGTAACTAGAAACTCTCATTACCTTCAACAAATTGCAGGCAAAATTGTGAAAGAAAATGATGGAAAAATTACATAAAAACCCTCCTATGAGCCTGAAAGGAAGAGCAGGCCCCTTCTAGTTATAATTTAAGGCCATCATTTTCCCTTGACAGATATAAAAAAAGGGCCCCAAAAAAAAAAAAAAGGAAAAAAACTGAGATGCCTTCGTACTAATTAAAAAAAAAGGTACCTACTGTGACTATATAGAGCTCATATCAATATTCTTGGGAATTTCAGGATTTGATATTCCTATTTGTTGCTGAGGCAACTCGGGCTCTTGGTCATCAAACACCTCAGACTTCAGAGAAGGAGATATTTTGTCCACATGAGGCCATGTGAGCTCCCACAATGTGGCGTCACTGCTACCAGTGGCACTGCTTAGCTTCACTAGGACTCCCTCTGCTTTCATCACAAGCAAGTTATTCTTAAGGAGTTCAGCAACAGTGTCCCGGAGTTTCTCACTCTTTTTCCCTCTGATCTTGACCTTTGCATAGTTTTCCATGCGGCCAAGGATTCCTAACCACAAATTGGAAAAGCTTGCGACTGAAGAGAGATCGCTTACTAGCTGCGAGAACAACTTGGATGATAACTGTACAGCCTGTATAAGTGTGAATTCAACATTGCGGTAATGCCTTGAGCGTTGCCCATGTGCAATCTCAAGCGCATTGTCAAGAATTGTGAAGATTACCACATCAAGCATTGTGAAGATTACCACAGTATTGCGTGGCTTCGGACTTCCTCTCTCTGATCCAAACACACTAACAGCAATCGCTGCAGCAATTTTAACCAAATCTCACCTACTTCCTGCGGAGAGAGTCTCCACCAAGGAAGGCGCGTGATGGAGCTTGCCATAAGATCCAATGCATGGATTGAGATCTCTTTGGATCCAACTGGAGATTCAGCGAAGTGCCTTGATGCATCCAGGCAGAGAGTGTAATTGACTGGTGAAAGATGGGCTCCATCAGACATGATAAATGCCAGAGCCTCAAATCCCACTTCGAAAGCTTCAGGATGTCTAGCAGTGATTGAAAGCAAGGAAGTGATTGTCCGCCAACCCATATGGGATCTGATACACATAGCATTTGTTTTCACAAGGTTTGAAACTTCGTGGGTGATTTGCTCGCAGTATGCATCAGCCACGCGAGCATCAAGCTTTAGTAGTGATCTCAAGAGTTCATCAGCTTGATTCTCCTTGTAAGGTAAAAGCCGCTGACAGATATGGAGGAGCCCAAATACAGCCTTCTCCACAAGGGCACAAGGCCAGCTATATGCTCATATACACCAGGCCATAAGAGAACAATACGGTCTCGGTTGTACAGAGTAATTGCGATCAGCAACCTCAAGCATCTTCTGTTCTTGGGGTCAGCAGGAGCTGTATGCTTCTCAATGTTTGCTAAGTTCTTGTTATTTTGGTCAGGCCGTGTTTGTGTTCCAATTGATCCTGACCGTTGTGAGAAATTTGATCCTACAAATGTGCCAACCCTTTCCGAGATAAGCTTTTTGCTCATAAGGTAGCAACTGATGAGAAAATTTCAGTAAATCCACATAAATGCGTGTTGAATTTTCCGTAAATACACATTTAATATTTATATATTGTGTTTCTGTCCACTACCGCTTCTGCGAAAGGCGTTCATAGAATGTCAAACATGAATGGTAGCGTTAATTGTTGAATATAGGAGTCGGATTTTGCTATGCACCTCTTGTATAATGGGAGGTTTCAATTTGAGATATCCAGCCATCATAAACTTAACTTGCTGCTTGATCAGATGATCTGTTTAAAGCATGAAATCTTTTTCTTACTTTTTTGTTTATCCTTCCTTATTTCTCTTCTATTATACAATATTTCTTCTTCTGAAAACCAAAAATGCAATTGATCAGTTAGAATCATATAATAAGCCTTTCTGGTGGTGGTTTGCTTGCATTGGTTAAGGGATTTGAGAACAATTCTGTTGGTTTTCCACCATCAGACATCACTACTTTCACAAGAACTAGTTGGCTCCCGAATTAAGTCTGTTATAAATCCTGTAATTCTTTTCTTGCAGGCAAGTTTGCTGTGTTATCTGAATTGATAAAGTAGTATTAAGAGACATGGAACTCTGAACCACAGAGTATTAAAGGTTTTGTCATACAATTATTTTTAATTGGTTGTTGGTAGCAGAGTTTATTATCTTAAGCTAGTGGCCTATGAATATCACATAATTTTAGCACTTACGGTTCCTTTCGCTTTGGACTCATGGTTTACTTGCTAATGGACATAGGTCATCCAATAGGTGTGCCGGATCTTAGTCACATGATTTGCAATTCAGTAGATTGTCTTGTTGCCATATAGTTAAAATTATGCTTGCTTGTCTGGTTTGGAATCTCTCTGGAGTAGCACTTTGGTTTGATTTTTCGGACATTTCTGCCTGTGAGCTGGTGTTTAAAGTATGATATTGTGATTTAGTTTTGTTCTTGTGAAATATGTGTTAATATTTGTTAATCCGCAGCTTTTGGAAGAACTCAACATGGGGGGTTTGAGAGCAGATAAGGGTGATGGTATGTTGACAGAAAACTAGGATATTTTACTGTTGATTTTTTATTTCTTATTTAGGGGCATGCCTTTAAATGGCAAAACTCAAGCAGTTGACCAACACCCAGGGCCACAGGCAAGGGTGTGACTCTTCTTCCATTTAGGGGCATGCCTTCAAATCCCTGGATCAATCTTCTCCTGGATTGTCATTATCTTGCTGGATATTCTTAGGCAGTCTTGGAGATCCTGTAGGTATGGCCTATCAAAGGATGTGCTCCAAGTCCTGCACATACTTCACTGCTACACTATTGTGGTGGATGTCTTAGATTTCCCATGATAAGTGCTACACATTTACTAGCATAGTCAACACCGACATGGATACATGAAATTTGCTTTATGACCTTATATTGTTACAAATTTTTGTGTTTGATGGCAGAATGGGAGAAAACTTCACTAAACAAATCAGTAAGGTTTTTCAGATCAGCATTCCTAAAACCCCTACTGAAATCTTGCAAGGTCACCGTTACCTCCTTAAAATTTCTTTGTGTTTGAGTATTTGTGGTAATAAACTAGTAGTCCTACAAAGTCACTTAAAATGCAAATAGCCCTTATGTTGCAGATTATATACCAGTACTTAACATTTTTATATCTAGACAAGAAAACAATTGACAAAGTGAAAAATGGGTAAAAGTTTCTGTTGAATGAAATTTGGTGGTTGCTACTTGCTGCAGGAGGAGATGGAAGCTTCATATAATGCAAAAGTTCAACAGTCGAAGAATTCATTGAGCTGGTAGAAGTTACTTGTATGTCTTGTTACTGCTTGCATGGTTTTAAGCTACCCTCTTCTGGATTCCTCATTTTATGCTGTACCATATTTCAAAAAGATTTAATTATGTTCTATTAGACATTCTTGTAATATAAATAACTATTTTTCATCAATGGAATGCAACTGGGGAATTTAGTATCTACATCCCTTTGGAATTCCCTTATGAGTGGAGAAATTGCAACCACCACCGCCACAATCACCACCTCCTCCACCATCTTCATCACCACGTCCAGGAGCACCTCAACCACCGCCATATCAACTCTACCACCACCATGACTACCACCTTTATAACCACCACCATAGTAACCAGCACCTCTACAACTGCCACTGCCACCATCATCATCATCTTCGCATCCACTATCAACATTATCACAACCATTATCACTAACATCAATTATTGCTATATAACTGTAGCTAACACAATTACTATAAACACAAATTATTTTAAAAACTTTACCAAACACATTTTTGCTTACAAATTATTTTAGAAACTTTACCAAACACATTTTTGCTGATTTTTAAAATCATAATTGATTTTAACTAAATGTTACCAAATGGGGTGTTTTTTTTTTCTTCATTTGTCTCCAAAAAGCACAAAAATAATTTTTAAAGTTTTTGATTTTCAAATTGTTTTTATAAAAATTGTTATCAAGTATCCTCCCATTTAGCTTTCTTACACCTAACTTGCTTACGTAGGTGTTTTGTTTTGTTTCTGTTTATTATTACTTTTTTTTTATTTGAATGAGTTACTTATCCTTACTTAATAACTTAACTATTTGGTAATGCCCCATTGTGGGTCTGGTTCTTATACCATTTGGTAATGCCCCAATCCCACAAGCAACAATACTGAGCCTCACAGTTTTGTTTTCGGTTTTTATCTCAAAAGGATTGGTCGCTTGAGAGAGTCATAAGCTTATATATATGGATATTCACTTTCTCCTCCCCAAGCAATGTGGGATTTCGAGACCTCACACATTGATTTCAAAGAATCACTCTCAAATCTTATTCGTTGTTCATCCTTTGCGGAAAAAGAGAGAGGGGCCTGTTCACAAGGCGGGGAGGAAGCGAGGCGTCTTCTTCCTCTTGCAAAAAAAGAAAAAAAGGAAACATTTATTTCATTTTTTCTTTGTAATAACTTTTAAATCTCTGTGCCTTATTTTTTTTTCCCAAGCAACAAAATCATAGAGAAATTTGATTTTCTATTTTTATTCTTCGTCCAAGCAAAAACCATAATACAAATTTTAATTTCCAATGCTGGCCCTATGATGTACATGTCTTGAATTTAACAAATTGGAAGGTTAGTTTGTTGGGGTCACGAAGTTTTGGGGGTACCATATAAGTGGGGAAATTAGGTCATTTTCAGCGCATGTTGCATTTTATTGTTTTGGGAAAGGTTTAGGTTTTCTGAGGGAGCAGTGATGGTGCTTAGATGATCTTATTATATTCGCCTTGTTCTCTAGCAAAATAACTTCACCTTAAATGCCCATGGACATAGACATTTAAGGCCAAACCATGTAAATTTTCTCTGTATCTTTTTCTCTGTTTCCATTTCATTGTTGTTCTGTTGGCATTTTTACTTGGCGGTTGATCTATTTCTTATGGCCGTTTAGTCATTTCTTACGATATTGTCTCCCAATAGGCCCTCTCTCCCGCCCCTTCTTCAGATAAAGTGAACGGCACCCCTCATAGAACATAATATCTTTTTACCAAAAAAGTAAACGATCAAATCATGTGATCTCTTTTGGTGTCCATCTTTTTTGTTTTATATGCCTCACCTACTTGCAATTTTGTTTTTATTTAATGTGTTGATTAAATAAAGAATTAATGATATTTGACTTTTCTTTAATGTTATTCAACAAACCAAAATTTTGAATTTTATTATTTTTCTCATGCATCGATATGTAGTGGGATGAAAAAGGGGATTAAATATCAATTGGAGCATTGACTATTTTGATTAATCAAAGATGAAACATGTGTACAAGTTCGCATATGAAGCTACCCCACACATATGCTTTACCGTTGGACCAACAGATCTTTCATGGAGTAGCTCCACCAGTGTTTACTTTATTGTTATATATTTTATGTGCTACAATATTCCCCTAAAAAAAGGAAAAGAAAAAAAAAAGGTAGAAACAGTTATACTTTTTTTCCTTGTAATCACTTCTAAGTTCTAAATCTCTGCGCTCCTTCCAACCAATAAAACCAGAGAAAATTTTGATTTTTCGTTTGTATTTTGCCTTCAAAACGAATAAAATAAAAAAAAGGCACAAGTCAAATTTGAATTTTCTGATGCTGGCCTTGTGATGTTGATGTCTAGAATTTAACAATGGGAGTCACGAACTTTTTGGTGCTATAAAAGGGAGGAAATTAGATCATTTTCAGTGCATGTTGCATTTTGTTGTTTCGAGAAAAGTTTAGGTTTTCCAAAAGAGTAGTGATGGCGCTCGGATTTTATTCGTCTTGTTCTCTTGTGGAATAACTTCACTTGTGCTACGACTATGGATGTAGACATTTAAGGCAAAACCACATAAATTTGTATCCATCTCCTTCTTGTTCTTTGTATTCATTCCATTACTGTTCTCTTCAAGATATTGATCTATTTCTTACAGCAGTTTATCCAATTCTTATTATATATGGGTCCAACGGTCATTGTTTTCCCAACAGGCCATGGCCCTCTCTCTTACCCCTTCTGCATATAACTTGAACGGTTGAACACAGCCCCTCATTCACCGTCAGAAGTTTGACCTTGAGCCATGAGATGTTAAGAATTTGACCTGATTTCTGGAGATAAAAAACCATAGAAAGAATTACACAAGAAGAAGAAACACAGATTTTTACATAGTTCACCCAAAATAGGGCTATGTCCACAGCCGCTGGTTGTTTCACTATATTTTTGAATGGAAGAAGCTTAACAAGGATAAACAACTAGGGAAATATAACCTTAACACAATGAAAATGCCTGAAATACCCTCTTATTGTCAATTTTCGCGAAAGTTATGGCTGAGTGTTCAGTAATATCAGGCTTCACACAACTCAACATGAAAGCCTAACTAATGGAATCTGAACAAGCAGAGAGTAATTCGATATATAATCCTTTTCCTAAGCTTAATGGTGGAAGTTGTTACCAAGCATCTGAACCCCATTTTTTTCATTATATGTACAGATCAGGATAATCAAGGAAGTGCCCATTGGTAATGCTTGAAGATTCAATTAAAGGACTTTAGAAAGACAAGTAAACACAGATGCATCTAGCTAGCTAGTCAATTAACCCAAATTTACATACTTAGAGAGAGAGAGAGAGAGAGAGAGAGAGAGAGAGAGAGAGAGATTAATTAATTTGTCACCAGCAAAGGTGTTTCCATGGAGGAGTCTGCATCCCTAACATCATTCACCTACTACTCAACATCTTCTGGATCTTGTCCATAAGTTGATCTGTGGGCAAATATCCACAACAATTTTGCTGCGTACTGCACTAGTTCCCACGCGAACAGAAGACAGAATGTGTAGAGAACTGGCAAAACAAGGCTGAAAAGAAAGAAGAATATAGGGTGTCCTTGTGGTGCTATACTTAGCAGTGAATAACTATAATTCCCCACCATGGACAGTAGAGCGAATACCAGCACAGCTTGCAAAGGGAAACCCATTGTGAGGATCATTAGCATTGCAAGAGACATGTAAAACCCCAAAGAGTTGAGAAACAAGTAGCCATAAAATTGAAAGTCTCTATAGCTTAGACCAAAGGGTCCGGCAAGTCTTCCGCCATTAAACGTGATGGTGCTATTATGATCGGGTTTGAAGTTGTGCTACCAATTATCGACAGGAGGGGTGATCCCCGATTCGTAAGTGGCGGTGGCGATCAGCCCCACCACCACCAGAAGTGCACTGCGCACACTATCAGGGGAGTCTCTATACGGATTGTATTGGAAGTAGCTGATGGAGTTCCATGAAAAGAGAGTCCTTCGGACTTGCGCCTTCGCATGCACAAAGCCACTCTTATCAGATAAAATCTCCTTGGAGTTTAAAGCTCCGGCTTGACGGAAGAGGCTCACTAGCTTCAGCTTGTGCCCTTGCCTGCTTGCTCCTTCTTCCAACATGTCCAGGGCTGTCAATCCCTCTGAATTCATGGGATTTACTTGCAAACCCTTGAAGTATATCTTGCTTAGCAGCAACTTAACAAACTGCATAAGAGAATGAAGTTAAAAAAAAAATTGATATATAAAGATAAAAGGGAAAGAAGAATGTTTAAAGAGCATGGTTATGCCCTTGTTAACCCTTGCTCCAAAAGCCCTAAGGCTTATGGAGACTTCATAAGTTAAGTACTTAACATCTAGGATTGTAAAATTCATCATGCTTCATTAGCTAGCCAATGTTTATGGTGGCCCACTCTATCGACACTGACTTAATGGTAGTTCTTTCCCTTTTGAAGGCTTCACTCATCTATTGGTATTCAATGACTTAGCATGGTGCTGATACATGATATTTAATCCAGCCTATAGGTCACCCCTTCCGAGACTAAAACCCTGGACATGGAACCTGACTCCGATACCATTACGTGCCTAACTGTTGCTCCAAAAGCCCAAGGCTTACGAAGACTTCATCAGTTAAACACTTAACATCTATGATCATAACAGCCCCAGATATGATGTCGCAACACCCCCACACCACGAGAAGAGAGGACAAACGCCCCAAAACACACATAAATGCTAATGCAAACTCACCCCACAAAGTTAGTCACACCTCATATTAAGATGATAAGTGAAGGTATATTTATGTAAATCAATGTGCCTTAATACGATCTCAACAGGCCAAGCCTACCTTGTGCTGATTTTCTGAGGTTGCCAGATGCAACACGATGTTGCCATGGTTATCCCCCCAGCTTAGGATCTCACTTTTATCTTGCTTTCTGAGTGATTCCAACATAAGCAAAAACGATTTCAACTTGCTGGATTTCACGGCAAGGTGAAGAGCAGTCTCGAGCTGAACTGTCGTGTCCTCAACAGAATCTGGGCAAGCATCGAGAAAGACACTCAACAAAGCGGAATTCCCAGTAGAAGCCACTTCGTGCAGTGGAGTTCTCCCTCCTCTTCCTTTGACACGGACGAGTTCTTTGTCAACCAGCACCAGCCCTCTAGCTATGCTCCAGTGTCCCTTTTGCAGAGCCAGATGCATGGGACTAAGTCCCTTTTGGTTTAGATTTCTGCCCAAAGAAGGCTTCAAATTCGCAATCTCCATCGCAAAATCGGCTTTCCCATCCCTTGCTGCTATGAGCAGGGGAGTATCAACGAACTGGAGTGCATCAAGACCATCAAGAATGGAGGGGTTTTGCTCAATCAATGAGTACAGACCATCAACGTCTCCAGTCTCTACAACCTTCTTGAACCTCGGGTCTATTTTTTGCACATCCTTTCCTCAGAAATCTCTGATGAAAATGTTGAGCCTAGCTAGGTTCGATCTGTTATAATGGGGGTGGTTAAACTTTGAAAGTAGAACCATTTTCTTATTTTTTATTTTAGAGAAATTACACTTGCTTCCCTTTTAGTTCTTGACAACTACAGATTCCTCCCCTTAGGTTTTCTAAAATGATACTTGCCTCCCTTGTATCTTTTGTCGTCTGCTTCATATCCCTCTCTTTCGTGCAAAGTTTATCAAAATTTAAATATGTTTTGACAAATTTACTCTTCCTTAAGTACAAAAAGTATATGATTTAGAGATTTTCTTAAAAAATAAAATTTTAAGGCTTAAAAGTCTTAATAATTGATTTAAAAATCGTGGGTGCATGATCTTGTTTTTAAAATTTTCTTATTTGAAATAAAAAATTGATAAAGGATAAAATAGTCAAATTACATTTTATAAGTCTAACAATAGAGATAAATATCATTTAAGAAACTTTAATAACCATAATTTTATCCTTTTCTAATAACCCAGTAATCAACCAGCATTTTCATACTTCCACCATGATAGAGGTTCTTCTCTCTTTCCTAGGGTTAGTTCCATTGGCTTCGTCCAATTCGAATTTGGATTTGATCTAGAAACCAAATTTCTACTGCCCAGCAAAAGTACCAAATTTTGCTCTTAGTTTGCATAGCGCTTTGGAAAAATTAAATTTTGTGACACCTATTTTTCTTCAAATAAATTTGTCATTGAGTTTTTAGCCTTGTAAGATAACTTAGGGGTAAAAAATGTTATGAAATATTATGAAGGGTGATCGTTAAGTAAATAAATATCCAATTTATATGGGAGAATCTCTAATTGTTAGTGTAGTCCAAAAATTAAAAGTTAAAAAATAATTTCAAGTTGCTTCATCCCTGATGAAATCCTTTGCCAAGTTTTCTCTAACGCTCTAGTCTGTCACCAATCAAATTATGTCATGTCATTGTTCCCTATGCTCTAATGAGCCCTTTACAATAGGACTACCAACGCCTGTGTCCATCTTGTGTCCATATTTTCATATGCCTCACCTACTTGCAATTTTTTTTTATTTAATATAAAAGAGTAACGATAAACGAATCTTTTTTGGTATCGTTCTTCATTGATGTTCTTCAAATAAACCTAGAGTATTATTATACTTTATTTCTGTTAATGTTTGCTTTTAATAAAGCTATTAATTGTCATCATCCGGTGTTGAATATGAGGTGTTAGGTGCTATGATCTTTTCACAGTCATATTTTATTCCAAAAGAAAATTTAAATATTATACAATGCTCTAGGTGTTAGGTGTTATATATTGTAACATCTTCGGATTAAATAAATTATGCTGAAATAAATAGGAGAAGATAGATACAGGGAACAGTAAAAATGCCAAGCAATATAACAACATTTGCACCTTAATAGGGTTTGGATCCATGAACTCTTGCGCCAAATGATGTACAGAGAGAGGCCATGTTGCACTGAACATAACCATCTGGCGGGCATTACGAATTGGGATATTTTGGTGTCCAAGTGAAAAGAAAGGCCAGAAAAGGCAAGAAAAATATCAGAAATAAGATACAAACCTTCAGGGAAGTATCGTGCCCAAAAAAAAGAAAAAAGAAAAGAAAGTGTGACATACACCAGTTCAATTCCAGTATCTTATGGATTAAACCACAGAATTACTAGAATTGGTATGTCGAGCGACAAGTAAATTCGGGTCTTAATTAAAATTTAAGACAATAAATCCGAATTCACGCATCTATGAACACTACCAATCATCTGATACCAACAGATAATCCATGCTCATCAAATATATCAGAGTGCAATAAATCAAATAATGATAAAGCGGAAGATTTAATATAATATCAATCTTGAATCATAATCTCAGAATGTAAAATCACTGAAATGAAGTATAATCAAGTACAATGAATAAAAAATGAAAACTGCTATACCTCTAAATCTGGATCTACCCGTAACCAACTGCTAACACTCTGGAATCTGCACAGTCTATATATAATAAACTAAATGAGATCGGAGATCCCAGTAAGTCATCATATGATAAATTAAATACACATGCGGATATATCTCAAATCATAATACATCACAAGTAATCAAGTGCAAGTGAGACAACCCCGTATCCCACTAAATAATATGAATTTACAACAAGGTTCAGAAGAATTGCAATAATCATCAACTGGAATATATAAATCAATTTATAACTTAGAACCAGATCAATTCGATTAATCCGATAAACCATATCATATTATTCACAAGACTAATTAAAGTAATGTCCAGCCGGAACTATAGACATCGGCCAGGACTACAACTATAGTAATCAGATTGGGATGCACAATCCTTGGATCACAAGATCACCACACACACACATTTCGGGTAAATCCCCTTCTACCGGGAAGTACCAATCACATCGCTCACACTGCCAGGAGGAATCAAACGTCTCGACTGGCTCTGTCAGGAGGAATCACATCTCGACTGACTCACATCACAAAATAAACAAAAACATGCCGGGAGGAATCCTCAACTCAACCAGCTTCGTCGCTCCAATCAGTACGACTCCCTCTACTCCCATACTGATGAGCCCTCACACACTCAAGTTTTAATTATCTTATTAAGCATCCACACAAACTACTCAATATCCAAAACATAATAAGGATCTCTCTTGAGATCAAATAGGGAAATTCATTTTTCTACCTTACATACCGGTAAAGTGCTAACCCGCTATTGATAAGTTAAACTTATCGCAGGGTAAAACAAATTTAATTAGGGTGCAATATACACAAATCAAAACTATGAATACTCATGTGTGTGTCATCCTATTCAAATATGCATATTTTCTCAAAATAATAATATTATAATATAAATGCAATTTAGGAATCATGCTAGTGGAATTCACATGAAATATTTAATAACAAGGATAAACATCATTGTTTGAAACTTGCTATACATATATAATCGATGAAATCCAATTTAGGACCCTCTGATGCAAATAAATAAATCAAACAGAAATTGACCAAAATTCTCTTTCATGCAATATGTTATATTTAACTTAAATTACAATTTTTCTCTTGACTTTTATTAAATTGACCTTATCTTATTTTTAAAATAATTTATAAATCCTAAAAATCACTTTTAGACACTTTTTCTTTAAATTTTAATTTTTCTTTCAAAATGTGACTAAAATGTAATTATTTATTGTGGTTCGAACTTATTTGTTGAATTTATCTAAAATCTGAACTGAAACTTAATTCTTTATGTATTATACACAAATTTAATAATAACTATCACATTATATATTAAAAATTGAATACTTATTCAACATACAACTGTTTTCACATTAGTATATAGATTTTGTACCGAAATTTAACATCTTCTCATACGTTACAGAAGAACTGTTCATCATTTCCTATGATTATGTGGCTTACTTTGAGGATTTTTACAGGTCGATCCAGGAACCCTATTACCCTGAAATCAGTTCCTACGCATTCTAGATCTGGCAAACAAATTTTGGAGCTAATAATCTAAGATTTATCATACCTATGCATGAATTGGAAGACATCTAAATACCTCCCAAAAACCATCTGCAACTGCACTGTTTTTCAATTTTCTGTGATTAAATGGCTGACTTTGAGGATTTTTATACATCAATCCAGGAACCCAATTAACCTGAAATCAGTTCCTACGTATTCTAGATCTGGCAAATTAATTTTGGAGCTACTAATATGAGATTTATAATACAAAGGCATAAACTTAAAGACATCTAAATACCTCCCCAAAAATAAAACTATCTGCAACTGTTATGGAAAACCCAGAACAGAGCATCCGTATGATTCCAAAACTTCAACAAAACTTCTAATAAATCAGCTAAAAACCAAATGAGTATAATAATTAGACATTCAACAAGCAATTTACCTACTTTAAATCAAATTAAATTGATGACTTACTTGTACAGGTTGCAAACAACTTGCAGAGACTTGACAGCCAACCCTCACCAGCTCTCTCAACCAATTGACCCACCGGACCACTACCTTCTTCCCATGCCGATTAAACAAACCAAATTTAAAAGCCTCAACATGCAAACTCTGAAATCAGTAAATGAAAAGCTCTGGACCTCAAGGAGAGAAAAATAGAAGAAGGGCATAGAACACACCGCCTAATTCTAGAGAATTCGTGAGATATCTAAGGATAGTATGATCACATGCCTTGCCAATGCACCCAACTTAACATGCATTAACACCCTTCACATAATCCACCGCCCAAACCAAAGTGTAGTTAAGGTCCAAATCAAAACACTTTTAAACCATCCTCCAAAGCCTTTACCCAATAAGAATAAACTAAACCCTTTAATGATATTTTAATCCTTCCAAAAATCAAATAAAATCCAATAAATACCAAAATTTATCACAATCAATAGAAAATTATTAAAATTGGATTATGAGTATTATTGCATCCAAAACGTGCGCATCAGATAATTCACCAAAATTAGACGAAAACTTCACACTTAATTCAAAATACCAAATTTGAAGAATTTGGGATGTTACAGAAAGAGAATGACATTAGCACACACAAGATAGAGATATATTTGAACACACGCTTGCAAATTATGTTTCAAGGACTGGGGCAGAGAGATGGAAATCTAGAATGTACCTTGCATATGGAAGAAAGAATAGTTACAAAAGTAGGATCATAATGAAAGACCGTGAAAGAGTACCAAATTTTCTTGAAAATTTAGAGGCTGTAAGTTCAGAACAGGAAAATCAGATCTCAAGGCTAATATTTGGTAACCTGAAATTACTGCTTTGATAAATATAGCATTCAGAACATTACTGTCATGGATTTGGCCACGACAGCGAATAAAAAAGCAGAGCATGTTCATTAGTTCAGAACAAAAGAACCAGAAAGCTAAACTACTGAAAATAAAAGAAACAAAAGATTAAACTAAGCATATAGTGTTGCAGAATAACCCAAATCGAGATAGCAGAAAACAGTAAAAGGAGAAACGAAAAACAAGAAAAAGACAAACGCTTTATGTGGTTTGGCTTTAAAGCCTACATTCATGGGAGAAGATGACGAAGAGATTCACTAAAAATCTGGATGCAAGATACAAAGCTATTCTTCACAACAGAAACCCAAAATCTCATGAACTCAACTTGCAACCCTAGAACTCAACTCCACTGTAACTAGTAACCCAAAAATTTAGGCCAGGGGCTTCGTTGCCCCACCAACAAACCTCCAGGATCAGGGTCCCTACCAGAAGGCCCAATGGATACTGGATATGGGTGAAATATAAGACATCTACGTTACATAGAGAAAACACACACATGAACAAATAAAATAAAGAGAATAACAATGCATCGACAATGAGAACTCAATAATCAGAGTGCTTTGACTAATGCAAACCACCACGGATAAGTGGAATGGGCTACCATAAGAAATTCTCAAAGAAGCCAATATTATTTCTTGAAATTCCACCTCTTCACTCCTTACAAGAATTGGACCACGTGTATTTCTTAAGAAACAAAGAGACATTTCCTTATTTCTGTAAGAATATTATACAATGCCATTAGGTGATTGCATGAAAAAAAAATTCTAAAAAATTAAGTTGGAACCCATAAAACTCCACAAACCTAACATGACTCAATTTAGAAAAAAAAATCAGACAAAAAATGGTCAAAATAATTATCTCAACACAGAGCAGCACCTGCAGGACACCAATGTCTCGTAGCATAGATATCAGCATCAAACTAAACAAAGATGCTAAGAGCATTATAATGTTGTAAGCCCAAAAAGATAAGCGCAAAACATATGGTAAAAAGCTGATGAAAGTTTTAATAGAATCAAAGAAACAGGAAAGGCTCAAATCAGTTTTCAAAGGTTCAAGAAATGGGGAATTGCAAATGGAATTGTTGCGGAAGTCAGTTGAAGAACTTCCATGGACGTCAATAAAGTCATGAACTTCTATAGTGATAAAATATAATCTCATATAATTTGAACAAAATCAATAGGCTGTCCGGAGTTTATGAGGATTTAATAACACTGTTGCACTTTTAAAAGGACACCTAGACTTGGTTTCAGGAATGCAGTCAAATTCCAAAGGGCAAATTAACTCACCAAATGCCAACTTCTGAAACTGTGACAGCTAGTCAACAAACTGAAACTAACATATTAGTGGTTGCAATTAAAGCGCAAAAGCACTACTTAATTGCCGTGCTCAAATATATCATGATGTCATTAATTTAAAGGATCATGCACAGAAAAGAAAATTAATACATTACTGCTCCCAATTAAAATATCCTCAATTGCCATGCTCAAATAATGTCAGTAATTAATCAAAAAGCCAGGAACAAAATGACAAGCAAAGATTAAGGGCAAAAAGGAGGGTAAAGGAGCAGTAGAGTTGAGGAGATACATAGCTAGATATATAGATGAACATACAGATAAAGAGAGGAGGGGGTGGGGTGGAGGCGGCGGGGGCATGTGTATCTGTGCATGCGCACGAGAGAGAGAGAGACCCATTTTACATACCAGGGCAAGTATGGCTCAATATGGAGCGAACCTCTGGATCCAATCCCATGTCCAGCATTCGATCTGCTTCATCCAAAACCTAGAAATGGGCAAATTTTAATGGCGACAAGAGCCAAAATTGCTTATTACATATTTCATTTCATCCACATGTTCACATCCAAATAAGACAAATACACCTATCATTTTCTTTCTCAGAAGTAACAAAGACTCAAACACTAATGGCATCATTATGAAAAAGTCAGATCTTATTATGAAGCGGGACCTAAGGCACTAACTTAAAATTATATAAAAAGAGAACACAAATCAAAAGTATAAATGTTTGTAAATGGATGAGTGAATGGGCTGGCAAATGTTACACAAGGTGAAAATTGCTTCCTTTCACAGTAGGAGGACATGTACAGGCTTACAACCCAAAAGGTGATAAGAAAAGGAACAAAGCAGAGGTAAGAACATTCTGTGCTCTCTCTTCCAAGTTCAACAAGTGATAAGGTGGTCAGGCCATCAAAGCCAAGGATGGTGTATGACCACATAATACATGAGGATTAGGTTCTGGGGAGCAAAAGGAGGAGCTGATATATTGATGTCGTTGCTTATTGGAGGTAAAAGGTTACATAGGGATTGCAAATCAATCCTATACGATAGCTACGTGATTTATTATAACGCAAATCAGATCACAAGTCAAGTCTGCCTATTAAAATGAATTTACCAGGATCCAAACATGTTTGAAAGACCAGTGGGAATCCCTGAATTTTTTTCATCCCTAAACCGATATAAAATAGCCAGTCACACAAAGAATGTGTATTCATCAATATATTCGATGTTCAAAACTATATTCATAAAAAATAAAAAGGGGGGGAAAGAAAAAGAACAAATAATAACAGGCTTGAATGGTTTTTAAAGCCAGGAACTCGCAATTGACACTTTGAATTATGTAATATTTATAAGAATATTTTTCTTGAAAGGGACAAGTATTTATTGTTCCCTTTGCTAGATTTAATCTCTCCTTCTCTCAAACAGACCCAACAAGAGCATAACATAAAAGTCAACCCCCCGATGATCCCAAAAAAAACCATTGCTATTAATATTAACGAAGGGAACCAACTGCAACATCACACTGTTCGGAAAATGTTTTATATACCACAAAAGATACCTCCTTTAGGCAGCACACACCCATTTCAATCAAATCCTTCAAGCGGCCAGGTGTTCCAATAACAATATCCTGCATGGACAAGTTAAAGCAACAAATAAGGAAAGATACTTCCAATCATGTATAGGTAAACAAAATTATTCACTGAGAAAGGTGAATTAATCAAGAGATTAACATTCATAAAAAAAAAAAATAATCAAGAGATTACATCTACTGCATTTGAATAATCTATAATATCAATCTTCACATTGTCAAAGAAAAATTTAGAAGGAATAGACGGACAGGATGAACCACAGTACTTAACAGGACGTAGCAACACAACATATACTGCATCAACTTTATCTCATTGCAGTTTTAATTCCAGTACCAGTTTTCCAGTTAATGCAAGTAACAAGGACTCCACATAGGTGCTGCAAAACTTACATGCTACATCTGCATAACCAATGACAGCATCTTTGTTGCATCTACACTAATATAAGAGAGAACAGAATTGTAGGACTTTGGTATGACAATAAGAATGTCACCAACCTTATTGGCAATCATAAACCTTTTATTGTCTACATATGTACAAACAATTGCTACCGTATAGTCGAAACTATTTCACTGATATTAATAAATTATCTTCAAGCCCTACAATTTCACTGATGTGTCCACTGTCGAAGAGCAATATCTCCGTATACTTAAATAATTGATTTTACATTGTCAAAACTTGGTAATTGACATTAACAAATTATTTATCTACAAACATTACTAAAATTTCACTGACATGTCATCGATTGAATCTGGAAAATGGACTGGGCTGCATTCCAACATGATATATGCACCTTCCTTCTAAGTACATCTTTCAAAGCCTCGTCAGTGTGGGATTCATAGGACATAAAGGAAGTGGAATTGCACCATTCTGGAATTCAATGTCTCACCAACCTTATCAACAACCATAAAAAATTTTGGATGCCTCCGGAGACTAAATAATTGCTTGTATATTGTTGAAACTTAGTAACTAACGTCAACAAATAACTAATCTACAGACAACATCTAATCTAGCTGACATGTTTGCTGCCAAATAGCACTCTTTATGGAGTAGAAGGGAGCTAAGTTAAAGGAGCCTATGGCTAACCTGCAATGTAACGTGGGGAGACTTCCAACATCTTATATGGGCATACCTTTGGTTTGATCTTCCAAACTCCTGCCAGTGCGGGATCCCTTATGAATTGAGATAAAAGAAAAGAAGCTAGCATCTGGAAAAGTGGATATCTGTTCAAAAATCATAAAGTCGCTTTAGTCAAATGCACCCACTTACTTTTTATCTCACTATGATTCCTGCTCTGGTTGTTAAAAGATTATAAAATTTCAAAAGACATCTCATAAAGTATTAATGGAGAGGGATAAATATCATAACACCAAGTGGAAGCCTTTTTTTTTTTTCTTTTTAAGTGGACGCAAGTTCGCTTACAAATAAAAATGAAGGTTTGGATGGAGACCCTATATTTCATTCAATAAGGTGTTGCTCAGCAGATGGATTTGTAGGTTTAGCAAGGAGAGAAATAGACTATGGGGATAAATTATGAGGTGCAATCTTATAGTGGGCAAAATGAACAGGATAGAGTTTAAGATTATTGGTCTGTGAAAAATCTCTGAGAGTCAGACAAAGTTTTATCCAACCATAAATGACAAAATGTTGCTAGTAATAGAGGGGCACAAGTTGTAATACTGTGTGTGAGAAGGCAACTCCAACTGTTTGGTGGCCTTCCTTCTCAAAAGCATTGGATAATTGACTATTTAGCTTTATCGTTCAAAAATGTCCCAGTTCCAAAGGAGGTGGAGATAAGACAATGGGTGAGAAGTAAGGTAGCTGTTTCAAAATTTTATCCTTGTACCAAGCTATAGTCAAGGAGGCCCCTCACTTTAAACCAGCACATCTCATTTGGATCCAATTCCATCCAAGATGAATTCTTTTATGTGGACAAAGGTACGTGATAATGTTTCCTATAAGATAGTATCACTTGGGTAGTTGGGATTATGTGAAGGATGTCTGAGAGTATGTAAAGCTTAACTTTGATGGTAATAGTAGTATGAACCTGGGTCCCTTGGGTATAGGAGGAGTTTTTAGGGATGCTCAAGGTATAGAGCTTCACGCATTTTCAGGTCCTATTGGTGTAGCTACTTCCACAAGGGCAGAACTTGAAGCATTTGTTTTTGGATTAAAGGAAGCAAAGGCAAAAGGCTTTACTAATTTGGTGGTTGAGGGAGACTCACTCACAGTGATCTCATGGATGTCCAAAGGGGGTGATAGTCATTGGTCTCATGTGTACCTCGTTCGGTTGGCTTGGGTCTTAGCTAGTGGGTTGAATCTCTCATTCCACCACGTGCCAAGATCAGGCAATGAAGTGGCAGACCGACAAGCGAGAGAGGGCGGGGGGGAATAGATCTTCAATCATTTCTGGTATTTTTGATGGGCTGTAATATTTTGTATGTCGGTCTATTAGCAGTGTTGTGGGTTCTGTAACTCTTTTTGAACTACCCTATTACTAATTAATATACTAGTGACTTTCATCAAAAAAAAGAAAAAAAAGGTCATACAATTGTAATATAGATATTAATAGTACATCAAAATGAAAGTTATGAAACATGAAATGTAAAGCGAAATAGCAAATAGCACTCAAATGAAACAATAATACAAAAACATACAACGGTAATGAAGTGAGTCTAGTGATAAACTGAGCTGATGAGGCTAGCAACACCCATCGATAGATTGGGTGTTCCTACAATGTATGTATAAAATTCATCATATTATACCAAGTTTAGAGGAATAAAATTTAAAAAAAAAATACGTTTTTTGTTAATTTTTGCCTAAAATAAGTTAAAAAAATAATAATTTCAATAAAAAATAAACTGGCCACAGCCATCAATGGATCGAGCGTTGCTATAACATATATCAAAAATTCATTGCAATCTATGAAGTTTAGATAAATAAAAATCAAAAAGCAAACGTTTTACCTTCGCAGAAGTAACCACGGATGTCAACGAATGCTTAAAGCTCTCCAGATCACATCTACAGGTCTTCTATTTCGTAGATCTAGAAGATATGAGGGAGGTAGTAAAGATCCGAAGGAGATTTCTAAATGAATTAAAGTTTGGGGGCGATTTGGGGAAAAATGAGAGGTGTAGATCGGCCTTGTAAGGCTTCTAGGGTGAAACAAAATCAATGAAACACAGTGAACATCGCGAAAAAAGTCGCAAGACAAAACAGTCTAGTGACTTACACTAGCGAATCGCATCGCTGGGGTGGCTTGTAGCAAAATTTCTGCCGCCAAGATGGAAAACGTTGCAAAATTGAAATCAAGGCCTATCGTTTTGGTGCCACTAGGCGTGCCACTCAAGGGAAACGAAATTTCAACAACATGCCACTGTTGGAAAAATCAAAAACACAAAAAAAAAAAAATGATTTTTGTTTTATTCTGGGGAAATTTCATTAAGTGACATTTCAAGTGTTTCACCTATTTAAATGGCAACAAAATAAATTTTTTTTAAATAGCGTTTTGCCCTGTGCCACTCAGCATGGCACTGTGTTTGGTCAACGTGCTGCTAAAAATCTCCAGAAAATTCAATCTAGCAATTTTCCCCTCGAAACGTGTCACTAGAGGGGAAAATGGTGAAATTTCCATAATAGAAAACAATGATTGAAATCATTTAGCGAAACATTGCAGTGGCTATCCAGAACCATTCCTTTCTCCGTTTCATGGAGATTCTAGGAGGAAAGAATAGGCAAATTGTTAAAGATAGAACGCTTAGCAAGATACAAATAGTCAGACTTGTTAGCATATTTCTTATCAATGGTATTCAATATCATCGTACTGGGGGGAGGGAATGGGTTTGATTCATTTGTTTAAGGATGAAGCTGGAGTCATTGTTGTAACTGAATTTAATTTCTCTATTATTATCCAATGCACACAAATATGCTTGTATGAAAGACGTCCCACTTTTGATCTTATCTTCATTCATGCTGATGAAATTTCTCTTTACAGATAAAAAAATGACCTTTATCTAGCAATGGAGATGAAAATCTCCCAATATAAAGTTCTCATCCAGGATATTTCTCTTAAATTTCTTCTATGCTTATAGATAACACCAATTTTAAGAGAAACAAATCAAGAACAGTAAATTTTCAGGGTAAATGTTTATACAGCCACAGAAAATGGAAACAAAGATCAAAATAACTTACAACTCCAGACTTCAGAGAAGAAATTTGAGGTCCTTTGGAATTTCCACCATACAAACAAACAGACTTAGCACCGCAAGGCTTCCCAGCATCACTCAAAACATCTGCAATCTGTCAACAGTAAATGGGTCAAGTTTTATCTTAACACTCAAGGAATAGGATAAACTACACGAAGTAATGTGAAATGATGTGAAAGAGAGGAAAAATAAAAGACCAACACCAACGAGATAGTGAGAGATCAATCAAGTCATTACTCATAACATCCCATATGATCAAAACATGGGCAACAATTCAGACTCAACATGATATAGATGCTGCACTGTTCTGAAAATAGAAATTAGACAGCAGCTGAAAGGCTAACTGTGCCATCATACATAAAAGTTCGCAAATTTCAGTTTCCCGAAAAAGTAAACATAGAAAGCAAAATATTTAAAGAGGGTTCATAAACACGGAGCACATTTCCTACCTTCAATTCACTAAAAGCATAAAGAGCCAAGTATTTGCTTGCACTTAGTTCCTTCTTAAAATATGCTGAGGTGGACTCAAGATTAAAGATTAATTTAAAAAATAGCAACATTCTGGCATTGCAGGGACCTTTTCTTCTTCACTTTTTGGCTACGGCCATATGGTGCAGTGGGATAAATTTAGGGTTTTCTTCCGGGTTAATCCACAGAACCTTATCTTTTCGGATAGATCAGGTGAAGATTGAGAAAAAGCTTGCTAGGATAAAAAAGAAATCATCTCTTAGGGGACTGAGTAAACACCATCAAAGACGGTGTAGTCTAACTAGTCTGCCAACCTAATTTCCTTTTTCTTGTTGAACAACCTTTCGTTGGTGAACAGATTTTGCATGGATATGTGGCATGACCAAAAAGGTGCCAAATTATTCTTATTTGCAAAATTCTACCCAGTTGCTGATCTTTTATAATGTAAAACCCTACAATGCTAACCAAACCAGTGATCTAGTAGGCAATCTGTTAAGCCCAAGGGTACCAATCAATCTAATCACACACAAAGGATGAGGAGAGATACATAATTCTAGAGGTATGAGAAATAACATTGTTAACATTAACATGATGTTTTCCCTACCTCAACTTTATATAAACCATGTCTTGAAGACATAAAGACTTCTTCTCCTCTCTAAAGTTCATACATGAGAGGCTATCTTTCAGCTCCATCTTATGTTCTTCTTTAAATTTTATATTTTATATTGGTTAATCTATACGCACAAAAAATTCCAAGGAGTTGAATTCTATACATAAAAGTTTGTGGATGCAGGCACATTGACAAACCACATAAATGCTTATCACTCTCTTTTTTATCCTTCTATTTTTCTCTCTCTCGCCTCGTCAACGTTAACTAATTACTATCCAAACTGACAATGCCAAGATTATGTAGGCTGTTTAGACATTCAAGTTTTTTGTCAAGTTCTTGGAGAAACTAAGTGGGATGATTCAATTTGCTAAATAATTGTTCACTAACAAGTATCAATTATGAATTTAAATATTCAAGGGATGTGTAACAATGTTTACAGTTTCTACCCGCTGAAAAACTGGTTTTTTTTTTTTAAGTTGCGATGGGTTTCATGGCTGGAAAATCGCCAATTTTAATTTTTGGCCATTTTCCGCGAAATGCCGAGCGAAACGGGGGGAAACGCAAATTTTTTTAGCGATTTTTTCACTGCGAAACGGGACAGAGTGCCAACGAAATTCGACGAAACTTCCCCAAAAAAAAAACTCCTAGTTTGTGTCTTTGTTGATTTTTTCCAGTTTCGTTTAGCGCCCTAGGCAGCACATCTATCGGCACCGAACGGTAAGCCTTGATGGGTAAGGCTAAATAGATTAAGGGAACACCCCAAAACCGCCTAGATTAGACACCCCAATAATATAGGTTGCAATGTAGCACATAGAGAGGGAGAGAGAAAGAGGGGGAGAATAAAAGCATTTACATGGTTCAACAATGTGCTTACATACACTATTGCACCATGAGCAATCTTCGCTATTCATGCATATAAAATAAATCCTCCTTAGCAATCTTCAAGGGTGAAAGTTAATCATTAAAATTCGTAAAATGAGAATAAAAAAGAGAAAAGCCTGTGAGAGGACAATCCCCCCCCCCCCCCCCCCCCCCAAAAAAAACCAGATGCATCCCTCCAAAGAGAAGCAGCAGCAGCCATATTGCATCCAAGGCTCAGGTATTTATAAAAGTAAGGTAGATTACAATCATATTATGCTAACACCAGTGATACCACCTTATGCCTCTGGAATGCATAAAACCCATAAGATTGACGTAACTCCCTCCATCATTCATATGCAATAAGGCTTGATTAGAATCCTTGAGCTTGATTGCTGTCCTATTAGACCATTGAGTTGGTCAACACCTTAGAATCAATGCACAAAACCACATATTGAGGAAAATTTTCCAGCTATGTATGATGTGAAATTTTCAAGGTCACATCATGTGTGCATGCGAAATTTATTCACCTTATCACCTATTAGTACAATGAACAAGATCGCAAACATATGTGTCATATGTATATTTACATATATATACATATATAATGATTATATTATTAGGAATGTAAAAACATTTGACTAATATTACTATTTTTTTATTTTTTACATGTATACATATACATGTGTGTTTGTGCGCATGGGTGTTTGCTGTTTGGGGGGGGGGGGCGGCCTTGGCGCAATCGTTAAGGTTTCTCCATTGTGGCATAAAGGTTGCGGGTTCAAGTCACAAGAAACAGCCTCTCCACTTGTGAGGATAAGGCTACGTACTTCAGACCCTCCCCAAACCCTGCACAACAGCGGGAACCTCATGCACTCAGCTAGCCCCTTTTATATATATAAATACATACATATATTATTATACATTTAGATATATTTTATATTGTATTATTATACACAAATATAATAAAATCGATATCTATACTATTATAAAGGGAACCAAGCAAATTCGAGCCTGACAATGGCTTCCCAAAGATTCCCTGCTTTTATTCCATACTGACTTTTATATCCCAATTAACAACTTACACCAACAAATTGGGATTTGCTGCCCAAAAAGTCTTTCGCTTTTTCCATACTGACTTTTATATCCCAAACAATAACTTATATGCAATATGCACGTGCCACCCTCCTAATATAAATGTAAAAAAAGAAGGGCTTATGCCCTTCAATTTCTTTTATAAACAACCAAAAGGCCTATCTCAACAAAGAAAAGAATGAATACAGGAGGTGAAGACGTCGAACAAGCATGAGCCATCCCCTCCCCTCCCCCCTCTCTCTCTCCCTCCCTCACTCTGTCCCTCACACCCCCCCCCCCCCCCCCCCAATAGGTACACTGTTTGGGTACCTATGAACCAACTTTCTACTTTTATATATAATATACCTTATTTACCTATCAAAAAAATATGAGTGCTTTTAGTGGTACACAGGAACTAAGTGGTCTCGATGCAACTTTTGGCAGGAACAAAGAACCATGGTTTTCACTTTTATCTGTTCAAAACATATTAATTCACTTTTCATTTTCTTGTTCGTGTTGTCACTTATTTGGGTGACACCTAACCACTCTCGAATATGTTCATTCCTAATCTTCCTACTCATTCGCATCAACTCTTGCATATCAACAATACTACAGGAAGTCACGCACAATGAGCATGTAATAATGTTTTTTTTTCTCATTTTAAAATTAACCAATTTTGACTTAAAACCGACTTTGACCGAAATTTGCTTTTTTGCTTTCTACATTATGAGAACATGATTAGAGGACAAAGGTTCTTCAATCGAAGGGCACCACACTAGGATGAAATCATCTGCCACATAAGTCTGCAACAGATGTTGACGCCTGAATGAAATGCTACCTCATTCAGTATTTCATAGCTACTATTTTTTTACATTTTTAAACATGAAATGTTCTCATTGAAAAAGCTAAAGCCGTGAGATATTGCACATGGCAGCATTTCACTTAAGCGGCAACATAAGTTGGAGGCTCCTACAGGAGACAATTTCATTCCATGACACCTAAGGATTGACACACTATATAGTCTACACGTTTAAACTACTTTTCAAATAGAAAAGACAACCATATCCTCAAACTAATGCAGTTTATTTTCAGTATAATAATGATAAGGAAGGCCATTATAGGTAAGTAGGATATAGTCTTAGACACGCTTTCCAATGGGCATGTTTGCTTTATATATCATATAAATTTATACTATGCGTTGTTGCTTTTTAGTTGCCCAACAAATGTTCCTTCTAGTTTTATGTGGGATACGCCGATCAGATAAGACCTACGCTCTATTTAAGCTATCCAGCCTAATTCTCTATTCGACATTCTCATCATTATCTCCCACCTTATGAATAACCAATACAAGATAATGAAATTGATTGCTTTCAGGAATCTTTTGATTCTAAATTCTCAATATTACTTTACCTCTGTTATACTTATAGGATTCAGATTTAGTTATATGTTTGGTTTATACGGCCTCCTGCCTGCTTTAGCGTCATTCACCTCCTCCCTGTTTTCAACTCCTTCTATTCCGGCCACGTTTCAGCACTCGTGTCAACCTGCATGCTCACCTCCATGTCTTCGTCCTCATCGACGGCCTCGGAGCGCGATGCATCGCCTCTTTGAAGCCCTCTCCCAATCTCTTTCACTCCAGGTGATTCTATCTTATCAACGATCCATCGATCAATTTTTTTTTTCTTAATGACATCGAAGTTTTTCGATCGGATAAATCTACTCACATGCTGTTTCTGGGGAATTTAAAAAAAAAAGGTTTTTTTAAAGCATATTGAGTTCGTTGTTTTGCCTTGCTTCATGTGGTACTCAGTTTGGTGCTCCATTGATGCAGCGGTTGGTCTGTGGATTGGGGATTCTTAAAACAGCTAATCCGAACATCTCTTTTTATAAAATATGTAACTTGCTTTTCTAATTTGCTGTCTTGATTATCCTTAATTGCAGGTGATAATCCTCAGACGGTAAAGACAAGGCTGAGGCAGTGGGCCCAAATCGTTACTTGTTCGGTGCGGCTATCTTCTTCCTGAGGAGCCGAACTTCACCTGTTTGATATAATTCCTCACCTATTTTGTCATGTGAAAAGAGGAGAAAGAACCCCTGAGATTCGGTATGTGTTTTCCTTGTGTGAACATGTTGACCTTGTCTTATGTTTTCTTTTCTTGTTATAGAAGATTGACGACTTGGAAGTTGTCTGTTTCTGTCTAAACTCTAATGTGAAAGGCTTGTAGCGTGTTATTGTGCTGAAGAGCTGAGTTGAACCCGATAAATAAGTATAGAAATAAATGGGTTTTTGTTTTGTTTCGGTTGGGGTGGCGTCCGGTTGCATGGTGACTCCTTCAACGGAGTTGGCGTATATCGAGGTGACCGTTTCCTTGGGATCACAGCTGATGGAACAAAGATCTGGTTGTCTTCCAACCGATCTTTGTTTGAAACCCTTTTTAACTTATTTGGGTCTTTAAAGAAACCGAACCAGACAAACTGACACTTGAGCTGCGCTGTTTCTAGGGTTTATTAGAAACGTCGGTTTGACCAGTTCAATTGAACCAGGAAAAGTAATTTGAACAGCATCAGAATCTTGCCTTAAAATCGTTTTAAGATTATGGTTTTGCATATCATTACTTGTTCTACGAGATTTGATTTACTCGTCAATCTTTTAATTGTAAACAATTGTTCTTTCCGATGAGTTTTAGCAATCAGAACTTTTTATTTTGGTTACTCATCTTTCCCCCCTTGTTTGAGAGGTAATAAAAATCATTGGTAGCATTTTCTACACTTAATAAGTGAAACGACAGCAGGACCTGGGTTGAGGCTTTAGATAAACTGAGTGACCCCCCAAAACCAACGTATGCACTCCCATATATTGTGCAACCTATGGTTCAGCGAGTTTCTTGTAAATGGAATCGGTGGTTGAAGAGTCTGAAGACCCCGATGGAGATGATATTGGGGGGTTGCCATCGATTTCTTTTAGGTGATATTGTTGGTGTTGTTGTTATTTTGTTTGTTTGCTTGTCTTTGAAATGGGGCTACTGTTGGTGCTTTTCCTTTTCCCTTTGTTTCATGTGTGTGCTGAGTAATTAATCTGACAAATCATTTTACATCAACAGATGAAAAGAGAAAAGCCATGAGACATCATACAATGCAAAAGAATTTCTCTGACTATAAAAGCATCGAGATGTCATATTTAATTTTGTTTTGATGTGGTCTTCTCCTCTATGTTTCTGTATTTATTACCTGTGATTTCTGTTATGCTTGTAGGTCCTTTTTTTGCATTTGTTCTGCATGTGTGTGTGTGTGTGTGTGTGTGTTTTTCTTTTTCTCTCTTCCTACCTCAATCGGTAAGTAGAGAATCTTACTTCTTGATATAATGAAAAATGTCAGGGAACTGCGAAAAACCAATTTGAGTGCAAGAAAGTAACTTCACTTTCATCTTTAGTTGTTTTGTTGTTGATGAAACTTCGACATTGTTTACAGTATCTGTATCAATATCAATCAGTTATTGCCATTTCTGATACACATATTGCCAATATTAATATTTATCTGTCCATATATAAATAAGATTCTTAGTTAAGGAGAAAAAAAGAAGGATCAGAGCCATATTTGTAGGATAAAGGAAGCTCAAAATGCATAAAATACTTAAAATTTAGTGACACTTCCATTTTAGGATTTCGTAAAAATTCCAGCTCAATATAGGAAGAGAGTTACTGTTGTTTGTTCGTTTACATGTTGTGCTTCAATTTTATGTAGTGTCATTTTTTATTAACTATAAATATAAGAAAACAAAGTGCAAACTAAACCAATAAATAATCAAAACCACAATGTTGAAGCAAAAAAGAAGCTAAATCTTTTCAGATTAACCATAGACCTAGCCGAAAACCAAAAAATGATGTTTGATCAGTTTTATTTTGTATTTATATAGTGTCAACTGTTATGGATTAAATATTACAGTTATTTGTCATTTTTTACTTCTTCTTCTATAAAAAATACTGAAACATTAGATCAACTTAGTTTTGGGTTGGAACCTCAATTAAACAACACCAAACTAAAACCTTAGCCATAAAGCACAAACATCTAAATTGATATGGAAAACAGCATTTGTAGTTTATTTTTTAGATCCTTCTTGTCAATTCTATATTCTCTTATTCTTTCTTTTTTATGATAAATTATAGATATAGAAAATACACTCAGCCCAAAGAACGTCCTCCAAGAAATGTGTCAGAAGTATAAGATCAATTTACCAGTTTACAATCACATTACAGAAGGTGATGCACACCAACTGTTTTTCCAATCAACGATTATTGTGGGTGAAGTTTCATATGTAGGAGCATGGAACAAAAATAAGAAAGAAGCTGAAAAATCTGCAGCAGATGTTGCCGTTGATGTATTAAATTCAAAAGGAGTTTCCAGTATGCTTGATCCAGTCATTGTTGATTTGAAAAAGCAACTGAATGAAGCTAGAGTTGAAATATCTGAAATTAAGAAATATGTGAGTTATTTAGAAGAAAAGTTACAAAAAAATGAAGACCGTGTAATGGCATTGGAATCAAAAATCCAAGATTCGAATCAAACAATATTAGAATATATGAACGAGAACCAGATGCTAGCTGAAAGGCTTGAACAAATGGATATTTGAAGGAACAGATTTGTTTGGTTAGGTGAATTCTACTATTAGTTGGTTTTGTTTTATCACACCTGCTGTATATGCTTTGTACATATGGATCAGGTCAAAGCTACTGTTTGTAATTACTGTCCTTATGATAGTTCTAGCACATTTTGCCTTGCACTTATTTCATAAGTATGACTACATCACAGAATGTTGCCTTTTTTGTAATAGATATGAGCAAGTAACAAATTGCTCTTTTTTTGTTATACATACGAGCAAACAGCAATTTGCTCTTTTTTTGTTATATCTGTATGTAATCTTGTAAATACCTCTTTCATAAGTTAATAAGAACCTCGCCTTTTTTACATCTATTTGTAATTACATTAAGCACAATAAATTTCAGAAAAAAGAACAAAATATCTTGTTAGAAAAATACAAAGAGCAATTTATCACTTGCTGCTACAGATTTATAAAATGCTTTCATTCGGAGTGTGCAAATCAACAGTAAGTTTACTCTGCTTTTTATTTTATTTGCTTCATGGTTTCGTATATCTCATATCTATAACAAACTTAAACATTGCATGTGCATGCACGCTGATTGGGTCTATTTGAGAGAAAGGAGAGATTAAATGTAGCAAAACAAACAACAAATACTTGCCCCTCTGAAGAAACATATTCCTGAATATGCAGGTCCCTTATTGGCAACTTGTCAGCTGCAAACTGCTCCAAATCTGAACATTTGAAGAGACCAGAAAATTGGGCACTGGGTACACTTTCTTCCCCTGCACACATGCTCTATATGTTCTATATCAACTTCTGTTATATTTTTTTTATGGTGCATTAGTAAAATAAAATTCCTTATTGGTCTGAGAACAATTTCCCAATGTGGGGTAAAACCTTTCTTTTTCGCTGTGGATGTTTTGTACTTTGTCATGTTTTTCTGTACTTTTATAGTTAATTTAATAGCCTGTAAATGAAAGCCATAGCCTGTAAATAACAGATTTCAACCTTTTTGTTTTCATGCTACAATACTGTGTGATGGATTTTTTCCAGGTGGGTTTTGAGATGGTAGATGCTATAGCTCAAGCTGAAGGAATATCCATGAACAGTATTCACTTCAAAGCTCTTTTTGGAAAAGGTTAACATTTGTTTAAGTTCTGAATTCTATCAGCTTTTTACTGCTGCAGCTAGGCATATTAGCATGATGCATAAAGGGAATCGACATGCATTTTCACATTTAAAAGTTTCTCCTTGGTGATGATTATGATGGATTAATTTTGGATTTCTGATTACAGTGAATCAATCTTGTGATAAATGTCATGTGCAGTACTCTGCTGCATTAATTGGTTATCCAAGATGTATGTCTACTCTTTTATCTAAGCATAATTGCATATTCCTTTGTTAACAATTTATTCCTTACAGTTGGTGTAAATTCCTTATAGAAGCATAACTTGCATATTTGCATATTCATTGTAGGTCAGGAAATAGATTATGGAAGCATAAATTGATCATGAAAGGGGAAAAAAAATTACAAGCGTAGAACCAATTGAACTGAGATAATTCTGTAACAGTTTAGAGTAATATTCCTGAATTTCTTGGAGCTTAAGTTGTTTGTAGTGAAGATGGTACATGACATGTAAGTATTTCTAGCATTTGATTATGGACATATCTTTGCATTTTATGGACGTATCTTTTTTTTTTCCCCAATATCTTTTAGGGCCACAATGATCTTCAGCCTTTTTGCTCCCCAAAACTTGATGATCTTGCCACCATTTGCTACACAAGTGGGACAACAGGGACACCAATGGTACTATAAAGATACTTTAATTCAAGTATTCTCATTGGAATGAATTTGTTGCTTATATTAACTATGTGAAGTGTGTATTGTTCTTATGGCAAGGGAGTTATGCTGACCCATGGAAATTTTATTGCAAATATTGCTTGTTCCACTCTTACTACAAAGTTCTATCCATCAGATGTAAGTTATTTTTTCAGATTGTACATTTATATGATGTAGAGGAATTAGTGCTTTATCTCTTTCTGAGTTTTATTTTTAATTAAGCTGCTTGGCATCTCCTCCTTCTCACTCTATCTCTCTTTCTTGTGGGCAGTTACATATCATATCTTCCTTTGGCTCACATCTATGAACGTGCAAATCAAGTTATGACAGTGTACTTTGGAGTTGCAGTTGGTTTCTACCAGGGGGTACACGACCGAACCAAATAATATTGCATCAGTAATTTCTAAAGTCTTTGAGGTTATCATTTCCATTCATATGACGTTATCAAGTGATGATGTGGTCTAAAAAAAATAATTTCAGGGGAGTAAAAACACTTAACATTAATATTTTACTTCATCAAAGTTCCAGTCAGAGTATCTCCTAATATATACATATACTTGGAAGTTGATGGGGCCATGAGAATACATTATCTAGCTGTCAAGATGATGATTTTTGTGTACATCCTAATTGATGTCTTCAGTATCAGGCATCCAGTTATTTATATGAACTGTTTCAGTGTCTATCTGCTTCTTGATGTCTTCCTAATGATGTCTTCATTTTCGACTAAACAAAGCTTTTTATTGCTTCTTGGTCTATTTGCTTTCCAAGAGTTTCCATTGAAGTATTGCTTTGAAACTGTAAGCTCAAATGACAAAGAGAGATTTTGATGGAAAAGAGAAAATTCAAAAGTAGATCTGCCAGACAAAGAAAGTCAAAATGCTAGAGAACAAGGAGAGTAGAGGTTTTCTGTTTCTCTTCCCTGCCATTCAGAGGAAAGCAAATTTATCAATTTAAAAGGCCATAGGAGGGCAGAACGGGTTCATTTGACTTCTTTTATGTTCATCACTTTCTATCTTGTTTGGAGATGAACACATGGTTGCTGAAGTTTTGGGGAGTTCTGTTTAATATTTCTGTCTCTTGTATCATGATCTAGAAGGGTTACTTAGTACTGACCGTCTCATTCCTGGATTTCTTTTTTCCATTTTTTCTCTTCAGTGTATGGCTTTCATGTTTTAGGGAAAGGCAAAGTAATACTTCAATTGTCAGTTAACTACTTATCCATTTGATTATTCTGAAAAGATTCGCATTTGTTTCTTATCCTTGTCAAGTGCATGTTTCTTATCCTTGTCAAGTGCAGCAAGTTTCTTGTTTAATATTATTACTTTGCTTTCACTGTGGGCCATATGGCACTAATGAATAATGATAAGTCTTCTATGGAAGTTTGTACCTTTTATTTTTGCTAACATTTAGAAAATGTTATTTTTCCACTTCTCTGTAAGAATGTGAATCAATTCTATGTTATGCAAAAATTCTTAAGCTTTACGTGATCAGATTCTTATGAGCATCGAAATTAGAAATATAAGATTTGACTTTATATATTGGTGTCTATTTATTGTTGAATTTTCCTTCATTGTTTGACATGAGCAAAATTTATGTAGAAGCTTATCTTTTTCTCTCATGTGGGAAATGTCTCTTGATTGGGCACAAGTCCAGGTGGCTAACTTGTTTGACTCAAAAATCTCGGGTTATTTGATGCTTTTGCATCAATAGCTAGAATAATATTGTTCTGCTTAAATACAGAAGGAACAAAAATAACAAAGTATTTATCCCATGTATGTATGGTTGTCAATATGGACCTTGTTTCTCCACCACATGTCAAAAATTGTGTCTTCACTGTTATTATGAGTATCCAATTTGTATCTGACTAACTCCAGTGTGTTCTTTTTTTTTTTGGGGGGTGGGGGGTTGTGGTGTGTGTTGTTCTGTTTCTCTCATCAAATGGTATCATTTTGTATTACTATAATTTTATTGTAATTAATTTAAAATTTTGAAAGTATTTTTGATTTTTTTAAGATCATATAATTTTTGTATGACTGAACCAGTTCAGTAGTGGTTTCCTCAATGTGATTTCATGTTAATTAGTATCTAGGTTCTTGAGAGGTGTGTAAAATGGTAGAGTTATGAGAGAGGTAATCGAGTCATCCTCAATTTAGGTTTCATGTTGTCTTTAGGTAATTCAGTTTTAAATGAAGGGGGAAAACAGTGTGTAATCAAGGGTCTACTGCAGATCAGGTGTTCACATTTGTCTTTCTGGTAGGTTTTCACCTTTTTGTCTTCTGTCTGAGTTAATTCCTTTTGAGGATAGTCATTTGAGTACATCTTTGGATTCTGGTTATTCTAGCGGATATTACTGATCATTAAATCTCTTGATCAAATTATGGAAGGAGTAGACCCCATGGATATTATGTAACACAAATTTTCTGCTGGTTCCTTTAACCGCATAAGGTGTCATATGCAATATGATTTGTTAGGATTCGTGTTCTTTCAGTGGATCTTGATCATATAAAAGGACAATTAGACACCATATAGAGCAGCACTGTTTTGAGCATAACTGAGATTTCCAACTCGTTTTCCAGAGAGAGGTATATCCTACACAAATTTTTTTATGTCAAATGTTAGGCATCATAATAAACATTAACTATCCTTTTGAACAGAAATTTTCTATTATTCAGTATATACAAAAAAAGTGGATACGTCAAACTTGATAAATGAGATTTATGATTATGGGTTTGCTCCAATTTGTGTATGTACATGAAATGTTTGTAAAGATTTGAATTAACCTCGGACCAAGTTTTTCATTAGATGAATAAACGTTGTATGAGTACATAAGAAACTACTTTGAAAACATTATAAAATCTTGTTTGACAGTGACTGCACTCTCTGAGGTCTTTGTTCTTCTAATTAAGAACTCATTTCTATATGTGAATTATGGGAAAAAAAATTAGATTTAACTTTGTAATGATTAAAATAGTGAACTTTCCTTAAACTCAGGTTGGTTTGGGTGGGTTTGATGCCAAGCCAGTTCCAAACTCAGGGTCTAAAACATCAGCAAAACCAACCCATCCTGTAACCGATCCAATTCAGAACCAAATCTCTAATTTGAGAACCCAGACCCAGATAAACTTGTAGTTTTAGCTTGGCATGGATTCAAATAGGTGACGGTGCATAATAAGATTCGATTTTTTATACATGGAGCACCATCTTATGTCAGGTTATGACAATTACTTGTACCAAATTTGAAGTTATTCACACATAAGCAGAAAACATGTTCTTGTTAGTCTATATCTTTTAGATGTTGTTGCAAGTAGGTTCAAATGCAGGATTAGGAATGGGAACTATCAGTCAGAAATGGTTATGCATAATAAATTTTGATCAATCAATCAATCAATTGATAGCCAATGCCCTATCTTAACTAGCTAGGGTCAGTAAAATGAATCCGGTCCATCCCTATAGGTTAAAGATTGAAATAATTCTTCAGCATTCATGTAATGCATAAACAAATTTGATAAATATTTTATGTATGTATTCGTATTGGCTATAGTCATCCTTGCAAACACATTGCTATATTCTTCTCTTCAAATTCCTCAAACGCAAGATAGCTGAACAGGCAGTTGTCCTGTTGGTAGATTGTTTTCTTTTCATTTTCAGTTGTGATTGCTTTTATTATTTGACGGGATTAAGTGCTTTGTACTTCTATAGGTCTATTTCTGGCAAAGGGAGTGGAACGAAAAATATCATGATTATGGACATATCTTTTTATGGACATAAAAAGCCCTAGATTATATCCCTCTATGATAATGTTGGGAGTTTCACTATGGTTTGGAGTTTAGTGTTGGGAACTGGAGCTTTGATAAGGCAAATTGGTGGAATGTTGACTTGGTTAACACATGCTGGTCAAAGTTTTCAGACCCACCTGATCCTTCTACACTTGATTCAACTGATGAAAACATCATGCAGCGGGACCAGTTGAGCATCTGATTGATCGTCATGCACCATGTGATAGTATAGAATTATGGCAATTGTAATCCTGTAATAGATTCTATTTTGTACTTCTGCTTTTTATTATTTATGGTTTTATTCAACAAAAGGCAAGGATGTTTCTTAGAATAACTTTGTTGCATTTTAACTGAAATTGGTTATGTATTGGGGTTGGCAAGGATGTTTTAGGCAGGTTGTTGTTATTGATATATCTCTACTTTGTTTTGCAACTTGAATCTAATTCATTTTAAGTCTTGCCAAACCAGATTGCTATAAGGCCTAGATTATAGCCAGTGAAGGACCGAAGCCTGCAAATTAGTAATCCCTTCATTTTAGTTACTTAGATTTCAAGAAATTAAAAATGTGTTCACCATTTCGAGGTTATATAACAAGGCCTAAAAACATAACACTCATTTCAAGTTGTATAGTGATTAGTGACTGAATTCTTTTGCACGTGCAGGGCCCCCCTAGTCCAATTAAATATCAGATGGATCCTCTGTATAAAGGCTGTTGTTTAAGACAAATTCAATTACAATTTTAAAAATATAATGTGTTTGGTAATAATTAAAATTTTATTTTGCTTGCTTGTATCAGATAATGCATAAAGCCTTCTATTAAGACCGTACAAAATGATACATAATGCCTTTTATAAGGTCCAACCATCATTTTTATTACGAAGTGTAAAAAGAACAATACTATAACCATATTACTAAAAAGGGATAATAACTATTTTAATGGGTCTAAATACTATTATCGTCGTACTCATATCATACATAACCCATATACCATAATATCTTGCCATCTATTGCACGATTCTTTCTCCCAATATTGTCATTTCTCTTTGCCAAAGTTGCTTGTGGAGTAGTGTTGAACTCGGCCCATATTTAAGCACACAATGAAGTGGGGTTAGAAAAGACATTACCGGCGGCTATATACTTGATTCAGGTGAGTCGGGGATTTTAGTTAACTCTGATTATATATTATTGTTTATTTCATGTCCTCCTTCACTCTGATATAGCGATCCTGTGTGGAAAGTTAACCCTTCGGAAACGAGTTACAGTTTATTTCATGTAACCCAGATCCGGGGCGTTATATAGGGTGTCTACAGTAGCTGAATAACAAAATGGTTCACGGGCAAGTGCACGAGTGTGGATAGGGCGCAAATTCAAAGGCTTCATAAAACAAGTGATATTGGAGTGGGACATTGGGTGCGGGTTAGGCGTAGGAAACTTGCTATCGAGTTCTAAAAATTTAACATAGTCATCACTCAATGTTAAGGCTAAGGTGCGAGACACACACGAAGACACAAAAATATGCTATGCTTGATAGTGGTTGAAGTGCAGGCTGGTGTGAAGGCAAAATCTAAGAATTTATTGGATTTTCATGGAATAGTCATTCCTTACGGGTTTTCTACGATCAAAACAAACTCTTTGAAAATCCTTTCAAATCATCTCCAATACATTCCTAAGCATTCATTATCAATTCAACATCATAAACAATAGAATTTAAGCATAATCATCCAAGAATACTAAAAATAATTCATTCAAAACCTTTCAAAACAATATACATTTACCCAAATAGATCATCAAATCCATTCAAAATACCAATGTTTGTTGCTTAAACTATAAAACAATGCATATATTTCCTTTAAAGGGTTGTTACTTACCTACCAACTCAAACCAAGATCTTTAACAACTCTTTCTATGATCAACACACCAACCGAGATGAAGATCTCCACATCTTTCAGCCTCTAACGTTGGTTTTTCTTCCTCTCTAGGTTTAGTCGTCCAAAGTAGCACAATGTGATAGGATTTTTTTCCCCCAAAACAATAACACACATGACCACAATAGAGTTTTAGCACAAGGAAATTTCTCAAAATTAGGTTAACAAGTCCCAATGTTTCTATTAGAATTTCATAATTGCTAACTATGCCACACCACCAAAACTCATAAAATACAATCAATTGGATTAAAAGAAAATATTTAATTAACTTTCACATTATTAAAAATAATCCAACCGTTGGATCTTCATCAAACCATCCATATTAATCCTCCTTATCATTATACATAAGATACACTTTAAATTATCGACAGTCTCTTTAAATAATTTTTAGTTTTATATAAGTTATTATTATTCAAAATTCAAGATACTACATACAATGAGATTGAAAAAAGGTGAGAATTCTCGGCTCTTTTAGAGAAGTTGTTCAGAAGATTCATGGAAAACCAGGGCAAGCTTGTGGGACGGACATGGCGTGGGCTAATTGATATTGTTGATCAGAGTAAAATTAGAGTCTCCAACGAAATCATCCAAACTGTATTTGCCTGTTCTCTCAACTCCAGCTTTTCCTTTGGTGCTTAACTAAAAAAAATTGCAAAAATGCCACATGATTTGTGGTTTTTTAAAAACTGGAAGTTTCGGCTTTTAAAAACAATTTGAAAACTACGTATGCCAAACACGATTTTGTGTTTCCTATTTTCAAAGAGGCCACTTGAAAACTAAAAATAGTTTCAACTGTTTTTTTAAAAACAGTTTGAAAACTAAAAACACTTTCAACTATTTTTGGGTTTTTGAAAACAGGTGATAAGAAACTCGTTTGGTAACAATTATTGTTTTTTTGGGTTTTTTAAATGGGTGACAAGAAACCTATTTGGCAACAATTGATTTAAGAAAAATGATTAAAGTTTTCAAAATCAACAAAAATGCATTACCATACGACACGAAAGGCTGTTAAACAATAATAAAGTCGCTATGAAAAAATAAGTAAATCAAAATTCCATACCACAGATTACAAACTAACCAATGCCATCAACCCTTCCTATACCTACCATCATAAACAACTCTCACACCATTAGCTATTTTTATTTGTTAACAGTTTAAAGACGGTAGTAACAAATTTAAAAATCATAGCTGTTTTAATCGTTTAAATCTTTATAATTTTGTTATTATAGATAAAAATATTAATGAAGGACAAATTGTATAAAGCTTGGTGATGATTTGATGAGAGCCTTGCGTGCCATTTTGCTGAAATCTTGCACTAAAAAAACTGAACTTTGCAGTGGTTATGATCTTCTTTCCTTATTCCTTCCAAGTCCAATTCTTTTTAATTGACAATTAGCAATACTTTTTTCAAACAATTGAGAACAAGTATCATTTATTATTGTTGTACTTCATAGAGTTCTTTTCCAAAAAAAACCTTAAAAGACTTATAAAGTTGTTTAAATATTTTAAACAAACCATTATTACAAAAGGTTGAAAAGGTCACTTCTGAACAAAGTCTTTTAGTCTTTGTGAATGACGCTTGTTCTCAAGTACTTGAAAAAAGTATCACTAATTTTTAATTACAAATAATTGGATGATGAGATCTAAATTATGTTTAAAAAGAATCACTAAAAGCCAAGGTTCCCTTCCGAACATGTTTTTCAGACGGTTTTCATCAAGTCCTTGTACTCCGGTTCTGCAAGCTTCTGCAGGTGCCGGCATGCACCAGAAGCTAATAGCTTGACATCCATGACCTCCTCCGGTGAGGATCGCAAAAATCACTGATACAAGATGCTTCTTACACCTTCTAAAGATCTGATGATGAGAATTATAGGTGTTGAGAGACGATTCAAAGCAAGATAGCAAGGATTCCAATGCCTTCCCCACATCTTTAGCAACAAAAAGGGTTTTCAGCTCTAATCGGGTGAGGGCCTTGAGAGATTTTATAGCTCCAATCGGGTGAGGACCTTGAGAGATTTCAATCCATACAGGCGCTATAAATCCTAACCATTTCTGTTGGGAGACATTGGAGATATCAAAACCCCATGTCTATTAGCATCGAATAATAGAAAATCCAAAGAAGAGATCGTAACAAAACAGCATGAATGTAATCAATGAAATCATAACAACAAATTGATATAGATGAGAGCTTTGAGTTGGTCTGAGAAACAATGCCATTTCTGCTTCTTCTCTGATGTCTGGTCGTGCTTGTGAGGAAGAAGAGTTTGGTTTAAAGAATAGAGACGAGAGGTAAAACTGCCGAAGAGAAAAGAAATAAGATATTACAAAAATTCCATCAAATTAAAACACGATTCGTCGTTTTTTAAAACAAAAAATTTTGGTTTTTAAAAATGGGGCTGTTTTTCAACCGTTTTTCTGAAAAACTATTTGAAAACTCTCACTACCAAAAAAGTTTTCGGTTTTTTGTTTTTAAAAATTTAAAAACAATGTCAAACATGTTACGAAACACTCTCAAAAACAACAAAATTGAATTTGTAAACGTTACCAAATAGCTTCTAATGTTGTAACCAGGATAAAATTGTCTGCCGCAGTGATCCTGTGGCAGACCCTGCTATGCGCGCGTCGATCCATGGCCCGCACGCCAAGGTTGGGATCTCTTTGGGAAATGGGGGATGGGGAATCGCCACTGTTTGACGAGTTGCAAGCAAACACCTGTGTGTCTAGTGTTTGTATATTAGGTGATATGCGGCTTGAGATTCCAAATAAGTTATCGATTACTGTCCGGGGAAGTCCGTAGACACCCCAGTCCACCCTATCGGGTGATGGGTCCCATGAGTCATCCTGGTTAAGAGTCAACTTAATTACCTCGCCCGATCCTAATCTGATGTGCACTCTTTATTTTAGATTTATGTGGGGACCCCTTAAATGGTGTAGGTCCCCTTTCATTTGATTTTATCTTCTTTATTTAAGTGATCTTGGTTTGATTGGGCGGGCCCTGTTGGAACGCCCGCGGGATCCCAGATGGACTAGTATGTAGCCCACATGTCCTTCATTTGGGCTTGGTCTAAACCTAGAAGCCCTTTAAGGTTTTGGATTTTAAGTTAGATTGATTTTATTAGATTGAGGTTAAAAAAGGGTTTAAGATTAAGATTTATGACATTCAATGGGCCTAGATGATTTGTGGGCCCTCTGGGTGGGCCTCACTGTAACCTTCTTTAGTTTTATTATCTTTGTTATGATCTAGGTTTAGTTGGACTAGGGATGGGCTTGGGACCCATCTCCCAGGCTTAGGCTTGAAGACCTAAGACTTTTCAGGGTTAAAGGGAGGTGTATCCCTTCCATCTCTCAATTTATTGGATGGGCTCTCTTTAAAGAAAGAGATGGGGCCCGATAGGCCCACACCCAATGTCTCGGCCAAACCATCTAAACTATCCAAGCATGTATTTTATTGGGCTTTAATTGTGCCTCAAAGGGTATGGCCCTTAATTAAGATTTGTTTAATTAATCAAAGAGAGTTGGTTGGGATGGGTGGGCCCAGTAGGAAGGTCTGTTTGTACTCAATTAGGGGCCACTGGGCCCAAGGCCTATATTGGGGTTTGGGAGAGCCCAAAACCTTATTGGATTTATTTGATTTAATTAAAAGGGACTAAAAATAACTAAAAGAAAACAAAATCTGCATTTTCTGATTTTTCTGGGCTTGGCCGAAAAGACAGTTCGCCCCAACCCTAATTCTTCATGATCGAAATTATATTTCGGTCATACTTATTCCATAAAAAAAAATTGCTTGACTGAATTGTGTTTTCGGTCAAGTATGAAAATACCAAGATTTGCAATTTTCAGTTAGGGTTTGGGATCCTTGGTCTCTTGGGGTAACCAGATCTTCTGTGGGCCCTAGGGCAAGCCCGCAGTGGTTTGAGATTGGGGTTTTGATCTAGTTTACTAATGATCTTGATTTTTAAGCCAAGGAAGAGGAGGGGACGAGGCTAGGGGCCTTCCCCTCCTTATTGGGATGAAATCCCAACAACCAAAAGAGGCCAGAAGGTGTTTCTTTTACAGTAAAGTGGCTACTTGTTTTCTTCTAAATAAGAAGAGAAAGAGGGACCTGATAGGTCTTGCCAAAGTCCAACTGGCCACACCATTTACATATTCAAAAAATAAAAACTAACTAAGCATTAATATGGTCAACATGTAATCTAAAATACCTTAGAGGAGACTTATGTGTGTGGGTGCAAACATGGAATATGCATGGGAGTGCGGGAAAGAGTGGAAAACCTTAGGAGACACATACTTTTAGATTATAAAATTATACATGTGCAATATGCTTGTATTGAGTGTAGAAATCTCAAGAGATTTGACTAAAGACATGGAGTAAGCAAACCTACTAATGTTACCGTGATATACCTCTTATACCCATGCAAGACCACCAATTCATGCAATTACACAACATGGGATGAATGATGCTACGATGTAAACTAGAAGACCAAGCAAATAAAAGAAAGGTAATGGGGGTTTTTAAAGGGTACAATAGACGGAGAAGGGAAGAACAAGCTCTTCCTTTAAATGTAAAAGTTAACAATGATCTAGGATGACTCTCTAGGTGATGTTGTTGCTCCCTCTCATCCTCCCATTTACCTCACCCTTCTCCCCTTACCATAGGAGCGTCATCTTAGAGAGGAAAATGAAGAAGTAATGAAGGGACATGTGGACATTTTTGCCACGGGGACATAATTTCTGCATTTATTTACAATTTTGCCCCTTAGGGTTGTTATGCTCATATCTCCTTCATTTGGACTCTGATTCTGGCAAACTCAGTTGCGTTGGAATCGTGTTGGGATTTCTTGTCTATTGAGATAGGGTATGACAGCCAATTCCAGCTTGATTAGAAAGTCAATTTCTACTTCCTAGGGTTTGACCTGTCTTTCAAGGCTTTCATTTCTGGCTTTCCAAGGGGTGCAAAAATGAGGTTCTTACACCTGCAGCATCCCACGGATGCTGTTAACTCACCTTTAAAAAAAGTGAAATGTCCGTTGAAGTGACATTTCACCCTTTTTAATATGAAAAATACAGCATTTATGGGGTGCTACACATGGTAGCATCCCACGATGCTGCAGGGTATGCCACAGGCAAAGACGATATCAACTTGTTGTAACGTACTGCATCTGAAAATATAAAAAGAAAAAAAAACCCCTGGGAAATGGTACACACGGCAACATCTCTCTTCACATGCACAGATTACTGCAATAAAATGCTGGAGACTATTTCATCCGGACTCGCATCCTTTGCAGCAGAGGCCGCATACAATCTCTCACATGCAGAGGGTGGGTCCCACCATTCATTTGGGGGGCCCACAGCCTTCATGTGAGGCTGTATGCAGCTTCTGCTGCAGACGATGTCCATCCATTTCATTCCGTTCTGTAATGTTTAACAGCTCATTACAAAAAAAAAAAAAGTCATGTTTAACAGCCCATTCTCAACTAAACGACAAGATCCCATGTAAGCGCTAAGGCGGGAAACACGATCACGAAAAGAAGAAAGAGTCCACAAGCCGACTGAAGGATGCCCTAAGGCGGGAAACGCAAAAGCACACAGAAGAAAGAGTGCCGGACACTGGTTTGCTTCGATGCCTCTATCCCTTATTTTACTCTGTTTATTTACGTTTAGATTTGGGGAATTTGGGCGAAATCGCCGTGCTCATTGTTTCAAGTGGCCTAGAAGCGAGATGCTTCGGCGGGAATTGCGGAAACAAACGAAAATTAAGCCATGGTGGAAAGAAGAGAGAGAATGTTAAGGGCATATGTTGTTATTTGTTAAAGTGGGAACTACACAGTTGCTCGAGCTTTGAGCCTCCGCCCATTTGGTGGTGGCTAGATATGTGAGGCGAAAGGGATTATGTTCTGTCGCAGCAGCTTTTAATTGGCTGTTGCGACAGATCAGAATGTGTCATGTGGAAGAATGATTTGGTCAATTTAGTGTCCGTTTGGTAATGTTTTTCAAAAGTACTTTTTTGTTTTTGAAAGCAAAAAAGTGATTTTGTAAGCAAAAGCACTGTTTGTATTTGCACACCTAAAGCAATTTATTAGAAGTAATAAAGCAATAAATGCTTTACATGAGGAGCGAAGAAATGTTGCTTCTCATTTCATAGATGGAATTGCTTTATTGCTTCTAAAAACACTCGACATTTTCTAACGTCCTCCCCGATAGCAAGCTTTTGGCATCCGTAACTACGGTCGTCCTTCGTCGGAGTCAAGCTGCCTTCAACCCGAAGACGAACTTCTTCCTCGTCGGCGGCGAGCTTCTTATCCGGCGACTCTTCGTTGCTTGCATTGAGTATCTTCTCCGGTGCCGGTAAGAGATTTTTACCTTTCATCTACTTCTCCGTTGATGCTTCTATTCGCTGTTAAACGAATGGTTTTAGAAAACCCTATTCCAACTTCTAGTTAAATTTCGATTTCTTGAAACTCCGAACTTGTTATTACTTCCAAGAAGCGAAAATGGTAAGCAAGCCGATTTTGCGATGTAATTGTAGGGTTTCTTGATTTCTTATCTTTCCGTATCGTTGGAAATCGAAGTGATGATGGTTTCATCGACCCACGATCTTTGTGATGTTGTTCTAGGATTTCTTGATTTCTTATCTTTCTAGAAGGATAAATTAGGGATTCATCAAGCCATGCGGTGGTGTTCTTCTGTCGTATGGTGATTGTTGTTGACATTTCTCATTGAGCTGATATATTAAGGGGTCTCGTTAGATGAAAATATCGTTTTTCTTGTGCAACTATTATCCGTGATAACGTTTCATCATGTAGTATTTATTTCATGATCATCTTTGTTTGCAACCTTTTCTGATTTTTAAAATTTTCAGTTTGCTTTAAGTTTCTCTGATTACGGTTTATTTACGGGTATATGAAATTTATTTATTTTATTCAAATTTTCTGCTAAAATAACAAATCCTGGATCATCTTATGTGTCCACCCCCAAGTAAGAATAATTTACGATTCTAAAGTAGAGAGTTTGAAATTATGTATTGAGATTTGTGCACTCCTTGAATGGTTTTTATTGGTATCAAAACCTTCAATGTCCTTGGTAAATAAGTGGAGAGCCACTTCATAGGCGTGCCATTTTGGTTTTAAAGGATTCTTGATTTTTACTTAGGAGTTTGACTTGTATAAATTACACAGCAATCAATATAAAAAACAACACGTCTTTAATAGCTCCTTGGTACCCCTCTTCAGATTCGTAGCATATCATGTGGCATTGAAGTGTGTTTCAGCCATTCAGATGAAGAAACTTCAAGACCCTGTCTCGAATTATCAGAATGTCTTTGATAGTTCTATGTTTAACCTAACAATGTTCTTTTGATTTATTTTCATGAGGGAATGAAGTGATATTAGGTGGCTTGATATCCTGCAGTATCTTTACTAAAAAAATTACCAAATGTCTCTGTTTTCATTTAGGTAGTATGAAACTTGGAAAAACTAGAAAAATAATGAACAATTCTAGAAAAAACAGGTGGTGCATGCAGAGGCACCAAATGTCTCTGTTCTCATGCTTGTTGTTTTCATTTAGGCAGTATGAAACTTGAAAAAACTAGAAAAACTTGTTTCTCATTTCAGGAATGTTTCCAATGAGCTCTATGCAAATGTGCACGCAGTAACAAAGATCCATATTGTTTGGACTTGGCATATGGTACCCTGTTGCATATTATGGAACTGTTCCATTCTTTCCCTGGTAGACTTGTTCTAATTTACTATAAGGATATATTTCTTTATAGATAATGCAGTGTTTTGATGCTACTTAGCAAGACAATAGATTAGATGTATTAACACTTAGTACATTAACAGCACTGGAGTCCATACAATATTGCTTTGAGGAAACTTGCTGTGGAAACAGTTAGCTCAGGTCTGTTGTTGCTATGGGAAATAAACTTAGAAATGAGACTTGTGACCACAACCTCAGGGATAATTATTCAAATTGGATTGCTGTGCTTTCACAACCATTCCTACTACAAATATATCTTTTGAAGATGCCGAAGAGTCAGTGGCAAATTGGATAGGGGATCAAGAGACAACTTTTATTGAGTTGATGGTCAACTTTTATTGAGTTGATGGTAGATGAAGTGAAGAAGGGAATGGTGGTCGAAGATGAGCTAGCGGGTTCAAGTTCACAACAACCAATAGATATTGATGTGACAGCTCAATCTCGACGAGAGATGTCAGAATTAAGAGATTTGATTGCACGTAGACTAGCTAGTGCATATGGATTAGCACAGTGGTGATATTAGTTACTTGTTTAGCTATTTGAATGTAATTAAATAACTAATTTTATGAAACTTTTATAATATTAGACTTATATTGTTGGGTATATTTCTAAGTACAGTGCATCAATTGTTTACAATACTTCTATGGAAGCAAAAAAGCAATTTCTATGCTATTGCAATTACCAAACATGCTTTTTTGCTTCTTAGCAGCAAAGCAAAAGTTTACCAAACAGTTTTGCTTCAAGAAAAAAGTAGTCGAAAAGCATAAAATCGCTTTTTTTTCTCTTTTGATTTTAAAAGCATAAAAGCAAAATCGTTACCAAACGGAGCCTTAGAGCGTCCATTTTGACCGGTGGACAAAATCTTTAGTCCGAGTGGATGTTTATGATGTTTTAATTCTTCTTTAGACCTGGAAAGATTTTAGTTCTTGGATGAGGTTGCTGCCAAGTGGAAAATTTCTCTGGGTCTGAAACTTAAGTGTTACATATGGAAACATGGAGTTGATGTGGTGCTAGTGATTAATTTGATGGCAAGAAAATGCTATAAGTGGCAAATTAAGGGGTCGTTTGGTAGGGTTTCAGATTTTGAATTCCGATAGAATCCAAATCCAGAATTCACATTATCTATTTGGCAGGGATTTTGAAAGGTGGTTTTTAAAATCAGAGGTTAAAACCTAAGCAAAAACCAAAAGCCATAAAATATGGGCTTTTGTCGATTCTCAGGGTTTAAAACAGACAATCGCACAATATAGTTTCTAGGAGGTTTTGAAAGAGTGCGACTCTTGACTCTCACGAGTTCTCATCTTCCTCAAACCTCTTCCTTCCACAGCAAACCAGGTATTCTCCTCCCTCTCTCTCTCTCTCTCTCTCTCTCTCTCTCTCTCTCTCTCTCTCTCTCTCCCCCCCCTCTCTCTTGGCTTCTTGGGGTTGTTACATTCTAAGAACCAGATGGGCACCTAACGATTGAGCTGTACGTTCTATGATGAGCATTGATAAAACACTTCATATTTTCTTTTGGAAGCTATAGGTTGAGACGATTCCTCTAAATCTAGGTCATTGCTGAAACTCAGGAATCCCCCTTTGATAGCATCCCTCATTGCTTGGTCATTGCTGAAAGTCACGAATCCAAGTTCCTTGCATCTCCCAATGACCCATCTTGAGAAAAAAAGAAAAGCAAACAGGGAAACCCTAAAATGGGAGAAAAGAGACAAAAGGGAAATAAAATAACTTCATATTATCATCCCCGAATTTCAGCCGAAAGACCATTTGATCTTTTGCACCAACTAGTTTCCTCCATTTGGATAAGTTTGAATACCATCTCAAGGTTCGTCCCCTGTACTCAACCTCATATTAAAGTTCTCATTTTCATCCTTCATTCCACCTACTTGATAAGCTTCAACTAATAGGCATTGTCCTTCTTGATAAGCTCCAACTAATGGGCATTGAGTTTTAATAAGCTCCAACTAATAAGCACATTCCAAGAGCCAAACAACATTTTTATTTGCTTTGCGATGAGATTTATTATTTTTTGTATTGAAACTTATTCCGTTACACTAATCAATGTAATAACTATAAAAATATTCCAATTAAAAGGCCAACCAAACAAGATTGTCTCCTTTGATCCATTTTATGTAGTTAAGTTTTTGATTTGCAATTACTTATTAAAAAAAAAAAATTAACAAAAGTTTTTTATTTGTAAATGTTTTGTCTAGCTTACAAGGTATATTTCCTAACCTGAATTTGTATTTTGCTGTTTAAGGTAAATCATAATACAGAGATATAACAAAAGTTTTTTATTTGTAAATGTTTTGTCTAGCTTACAAGGTATATTTTCCTAACCTGAATTTGTATTTTGCTGTTTAAGGTAAATCATAATACAGAGATATGGCCAAGGGAGAAGTTGAGAATGGAAGAGATGATATGTTAGTTGATGGGAATGAGGCTGAACAGGGGCAAGGGAATGCTGTTCCTGAAGGATTTGATGCTAACTATCTCAGAATTTATTATGGTAATGTTCTCTAAGATCTGATGATTCGCTTGTTACCCTGGCATTCTTTTGGTCTAATTCTTGTTACTCATTTTTCTTAAATGATTTGATGTCCTCTTGAGTTGTTATACCATTTTAGGAATATACATGGATGTTTTTATTCCTAACATGGAAGTTTTTACTTAATCATTGTTTCTTAGAATTGAGGACATGTTCTAGATGTGTCATAAGCTTTATGTACTGATTAGATTCTTGAAGGGAATCTTCTTTTACACTAGCTGTCCATTCCTTCCCTTTTCCTTAAGATGGGCTGAACTCAGTGAAAGCTCTTCTTCTAAAATGAGCAGAGCAATAATACACATTCTGCGTTTTGTTACACGAGTAATCATTAAGGAAGCTCCATTGTCCATGTATCTTTCAGTTTGTTATTTGCAGCATCTATTCATGATGCCGATAAGGTTTGAAACCAGTCCAAACCAATTAACTGCTTTACACAATAAACACCAGGCTTGCCTACCTCCAAGAGCACAAAAAAAAAACAAAAAAGAAGAAGATAAAACTAAAAAAAAGGAAATGAATCTGGTTCTAGCCCCAAAATGAATGGATAAGCTGAAAATCTTGACTCATAAAATGCCTTTCCATGATTGAATGGTGGTCGGGGGATTATGAAGTTAGCACAAAGGCTAATGATTTGGAATCCCACCTCCTTTTTATGTGTTTGTATATTAGTTTGTGTACAATGAAGAATATGATATTGCGACCACCTTAACTGGATCAGTTTCCATATATGACGTTTGCTATGTCTACATTAAATTGCATAGTCCCATTTCTGGTACAAGGGTCCTATAAATTTGGTCAGCTAACAGCAAGTTTCATTTGTGACAGGGAAGCTATTTCCTCATACTGAGATTTTTAAATGGATGTCCTATGGAAATGGTATTCAAGTTTCCTGATGAACCTGATAGTATGATACTATCATCTATTTCTTTATAATTTCCGCTTTCTCTCTTTCAGTTTGATTAGCCTTTTCACTTATAACATTGTCCCTTGGTTCCTTGTTTGTAGATGGGAAGCACCCTGCCTGTGACCAGTCATACTTTGGTCGAAGAGAATTTTCCTTCACTCTGGATAATGATATTTACCTGCGCTTCCAGTCATTCAACAGTGAGGCAGAATTGGAAAATTCCATCAAAGAAAAGTGCCCCTTTAAAATTGACATTGGACCTGTTTACAGTGTTGATGTATGATATGAATACTTGTTTTTAGTGCTAAAAGTATGATTTATCAGCATATGACTTTAATTGAAAATTCTACAAGGAAAAGCTTGACAAAGCAGTTTGAACTGGTGACTAAAAAGAGGAATTCTTTTTTACTTTTAACATTTGCTCATTGATAGAAAAATCTGAAGTTTTTTCTCTTGGATATGCATGTCTATTGTATGTAGAACTTGTATGTAAATGTGCATTTAAGTGAAGTAAATCATTGCTGCTAATGTTCCTGGCCCTGCTATGGTGTTCTGATTTTATATCATGATCTTAATTAAGAAATTTTTTTTTAAAGAGATATGTCTCTCTTAATTTTGTAGTCCCCTAGTGGCTATTGCTGAGTATGAATCAGCTGACTAATTTATTTTTTGTTTTACTTTGATAAGAGTCGTGGGCCTCATGGCATTTGTAAGAATATTTCATGCTGATAATTATCTGTGTTTCTGGAATCATGTTTAAGTGTGTTTTTTTTCTCCATTTAATGGTTGCCTGTTTGGCTTGCCTATTGACCTGTTAAGTTATCTTTTGGATCATGTTTATTGCAGCCTGCTAAGAGGCATGCATATGCACAAGCTGGTGATAATGTTTTCACTCCTGTCGAAAGGGAGCTAATTTTTGATATAGTAAGCTGATCATCCACCTTTGCAATTGAACATGTATTTTATTTGCCTTTGTCTGATTATTAGATGTTTGATGTGTACCTAACACATTTTCTTGTACAGGACATGACAGATTATGATGATGTCCGATATTGTTGCTCGGGAGCTGATATTTGCTTGGAATGCTGGCCATTAATGACTATTGCTATTAAAGTGATTGATACCACCCTAAGAGGTAGGAACTAGTGCGTTTTTCTTTGCTTTTTAAATGGCTCATTTTATAAAATTCAATCTGGGCATCAAAGGTCTACTTTTAAAATAAAATTTAATTAAGAGGGATTCTACCAGCGGGTGGAAGATTTATAATTTTCGATATGGGTGTTTCGCACATAGGAAGATGAAATCTTACCCTTCTCTAGGTATTATACGTCACAATGCAACAGGGCAAGATGAACCATATTGCGTAAACCACATTGCACTAAGTCCCCCATCTTAGTATTCTTTCTTTTGTTTTGGCAATTAGCCATTGCTATCTCGTTCTTCTTCTTTTTGTTCTTTTTGGATTGGAAGTCACAGGCAATAAGTTATTAGTTTATTGTCTGAAATTCCACTATGAGCTCCTTCATTATGTTCTCCAATTTATGCATGTGTCTCCTTATTAGCTTTCCGAAATTTGGTTTTAAAAGCTGATTCCATAGCGTTTATTGCATATTATAGGTTGCTCCATTACCGTCTATTTCAGTTTTTGTTTGAATCAAAATTTGCACTCTTGGAGTTGTTATGGGTGCAAATTGTATGGTTTCTTTATATTGTGAGCATTTCCTATTCCTTCTTGTACTACTTTCCTATTATATAGTTCTAATTAAGGTTTTCAAAAGCTAAAGCACGGGCGAGGCATTCGCTGCATTTCACTTGATTAACATGTGATGTTGGAGCCTTGAGGTATGAGGCTTAAGCCTCCTGAGCGTGAATTTTTCATTAGGCAAAGAACTGAATAAGTACATACAATATAATATAATATATGCAGCATGAATAAGAAATTTAGGGTGCAGTGGGAAAAAAAATTATAATTCCAAAATATACAAGAACATATTTCATGAATGCTATCTAGTTTCAAAACGAGCTATCATATGAAGTTCTCAAACTTCTAGAAGCTATGATTAACTTTTGTTCATATGGAAATTTTAAACAATAGTTGGTCGTCATTTCAAATTGAAAGTTTTAGATGGGATAGTTGCATCCAGGTCACAAAGCTATTAAAATGCAAAATCAAATCTCTTCCATATCTATAATGGATCTTTGATTCTCCAAAAGGTTTTAGAAAATGATAAACTTATCATAAGAAGTATAAAATATTAATTTTTTAAAGATTGCAGTATTGTTTTGCTGCAAAATTGCTGATTTAGTTGGAGAACCTTATGGAGGACCTTTATTGATTTTAATGGAGAACCTCGTTCCGTATGAGGTTCAAAATTGCTGATTTTGATGGAGAACCTCGTTTTATATGAGGTTCAATACTCAAACATAATGGAGAACCTTAAGGCATGAGTTGTGAAATGCCTTAATGGAGAACCTCGTTTTGTATGAGGTTCGATACTTTAAATTTGCTGCAAAATTGCTGATTTAATGGAGAACCTCGGTTTGTGTGAGGTTCAATACTCAAACATAAGGAGAACCTTAAGGCATGAAGTGTGTACTTCATGTGAAAACCATAGTATTTGAGCCTCAAGGTTAAGTCTCAAGGCACAAGACTCAATAAGCTTTTAAAACTCCATTTCTAATATCTTGGCAGGTTCTGAGATAAGTTCAGTTTCATCATTTGAAGTCCTTGACTGCTTGGGAGCACTTCGTTATGTTGTTGCTAAAGACAGGAGAGATATTAGATCGCTTTTATCTTGGGTTCTTGACCTCTGCATTATTAACTTTGAGAACAATTCTACTTTTTGCCCGATCCTTCTTTGAAAGTTTCCTTCTCATTTCCCTCTTTCATAATTGGAAAACAAAAGGGAATTGAGAATTATCCCCATAGAAATAATTATGGTCATATTTCACGGACTTGTTTGCAACAATTTGCAGTATCACAGATATTTCTGGGAGAGGACTTTCTGCCATCTTCCTTTATTGCACTTTGCCATATCCTCTCACGACTTTCTTTCAAAAGAACAATTATCCAAACCCTGGCAAATCTAGCATGAGTTAGATGCGTAGTAAGGCCACTGTTTGGGACCTCGTCTATGAAATTTGCAATTGATGTTAGGTAATGATCCTGGTAAAATATACCAAAAGTTGTGGCAAAGTGATCCCCAGGGCAACATTCGACAGTAGTTTTTTATTTTATTTTAACAACAGTTTTGAGCTTGATTTGAAGTTTGGTGATCGTTCAATAAAGAAAAAGGTTGCCTTTCATGTGATTGTTGCCATGAAGCCAAAATAATATGCAGTTCCCTGGCCAGAAACAATGAAAAAGAAAGGAATCTGGCGTGGAAACCCTAGGGACTAATGTTCTTTCAGATTCCTGTAAGCTACAACGCATTATTTAATCCATTTCATAAGGGATAGTTGTAAAAGAACTTCCTAACCAATGATAAACAAAATAGTAAAAATTTGACTCAGTATGCCAGAAATCCTAAGTATGACTTGTGTGAGTGAAATCAAGCCTTAAAATACTTTGGAATAGTAAGATACCACGTGCTTCCCAACGAACAACATTTTCTGTACTCATTCTAGGTAGTTTTCACTATGGAGCGAGTAACCCTTTTTCCCATTTCAGTGTCTCAAACTTTGATCCAAATATCTCTTTCTATATTTGCTTATGCTTTACCAGCAGGTAGCGCCTCTCTCTCTCTCTCTCTCTCACACACACACACACACGCATACACACACACACACACAGAGTCGGTTCACATTGTGCACAAGCAGGTCTCTTGACATGGACGCTCACTTTGATACCCAAATGAAGCTGACCAATACACCAAAAGCCCATGGAGCTGACAAAATGCGTCAGATCAAGCCCTAGAACCCATTGGGATCATATCGCCAATGGAGCAGTGGCTTGAGTGTTCTCTTTCTGAGACCATCTGATATTTCTTCAGTGGGCTGGCAGCTATGGTAAGGAGGCAGAGGAGAAGTTCCGGAAGATTTAACATAGGAAATAGAGGGCCTTGGTTTTTCCATGAAAGTCTTGGAATTCTAAGCTTCAATATGATCAGCTGTACAGGGTAGTACCAACAAAGAGATGGCATTCTTTGATTTATGTTAATGTGGAGGACATGTTGAGCGTATGCAAGAACATTAAGCCTATATTTTATGGGTTACTCATGCCAGACTATGTACGTGCTCATGACTGATTAATATTAATCAATTGCTGGTTGACTGACAAAATTAATAATTCAGAATTTGTTTAACATCCAATTATGGATGTATGAAAATATAGCCCACCAACTGGAGAAAAGTTCATCTCGTTTATTTGGTAGGTTTTTGATATATAATGTCTCAGGGCTGGTTGTGCACTGCTGCATGTGCCCTGCATGTCTTGCCACTCTGCTGCTACATCATGTGGGTATTCTATCACATAAACTTCTTTTGAAACCTTCCATCTTGGGTCTAGTTTCACTTTCAATGTAGTCTTGGCACTCATTAACACTGTTACTAGGACAGGTTTTATCTGTTCAGTGCTTGGTTTGTTCTATCTCCTCAAGTATCTTACTTCTGCTGATTTTGCATTCCCAGAGAATTTTTTTTAATATAAAGATGATTGTGCATATTAATTATGTAATCAGACAATGTTTATACATAGTTTTGGGCTTATTGTCTAGCAATTTTCTTTTGTAATGAGGAGTAATGAATAAGGACACCATAGCTATAAATATCTAGATCATAAAATTGTGGTCAATGTGTGATTCACTGTTTTTCTTTTTCATACATGAATACAGATGACTTTGGTTTTAATCACATTCTGTGGGTGTTTAGTGGCCGGCGTGGAGTTCACTGCTGGGTTTGTGATGGGAGAGCAAGAAGGTGATGGTAGTTGGGAAAATTCAATTCATTTGATATTCTTTCTATTTCTCTAAATTCTTGAATATTGTTCCATTCAGGTTGACAAATGAACAGCGGGCTGCAATTGCAGACTACTTTAGGGTCTATAAGGTGACAAAATTATTTTGCCTGATGTGTGGAAGACGTTTCCTAATATCTAATCATGGAAGTTATTGACACTGCTCTTTGTTTTAGGGAAATGAAAATAGTAATAAGAAGGTTTCTTTGACTGGTTCTGTTCTTCATCCTTTTCTTGCGTAAGTTATAACATACTATAATATATTTCTTTTCTTTAAATAACCCTGTTCTTTAATTGGGAAACTCATATTCAAGCTCTACAGAAGATCTTATACAGAAGTTCTGAAGGCATTCTTTGAAGATAAAATGCTTTGTAGTCAAAAACTGCTTGCAACTGAGGAAAGATATGAGATGATCCTTGAGATGATTCCTGATGAATGTATGTTGATTTTACTCAGAGAAGCATAATAGCTTCTCCTATTATTACTATTTTTTTGTCAGACAGTATTGGCATGTTAACCCAAACAGGAAATCCATGCAGCTATTACTTCTGAGCTTCGTGGAAAGTGGCAGGACAATCGTAGGTCCTCAATTTCCAAAGAAGACCCTAATTTTATTCGGTGGAATCAACTAAAACATCTGCTGCAGTCTGGAAAACAGAAGGTACGATGTTAAATAAATAACAAAACACTAAAAAAGTAGCAACCCTTAAATTTTACATAGAAAATAACTAGCTTTGTGGTTTACAAACAAATAGGAACATGAGTAGTGCAGAAAAACTGAGAGGAATACAATTCTACTTGTTATAAGCAATTAAGTAATCTACCAACTGTGTTATTTGTGAACATTTAAATGGGTTTGTCCCCACATTGAACAATTCTGGAGATTCTTGATGACTATACAGACATGATGATTGATGACTGCAACCATTTGCTTTCCTCTCTCTCTCTTTCTTTCTTTTTTTTTTTCTTAAATTTATTTTTATTTTTTTTCATTTTTTATGTGGCTATTCTTCCACTGAAGTTTTGAAGAAATTTTGGTTCCACTTATGGTTCAGATTGATAGGAAAACTTTCAGCGACCATAAGGCCGCATCCATTAGTCAAAAGCTTAGTGTCTGAATTGGATACATGTTTCTGCGGTGCTGTGTGATGAACTTATTTTCACCCAACTTGATTAGAAATGTCCAAATATGCTTATGAAACAGAATACATTAGAAAATCGAGGAAATAAAAATATTGACGTTGGATGAGCATAGTTTGTATGAGAATGCTAAGCTTAAGGAACAACAAGACTGCAAGAATAAACGTATACATCTTAGGATCCTAGAAATTGATCCCAGGGGTTGTAGATAAGAGCGGATCTTGTGCACCGAAGTTTACTGAGATTTAGAGGGAGCACTCTAATACAGGGTGAAGGACCTTGAAATGAAATGGCACAACTGATTTGAAGTCAGTCATGTTAATGGAAGATATAGCCCTTCTTACATTGGAATGCTAGTAAAATTATACAAGGATTGCCATAAAGCCTTAGAGACGATGTAAATGAATAGGTGATGATGGTTCATGTTATCATCTTTTAGCATATTTTATTGTTTATATTATATATGTAGATCAACTTGACAGGTTCCCAGCAAGGTGCTTAAGCTTTCTTTCCTTATGTTTCTGATTGGATGTTCCATACAAATCTTACTCTGTGTACTCATCAATGTTTTCTTTTCTTTTTATTTTTTATTTTTTATTTTTCTACAATGTTTTCCCTTTTCATAGGCTTTGTATCAATGAAAGACATAATTGCCCGTCTGTTGGATTTCTTAGAATATTTGAGGTCAACAAATTGTTTCATTGTACATTATGCGAGGATCATCTTATTTTCTATGTGAATCTAATATTGTTTTTGTTAACCAGAAAGAATATATATTTCTTATGATAGCCAAATGATGTTACAGGCACAAGGGCTTCGTAGGTGTGTGGAAGAGATTATTTTTACATACACATACCCCAGACTTGATATGGAGGTTTGCTGAACCGCTCTTTTGTTCTTTATTTTTCTTTTAAATGTTGGTGTCCAATGGAGCATCTCCTGTAAGGTCCAAACCGCAGATTCTTCTGAGGATTTCTGGTGCAAATCTTGTAAAGCATCCAATACTGTGGATCTATGAAGCACAGTGATGAATACATTGACTAAGGACCAACCCCTTCCCCTACCCTTTTTCTGCTGAGGAATCTGCGGATGTGAATCATATTCTCATGAAATCCATCTGGTTTATTTCAGGTTTCAAAACATATGAATCATTTGCTGAAGGCACCATTCTGTGTGCACCCCAAAACAGGTCTGTAGATGTGGGAACCAAATATGATTTTAAAAAGGCTAATTTTTTTTTTCCTGGTAGTTAAAGTGCATTTCACTGTAAAGATTAGAATATGTCATGCTATGAGTTTATCCATGGGATAAGGAATTTGGTTGACTGATTAGTTGATGCCTTGTGGGTAAAAGCAATTAACTGATTGTGAATATGTTTGATATGGAATTAGGTGCATCAGATTGTGTTTTCTGAGAATCCGTGATTTTATTAAAGACCACTGACCTTGGAAAGCAATTTGCATCGTGGGAAACATGGAGAATATGAGGATGAAGAAAAACACACTTGGTGAATAGATCTTAGGTTAGCTTTAGTTGGTTGAATAATGTGGTAGGGGTGTAACTCGGCTTGGTTAAAACCGAGAACTGACCAACCCAAACAGAAACAGACTTTGGGCTGGTTTGGGTTGGGTTTCAAACCATAGGGTTTGGTTTTGGTTTGAAAATCTCTAAACTGAATTAACTTTGGTTCGTTTTGGGTTGATGTTTTGATTGAACCGAACTGAACCCAGCTTAAAATATAACTTTTTACATTAAACCAACCCTAATTAACTTTGGTTTGGCTTTGGGTTTTCCATTTGGTTCAGTTTGATTTTAGGTTAAAAGTCTGTGACCTTGGTTTGGTTTTGGGTTGAGGTCAACCCAGACTGAAAATAACCGAGTTGCACCCCTTGATGAGTGAATTAACATGATTCTTCAGTATCCTGGTTTATTTCTATTTTTAAGGCTCTAATCTAGTTATAACTACTTCAATTTAGTATATATGAGATAAAATGTGTTTTTTTTACGAGCTACCATTGGTTGCCATTTTCTGTTAGGCTTGCTCAATTTGTTGCATGTTTTCCTTACTAATGTGTTTGATATTTTCTTATTTATGCTCATGAATGGTTATATTCTTATTGTCACTCAGTTATGAATGATTATGCTTATGAATGATATTCCTAATTTACAATCATTATACGCTTCTTCTGTAATAAAAAAACAAAAAAAATTATTTCTAGCTAAATTTCCATGGTACACTGCATCGTGCTGCTACAATTTAAACCATTTTGAGCGAGTCGGGACTTCTGAAATATCAACAATGTGCTGCCAATATTTAGTTACAGTTCACTGATGGCATTGAGACAATAATCGTTGTCCAGAAGAAAGGGCATGCTAATAGAAAAAAAACTTAAATAATTATTATTCTCAAGCATCTTCTGTTCTTGGAGTCAGACGGAGCTGTATGCTTCTAAATGTTTGCTAAGTTCTTGTTATTTTCATCAGGCCGTGTTTGTGTTCCAATTGATCCTGACCGTTGTGAGGAATTTGATCCTACAAATGTGCCAACCCTTTCCAAGGTAAGCTTTTTGCTCATAAGTTAGCAAATGATGAGAAAATTTCAGTAAATCCACATAAATGCGTGTTGAAATTTCAGTAAATACACATTTAATATTTATATTATGTGTTTCTGTCCACTACCGCTTCTGCAAAAGGCGTTCATAGAATGTCAAACATGAATGGTAGCATTTATTGATGAATATAGGAGTGGGATTTTGCTATGCACCTCTTGGATAATGGGAGGTTTCAATTTGAGATATCTAGCCATCATAAACTTAACTGGCTGCTTGATCAGATGATCTGTTTAAAGCATGAAATCTTTTTCTTTACTTTTTTGTTTTTCCTTCCTTATTTCTCTTCTATTCTACAATATTTCTTCTTCTGAAAACCAAAAATGCAATTGATCAGTTAGAATCATATAATAAGCCTTTCTGGTGGTGGTTTGCTTGCATTGGTTAAGGGATTTGAGAACACTTCTGTTGGTTTTCCACCATCAGACATCACTACTTGCACAAGAACTAGTTGGCTCCCGTATTAAGTCTGTTATAAATCCTGTAATTCTTTCCTTGCAGGCAAGTTTGCTGTGTTATCTAAATTGATAAATTAGTATTAAGAGACGTGGAACTCTGAACCACAGAGTATTAAAGGTTTTGTCATACAATTATTATTAATTGGTTGTTGGTAGCAGAGTTTATTATCTTAAGCTAGTGGCGTATGAATATCACACAATTTTAGAACTTACGGTTCCTTTCGCTTTGGACTCTTGGTTTACTTGCTAATGGACATAGGTCATCCAATAGGTGTGCCGGATCTTAGTCACATGATTTGCAATTCAGTAGATTATCTTGTTGCCATATAGTTAAAATTATGCTTGCTTGTCAGGTTTGGAATCTCTCTGGAGTAGCACTTTGGTTTGATTTTTCGGACATTTCTGCCTGTGAGCTGGTGTTTCAAGTATGATATTGTGATTCAGTTTTGTTCTTGTGAAATCTGTGTTAATATTTGTTAATCTGCAGCTTTTGGAAGAACTCAACATGGGGGGTTTGAAAGGCGATAAGGGTGATGGTATGTTGACAGAAAACTAGGATATTTTACTGTTGTTTTTTTTATTTCTTATTTAGGGGCATGCCTTTAAATGGCAAAACTCAAGCAGTTGACCGACACCCAGGGCCACAGGCAAGGGTGTGACTCTTCTTCCATAATTTAAGTACCAAAACATGCTTTCTGTCCAGACCAAATCCCTGGATCAATCTTCTCCTGGATTGTCATTATCTTGCTGGATATTCTTAGGCAGTCTTGGAGATCCGGTAGGTATGGCCTATCAAAGGATGTGCTCCAGGCCCTGCACATACTTCACTACTACATTATTGTAGTGGATGTCTTAGATTTCCCATGATAAGTGTTACACATTTACTAGCATAGTCAACACCGACGTGGATACATGAAATTTGCTTTATGACCTTATATTGTTACAAATTTTTGTGTTTGATGGCAGAATGGGAGAAAACTTCACTAGACAAATCAGTAAGGTTTTTCAGATCAGCATTCCTACAACCCCTACTGAAATCTTGCAAGGTCACCGTTACCTCACAATTTCTTTATGTTTGAGTATTTGTTGTAATAAACTAGTAGTCCTACAAAGTCACTTAAAATGCAAATAGCCCTGATGTTGCAGAGGCATTATATACCAGTACATAACATTTTGATATCTAGACAAGAAAACAATTGACAAACTGAAAAATGGGTAAAAGTTTCTGTTGAATGAAATTTGGTGGGTTTCTACTTGCTGCAGGAGGAGATGGAAGCTTCATATAATGCAAAAGTTCAACAGTCGAAGAATTCATTGAGCTGGTAGAAGTTATGTCTTGTTACTGCTTGCATGGTTTTAAGCTACCCTCTTCTGGATTCCTCATTTTATGCTGTACCATATTCGACAAAGATTTAATTATGTTCTATTATACATTCTTGTAATACAAGTAACTATATTTTCATCAATGGAATGCAATTGGGTAATTTAGTATCTACATCTCTTTGGAATTCCCTTATGAGTGGAGAAATTGAGCCACCACCACCAGCACATCCACGACCGACACCACAACAACCTCCATGACCACCGCCAGTGGCGGAACCACGTTCAACGTAGGGGGGGGCAATTGCCCTTTTTTTTTTATATGAAATATCTTATTTGCCCCTCCTAAAATTTTTTTTGCCCCCCCCTAGAATATTTATTTGCTCCCACCCCCACCTAAATGAGTTCTCTCTCGACCACCCTAACTTCCGCCCCTAACTCTCTCAGTCTTGCCCTAGCTCTCATCTCCAATATCGCGATTCTCTCGTCTCTTCTCAATATCGTTAACCCTAGAGCTGCAGTGATTCAACAATCAGCAGTGTCTCGTCCTCGATTCAGCTGCCTCATAACGAAGGAGAAGTCAAGCTCGCCATTTCTTCCAGTCGTTGGTGCTGTCGCCATGAAATGAAAGGAAGCCCACTGCCCACGCACAGGTAATTTCTGTTTATTCTCAGAATCTCAGGTTCATACTACTGTTGGTTTTCCCCGAATCCCCTGCTGTCTCTCGTGACACTGTTGGTCTTCCCCTGCTGTCTCTCTTCTTGGTTTTGGTTAAAAACTTAAAATACTGGAGTTGGTTGAAGGTTGGCATACAAGAAGTTAGTTTGGGTTTAATGGGGGTTGAAATGGGGAATTGATTTTGAGTTTTTCAACCATGAATTTAAGATACTGGAGTTGGCATATGAATCTTGTCTAAAGATGAAGCTCTCATCTATGTTGTGGGCATATGAATCTTGTCTTTTCCATTGAAAATTGAAACACACGAAGATGGAAAAATGTAAGTAGGAGCTGACATGAATTTTGGAGTGCCACACAAGCTATAAGCGTCATTGAAACTAGGAGAAAATTCTGAGCTAGTTCAGTCTGTTTGGCACTCTCCGATGGTATCCAAGTTGGCACATTTCACATTTACAACAGCATTAGATGAAATTCTGACAGTTGACAATCTGATATTGAGGAAGTTTTTTTATCCTGGATAGATGCATTGTGGGTAATAGCAGTATTCACTTAGCTAGTGAACTTCTCACTGTCCTGTTGCTTTTTTGAGTGTGATTTGGTGATTAAGAAGGTTTGAATGTATTGGTTTGTGCATAGGGAATCTTGAAATTGTATTAAGCAGTTGGTAATTGATGTTTGAACATATGTATACTCCGATTTGAGGGAGATAGTAGTTTTTTACCATTTTATCCCATATTTAGCATTAAGGCAGTTGTTGCTGTCTTGGTATATACTAGTAAGGAGTTCCAAGTAGTCAAGTTAAGGGGGCAACTACTTCTTAAAAGAAGCTTTCCTTTTGCCGGGTTTCTTTGGGGAAAAACTAGTGGCATGCTATGATTTTTAAGATTTGCTTGAAGAAATTGGAGACTGTTCCCCCCCAAGCAAATGGCTCATTCTATTGAATCCAATTTGTCAAATCTGGGCAGAAGCGTGAGCCAAGTAAGGGGCCCTAGTGGCTAGTGACTTTTTTGTTATGCATTATGATTTATGACTTGATACTTTGCTGCTTGTGGCAGTTGTCCTAGTTTGATTTATTTTCTATGAGATTCAAGTCTTTGTTAAAAACAATGTTAAAAGATGTATTAACAACAGAAGATTTTAGAATTTGATTTATTATAAGAATTCTATATGACATAAATGAACCTGTATCAAATCTGTGCAATATATTTTGAGCATTAAATACGGGTATTTCATATAGAGAAATAATTATATGCATGACAATTGTTTCCCTTACCTTCACCAAACAATCCGTTTCATTTTTCTTTTTATCATTGATGTTATGATCATGAATCTTTGCATTTAAGTTCTCATATGATTATCTGATTTTAATTTAGGTCAAAGTTAGGTCTCTTTTCTCTTGTTATTTTGAACAACTTTTACTTTTTTGATGTTGTCGTTTTTTTTTTCTTTCTAATTTTTTATGCTTCTCAATTTAGGCTCGGCATAACAAAGCTATCTCAAGGGACACTTGGTCTCAGCTGTTGGAGTTCACAAAGGTAAGATATGAAGATTACATGCCATTTGTCAAGATCATTCACCTTTGTTCCATGCACATGACAGTGGCAATTTGCGTATATTTCATAACCTGCACATGGAAGAGAAGTTAAATCATTTACATTTTAAATTCATGCTACTTTATTCTACTTTTTCTAACTTTTTGAGTCAAACAAATATTTCCCTTGTAGAGGTTCAGATTTGGTAATCCTAGCCTTGTTTTCAAATTAAGACTTGTAAATGGTGTTGGGTTGAGTAAAACTCACTTGGCGAAATGCTAAAACAATCGGGATTTCATTCAAGTGGAGAAATTGGATTAAGGTGCCTTGGTGAGGTGTTTTTGTCCTTAGTCCTCACCTCGATGGTGTTTTCAGAGGTCACTTCCCTTCATCCAGCAGTTTGAGGGTTGGGGATTATTATTCTCATTCTTTTTTGACACTAGTTAGTGAAATTCTTAGATAAAGTGTCCATAAATTGAGTCTTAGCATTAGTAAGGATTTTCTAACGAGTATAGGGGTACACATCTTCTATCTCCAGATCACTACTTAAAGGATACTTTTTCTTGAAACATCAAGAAATTTTCAAGATTGTATTAAAGGTTGAAAGTGATCCTACCCAAGCTTTTATATTTTTTTATATTAAAGGGGAGAGAGAGAGAGAGAGAGAGAGAGAGAGAGTGAGGGATTAAGGATGTTTAAAGATGTATGAAAAGATAAAATGGTCTACCCAAGTTCTTCGTGTCTTTATCACAGGTGCACTGATATGAGTTAGAGACCTTTTTGCTTCTTCTTGATTAAAATTTTCCTGGTAGTTTTGCATAGAGATTTATGCTTAAATTGGCTTGCTAAAATTTATTGTTGTTTAAACAGAGGCAATGCAACGTGCTGCTATGGTTGCTGAAGCTAAAGGTGTGAATAGAATAGAAGCTACTCATTTGGAGAGGATACTTCCACAACTACTTCTGGATTTTTAAAACTTCTTTTGTGGTACTTTTCATCACTCTTCTTCAGCATGATATCCGTTATTCTTGATCTTTATGAAATAGAAAGATTGTTTTATGCCATCTTATTGCCTATAATCTTGTGAACTATTAGCTTTCTAGAAAATGCTCTGTAGTTTCTGTTTATTAAACTAAATCAACCCATATGAGACAGAGATGTTTACTATGACAATTCATTCCATCATTGTACTTTGTTTTAGTGAACCTTCAAAGTTGTCATGAGTTTGTGAATGTTCTTACGACACAACTGGGTGGGACACCTCAATTGATACGCTATTTATCATAAACTAAGTAGTTCAAAACCCTCATTGTGCAAATTTGTGAGAGTTGTCTGATTATGGAATGGAGCCTTTTAGTGGGAATGTGACTTGAGAGCTTTTCTGCTCTACCCCTGTCCCTTTGAAGTTCTTGTAAAATCCCATCTTTACAGCTTTTAATGAGTATGGTTGACCAGTCTCGTGAATCTGATAAGAGTACTCTATCCATTCTTCCTTTATATACGTTTATCAACTCTTTTTTAAGAGAGCAATATGTCATTCATCATAGAGATTGGAGACTCCTGATAGGCAATCACAAACTTAGGTTATCTTAAGGTATGGGGAAGTTTGGCTTATGTGAAATTGCCAAATAAGAAAAATTATAAATTAGGAAATAGAACCCCCAAATGTACATATAATGGTTATGCATAGAAGAACAAAGTTCATAATAAGGAATCGCTAGTTATTGATATATTAACTAGTGTTGAAAAGTTCATATAGATAGAGCTTGTTTATATTTTTATTTAATGATGGAATAAATAGAGCATGTTTATAATATTTGCTAATTAAATTCATTGTTTATAGGACATACTTTCTTTTATGGATAGATACTTCAAAAGAAAGTTAGGAGGTGAATCATCTCAACCCACTGAGGGAGATGGTGCTCACTCAAAAAAAACTAATGTAGAACTTGATTTATCAACTCTTCCTGCGGATCCTGGGCTTAGACCTTCAATTTGGAGCTATGATGTTAATGTTAGGGACGAAGTTCGAAGGTCTTACCTTCAAAAGGGTCCTTATCAACCTCATGCTCATGACTTCCCTACTACATTATTTGGGAACTTCAAAAGAAAGTTCAATCCTGATTGGTTCATTGAGTATCGTACTTGGCTTGAGTATAGCGTAGTCAAAGATGTCGTTTTCTGCTTGTATTGTTATCTCTTCAAACCATAATCTGAAGCTATTTCTTCTCAAATCATAGGTGATTCCTTTGTGAATGAAGGATTCAAAAATTGGAAAAAAAAAGAAAAAATTGGTTCTCATATTGGAAAGCACAATAGTTCTCACAATCTAGCAAGACAGAAATGTGAGAATTTGATGAATCAAGCACAAATTATTCCTTCATTATTCATTAGTAAGACCACCAAGGATAAGATGGAATATCGAGTTTTATTAACTGGTGCTGTTAAATGTGTTCGATTTATTTTGCGCCAAGGTCTTCCATTCCGTGGTCAATGATGAGTCTGAAGAATCATTGAATCAAGGAAATTATCTTGAACTCTTCCACTTCCTTGCTAATCACAATGAAGAAGTCAAGAAGGTGTCATTTGCTAATGCTTCTGAGAGGTTGCAGATGACTTCACCAAAGGTGCAAAAGGAAATTTGTCGTGCTGCTGCAGCTAAGACCTTGAATGCTATTATGAGGGATGTGGGTGATTCTTATTTCTCTATTTTAATTGATGAGGCTCGTGATGTGTCAACCATGGAGCAAATGGCTGTAGCTTTGAGATATGTTGACAAGTATGGACATGTTATTGAGCGTTTCATAGGTATTCAGCATGTTTCCTCCACTACTGCTGTTTTACTTAAGTTTGCTTTGGAGGAATTATTTGCTAGACATCAGTTGAGCATATCAAAATTGCGTGGTCAAGGCTATGATGGAGCAAGTAATATGCAAGGTGAATTTAATGGCTTGAAGGCACTTATCCTAAGGGACAATCCCTCTGCCTTTTATGTGCATTGTTTTGCTCATCAACTTCAGTTGGTTCTAGTAGCTATTGCAAAGAATCACTTTCAAGTAAAATCACTTTTTGAATTTGTTTCAAGAATTTTGAATACCGTTGGAGCATCTTGTAAGAGGAGTGATACTCTCAAAGCCATCCAACATGACAAAGTTCTTAAAGCACTCCAGATTGGAGAGTTAGTTAGTGGAAGGGGCTTGAATCAAGATTCTAACTTAAAGAGACCAGGTGACACTCGTTGGAGCTCTCATTACACCTCTTTAATTAGTCTCATGACCATGTATTCTTCTGTAATTGAAGTACTTGAGATTGTTATGGAAGATGGGGTGAATGATCCACAGTCAGTTGATGCTAGTGTTTTGTTAGATATTATGCAATCTTTTGACTTCATCTTCACCTTGCATGTCATGATAAACATTCTTGGAGTTACTCATGAACTGTCACAAGCATTGCAAAGGGAAAATCAGGATATTGAGAATGCTATGAGGTTGGTACGGGTATGCAAATTGAGGTTGCAAATGATGAGAGATGGAGGATGGGATTCTTTGTTAATTGGGGTTTCTTGTTTTTGCAATAAACTTGAAATTATTGTTCCTGCTATGGATGATAAGTTTAAGGCTCGTGGACGTCCAAGGCGAAGAGCTGAAGAAATGACAAATTTGCACCACTATCAAGTTGAGTTATTTTACAGCATCATAGATATGCAACTTCAAGAGCTCAATAATCGTTTTTCGGAGACCACCACGGAGTTGCTTCTTTGTGTGGGATGTCTAAGTCTATTTGATTCATTTGCTGCTTTTAAGAAAGAAAAATTGATCTACCTTGCTCAGTTATATGCAAATGATTTCTTCGCTGTAGAGATTGTGGCACTTGGGAATCAACTTGAGAACTATATTCTTGATATGCGCTCAAATGAATTGTTTTTAGCAGTTCAAGGGATTATAGGCCTTGCTGAGAAAATGGTTGCAGAAAGATATCATTTAGTCTATCCATTGGTTTATAGACTTATCACATTAGCATTAACTTTACCAGTTGCAACTGCAATAGTAGAGAGAGCATTCTCAGCTATAAAGATTGTCAAGAACCGTTTACGTAATCGAATGGGAGATGAGTGGCTTAATGATTGCTTGATCACATATATTGAGAAAGAAGTTTTTTGTGAAATTCCCAATGAAGACATTATAGAGTATTATCAAAATATGCAATCACGGAGGGTGATTTTGTAGTACTTTGTAATGTAATATTTTTAATGTAAGAATTTTTTTTTTCAATTAAGTCATTTGATATATTATTTTGCCCCCTTGATTCGAAGTCCTGGTTCCGCCACTGACCACCTTTATAACCACCACCATAGTAACCAGCACCTCTACCACCGCCACTGCCGCCATCATAATCATCATCGCATCCAATATCAACATTATCACGACCACTATCACTAACATCAATTATTGCTATATAACTGTAGCTAACACAATTACTATAAACACAAATTATTTTAAAAACTTTACCAAACACATTTTTGCTGATTTTTAAAATCATAATTGATTTTAACTAAATATTACCAAATGGGGGGTTTTTTTTTCTTCATTTGTCTCCAAAAACACAAAAATAATTTTAAAAGTTTTTGATTTTCAAATTGTTTTTATAAATAAAGGATTAATGATATTAACATTGACTTTTCTTTGGTTTCTTCTTCGTGTTTTTCAACCAACCAAACTTTTGAATTTTATTATTTTTTTCATGCATCGATACGTAGTAGGGTGAATGTCAGGCATGTTAAAGGGGACTAAATATCACACTTGGGCCATTGTGGGTCTGGTTCTTATACCATTTTGTCATGCTCCAATCCCACAAGCAACAATACTGAGCCTCACGGTTTTGTTTTCGGTTTTTATCTCAAAAGGATTGTTCGCTTGAGAGAGCCATAAGCTTATATATATAGATCTTCACTTTCTCCTCCCCAAGCAATGTGGGATTTCAAGACCTCACACATTGATTTCAAAAATTTGCTCTCAAATCTTGTTTGTTGTTCATCCTTTGCGGAAAGAGAGAGAGGGGCCTGTTCACAAGGAGGGGAGGAAGCGAGGCGTCTTCTTCCTCTTGCAAAAAAAGAAAAAAAGGAAACATTTATTTCTTTTTCTTTGTAATAACTGTTCACAAGGAGGGGAGGAAGCGAGGCGTCTTCTTCCCTTGCAAAAAAAGAAAAAAAAGGAAACATTTATTTCTTTTTCTTTGTAATAACTTTTAAATCTCTATGCCTTATTTTTTTTTCCCAAGCAACAAAATCATAGAGAAATTTGATTTTCTATTTTTATTCTTCCTCCAAGCAAAAACCATAATACAAATTTTAATTTCCAATGCTGGCCCTGTGATCTACATGTCTTGAATTTAACAAATTGGAAGGTTAGTTTGTTGGGGTCACGAAGTTTTGGGGGTACCACATAAGTGGGGAAATTAGGTCATTTTCAGCACATGTTGCATTTTATTGTTTTGGGAAAGGTTTAGGTTTTGTGAGAGAGCAGTGATGGTGCTTAGATGATCTTATTGTATTCGCCTTGGTCTCTAGTAGAATAACTTCACCTTAAATGCCCGTGGACATAGACATTTAAGGCCAAACCAAGTAAATTGTCTCTGCATCTTTTTCTCTGTTTCCATTTCACTGTAGTTCTGTTGGCATTTTTACTTGGCGGTTGATCTATTTCTTATGGCCGTTTAGTCATTTCTTATGATATTGTCTCCCAATAGGCCCTCTCTCCCGCCCATTCTTCAGATAAAGTGAACGGCTGAACGCAACCCCTCATAGAACATAATATCTTTTTTCTATTACCTATATAAAAAGAAAGTTTGAGTCGTGAAGCTGCTCTTCTATCGACCTGCTTCACCTGCTTCTCCTGTCTACGTGCGTCACCTGCTTCCTTCTTCTCCCCTCGCTGCCTCCTTCAGCTGCTTCCTACCACGTAGGATGGGGTTTTGCTGCTGTTTGCCTGCGTCAGCTGCCTGCTCCATTTGAGGTTGTACTCAGCTGATTTGATGCACAACCTGCCGACTCCAATCGACATGCCTGCAGCATATCAATCCACTGGCCTGCTGCATTTGTATTATTTGCCTATTTGTACTGCTCTCATCTCAACTCACAAAGCAAATACAGACGCTACCGAAATTTGGATGTTGTCGTTCCAACACGCGTCTCCTTACATGCAGAACGGTATCTACCTTGTTTCCTCATTTTACTGTCTTCTTATTTTACTGTTCAACGTAATCCGTAAACGAAACAGCAATAGAAAATCCTTACTAATTACTATTTCTTGGGTTTTTGGTGCTTACTGTACCTCCAGAGCAAACCATCGCTACCTGTAAGTACTGCTAGGACCCACTTTTTTTTTTATCTTCCTTCACATACCAGTTTCATGCCTAGCACCTGTTTGATGAAATTTTATAAAGAACCTTCACATAACAGTTTCACCCCTAGCACCTGTTTGATGAAATTTGTACTCAAGCAGCTGTATCATGGGTGGTCTAATGTTTTGATTGTAAGTTAGCTAATTGGAGATTTGACCAATAAAATGTCATATATATAGGTAATAGAAATAGTCACGCAGTCCCTTCATGAACCAGGCCTACAGAAGCTGAGCCTGGACTTGTTAAAATGGGCTCCTTTTCAAATGCAGGCTGAGCTCATTTGCAAAATTATTGTGCTTTGCTTTGCTTATTGAAATCTCTAAGTGTGGCCACGCTCATGGTGTACAGACATGGAAAAAAAAAAAGGCATGACCAACCATTCTATGATTCTTGACTCAATTTACCAGTTGAATATATTCCGAAAAAATCAAGATCAATTTGAAAACTTTAAAACCATTAAATATGTTAAATTATTTAAATATGTTTCAGTGATGAAGTCCTTGATGTCTTAATCCTTCTTTTTTATTTATTCCTGCGACAACAAGGCCATCAAGTTTTTGCTAACGTAGCATGTGAAATTTCTTAACAGAAGCAGCAAGTGAAGGAAGACCAAGTGCTTTGCTATATTGAGCAGCTTGGAGGCAAGATCCCACTCGAGGTTTGAGTCACCAATTGTTCCACCTATATGTGAATGTATGCATAAATACAAGAATTCACTACATAAATACATATTCACATGTTGGTTAGCGGTTTGAAATGTGGGTGTGGGAATGGCATCTTGAGGGTCATAGGTGAGGTTCAAGTTAAACCTTGAGGCTTGCACCTGTTTTATGAGACTTAAGTGGCAAAAAACTTTATGAGATCATAGAGTAGCTAATATGATTGCTTTCAGTTGATTCGTTTGCTCATGAATGCTGCTTGTAATACACTGATATTGGCGCTTCAAACCATACTTCTCACTGAAGGATGCATGTGATATTTGTAAAGGATGCATGTAATACACTGCTTATGACTGATATTGGCGCTTCAAACCATACTTCTCACTGAAGGATGCATGTGATATTTGTAAAGGATGCATGTAATACACTGCTTATGAAGAATGCTGCTTGTAATTCAATGGATTCTTTTTTTTTTCTTTTTATTATGTGTAGTATATATCTGTAAGTTTGCTTGCTTTGTTAATCATGTTTGGCAATTTAGCAAATATTGTACAATTACTTGTACTTACATTGTTTATCAACACTGAATTTGCTTCTATACTGGTCAATTCTTATTGTATACTTTAAATGTCCGTCTACGAGATTATGTATATGTAAAAGTTTCTTAATCTTGCAAACTATAGATGTACTCCAACTTCAACAAATATGTTGCAATTGTTCATACAGTGTAAAGATAAAGAGCTTAATCATACATATATAATGTTTTTTTGATTTTGATTGTCAAGTTGACAGTTTGGGAATATAGAAGCATATCAGTAATTCATATACGTGCATCAAGTGTTTCTCTAATAATAATAAATAATAGCCTTCTGTTATATTTCTTTGGGTACAAAGTTTGATTGACTTTTCTATTTTTTATTATCTATTTCCAATAGATAAATGAAAGTAAAAAATCTCAATAAATTATTTCACGCTCTATAGAGAAATATTTAATTAAATATTAACATACCAAGTAAGTAATATGAATTTTATTCCTAAATGGTCAAAATCAATCATAAAAGTTAAAAACCATATGTTTATCTTGTACTTGATTGCCTTCTTTTGCTTGTATGATCTAACTATTTGTTGTTGTTTGTAGGTTCACTTTGCATCGAACTTTGTCAAAAGAATATTCAACAAGAGGCTTTTCGATCCAACTATAGAAATCTTAATTGATTGGTAAGTAATTGATTTTTATGAATCTTATTTCCAGTTATTTATTTTTAAAATTACCCAATTTTTTTATGCCATTCAATAATTGAATTTTATGAATCTTATTTTCAGTTATTTATTTTTAAAATTATCCAAATTTTTTGTATGTTGAATCTATGAATAGCTATAGTTGAACAATTGCGTTCTTATTAAATAAATATACATCTATTAAGTTTTTTTATTTTTCTGTATTTATTTCATTTCTATATTTTGTTTTAAATAACATTAATTGTATAGTACAAATATTTTCTTCAACCATATTATTTACTATAAAATAATTTAAATGTAATTGTAAATATTTTTTAGCATTAGTAAATAAATATTCTTAAATTCAATGTATTTCTTAAGTTCTTCGTGTAATTACATCTTAATACAACTATCGTATGTGTTATTTTCAGGTTGTCTTTTCTACAGTGCTTAGCATTGTGGTATTCTCCAGGTTTTGTATTTTTTTTCCATAGCTGTAAATTTGGTTCATAGCTATTATGTTCAGATTCAGTTGTGATTTTGAAATTTGGATCTCCTATCTCTTATTTGCATTTTTGTTCTTCTACAATACTTTACTTCTATGCTCCAAATTTTCTGTTCTTGTAATCTTGTATTAGGCACATTCTCTTCTATTAGCTTTTACTTATCAAAAGCTTATATTGTCTTGCTATATTTCAAATTTGTCTGATTATTTTGTTATTATTATAGTTCAAAAATTCCTTTGCTTATTATTACATTGATTTTTTTTACAAGGTGATAAATTCATCTTCTTAATTTTTTTTCGCTTTCATGTTAATTATTCTTGCTTATGAATAATATTTTAGTGGACTACAATGGGAAAACATCAAAGCAAAAATAATGATGTCAAACAAAATGCTACCATTCAAGGTTTATGATTCTTTTTTTTCTTTTCCTTGTTTTCCAAATGCATTTTTATATATGTAGAACAATATATTTTAAATTTCTTAATATCTTGAATTCCAATGTTTACAGACAAGCTCATGCATCGTCGTTAGGTACAATGTGAGTACGATGCTAGATTAAGTGTACAAGAAAAACAAGAAAGATATTTAAAGAGAAAAGAAGCTGAAAGGAAAAAAATCTTCATAAACTTTTCATTGTTGATTCAATCAAAGAAATTCCTTCAATAGAAAAAAAGGATGAAGGTGTGTAAATGAAATTTGCAATTTTTTCTTCTTTTATCTTATTAAATAGATATATAGCTACTTTGTAGCTTTATTTTGCTAATTAACATAAATGAAACAGGAAATAATGAAAAGAAAGGAAAAGCTCCACAAATATCTCCACGTCATGAAATTGGTATTTTCTGTTATTTAAAAACAATATTATGTTCCAAATTGTTCTAAATCTAAGAAACAATACAATTCAATAATTAGATGTATTATCATACAAGATATCTTCATGCAAGAGAACATAATAGTTGGCCAACACAGCCTACCAAAAAGTTCGATGCTTTTACTCAACCCAACGTTTAAAAGGGATCACATGGCTTCAAAAAGTAAGAATAAAGGTAAGCAATTTCTTTTCTACTTATATTGTAGCTCTTATGATTTATAAGCTAGAGACAATGGACGAGGCCAAATTAGTAAGTTCCTAGATACTTACGAAATTCGACAAAGTTATGCTACTCTGATTTGGTTCAGCTGTAGGCCATCAATGCTTGGAAACAAACTTAGATCCAATGATGACTCTTAGTCATCTTACCAACTATCGATGCCTCTGCATTTGAGGTGTGAGCCTTAGGTCTTCAGACACATAGAATGACACATTGAACCAATTTGATTATGAGCATAATGATGATACACCCTATTACATTGTTTAACGAAACAATTTTATTAATATTATTCAGTGATGTCACCTGAACAAAAGGACAATTTCAGATCGAAGCAATCAAAAAGGCTTAAAAAACAAGGTAATCTTTTTTTTTATATATATAAATACAAAATATTGCAAAAAAAACACTGAATCTATGATAGGCAATAAAGTTTAATATATGAACTTTCTCAACTAAAACAAATTATAATCTCTATTTTTACAAAAGGTAGTTCATAAAGCCATACCTTCAAAAGCTACCATTTTGAAACAACAACACATCTGTAACTATTGTGGAGCAAAAAAGTTTCCTTATGAGCCAAAAAACTTTTGTTGTTCTAATGGGAAGGTGCTTCTTACTTCAAATCCTGTTCCTGACGAGCTTCTTCAACTGTTTACCTCCTCTACTGAAGATGCTATACAATCTTGCCAATGTGTTAGAACATACAATAACACATTTGATTTCACATCTATTGGTGTTAAATATGACAAAAACCTTTGTCAGAGGAATCGAGGTGTGTATACATTTAAGGTCCAAGGACAGATGTATCATTTCATAAATGAGTTGCTACCTCCAAATGGACATCCATCACACTTGCAATTATACTTCTATGATACTGATCATGAAGTGGAGAATAGAATTTATCAATCATCGAAGTTAAGGATTGATGTGACGAGAAGCTTAATTGATATATTGGCAGTTAATCCATATTGCAAATTCTTTCGTAGTTTGAAAGATGTCCCAAGAATTGAGAGCAATGAAATATTTATAAGATCAGATCCAAAACTAGATCAGAGGACTCATAATGCTCCATCAGCATCTCAAGTTGCAGGAATTTGGATCGAAGATGCTACTAATAGCACACCTGGAGAGCGTGATATAATTGTCTTCAATCATTATGGAAGTAGTCAAAAGGTGCATCATTATTTTGGATGTTATGATCCTGTACAATATCCATTACTGTTTCTATATGGAGATTGTGGTTGGCATCGCCAAATTCATAAAGTCAATCAATCAAATCATTCTGAATATTTGGATGAAATCTCAACTAATTCAAATTTCAAATCATCTGAAGATTTGGTGGAGCATGAAGATAGAGGTATATATGTTTTACTTCATAGAAATGTTTTCCATTAACATGAACATAAAAAAACAAATTAATTATTACTCTCCTCAATCAGTTTTGCAGACAAAAAGTTCGATGAAAAATATATCATGCCATCAATACTATTCTCACAAGCTACAAATCCGACCACAAACAGCTTCGATTCTTTTACAATCTGGTCGGCTACTACAACAATTTGTTGTTGATATGTACATAAAAATTGAGAGCTGTCGCTTAGATTATATTCGGAATGATCAACACAAAATTCGTGTTGATTTGTATAAAGGAATTGTTGATAGTGTTAGTGTGGGTGAAATTCAAGGTTCAAGAATTGGAAAAAGAATTGTACTTCCAAGATCATTTATCGGAGGTCCAAGAGATATGCGTCATCGTTATCGCTATGGCTTTAGTTCAACATTTTGGGAAGCCTAACATTTTTCTGACAATGACTTGTAATCCAATATGGGTAGAAATAAAAAGGGAATTATGTGAAGTTGAAGAAGCTCAAAACAGACCAGACTTGATCTCTGGAATATTTAAAACAAAAGTGGAAGAATTGAAGATGGATTTGTTCAAAAGAAATATGTTTGGTCATGTTGCTGCACACGTTCATGTTATCGAATTCCAAAAAAGAGAACTTCCTCATGCTCACTTCTTGATTATATTGGATAGAAGATCCAAAATCAAAAGTCCAGATATGTATGATGAAATCGTATCTGCTGAGCTTCCAAATAAACAGAAGCAACCGCATTTGTATAATATGGTTGTTCAGCATATGATGCATGGACCATGCGGTGCATTAAATCCAACAAATGTTTGTATGCAGAATGGACATCGCAAAAATCATTATCCTCGTGAGTTTTGTCAGTTTACTACACAATCAAAGAACTCTTATCCAATATACAAACGAAGAGATGCAGAAAAAGTAACAGTGAGAAATGCTGTATTGGATAATCGTTGGGTTGTTCCTTACAATCCACAATTATTGGCAAAATATGATTGTCATATTAATGTTGAAATCTGCTCAACAATCAAAGCTGTCAAGTATTTGTACAAATACATCTACAAAGGACATGATAGAGTATCATTTCAATTAGTTGGCAACAATTCTGAAGATGTTGATGAAATTCAGCAATTCCAATCTGCAAGATGGATATCTCCACCAGAAGCAATGTGGAGGATTTACAGATTTCCATTAAATAAAATGCATCAATCTGTAACCAATTTACAGCTTCACCTTCAAAATATGCAAATTATTGCATTTCAAGAAGGTGAAAATCTGCAAAGTTTGATGCAAAGTGAACGAGGATCAAGAACAATGCTAACTGAGTATTTTCATATGAATGAAATCGATGATGCTGCACGTCATTATTTTTATCGAGAATTTCCACAACACTTTGTTTGGGACAATGGTAGGAAATTTTGGAAACGCAGAAAACAAAAAATTGCTATTGGCAGAATTGTTGCTGCAAATCCGATGGAAGGAGAGAGATATTATCTACGATTGTTGCTGAATCACATCAAAGGTGCTACTTCCTATGACAATCTAAAAACCTTTTGTGGCATTCAGTACTCAACTTTTCAAGAAGCAGCCCAAGTATTAGGATTACTTGAACATGATAATAGCTTGGAAGAACGTCTATCTGAGGCATCAGTATTTCAAATGCCATCGATTTTGCGGTGATTGTTTGCCACTATTTTAGTGTTCTGCATACCACAACAACCTATGTTATTATGGGAGAAATTCAAAGATAGTATGGCTGAAGACTTTCATGGTATACAGCGAATTAATGAAGCTACAGTTTAGTCTAAAGTGCTACAAAGCATCAACTCCTCATTAGAATCAATGGGCAAAACCATATTAGATTATGGTTTACCAAGCATAGAAATTACTGAGGATGAAGAAGCAATTCTGAAAGATGTAAATGAAGAGTTAAATGTGCCAATTACTGATGATGATCGATCAACAATATCAAATCTAAATTCGGAACAACGAAGAGCATATCATATTATAATGAGGAAAGTGAAAGACAAAAGAGCTGCTGCCTTCTTTGTTGATGGAGCAGGAGGAATAGGAAAAACATTTTTGTATCGAGCATTACTGACTAAAGTTAGACTGAAGGGTCTTATTGCTCTTGCAACTGTGACATCTGGTGTAGCTGCTTCGATATTACCTGGTGGACTTACTGCACACTCAAGATTCAAGATACCAATAAATTCTCAAGATTGTATGACATGTAACATTCGAAAACAAAGTAGTTTGGCTGAATTACTTTGAAGAACAAGCATGATTATTTGGGATGAAGTATCAATGGTAAAGAAATACGAAATTGAAGCCCTTGATAGAATGTTACAAGACATTACTGATTGCAATTTATTGTTTGGTGGAAAAGTAATGGTGTTTGGAGGCGATTTTCGACAAGTTCTTCCAGTTTTCCTAGAGCTGGCAAAGAGGAAACCATTGATGCTAGCTTTGTAATGTCAAGAATATGGCACAAAATAGAAAAGTTACAACTAACAGAAAATATGCGGGCTAGAGATAATCCATCATTTAGTCAATACCTCTTACGTGTTGGAAATGGGACAAAATGTCATACAGAAAATGGTGAAATTTGCATTCCTGAAGTGATGACTATTCCATTCAAAGATGAAGTCAATTCAAAGATTGAACTTATTGAGTCGACTTTTCCAAATCTTAGAGAAAATGGATACAATACTGATTTCATTACAAGCAGAGCGATATTGACTACAAAGAATGATTATGTTGATGAACTCAATGAGATCTTGATAGCAAATTTCCTGGGAAATATTGTAAAATATTTCAGTTTTGATTGTTCAATTGATGAAACACCACATAATCAACAAGTGGACTTTCTAAATTCGTTGACTCCAAATGGGCTTCCTCCACATGAGCTGATGCTAAAGAAAGATTGTCCTGTTATCTTGTTAAGAAATATTGATCCATCATCTGGTTTGTGCAACGGTACTAGACTGATTTGTAGAAACTTTCAAGCAAATGTTATTGATGCAGAAATTTGTACTGGTCATTATCGAGGGAAGAGGGTGTTTCTACCTTGAATTCCTTTACAGCCATCTGAAAGTGAGAAATTTCCCTTCCCATTTACAAGAAAGCAATTTCCTATTCGACTTTGCTTTGCAATGACAATAAACAAAGCTCAAGGACAAACATTAAATCATGTTGGAATATATCTACCACAACTTGTCTTTTCACATGGCCAACTGTATGTTGCTTTATCAAGAGCAAAATTGGCAGAAGCAATCAAGGTTTTAGTCAAACCAAGCTCAAATAGGAATGATCAGATTGCATCAACAAAAAATATTGTTTATGTTGAGCTATTAAGATTGGCCAATATCAACTAAAGGATCACTCATGATAACAAGTAAACAATGATTCCTTCCTCTAGTATTTCAGCATTATTAAACAAAGTTATTTAGATACATCTTACTATAATTTTAAGTTTCTTTTAAAATTTTTGAAAGTGTAAAAAATATATGACATCTAACTTCACAAAAAATAGAAGAAAAGAAAATAAATTTATATATTAACTTTCAAAAAAGTACCTTCATATAAACCAATGCTTCATTCACCATAATAGGTCAATATATTTTCCTTTTCTTCGGCCTTTTTTTTTATAACTTTAATCTCTTACGCTTCAATGTCTTTGGTTAATTATTGATAAGTTTATTCACATAACAAACATTTACTTTCTTACTACTTACATATTGAAGAGCCAATATTTAACTTAAAAACAAACAGTATATAATCTTTAATTGATATTGATATGATTTTTTAAACAACTATTCTCGCCAAACATTTCCAAAAAGTAACCTCCTTAAATTTGGATTATTTTTTTTTTGGTCAAAATATTGCCTATTCTGCTCCCTTTAATTTTCATTTCAAAATATAATATACTCATGCCTTTGCATGACTACAAGATTTGTAGCCAATTTTTTTTGTAATGCGATTTAATTTCTTTCTGCATTGTATTTTTTGCATTCCTCAGACCCATTGTGCTGATCACAATTGTTTAGTTTTCTGTAATTCATATATTTCATGAATTGTTATGTTCTATTGATGGCTTTTGTCAAATCTGGTAATTACTGGTGTTCTTTTTTGTTCTTTTCTTTGTCCTGTTTCTACTCTTGCAACTGCTAAGAAGTATTTCAGTTTTCCATTCTCTGTTATATGGTTTTTTAGGTGCATATATACAAGATGACCCCATTGGCTTAGATTATCATATTTTCTAAAAGCCAAATCGAATAGGATAATTTACATTTTAACTATAATGATTTTTAATATATTTGAACAACACTTATTTTCACTAGAATTAGAAGTGAGTTTATTCAGAATGGATTATTGCATTTCTGTAGGGAGAATTGCTTCAAGTAGATGCTAAAATTGTTCTCATGCAATTACATTTTCACAGTAGCTCAAGGTTTGATCATTGTGTTAACATCATCTACATTAAATACTGTGTATTAATGTGCAAACAGTAGATACATGTTAACACAAATACCCTCATCTAATTACTACCTACTATACATCTAATCACTACCTAAAACTCGATTTCCAAAAACTTCATATGAACATACTTAGTCATTATATTTAAAATTCATAAAAATAACAATCCACATAATAGGTCACAATCTTTTCCTTCTTCATGTCTATTAATGAAACCCAAAATTTTCTAATAACCCAATCTTCTAAACTAAATTACTATCTGCAATATACTTTTAACAAATCTGCAAAGTGTATTTAAATGTGTGCTATATGAATAATAACAATTGCTTTTATAAATTTATTTATTATTCATGCATAAAATAAACTTGCTCTTCTTATTAATACTCAAAAACTATTATGATGAGCAACTTTTTAGCCCTTCATTCTTTTCACTATTACACTTTTTACACCGTTCTCAACAAATAACTTTGCCGATGCTTTTACATGTTTTTGTATCTACATATTCATTAATACCATATACATGTCTTCCTAATTGACTAATAACACTGATTGTAACAAAACTTTTTATATCATATCACTTTACACCTTTACTTTTCACAATGCATGTTAGTCCATAATATTTCTTTATCAGATTCTAAAAAGCTGAATCTCATTTCTCTTGAATTTAAAACACATATTATAACAGTCCTTTCTTTTTTACAATAGAAAAACCATGGCAAAAGAAGAGAAAGTTCTATCTCAATTAACGGATCTATCAATTGGCTGGAAAGTTAGAGTGCGAGTGTATGATATCACACCTCCACGATCTTCAAGAGTCTCCGGGAAAATGTATCAATGGATATACTTGGTTGACAAAGAGGAAAACTTGCACATTTTACATTTAGAAACAATTTCAGCTTTACTGTAAATTATAAATATTGACACGATTTCGTTCATCATAGGGCACGCGAATGTTAGCAACATTATTTGGAGATAACATTGAAGCCTTTGAACCAATCTTCAATTTGGATAGCACTTTCGAAGTATCTAATGCTATCATTCTAAAAGCAAATCAGCAGTTCAAGATGTTCAACAATGATTATCAATAGATCTACCAAGGTACACAAAGTTGACGACAAAATCACATCATTAGCCGACAAATTCAACTTTGTTGCTTTGAAACATGTAGCTGACATGGGCAGTGAACAATCAAATATTGGTATGCCTTTAGAAAATATTAATAAATTGCCTTCTATATTTCATAAGTCATAGTGTTTAAAAAATGTATTTTAATTTTACTTTATCACTTGTAATACTAACATAGATATCATTGCTGTTGTCATAGATCTGATCAAAGTAAAGACAATTACAACAAAGCAAGATCACCAAGAACGGTTACTGCAAGAAATTGTTGTGATTGATTATGGGTAAAGCTAAATCCTCTAAAACATATATTAATTCCCATATTTTCTATTCAAATTATGCATTAGTTATTAACAACAATCTATGTAACAGCATTAAACTTATACTTCTTTCTGCGTGGGAGCTGTTTGTCAAAAATGAATGTCAAATTGTTGCAGACAAATTGCAATCCAAACCAATAATACTCGCAACAAATTTACGTGTGAAAGAGTACAGCGGTAAGAAATACCTCTCTTTTTACATTTTTAAAATTCATCATCTCACATGATTTATTTTCAAATATTAGGTAGGAAGTATTTATCAACTACAGCAATGACAAAGATTGAGATCAATCCAAAGCTTACTGAGGCAAAGAATTTCCAACAATGGTAAACTATTGATCTTCATTCCACTCATTAAAAAAGTGACATAAGAAATACATGCATGATATGGCAATGTTACATATGACGTTATTTACGGTTCTCTTTACAGGTCTATTGAAAATGACAACATGTTGAACAAGATCATTCAGCAAAAATCATACTTTAGCATTAACAATCCATCTACTTCTGCAACAGAAGAAAACGAACAAAATCTTGAACAGATAATAACAAATACAGAGTTGATAAGCATTCTACCAAGAACTTCTATAATTTCATTTACAAAAAAAATGCATTTTGCTGCTTATTATTGTTTTTTTTAGCAGAATACATTTTGCCAAGTTAAAGCTTCAATAACCAATGTCGAAGAAGGAGAGAGATTATGGTACATGGCATGTAGTCAATGCAATAAAAATACAAAACAGATGTTCCAGAATCAGTTTACATGTATTGAGTGCAACAAACAATCTGAAGCCATTCCAAGGTACAAAAAATTTAAGTAAAAATGAAGAAAACAGTACATTACTATTTACCTCTCACTCTATTAAACTTAAATGAATTACATCCCTTTATCTCAGGTTTCGAATTCTGGCTACAGTAACTGATAAAACTACTACTGTACCAGTAACTATTTTTGGTCAAGTTGCTGAGAATATATTTGGTTGTACTGCTGAACACATTATGCAACTTCAACAAAAGGTACCAGTTTAAATAAACATCCCTTACCGTTATACATCTAATTTACACCTCATACAACTTCTTCCTTACAGGAACAATTCGATCTTGTTAATGAAATCACTAAGAAAGCTTCAGAGAAAAAATTCAAATTTCATGTCAAAGTTGCAATCCAAAAAATAGGAAGCAGAGCTGGGGAAAAAGCTTTTATCATCAACAAAGCCGAAGAAATCGCATAAAACATGATCTTCCTAATGTTTGCTGCCATTAGATGTACTTGTATACAATTTTTGGTTGTGTCTATGTTAGCTTTTCCTGTAAATCTTTCTAAAGAAACCATCTGTTTATGGTTCTGTTTTGTAACTCCATATCAAATTTCAATATTTTGCATGTACATTTGAAATCTACCTGTTTATAAATATCAAGCTTTGATCAATGCTTTGGTTTGTCTGAATCTGGTATAGAGAAACAACAATCCGTTTTTTTTTTTTTGCTTTTGCACATTTTAATGCTATATTCAGTACCGACAATGGGGAGCTGATGTCTATCCAATCCTATTGACTTTGTGTTTAGTATATGTTTACAACTTGAGCATATAAAATTCTGACTCTTCACCAAAAGTGCCTGCAAACAGCTTGGATGCTATTAGTTTGACATCCATCCACAGAACAAAAGAACAGCAGAATTTTTCTTGTCAGGTTCCCACCTGCAGAACAATCAAATATCTTCACTGCTTTTAAAACTCATTGCTCTCTAATAATTCTCAATGGTTTTTATTTCCAATATCTATAGTAGTTCTGTTGCTCTCCCTGGAAACTCAAATCAGATTTCTATGTTGAAACTAGAAATCTGATTTCTGCTTTGTACAAAACTGGTGATAAACCTATTATACATATTTGTACAAAACTGTTAAAACTAGAAATCAGATTTCTATGTTGCAACCAGTGTTAACTGTTAAGTTGGAAATGGGTATTTCAATTATGTCTTCATCAAATATACATATATTCTTTTTTTTTTTTTTAATTTTTTTGACTCTATAGAAATAAGTTTGAGATGGTCCTCCTGAATAGTTTTGGAAATAAGAGTTGTACGGTCAGTTCCAAATTGATCATTTCAGTAACAGGCTGTTTGAAGGCATAATTTGTACGGGACAACCACTTGGAAGGTGTTATAACCAAGCTTTAGGCCTAGACTCTCTATCTGAGCATGCACGTAATTGAATAGGTCTAGCCTCATTCTGGGATGTAACTCATTTGGTTTGATCATCCTGTCTTGTATTTACTTCAAATGTGCTTTTGCTGCTTCTATTCTGTCCACATAGATGCTTGATATTAGTAGGTTGAACCATCAGTAGACCAACTGTCTGCGTCAATATTACCTACTGCAACCATACATGGGTAACAGGAACCAATGTGATTGATTCCATGTAATCGGTCCCATCCTTACAGAATTAAGGACCATGCTTGCATATCTGATTGCATGGTTTCTGCTATGATCAGATCACTTGTTAGTTTTATTTGAATTACACTTTTAATTGCAGTGCACGTGCCCTCATCTAGTTACCAAAAAAGTAAATGATCAAATCATGTGATCTCTTTTGGTGTCCATCTTTTTTGTTTTATATGCCTCACCTACTTGCAATTTTGTTTTTATTTAATGTGTTGATTAAATAAAGAATTAATGATATATGACTTTTCTTTAATGTTATTCAACTAGCCAAAATTTTGAATTTTATTATTTTTCTCATGCATTGATATGTAGTGGGATGAAAAAGGGGATTAAATATCACTTGGAGCATTGACTATTTTGATTAATCAAAGATGAAACACGTGTACAAGTTCGCATATGAAGCTACCCCACACATATGCTTTACCGTTGGACCAACAGATCTTTCATGGAGTAGCTCCACCAGTGTTTACTTTATTGTTATATATTTTATGTGCTACGTTATTCTCCTAAAAAAAGGAAAAGAAAAAAAAAAGGTAGAAACAGTTATACCCTTTTCTTTGTAATCACTTCTAAGTTCTAAATCTCTGAGCTCCTTCCAACCAATAAAACCAGAGAAAAATTTGATTTTTTGTTTGTATTTTGCCTTCAAAACGAATAAAAATAAAAAATAGCACAAGACAAATTTGAATTTTCTGATGCTGGCCTTGTGATGTTGATGTCTAGAATTTAACAATGGGAGTCACGAAGTTTTGGTGCTATATAAGGAAGGAAATTAGATCATTTTCATTGCATGTTGCATTTTGTTGTTTCGAGAGAGGTTTAGGTTTTCCGAAAGAGTAGTGATGGCGCTCGGATTTTATTCGTCTTGTTCTCTTGTGGAATAACTTCACTTGTGCTACGACTGTGGATGTAGACATTTAAGGCAAAACCACATAAATTTGTATCTATCTCCTTCTTGTTCTTTGTATCCGTTTCATTACTGTTCTCTTCAGGATATTGATCTATTTCTTACAGCAGTTTATCCATTTCTTATGATATATGGGTCCAACGGTCATTGTTTTCCCAACAGGCCATGGCCCTCTCTCTTACCCCTTCTGCATATAAATTGAACGGCTGAACATTCACCATCAGAAGTTTGACCTTGAGCCATGAGATGTTAAGAATCTGACCTGATTTCTAGAGATAAAAAACCATAGAAAGAATTACACAAGAAGAAGAAACACAGAGATTTTTACATAGTTCACCCAAAATAGGGCTACGTCCACAGCCGCTGGTTGTTTCACTATATTTTTGAATGGAAGAAGCTTAACAAGAATAAACAACTAGGGAAATATAACCTTAACACAATGAAAATGCCTGAAATACCCTCTTATTGTCAATTTTCGCGAAAGCTATGGCCGAGTGTTCAGTAATATCAGGCTTCACACAACTCAACATGAGAGCCTAACTAATGGACTCTGAACAAGCAGAGAGTAATTTAGTTATATGAAAGAGCTTATAAACCAATAGATATATAATCCTTTTCCTAAGCTTAATGGTGGAAGTTGTTACCAAGCATCTGAACCCCATTTTTTTCATTATATGTACAGATCAGGATAATCAAGGAAGTGCCCATTGGTAATGCTTGAAGATTCAATTAAAAAACTTTAGAAAGACAAGTAAACTGTAACGCCTCAGACCCATAACCAGCAAGATATTGTCCGCTCTGGGCCCACGGGCCCTCACGGATTTGTTCTCAAGGACAACACGAGAAAACTTCCCAGGGGTCATCCATCCTAGCAGTGTTCCCACCCGAGCACGCTTAACTTTAGGGTTCCCAAGGGATTTAGTCCCGTGTTGTTCCTTAAAAGGCCTCTTGCTAATTTGGGGGTCTTAAGACTACTTATAGCATCCCCGAGCGTTGTGGGATTCCCAACCATATGCACATCCTCGCCTGGTAGCTCGCCACTGTGGTAGCTCGCTCAGGTCTCTCACCCCGCCCACATCACAGCCGCCCACTCAGACAGCCAGGATGTCACATAAACACAGATGCATCTAGCTAGCTAGTCAATTAACCCAAATTTACGGACTTAGAGAGAGAGAGAGAGAGAGAGAGAGAGAGAGAGAGAGAGTCTGCATCCCTTACCAATGGGCACTTCCTTGATTCACCTGTTGTTTCCATGGAGGAGTCTGCATCCCTAACATTATTCACCTGTTGCTCAACATCTTCTGGATCTTGTCCATAAATTGATCTGTGGGCAAATATCCACAACAATTTTGCTGCGTATTGCACTAGTTCCCACGCAGAAGACAGAATGTGTAGAGAATTGGCAAAACAAGGCTAAAAAGAAAGTAGAATATAGGGTGTCCTTGTGGTGCTATACTTAGCAGTGAATAACTATAATTCCCCACCATGGACAGTAGAGCGAATACCAGCACAGCTTGCAGAGGGAAACCCATTGTGAGGATCATCAGCATTGCAAGAGACATGTAAAACCCCAAAGAGTTGAGAAACAAGTAGCCATAAAATTGAAAGTCTCTATAGCTTAGACCAAAGGGTCCGGCAAGTCTTCTCCCATTAAACGTGATGTTGCTGTTATGATCGGGTTTGAAGTTGTGCTGCCAATTATCGACGGGAGGGGTGATCCCCGATTCGTAAGTGGCGGTGGTGATCAGCCCCACGACCACCAGAAGTGCACTGCCACTACGAAAAAAAGGTGATAAAGCGACACTAATATAAGGGCATTTATATGAAAGTGCCCTTATAAGTGCCTTAATACGGCATTTTTTTTTAAAATGCCACTATAAAACAATTTATTACGGCATTTCCTAGAAAAATGCCACTATAAAATGATTTATTACGGCATTTTCCTAATGAATGTCGCTATAAAATAATTTATTAAGGCATTTTCTAATTAAATGCCCCTATAAAACAATTTGTTACAGCATTTTTTAAGAAATGCAGTTATAAAGCAAATTATTACGGCATTTATAAAAAAAATGCCTCTATTAAACAAATCATTACTGCAATTATGTAGTTTAGTTTGGTCTTTTCATTTTGGTTTGGTTACTATCTAGTTTGGTTCGTTTTGTGGTTAGGGCCTTTCTTGAACCGACTCGAACGGAAAACCGAACTAAATTAAACCAAGGCTCCGAAAGCCAAAAGAAGGGAGAAACCAATCCTCTCCTAGTCCCAATTCTCCTAGTTCATCAAAGCATCCACTCTAACCTCTCTTCCTCGCTCAATCGTTCAGTTGCTCTCTCTCCCTCTCTCCTTCTCTGTTAGTGACGAAACATGGACCTTCGGGCTGCAATAGTGGGTGCCGTTGCCGACTGACGGAGCAGACCATATGAATCGACCTCAGATGTCGCCTTCCAAAAGCGCCTCCGATCTATTCCTCAACAACATATAAGTTTCGTCAGCAATCTTCGCTCCCAGGTCACAATCTTCGCTCCCAGGTCGCAATCTGCCCTAATCCTATTTTCGACTTTGTCGACTCTGCCCTATTCCTCATCTCTGCCCTAATCCTATTTTCGACTTTGTCCCTCGCCCTAAGGAGTCTCCCATTCGAATCTGCCCTAATCCTCATCTCGCTCATCATCTCCGCGATTCTCTTCCGATCAAGCGTTTCATCGAGCAAGCATGTATTCACTTCCTCTTTTGTATGTGTTGAGGTAATCACCTGATTGATTCCTCTCTCCGGATCGAGCTTTACTGCAATCAAGCAAGCCTTCTCTTCCTCTCTCGTCTGCGTCGAGGTAATCGTGTGATTGTTTTTTTATTTTTTTTACAAACCTAACTTTTGCAGTCAATTTCCTTTGAATTTACTCTCAATTCTTCCTCATTGCTTACTAAATCCCTTGTTTGGGCCTGCACGCCGGACGTGGTTACATTTTGTATGCTCGGCCGATTGTCCCTCCTTTGAAGTTAGTCGAAGAATCTGCAGAAGGAGTCAGTGGGAATACGTGACAGGTCAGCTTCCTTACATGTTTTTCTGATTTTCCTTTTTTTCAGATTGTTAAGGTCTCTGGTTTGAGTCAGAGGAGAAGGAGGTGCGTCTGACATATTACTGTAGGAATTATAGAAAATCTACTTGACTCTTGACAAAACAAAATTCGGAAGTAGGAACTGCGTCCCTAATACCTGTGCATGTGCATTGCAATTCTGAAACATAGTTTAGAAAAAACAATAACCATTTATGTTAGGCTCAGACCACACAGTTTTAATCTCCAAACAAAAAAGAGCAGAATTATTGGAATGGATGTACACGAAAATGAGGTAAACCAAAAAAGTTTTCAGTCTACAGATTTGAGATTTGGTTAAAGAGAATTTAACATGCAAGCAGAAGACCATACCAAATGTGCTACCAAAGTTGTTCCACAGTTCAGCACTAATAACCATTTTGCAGTATTACATAGTGTATTAATTTTTATCATTAATGGATTAATTATATATCTAAGTTTCTTACCCAGGTATATACATAGTGTATGTTGTTCATTGTTGGGTCTAGATAGTCACCGACATATCCGGTTTTTTCATTTTATTTTCTGTAAAGCGTATGTATTATTTTTTTGGGTAAATCATATTATCGATGTTCTGTTTTGCTTAATATTATGTGCAATGATCTCATATGCCATTTCTAATTTTTGTTTTAAGTTCTGTCCCATAATTCCCAATTCTTGGTTTGCTAGGAGCAGAACATTAATAAAAAAAAAAATTTAATATAAATATTTCACAAGGTTTGTATTCAAGTTGTTCCATATTACCTTTTTTGCATTGTGTCTGAAATGTATTTCTATTTAATAAATTATACATCATATGCCATTGAATTGTTAGATCAGATTGCCTGTTTTGCATTTTCTTTGCTTGGACAGCATAAGGTGTGGAACAGTTCACTGCTAGAGGCATCTAAGTTTTACCTCTCTCAGTCATCATTCTTCCCAAGATTTACTTACTGTCATAATTTATCAGACCTCCAATTCAGCTTTGTTGTAGGGCACCTGATAAAGCAGGTGGGATACTACATGGGATATTTCTGCCACGGTCTTCCATAACAGGAGGTAATTTATCTTCATAAGACCAGATCCTACAAACTTTTTGAGGATTACTTTTCAACTCTCTGCATATCATAGTAATCAGATTTTAGATTCATTATTTTGTTGTTCATAAAAAATTAGATAAAAAGTAGTAGTTCAAACTTCTATTCAATTACAATAATATAAAGCACAGGTGCATATGGGGTAGGTAGGATCAAGGCTTTGCCAAGTTTCATGAAAAGGAATTTCCTTTTCATTTATATGTTTTCTTGCACTTAAAATTTGTATAAATGATTTTACAAAATTTAAACTAGAAATGAAACACATTCACCATAGACTTAGAAATGAGGTAGTACAGCTGCTACACCTTTCTAACCTTCACTAGGTTCAATTCTCTTTCCATGTTCTCTTTTGACTTAATGCTGCTGTTCATGTTCTGAAATATATTGGGAACTCTGTTCTGAATGTGCCAACTTCTTAATTCACCCATGTATTGCTTGCAAATAGCTAGAAGTATATGAATGATGGAGAAACACATAAGAAATAATAATATATTCTGATTTGAGAAGAATTTTGTCAACACACGTCTTTAAAGTCCTGTGAATCTTATAGTTTATTATAGCATACTTGATCTTTTCTAAATTGATTTTTGTATGACAATATTTTGGTGAAACCAAAATATTAGGACTGCATTTAATTGGAACTACTTGACCTGATGATCATTATGTTGAACAGATTAGACCCGAGTGAAGTGGGAGCTGATATTGATCGATCTTCTTTGAAGCTAGAGGCAGCGGTGGTTGCTCCTTTAAAAAGGTATTTGCCAGTTAAACTCTCATGCAACCATATTTATTTTTTATTTTTCATTGATTGGCCTGAATCTTTTTAACTTTTCACAACCAATGCATGCCTGTTTTCCTTTGAAGACAGTTTCTATGTCGCTCTTTTATGTAACATTGAACTTGGAAAGTGATTTCTTTTTCTGTTTCAATACTGTAGCTATTCAAGCAAGAATTGGGTCACAGAGATCCTTATCCTTGACCACTGTTTAGGTCTTCCACTAGGCCTTAATTAAAATATGTATTGGTGCTAAGAGACAACTCAGGTCTGATTATTTAACCCTCAAATGCATGACTAGGCTTTGTACTTTTGATTAGTGGGGCTCATTTAAAGGTATCAAGGACTTAAAAGGGGTAGATATGTGCAACATCAATTCTCACATGCATTATAGTTTGATTTATTCTATGAATATGCTCTCTTCTGCCCAAAATTCAATTCTAGCATTATAGTTTAATTCATTCTATAAATATCCATTTGATTTCTTGTTATCACGCTTATATTGAATCCTTTATATTATTTATAGGATCTGACTGGGGGGACATTAGTACCAGTTGAAGGACCAGATTCTCCCCTATTTGCTCTTGAGGTATTTGATAAAGCCCTCTACAAACATCTCATAATTGTCCAGGTAATATATCTGCATACATAAAGTCTCTGTTATATGTAGCGAATTGGCAACACTGTAATAGATAAACCCTGAGAAAGCTTGAGGTATTTGCTTCATATTCTTTGCTTCATCTGAACTAACTTTAGTCTTTTCATTTATCAAAGTTAGGAGAACTAAAGCTAGGCGAGTTGCTGGACACGCCTCCCCCTGGTTTAGATGAAGCTATTGCAATTTCCAAGGCATATATTTTCTCCCATACATTATGATTTTGTTTCTCTGGATTATCCTCCCTCTGGTTTTTCCACTATTGTTGTTGATTCCTTCCTAACAATACAACTACTTTCTAGGTTATGCAATTTGTTGAATCACCAGAGTATAGTATGTTTTACCCGGATAGTTTTTGATACAGCTCCAACAGTAAGTATACTTTAGAAGTTACACAAATTTGATGGATATAAATATGACATCTGGATTTTTTTTTCATAGGGTCATACGCTTCGGCTCCTCTCCCTGCCTGGCTTCTTGGATTCATCCATTGGCAAGATATTGAAGGTTTGAGAACACAAGTTTAAGTCTGAGCACAGCCACTTTGCATTAAAAATGCTAAAAGTGAGGTCTGTTGCTCCTGCTCAACAAGATCTGCACTTGTTTCTGGTCCTTTTACTGACTTGATGAGTAATATCATTGAATTGTGTTTTTATATTAAAAATCAAAACTACAAGAGTGAATTCGGACCAAAAATGCAAAGCTCTGATATTTTGTTGAATGGAATGTGAATCAATTGTCAACAGGTTGCTAGGGGCTGCAAATTTTCTCCTACCTGGAATTCCCTGCAAAATCTTGAATGCTTTAAAAGGCTTCAACTGTTGATAAATTTGGGGGGCTGTGAAGAGAGGAGAGAGGGGCATTTGGTGGTTGCCGTTAAATTTTTTTTAAAATTAATATACTTTTAGCGGCATTTGGTGGTTGCTGTTAAAAGCCTTCAACTGTTGATAAATTTTATTACGACACTTTAAAAAAATGCCGTAATAGCTTATATTTTTACAGCATTTTTAAATGCCGTAAAAAGTCACTTTATAACGGCATATTCCAAAGTGTCGTTATAAGTTGTCGCTATAACATAATGCAACACTACTTGAAACGGCACTTTATCAAAATGTCATTATATGTTATAACGGAATTTTTCTATATTATAAGGGCACTTTTGAAGTGCCGTAATAAAGACTTTTTTTGTAGTTGTGCACACTATCAGGGGAGTCTTTATACGGATTGTATTGGAAGTAGCTGATGGAGTTCCATGAAAAGAGAGTCCTTTGGACATGCGCCTTTGCATACACTAAGCCACTCTTATCAGATAAAATCTCCTTGGACTTTAAAGCTCCGGCTCGACGGAAGAGGCTCGCTAGCTTCAGCTTTTACCCTTATCTGCTTGCACCTTCTTCCAACATGTCCAGGGCTGTCAATCCCTCTGAATTCATGGGATTTACTTGCAAACCCTTGAAGGCTTATGAGGACCATTAGGTGCATAACTGTTGCTCCAAAAGCCCAATGCTTATGAAGACTTCATCAGTTAAACACTTAACATCTAGGATCATAATAGCCCCAAATACGATGTCGCAACACCCCCACACCACGAGAAGAGACGACGAACCCCCCAAAACACAAATAAATGCTTATGCAAACTCACCCCACAAAGTTAGTCACACCTTATATTAAGCTGATAAGTGAAGGCATATTTATGTAAATCAAAGTGCCTCAATACGATCTCAACAAGCCAAGCCAACCTTGTGCTGATTTTTTGAGGTTGCCAGATGCAACACGGTGTTGCCATGGTTATCCTCCCAGCTCAGGATTTCACTTTTATCTTGCTTTCTGAGTGATTCCAATAGAAGCAAAAAACGCTTTCAACTTGCTGGATTTCACGGCAAGGTGAAGAGCAGTCTCGAGCTGAACTGTCTTGTCCTCAACAGAATCTGGGCAAGCATTGAGAAAGACGCTCAACAAAGCTGAATTCCCAGTAGAAGCCACTTCGTCCAGTGGAGTTCTCCCTCCTCTTCCTTTGACACGGACAAGCTCTTTGTCAACTAGCACCAGCCCTCTTGCTATGCTCCAGTGTCCCTTTTGCAGAGCCAGATGCATGGGACTAAGCCCTTTTAGGTTTAGATTTCTGGCCAAAGAAGGCTTCAAATTCGCAATCTCCATCGCAAAATCGGCTTTCCCATCCCTTGTTGCTATATGCAGGGGAGTATCAACGAACTGGAGTGCATCAAGACCGTCAAGAATGGAGGGGTTTTGCTCAGTCAATGAGTACAGACTATCAACGTCTCTAGTCTTTGCAACCTTCTTGAACCCCGGGTCTATTTTTTGCATATCCTTTCGTCAGAAATCTCTAAAGAAAATGTTGAGCCTAGCTAGGTTCGATCTGTTATAATCAAGGTTTGCCTTTTCGGTGCCTTAGCGGCACGAAAAACCAAATCGAAACACTCGCCCCTGCGTTTCGCTGGGGTGCCGGCGAAACTCAGCGAAATTTCGCTGAGTTTCGCAAAATCCCAGCGAAACGCAGGGAAAATATAAAATTTTTTGGCCCCTCAGCGATTCGCTGAGGTGCCAGCGAAACGCAGCGAAATTTCGTTGCGTTTCGCGTAACCCCAGCGAAGCGCTGGGGTTACTCTTGCGCGTGCGCTCGGCACCTCACCTTAAAAAGGTGAGGTGCCGTCGAGATTTCGCCAGAACTGGCTAAATCTCGACGAACAGAAGTTGGGGGTTTCAAAAACCCCCAAATTTCAATTTTTTTTTTGAATTTCTTCAAATTAGCTGTTCCATTCTCTTCCAAATCGAAGATAGAGAAGGATTGAAGCTTGGGATTGCAATCTCCATCAGTTTTTGTGTGATTTGAAGCCTTGAAGAGTGTAAAATTGAGGTAATCATGTTTTTTCCCTTTTTTATGCTTGTAATTAACTTAGATTGTACTAATTTTTTTATATGTTATGTAACAACACCCGATCTATCGATGGGTGTTGTTACTTTTTTTTTCTCCAAAAATTAGTATTTTTTAATTTATTTGACACGAAAAATCATTTAAAAATAAATTTTAATTATTTTTTTAATACGAAAATAATTAATTATGTATTTAAAAATAACATATTAATAATATAATGAGAATGTTTTATAGTATTAGACTATTAGTAATTTAGTATTACTATTACAAATTTACAATAACAATAATAATTATTTATTTATTTAATACGAAAATCATTAAAAAATTTGAAAAAATTATTAAAAAATGAAAAAAAATTAGTAAAAATATGGATGAAAATATGAAATATTATATGAATGAAGCATGGATACCTAATTTATAGATGGGGGTGCACAATTTTATTTTTTGTAAAAAAGGAATAATTAATATTTATTTAATTCGAAAATTATTTAAAAATTAAAAAAAATATGAAAAAAATTAGTAAAAATATGAATTATATTTATGTGAAGCGTGGACACTCAATTTATTGATGGGCGTGCAAACTTTTATTTTTTTTGTAAAAAATGAATAAATAATTGTTTATTTAATCCGAAAATCATTAAAAAATTTAAGAAAATATGGAAAAAATTAGTAAAAATATGGATTATATTTATGTGAAGCGTGGACACTCAATTTATAGATGGGCGTGCAAACTTTTATTTTTTTGTAAAAAATGAATAAATAATTGTTTATTTAATCCGAAAATCATTAAAAAATTAAAAAAATTTAAGAAAATATGAAAAAAATTAGTAAAAATATGGATTATATTTATGTGAAGCGTGGAGTCTGTGGACACCCAATTTTTAGATGGGCGTGCAAACTTTTATTTTTTTAGTTGATTATTTTCTAGATGGGTATGCTAAAGTGATACTTTGTTTAATTGTTTGTAAATTGGAAATTTGGAATTGACACTTCGACAGGTAACCTACTGTTTTCAGGTGATTAGGTAGCGGCCTAGCGGGTGATGGCATCAGGATCTGGTGGTGGTGATGGTGCCGAGACGGGTGGACGTAAAGTAGATATTGGATGGCAGCATGGTACCCGCTATCAGGGAGACAGAAATAAGACAGTATGTAATTACTGTGGTCATGTATTCAAGGGGGGAGGTGTATCCAGACTGAAGATGCATTTGGCAGGTGGTGCCAAGGACGTCAAGGATTGTAATAGAGTGCCACCTGCAGTTAAAAAGCAGATGTGTGAGCACCTACAGATTGGTGTGAAAAGCAGAAAAACGAAGCATATTATAGAGGACGAGATCAGACGGAGACTAGCAGAGCCTCCACGGGTAGCTGAGGATGATGATGATTTTGTCTACCCTAGCGGGATCGACACAGAGGCTGAGAGGGCCCAGTATAGAGCAGCACACCATGCATCCCTGGAGTCAGAGTTTGAGCGGAGAGAGATGCAGAGACATGGATTTGAGAGAGGCGGTCATTCTGGGGCTGGTGGGTCGGCTTCTTTGAGGCGTTCTCATTCTACGAGAATGCCTGATTATCCTGTGGACCCTGACACACATAGATCATCAGATGCGAAGCAAAAGAGGCTGAAAGATTCTTGGAGTGGAGGATCAGTTAGAAAGAAGATGGGTAAGTTCATATCTCGGTTCTTCATATTCAACCATATCCCTGCACATGCAGCTTCCTCTCCGCATTTTAAGAGTATGGTTGACGTTATTCAGGAGTCTGGGGTTGGAGTCCTACCTCTTACATCGAAAGAGATCACATGCTTGAGAGACGACGACAGCAACAACATCAGCATTTCCAGCCTTCTAGACATTCTACTTCTTATTGATCTTTGTAGTTTGTACTTTGTAATCTTGTGACTCTTGTCTCTTATCTCTTGACTCTCTTGTAGACTTCTACTTTGTATTTTGCATTTTTTGCAATTTGTCTTTTTAATTTTTATGATTATTAATCTATGTGCCTATGAGGCTATGACTTTGTTTTATGCATGTAAGTATGTAACACATGTTACAAAGTGTGATGTAATGTGCTTACAGTTGTAGCCTTGTAATTGCTTATGTTCATGTGTTTGTATTTGACTATTTGTTCATAAATTAGATCAAATACTTATTTATTCTATCTATTTTTGCATATAAATTGTATAAAATCATGTCTATTATGTTATTTTAGCTTAATTATGTTTTTTATTTTTAAAACAGGCATTTCGTCGGCGTGCCGCCAATTTCGGCGAAATGGCCCTTCTGACAGTTTAATTTCATCTCTTTTAATCAAAAAAGGCGTTTCGGCGGCGTGCCGCCGATTTCGCCAAAAATTCTGTTTCGAGCCATTTCGTCGGAATTTCAGCGAAATTTCGTCAGAATTTCGTTTCGGCCGCCTACCGGCGCACCCCAAATCACCGAAAAGTCGATCCTTGGTTATAATGGAGGTGTTTAAACTTTGAAAGTAGAACCATTTTCTTATTTTTTATTTTAGAGAAATTACACTTGCTTCCATTTTAGTTCTTGACAACTACAGATTCCTCCCCTAAGGTTTTTTGAAATGATACTTGCCTCCTTTGTATCTTTTGTCGTCTGCTTCATATTCCTCTCTTTTGTACAAAGTTTATCAAAATTTAAATATGTTTTGACAAATTTACTCTTCTTTTAAGTACAAAAAGTATATGATTTAGAGATTTTCTTAAAAAATAAAATTTTAAGGCTTAAAAGTCTTAATAATTGATTTAAAAATCGTGGGTGCACGATTTTGTTTTTAAAATTTTCTTATTTGAAATAAAAAATTGATAAAGGATAAAATAGTCAAATTACATTTTATTAGTCTAACAATAGAGATAAGTATCATTTAAGAAACTTTAATAACCATAATTTCTCCTTTTCTAATAACCCATTAATCAACCAGCATTTTCATACTTCCACCATGATAGAGGTTCTTCTCTCTTTCCTAGGGTTAGTTCCATTGGCTTCATCGAATTCGAATTTGGATCTGATCTAGAAACCAAATTTCTAGTGCCTAGCAGAATTACCAAATTTTACTCTTAGTTTGCATAGCGCCTTGGAAAAATTAAATTTTGTGACACCTATTTTTCTTAAAATAAATTTGTCATTGAGTTTTTAGCCTTGTAAGATAACTTAGGGGTAAAAATGTTATGAAATATTATGAAGGGTGATCGTTAAGTAAATAAATATTCAATTTATATGGGAGAATCTCTAATTGTTAGTGTAGTCCAAAAATTAAAAGTTAAAAAAGAATTTCAAGTTGCTTCATCCTTGATGAAATCCTTTGCCGAGTTTCCTTTAACGCTCTAATCTGTCACCAATCAAATTATGTCATGTCATTGTTCCTTATGCTCTAATGGGCTCTTTAGAATAGGACTACCAACGCCTGTGTCCACCTTGTGTCCATATTTTCATATGCCTTACCTTTTTTTTTGGTAGACAAAACGGAAACTGTATATTTACTCAAAAAATGCTGATAGTTCTAACAGAAGTTTCCCCCATGAAATCAGCAAAAATGATGGGGGAAAGGTGTAGACACCCCAAATTGCACAAACAATCATAAAAAATCATTATCTCCTGGAAAGCCAGCACAGAAATTGAAGAAAATAAACTTTTACCTGTATCCGGACACTCAGGCCGGATACAAGTACCCTTTCCCGTATCCGGATACTCATACCGGATACATGTGAGCCTTAGTGTATCCGGTACCATGTACCGGATACCTTAAGGCCCCTTTTTATCCGGTCTGATATACCGGATACATTAAGTTTGCTCAAAATTAGGGTTTTCCGAGAGAAATCACTTGTTACCATCATGTCACTCATTAAATGAGGGGAAATCGCGGAAATAACCTTAGGGTTAAGGTTAGTGGGCTATAGACCTTATGTTGTGTCTACCATTTTCACCAACCCTAACCCTAACCTTTGCCTATAAATAGGAGCCTCCTCCTTGAGCAAATGGCACATAACTCTTGTTTTGAATTCTCGCAAAGAAGAACTCCAAGAGAAGAAGAAAACCACTGTGGAATCGCCTCCAGAACTCAGGTAAGCCTCAACTTTTCTTTTATTTTCTGTCTTTACATTCCTAGATCTAGATCTCTTCTTCTACCTTTCTGTAGTGTAAAGCCTTGTTTGTATGTGTGGAAATCCTTCCCGGCTCAAAGTATCTCAAGACTCCCCTAGCCGTAAAACGTGAAGGCGGATCTAGGAGAAACAAGACTGGGGATTGACCCTAGTGTTAGAACACATGTAGCATAAGGCTTTTGAATGATTGAAAACCGTTCTATAATCAAAGTACCCTTGATTATTTCGAAGATCCGTGTTTAACGGGGAGAGAGAACAGAGGGAAACGATAATGGAATGGAACCCTAGGCTATGCTAGAACCTATTTTGTTGAATCTATATGCATGATATGTGGTTGTATTAATCTTACTTGGTTTTCCACTCTTGCACACATATTACACTTTTTTGGTGAATAGGCTCACATTTGGGGATTTATTACATTCATTGTGATAAATCTCTAATAAATGGCCTCAATCAAATTCTGGAGTGTTTTTAAATGTTTTTCAAAGGTTTTGGATTCATCTCACACGAATCTCACACACTTTATAAATTTTTGGATTTGATTTTCTTCAAAAGTGGCCTAACTGGACAGCACCTGTACCCTTACTTCGGACGCCCATAACTTCATCATCCGGATGAATTTTGGGGTGATTCTAGAACCATGGGAAAGGTGAGGCTGTCTAGTTTATGTCTACCAAATTTCACAAATTTCTATCTAGCGGATTTTTGACACCTCTCTGTCGAAGTTAAGTGGACAGTTCAGGTTCAAATACAGAACTTGTCACTTCGATGGACCGCCATGTGTTCGTTTTAAGTCCGATTTGAGTGATTTTTGTTTCTGAGTACTCCTTTATGAGTCTATTTTCAAATCCAGTTGGTTTCATAATTTTTGGATCCCATTTGAATTATTGGTAGCCGATTTACTCAGAACTGTTCATTTGTACTTTTCTGGGTAAATCTGTGATCTTCGGGGCCTGTTCGGGAGACCACCCAAGGCACATCCGAAGGGATTTTTGTATGAGGCTAGTTTCTTTTGAAAGATGGCCATACAAACTTCAATCACACCAAATTTCGTGGACTTTTATGTAGTGGATTTTCCTAGACAATTTTCCAAAGTTGCCCACTTACCACTTTTAAAAATCCCCAGCAGCAACTTCAAAGGAGCATAACTCCTAGGATTTTTATCGGAATGAAGTGAAATTTTGCATGAGACTCTTATTTACCCTAATCTTTCAAATGGATTTGGTTTGGTTCAATTTAAAATGGGATTTGAATGATTTCAAGGCAAATGGCATACTTTTTACCGACTTTTCCGGATTTGATTCAACTTGGTTTTTGAGCAACTTGTGCTTTGATTTTCATCTTTTGAGATATTCCAGAAATGATATTGACATAAGAGAGGATCTAAAACCCATTTAGATCTTCATGTGAAAATATCATACATTGTTCCTTTTTCAAGGTTTTCTATGATTTTAGCAAGCTTTCTATTTTTGCATGAACATACACTTGGCAACCACTTCGTGTGGATGAATGGGGGTGCCTAACACCTTCCCCCGTTCATAATCTAATCTCCTTACCCATCTCTGGATTTAATTTTTAAGTAGGGTTATTTTTACCCTAGAATTGGCATTTTTGCACTTTTTGATGATTTTTAAATATTTTGGTGTCCATTCTCACCCCAAAATCATGAATGGTGGCGACTCTCCCATTTTTATTTCGAGCCCCGTGTGTTGACGGAGGGATGATCACGCCGGTGATTTTTCCCATGTCTCACAAAAGGAAAGAAGGTTGCACACCAACCCAGAAACAGGAAAATTCATCAAGGGCGAAGTTGGCTAGAGCGTCAGCAGCTCTATTCGCCTCCCTGAAAATGTGAGAAAAGGAAATGAAATCAAACCAGTAACACAGGGACTTGGCTTCCTCCAGAATGTTAGAGATTGACCATGGGAGGACTGCAATGGCCTCGTTCATGAACTTTATGATTAACGTTGAATCACTTTCCACTTCAACCCTCTTCTCCCTTCTATGAATGGCAAGCTTCATTCCTTCCAGTAAGCCATGCGCCTCTGCCACTAGAGATGAGGTGATACCCAAATCATGCGCTATTGCCGCTACAAATTGGCCGTCGGATCCTCTACAAATAGCTCCACAAGCTGCTCTCCCCACAGTTCCACGGGCGGCTCCATCAACATTTATTTCACATTAGTGCCTTTAGGAAGCGACCAGCGAACAGAAATTTCTTCTTTACTGTGTCTCCTTTGTTCTTTGTTGAAGGTCTTCTCCATTTCCTCCTGCATAGAAAGGAGATGGCGTAGACTCAGATGGATGTTGGGAATGAGAGATTCGATAAGTACCTGGTTGCGGGTCAGCCAAACAGTCCAACACAGTAATGCCCATCTAGCTGTTTGATTGGGATATGCCGTATTTTCCTGCAATCTTTGAAACCACCATTGATTGATGCTGTGGTTAACGTCAGTTCTGTCCAAGAAACCTCCATTGGCAGCAAACCAGAGGGCTCTAGTGAAGGAGCACTCCACAAACAGGTGATAGCTGGATTCAGGCTCCATACCACAAAGAACACAATCATGTAATGGAGCACCAATTCTACTGTGAAGGATATCTGCCGTGGTTAGACCATTATGCATAACTTTCCAAATTAAGAAACGGATCTTCTGGGGACACGGAATTTTCCAAAGGCTCCACCACAGATTGTTAGTTTCCAGTTGATCCCTGTTAGTCAAAATATTATAAGCAGATGACACTGTGAAAATACCACTCTTACCTGGGCTCCAGATGGGCATGTCCCTCGCCCTTGAATGGCTAAGATGGATGGCCTTGATGTAGTTAACAATGTTGGGTTGCCATATATCCTGGATCAAGCTAAAATCCCACTGGTTGGTGACTAGATTTATCAGATTAGCAACAGAGTGGATGAAAGGCAAATTGAGAAGGTTTGGCTCCTTGTTCAACATCGGGCCAGGTATCCATCTAGTGTCATTAATGGATATGGACGCTTTGTCACTGACTCTCCACCCGAAGCCCTTGGATATAGTCGCTTTGGTACTGTTAAGATGCTTCCAGACTTGAGAGTGATGGTTCATGGTGGAGCTCTCCAGAAAGCATTTGTTGTGGAAGTACTTGGATTTAAAGAACAAAGTCCAGAATCTCCCATCATCAACAGTGAGTTCCCAACCTTTTTTTGCAAGCAAGGCTTCATTGAATTCCTTTAGACTTTTGACATTGAGCCCCCCCCCCCCCCCCCCCCCCCCCCCCCCGCTTCCTTTGGTTTGCAAATTGATTCCCACGCAATTGTGTGCATGGTTCTCTCTTTATCAGGCTTAGCCCACAGAAATGTTCTAGCTTGTTTTTCCATGAGATATGTTGTCTTTCTGGGGAGCTTCATACATGACATCAAGTGAATAGGCATTCCATAATGACGGAGTTGATCAAGGTGGTTTTCCCGGCTTGAGATAGTAAATTTCCTTTCCAGGAGGCCATTCTCTTCCTCATGCGCTCATTTATTTCTGCAAATAAAGCATTAGTAATCCTTCCATTTTGGAGGGGAATACCAAGGTATTTTTGGAATCTTGGCTTGGCCTTTACTCCAAAAATCCTACAGAAGTTTCCCCTTTGCCTACCTTTGATAGAAGGACTGAGGATTAATTCAGTTTTGCCCAAGTTCATTTCATGCCTAGCAGATATACAGAAGTCATTAATGATTTTGAGGAAATGCATACCTGTTTTGAGAGAGGCTTTACCAAAAATAAGCAAGTCATCTGCAAACATCAGGTGAGATAACTCCGGGCTTCTCCTGCTTATTTTAATTCCCTTGATTTGGCTTCTACTTTGTGCATCTTGCAAAGCTTTTGATAAAACCTGTTGAGTCAAAATAAACAAGTAGGGGGACAGGGGGTCCCCCTGTCTAATACCTCTTTTGGGAATGATGCACGCCACCGGGCTTCTGTTAACCAGGATAGAATAGGTCACAGTGGCGACACATTGCATTATGAGAAAAATCCAGTGATTACAGAAGCCCGCAGCTCTTAAGGATTTAAGGATGAAGTCCCATTTTAATCTGTCATAGGCATTTGATAGGTCTACCTTTAAAGCAAAGCACCCAGAGTTACCAGTCTTTTTCCCTTTGATATGGTGCATGATTTCTTGGGCCAGGATAATATTATCATGGATTGACCTTTTAGCCAAGAAGGCGCATTGGTTCGGAGATATGATTTTGTCCATGAGAGGCCTCATATGGGTAACCATGATCCTAGATATTATTTTATAAGAGAAGTTACATAGGCTAATGGGGCGGAAATCAGAAGTTTTTACAGGGATATCAACTTTTGGGATCAGAGCTATGAAAGTGTTGTTGATACCTTTTTCGAGAAATCCGCATCTGAAAAATTCGTGGACCATGTCACAGATTTTTGGACCCACAATCCCCCAATACTGCAGATAGAACAGACCTTGGTACCCATCCGGGCTAGGACTCTTGCACAAGCCCATACTTTTAACGGTATGAAGAATTTCCTCATTTGTCACCTGCTGTAGGAGATCCCTATTGTCATCATTAGAAATGGTATGCTCCAGCTCTATACTTTCCTGGGAAAAAAGGTCAGTAGCCTGATCCTGGAAGATATTGGTGAAGTAATCAATGAAACTAAGCTCAATACTTTCCTGGTCACTATGAAGAACATTGTTACCATCCTTAATATGGGTGATTCTGTTTCTTTGTCTTCTGTTGAGAGTGGTGACATGGAAGAACTTGGTGTTAAGATCTCCATGCCTGAGCCAGTTGATCCTGGACTTCTGTTCCCAAAGGATCTCTTTTGGTTAAGCACGTGAAAGTATTCTTTTCTGAGGCATCTTTCTTTGAATCTCAATTGACTGTCGCTAGAAGAGTCAAGAAGACTCTGAACTTTCTTGAGTTCAGAGAATAAGTCAGCGACCCTTGCATGAATGTTGCCAATGTTGTGCTTATTCCAGTGAAAAAGCTTCTTACTAAGCTTCTCTTGTTTGTCGACCAGCGACTGATTGCTGTTCCCCAGGTTGCCAGAGTTCCATTCACTTGCAATTAGAGATTCACAGTCATCCTCTTCCATCCATAAGAACTCGAAACGAAACGGTTTCTGTTTTTTCAGCTTTACTGGATTTGATCGAAGTAAAGAAGGGCTGTGGTCAGAGCCGAGAATCGGTTCTTGAGAAATTGCAGTGTCTGGGTACTTCAATAACCATTCCGAGTTGCAGAAAGCTCGATCTAACCGTTCCTTTATACGACCCCCTCCTTCCCTTCCATTGTCCCAAGTATACCTTAATCCCTTGGGAAGAAGCTCCATCAGATGGCAGTCTTGAATAAGTTGATGAAGGAGATTAGCTTGGCGAACTTTGAATTTATTTCCTCCCTGCTTTTCATTTGGTTGCAAGACTACATTAAAATCACTGAGAAGTAGCCATGGTCTACATTGGGTAGCAGCTAAGCTTCTGAGCACCTCCCACTGTTGAATCTGAATTGAATAAGCATGGCTTGCATGTATGAAAGTGATGACGGCTTCTCTGTTGGAGTTCCGATTTGCTATGAGGTGCACTACCCATGTATCCTGAAATAAAACATCAATAGTGATTGAGTGATCCCAAAGAATCCAAAAACCTCCAGAAGACCTCTAGAATCAAAAAATAAATGGTTTGGGAACCCAAACTTCCTGGACTTTTTAAGGGAGTGTTTTTCAGACGTCATGGTCTCCGAGAGCAGGACCAGATTGGGCTTATGAGAACGAGAGAGGAACCTCAAGTACTGCTTTGTTGAGGGTCGCCCAATCCCTCGACAATTCCAAGCTAAGATGTTCATGGGGGGTGAGGGGGGTCTACCATGAAGGTAGGGCCCACTTCAGTGCTGCCGAACAGTGAAGGAAAGCGAGCTTTTTTTATTGACACTGTGACGACGTCTTTCTCTGAACACTCCTGTCTTCTTCTTTTAGGTGAGGGGTAGGCCTCCCTCCCACTGACCACTGAGTTTGAAGAGTTGCTGCTGCTGGTATCCATCATAATCCTATCCCCATCTTTCCTTTGTTTAAATTTTCTTCTTGAGTTAGACTGGTGAGGCCGAGAGTTATTGGAGGGGAAGAGCTTCTCAGCAGTAAGGCTTAAAGTGAGGTGGTGGGTGGGCTTATTGGGATTGGGGTTGGCTTTGGGTTCATGTTGGGCTGAGAAGGTAAATAGGTTGAGTTGAGAAGGATGGGCCGAAGAGGAGGCTTGGTGATGAGTAATGTTAAGGCCTTTAGAGAGGCTTGAGATTTCTGGTGGGATGAAACCATGGTTTTGTTGGGCTCGCCAACTCACAGGCCCATCAGAGGGAACAATGAAGTTTAAGTTCGGGTTTAGAGGGATCGGGATATTTGGATTGAGATCCACCCAAACCCGGTTGACTTTGGGGTTGGAGAAAATGGGGATATCATCACCCAATGGATCAAAAACTCTCTGATCAGGTGAGGGGCTCGAGACCTGGATTGCGTGTGTCGATGGGTCATCCGACTGTTGAGAAGTGATGTGACCGAGTTGAGTGTGATGGGCAAACTCCGTTGCCGAGTCAGCCAGATACGAACTCGGAAGCTTAGCAGAGCTTTTCGTTAGGGGATTTCTCCTGCGCAGCGGGGTAGCAAAAATGGCCGAGCTATAATGCCTGCTGCACTCATCCACATCTTCTTCCACTTTCTTAGAGAAATATGGGTTAGGGCAATCAACTATGGAATGATCAATCAACCCACATGAGAAACAGATAGGAGGGAGATTTTCATACCTAAATTCAATCCAAACCTTGTTATCCACATCTTCCTCAAAGTACATTCCGGCCGGGATGGGGCTGTCTATGGGGAGAGAGATGCGGACGGCAGGGGTACTGTTGAAGCTCGAACCTTGGATTTCAACCTCCCAAACCTTACCGAGATCCTTGACCATTTGCTCAATGATTTTTGCCTCTTTATAGCGCATAGGCATATTGAGAATCTACATCCACATAGTGATGGAGTCAGGCTTTGAGAGAGCAGCCTCTGTATCTTTGGTTATTTCCTTGAGGCGCATCAGATGGCCATTTATGGTCCAAGGTTGAGCCTCGACCACTTTAGTTCTATCGTTACTATTTTTGAACCCGAGAAGGAAACAGGATTCGTGGATTTGGGTGATGGATGAGGTGATGACCGGTTTCCAGACTCTGCTAATGAAGTTCCTGATAGTGTTAATATGAATTTGGGTGGCAGGGATATCGCAGACGAGGAGGAAACCCCACTTTTCGGGATATCGCAGACGAGGAGGAGACCCCACTTTTCGTCTATCCTGGCTTTGTCTTCCGGAGAAGGTTTAAAAGTGGACTTTGGTCTGGGGGTATAAGAAGATGATAAACGAATCTTTTTTGGTATCTTCTTCATTGGTGTTCTTCAAATAAACCTAGAGTATTATTATACGTACTTTATCTCTGTTAATGTTTGCTTTTAATAAAGCTATTGATTGTAACATCTTCGTTGATGTTCTTCAGGGTACGTTAAGCCTTGTAATTGGGGATGTTGACAAGTCAAATACACTAAAAATTAATACTAAAAAAATTTAATAAAATAAATGAATGTACCTAAAAAAAATATATATTGTAACATCTTCGGATTAAATAAATTATGCTGAAATATTTGGATTCCAGAAAATATACTAAAATAAACGATGTTGACATATTTGGATTCGAGAAAATGAATGTACGAAAAAAATGATTCCCAATTTGATAAAATAACTTATTTAAAATTTAATAAAACACCTGAAACTCTTATGCATGTACCTTGAAATAACAATAATACTAACATTTTTTAATGATACCCCTTGTAATTTGATGGAATTATTATTATTTAGTATAATTAAGTAGCTGTCATACTTAATATAATTTAGTATATATATTATTATGCTTAAGATGCACTTATATAGATATATCATTTATTATTATTAAGTATCATAAACTTATTAAGTATATTACACACACACTGCCACCACCACCACATCCACAACTGCCACCACAACAACCTCCACCACCATTGCCACAGCCACCACCACCTACTCCACCACCTTCATCAGCACGTCCAGGACCACCTCAACCCCCGCCATCACCAACTTTGCCACCACCTTTATAACCACCACCACAATAACCAGTACCTCTAACACCATCATCACCACCACCATCTCCACCATCATCACATGATTCCACGATCAACATCATCACAACCACTATCATTAACATTAACTACTGCCATATAACCATAGCTAACACAAATTATAAATACAAATTGTTTTAAAAACTTTATCAAACATATTTTTGCGGATTTTTAAAGTCAAAATTGATTTTAACTAAATGTTACCAAATGGTTTTCAAATTGTTTTAATAAAAATTGTTACCAAACAGCCTCTCGTTTAGCTTTCTTATATCTAACTTGCTTACGTAGGCGTTTTGTTCTGTTTTTGTTTATTTTTACTTATTTTTATTTGAATGATCTACTTATCCTCATTTAATAACTTAATTATTTGTTTTTTCCGATATAAATTTTGTTGATTTTGAGAGGTCCAGTCTTTGATATTATCTATGAAGAAAGGTTTCATTGGCCATTGCACCAAAGTTCCTTTTTAACAGATTTGAAACTTTTATTTAATTTTCTTTCTTTGATGTTTAGAAATTCATTAATCCGCCAAAATGTGTTTAGTACCTGTCTCTCTTATCCAGTTGGAATTTCAAGGTTTTTTTTTGTCGCCTTAATGACTTCCTCATCTTTGTTTAATTTAATGTGTTGATTATATAAAGGATTAATGATATTGACATGACTTTTCTGCTTACCAAAAAAAAAATATTGACATGACTTTTCTTCGCCTTCTTCTTCGTGGTCTTCAACCAACCAAAATTTTGAATTTTTTTTTTCATGCATCGATATGTAGTGGGCTAAATGTCTCTTGGATCATTGCCTATTTGATCTATTATAACCAAAGATGAAATATATGCCAAATTTGTGTATGAAGCTTTATCGTTGGACTAGTAGATCTTACATGGAATGGCCGGTCGGGTCTAGTTCTTATATCATTATGTAATGCCCTAGTCCCATCAGCAACAATATTGTTTGCTTTGGCCTATTGGGCCTCACGGTTTTGCTTTTGGGTTTTACCCCAAAAGGATTCGTCATTTGAGGATGTCACAAGACTATATATATAGAACTTCACTTCATTCTTCTTGAGCAATGTGGATTTCGAGACCTCACACATGGATTTCAAAAAATCGCTCCCAAATCTTGCTTCTTTAGAAACATTTTATTCTTTTTTCTTTGTAGTCACTTTTAAATATCTGTGCTTTTCTTCCAAGCAACAAAATTAGAGAGAAATTTGATTTTCTATTTTTATTTTGCCTCCAAGCAAAAACCGTAATACAAAATTTTATTTCCAATGTTGTTCACTGTGATGTAATGTCTTGGATTTAACAAACCGTTAGGTTCATTAATTGGGGCCACAAAGTTTTGGGAGTTTTATATAAGGGGGAAATTAGGTCCTTTTCAGTGTGTGTTGCATTTTGTTGTTTTGACAAAGGTTTAGGTTTTCTGAGAGCATAGTGATGGACCTCAGAAGATCATCCTACTGTATTCGCCTCGTTCTCTAGTAGAATAACTTCATACTAAATGCCCGTGGACTAGGCATTTAAGGCCAAACCATGTAAATTTGTCTCTCCATATTCTCTGTTTTGTTTTAAGCATTTTCACTTGGAGACCGTAGCCAATGCCATGCAGCCAGGCACAGACATTTTTCAGGTTTGCGTTAGCCATGTAGGACCATGTGACTGCAAGGCATTGGCTACAGTTGGACCATTTTATAGGTGGTCCAACTATAGATGATTCAAATCTTTAATCAGATTGACCTTTAGTTTTTCAATTTTGTTCTTCGTGTTATTCGAGTAACCAAAATTTTGAATTTTATTAGGACTGAAAAGGGGATTAAAATATCAGTAGGAGCAATAATTGGCTATTTTGATCTATTGTAACCAAGGATGAAAGATGTGTACAAGTTCGTCGTAAGAAGCTAGCATGCACACACATGCTCTACCATTGGACTAACATATCTTTCATGGAGTAGCTCCACCATGTTTACCTTTATTGTTATATATTTTATGTGCTACTATAGTCCAAAGGAAAAAAGAAAGAGAAAAAATTATACCCGTTCTTCCAAAATGTCTGTGCTTCTTCCAACCAACAAAACTACAGAGAAATTTGATTTTCTATTTGTATATTGCCTTGCCAAGCCAAAAAAGAAAAAGCCACTGAAGAAATTTCAGTTTTCCAATCCTGGCCTTGTGACGTAGATGTGTTGACTTTAACGATGGGGTTACGAAGTTTTGGGGTTCGAAAAGCGGACCGTACAACTCTTTGAAGTAGGGGGGAAATTAATGGTCTCTCTCTCTTGTAGAATAACTTCACCTTGTACACCCGTGAATTTTGTTATTGAGGGCAAAATCACGTAAATTTGTTCAGGATATTGATCTATTTCTTACAGCAGTTTTAGCCATTTCTTATGATCTATGGGTCCAACGGTCATCTCTTTCCCAACAGGCCCTCCCTCTTAACCCTTTTGCATATAACGTGAACGGCTAACATGGGTCTATATATTGGTTATGGACGTGACCCCTTTACTAGAGGTGAAGAAGTTTGACCTAGAGCCATCAGAGCCAACTAATGGACTCTGAACAAGTAGAGAGTAAATCAGTTATAACCAAGCATCTGAACCCCAGTTTTTTTATTATATATGTAGATCAGGAAAAGAGAAGATCGTCCATTGATAATGCTTGACCATTTACAAGAGTCGACTCTTGAAGGTTCAATAGGACTCCAGAAATCAAGACAAGTAAACATATATAGATGCTTCTAGCTAGCTAGTCAACCCAGATTTACAGACTTTGAGAACTAGAAAGATACAGCAACCATTAATATATAAGAACTAATACTGCAATTAAGTTTATTTCACTCAACCCCATTACAATTATTTTATTTCCACGGAGGAGTCTGCATCTCTAACATGATTCGCCGACAGCTCAAGATATGCAGGTGGATGTAGTTCATGAATTGATCCGGTGGGAAATTTCCACAGCAATTTTACTATGTACTGCAGTAGTTCCGCCCTTAACACAAAAATCAATGTGTAGAGAATTGGGAAAATATAGCTGAAAAGAAAGAATATTAGAGGGTGGCGTCCTTGTGGTGCTATGCTGTGCGTTGAGTAGACGTAATTAACCACCATGGGCACTAGGGAGAATACCAGCACAACTTGCAGAGGGAAACCCACTGTGAGTATCAGCATCAATACAAGAGACATGTAAAAGCCCAAAGAGTTGATAAATAAGTAGCCATAAAATATGAGGTCATTAACGCTTAGACCAAGGAGTCCTTCGAGTACTCGTCCACCATTAATGATGATTGTGCTGTTATGATGATCGGGTTTGAATTTGTGCTGCCATTTATCGACGGGAGGGCTGATCCCCGTCTGGTAAGTGGCGGTGGCGATCAGCGCCACCACCACCAGAAGTGCATTGCGCACATTATCTATGGAGTCTCTATCCGGATTGTATCGGAATTTGCTGATGAAGTTCCACGAGAAGAATCTCCTTCGCATCTCCGCCATCGCACGTACAAAGCCACTCTTATCAGATAAAATCTCCTGGGACTTTAAAGCCCCGGCCAGACGGAAAAGGCATGCTAGCCTCTTGTGCCCTTGCCTTCCTGGTTCCAACAATATGTCCAGGGCTGTCTTTCCCTCTGTATTCATATGATTTACTTGAAAATCCTTCCAGAGCAGCTTCTTAACAAACTGCACAACAACAAGAGTATTAATCTTAATTTAAGTCAAAAAATGACTGACATACGAGGTTAATTAATTGAATGGGATCGTTCAAAGAAGAATGTATGAAGATCTATCGATATATATCTCAACAAGCCAAAAGCCTACGTTGTGCTTATTTTCTAAGGTTGCTACATGCAACACGGTGTTGCCATGGTTATCCCCCCAGCTCAGGATCTCACTCTTATTTTGCCTTTTCAGCGATTTCAACAGAAGCAAAAACGCTTCCCACTTGTCCTCTTTCACGGCAAGGTGAAGAGCAGTCTCCAGTTGAACTGTCGTGTCCTGAACAGAAGCTGGGCAAGCATCGAGAAAGACGCTCAACAGAGATAAATTTTCAGTAGAAGCCACATCGTGGAGTGGAGTTCTCCCTCCTTCTCCTTTGACACGGACGAGTTCTTCGTCAACCCGCACCAGCCCTCTCGCTATGCCCCAGTGTCCCTTTTTCAGAGCCAGATGCATGGGAGTGAGCCCTTTTTTGTTTAGCTTTCTAGCTAGCGAAGGCATCAGATACGCAATCTCCATCGCAAAATCGGCTTTCCCATCCCTTGCTGCTATGTGCAAGGGAGTATCATCGAACTGGGGTGCATCAAGACCGTCAAGAATGGAGGGGTCTTGCTTAATTAATGAGTACAAGCCTTTGATGTCTCCCTCCTCAGCAACGTTGTTCAGAGCCTCTTCCAGGGCTGTCTTTCCCTCTGTATTAATATCATTTACTTGAAAATCCTGCGAGAGCATTAATCTTAATTTAAGTCAAAAAATGCCTGACATAATTAATTGAAGGGGATCGACCAAAGAAGAATGTATGAAGATATATCGATATATATATAAAGAATATACTTGAATATTCTCTGAGGTAGCCACATGCAACACGGTGTTGCCATGGTTATCCCTCCAGCTCAGGATCTCACTCTTATGTTGCCTTTCCAGCGATTTCAACAGAAGCGAAAACGCTTCCCCCTTGCTCGATTTCAGGGCAAGGTGAAGAGCAGTCTCCAGTTGAACTGTCGTGTCCTCAACAGAAGCTGGGCAAGCATCGAGAAAGGCGCTCAACAGAGATAAATTCCCAGTAGAAGCCACTTGGTGGAGTGGAGTTCTCCCTCCTCTTCCTTTGACACGGACGAGTTCTTTGTCAACCCGCACCAGCCCTCTCGCTATGCTCTCGTGTCCATTTTCCAGAGCCAGATGCATGGGACTGAGCCCGTCTTCGTTTAGCTTTCTGGCCAACGAAGGCTTCAGATTCGCTATCTCCATCGCAAATTCAGCTTTCCCATCCCTTGCTGCTATGTGTAGGGGAGTATCAACGAACTGGAGTGCATCAAGACCATCAAGAATGGAGTGGTTTTGCTTAATTAATGAGTACAAAAGATCAATGACTCCCTCCTCAGCACCGTTCTTCAGAGCCTCTTCCATTTTTTGAACGTTCTTCAGAGCCTCTTCCATTTCCATTTTTTGAACGTTCTTCAGAGCGTTCTTCAGAGCCTCTTCCATCTTTTGCAGATCCTTAATTTCCTCTGAAATCTCTAATGAAAATTGTGTACTGGAGACCTAAAACTTGGAAGCTTTTAAAGACATGCAAGATGGAGGGGGAATCCTACTTTATAGATGTTTAGGCACATGCGGGCTCTGAGAGGATAAGGCCGTACAATAATAAGCGGGCTGGGTGGCAGGCTCCCAGGGCTTTGGGTGCCAGGTTCGCGTGCTTTAGAGGGTTGGTTGGGAAAATGGGATCAATTGATTTTTAATGATATTTTTCAAAATAATTCAAATTTAGTGATATTTTATTTAAATACGATCAACGCGTCCTGCTGTTCCGCACGTCCCCCATTGAATGCTCATTATCAGTACAAGTCCATATTAGAGCATTAGCATCAAGTTTACCAAAAAAAAAAAAAAATTAGAGCATTAATATTACGCTGTTCCGCACGTCCCCCATTTAATGTTCATTGTCAGTAGACTCAGTACAAGTCCATATGGTAAAATTTGACTTGCAGCAGCTTTCTTATCCTTATATTATTCTCTAAATATATTTAGAGATTACTACAGTGGTTCCTCAAATTGTTACAGTGCTTCCTCAAATTTGAGGAACCACTGTAGCTTCCCTAGACTCAAATCACTTTAATTTTATATCAAATCAGTATGCTTTATGTCGAATCATTATAATAAAAAATCATAAAAAATGCTTAAAAGTAATGATGTTTAAAAAACAAGTAATATTTTAATACTTTCACCATTTATTTTAGGGAATCTGATGTAGGTTGAAGGATCCTTAAAATACAAAAATTGCAAACTTCCTTAAATTTAAAGAAACTTTTTAGAGAATCTGTGCTCTAAAAATAGAAAAAAAAACGACAGATATTTTAAGCAACGTGTGTTTGGTACAGTGATACAAGTTCGTATCAGAAAGAGAAGAAAAAAACTCTACCAAGAAAAAAAAAAAAGAAAGTGAAGAAAAAACGACAGATATTTTACGCAATGCGTGTTTGGTATAGATGGGCCCCACAAACTTACAAGCCAAAAGAAATGAGCATAGTGTAATGTATGGTCATGATCGTGTAGGGTCATTTAATAGGGGAGCCATGAAAGCAAGGATCTAAGCTTCTTTAGAAGCAAGAAACGTGTCTAAATCCGAAATCCAGATCCCTTGGTGGAGGTGCACGTAGCTAGAAGGGAATTGAGGCGTGTCATTTGTTAGTATTGGCGGCCCCACCCACGCCCCTCCTCTCCTTGGAGGGAGAATTTTTAAAAAATAATCTAGATTAGTCATTTAGGTTTTGGTAATTAGAAAGTAGTGACACTTTTTAATATAATTGAAAATGAGTATCATTTTAATGTTACAAAAAATTTTCAAAAAATGCCCTCAAAAGACTTATCTCTCTCTCTCTCTCTCTCTCTCTCTCTCTCTCTCTCTCTCTCTCTCTCTCTCTCTCTCTCTCTCTCTCTCTCTCTCTCTCTCTCTCTCTCTCTCTACATAAAAGCAAACAGAATTTTAAAATTTATCTAGATTCGATCGTTTGAGCTTAAGGAGACGCATCATTTACAATGATGTTTTGGCTAACGAAGAGGGAGAGCTCCAATATCCCCAATCGACTTCCCTCTCTCCCAACTAATGACCTACTCTTTTGAGTGACCGCTATAGAAACCAGTGCACCATAGCTTGAGACCGGCAAAATCCCCTCGGCTCCATCTCCTTTTTGAAATAGGGATAGAGGGAGGGAGGGAGTATTTTATTTTATTTTTTAATCACTCTCGAATCTTTTTCTCCTTTTTCCTATTGTCACCTTCCTCCTCTTTTCGTTAAAGTGGAATTTTTCTTCATCTTTGTGATAATTCAGACTAAAGTAGATATTTTTGCTGATTTTCTTAAATAATCACCTAATGCAATTTGTAGCTATCAGAACGAGTTTCAAGTACTAATAAAATAAAATAAAAAACCAAATTAACCTATTTAATTTCTAATTCATTTGTTACCCACACACTATTTGATGCCTAATAATAAGAAAATAATTGCATGCATTACCACAAATTCATCTTTAGCGGCTTCTTTCGTGGCCGTTTGTATTGTTTAATCACGAAAACCGAGCTGATCATCATCCTAATGTGCTATATGTAATTGATTTCACTTTCTCTATTGTAGCGAAGAGTGAGGGAGGTCCGAGTTATGTTATCGAGGAGTCGTCTCTTACAATTTATTATTAATAAATATTAAATAGTAATAATATTATTATCTAATTAATATATATTATATTTATTAAAATGAGACATAGCTTATGAGAAAAGCAAAAACGAAAGGTGCTTTATACATTTAAAATAAAATTTATGTTCTTCCTTTTCTTCATAGAAGCAAAAATAGTTGAACCCTTAAAAAGGGAAAAATAATAACTTAACAAACATTATACTATATTTAACTCTACATACGATGCCCGTGCATTGCACTGGCTGTTTGCTAGTATATACTTAGACGAGAGGCAAACGTGATGGAAAGCTAGAAATTGTAAATTTTTTTGTTTTTTTCGGAACTCAGGGTATCTGGGCCCGCTTACGCTCAACCGACTAATTCTTGAGGGCCCATGCAAGACCCTGCAACCCACATGGCCCGGTTAAATCTAAGGCCCATAGACCTTAGGTCAAGTTGATAAAGTTATAAGAATTTATTTTGTTTTTCTTCTTAATTTTGATCAAAAAATTATTAATGTAAAGTTATTTGATCATTTCATGAAAAGAAATGGATATACATTTAGGCATAATTTGGCATTCATTTTTGGAATATGTTCTAGGGCTTGGAACGAATTTCAGTAGTAAACTAGGTGTTCGGTTCCATTTTGTTAATAAGTTTTCCTCAAATAAGTTTTAAGAAAAAAAATACAATAGATGAAGGAATCACACCGACACATGTTTTTAGATTTTCAAAATGCAAAAGTGCAATGGCATATTTATAATATCTATATGGCAAGGACAGACTTGTCATTTATGAAAACTTCTTTTAAGTTATAACAATGGCAAACTTGTAATATTTATAACCTCTAAGAGAATTAATAATTTGTTACTAAACTTAAAACTCATCTTCTCTTCAAATCATTCAAACCTATTCCTAGGGATTTCAGATTTTGAATGAATGCCAAACGAGGCTTAGTTTTTAATGCCCAAAATATTAATGTAACAAATGTGAAAAATGATAGGAGGGTATAGATGTAAAAATCTTAAAGTAGAGGAAGAATGAAAGTTAATACATATTTTATAGAACGTTATTATGGTTATTTAGTAAAAAATAACCAACAAAAGTACTTTATCTCTACTATTAGTAAAGCCAACTAGGGGGAAATATTCCCTAGATTCTGACTCTCCCTTTTTTTTTTTCTTTCTAAAGATTACCCTTCACAACCAAAAGAATCCTTAATTATAATCACCATATCCACCGCTCTTTTCGCTTTCAAATTTAAACTCCATCCCTACTTCTTTGCTACGATTATTTGGTTCAAGACGTGCAGTATGCATGTGCCACCACTAGTATATTTTTATTTCAACCAAATTTTCTAATCATAAGATTAAAAACGTAAATGTATAATAACACAAATATAAGGTTAAAAATGTAAATATATAGCAACATTAAGAAATAATGCATGGAAGAATGTCTACCTTTCAAACAACATAAAGATTTATGATAAGAAAATGCTCTTATGCACAAAACATGAAAAACGAGGTTTGTGATAAAAGAACAAAAGATACAATAAAACGAAAAAAGAACGACTAACCAAATGAAATATTGGCTTGGTTAGGAGTACAGGATTCACATGCATCATTACCTCAAACATAAGTCATCTAAAGCAAGATGAAATCTTATGCAATGCTTTATTGGATTGCAGACTGCTGTGGGCATGAGATGATGCCATGTAGAGCACCTCATGGTCAATGTTTTTTTATTAGAAAAAATAATTGATCATGAGATTCTCTAGATGATAGCATCTCACACTGTGAGACATGGAAAAAATCAATTTAATAACTTCCTGATCATCACGCGGGATTTGTTAAAAACACAGAGTCGCCACCATTCTGTTTAGGTGTGAATGGACACCAAAATATCAAATAAGCACAAAAAGGCAAATTTAGGGTAAAAATAACCCTATTAAAAAAACAACCAGAGATAGGTAAGGGGATTAGGTTATGAACAGGGGAAGGTGTTAGGCACCCCTATTCATCCACACAAGGTGGTTGCCAGGTATTGTTCATGTTAAAATAAAGGAAAAAGGGCTTGTTACAAAAATCATGAAAAATCACAAAAAAGACAAAAGTGTATGGTTTTTTCATACGAATAGCCTGATTGATTCAGAACTTTCAAATATGATCATACCATTCCTAGGGTTTCATGATTAAAATAAAATTGAGATAAAATCAAATAAAACCAAAATAAAGTGAAAACTTCAAAATTCTGGCTTCAAGTTAAATTATAAAAATCTAGAAAAATATGATTTTTATAAAATATTTCAAAATTGAACTTGAACAGTCCAGGACATAGATATAACCCAAATTTCACATTAAATCAAAAAATCAAAACCAAAAATACCCACGTTGATGAAGAACATCAAAAGGGGAGAACTTATACCGTAGGGTCTTCTCTCAAAAAATGGAAAATGATTGAAAACCACATCATGAAACCCTAGAAGTTACTTTCAGGCTTCTGAATTCAGATTTGTCATATAAATCATGATAGATCCAGGATCTTAGCCTAAAATCACAAAAATCATAAAAACAGTGCTGTAGGTGCAAAAGTGGTGAAAATCTCAATTTTAGGAGAAAAAGATGATTTCATGTTATAAACATCATAGATTCATAGGATTCATTCTGATTCAATCACAAGATCATTAAAACATGAACAGGATATTCAAAGCAGCCATATCTCACAGATTTGAGCATATGGGGTCTACCCTATGGATTCACCTGTTCTCTTTTCCCCTAGCTCTCTCTTCACGTTTTACGGCTAGAGAGACTCTTGAGGTACTTAGAGACAAGTTTAGGAATACAGACACAATCAAAGGCCTTATTCTAAAAGAAAGGAGAAAAACAGATATGGGGTTCTATTCTAGGGATCCACCTGTTCTCTTTTCCCCTAGCTCTCTCTTCACGTTTTACGGCTAGAGAGACTCTTGAGGTACTTAGAGATAAGTTTAGGAATACAGAATAAAAGAAGGCCTTATTATACAGCAATGGAGAAGATCCTATTACTTCTAGAATTGAAGAGAGGTGGGATTCCTCTCTTCTCTTGGAGCTCCTTAGACTTCAAATTTTTGTGGTCCTTTGCTTAAGGATCCCACCTCTATTTAGAAGCAAACCCAAGGGCATGGTTGGTCCAGAAGGATATACCAGGATCTCCCCAGATTGGGTTAAAAATAAGGATAATGCCCATCCATGGCCAACAAAGATATTTCGAACGAATATTAGAAATCGAGAAAAGATAAAATTCACACAAAAACATCGTGCCCGTATTTACATTGCGGGCAAGTGGTGTTCGCATTTGCATTACGGGTGCTGCGTGCCCGTATACAAATTTCGGGCGCGGTCAGCCCGTAGATACAATACGGGCAATGTTTATATGATTGAATTTTATGCATTTTTGACCTGTTTTAAATCCCAATTAATAATTGAGATAATTTTCAATTATTTTCTCATTTTGTAGTGCAATTTGGGGTGTCTACACACACCCATAGCAGTCTGCAAGGCAGTAAAGCATTGAAGAAGATTTCAACCCAACGCGGTAGTTTGATCATACTTGTCAATCCAGACAAAATCCTATGGACATTTGGACAAACGCATTTCTTGTGGCCCCAGATCTGATGTTATCGTGTACCACTGACTGGAATTTTTTTTGGGGTGTAGGGCCCCCTATTGAATGGCTGCATGTGTCAAGTCCGTTTCACGCTATGGTACCATTTGGACATATTATTGATTAATCTAAAAGGGCAAGATGATGGTTGTGGAAGAAATTCCTCTCAGATCTTGTGTTGTCTCTTTATATATCATCCTCCAATGAGATTGATACACGTATCCTTAAATTGGAAAGCTTTTCCTTGCATTTAGAATTCTTAAACTAATTTATGGATACCTGTTGTAGTCTCATTGGAGACTGATATAAGAGGAGGACAAAAGACTTGAGAGGCATGGCTTTGGACGTTGAATAGTTTGAGAGCAACCAATGCAAGCATTTGCATACGATATGCATTTAATGAGCCGAATTCTCTCAACTACTACAAAACGTGACATTTGTGCATGGTACCCCACAATTATAACGATGTAGCCAAGCAATTCCTCTAAGATCTTCAGTCCATCTATTAGTCTCCAACAAGACTAAAGCACGTACCCTCCTGAATTTTTATGGTGCGATTATACCAACACTAATGCACCGCATCCCATCAGTACCCTCCTGAAATGCTAAGCTTTACCCCTCAGGTTTAAAATTCATAGGTATGTGCACCACTCTCATTGGATACTGATACGGGCAAGATTAAAAATCGGAGAAGAATCACTAGGGATGGCAATGGTTTGGTTTTGCAAAAAATCAAAACCAAACCGACAAGTTGACCATGAAAACCATAACCGAACTGTAACCGTTACGGTTTACTAATTTTAAAACCCAAAACCATTTAATTTTCATATTATTGAAACCGTGACTGAATTGAGCCGTTTCACCTTTTTTGGAGGTTCAAATAAATTAAATTTTCTATTATTATGCCGTGTTTACACATGGATGTGCTCATTAATGAAAAACTGTATCAAAGCTTGTCAGCCTCCTCTTCTCTAACACTATTCCATCTCTAAAATTTTTAATAAATCCCTTATGAGCTAATCGACTAGTGGGTTGTGCAATTGTGCAACTCAAACCTTATGCATATTATATGTAGTTGGTTCGGTTTTGGTTTGGTTTCCCCTTAAAATCGCAACCAAACTGAAACTGCATCAGTTTTTTCAGTTAAAAACCAAAACATAACCGAAACCAATTATTGAAGAACCAAAACTGATCCTAATAGGTTCGGTTCGGTTCAGTTTGTCCACTTTAACCGAACTGTTGCCATCCCTAAGGCTGTGTTTGGAGCCTTGGATTTGGGGAGAAAAGAAAAGAAATCCCAAAAGGAAAAGAAATGAAGGGAAAAGAAATGAAAAAAAGGTAATTTCTCTTGTTTGGTTTGCTAGAGAAAAGTAAGAAGAAATTTTTTAAGAAATCACTTTCTGCTGTTTGGTTGTTTACAAAGAAAACCATAAAGAAAATCAAACAATTATTTTGACTTTTTGATTTTGTAATTGATGTTAAAAGAGCATAATTTATAACTTTTTATAAGATGAACCATAGCCTTCCAATTACACTAAAAAAAAGTACTCTTTTAGCAGTAGGCAAGGACCACCGCTAAAAGTTAGATGCTCGCCGCTAAAGATGTCCACCACCAATTGGCCCTTTACCGAATTATGTTGCTAAAAAAACCAATCTTTTTTAAATACATAAATATATATATATATATAATGCCCCACGTCCCAGACCGACAGGTAGGAGAGGATTTGTTGGCGTTTCATAAGTTTTAGTGACCGCTAAAAATGCAATTTTGAAGATCATTTTTTTTAATGGCATTTTTAAAAAACTCCCACAAAAGGCACCATTCTTCACCTTCTTTTATATATCTATCAAGACCTTTAATTAATTTATAAAATAATTCAAAGAATATACACAAACATTCATATAATTCTGTACCTATCAAAAATTGCAATATAACAACAATTTATGATACTTTGATAAAAATATGAAGTACAAATGAAATGTAATATTTTGACATCCAAAATTATTTACATGTTGCAAAGGAAAATTTCATACAATAAGTTCATTTTGTTCTTGTTAAAAAGAGAAAAAGAACTAAGAATAGTCCATCTTCAGCTTTCCACCATTGCTCATTTATCTGACAGTTGCATATGAGAAGAATGTATCTCTGCACCTCCTTGCTCTGATGCCTGCATATTTTTCCACAAAATCATTGTAAGTATTAAGAAATTCATGGCAATAATTAATGACAAGTGTTATATAAGTCAACACAAATTTAATCTATACAATTAGTGATAATGATAAATCTAGAGGAGCTAGACAAGTGTCATAATGATAAAAAGAAACTTCCAAACCATCGTAGCCACAAGATGATGACCAAACAGGTTATCAACAATACTTGCTTTGTCGCATACATGAGACAATAGCCTCATGAAGATAAAGCCATGTAAATCCTCTGAAGAATAAATCAATAAGTATAATTTAGACGAAAAGGACTAGATTAGGCAAACACACAAAACTGGAAGCTCCGTCAGCCTATTGCTTAACAAAAAGACATTAAGTATCATCTTGACGAAACCTTTAGACAGACTAAACAATTTCCTGAAAAAAAAATTTCACTATAGATATTTTTCTCTTGTATACTTTTTTTTTGGGGTGAGTTCTTTTGTATAAAAAATACTGTCCAGCTACATATAATTAAATAAAAGATGACTTCATAAGACAAAATAGTATAAAAAATAATTAATTAAAGTAATGGCTTTAATAATTGAGAAAAATTGGAGATAATAGACATTGTAACATATACAGTCACATTTTATTCCCACTCCTCCAGGATTATACAACAAAAAAACTTTATTACAAGATACAAGAAACCTTAGGTATACAGACACAAACCTATATGCAAAGATGGCTTGTTGTTTAAAGATATTTCTTAACACATACAAATACAAACCTATTCAATTCTTTCATTGTAAAAAAGAATTACATGTAACTCTGAACTATGGGAGCAACTCCAAGTCACGAGGTATCTTCACCTAGAAGGGTAAGACCTCTAAATGAGATTATAAAACCCACAATTTATCTACTTTAGAACCTACAAATGTGTAGTAGCATCAAAAGGATTTGGGCTCAAATTCTGCAACAAAGAAGAATTACTTGCAAATATTTTCATAAAAGCACCAACGGTAGTTAAATTTCAATTTCTAAGAAGCATGCTTGGAGTCTCAGAAAGACAAATCAAGGAAGTGTATTGAAGCTTATGCATTTTTCAAGACTTGGTTGCTGCATCTTGACCATGCAGTAATCATTATCTTAAAAGTTGGGATTTTTATGTAAGTAACATCTATTATTAGAATCCTATATGAACTCTACATTGAAAATTGTATTCTAGAGTAGTAGTAAATCAAATAAAAAACAGAGATAAACGTGCTGTAGAAAATCTCTATTCCCCTGTTTTCCAACAACAATTAAGCTTGCTAATGATTACCAAGGTAAGCCTTTGTCGAGGCTCCTACAAGTGATACACTCAGAACTAGATGACGGCTCATACTCCAAGTCACAACTCATCTTACTGTCAGAGTGGTTCAAAGATGAAGCATGTCACTAGGAAATCAATTGCAAGTGATGGAGGATCTTATAAGTTACTGTCCATGCCCTCTCACGCATTATAAAACTTCAGTAGGACTTGTATTAAATTTCTACTCCAAGAAAAAATTTTAATAACACAAACATTATATAATAAAACACTTATTAGATTTCAAATTAGTTATAAAATAGCTAATGATCCCTCCCCTTCATAAAATAGCTAACTAAGCATATTAGAATTCACATGGTCAATAAAGTAGCTAATCAAGTATGCACCGTGTTCAAATGTATTTATTAGACAAGAAATGAATTAATGGATATCATTGGCTTACCAGATATTGGTTGCTGTAAATAGGGAAGTTTCTCAGCCTAGACCATATCCATTTTGGAGAAGCTCATCCCAGAAAATTACAATGACACCAGCACAACAAAGCTGAGTAATTATGAGAAGAACATTGCCCATGCCAAGCTGACTGACACTGCCATAGTTCCCAGATAGAACAGATACAATTGCCATAAAAATGTAAAGCAAAATGTCCAGCAACTTCTGTGCAGCATTTCTGTAGGCAAAGTGGTAACATCAGTCAATATATTTTTCCTTCCAAAGTGCCAGTGCATATGCATGTACAAAGAAGCAAAGCCATCCAAAAGTTCAAAAAAAGGCAGATCATGACATAGTTGCATAGAAAAACATTCATTGAACTTCATCACTTCTAAGAATTAATATCAAAGCAAAATCATATGGAACATTTTATCCAAGATTTAGGTTTGCAACCATTTCCTTTGTTTAATGAGAAGGGATACTCATTAGCAGTATAGTTACAGTTATTGTCATAGCTCTAAGTTCAAATCCTGATTTCCATCTCACAGTTTTCTTTATTAGAAAAGTTTGAAAGTAAATATCAGCCCAAGAAATGTGAGAATCAGAAGAAATAGCAGAACATAGTTGTTGAACATAAAGCATGACATGAGCTTAAAAGTAAAATTTGGCAACTAATAACACTTACAGGAGGGCACGATCTTCACGGAAATTGTTATTGATTTTGATAATATTGGACCCAACCAGTAGTTGTATAACCATGCTGGATGTCACAAGTGGTGTGATCCCAAGCTCCATGACAGTCCCATGGCATGAGGCAAGAATAACATGAATCCAGTAAAATGGATCTGCGCTTGTCGTTGAATAGATGCCATAGAGAGGGAGTTGGCTGCACACCAAGAAGAAGAAAAGAGAGCATATGGTGAACACGGCTTTTCGATTGAAGGGGACTATGGCAGTAGCTTCTTGGGCTTATTGTCAAGAGGAAAAATTCAATGAAAAGGGAAATAAAGGATTGATAGAAATGAGACTTTTGTTGCCTAACCATAAGTCGCAGCAAAAAACTTTTACAATAAGAAACAAATGTAATCGTTATAAACAAACTGTCACAAAGTCTCTTCCCCAAATAAAGGATTGATCGAAATCTCCCAGAAAGAAAAAATGGCATGCCTTAGAAACAAATGTAATCGCAGTAAAAAAATTTCACAAGAAGAAGAGATTGTCTCATGATGAAGTGAAAAACACTGGAAATCTTATAAATTTTTTTGAAAACCTGATGACCTGCATAAAAAAAGAGTTGTTGGAAAAGAACCTTTGCTTCGCTAGAGGGCTATCAACGATGGGTAGATGAAATCGCCGAATGCCGAGGGTCTCCCTGTTGGAGGAGAAGTTTGCTTCGTTGTTGATAGTGGTTGTCGATTGAGAGTTGAGAGTCTTGAGATTTGAGAAAGGGCTGTCGAGTTGAGAGCTGAGCCTCAGGGTGAGAGAGCGACAGATGCTTTCGCTGTCGATTCCGAGATGAGAGAGACCTAGGTCGAGGAGAATGAACACGAAGAGCGCGAAGAGACTTCGTTCGTTTCTCTTCAAGGAAGAAGAGAAGCCTTCCGAGGTTGGGGTCGAGGTGAAAGTCGGGCTCTTCGCGTGTTTGATCGAGAGACGTTTCTCCCCAAATCCCGCGTCCTTTCGTTTCCTCCGGAATGACTAGGCTTTTGGGGGGAAAAAATTTAGACCAGGGAAAGAAAAATTTTGGCTAAAAATTCTTTCCTTTTCTGTCCAAACTTACTTTCTTATATAACACCAAACAGGGGAAAAGAAGTTTTTACAAATTTCTTTTCTTTTCCTTCAAAATCCGAACTTCCAAACACAGCCTAAGAATCACTCTGACAATGTAGCAAGGATCCATAATAAAGTAAGTAGATGAAATAAAAAAACCCTTTTTACAAATTGATTTTTCATTTTTGAAAACAAAAAACTGAAATTTTATATGGAAAGAATAGTTTTTATTTAATTTTAAAAAAATACGAAAATAACCTTGGTTTATAGAAGTTGAAAATTCGGCTTTTAAGAAAAGGAAATCTTTTTTTTTTTTAGTTCTCAGTGTCATTTTTTATAATTTTACTTTGGTTAATCTAATTTCCTCTTGTGTTGAACCCACATATACAACCAACTCAATCCAATCCAACCCATTTTCGCCACTAATCACTCTGGATTGAAAATACAAGTCACAAAAGATTCCATTTGAATAGTCTAAAAACAAGCAACCATTTGGACACTTTGTGCATTTGAATAGAGCGAACTACAAATCCCATCACAATTAATACAAAATTTGACATGCCTTGTACCATTCCGGAGTCCGGACAACTATAGCGATTGGAAAATTGAACTAACCACAGATAATATTACAAAAGAATTCATTTGAGGAGCCTAACAACGACCAACCATTTGTACACTCTGCATTTGATTAAACTCAAGTACAAATCCCATCACAATTAAAACAAAATGTAGCATGTCATGTACCATACCCCACAACTCCACAACAAGGATTGATAGTACAGAAGCATTAGTTGCTGTTTGAAACCCTTTAACAAAGATTCTTTTTTCTTTTTCCAATATAAAATTTTGAAATATTGCTGGGCAAGGACAGTTTTCAAACCAAAAAAAAGTACAGTTTCCAAAAAGATTTTTTAGATAAAAATATCTAAAGCGAGCTTAGGTTTATAGAAGCAGAAAATTCAGCTTTTGAAATTAACAAAATGTTCTTTAGAATTCTTAGTGCAATTCTTGTAATTTTACTTTTGGTTAATCTAATTTCATTTTCTATTGAACCCATATTGAATCACAAGATTTTGAAAATCAAATATCTTTTGCAGACGACGTGGCTGCCAACATTCAGGCTATAATCTTACATTGTAATTATGTAAACTTTCTCCCAATGTATAGCTATAAATACATGTTTATCAAAATCAATGAAAGATCAAGCAAAAGAAAATTCTTTTGTTCTTTATCTTCTTTTCTTTTCTCAATCCACATAAACGTGTAGACTTTCTTTTTTTTATGTGGGCTCACATTAATTGTACTAGCAGAGTGCACATAAAGGGAGGGAATAGTTTTACACCAGCTCAGATTTTAAATGAATAGATAGGGTTTTGACTATTTTAACCCTATATTAATTATGCCTTTACAATGAACATGTACAGTAAGCACTTTTTGGGGAAGTCATGCAAAGTTGTTGGCACGCTTCTGAATGGAACTATTCTCATTATATATGGTATAGATTTTTGATTTTATAAAAACAAGTTGAATATATAGTTTATGATGATATTATGGTTGACCCAATATTATGTATGATCAATTTAATTGGGTTTAGTGCACCTTAATTATACAAGTATATTTTCTTTGTATTGGTTATGTACTATAAGTTGTATGTAGACTAGAAGACCATATTGGGTAAGGAGTCTTCATAGAATCCTATTCAAGATCGATCAAAGTCCCTAATGGAAGGACTATTATGTTATAAATAGGATAGGTTCCCTCTCCTCTCCTAGTTTTAACTGACAGAATATTCCGTAATCTAACATCTCCTATCTGACAAAATTTGATAAAGAAGAGCAAGGAGAGGAAGAGCTAGTCCTAACCAATATTATTTTGCAAAAAATTAAAGAAATAAAAGCAACCATGTCTTCCATAGGTAAACCTATAAATCGGTTTAATTTATTCTAGATTTATGCATGTGGATAATAGATTGAAGCTAACAATTGGTATCAAAGCGAGTAATTCCATACTTAGATTTGGGATTTTCATAATTTAAAATAAATTAAAAAACCAGAAAAAAAAGTGGTTTTTTCTCGAATTAGATTTGGCCAGAATTTAAAAGTTTGATTCACTGGATTTCAGCCATCCATCTTCTTGAGATTTAGTTCAATGTATTTTGCCCCATAATATGAAAAATTGAACCCAAACATATGAAAAATTGTCTATTACATAAAATAACATCGAATTCATAATTTTATTTCTCTTTGATTTCATAGAGAAGATTCTAGGACATGTATGTTTAATCCTATGTGATTTAATTGCATGAAGTATAGAGATTTACAGGCGAACTGAAATTTCCACATAATTTTGCGTCTGTTTAATCGAAACCCATCATGTTTTATGCCGTAAAACTTCTTAGAAAAGATCTCAGGATCAAAACCCTGCTAGAGGTAGGGGACGACCTCCAGCCGCATCAGCGTTTCCCCATGCGCATGTGTGGGCTCCTCCTTGGGCATTTAAGGATTACCCTATTCTCTCTCTCCTAAATTGTCAAGCTTTTTCCTTGCATTTAAGATTCTTAACCTGTTGCAGTCTCATTGGAGACTAATACAAGAGGATGACAGAAGCTTTGAGAGGAATGGCTCCTAACGTTGAATAGTTTGAGAGCAACCGAGAATTTGCATACAATATGCATTTAATGAGACCAAATTATCTTGGCTAGCTAGTACAAAACGTGACATTCGTGCAAGGTACCCCACAATTATAACCACGTAGCCAAGCAATTCCTCTAAAATCTTCAGTCCTCTTTTTCTATCAGTCTCCAATGAGACTAAAGTACGTACCCTCCCGAATTTCCAAGCTTTTCCTTGCGTTTAAATTTCACAGGTACATGCACCACTCTCATTAGAGACTGATACAAGGGTAGGATTAAAGATCTGGGAGGAATCACGCTCTGAAATTTTTACAAGGATCAATGATAGTATTAGTAATACTAGATGCAATTAAGAAACCCTTTTTACAAATGTATTTTTCATTTAACTGAAATTGTATTTGGAAAGAATAGTTTTTAATTTGATTTTAAAAAGAATAATACAAGTCACCTCACATCTTTACAAAAGAATCTCTTTGAATAGTCTAAAAACCAACCAACCATTTGGTGCATTTGAATTGGCCGAGCTACTTCCTACCAAAAAAGAAGACCGAACTAAAGACCGAACTACAAATCACATCACAACTAATACAACATGTGATCATGTCCACCTAGTAACTATAGCGATTTGGAAGTAGAAGTCACCAAAGATAATGTTACAAAAGAATTCATTTTAATATGTAGCCTAAGAACGTCCAACCGTTTGTACACTCTGGATGTGATTAAACTCAAGTACAAATCCCATCACAATTAAAACAAAATGTGGCATATTATGTACCATACCCCACAACTATAGTGATGCAACAAGGATTGATAGTCAATATCTGGAGCCTAAAGGTATGCTCCCTCTGAGGTCTCGAGTTCGAACTCTCTCAGACACAATCTCTTGGGGCTACCTGCATAAGGTTTATGGGCTTTGGACTTATCCGGGCCATGTGAGTTGCAAGGTCTTGCATGGGCCATCGAGGATTAGTCGGTTGAGCGTAAGCGGGTCCAAATACCCTAAGTTCCGAAAAAAAAACCAAGGATTAATAGTAATGTACCATTAATTGTTGTTTGAAACTCTTTAACAAAGATTCTTTTTTCTTTTTTCAATATAAAAATTTGAAATTGTTTGGGCAAGGACAGTTTTCAAAAAGATTTTTTTTAACCAAAAAAAAAGAAAAAAGGAAAGTCTAAAAATAGTCTAGGCTTATAGAAGCAGAAAATATTCAGCTTTTGAAATACAAAATAATTCACATTTTATAGAAGTTTGTTATGGTTATTAAATAAAAATAGTTAACAAAATGAAGTTAATTTGAATAGCCTTCTATAACTAATTTCACTTTTGGTTAAACTAATTTCATTTTGGGTTGGAGTTGTTGGACTAAAATGAAGTTAATTTGAATAGTCTTCTATAACTCAATAATTCGAACCCATTTTCACTGCTAATCACTTTGGACCAAAAATAGTTGTTGGACCAAAAACTAATCTCATAGAAGAATTCATTTAAATATTTTGAGAATGACCAACCATATGGGCACTATGTGCATTTGATAAGAGCTACAAATCCTATCTCAACTCCTAGTGAATCGTCTAGTGAATCCAAAGTAATCACCCCTCCAAAAGCCCAATCTCTCCAGTGTGTTCCGCAAAATTTCGACAGAATCGTTCGACGAAATTTCATTGACGTGCTACTTTTTCCCAGTTGCAGCACCACATCCATCGGCACCGAAATTGAAAATCACCCATAGCGAGGAAGCGTTTTTGGGACAGAGAAGCACTTCCTACGTCAAATAGGACCTAACCAACTTTGGGAGACTAACAAGCATAGCTAGCTATCTTTTAATTGGCCTGTAGATCAAATGCATGGGCATAATACAACCCATACAAAAGACAGATCAATGAAGGCAACAAATGTTCAAATCTAGGTCGGTATCTCAATTTCGCAAAACATTTGCTCGGAGACTTGTTAAGCCCAGATGTCTGCAACATTTCCTTTTCTGCAACAAAAACCTGTGATTGATTGGTCCTTTGCAAAAGGAAGCATCAATCAGAGACTTGTATGAAATGTTGCAGAAAATAAGTACCAAGCAATGTCATTCATTTACCCATTGAATAAGCCAGAGAAGGATCAATTCCTGGGAAGCATATTTGCCATGACCAAATTAATCAAATTTTTTTTCCAAAAACTGTGACAGAAGAATCAATGGATATTTAACCATATCTTATTACGACAAACTAGGAACAAACAAAACTAGCAATGCTTGTATAATGCATTTGGTTTCCATGTTGATTGAGAATATAAACATGCAAAAGGCAAGGTTCACTCACAGCACCATTTCCAAAGCGATTTCTTGCCAGACTTCTAAGCAAAACTGCAACCCCAAATGATTTTGTACAAGTAGCACAACAGTTTTTGTACCCTCTCCTCCTAGCCTGTTTGACATTAGCAATTGTATGAAATTTCACCTAATGTTGACCTCTTCGATCTCCCCATGACGGCTGCAGGCGGAATTAGAGGAAGATGAGGATGCAGCAGTCTCTCACTTCTTATCTGATGATAAACTGGGGCCTTTGCCCTTGTTTTCATCTGGTTTCTGCTGATGTATAATCTGCAACAGGTTTTGCAAGACCTAATGAAGAATATTGAAGGGACAGAAAAGAATCAACAAGAGTAAAATAGCCAAATTAATAGTTCCTCATAATTTTGGATGGAATATCAGAGAATCTTAAAAAAATATAATAGACATAGCATTCAGCTCTATACTAATTGCATTTAAAATATGTCTTTTATAATTTATAAGCTGGCCTAGTTGCATTCAACCCAACTTGGATTAGTAATTCAGAGACACTTGTTGTTGCATCAAAATATCTTTTTACATACACAGGTATATTCAATTCCTTGTTTCCATTTTGACAGATATTTCCTCATGGATTTTGGTCCATTCTGACAGATATTTCCTCATGAAAAGCAAAATCCATTCTATGATCAACCGGTTTAAATAACTAGCATTTGGAATAAAACATCGTACATACACCTTCAGGAACACAATAACTTGATCAAATGCACAAATCCAATGCAGGACTTTCTCTGGATCTCCCAGCCAGTGAGATCTCAAATTGCGGAGCACATTTATGTGCAAGGTAATTACTGTTTGATATATCTACATAAATATTTACAATCACCAAAACATCTCTCTTAAGAAGCAAGGGAACAACAATTTGATCAATCTATTCATAATAAATGAAACCAAAAACAAACGTAAGACCAAGTAACTAATCTTAACTTCTATTAATCTAATTTATAGTACTTACACTTTGAATTCAAATAAACATAAATGAAAGACAAACTGATACTATTTTTCTTAAAACTCACATAACATTTACATTTTTAGTTCAATCAAAATATATGGAAAACATAAACAACACTTAAACTCACATAACATTTTAAATAAAATTATCATGTCAAGGATACCTTTATAAAATCATAACTTACTTTGTAATGCTACGTCAACCCTATTTTGAAGACCAAAACATTAAAATCTCAATAATTTAGTAGAACTAGCTATTATAGATCTCTAAAAGACCTTTATAATGAGCCAAATATCATCCAAGTGGAAACACATCATAAATTATAAACCTAAAAGAGAATAGAAACTTTCTTAGGAAGGGGCAGAGTCAAGGAAACACCATTTGGTGAGGTGGAGTGAGGTGTGTACTAGAATCAGCTCAGGAGATTTGAGATTAGGAAACATTCATCTTTAGAACTTAGCTCTATTGGGAAAGTGGCTTTCGTGGTTAGCGGAAGAGAAAGGTTCTTTGCGACATTCAGTTATATCAAGTGAATTCTGCGTACAAGGAAATGGACGAGACTTCAAGTCTACAGTTAGACCCAATTGAACTTGCCCTTGGAAAGAAATTTCGGCCCTCAAGCCTATTTTCAGGCCTCAGTTTCCTTTAAACTTCAGTTGGGATCCTCTCTCAGCTTTTGGCATGATGTTTATTGGGGAAACAAGCCCCTTTCACTTTGTTTCCCCTGATTATTGTGTATTTGTTGCCTTTGAATCATCTAGTCTCTGAGATCCTCTCATGGCCATTTCGGGTCTTAATTGGAGCCTCAAGTTTTAGTAGAGATTTCCACTTAGTAGAGTTAGACAATTTGGGTTTGCTGCTAGAGGAGCTTAGTTCCATTGTTTTACAGCTCTCTCCCCCTAATGTCCGTTGTTGGCCCCTTTCATCAGATGGGTGTTTTCCTCTTTAAGTCATATTTCTCACATTTATGTCCATCCCCCAGTTTGCCAAAGCCTGGCTTTCCCCCACCTTGCTTTGGTTAGCCCCAGTTCCTTCCAAAGTCAAAGCCTACATGTGGATGGTCTTCCCCAAATGTGTTTGTGAGTTGTGCATGAAGAGTGAGGAATCACTGGATCACATTCTCATACACTGAATTTTCAGGCACTATATGGTCTTATATTTTTAATTTGATTGGATTGAAGCAGGTGTTCCCTAGAACTCCATCTGATTTGGCAAAACAGTGGCGGTTCCCTACATTGCAGACGAAAGGGAAAATTATGTACCATGCAGTTTTTTCTTTTTCTTTTTTTGCAAGGATTGCTGTATATGGTTAGCAAGAAATAAATGATTTTCCAAGGTGATGAAACTGAGGATTTTGGAGGATATTCTTTCCATCCATGACTGTATCCTGGGTTTGTATCAAGGAAGAGTTTTAAGTCTTATGGAACTGAGGAGCTGATAACATATAGCAATAGTGCAAGCGACATTACATGGGCTGTACTACATTCTGTTTTTGCCTTCATGTTTTTCTCCTAGATTGTTACTTAGGTTTCTTTTAATACACTACCTCATTATTCACCAAAAAAAAAAATACAGAGATTAGAATCCAAAGTCCAAGCATATTACACGCAACCATTGAACTAAAAATTGATAAAATATTCAACCACGTCAAGCCCATACGAGTGTGAAGTAATAGTTTCTTATTTTGACCTACTAGTGCGCGAGAGATTAAAATATAGGAAATCAGCATCAGTGGAAATTACAAAATCAAGTTAAACTTTAAAAGAGTAAAAGGGTTAAGGACTATCAACAATGATTTTTCAAATGATAATTACGAAGCAGGAGTAATCGCATAACTGACAAAAAGATATAATACCTCAATTTGGTGCCGAAGAAATTGTTCTTGAGCTTCTATGTTAGGAGCCAGTATATTATCATTGCCTACTCTTAGTCCACCACGGGAATTGCCACCAAGTGTCCGAAAAGGGATAAAGGCGCTATGTGAAACCTAAGGAGAAGTGAAGTTAGCTAGGGAGTCCGCCTGCGAATGCAAACTGGTGGTGTTGTCTCCTAGAAGCATCTCTTTCTCCACCTGAATCACTGTTGAATGAATCTGCAAGGCATATGCGTCTGAGGAAGTAAAGCATATCCTGAGGACCTGAAATGCAAAGTAACACGAATTAGATGAATTATATTTATTTAAGGGATAGTAATTTTGCATGAAATCATTAGATGTTTACCAATGCTAAAGTTTTGTTCAATAGAAGACTGATTCATTTACCAACCAATCCAAAAATATGAAAAACGATGGTTCCCATCGCCTCAACGATCATTGCAAATAAAAATTGTTCATAAGCAAGATTTGCAAAATAAGCCAAATGACAACCACCTCACAATGTCTCAATGATGAAATACTTGAAAATAATCAACTCAATTCAACTATTCAGCCCTGTCATTCCAGCAAAGCTTCCATGGTACCAACTACAAGCAAACTCCTTTGCAAATCAGCAGTATCTTTGGGTTGGGTTGTATCATCTACAACAAAGATACTCCATACGACCATACACCAAGACACACAAGTGTGGGGCCCGCCAAGTGAATATGTTGTGGGCCACACACCTGTGTCTTCCTTGGTGATCTGAAACTCCTGTGCAAATCAGCAGTATCTTTGGGTTCGGCTGTATCATCTACAACAAAGATACTCCATACAACCATACACCAAGACACACAAGTGTGGGGCCCACCAAGTGAATATGTTGTGGGCCACACACCTGTGTCTTCCTTGGTGATCTGAAACTCCTGTGCAAATCAGCAGTATCTTTGGGTTGGGCTGTATCATCTACAACAAAGATACTCCATACAACCATACACCAAGACACACAAGTGTGGGGCCCACCAAGTGAATATCTTGTGGGCCATACACCTGTGTCTTCCTTGGTGATCTGATTGCTCTGATGCGGCATTCTCATGGCCCCTGCATTGGAAGTATTTCCTTTTCTTTTTTGGAAATGGAGGGTTTGGTTAGACTTTGTATAGTTGATAGTTGGCTCTTCCCTTCTGTTTTCTAGCTTCTTACTACCATTTAGGGATTTCCTTTGTGTCCCTCCGGCTGTGCCTCCTATGATCAATCCGAACTTGATTCCTCCTTCGACCCTGTCAGAGATTTGGACTAGTGAGTTGAAGCTTGTCGCATATTGGCCAATTAGATGGGAATAGTAGGGTTAGCCTAAGGTTGAGATGAAGATGGTGGCCATCTCTTCCTCAGTCAATGGTGGTTGCACTAGCATGGCTAGTTCCCTCCATCTACGAGCGTAGTCCCTGATCGATTCATTATTCTTTTTTGACAATCTCATCAATTCCATTTGTGTCAGCAGGACTTCAGAATTAAATTTGAACTACTCCATGAAGAGGCGTGCTAGATCTGGCCAGTTACGAATTTGAACAGGGTCAAGGGTGGAAAACCAACGATGTGCTTGCCCTATTAGGGACCTTTGAAAAAATTGAATCATTAGTCTCTCATCTCGAGTATATCCTACCATAGCTTTGTAGTATGATATTAGATGAGCTGTGGGGCATCCAGTACCATCAAATTTCTCAAAGTCTGGGCATTTAAACTTTGGTGGGAGCTAGACATTGTGAGACATGGAAAAATCATCAAGATGATTCCCCTCCGTCAACACACAGGTTCAACGAAAATATGGGAGAGTCGCCACCATTCAATTTTAAGGGTGTGAATGGACACCAAAAGGTTCAAAATAAGCAAAAAGAGCTAAAAGGCAAATACTAGAGTAAAAATAACTCTACTTGAAAATCAAATCTAGAGACGGGTAATGTAACGCCCCGAACCCGGGTCAGTGCAAACCGGCACCTAACCCGAACCCGGTTCGCTACTGTAACAACCCAAGTCCGGTTCAACAACCAAACTCGAGGTGTTACCACGAAGCTGGGGTCAGATACATACCAAGATTCACAATAATTTTAAAATTTATAAATCAATTACATTAGAGTTATGGTGGCCAAATAAAATAAACAATTCTTTAATCAATATATTCAATTCAATTTACAATTAAGTTTATCTAATCAACATGTGACATTAATACCAATTATATTTCTACCCATCAAATTAAAACCCCATCTTCGCGATCTCTCCAAGCAACCTGAAAAATATAGGGGAAAACGGAGTGAGATTTACATCTCAGCAAGTAGCAGGTGCATGCAATTTGAAACAGTCCAATATAAGCAAATAGTCATGAGGTATTCGATTAATCAACGATAAGACGAGAAATCCAAGTTATTCATGGCAATTCCAAATAAAGCGGTAAAACATATGATCATGTATAAATACCAGTCTCTTGATGTTAACGAGGTAAAACCGATAAAAGCGATAAAACACGTGCCATTGCAGGACTCACAAAGATGATAAGTATTTGAGATGACACTCAACTAAATGCTGTTCCACCGTGCGGCTTAGGGGCAGTGCTACTTGATGATACTCAAGCCCCATGCAGCGCAGCTTAGGCAAGAGCCGTAGTCACCGACTTATTGCGCACGAACCCCGCAGAGTTGGACGTACCACCAGCATGCAGCACCAGAATCAATACATGGAGTGTGGTCGCTTATCCACATGTACAGGGAATCACCAGCGGCTCACCGGGGTGTCCCTCCAGACATAGGACCCTCCCAGAGCAAACTAACTTGCAAAGGGAAGCGCGCTCGCAATATAGGAGTAAATCAACCCAAACTAAATACCACTTAGCTAACCAGCCAAAACTATGGATCCATATACAGCTAAGCCCACTGACACAAACCACGATAAAACCACATACGGGAGGACACACTAATGTAGGAGGCATACACACTTTTACCCGTAAAGGATTACACATCTCTACACAGAGGATTACCCATCTCTGCTGTAAAAGATAGTATCAAACTCTACCACAGAAGCCGTATCACCCAACCGTAAAATTAAAGAGAACAATATCATACTACATACCAATCCATACTAAAGTATTCCATTCCATGTGAAATCCATGATTCAATCATAACAAATCCAATTATAGGCATTTTCAGAATAACATATGCAATTCTTCCAATTATATTCAAAATAAAAATCAAGTATCATAAATCCGATAAAATCTGAGTTTATGCAATTCCAGTAGCCAATATTCCTATTTAAAGCTCAAAATAAAGTAAATCCAATCTTACTTAGAGTTTTCTTTATTAATCCCTTTTGTTAGAATCCAATTTCCTACCTTAGCACCTAAGCTAGTTTATATTTGAATTTTCTGTATTTTATTTTTCCAGCATGTTCTACAGACCTAGAATGAAGTTTAAAAGATGTTTACAAGCTATAAATTTCAGTAGTATTATTTCTAGCAATATCCATACCCTTTGACTCTTTTATAAACAATCCTTTCATTATAACCTTCAATTTATTGCTTATTCTTTCCAAATTAATTTTATAATTTTTATAGCTTAATTAGGTCCTTATAAAGATGCTAACATGCTTAACTAATCATAAGAATTATTGGGTATTTATTCGAATTACAAAATCCCCAAAATCTACAAATTTTACTTAGAGCGCCTACCTCTACAGGGCTGGGCGATCCTAGGCGCTCGTGCAATTTTTAACAGAATTTTCCAGATTTTTCAATTTCGGATTTTCATGCTTTTGCTTTATGTTTTCTTGGTCTAAATTAATCTACAAACTTTCTGAAACATACCTAGAGCCTTCTAGATTAATCCTTATAAATTAAATACCATCCTAAAATTTATTTCATGGTAAAACCAAGTTTTCTCCATTATTTCGACAAATCCTTCAAGAACACCAAATACTAAAATATAACAATTTTGATTCCTTGTAAATACTGTTTCGACTAATCCATTCAATCCATATGAAATCACAGAAAACGAAATCATGCAGTTCCTCACGTTTTCCAAGGGTTACTACTTGCCTTATACGCTAAATCCTTCTTCCATTGCACCTTCTAATTCTGGACCAGAATGTTGCTCCCAACCGTACCAAGCTAGACTCTTCCAATTCAAATCTCTACCGTTCACAATGTAGTTTTATTAGTCACGAACAAAACCTCAAAATTTGAAGGCGATCCACCGTACGGATCTTCCCCGATCGCGTTTTGATGGTGGCTGGTCAGACACCTCCATTAGAGACCTCCTTCCTTTCTCTCCCTATTTTCTCTCCATAAGAAACCCACGAAAATTTCCTCTTGTCTAACCTTAATCTCCTATTTATACTAAGCTTTAGAAATCCTAAACAAACCCTAATTGGCTAATTTAATTTGGGCTAACCCAACCATGGTCTAATTAATGTCTAATCCTTCTAATTTAATTCCTACTTTTTCTCCACCTTCTATTTTCTACTTAAACAATACTAATTAAGTTTCTTATTATCTAAACTCATGAAAATAACCTATTTTCGTGCAAAATATTTAATTAAACATTTTTATCACTTAAAACCTTACTTTCTCCAAATTAAGACATGAAATCTCCTAATTACCCTTTTTCCCTATTTTAGGCTTTTATTAATTTCTTTTAATTTCTAACTTGTCAAAATAATTTGTTTTCTTCTATTTTCTAATTCTAATTATTATTTGATGATCTATTTACTAATTACCCTTTTCTGGAAATTACCAAAATACCTTTTTTATTCTTTTAGGCTAATTTCATTAAAATTCTTTCTTTATTTTCAACTTAGAACTTATTTGAATTAATTATCCTCTAAATCTTCGCTTTTTATTTTAATTAGGACTTAACTCATATTTTATTGTATTTATTATTTATTTATTTATTAGGTGAAAAATCGGGGTTTTACAGGTAAGGGGATTAGATTATGAATGAGGGAAGGTGTTAGGCACCCCCATCCACCCACACAAGGTGGTTGCCACGTGTTGTTCATGCTAAAAAAATGAGAAAGCTTGCTAAAATAATCAAAAAAACCCTTGAGAAAGGATTAAACAAATGTGTGATACCTTCACATGAGAAATCCAAATGAATTCTAGATCTTCTTTTATGTCAATATCACTTTTGGGATATCACCCATAGATGGAAATCAAAGCAAAAATTGCACAAAACCAAGTTGAGTCAAATTTCTTAAAATTTGGTAAAAGATATAGCCATTTGTTTTGAAATCATTCAAATCTAGTTTAAATTGAATCAAACCAAATCCATTTGAAAGATTATGATAAATAGAAGACTCATGCAAATTTTCAATCAATTCCGGTTAAAATCCTAGGAGTTATTCTCTTTTGAAATCTGCTGCTAGAGATAGTTAAAAGTGACAAGTGGGCAACTTTGGAAATTCATTTAGAAAAATTGGCTCCATATAAATTCATGAAATTTGGTGTGAATGAAGTATGTATGGCCATCTTTCAAATGAAACTAGCCTCATACAAGAATTCATTCGGATGTGCCTTGGGTGACCTCCCGAACAGGCCACGAGGATTACAGGTTAACCCAGAAAAGTGCTGTTGAGCAGTTCTGAGTAAATCTGTTACCCACGACACAAATGGAGTAAAAAAATTATGAAACCAACTGGATTTGAAATTAGACTTCCAAAGAAAAAAACATAAACAAAAATCACTTGAATCGGACTTAAAACGAACACATGGCGCTCAGTCGAAGTGACAGGTTCCACAATCTGGCCTGAATTGACCTATCAACTTCGAATGAGAGGTGTCAAAAATCCACTTGATAAAAATTGATGAAATTTTACAGACATAAACTAGATAGCCTCAAATTTCCCATGGCTCTGGAATCACTCCAAAATTCATCCGGACGATGAAGTTACGAGTGTCCGAAGTTGGGGTACAGCTGCTGTCAAGTTAAGCCTTTTTAAAGAAAATCAACTCAAAACAGTGATAAAGTGTGTGGAATCCGTGCAAGATAAATCAAAATCATTTTAAAAAGATATTGAAGAACCTTTAGGAAGAAATGGGGCACAAGTTTGGCTCACCATTCTCTCCGATTGGAAATAATATGCCAAAAACCCCAAAATTGAACAAAAGTGCCCAAAACCGAGAGGTTAGACCTAGAGGTCTTCAATATTTGCTTGAAATCATGTTAAAAACCAATAAGAAATATCCCAGAATTGTTTGGGGCTATTTATTCCAGATCTATCACAATGAATGCAATAAATCCGAAATATAAGCCGAATCCAACAAAACAAGTGCTATGTGTGTGTGTGTAAAAATCCATTCTTCAACAATATAACAACATATAGCATGCATTCATATCAATCAAATGGGGTTCTAGAACAACTTAGAGTTCCGTTCCATTCTCGTTTCCCTTAGTTCTCTCTCCCCGTTTAACGGTTCTTCGAGATAATTTTGGGGTACTTTGAATATGAAACGGTTTTCATAGAATCAAAAGGCTTATTCAACAAGGTTCTAATACTAGGATTAATCATCAGTCTCGTTTCCCCTAGATCCCGCCTTCACGTTTTATGGCTAGGGGGAGTCTCGAGGTACTTTGAGTAGAGGAAGGGTTTTCATATACACAGATTAGGCCTTATTCTACAGAAAGGTAGAAGAAGAGAACTAAACCTAGAATGTAAGAACAGAAAAATAAAGAGAGGTTTGAGGCTTACCTGGGCTTCTGGAAGCAATGCGGCAGCGGTTCCCTTCTTCACTCGGAGCTCTTCAATCTCCAACTTATTGGCCATTTGCTTGAGGAGGAGCCTCCTATTTATAGGCAAAGGCTAGGGTTAGGGTTTGCATGATGGTAGACACAAAATGATGTCTAGAGTCCACCAACCCTAACCCTAAGGCTATTTTTGAGATTTCTATTCCTTTAATGAAGGATATGATGGTAAAAAGTGAAAACTCTTAGAAAACCCTAATTTTGAGCAAAAAGCTTGTATCCGACATGTCAGGTCGGATGCAAGCAATTCTCTTTGTATCCGACATTATCTGTCGGATACAATAAAGATCTTTTGTATCCGACATTATCTGTCGGATACAATAAAGATGTTTTGTATCCGACATTATCTGTCGGATACAAAAAAAGAAGCTTTTATCCGAATTTTAACACAGTCAATACTTATTTACATGTAATATCGTTTAAGTAAATGTCATCGTATTTTTTAATCTCCATTTACTTAAGATATTACATGTAAATAAGCAAACACCACCCCATTTGAATCCATTAAAAATAGTTCCAGACCCAAATTCCAAGTGAATAAAAAGTCAACTTTCCAGTTCCAGGCTAAATTTCGGTTTTTTAGGTCCGGTAAAAAGATTCAACATGTTAAAACCAAGGTATTCGTCAAGATTTAAAATCTCAAAAAATTCTTTTATGCAATAACATGGCTAAAAACCTGATTACCTGGAAAAATTATCTTGAAATCTTGCTCTAAAAATATTTCATTTTCTGGAGTCAAAAGTCAATAAAATTCAACCGGAAAAAGTTTGATTTTGCACAAAAGATTGAATTCGGGCATTTTCCTTTACAGTTTTGGATTCAAATGGGTTAAGGATCTTAAACCCAATGCAAAGAATTGAAAATTTCAATAAAATATTTCTCTCCTTCAAGATTTATCAAAAATCGTACAATTTTGGGATGTCTACAGACATCAGAAAAGAAACAAAAACTGTCAACTGTCATTTCCCTTTGGGTTGATCCTTTGCTTATACTACGAATTTGTTCTTGGAGGTCATTGATTAATTTGGTCACTCCTGGACGGATGCGTTGGTGGGCCCTTTAGAATAGGACTACCAACGCCTTTGTTCATCTTGTGTCCATCTTTTTATATGCCTCACCTACTTGCAATTTTGTTTTTATTTAATATAAAAGAGTAAGGATAAACGAATCTTTTTTGGTATCTTCTTCATTGTTCTTCAAATAAACTTAGAGTATTATTATACTTTATTTCTTTTTTGGTAAAGATTATTATACTTTATTTCTGTTAATGTTTGCTTTTAATAAAGCTATTAATTGTCATCATCCGGTGTCGTATATGAGGTGTTAGGTGCTATGATCTTTTCACAATCATCTTTTATTCCAAAAGAAAATTTAAAAGTTCCCTTTCAGGTTACGTTGCCTTGTAATTAGGGATGTTGACCAGTCAAATACACTAAAAATTAATACTAAAAACATTTAATAAAATTAATGAATGTAATTAAAATATATATATATTGTAACATCTTCGGATTAAATAAATTATGCTGAAATATTCGGATTCCAGAAAATATAATAAAATAAACGATGTTGACATATTTGGATTCGAGAAAATGAATGTACTAAAAAATATATTGATGGCATTATTATTATTTAGTATAATAAAATATACTAAAATATATTGATGGAATTATTATTATTTAGTATAATTAAGTAGTTGTCATACTTAATATAATTTAGTATATATATTATTATACTTAAAATGCACTTATATAGATATATCATTTATTATTATTAAGTATCAAAACTGTATTAAGTATATTATACACACACACACAATTTCTATATATATATATATATGTATGTATGTATGTATGTATGTATGTATGTACATATGCATGTGGGTAATATGCTTTTGAAACATCCCAGTTTCTGAAATTTCAACCACCACCACCACATCCACAACTGCCACCACAACAACTTCCAAGACCACTGCCACAACCACCACCACCTCCTCCACCACCTTCATCAACACATCCAGGACCACCTCAACCACTACCATCACCAACTCTGCCACCACCTTTATAACAACCACCACAATAACCAGCACCTCTAGCACCATCATCACATGAATCCACAATCAACATCATCACAACCACTATCATTAACATTTATTATTGCCATATAACCATAGCTAACAGAAATTATAAATACAAATTATTTTAAAAACTTTATCAAACACATTTTTGCTGATTTTTAAAGTCATAATTGATTTTAACTAAATGTTACCAAATGGTTTTCAAATTGTTTTAATAAAAATTGTTATCAAACAGCCTCTCGTTTAGCTTTCTTATATCTAACTTGCTTTTACGTAGGCGTTTTGTTCTGTTTCTGTTTATTTTTACTTATTTTTATTTGAATGATCTACTTATCCTCATTTAATAACTTATAATTATTTGTTTCTTTCTATATAAATTTTGTTGATTGGGAGACAGTTGATTTCCTCAACGGCGAGAGCTTTTACGGCGAAGTCTAATGCGTCAAGCTCCTCTTGACACGTGGACACGGTGGTCTCGTGAGCGGCACGCGAGACAGCTAACACTCAGCCCCTTATTCTTTTACCTAGCCGGTTCAATTCCCCAGCCCGGGTGATTTAAGCCCCTATTATTTTGAAATTTAAATTTCAAAACCAGACAAAGAGGAACCCTTAGAAAAGCCATTCTTCATTCTTCACGCGAAACCTTTCTTCGTCTCTACAAACATCAAGAGGAATCGAAGGAGGATTTCCTCGTAGAGGAAAACGACTCCACTGTTAGGAGGTCGGACAAGACAAATGATTCGCCGTCGGTGAATCTCCTTCTGAATGACAGACATCAGTTCCCTGATCCTCCTTCCCTTCTCGCCTAAAACAAATCCACCACATCATAGTTAACGAAACCTAAAACCCAATCACCGAGATCAACCAACAAAACACCGGGCATCATCGAAAACACCAACAATCAGAATTTACCCAGAACATTCTGAGTTCGAGTGGCCCTGATGATGATCTCTGTTCGCATCGGCGTAACCCTGACCTCGACGCTCGAGTATCCGTCCACAGCAAGCTCTCTAGTGAGCACTTTATTAAGCTCCGCAAAGAAAACTCCATCGGCTACGAATTGTAACGAACAAACACAGCCAAGAGATCCGAGAAACCATAAAACACTGCTGAAATGCTGAACCTTTAGTCGGGAAGAGAGAGAGAGAGAGAGAGATGAAGAATATGTTCAGCAGAGAAATGCTGAACCTTTAGTCCAATTGGCATTTTTTGATTTCCTGCCAACAAGAGGTGGGATTTGCATTTTCGTTCGAGGGATTTCAACGAAATGAGGCTTTCAAACGTGGCTCCAATCGAGCCATTTTGAGGATTGCAGCTGAAAAATCTCTCGCTCGGCTGATCGTCACGGCTGAAACGAGTGGGAAGCGTGTCGTCTCCAGAACGCATGTCGGAGGGTTCGTAAGAGGGTCCGTCGCAGAAGAAAACGGTCCCTAACAGTGGCAGCCATTTGGATCCGTGTTTTTTGTTTTTTTGTTTTGTCCTTCTCACTGAGTCCTGTCTCTGTTCTTTGGAATAGCTGCCGCCTCTGCATCTCTGACTTCAATGGCGACGGAGTTATCTACTATTTCAAACACACTTGATGAGAGTTTTGATGACGAGGGAGGTGAAAAAAGGGATAAGGAGATTACCAATGAGTGGGAAGCGAAAGCCGCTGCTTACCAGATTTTCCGGAACGTTGCAAGGCTTGGCTGCAAGTGGGAAAATCTACTAAAAATGAAAAAGTGCTTATATCTTCCAATGATCGGTTCTTCTGTTCTTATACCTGTCTATTTTGTTCAATGGAATAGGTATATCGATGAGGAGGACCTCCTGCGATTCATGAAAAAGGAAGAGGTGGATAGTGTGGTTCCACTGTTGCCTGAAGCAGTTGAGACCGGCAAAATCAAGAAATCAACTTTGAGAAACTAGGTGGTAAGACTTTTTTTGACTTTTTCCTTGACTAGTTTATGCTTCCAAAATCATCTCTGGGTATGAGATCTCTAAATTGTTATCCTGGTTTAGTAAAATTATGTTATCGTTTTTTTACCCTCTATTCATTTATCATTGTTTTTCTTATGAATACAAGAAATTTTATCAAAAGAAAAAATTTGGAAATCGTACAGTGAGGACCAAGAGGCCCAAAGATACAACATGTGTAGAAAAAAAACAAGATAAAAAAATGGATAAAACAGTAAAAACAGGACAACAACATTCACTCTGTAAGCCCTTTGCCTGTAGAAATAGAACCCTTCTAACCCCATTTTTGTCTATCTCATCTGCCATTTCATCAGCTGAAATTGGCACTAAATGGAGAGATGCTTGGTAATGCCGCCATTCTCCTATTTAATCTTAGATACCTTCAAGCTTCCAAGAGCCTATCGTGTCACTCTTTACCCAATCAATGAGCCAAGTTTATGTCTCCAAAGGAGTTCATCAACTAATTATTGTCAGCTCTCCAAAACCAGATAAAGGGGACATAACTTTAGCCTATAGCCACTTCTTTATCACCTGGGCTGGAAATTGGTATCCCCCTCCATGATCTTGAAACACAAAAAACCATCAAAATTGAGCAGTAAATTCTGAGTGTGGAGGAGATCATATGAAAATACAAGTATGCCTGCATGGATTTAGCAAAGCATCATCCTTTCAACCAATTGTCATTTTTTTTCATTTGGAACATCCTGAAATTCTCTTTAATTGAAACCCAACAAGCTCCGCAAAGCTTCTTTCCATCACTTAAAAGAAACCTAAATAATTACTAAAATTCCTCCAGACCATTTTATAACAAGATCCCAATTGGCTAGCTTGGTTCAAAACACTCTACACAATTCTCCCTCTCCCGTATGAACCGAGAACTTGAGACAATGAAACATGTGTTTCTATGTGCCATACACATGTTGCTTTAAAATAATGGCAGGAGCACAAGGTGAGTACTATGCCTTATTATAAAACACGATCAGTCGTCTTTGGTTGTATGTTATTGTTCATTTGAAAACTTGGGCTTATGCAAAATAGAATTTGGTTTTATGCATGACCTCTTTTGTATAACAACCTGTTGTTATTTTCCTTCTCATTTCATGGAAAGGAACAGGGAACTGTCTGTTGGAGGAAAATTGGATTTACTAACTCTCATAATGTTCTCATCTGAAGGTGAAGGTTTATCTTGATCTCAAATCGCTTGTGCATTTGTTGAATGATACCAAAACAGCTGTCAAACAATTGAACAGGCTTGCCTCAGCGGTTGTGATTGTTCTAATCATTATTGTATCTCTCCTTTTGATGGGATTTGCAACGACCAAGTTGTTTGTTTTCATTTCGTCTCAGATGTTGGTGGTTGCATTCATGTTTGGAAACACCTGCAAGACTGTATTTGAAGCCATCATTTGTTTTTGTGACACATCCATTTGATGTTGGTGATCGTTGTGTCATTGATGTAGTGCAGGTAACTTACTCTCTACAGCACATAATAAATTATATTATGGATACTTGGTTAGTCGGGTTTGATAAATTGTAACCTGACAGATGATTGTTGAAGAGATGAACATCTTAACAACTGTCTTCCTGAAATATGACAATGAGAAGATATTCTATCCAAATTCAGTTTTGGCTACAAAGCCTATCAGCAATTATTACCGAAGTCCACAAATAAGTGACACAGTGGAGTTTGCAGTTGATGTTTCTACTTCAATTGAGAGCATTGGAGATCTAAAAACTAGAATTTGCCTTATATTTTATTTTAACCAGTGATCATGACAAACATGAAAGCATCTGTTAGCTGTTAGCCTTGATGTAACGAGCTTGCTAATTTCAACATTGTGAATCAGCAGGGGTGATGTGGGATCTCCACAATTATATTACTTTGTTGTTTACAAATTAAAAAATGGAATGTCATAAAAAAATTTCTCTGTTTGTGTGGAGCTAAAGACAATCCAAAAATGCTTGGAATTTTCCTTTCCGGTCACTCTCCTTGTGATGATTCTCTTCTTGTATATTTGTAATAATCCCTGTACTCTGGAAGCTGTAATTTGATTGAAAAGATGCCAATCAAATTCCCGTTTTAGTTCATTGGACTAGATTGGATTGGATGTAAAAATTCTCAGTGCACGGCGAGGATAATTTGCTTCGGGAATTCTCTTACATGAAACAATGCAATACATACTTCAATATAAGCTTAAAGAACTCAACTGCCAGAGTTTCATTCTTGCTCTATTTAAATTTTCTTAAATAGAGACTCAAAATTTTCAGTTATTAGAATACAGAGCCAGATGGGAAGAGAAATCTAAAACGTATGAAAGAATTCAGACGGAAAGAAAGAAAAGAGTTGCAGGCAGAGGAAGTCTGAATTCAGGGTAAAGTTCGAGCTGAGTCTGCAGACATTAGTCCAGTTTATGAGTAATGGTAGTTTGATCAAAAGGTCCCACAAGCAGAAGGTAACACAAAACTCAGTTAGAAACGTAGGATGCTTAAAAAGATAAGAAGCAGAAGAAGGGGCAACGCAATCAATCAAGGAAATGGGTTATAATCCATCACTCATTACAGATGACAATAACCTCTCATGATAATTAAAAATGCAGAAAGAAAATAACACAAAATGGAAAGTATTTAAAATATGAAGAACAAAACATCTTAAAACACCACTGACCATGAAATCCTAAGTTTTATGCTTTCAAACTTGGAAACATCTTTAAAATCCTAAGAATGTCAAGGAAGATGCTACAATGGAAGCTTGTCCCCAAAAGCAGCCCTAGCATTCCTCAACTTGCAGCCACCTCAATATCTGCTGCATGCATTGACGGCCTCATATATTCTTCTTCATCTTTGGGCATGTGGATTGCTACTAGATCTGGCAGGGGTGTTTCTGGACCTTGCTTGTCCTTAGGATCCCAGTCAAGCATTATTTTGACTTTAATACCCAGAACACCCTGTTTGAAAAAGGGTTAAAAAAAATTATCAAACCTCATAGCTCAACTCTTACATTATTGACATATAAGAGTATAAGGATGACTGACAAAGTTTTCAGACAACAAAATGGATCACAAAAAAGTTAACAAAAAAAGCCACCAAAATTTTTTTTGAAATGCCTTCACACAAGAAGACGATGAAGAAATAAAATATGGTCATCCTCAAACACGAGATTGGCATGCGGAACCAACTCGCTGTAAAGATGACTAAAGCAAGTAAATTTAGAGAATACCAGGAAAAGCATATGAACATTCAAAGTTAACATAGGGAAGTTCAACAATATATCTGCCAAAAATCCACCAATAAGAACAAGTTCACCAAAATGTGTATAGCTGTAAGCAAGACGCCAGCAAAACTTGTCAATACCTCCGAACAGCAAGGCCTCCGAGAAGTTTGTCCCGCAAAGACTCGGCCTGAGCAATTGCACAAAGCCCTCTATTGTTAACCTTTTCAGCGTAAAGCTCCACACTGTTCTCCGGAAACTTGAAGCGCTTCTGAACGACAGACGTCAGTTCCCTGATCCTCCTTCCCTTCTCGCCTAAAACAAATCCACCACATCATAGTTAACGAAACATAAAACCCAATCACCGAGATCAACCAACAAAACACCGGGCATCATCGAAAACACCAACAATCAGAATTTACCCAGAACATTCTGAGTTCGAGTGGCCCTGATGATGATCTCTGTTCGCATCGGCGTAACCCTGACCTCAACGCTCGAGTATCCGTCCACAGCAAGCTCTCTAGTGAGCACTTTATTAAGCTCCGCAAAGAAAACTCCATCGGCTACGAATTGTAACGAACAAACACAGCCAAGAGATCCGAGAAACCATAAAACACTGCTGAAATGCTGAACCTTTAGTCGGGAAGAGAGAGAGAGAGAGAGAGAGATGAAGAATATGTTCAGCAGAGAAATGCTGAACCTTTAGTCCAATTGGCATTTTTTGATTTCCTGCCAACAAGAGGTGGGATTTGCATTTTCGTTCGAGGGATTTCAACGAAATGAGGCTTTCAAACGTGGCTCCAATCGAGCCATTTTGAGGATTGCAGCTGAAAAATCTCTCGCTCGGCTGATCGTCACGGCTGAAACGAGTGGGAAGCGTGTTGTCTCCCGAACGCATGTCGGAGGTTTCGTAAGAGGGTCCGTCGCAGAAGAAAACGACGACCCTAGGATTTTGAGAAAAATAAAATAAAATTAATTAATAGGTTCAGTAAAAACAATAGAGAATTAAATTTAATTCAAACCATTTGGTTTAATGGGTTGATTAGTTTAGTGGTTCAATGGGGTTTGGTTTAGTTTAATTGAACCGGTTCAAATGGTTCAAGGGTTCTATTGGTTCAATGGTTTAACAAAAAAAAAACTCAAGCAATGGACGATTTGGCATTTGGGGGTTTTTGGTGCTAGGGTCATTAGGGTTAGAAGAAGAAAACGAACCCAGGGGAGACATTGAAGAAAGAATCGCAGGAGGAAAAAGAAGAATAAGAAGAGGAGGAAGAGAGAGATTCTTCCATCTTGGTCGTGCGTGAGACGGTTGTATTTCTGTTCTGGGTGATTGGATTGTGCGATTTAGGTAAGTAGCATAGTTTTCTTCGATTCGATCGATCCTCGTTTGGTTTTCTGATTTGTTAGTGTGAATGGTTTGATTTAGTGGCCGTTATTGGTATGTTTCTAAAAAATTTTCCCTGTCTTTGTTATTGCATCCACCGTTTTCTTCTTTTCTATGGTGAATGGGACGTATGCTTCATGGAGTTAATGTCCAGTAGCAATCGTATAAACCTTGTTCCATAAGCTTGTCTTCCATGCTTGGGTTGATGACGGCTTTGAAAAAATTTATTATTGGTGGTCTTTCTTCAACAATAATCACAAAGACAAGAAACTAAATCCAAAATTACCTTCATACTAGAGAGATGAATAAAAAATTATTGACCCCATGATCTATTTTGTCTCCCTTGGACGTTTTTGGGAGGGTATGTTGTGACTAAGAGGAGAAATTTACATATTATTGGGGCATTGAAAGAAATTAGGTGATAGTAGGTTTGTTCTAAGCAATAAAGCTGTTACGATGGTTCTGTTTTTGAAGTGATAGTAGGTTTGTTCTAGTTTGGATTTTCTTATATTTGAAATTAGGTCTTACGTACTTAATTCTTCATCTTGGGATGATGTTTAAATAGTATATTTACAAATAAAACACCTGTCAAACTAGATCAATTCAATTACAGCTAGTCACTTTCATGATTTTTCATTTTCTATGGAAGTAGATGTTACCATACGCATTATTTAGTCTACACGATCTGGTCTCTATGGTTTTCTTATTAGAGATTACAGTGGTTTTTCTAGTAGTTAAGAATCATGAAGGATTCTCTATGGTTTTCTTATTAGAGATTACAGTGGTTTTTCTAGTAATTTCAAGAGACCTCTATTTGTGATGAGAGTTTTAATTTAGGTTTTGATTTTAGGTTTGATTTGGCAGGAGAAAATATTGAGTTAGGTTCTAAAATGGGGCTGTGAAAATGAGACTTGTCTAGGCTACCTTCTGTTAGAGAACCTTAAGATGAGGTCAGTAGTCTAAAATTTCTGTGGCTTGCGAAGGCTAAGAATCTTTGCATAAAAATTTATATTAATAGTCTAAAATTTAATTTAGGGTATTTGTAGTTGAATGGAATTGGTTTGGGACCAATCGGAACTTGAGGTATTGCAAAAAAAATCCAGAAAAATGGATGATTTCCATCCAATAGGTTTCGCGGCTGTTTGGAACCACCTGTAGCAAAACAGCCATAACTTCCTGTAGGAAACTCTGAATTACGAACCGTCTATTGCGTTGGAAACTAGATTCGTAGATCTTTCCAACAATATATGGTACATATACCAATTCCTTATATATTGGATCAGGTTTAGTATTCAATTCATTAGTTAAATGTAGATTTACATAGTAAGTAGCAATTGCAAACAAAATGTAAATAATTTGTGTTAGCCTATGGTATTTAAATAGCCATGATATGGTATTATTATATCTGTGGGTAGTAGATTACCGTTCACCCTAGCTATTGAGAGCTGGGGGTAGTGAACCTGCATCCACTACAGACATGGATTTTGGGGGTTGAGGACGGCAATTCACCCTAGCTCATGAGGGGCCAGGGGTTTTGAACTTGCATCCTCCTCGGAATGTGCCACAGCAACCCGAAAAGTCAGCTAGATGGTCTTAGTGAGATCACTAACTCGATGATCTAATAGAGATCACTAACTCGATGGTCTGAAGAGATCACTAACTTGCTATGGTTGGACTGGGTTGTACTTGCCAGCTCATGCATGTCTCATGCTTGAGTGCTCCGCTTTGGAAGAGCGATCCTAGCTAGATCTTTCCATTGTAAGTCGTGAGGTGGCGAATTGGACAAGTGAATTAAATCATTGTTATTACATGAGATTTTGCTGAGATCGTGGTCTGGATTAATCTGATTTTATCTGTTTTATGATTCCACTGAATTCAAAGTAATGTTATTACATGAAATTGATATGGTTTTAACATGAGTTGCAAGAGTTTGATTGTATATTACATTATCATGCTACTTTAATGTTTGAAATTGCATAAAATGTTGTTATCATGCATTATGCTGCTTACTGAGACGTTAGTCTCAAGCGTTTTGTTTTACCCATTTTGTTTTCAGATAAATTTGCAGAGCGAGCACAAACTGGGGTAGACAGAAATAACGAACCTGATGATGACTAACACCCTGACGATTATTATTATCCTGGATAGGGTTGGGCAGTATATATTTTTGTAGTCGTCTATTTTTTGGATCTTGTATAAATTGTAAATGAGAAAGAGAGAAAGAGAGTGAAAACCTTAGTGAACTTTATTTTAAATCTGTAGATGTTGGATGGTTTAGTTTTTGGAATGATGTACATTGTCTATATGTTTATCTTGTGTCTATCAGGTATTGGGGGCTTAGCCCATTCTTGTAAATACAGGCCTTATATAGCCGTTTTTCCGAAAATTTTAGGATTTGAATATAACTGCTTTGGTTAGTTTTTTTAAACTTAGGAATGCGTTTCTGGGACCTCACCTGATGTCAAGGAACCGGCATATACCTTTAATGAACATGTCCGAGTCCGGGACGTCACAGTCGTCTCACGTGCCGTTCACGAGATTGCTGTGTCCACATGTCAAGAGGAGCTTGACCCAGTAGACATCGCTGTAAAAGCTCTCGCTATAGAAGAAATCGGTTCATTTTGAGAGGTCAAGTCTTCGATATTATCTATGAAGAAAGGTTTCATTGGCCATTGCACCAAGGTTCCTTTTTGAACAAATTTGAAACTTTTATTTAATTTTCTTTCTTCGATGTTTAGAAATTCATTAATCCGCCAAAAAGTGTTTAGTTCCTGTCTATCTTATCCAATTGGAATTTCAAGGTTTTTTTTTATCGCCTTAATGACTTTCTCATCCTTATTTAATTTAATGTGTTGATTATATAAAGGATTAATGATATTGATATGACTTTTCTTCGCTTTCTTCTTCATGTTCTTCAACCAACCAAAATTTTGAATTTTATTATTTTTTTCATGCATCGATATGTAGTGGGCTAAATGTCTCTTAGACAATTGCCTATTTGATCTATTATAACCAAAGACGAAATATATGCCAAATTTGTGTATGAAGCTTTACTGTTGGACTAGCAGATCTTACATGGAATGGCTGATCGGGTCTAGTTCTTATATCATTATGTAATGCCCCAGTTTCATGAGCAACAATATTGTTTGTTTTAGCCTATTGGGCCTCATGGTTTTGCTTTTGGGTTTTACCCCAAAAGGACTCGTCATTTGAGGGAGTTACAAGACTATATATATATATATAACTTCACTTCCTTCTTCTTAAGCAATGTGGATTTCGAGACCTCACACAGATTTCAAAAAATCTCTCCCAAATCTTGCTTATTTAGAAACATTTTATTCTTTTTTCTTTGTAGTCACTTTTAAATATCTGTGCTTTTTCTTTCAAGCAAAAAAAATCAAAGAGAAATTTGGTTTTCTATTTTTATTCTACCTCCAAGCAAGAACCATAATACAAAATTTTATTTCCAATGTTGTTCCATGTGATGTAATGTCTTGAATTTAACAAACCGGAAAGTTCATTAGTTGGGGCCACAAAGTTTTGTGAGTATTATATAAGGGGCCACAAAGTTTTGGGAGTATTATATAAGGGGGAAATTAGGTCCTTCAGTGCGTGTTGCATTTTGTTGTTTTGACAAAGGTTTAGGTTTTCTGAGAGAGTAGTGATGGCGCTCAGAAGATCCTATTGTATTTGCCTAGCTAGCTTGTTCTCTAATAGAATAACTTCACACTAAATGCCCGTGGGCATAGGCATTTAAGGCCAAACCATGTAAATTTGTGTCTCCATATTCTTTGTTTTGTTTTATTACTGTTTTGTTCTAGGCATTTTTACTTGGCGACCATAGCCAATACCATGTAGCCAGCCGGCACAAACATTTGTCAGGTCTGTGCTAGCCATGTAGGTCCATGTGGCTGCATGGAATTGGCTACAGTTGGACCATTTTAAAGATGGTCCAACCGTAGATGATTCAAATCTTTAATGATATTGACCTTTTTTCAATTTCTTCTTTGTGTTATTCAACTAACCAAAATTTTGAATTTTATTAGGACTGAAAAATGGGATTAAAATATCAGTAGGAGCAATAATTGGCTATTTTGATCTATTATAACCAAGGATGAAAGATGTGTACAAGTTCGTCGTATGAAGCTAGTGTGCACACCCATGCTTTACCATTGGACCAACATATCTTTCATGGAGTAGCTCCACCATGTTTACCTTTATTGTTATATAGTCCAAAAAAAAAAAGAAAAGAAAAGAAAAGAAAAAATTATACCCTTTTTCACAAATCTCTGTGCTTCTTCTAACCAACAAAACTACAGAGAAATTTGATTTTCTATTTGTATATTGCCTCGCCAAGTAAAAAAAAAAAACCACAAGAGAAATTTGAGTTTCCCAATGCTGGCCTTGTGATGTAGATGTGTTGAATTTAACGATGGGGTCACGAAATTTTGGCGGTCCAAAAGGGACTATAATTTTATTTATAGCTTCGAAGTAGGTAGGAAATTACTGATCTCTCTTGTAGAATAACTTCACCTTGTACATACACCCGTGAATGTAGGCATTTAATGCGAAACCACGTATATTTGTATCAATCTCCGTCTTGTTCTTTGTTTCCATTTCATTACCCTTCTCTTCAGGATATATATTGATCTATTTCTTATAGCAGTTTAGCCATTTCTTACGATCTATGGGTCCAACGGTCATCTGTTTCCCAACAGGCCCTCTCTCTTACCCTTTTGCATATATCTACAAACTGTACTTAAAAGGGAAGGTTTTGCGGTTTTCATCCGACTTATCGAACTACCCGAATTGCCCTTCCTCCCCCCATGTATTTACGGAATTGGTTAGAACCTTCCACTGTCTCTTCTTCCCCAAGTTATCACCGACACCGTCTCCACTTCTTTTTTTGTTTTTTTTATATAAGACACCGTCTCCACGTTTCTTCTTCCCCAAGTTATCACCAACACGGCAACACCCTCTCCTTCACCCATTGGTCGTTGTTTCTAGGGTTCTACGATTCTGCTTCTAGGGTTCGCCCATTGGCTGTTGCTGCACAGCAAGGCCCTTCACATCACTTCTTCTCCCTCCAACCTTCTATAATCTCAAGTTGCAGTCATCATGGCCGAGCTTCCTCTACCATTGGCTGCCAACAGGCGGCTGCTGCCACCGACGTCTTTACATGAGTTTGGGATGAAGCCAAAGCGTAGGAGCCCCTGTTGTGCATCTGTGTTGGTGAGCCACGGCATCCCCAATTGCCACCCCTCTTCCCCCGCAGCGTTATTCCTCCTGCTTTTGCCCTCCGCCTCCTCAATCACAGGTATTCTTCCACCCATCGCCATCTGTGGTGCCGATATCTAATTATTGCTAAAGGTTAATAGTGCCGTTCCACTCCCATGCTTTAGACAACCTACCTCAGATGCACTCCTGCGCATTGTAGAGTGCGTTTGGGATGGGTGCTTGTAAAACAAGGTCTTTCTCAGATACTGAAACCTATTTCTAACACACACGGTGATATTGCTTTTTTGCGAAACCCTCGTTCTTTGATGGATACTGATCTCTGCAATTTCAGTCTTTGAATGAGGTTTCATGCAACATGTTGGAAATAGGTAGAGCCGATGGTTCCTCCACGGTGCTGCATATGAAAAAGCTGTATGAATTGTGCATCCTTCAATTGTAAGGAGGTGCACTTGCCGTGTGTGTGCCGTATTTGGGAACATCCATCTCATAACATCCTTGATACGAATTATATCAAGGGATTGTTTCATAACCACCTTCTGATATATTCCCTTTTGTGCCATTTTTAGCCAGCAAGTCCATGATTGTATAGCTGTAAGTTGTTTGAGATTTATAACTTTTTTCTTATTTATTATTTTTTTTTTTGAATTTTTGGGAGATTTTGATTAGCACTAATGATAAAATGCATGTCTTTGTTCAGCCGACACATGCATGCACATGAAGTTTAAAATATATCAAATGAAGTTTAAATCAGAATTATTCCTTCTGTAAATAAATAAAATACAAAAGTTGAGTAATGGGTATGATATCTAATTTTCATAATTAAGATTTGGGATTAATAGACAAACACTTGACAAGTCCAAAAGATCTGAATTTGACACTATCATCAAAGAGACAAAAGTACAAAAAAGAAATGAAAAAGGATTAAGAGAAAAGGCCTTGCATCTTTTTATTTTTTTGTGTTCTGTTTTGTGATACAATTGAAATGATTTTCCCTGTTTACTAAAGTACTTCCAAGTAGAAAAACAAACTTTATCATGGGTTATAATTCTTTTTAATCTCTGGATTGCAATTCATCTATAAAACCAAAAAGAGGAAAAGGTAGAAATGCTCTTAATATTCTTTCATGTGTGTAGTTATAGAAATGAATTCACATGTACATTCACAAGCATGTGAATCTATCTTTGGTGAGTTTTGCATTACCGTGCACACCACTATCCATTGTGAGCGATGGTCACATTATAGTGTACTTTATAGAACTACGTACATTCTTCCTGCCCGTGCATAACCACTGTCCAATATATATGCACTTAAATTTATGTTGAATGCTTGCATTTTGCAATGTTGTTTTACAATTTCCGTGCTTCATTATCACCGTGGTAGGTTCAGATTATGAGTGATCAATTGGGTGCTGTTTTGTGCAGAATTTTTAGGTTGGTTCTACCTAGATCAATTATGGTGCTCCCCACGCCTCCTCCTATTGTTCATTATCGAAATGACCTTTTATAGTTGTAGACACCCCAAATTGCACTGTCAAAATGATCAATAATTACCAAAAATCATTATCTCCTTGAAGGCCAGCACAGAATTTGAAAAAATGCATTTTTTCCTTATATCCGGCAACTCAAACAGGATACAAGTGTTTTTCTTCGTATCCGATGGAACATGCCGGATACAAGCAGACCTCAGTGTATCCGGTATCATAGGCCGGATACATTAAGGCACTTGTGTATCCGGCCTGATATGCCGGATACATAAGTTTTGTTCAAAATTAGGGTTTTCCGAGAGCTTTTCACTTTTACCATCATGTCCCTCATTAAATGAGGGAAAATCTCGGAAATAGCCTTAGGGTTAAGGTTAGTGGGCTATAGACATTATATTGTGTCTACCATTCTCAGCAACCCTAACCCTAACCTTTGCCTATAAATAGGAGGCTCCTCCTTAAGCAAATGGCCATTAACTCTTGTTTTGAATTCTCACCAAGAAGAACTCCAAGAGAAGAAGGAAACCGCTGCGGAAGTGCTTCCAGAACCCAGGTAAGCCTCGAACTTTTCTTTTATTTTCTGTCTTTACATTTCTAGATCTAGATCTCTTCTTCTACCTTTCTGTAGAGTAAGGCCCTCTTTGTGTGTGAAAATCCTTCCCCGGCTCAAAGTATCTCGAGACTCCCCCTAGCCGTAAAACGTGAAGGCGGGATCTAGGAGAAACGAGACTGGGGATTGACCTTAGTACTAGAACCTATGTAGCATAAAGCCTTTTGATTGATTGTAAACCGTTTCATATTCAAAGTACCCTTGATTATCTTGAAGAACCGTGTTTAACGGGGAGAGAGAACAGAGGGAAACGATAATGGAACGGAACCCTAGGCTGTTTTAGAACCTTATTTTGATGAATATGTATGCATGCTATTGATCTTGTTTGGTTTTTCACACTTGCACATACATATCACTATTTTGGTGGGATAGGCTCACATTTGGGGATTTATTACATTCATTGTGATAAATCTCAAATAAATGGCCTCAATCAATTCTGGAATGTCTTTAGATGATTTTTAAAGGTTTTGTGTTCATCTTGCACGAATTGCACACACTTTGTCATATTTTTGCATTGTTTTTCTCCAAAAAAGGGCTTAACTTGACAGCAACTGTACCCCGACTTCGGACACTCATAACTTCATCGTCCGGATGAATTTTGGAGTGATTCCAGAACCATGGGAAAGGTGAGGCTGTCTAGTTTATATCCACCAAATGTCATTAATTTCTAGTGAGCGGATTTTTGACACCTCTCTGTCGAAGTTGATTGGACAGTTCAGGTTCAAATACAGAACTTGTCACTTCGACGGAGCGCCATGTGTTCGTTTTAAATCCGATTCGAGTGATTTTTGTTTCTGGGCACTCCTTTATGAGTCTATTTTCAAATCCAATTAGTTTTATAATTTTTTGACTCCATTTGAATTATTGGTAAGGGATTTACTCAGAACTGTTCATCAGTACTTTTCTGGGTAAATCTGTGATCTTCGGGGCCTGTTCGGGAAGTCACCCAAGGCACATCCGAATGAGTTTTTGTATGAGGCTAGTTTCTTTTGAAATATGGCCATACAGATTTCATTGACACCAAATTTCACGGATTTCTATGGAGTAGATTTTTCTAGGTGATTTTCCAAAGTTTCCTACTTGTTGCTTTTAATCATCCCCAGCAGCAACTTTAAAGGAGCATAACTCCTAGGATTTCAACCGGATTGACTTGAAATTTTGCATGAGTCTCTTATTTACCAAGATCTTTCAAATGGATTTGGTTTGGTTCAATTTAAAATTGGATTTGAATGATTTCAAGACAAATGGCATTACTTTTCACCGAATTTTCTGGATTTGATTCAACTTGGCTTTGTACACTCTTTTGCTTGGATTTTTTATCCTTTTATGACATCTCAGAAATGATATTGACATAAGAGAAGATCTAGAATCCATTTGGATCTTCGTGTGAATATATCATACATTTGTTCCTTTTTCAAGGTTTTTGATAATTTTTAGCAAGCTTTCTTATTTCTTTTTTTGCATGAACAAACACTTGGCAACCACCTTGTGTGGGTGAATGGGGGTGCTAACACCTTCCCCCGTTCATAATCTAATCCCCTTACCCATCTCTGGATTTGATTTTCAAGTAGGGTTATTTTTACCCTAGAATTTGTCTTTTGGCTATTTTTGCATATCTTTGAACTTTTAGGTGTCCATTCACACCCCAAAATTCTGAATGGTGGCGACTCTCCCACTTTTGCGTCGATCCCCGTGTGTTGACGGAGGGATGATCATTCCGGAGATTTTTTCCCGTGTCTCACAATAGTAAGTGATTGCATAGTTTTATTTATTTTTAATACGTTACTTTAACGTTTATACCATGGATATATGATATAATGGGCGTGATTTTTTGACTCCTCCTTCACCTAGCCTATTGCTCGTGATGACTCAACCCACCTTGGTGTTGGGATTGACTCCCTACCAATAGATTTGGTGATGGTCGAAATTGTGTCACGTGTCGTTCAGTCGGATACTGGTTTACAAGACTGGGTTTCCTTGAGCATTACATTAGTATCTCTATTTTGAACTATGTTTCATTTGTTATGCTATATTGTTGTTCTCACGAAAAGCCTCTGCCATCAGGTGTCAAGGACTTTATGCGGCTACGCATGTTGCGTATGTTTTGGAACGAGCTCGCATTGACCATGCACAATTAATGACTCCATTTTGTGATCAGTCATATGGGGAGTTGTTGGAGCGATGTGTTGTGGTGAGAAATGTTGATGCATCTTTGGTTCTTGGTTTGGTACTGGGTTTCGTCTCTGAATTCCTATCTCAATTGTTAAGTACTTTTCGATTTCGACTGCGATTTATCTTATGCACGCTAACTTCGCTTTTGTAGAGCTACTGTTTCTGTCTTGGAGATGTCAATGGTGGATTCCCTTATCTTGTTATGGCATCTTTGAGGTATGAATATGCTTTGTATGCATTATCGATGGTGCTTTTTTATCAAGAGGGCAGCGTCATATGGTAGTGGAGGTACTAAGAGGTGTCGTGGCCAGGAATTTTAAATTTGATAAGACATCCATACCATGAAAACTCTTATGCAAAGTAGTATGTGTTAATTTTAAATTTTAAATTTTAATATTCTTCAACAATGAAAAATTCCACATACTATTAATTTCTATGTATATTATATGTGATCCACATCAATAGATATTTGCTTGATGATTGGAGGTTAGAAGGAACAAGGTAACGAGCCTTAAGGTAATTATTTTGCTGCATTATATAGATATATGCAATTGTTGTATTTGCTATTAGGGATTATTCCATAGCAACTTAATATTAAATCCCTACGGATTTAAATTTTAGCACATTGGACACGTGAATGAAATAATGGGGCAAGTGGAGCTCTCCAAATAAGCTGCAACATGCAAAATCCAACATTTCATAAGGTTCCCAAGTTTGAAGCCTTTCATCAGACAATCTTTATCTTTTCGATTAATATTTCTTGATAAAGAATGTCATAAAACATAATTTAGGGTTAAGAGTTAAATGTCTTGGGTTGGCAAGTGTTTTTTACACAATACCAGTTGATAAATGGGCTGCAATCAAAGCTTTTTGGAGCCGAAAAGGTATGCATGCCACTTTTATTACACCCACTGTATTCAATGGCATTGTGACCAGATCACTTGCCTCTTGTGTTTTAACATTTAGATCTTGGGGTAATGTTTAGGTATTCATTTTATTTAGTTTTGCAAATGACACTTGGTTAATATTTGTCATACTGTGAAATTTTTTTGGTATTGTGTTATGTCAAACATAAATAATGTTCATTGCTTATGACTGCAAATGCATGAATCATCGTTAAACATATACCCTGTTTGCTTTATGCTAATTAAAATACCGTGGTTCATTTTATTTTGAAATGCCATGGAAGCAGCTAAAGTCTACCAAAAAACTTAATTGATTTTCAAAATGCTACAAGCGATGCTTCTTGAACAAAAGTGAGAAATCATGTCTAACTCTATCCAAACAAACTGTGTAACTAGCGTTATAATCTAATTTGCTTTACAATGAGAATTTGGGGTTTGGGAACTTTTTGATGGAGGTTGGATCCATGAAAGATGTATAAAAAATTGGTAAAAGAATTTCATGCCAATATCATGTATTCATTTTGTGCAGGTTACGCCTTTGTATGTTTTAGAATCCTTATAATCCCCCAGCTGTGTTTTCTGATTCCAGTTTTTCACAGAATATAACCCAAAGCTACTGGAGTCAACCACCTAGATCACCAAACAACATGCTGTGAAGGTATGATGTGTTCAAGATTACCCGCTTCACCTCACCTTCTCTTCCTTGCATGGACATTTAGTGCCAGGAGTGTAAGAATTGGAAATTGTTTTTCCCCTGCTTGGTAATAAAAACCTTGAAACTAAATAAAAAAGGGGAAAGCCCCAACTACTTGGAACGAGACGTTTAGTCGATGTTGTCATTTTTAGTGAGAAACCTTCCGATGTTTTGTTCTTAGATATTTTCTATTTCCTGTTTTCCTTTGATCTCTCTGAAATTTAGTTATTGCTCCTTGAATTTATATTTTGTTTTGCCTTTTGAAATTTTAATCCTTATTACAGCCCTGAGTTTATCTGTTTGACAACTATATATATTTGCTTTCTCGTCAAATGCTTTCTAAAGGTTAGGACTTCAGGTCTTGGTTACCATAAACATTCTCATTTTGTTTAGTACTACTATTATTGATTCTCACCTTGCTGGGAAAAATTTTTGTTCACATTCAAGATTCACCTGTCTTTAAATATATTAACAGCCTTCCTCCTATAAAGCCTGTGAAACCTTTGTTTTAGGTCTAAAAAAGTGAAAATGGGGAACTTGTAACTTTATAGAATGCCAGTGAAACCTTAAAAATTGGCCACAATAAACCCTTTAATCTGCTCTACCAATCTAGCAGCATATATTATTTGGGAACTTCAGAATGAGTGGTAAGGATTCTGATACAATCATTAGCACTAATATAGACTCTGTTACAGACTACTTTCTACTGTTAAAAATTATTTTTTTATGAGAGCCATTATTTATAGCCGAAGTGTATCAATGACAATTTGATTTCCTGTACACTCTTGGTGTACATATATTTATTTTTTGGACTTGCTTCTTTTTTTAATATAATCTAGCCCCCACTATTACTGATAAAAGAAAATTTGTTTATACATTCCAATTTGATTTCGTGTTCATTTATTATAATGAATTTAGCAAATCAATACTGCAATTAACTTTTTTTTTGGCAAATACATTATGAACTCTAGAATTAATCTCCTAAAGTAATGCCAAAAATGTTTCATAACGTTAGTCGTTCAATCTTAAAATTAGTTATTTATGTTCGTTAACCTCTTTGGTATACGTAGCTCACTTAAGCTTTTATTTCTGGATGGTTCTTTTCTAGCCTAAGTCTCTGATGTTTGATCATTTTCTCTTGTGGGCATGTGGCCATCCAATGCAAGTTAACAAAAAAGAGGGCTCTTCTATGGAAACCAATAAGCCTTCATTTGACTTTTTTATGAATAGGCCGGTGATGCAATGTATATTAAGTTAGCAGCCTATGGGAGAATTTAGAGTATATAAGCTACAGATATGGGAAGGGAAATTAGAGAATGATTCAGTGATTTATTTGTTGCATTTAACAACACATTTGGAACTCCTAAAAAAAATGAGAAGCTATTGTCATGAAGCTCATGTTTATCAATTATTTAATCTTTGCTGGTCTTTGGAAGGTTAAAAATCTGAAGGATAGGTTAGATGCATTGTTTTGCAAAGTTAAACATAGTCCGATTAAGCTTACTTTGTTGTAACCTCAATTATGCTTTTATTTCTATACATTCTTTTCTAGCCTAAGTTTCTCATCTACTGTTGTAACCTTGATTATGCTTTTATTTCTTGACATTCTTTTCTAGCCTAGGTTTCTCATCTACTTTCATTTCCCCTTATTAAATCTTCATTCATCCAATTTAAGTTCACAATAACAAGTGATTTAAGGCCAACAAGCTTTCCTTCAATTTTTCTGAATGGGTTAGTGATCCCAAGTATATTAAGCTGTTAGCCTTGGGAAGGATATATATTGTTTCCATTATAACTGGAATGTATAAATCAATTCGTAATTTAAAACCGAATCAATCCGATCGATTCGATAAAACATATTATATTATATATTTATATCACAATGCTAATTAACATACTGTCCGGCCATAACTATAGATGTTGCTTGGACTACAACTATACTATTTAGACTGGGATTCTCAGTCCTTAGATCACAAGATCACCACACACAGCACATTTCGGATAAGAAACATTTCTGGTAAGTCCCCTTTTATAGAAAAATACCAATCACATTGCTTGCACTGTCAGGCGGAATTAGTAATCTCAAGGATATATATTGTTTCTATTAAAAAAATTAAGAAAAAACAAGTTATTGATGAGATTATTTGTGGATTTTCATCTATTTTTTGCACTTGCAGGCCATTGGCTATGACTTTGACCATGATGATTACCACAGGTGCTGATCACATTCTCTCTCTTCCCCCTTTTTCTTCTATCGCTACTTTTTCCATCTTTGCATTTGTTTATTGAAATTTGGTATACTTCCTTTTCCATTGTTCAGTTGTGTTGATTGCCATATTGTATTCTCAACATTATGTACCATATACATACTACACCCTTCTTCCTAAATGATTGATTTCTATTTATTCCTTTGGTAAGGTACACAAAAATATTTCTCCACATAACGTAATTGCTAAGCCTTCCTTCTGCAATTAAGCTCAACATGGTTTCATGATTAATTTATATTAACAATACTATGAATCCTACTACTTGTGATAAGTCTGTGGTGCCGTGTGTATAAAATTGAGTTGTATTGTTTATGATGGAATATGAATTTTGGGAAAAAAGTTTGCTTCAATTTGGAGTTGTGGAAACCATCTTCACTGTATTTTGTAGTGATTTTTTCAGGAATGTTTAACTTTTTGGTTGCATTATTATTCTTTTTATACTTGAGGTAATCATTGAATGCTTTTCTTTTGGTGGGAATAACTAAACAAGGCTAAAAGGCATCCTTAGGCGTAATGAATATCTACATGTGAGGTGATAGGTGCTTTAACTGGTTTGTTGTGTACCTTATCATGAGTGTCAAACAGAAGGAAATTTGAGGCTCTATGACTCAAAACAAGAACTCTGTAACTCTCTGTCTTATTTTGTTTCCATATCTGCCTACCAATTTCTTCTTGTTCTCTTAGGAACTTGAGAATGAATTTCAGGGTTCCTCTCAAATAAGGACTTGTTTGATCCCCTAACTTACCGAACAAACATAAGATTGTCAATAAGGGATTTAGGCTTGTTTTGAAATTCTTTATCAAAATTTCTTAGTTCCAAAATAATTCAATAGGTGTTGTTTGCTCTACTACCGTGTAGATAATGCATTAACTTAAAAAACATGAAACTAAAACTTTCATATTTCAAGATTGTCATTTGTGTTCACAATATCTTCATGTTAAACTGTATAGCATTTCTCTATCAAGGATCAAATTCGTTCTCTGCTATTTGTAAATGGAAGGGCATGATTTGTAACACTAATGAGCTACCGAAGATGAATGATTGCCAAGCACTTCTCAAGACGGATCAGGTGATAGTTCAATTCGAGCTAAAACAAAGGGTTCTTTGTTGGTATTGATTTAAGCTTTAGTTTTTGTTTGATAAATTAATTACATTATATCTGATTGGGTAGTGAATTAAGTTCATTTTGATCCATAATATGTATCTGTCATTTAATATTGATTAGCTTATGGGAATGTAGTGGAGTAGCTACGCATGGAGAAGAGAGCTGGTCAAGTGTTAAAGAGATGGGAGGATTGGAGGATAGTTCCTGCTCTTACTTAAAAGTGCATTGCCAAATCAGACGTTCACGTTGTAGGAACCTCCAAGTCATCAAAAGCGAAGCAACAACATCCTCTTTGGTCTCGTCTTCCCTTTTTTTTTTTTTTTTTTTCCAGATAGTACCATTAAAAACTGGAAAAAAAAAGTATTTGCTTATAAGAAGTTTCTGTAAGTTGCTACAATTGATATATGCTTAGATTTTATAATATACAAGGACTTTACATATGTTCTTTAGCATCTGTTGATAACGAACTTCTGTAGGAGCTGTCCCTGTGGTTGTTGGTGCTCCAAATATGCAGGACTTTGCCCCTTCCCATGGTTCAGTTTTGGAGATTAGGGAACTGAAATGCGTTGCTTCCATTGCCATGACCATGAAATACCTTGCAGAGAATCCTAATGCTTATAATCAATAATTTAGGTATTATATGCAACTTTTTGGGAAAAGCTTCTCATTTCCTTTAGCCAGTTTTGATTATTTTTAAGTTCACAGGTACATGCCATTATTTTATCTAACTTTTGTAGAGCCATTTATCCTTTATTATTTTGTTATTTTACTATTCATTCATAATGGTAGGATGATGGGTACGCAATATCCTTATCCAAGAGAGATAGTTTAGACTTACAGGCTATTTGTTGGTCTTTATTGGATATCTACATGGATAGGTATGGGTCTGAATTGTAAGGACATATCTACGAGATGCACCTACATGAATTTGATGCCTAAGGAAAAGTTCTCATCATAGTTCTTGCATATTATGATCTTATTACAAAGGATTTTTACTTTTAAATACCTTATATTTAAATATATTTATTCCCATATGTTTTGTTCCATTAGTATTTTTTTATTTATCATAATTGTTCCTTGTTATTTGAGCATGCACTTTGTTTTTTAAGTATGTTTAATAAGTTTCTTACCTAAAGAAACCATTAGAAAGTTAATTAAAAAATTTTTGCCTTACTATAAAATTTTAAAGAGATGGTTATTTTCGTTTTTTAATTCAAAGGCCCACCACGTGCTACTAATAATGGACTCCGAACAAGTAGGGATTAGTTCACTCAACCCCATTTACAAGAGACGACTCTTGAAGGTTCAATGTGAATTTCGAGACCTCACACATAGATTTCAAAAAATCGCTCCCAAATCTTGCTTCTTTAGATTTCAATGGGGGCGACTGGCGACTGGCAATTGGGGGCGACTGGCGATTGGGGGCGTCTGGTGACTTGCGACCGAAGTGTTCCCAGCGTTCGCAGGCGACTGGCGGCTAGCGATTGGGGCGACTGGCGATTGGGGGCGTCTGGTGACTTGCGACCGAAGTGTTCCCAGCGTTCGCAGGCGACTGGCGTCTGGCGATTGGGAGCGACTGGCGAAGAGTGCGTCTGGTGCCCGGTGACCAGAGGGTGCGTCTGTGTGCGTCCGAACTTTTTCGGGGCATTTGTTTATCGGAGATTGAGAGACAGAGGCTGTTGTGCGGAGCTCAGATTGGGCATGTCCTTCGTTCAGAGGTCGGCTTCTGCTGGGTCTCTGAGCAAGGTTTTTTAGCAGGCGCCATTTGGCGCTCTTGGACGAGTGGTTATTCTCAGGTGAGTTAGATTACATGAGTATGCCTGATGCTCCGTCTGGTACGCCCCATGTTCCGACTGCTGGTATGGAGTTAGGCTCAGGCGAGGTGGCCGATTAGTCCAATGGCACCATTGCTGCGAATTTGTTGCCGCCAGCTGGTGAGATTTAAAATTTGAAAACTTTGGGGGTTACGGGGGAGCCGGGACAGCTCCCTCTGACCCAGGATCCGAGAAATTTGGGTAGTTTGGAACCATCAACAGGTCCTACGGTCCTGTTCAAGCTAAGGCTTGGAGTGAATTGTTTAAAAGTGGAACATCGCCTAGAACAAAGCTATCTTTCTACACGCCTGCATCTGTGAATGGAGCGACAGTGATCAACCCTATGGAGTGGCCCAAGAGGGATGTGAAGCATGGAAGAACTGCATTGTAGGGCACTTCATTGATAAAAAAACTCCCATTCAGTATAGTGAAGGCAAGTGCTGAGAAACTGTGGAAGAGCGAAGCAGAACTTCAAGTATCTACAACAAACACTGGATTCTTCTTTTTCAAGTTCAGCAATGAACAATCAAAGATCAGAATTCTTGATGCAAATCCATGGCACTTTGGAGGGAAGTTAATGATCCTACGAGATTGGGAGTCGAAAATGAGTCTCAAACGACAAGAGTTTGAAAGTACCTATTTGGATAAAGCTTTTCAACATTCCTACTGAGTTTTGGACAGTAAAGGGGATGAGCTACATTGCAAGTGGAGTGGGGCGACCTTTATTTATGGACGAAGCTACAGAGAAACGAGCTAGACTATCATTTGCAAGGGTGTGTGTTGAAATTGATACAAATTGCAAGTTTATGGAATCTCTACAATTAAACTTGGGGGACAGATTAAAGGAAATCAGAATTGAATATCCATGGAAGCCATTCTTGTGCCCAAAGTGTTCAGTCTTCGGTCACAATGAGAGGAATTGTCCCAAAAGGGTTGCCACTGAGTGGAAACCAACCGGGAGGATAATTGACCTTGAAGCTGATCCGATTCAAGAGAGGAATGAAGAGGATGAATGGAAATTGGTGCAAAAGAGAAGGAATGCTAACAAGGATAAGCAACCTATGGAAGAATGGGAGTGTAGTGAGAAATATGATCAGATCCCAAAAGAGAACACCACTGAGATCTGCCCTGAAAATCCTATGTGGTCTTTAACGGAGGAAGGAGGAGTTAACCGTCGGGCAGTGGGTAATGAAGAAGCAGGTAGATGCCCAAGGGTCTAAAGTGGGCGATGCAAGTGCACAAGTAGGGGTACACACTGACATACCAGAGGAAGTCCAATCTCCAAATTCCTTTCAATTGCTCAACTCTGAAGGTGCCGACAACTCAGACATGAAGAACAGTGGGTCTGGTAATTCCAACAAAAAGAAGCAAAGAAAGAAGTTCTTGAAACAATTGCTAGTGGATGAAATCGAAATGAAGGCTGCCAATGCTAAATCAAAAAGCAAGAAAGGTGGGGAACCACCAGGGGAACTCAGACCCTCATCTTCATGATTAGTTTAGCATGCTGGAATATTGGGGTCTAAATTACCCCTCAAAGCAGAGAGCAGTGCAGCAACTGATCTCTGACCATAAGTTCAGTTTGATATGCCTTCTTGAAACTAAGATCAGACAGGTGAATAAAAGGAATATAGTCAATAGATTGTGTCCAAAATGGAGCTGTTTGGACAATTATTCTGATGCACTCAAAGGAAGAATTCTGATATGCTGGAATCCAAATGAAGTCACTGTTGGTGAAACTAATGCCAACACATTAAATTAGGACAAAAAAGTACACATACTTGTTGAGCTAGTTCTCTTGTTGGTGAAAGTACAAGGCAAAGTGGATTCCTTTTCTTTGACGTTCTCATATGTTCCTTTTGCAATATATGCATGAGAGCCGGAACCCCAAATGCCAAAGTTTTACCTGATCACAAGAAAACACGTCACATCATCAGACTAAACAGAATAAAACATTACGCAGGGAACAAAGAAACACAACCACTTCAACTAAAACATCAAATAGACGAAATTTTGAAAAAGAGCACAGTCTCTAATGCAAAATTCTAATGTATACCAGATCCAGTCGCCGCAATTCCAATGAAATCCCGCCCATCCAAAAGGAAAGGCCAAGCATGAGACTGGATTGGCGATGGTTTGCTGAAATTCTTGCAGCATTCAATCACCTCGTCGGGAAGTCGAGATTCAGCAAAAGAACTCAGAGCCGAATACTTCGATTCCTTTACATTATTTCCGGACACAGTCACACCATCCTCACTCGCTAACTCCTCATGTTGGCCTCTCTTAGCTTCAACATTATCAAACAAAACAGATTTCTTCTGCCTCTTACTCTTCTTCTCCAATTCCGTTACGGTTTCATCTTCCTTTCCATTCTCAAATTCCATCCGTTCACTGCGATTCAATTCCCTCTTTTTCTTCTCCTTCTTATTCTTTCTCTCTTGTGCATCGCTTCCATGGCTTTCCGAGACTGCTAGGGTTCCGTTCTCTTCTTCGCCAACAAGCTCAACTTCTTCCTGCTTCCTCTTCCTCTTCGCTTCCCCTTCATGCAGTTCTGATGCTTGATTTTCCCCACTTACATCAAAGTGTTCTGTTTCCTTGTCCTTCCTCTTCTTCCTCTTGTTCTTCTTTATCTTCTTAGTTTCATAATCTCCACCGTTCTCTGTAACTTCCAGGGCTTCTGGTTCCATTAGACGTCGTGCTTCTTCGAGTTCTCTTCCCATTCTGTAAGCAAAACGCGAACCAGAAACAAAATTCCACGAAACCAAACAGGTGACTCCGCTTAAGAGATTAACAAAAACACCATTGCATACGAGATTAAATTACGAATGTAACACTCACCGAATGGCTGAGTCTATGACTTCCTTTGTGACCATGTAGGGCTGCAAGCCTGCAACGGGTGAGATTCCGACCCGATCTAAGATCCAATCCCATTAATTTTAAAGATATCCGAATCTATTAACCTGTATAAAAAGTCCGTTACGATCTCCTGTTTTCCGACCTGTCTGCTTCATCATTTCATTTATGAAAACAATCTTCAGCGTCATTCACCTCCTCCATGTTTTCAACTCCTACTATTCCGGCCACGTTTCAGCACTCGTGTCAACCTGCATGCTCACCTCCATGTCTTCGTCCTCATCGACGGCCTCGGAGCGCGATGCATCGCCTCTTTGAAGCCCTCTCCCAATCTCTTTCACTCCAGGTGATTCTATCTTATCAACGATCCATCGATCAATTTTTGTTTTTCTTAATGACATCGAAGTTTTTCGATCGGATAAATCTACTCACATGCTGTTTCTGGGGAATTTAAAAAAAAATGTTTTTTTTAAAGCATATTGAGTTCGTTGTTTTGCCTTGCTTCATGTGGTACTCAGTTTGGTGCTCCATTGATGCAGCGGTTGGTCTGTGGATTGGGGATTCTTAAAACAGCTAATCCGAACATCTCTTTTTATAAAATATGTAACTTGCTTTTCTAATTTGCTGTCTTGATTATCCTTAATTGCAGGTGATAATCCTCAGACGGTAAAGACAAGGCTGAGGCAGTGGGCCCAAATCGTTACTTGTTCGGTGCGGCTATCTTCTTCCTGAGGAGCCGAACTTCACCTGTTTGATATAATTCCTCACCTATTTTGTCATGTGAAAAGAGGAGAAAGAACCCCTGAGATTCGGTATGTGTTGTCCTTGTGTGAACATTTTGACCTTGTCTTATGTTTTCTTTTCTTGTTATAGAAGATTGACGACTTGGAAGTTGTCTGTTTCTGTCTAAACTCTAATGTGAAAGGCTTGTAGCGTGTTATTGTGCTGAAGAGCTGAGTTGAACCCGATAAATAAGTATAGAAATAAATGGGTTTTTGTTTTGTTTCGGTTGGGGTGGCGTCCGGTTGCATGGTGACTCCTTCAACGGAGTTGGCGTATATCGAGGTGACCGTTTCCTTGGGATCACAGCTGATGGAACAAAGATCTGGTTGTCTTCCAACCGATCTTTGTTTGAAACCCTTTTTAACTTATTTGGGTCTTTAAAGAAACCGAACCAGACAGACTGACACTTGAGCTGCGCTGTTTCTAGGGTTTATTAGAAACGTCGATTTGACCAGTTCAATTGAACCAGGAAAAGCAATTTGAACAGCATCAGAATCTTGCCTTAAAATCGTTTTAAGATTATGGTTTTGCATATCATTACTTGTTCTACGAGATTTGATTTACTCGTCAATCTTTTAATTGTAAACAATTGTTCTTTCCGATGAGTTTTAGCAATCAGAACTTTTTATTTTGGTTACTCATCTTTCGCCCCTTGTTTGAGAGGTAATAAAAATCATTGGTAGCATTTTCTACACTTAATAAGTGAAACGACAGCAGGACCTGGGTTGAGGCTTTAGATAAACTGAGTGACCCCCCAAAACCAATGTATGCACTCCCATATATTGTGCAACCTATGGTTCAGCGAGTTTCTTGTAAATGGAATCGACGGTTGAAGAGTCTGAAGACCCCGATGGAGATGATATTGGGGGGTTGCCATCGATTTCTTTTAGGTGATATTGTTGGTGGTGTTGTTATTTTGTTTGTCTGCTTGTCTGTCTACGATTTTGTTTGTCTGCTTGTTTTTGAAATGGGGCTACTGTTGGTGCTTTTCCTTTTCCCTTTGTTTCATGTGTGTGCTGAGTAATTAATCTGACAAATCATTTTACATCAACAGATGAAAAGTGAAAAGCCATGAGACATCATACAATGCAAAAGAATTTCTCTGACTATAAAAGCATCGAGATGTCATATTTAATTTTGTTTTGATGTGGTCTTCTCCTCTATGTTTCTGTATTTATTACCTGTGATTTCTGTCATGCTTGTAGGTCCTTTTTTTGCATTTGTTCTGCATGTGTGTGTGTGTGTGTGTTTTTCTTTTTCTCTCTTCCTACCTCAATCTGTAAGTAGAGAATCTTACTTCTTGATATAATGAAAAATGTCAGGGAACTGCGAAAAACCAATTTGAGTGCAAGAAAGTAACTTCACTTTCATCTTTAGTTGTTTTGTTGTTGATGAAACTTCGACATTGTTTACAGTATCTGTATCAATATCAATCAGTTATTGCCATTTCTGATACACATATTGCCAATATTAATATTTATCTGTCCATATATAAATAACATTCTTAGTTAGGGAGAAAAAAAGAAGGATCAGAGCCATATTTGTAGGATAAAGGAAGCTCAAAATGCATAAAATACTTAAAATTTAGTGACACTTCCATTTTAGGATTTCGTAAAAATTCCAGCTCAATATAGGAAGAGAGTTACTGTTGTTTGTTCGTTTACATGTTGTGCTTCAATTTTATGTAGTGTCATTTTTTATTAAATATAAATATAAGAAAACAAAGTGCAAACTAAACCAATAAATAATCAAAACCACAATGTTGAAGCAAAAAAGAAGCTAAATCTTTTCAGATTAACCATAGACCTAGCCGAAAACCAAAAAATGATGTTTGATCAATTTTATTTTGTATTTATATAGTGTCAACTGTTATGGATTAAATATTACAGTTATTTGTCATTTTTTACTTCTTCTTCTATAAAAAATACTGAAACATTAGATCAACTTAGTTTTGGGTTGGAACCTCAATTAAACAACACCAAACTAAAACCTTAGCCATAAAGCACAAACATCTAAATTGATATGGAAAACAACATTTGTAGTTTATTTTTTAGATCCTTCTTGTCAATTCTATATTCTCTTATTCTTTCTTTTTTATGATAAATTATAGATATGGAAAATACACTCAGCCCAAAGAACGTCCTCCAAGAAATGTGTCAGAAGTATAAGATCAATTTACCAGTTTACAATCACATTACAGAAGGTGATGCACACCAACTGTTTTTCCAATCAACGATTATTGTGGGTGAAGTTTCATATGTAGGAGCATGGAACAAAAATAAGAAAGAAGCTGAAAAATCTGCAGCAGATGTTGCCGTTGATGTATTAAATTCAAAAGGAGTTTCCAGTATGCTTGATCCAGTCATTGTTGATTTGAAAAAGCAACTGAATGAAGCTAGAGTTGAAATATCTGAAATTAAGAAATATGTGAGTTATTTAGAAGAAAAGTTACAAAAAAATAAAGACCATGTAATGGCATTGGAATCAAAAATCCAAGATTCAAATCAAACAATATTAGAATATATGAACGAGAACCAGATGCTAGCTGAAAGGCTTGAACAAATGGATATTTGAAGGAACAGATTTGTTTGGTTAGGTGAATTCTACTATTAGTTGGTTTTGTTTTATCACACCTGCTGTATATGCTTTGTACATATGGATCAGGTCAAAGCTACTGTTTGTAATTACTGTCCTTATGATAGTTCTAGCACATTCTGCCGTGCACTTATTTCATAAGTATGACTACATCACAGAATGTTGCCTTTTTTGTAATAGATATGAGCAAGTAACAAATTGCTCTTTTTTTGTTATACATATGAGCAAACAGCAATTTGCTCTTTTTTTGTTATATCTGTATGTAATCTTGTAAATACCTCTTTCATAAGTTAATAAGAACCTCGCCTTTTTTACATCTATTTGTAATTACATTAAGCACAATAAATTTCAGAAAAAAGAATAAAATATCTTGTTAGAAAAATACAAAGAGCAATTTATCACTTGTTGCTACAGATTTATAAAATGCTTTCATTCGGAGTGTGCAAATCAACAGTAAGTTTACTCTGCTTTTTATTTTATTTCCTTCATGGTTTCGTATATCTCATATCTATAACAAACTTAAACATTGCATGTGCATGCACGCTGATTGGGTCTATTTGAGAGAAAGGAGAGATTAAATGTAGCAAAACAAACAACAAATACTTGCCCCTCTGAAGAAACATATTCCTGAATATGCAGGTCCCTTATTGGCAACTTGTCAGCTGCAAACTGCTCCAAATCTGAACATTTGAAGAGACCAGAAAATTGGGCACTGGGTACACTTTTTTCCCTGCACACATGCTCTATATGTTCTATATCAATTTCTGTTATATTTTTTTTTATGGTGCATTAGTAAAATAAAATTCCTTATTGGTCTCAGAACAATTTCCCAATGTGGGGTAAAACCTTTTTTTTTCGCTGTGGATGTTTTGTACTTTTTCATGTTTTTCTGTACTTGTATAGTTAATTTAATAGCCTGTAAATGAAAGCCATAGCCTGTAAATAACAGATTTCAACCTTTTTGTTTTCGTGCTACAATACTGTGTGATGGATTTTTTCCAGGTGGGTTTTGAGATGGTAGATGCTATAGCTCAAGCTGAAGGAATATCCATGAACAGTATTCACTTCAAAGCTCTTTTTGGAAAAGGTTAACATTTGTTTAAGTTCTGAATTCTATCAGCTTTTTACTGCTGCAGCTAGGCATATTAGCATGATGCATAAAGGGAATCGACATGCATTTTCACATTTAAAAGTTTCTCCTTGGTGATGATTATGATGGATTAATTTTGGATTTCTGATTACAGTGAATCAATCTTGTGATAAATGTCATGTGCAGTACTCTGCTGCATTAATTGGTTATCCAAGATGTATGTCTACTCTTTTATCTAAGCATAATTGCATATTCCTTTGTTAACAATTTATTCCTTACAGTTGGTGTAAATTCCTTATAGAAGCATAACTTGCATATTTGCATATTCATTGTAGGTCAGGAAATAGATTATGGAAGCATAAATTGATCATGAAAGGGGAAAAAATTACAAGCGTAGAACCAATTGAACTGAGATAATTCTATAACAGTTTAGAGTAATATTCCTGAATTTCTTGGAGCTTAAGTTGTTTGTAGTGAAGATGGTACATGACATGTAAGTATTTCTAGCATTTGATTATTGACATATCTTTGAATTTTATGGACGTATCTTTTTTTTTTCCCCAATATCTTTTAGGGCCACAATAATCTTCAGCCTTTTTGCTCCCCAAAACTTGATGATCTTGCCACCATTTGCTACACAAGTGGGACAACAGGGACACCAATGGTACTATAAAGATACTTTAATTCAAGTATTCTCATTGGAATGAATTTGTTGCTTATATTAACTATGTGAAGTGTGTATTGTTCTTATGGCAAGGGAGTTATGCTGACCCATGGAAATTTTATTGCAAATATTGCTTGTTCCACTCTTACTACAAAGTTCTATCCATCAGATGTAAGTTATTTTTTCAGATTGTACATTTATATGATGTAGAGGAATTAGTGCTTTATCTCTTTCTGAGTTTTATTTTTAATTAAGCTGCTTGGCATCTCCTCCTTCTCACTCTATCTCTCTTTCTTGTGGGCTGTTACATATCATATCTTCCTTTGGCTCACATCTATGAACGTGCAAATCAAGTTATGACAGTGTACTTTGGAGTTGCAGTTGGTTTCTACCAGGGGGTACACGACCGAACCAAATAATATTGCATCAGTAATTTCTAAAGTCTTTGAGGTTATCATTTCCATTCATATGACGTTATCAAGTGATGATGTGGTCTAAAAAAAATAATTTCAGGGGAGTAAAAACACTTAACATTAATATTTTACTTCATCAAAGTTCCAGTCAGAGTATCTCCTAATATATACATATACTTGGAAGTTGATGGGGCCATGAGAATACATTATCTAGCTGTCAAGATGATGATTTTTGTGTACATCCTAATTGATGTCTTCAGTATCAGGCATCCAGTTATTTATATGAACTTTTTCAGTGTCTATTTGCTTCTTGATGTCTTCCTAATGATGTCTTCATTTTCGACTAAACAAAGCTTTTTATTGCTTCTTGGTCTATTTGCTTTCCAAGAGTTTCCATTGAAGTATTGCTTTGAAACTGTAAGCTCAAATGACAAAGAGAGATTTTGATGGAAAAGAGAAAATTCAAAAGTAGATCTGCCAGACAAAGAAAGTCAAAATGCTAGAGAACAAGGAGAGTAGAGGTTTTCTGTTTCTATTCCCTGCCATTCAGAGGAAAGCAAATTTATCAATTTAAAAGGCCATAGGAGAGCAGAACGGGTTCATTTGACTTCTTTTATGTTCATCACTTTCTATCTTGTTTGGAGATGAACACATGGTTGCTGAAGTTTTGGGGAGTTCTGTTTAATATTTCTGTCTCTTGTATCATGATCTAGAAGGGTTACTTAGTACTGACCGTCTCATTCCTGGATTTCTTTTTTCCATTTTTTCTCTTCAGTGTATGGCTTTAATGTTTTAGGGAAAGGCAAAGTAATACTTCAATTGTCAGTTAACTACTTATCCATTTGATTATTCTGAAAAGATTCGCATTTGTTTCTTATCCTTGTTAAGTGCATGTTTCTTATCCTTGTCAAGTGCAGCAAGTTTCTTGTTTAATATTATTACTTTGCTTTCACTGTGGGCCATATGGCACTAATGAATAATGATAAGTCTTCTATGGAAGTTTGTACCTTTTATTTTTGCTAACATTTAGAAAATGTTATTTTTCCACTTCTTTGTAAGAATGTGAATCAATTCTATGTTATGCAAAAATTCTTAAGCTTTACGTGATCAGATTCTTATGAGCATCAAAATTAGAAATATAAGATTTGACTTTATATATTGGTGTCTATTTATTGTTGCATTTTCCTTCATTGTTTGACATGAGCAAATTTATGTAGAAGCTTATCTTTTTCTCTCATGTGGGAAATGTCTCTTGATTGGGCACAAGTCCAGGTGGCTAACTTGTTTGACTCAAAAATCTCAGGTTATTTGATGCTTTTGCATCAATAGCTAGAATAATATTGTTCTGCTTAAATACAGAAGGAACAAAAATAACAAAGTATTTATCCCATGTATGTATGGTTGTCAATATGGACCTTGTTTCTCCACCACATGTCAAAAATTGTGTCTTCACTGTTATTATGAGTATCCATTTTGTATCTGACTAACTCCAGTGTGTTCTTTTTTTTTGGGGGGGTGGGGGGTTGTGGTGTGTGTTGTTCTGTTTCTCTCATCAAATGGTATCATTTTGTATTACTATAATTTTATTGTACTTAATTTAAAATTTTGAAAGTATTTTTGATTTTTTTAAGATCATATAATTTTTGTATGACTGAACCAGTTCAGTAGTGGTTTCCTCAATGTGATTTCATGTTAATTAGTATCTAGGTTCTTGAGAGGTGTGTAAAATGGTAGAGTTATGAGAGAGGTAATCGAGCCATCCTCAATTTAGGTTTCATGTTGTCTTTAGGTAATTCAGTTTCAAATGAAGGGGGAAAACAGTGTGTAATCAAGGGTCTACTTCAGATCAGGTGTTCACATTTGTCTTTCTGGTAGGTTTTCACCTTTTTGTCTTCTGTCTGAGTTAATTCCTTTCGAGGATAGTCATTTGAGTACATCTTTGGATTCTGGTTATTCTAGCGGATATTACTGATCATTAAATCTCTTGATCAAATTATGGAAGGAGTAGACCCCATGGATATTATGTAACACAAACTTTCTGCTGGTTCCTTTAACCGCATAAGGTGTCATATGCAATATGATTTGTTAGGATTCGTGTTCTTTCAGTGGATCTTGATCATATAAAAGGACAATTAGACACCATATAGAGCAGCACTGTTTTGAGCATAACTGAGATTTCCAACTCATTTTCCAGAGAGAGGTATATCCTACACAAATTTTTTTATGTCAAATGTTAGGCATCATAATAAACATTAACTATCCTTTTGAACAGAAATTTTCTATTATTCAGTATATACAAAAAAAGTGGATACGTCAAACTTGATAAATGAGATTTATGATTATGGGTTTGCTCCAATTTGTGTATGTACATGAAATGTTTGTAAAGATTTGAATTAACCTCGGACCAAGTTTTTCATTAGATGAATAAACGTTGTATGAGTACATAAGAAACTACTTTGAAAACATTATAAAATCTTGTTTGACAGTGACTGCACTCTCTGAGGTCTTTGTTCTTCTAATTAAGAACTCATTTCTATATGTGAATTATGGGAAAAAAATTAGATTTAACTTTGTAATGATTAAAATAGTGAACTTTCCTTAAACTCAGGTTGGTTTGGGTGGGTTTGATGCCAAGCCAGTTCCAAACTCAGGGTCTAAAACATCAGCAAAACCAACCCATCCTGTAACCAATCCAATTCAGAACCAAATTCTCTAATTTGAGAACCCAGACCCAGATAAACTTGTAGTTTTAGCTTGGCATGGATTCAAATAGGTGACGGTGCATAATAAGATTCGATTTTTTATACATGGAGCACCATCTTATGTCAGGTTATGACAATTACTTGTATCAAATTTGAAGTTATTCACACATAAGCAGAAAACATGTTCTTGTTAGTCTATATCTTTTAGATGTTGTTGCAAGTAGGTTCAAATGCAGGATTAGGAATGGGAACTATCAGTCAGAAATGGTTATGCATAATAAATTTTGATCAATCAATCAATTGATAGCCAATGCCCTATCTTAACTAGCTAGGGTCAGTAAAATGAATCCGGTCCATCCCTATAGGTTAAAGATTGAAATAATTCTTCAGGATTCATGTAATGCATAAACAAATTTGATAAATATTTTATGTATGTATTCGTATTGGCTATAGTCTTCCTTGCAAACACATTGCTATATTCTTCTCTTCAAATTCCTCAAACGCAAGATAGCTGAACAGGCAGTTGTCCTGTTGGTAGATTGTTTTCTTTTCATTTTCAGTTGTGATTGCTTTTATTATTTGACGGGATTAAGTGCTTTGTATTTCTATAGGTCTATTTCTGGCAAAGGGAGTGGAACGAGAAATATCATGATTATGGACATAAAAAGCCCTAGATTATATCCCTCTATGATAATGTTGGGAGTTTCACTATGGTTTGGAGTTTAGTGTTGGGAACTGGAGCTTTGATAAGGCAAATTGGTGGAATGTTGACTTGGTTAACACATGCTGGTCAAAGTTTTCAGACCCACCTGATCCTTCTACACTTGATTCAACTGATGAAAACATCATGCAGCGGGACCAGTTGAGCATCTGATTGATCGTCATGCACCATGTGATAGTATAGAATTATGGCAATTGTAATCCTGTAATAGATTCTATTTTGTACTTCTGCTTTTTATTATTTATGGTTTTCTTCAACAAAAGGCAAGGATGTTTCTTAGAATAACTTTGTTGCATTTTAACTGAAATTGGTTATGTATTGGGGTTGGCAAGGATGTTTTAGGCAGGTTGTTGTTATTGATATATCTCTACTTTGTTTTGCAACTTGAATCTAATTCATTTTAAGTCTTGCCAAACCAGATTGCTATAAGGCCTAGATTATAGCCAGTGAAGGACCGAAGCCTGCAAATTAGTAATCCCTTCATTTTAGTTACTTAGATTTCAAGAAATTAAAAATGTGTTCACCATTTCGAGGTTATATAACAAGGCCTAAACACATAACACTCATTTCAAGTTGTAGAGTGACGTGCAGGCCCCCCCCCCCCCCCCCCCCCCCCCCCCCCCCCCCCCCCCAGTCCAATTAAATATCAGATGGATCCTCTGTATAAAGGCTGTTGTTTAAGACAAATTCAATTACAATTTTAAAAATATAATGTGTTTGGTAATAATTAAAATTTTATTTTGCTTGCTTGTATCATATAATGCATAAAGCCTTCTATTAAGACCGTACAAAATGATGCATAATGCCTTTTATAAGGTCCAACCATCATTTTCATTAAGAAGTGTAAAAAGAACAATACTATAACCGTATTACTAAAAAAGGATAATAACTATTTTAATGGGTCTAACTACTGTTATCGTAGTACTCATATCCTACATAACCCATATACCATAATATCTTGCCATCTATTGTGTGATTCTTTCTCCCAATATTGTCATTTCTCTATGCCAAAGTTGCTTGTGGACTTTCTTTGGGGGTATATAACATCTTGTCTGCCTTCGCTTTGAATAACCAATTCATAAACTCAACTACACCAAATCCATATCTTACCATGCGATGGAGTAGTGTTGAATTTGGCCCATATTTAAGCACACAATGAATTGGGATTAGAAAGCCAATAGAGTTTAGATTTTAGAGTGGGGATGGCAACGGGGGTTTTTGGTGAATGTAGACTTGCTCTTAAGGAGTCTAGCCCAAATTAGGGTGTCTACAGCGGCTGAATAACAAAATGGTTCACGCGAGACTGCACGAGTGTGGGTAGGGCGCAATTTCAAAGGCTTCATAAAACAAGTGATATTGGAGTGGGACATTGGGTGCGGGTTAGGTGTAGGAAACTTGCTATCGAATTCTAAAAATTTAACATAGTCATCACTTAATGTTAAGGCTAACTGTACGAGATAGGCGCGAAGACACAAAAATATGCTATGCTTGATAGTGGTTGAAGTGCAAGCTGGTGTGAAGGCATAATCTAAGAATTCATTGGATTTTCATGGAATAGTCATTCCTTCTGGGTTTTCTACGATCAAAACAGATCTAGAACTCTTTGAAAATCCTTTCAAATCATCTCCAATACATTCCTAATCATCCATTATCAATTCAACATCATAAACAATAGAATTTAAGCATAATCATCCAAGAATACTAAAAATTATTCATTCAAAACCTTTCAAAACAATATACATTTACCCAAATAGATCATCAAATCCATTCAAAAAACCAATGTTTGTTGCTTAAACTATAAAACAATGCATAGATTTCCTTTAAAGGATTGTTACTTACCTACCAACTCAATCCATACTCAAACCAAGATCTTCAGCAACTCTTTCTATGATCAACACACCAACCCAGACGAAGATCCCCACGTCTTTCAGCCTCTAACATCGGTTTTTCTTCCTCTCTAGGTTTAGTCGTCCAAAGTAGCACAATGCGATAGGATTTTTTTTCCCCCAAAACAATAGCACACATGACCACAATAGAGTTTTAGCACAAGGAAATTTCTCAAAATTAGCTTAACGGGTCCCAATGTTTCTATTAGAATTTCATGATTGCTAACTATGCTACTCCACCAAAACTCATAAAATACAATCAATTGGATTAAAAGAAAATATTTAATTAACTATCACATTCATAAAAGTAAATCCAACCGTTGGATCTTCATCAAACCATCCATATTAATCCTCGTTATCATTATACATAAGATACACTTTAAATTATCGACGGTCTCTTTAAATAATTTTTAGTTTTATATAAGTTATTATTATTCAAAATTCAAGAGACCACATATAATGAGATTGAAAAAAGGTGAGAATTCTCAGCCCTTTTAAAGAAGTTGTTCAGAAGATTGATGGAAAACTATGGCAAGCTTGTGGGACGGACACGGCGTGGGCTGATTGATGTTGTTGATCAAAGTAAAATTAGAGTCTCCAACGAAATCATCTAAACTATATTTGCTTGTTCTCTCAACTCCAGCTTTTCCTTTGGTGCTTCTGAGATAGAGAGGCTCAAACTTGGGTTCGAGCACATTAACTAAAAAAAATTGCAAAAATTCCACATGATTTGTGGTTTTTTAAAAACTGGAAGTTTCGGCTTTTAAAAACAATCTTGGTTCTCAATCTCTCTCTTTTTTGTTTCTAACAATTTGAAAACTAAGTATGCCAAACACGATTTTGTGTTTCCTACTTTCAAGAGGCCGTTTGGTAATGTTTTTAAAAAACAGTTTGAAAACTAAAAACACTTTCAACTGTTTTTGGGTTTTTGAAAACAAGTGACAAGAAACCCGTTTGGTAACAATTATTGTTTTTTGGGTTTTTTAAATGGGTGTCAAGAAACCTGTTTAGCAACAATTGATTTAAGAAAAACGATTAAAGTTTTCAAAATCAACAAAAATGCATTACTATACAACATGCAAGAGGCTGTTAAACAATAACAAAGTTGCTATGAAAAAATAAGCAAATCAAAATTCTATACCACGGATTACAAACTAACCAATGCTATCAACCCTTCCTATACCTACCATCATAAACAACTCTCACACCATTGGCTATTTTTATTTGTTAATAGTTTAAAGACGGTAGTAACAAATTTAAAAATCATAGCCGTTTTAATCATTTAAATCTTTATAATTTTGTTATTCTAGATAAAAATATTAATGAAGGACAAATTGTATAAAGCTTGGTGCTGATTTGATGAGAGCCTTGCGTGCCATTTTGCTGAAATCTTGCCACTAAAAAAATTGACCTTTGCAGTGGTTATGGACCTTATGGTCTTCTTTCCTTATTCCTTTCAAGTCCAATTCTTTGTAATTGACAATTAGCAATACTTTTTTCAAACAATTGAGAACAAGTATCATTTATTATTGTTCATACTTCATGGAGTTCTTTTCCAAAAATACCCTTAAAAGACTTATAAACTTGTTTAAATACTTTCAACAAACCATTATTACAAAAGGTTGAAAAGGTCACTTATGAAGAAAGTCTTTGTGAATGACACTTGTTCTCAATTACTTGAAAAAAGTATCACTAATTTTTAATTACAAATAATTGGACGACGAGATATGAATTATGTTAAAAAAGAATCACTAAAAACCAAAATTCCCTTCCGAACATGTTTTTCAGACGATTTTCATCAAGTCCTTGTACTATGGTTCCGCAAGCTTCTACAAGTGCCGGTATGCACCGGAAGCTAATAGCTTCTTTTGACATCCATGACCTCCTCCATTGAGGATCGCATAAATCACTGATACAGGATGCTTCTTACACCTTCTAAAGATCTGATGATGAGAATTATAGGCATTGAGAGACGGTTCGAAGCAAGACAGCAAGGATTCCAATGCCTTCCCCACATCTTTAGCAACAGAAAGGATTTTCAACTCCATTCGGGTGAGGGCCTTGAGAGATTTCACAGCTCCAATCGGGTGAGGACCTTGAGAGATTTCAAAGCAGTGGAGTAGTTGGAAATGGTTGATTTGTTGCCGGAAATGGCCTGAATCCATACAGTCGTTATAAATCCTAACCATTTTCTAGCGGGAGACATTGGAGATATCAAAACCCCATGTCTATTAGCACTGAATAACAGAAAATCCAAAGAAGAGATCATAACAAAATAGCATGAATGTAATCAATGAAATCGTAACAACAAATTGATATAGATGAGAGCTTTGAGATGGTCTGAGAAACAATGCCATTTCTGCTTCTTCTCCGATGTCTGATCGTGCTTGTGAGGAAGAAGAGTTTGGTTTGAAGAATAGAGACGAGAGATAAAACTATCGAAGAGAAAAGAAATAATATATTATAAAAATGCCATCAAATCGAAACACGATTCGTCGCTTTAAAAAAAAATTCGGTTTTTTAAAATGGGGTTGTTTTCAATCGTTTTTCTGAAAAACGATTTGAAAACTCTCACTACCAAACAAGTTTTCGGTTTTTTGTTTTTAAAAGCCGAAAAACAATGTCAAACATGTTACCAAACATCCTCAAAAACAACAAAATTGAATTTGTAAACGTTACCAAACAGCTTCTAATGTTGTAACGGGGATAAAATCGTTTGCTACAGTGGTCTTGCGGCAGACCTTGCTGTGGGCACGTCGATCCATGGGCAGCACGTCGAGGTTGGGATCTCTTTAGGAGGTGTGTGTGAGTGCGTGCTTCTTTTGGGAAATGGGCGATAGGGAGTCGCCACTGCCTAACAAGTTACAGGCAGACACCTGTGTGTCTAGTGTTTGTCTATTAGGTGGTATGCGGCTTGAGATTCTGAATAAGTTCTCGGTTACAGCCCGAGGAAGTCTGTAGACGCTCCGGTCCGCCCTATCGGGTGATGGGTTCCATAGGTCATCCTGGTTAAGAGTCAACTTGATTACCTCACCCGATCATAATCCGATGTGAACTTTTTATTTTAGGTCTATGTGGGGACCCCTTAAGTGGTGTAGGTCCCCTTTCATTTGATTTTATTTTCTTTATTTAAGTGATCTTGGTCTGATAAGGCGGGCCTTGTTGGAAGGCCCGCTGGATCCCAAATGGGCTAGCGTGTAGCCCACTTGTCCTTCATTTGGGCTTGGTCTAAACCTACAAGCTCTTTAAGGTTTTGGATTTTAAGTTAGATTGATTTTATTAGATTGAGGTTAAAAAAGGGTTTAAGATTAAGATTTATGACATTCAGTGGGCCCTCTGGGTGGGCCTCATTATAACCTTCTTTAGTTTTATTATCTTTGTTACGAAGGATGGACTTGGGGCTCATCTCCTAGGTTTAGGCTTGAAAGCCTAAGATTTTTCAGGATTAAAGCACTAAAAAAAAAAGAAAAGGGTTTTTTGTGTCAAATATTTTGCGACAGATGGAAAGGTAGTAGCGAAAAGGACTAAATTGCGGCAGACCCATGACCTTCGCCACAGATTGTTAGTCGCTAATTCTATTTGCACGACGGCGCTTTCTTTTAACCCTTTTTCCTTTCGCGCGCAAGTCATTCTCCCTCTCCCGCGCATGTTCCCGTTTGCTTGCAACTAACAACACAAGATCAAGCCCTAATCAGGGCTCTACCGCTTCCAATTTGCCATTGTTAACTCTGGTTACGCTGTTGGAAAACTCGGTCAGCATTGTAATCTGCCATTGACGACCCTATTAATCAGTACTGAAGTCTGCCGTTGTCAATCCTGCAGCAATTCGATCTGCTACTATCGGCACTCCAATCTACCATCGTCGACCTTTTGTTCTGTTGAGAACACAATCGTCTCTGCAATCTGCTATTGTCGAGCTTGATTGTGCTATTGCAGATTGATTGGAGAAAGATTTCAACTCCAGGTAGACACTCTCTGCTTGCTCCGATTTGGTCCTTTAATGTCGTCTTTGTTGAAATGAAAAGCCCTTTGTATTTTTCTTGGGGCCGTGATGTTTTTGTTGAACATGAGTCTTCTTCTATTCAATCTTACGGTTTTTTTTCTTTTTCCTTTTTTTTCCCTTTGATTCCGTCATGCACAGGGTTGGAAAAACCTTCTTTTTTTTTTTAACTTCTGTTCTCTGGCAGTTTCTTTTAATTTTATTCTTCAATTTTGAATTGGGGTTTCAATCCAAGGCTCTTATAACATCAGTTTATCTTTAGTATATAGATTGGAATTTATCTTTAAATGGTGTATCTTGTTAGACTAAATTTATTCAGGGATTGAAATACTCTTCCCATATATGTTATCAATACATTTTGATCGATGTAAAGTTCCTATTTCCTAAAAAAAAATTCCTATCTGTTCGTTGTTGTTTGGCTTAATGTTTGCCTCACAAAGGCTATAAGAAATAAGAATGCCTCTTTGAAATATGTGGAAATGAAAAAAGAAGAGTATGAGACAAGTCACTGCACAATGCCATGCCCCATGGTATTTAGACAGTTGAAGCAAATCAAAATGATACATATGATTTTCATGGGATTGAAATTTTTTTATTTTTTATGAGTTTTTTCTTTTTCATCATCTATTCTGTTTTATTCAAAATTTGCAGATTAGTGAAGCTGTTGTTAGTGGGTGGTTATTCTTTCACTATCTGGTTATTGGAGGTAAGATATGCATGCAAATTCATATTGTATTGATGTTTATTTATCTCATTTTGGAATTTTTACTTTCTTAACTAGGAGTATATATAATGTGTATTGTCCGCTGCATAAAACAAAAGGAAATCCCACCCTTGGGGCTTGATTGGATGCACTTAAGTCCCCTTAATTAGATCGTGTTTACCTAACTCCTCCATTGCACTTTATTTGATAGCAGAATGTAAAAGCAAAAGCAAAAAGTTTTTACATTAAGAAGGGAGAGCATTTGAGCTTTTAGGGGAAAGACCTTTCCTAAAGAGGAAGGTTGCTTGGAAATCTCATCTGCTTGTCAATTCTTGGTGATATAATATCAGGATTATCTGTGGTATACATTAACCACTACATAACACAAAGAAAAATCCCACCACTAGGGCTTGGATTGATGCATCTAAATCTTCCTAATTAGATTGTGTTTAGTTTACCCATTAGCAAGTTTTAGTCGTTGAATTACATTCTCGCTGCTTATTTTGTGACACTGTTGGCATTAATTGTATCTAATTAATGACTCCATCCGGTTTGGAAGGAGACAAATAAATCAAAGTCATCAGTGCCATCTAACCATCTACATACTACCATTTTACCTTGTTAGTATTTAAAAGACTGACCACACTTAAAACATAGATGAGATGAGATGGGTGTATTTTCTCATATCAGCATTAACATTTTTTTAAAAGAATTTCAATAGGATTTCATATTTGATGTGACGCTAATGACTGCTACACTTAACATAGATGGGATGAGCTTGGTGGGTTTTTCTCATTTCAGCAATTCCATTTTTTTTTAAAAAGAATTTCAATAGGATTTCATGTTTGACGTAATGCTAATGTCTGCTTGATAACCATTGGAGAACATGAGCATTAATTTGAATGTGGGTGAGGGACAAGCTTGTAGCATTAGATAATCTAAGTCATCAAATGTCTCATCGGAGTATGTTGGTCATTGGAGGATGTATGTAGCGTGTGTGTGTGTGAGGACCTAGAGGATATTTAGCATCCAGTGGCAGCTTTTGGAATCACTCAAATTATATTGGGCTTTTTCCCAATTTTGGGGGTTTTTTTTTTCTCACTTTTTTAGCATGAAATTGATTAGCTCAAAAGAATTAAGTTGTTTGCTTCTTGGCTAGCGCTTTGGACAAGGATTAAAATCCTCTCCAAAAGCCCTTCCATTCGCTTCTTGTTTGGGGCTTGTAAAAGTGAAATAGAAGAATCTCTGAAGCTTGCTGGTAATTGTGCCAGGGAGTTCCTTTCTGTTTGTTGGTTTTGATTTTTTTTTTATCGGTAATCAATATATATTATTACATTAATTTCTAGGAAAGAGTTTTATAATGCTTGACAAGGACTAGATTACAAGACTAGATTCAGGCTCGCAAGACCCCCTTAGTCTGAACACATTACACATAAGTGCAAGCCCTCCCCCCATACTCTGTACAGAATATAATGCTTAGGCAACATGTTTGTTGGTTCTGATTTAATAGATTGAAATCTTGCGTATGTGCTGGTTTATGAACAGTTTTTAGATTTTGAAAAGGAGATTGGAATTCCAAAATCTTTAATTCATCCTGGACTAGGAGTATAGATAATAGTTTCACTTAATTTTTAGGGAGATGATAGACCCACAATATCTTTTTGGATTTCCCAACCTGTGCAAAATTATTGTTTTCCAGAAAAATGCTTTAACCATGATAGCACCTAGTGCGAATATGAGACATGGAAGTGTTTCCAAGTTGTTATGTGGTAGTTGCATTTTCCTGGGGTGCTTTTTCAAATATGTTTGATCTTGGGGTTATCACACTCTAGTTGTCATTTTCTGTTGGAGAGTGAGTGGAGGACTATTGCTGTAAAATTTTCTCCCTAAGAAATCGGAACTTTTAGTTTTCTACGGTGAGCTGGCAGATGCTTCTCTAGCTTAGAACTAATGCTATATATCTGGAGTAGCATATAGGAACATTCTCTTGTAAAATTTCAAGCAAATGATGGTTTGTCATTGATGGAGTCTTGGCCAAAGGATAAACTAATCTCTATTGGTGGGGGAGGTGGTGGCTCTGCTTCAACTGATGGTTTTTTGTGTATTGTACAATCTAAAAGCATTTAGAGTCCTTGTCAAGAATAATGACCTTGAAAATATTCAGGCCTATTTGACATTGCTTTCGAAAAGGAGAAACAGTTGCTTTGCGAAAACTGCCTCAGCTGAGAGGACAGCATCCGGTAAATGCATACATAAGAGCTTATACTGTAGAAGAATGATCCATGTTAGATTACCATTGCAGCTTTGTTATTGTTTATTTCAATCTCAGATTTCTTTCTCTCTTAAAACAATACATTTTTCTCTTTCCCCTATCAAATAATCACTGGTGGCAAGGCTACTGCAGTAGCACTGGACTGTTTTCTTAAAGTTTCTTTGGACATCATGGTTTTGTGATTTGTAAGTATGTTGTACCAGCCAACTCATTAAAAATAAGATTACCGCTGTCTATTATCTCCTGTTTACACTTTACATTATGACCCCGTTCATGGAAACAGAGTACCCAGCTTTTCATAAGGCATAATAGGATCTTGACCTTTGCCTAACCAAGTTAAAATTGCACAGATTATCAGTCTGACCTCTGATTCTTTCAAACCACAGACCTTTCTCCTGTTCATCATGGACATATAAAATTATTATACCATAAAGTATATCAATAATGAATACCATCTGTACAACACAATTAAACAAAGTAGGTAACTCTTTTTTATTTGTGCCTTTTTACCATTTTTTTGGGGGTGTTTGGCTCCCAACTTCAGCACAGTGCAACTCTTCAACTTTTAACAAAGAGGTTTGCTGAAGTGTCTTTGTTAGTAGAATCATTCTCTCTAAAAGACAAACAACGAGTAGATATGCATAAGCACTTATCCAGTAGAGGTTTTAATTGCTTGTCAACTTAATCAGAAATTTGAAACATGATTGACTGACTGATTTGCAGGAACGTCAAAACCAACAAGTTTGGGGTTGGCTGGTCTCTTTGTGACAAATTCTTATATGATGATATTGTTAAATTTATTTATTTTGTGAATGTGTGTCCTTGTTAATTGCAATTTTATCAAAGTGAACTCAGCAAGTGGTTGGTCCATACTCTTCATTTACATGCCTGTGGGATATTAGAATATTTATTTTCTTTCCTTTAGTATTGTGTTGCTTAGATAAAACTAGTGTCTACTATGTATTATAGGTTGCCTTATAATCTTTTCTTTGTTAAAAGTTGTTTCATTTTTTTTTTCTATTACAAGTTCTAAAGATATGAATGTATACATTTGATAATGGTAATAAAAGTCACTTGAATTGTTAGTTGAAATAAAGAGTGAAGATTATTTGCAACCAAATCAACAAAGAAGTGAGAGCTTTGAGGAACAACATACTCTCCTATGGATAAGTCTTGGATGAGGTATATAACTATTAAATTTTATTTGGTTAATTTAGACTCTTTTATTTTGTATATGTCTTATTGATATACTAATATAATTCTTATTTTCTAGCTTAAATAGGGCAACCAATGAATTCCTTGATGGTGTTCAGGGTTTTCTTCAGTTTGCATTTGATCATAGAACCAATATTGGGGAACAATTGAAGTGTCCGTGTCCCAAATGCAATAATGTGTTATGGCATCATCGAAATACAGTAGAAGACCATATTTTGAGGCATGGATTTGCTAAAAATTATAGGACATGGTATCATCATGGAGAAGATATTTTACAATTAGCAACGTCTACTAACAATTTGGGGAATAATGAACCTCGTGTGACAAGAGATGATGGTATTAGTGACTTAGTACATGATATTTTTGGGAATCAGAACTTGCATGAATTGCCAAGTGGTTTTGGAAACCAAAACTCGAATGAAGAGTCAAGTGGTGTTGGGAACCAAAACTTGGAAGGGCAAGAAGCTGAACACCAGCACAATGAACATACTAATAACTTCTCCAAATTAATGAATGAATATGAACAAGAATTAAGGGATGTGTGTCCCTTCCATCTCTCAATTTGTTGGATGGGCTCTCTTTAAAGAAAGAGATGGGGCCCGATAAGCCCACACCCAATTTCTCAGCCAAACCATCTAAACTATCCAAGCATGCATTTTATTGGGCTTTAATTGGGCCTCAAAGGGTATGACCCTTAATTAAGATTTGTTTAATTAATCAAAGTGAGTTGGGTTGGGATGGGTGGGCCCAGTAGGAAGGTCCATCAGTACTCCATTAGGGCCCACTAGGCCCAAGGCCCATATTGGGTTATGGGAGAGCGCAAAACCATATTGGATTTATTTGATTTAGTTAAAAGGGACTAAAAATAACTAAAAGAAAACAAAATCTGAATTTTCTGATTTTTCTGGGCTTGGTGGAAAAGACAGTTCGCCCAAACCCTAATTCTTCATGATCGAAATTATATTTCGGTCATACTTATTCTATAAAAAAATATTGCTTAATTGAACTGTGTTTTCGATCAAGCATGAAAATACCAAGATTTGCAATTTTCAGTTAGGGTTTGGGATCCTTGGTCTCTTGGGGTAACCAGATCTTCTGTGGGCCCTGGGGCAGGCCCACAGTGGTCTAAGATTGGGGTTTTGACCTAATTTACTAATGATCTTGATTTTCAAGCCAAGGAAGAGGAGGGGATGAGGCTAGGGGCCTTCCCCTCCTTATTGGGATGAAATCCCAACAACCAAAAGAGGCCAGAAGGTGTCTCTTTTATAGTAAAGTGGCTACTCATTCTCTTCTAAATAAGAAAAGAAAGAGGGACCCGATAGGTCTTGCCAAAATCCAACCGGCCACACCATTTACATATTTAAAAAATAAAAACTAACTAAGCATTAATATGGTCAAAATGTAATTTAAAATACCTTAGCCCGATTGGTTCAATGAATTGGAATTGGAATTAAGAATTATAATTCCAATTCTACTTCATCAAGAATTGGAATTTGGTAAAATTGAATTTATTATGATTGGATGGTAAGAGAATTGAAATTTGGAATTACAATTCCATGAAGAATTGATTTAAAATCCAATTCCACTGATCGGATGAACTTATGAAGAATTGATTTCTATCATTCCCATGTTAATAATAACAACACAAGTGATTGATTATCATGACATATCAAGTCTATATTTTAAAAACTGATAATAATATAAACTTTAACACTAGAATTTGACCGCATTATTAATATTCATAAACCATCCAAAAAAATAACAGTCTAATTACTAAATACTAATCTATATCTATATATACTATAAAATAAAAAACTATTTAAGTATGCATCTTTATCCACTTCTTCCTAAATTCAATTGGAAGGCATGAAAAATACTCAAACTTCCGTGGATCACTTGCCAGCAAATCACCCGCCTTGATAAGTTGTGACATTTCAAGATCTAGAACCTTGGAGACCTCTTCAAATACTACTTGTGCACTCACTTTAGCAGGCTCATTATTTAAGGCTCTATCAATTGATTGGGCCATGTGGGAAACTGCAGTTGCCAATGTGTCACTTGTACGGTTTCTTTTCCTTAAGGATTGCAAAAGTGATGCAGATGATGGCGCCTGTCGACGAGATGAAGAACTGGATGTCGGAGAAGGTAAATCACTGATATCTATATCATCAAGACTAACATTATTATTAATGTCAGCTCCATCATTAGCCACAAAAGCTTGTTCTGCCTCTTCACCATGTTCTACACCATCTCCATTAGCATGATCCTGCCCACAAATGATGCTCAAGTCATCCCAGTTGTCAATCACTTTTGACCGGTAACACTTTGCTTCTACATGAGACTGTTAACAATAAAATAAAATAAATAAAATTAGTACAAGGTAATATACTTTTGTAAATATTTAAACATTAAACTAAATTATAATATACCTGACAAAAAGCATTTCACACGTTTTCATCATCAACATGAACCATATTATTGGTGTTGTCCCATCCAAAACCACTTTGCTTGATAATCTCACTAACAATGCGGTAGTGTTTGTCCCAAGTTTTGAGACGAGATTTAATGTTATCTTTAGAAATTGATACACCACATTGATCTTTTAAGGCATTTATAGCTGCAGTAAAGGCTGGAGACTTCCATCCATTTGGTGTTCTATTTCCAAGGTTATGTTGATCAAGGAGAATAGTGGTTAGAACACGATCCATTTCTATTGTCCATTTAAAATATGATTTTCCTTTCTCTCTTACATTTTGAGCTTGGGATTGAGATCTACCACTTTCCATCTGTAATAATCTACACAAATATTAATATAATAGTTACTTAAAACAATATGCAATTGTAATTTCATAAATCATAATAAATATTGAGCCATAAAAATTTTTGATAGCATACACAAGAAATGATATTTTCAAAAATAAATTAAAACCACCAAGTATGAGGAGATATAAACCAATAGCACAATTCAATTTAATTAACAAAAGGAATTTCTCATGTGTTCAAGAATTATAAAAAAAAATAGTCAAAAGACTAAATAATGCTAAATTAATCTATTACTTTAATTTTTGTTCCTTCGCCTAGCTTGATAGTCAGCATACATGCTCTGAGCTAAATCATCTCGAAACTTTGTCCACTCATTTGTAACTTGAACACTTGTTATCAATACTTCATCTAACTCTTCTGGTATCTGTGGCTCTGATGATAACTCTTCATCAACTTCTCTTAAAAGGCTATCATCTATCTCTCGATGCTCGTCTCTTATGAAGTTGTGTATAACACAACAAGCATTGATTATCCGCACCTAAATTTATGCATAAAAAGATGTTACTTAAACAATCAATTTCTATTACAATTTTTTTATGAAAAGTTTATCACAATCACTATCTTAGTTTTCACATCAAAGAATGATGGAGTTCTCAAAATGGCCCATTGCTTCTTTAGCAAACCAAATGTTCTTTCAATCACATTCCTTGCTGAAGAATGGCGAAGATTAAATAACTCTTTGTAGTTATTTGGATTATTTCCACTTACAACCCATTCATTAAGGTGATAACGAGTTTGGCGATATGGAGCTAGAAAACCAGGACCATTTGTGTATCCTGCATCAACTAGATAGTATTTTCCTATAATCGATGGAAAAATCAACAACTAAATAAATCATAAAAAATCATGAAATCAAATAATTAAGGTTTGAAAAAAGTACCAATGGGAACAGATAATGGACAAGATCTAGTAAGGGCATTTCTTAGCACCCTAGAGTCTGAAGCTGATCCTTCCCAACCAGGTAATACATAAATAAATTTCATGTTGCGGTCACATACTCCTAAGACATTCGCAGAAATATCTTGCTTTCTATTTCGATATCGACCTTGATCTTGAAGTGGAACGGTTACTTGGATATATGTTCCATCTAAAGCTCCAAGGCAATTCTGAGGAAAAGAGTAAGAAATTAGTTTTCTTAATTTGTAAACAACTAATGTAACTACGTATCGTGTACAATTTTTTTGTTTACCTTAAACCATTTTCATTTGTCATCTTCAGAATCATTTCCAACGTTATCTGTCACTTTTATGAAATCCTTCTTTAGTTTGAGCACTCCCCTTAGAACAAAACCAAAATGTCTGCTAATTGTCTCTCCCGAACGGATAAAAGTACCCTTAATTACTCGAAACTTGACATCATGGGCAAGGACATGTAGGAACATTGCAACTGATTCTTCTACAGTGATATGCCTTGTGTCATATAATCCTCCCCTTCCGCGTAAGATTTCACATAGCTTATAAAATGCCCTTTTTGTAAGTCGTAAATTATCATAACACATTATATCACTTGCACCATACAAATGTGTTAAATATAGTTTCCTTAAAATATTATTATTTTCAGTTGGTCCTTCACAATATATTTTTCATAATGCCAAATTGTAATTGCCGTAACAGTACAAGCAAGTGCATGTAAAATAAGTTTCTTCTTCTTCTCTTTTGTGTCATTGTTGGCATGAATACCAATCAATCTATTATCCATATGTAAAGCAAAAAATTGCATATCAAACAACATATTAATCATGCATTTTGACAGTACACACCAAAGCACATACATGCACATATATGGAATTTAGTGTAAAACAAATAAAAAAGAAAAACATAGCACATAATAGCAGCAAAAATATACAAATAAGAAAAGTTAAGACAAAATAGACGAAGAAAAATATAGGAAGAGAATATAGTACACACCGGCAACGTTTGAAGGTACTAGTTGGGTATCACTTTGTTTGCAACAAAGACAATGATCACGTGAGAGGTTGCTGAAAAAGAAATTGTACAACATCAATTTAAAACATGACATTAGAGAGAGAGAAGAAGAAGAAGAAGAGAGTCTTCAAAATTCTGCTTGCATTTCTAGATTTACAAAATATAATTCTCATTTGAAATGATTTGGCTCCTCTATTTGCAAGAGAGGCCATAGATATGTTGGGCCAGGAGGGCCTAATATTTGCAAGAGAGGTCACAAGAAAAGTGATTGTTATCGGTTCGGTTTGACATTGATTTTTAAAATGTGATTGTTTGACGATAACGACCAAGACCGGAGAGATCACAAGAAAAGATGACCAGAAAAATACCCTCCTAATATTTGCAAGAGAGGTCACAAGAAAAGTGATTGTTATGGGTTCGGTTTGACATTGATTTTAAAAATGTGATTGTTTGACGATAAAGACCAAGATCGGAGAGATCACAAGAAAAGACGACCAGAAAAATAGTGGTAGAAAGAGACGACCAGAAAATTAAAAGTAAGGAAACAGAGATGACCAGAAATTATGCAAAAGGACGACCACATATTGCTAGAAAAAGAGGAATTAAGAAGAAAAAAAACTTATGCCAAAAGACGACCAGATTGCAAACTTATGCCAAAAGACGACCAGATTGCAAACTTATGCCAAAAGACGACCAGATTGCTTGAAAAAGAGGACTGAAAAAGAAAAAAAACTTATGCCAAAAGATGACCAGAAAAAGGAAGGAAAAGAAGACGACCCAAAGAAAAAAAAAACCAGAAGAAAAAGATAGGAAAAGACGACCAGAAAAGGAACAGAAAAAGATTATGAAAAACTTGAACAACAGGTGAATTCTTTCACAGGAAAAGATTATGCAAAACCAGAAAAGGAACAGAAAAAGATTCTTCTTCTCTCCGTTGTTTTCCTATGCAAGACTTGTTTGCAACCAAGTCATTGGAATTCTTTCACAGGTCTGACCTTTTCTTTGGCCCTCTTGAACAACAGGTGAAGAAACCTTGGAGCAAGGTGTGACATCTTGGCTATCTGAGTGGGCGGGTGAATGGGTAATCTCACTGGGCGAGCTACCAGGCGAGAATTTACATATGGTTGGGATCCCACAACGCTCGGGGATGCTATAAGTAGTCTTGAGATCTCCTACTAAGCAAGAGGCCTTTTAAGGCATAACACGAGACTAAATTCCCTTGGAACCCTGAAGTTAAGCGTGCTCGGGTGAGAGCACCGCTAGGATGGGTGACCACTGGGACGTTTTCTTGTGTTATCCCTTAAGAACAAATCCGTGAGGGCCCATTGGGCCCAGAGCGGACAATATCTTGCTGGTTATGGGTCCGAGGTGTTACAAATGGTATCAAAGCCTGCCCCGACCAGAAAGTGTGGGGGTTCGGCCCAACGCGAGGACGCGTTGTCTCATGGAAGGGAGTATGTGACATCCTGGCTATCTGAGTGGGCGGCTGTGATGTGGGTGGGGTGAGAGACCTGGGCGAGCTACCAGGCGATGATGTGCATATGGTTGGGATCCCACAACGCTCGGGGATGCTATAAGTAGTCTTAAGACCCCCAACTTAGCAAGATGCCTTTTAAGGAGCAACACAGGACTAAATCCCCTGGGAACCCTAAAGTTAAGCATGCTTGGATGGGAGCACTGCTAGGATGGGTGACCCCTAGGAAGTTTTCTCGTGTTATCCTTAAGAACAAATCCGTGAGGGCCCGTGGGCCCAGAGCGGATAATATCTTGTTGGGTATGGGTCTGGGGCGTTACACAGGGGGAATCCTCTTAGCAAGAAAAGACGCAAATTGGAACCAATAGAGCACAACGAAGGTTTTCGTTGGAAACAAATTGGAAACAATGGACCACAGGGTTGAGCTGCAGCCAATAACCAATGGGAATAGACAAAGGAAGCTCGAGAAAAGACGCAAGAAGACCATTAAGGAGGAAACCAGTTTAGGTTTGCTTGTGATATTTTTAAGTGTTCCAGGTGTTTAGGTCATCACAGTTCAGGCGAGGACAGAGACCTTAGAATATTAAATTTATTGCTGATTAGCTGAACTCTGTTCTCATTGCGGCTTTGACTTCACCTTCTATTTGTAATTATTAGTGGTTCAGTCTTTATCTCATTGCGGCTCTGAACTCTATTCTTATTGCGGTTCAGTCTTTTATCTGAATCTTTGATTTCATCTTTGGAAAGAGGAAAAAAATTATGCAAAAAGATGACTAGAAAAAGGAAGGAAAAAAAGACGACCAAAAAAAAAAATAAACCAAAAGAAAATGATGGGAAAAAGGCGACCAGAAAAAGAGAAGAAAAAACTACAGAAGAGAGAGGACATTGTTTGACATTAATGGCAAAGACAACCGGAGATATCGCTAGAAAACGATGACTCGAAAAGGAAAAAAAAACAAAACGATTGGAGAAGATGGCTGGAAAAAGAAAAGAGAAAGCTTACCTATTTTGAAGTAATGGAGATATCCCTAGAAAATGATGACTGGAAAAGAAAAAAAAAATAGAACAAACGATTGGAGAAGATGACCGGAAAAAGAAAATAGAAGGCTTACCTGTTTAGAAGTAATGGAGAGGAACGAGTTTCTCAACCTGTTCAAAACAAAACGTTAACACAGACTATCGATGGTTTAGTTTCCGTATTGAGTCTATCGACTTCCCAATTCTTATCACAAATCCTAAATTCTCTCCTCTTGGGATAGGGATTAGGTAAGCTAAAAAATAGCTTATAACGTAATTCAACAGAATTTGTAACAATTCTAATTCCAAATCTCTATTGTGCTTCCAAACATGAGATTTGGAATTTAAGCTCACAATTCCAATTCCATACTGAATTCTTGCCCCAATTCTTTGAACCAATCACGGCCTTAGAGGAGACTTATGTGTGTGGGCAGTGGCGGAACCAGGCTTTGCTTAGGGGGGGCAATTGCCCCCCCTAAATTTTTATTTTTTAATTAAAAGTATATATGTTTTAATTGAAATTCAGGTTTTGCCCCCCCTAAAATTTCCGGTTTGCCCCTCTATCTCCATGAAATTTCTATATTTTATGTGTAAGTGTTAATTGAAAATTTTTTTTTGCCCCCTCAAGTTTGGAGTCCTGGTTCCGCCACTGTGTGTGGGTGCAAACATGGAATATGCATGGGAGTGTGGGAAAGAGTGGAAAACCTTGGGAGACACATACTTTTAGATCATAAGATTATACATGTGCAATATGCTTGTGTTGAGTGTAGAAATCCCAAGAGATTTGACTAAAGGCATGGAGTAAGCAAACCTACTAATGTTACCATGATATGTTACTCATACCTCTTATATCCATGCAAGACCACCAACTCATGCAATTACACAACATGGGATGAATGATGCTAAGATGTAAACTAGAAGACCAAGCAAATAAAAGAAAGGTAATGGGGGTTTTAAAGGGTACAATAGATGGAGAAGGGAAGAACAAGCTTTTCCTTTAAATGTAAAAGTTAACAATGATCTAGGATGACTCTTTAGGTGATGTTGTTGCTCCCTCTCATCCTCCCATTTACCTCACCCTTCTCCCTTTACCATAGGAGCATCATCTTAGAAAGGAAAATGAAGAAGTGATGAAGGGACATGGGGGGAAGGAGCAAGATAAACTAGGAAGCTAAACATATAACTCAAAATATGCTTATAATGTCATGAATCTCATATATGTTACATAAAATGAGAAAAGAGGCTTACCTTGGAAGAAGTAAACTTCTTTGAAGTGTCTTGGAGATCCTTTGAGAAGTGGACAACAACTGGAGCCCTCTTCTTCAGCTTCCAAGTGTTTCCCAAGCTTTACTTTTGGTTAAAGTGGAAGAAAGGTGGATTGGGTGGTGATTTGAGGGTGTTTGGAAGAGATTAGGGTGCTTGGGGAGTGGCGAGAGGGGTTAGGAGAGAGGGGTGCACGTGGGAGAGGAGTGGGAGAAGCCAAAAACAGCTAACCCCTTGAAATGAGCTGCTATTTGCCTTATATAGGCAAAAATAATGTGACCGAAAACTCAGTTTGTTCACATTATTTTTATGTATAGCCGAAATATAATTTCAGCTATACATAACTTATTTGTGACCGAAATATAATTTCGGTCACATTAACATCCAATTAGCAATGATTTGTGTCAGGGATTTGTGCAGAGAATCCTGACACGAAAATCCATAACCTTATCTTAGAACCGAAATTAAATTTCGGTTATAAATATTTTATGTATAACTGAAAAGTAATTTCGGTTATTTTAGATATTTTTATATTTTTGCTTTCTCTCCAATTTGCTTGAGATGATGTTTGATTCCTCATTAATGAGAGAATCCGGATTTTTTTTAATTTAATTAATTAATTAATTAAATGAGATATTTTAGAAAATAATACTATTTTATTTGAGATATTTTGCTTTTGTGTTTTATCTTCTCTTTATTTTATCCTTTTGTCCTTTAATTTGCCATTTTTACCACGTGGACAGAATTTTTGCATTTATTTACAATTTTGCCCTTAGGGTTGTTATGCTCATATCTCCTTCATTTGGACTTTGATTCTGACAAACTTAGTTACGTTGGAACCGTGTCGAGATTTTCTGTCCATTGGAATAGGGTATGACAGCCAATTCAAGCTTGATTAGAAAACCAATTTCTGCTCCCTAGAGTTTGACCTGTCTTTTAGGGCTTTCATTTCTAGCTTTCCAAGGGGTACAAAAATGAGGTGCTTACACCTGCAGCATCCTACGGATGCTGTTAACTCACATTTAAAAAAAAGTGAAATGTTAGTTGAAGTGACATTTCACTTTTTTAATATGAAAAATACAGCATTTGTGGGATGCTACACATGGCAGCATTTGCAGGGTCTGCCGCAGCCCACAGACGATATCAACCCATTGTAACGTACAACATCTGAAAATATAAAAAAGAAAAAAGGAAAAAAAAACCCCTAATCCGGAAATGGTACACGCGGCAGCATCTCTTTTCACCTGCACAGATTACTGGAGTTAAATGCCGAAGACTATTTCATCCCGTTCCGTCATGTTTAACGGCCCATTCTCAACTAAACGACAAGATCCCATGTAAGCGCCAAGGCGGGAAACACGATCATGAAAGGAAGAAAGAGTCCACAAGCCAGACTGAAGGAAGCCCTAAGGCGGGAAACGCAAAAACACAAACAAAAGAAAGAGACTTCAGACGTCCGGACACTGGTTTGCTCCGATGCCTCTATCCCTTATTTTACTTTGTTTATTTACGTTTAGATTTGGGGAATTTGGGCGAAATCGCCTGTGCTCATTGTTTTGAGTGGCCTAGAAGCGACATGCTTTGGCAGGAATTGCAAAAACAAAACGAAAATTAAGCCATGGTGGAAAGAAGAGAGAGAATGTTAAGGGCATTTGTTGTTATTTGTTAAAGTGGGAGTTACACAGTTGCTCGAGCTTTGAGTAGAGCTGTAAGTTTTGCTCGGCCCGCCCTAAACCCGCCCAGCCCAGCCCAAATTGTAGCCCAATCTAAGAGTTCAGTTTAGGTTTGGGTTCGGTTCGGGTTTAATTTTAAGCCTGGACTTAAGTTCGGGTTGGGCTCGGGCTCACACTTTACAGCCCGAAGAACCCAAAAAGCTCGACTATAAAAACCGCATAACTCGTAAAAACCCTCCTATCCACTGATTCCACTCCCGTTTTTTCTAGGGAAAATTACGGTACGGTCCCATTTTTTGTTTTTTTTTTTTGGTAATAAGAAAAAAAAAGATTTTTTGATCTATGTTATTTATTGTATGACAATTCCAGAACTTTTTTACAAAGTTTTTGACCATTTAAGCCTTCAGCATCTCCTCTTCTTCTGTAAGTGAAGCAAGACAAATTTGCCCCCCTCAACTCGAGAACCAATCTTCAATCATTAAACCGGTCAACCCTCTGCTTAAACTAAACCAGTCCCCAAGACCAAACCAGACGTTGAAACCCTCTCCCTTCTCCACTGTCCGACGTTTCTTCTTCCTTATTCCGGCGAGAGCAACTGGCGACGGGATCTTCCGGTGGCGGAGTCTACCGGTGGTGGTGAGACCCTTCTCCCTTCTTCTTTCTATTCTCTACTTCACATTGTCGTCATTCAAAACCCTATGTTTCAAGTTCTTCGTTCACTTATATCTAGCAAGCAATGTGCACCCATCATGCTGCGTTTGGCGTAATGTTTCTTTCTATTTTTATTTACTTATACTCTATTCGCCCCTTCTGAAATTTATATCTATTTGCTTGGAATTAGAATTTTGAGTTTCTTGTTTCTGTTTTTCTCATTTAGTTTCTCCTAGATTCAATATTTTCGTTGGCTTCTTATTCTCCTTTCCGGAGAATTTCTTAAGTTTTTGCGCATTCTATATGCGAATTTTTGAATTTCGTCTTTCTCTTCTTGTTTCCCCTATCTTCGTCTTCATTTTTGACTCTTGTTAATTTGATTCACTTTCAGCATTTCTGGTTTTTCTATCATTAGTTTATTATGGAAGTGATTTCTATTATTTGATGATATATTTAGTGGTTTTTTTATGGATCTTGTGTTTGTTACTTAATGTACCTTGCCCTCTTAAACCCTGAGCAGTTATATTTGCATTTCGTCTTTCTCTTCTTGTTTCCCCATATCTTCGTCTTCATTTTTGGCTCTTGTTAATTTGATTCACTTTAAGCGTTTCTAGTTTTTCTATCGTTAGTTTATTATGGAAGTGATTTCTATTATTTGATGATCTATTTAGTGGTTTTTTTTATGGATCCTGTGTTTGTTGTTTAATGTAGCTTGCCCTGTTAAACCTTATTTTGGTTGCTTGCTTTTAGATTTTTGACAATCATAAACACGTGATCCGTTGTAGATTTGGACTTCTTCACTACACAGTACACTCTACAATAACATAGAAATATCATTCCTTTGAAGAGCTATTGCTGCCTAAAATTGAAGTGTTATTTCTTTTGGGCGTTGAAGTGTTGACAAAATACCTTTTTTGATGAGTACTGAAAATTTGTATTAAATAAAAAATATGGAAAAGATTTGACAGCATACTTATTATTATGATTATTATTATTTTTTCTATTATTGGTAGACAATCAATCAAGCCATTGAAAATTATATGCATGATGCAATTCTGCTTGGTGCTATGTGGCACATCTTTGGGCCATAATCTGTTGACCCAATTGGTGCTTTTCTACACTTTGTTATTGCAATCAGTAAACTGTGTCTTTCTTATCTCTTAATTTTGGAGGTTACTAATCCAGAGTATCCATAGGCAACTTGGATGTTATTCTGTTTGGTTTTGGAACTACTAACATGCCTGCCACAGTAGAAGTGAGAAAGACAGCAGAATGCCTAGATTGCTCGTCCAATACAAGCTGCTGAACAAGGAAGGTTTGGGTTACCTAATTTTAGATTGGGCTAAGCCCGAACTCATTAAAATTTGAGCCTCTGCCCATTTGGTGGTGGCTAGATTATGTGAGGCGAAAGGGGTTATGTTCTGTCGCAGCAGCTTTTAATTGGCTGTTGTGACAGATCAGAATGTGTCATGTGGAAGAATGATTTGGTCAATTTAGAGCGTCCATTTTGACCTGTGGACAAAATCTTTAGTCGGAGTGGATGTTTATGATGTTTTAATGCTTCTTTAGACCTGGAAAGATTTTAGTTCTTGGATGAGGTTGCTGCCAAGTGGAAAATTTCTCTGGGTCTGAAACTTAAATGTTACATATGGAAACATGGAGTTGATGTGCTGCTAGTGATTAATTTGATGGCAAGAAAATGCTATAAGTGGCAAATTAAGATTGTCTCCTTTGATCCATTTTATGTAGTTAAGTTTTTGATTTGCAATTATTAAAAAAAACAGAAGTTTTTTATTTGTAAATGTTTTGTCTAGCTTACAAGGTATATTTTCCTAACCCGAATTTGTATTTTGCTGTTTAAGGTAAATCATAATACAGAGATATGGCCAAGGGAGAAGTTGAGAATGGAAGAGATGATACGTTAGTTGATGGGCACGAGGCTGAACATGGGCAAGGGAATGCTGTTCCCGAAGGATTTGATGCTAACTATCTCAGAATTTATTATGGTAATGTTCTCTAAGATCCGATGATTCGCTTGTTACCCTGGCATTCTTTTGGTCTAATTCTTGATACTTGTTTTTCTTAAATGATTTGATGTCCTCTTGAGTTGTTATACCATTTTAGGAATATACATGGATGTTTATATTCCTAACATGGAAGTTTTTACTTAATCATTGTTTCTTAGAATTGAGGACATGTTCTAGATGTGTCATAAGCTTTATGTACTGATTAGATTCTTGAAGGGAATCTTCATTTACACTAGATGTCCATTCCTTCCCTTTTCCTTAAGATGGGCTGAACTCAGTGAAAGCTCTTCTTCTAAAATGAGCAGTGCAATAATACACATTCTGCGTTTTGTTACAAGAGTGATCATTAAGGAAGCTCCATTGTCCATGTATCTTTCAGTTTGTTATTTGCAGCATCTATTCATGATGCCGATAAAGTTTGAAACCAGTCCAAACCAATTAACTGCTTTGCACAATAAACACCACGCTTGCCTACCTCCAAGGGCACCAAAAAAAAAAAAAAAGATGAAACTATAAAAAAGGAAATGAATCTGGTTCTAGCCCCAAAATGAATGGATAAGCCGAAAATCTTGACTCATAAAATGCCTTTCCATGATTGAATGGTGGTCGGGGGATTATGAAGTTAGCACAAAGGCTAATGTTTTGGAATCCCACCTCCTTTTTTATGTGTTTGTATATTAGTTTGTGTACAATGAAGAATATGATATTGCGACCACCTTAACTGGGTCAGTTTCCATATATGACGTTTGCTATGTCTACATTAAATTGCATAGTCCCATTTCTGGTACAAGGGTCCTATAAATTTGGTCAGCTCACAGCAAGTTTCATTTGTGACAGGGAAGCTGTTTCCTCATACTGAGATTTTTAAATGGATGTCCTATGGAAATGGTATTCAAGTTTCCTGATGAACCTGATAGTATGATACTATCATCTATTTCTTTATAATTTCCGCTTTCTCTCTTTCAGTTTTATTAGCCTTTTCACTTATAACATTGTCCCTTGGTTCCTTGTTTGTAGATGGGAAGCACCCTGCCTGTGACCAGTCATACTTTGGTCGACGAGAATTTTCCTTCACTCTGGATAATGATATTTACCTGCGCTTCCAGTCATTCAACAGTGAGGCAGAATTGGAAAATTCCATCAAAGAAAAGTGCCCCTTTAAAATTGACATTGGACCTGTTTACAGTGTCAATGTATGATATGAATACTTGTTTTTAGTGCTAAAAGTATCATTTATCAGCATATGACTTTAATTGAAAATTCTACAAGGAAAAGCTTGACAAAGCATTTTGAACTGGTGACTAAAAAGAGGAATTCTTTTTTACTTTTAACATTTGCTCATTGATAGAAAAATCTGAAGTTTTTTCTCTTGGATATGCATGTCTATTGTATGTAGAACTTGTATGTAAATGTGCATTTAAGTGAAGTAAATCATTGCTGCTAATGTTCCTGGCCCTGCTATGGTGTTCTGATTTTATATCATGATCTTAATTAAGAAATTTTTTTTTAAAGAGATATGTCTCTCTTAATTTTGTAGTCCCCTTGTGGCTATTGCTGAGTATGAATCAGCTGACTAATTTATTTTTTGTTTTACTTTGATAAGAGTTGTGGGCCTCATGGAATTTGTAAGAATATTTCATGCTGATAGTTAGCTGTGTTTCTGGAATCATGTTTAAGTGTGTTTTTTTTTCCTTTTAATGGTTGCCCCTGTTTGGCTTGCCTATTGACCTGTTAAGTTATCTTTTGGATCATGTTTATTACAGCCTGCTAAGAGGCATGCATATGCACAAGCTGGTGATAATGTTTTCACTCCTGTTGAAAGGGAGCTAATTTTTGATATAGTAAGCTGATCATCCACCTTTGCAATTGAACATGTATTTTAATTGCCTTTGTCTGATTATTAGATGTTTGATGCGTACCTAACACATTTTCTTGTACAGGACATGACAGATTATGATGATGTCCGATATTGTTGCTCGGGAGCTGATATTTGCTTGGATTGCTGGCCATTAATGACTATTGCTATTAAAGTGATTGATAGCACCCTAAGAGGTAGGAACTAGTGCGTTTTTCTTTGCTTTTTAAATGGCTCATTTTATAAAATTCAATCTGGGCACCAAAGGTCCCCTTTTAAAATAAAATTTAATTAACAGGGATTCCACCAGCGGGTGGAAGATTTATAATTTTTGATATGGGTGTTTTGGACATAGATGAAATCTTACCCTTCTCTAAGTATTAAACGTCACAATGCAACAGGGCAAGATGAACCATATTGCTTAAACTGCATTGCACTAAGTCCCCCACCTTAGTATTCTTTCTTTTGTTTTGGCAATTAGCCATTGCTATCTCGTTCTTCTTCTTTTTGGATTGGAAGTCACAGGCAATAAATTATTAGTTTATTGTCTGAAATTCCACTATGAGTTCCTTCATTATGTTCTCCAATTTATGCACGTGTCTCCTTATTAGCTTTCCGAAATTTGGTTTTAAAAGTTGATTCCATAGCGTTGATTGCATATTATAGGTTGCTCCATTACCGTCTATTTCAGTTTTGGTTTGAATCAAAATTTGCACTCTTGGAGTTGTTATGGGTGCAAAATTTGCTGCATTTCACTTGATTAGCATGTGATGTTGGAGCCTTAAGGTATGAGGCTTAAGTCTCCTGAGCGTGAATTTTTCATTAGGCAAAACACTGAATAAGTACATACAATATAATATAATGTATGGCTTGAATAAGAAATTTAGGATGCAGTGGGAAAAAAAATTATAATTCCAAAATATACAAGAACATATTTCATGAATCCTATCTAGTTTCAAAACGAGCTATCAAATGAAGTTCTCAAACTTCTAGAAGCTATGATTAACTTTTGTTCATATGGAAATTTTAAACAATAGTTGGCCGTCATTTCAAATTGAAAGTTTTAGATGGGATAGTTGTATCCAGGTCACAAAGCTATTAAAATGCAAAATCATATCCCTTCCATATCTATAATGGATCTTTGATTCTCCAGAAGGTTTTAGAAAATGAGAAAACTTATCATAAGAAGTATAAAATATTAATTTTTTAAAGATTGCAGTATTGTTTTGCTGCAAAATTGCTGATTTAGTTGGAGAACCTTATGGAGGACCTTTATTGATTTTAATGGAGAACCTCGTTCCGTATGAGGTTCAAAATTGCTGATTTTGATGGAGAACCTCGTTTTATATGAGGTTCAATACTCAAACATAATGGAGAACCTTAAGGCTTGAGTTGTGAAATGCCTTAATGGAGAACCTTGTTTTGTATGAGGTTCCATACTTTAAATTTGCTGCAAAATTTCTGATTTAATGGAGAACTTCGTTTTGGATGTGGTTCAATACTCAAACATAAGGAGAACCTTAAGGCATGAACTGTGAACTTCATGTGAAAACCATAGTATTTGAGCCTCAAGGTTAAGTCTCAAGGCACAAGACTCAATAAGCTTTTAAAACTCCATTTCTAATATCTTGGCAGGTTCTGAGATAAGTTCAGTTTCATCATTTGAAGTCCTTGCTTGCTTGGGAGCACTATGTTATGTTGTTGCTAAAGACAGGAGAGATATTAGATCACTTTTATCTTGGGTTCTTGACCTCTGCATTATTAACTTTGAGAACAATTCTACTTTTTGCCCGATCCTTCTTTGAAAGTTTCCTTCTCATTTCCCTCTTTCATAATTGGAAAACAAAAGGGAATTGAGAATTATCCCCATAGAAATAATTATGGTCATATTTCACGGACTTGTTTGCAACAATTTGCAGTATCACAGATATTTCTGGGAGAGGAATTTCTGCCATCTTCCTTTATTGCACTTTGCCATATCCTCTCACGACTGTCTTTCAAAAGAACAATGATCCAAACCCTGGCAAGGCTAGCGTGAGTTAGATGCGTAGTAAGGCCACTGTTTGGGACCTTGTCTATGACATTTGCAGTTGATGTTAGGTAATAGGTAATGATCCTGGTAAAATATACCAAAAGTTGTGGCAAAGAGATTCAGAGGGCAACATTTGACAGCAGTTTTTTTTTATTTTAACAATAGTTGTGAGCTTGATTTGAAGTTTGGTGATCGTTCAATAAAGAAAAAGGTCGCCTTTGATGTGATTGTTGCCATGAAGCCAAAATAATATGCAGTTCCCTGGCCAGAAACAATGAAAAAGAAAGGAATCTGGCGGAGAAACCCTAGGGACTAATGTTCTTTCAGATTTCTGTAAGCTGCAACGAATTATTTAATTCATGTCATAAGGGATAGTTGTAAAAGAACTTCCTAACCAATGATAAACAAAATAGTAAAAATTTGACTCAGTATGCCAGAAATCCTAAGTATGACTGGTGTGAGTGAAATCAAGCCTTTAAACACTTTGGAATAGTAAGATACCACATGCTTCCCAGTGAACAACATTTGGTGTACTCATTCTAGGTAGTTTTCACTATGGAGCGAGTAACCCCTTTTCCCATTTCAGTGTCTCAAACTTTGATCCAAATATCTCTTTCTATATTTGCTTATGCTTTACCAGCAGGTAGCGCCTCTCTCTCTCTCTCACACACACATACATGCACACACAGAGTCTGTTCACACTGTGCACGAGCAGGTCTCTTGACATGGACGCTCACTTTGATACCCAAATGAAGCTGACCAATACACCAAAAGCCCATGGAGCTGACGAAATGCATCAGATCAAGCCTTAGAACCCATTGGGATCATATCGCCAATGGAGCAGTGGCTTGAGTGTTCTCTTTCTGAGACCATCTGATATTTCTTCAGTGGGCTGGTAGCTATGGTAAGGAGGCAGAGGAGAAGTTCTGGAAGATTTAACATAGGAAATAGGGGGCCTTGGTTTTTCCATGAAAGCCTTGGAATTCTAAGCTTCAATATGATCAGCCGTACAGGGTAGTACCAACAAAGAGATGGCATTCTTTGATATATGTTAATGTGGAGGACATGTTGAGCGTATGCAAGAACATTGAGCCTATATTTTATGGGTTACTCATGCCAGACTATGTACGTGCTCATGACTGATTAATATTAATCAATTGTTGGTTGACTGACAAAATTAATAATTCAGTATTTGTTTAACATCCAATTATGGATGTATGAAAATATAGCCCAACAACTGGAGAAAAGTTCATCTCGTTTATTTGGTAGGTTTTTGATATATAATGTCTCAGGGCTGGTCGTGCACTGCTGCATGTGCCCTGCATGTCTTGCCACTCTGCTGCTTCATCATGTGGGTATTCTATCACATAAACTTCTTTTGAAACCTTCCATCTTGGGTCTTTCTTCACTTTCAATGTAGTCTTGGCACACATTGACACTGTTACTAGGACAGGTTTTATCTGTTCAGTGCGTGGTTTGTTCTATCTCCTCAAGTATCTTACTTCTGCTGATTTTGCATTCCCAGCAGAATTTTTTTTTTAAAATATAAAGATGATTGTGCATATTAATTATGTAATCAGACAATGTTTATACATAGTTTTGGGCTTATTGTCTAGCAATTTTCTTCTGTAATGAGGAGTAATGAATAAGGACACCATAGCTATAAAGTTCAAGATTAAAATTATACTGACAATCATAAAATTGTGGTCAATGTGTGATTCACTATTTTTCTTTTTCATACATGAATACAGATGACTTTGGTTTTAATCACATTCTGTGGGTGTTTAGCGGCAGGCGTGGAGTTCACTGCTGGGTTTGTGATGGGAGAGCAAGAAGGTAATGGTAGTTGGAAAATTCAATTCATTTGATATTCTTTCTATTTCTCTAAATTCTTGAGTATTGTTCCATTCAGGTTGACAAATGAACAGCGGGCTGCAATTGCAGACTACTTTAGGGTCTATAAGGTGACAAAATTATTTTGCCTGATATGTGGAAGACGTTTCCTAATATCTAATCATGGAAGTTATTGACACTGCTCTTTGTTTTAGGGAAATGAAAATAGTAATAAGAAGGTTTCTTTGACTGGTTCTGTTCTTCATCCTTTTCTTGCGTAAGTTATAAAATACTATAATATATTTCTTTTCTTTAATTAACCCTGTTCTTTAATTGGGAAACTCATATTCAAGCTCTACAGAAGATCTTATACAGAAGTTCTGAAGGCATTCTTTGAAGATAAAATGCTTTGTAGTCAAAAACTGCTTGCAACTGAGGAAAGATATGAGATGATCCTTGAGATGATTCCTGATGAATGTACGTTGATTTTACTCAGAGAAGCATAATAGCTTCTCCTATTATTACTATTTTTTTGTCAGACGGTATTGGCATGTTAACCCAAACATGAAATCCATGCAGCTATTACTTCTGAGCTTCGTGGAAAGTGGCAGGACAATCGTAGGTCCTCAATTTCCAAAGAAGACCCTAATTTTGTTCGGTGGAATCAACTAAAACATCTGCTGCAGTCTGGAAAACAGAAGGTACAATGTTAAATAAATAACAAAACACTAAAAAAGAAGTAGCAACCTTTAAATTTTACAAAGAAAATAACTAGCTTTGTGGTTTACAAACAAATAGGAACATGAGTAGTGCAGAAAAACTGAGAGGAATACAATTCTACTTGTTATAAGCAATTAAGTAATCTACCAACTGTGTTATTTGTGAACATTTAAATGGGTTTGTCCCCACATTGAACAATTCTGGTGATTCTTGATGACTATACGGACATGACGTGATTGATGGCTATAACCATTTGCTTTCCTCTTTCTCTCTCTCTCTTTCTTTCTTTCTTTTATTTTTTTTATATTTTTTTCATTTTTTATGTGGCTTTTCTTCCACTGAAGTTTTGAAGAAATTTTGTTTCCACTTATGGTTCAGGTTGATAGCAAAACTTTCAGTGACCATAAGGCCGCATCCATTAGTCAAAAGCTTAGTGTCTGTATTGGATACATGGTTCTGCGGTGCTGTGTGATCAACTTATTCTCACCAAACTTGTTGAGCAATGTCCAAATATGCTTAAGAAACATAATACATTAGAAAATTGAGGAAATAAAAATATTGACATTGGATGAGCATAGTTTGTATGAGAATGTTAAGCTTAAGGAACAACAAGACTGCAAGAATAAACATATACATCTTAGGATCCTAGAAATTGATCCCAGGGGTTGTAGATAAGAGCGGATCTTGTGCACCGAAGTTTACTGAGATTTAGAGGGAGCACTCTAAGACAGGGTGAAGGACCTTGAAATGAAATGGCACAACTGATTTGAAGTCAGTCATGTTAATTGAAGATATAGCCCTCCTTACATTGGAATGCTAGTAAAATTATACAAGGATTGCCATAAAGCCTTAGAGACGATGTAAATGAATAGGTGATGATGGTTCATGTTATCATCTTCTAGCATATTTTATTTTTTATATATGTAGATCAACTTGACAGGTTCCCAGCAAGGTGCTTAAGCTTTCTTTTCTTATGTTTCTGATTGGATGTTCCATACAAATCTTACTATGTGTACTCGTCAATGTTTTCTTTTCTTCTTATTTTCTATTTTTCTTCAATGTTTTCCCTTTTCATAGGCTTTGTATCAATGAAAGACATAATTGCACATCTGTTGGATTTCTTGGAATATGTGAGCTCAACAAATTGTTTCATTGTACATTATGCAAGGATCATCTTATTTTCTATGTGAATCTAATATTGTTTTTGTTAACCAGAAAGAATATATATTTCTTATGACAGCTAAATGATGTTACAGGCACAAGGGCTTCGTAGGTGTGTGGAAGAGATTATTTTTACATACACATACCCCAGACTTGATATGGAGGTTTGCTGAATCGCTCTTTTGTTCTTTCTTTTTCTTTTAAATGTTGGTGTCCTGTGGAGCATCTTCTGTAAGGTCCAAACTGCAGATTGTTCTGAGGATTTCTGGTGCAAATCTTGTAAATCATCCAATACTGTGGATCTATGAAGCACAGTGATGAATACATTGAATAAGGACCAACCCCTTCCCCTACCCTTTTTCTGCTGAGGAATCTGCAGATGTGAATCATATTCTCATGAAATCCATCTGGTTTATTTCAGGTTTCAAAACATATGAATCATTTGCTGAAGGCACCATTCTGTGTGCACCCCAAAACAGGTCTGTAGATGTGGGAACCAAATATGATTTTAAAAAGGCTAATTTTTTTTCCCTGGTAGTTAAAATGCATTTCACTGTAAAGATTAGAATATGTCATGCTATGAGTTTATCCATGGGATAAGGAATTTGGTTGACTGATTAGTTGATGCCTTGTGGATAAAAGCAATTAACTGATTGTGAATATGTTTGATATGGAATTAGGTGCATCTGATTGTGTTTGCTGAGAATCCATGATTTTATTAAAGACCACTGACCTTGGAAAGCAATTTGCATCGTGGGAAACATGGAGAATATGAGGATGGAGAAAAACACACTGGGTGAATAGATATTAGGTTAGCTTTAGTTGGTTGAATAATGTGGTAGGGGTGTAACTCGGCTTGGTTAAAACCGAGAACTGACCAACCCAAACAGAAACAGACTTTGGGCTGGTTTGGGTTGGGTTTCAAACCATAGGGTTCGGTTTTGGTTTGAAAATCTGTAAACTGAATTAACTTTGGTTCGTTTTGGGTTGATGTTTTGATTGAACCGAACTGAACCCAGCTTAAAATATACCTTTTTACATTAAACCAACCCTAATTAACTTTGGTTTGGTTTTGGGTTTTCCATTTGGTTCGGTTTGATTTTAGGTTAAAAGTCTGTGACCTTGGTTTGGTTTTGGGTTGAGGTCAACCCAGACTGAACATAACCAAGTTGCACCCCTTCATGAGTGAATTAACATGATTCTTCAGTATCCTTGTTTATTTCTATTTTTAAGGCTCTAATCTAGTTAGAACTACTTTAAACTACTTCAATTTAGTATATATGAGATAAAATGTGTTTTTTTTACCAGCTACCATTGGTTGCTATTTTCTGTTGGGTTTGCTCAATTTGTTGCATGTTTTCCTTACTAATGTGTTTGATATTTTCTTATTTATGCTCATGAATGGTTATCTTCTTATTATATCACTCAGTTATGAATGATTATGCTTATGAATGATATTCCTAATTTACAATCATTATACGCTTCTTCTGTAATAAAAAAAAACAAAAAAAAATTATTTCTAGCTAAATTTCCATGGTACACTGCATCGTGCTGCTAAAATTTAAACCATTTTGAGCAAGTCAGGACTTCTGAAATATCAACAATGTGCTGCCGATATTTAGTTACAGTTCATTGATGGCATTGAGACAATAATCGTTGTCCAGAAGAAAGGGCATGCTAATAGAAAAGAACTTAAATAATTATTATTCTCAAGCATCTTCTGTTCTTGGAGTCAGTAGGAGCTGTATGCTTCTCAATGTTTGCTAAGTTCTTGTTATTTTGATCAGGCCGTGTTTGTGTTCCAATTGATCCTGACCGTTGTGAGGAATTTGATCCTACAAATGTTCCAACCCTTTCCAAGGTAAGCTTTTTGCTCATAAGTTAGCAAATGATGAGAAAATTTCAGTAAATCCACATAAATGCGTGTTGAAATTTCAGTAAATACACATTTAATATTTATATTATGTGTTTCTGTCCACTACCGCTTCTGCAAAAGGCGTTCATTGAATGTCAAACATGAATGGTAGCATTTATTGATGAATATAGGAGTGGGATTTTGCTATGCACCTCTTGGATAATGGGAGGTTTCAATTTGAGATATCCAGCCATTATAAACTTAACTGGCTGCTTGATCAGATGATCTGTTTAAAGCATGAAATCTTTTTCTTTACTTTTTTGTTTTTCCTTCCTTATTTCTCTTCTATTCTACAATATTTCTTCTTCTGAAAACCAAAAATGCAATTGATCAGTTAGAATCATATAATAAGCCTTTCTGGTGGTGGTTTGCTCAAGGTTTAAAAACTCGGACTTGGGCTCGGTATTGACCCAGCCCAAGTGCGAGTTAACTCACCGATACGGGAAGTATTGATCGAGTTTGTTCCGAGTCGGGTTGGTTAGACCCAATTGCCCAGAAAACAAAAAAAGCATAGAATACCTGCTCGTGCAGGTCTTCATTCGCTTTCAGAGAATATAAAAAGAGGGAAAAAAAACACACACACACACACAATTCCGACCGTCGACGGAAAGGGGAGAAGAGAAGAAAGGGAGATGAGGAAGAGGAGCAGGAGAAGAAGATGGGAGAAGAAAAGACAAATTATAACTTGTTTGCGCGTTCGTCGAGGATGGATGCCGGATGGACCTATTCAGGTATGCTGTTATCTTCTTTCTTCTTCCTTCTCCTTCTTCTTCCTTCTTTTTTTTCGAGGAGCTTAAAATTGACAGAGGTTTTAAAGCCTCCGTTGAACTCGACCGAGGCTTCAAAAGGCTTGGTTGAGTTCAGCAGAGGCTTTAAAAGCCTCCGTCAAACTCTCTTTCTTTGTCGAGTTGCCCGAGACGCCTCGGGCGATACTGCACTCCTCGGACAAGATGTTGCGGTGTCGCCCGAGTCATCTCAAACTTGAAAAGACTCAGCTTAGACTTTTCGAGTTCAGAGGTTCCATAAGGAACTCTTGTATCAACTGGTATTGGCTTGCCTCTAGATACCACGTTAACTCAGCCGATACTTCTTTGTATCGGCCGAGTTTCAAAAAATTGATTGCAGGGTGACGTGTGATCCAGTAGCTCCATATCACTGAACTGTCCTAGCTCACTTAAGCTCAGGCTCAGTTCAGTTGAGTTCCGAAAAGAAACTAGCAAGCTAAGTCAGAGCTTGAGAAGAAGCAAATTTTATGAGCCTGAGAGGGGCTTATGTGGCTCAGCCAAGTTAGAGCTCTACTCAACCCAATAAGACATTGTAAAATTTATAGGATTAGGACCCTTGATGTGAATATACCTTTAGCTAAGATGAAAATGGGAAAGGCCTTAGGAGCACATGGTAATCTAATTGTACTGCAGAAGTACACGGGAGATATTGGTGTAGTCAAGATAGAAACCCTGATGCCTCACAATAGAGACTTTGCTGGGCATAGCATTTATTAGCAAGGAAATATGAAAGTTACAAAGTGGGATAACAATAAATATTGTCTAAAGCAAAAGGAAATGAAACTAAACTCCCACTAAAGAAATAAGCTGAAGCTATCAGTAAGCACCATACGAGCAATATGCCATTCAAAAACCATATGAGCAATATGCCATGCAAAACTCAAGATGACCTGAACAAGATTGCTCTACTCAGTGAAGTCTGATCTAGTTGACAATGCAATTATAGATGATAGTGAAGATATTTCAGATGGGTTTACCCCTAAAGTCTAGAAAATAGATTATTATAACTGAAACATCCATCAACCAAAATCATATTACAATATGGCCACATTATCATGTGAATGGGTTACATTTAATTCAATTGATTGGGACCTCATTTTGATCCTTTGAACAATTATTAACTCCTATAGTGAGAGACCTGATGCATCAATAAAATTCATCCTTTGATTTGAGAAAAATGCATGATAATATTTTCATTATTTTTAGGAAAAAATTCACAAGGCTAGTTAAATATGAACATAGATTTTTTAACAGCTTACTGTTTTGTGCTTAAGCACCAAGTCCACAATGCTCACATTAACAATCATGTCCGATCAACACCACAAAATAACGATGACCTCCATTTGGATCAACAAAATCAGGTATTCCCACTAACAGTTATCATAACATGCATAACAAACTAAATAAGATTAATCAAATGCTAGACAATGCCTTCAAGGGTAGGTCGCTTTGGCAGCTAATGCAGCCAATTTGACTATGATTTTGACTTGTGGAATACCTATGTATTTCAAACCCAAAGAATGCAATTATTTAAAATGCAAACTGTGTCAATCACATACTACAAATATCTATAATATGTCATATGCAACCAAACTACATAAAGGCTCACTAAAACAACCTCCCCCATTTAAGAAAGATAAAATAAAAATCAAAAGAACAAATAAAAAGCATAATGATATGATTGGGGCCTTTAAGAACTGCAGATACACATAAAAGTAGCCCCGAAAATATGTTCCAATGAGGCTTTAATGGGCTCAAGCTATATTCAAGCAGACATTTAGTCTCTCTTCATTTTGATGTCAACGATTTTCCGATGTAAGTTGTTTTACATGAATTTAATTTTATATAAAATATGTAATTATCAATATTTTTGGTTAGAAATATGGAATACATATTGACAACACATTGTTCACTTTCATAAGTTTCGATTGAATAAGTTATCTAGATCTTAGAAACACAATATTTAGTGTTGATGGTTACTTGGTGATGTTATATTTTGTTATCAATATTTTAGGTTAGAAACATGGAATACATAAGTTTCGACTGAATAAGTTATCTAGATCTTACAAACACAATATTTAGTGTTGATGGTTACTTGGTGATGATAACACTACCATGGTGGCATAGCACCACCAAATTAGGTGGTAGCAATGACAGTGCAATGTGAGAGGTGGTTCAAGTGGTGCTACCAATTTGATAGCAATGATGGTGGTGGCGGCAGTGGAGGAATTGGTTTTGGCGGCAACATCAGTGGCAGTGGCAATGGAATGTTTATGGGCCAATGGTGATGGTGGTGGAGATTGGAGGCAGCAATGACCAGAAGTGGTGATTTTGTTGGTGGTATATTGCTAGTGGCATGCCAGTTTTGGTGGTGGTGCTGGTTTGTTGTTGCTGAGGGGATGTGGTAATGTTTGTGGCAGCAACTTAAGTGGTGGTAGTGGCAGCAGTGTGGTGGCAGTGGTAGCAATGATGGAGTAGTAGTTTTGGAAAGTCAAAATGAAAAGAAATAACTTAAATAGTGCTTCAATGGTGCTGTCCCACTTAATTTTGATTTTCTGGACATTTGACATTCAGAATTTGAAAAGCAAATCCTTTTCCAAAAAATTGATATGTTTTAGAAAAAATAAATACATTTGGCTTGCTTCTACATTTAGACAAATACTCAGATTGTATAAGAGAACAAAGGAAATGATTAAAAGAAGGCGACATCAAATTTATTTATGCAAGGATCAAACTGAGGTAGATGTGAAAATATACACAGACAAAAACATGAGTTAGAAAATATATATATATATATATTTGGCAACGTTACTAAATGTGAAGATTGTCCTCCAAGGAATGAGGAGTTCATAAATTAAAAACTTGGTCTCGGGCTTGGTATTGCCCCTGCCTAAGAGGCTGAGACTGAGTTGACACCGATATTGGCAGTTTCGGCCGAGTTGGGTTGGGTCGACCAGATGAACCAGAAATTAAAAAAACAAAATAAGAACTTCAGAGCAGGTCTATGTTCTTTAAAAGAAAAAAGGAAAATACGAGAGTTGCGAAGGGGAGAATGCGAGAAGAAGAAGAATAGGAGATCAAGAAGAGAAGCTGCTGTGAGTTTCACGTTCATGGAGCTTCCATCCTCACATACACAGGCACGCATTCATTTCTACTACTTCTTCTTCTTTACTTTTTTTTTTTCCTGAATTTTCTAGAAAACTACTCTTCATTCTTCATCTGAACATGCAAAAATAGAGCACCAATCTGTTATCAGATGGAAGAGTACTTCAAAATAGGAGGATGAGTGAAATTTTCTTTTGAAAATGAAGATGAAGAAGTGGGTGCAAAGATGGGAATTCGGAATTGCTAGAAATAGCATCCAGAGTTTGACAGAGGATTTTTAAAGCCTCTATTAAGTCGTCCCAATCATCTCAGCCAATATGTCTTTGTAACCTCCAATACGACTCGTACTTCGCAAGTCTAGTCCGAGTCTTGCCAACTTTAGAGGTTTCTTACAGAGCCTCACATATCATTGCTCGGCATTGGCTTGAAGCCGAGCCGATACCGGGTTGACCCTGTCGACACTTATCAGTATCGGCCGAGTTTTAAATTGATGGGTTTGCTTGCATTGGTTAAGGGATTTGAGAACAGTTCTGTTGGTTTTCCACCATCAGACATCACTACTTGCACAAGAACTAGTTGGCTCCCGTATTAAGTCTGTTATAAATCCTGTAATTCTTTCCTTGCAGGCAAGTTTGCTGTGTTATCTAAATTGATAAAGTAGTATTAAGAGACGTGGAACTCTGAACCACAGAGTATTAAAGGTTTTGTCATACAATTATTTTTAATTGGTTGTTGGTAGCAGAGTTTATTATCTTAAGCTAGTGGCCTATGAATATCACACAATTTTAGCACTTACTGTTCCTTTCGCTTTGGACTCATGGTTTACTTGCTAATGGACATAGGTCATCCAATAGGTGTGCCGGATCTTAGTCACGTGATTTGCAATTCAGTAGATTATCTTGTTGCCATATAGTTAAAATTATGCTTGCTTGTCAGGTTTGGAATCTCTCTGGAGTAGCACTTTGGTTTGATTTTTCGGACATTTCTGCCTGTGCGCTAGTGTTTAAAGTATGATATTGTGATTTAGTTTTGTTCTTGTGAAATCTGTGTTAATATTTGTTAATCTGCAGCTTTTGGAAGAACTCAACATGGGGGGTTTGAGAGGCGATAAGGGTGATGGTATGTTGCCAGAAAACTAGGATATTTTACTATTGTTTTTTTTATTTCTTATTTAGGGGCATGCCTTTAAATGGCAAAACTCAAGCAGTTGACCGACACCCAGGGCCACAGGCAAGGGTGTGACTCTTCTTCCATAATTTAAGTACCAAAACATGCTTTCTGTCCAGACCAAATCCCTGGATCAATCTTCTCCTGGATTGTCATTATCTTGCTGGATATTCTTAGGCAGTCTTGGAGATCCTGTAGGTATGGCCTATCAAAGGATGTGCTCCAGGCCCTGCACATACTTCACTACTACATTATTGTGGTGGATGTCTTAGATTTCCCATGATAAGTGCTACGCATTTAATAGCATAGTCAACACCGACGTGGATGCATGAAATTTGCTTTATGACCTTATATTGTTACAAATTTTTGTGTTTGATGGCAGAATGGGAGAAAACTTCACTAGACAAATCAGTAAGGTTCTTCAGATCAGCATTCCTACAGCCCCTACTGAAATCTTGCAAGGTCACCGTTACCTCACAATTTCTTTATGTTTGAGTATTTGTTGTAATAAACTGGTAGTCCTACAAATTCACTTAAAATGCAAACAGCCCTTATGTTGCAGAGGCATTATATACCAGTACATAACATTTTGATATCTAGACAAGAAAACAATTGACAAAGTGAAAAATGGGTAAAAGTTTCTGTTGAATGAATTTGGTGGTTTCTACTTGCTGCAGGAGGAGATGGAAGCTTCATATAATGCAAAAGTTCAACAGTCGAAGAATTCATTGAGCTGGTAGAAGTTATGTCTTGTTACTGCTTGCATGGTTTTAAGCTACCCTCTTCTGGATTCCTCATTTTATGCTGTACGCCTGTACCATATTCGAAAAAGATTTAATTATGTTCTATTAGACATTCTTGTAATATAAATAACTATTTTTTCATCAATGGAATGCAATTGGGGAATTTAGTATCTACATCTCTTTGGAATTCCCTTATGAGTGGAGAAATTGCAGCCACCACCACCAGCACATCCACGACTGCCACCACAACAACCTCCATGACCACCGCCACAATCACCACCTCCACCATCTTCATCACCACGTCCAGGAGCACCTTAACCACCGCCATATCAACTCTACCACCACCATGACTACCACCTTTATAAGCACCACCATAGTAACCAGCACCTCTACCACTGCCACTGCCACCGTCATCATTATCATCGAATCCACTATCAACATTATCACAACCACTGTCACTAACATCAGTTATTGCCATATAACCATAGCTGACACAATTACTATAAACACAAATTATTTTAAAAACTTTACGAAACACATTTTTGCTTGTAAATTATTTTAGAAACTTTACCAAACACATTTTTGCTGAATTTTAAAATCATAATTGATTTTAATTAAATGTTACCAAATGGGTTTTTTTTTCTTTATTTGTCTCCAAAAACACAAAAATAATTTTTAAAGTTTTTGATTTTCAAATTGTTTTTATAAAAATTGTTATCAAGTAGCCTCCCATTTAGCTTTCTTACACCTAACTTGCTTACGTAGGCGTTTTGTTCTGTTTCTGTTTATTATTACTTTTGTTTATTTGAATGAGTTACTTTTCCTTACTTAATAACTTAACTATTTGTCTTTTTCTAAATAAATTTTGTTGATCTTGAGAGGTCACGTCAAGTCTTCGATGTTATCTATGAAGAAAGGTCTAATTGGTCGTCCTTTGAAATTTTTAGTTAATTTTCTTTCTTCGGTGTTTAAAAATTCATTAATATGCCAAAATGTGTCTGGTGTCTGTCTCTCTTATCCAGTTGGAATTTCAAGTTATTTTGTCGCCTTAATGAGTTCCCCATCCTTGTTTAATTTAATGTGTTGATTAAATAAAGGATTAATGATATTGACATTGACTTTTCTTTGGTTTCTTCTTCATGTTTTTCAACCAACCAAACTTTTGAATTTTATTATTTTTTTCATGCATCGATATGTAGTAGGGTGAATGTCTGGCATGTTAAAGGGGACTAAACATCACACTCGGACCATTGTGGGTCTGGTTCTTATACCATTTTGTAATGCCCCAATCCCACGAGCAACAATACTGACCCTTGCGGTTTTGCTTTCGGCTTTTATCTCAAGAGGACTGGTCACTTGAGAGAGTCGCAAGCCTATATATATGGACATTCACTTTCTCCTCCCCAAGCAATGTGAGATTTCGAGATTCACACATTGATTTCAAACAATCGCTCCCATATCTTGTTTGTTGTTCATCCTTTGCGGGGGAGAGAGAGCGAGAGGGGCCTGTTCACGAGGAAGGGGACGAAGTGAGGCGTCTTCTTCCTCTAGCCAAATAAGAAAAAAAAAGGAAACATTTATTTCTTTTTCTTTGTAATAACTTTTAAATCTCTGTGCCTTATTTTTTTTTCCCAAGCAACAAAATCATAGAGAAATTTGATTTTCTATTTTTATTCTTCTTCCAAGAAAAAACCATAATACAAATTTTAATTTCCAATGCTGGCCTTGTGATGTACATGTCTTGAATTTAACAAATTGGAAGGTTAGTTTGTTGGGGTCACGAAGTTTTGGGGGTACCATATAAGTGGGGAAATTAGGTCATTTTCAGCGCATGTTGCATTTTATTGTTTTGGGAAAGGTTTAGGTTTTCTGAGAGAGCAGTGATGGTGCTTAGATGATCTTATTGTATTCGCCTTGGTCTCTAGTAGAATAACTTCACCTTAAATGCCCGTGGACAGACATTTACGGGCAAACCATGTAAATTGTCTCTGCGTCTTTTTCTCTGTTTCCATTTCACTGTTGTTTTGTTGGCATTTTTACTTGGCGGTTGATCTATTTCTTATGGCCGTTTAGTCATTTCTTACGATATTGTCCCCCAATAGGCCCTCTCTCCCGCCCCTTCTTCAGATAAAGTGAACGGCTGAACGCAACCCCTCATGGAACATAATATTTTTTTACCAAAAAGGTAAATGATCAAATCATGTGATCTCTTTTGGTGTCCATCTTTTTTGTTTTATATGCCTCACCTACTTGCAATTTTGTTTTTATTTAATGTGTTGATTAAATAAAAAATTAATGATATATGACTTTTCTTTAGTGTTATTCAACTAACCAAAATTTTGAATTTTATTATTTTTCTCATGCATCGATATGTAGTGGGATGAAAAAGGGGATTAAATATCAATTGGAGCATTGACTATTTTGATTAATCAAAGATGAAACATGTGTACAAGTTCGCATATGAAGCTAGCGCACACACATGCTTTACCGTTGGACCAACAGATCTTTCATGGAGTAGCTCCACCAGTGTTTACTTTATTGTTACTAGTTAGACCCCCGCGTGCTACGCATGTGGAGGGCATTTGTATTAAAAAAAGAAAATAAAAAGCTTTAAACTTTTATATAAAGGAGTTAAAATTTGTTAAATGAATCTTTTAATGGTTTCTTTAGTTAAGAAACTTAGTAAATGTAATTTTTTTAAAAAAGTGCTCAAATAACAAAAATATATTATAATAAATATAAAGATATGAAATACCAATGCAAAAAGTCAATATATGTGAATATCTTCAAATATATGGTATTTAAGAGTAAAAATCGTTTGTAACAAGATTATAATATACAAGATCTGCAATGTGAACTTTTAGGTGCATCTTGTAGATATTTTCTTATAATTTGGACCTTGTAACTATCCATGTAGGCATCCAATAAAGGCCACAAAAATAGCCTGCAAGTATGAACTACTACTCCTAGATAAGGATATTTCAGACCCATTATTGGTACCATTACGAAAGAGGACGTTACGTTAACTCATCAAAACTTCGCTTCGAAGACCAGTCAAGACTAACCCCTTTATATCAATTGCATATATTTTTAGTTCAAATATTACTTTTAAAAAGATAAAATGGTTATAACATAGAGGGTTTATTTACCAATTTAGACTATCAACTCAATTTTATAAATATTCATATTAGGTGAAAGTTAAAAGTGCACTTGTACCAGATTAATCAACATATATAAAATAAAATTATTAATGTTAACAGTAAAATAGGCACACCAAATGTGACTAAAAACTAAATGTCAAAACCATCTCTAAAATTAGAGCATGCTTATTTTGCCAGAAACATACATGCAGTAATTCTACAAAATCCATCTTTGCAGGGCCACAAATATAAGGCCTTTACAAAAAATAAGATTAGTGTACATAGATTCTTGTTTGTTGATACTACTAAATTTATTGTTTAGAACATAAAAAGCAATTGAGATATATGTCATTACTATAATTTCTTTCATTATATATCCGGCTCATACAGTTTGTAAAAGAATAATAATTCTTTGTAATGAATAAGGAACGCAATGATTTCTCGAGATGACCAATATAATAGAAACAATATATATACTTCTCTAGCGAAAAGAAGGCTTGTTGCCCTAAAATCACTTATTGTTGTTAACTAACAGTGGATGAACAAAAACTTAATTAGGGGAAATGAAAGTAGATGAGAAACTAAGGCTAGAAAGAATGTGAAGAAGTAATTGAGGTTATAGTAGTAGGTGAGAAACTCAGGCTAGAAAAGATTGTCAAAATAAGAACACCAAATGTAACTAAATACGTAATGTCAAAGCCAACTCAAAATTGTACTATGTTTACATATGCAAAACAATGCATGTAACCATCCTCCAGATTTTTATCTTCCAAAAACTACAAAGATAAAATAATTGACAAAAATGAGGTGCATGATTGTAGCCTCTCATTTTTTTATGAGATCCAAATTTGTTGTTAAAGGCAACAGAGGCATCACTTGATCATTCTATAGTGTCACTTGATATAACTTTAGCTTATACACTTGTAGAGAATAATGCATTAATTTTTTGAAGGTGTCAAATAATTGAAGTCGAATTCACCCAATATATGAAAAAATTAATTAACCATATAAATATTAACAAAACTACTACCAATATTTCTATTATATTTCAATGGCCAAATTATACAAAATGATGCCCAGTCTTGGACCTTACTTGGGAATTATGTATTATGGTTAAATGTTGAAGAGTTGGATCCAAAATATTCACAGAAATGATGAAAATAAGTGTAAAATCTACATGTTATGAACTTAAAATGGAGGCGGAGAAAGAGGAAGAATTTACAAATTTTATATAGATGAAATCATACCATGTAGACACCAGTACTTATTGAGGGGATCGCAACAAAGGAAGCATGAAATTCTATTAAAGGTGGGTTTCATAGAGTAAGCTGGCCCATTCCTGCATGATCTGTAGATAGTAATTATCGCTACATCTAACAACTTTACCATACAATAAATAATTTTACTGAAGAAAAACAACTAACGATGGGAAAGAATTTGGTAATTGTGTTTCGTCAATCTAATGGGGAGGATCTTGATTACCCACTGTTTCAAAGCTATTATACATGCAATAGTTGAAAAATCAATATAATAACCCAATGCTTTGAAAGACAAATGAAAATTTTCAAAAAAGGGTGATGGTCAAGAAGAGACAAACTTAAAAGTGTTACCATCAGAAGATAAATAAAATTTTTAATAAGACTTATAAAATGAAGGGACAACTATAACTAATGAGTATTTCATTCCCATCACTCATTATTCCTATACAATGTTTATTATAAAGTAATCTATCTTGACATAACAAATCATTGGTGAGTCATCTCCTCGTTTACAATTTTAAGAGAATGGAAATAAAGCTTCTTCCTTTAAATCTCCAAATGCACATAATCATCCTTTTCCATCCCTCAATGCCAACAACCATGGATTAGCTTGTCGTATGTAACAAAATCAAAACCACCGAAGTCAAAATAGCATTAAAATCAATATTAAGCGAAGAAAAAAAAAAGGTAAATTGTATCATAAAATCTTACATAATGTTATAAACAAATTTTTAAAAATGGTGGTGTAAGACATCAATTCTGCATTAATATCATCTATTGTGAAAGAGATACGTGGTACTAATATGCTGCAACAAACTAAGACCCATAATCTATGCCTGGCATCTCTGAGTTGAAACTTGGTGGCACTTTTGTGCTAGGCCAAGAGGCTTGCCTGTCATTTCCATTGAAACTAAGAATACAAATATGAAAGAAAAATTATATCTTTATAGTTGGTCTGTCAAAACAAGAAGGAAGAACAATAAAGAAGCGCTAAGTTGCAAAAATATATCGGTCTGAAGTATTGAAAATTAAGTACGGTGGATAATGAGATTGGTTTCTTTACCAAGTTTAAATCTATACAATTAGTTCACAAGCAATGTAGGGTGTTAGCTTGATAGTCTTAATTAAGTGACAGAATTTGCTAACTTGTACTTTTTTAGACAATTCTTGCTGATTGTAATTTATCATAGTAGATAGGCACAATTCCTCCATTAATGAAGAGAGAAGGAATGGTTACTCCTACTATGATAAGAGAGACCTCTTGCTAGTGTGGAGGAAATTAGAAGGTGAATTGTAAAATCCCTAATTTTTATGCAAATAAAAATTATATTAGTTTAATATCTTAAATAAAAATCTAATTAATGTTTTTTTTTCATGAGTCAAGGGTGACCATATGGCCTTAATTTAAATCCGGGTGGACCAACTTGGAGATCCTTTATTTTAACAAGGTAAGAATTTTTTTTTTTGTTGTGTAATATGAAGGTTAAGAGGGTAGCTGATGTGGAATTAATGTGAGACAAATATAATATGTAATAAATAGGGTTGCTGTAGTAAGGAGGTGTGGTGGAGTGGCACACCACACAATCATGGTTAAAACTTGCTGGGCGGCAACTATAAAAGGTTAAGCATAAATTTCAGTCGAAGGTTTTCTGGAGTGGGCGATCTGAGTTTGGGAGTTTTCAGAGGAGAAGAGGAGGAATTGAGGAAGAGGCCGGATCTGGAGTTGCTGGCACACCACACAATCATGGTTAAAACTTGCTGGGCGGCAACTATAAAAGGTTAAGCATAAATTTCAGTCGAAGGTTTTCTGGAGTGGGCGATCTGAGTTTGGGAGTTTTCAGAGGAGAAGAGGAGGAATTGAGGAAGAGGCCGGATCTGGAGTTGCTGGACTGCTCAATGAGTTGCTGTAATACTATATTCTGTCAAAGAGGAAGAGAAGAGGAATCTGCCGCAGCTGAGAAATTGAAGTTGTGTCTTCTTCCAAAACAGTAGGTATTGGTTTAATTGAAGTTTCGATAGGTCATGTGGTGATTAGGTAATCAGATCTTAGATCTGACTTTGTGCTTTGCAAATTTCAGATTTCATTGGAGCAAAGGAAGAGCTCGAATGAAAACATAGATCGGATTGGGAGAGTGTGCTTGGCGACTGTGGGAAATCAGAAGTTGGTTTGCTTAAACAGGTAGGTAGCATAGTTACTTCTCAGATTTGTTGTTTATTATTGAATGGATTTCGTTTATACTAGTGGAGATTTTTTTATGAAGTCTGATCTGGAATTCCAGATCTGTTATGGCATAAAATGGTAATTGAATGAATGGTTTATCATGGGCGGCAGGTGATATATATATAGTGTTCTTTTTCTATGGTGAATAAGATTGTAAGTAGCATGAATCTGATTTGGTATAGATGTTTGAATCTGGAATTTTGTACAAGTTCAGACAAGGAATTAGTCGAACCCTGTTTCTGGTTATCCATTGACGCCTAAACATGATCAGTCTCTAAATGTGATTCAATAAAATTAAACGCATGGTTGCTGATTTAATATATGAATGGAAATGTATTGGAAGTGAAAAACAGAAGAACAATTAGATTAGACCATTTAAAAATGGAATTTGTATTTGATGTTTATGAAAGAAGTGCTGGCATTAAGGTTGGTGGTCTGGTGCCAATCCTTCCAGAGGTCAACACCAGATCCTATTTCACAGTCTTATTCGGCTGTTTTGAGTATAAGCTTTATTCTATATCTTCCAATTAGAAATACTAGTTAGATGTTTTAATTGGGTGTTGGTGATGAAATTTAAAACCACCTATGATGAATGTATTGAACCAGAATTTTTCTTAGTAATGACTGGGATATTAAGTGGTAAGTTGTTTAACAATTGAAATGGTTTAGATGTTCAACTGGGAAATATGGTACAGAAATTTCATAACAAATTGGTTCTCTATTTCTGGTTAGTCATGGAAGCATGGCACGTTTATTTACTGAAATGGGGCAAACAGAATTGTAAGGTATGGTTGATGTTTCATTAGGTAATTTGAATGGGTTTTGAAAGGTGGAACAGGTGAAAGAATGGACTAGCTCCATTGGGGACTGAAACATTACTGATGGGTTTTAGTGAAGAATGTCCTAGATATATTTGTCAAAATTGGGATGGGACAAATGGATTGCTAAGAAAATGACTTTGAAAAGGCTATGCTTAAAGATACCGCTGCTTATTATTCTCAGAAAGTTTCAAGCTGGATTTCTGTGTATTCTTGTCCAGACTACTTGGTGGAGGTATTTTTTTATAGTTTATTTGATTACAGAATTTTTATAAGCCATTCTTGATGCTAACTAAGTTTCCTATTTTAATTCCTAGGCTGAGAAGTGCTTGGAGTCAGAGAAGGAAAGGGTATCTCATTACCTACAGTCAAGGAGTGAGCCAAAGCTACTGGATGTATGTTCCTGTTAACATCTCCTTAATTGCATTTTTTTTTGTTTCTTCCCTAACAGTGGATATTCTGCTATTGAAGTCTAATATGTTGGGTTTCCATTATTTTATGATCAATTTTCATATCATGTCATTGAGTGTATATTCTAATTCATTTTTATTTATCATCAATATGTCTTTTTCAATAGAAAGTGCAAACTGAGCTGCTGTTAGGATATGCAAACCAACTGCTTGAGAATAAGCACTCTGGATGTCATAAGTTGCCTAGAGATGACAAAGTATTAATTTTGCTACCATTTTTCATCAATTATAATTTATTGCTGCATTGGCTATTTTCAGATCCAGAAATTTATCACTCTTACAGACGTGTCACATGTAGTTGGAATCTTAGAGTCAGATTCTCATCATAACTGGATTAATCCGGGATTTTGGTTTTTATCAGATTCGGAATAACTATGGAATCAGCCTGATTCTAATAATCCAAAATCATAAAGAAAATCCAATTTCGAAAACCCCAACAAAACAGCCTCTTCACTTTTTGGTCCGTACTTGTTGTTAGGTGGAGGATCTCTCAACAATGTATAGGCATTTTGGATGTCATAGGTTGGTTGGACATGACAAGGTATTAATTTTGCTACCTTGCTTCATTGATTAAATATTTGATGTTGCTTTGGCTATTTGCAGAAACCAGAACTATATCACTCTTAGGGGAACGAAGTTGGAATTTTAGAATCAGATTCTCACCATAACTGGATTTCATAATCCAGGATTTTTGGTTTTTGGTCAGATTCAGACTATGGAATCAGCCTCGAGTGGGTTTCATATAATCCACTTAACAGTGTACACTGCCTACCACCTTCCAATTACCATCACCACTCACTACCTATGCACCTACAACAATTTGCACCACTTATTGACCACTGTTGATGCTACTGTCAGTGATTGCCGTTACATTTGGCACCCACATTCATCACCACATTGCCACCATTATTGGCACCACCTACCCCTAATCATCGCTAATATCCTCTGTCATCACCACATTGCCACAATTATGGACACCACCAACCACTAAGCATTGCTGCTGTCCACCACTGTGTATAATCATGATTCCGTATTCTGAAAATCAGTATCAAAATCTGATTCTGATAATTCAAAATCGTAAAGAAGATCCAATTTTGAGAATCCTAACAAAACAACCTGTTTAACTTTTTGATCTGTACTTTTTGTTAGGTGAAGTATCTCTCAAAAATATGTATGCTCTTTTCTGAAATTCCTCAATGCTTAGAACTTGTATCTGATAGATTTAAACAGGTTGGTATTGTTCTAGCATTTTGGGTTTGCAAATAAAGGTACATGTTTGTATAATTCCTCCTCCCCTCAATTTTTTGATTGTTTACTGTTGCAGCATATTATTGATGAGGGTATGGCCTTGGTTGAACAAGCCAAAGATGCAGCCAGTGATAAGAAGGTCTCATCTTGCTTTTGCCCCTTATTCCAACTTCCTGTATATCAAGCATCTTGGGCCCCTAAAAAGGCCTCTTGTTGCAAAAAATTTTGACTAAGAAATCATTAAGCAAATGCATTTTTTACATTCCTGTCAAATTACCAGTAGTTATGGAATTATGCCTTTGTAGAATTGGAAATCTTGGCATTGTTTTCAACCATTAGAACACTTTATGATGCTTACATATATTCTGAAGGATCTGGAGAAACCCTACATAGTCTTCTCAGCCACATTCAAATTAGAGGAGTAGCTATAATGTTGTTGCATATGAGGTATACTCATGCATTTAGTGAGGAAAACTTTTGAATTTTCTTATTTTTTATTTTTTTTATTTACTTGTGAGATTTGAAGAGATTGAATCACATTCAACGCTCAGTTGTTTGTTTCTAGAGAACTCTATCTTAATGGTCTATTTTGGCAGTGTATGACTATATGTCCCACATAAGTTTGTTGGATCAAGACCTGTAAGAGCTTAGAACATGGAAAACATGGGGGAATGACAGCTGTTATTCTTACCATCAGTAGTTGTATGGCATGACTACGAAAAGTTTGTTACAGCTGAGGCTGACCTAAACTTGGATGTTTCCATATCTCTTTGCTTTAGGTTAAAACATTTAGTTTAATTGATACTAAATTTAGTATCCATGTATCTAAAATTAATCTGTTAATATAATAATTAATTTTAATTTTAAATTAATAATGCAATTAAAATTATAAATTGGTTACCAAATTGATGTATTCATCAGCAAATTTCTTTTCCTTTGCTTTTTATTTCTAAGTTTAATTGAATACTCATCACTTTTGGGCATCAAAAATTAATTTATGGATGTTAATATGAATATTAGTGCAATGGATATGTGAATGTTAGTGCACTGGATATGCACAGTAACACCTGGTTTTTTTCCCAATGCCATTGGTGTTAAATTTTCATTTATCACCTTTAAAATAGGCCTTAGCTATGGCTGTACGGTACTGATGTTGGGTATTTTTGCATCAACTATTTATTTAAATACATTTGTAGGAGTAATTTATTTAATTTGTTGAAATACAAATTGTGTTCCACAGGCAGAGAAGTAGTTGGAAGGAATAGAAATTGGAGGAGATTGTTGGTCTTGGCTGGAGTACAGTGACCTAGCTCTCTTGGTGAGATGGCTATCCAATGGCATTTTCCTCACTTGTCAAAGAGAGGGAGAAGTCTATATTACCTCGTCTTCTTTGCTACCATCTGGGTTGTGTGGTCGAGTCATCTTTCAGTGATTTAACAGAAAGAAAAGAATTTCCGTTAATACACCGGTCATCGTTAGTTGATCTCAGGTAAGTCCATCCCCAGCCATATCTGTTTCAAGTACTTTTAATCAACTCACTGTTATTATTTAATTATAAAAAAACTTAATTTAAATTTAATGAAGACTTATTAATCAACTCATGATTGTTCGTTATTATTTTGCAGAGAAATCTACAAGCATATATCTGGATTTCAAGGATCTATATGTGACTGAGCGGTTGGAAGATATGCAAGCTACTATTGTTATCCCTCACAGATTGGCTACACAGAGCAAAATCGAAATTCACGGTATTCTTCTTTCTTAAAATCAAGCAGACGTTTTCATTTATGTTATTCATTTTGATATTTTTGTTCTACTTGGGTTTACGTTCTTCTTCGTTATGGTGAGGATTTGTTTCTAATAAGAATAACATGGGTTCCATAACATGGTAAAAAATTACATATAGAATAGAAGAATGGATAAGGAATTCCAGAGAGTATTATATATATGCAGAGTCTTCCACAAACATAATCGATAAGTTTCCATGGTATCAAGGTGTGGCAACAACTCTGTTGTTATGTAATCTTTGTTACGAAAGTTTATCCTATATTGAAACAGAGAGTGGTTGGTCTGCAGCTGAATGGCCCAATCAAAATATAAATGGATCATGTTATGTTCCCGGTTGAAATGATCAAATGAACGACTTGGATTTTGTTATGGATAAGTTATTTGTGCTGACCAAAAATTGATTTTTTGCATAGTCTTCGTATTGTTTGTAGGCTGAAACTATACATTATGTTTCCAGCTATATCTTATTCTTAATATAATGATTGCCTTGATGAACTGTAGGTTTTTATTTCTTGCTCTTGGTGGATTGCTTTGTGGCTATGATACTGGTGCTACATCTGGGGCTGAGATTTCTTTAAAGGTATGGTAATACAAAATTTTAATATAGATAAGAGCTGTTATTTATCCAGCACCGAGGCTCTGCTCTTTCATGATGAATATGTTTACGATTTACAATGTTTTGTTATATCTTCTTTCTCAATAACTTTGCATAATTTATGTTTTTCCTTTTATTTCTTTCTAAAGAGGGATAAATTCGCTGGAAAAAGTGCATTATTGTTGCAATGAGACGTCATTGAAATCATGTGCTGAACACCGTTATGATGGAGTATCAGGTAATCAAGCATTGTCTTGAATAGATTTCTCCCTTTAACTCAGATTTTCTGTACTGTTTTTATCTTTTTTGGTTTGTTCTGTTTTTTGTTTATTTTCCTTTGTTGCTGAACATTTAGGTGGAATCAAGTGGTATCCTTTTTTATAACGCTACGATTTTGTATGGATTACTTGCTAGCTTCAAAAGGAAAATGCCTGAACAACCTTTATGAAATTCAGTTCCTAGATATTGTTAGAAGAAGTAAGTTGGTGGTTCTCCTTCATAGAGAAAGTAAATCTATTAACCTATATAAAAAGTCCCTTACAACCTGCCTGCTTCATCACTTGATTAAATATGAATTATTTTTAAAATATTAACCTGTCTAAAAGTTTCTTCATCAGAAACTTTTATGGGATAACCACCTATTCATAAAAAGTCAAAAGAAGGCTTGTTGCCCTTAAATCACTTATTGTTGTTAACTAACAGTGGATGAACAAGGACTTAATTAAGGGAAATGAAAGTAGATGAGAAACTAAGGCTACAAAGAATGTGAAGAAGTGATTGAGGTTATAGCAATTTAAAATTATTAATGTTAACAGTAAAATAGGCACACCAAATGTGAATAAAAAGCTTTAAACTTTTATATAAAGGAGTTAAAATTTGTTAAATGGACCTTCTTGATCCTTGCATATATGGGACAAGCAGCTTATCTTTCTCAGCATCATGTCATTGAAAGCTACTACCAAATTGGTTTCTATGTATATGTACCTGGTAGGCAACCTGGGTATCCCTTCTAGAAGTAAATACTTTAAACTTGACCATATAGATTCCCCTCATGAATGATAACCAGTCTTATTGTCTCAGAGCAAATAAGATGGCCAGTTGTGGCAATAGCTGTAATTGCAGCGGTGGCGGGAAGTCAAGCCATCATCACAGGGACTTTCTCAATCATCAAACAATGCTCAGCTCTGGGATGCTTTCTAAGAGTCAAAACAATCCATACCTCATCTACAATTCATGGCCAGATTTACATCCCAGAGATTAACTGGATTTGATATTATGCTTGGCAGTCACCCTTGGTTTTAGAGATACAAGGCACATGGGACATGCATCAGGTATGAAAACAATGAAATAAATAAATATTTATAGCTTTAATTTCGTTCCTCCCTTTACAGTTAATATTTTTTCTACTATTTTGAATGAGGATGGAATGGAAGTACCTTTTTAATTAGTTATGTTGATTATATGATGAGGGAATATTGTATGTTTTGCTCTGGTTATGTGTTATAAGTTTGATAAAATATAAGTTATATAACTCTACCCTATAAAAATGACTTCTCATTTGTGGCATAAAATTGAACACAAGTATCCAATTAGTTTGTGGATTTTCGGTTTAATCTGTAGTGTTTGCTTTCCTTTGAAACAGGTTTTGCAGTTATAACTGTCATGCTGGTTACCACCTGCCTAATGTCTTTAGTTATAGTGCTGTGCTGGCACCAGAGTGTCTTCCTAGCTATTTGCTTTATGTTCTTCTTTGGTTCCATTGAAACACTCTACTTCTCGGCCTCCCTCTCCAAGTTCCACCAAGGGGCATGGATTCCTATTGCCCTTGCTTTAATCTTCTTGATAGCCATGTGTGTGTGGCACTATGGCACTCTCAAGAAGTTTGAGTTTGATGTCCACAACAAGATCTCATAAATTGGCTCCTTGGCTTGGGTCCAAGCCTTGGTATTGTGTGTGTAAAAGGCCTTGGTCTCATACACACTGAACTTGTGTCCGGGATTCCTGCAATCTTTTCCCATTTTGTAACCAACCTCCCATCCTTTCACCAGGTTTTAGTCTTTCTCTGCATCAAGTCTGTACCAGTGCCATGCGTAAATTCCGATGAACGGTTCCTTGTAGGCCGAATTGGCCCGAAAGAGTATAGAATATATAGGTGCATCGTACGATATGGGTATAATGATGTGCCTTCTTGTTTGATTTTTCTGGGTTCCCATTTGAAGGTATTGCAAATGCAAGCTGCCTTATAACCCCGATGACCTCATGGTGCAGTGTGAAGGTTGCAAAGACTGGTAAACTTTTTGCCTCATCTTGTTTTCTGCTATCTGAGTGGTCTTAAGATGAATTCTTCATTTAATTTTGCGTGCAAGATTAAGTTGATCTGCTTTGGTGGTTTTATAGTCTGTTGGCGTCCATCGGGATGAGCATATTTAGGACTTAGGCATGTGTTTTGCTCTTCTTCAGGCATTTGTAAGTTTTGAAGGACTTTTGTTGATTGCAATGCATACATGTCCTATATGGGCATCTGTATTCCCTGCTGTACTTGGCCTCCATGATGTATGCTGATTTTGACTGAACCCTTTTTCTTTTCCATATTTCCCTTCTTTTGTGTTTTACATGACTTTCTTCAGAATCCTGCTTCCATAGGTTAGTATTCTCAGATTCATGGTGAGAAATCAGAAGGGTGCTATGGAAATTTGGTAATGGAGAATCAACTATTGTTAAATCCCAGTGCATCCAAGATGATCATTTTTTCTGTTTGTTTTTACTCAGTGCTTTAGGTTTTGCATAGACATCTTATGCTTCAACTTCGATGATACAAGGACTATGAAATGTGCAAGTTGGCCTGTGACTATTTTTAAATAATGCAGAATGGTTTTGCACTTAGTTATTGTGTCAAAGTCACATTTATATTTTGTCATTTGTCAGTTTTACTCTCTTAGAAATTTGTTTAATTATGCTTTATATGCATTATATGAATCTTGACAGAATTTGTAAAAGAGCTAAAAGTTCCAAATAAAACAGAACAGTTGGAGTTGGTTTGTGCATTGGCATTAGTTCTTGCATTAGGACCACGACTTTGCTCTATTGGTATTGTCCACGTTAAATCTTTGTGTTGATATGTTGAATGACATTTTATTTGTAATATATTGATCTGGGTGATGAATAGGATTACTGGGCGAATTGGAAGACGTTATGTGTGCGTAGGACTGAAGGAAGGTTAAAGTTACGACATACAGGAGCTCAATATAAACCAAATTTTAAACTTTCGGTTTCTTCTCATGTTTGCCTCTCCAAAATCTGATTGGAGAAGCTAACTAAAAGCCTTAAAGTTGTGGAAAAACTTGAAGAATATATGAAATACTTTCTTAACCAAAAAAAAAATTTTTTTTGATTATGTTTGTGGATACTTCTTCCAGGAAAGTTCTCACACGTGCATACATCTTGGATTTGTTTGGTTCTACCTTCTTGTCTCCCAGTTTTTCATGTGCTAAATAAATGAAACAAAGTTGGTCTAGGTTTTCGAGAATTTGGATTTTTTTTTTTGTGTAATGAAAGGCGTCTGTTGGTCTCGCTTAGAAACATTTTTGAGTGACATTTTTTAACCATTCAGGGGTGATCTTGTAGGATTGAGAATGACAAAGTGGAGAACTACACCATCACACAGAGCTTCAATAAACAAGAGAATTGGACATCGTCAGTGGTCTCTGCTCATGCCGAAGTTTCAGGAATAGGCTCTTTGTACACAAAGCATGTGTTACTGATTCCAAGTCTGAATCTCGCAACAAATTAAACCCATGATACAGGAACTTTGTACATTTACTTTTTGTACTTTTTTTCCTTCATTTTAAAGCATTAGATTTAGATTCAGACAGAGATGTATATAGAATTTGAAATGCATATGCAAATTTATGATGTTTGGATCATTGATCATCTTTTAATCCTATAAGAAGTTTTGAGCTAAGCTTTGTATTGAATGACAAAATGTGTAGGGCTACCTAAGCACTTCTAATTATATGATGATCTGGGTGTAAATTGAAAGATACTGGAATATTGATTTATTAAATTTTAATGCTTCATCTGATGCAGAAGCTAACCTATTCATCTCCATGAGTTAGTTGCATTTACAATAGAGTTAATCGCATTTACAAAATCTTGGGATCTGTTTCATCAGGGTTGAACATAAATTTCAGGTCCATCATGTACTAATGCTTCAAAAAGAATGGTGAATAAAAATGTAACCAGAAAAAAAAAATAGAGAACCCCCATAAAGCCGCTTGTAAGTAAACTTTCTCTAGGTTGTGCTCATTAAATGACTTTTGTTGGGTCATAAAATGGGTATTGGACGTTCCCATTTTTTTCCCTTGGCACCAAGTATTGGAAAATTTCATATGGGGAAAAACTAGAATATAACAATGGAGAGAGAGAGAAGGATGAAAAGGTGGGAGGTCGTTCCTGTGGTTCCTACCTTCATCCTTGTTTCCAAGAATATGATCTAGGAGAGAAGAGGGGGCACAAAGGGAGTTGATGATTTGGAAGCTTGCTCTTAAATTTATGCACATGGGAAGAAGGCTGTCTATTTGGGGCTTCATTTTCTTCTTTACTGGAGAGGAGATATGCTTTGGTCGACCCAACAGAAGGTGCCCTACGCTAGCGTACCTTTCACTAATCTTGTCTTAATAGACCCAAAACATATTGGGACCATGTGCTCCTCAGGGTCCTACAAAACCAAGTACCAAACTCAAAATTGTCAGGAGGCTTGATAAATTATAAGTCTTCTTTTCACTAATGTTAAGTTAGAGATCTGATCTCATGATTTTATTTGGAGGGGAGCCACTAAATAATATGAAATTCCTAGATATATTGGAGACCGATTCTTCTTTTATAGCTTCCCTGTGCCCATTGTGTTACGTTCGTATGAACGTTACACGTGTCCCATTAGATGGGCCCCACGAATAAAGACGCAAACGTCTAACTCTAACACCCGTTTCAAAAGTTTTTTGAATTAAAATAAAAGTTAACTCAAAATGCTTGGGCGCACCATTTTTTTCAACATTTTAAATCTAAAAACGAGCTCCTTTCACTTGGCACCCAGAGGAATGACATTTTTGACAGATTTTGGTTGGTTCAGCCCACCGTTCTTAGCATCTTTCTGGGGAGTTTATTGTTAGCATACTTTTGGGGAATCAAGTCTTGCCATTGTTTGCCTCTTTTATAGAGGGTTCTTTAATCGAATCGAGTTACATATTGAATGACATAAGCATCTTATTCATTGTCATCTACTCGTTTGACTTAACGTTTTTGTTATACAATCTTTTTATTCGCATATACCAATTCTTCATTGGCTATATACCATTTTTTAATCAAATATACCGGGCTATTCATCGTCTCATACTAGCTTGACGCAATGTTTTTATTACACAATCTTTTTATTTTCATATACCAATTATTCATCGGCTATATAACAATTTTTCATCAAATATACCAGGCTATTCATCGTCACATACTAGCTTGATATAACATTTTTGTTGCACTATCTTCCCATGTCATATACCAATTCTCGCATATATACCTGTTTTTCATCAAGTATACCAGTGTATTCATCGTTGCACCCTAGCTTGATCCATCGTTTTTGTACACAAGTTTTTTATTCTCATATACTAATTATTCACCGGCTATATACCATTTTTTTTTTATCAAATATACCAGGCTATTCATGGACGTATACCAGCTTGATGTTAACATTTTTTTTGCACTATCTTCCCTTGTTATATACCAATTACTCATCGCATATCTATTTGTTATCAAATATACCAGCGTATTCATCGTCATATAACGTTTTTCAATTAAACAGAAGAGGAAGTAGAGAGAGAAAGAGAGAGATCTGACAATTACCTATTGGGTGGTTGTAGAACAGACATAATAGTAGATTGCGGTTGCAAGTTTCTAATTGCGTTGCAGGTGGGACTCAAAAGCAAATCATTTCGCAAAAAATAAAAAATAAAAAAAATATTCACTTATCTTTTCCTCCTTCTCTTTTGCAAAAGGAGGTCTAACAGAGCGCCGAACAGGGTACGAAAAGGAGGTCTAACAGTCGCAAAGCATGAAGAGAATGGATTTTGTTAATTTTTTGGTGCGTAACTAGGGTTTTGATTGCCACGTTTATATTTTGCAGATAGATTTCGATAGTTTAGAAGAAGTTCGATGGTGCAGAAAGTGGTTATGTTTGGGATTTTTAACTTCTTCTGCAACTTCTCTTTTTGTGGTGGTGTTCTCATTGTCATGGCTTCGACCGACTCAGAATCAGCTGCAAAAGAGAAGGAGAAAAAGATAAGTGAATATTTTTTTATTTTTTATTTTTTGCAAAATGATTTGCTTTGTAGTCGGCTTCCACATGTGTTATGATTGTATGCTGGCATGTGGTTGCGATTTATTGGTAGCCCGGACGGTGTAGATACCGGTTTCTTCAACTCTTTTTAATGTTATTAATAGATATGGATTAGTCGTTTAGGTTTTTTTCATTCCACTGCATCTTTGTATTAGCTGCGAACAGGTAGTGTAATTTTTTCTTCACTCTATGTGTTCAAATTCTGGTTTCTTTTTGTTTTGTTGTTATCTTTGTTCTGGAAAATGATGTAGATAAGGGTTTTAATTGGATTTTACAAGTTCCGTTATGTCTCTATAACCGTTAATTTTACTGAAATGCTTTTTTCTAATACAGGCATGAACTCCTAGAGAAACGTAGTGACAATTGGTTTTGAGTTATAAGTTATACTTGAAGTATAGATTAGGTCGCTTTTTAGAGTGAATCTAAATAATCATCTGTTTTGAAGATACAACATATATTTCATAAACTGAAGCTTTTGTAGGCTTTCATATCTTTTGTTTTTCCTTTCTAATTTTTATAATGTTGAAACTATAATCTTGCACTTTTAATTTTCGTAAGAAATTTCAGCTTTACAATAAATTTAATTTTCAGTTGCTATGCAGCATCTAGGATAAAATTGAAATATCAATTATGAATTCTCTACTTTCAGGCAATAACTGATTTTACTTGTTCTATATAAGTTTCGAAGAATCAAGGCACATGAAAATTTAAAACTGAACCAAAGTGTATCTATATTTGATTCCAGATTTATAGATAAAGCAGAATTCAATCATATTTTATCTAGATAATAAAGATAACACCCTTACATTGTTATAAATAAGTTGAGTGACCTGTACGTGTATGTCTAGCAGGGAAAACTCTCCCATATATCTGTGAAAAGGTCTATGATATTTTTTTCCCATATATTGATATACTAACTTACATACAATTGGGCATAGTGTTGGGTGTGGGGATGTTCTTAGTTACCACATCTGTTTAATCCCTGATCATAGGATTCAACAACTCAATGAAGAAAATTTAAGACACATTTTTCATCACTAAAAATGTGGTCAAGAAATACATAATAGTAAATGTGCGCACCTAAACCTGGCCTAGCTCGCACACGGGGCGCACCTTCAGTGCGTGCCTCGGGACATTCGGAGTCGCCACTGCCTGAGAGGTGCAGGCAGACACGGTGTTTGCCCTATCCGGGTCTAAGTTTGGTCTGCGGTTTTTCAGAGTTCTAGCTAAGTCCTCGGTTACGTCCGGGGAAGCCCTAAGATACCCTGGCCCGCCCCGTCGGTTTGACGGGTCCCTCGGGTCTCCCTGGTTTTTGAGTCAAGCTCACCCTTCCTAGACCAGCATGTTTCTTTATTTGGCCTGGTGGGACCCTCTGAAGGTGTGGGTCCCTTTTATTTGGATTTTATCTTTTTTTTTTATTTACCTAAGTGAAATGGGTCAGACTCGGGTCCCGTTGGAAGACCCGTGGGCTGCCATGGTTGGGCTTTGGGCCCAGTTGGGTTATTGGGTAACCCATTTGGTTATTTATTAAATTAAACTATTTACACATGCAATGGGCTTAGTGGGCTTGGATTTGGCCCATTAGCCAAGGGTCAAGGGGCCTGGGCCTGTTTATTGAAAACAGGCTTGGTATAGGCCAGTCAAAAGTGGGCCCCACAAGTGAGCCCTAGGTGCCTTGGTGGGCCCATATGGGCCCATGGTCCATGGAGGGCTAAGAATAGCCCAACCAACTTCTTGGGTCGGTTTAAACTGGCTTAGGTCGGAATAGATCCAACCGGGCCGAAAAATTACATTTTTTATGTTACTTTTACATCTGCCCGTATTTTCTATACGGTCCAGCCGTGCCCGTGAACGAAATCCGGTTTGGCTTGCCCGTGAAGCAAACACGGTCCCGACCGGACCGTTCTGAGTTTACGGGCGCAGTTGGTTTTACATTTTTTGCCGCCGATTCTGCTTGGGATCACTCCGGCGACTTTCTCAGGTGTTTCGGCAACCTTTGTGATGGATCTAGTGCCTTCTGTCACAGCACATTCACTTCATTTGCCTCTTCAAGTCTTCTTTTTCCTTATTTTTGCCAAGCCACTTTTGGCTCCTTGGTTTGTTCCTCCGATGATTCCGGTAGCGCTTCCGCGTCTCTGTGGATTCCTCAATTAGGTTTTGGAAAAGGTCTTGAGGGGTTGTTTATGCTTACAGAGTAAAAGGGTGGATTTCAAGCAGCATCTCAGGGGCAAAATGGGTATTTGGTATTTGGGATTGGGGTGGCAGGACTTGGGCAGGGGTTGGACGTGGGAAACATGAAAGAAGAAAAGGGAAGAGGCCTGGAGGAGGCTTGTTGAAATGAGGGGGGTGGCCTCTCTATTTATAGGCAAAAAGGGGCATGCCCGTATTTGAAGTACAGGCGTGCCTTGCCCATAATTCAAATACGGGCGAAAAACGCACATTTGTAAATCTCGTAGAATCGGCTATACGGGACGCGTGTCCCGACGTACAGCGACGCGTGTCTTCTTCCAGAAGCTTGCCAAATACGGTCCAGCACGTTTTTAAAATGTTTGGATTTCAAACCTTTATTCAATTTGGTTTTTTGCAAGATTTTTATTCTATTTTTCCGATTATTTTATTAAAAAGCGAGATTCTCTTTATTAAAATATTATTAAACACTTTTATCTTATTTATTTTGTTGGTTTATTCCATTTTTGCTGCCTTTTTGCCACATGGGCAGTTTTTCTGAAACTTCAACCGCTCATAACTTCTTCGTCTGGTGTCCGATTTCAGCAAACTTAGTGTGGTTGGAACCGGCCTGGAACCACCTATCCATTGGGATCAAGTTTGGTAGTTGAATTGGGGTTGAGCAAAAAGTCATCCCAAAAGTTTGACCAACTCATAATTTTCTCATCTGGACTCCGATTCCAGCAAATTCAGTTGCGTATGAATCATGTCGAAATGCTCTTTTTAATGAGATGAAGTTTGATGGCCAAATTTATTTGAATCAAAAAGTCAATTTTTTGACCCCCTCAGGGTTTGACTTTTCATTTTTCTTTATTTCGGGGGTGCAAAAATCAGGTGCTAACAGTAAACTAAAAATTTAAGACACATTTTTCATCCACCTTGTTTGCCTCTTGCTAGAGTACATAATAGTAAACTATTTTATATGTAGTCAAGAAGTCAATGGCCTGATTTTCTATCAGTTAATTTGTTTTAATTTTATAGCCCATTTACGTGCCATTAAGAGGCTTGGGACACTTTAATTAACTCCTAAATGTACAAGACTCAATAACACAAGATGGTGATCTGGGTGGCTTAAGATTGGGAGGGATTCTTCTGCCAACCGATGGAATAAACCATAATATTTTTGGTGGATGGTGGGTTTATCCCAAGTTATATTTCTTTGTATAAACATAAATAATGTTTGATTAGTTTTATTTTGTATGTATACAATAAATATGAAATAAATGAAAGCAACTTTATTTTGAAGCTATGGACATTTAAATGTGCTTTGACTATGTTCTCTTAAAAGTTACTATTATAAGGGACTTTAATATTGTGTTGTTTTGATAGGGCATTTTTATAGCATTGAGAGGGAGAAAAAGAAGGATTTGCGTGTTTGTGCAAAGCAGTAAGTAATTTGTATTTTGACATCCTTTTGTCTATTTATATATCTTAGGAACTATTCTTTTCACATATGTAGATGTCTTGATTTATTGAAATATATTTTTGCTTTATTTAATTTAACATTTGTTATACTTAGTTACTACCTTCTGTTAGTTTGTTTGTGCAAATACTTTTTCTGCTTATGTTTAATTTTTCTACACCATAAAATTATGCTTTCTAGGAATGGATTTGTGACTAATGTAAGTGTTGTTGTTGTTTATTTCTTGTTCTGATATCTTCTTCTAAAATTTTATACATTTGTATTTAAATTTTTGATGTGCTTGTTTATATTGTGTTGCAAGTACTATTTTCTTCTACTTATGTTTAGTTTGTCTATGCAATAAAGGTATGCTTTATAAGAATGGATATATACAAATTTATTGCAGGGAAACGAAGGCTTTCTTGTTTGCAAAAAAAAAAGTTAGTAATTTATATGTCAACATGCTTTTCTCTATTAATATTAACTATTATTTTGTTACAAATTTCTTTTTTGGTTTCACATATTGTATTACAAATTCCATCTTGATTTATTTGTATACATTTTTCTTTTGCTATTTCATATTTGTAATGCTTAGTTAGTATCTCCAAATTTTTTGTATAAACAAACATATATATATATATTTTTTACTTCTGTTTATGTTCAGTTTATTTATGCCATAAAGTTATGCTTCATATACGTGAATCTTTAAAAAAATGATGTTTGCTTAGTTGTATTTTGTATTTATTTTGTATTTTGTATTCATGTAGTGTCAACTGGTATGGATTAAATATTATAGTTATCTGTCATTTTTTTAGTTCTTCTTCTATAAAATACGGAAACATTAGATCAACTCAGTTTTGGGTTGGAACCTCAATTAAACAACACCAAACTAAAACCTTAACCATAAAGCACAAACATCTAAATTGATATGGAAAACAACATTTGGAGTTTATTTTTTAGATCCTTCTTTTCAATTCTATATTCTCTTATTCTTTCTTTTTTATGATAAATTATAGATATGGAAAATACACTCAACTCATAGGATGTCATGCAAGAAATGTGTCAGAAGTATAAGATCAATTTACCAGTTTACAATCACATTACAGAAGGTGATGCACACCAACTGTTTTTCCAATCAACGGTTATTGTGGGTGAAGTTTCATACGTAGGAGCATGGGGCAGAAATAAGAAAGAAGATGAAAAATCTGCAGCAGATGTTGCCGCTGATGTATTAAATTCAAAAGGAGTTCCCAGTATGCTTGATCTAGTGATTGTTGATTTGAAGAAGCAACTGAATGAAGCTAGAATTGAAATATCTGAAATTAAGAAATATGTGAGTTATTTAGAAGAAAAGTTACAAAAAAGTGAAGACCGTGTAATGGCATTGGAATCAAAAATCCAAGATTCGAATAAAACAATATTAGAATATATGAACGAGAACCAGATGCTAGCTGAAAGGCTTGAACAAATGGATATTTGAAGGAACAAATTTTTTTGGTTAGGTAAATTCTAACGTTAGTTGGTTTTGCTTTATCGTAATGGAATATGAAGATAGGACACCTGTAGGTCCTCTTTATGTAAATAGCTTTGTTAATTTTAATTTCATTTAACATCGTTGTCATGTAGGTCTCTGTTCATACTCATTGTCGAGGGATATGAGTATATGCGAGGCCAAACCATGTTCCAAAAGCTGAACGTTATATCAATTCAGTAAAGTTTATCATATGCGTGAACAACGGTTTGCTCGTAGATAGAAAGTAGTAAAGAACTTTTTGTAATGCACACCTGCTGTATATGCTTTGTACATATGGATTAGGTCAAAGCTACTGTTTGTAATTAGTGCCCTTATGATAGTTGTAGCACACTTGGTCGTGCACTTATTTCATAAGTATGTCTACATCACAAAATGTTGCCTTTTTTGTAATATGTAATAGATATGAGCAAGTAACAAATTGCTCTTTTTTTGTTATACATACGAGCAAACAACAATTTGCTCTTTTTTTGTTATGTCTGTATGTAATCTTGTAAATACCTCTTTCATAAGTCAATAAGAACCTCGCCCTTTTTGCATCTATTTGTAATTACATTAAGCACAATATATTTCAGAAAAAAGAACAGAATATCTTGTTAGAAAAATAAAAAGAGCAATTTACAACTTGCTGCTACAAATTTATAAAATGCTTTCATTTGGAGTGTGCAAATCAACAGTAAGTTTACTCTGCTTTTTATTTTATTTCCTTCATGGTTTTGTATATCTCATATCTATAACAAACTTGAACATTGCATGTGCATGCACTCTGATTGGGTCCGTTTGAGAGAAAGGAGAGATTAAATGTAGCAAAACAAACAACAAAGCTATTTATTTTCACAAAAAATAAAATTGTTTTAATGGAAAAGTGTAAATTCCAATGTACATGAAATGTATACAAGGACTAAAAGTTGGTTTGCAGAAGCTATATGTTATGTATAAAAAGAAGTCCAGTTCTTTTACAAGGGAGTGAAAATAGGACTCCCAAACTTTGGTATAATAGCTTCCAGGTTAATAGCGAACGTCATTCATTCGCAATCTAAACTAAAGCTTCAAAAGTACAATAGTTTATCTCTTTCTATATTTGTTTGAACAGAGACCTGCTTTGATCCTTTTTTAGGTAACATCTTTCCTAGAACTGAAAATAAGATTGATTGCCCAGTCAGCTACCTAGGAACGTATGTGCTCACCATTTGCAAAATGGAATATGTTCCTCTATATTTTTGTGTAGACACATTTTGTTGACTTTCCTGCTTTGTCAATCCAAAATCCGATTCGCAAATTTGTGGCGTATTTGCTTTCAGAGGTTGATTGTTTTTTCTTGCCACTCTTTTGTTACATTTTACACATTGATGCTCTTATATACTGTCATTTGGAAACAGGATACAGTGCAGCAAATATGTTTAATTTTTCTTTGTTGAAACAACAAATATGTTTAATGCACTACACTAATTTTGAAAACTTTATTGAATTCAAGTTTCTGGCAGCCAATGTGATTCCTTACATGAGTCCAGTGTCTCTTCAGTTGTTTCTGAAGCTTTGGAGAAAGAAGATGATGGAAATGTTTCTGGAGTATTCGACCAGTACTTTGTCCCTCTGAGCTTGATTGAGAGGTGGGGAAGTGCCATGGGTATCCTTGTCTTTTCTATAGATTGCCAAGTACCATTAATGAGTTAATTGTTATGTTTTCATACTATATAACCATGTGTCTGTTTGAAAAGAAATCCTTAAAAGTGACTCAAATATTGTATATCCCGATTCAAAACGTTGTTGTTGTTTCACAAAAAGCTATTATCGACATGTCAAGGGTACTGGCTCTCTCTTGGCAACTAGACAAGTAGGATTCTTGTTTAGACATGCAGACCATTTGTTGAATATTTGTCTATATTTTCTTTTCCTTCACTTCGTGCAAAACAATTCTCAGTTTCCATTTCTTATCCTTCTTCTGGTGTTCTTGATGTCTTTTTTTTCCTCATGTTATGCACAAAAAATTCATGGCATGCAGCTGGAGAACAAGGGTAAAGCATGTTCATTGCAGTAGCAGTGCCTCAGATATTTCACCCCTAAAGAGGTACGTACAGTCCCTTGTTGTATCTTGTTTTTGTATTCCTTTATTTGCTATAGGTTACCAATTTAAATCATTCAAATGTAAATGGCAATTTTTTAACGCCACCAGGTTGCTAATTTGCATTCTTTCCCTGTGGATTCCCAGTTCCCACATCACATCAACCTTAGACAGAGGTATGTTTTGTTTTCTTTATATTTTCATTTATTTCATGAGGATAGGTAAGCGGGAAAAGCATGGCTGTTAGTTCTAATGTTTTATATGTCTTGCTACTGATGGGATGTATTGGAATCATGGTTGTGAAAATCATCTTGGATGCACAACTCTTCCTCTTCTCATTTTTTATTGCTTCGACAACTGTAATCAGAAACTTTTGCAACAAATTTTCCTTTTCCTGATTAGGTTTTCATTTTGTGGGTGTCTTCCATTTATGATCAATGTGTTCAAATAACGAGTCACACTTGAATGACTCATTCAAAGTTGATATCAGTCTTTTTTCATTTTCTAATTATTGTTACTATTCAGATCTTAACTTTATTTGATTAGTTGCACGTATTACAACAGAATCATTGTTGGCTGGAATAATCTTACATTGGCTCCTCTAAACTGATTTTATTAAATTTAGCTCTCAATTTTCCTCAGGAAGTAAGCTGAGACTGCTTTTTTGCTGTAGGTATGCTCTGCTAGGTAATAGTTTAAGTGTAGCAGTGGTTGCTCCCTTAATCCGTTGTCTATTCACTGAGCCGCATTAATTGCAAAGATGAATCCTTTATTTATGAGGGCAAGTTATGACAAACAGGCACTTACGCTTCTCGCCTCGGGTGAGGTGGGTAATGCAATCAAACCCGTGCACTTAATCAATAGCTACATCATCATCATCTTCATCTCCCTCTCAATCTGTGCATGTTTTGTTTTGTTCACTCCACAGGTGATTTTAGTAGAGGAGATTCAAGCATGCAATAAAAACGAAGAGGCACTCGCTGATCAACATGTAAGTGCTGTCACTGCGGTGGAAAGCACATTGGAAAGCACATGTCCAACATGGAAGAAACCTTGTTTTAGATCAATTGATTTTTGCCTGAAGCACCCAATTGCCTGGAAATATGTATCATTCACAGGTCTCAGACAGTAGTTGAACCATTGAATAGGCTTTTTCAGTGGAATAGGTTTTTTCAATGGAATAGTTGAACCATTATGGAATAGGTTTTTTTATTATTCGTTTGCATATCTACTACAGATTGGGTTAGCTTGGATGGTGAAATACATTTGGGGACTTTAGAAATAGTTCTTAATTGATATTGAGAGGTGACTTCTGATACTTCAAATATAGTTTTTCATTGATTTGCCTGCTTACAATTGCTTCTGCCCAACATGAGAAACATAATTACTCATTTATTACTTGCTTTTGCTTCAAAATAGTACTGTCAATTCAAGTCATCTAAGCATAGCATAGGCAATAGGAAATTTTGGCTAATACATACACAAGTGAAAATTTTTTTTTTTATTATGTTGTAGCTTTTCTAGATATTATATAACTGACATATATTGCAAATACATCAAAAAGGATAAGAGTGACTGCAACAATGATCTGCACAAGTTTTTCATTCCTCTTGCAAAGCCTTAACTCTGAAACTTTATATTGATTTAAGTTTCTTCAACATTTCAAACAACCTGTTATTGTTTACTAGATGATGCTATTTTTATTATTTTTGAAACAGGATAGTTGTTATTCAACAATCCAAAAAATGCCATGTTTTAACAGACATATTTTGCTGATGTCTTTTTTTTCTGTTATCAACAAAAATTTCCCACAGGTTTTGAATTGTCCAAAAGTTGATAATTTGAGCCATATAGGAATTAAAGTAGATGCATTACCGTATGATATGGTTTGCAACATCAGTTTATGCTTATATATTACAAGTTAGGTACTGTAGGTGTTAACCTTGTAGTGATGACTTTTGTTGTGATATAAAAATGTTCTCATTGAAGGTGAAAGTGCCCCTAACAATGTCCTCTCAACAGGGTAGTAGAGATGAGTTGTAGGGTTAGAAGTGCCCCTAACAATGTATCTTGAGATTTAAATTTGATGGGTGGATCAAGTTTCAATAAATGATGAAGAAAATGCACCACCTCTTCTCGAAAAAATGCTTTCTCATAGATAGGTGTTCATGATAAATATGGAATTGAAGTTCTTTCACATGGGAATTGCAATGCTGATACTGTTCTTGATAAGAATTTTGCTAAATAGACCATGGGAAACCATTTTAATTTTTTTCTTTTCGACTTACATGGGCCACAGCATTATTATGTCTTGAAATTTTCAGTCTGTTGTTAATTATTAAATTTGTTACTTGAGGACTATGACATTAACTATTCTCCCCTTGATCTCTGATCCAAGTATCGTGGTGGTTTTGATCTCTTTGGGTCAGTTTCAGATTCAGAGCCACAGATGCTATAAAAGTCTTGAGTATAGAATACAAGTAGTTTTCAAAGTACAATAGATGAATTAGCAATAGAATTAATTGATATTGTTATTTTTATTTGATGGTTTATAGATGCTTGCACAATATTAGCTTGGATGGAAGTACACTTGTCTTACACACCTTACCAAAACTAGAAGAGTTATGTGTTTTTTTAGTTTTTTATTTTTGAAAACCCATGTGTATTATAATCTGATACATGTTATGTCATGCTAGCCAAATTAACTTTATTCACACACTCTTCATCCTTTCGAAAATTTGCTATTAGATAGCATATTTTGTGAGACCATGCCCTCTTTGATATGTGAAAATAAGAAATTGTTGTTAGAGTATGGCTCATATTTTTCCTCAAATATACTGATTATATTAGAGGAAATTGTTTTTAGATTGTAATTGAGTATTGGAGTCATAGGTTTTAACTCTTATTTCTTGACATAGTGAAAAGGCATCTTCTTCTCTTTGGTGGATGTAGCTACCGAACAACATAAAATTTGTGTATAAGCTTCTTTCATCTTTCATTTGGTTTTTCACATACTCATCGCACGGTTTAATTATAAACATTTGCAATTCAACTATGGGCATATTTTTCAGTTACTATGACTGTGTGTGACAATGATTAATTAATATTATTGCTCTTTTTATATCTTTTGTAAGTGAAGCTATTTGTTATTCTTATAATATTCAGATTACGTGCTTATGTTAACTGTGGACCTAGAATTGAGTAAATCTAAGATACTTTATCTAAGACTCTAGAGCATTCATGTAACGCCCCGGATCCGGGTTACGTAATGGAACCGTAACTCGTACCCGAGGGTTAGATAACAAAACCGCAGGATCTATATCAGAGTGTAAGAAACATGACATTCAATTTATTATTACCAAACAAAATATAAGAGTTCGCTAAAATATCCCAATCACCCAATCACAATGAATTGAAAGAATTACAATTCAAAAGTTACTCACTTTCTCCAATGGAAATTTACAACTAAAATGTATCTTAGAAATCACTCGACAAAATAATCCTCTCCCCTATACTCGGGGTAAGCTGTGTCTGGCTCAATCCCAGGTATATCGTCCTCACCAGGATCTGAAAACAAAACAAATCAAAACGGAATGAGATACGAATATCTCAGCAAGTAGCATATGCGTGCACAAAACATTTATATTAGTTCTAAAACATGCTTCAATAGTAAAACATGCATTCAAAACGATAACCAACCTTTAAGAGTAATCCAAATACAACATATATAATGATAAAGATCAATAGCAACAGTCAACGCATAATAACGATTCATAAGTGAAATCATAAAAACCTGACCACGGTGGACTCATGAAATAAACCACCTTTTACTAGTGTAAAACCAAGCTCACTATGCCACCCTCCAGCTTATGTGCGAAGCCGAGATACACGGTCATCGACTTATTGCGGAAGAACCCATTCAGATACAGAAATGGGTTGGCATGTACTATCCTAACATAGCGGCAACCAACCAGATACAGAGAAGGCCTCATCGAGCTACATGATGGAACGCGTGCGCGAACAAGGTATTACTACTAGCAAAGATCAATCCATTTCACTACCTAGCTCTTAACTTTGACAAATGTGGATCCACACCGAGCTATGCCATCTAGACTCAAAACCAATGATTAAAATGACCAAACAAATTTTATAGTGCCAATCAAACATCAACACCCTCCAAGATACATGGAGATAAAATAACCATCATTTCATAAAAAATTTCCCAAACATCTTTCTAATACCTGGAGAAACCAAATAATCACCTTTTATCCAAAACAATTTGACTTTAAGTCCCTTTTTAAAATATTGCATAAAATTCCCTTTTTGAGTCAAATTTTAATAAAAATTGTAAAGTCTCGGTTAAACCGGCAAGACTTAGTGTTTAAATCAAATCTTAACTTCACTCTTGAAATCAGAACCTCTATTAATTTTCCTTTACCTCAACAAGAGTATACATGCCAAGCTTACACTAATGTCACTCTTAATTAGCCTAAAACTTCAATGTTTTTCTTAATATTTCTTATTTTATCGAAACACTCCATTAACCCCATTTACTTAATTAATTCATGTTATCCTAAGATATACTCCCAACAGCAGCTCCTACTTGTATTTTATACTCTAGACAAATTTTCTTTACTCAAGTGCACAATGCCTATTTTCTTACTCTTCATTCTATGTCTACATTCCTTGATTACCTATTGTTCATTGTCTTTTCAGCATCCTAAGGTTCATCCCTAAACCCTTTATTCATCCACAACTAGCTCATTACTTACCCTCTCAATTGTAGTGAGTTATGCCCAAGGTACATGGGCTGGAGAATATTCAGCACCTAGAATTTATTCGAAAATTTCCTCTAAAATACTTGCTGATTTTTCATATCTTAATACCTGAAAAGTATTTCCCAGATTCAGCCCTTGTGGCTCCCCAATAGTTTAATAATACCAATGATCATTTCCCTAATTAATCTCTCACCATTTGAAGTTAAAACAGTTCATGGAGTACACAACCATTGCTGTACCCAACACAACAGTACTTGGTTTTAGGTTCAGACTTCAGATTTTTTAGGACTCCAACTGTGCTAACAATGTAACACATTCATTCATAGCTACACTTCTAATTTAGGCATGAGCAAACCCTATCTGAAATGTAGTGTTTGATACCTACAGTGATAATGAAGTTGCTGCTGATTTTTTTTTTAAGGAAGTGGGCACCAGCAGCACTAGCTTCCTAATTAAACATATCAACACCTATCCATAACAGCACCCACAATGATGAAGGAGTTACTTATTAAGCCTAACAGCACCTAAAGTGCTCGAACAATCCACTCATAATTGTGTACAGTCTCTAGAAATATTCCTATTTCTAGAGTATCTCAATACCCTAAAATCCAGCAATAACCCTTCAATACACTTCCTAAGAAAACCCCAATCCTAACCCTTAATAACATTGTATAATTTGAGCTGTAAAGAAATGGAATCTCAGCAACTAACTTATTGGACATGAGCTGAGTACCATTCGGCCATGCTCAGCAAAACTAGGCCACCAGCAACACCTTAAAATCCTAATCAATACCACAACCAAAATCCTTTACTTTATTCTAAAGTGTCACTCACCACTACCTGCAGAAATTTCCTAAGTCTTCACATGCTGCATGTGACTCATTTTGGGTTAAAATAAGTCACTTAGACCACATCACAAACAGTAGCCCCTCGTAGTTTTTCGTTTAGAAAATCTGCAATGTCAATTTTCTCTCCCTCACGCTCTTTATCAATCTGATAGACAAGCACTTGGTTAATTAGCACTGAGTGGGAACAGAAAGAGAGGATAGTCTTAATTGACATACCAGAGTAATCACGACATCCCTAGCTTTAACATTTATCTCTTGATAGACCTGAATTATAGAGAAGCACATATTGAGAATTGTAGCCCCTCGTAGTTTTTCGTTTAGAAAATCTGCAATGCCAATTTTCTCTCCCTCACGCTCTTTATCAATCTGATAGACAAGCACTTGGTTAATTAGCACTGAGTGGGAACAGAAAGAGAGGATAGTCTTAATTGACATACCAGAGTAATCACGACATCCCTAGCTTTAACATTTATCTCTTGATAGACCTGAATTATAGAGAAGCACATATTGAGAATTGTTGAATGAAAAATATTTTGCAGTTCAGAATTTGTACAGGAGAAAGATAAAATGAACCAAAAAGGGTATTTTTATCTGGTTGAATTTCCATATAAAGAATATCAAAAAAATAATAATAAGGGACAAGCATATACCAAATCATGGAAGCAAGCGTATCCAACTTCATTAAGTGGAGGAACCGACTTCGGAGCAGTGAAGTAGCGATCAAGAAAATATAAAAACTTACGGAGCAAATTTAACATGCATTGGTGGTTTACCCACCTTTTCATTAATTCTCTCAACATAAATTCATCACGCTTCTCCATTAAAGAAGGCAAAACCTGAGAAGAGTATAGATCATCATGAGCAGAAATGCGCGAAATATATTCAAATAATTAAAAAAATTCAAGTGATACCCAAAGTAACCAAACAGGTCATGATGCAGATCATTAATTAGATAACAAAACTGTCTCAACAAGAAAAAAAAAATTACGAAAGCGATTGGCCGGCGCACATGTTCACGATGGGCACTCTCTGTCGTCTTCTTCTCCAACGACCGTTAGCAACCACTTCTCCCGCTGCACACAAAAACAAAATGTCAGCTCAACGAATCTTAACCAAGCCCATGTGTCGGCTCTACTACCATGAAAGAGAGATATTGTCCCGATGTGTCAGAAGAGAGCGTTCGAGGAGCTTGTGGAAAAAAAAAGTTCGAGTAGCTTCCGGAAAAGAAAAGGGTTCGAAGGAAAGCGTCCTTTTAATTTCATTATTTTGAAACGAAACGGAGAGTAACTTTACAAGTTGAAGGCAAAAGGGGAAGAGAGCTCAGAGAAAAAAAGTAAAACCCTTACCAGTTGAAAAAGTAATCAGTAAACATAAAAAGAGCTCGGAGAAACCTTACCAAAACCCTTACCAGTTGAAGGCAGAAAGGAAACAGAGAAGAGAATCAGTGGTGTTTCTTCTTTCAAACCAAATAGAGAGCAGGGCAAAAGAATTGGGGAGTTCTATAGAAGCTTGGACAGCAAACCAAGGTACTGAAATGCCTGATTCCAATCTCCTCACAAAAGATGAAAGATGAGATTGCTTCCTACTACTACCTCTACCAACGCCGATACTGATAGGGACGTACAAGAATGCATGGCTTATCTTTTACAATCTGTTATGCAACGGCCATGCAAAACCAAGCTACAGTTGTAGTTGTTTGATCTTATCTAAAATATCTTTTAGATATGCTTATCTTTTATTTAGTTCTATCCTAGAGGATTAGGCTATCCGTTTTTAGTTGTTTTCTGTTAATAGATCTCCATGATAGGAGGAGGAGATCATCAATAAGTAGTGGAGTTGTTTTGTAAACTCTTCATGTTTTGAATGAAGTTAGTTCTTGTGGTTAACGTCCAGTAAAACGTTAATGTTATTGTGGTTAACGATCAGCAATTCGTTTCTTTCCTAGTTTGAATACTCATTTGATAATTGGATCCTAACATTTGGTATCAGAGACAGATCACGAGAATGGTGAAACGAACTACATAGGAAGTCATCGGAGTTGAGTTCGACCTTCAAGAACACAAAGATCAAACTGACGCTCGCATCGGAGAACTTCAAGAATCTCTATAAGAAATGACGTCCAAACAAGGTGAGTTCCAGAAAACCATATTGGAGGAAATACGGCAATTGAGTGTAGGATCCAAACGACCAATGCATCAAGAAGGGGAATCATCTGCTTCAAAGAATAATAATCAAGCATATCCTGCCATGACCGTACGACCATTAAAATTGGATTTTCCTTTATTCAATGGGAGCAATCCATTGGATTGGGTTTCCCGAGCAGAGAGGTTTTTTCGCTACCATCGTACACCGGAGGAACAGAAGGTGGAAATAGCGTCATTTCATCTGGAAGGTGACGCAACTCCATGGATGGATTGGTTTGAAGCCAAACACATCTCCAACAACTGGAATGAATTTCTAGATTCCCTTATGAAACGATTTGGGCCACAGGGTCATGAAGATTTCCATGGTGCTCTTTCTAAACTTCGACAAGAGAGCTCCATTGAAGCCTATCAAATCGAGTTCGAAAGACTAGCTAGTCGAGCTCACGACTGGACTGATGAGCAGCTTAAGGGTTGTTTCATTAGTGGTTTACAGGGCGAATTGCGACATGAGGTTCGTTCGTTCAGACCGAATTCTTTATCTTCAGCCATTGCTTTGGCTTGAATTCAAGACGAAAAGCTCACAGCCCGTAAATCGGCTTCAAGGTGGTCACTTAGCAAGCAAACAACCGCTACTCAGACCAAAGTTTTTCCTCCGTTAACTGGTGGTACAGTGATGAACCCCATTAAGACGCAAGTTTCTCCACCTACTACACTTCCACCAATTCGACGGTTAACTCCAGCAGAGGTTCAAGAAAGGCGACAAAAGAATCTTTGTTTCACATGTGATGAACCATTCCGACCAGGTCATAGATGCAAAAAACCTCAACTATTGTTTATGGAAGAAGAATGGAGTGCGGAAGATGTGATTTCGGAAGAACCCATAAGAAATGAAGTAGAGTCAAAACCAGAGGTTGAACCTACTATATCATTACATGCTCTGACTGGTTCTCTTAGACTAGAAACAATGCGCTTGCAAGGATTTATTGGCAAGACTAAGGTGACGATACTAATTGATTCAGGTTCGACTCATAATTTTATTAATCCAGCCATTGCCAAACAATCGGGATGTCGAATTGATTCTAAAGATGTATCAAAGATTTTGGTTGCTGATGGGTCTTTTCTCACAACAAATGGGAGAGCGTTGGAGGTAGACTTAAAACTTCAGAATTATCAATTTTGCACTGATTATTTATTATTGTCTGTTAGTGGATGTGAAGTTGTATTAGGTGCGCAATGGCTGCAATCCTTGGGTTCCATTTTATGGAATTTTAAAGACATGTCAATGTCCTTTACCATTGATGGAAAAGTCCATAACCTTCAAGGAGATACCACACCAACAATGCAACTAGCGGAATGTCGGATGATGCAAAAAATGCTTAATCACGAACATACCGGGGTGATTGCTCAGTTGGTCAAAACAACTGATGACCAAAGTGATTTGTCTGTCCCTCCAGAGATACAAACAATGCTTGATATATATCAAGACATTTTCGGCACACCAACAGGGCTGCCCCCAAAGCGTTCACATGATCATCGCATACTTTTGATGCCGGGAAAAGCACCAACTAATGTTCGTCCATACCGATAACCTCATTTTCAAAAGTTAGAAATTGAAAAAAATAATTCAAGAGATGCTGCAGACTGGGGTTATACGGCCCAGTAAAAGTCCATTTTCTTCTCCAGTTAGACTTTTCAAGAAGAAAGACGGAAGCTGGCGTATGTGTATTGACTACTGTGCCTTAAATGCAATAACGGTAAAAGATTGTTTCCCCATTCCGCTGATCGATGAGTTATTGGACGAACTGCATGGAGCAACAATATTCTCAAAGCTGGATTTACAATCCGGATATCATCAGATCCGGGTTCATGAAGATGATATTTCCCAAACGGCATTCCGCACTCCTGATGGCCATTATGAATTTTTGGTCATGCCGTTTGGGCTTTGCAATGCTCCATCTACATTTCAGTCACTCATGAATGACATATTTCGGCCATATCTACGTAGGTTCGTGTTGGTATTTTTTGACGATATTCTTATACATAGTCAGAATCTCACAAACCATTTGCAGCATTTAACCATGGTGTTTGATGTGATACGTATCAACCAACTATTGGTCAAAAGGTCGAAATGCATATTTGGACAAAACTCATTGGAGTACTTAGGCCATATCATATCGGATCAAGGAGTGCAAGTTGATCCAAACAAAATAGAGGCCATTGCAAGTTGGCTTAAACCGAAGACTCTCAAAGGCTTGCGAGGATTTCTAGGCCTCGCAGGTTATTACAGGAAGTTTGTCAATAACTTTGGAATCATTTCCAAACCACTTACAGAAATGCTCAAGAAAGATTCCTTCCAATGGACTGAAGCTTCGGAGAAAGCGTTTGACTTACTAAAAAGTGCTATGTCATCTACACCTATCTTGGCTTTACTGGATTTCTCAAAGCAGTTTACAATTGAATGTGATGCATCGGGTTATGGGATCGGTGCTGTTCTGACTCAAGATGGCCGCCCTATTGCATTTTTGAGCAAGGCTTTGTCAGGCCGAAATCTAGCATTACCAGTTTATGATAAGGAAATGACAGCAGTGATTTTTGCGGTACAAAAATGGAGGCCATACTTGTTGGGCCGTCCATTCAAGATACTCACAGATCATCGGACCTTACAGTATTTTTTGACCAAGCGTATCTCCACTCCGAATCAACACAAATGGCTTATTAAATTATTGGGATACGACTACTCAATTGAGTATAGGAAAGGAACTCAAAATACTGTTGCTGATGCACTATCAAGACTAAAGAAGATGAAGATGGTTCTTTATTGGCTATTTCCGGACCTATTTTTTTGATCATGGATGATCTCAAATCAGCTTGTTATAATGATCCGGATCTTTCTCTTATTATTCGTCAATTGCAAGACAATAATTCTTCCCAATCGGTTTACTCACTACGTGATGGATTTTTGTTATACAAAAATAGTTACATGGTTCCTCCTTCCGGCCAATGGCGAACCATATTGTTACAAGAATTTCATGCATCCCCCATCGGCGGACATTCTGGATTTTTACGCACTTATAAGAGATTAACTTGCAATTTCTTGTGGCCCGGAGTGCGAAAGGAGGTGAAAAGTTTTGTAGCAACTTGTGATACTTGTCAACGCCAAAATTATGAAGCTATATTTCCACCAGGGTTATTACAACCGATTCCCATTCCTACAGAAGTTTGGCTTGATATTTCAATGGATTTTATCGACGGACTTCCGCCATCCGCTTCAAAGAATGCCATTCTTGTTGTGGTAGATAGATTTACTAAGTATGGCCATTTTATTGCTATATCACATCCATACTCGGCTTCACATATTTCTGAAATATTTATTCGTGAGGTTTTCAAGTTACATGGCATGCCTCGTTCCATCATCAGTGATCGGGACCCAATTTTCGTTAGCCAACTTTGGGAGGCTTTTTTCAGCAAACAAGGTACTCAATTATGTCGAAGTTCTGCCTATCACCCTCAATCGGATGGTCAGACGGAGGTGTTGAATCGCACTTTGGAACATTATCTGCGTTGTTTTACCGGTGATAAGCCCTCTAGTTGGAGTCGTTGGTTACCATGGGCAGAATGGTGGTATAATACAACGTTTCAAAGTTCCATTAAAATGTCTCCTTTTAAAGCTTTATACAACCGACCCCCTCCTATTATAGCATCATACCTTCCCGGTTCAACGGCGGTTCACATGGTCGATAATGTCTTACGAGATCGAGATGAGACTATTCGGTTGCTCAAACAGAACCTTTCTACATCTCAAGCCCGAATGAAATTGTTCGCGGATCGTAATAGGACTGAACGAAGCTTTGAAATCAGTGATTAGGTGTTCGTACGTCTTCTACCTTACCGGCAACAAACTCTTGCTACTTGTGTAATCCACAAGTTATCTCCATGGTTCTACGGCCCTTTCCAAGTGTTAGCTCGAGTAGGACCGGTGGCTTATAAGTTGGCATTACCGGACTCATGTAAGATTCATCCAGTCTTTCATGTTTCTCTCTTAAAGAAGAAACTTGGTGAACACATACAGGCTTCACCAATTTTACCACCTATAGCTGATTCGGGGGGCACCTCTTGGGTTCCAGCTAAAGTGTTAGAGCGTGGAAGTTTTAAAAGAAATAATCAAGCTGTTACTCGTTTACTCATTCAATGGGAAGGCCTGCCAACTGAAGATGCAACATGGGAAGATGCCAATGATATTTTCACAAGGTTTCCAGATTTCACGGCATGAGGACATGACGTTTTGAAGAAGGGTGGAATGATAGGGACGTACAAGATGCATGGCTTATCTTTTACAATCTGTTATGCAACGGCCATGCAAAACCAAGCTACAGTTGTAGTTGCTTGATCTTATCTAACATATCTTTTAGATATGCTTATTATCTTTTATTTAGTTCTATCCTAGAGGATTAGGCTATCCCTTTTTAGTTGTTTTCTGTTAATAGATCTCCATGATAGGAGGAGGAGATCATCAATAAGTAGTGGAGTTGTTTTGTAAACTCTTCATGTTTTGAATGAAGTTAGTTCTTGTGGTTAACGTCCAGTAAAACGTTAATGTTATTGTGGTTAATGACCAGCAATTCGTTTCTTTCCTAGTTTGAATACTCATTTGATAATTGGATCCTAACAGATACCCTCCCGAATAGTCACAGCTTGTTTCCTCCAGATTGTTGCCAAATGCAACGGACAGCAAAAAGGGTCCGCGTGGCAACCGAGGGTTTTGTTACTGATGTCTTTAGATAACTTGGGGAAGAAGAGACGTTTCTTTTTTAAAAAGACACCCGTGGTAATCCCGTGAATATGTGGGGAGGAAGGGCAATTCGGGGGGTTTGATAAGTGTGACGAAAGTAGGGAGGTCCTCCCTTGTAGATACAGGTTTGTAGATATATTTTATGTGCTACGATATCTATACCTAGTATAAAAGGGACAGTGAAGGGACACTACCCTTACCAAGGTGCCTGCTTCACCTGCTTCTCTCCTGCTGCAGCGCTTCACTTGTTCTTTTATCGTACTATTAAATATGATGGCATTCTGCCGTGTGCTTCCGTCAGCTGCCTGCTACATCCGACATCGCCGTCTCCTTCGACAAAGTTTCACAAAGACCTCTGACTCCAATTGACTCCATCTCACCTGCGTGGTTACTATTTGGCTGTTTCTCATTGCAACACCCGTATCCTTACATGCAAACGGTAGCTACCTGCCCTTTCCCAATGAGATGCCAAGGTGCCTGCTTCACCTGCTTGTTTGCGTTTCGGCTGCTTCAGTTGCTCACCTGTTTCACCGCCTTGTTTGAGTTTCAGATGCTTCACCGTTTGCATGCTCCTCTTCTACCGCCACCTGCGTTGCTTCACCTACTTCACCGCTTGCTTGCTTCACGAGCGTCTCCTCTTCTACCGCCACTTGCTTCACCTGATTCCTTGTCCTATCTTTTACCGCCGCCTGCGTCTCTTCTTCTCTGTGCTACCGGCATGAGTGCTGTACCTTCTACCGTCTCAACAGAGTTGCTGCAACTGCGTCTCCTCTTCTCTGTATGGGTTTTTGATTATAAATCACTTGTTTATTATTAATCTTTCGACGAAGAAAGACGCAAATCCATCTACAGGCTCAAGCACAGATTGTATTTTACTTTTAGAGACAGAGGAAATCAGATGAGAAAAGGTAAGAGTTCGATCCATTTTATGTGTTCTTTTCTAGCTGGAGATTTACTTGGTGTTCTTTTGATTTTCTACTATTGGAAGAGAATTGCTAATCAATATCGTTTTTCTGAGGAAACTCCGATTTGGATTGTTCTTTCCGATGAGTTTTAGAAATCATAACTTTTCATTTTGGGTACTCATCTTTTGGCCCTTGTTTGAGTGGTAATAAAAATCATACTTTTTCGTAAGTTTGTTTTGACGAACACCAGCTTGGAAGAGATCTTCCCGTCATTGAATTGTTCTTGTTGGTGGATCAATCTTTATGTTGTGATTGTTTTGTTCATATGACTGAACTGATAAATCAAATTTATTTTTCTAATATCTGAATTTTTGTTAAATTTCTAATGGAAGAAGTCAATTTTTTTTTCTTAATCTTTTTTTAAGATCCTAATTTTAGAAAAATTCTGAAGTAGGAACTAGGAAGTAATTCCAAACTGTAAACGTACAGGTGATGCTGTTATCAATTGAGATGATACAAAATGCATACGTGTATCGCTTTTAAATATTTTAAATCTTCATTCCTTCCGTGTGTTACTCGCAGATTTGGTGAAATAGATTCCGAAGTTCTCGTGCAATAAATGTGTTGGAAGGCATCCTTCTAAGCAAGAAAGGCCTGGTTACTTGCAGGGTTTGAGGATAGGTTAGTAGTCGCATCTTGATCTAATTTTGATGTTGTTTGTTGCGAAGTTGGAGACATGTCCGAATTAGTTATCTGATGTAGAAACTATTGCCTGTATTATATGAGAGCAGTTTATTTTTGAATGTTATAGGAGGTTTAGAAACATGGTATGGCCGAGATTATATTATATTTGAAAGTTTTTTTTTCCTATTTCTAGACATGGAAATTATATGTAACAATTTGATTATATTAATGTTAGTTTTAGCTAAGTGAAACATTATTAATGGAGCCACACACAATCTGGGTACAATGAGATGTGGTTCTTGCGGTCTTTAGATGATGAAAGGGGAGAGTGAGAATTTATCAAATAGGCAGAGGAATGGATGGACGATTCATCTCTAATAAATTTTTTTATATGCTATAATTGAAACTTATTTTTATAGGTATAGATGAGCCACACTATGTAATAGATAATGCTTCGTTTATCTGAATATATCTTTCATATGGTTTGCATTTCTATTTTGTTCTTCTTTATTGGGTTTATATTGTTTAGACAATTTCTGGTTGAAATATTTCTCTTTGTGGTTTGAGTTGGTAGTGTCTCTTCCAATTCGTGCAAGCTGGTACTTCAGTTTGCTGTTGTTTGCACATTAAAGAGGGTTGGTACAACTTATTATTTGGTACCTTATTATTTCCAGTGATTTCATAATGAGAGTCTTTCTACAATAATTGTTACAACTTCTAACATTTCCTCTGTTCTTATGGGAACATTAGGATGCCTTCCATCCAAGTACTTGGAAACTTCTTAGTCATCAAAATTTCTTGCACCTTTTCAGAAATAGTAACTCATATCCTAACTTTCCTTCCAACAACTCATGTTAATATGTTTATGCCACTAAAAGATTATTTCCACTAAATTAGGCTTCAGCTGAAACCTAACAAAATGACATTATTGTATATTTTTTTTTCTCAAAAACCTGTTGGCAAAGGAAGACAGACAGATTTAACCATTCCGGTGTGTTACCCATAGTCTACATTATTTAAGCACACCATTTACATCATTAAAGAAAAAAAACAGTAGTTAGTTGAACTGCCTGGATAACCATATGCAGTAATTAAGAAATTAATACAATAAGTGGTTGCAGCTTAAATACTTGAATGAAAGCATGTATGTGTCTGTGACAGCTTGAAATTACAAAGATCAAAGTAAGCATATATAATGGGAAGAAGAAAATACAAGGAAAACTATGAAAAGAATGAATGACCTCTTTATATGCAATCATTTCACAAAGAGAACTAAGACTCCATTCCTAGAGATTCCACCAAGCTTTAGGTTAGCCACACTGGACAGATCCTTCAAAGCTTTAATGCATGCATCATAGTTCCTCGAAATTTTAACAGCATCATTGGCTATGCAAACTCCAACCTTAAGATGTTAAGTGTCATTGCAAGATAATGAAACATTAAAAAGAAATTAAAAAAAAAAACCAGCAAACAAAAGGAACAATGCATGAACAACATGGTCCTTCAAAAGCATATGGAAATCTTAAATGTTAAAGAGATTTTATTAAAGTTATTATTAATAGACCTTCAGCAATGTAGGATCATCAAGAAGTGATTGCAGAATCAGCATATTATCTGATTATTAGGCCACCTCAAGAGCATAGTTGTTGGAAAATATATTTTCCCATGTGACAAAATGCATGACAAAGAGTATTGAAATTTATTAAAACATTCAGTTTCTTGATGAAGTGAAGTATGGTTGAATGTGTGACTTGAGATAGCTTCTAGCAAGGTTAAGTGTAACTTGCTGGAGCTACTCAACCAACTGAAATCTCAGGCAGTTACGAGATTCAGTTGGGTTGTTTTGAAGATAGTTACAGGTTGTTGAGACAGTTAGAAAAGTGGTTAAGAACCTCTGATTTAAAGGTTCTTGGAGGTTCTTGGAAGCTGGATCTTTTGGGAGTCCAGAAGTAGCTTGGTGAAGAGTGCAGCTGGAGAAAGATCAGAGATGTTGAGGTTGCTGTAGAATTCTGGAAAACTGGGAAAGTTTTCAGAACAAGAACATTCCAGATCTATGTACGATTGGAATGGGCAATCTCATTGATCACATCATGTTTGTGTGAAGTCTTGAAACTGCTGGAGAAGATGAAGATCAAGTTGTTGCAGACAAAGGTTGTGGAATCAACTGTGTGAGTGAATCCTTATGTTTGTATAAGATCACTGTATGTCTGAACATTTCGTAAAGAACATTTGTTAGTAATACATTGTTTTCAGGCGTGGTCTTACTCAACAAGACCCGAGGTTTTACCTAGACTATTGTCTAGGGTTTCCTCGTTAAATCGTGTGTCCTCTTGTCACTGTTTTGTCATTTAGTATTGTAATCTCTTCTTGTTGTTTAGAATCCTAGAGAACAGGGACCTGAGATTAGAAATCTCAATAGTGCTTCAAACTTCAAAATCAAATATACCTTCTGTCAACTTTGAGTAGGAGGTGCTATTATTACACAGGCATGCTTATTTTGAAAAAGTGCACTAAAATAATATAATACTTAAAAGAAATAGAAGGATACAAAATTCATGAACAAGATTATTGGAAATAAGAAAATAAAGCAATTCTAAATTCTAATGTTAAATCACCTACAACATAGTCCAACAAAGAAATATTTTAAAAATTACTAACTGAGTGACCAAAATGTACAATACCGACACTATAACCCTATATTGCATCCTGCAATAGGCAATGTGTCGGCATGCCCCCATTAACATGCATGTATAGAAAAATTATTGCTCCAAAGTACTTATAAATGAAGATATTTTACAATAAAAATACTTCATAGGTAGCAGACCCGAGAAATAAACAGAAAGTTATGACAAACAAAAACAGAAACTTCTGTATTTAAGTTTCTGCAAATGGAAAGTTGTGACAAACAAAAACCGGGTGCTAGGATTAGGACATATGAAAGCAATGGTAAAGATATAAGGGCAGGAAGTTACATTGAAAATTCAAAAGCAAAACGAAAATAAGGTTGTCTTATCTGTGGTATTAGAAACTTTTCTTGTGCACTCTTCCTCATTGGTAAGACTCATAAATTGAGAAAACAAATATTTTGTACTGTAACTTCTACAACTTCAGAGTGTTTGTACAGTCAGTCTGTAAAGTGCAAAAGATGTTTAGGCAGAAATGTATTTTGTTTTAAATCAGAGACACGAGGCTTCACTGTTCAATGATCATCAGTATTTGGATCGATATGATACAATTGAAGTTCTTGGATGATTTTGGAAGGGTTAGGATCTTGAAGACCCAAGTCAGATTTCTGTCCATGTTGTTAGCACCTGATTTTTGCACCCCCAAAATAAAGAAAAATGAAAAGTCAAACTAAAAGTCAAACCCTGAGGGGGTCAAAAATTGACTTTTTGATTCAAGTGAATTTGGCCATCAAACTTCATCTCATTGAAAAGAGCATTTCGACACGATTCTAACGCAACCGAATTTGCTGGAATCGGAGTCCAGATGAAAAAGATATGAGCTGGTCAAACTTTTGGGGAGCGAAAAGCTGACTTTTTGCTCGACCCCAATTCAGCTGCCAAATTTGATCCCAGTGGATAGTGGGTTCCGAGCCGATTCCAATAACACCAAGTTTGTTGAAATCGGACACCGGATAAAGAAGTTATGAGCAGTTGAAATTTCAGAAAAACTGCCCATGTGGCAAAAAGGCAGCAAAAATGGAATAAACCATTAAAATAAATAAGATAAATGTGTTTAATAATATTTTAATAAAGAGAATCTCGCTTTTTTAATAAAATAATCGAAAAATCGGATAAGAATCTTGCAAAAAACCAAATTGAATAAAGGTTTGAAATCCAAACATTTTAAAAACGTGCTGGACCGTATTTACATTACGGGCAGGGCATGCCCGTATTTAAAGTATGGGCACGCTTCCAGAAGAAAAACACGCGTCACCGTACGGAGGGACACGCGTCCTGTACGGCCGAATCTGCGATAATTGCAAATATTCGTTTTTCGCCCGTATTTGAATTACGGGCAAGGCACGCCCGTACTTAAAGTACGGGCAAGGCATGCCCGTATTTCAAATACGGGCACGGAAATTTTGCCTATAAATAGAGAGGCCACCCCCCCTCATTTGAAGAAGCCAAGCTTCCAGGCCTCCACCCTCTCTCCCTCCTGGTACACACCACGGCCAAACCATGCCAAATTGCTGCCACCCTCAACCCCAAAACATCATAATACCCAAAGTACCCTTATAGGCCTAAAACTCCTTATCCTTTGCCTCCATGCATGAGCTACCCTCTCCACCTCTTTCTATTTCATTCTCATAAAATTGGGAGGACGCGGAAGCGCTGCCGGAATCACTAGAGAAGCATTACATCACCAAATCCAAGGAGTACTAGTGGGGTAACCTTTATATTAACTTATGTTTAATATATGGATCATTTCATTTAAGTGTTTTTTTTTACTATGCTACTGACCCATTGGCTCCAATGTTTGTTGAAGAACCATCCCATGAAAATAAGCATTGTCTTACGGAGTGAAAAGGAGATGGAACCATAAAACTAATAAAAGAAGAAAAAACCTTGGTTAATTGATTGAGCTTATAAGTGTAAGAAGTATTCGTCCTCTTTAATTTTCCTGTGTAATCCCATATCCATTACCCCTTCTTTTACCCCATGATCAGAAGATGACATGGTCCAAGAAATGGAATTTACTTCCATTATCAAGCACCAACAAAAGGGAATTTGAAGATGGTGAATGAGGCAAGTATGCTATGAACAGAAAGCACTGGAATCACTACAGAAGCCATTGGAGGTCCCAAGAAGGCCACGGAAATGATCCAGATCGGAGTCTGCAGCAAACATGCAAACTGGGTCGCGTCCATAAACTCAGGCCGGTCCAGCCTGGACCGTATCTAGTTCACGGACAGGGGAGACCGTGATTCATTCACGGTCAGGCTGGACCGTAGAGAAAATACGGGCAAAATGTAAAAATGATGTAAAAGTGTAATTTCTTGGTTCGGTTGACCGGATCCGGCCTAAGCCGGCTTGAACCATCCCCTTAAAACATTTGGGCTACCTTAAGCCCATTTTGACTTTGGGCCTAGATAGGCCCACCAAGATCACCTTGGGCCCACTTATGGGGCCCACTTTTGACTAGCCTATACCAGGCCTGTTTTCAACAAACAGGCCCAGGCCCTTTGACTTTTGGCTAATGGGCCCATTCCAAGCCCAAACTAAAATTGTAAATACATAAAACTTAATTCACCAAATGGGTTACCCAATAACCCAACTGGGCCCAAAGCCCAACCATGGCAGCCTACGGGTCTTCCAACGGGACCCGGGTCCGACCCACTCCACTTAAATCAATAAAAAGATAAAATCAAAATAAAAGGGACCCACACTTCTAGCGGGCCCCGTCAGACTTAACAAGGCAGCATGCTGGTCTAGGAAGGGTGAGATTGACTCAAAAACCAGGAAGACCCGAGGGACCCGTCAGACCGACGGGGCGGACCGGGGTGTCTTTAAGACTTCCCCGAACCGTAACCGAGGACTTAGCTAGATCTCTAATAAGCCGCAGACCAGACTTAGACCCGGTTAGGGCAAAACCGTGTCTGCCGGCAGTGGCGACTCCGAATGTCCCGAGGCACGCACCAAAGGTGCGCCCGGTGTGCGATCTAGGCCAGGTTTAGGTGCGCACACATGTCTGATATTTTTCCTACTTGAGCCATAGCATCTCTCTTCATTTTAATCATCACTATTGGCAAAATATTTCTGGAAGATCCAATGTTTAAAGTTTTTGTTCCATTTCTGGTTTTGTCCCCCTCTAAAACTGAAATGTGCGTCAAAGGAATGGAAAACATGTCATAAAAAATCTGAAAAATCTGAAAAATTAATGATGGAGGTCAGTGAAAAATCTGAAAAATATAGAAAATATTATAAAAATATATAAATTGGTGTTTTGATGAAAACAAAATTTGAAAATTTTAGATTAGTACAAGGTTTATTATATGAAATATTTAACCTCATGGCTGATGTAAATTGGATAACTCCAGAAGGAAGAAGGTAAGCATGATCACAGATTCCTGATACCCAGGATAGAAATAGTTACATAACAATGATTCCTTTAGCTCTCCTCTGCATCATCACTTCATGAGAAAGTATACAAAATTAATCTAAAAGTGAAATCAACTCTATATCGGACCCCAATATAGTTTGGGATGATGATGACAATAAATAACTTCAAAGTATCAAATAATCTTCCTAGCATGTGGATCTACTGTAGTAATAATAAAAACATGCATGCATTCAAAGAAGATGAAGAAAACTCACCTTTTATCCAAAATTCCAAATTTTATAGATTCCGGTTTTAATCAAATTGAGTCCCCAAAATCTGTGAAGTTCTTGACATTTGATGAATGGATTTGGTCTCAGGGGTCAATTGGTGGGCATTCCTTCATTACCTAAAAAAGTGGGTAACATTCTTATATGAATTAAATATAATTTCATTGTATTTGTTTAATCTTAAGTGACAATTGAAATTTGTTCTTGTAAATGAAATGTTTTTCATGTCTCCAATATTTCAGCATCTGTAGTTGCATTGATTTTTATCTTTGATTGTTTTAACATTGTTTTTCAATTATTCCTCTATGCAGATCATATCAAATACAACTATTACAAGACCAGATCCTGTTAACAGATACCCTGTGGCTGAAGAATCTGGTGGCTTAAGTAGGAAGCCACTCTTCAATCTGTCCACGAGTATCTTGAAGGAGATGTATATTCTAATTACTATCGGTTCTTTGGTGCATTTCTACTTGTTAACAGTGGGTCTTTCTATATTTACTACTGTGCTATTAATTATAATCCGTATTTTTCATCTTGGGTCATGCTATCATATTCTTTTGGAACTTTCTTCTTTTCAGACATCCAAGTCTCTTGTTCTTTATTCTCGTTTATAATTGATTGTTTGTTTCAGTAATTTTTTTCTCTTTTCAGGGGAAGATCCCTCTTATAGGCTATGGGGGTGTGAGCACGTAAGTTGCTTTTCGTTTTCTCATAAATTTTTGTCCGTCAGAAAGCCTAATGACTCCAAATTAAACTCTTTTAAATATAATTTTTTGGAATGAAATTTTGTCAGCAGTGAGGATGCATACAAAAAGATACGAGCTGGAGCAACTCTCATTGAGCTTTATACAGCATTTGCATATGGAAGCCCTGCACTTATTCCACAGATGAAGGTACTCCTATAAACTTTAACAAGATTGTTGGAAGCTTAAAGCTGTTAGGCATTTGACATTGTCTTGTTTTCTCATTTGTATTGAAAAGGATCGTAAAAACAACTTTCTGCAGTTTTGATTGTCATTTATACATGAACTCCTACAATTGTATTGACAATGGTGAGCATAAAATCCCGATAGATGAATCTTGTTCGGCCAGTGCATCCATCTGGAGTCTAGGAAATAATATGCAATTGTGCCCCAGGATTGCTATTATAGTGATACAACTAAACTACATCATTTCTGCATGTGCTAGCAGCTTTAGTGTGATCTATTCTCTGCTACTCTTCTTACTTGTTTATGTGGGCCAACAACTTGATTGCTTCAAAATTTTGAGATTTCAACAAAAATTCGAATGAAACCTCAAAATGAGGCTAAATGTTTTCTGAAGCTGCTCAAAACTTAACAGAGAGTATAAATATATTAATTTATCAACTCTTTTTTTTCCCTGTTGTTAAAGCAAAGAGAAAATGAAATAAACTTGGTAAAAATGATGTATGGTACATAAAGTCTTCTTGGCAGACAGTCATGAGGGATATGACTCAGACCATTTGTCAACAAACTTTATGGTTTAGCTGTATTGTTCTGGATGATGAGCCACACCGTTTTTGTTCTATTGAACAAAAGATATGCCATGAACATGTTATTTGCTTGCTTACTGTGTTGATGGCAACTGCTACATGAGCATCTTCTAGATATCAAGTTTTGATTACTGCATAAATTCATGTTTAACTGTTTGTCTTCTAGAAGCTACATTCTTGAAGGAACTTAATACACTCAATTCTATGTCGTAACTTTAATGGCATTTTTGTCATTCTCATCCTTTGTCTTCATAACCTCCTTAATGTTACCATTGAACCACCTCTTCACCTATTTTCTACCAAGTCTCGTGCTCCATCAGAGCTGGATTTAATTGTACCCTTCTGCGGGGGCAGTGTTTGGTTGAGGTGGGTGGAGTTGTTCTAATATGTGCACTACAGATTCTAGTATTCCTGATTTGTTTTTGGGATGTCTTAATCTCATGTTGCCAAGTTTACATGTATTCAAGTACTTATTCAGGAACTGGTTTAACCATGACTGTTGGTACTGTGCTGGAACTTCAAAACTTGCCACATTTCTATTTTTCCAAATGAAGCATAGGAATGTTGCAAATGTTTTAGTTTCATCATTTTGTGTTTTTGGAACTATGATGCAATTCTTATTTCCTTTTGATATCTACCAAAAATCAGATCGATCCTCATTGATTCCTGTGAGGACCTTTGCTTAAACTTGTTTCTAATCCCCCCATAAAAGTAATGGCAGTGTGCAAGCTCTTGCCTTCCCGTTTGTACACCACACCAGTATGTGCTCTTGCCTTCATGTTTGTAACTTTGTACAATACACAAGTAGGTGCATCACCATCTCCACTTCATTACATGGTGAGAAAAGTTGACTAACTTGCATTTGTTTTTGCACTGGCCAAATTCATAGGAAGAAATATCCATTCGAAGTCCCTATGGAGAATTTTCTTTAGGTTTGGAGGCCCATTCAAGCCCCAAAATGCCGAACATTTTTTTTTCTTTTTCTGAACAGGCTTAATGACACTTTGTATGTCAATGTCACTCTTGATTCATGAATGTGACAAATCAAATCTGATTCTATACATTTCTCACTACAAAGGCATAGACAAGACTAATTTGGCTTCATGACTCCGAACCTTTCTGATTTCAGTGGATACCCACTCACATGTTACAGTCATTTCTACTCCAGGTCTCCAGTTTAATGTCCGAAACCATCTCACACCAGATAGTTGTGATCTGTGCATCATTTTTTCCTTATTTTTATTTGATAGGATAAAAAAGAAAGCCAAAAAGGAAAAAGAAACTTTAGGATTGCTAAACTGCTGGTTTAATTTCGAGAGCAAGTTTAATTTGATTGTTGATATGCTTATCGGTTTCTTACTAACAAGTAATTTTTTATCTTCTTTGACATGTTACCTTGTCTGTTTGTCAGGCGGAACTGGCTGAGTGTCTAGAAAGGGATGGGTTCAAGTCTATCCAAGAAGCAGTTGGAGCAGACTGTAGGTAGCTTCAGTCCTTAATTCCCTTTCCCAATCTTCAAATCCCAGTTGAGCACTTAATAAAGAGCCACACCTCACCAGACAAATAGATTTGAAGATTGTGATTTATTTTTCCTTTTCCAGTTTTCTTTGTAATGTTATCATTTGAGATTACCAATTTTGAAATATTATTTAATGTCTTAGCATGACTAATCAACTCCCGTAAACATGATACCATTAATGGGGAAAAGACGTTGATGCAATTCATTGCTATCAAATTGAAGTCATTATTGATGATAATCCGAGAGCAATGTCTTAGAATGTCAAAGAGGAGATGCAGGGCTGCCTCTGGACTACTGACCAACCTAAGTTGGAAGTCTATATTTGCTTGGTTGAAACAGATAAAATATGAAACTTAGTGTAAATTGCTTCAAATCGCTCTACAAGATGGTCCGAAGAGCCAGCCAACTCAGTTGCTCAAACAAGGCTGCCTTGGACCATCCCTTACACATTTCAGATTGGTTACATGTCCCAAACACTTGATACAGGCTCACACCAACAAGAAAACCCAAGTAGACCCTCAAAATCGACTAAAAATTACTTGAAGTCTTAGCTTCTAAGTGACAGTTTTTCCAAAACGTTCTGGACTAAAACAATAGTTGACTGCATTAACGAGACGGCTATGGGCATGGTTAAATAGTGCGCTTCTCTGGCCCATTTTTCTCTTCACGAACTCAGTTCTGAGGCCCGAAATACAAACAAAGGGCCTATATGACAGAATCTATACCTATATCTATACCTTATATGACAGGATCTATATATGTATCTATACACTTTGTCCTCGCTCCCTGCCTATATTGGATCTATATATGTATCTATACATCTATATATGTATCTATACACTTTGTCCTTGCTCCCTGCCTATATTGGATCTATATATGTATCTATACACTTTGTCCTGGTTCCCTGCCTATATTTTAGGACGTCTTTACCCCTTTGTCTCCGGTGCTTCCGCACTTTAACAAACATAAATAGTTTAGATTCACTCATTTAATTTTCTATAATTGAAAATAAGGTACACCTTTTTATAAAACCGCAGCACCCGCAGCACTTGCAATTCTTTCCCAATTAAATAATTAAGATTCAGCCATTTAAATTTTTATTTGCAATTCTTCCACAATTAAATAATTTAGATTCAGTCATTTAAATTTTTATATTTGAAAATAAGGTATACTTTTTTAAAAAACGACATGACTTTTCGGGGTGGAAAGCTGGTTTCTGGTTTTAAAGATAATTTAGATTAAGTCACTAAATTTTCTATGATTAAAAATCAGGTATATTTTTTAAAATATTTGACTATAAGTATAATTTAAATGTTAACCAAGATTTTCTTCAAAAATATCTATCCCTAATATAAAAGAAAGCTTGTGCTGCTTTTTGTTCTTCTACCAAATTGCCTGCATCACCATGTCACATTGTGTTTTCCTTCCGTTTTTCGTCGTCACCTGTTTCATCGCGAAATATATCAAGATGACTCATTGTAGGCCTTCGCACCCTGGATTTCAGCAATTGCGATGATTTCTAGATAAAATGCCTCCAACTTTCAGTGGTGCACCTCATAGTGTGCCCACTATTCACAAATGGATTAGAATTCTTGATGATCTTTTAATGTGTATGAGATGCTCTGAGATTTATAAAACAATTTTGAGTAGCATTATGTTAGAGGGAGATGCGGATAAGTGGTGGTCTAAAATTTCAAAAAAAAGAAAAAAAGGTTTAAAGGCGTATCTCCCCCATGGTGCCCATTTGTAGAGATGATACTGCAACAGTATGGTTCTACGACAAAAGTTACTCAAAATGCGGAAGCTTGGCGTCCTTGGCTATAAAAATAAAATCATTATTTGTGTATTTACATGCTTTCTCCTGAAAGAAAATAACGATGGAGAACTTGAAAATGATATAGTGTTTTATAATGTCTTTTTTTTAATGTACATAATGTTTGTTATTATGTAAAATTTTCTTTCTTAATGTAATGCATATACTTTTTTTCAAATTTAAAACTTTTTACGTCCATATATATTAATTTTCCCTTCTTTATTCTTTTCTTTATCTTTCATAACCACATCTCGCATGCAAAACTTTACTGAAGCTCATGAACCTTCACTACAACTGCAATCAATAATTACTCCTTGTGATGTCTATAGCCAATTAGTTAATTCTATTCACTTAAAAAATAAATTTTTACGACTCACTTGACCTGAAAATAATAGTATAAATTGAAATATTAATTATACTAATAACAATTCCAATATTACAAACAAAAATTTGTAAAAGTTAACCTTAATTTCACCAAACCATATAAAATGACAATCAAACTATCAAATTTTTAATTGTGCATATAATTAACTAAAATAAATAAATCACAAACCTAATTTATGACAAATATTTGAAGAAAAAGAATCTTGCTCGAAGATTCCAAACAGAAGTACAATAGCACGAAAACATTACTTTTACAAATTTAATGCTCTAAAACGATATAGAGACTTAAGTTTTGACTTTACCTTAGTTTAACTACTAAACCGCTTACCTTCATCTGCAAGTATGCTTTCTCTTTCGACAGCAGATATCATCTGTAACTAAATAATTTTCCATTTTGTAAATCTTGTTAATGCATTACTATTATGTAAACTACCATAAAAATTATAAAACAATTATTGACTAAAATATTTAATTCAATTGGCAAGAGACATTTTACACCACATTCTAGTTCTCCTAAAAAAAGGAAAAGAAAAAAAAAGGTAGAAACAGTTATACCCTTTTCTTTGTAATCACTTCTAAGTTCTAAATCTCTGCGCTCCTTCCAACCAATAAAACCAGAGAAAAATTTGATTTTTCGTTTCTATTTTGCCTTCAAAACGAATAAAAATAAAAAAAAGCACAGGACAAATTTGAATTTTCTGATGCTGGCCTTGTGATGTTGATGTCTAGAATTTAACAATGGGAGTCACGAAGTTTTGGTGCTATAAAAGGAAGGAAATTAGATCATTTTCAGTGCATGTTGCATTTTGTTGTTTTGAGAAAGGTTTAGGTTTTCCGAAAGAGTCGTGATGGCGCTCGGATTTTATTCGTCTTGTTCTCTTGTGGAATAACTTCACTTGTGCTACGACTATGGATGTAGACATTTAAGGCAAAACCACATAAATTTGTATCCATCTCCTTCTTGTTCTTTGTATCCGTTCCATTACTGTTCTCTTCAGGATATTGATCTATTTCTTACAGCAGTTTATCCATTTCTTATGATATATGGTTCCAACGGTCATCGTTTTCCCAACAGGCCATGGCCCTCTCTCTTACCCCTTCTGCATATAAATTGAACGGTTGAACACAGGCCCTCATTCACCGTCAGAAGTTTGACCTTGAGCCATGAGATGTTAAGAATTTGACTTGATTTCTAGAGATAAAAAACCATAGAAAGAATTACACAAGAAGAAGAAACATAGAGATTTTTACATAGTTCACCCAAAATAGGGCTACGTCCATAGCCGTTGGCTGTTTCACTATATTTTTGAATGGAAGAAGCTTAACAAGGATAAACAACTATGGAAATATAACCTTAACACAATGAAAATGCCTGAAATACGCTCTTATTGTCAATTTTCGCGAAAGCTATGGCTGAGTGTTCAGTAATATCAGGCTTCACACAACTCAACATGAAAGCCTAACTAATGGACTCTGAACAAGTAGAGAGTAATTCAGTTATATCAAATAGCTTATAAACCAATAGATATATAATCCTTTTCCTAAGCTTAATGGTGGAAGTTGTTACCAAGCATCTGAACCCCATTTTTTTCATTATATGTATAGATCAGGATAATCAAGGAAGTGCCCATTGGTAATGCTTGAAGATTCAATTAAAGGACTTTAGAAAGACAAGTAAACACAGATGCATCTAGCTAGCTAGTCAATTAACCCAAATTTACAGACTTAGAGAGAGAGAGAGAGAGAGAGAGAGAGAGAGAGAGAGAGAGAGAGAGAGAGAGAGAGAGAGAGATTAATTAATTTGTCACCAGAAAAGGTGTTTCCATGGAGGAGTCTGCATCCCTAACATCATTCACCTACTGCTCAACATCTTCTGGATCTTGTCCATAAATTGATCTGTGGGCAAATATCCACAACAATTTTGCTGCATACTGCACTAGTTCCCACGAGAACAGAAGACAGAATGTGTAGAGAATTGGCAAAACAAGGCTGAAAAGAAAGAAGAATATAGGGTGTCCTTGTGGTGCTATACTTAGCAGTGAATAACTATAATTCCCCACAATGGACGGTAGAGCGAATACCAGCACAGCTTGCAGAGGGAAACCCATTGTGAGGATCATTAGCATTGCAAGAGACATGTAAAACCCCAAAGAGTTGAGAAACAAGTAGCCATAAAATTGAAAGTCTCTATAGCTTAGACCAAAGGGTCCGGCAAGTCTTCCGCCATTAAACGTGATAGTGCTGTTATGATTGGGTTTGAAGTTGTGTTGCCAATTATTGACAGGAGGGTGATCCCCGATTCGTAAGTGGCGGTGGCGATCAGCCCCACCACCACCAAAAGTGCACTGCGCACACTATCAGGGGAGTCTTTATACTGATTGTATGCGCCTTCGCATACACAAAGCCACTCTTATCAAGATAAAATCTCCTTGGAGTTCAAAGCTCTGGCTTGATGGAAGAGGCTCACTAGCTTCAGCTTGTGCCCTTGCCTGCTTGCTCCTTCTTCCAACATGTCCAGGGCTGTCAATCCCTCTGAATTCATGGGATTTACTTGCAAACCCTTGAAGTATATCTTGCTTAGCAGCAACTTAACAAACTGCATAAAAGAATGAAGTTAAAAAAAAATGATATATGAAGATAAAGGGAAAGAAGAATGTTTAAAGAGCATGGTTATGCCCTTGTTAACCCTTGCTCCAAAAGCCCTAAGGCTTATAGAGACTTCATTAGTTAAGTACTTTAACATCTAGGATGTAAAAATCACCATGCTTCATTAGATAGCCAATGTTTATGGTGGCCCACTCTATCGACACCGACCTAATGGTAGTTCTTTTCCTTTTGAAGGCTTCACTCATCTATTGGTATTCAATGACTTAGCATGGTGCTGATACATGATATTTAATCCAGCCTATAGGTTGCCCCTTCCGAGACTAAAACCTTGGATGTGGAACTTGACTCCGATACCATTACGTGCCTAATTGTTGCTCCAAAAGCCCAAGGCTTACGAAGACTTCATCAGTTAAACACTTAACATCTAGGATCATAACAGCCCCAGATACGATGTTGCAACACCCCCACACCACGAGAAGAGAGGACAAACCCCCCAAAACACAAATAAATGCTTATGAAAACTCACCCCACAAAGTTAGTCACACCTCATATTAAGCTGATAAGTGAAGGCATATTTATGTAAATCAAAGTGCCTTAATACGATCTCAACAAGCCAAGCCTACCTTGTGCTGATTTTCTGAGGTTGCCAGATGCAACACGGTGTTGCCATGGTTATCCCCCCAGCTTAGGATCTCACTTTTATCTTTCTTTCTGAGTGATTCCAACAGAAGCAAAAACGCTTTCAACTTGCTGGATTTCACGGCAAGGTGAAGAGCAGTCTCGAGCTGAATTGTCGTGTCCTCAACAGAATCTGAGCAAGCATTGAGAAAGACGCTCAACAAAGCTGAATTCCCAGTAGAAGCCACTTCGTGCAGTGGAGTTCTCCCTCCTCTTCCTTTGACATGGATGAGTTCTTTGTCAACTAGCACCAGCCCTTTTGCTATGCTCCAGTGTCCCTTTTGCAGAGCCAGATGCATGGGAATAAGCCCTTTTTGGTTTAGATTTCTGGCCAAAGAAGGCTTCAAATTCGCAATCTCCATCGCAAAATCGGCTTTCCCATCCCTTGCTGCAATGTGCAGGGGAGTATCAACGAACTGGAGTGCATCAAGAATGGAGGGGTTTTGCTCAATCAATGAGTACATACAGACCATCAACGTCTCCAGTCTCTGCAACCTTCTTGAACCCTGGGTCCATTTTTTGCATATCCTTTCGTCAGAAATCTCTGATGAAAATGTTGAGCCTAGCTAGGTTTGATCTATTATAATGGAGGTGGTTAAACTTTGGAAGCAGAACCATTTTCTTATTTTTTATTTTAGAGAAATTACACTTGCTTCCCTTTTAGTTCCTGACAACTATAGATTCCTCCCCTAAGGTTTTCTGAAATGATACTTGCCTCCCTTGTATCTTTTGTCGTCTACTTCATATCCCTCTCTTTTGTACAAAGTTTATCAAAATTTAAATACGTTTTGACAAATTTACTCTTCTTTAAGTACAAAAAGTATATGATTTAGAGATTTTCTTAAAAAATAAAATTTTCAGGCTTAAAAGTCTTAATAATTGATTTAAAAATCGTGGGTGCATGATTTTGTTTTTAAAATTTTAAAAATTTCTTATTTGAAATAAAAAATTGATAAAGGATAAAATAGTCAAATTACATTTTATAAGTCTAACAATAGAGATAAGTATCATTTAAGAAACTTTAATAACCATAATTTTCTCCTTTTCTAATAACCCATTAATCAACCAGCATTTTCAGACTTCCACCATGATAGAGCTTCTTCTCTCTTTCATGGGGTTAGTTCCATTGGCTTAGTCCAATTCGAATTTGGATCTGATCTAGAAACCAAATTTCTAGTGCCCAGCAGAAGTACCAAATTTTGCTCTTAATTTGCATAGCGCTTTGGAAAAATTAAATTTTGTGACACCTATTTTTCTTAAAATAAATTTGTCATTGAGTTTTTAGCCTTGTAAGATAACTTAGGGGTAAAAATGTTATGAAATATTATGAAGGGTGATCGTTAAGTAAATAAATATTCAATTTATATGGCAGAATCTCTAATTGTTAGTGTAGTCCAAAAATTAAAAGTTAAAAAAGAATTTCAAGTTGCTTCATCCCTCATGAAATCCTTTGCCGAGTTTCCTCTAACGCTTTAGTCTGTCACCAATCAAATTATGTCATGTCATTGTTCCTTATGCTTTAATGGGCCCTTTACAATAGGACTACCAACGCCTGTGTCCATCTTGTGTCCATATTTTCATATGCCTCACCTACTTGCAATTTTGTTTTTATTTAATATAAAAGAGTAACGATAAACGAATCTTTTTTGGTATCGTTCTTCATTGATGTTCTTCAAATAAACCTAGAGCATTATTATACTTTATTTCTGTTAATGTTTGCTTTTAATACAGCTATTAATTGTCATCATCCGGTGTCGAATATGAGGTGTTAGGTGCTATGATCTTTTCACAATCATATTTTATTCCAAAAGAAAATTTAAAAGTGCCCTTTTAGGGTACGTTATGCCTTGTAATTAGGGATGTTGACAAGTCAAATACACTAAAAATTAATACTAAAAAAATTTAATAAAATAAATGAATGTACCTAAACATATATATATATATATATATATATATATATATATATATATATATATATATATATATATATATATATATATATATATATTGTAACATCTTCGGATTAAATAAATTATGCTGAAATATTCGGATTCCAGAAAATATACTAAAATAAACGATGTTGACATATTTGGATTCGAGAAAATGAATGTACTAAAAAAATGATTCCAAATTTGATAAAATAAATTATTTAAAATTTAATAAAACACCGGAAACTCTTATGCATGTACCTTGAAATAACAATAATACTAACATTTTTTTAATGATGCCCCTTGTAATTTGATGGAATTATTATTATTTAGTATAATTAGGTAGTTGTCATACTTAATATAATTTAGTATATATATTATTATACTTAAGATGCACTTATATAGATATATCATTTATTATTATTAAGTAACATAAACTGTATTAAGTATATGACACACACGCGCACGCACACGCACACACGCACACACACGCATACACGCGCACACACACACACAGACACACACACACACACGCGCACGCACACACATGCACACCCACAAACACGCACACATGCGCAACACACGCACACACATGCACACACGCGCACCACACGCACACACACACACTAGCACACACGCACCCACATGCACGCACGCACGCACGAACGCACGGACGCACACACACACACGCACACCCACACACACGGATGCACACACACGCACACACGCATGCACGTGCGTGCGTGCATACACACACACACACCCACCCACACACACACGCACACACACCCACCCACCCACACACACACACGCACACACACACACACGCACACACACACACATCATCATCACCACCACCACCTCCACCATCATAGCTAACACAAATTAAAAATACAAATTGTTTTAAAAACTTTATCAAACATATTTTTGCTGATTTTTAAAGTCATAATTGATTTTAACTAAGTGTTACCAAATGGTTTTCAAATTGTTTTAATAAAAATTGTTACCAAACAGCCTCTCGTTTAGCTTTCTTATATCTAACTTGCTTACGTAGGCGTTTTGTTCTGTTTTTGTTTATTTTTACTTATTTTTATTTGAATGATCTACTTATCCTCATTTAATAACTTAATTATTTGTTTTTTCCTATATAAATTTTGTTGGTTTTGAGAGGTCAAGTCTTCGATATTGTTCCTTTTTGAACAGATTTGAAACTTTTATTTAATTTTCTTTCTTCGATGTTTAGAAATTCATTAATCCGCCAAAATGTGTTTAGTACCTTTTTCTCTTATCCAGTTGGAATTTCAAGGTTTTTTTTTTTTGCTGCCTTAATGACTTCCTCATCCTTATTTAATTTAATGTGTTGATTATATAAAGGATTAATGATATTGACATGACTTTTCTTCGCTTTCTTCTTCGCGTTCTTCAACCAACCAAAATTTTGAATTTTCTTTTTCATGCATCGATATGTAGTGGGCTAAATGTCTCTTGGACCATTGCCTATTTGATCTATTATAACCAAAGATGAAATATATGCCAAATTTGTGTATGAAACTTTACCGTTGGACTAGCAATCTTACATGGAATGGCCGGTCGGGTCTAGTCTATCTATATATATTTCTTTTTCATGCATCGATTGCTATATATATATATAGATATAGCAATCGGTAAACTCACGAGAAAGCTTCAATCTTGAGACTCTCAAACCTGGTAGCTCCACGTCACTGTTGACGTGGCTGCTTACCTGTCACAATAAATAAACGACCCAAAATGTATCCACCTCCTGCAACGCATGCTTCTTCCTCCTCCATAATGCCCATTTTCCTCTCCTGTAATAAACGTTTCTGCTCAATCGGCAGAAATGAGAATCAGACAACAAAAATCTGAGGAATCCATCTGCATTCGTATGACCCAAAAGAGGAGTTAAGACTCCAGGAGCGGCAAAGAAGAAGATGGAGAAGGTCATGAACCCTCTCTTTGAGAAACGACTGAAACAGTTCAGGATAGGTGGAGCATTGACTCCATCTTTCTCTCCTTCCGTCATTTTTCTTTTGCAAAAGAACCATGGCGATGTCTCTCGATCTGGATTTCTCAATGCTACACTTGCGGTTTGTACTTGCTTGAGTTGGATATTTGAATCAATGACGTTGATTCGCTGTTTCTCCTTGTTGTTTCTCGCTGTTTCCATGTTTCCCTATTTGATTTGGATCTCTCGCTTAATCCCCAACAGAATCGTCATCAACAGCAGCAACAGCAATTAAACTCCGATCTAATGAGATACCGGTTTGCATCGGCGATGGTACTTGTAAATCTTATTGATGTTGTTGGTTACAACGATGTATGCAGGGATTTCTCCATCCTCAATCTTCAAGACCTGAAGCAGAGAACATGTGCTGGAAAATACTACAAAGTTGGGGCTGATGGGGTATGGCTTCCTGATTTTGGAATCTTTTGAAATTTGTATTGTATAATTGAAATTCGACTTTTGATTTTTATTTCTGGCATTAATATTTAATTTCAGTTTAGTTTTTTTGAATATAATAGGCCTCCATGATTTTTCTCTAGGGGATTTGCCAATGTTGCAGGTTTGTGATTCAACAATTACAACTATTTTATGTGTCAATTTTCATCATATATCTGAAACTAAAAAGGCAAAAGTTGAGGTCCTATGCGTTCCTAGAGGTAATCTATATTTACAACATTGCAAAAGTACTTCTTTGAATAGTTCCTTTGTATTTCTGAATTTTATTGATTGCTTTCTAATTCCAGCTTCAAACTAATGCGAGCAACCTTTTCCACAAGTTTTCTATAAATATTAGTGTACTTTAGTCGTGAATTCCTCAATCCTGATTTCTGCAGGAATCTACTTGGGGAAGACTTGGGGCCATTACGTACAAAAGAGCTTGGTCAGCTTGAGCATTAACTGGAGATGTGCTTGAAGCAAATCAGAACAACAAAGGTAATGAATACTTGTAGCAAGAATAAGATATATTCGTTATTTGTATACTTACAAAAGATTATTATCTAGATTTAAATTACTAGTGTGGTTGGTAACTGTTTTCCACATTAGTTAGGAGCAATTTCTTGTAATCAATCTTCTTGTTTTTGTGTGGCATTGAAATTGAAGTCTAGGTAATAATCTCTAAGTCTATAAGGCTGTACACAACACAGTTATTTTATAAATAGTGGCTCATAGGTATTTATTTAACCGTATCATCCGGTGAGTGTGGGATAAAGGTAAGTTTTGACCTATTTCATCAAATATGATACAGAGGCATAACTTTGGCCAAGTTTGGGCTTAACAAAATGTAGTTTATGTGATGTACACATATCTATCTTCAAATCATATGCATTTTACGAGTCCACAGGCTTGACACTGAAGCCAGATCACCATCATATGGTCTCTAGATATTTTAGGTTTTTTAGTTCAACAAAATTCCAAGCACATTGAATGAAACATTCATGCTTTTTGCTAGCAAGGAACAAAAAACTTGCTTTTACCTTCAATAGGTCCTAAATTATCAAACTCTTAGTCAAAGTTGAATGGAAATCGTGATAGAAACATAAGGTCGTTGGATGAAAAAGCTGAAAATTGGCATTTGTTGCCTTTATGTTTGATTATAATATGCTATGTCTATATATACAGAGTATCCAATTGCCTTTGAGTACTATCATTTTTTATTTATTTGAAAGAATTACTGGTTTGACTAAATGGATTGTACTTCCTGGTCTCTTACACCTTATGCTTGGATGTATTTCTCCATTAGAATTTTTTTAGGCTGATTATTTTGATTCCTGGGGCTAAGAAAATAAACTACTTGAGTTGTCCTAATATATTCTATTTCCATTTCAACACTCTCTGCAGACTCAATTTGTTCCACTTTTTGCATGATACTCTATATCATTAGCATATCATCTCCTCTTATTTTCATCATTTCTTGTGTTTCATTACTCAAATCATCCCATTAAGGTGAAACTTCGAAAAATATGCAACAGGTCTAACATTATTCTTTTGTTTCTTTTCAGCTATACCACATAGACTGGCATTGTGGGAATGGCAGATAGGATCTAATTATCCCAACGACCGAGAACTCCTGGACTCTTGGATGCAAGTTAGAAAGTTTGGACTCATCTCACAATTGTATTGTTAAAGAGATGAATCTGAGTAGGGAAGACGTTGAATTTGAAGGAAGAGGCTAGCACAATGAAGTTGGGAGAGAAATTTGTAGGAAATTAACTTGTTACCATGTGACTACAAGATGTTTTATACCCTTACAAGTAAGCTTTATTTTTTTAAGACATACTACATTCTTTCTAATTTGGCATATTTATAGCTAGGATTGAATGAAATGCAAATGTTTGAATCCTAGGAGGGTTTATTTTGTAATTATTAATTTAGTTCCCATGCTACTAAAATTAGGATAAGCCAAACATAGATAACTCTGGATTTTGCTTCTTGAAACTTCATGTTCTCCTTGTTTGGCTTCTTTTATCCACTTTTATTGTTATTGTGAGACATGGAAATGTCACCTAAGATGACTTCTGATATCATCACGCGGGGATCGATGAAAATAAAGAGTCACCATCATCCAAGTTAAGGTGTGAATGGACACCAAAGGGTTCATAAAAACCAAATAGAGCCAAAATAGCTCTAATACAAGGAAAAATCCAGAAATCAGGTAAGGGGAATTATTTATGAGCGGGGGAAGGTGTTAGGCACCCCCACTCATCCGCCTAAGACCGTTGCCACATGCTTGTTTATGCTAAGGGTTGCTTGCTAATCAAAAATAGACAAAGGGTACTTAAAAATAAGTAAATGTATGTGATTATTTCACATGAGTAGTCTAATGAATTTGGACTCTCCTCATGGATATACTACTTTTATAACTTCATGAGTGAATGAAAATCAAGATAAAAATGAAGAAAAACCAAACTAAGGTAAAACTGGAAAAATCAGGTTATAAGAACTTGAAAATTTCAATCAAGTATAAATCGCTTGATTTAAATCCAAATCAAATGAAACCAAGGCCATTTGATAACTGGTATGAAATAGAATATTGAGTAAGAAAATCATCTCATTCCTATTTAAAACAAGGGAGAAATATTCTATGAAAATCTGCTGTTGTAACTCAGAGAAAAGCGGGGAGTAAGCATTTTTGAAACTCTATTTGTGGAGTTTGGCTCCATATAAATTCGTAAAAACTTGCATGGATGAAGTAAGTGGTACCATCTTTCAAACGGAATGGGTTTTACACCAAATTCCATTCATTTGTGACTTGTGTGTTCTCTTGAACATGCCTAGAGGATCACAGATTAACACAGAACTCTGTTATAGAGTCACTCTGAGTCAATTAAGCACACAAACCATAAATCAAATCAAATCTATTGAAACCAGTTGGAATAGAAAATAGACTCCTCAAGGAAAACACAGAGACTGAAATCACTCAAAACGGATTAAAATTGAGCAAATGGTGTACCATCAAAGCGGCAAGTTTAGCAATCTGGGCTGAACTGACCTACAGACTTTGAACTGATGGTGTAAAAAATTGGCTTCATAAAAATGAACGAAAATTTCCAGATACAAAGTAGGCTCTCTCATCTATCATATGTCTTTGGAATCACTCAAAAATTCATCCGGAGGATGAAGTTATAAACATTCCAAGACAGGCCACAGATGCTGCACTGTTTTGAAGATTTTTGAATAAAAGGCCAAAATCAGTGCATGTGTGCAAGTGGATTCGACCAAAATGGCTTCAAATCATCAAAAATATTCTCATGAAGTCCTAAGAATTCATTCTAAGGCCAAGGATCTCAGATTTACCACATTGAACATGGTGAATCCAAGATCTAACCTATTCTTGATGAAAACAGTGAAAAAGTGTGTGATATTGGTAAAAAACACATATCTAGGAGAAAATTAAAATCCATTGCTATTGAGAGCATGGATCATGTTGATTTCTCCAGATTCAAATAGCATAAATAATCAGCATATAGAAATAACATGCAAATGATTCAAGGTAGGTTTTAGCCTAAAGGATCCATTCCATCTTCCTTTTCTCAAGGCTCTCTCTTCACGTTTTACGGCTAGAGAGGATTGCCAGGTACTTTGAAAGAGGTTTGGGGCTTGCAAACAATCACCAAATGGCCTTACACTACAGAAAGGTAGAAGTTGGGAGTTGAAATGTAAAGGAGAAGTAAGAAATGAAATGGAGCTTTACCTTTGGTAGCTTGAACACTTGAGGCAGCAATCCAACAGAGTTTCCCCTTTTCTTGCAGAGCTTCCAAACTTCAAATTATCAGCCATTTGCAAGAGGAGGACCCCTTTATTTATAGGCACAGCCAAGGGCAATAAAGTCCCAAGGGTATTGTGCACACCTAAAAATGGCCTAGATCGCACACCGGGCGCACCTTTCGTGCGTGCCTCGGGACTTTTGGAGTCGCCACTGCCTGAGAGGTGCAGGCAGACACGGTTTTGCCCTATTCGGGTCTAAGTCTGGTCTGCGGCTTATTAGAGATCTAGCTAAGTCCTCGGTTACGTCCGGGGAAGCCCTAAGACACCCCGGCCCGCCCCGTCGGTTTGACGGGTCCCTCGGGTCTCCCTGGTTTCTGAGTCAAGTTTACCCTTTTCCTAGACCAGCATGCTACCTTGTTAGGTCTTGGCGGGGCCCTTTGGAGGTGTGGGTCCCCTTTAGCTTGATTTTATCTTTTTGTTTATCTAAATGAAGTGGGTCGGACCTGGGTCTCGTTGGAAGACCCGTGGGTTGCCATGGTTGGGCCTTAGGCCCAGTTGGGTTATTGGGTAACCCATCTTGGTTATTTATTTAAACTATTTACACATGCCATGGGCTTAGTGGGCTTGGATTTGGCCCATTAGCCAAGGGTCAAAGGGCCTGGGCCTGTTTGTTGAAAACAGGCCTGGTATAGGCCAGTCTAAGGTGGGGCCCCACAAGTGGGCCCAAGGTGCCTTGGTGGGCCCATTTGGGCACATGGTCCAAAAATGGGCTTAAGATAGCCCAAGTTGTTAAAGGGGCAGGTTCAGGCCGGTTCAGGTCGAATCAGGTTCAACCAGGCCGGAAAATTATGTTTTTTAATTATATTTATATCTGCCCGTATTTGTTATACGGTCCACCCTTGCCCGTGAATGGAATCCGGTTTGGGCTTGCCCGTGAAGCAAATACGGTCCCGCCCGGACCACCCTGAGTTTACGGACACGACTAGTTTTGCATTTCTGCTGCCGATTCTGCTTGGGATCAGTTCCGTGGCCTCTTTGGAACTTTCTGCAACTTTAGTAGTGATTCTGGTGCCTTCTGATATGGTACATTAGCTTCCTTCACCATCTTCGATTCTTCTTTTTTGGTACTTTAAAACTCCATTTTTTTTTGAACCTTGTCATCTTCTGGTAAGGTAGCAAAAGAAGTGGTAGCGGGAAGGGGATTACATGGAAGTATTTAAAGAGGACAAATCCCTCTTATACTTATGAATTTAACCAATTAACAAACACTTTTCCTTCTTTTATTAGTTTTATGGTTCCATCCCCTTTTCATTCCATAAGACCATGTTTATTTGCAAGGGAATTCTTCAACAAACAGTGAAACCAATGGGTTAGTAGCACAGTAATAGGGTAAAAGGAAACTTAAATGAAATGATTCATTAAAAAGAAGTTGATATAAAAGTTACTACACTAGTGCTCCTTTGATTTGGTGATGGAGTGATTCCCTAGAGATTTCAGCAGCGCTTCCGCGTCCTCCAAATTTTGTTAGGATGAAATGGGAAGAGCTTTGTTAAGATGGATGGGTTTAAGATCAAATTGAAGGGGATTTGGGCATGGTTTTGGGGTAGTTTAGGAGTATAGGGGTAATTTGGGGATAAAAAAAGTTTAGGTTTTGGGATGGTGGAATTCGGGCAGGGCTTTGGGTATGGAGAGCTCCTGGAAGAAGAGAGTTTCGGCCAGGAAGAAGGCTTGTTTCAATGAGGGGGGTGGCCTCTCTATTTATAGGCAAAATTTTCGTGCCCGTATTTGAAGTACGGGCGTGCCTTGCCCGTACTTCAAGTACGGGCGTGCCTTGCCCGTAATTCAAATACGGGCGAAAAACGCACATTTGCAAATCTCGCGAATCAGTTGTACGGGACGCGTGTCCCGCCGTACGGTGACGGGTGTTTTCTTCCGGAATCTTGCCCGTATTTCAAATACGGGCATGCCCTGCCCGTAATGAGAATACGGTCCAGCACGTTTTTTAAAATGTTTGGATTTCAAACCTTTATTCAATTTGGTTTTTTGCAAGATTCTTATTCGATTTTTCGATTATTTTATTAAAAAGTGAGATTCTCTTTATTAAAATATTATTAAACACATTTATTTTATTGGTTTATTCCATTTTTGCTGCCTTTTTTGCCACATGGGCAGTTTTTCTGAAACTTCAACTGCTCATAACTTCTTCATCCGGTGTTCGATTTCAGCAAACTTAGTGTCGTTGGAGCCGGCTCGGAATCACCTATCCATTGGGATCAAATTTGGCAGTTGAATTGGGGTTGAGCAAAAACTTTTTGCTCCCCAAAAGTTTGACCAGCTCATATCTTTTTCATCTGGACTCTGATTCCAGCAAATTCAGTTGCGTTAGAACCGTGTCGAAATGCTCTTTTCAATGATAATAAGTTTGATGGCCAAATTATCTTGAATCAAAAAGTCAATTTTTTGACCCCCTCAAGGTTTGACTAAAAGTTTGACTTTTCATTTTTTGCCATTTTAGGGGTGCAAAAATCAGGTGTCTACAGGTATGCCCAAAAATCTCTCTAGATTGTTCCAATTCAAGTTAAAGCCTTGAATTGTTGTAAATCTAGCAATTTCGGAGGGTGAAATAGGGAGTTCAAGTCCATGAGAGAGGTAATATGCGTAAATAAGGCTCATAGATCGAGCCTTTTCGCAAATCCCTGAAACAAGCAAAACCGCATACACAGTGCGGTTTCCACAGAACCGTCACTCTAAATGTGGTTTTCATGCAAATTCATCTTAATTGCACATACAGGGCGGTTCCAATTTAGTTATGCTCCCCATGATTGCTGTCGACGTGGCCCAATGGCCAAAGCTTCTAGAAGACACATGGCAGCTCACGCAAGAAGCATGAACCTCAACCGTGCTGTGTATGTGGTCGAAACCGCACACACAGGGCGGTTCAGACCAAATTAACCAAAACTGCACATATACTGCGGTCAGCACATTTTTTGTTGGTTTTGAGCCTTAACTGCACAGGCCAGGCTTATTTACATGTAATATCGTTTAAGTAAATGTCATCGTATTTTTTAATCTTCATTTACTTAAGATATTACATGTAAATAAGCAAACACCCCCCCCTCCCCCCCAATTTGAATCCATTAAAAATATTTCCAGACCCAAATTCCAAGTGAATAAAAAGTCAACTTTCCAGTTCCAGGCTAAATTCCGGTTTTTCAGGTCCGGTAAAAAGATTTAACATGTTGATACAAAGGTATTTATCAAGATTTAAAATCTCAAAAAATTCATTTATGCAATAACATTGCTAAAAACCTGATTACGGGGAAAAATTATCTTGAAATCTTGCTTTAAAAAATATTTCATTTTCTGGGGTCAAAAGTCAACAAAATTCAACCCGAAAAAGTTTGACTTTGCATAAAAGATTGAATTTGGGCATTTTCCTTTGCGGCTTTGGATTCAAATGGGTTAAGGATCTCAAATCCAATGCTAAGAATTGAAAATTCCAATAAAATATTTCTCTCCTTCAAGATTTACAAAAAATCGTTCAATTTTGGGGTGTCTACAGTTATGCACATGAATTGAAGGATTGTGAGTGATCATGATAAGGTGTTCACCTCCAAATGATATGAACTTAAACATCCAAATGATATGTATTTTAGTTCATTAACTGCTTAATTGTTTCATTGAGAAATTTTGAGATAGGTTGGATTTTCTATAATTTCCTTAAGTCACATTTTCATTCATTATTTTTGTGCCTAACAGGGTTAGAATTACATTTTTGTAGGTTTGATATGAATTGGTCTAGGCCAAAGAAGCTACTAGAGGCAGCATTAAGTTGTTCGGGTTGAAAGTGGGAGGGGGTAGGCAAGCTCATTTGTATAATTTATGCCGACGAAAGATTCTTTGGACATTATGGAAGGGAAGAAACAGTTGTATTTTCGAAAGAAAGGGCCAGAGGACTACTGCATTGAAGTTGAAAGTGTTGTCATTAATTTTCTATTGGGCAAGGTTTATACCAAAGTTCTGGGAAGTTTCATCTTATGATTTTGTAAAGGAGAATGTGCTCATGTCCTATTATTGTATAACCATATAACGATACCATTCCATTAATTTAGAAAAAATAGATGATTTTGCTACTTGCAACTTCTTATTTTGTAACTTGAAAGTTGGTTGTAAGGTGGTTTTTTTTTTCAAATAATATCCCATTTGTAAACCTGTTATATATTATAGTATTTTTTTCCTTGTAGTTATTATAAATTGTTCAAAGTGTCATTTCTTCGGTAGCCCGTGCATCGCACGGGGTTTTTGCTAGTTCTTATATCATTATGTAATGCCCCAGTCCCATGAGCAACAATATTGTTTGCTTTGGCCTATTGGGCCTCACGGTTTTGCTTTTGGGTTTTACCCCAAAAGGATTCGTCGTTTGAGGAAGTCACAAGACTATATATATAGAACTTCATTCTTCCTGAGCAATGTGGATTTCGAGACGTCACACATGGATTTCAAAAAAGCGCTCCCAAATCTTGCTTCTTTAGAAACATTTTATTCCTTTTTCTTTGTAGTCACTTTTAAATATCTGTGCTTTTCTTCAAAGCAACAAAATCTGGGAGAAATTTGATTTTCTATTTTTATTCTACCTCCAAGCAAAAACCGTAATACAAAATTTTATTTCCAATGTTGTTCACTGTGATGTAATGTCTTGGATTTAACAAACCGGAATGTTCATTAGTTGGGGCCACAAAGTTTTGGGAGTTTTATATAAGGGGGAAATTAGGTCCTTTTCAGTGTGTTGCATTTTTTTGTTTTGACAAAGGTTTAGGTTTTTTGAGAGCATAGTGATGGAGCTTAGAAGATCATCCTAACGTATTCGCCTCGTTCTCTAGTAGGATAAATTCACACTAAATGCCTGTGGACTAGGCATTTAAGGCCAAACCATGTAAATTTGTCTCTCCATATTCTCTGTTTTGTTTTATAAGCATTTTTACTTGGAGACCGTAGCCAATGCCATGCAGCCAAGCACAGACATTTGTCAGGTCTGCGTTAGCCATGTAGGCCCATGTGACTGCAAGGCATTGGCTACAGTTGGACCATTTTACAGGTGGTCCAACTATAGATGATTCAAATCTTTAATCATATTGACCTTTCTTTTTCAATTTCTTCTTCGTGTTATTCGAGTAATCAAAATTTTGAATTTTATTCGGACTGAAAAAGGGGATTAAAATATCAGTAGGAGCAATAATTGGCTATTTTGATCTATTGTAACCAAAGATGAAAGACGTGTAAAGTTCGTCGTATGAAGCTAGCATGCACACAAATGCTTTACCATTGGACCAACGTATCTTTCATGGAGTAGCTCCACTATGTTTACCTTTATTGTTATATATTGTATGTGTTACTATAGTCCAAAGGAAAAAAAAGAAAAGAAAAAATTATACCTTCTTTTCCAAATCTCCGTGCTTCTTCCAACAGAGAAATTTGATTTTCTATTTGTATATTGCCTCGCCAAGCCAAAAAAAGAAAAAGGAAAAAAAAAAAAAAAAAAAAGAAAAACCACAAAAGAAATTTGAGTTTTCCAATGGTGGCCTTGTGACGTAGATGTGTTGACTTTAACAATGGGGTCACGAAGTTTTGGAGTTCGAAAAGCGGACCGTACCAAAAAAAAAAAAAAAAAGCGGACCGTACAACTCTTATCTATAAATTTTTTCTAATCTTTTGATGGGACGCTTATCTAAAATTTTATTTATAGGTTTGAAGCAGGGAGGAAATTAATGATCACTCTTGCAGAATAACTTCACCTTGTACACCCGTGAATTTAGGTATTGAGGGCAAAACCACGTAAATTTGTATCAATATCCGTCTTGTTCTTTGTTTCTCATTACCGTTCTCTTCAGGATATTGATCTATTTATTTCTTACAGCAGTTTAACCATTTCTTATGATTTAGAGGTGAAGAAGTTTGACCTAGTGCCATCAGAGCCAACTTATGGACTCTGAACAAGTAGAGAGTAAATCAGTTAGAACAAAGCATCAGAACCCCAGTTTTTTTTATTATATGCAGATCACGAAAAGAGAAGATCGCTCCATTGATAATGCCTGGCCATTTACAAGAGTCGACTCTTGAAGGTTCAATAGAAGGACTCTAGAAATTAAGACTAAGTAAACATATATAGATGCAACCATTAATATATAAGAACTAACACTGCAATTAAGTTTATTTCACTCAACCCCATTACAATTAATTTATTTCCACGGAGGAGTCTGCATCTCTAACATTCGCCTGTGGCTCAACGTAGCGAGACTTCCACGCCAATTTTACTTTCTGCACTAGTTCCCACACTAACACACATGTGAATGTGCTGAGAATTGGGAAAACATAGCCGAAAAGAAAGAACATTAGACCGTGTCCTTGTGGTGCTATGCTCTGCATTGAATAGCCGTAATTAGCCCACATGGACAGCAGGGCGAATGCCAGCAGAGGTAAACCCTTTGTGAAGATCATCAGCATTGCAAGAGACACGTTAAACCCCAGAGTGTTGAGAAATAAATAGCAATAAAATTGGAATTTGTGCGGCCATTTATCGACGGGAGGGCTGATCCCCGACTGGTAAGTGGCGCTGGCGATCAGCCCCACCACCACCAGAAGTGCATCGCGCATACTTTCTGGGGAGTCTATCCACGGATTGTACCGGAGGTAGGCGATGAAGTTCCACGAGAAGAATCTCCTTCGGATCAACGCCATCACAAGTACCATGCCTCTCTTATCAGATAAAATCTCATCCGACCTTAAAGCCCCGGCCTGCCAGAAGGGACGTTCTAGCTTGTGCCCTTGCTTTTCTTGTTTCAACAATATGTCCCGGGCTGTCTTTCCCTCTGTATTCATATGATTTACTTGAAAATCCTGCCGGAGCAGCTTCTTAACAAACTGCATAACAAAAAGAGTATTAATCTTAATTTAAGTAAAAAAAATGACTGACATACGAGGTTAATTAATTGAAGGGGATCGATCAAAGAAGAATGTATGAAGATCTATCGATATATATCTCAACAGGCCAAGCCTACCTTGTGCTTATTTTCTGTGGTTGCCACATGCAGCACGGTGTTGCCATGGTTATCCCCCCAGCTCAGGATCTCACTCTTATCTTGCTTTCTGAGCGATTCCAACAGAAGCAAAAAAGCTTTCCACTTGCCCTTCACCTTGCTCTTCACAAGGTGAAGAGCAGTCTCCAATTGAACTGTCGTGTCCAGGTGAAGAGCAGTCCCCAGTTGAACTGTCGTGTCCTCTTTCACGGCAAGGTGAAGAGCAGTCTCCAGTTGAACTGTTGTGTCCTGAACAGAAGCTGGGCAAGCATCGAGAAAGACGCTCAACAGAGAAAAATTCCCAGTAGAAGCCACTTCGTGGAGTGGAGTTCTCCCTCCTCTTCCTTTGACACGGACGAGTTCTTTGTCAACCTCCACGAGCCCTCTCGCTATGCTCTCGTGTCCCTTTTGCAGAGCCAGATGCATGGGAGTGAGCCCCTCTTCGTTTAGCTTTCTGGCCAACGAAGGCTTCAGATTCGCTATCTCCATCGCAAATTCGGCTTTCCCATCCCTTGCTGCTATGTGTAGGGGAGTATCAACGAACTGGAGTGCATCAAGACCATCAAGAATGGAGTGGTTTTGCTTAATTAATGAGTACAAGCCATTGATGTCTCCCGCCTCAGCAACGTTGTTCAGAGCCTCTTCCAGGGCTGTCTTTCCCTCTGTATTAATATCATTTACTTGAAAATCCTGCCAGAGCATTAATCTTAATTTAAGTCAAAAAATGCCTGACATAATTAATTGAAGGGGATCGACCAAAGAAGAATGTATGAAGATATATCGATATATATATAAAGAATATACTTGAATATACTCTGAGGTAGCCACATGCAACACGGTGTTGCCATGGTTATCCCTCCAGCTCAGGATCTCACTCTTATGTTGCCTTTCCAGCGATTTCAACAGAAGCGAAAACGCTTTCAACTCGCTGGATTTCACGGCAAGGTGAAGAGCAGTCTCCAGTTGAACTGTCGTGTCCTCAACAGAAGCTGGGCAAGCATCGAGAAAGACGCTCAACAGAGATAAATTCCCAGTAGAAGCCACATCGTGGAGTGGAGTTCTCCCTCCTTTTCCCTTGACACGGACGAGTTCTTTGTTAACCCGCACCAGCCCTCTCGCTATGCTCTCGTGTCCATTTTCCAGAGCCAGATGCATGGGACTGAGCCCCTTTTTGTTTAGCTTGCTAGCCAGCGAAGGCTTTAGATTCGCAATCTCCATCGCAAAATCAGCTTTCCCATCCCTTGCTGCTATGTGCAGGGGAGTATCAACGAACTGGAGTGCATCAAGACCATCGAGAATGGAGGGGTTTTGCTCAATTAATGAGTACAATTTATCAATGTCTCCAGTCTCTGCAGCGTTCTTCAACTCCGGGTCCATTTTTTGCAGATCCATAATTAATGAGTACAATCGATCAATGACTTCCGCCTCACGAACGATCTTCAGAGCCTCTATTATTTTTCGCAGATCCTTAATTTCCTCAGACATCTCTAATGAAAATGGTGCACTGGAGGCCAAAAACTTGGAAGCTTTTAAAGACATGCAAGATTTAGAGGGCAGGGAATCCTAATTTATAGATGTTTAAGGCACATGCGGGCTCTGAGAGGATAAGGCCGTACAATAATCTATTATATTAAGCGGGGTTGAAGTGGCGTCTTGGGTGGTTGGCTCGCAGGGTTTTGGGCTGCAGAAAAAAGGGACAATTGGTTTTTAGTGATACTTTTTCAAACTAATTCAGATTTAGTGATACTTTATTTAAATAAGTTCAATGCGTAAGGTTGTTCCGCACGTCCCCCCTTTAATGCCCTTTAATGCTCATTATCAGTACAAGTCTATATTAGAGCATTAGCAGCAGATTCTTTATTTTACTCCTTATCTTTAAAATAATGAAGAAAATGAAGGAATAAGGCAAAATTTAACTTGCAACAGCTTCCCTATCCTTATATTATTCTTTAAATATATTTAGAGATTGCTACAGTGTTTTCTCAAATTTAAGGAACCCCGGTAACTTTTTTAATCTCAAACCACTTTAAATTTATGTCAAATCGATATGTTTTATGTCAAATTGTTATAATAAAAAACCATAAAAAATGCTTAAAAGTAATGATGTTTAAAAAGCAAATAATATTTTAATATTTTCATCATTTATTTTAGGGAATCTGATATCGGTTGAAGGATTCCTAAAATACAAAAGTTGCAAATTTCCTTAAATTTAAAGAAAATTTTTAGGGAATCTGTTGTTAATGCTCCTAGAAAAGAAAAAAAAAAAGCCACACATATTTCAAGCAACGCGTGTTTAGTACAGTGATATTTTTTCAAAATAATTCAGATTTAGTTATACTTTATTTAAATATGATCGACACGTCACCTTGTTCCGCATGTCCCCCATTTAATGCTCCGTATGAGTACGAGTCCATGTCAGAAAGAAAAGAAAATTTTCACCAAAAAAAAAAAAAAGAAAGAGAAGAAAAAGCGACAGATATTTTAAGCAATGCATGTTTGGTACAGATGGGCCCCGCAAACCTACAAGCTATAAGAAACGATGAGCTTTGTTATTGTTAATGTTTAGCGTGTCATTATCATAATGTAGTGTACGATCATGTTCGTGTAGGGCCATTTAAGAGGGGAGCCATGAAAGCAAGGATCTAAGCTTCTTTAGAAACAAGAAACGTGTCTAAATCCGGAATCCAGATCCCTTAGTGGAGGTGCACGTAGTTAGAAGGGAATCGAGACGTGTGTCATTTGTGTTTCATGTTTATATTGGCGGCCCCACCCACGCCCCTCGTCTCCTTGGAAGGAGAATTTTTAAAAAATAATCTAGATTCAGTCATTTAGTTTTTGGTAATTAGAAAGTAGTGACATTTTTTAATATAATTGAAAGACTTATCTCTTACTATATATATATATATATATATATATAAGCAAACGGAAATTTAAAATTTATCTAGATTTGATTGTTTGAGCTTAAGGAGACGCATCGTTTACAATGACGTTTTGGCTAACAAAGAGGGAGAGCTCCAATATCCCCAATCGACTTCCCTCTCTCCCAACTAATCACCTATTCTTTTGAGTCACCGCTATAGAAACTCTCCCAACTAATCACCTATTCTTTTGAGTGACCGCTATAGAAACTAGTGCACCATGGCTTGAGACTGGCAAAATCCCATCGGATCCATCTCCTTTTTGAAAGAGCGAGAGAGGGAGGGAGGGAGTATTTTATTTTATTTTTTAATCACTCTCGAATCTTTTCTCCTTTTTCCTGTGGTCTCCTTCCTCCACTTTTCGTTAAAGTGGAATTTTTCTTGATCTTTGTGCTAATTCGGACTAAAGTAGATATTTTTGATGCTTTTCTTAAATATAATCACCTAATGCAATTTGTAGCTATCAGAACAAGTTTCTTCAAGTACTAATAAAATAAAATAAAAAACCAAATTAACCTATTTAATTTCTAATTCATTTGTTATCCACACACTATTTGATGCCTAATAATAACAAAATAATTGCATGCATTACCGCAAATTCATCTTTAGTGGCTTCTTTCATGGTTGTTTGTATTGTTTAATCATGAAAACCGAGCTGATCATCATCGTAATGTGCTATACGTAATTGATTTCACTCTCTCTTTTGCAGCGAAGAGTGAGGGAGGTTCGAGTTATGTTATCGAGGAGTCGTCTCTTACAATTTATTATTAATAAATATTAAATAGTAATAATATTATTAACAACAAGTAATATTATTATCTAATTAATATATATTATATTTATTAAAATGAGACATAACTTATGAGAAAAGCAAAAACGAAAGGTGCTTTATACATTTAAAATAAAATTTATGTTCTTCCTTTTCTTCATAGAAGCAAAAATAGTTGAACCCTTAAAAAGGGAAAAATAATAACTTAACAAACATTATACTATATTTAACTCTACATACGATGCCCGTGCATTGCACGGGTTGTTTGCTATTATATACTTAGACGAGAGGCACACGTGATGGAAAGCTAGAAATTGTAAATTTTTTTGTTTTTTTGGAACTCAGGGTATCCGGGTCCGCTTATGCTCAACCGACTAATCCCTGAGGGCCCATGCAAGACCCTGCAACCCACATGGCCGGGTTAAGTCTAAGGCTCATAGACCTTATGCAGGTAGCCCCAAAGAATTGATAACACCTAAGAGGTTTTGAACCTGAGACGTTGTAGGGAGCACACCCCTAGGCCCTAAGCCTTGACTGGGGTTAATTGAAGTTACTTGTTTAAAATAGGAAGGTATAAATTGTAATTAAGGCTACATGTATGTACGTACAAATTCATAATGCTTTTAAAGTTTATAGTATATTGTGTAAAAGTCAATATAGAAGTAAAAGCTATTCTAATGATATTTGAGCACAAAGTGCCTTGCTTCGACCATAGTCTCATCACAATGTCAAAATAAAGCTGGGTGAGACACCTTTATATACATAAACGTGAATTTAAGCAAAACTGTGTCTGTGTGTACACCTTATGCTTTTCTTGATTAGAAGGTGGTGTATTTTAATATGAAATTATAAGAAGATTGAAGGACTCATACTCTATTTTAATATGAAATTATAAGAAGATTGAAGGACTCATACTCACACCCATTGACACATTAGGCCAACGTCATGTATAGTTTTATCATCTAAAGTAGCTGCAATCTTTATGTAACTCATGGCAATAAGATCATTGACAGATAATAATCATTATGTAGAGCACTAATATCAAAAGTAGAGAAAAAAAAAATAAAAATACAAAATTCATCGAAAATTGACAATTATTTTGTAGCATTTAAATTTTTATAGTTGTGGGACCATGGAAATCACCTATGTGACTACCTAATCATCCACACGGAATTCATAAAAGCAAGGAGTTGCCACCATTCAAGTTTAGGGTGTGAATAGACACCAAAGTGAGCATAAAAGAATGAAATAGAGCTAAAGTAGCTTTAATTCGTGGTCTAGTCCAGAGATTGGGTAAGGGGGTTCGGTTATGAGTAGGGGAAGGTGTTAGGCATCCCTACTCATCCACACAAAGTGGTTACCATATGCTCATTCATGCTTCATGCTTGCACATATATATTTCACACAAAAATGAACAAAAACAAGAGAAAACAAAAGTGTGATTCTCCACATGAGTGATCCAATTGATTATGGACTCTTTCTGTGGATACATCACCTTCAGAGCTTCATGATCAAGAAAAATCAATATAAATCTTGAAGAAAAACATATCAAATCAAATATGGAAATATCAATACAAGATCATGCTATTTGAGCTGGGAAATTTCAATCAACCATAAATCATTCAATCAAAACTCAAATTGAGTGAAACCAAAACCATTTGAAAGGTTATATGAAGTATAAGTCTCAGTAAAAATTTCATTCGAATCCAATTAAAATCACAAGAGATATACTTGTTCAAAATCTACTGATATAAAACATAAAAAGTGATAAGTAGCAAACTTTGAAAGCTTATTCGTGGAGATTGGCTTCATATAAATCCTTGAAAATTGGTGTGAATTAAGTATGAAATGTCATCTTTCGAATGGAATAGGTCTCATTCAAAACTTCATCCATTTGTAGCTTGTGTGCTCTTTCAAACATGCTTAGAAGATCACAAATTGACTCTATAACCTGCTACTAAGCAGTACATAGTCAATCAAGCACACATAGCTAAAATCAAAGTGAAAAGTTAAGAAACCAATTGTATTTGAAATTATACTCATAAAGGAAGACTTATAAATTAGAATCACTCAAATCAAAGTTAAAATGAACCTTTGGTGCTCAATCAAAGTGACAAGTACTACAATCTGTTCTGATCTGACTCATCAACTTCAATCAAATGGTTTGAAAAATTGGCTTTATATAAATTGCTTAAATTTTACAGGATTAACCTAGACTTCCTTACCTTTTACATGCCTCTAGAATCATTCAAAAATTCATCCATATGATGAAGTTATGAATGATCCAAGACAGGGTACAGGTTCTATCCAGATCTGTAAAAAAATTGAGTAGAGGCTATACCAAATCCTTAAATCTGAGCATCCAGCTCTTGAAATCAAATTCAAATGAATTCAAATGAGTTAGGAGATCTGTAAAAACATCTAGGACAAGAATTTAATCCAAATCTCTCGTAATTTGGAGAGTTTGAACCCAACTTCCATAAGGAAATGCCTAGATCTAGGGAGATTCGGCCATGAGACCTCCTAGTGATTAAGGTTAAATATAAAACATCATGATGATCCTGAAATTTTATTTTAAGGCCAAATTCTTAGATCTACCATATTGAGCATGGTAGATCTAAGAAATCATGCCTAACATTGAAAAAGAGCACAAATGAGAGAGTGCTTGAAATGTAAAGAGTTTGCTGAAAATTAAAGGTATTATACCTTGGTTGATCTTGGAAACCTTAGATGCTTGAGAATACACTTGGGCAGAGTTTCCCCTCCTCCAGCAAGAGCTCTTAGATCTCAAATTTCCAGCCCTTTGCATGGAGAAGAGGCCCTATATTTATAGGCACAAGTGAGAGTAGAAGAGTCCTAATGGTAGACGCAAAAGTGTCTCTAGATGCTTCCAATTAAAGGCTAAAGCATGAATTAGAAGGAATTTGGCCAATTTTGGAGGCCAATTTTGACAAATCAAGCCTTCTAGAGAGAGGTTATATGGTAAATAAGGGAAGACTAATGGGAATTTCAAATTGAACCTTTTTGAGGTGAACCAATATCTCAGGTCGGTCACAAAGAAACAGTTTATAACCGATATAATAAATTGGTTACAAAGAAAGCTTGTTTGACCGATATAACATATTGGTTCAAATCAGTTATAATCCCACGTGCCTTCGCTGATGTGGCATAGCTGTCGAAGGTTCTAGATGCCACATTAGCCTTAAATCGTTGCAAAATCTCGATTAACAACCATTTATTAGTGATCGATATACAATATCGATTGCAAAAGAGTAGTATATAACCGATTTCAATTCACGGTTAGCTATGCTCAAAAACCCTTTATGCATGCATTGATCCACTGATTTTTGTAGTACAATTTGGGGTGTCTACAATATCTAATGGTGTAGTAATACCTTAGGTCAAGTTGATAAAGTGTGAGACATGGAAAAATCACCGGGATGATTCCCCTTCGTCAATACACGGGCTCAATGTAAAATGTGGGAGAGTCGCCACCATTCAGATTTTTTTGGGGTGTGAATGGACGCCGAAAGATTTAAAATAAAGCAAAAAGAGCTAAAAGGCAAATACTAAAGTAAAAATAACTCTACTTGAAAATCAAATCCAGAGATGGGTAAGGGGATTAGATTATGAATGGGGGAAGGTGTTAGGCACCCCCATTCACCCACACAAGGTGGTTGCCAAGTGTTGTTGATGCTAAAAAAATGAGAAAGCTTGCTAAAATCATCAAAAAAGCCTTGGAAAAGAATTAAACAAATGTGTGATATTTCCACATGAGAAATCCAAATGAATTCCAGATCCTCTTTTGTATCAATATCACTTCTGGAATATCACCAATAGATGGAAATCAAAGCAAAAGTTGCACAAAACCAAGTTGAGTCAAATCCGGAAAATTTGGTAAAAGTAAGAACCATTTGTCTTGAAATCATTCAAATCTAATTTAAATTGAATCAAACCAAATACATTTGAAATATTATGATAAATAAGAGACTCATGTAAAATTCTAATTAAATCCGGTTGAAATCCTAGGAGTTATGCCTCTTTTAAGATTGCTGTTGGAGATAGTTAAAAGTGACAAGTGGGCAAGTTTGGAAAATCATTTGGAAAAATCGGCTCCATATAAATCCATGAAATTTGGTGTGAATGAAGTATGTATGACCATCTTTCAAATGAAACTAGCCTCATACAAAAATTCATTCGGATGTGCCTTGGGTGATCTCCCGAACAGGCCCCGAGGATCACAGATTAACCCAGAAAAGTGTTGTTGAGCAGTTATGAGTAAATCTGTTACCCACGACACAAATGGAGTTAAAAAATTATTAAACCAACTGGATTTGAAACTAGACTTCCAAAGGAAAACTCAGAAACAAGAATCACTCGAATCAGACTTAAAACGAACACATGGCACTCAGTCGAAGTGACAGGTTCCGTAATCAGACCTGAACTGACCTATCAACTTCGACAGAGAGGTGTCAAAAATCCGCTTGATAAAAATTAATGAAATTTTACAGGCATAAACTAGACAGCCTCACCTTTCCCATGGCTCTAAAATCACTCCAAAATTCATTCAGACGATGAAGTTACGAGTGTCCAAAATTGGGGTACAGATGCTGTCCCGTTTTACTACTTTTGAGTAAAATCAATTTAAAACAGTGATCAAGTGTGTGTGTGTGTTCCATGCAAGATGAATCAAAATCACTTGAAAAAGTGTCGAAGAACCTCTAGGAAAAATAGGGCACAAGCTTGGCTCACCATTCTCTCCGATTAGAGAGAATATGCCAAAAAGACCCAATATTGAGCAAAAGTGCCAAAAACCGAGAGGTTGGACCTAGAGGCCTTCAACACTCAATAAAACTTGCTTGAAATCAATTTGAAAATTAATAAGAAATATCCCAGAATTGTTTGGGGCTATTTATTTTAGATCTACCACAATGACGGCAATAGATCCAAAATATGAGCCAAATCCGACAAAACAAGAGTAATGTGTGCATGTGTAAAAATCCATTCTTCAATAATATAATAACATATAGCATGCATTCATATCAATCAAATGGGGTTCTAGAACAACCTAGGGTTCCGTTCCATTATCGTTTCCCTTAATTCTCTCTCGCCGTTTAACGGTTCTTCAAGATAATCTTGGGGTACTTTGAATATGAAACGGTTTTCATAGAATCAAAGGGCTTATTCCAACAAGGTTCTAATACTAGGATCAATCCCCAGTCTCGTTTCCCCTAGATCCTGCCTTCACGTTTTACGGCTAGGGGGAGTCTCGAGGTACTTTGAGTAGGGGAAGGGTTTTCATACACATAGAAGAGGCCTTATTCTACTGAAAGGTAGAAGAAGAGACCTAGATCTAGAATGTAAGAACAGAAAAATAAAGAGAGGTTTGAGGCTTACCTGAGCTTCTGGAAGCAATGCGGCAGCGGTTCCCCTCTTCACTCAGAGCTCTTTGATCTCCCACTTATGGCAAAAGTTCTTTGCAAAAGTTGTTGGCTATTTGCTTAAGGAGGAGCCTCTTATTTATAGGCAAAGGCTAGGGTTAGGGTTTGCATGATGGTAGACACAAAATAATGTCTAGAGCCCACCAACCTTAACCCTAAGGCTATTTCCGAGATTTCCACTCCTTTAATGAAGGATACGATGGTAAAAAGTGAAAACTCTCGGAAAACCCTAATTTTGAGCAAAAAACATGTATCCGACATATCAGGTCGGATACAAGAGCATCTATACGTATCCAGCATATGTCGCCGGATACATTAAGATCTGCTTGTATCCGACAACTTATGTCGGATATAAAGAAATATGCTTGTATCCGACCTGAGTTGTTGGATACAAAGAAAAATGCCTATTTTCCAAAATTTTGTGCTGGTTTCAAAGGAGATAATGATTTTTGCCAATTATTCTTCATTTTTACTGTGCAATTTGGGGTGTCTACAAAAAGTTATAAGAATTTATTTTGTTTTCTTCTTAATTTTGATCAAAAAATTATTCATGTAAAGTTATTTGATCATTTCATGTAAAGAACTGGATATACATTTAGGCATAATTTGGCATTCATTTTTGGAATATGTTCTAGGGCTTGGAACGAATTTCAGTAGTAAACTAGGTGTTCGGTTCCATTTTGTTAATAAGTTTTCCTCAAATAAGTTTTAAGAAAAAAATACAATAGATGAAGGAATCACACCGACACATGTTTTTAGATTTTCAAAATGCAAAACTGCAATGGCATATTTATAATATTTATATGGCAAGGACAGACTTGTCATTTATGAAAACTTCTTTTAAGTTATAACAATGGAAAACTTGTAATATTTATAACATCTAAGAGAATTAATTATTTGTTACTAAACTTAAAACTCATCTTCTCTTCAAATCATTCAAACCTATTCCTAGGGATTTCAGATTCTGAATGAATGCCAAACAAGGCTTAGTTTTTAATGCCCAAAATATTAATGTAACAAATGTGAAAAATGATAGGAGGGTATAGATGTAAAAATCTTAAAGTAAAGGAAGAATGAAAGTTAATACATATTTTATAGAAGGTTATTATGGTTATTTAGTAAAAAATAACCAACAAAAGTACTTTATCTCTACTATTAGTAAAGCCAACTGAGGAGAAATATTCCCTAGATTCTGACTCTCCCTTTTTTTTTCTCTAAAGATTACCCTTCACAACCAAAAGAATCCTTAATTATAACCACCATATCCACCGCTCTTTTCGCTTTCAAAGTTAAACTCCATCCCTACTTCTTTGCTACGATTATTGGGTTCAAGACGTGCAGTATGCATGTGCCACCACTAGTATATTTTTATTTCAACCAAATTTTCTAATCATAAGATTGAAAACGTAAATGTATAATAACACAAATATAAGGTTAAAAATGTAAATATATAGCAACATTAAGAAATAATGCATGGAAGAATGTCTACCTTTCAAACAACATAAAGATTTATGATAAGAAAATGCTCTTATGCAAAAAACATGAAAAATGAGGTTCGTGATAAGAGAACAAAAGATACAATAAAACGAAAAAAGAATGACTAAGCAAATGAAATATTTGCTTGGTTAGGAGTACAGGATTCACATGCATCATTGCCTCAAACATAAGTCATCTAAAGCAAGATGAAATCTTATGCAATGCTTTATTGCATTGCAGACTTCTATGGGCATGAGATGATGCCATGTAGAGCACCTCATGGTCAATGTTTTTTTGATTAAAAAAAATAATTGATCATGAGATTCTCCAGATGATAGCATCTCACACCCATAGCAGTCTGCAAGGTAGTAAAGCATTGAAGAAGATTTTAACCCAACGCGGTAGTTTGATCATACTTGTCAATCCAGACAAAATCCTCTGGACATTTGTACAAATGCATTTCCTCTGGCCCCAGATCTGATGTTATCGTGTACCACTGACTGGAACTTTTTTTGGGGTGTAGGGCCCCCTATTGAATGGCTGCATGTGTCAAGTCTGTTTCACGCTATGGTACCATTTGGACATATTATTGATTAATCCAAAAGGGCAAGATGATGGTTGTGGAAGAAATTCCTCTCAGATCTTGTGTTGTCTCTTTATATATCATCCTCCAATGAGATTGATACACATATCCTTAAATTGGAAAGCTTTTCCTTGCATTTAGAATTCTTAAACTAATTTATGGATACCTGTTGCAGTCTCATTGGAGATTGATACAAGAGGAGGACAAAAGACTTGAGAGGAATGGCTTCGGACGTTGAATAGTTTGAGAGCAACCAAGCATTTGCATACGATATGCAATTTTATGAGCCGAATTCTCTCAACTACTACAAAACGTGACATTCGTGCATGGTACCCCACAATTATAACGATGTAGCCAAGCAATTCCTCTAAGATCTTCAGTCCATCTATTAGTCTTTAACAAGACTAAAGCACGTACCCTCCTAAATTTTTATGGTGCGATTATACCAACACTAATGCACCACATCCCATCAGTACCCTCCCGAAATCGGAGAAGAATCACTACGCATGGCAACGGTTTGGTTTTGCAAAAAATCAAAACCAAACCGACAAGTTGACCATGAAAACCATAACCGAATTGTAACCGTTAGGGTTTACTAATTTTAAAACCTAAACCATTTAATTTTCATATTATTGAAACCGTGACTGAATTGAGCTGTTTCGCCTTCTTTGGAAGTTCAAATAAATTAAATTTTCTATTATTATGCTGTGTTTACACAGGGATGTGCTCATTAATGAAAAACTGTATCAAGGCTTGTCAGCCTCCTCTTCTCTAACACTATTCCATCTCTAAAATTTTTAATAAATCCCTTATGAGCTAATCGACTAGTGGGTTGTGCAATTGTGCAACTCAAACCTTATGCATATTATATGTAATCAGTTCGGTTTTGGTTTGGTTTCCCCTTAAAATCGCTACCAAACCGAAACTGCATCAGTTTTTTCAGTTAAAAACCAAAACATAACCGAAACCAATTATTGAAGACCCAAAACTGATCCTAATAGGTTCGGTTCGGTTCAGTTTGTTGAATTTAACCGAACTGTTGCCATCCCTAAGAATCACTCTGACAATGTAGCAAGGATCCATAATAAAGTAAGTAGATGCAATAAAGAAACCCTTTTTACAAATTGATTTTTCATTTTTGAAAACAAAAAACTGAAATTGTATATGGAAAGAATAGTCTTTTATTTAATTTTAAAAAAATACGAAAATAACCTTGGTTTATAGAAGTTGAAAATTCGGCTTTTAAGAAAAGGAAATCTTTTTTTTTTTTTAGTTCTCAGTGTCATTTTTTATAATTTTACTTTGGTTAAACTAATTTCCTCTTGTGTTGAACCCGGCCACATATACAACCAACTCAATCCAATCCAACCCAACCCATTTTCGCCACTAATAACTTTGGATTGAAAATACAAGTCACAAAAGATTCCATTTGAATAGTCTAAAAACAAGCAACCATTTGGACACTTTGTGCATTTGAATAGAGCGAACTACAAATCCCATCACAATTAATACAAAATGTGACATGCCCTGTACCATTCCGGACAACTATAGCGATTGGAAAATTGAACTAACCACAGGTAATATGACAAAAGAATTCATTTGAAGAGCCTAACAACGACCAACCATTTGTACACTCTGCATTTGATTAAACTCAAGTACAAATCCCATCACAATTAAAACAAAATGTGGCATGTCATGTACCATACCCCACAACTATAGCCACAACAAGGATTGATAGTACAGAAGCATTAGTTGCTGTTTGAAACCCTTTCACAAAGATTCTTGTTTCTTTTTCCAATATAAAAATTTGAAATATTGCTGGGCAAGGACAGTTTTCAAACCAAAAAAAAGGACAGTTTTCAAAAAGATTTTTTAGATAAAAATATCTAAAGAGAGCTTAGGCTTACAGAAGCAGAAAATTCAGCTTTTGAAATTAACAAAATGTTCTTTAAAGTTCTTAGTGCAATTCTTGTAATTTTACTTTTGGTTAATCTAATTTCATATCTATTGAACCCATATTGAATCACAAGATTTTGAAAATCAAATATCTTTTGCAGACGACGTGGCTGCCAACATTCAGGCTATAATCTTAATTATGTAAACTTTTTTCTTTTTGGGGAAGTCATGCAAAGTTGTTGGCACGCTTTCCAATGGACCTATTCTCGTTATATATGGTATAGATTTTTTATTTTATTAAAACAAGTTGAATATATAGTTTATAATGATATTATGGTTGATCCAATATTATGTATGATCAATTTTATTGGGTTTAGTGCACCTTAATTATACAAGTATATTTTCTTTGTATTTGATATGTGATATAAGTTGTATGTAGATTAGAAGACCATATTGGGTAAGGAGTCTTCATAGAATCCTATTCAAGATCGAAGTCCTTAATGGAAGGACTATTATGTTATAAACAGGCTAGGTCCCCTCTCGTCTCCTAGTTTTAACTGACAGAACATTACGTAATCTAACATCTCCCATCTGACAAAATCTGATTAAGGGGAGCAAGGAGAGGAAGAGCTAGTCCTAACCAATATTATTTTGCAAAAAATTAAAGAAATAAAAGTAGCCATGTCTTCAACCTATAAATCGGTTTAATTTATTCTAGATTTATGCATGTAGATAATAGATTGAAGCTAACAATTGGTATCAAAGCGAGTAATTCCACACTTAGATTTGTGATTTTGATAATTTAAAATAAATTAAAAAACCAGAAAAACAGTGGTTTTTTCTCGAATTAGATTTGGACAGATTTTAAAAGTTTGATTCACTGGATTTCAGCCATCCATCTTCTTGAGATTTAGTTCAATGTATTTTGCCCCATTATTCTTGACGTAAACATGCACGAGTTGAAGGTTTAATCTTGAACCCAAAAATATGAAAAATTTTCAATTACATAAAATAACATCAAATTCATAAGTTTATTTCTCTTTGATTTCATAGGGAAGATTCTAGGACGTATATGTTTAATCCTATGTCATTTAATTGCATGAAGTATTGAGATTTACCGGCGAACTGAAGTTTATTTGAAGCTGGGGTATCAGTTTCTCGAAAAACTGAAATTTCCAGATAATTTTGTGTCTGTTTAATCGAAACCCATCATGTTTTATGCCCTAAATCTTCTTAGAAAAGATCTCAGGATCAAAACCCTGCTAGAGGTAGCGGACAACCTCCAGCCGCATCAGCGTTTCCCCATGCGCATGTGCGGCATGTGTGGGCTCCTCCTTGGGCATTTAAGCTTTTTCCTTGCATTTAAGATTCTTAACCTGTTGCAGTCTCATTGGAGACTAATACAAAAGGATGACAGAAGCTTTGAGAGGAATGGCTCCTAACGTTGAATAGTTTGAGAGCAACCAAGCATTTGCATACAATATGCATTTCATGAGAATGAATTCCTCTAAGATCTTCATTTATAACGAATTCGTGCAAGGTACCTCACAATTATAACGACGTAGCCAAGCAATTCCTCTAAGATCTTCAGTCCTCTTCTTCTATCAGTCTCCAACGAGACTAAAGCACGTACCCTCCCGAATTTCTAAGTTTTTCCTTGCGTTTAAATTTCATAGATACATGCACCACTCTCATTGGAGACTGATACAAGGGCAGGACTAAAGATTTGAGAAGAATCGCGCTCTGACATTTTTACATAGATCAATGATAGTATCTGTAATACTTGATGCAATTAAGAAACCCTTTTTACAAATTTATTTTTCATTTAACAGAAATTGTATTTGGAAAGAATCGTTTTTAATTTGATTTTAAAAAGAATAATACAAGTCACCTCAGATCTTACAAAAGAATCTCTTCGAATAGTCTAAAAACAACCAACCATTTGGTGCATTTGAATAGGCCGAACTACTTCCTACCAAAAAAGAAGACCGAACTACAAATCACATCACAACTAATACAACATGTGATCATGTCCACCTAGTAACTATAGCGATTTGGAAGTAGAAGTCACCAAAGATAATGTTACAAAAGAATTCATTTTAATATGTAGCCTAAGAACGTCCAACCGTTTGTACACTATGGATGTAATTAAACTCAAGTACAAATCCCATCACAATTAAAACAAAATGTGGCATGTCATGTACCATACCCCACAACTATAGGGATGCAACAAGGATTGATAGCCAATATCTGGAGCCTAAAGGTATGCTCCCTCTAAGGTCTCAAGTTTGAACTCTCTCTGGCACAATTTCTTGGGGCTACCTGCATAAGGTTTATGGGCCTTGGACTTATTTGGGCCATGTGAGTTGCAGGGTCTTGCATGGGCCACCGGGGATTAGTCGGTTGAGCGTAAGCGGGCCCAGATACCCTAAGTTCCGAAAAAAAAACAAGGATTAATAGTAATGTACCATTAATTGTTGTTTGAAACTCTTTAACAAAGATTCTTTTTTCTTTTTTCAATATAAAAATTTGAAATTGTTTGGGCAAGGACAGTTTTCAAAAAGATTTTTTTTTTAACCAAAAAAAAAAAAAGGAAAGTCTAAAAGTAGTCTAGGCTTATAGAAGCAGAAAATATTCAGCTTTTGAAATGCAAAATAATTCACATTTTATAGAAGTTTGTTATGGCTATTAAATAAAAATAGTTAACAAAATGAAGTTAATTTGAATAGTCTTCTGTAACTAATTTCACTTTTGGTTAAACTAATTTCATTTTGGATTGGAGTTGTTGGACTAAAATGAAGTTAATTTGAATAGTCTTCAATAACTCAATCATTCGAACCCATTTTCACTGCTAATCACTTTGGACTAGAAATAGGAGTTCACCACAAGTCTCATAGAAGAATTCATTTAAATATTTTGAGATTGACCAACCATATGGGCACTATGTGCATTCGATGAGAGCTACAAATCCTATCTCAACTCCTAGTGAATCGTCTAGTGAATCCAAAGTAATCACCCCTCCAAAAGCCCAATATCTCCTGTGCATTCCGCAAAATTTCGACAGAATTGTTCGACAAAATTTCATTGATGTGCTACTTTTTCCCAGGTGCAGCATCGAAACTGAAAACCTTGGTAGATCATACACCTCACCCATAGCGAGTGTGCGCACCTAAACCTGGCCTAGATTGCACACCGGGCGCGCCTTTGGCACGTGCCTCGGGACATTCAGAGTCGCCACTGCCTGAGAGTGCAGGCAGACACGGTTTTGCCCTAATCGGGTCTAAGTCTGGTCTACGGCTTTTCAGAGTTCTAGCTAAGTCCTCGGTTACGGTCCGGGGAAGTCCTAAAGACACCCCGGTCCGCCCCGTCGGTTTGACGGGTCCTTCGGGTCTCCCTGGTTTTTGAGTCAAGTTCACCCTTTTCCTAGACCAGCATGCTGTCTTGTTAAATCTGGCGGGGCCCTTGGATGGTGTGGGTGTGAGACATGGGAAAAAATCGATTTAATGATTTCCTCTATCATCACGCGGGATTAAATAAACAAAGAGTCGCCACCATTCAATTTAGGTGTGAATGGACACCAAAATATTAAATAAGCACAAAAGGCAAATTTTAGGGTAAAATATCCCTCCTAAAAAAAAACAACCAGAGATGGGTAAGGGGATTAAGTTATGAACAGGGGAAGGTGTTAGGCACCCCTATTCATCCACACAAGGTGGTTGCCAGGTATTGTTCATGTTAAAAATAAAGGAAAAAGCTTGCTATGAAAATCATACAAAATCACAAAAAGGCAAAAATATATGGTTTTTTCATATGAATATTCTGATTGATCCAGAACTATCAAACATGATCATACCATTCCTAGGGTTTCATGATCAAAACAAAATTGAGATAAAATCAAAGAAAATCAATTTAAAGTGAAAAATCCAAAATCTGGCTTCAAGTCAAAATTCTAGAAAAATATGATTTTTATAAAATATTTCAAAATTGAACTTGAATAGTCCAGGATATAGATAAAGCCCAAATTTCACATTAAATCTGAAAATAAAAACCAAAAATACCCACATTGATGAAAAACACCAAAAGGGGAGAATTTAGACCGTAGGGTCTTCTCTCAATAATGAAAAACAATTTAAAAACAACTTCATGAAACCCTAGAATTTAATTTCAGGCTTCTAGACTCAAATCTACCATATTGATCATGATAAATCCAAGATCTTAGCCTAAAATCACAAAAATCACGAAAACAGTGCTGTAGGTGCAAAAGTGGCAAAAATCCAAATTTTAGCAAAAAGTGGGGATCTCATGCTATAAACATCATAGATTCATGTGATTCATTCAGATTCATCATAAAAAGCATTAAAACATGATCAGGATATTTAAAACAGCCACATCTCACAAATTAGAGCACATGGGGGTCTACCCTACGGATCCACCTGTTCTTTTTTCCCCTAGTTCTCTCTTCACGTTTTACGGCTAGAGAGACTCTTGAGGTACTTGGAGATAGGTTTGGTTACAAACACAATCAGAGGCTTTATTCTATGAAAAAGAGAAAAACAGATATGGGGTTCTATTCTAGGGATCCACCTGTTCCCCTTTCCCCTAGTTCTCTCTTCACGTTTTACGGCTAGAGAGACCCTTGAGGTACTTAGAGATAGGTTTGGTTACACAAACACAAATATGGCCTCATTCTACGGCAATAGAGATGATCCTATTACATCTAGAATTGAAGACAGAAAAATAAAAAGGGATAGGGGACTTACCTGGATTGAGCAGGCAGAGCAGCAGGGATTCCTTTCCTTCTCTTGGAGCTTTTGATTCTTCAAAATTTCGTGGCCCTTAGCTAGAGGAGAGAGCCTCTATTTATAGGCAAGCACAGGGGCATGGTTGGTCCAGAAGGATATATCCTGATTCTCAGGATAGAGTGAAATACAGAGATAATGCCCATCCATAGCCATCCAAGGTGACTTCAGCGAAATAAAAGACATAATCCGCTCGTTTAAAGATATATTGGACTTCAAATAAAGCTCGGAAATCGAGAGGAGGACAAAACTTGCACGTGTCTTTAATGCCCGTAAATACACTACGGTCCAATGGGGACCGTATAGATACTACGGACGCGCCTGTCCGTAGATAATTTGCGGGCGCAATGGGCCCGTGAAGCTAATACGGGCAAAGCCTGTTCATTCTATTTTTAGGCCTTTTTGACCTGTTTTAAGCTCTAATTACATGTTTTTATTATTTTCTCATTTGGAAGTGCAATTTGGGGTGTCTACAGTGGGTCCCTTTTATTTGATTTTATCTTTTTATGGATTTAAATGGAGTGGGTCGGATCAGGGTCCTGTTGGAAGACCCGTGGGCTGCCATGGTTGGACCTTGGGCCCAGTTGGGTTATTGGGTAACCCATTTGGTTATTTTATTAAGTTTTATTTATTTACAATTTTAGTCTGGGCTTAGTGGGCTTGGAACGGGCCCATTAGCCAAGAGTCAAGTGGCCTTGGGCCCGTTTTATTGAAAACGGGCCGGGTTTGGGCCGGTCTGAGATGGGCCCCACAAGTGGGCCGAAGGGGTATTGGTGGGCCCGTATGGGCCCAAAGTCAAAAAATGGGCTTAAGGTAGCCCAAATGTTTTAAGGGGATGGTTCAAGCCGGCTTAGGCTGGATCCGGTCCAACCGAACCAAGAAATTACACTTTTACATCATTTTTACATTTTGCCCGTATTTTCTCTACGATCCAGCCTGCCCGTGAATGAATTCCGGTCCCCTTTGTCCGTGAATCAGCTACGGTCCAGGCTGGACCGGCCTGAGTTTACGGACGCGACCCAGTTTGCTTGTTTGCTGCAGACTCCGATCTGGATCATTTCCGTGGCCTTCTTGGGACCTCCAATGGCTTCTGTGGCAATTTCAATGCTTTCTGTCATGGCACATTTGCATCATTCACCATCTTCAAGTCTTCTTTCTTTTGTTCCTTTTTTGGTACTTTAGAATAGAGCTAAACTCCATTTTGTACACCTTGTCATCTTCTGGTAAGGTAACCAAAGAGGTGATAGTGGGAAGGGGATTACATGGAGGTATTTAAAGAGGACACATGCCTCTTATGCTTATGAATTTAACCATTTAACAAAGGCTTTTCCCTTTTTATTAGTTCCATGGTTCCATTCCTTTTTCATTCCATAAGACCACGTTTACTTATACGTGAATTCTTCAACAAACAGTAAAACCAATGGGTTAGTGTGAGACATGGGAAAAAATCACCGGAGTGATCGTCCCTCCGTCAACACACGGGCTCAACGCAAAAATTGGGAGAGTCGCCACCATTCATGATTTTGGGGTGAGAATGGACACCAAAGAGTTCAAAATATGCAAAAATAGCCAAAAGACAAATTCTAGGATAAAAATAACCCTACTTGAAAATCAAATCCAGAGATGGGTAAGGGGATTAGATTATGAACGGGGGAAGGTATTAGGCACCCCCATTCATCCACACAAAGTGGTTGCCAAGTGTATGTTCATGCTAAAAAGAAAATAAGAAGCTTGCTAAAAATCATGAAAAAGCCTTGAAAAAGGAACAATGTATGATATTTTCACATGAAGATCTAAATGGATTTTAGATCATCTCTTATGTCAATATCACTTCTGAAATATCTCAAAAGATGGAAATCAAAGCAAAAGTGGCAAAAACCAAGTTGAGGCAAATCCGGGAATTTTGGTAAAAAGTAAGATCCTTTGTCTTGAAATCATTCAAATCCAATTCTGAATTGAACCAAACCAAATCCATTTGAAAGATTAGGGTAAACAAGAGTCTCATGCAAAATTTCACTTCATTCCGGTGAAAAATCTAGGAGTTATGCTCCTTTGAAGTTGCTGTTGGGGATTTTTAAAAGTGGTAAGTGGGCAACTTTGGAAAATTGTCTAGAAAAATCCACTACATAGAAATCCGCGAAATTTGGTGTGATTGAAGTCTGTATGGCCATCTTTCAACAGAAACTAGCCTCATACAAAAATCCCTTCGGATGTGCCGTGGGTGGTCTCCCGAACAGGCCCCGAAGATCACAGATTTACCCAGAAAAATGCAAATGAGCAGTTCTGAGCAAATCGGCTACCAATAATTCAAATGGAATCCAAAAATTATGAAACCAATTGGATTTGAAAATAGACTCAAAAAGGAGTACTCAGAAATAAAAATCACTCGAATCGGACTTAAAACGAACACATGGCGGTCCGTCGAAGTGACAAGTTCTGTACTTGGACCTGAACTGTCCACTTAACTTCGACAGAGAAGTGTCAAAAATCGGCTAGATAGAAATTCATGAAATTTGGTGGACATAAACTAGACAGCCTCACCTTTCCCATGGTTCTGGAATCGCCCCAAAATTCATCCGGATGATGAAGTTACGGACGTCCGAAGTAAGGGTACAGGTGCTGTCAAGCTAAGCCATTTTTGAGTAAAAACCAAATCCGAAAATTGATAAAAAATGAAATTCGTGTAAGATGAACACAAATACTTCAAAATCATCCGAAAGGCATTCCAGAATTGATTGAGGCCATTTATTTGAGATTTATCACAATAAATGCAATAAACCCCAAATATGAGCCTATCCCGCCAAAATAGTGATATGTGTGCAAAAGTGAAAAAAACCTAGCAAGATCCATACACATGCATATAGATTCAATAAAATAGGTTCTAGCATAGCCTAGGGTTCCGTTCCATTATCGTTTCCCTCTGTTCTCTTTAAGATAATCAAGGGTACTTTGAATATGGAACGATTTACAATCAATCAAAAAGGCCTTATGCTACATAGGTTCTAGCACTAGGGTCAATCCCCAGTCTCGTTTCTCCTAGATCCGCCTTCACGTTTTACGGCTAGGGGAGTCTTGAGATACTTTGAGCCGGGGAAGGATTTCCACACATACAAACAAGGCTTTACACTACAGAAAGGTAGAAGAAGAGATCTAGATCTAGGAATGTAAAGACAGAAAATAAAAAGAAAAGTTGAGGCTTACCTGAGTGCTGGAGGCGATTCCACAGCGGTTTCCTTCTTCTCTTGGGCTGTGTTTGGAACCTTGGATTTGGAGAGAAAAGAAAAGAAATCCCAAAAAGAAAAGAAAATCAGAGAAAAGAAATGAAAAGAAGATATTTTCTCTTGTTTGGTTTGCTAGGGAAAACAAGAAAGAAATTTTTATAGAAATCATTTTCTCTTGTTTGGTTGTTTATATGGAAAATCAAAAAGAAAATCAAATGGTTCTTTTGATTTTTGGATTTTGTAATTGATGAAAAGGGAAAAATACATAAATACTGAGTCCATCTAATTAGGGATAGCAATGTACCCCTAATGGTCAAGGTTTGTTATGATTAAAATCGAGTTAGGGGTGGATTCGGGTTTTGTCCAACCGCCTCAAACCTGACCTTCATACAAATTAAAGTATCATTTTTATATATTTTGATTTCATACAAATATTATTTTTGCATTTTATACTCCAACCAAGTTAGACCCACCCCACGCCTTTACCAACTTATTAGGGGCGGTTTAGGATTTGGTATTGGATATACTCCTACAGGAGCGGGGTTTAGGTTAACCAAAACCTACCCCGATTCCGTGCCATTCCCATTATTAGACCTAATGAAGGATGAACAAAAATTATCTTGATCTTACTAATGTAGATATTTCCTAAAAAAAGAAGATAATTTGCTTCTTAAGAAAAGAAGATAATTTGCACTTGCACTTCCATTCACCATCCAATTACCTAATAACAAATATTTTCATATTTAAAATTTTAAGAAATGAACTAATACCATCTCAAAGCCACCAACAAAAAGGGAAAAAAAAAAGATGAAAAGTTTAAAATAAGAATATGACGATCACTTCAAAAAAGTTTCTTTAGTTGTTCATTCAAAAACCTACACATGATATGGTTAGTACCAAAGAGACTTATAGAATTAAATATAAGATCAAGAAAATAAAATAGTCTATCAAACTACAACTTGCAACTAAGCCCAGTACTACCAAATACAAAGCATATATCATAGTTATATCCAAGTTTTACATCAAATTTAAGTCATAAATTAGAGCTTAATAAGAGTCTTGAGCATTGTAGTGGCTGTCCATCTTCATCCATAACCACTGCTTGCACTGCTCCAGTCAGACTCCCATGAAATTAAGACCTCGCCCTAATAATATCTGCAGCAATAAAGTCATACCTTCAGTCAATGTGATTAAGGATTAAAAGAGTGTTCGGCACAAGAATTAATCAAGAATAAGTTCGGGAAAAAATTTTGATATAGTTTGTCACCAAATAAGCCAAATAACTGAGATTGTAGGCTTTTTAATACACTAAATTAGGATTGACCCTGTTAGAACTTGAATTACTAACTACAGATCCCACCATCAATAGAAATAAACAATATTAAAGTAAGCCACTTTAAACCCCCTTAACGGATAATGACTAAGAACAATATTAAAACATTGCATAGATCTGGAATAGAATTAGGATGTGTCAAATCATAAAATACAAAATAAGAGAACATGTTAAGAACTTCTGAAACAATCAAGAAAAAAAAATTTATTGAAATGAGTGGAGCATAGCTTTGAATTTCCAAGATGTAATCAATATGCCGATACTCAAGTCAAGTTATAAGAAAGAAAACAGATAATAACAGGAAAGAAAAACTCAACTAGATAATTTAAATTTTTTTTAGACATTTATAATCTGATGCAAGTACAAGTTTCTAAAATATAATGAAATCTCAAGATACATAAATCCACATTAAAGGGTAAAGCTGTAAAAGAGTAACAACATGGACCCCAGATTTCATCTGGCTCAGTGAATTTTCATTCAACCAACCTCAAGCCCAAGAACATTTAGTCTGCAGAAATGAATCATAAAATTATTAAATAACTCTTTGATCAACTAAGTCTAAACCACTACTACTATCCAGTATATCATCATTTTATATGTACGTACTTGAACAGCTTGTTCCAGTTTAAATTAATATCTTTCCAACTCAACATGGATAATGTATTTATGCAAAAAAAAAAAAGAACTTGAATAAAATTCTAAGTGTAATCCTAAAAGGCATAAAAGTAACCTATTCCAAGTTGAGCTCAACAGAACTTAAAGTTCCAAGCCAGAAACCTAGGATCCATAAAATAAATCAATCACACATGTAAATATAAAAAATAAAAACAAAAAAGAAAAATCCACGCACCAGAAAATTTCATGACACAAACACAGTATTTTTTAGTCAATTAAACTCAACATTTACTATTTATTAGCATACTTAAAAATTGTGGCATAAGCCAATAATCTCTGTTCATTGTACACGAATAGACATAGAGGCAGTGCATATTTGAATATACGCGAGAGCCTATTTTGTAAGTGTAACACAATATCTTCGGATCTACAAAAGAAAATCATGAATATAAGCTACAGTTAAGCATTGACAGACCAGAAATCAACTATCTACTTGGCAGCTAAACATACTTCTACTGTCTGTGTTCGAATCATTTCACTTAAATGTCAAAAGAGCTACTGGACAGAGTATAAGAATCAACAAGCCAATTAGCCAAGATTCTAGATCTATAAGCCTTTTTTTTAAATATATCTCTTCATGTTATTGGTGCAGGTTATACTTGAAAGAAAACTCACATAAATTAAACCCATTAACATTATGTATCTTCAAGATTAAACTTAAAACAAGTGATTGATCATCAAGTCAATAGTTGCAATACCAATTTAGTAATCATAACACTTTCAGTAGGTGGCCTTCTCCTAATTCTGATACCCTGGCTGGCAGCTGCTTCATCTTGATATCTCCCCAATTCCCACTCTTTGATTTCAAGAGCTTTCCATCAATATCACTGGTCGGGGAAAGTATAGCAGCCCTATCGCCAGACCCTGGTACAAGCATCAACAACAAGAGTTTATAATGTTAGAACTGTTTATGTAATTTATCAATTACTCAGGTTTCAAACGAACTTCTGCATTTAAATAAAATCGAAGGCAATCACACTTAACAGATTTAATAGTTCACAGTACGTTAATTCTTTAATCAACTGAAATCATTCTTTGGATAACAGATAAAAGCTAAACTTTAAATTCCACTGTCTAAAACCTTATAGATTAATATATCCAATATCTCTATAATACTTGCATCAATTCAGGAAGAAAATGGCTACCGGTTTACGTCTCAAGCTTTTAAGCTTGTAAAACCTCTCTTTGACAACCAACCACCATGTGTCCTCAGCCAACATAAAACACAAAAAAATCTGTTTGGAACCCTAATCTCTGATATTCCAATCGATACAAAGCTTGAAGTCGTATACATATCTGAACCCAAACAGTCAAAAGAAAAAAATTAAATAAAACTGCAGAACTCAAATCCACCCAATCAAGCACCGAAAGCCGAAGTCGATCACTTAGAGAGATCCAATACTGACCTGTTGAGCTCGAATACAGGCGGTTGATCTCGTTCTCTTGCTATCCTCCATCAGAATTCCTTGAACCGATCTCGAAATCGTGAAATTTCTTATGCGTCGTAAGCAAGAATTGCTCGAAAACGAAAACCTAGGTGTAGCTTTGATTGAGATTCCCTCCGTTACTCTTCGGGGCCGAAGGGAAGAGCCTCTGAGAAGGGAAAAAAAGAAACAAAAAAATACATATTGTCTGAACTCTGAATTCGAAACCAAATCTTGTGACACGACAAAGGAGAAGCAAAAAACGAGATTTCTAAGCCATTTGGTCCGACAGATGCCATAGATTTCAGGAGATTTGGGGGAGATGTTGCGATTGCTTACTACTGGAAGCCTCTCTCCTCTCGTCTGAGCAATGGCAGCCACTCCCGACCATCAACCGGAAGAGAAGCATTCAAAATACAGATTCACCTCTCGTCTAAGCAATGGGCGTTTCTTCCATTGATTTTGCCAGAAGAAGAGAAGCAGGAAGAAGAGAAGCCTTCGCGAGGTTGGGGTCGAGGTGAAAGTCGGGCCCTTCGCGTGTTTTGTCGAGAGACGTTTCTCCCCAAATCCCCGTGATTTCGTTTCTTCAGAAATGACTAGGTTTTTGGGGGGAAAAGTTTTAGACGAGAGAAAGAAAATTTTTTACCAAATGTTCTTTCCTTTTCTTTCAAAAGTTATTTTCTTATATAATACCAAACAGGGGAAAGGAAATTTTTCTAAGTTTCTTTTCTTTTCCTTCAAAATCCAAGCATCCAAACACAGCCTTGGAGTTCTTCTTTGCGAGAATTCAAAACAAGAGTTGTGTGCCATTTGCTCAAGGAGGAGGCTCCTATTTATAGGCAAGGGCTAAGGTCATTGGTAGACACAACTTAATGTCTAGAACCCCTCCAACCTAAACCCTAAGGTTATTTCCGCGATTTCCCCTCATTTAATGAGGGACATGATGGTAAAAGTGAAAAGCTCTCGGAAAACCCTAATTTTGAGCAAACTTAAGGTATCCGGTATATCAGACCGGATAACAAAGGGCCTTAAGGTATCCGGTACATGGTACCGGATACACTAAGGCTCACTTGTATCCGGTATAAGTATCCGGATACGGGAAAGGGTACTTGTATCCGGATTGAATATCCGGATACAGATAAAAGTTTATTTTCTTCAAATTCTGTGCTGGCTTTCCAGGAGATAATGATTTTTGATGATTGTTTGTGCAATTTGGGGTGTCTACAACTGCCCCTCTTTGCGGGAGCTGCGAAGCAGTGAGCTGCAAAGAGTAGACAAGCCCAAATTGCATTCCCATGAGCATAATTTGCTCGGTTCAATTCAATTTCTGTAGAAAACAATTTTTGAGTGGAGATTTGCCAAAAAGCCCTCACTTTAAGGGGGCATCTCTCCAAGAATTCTTAAATTCCACTGAGCCCTTTGTGGCTGTGAAGTGGATTTTAAGCCCAAAAATAGGGTTTTTGAAAAACTGATTTTTTATCAAACCAAGTTGAAAATTGAGTGGGTATCATCCTTTTGACCAGCACATTTCCCAAGCTTGTTCTAAATTCCACTGAGCTCTCGTGCTTGTGAGGTGGATTTCAAGACAAGAATAGGATTTTGTGAGAAAATAGTAGAATTTTATAGCACATTCCTTTTTGCTCCTTTTTAATCCCAATGCAAAGAATTGAAAATTCCAATAATATATTCCTCTCCTTCAAGATTTATCAAAAATTGTGCAATTTTGGGGCATCTACAACACAACTCAAAATTGCACGTTTGAAAGACACCTCATTAATTGAACTTGCTTTGGTCAAACAAATGAGTGATAAAAAACATGGATTTGAAGATAGCCAATGAAACCCCTGCTGTGTATAGTCTGACGGGGTGGCGTCTCTTCCTTATCTCAGATTTCTTTGAGCTCTCGTGGCTATGAAAAGAAATCTGAGACAAGCAAATTTTGAAAAGAATGTGGATTTAAAATTGACCTCTGCAAACTCAATTGCTTTTGATGTTTTTCAACAATAAGGAAGGAAATATTTTATTGAATTTTCCTGATTCATTTTCTTATTTGATTTACCTGGGTGCTTTTGATGCCCAAACCTGTGCTTGAATATTCTGCAACTTGCTTTTGCTTCTTCCTCTTCTTGCTCTCTCAATAAGGATGTATGTGCCATTGTTGCCCATAACCTGCAGGCAAAAAATATATATATTTTTTTTATTTTTGCTTTTTTTTTTGTTGCTTTCTTTTTGCTTTTTTGCTTTCTTTTTTGCTTTTTTTGCTTTCTTTTTGCTTCTTTTTCTTTTTTTCTTTTTTTTTTTGCTTTTTGCTTTTTTCTTTTTACAATGTGCTGATATATCTCTCTTTCTTTGCAGCTTTGGCTACTTGATCATCTGAGTCAGATTGAAGAAATCAATCGACAACTTCTTCCCAAGTTTGAAGGTCCCCATCTTGATGAGCAACCGGGGGTGCCCCGATATTCCAGGGGGCAAACAGGGCTGGTTCACTTTCTTGGGCTCGCTTCAGGATGACCAGGTGAGATGGCCTGGTACTTATCAGCATAATGCGGAGACAGTGATTAGCTTCCGAGACCGCAACTTTCTGATTCTGGCTGGCCTGAGGCATGCAGTGCTTTATCTTCCTCTGCGAGTCCTTCGTCAGTTCCGAGCGACCCAGGGGATTATCATCCCATGTGGATATGAGGATCGTCTTGGGCCCCTTTCTATGAAGCTGAATGCCTGGTTGATGAAGGAGTGGTCTTATGTCCGCTTTATGCATGGTCCAGTCTTCTCAGAAGCCCATGTGAAGGATTATCTCTTCTGGATCAAGGAACAGATACAGACTCAGGCCCCAGTACCCGAAGATCCTCCTGTAGTCTTGGCTCCCACCTATGAGGACATTCTAGAGTCTGAGCGGGCTTCTCATAAGCGGCTTCAGCAGATATGGGTACGGGAGGCCCAGGAGCTCAGGATACAGGGCGCTTATCTGGAGAGGCAGCTTGAGGAGCAGATCTCACGCCGCATTGCCGTGGAAGAGAAGCTGGAGGAGCAGAGGCAGGCCCGTTGCTTCGAGGTCCGTATGATCCGGCAGAAGTACCAGGCTACTTTGGCCAGCCTCAGGAGTATGAGGATCAAGCAGGCCCTTTCAGATGAGGTCATTTCCTTCTTGAGTGATCCCACTGCAGAGGGGGCTTCAGGAGTCATTGCAGCTCAGGCAGCTCGGATTCGGGAGCTTGAGGAGCGGCTAGGAGATAGGGATTAGCTTTATTTCCTGCACATTTTTCATACCTTTGTACAAAATTGAACTCCAATAGTGGAAATACAAAGGATTTAATTCAAAATAAAGTTTTTATATTATTGGCCTCAGAATGCTCAGATGCTTATAAAAACAAAGGTTTTATGAAAAGTATTTGATTTCTCATCACTGGCCAAAGTATAATTTTTCTTTGTATATTTTTTTTGTATTTTTTTGTTTTGAAATTTGGTCCATGCACTTAATCACCTATAATTAAAGGAATTAAAACCAGGTTAAATAATGAGAAGGGTAGTCCACAAAATACTGAGGGATCAGAACCGTCCATCTTAGGACCTTTAGAGTCATCCCCAACTGCCAAAACTGCCCCATTCTGCTCATGCCAACTTTGCTTGAAGCTCAGATCCCCATGATCAACTCAACCTCTGATTTTCCTTCATTTTTCTTATTTTTTGCCTTTTTGCCAATATTGCCCCTAGCGCCAGTTACGGTTTTCACTAGGGCCGGCTTCTGAATTCCGTCATCACCAATCTTACTCTGACATTTGAATGAACAAACTAAGATCACCGAGGGCTTAAAAATAGGACGAAATAAAGGCTAGGCTCAGTTTATGAAAGAAAGGGTATTAAAGGCCCAAAATTTTTCAAGTGTGGAAATAGGTCAACCGGACTTACAGTCATGATGAATTTAACCCTTTTCCCCCCAAATTGCATTTTTTGCATTTTTTTCACACTTGGCTTTCATTTGCCATTTCCATTGCTTTTCCTTTCTTTTTCTTTCCTCACTTTTGCCCCAATTGATTTTGCCCCAATTTGACTGTAAATCCGGTTTGGGTTGATCAAAGAAACGAACCGGCTCAACTTGGCTAGACTAGGGATTAAAATTTTTGAAGGAAATAAAGAAAAATGGCCTCGGATCATTTCCTAGAAATATTCACTCAAGGAAAATACCTTTTTACCGCATCAGAGTTAATGGGCTCAGGAAAATCTGACCCATCCATTTCTGCTAAGATGAGTGCACCCCCTGATAGTACTTTCTTGACGACATATGGGCCTTCCCAATTGGGCTTGAACTTACCACGAGGATCTTCCAAAAATGGTAGAATTTTCTTTAGCACTAAGTTTCCTTCTTGGAAAGTTCTGGGCCTCACTTTCTTATTGTAAGCCCGGGCCATTCTCTTCTGGTACAACTGTCCATGGCAAAGTGCTTTCAACCGTTTTTCTTCTATCAGGTTAAGTTGATCATGTCTCGACTGGATCCATTCGGCTTCTTCTAGTTCTGCTTCCATGAGCACTCTGAGTGATGGGATCTCTACTTCCACGGGCAAGACTGCTTCCATCCCATAGACTAGGGAGTACGGGGTTGCCCCAGTTGAAGTCCGGATCGAGGTTCTGTATGCATGTAGAGCAAGTGGCAGCATTTCATGCCAATCCTTGTGGCTCACTACCATCTTCTGAATGATTTTCTTTATGTTTTTGTTTGCTGCTTCTACTGCCCCATTCATCTTTGGCCTGTACGGAGCTGACTTGTGGTGGGTGATCTGAAACTGCTCACACATTTTCTTCATGTCCTTGTTCTTAATATTTGAAGCATTGTCTGATACTATGGCACTTGGCAGCCCATAGCGACAAATGATATTGTGCTTCAAAAATTTAATAACATGGTTGCTTGTGATATTTGCATATGATGCTGCTTCCACCCACTTAGTGAAGTAATCAATCGCTACTAGGATAAATCTGTGTCCGTTCGATGCCTTGGGGGAGATCATGCCGATGACATCTATGCCCCACATAGAGAAGGGCCAGGGTGATGTCATGTTGTGCAGCTCACCTGGGGGTGCATGCTTGTTATCTGCATATATCTGGCATTGGTGGCACCTCCTGACATGTATACAGCAATCATGCTCCATGGTCGTCCAGTAGTATCCCAACCTCAGGATCTTCTTAGCCAACATGTGTCCACTCATATGGGGCCCACAGACTCCTCCATGTACAGTCTCAATCAGCCTTTCCGATTCAGCCTTGGCTACGCATCTTAGCAGAATGTCGCTATGTGACCTCTTGTACACATGTCCACCACTTAGCAGAAACTGACCAGCCAATCTCTGTATTGTCCTTTTCACAGTAGCAGTGGCATTTTCTGGCAGACTCCGATTATTCAAGAAATTCTTGATGTCTTGAAACCATGGTGTTTCTTCTTCTGGTGCTCCCTCTAGAACGAGACAGTAAGCCGGTTCATCTCGGACCTCAATTTCCAGTGGTCTGATGTCTACTCCTTCTGGTATGCTGACCATTGAAGCTAAGGTTGCTAGAGCATCCGCAAACTGATTCTTGGCCCTTGGCATATAGTTGAAGGAAATTCGAGTGAAATTTGTGCTTATCTCTTCCAAATACTGGTGATAGGGGATCAATTTGTGATCCTTGGTTTTCCACTCACCAGTTGTTTGGAAGATGATAAGACTCGAATCCCCGTATACGTCAAGTTCCTCTACTCCATGATCCATGGCTGCTTGCAATCCAATTATGCATGCTTCATATTCTGCTATGTTATTGGTACACTGGAATCTCAGCTTTACTGCAATCGGGATGTGTGAACCATCTGGTTTGACCAAGACTGCCCCTATTCCGTTTCCATTCATGTTGGCGGCCCCATCAAAGAACATCTGCCAAGAACTCTCACTGTCCTCCTCTTCAGTGTACAGAATTGCCTCATCAGGAAAGTTGGTCTTCAAGGGTTGATATTCTGGCAAAGGATGTGCAGCCAGGTGATTAGCTATGGCTTGACCCTTGATTACCTTCTGGGTGATGTATGTGAGGTCAAACTCGGACAGTAGTAGTTGCCACTTTGCCGTCCTGCCAGTCAGTGCCGGTTTCTCAAATAAATATTTCAGCGGGTCCATCCGGGATATCAATAGTGTGGAGTGACTAAGGAAATAATGCCTTAGCCTCTGAGTGGCCCACACTAGAGCACAGCAAGTCTTCTCCAATGATGAGTACTTAGCTTCATATTCTGTGAATTTTTTACTCAGATAGTAAATTGCCCTTTCTTTTCTACCAGTCTCATCATGTTGCCCCAAGACACATCCTATTGATGTTTCCAACACTGACAAGTATAGGATCAGTGGTCTTCCTGGAGTTGGTGGCACTAGTACAGGTGGGTTCAGCAAATACCTCTTTATTGTGTCAAATGCCTGTTGGCAGTCCTCATTCCAGACCGTCGGGTTATCTTTCCTCAAAAGTTTGAAAATTGGTTCACAGATAGCAGTGAGCTGTGCTATGAACCGGCTTATGTATTGAATCCTTCCAAGAAAGCCCCTGACCTCCTTCTCGGTTCTGGGTGCTGGCATTTCAATTATGGCCTTGGCTTTAGCCGGGTCAATTTCAATTCCTCTTCGGCTTACTATAAACCCCAGTAACTTCCCTGATGTAGCCCCAAAGACGCACTTAGCCGGGTTAAGCCGTAGACTGTACTTCCTGAGCCGATCAAACACTTTCTTCAGATTGATCAAGTGGTCCTCCTCTTTGCATGATTTGGCAATCATATCGTCCACATAGACTTCCATCTCTTTGTGGATCATGTCATGAAACAGTGCTGTCATGGCCCGCTGATATGTTGCCCCAGCGTTCTTAAGCCCAAATGGCATGACTGTGTAGTGGAATGTGCCCCAAGGTGTGATAAATGCTGTTTTCTCTTGATCTTCCTTAGCCATCTTGATCTGATTATATCCTGAGAACCCATCCATGAAGGAAAACAGGCTATGTACCGCAGTATTATCGACCAGAATGTCGATGTGTGGAAGCGGAAAATCGTCCTTTGGGCTTGCCCTGTTCAAGTCTCTATAATTCACGCACATTCGGACCTTCCCGTCCTTCTTTGGTACCGGCACTATGTTTGCGAGCCACTCTGGGTATGTAGAGACTGCCAAAAATCCAGCTTGGAATTGTTTGACCACTTCATCCTTGACCTTCAAGGTCCATTCAGGCTTCAATCTTCTCAGCTTCTGCTTAATCGGCTTAACCCCTGGCAAAATTGGTAACTTATGCACCACCATGTCTGTGTCCAACCCCGGCATGTCCCGGTACGACCAAGCAAACACATCTTTGTAGTCTGCCAAGAACTGTGACATTTCATTTTTCTGCACATCAGACAAGCATGACCCGATTTTTACAATTTTTGGGTCCTCTTTGGTCCCAAGATTTATGGATATGGTCTCCTCAATATTAGGTTGGACCCCCTTTTCATGACGTTCCAATTGGTATTCAATTTCTTTTGGAATGTCATCTTCTTCAACCTCGGTCTCTTCTTCGACCCCCATGAGATCAAAGTCGAGCTCAAGGTCGAAGTCATATTCAACCTGGTCCAATTCGGTCTGATTATATGGCTCATAAGTGGTTTGGACCTTTTTGAAAAAATTAAATTTCCTAGAAAAAATAGAAAAATCTTTTTGGGTTTTTTGTGGGCCTTCTAAACATAATTCCCCTGAAGACGAAGGCCCATTAGAACCTTCAGGGAAATGGCATTCCACTATTGGAGTTTTTTTTTGGAAGCCGCGTCAGTTTGCCGAACCGACGCTGCTTCAAAGGTAAGGGGAGTTTCCTCCCAATTGTTCAGTACAAAATTTTGGGGAGCAGGGGAAATAGGGAAAGCCTGCTCTTCAAACCCAGAATCCGATGCCATCATCACCGGGTGGGTACTGCCCTTTTCTGCTACGGGGCCCAATCCAGAAATGACCTTGTCTGGAACCTTTACTGCGGCCCAGTCAATAAATGGCAGTTCCATGTCTGCCCCTGTCTTTTCGCCTTCAGTCATGGCGAAGAATGCACCAACATCTTCAGAAAAGTCCACCTGCTACTCGGGCTGTGGTCCAGGCCCATCCACTGCTCCCAGTATTGGAGAAGGGTTATAAGGTTGTAGGGCCGAAACAACAGGCTTCTGAAATGGGTTGACATTTCGGTATGGGGGTTTGGACTGGTCTATGGGGGGAGAAATTTGGATTATGTAGGAGGGTTTTGGAAAGTTCACCCTCAGATGCGGGAGTTTTCCTTTGCTTCTGCTCTCCCCTTCTTCATGTTTCATTCTTCTCCAGCCTCTGGGCTTGAAGCCCAACCCTACCCTTGGGACTAGTTTCTTAGCCGTGATTGGCTCCACCATACCCTGCAGATTGATCCCCAAGCCTTTCCCTGGGTGAAAGTGGTATTTCTCCATCACTTTCTTGACCATCTTTTCTGCAGTGGTCCCCTTTTCCTTCTTTTTCTCACACCCCCCAGGTATGTAATTGACCGCCTCAAATTGGAATGAGTGGAATGCAATCTTGTCGACAGTTAGGTCAACATTAATCAAGGGTACATCAGGTGACACAATGGGCGGCACCAAGTTTTCGGCTAGGACTGTTATCACCCTTTGCCCTCTTACATATTTCACCCTTTGGTGGAGCGTGGATGGTATTGCCCTAGCCGAATGTATCCACGGCCTCCTAGGAGCAGATTGAAGGCTGCGGGTATATCCATCACCTCAAATGCGATGTTAAAGATATTCGGCCCAATTGTGACCGGCAGTTCAATCTCCCCTAGGGAGTGGGTCTTGGAGCTATCAAAAGCCCTCACTATTCGCCCATTTCGTTTGATCCTCGACTGGTCCAGACCCAGCTTGGTAAAAGTGATTAACGGGCAAACGTTTAACGCTGACCCGTTGTCAATTAAAACCCGTGCAACCATGCAGCCCTTACAAAGCACAGTGATGTGCAAAGGGTCCACATGATAACACCCACCTGGGCTGATCTCACCTTCTGAGAAACTTATCACATTATGTGACAAGATTTGACCAACCATTTTGCCAAGCTGGTCCGGATCAATTGTTTGGGACACGTGTGCACTCTGTAGCACCCTTAACAATGCATCCCTATGCTTTTCGGAATTCAGCAAAAGGCCCAGTATTGAAATCTGGGCCGGGACCTTGTTCAGCTGATCCACAAGATTGAATTCACTTTTCTTTATTATTTTTATGAGGTCTGATGCCTCATTTTCTGCACCCTGGGGGGTGTCTTCTCTTATTTTATTTTTTCCCTTCTGTTTTCTTTTTTCTTCATTTTCTTTTTTTTCTTTCTCTACTTCTGTCTCTTTTTCTTTCTCTTCACCCCCTGCACATCTCCCTGACCTCGTCATGAGGTTCACCTCCTCCTGGTTCTGGTCCTTGACCATTGGAACCGTAGCCGTGATTCCCTCGCTGTAATTCCATGGTACAGCGGCCTCTGAATAGGCTAATTTAGGGATGTCAACCACTAGTGGCTGGAGTTTGGACCGGGATGTATGGGCCGGTTTAGGGATAGTATGGGCTGGCTGCACATTTACAACCAAGGGTTGAAGTTTGGATTTGGTGGGGACAGAAGAAGTGATGGAAGCAGTGGTGGGGTCAAGATTGATGACCAGTGGAGCCTTAGACGGCTTGGATGGGGAACAAGTGGGTGGACTGCAATTGAAGACCAATGGGGGCCTTGCAGTATTTATCTGGGCCATCAGAGAAGAGACCCGGTTTAAGGAGGAGCTTATGTCCTCAGCAGCAAGATTATTTTTTTGGGAGACCATGTTGATCTCCTCTTCGTCCTCCTCTGGGAAGAATCGGACCTGGACTGTAGTCCCCACAGGAGCTATAAGCTGAGATGGGTCAAAGGCCCTTCTCGTGGTGGATATGGCAGTGATGGAGTTGGATGGGCCTGCCCCATTGTGGTAAGGCAGAGGATTCTGCCCAATATCATTCCCGGACGGGGCCGGTGCAGCAGTGTTGAAGACCAAGGCCTTCTGGTCCAACAGGTCCTGGACTGCATGCTTCAATACCCAGCAGGTATCAGTAGAATGCCCCGGCGCACCCATATGGAAATCGCAGGTGACTGATGTGTCAAAATTTCTTCCCCGGGTGGCATTCGGGTTAGGCTCCTTCAGAGTCAAGTATTCCCCTTTCAGCAGGGTTGGCAGTAGTTGGGACAGAGATATGGGTAGGGGGGTGAAAACCCGGTTCTTTCTTGCCGTGAACCAGGCATCCCACTCCTCCTTAGAAAAAGTCCTCCTTGTGTTAGCTGGCACAGAGGGAGAGAAGTTGACATTCAGCGGGGTCTGGTACGACTGCTGGGTCTGCTGGGCCTGTTGGGGTGCTGAGATGTTGACGTGAAGCGGCTTCTTGGCTGGAGGAGCCTGGACCAGGTTCACATCCCCTTCTTTTCGGGCCCCCGTCTTTTTAAACCCGGCCCCTTTCTTCTGGGCCATGGAGGCAGAGGAATCAGACTGCCCAGTCAGAGTAGAGTAGTCTATCAGCCTTCCTGACTTGACCCCTTCTTCGATCCGGTCAGCCACCTGCACCAGGGCTGCAAAGTTGGTGGTTATCTGACCCACCAGATGGTTGTAAAAGGGCTGCCCCAGTGTGCCCATAAATGTGGAGATCATCTCCGGCTCTTGCATAGGTGGCCTGACCTGGGAGGCGGCCTCTCTCCATCTCTTGGCGTACTGCCGTACCGGCTCATCTTTGCCCTTGGTCATCCTCATCATGTCGTACCGGTCCGGCACGATCTCAGAGTTGAACTTGTACTGGTCCAGGAAAGCATCGGCCAAGTCCTTCCACCTTCTAATCCTTCCATGGTCCACTGTAGCGAACCACCGAAGGGCTGACCCGGTCAGACTCCTCTGGAAGAGCTGGATCAGTATTCCATCGTCCCGGCCAAACTGGCACAGGGCCCCGCAGTATAATTTCAGATGGCTTAATGGGCAGCCCGTGCCATCAAACTTGTCGAAATCTGGGCACCTGAACTTAGCCGGTAGACAGACGTCCGGGTACATGCACAGGTCCTCGAAGGTGGTGCCTGCATGGCTGCCTCCCCCCTTCACCTCTTTCAGCTCTGCCTGGATCCTCTCTATCCTCAGCAGCATTTTCTTTTCCATCTCATCTCGGGCCTTTTCTTTCTCCAGCTCTTTCTCAGACTCCGCCATATTTTCCCTGATCAGAATGGGTTCAGGGACTGGTTCAGAAATGGGCTCAGGCATGGGCTGAACCGGAAGCGGAATATAGGCCTGAGGTGGCGGTGCCTGATGGGAAGTAGATGCCTGGTTCGGGGCTTGGGCCTGTTGGGCCTGAGCCGCCAGTAGGTCCCCCAGCATTTTGGCCAGACCGGCCACTTGCTCCTGCAGTTGAGTAAAGTCCTGAGCAGGGACGGTAGCTTGGGCTTGGTTCTCTTCAGTATTCATTGTTCTTGCTTTGGATCTGGTCACGGGAGCAATGATTGCCAATAAGTGTAAATGTACCTGGGTTGAATGTACCTGATGAAAAAAAATGAATAGAACATGTTAGCTTCCATTTAACTTGAGTCACACCCCTATATATGTAAACCAGTAGGTTAGGTGAACACCAGCCAAAAAAATTTTTTTGTTTTTGTTTTTGTTTTTTTCTTTTTTTTTTTTGAGTTGGAATATTCTAGGGCTTCCAAGGGTCCCAATTTTTTTTTTTTGATTTGATTGATAAAAATAACCAACCAAGGTTTTCATGGAATATTCTAGGGCTTCCAAGGGTCCCAATTTTTTTTGATTTGATTGATAAAAATAACCAACCAAGGTTTTCATTTTTTTTTGATTTGATTGATAAAAATAACCAACCAAAGGTATCTTGGAATATTCTATCCAAGTATCCCACAAATGTTTTGATTTGATTGATAAAAATAACCAACCAAAGGTGTCTTGGACTACTCTATCCAAGTATCCCACAAATGTTTTGATTTGATTGATAAAAATAACCAACCAAAGGTGTCTTGGACTACTCTATCCAAGTATCCCACAAATGTTTTGATTTGATTGATAAAAATAACCAACCAAAGGTGTCTTGGACTATTCTAGGGATTCCAAGTATCCCACAAATGTTTTGATTTGATTGATAAAAATAACCAACCAAAGGTGTCTTGGACTACTCTATCCAAGTATCCCACAAATGTTTTGATTTGATTGATAAAAATAACCAACCAAAGGTGTCTTGGACTACTCTAGGGATTCCAAGTATCCCACAAATGTTTTGATTTGATTGATAAAAATAACCAACCAAAGGTGTCTTGGACTACTCTATCCAAGTATCCCACAAATGTTTTGATTTGATTGATAAAAATAACCAACCAAAGGTTTTCATTTTTTTTTTTGATTTGATTGATAAAAATAACCAACCAAGGTTTTCATGGAATATTCTAGGGCTTCCAAGTGTCCCACTTTTTTTTGATTTGATTGATAAAAATAACCAACCAAGGTTTTCATGGAATATTCTAGGGCTTCCAAGGGTCCCAATTTTTTTGATTTGATTGATAAAAATAACCAACCAAGGTTTTCATGGAATATTCTAGGGCTTCCAAGGGTCCCAATTTTTTTTTGATTTGATTGATAAAAATAACCAACCAAGGTTTTCATGGAATATTCTAGGGCTTCCAAAGGTCCCAATTTTTTTGATTTGATTGATAAAAATAACCAACCAAGGTTTTCATGGAATATTCTAGGGCTTCCAAGGGTCCCAATTTTTTTTTTGATTTGATTGATAAAAATAACCAACCAAGGTGTTCATGGAATATTCTAGGGCTTCCAAGGGTCCCAATTTTTTTTGATTTGATTGATAAAAATAACCAACCAAGGTTTTCATTTTTTTTTTGATTTGATTGATAAAAATAACCAACCAAGGTTTTCATGGAATATTCTAGGGCTTCCAAGGGTCCCAATTTTTTTTTGATTTGATTGATAAAAATAACCAACCAAGGTTTTCATGGAATATTCTAGGGCTTCCAAAGGTCCCAATTTTTTTGATTTGATTGATAAAAATAACCAACCAAGGTTTTCATGGAATATTCTAGGGCTTCCAAGGGTCCCAATTTTTTTTTTGATTTGATTGATAAAAATAACCAACCAAGGTTTTCGTGGAATATTCTAGGGCTTCCAAAGGTCCCAATTTTTTTTTGACTTGATTGGTAAAAAGGAGACCAACCAAGGGTTTTTTTTTTCAAATTCGCTGAATTTTCTCAGTTTTCAAGTTCCAAAGTTTGACTGACACATGTTTGAGTTGAGTTGGTGTCAAAAAATATGACACCTTGGTTTCCTCCTTGATTTTAAAACTTAGGTTAAATCCTGAAAGAATATTTTATTTTATTCTTTTTTGTTTTTTTTGTATTTTGGAACATTTTTTATGCTCTTTTCGGGGTGCCTAAGGATTATCCACAGTGTTTTAGGCATTTTATTCTGAAAATTTGGGCTGAAAAGCCAATTTGTGCATTTTTGAACGTATCCGGTATAACATTCCGGATAATAATATGCCTTATTGTATCCGGTTACCATAACCGGATTCACGCATATGCCTTTTTATCCGGAAATATGTACCGGATATGAACAGGGTTGTTATTAACCGGCCTGAGTTGCCGGTTATTGCCGAAATGGCCCTTTTTGACTCATTTTTTTCACCAGATTTGATTTTTTTTTCATTCCCAATTGATGTTCACCTTAATTTGACCTTCAAAACTTGCCCCAAAATTGGGCTTGGACATTATATTTGCAAAATCCCCAAATTCATGAAAAGAATATGGTTTTACCTTGCCACCTTGTATTACCTTCATTCAATATGGTATTCACATTATACCTTGGCCTGTAAAACATGCAAACGGCCTTCCCACATTTACACCCAATTCCCCAAACGCAATTGTGTGCTTTTAGCCGAAAACGTGTTTCTCCACCTTCAAGCGTATGGTTTTTGGGTTTTGGCTTAATTGGCAACTTAGAACTCAAGTCTAGTGATGCCCGGAATCGAATCACAGATCCCATTGTCATCACATCATTGACTCAAATTCTAAGGTAAATGTTTTCACTTTCGCTTTCCGAAGTCACGACCTCGGTGCGCCAAGCTACACATATTCATGGTTCAACTTCCTAATAGGTAAAGGGTAGGCTGTGCAAATTGTTTCAAGTGCTCAAGTGCAATTTTAAATTGTGGTAACATTCACAACGTCCCAGCCCCTTGCCACTCTTTTTCGTAGCCATGCATTCAATTTCAAGCCAAGGCATATATGACAAAATAATGAAGCTAAATACAAGCAAGCAAGCACCAAATATGCACAAAAAATATTACATGCCCAAAAAGTGTTATACAAAACATGTCATTTGTACAAACAACCATTAAATCATGTAAGCATGCTTGAAACTCAAAAGCATTCCCTAAAATCCCAGATTTCATGCTCTTTTTCATGCTCAAAGTGTACCATTTCTACCCCAAATTGGAGCCTAAAATTTTAGCACTACTTGACATGATACCAAAGTGTTTCAATGAGGTAAAACATGCTTAAAATCTCCAGAAATATGCACTAAAATTTTCAGATTTCTCATGCTCAAAAGTGCATCACTTATACTCCAAATTAATGCCCAAAAATTCTAGCCACTACTTGACATGGTATAAAGAGAGTTTTGATGGTAAAAACATGCTTGAAAACTCATATGATGGCTACTGAATTTCAGATTTCATGCTCATGGTTTTCATGCTCACATCATGTCATCCTATACCCCAAAATCCCAAGCATGGCATAAAGCAAACATTAAGCACAACAAAAACTTCATTCATGGGAAACATGCTTGAATACCCAAGACAAACCTGAAATTTCCAGATTTCCAACTTTGTATATTTTTCATGGCATTCTAACCCCAAAACCCATGCTAACACATAATATAGCAAAAGTCATATAACAATGTGGGTTTTTCCCTTAAACCAAATCAAGCAACCTAACCATGCCCTTATCCATGAAAAAATTTTAAGCATCCCATTCAGATTTAAGATACAACAATATTCACAAAAAAGCAAAATAGCAAGCATTCCAAAGTGATGAAAAAGCATGAATATACACAAATAGGCTTAAATCCACAAGTCCCCAGCAGAGTCGCCAGTTGTGAGACATGGGAAAAAATCACCGGAGTGATCGTCCCTCCGTCAACACACGGGCTCAACGCAAAAATTGGGAGAGTCGCCACCATTCATGATTTTGGGGTGAGAATGGACACCAAAGAGTTCAAAATATGCAAAAATAGCCAAAAGACAAATTCTAGGATAAAAATAACCCTACTTGAAAATCAAATCCAGAGATGGGTAAGGGGATTAGATTATGAACGGGGGAAGGTATTAGGCACCCCCATTCATCCACACAAAGTGGTTGCCAAGTGTATGTTCATGCTAAAAAGAAAATAAGAAGCTTGCTAAAAATCATGAAAAAGCCTTGAAAAAGGAACAATGTATGATATTTTCACATGAAGATCTAAATGGATTTTAGATCATCTCTTATGTCAATATCACTTCTGAAATATCTCAAAAGATGGAAATCAAAGCAAAAGTGGCAAAAACCAAGTTGAGGCAAATCCGGGAATTTTGGTAAAAAGTAAGATCCTTTGTCTTGAAATCATTCAAATCCAATTCTGAATTGAACCAAACCAAATCCATTTGAAAGATTAGGGTAAACAAGAGTCTCATGCAAAATTTCACTTCATTCCGGTGAAAAATCTAGGAGTTATGCTCCTTTGAAGTTGCTGTTGGGGATTTTTAAAAGTGGTAAGTGGGCAACTTTGGAAAATTGTCTAGAAAAATCCACTACATAGAAATCCGCGAAATTTGGTGTGATTGAAGTCTGTATGGCCATCTTTCAACAGAAACTAGCCTCATACAAAAATCCCTTCGGATGTGCCGTGGGTGGTCTCCCGAACAGGCCCCGAAGATCACAGATTTACCCAGAAAAATGCAAATGAGCAGTTCTGAGCAAATCGGCTACCAATAATTCAAATGGAATCCAAAAATTATGAAACCAATTGGATTTGAAAATAGACTCAAAAAGGAGTACTCAGAAATAAAAATCACTCGAATCGGACTTAAAACGAACACATGGCGGTCCGTCGAAGTGACAAGTTCTGTACTTGGACCTGAACTGTCCACTTAACTTCGACAGAGAAGTGTCAAAAATCGGCTAGATAGAAATTCATGAAATTTGGTGGACATAAACTAGACAGCCTCACCTTTCCCATGGTTCTGGAATCGCCCCAAAATTCATCCGGATGATGAAGTTACGGACGTCCGAAGTAAGGGTACAGGTGCTGTCAAGCTAAGCCATTTTTGAGTAAAAACCAAATCCGAAAATTGATAAAAAATGAAATTCGTGTAAGATGAACACAAATACTTCAAAATCATCCGAAAGGCATTCCAGAATTGATTGAGGCCATTTATTTGAGATTTATCACAATAAATGCAATAAACCCCAAATATGAGCCTATCCCGCCAAAATAGTGATATGTGTGCAAAAGTGAAAAAAACCTAGCAAGATCCATACACATGCATATAGATTCAATAAAATAGGTTCTAGCATAGCCTAGGGTTCCGTTCCATTATCGTTTCCCTCTGTTCTCTTTAAGATAATCAAGGGTACTTTGAATATGGAACGATTTACAATCAATCAAAAAGGCCTTATGCTACATAGGTTCTAGCACTAGGGTCAATCCCCAGTCTCGTTTCTCCTAGATCCGCCTTCACGTTTTACGGCTAGGGGAGTCTTGAGATACTTTGAGCCGGGGAAGGATTTCCACACATACAAACAAGGCTTTACACTACAGAAAGGTAGAAGAAGAGATCTAGATCTAGGAATGTAAAGACAGAAAATAAAAAGAAAAGTTGAGGCTTACCTGAGTGCTGGAGGCGATTCCACAGCGGTTTCCTTCTTCTCTTGGAGTTCTTCTTTGCGAGAATTCAAAACAAGAGTTGTGTGCCATTTGCTCAAGGAGGAGGCTCCTATTCATACCTTTGTACAAAATTGAACTCCAATAGTGGAAATACAAAGGATTTAATTCAAAATAAAGTTTTTATATTATTGGCCTCAGAATGCTCAGATGCTTATAAAAACAAAGGTTTTATGAAAAGTATTTGATTTCTCATCACTGGCCAAAGTATAATTTTTCTTTGTATATTTTTTTTTGTATTTTTTTGTTTTGAAATTTGGTCCATGCACTTAATCACCTATAATTAAAGGAATTAAAACCAGGTTAAATAATGAGAAGGGTAGTCCACAAAATACTGAGGGATCAGAACCGTCCATCTTAGGACCTTTAGAGTCATCCCCAACTGCCAAAACTGCCCCATTCTGCTCATGCCAACTTTGCTTGAAGCTCAGATCCCCATGATCAACTCAACCTCTGATTTTCCTTCATTTTTCTTATTTTTTGCCTTTTTGCCAATATTGCCCCTAGCGCCAGTTACGGTTTTCACTAGGGCCGGCTTCTGAATTCCGTCATCACCAATCTTACTCTGACATTTGAATGAACAAACTAAGATCACCGAGGGCTTAAAAATAGGACGAAATAAAGGCTAGGCTCAGTTTATGAAAGAAAGGGTATTAAAGGCCCAAAATTTTTCAAGTGTGGAAATAGGTCAACCGGACTTACAGTCATGATGAATTTAACCCTTTTCCCCCCAAATTGCATTTTTTGCATTTTTTTCACACTTGGCTTTCATTTGCCATTTCCATTGCTTTTCCTTTCTTTTTCTTTCCTCACTTTTGCCCCAATTGATTTTGCCCCAATTTGACTGTAAATCCGGTTTGGGTTGATCAAAGAAACGAACCGGCTCAACTTGGCTAGACTAGGGATTAAAATTTTTGAAGGAAATAAAGAAAAATGGCCTCGGATCATTTCCTAGAAATATTCACTCAAGGAAAATACCTTTTTACCGCATCAGAGTTAATGGGCTCAGGAAAATCTGACCCATCCATTTCTGCTAAGATGAGTGCACCCCCTGATAGTACTTTCTTGACGACATATGGGCCTTCCCAATTGGGCTTGAACTTACCACGAGGATCTTCCAAAAATGGTAGAATTTTCTTTAGCACTAAGTTTCCTTCTTGGAAAGTTCTGGGCCTCACTTTCTTATTGTAAGCCCGGGCCATTCTCTTCTGGTACAACTGTCCATGGCAAAGTGCTTTCAACCGTTTTTCTTCTATCAGGTTAAGTTGATCATGTCTCGACTGGATCCATTCGGCTTCTTCTAGTTCTGCTTCCATGAGCACTCTGAGTGATGGGATCTCTACTTCCACGGGCAAGACTGCTTCCATCCCATAGACTAGGGAGTACGGGGTTGCCCCAGTTGAAGTCCGGATCGAGGTTCTGTATGCATGTAGAGCAAGTGGCAGCATTTCATGCCAATCCTTGTGGCTCACTACCATCTTCTGAATGATTTTCTTTATGTTTTTGTTTGCTGCTTCTACTGCCCCATTCATCTTTGGCCTGTACGGAGCTGACTTGTGGTGGGTGATCTGAAACTGCTCACACATTTTCTTCATGTCCTTGTTCTTAATATTTGAAGCATTGTCTGATACTATGGCACTTGGCAGCCCATAGCGACAAATGATATTGTGCTTCAAAAATTTAATAACATGGTTGCTTGTGATATTTGCATATGATGCTGCTTCCACCCACTTAGTGAAGTAATCAATCGCTACTAGGATAAATCTGTGTCCGTTCGATGCCTTGGGGGAGATCATGCCGATGACATCTATGCCCCACATAGAGAAGGGCCAGGGTGATGTCATGTTGTGCAGCTCACCTGGGGGTGCATGCTTGTTATCTGCATATATCTGGCATTGGTGGCACCTCCTGACATGTATACAGCAATCATGCTCCATGGTCGTCCAGTAGTATCCCAACCTCAGGATCTTCTTAGCCAACATGTGTCCACTCATATGGGGCCCACAGACTCCTCCATGTACAGTCTCAATCAGCCTTTCCGATTCAGCCTTGGCTACGCATCTTAGCAGAATGTCGCTATGTGACCTCTTGTACACATGTCCACCACTTAGCAGAAACTGACCAGCCAATCTCTGTATTGTCCTTTTCACAGTAGCAGTGGCATTTTCTGGCAGACTCCGATTATTCAAGAAATTCTTGATGTCTTGAAACCATGGTGTTTCTTCTTCTGGTGCTCCCTCTAGAACGAGACAGTAAGCCGGTTCATCTCGGACCTCAATTTCCAGTGGTCTGATGTCTACTCCTTCTAGTATGCTGACCATTGAAGCTAAGGTTGCTAGAGCATCCGCAAACTGATTCTTGGCCCTTGGCATATAGTTGAAGGAAATTCGAGTGAAATTTGTGCTTATCTCTTCCAAATACTGGTGATAGGGGATCAATTTGTGATCCTTGGTTTTCCACTCACCAGTTGTTTGGAAGATGATAAGACTCGAATCCCCGTATACGTCAAGTTCCTCTACTCCATGATCCATGGCTGCTTGCAATCCAATTATGCATGCTTCATATTCTGCTATGTTATTGGTACACTGGAATCTCAGCTTTACTGCAATCGGGATGTGTGAACCATCTGGTTTGACCAAGACTGCCCCTATTCCGTTTCCATTCATGTTGGCGGCCCCATCAAAGAACATCTGCCAAGAACTCTCACTGTCCTCCTCTTCAGTGTACAGAATTGCCTCATCAGGAAAGTTGGTCTTCAAGGGTTGATATTCTGGCAAAGGATGTGCAGCCAGGTGATTAGCTATGGCTTGACCCTTGATTACCTTCTGGGTGATGTATGTGAGGTCAAACTCGGACAGTAGTAGTTGCCACTTTGCCGTCCTGCCAGTCAGTGCCGGTTTCTCAAATAAATATTTCAGCGGGTCCATCCGGGATATCAATAGTGTGGAGTGACTAAGGAAATAATGCCTTAGCCTCTGAGTGGCCCACACTAGAGCACAGCAAGTCTTCTCCAATGATGAGTACTTAGCTTCATATTCTGTGAATTTTTTACTCAGATAGTAAATTGCCCTTTCTTTTCTACCAGTCTCATCATGCTGCCCCAAGACACATCCTATTGATGTTTCCAACACTGACAAGTATAGGATCAGTGGTCTTCCTGGAGTTGGTGGCACTAGTACAGGTGGGTTCAGCAAATACCTCTTTATTGTGTCAAATGCCTGTTGGCAGTCCTCATTCCAGACCGTCGGGTTATCTTTCCTCAAAAGTTTGAAAATTGGTTCACAGATAGCAGTGAGCTGTGCTATGAACCGGCTTATGTATTGAATCCTTCCAAGAAAGCCCCTGACCTCCTTCTCGGTTCTGGGTGCTGGCATTTCAATTATGGCCTTGGCTTTAGCCGGGTCAATTTCAATTCCTCTTCGGCTTACTATAAACCCCAGTAACTTCCCTGATGTAGCCCCAAAGACGCACTTAGCCGGGTTAAGCCGTAGACTGTACTTCCTGAGCCGATCAAACACTTTCTTCAGATTGATCAAGTGGTCCTCCTCTTTGCATGATTTGGCAATCATATCGTCCACATAGACTTCCATCTCTTTGTGGATCATGTCATGAAACAGTGCTGTCATGGCCCGCTGATATGTTGCCCCAGCGTTCTTAAGCCCAAATGGCATGACTGTGTAGTGGAATGTGCCCCAAGGTGTGATAAATGCTGTTTTCTCTTGATCTTCCTTAGCCATCTTGATCTGATTATATCCTGAGAACCCATCCATGAAGGAAAACAGGCTATGTACCGCAGTATTATCGACCAGAATGTCGATGTGTGGAAGCGGAAAATCGTCCTTTGGGCTTGCCCTGTTCAAGTCTCTATAATTCACGCACATTCGGACCTTCCCGTCCTTCTTTGGTACCGGCACTATGTTTGCGAGCCACTCTGGGTATGTAGAGACTGCCAAAAATCCAGCTTGGAATTGTTTGACCACTTCATCCTTGACCTTCAAGGTCCATTCAGGCTTCAATCTTCTCAGCTTCTGCTTAATCGGCTTAACCCCTGGCAAAATTGGTAACTTATGCACCACCATGTCTGTGTCCAACCCCGGCATGTCCCGGTACGACCAAGCAAACACATCTTTGTAGTCTGCCAAGAACTGTGACATTTCATTTTTCTGCACATCAGACAAGCATGACCCGATTTTTACAATTTTTGGGTCCTCTTTGGTCCCAAGATTTATGGATATGGTCTCCTCAATATTAGGTTGGACCCCCTTTTCATGACGTTCCAATTGGTATTCAATTTCTTTTGGAATGTCATCTTCTTCAACCTCGGTCTCTTCTTCGACCCCCATGAGATCAAAGTCGAGCTCAAGGTCGAAGTCATATTCAACCTGGTCCAATTCGGTCTGATTATATGGCTCATAAGTGGTTTGGACCTTTTTGAAAAAATTAAATTTCCTAGAAAAAATAGAAAAATCTTTTTGGGTTTTTTGTGGGCCTTCTAAACATAATTCCCCTGAAGACGAAGGCCCATTAGAACCTTCAGGGAAATGGCATTCCACTATTGGAGTTTTTTTTTGGAAGCCGCGTCAGTTTGCCGAACCGACGCTGCTTCAAAGGTAAGGGGAGTTTCCTCCCAATTGTTCAGTACAAAATTTTGGGGAGCAGGGGAAATAGGGAAAGCCTGCTCTTCAAACCCAGAATCCGATGCCATCATCACCGGGTGGGTACTGCCCTTTTCTGCTACGGGGCCCAATCCAGAAATGACCTTGTCTGGAACCTTTACTGCGGCCCAGTCAATAAATGGCAGTTCCATGTCTGCCCCTGTCTTTTCGCCTTCAGTCATGGCGAAGAATGCACCAACATCTTCAGAAAAGTCCACCTGCTGCTCGGGCTGTGGTCCAGGCCCATCCACTGCTCCCAGTATTGGAGAAGGGTTATAAGGTTGTAGGGCCGAAACAACAGGCTTCTGAAATGGGTTGACATTTCGGTATGGGGGTTTGGACTGGTCTATGGGGGGAGAAATTTGGATTATGTAGGAGGGTTTTGGAAAGTTCACCCTCAGATGCGGGAGTTTTCCTTTGCTTCTGCTCTCCCCTTCTTCATGTTTCATTCTTCTCCAGCCTCTGGGCTTGAAGCCCAACCCTACCCTTGGGACTAGTTTCTTAGCCGTGATTGGCTCCACCATACCCTGCAGATTGATCCCCAAGCCTTTCCCTGGGTGAAAGTGGTATTTCTCCATCACTTTCTTGACCATCTTTTCTGCAGTGGTCCCCTTTTCCTTCTTTTTCTCACACCCCCCAGGTATGTAATTGACCGCCTCAAATTGGAATGAGTGGAATGCAATCTTGTCGACAGTTAGGTCAACATTAATCAAGGGTACATCAGGTGACACAATGGGCGGCACCAAGTTTTCGGCTAGGACTGTTATCACCCTTTGCCCTCTTACATATTTCACCCTTTGGTGGAGCGTGGATGGTATTGCCCTAGCCGAATGTATCCACGGCCTCCTAGGAGCAGATTGAAGGCTGCGGGTATATCCATCACCTCAAATGCGATGTTAAAGATATTCGGCCCAATTGTGACCGGCAGTTCAATCTCCCCTAGGGAGTGGGTCTTGGAGCTATCAAAAGCCCTCACTATTCGCCCATTTCGTTTGATCCTCGACTGGTCCAGACCCAGCTTGGTAAAAGTGATTAACGGGCAAACGTTTAACGCTGACCCGTTGTCAATTAAAACCCGTGCAACCATGCAGCCCTTACAAAGCACAGTGATGTGCAAAGGGTCCACATGATAACACCCACCTGGGCTGATCTCACCTTCTGAGAAACTTATCACATTATGTGACAAGATTTGACCAACCATTTTGCCAAGCTGGTCCGGATCAATTGTTTGGGACACGTGTGCACTCTGTAGCACCCTTAACAATGCATCCCTATGCTTTTCGGAATTCAGCAAAAGGCCCAGTATTGAAATCTGGGCCGGGACCTTGTTCAGCTGATCCACAAGATTGAATTCACTTTTCTTTATTATTTTTATGAGGTCTGATGCCTCATTTTCTGCACCCTGGGGGGTGTCTTCTCCTATTTTATTTTTTCCCTTCTGTTTTCTTTTTTCTTCATTTTCTTTTTTTTCTTTCTCTACTTCTGTCTCTTTTTCTTTCTCTTCACCCCCTGCACATCTCCCTGACCTCGTCATGAGGTTCACCTCCTCCTGGTTCTGGTCCTTGACCATTGGAACCGTAGCCGTGATTCCCTCGCTGTAATTCCATGGTACAGCGGCCTCTGAATAGGCTAATTTAGGGATGTCAACCACTAGTGGCTGGAGTTTGGACCGGGATGTATGGGCCGGTTTAGGGATAGTATGGGCTGGCTGCACATTTACAACCAAGGGTTGAAGTTTGGATTTGGTGGGGACAGAAGAAGTGATGGAAGCAGTGGTGGGGTCAAGATTGATGACCAGTGGAGCCTTAGACGGCTTGGATGGGGAACAAGTGGGTGGACTGCAATTGAAGACCAATGGGGGCCTTGCAGTATTTATCTGGGCCATCAGAGAAGAGACCCGGTTTAAGGAGGAGCTTATGTCCTCAGCAGCAAGATTATTTTTTTGGGAGACCATGTTGATCTCCTCTTCGTCCTCCTCTGGGAAGAATCGGACCTGGACTGTAGTCCCCACAGGAGCTATAAGCTGAGATGGGTCAAAGGCCCTTCTCGTGGTGGATATGGCAGTGATGGAGTTGGATGGGCCTGCCCCATTGTGGTAAGGCAGAGGATTCTGCCCAATATCATTCCCGGACGGGGCCGGTGCAGCAGTGTTGAAGACCAAGGCCTTCTGGTCCAACAGGTCCTGGACTGCATGCTTCAATACCCAGCAGGTATCAGTAGAATGCCCCGGCGCACCCATATGGAAATCGCAGGTGACTGATGTGTCAAAATTTCTTCCCCGGGTGGCATTCGGGTTAGGCTCCTTCAGAGTCAAGTATTCCCCTTTCAGCAGGGTTGGCAGTAGTTGGGACAGAGATATGGGTAGGGGGGTGAAAACCCGGTTCTTTCTTGCCGTGAACCAGGCATCCCGCTCCTCCTTAGAAAAAGTCCTCCTTGTGTTAGCTGGCACAGAGGGAGAGAAGTTGACATTCAGCGGGGTCTGGTACGACTGCTGGGTCTGCTGGGCCTGTTGGGGTGCTGAGATGTTGACGTGAAGCGGCTTCTTGGCTGGAGGAGCCTGGACCAGGTTCACATCCACTTCTTTTCGGGCCCCCGTCTTTTTAAACCCGGCCCCTTTCTTCTGGGCCATGGAGGCAGAGGAATCAGACTGCCCAGTCAGAGTAGAGTAGTCTATCAGCCTTCCTGACTTGACCCCTTCTTCGATCCGGTCAGCCACCTGCACCAGGGCTGCAAAGTTGGTGGTTATCTGACCCACCAGATGGTTGTAAAAGGGCTGCCCCAGTGTGCCCATAAATGTGGAGATCATCTCCGGCTCTTGCATAGGTGGCCTGACCTGGGAGGCGGCCTCTCTCCATCTCTTGGCGTACTGCCGTACCGGCTCATCTTTGCCCTTGGTCATCCTCATCATGTCGTACCGGTCCGGCACGATCTCAGAGTTGAACTTGTACTGGTCCAGGAAAGCATCGGCCAAGTCCTTCCACCTTCTAATCCTTCCATGGTCCACTGTAGCGAACCACCGAAGGGCTGACCCGGTCAGACTCCTCTGGAAGAGCTGGATCAGTATTCCATCGTCCCGGCCAAACTGGCACAGGGCCCCGCAGTATAATTTCAGATGGCTTAATGGGCAGCCCGTGCCATCAAACTTGTCGAAATCTGGGCACCTGAACTTAGCCGGTAGACAGACGTCCGGGTACATGCACAGGTCCTCGAAGGTGGTGCCTGCATGGCTGCCTCCCCCCTTCACCTCTTTCAGCTCTGCCTGGATCCTCTCTATCCTCAGCAGCATTTTCTTTTCCATCTCATCTCGGGCCTTTTCTTTCTCCAGCTCTTTCTCAGACTCCGCCATATTTTCCCTGATCAGAATGGGTTCAGGGACTGGTTCAGAAATGGGCTCAGGCATGGGCTGAACCGGAGGCGGAATATAGGCCTGAGGTGGCGGTGCCCGATGGGAAGTAGATGCCTGGTTCGGGGCTTGGGCCTGAGCCGCCAGTAGGTCCCCCAGCATTTTGGCCAGACCGGCCACTTGCTCCTGCAGTTGAGTAAAGTCCTGAGCAGGGACGGTAGCTTGGGCTTGGTTCTCTTCAGTATTCATTGTTCTTGCTTTGGATCTGGTCACGGGAGCAATGATTGCCAATAAGTGTAAATGTACCTGGGTTGAATGTACCTGATGAAAAAAAATGAATAGAACATGTTAGCTTCCATTTAACTTGAGTCACACCCCTATATATGTAAACCAGTAGGTTAGGTGAACACCAGCCAAAAAAATTTTTTTGTTTTTGTTTTTGTTTTTTTCTTTTTTTTTTTTGAGTTGGAATATTCTAGGGCTTCCAAGGGTCCCAATTTTTTTTTTTTTGATTTGATTGATAAAAATAACCAACCAAGGTTTTCATGGAATATTCTAGGGCTTCCAAGGGTCCCAATTTTTTTTGATTTGATTGATAAAAATAACCAACCAAGGTTTTCATTTTTTTTTTGATTTGATTGATAAAAATAACCAACCAAAGGTATCTTGGAATATTCTATCCAAGTATCCCACAAATGTTTTGATTTGATTGATAAAAATAACCAACCAAAGGTGTCTTGGACTACTCTATCCAAGTATCCCACAAATGTTTTGATTTGATTGATAAAAATAACCAACCAAAGGTGTCTTGGACTACTCTATCCAAGTATCCCACAAATGTTTTGATTTGATTGATAAAAATAACCAACCAAAGGTGTCTTGGACTACTCTATCCAAGTATCCCACAAATGTTTTGATTTGATTGATAAAAATAACCAACCAAAGGTGTCTTGGACTATTCTAGGGATTCCAAGTATCCCACAAATGTTTTGATTTGATTGATAAAAATAACCAACCAAAGGTGTCTTGGACTACTCTATCCAAGTATCCCACAAATGTTTTGATTTGATTGATAAAAATAACCAACCAAAGGTGTCTTGGACTACTCTAGGGATTCCAAGTATCCCACAAATGTTTTGATTTGATTGATAAAAATAACCAACCAAAGGTGTCTTGGACTACTCTATCCAAGTATCCCACAAATGTTTTGATTTGATTGATAAAAATAACCAACCAAAGGTTTTCATTTTTTTTTTTTGATTTGATTGATAAAAATAACCAACCAAGGTTTTCATGGAATATTCTAGGGCTTCCAAGTGTCCCACTTTTTTTTGATTTGATTGATAAAAATAACCAACCAAGGTTTTCATGGAATATTCTAGGGCTTCCAAGGGTCCCAATTTTTTTGATTTGATTGATAAAAATAACCAACCAAGGTTTTCATGGAATATTCTAGGGCTTCCAAGGGTCCCAATTTTTTTTTTGATTTGATTGATAAAAATAACCAACCAAGGTTTTCATGGAATATTCTAGGGCTTCCAAAGGTCCCAATTTTTTTGATTTGATTTATAAAAATAACCAACCAAGGTTTTCATGGAATATTCTAGGGCTTCCAAGGGTCCCAATTTTTTTTTTGATTTGATTGATAAAAATAACCAACCAAGGTGTTCATGGAATATTCTAGGGCTTCCAAGGGTCCCAATTTTTTTTGATTTGATTGATAAAAATAACCAACCAAGGTTTTCATTTTTTTTTTGATTTGATTGATAAAAATAACCAACCAAGGTTTTCATGGAATATTCTAGGGCTTCCAAGGGTCCCAATTTTTTTTTGATTTGATTGATAAAAATAACCAACCAAGGTTTTCATGGAATATTCTCGGGCTTCCAAAGGTCCCAATTTTTTTGATTTGATTGATAAAAATAACCAACCAAGGTTTTCATGGAATATTCTAGGGCTTCCAAGGGTCCCAATTTTTTTTTTGATTTGATTGATAAAAATAACCAACCAAGGTTTTCATGGAATATTCTAGGGCTTCCAAAGGTCCCAATTTTTTTTTGACTTGATTGGTAAAAAGGAGACCAACCAAGGGTTTTTTTTTTCAAATTCGCTGAATTTTCTCAGTTTTCAAGTTCCAAAGTTTGACTGACACATGTTTGAGTTGAGTTGGTGTCAAAAAATATGACACCTTGGTTTCCTCCTTGATTTTAAAACTTAGGTTAAATCCTGAAAGAATATTTTATTTTATTCTTTTTTGTTTTTTTTGTATTTTGGAACATTTTTTATGCTCTTTTCGGGGTGCCTAAGGATTATCCACAGTGTTTTAGGCATTTTATTCTGAAAATTTGGGCTGAAAAGCCAATTTGTGCATTTTTGAACGTATCCGGTATAACATTCCGGATAATAATATGCCTTATTGTATCCGGTTACCATAACCGGATTCACGCATATGCCTTTTTATCCGGAAATATGTACCGGATATGAACAGGGTTGTTATTAACCGGCCTGAGTTGCCGGTTATTGCCGAAATGGCCCTTTTTGACTCATTTTTTTCACCAGATTTGATTTTTTTTTCATTCCCAATTGATGTTCACCTTAATTTGACCTTCAAAACTTGCCCCAAAATTGGGCTTGGACATTATATTTGCAAAATCCCCAAATTCATGAAAAGAATATGGTTTTACCTTGCCACCTTGTATTACCTTCATTCAATATGGTATTCACATTATACCTTGGCCTGTAAAACATGCAAACGGCCTTCCCACATTTACACCCAATTCCCCAAACGCAATTGTGTGCTTTTAGCCGAAAACGTGTTTCTCCACCTTCAAGCGTATGGTTTTTGGGTTTTGGCTTAATTGGCAACTTAGAACTCAAGTCTAGTGATGCCCGGAATCGAATCACAGATCCCATTGTCATCACATCATTGACTCAAATTCTAAGGTAAATGTTTTCACTTTCGCTTTCCGAAGTCACGACCTCGGTGCGCCAAGCTACACATATTCATGGTTCAACTTCCTAATAGGTAAAGGGTAGGCTGTGCAAATTGTTTCAAGTGCTCAAGTGCAATTTTAAATTGTGGTAACATTCACAACGTCCCAGCCCCTTGCCACTCTTTTTCGTAGCCATGCATTCAATTTCAAGCCAAGGCATATATGACAAAATAATGAAGCTAAATACAAGCAAGCAAGCACCAAATATGCACAAAAAATATTACATGCCCAAAAAGTGTTATACAAAACATGTCATTTGTACAAACAACCATTAAATCATGTAAGCATGCTTGAAACTCAAAAGCATTCCCTAAAATCCCAGATTTCATGCTCTTTTTCATGCTCAAAGTGTACCATTTCTACCCCAAATTGGAGCCTAAAATTTTAGCACTACTTGACATGATACCAAAGTGTTTCAATGAGGTAAAACATGCTTAAAATCTCCAGAAATATGCACTAAAATTTTCAGATTTCTCATGCTCAAAAGTGCATCACTTATACTCCAAATTAATGCCCAAAAATTCTAGCCACTACTTGACATGGTATAAAGAGAGTTTTGATGGTAAAAACATGCTTGAAAACTCATATGATGGCTACTGAATTTCAGATTTCATGCTCATGGTTTTCATGCTCACATCATGTCATCCTATACCCCAAAATCCCAAGCATGGCATAAAGCAAACATTAAGCACAACAAAAACTTCATTCATGGGAAACATGCTTGAATACCCAAGACAAACCTGAAATTTCCAGATTTCCAACTTTGTATATTTTTCATGGCATTCTAACCCCAAAACCCATGCTAACACATAATATAGCAAAAGTCATATAACAATGTGGGTTTTTCCCTTAAACCAAATCAAGCAACCTAACCATGCCCTTATCCATGAAAAAATTTTAAGCATCCCATTCAGATTTAAGATACAACAATATTCACAAAAAAGCAAAATAGCAAGCATTCCAAAGTGATGAAAAAGCATGAATATACACAAATAGGCTTAAATCCACAAGTCCCCAGCAGAGTCGCCAGTTGTGAGACATGGGAAAAAATCACCGGAGTGATCGTCCCTCCGTCAACACACGGGCTCAACGCAAAAATTGGGAGAGTCGCCACCATTCATGATTTTGGGGTGAGAATGGACACCAAAGAGTTCAAAATATGCAAAAATAGCCAAAAGACAAATTCTAGGATAAAAATAACCCTACTTGAAAATCAAATCCAGAGATGGGTAAGGGGATTAGATTATGAACGGGGGAAGGTATTAGGCACCCCCATTCATCCACACAAAGTGGTTGCCAAGTGTATGTTCATGCTAAAAAGAAAATAAGAAGCTTGCTAAAAATCATGAAAAAGCCTTGAAAAAGGAACAATGTATGATATTTTCACATGAAGATCTAAATGGATTTTAGATCATCTCTTATGTCAATATCACTTCTGAAATATCTCAAAAGATGGAAATCAAAGCAAAAGTGGCAAAAACCAAGTTGAGGCAAATCCGGGAATTTTGGTAAAAAGTAAGATCCTTTGTCTTGAAATCATTCAAATCCAATTCTGAATTGAACCAAACCAAATCCATTTGAAAGATTAGGGTAAACAAGAGTCTCATGCAAAATTTCACTTCATTCCGGTGAAAAATCTAGGAGTTATGCTCCTTTGAAGTTGCTGTTGGGGATTTTTAAAAGTGGTAAGTGGGCAACTTTGGAAAATTGTCTAGAAAAATCCACTACATAGAAATCCGCGAAATTTGGTGTGATTGAAGTCTGTATGGCCATCTTTCAACAGAAACTAGCCTCATACAAAAATCCCTTCGGATGTGCCGTGGGTGGTCTCCCGAACAGGCCCCGAAGATCACAGATTTACCCAGAAAAATGCAAATGAGCAGTTCTGAGCAAATCGGCTACCAATAATTCAAATGGAATCCAAAAATTATGAAACCAATTGGATTTGAAAATAGACTCAAAAAGGAGTACTCAGAAATAAAAATCACTCGAATCGGACTTAAAACGAACACATGGCGGTCCGTCGAAGTGACAAGTTCTGTACTTGGACCTGAACTGTCCACTTAACTTCGACAGAGAAGTGTCAAAAATCGGCTAGATAGAAATTCATGAAATTTGGTGGACATAAACTAGACAGCCTCACCTTTCCCATGGTTCTGGAATCGCCCCAAAATTCATCCGGATGATGAAGTTACGGACGTCCGAAGTAAGGGTACAGGTGCTGTCAAGCTAAGCCATTTTTGAGTAAAAACCAAATCCGAAAATTGATAAAAAATGAAATTCGTGTAAGATGAACACAAATACTTCAAAATCATCCGAAAGGCATTCCAGAATTGATTGAGGCCATTTATTTGAGATTTATCACAATAAATGCAATAAACCCCAAATATGAGCCTATCCCGCCAAAATAGTGATATGTGTGCAAAAGTGAAAAAAACCTAGCAAGATCCATACACATGCATATAGATTCAATAAAATAGGTTCTAGCATAGCCTAGGGTTCCGTTCCATTATCGTTTCCCTCTGTTCTCTTTAAGATAATCAAGGGTACTTTGAATATGGAACGATTTACAATCAATCAAAAAGGCCTTATGCTACATAGGTTCTAGCACTAGGGTCAATCCCCAGTCTCGTTTCTCCTAGATCCGCCTTCACGTTTTACGGCTAGGGGAGTCTTGAGATACTTTGAGCCGGGGAAGGATTTCCACACATACAAACAAGGCTTTACACTACAGAAAGGTAGAAGAAGAGATCTAGATCTAGGAATGTAAAGACAGAAAATAAAAAGAAAAGTTGAGGCTTACCTGAGTGCTGGAGGCGATTCCACAGCGGTTTCCTTCTTCTCTTGGAGTTCTTCTTTGCGAGAATTCAAAACAAGAGTTGTGTACCATTTGCTCAAGGAGGAGGCTCCTATTTATAGGCAAGGGCTAAGGTCATTGGTAGACACAACTTAATGTCTAGAACCCCTCCAACCTAAACCCTAAGGTTATTTCCGCGATTTCCCCTCATTTAATGAGGGACATGATGGTAAAAGTGAAAAGCTCTCGGAAAACCCTAATTTTGAGCAAACTTAAGGTATCCGGTATATCAGACCGGATAACAAAGGGCCTTAAGGTATCCGGTACATGGTACCGGATACACTAAGGCTCACCTGTATCCGGTATAAGTATCCGGATACGGGAAAGGGTACTTGTATCCGGATTGAATATCCGGATACAGATAAAAGTTTATTTTCTTCAAATTCTGTGCTGGCTTTCCAGGAGATAATGATTTTTGATGATTGTTTGTGCAATTTGGGGTGTCTACAGTTAGTAGCACAGTAATAAAGTGAAAGGAAACTTAAGAGAAATGATTCATTAAAAATAAAGAAGTTACCACACTAATACTTCTTTGATTTGGAGATGGAGTGACTCCCTGGAGATTTTGGCAGCGCTTCCGCGTCCTTCAAGGTTTGTTGTAACGAAATGGGAAGGGTCTTGTTAATGTGGATGGGTTAAGATCAAACTAAAGAGTATTTGGGCATGGTTTTGGGGTAGTCATAGAGTATAGGGGTAGTTTGGGTATAAAAAAGGGTTTTGGTTTTGTGGTGGTTGGGCAACATTCGGTCATGAAGAACACCAGGAGGGAGAGGGGGTAGGCCAGCAAGGGGAGGCTTGTTCAAATGAAGGGGGGTGGCCTCTCTATTTATAGGCAAAAATCCCGTGCCCGTATTTGAAATACGGGCGTACCCTGCCCGTAATTCCACTACGGGCTGCCTTGCCCGTAATTTAAATACGGGCAAAAACGAATATTTGCAATTATCGCAGATTCGGCCGTACGGGACGCGTGTTCCGCCGTACGGCGACGCGTGTCTTCCTTCTAGAAGCGTGCCCGTATTTAAAATACGGGCATGCCCTGCCCGTAATGTAAATACGGTCCCGCACGTTTTAAAAATGTGTGGATTTCAAACCTTTATTCATTTTGGCTTTTTGCAGGATTCTTATCCGATTTTTACGATTATTTTATTAAAAAGCGAGATTCTCTTCATTAAAATATTATTAAACACATTTATCTTATTTATTTTATTGATTTGTTCCATTTTTGCTGCCTTTTTGCCACATGGGCAGTTTTTCTGAAACTTCAACTGCTCATAACTTCTTCGTCTGGTGTCCGATTTCAGCAAACTTAGTGTCGTTGGAACCGGCTCGGAACTACCTGTCCACTGGGGTCAAGTTTAGCAGCTGAATTGGGGTGTAGCAAAAAGTCAACTTTTTGCTCCCCAAAAGTTTGACCAGCTCATATTTTTCTCATCTGGACTCTGATTCCAGCAAATTCAGTTGCGTTGGAATCGTGTCGAAATGCTCTTTTCAATGAGATAAAGTTTGATGGCCAAATTTACTTAGATCAAAAAGTCACTTTTTGACCCCCTCAGGGTTTGACTTTTAATTTGACTTTTCATTTTTCTTCATTTTGGGGGTGCAAAAATCAGGTGTCTACAGCTGCCCCTCTTTGCTGGAGTCACCTTAGGGGATGAACGGCAAAGAAGAAAAAGAACCTTATTTTTGCACCTTGCATTTCTGTCGACATGGTCGACGAGCTCAATCACTGAATTGTTTAAAAGGGAAGCGTCAGATATCTGGTATCACTTCCTGATTTTGGGGAATCCCTATACCCTCTTTCGGGTTTGAATAGGGTTGTTCCTTAGTCTTTTGAGAAAGATAGGATTAAATTTTGAGCTCATCAGCCTCTTTCGGCGTTGATGCAAGGCACTTAACAATGTTCTTTTCTTTTTGTTTGTTCCATTAAAGCTTTTAGTGATTTCAGTTTTTTTTTTTTTGAAGATAGGCCAAGGTATGGGTTTGGGAATGCAGGTAGGAGGACGGGAGGACGCTTTCGCGCTGCTGTCCATCATCTCGGAGACCACACACCTATTCTATCCTATGCTATTTTACAAAAGTGAGAATCAAAATTTACAAGAAGGGGCGAATTGGCCCATTATTGCTCTTCCTTGTCGCTTCTCCTTGTCAGGTTCTTTCTCTTGTCGAGGCATTAGAGCTTCTTTTCCATTCAAGAGTTACTCCACTGGAGATTTGGTGAGAGCATGATCTGTCTAGATGACTCTCTGGGGATTATTGTGATGTCCCTCTTTGATTTTGAAGTTTTGTTGATCTTCTTTCTTCTGAGCTCTGCTGGAGATGAAAGGGAAGAAGCCTCTGTTGGGGAATGAAGGATCAAAGTATCCTTCTCAAGTTCATCTTGCATCTTTCTTCTTCCTTCTTTGAACCTATACAAAGAGCAAAATGTTAGTGCTCGATCTGCTAGGGATATGCAAGGTTTGTTTCTTTTTAAGCCTTTCATTCATCACAATCAAAAGTGGCTATTGATTAAGGCAATGAACCCTTCTTCACGGGTTAGTAGCATAGATGGGGAAATTCTAAGAATAGTTAAGCAGAATAATTACAGAAAAACACAGATGTGGTAGTGTGTGTTTGTGCCTGCAATTATCACAGAAGTCAATCCTTAAATCAGACATAGATTAGAGTGCTTGGTATCTTTAGCCTTGTCATCATAGGCCTTGATGAAGCATTGGCCCAAACACGGTCTGCTAATCTGGGCCCTTGGCTGTCCATCACTCAGTGCACTGTCCAACCTGTTTCTGTGTTTGCTGCATTTGCCCTTTTAATCAAGGCATGACCAGTTTTTTTTTTTTTTGAACCACGACTGACCCTTTTTGCACACAGCGCCCTTTTGGGTTTTCACCATGTCTGGTCCTTTCAGGGAGAATCCAATTCCGTCATTACCAGAAAACGCAGACTTGACTGTTTTGCTCAAGATCATTCACTTTAGGATCTGAGAGGTCTTCAAAATAGGACGAAATGTAGGCTAGGTTGGGGTTTTGAAAGAAAGATAAATGGCTCAAAAAAGGTTGTAACTTTATAGGTTTGTACAGTGCTCCTTTTATTGTTGGGGCTTACATCCTGGCTTATTCCTTTGGTGTGGGGTTCATATTTTCTCCATCTTACTTTGTACTTGTTTTTCACAACTCTTTTCTTTTCTTTTTCTTGATTTTCTTCGCAATTGCTCTCTTTTTTTTTGGGGTTAGGGCCAGGAATGCCCATTTTGATGCGAAGGAACACCTGTACTGGGTTTGAAAAGAAATTTTTAGGCCCAAAAGTGTCTAACTAGGGGAGAACTTTTTTGGGGTGCTTGAAAGGATTTACAGGTTTGGGGGAGAGTCAAAGATGGCCTCTCTTCATTTCCCAATTGGAATTATCTCAAGGATAATACAGTCTGACTGCATCTGCATTTATTGGCTCAGGAAAAATAGTTCCGTCTGTCTCTTGTAGGATTAGTGCTCCTTTGGACAGAACTTTATGTACTATGAAAGGTCCTTCATAGTTTGGCTTGAATTTCCCTCTATTATCTTCTTGGTGGGGGAATATCTTTTTCATAACAATGTTGCCCACCTTGAAGTGTCGCGGTATTATTTTTTTGTTGTAAGCTTGTGCTATTCTTTGCTGATAGAGTTGTCCATGACACAGAGCTTTGATTCTTTTTTCGTCAAGCAACTGCAACTGGTCAAACCTTGATTCTTCCCATTCAATGTCCTCAACCTCTGCTTCCTTCAGGATTCTGAGTGAAGGGATCTGCACTTCTATGGGAAGGACTGCCTCCATTCCATATACAAGAGAGAAAGGAGTGGCTCCGGTTGAGACCCTGATTGAGGTTCGATATGCATGCAAAGCATATGGCAGCTTCTCATGCCAGTCTCTGTAGGTGACTACCATCTTTTCCAATATCTTCTTCAGATTTTTGTTGGCAGCTTCTACTGCTCCATTCATCTTGGGCCGATATGCTGTAGAATTGAGATGTCTGATTTTCAAATCTCCACACATCTTGTCCATGTCCTTGTTATTCAAATTCTTGGCATTATCTGTGATAAGTGCCTCAGGTACACCATAGCGACAGACAATATTATTCCTGATGAATTTCAGCACATGGGACCCCTTGACTTCTGCAAAGGACACGGCTTCTACCCACTTGGTAAAATAATCTATTGCAACCAAGATAAATCGATGCCCATTTGATGCCTTCGGGTGGATTTCTCCAATCATATCAATTCCCTAGATGGCGAAGGGCCAAGGAGAAGTCATTGAGTACAAAGTGTTGGGCGGTGCATGAAGGTTATCAGCATAAACTTGGCATAACCGGCACTTCCTTACGTGGATGTGGCAATCACGTTCCATAGTCAACCAGTAATAACCCATTCTCAATATTTTCCTGGTTAGCATGTGCCCATTCATATGAGCGCCACACTGTCCCCCATGGACTTCATCAATCAGCTGTTGTGCCTCTTCTTCTGTTACACATAGCAGCAATGAATCATTGTAGGACTTCTTGTATAGCTTATCTCCATTGAGGAAGAACTGTCCTGCCAGTTTCTGAATCGTGCGCCTTTCAGATGCTGTAGCATTCTCTGGCAAAGTCCTGTTTCTCAGGTACCTCATTATGTCTGCATACCAGGGTTCCTCTTTTGGTGTGCTCTTCTCAACATTAAAACAGTAGACAGGAGAACGCCGTACCTCTATCTCCAATGGTTGTACCCAAGTATCGCCAGTGATGGTTGCCATAGATGCCAGTGTTGCCAGGGCATCTGCAAACTGATTTCTATCCCGTGGCATATAATCAAATGTCACACTTTTGAATTGTCCTTCCAGTTCCTTAATCAGTTCCTGATATGGCACCAACTTTGGATCCTTAGTCCGCCAATCCCCCATTACTTGGTAGATGATTAGACAGGAATCACCATAAACTTTTAACTCTTGAATATTCATTTTGATTGCGGCTCGCAAGCCTAACACACATGCTTCGTATTCTGCCATGTTGTTAGTGCAATCGAACAAGAGTTTTGCTGCTATAGGATGATGGACTCCCTCTGGGGAAATGATTACTGCTCCAATCCCTTTCCCATTGATGTTGACGGCTCCATCAAAGAACATCTGCCATCGGGTTTCCTTTTCTGTTGACTCGGCACACATTATTTCATCATCCGGTAATCCGGTGAGAAGTGGTTGATAGTCGAGCACAGGGTGTTCTGCCAGGTGATCTGCCACTGCCTGTCCCTTTATTGCCTTTCTTGTGGTGTAGACAATGTCATACTGAGATAAGATAACTTGCCACTTTGCTATCCTTCCAGTGGAGATTGGCTTTTCAAAAATGTACTTCAAGGGATCTGTATCTGAAATCAAAAAGACAGTATGGCTGAGCAGATAATGCCAGAGCTTCTGAGCTGCCCATACCAATGCGCCACAGGTCTTCTCAAGCAATGTATATCTTGCTTCATAATTGGTAAATTTCTTGCTCAGATAATAAATTGCTTGTTCCTTTTTTCCTGTATCATCGTGCTGCCCTAGGACACATCCAGCTGCCGTTTCTGTGACTGACAAATACATAATTAGGGGTCGTCCAGGTACAGAGGGAACCAAAGTTGGTGGACTCATTAAATAGGCTTTGATTTTGTCAAATGCTTCTTGGCAATCCTCATTCCAGATCACTGGGTTATCCTTCTTTAGCAATTTGAAAATTGGTTCGCATACGGGAGTCATCTGTGCTATGAACCGACTGATGTACTGTAATCTGCCAAGGAAACCCCTCACTTCTTTTTCTGTGGATGGGGGAGGCATCTCCAGAATTGCCTTTACTTTGACAGGATCAACCTCAATTCCTTGTTTCCCAACGATGAATCCAAGTAGCTTCCCTGAGGTAACGCCGAATACACACTTATTCGGGTTCAGCCTGAGCTTGCATTCCCTGAGCCTGTTAAACACCTTTCCAAGGTTTACCAAATGACTTTCCTCTTCTTTTGACTTTGCAATCATATCATCCACATATACTTCCATTTCTTTGTGCATCAGATCGTGGAATAGCAAAGTCATTGCTCGCTGGTATGTGGCGCCTGCATTCTTCAACCCGAATGGCATCACTTTGTAGCAATATGTGCCCCAGTGTGTGATGAAGGAAGTCTTTTCCATGTCTTCAGGTGCCATCCTTATCTGGTTATATCCAGAGAATCCATCCATAAATGAGAACATGGAATGAGTTGCTGTATTGTCAACCAGTATATCAATGTGTGGCAATGGGAAGTCATCCTTTGGGCTTGCCTTGTTCAGATCCCTGTAATCAACGCACATTCTGACCCTTCCATCCTTCTTGGGGACTGGCACAATGTTCGCTAACCACTCTGGATAATCTGTAACTTTCAAGAACCCAGCTTTTAACTGCTTGGCAACTTCCTCCTTGATCTTCAGGGCCCATTCTGGTTTCATGCGTCTGAGTTTTTGCTTCACTGGTGTGGCCTCAGACTTTATAGGTAACCGGTGCACAACTAAATCCGTGTCTAACCCAGGCATATCCTCGTATGACCATGCAAACACATCAATGTAGGATTTTAGAAAATCAATTATCTGTGTTTTCTGTAATAATGTCAACTTTTTACCAACTTGAAGAATCCTGGGTTGTGCTGTGTCACCTATGTTGATAGGTTCAGTTTCCTCAATATTAGCCTGGAGACCTTTTTCATGTCTGTCCAAGGCAAATTGGATTTCAGGTGGGGTCTCCCATGATTCATCATTATCCTCAAGTTTACAAGGATCACTGGGGATAATTTCTGAATCATTGGGTTGTGATGAGCAAGCATCGTTACCTGATTCTTGTTCGACACCATGGATTTCTTTTTGTTCTTTTTGACATTTTTGTTTTTGTTTGATTTTGGCAGCCTGATTATCTATCTCGTGCTCCGAATTTTTCGGGTGTGCGTCAAGATTGATATTAAGGCTGCGATTTTGAGTTTGCTTACTTGCAGAATTATTCACAGAAGCAGAAAAATAATCAGAAGACTTCACACATTTATTAAAAAGTGCAGCAATATCTACAGGGGGAATTTCAGAAGTGGAAGAAACTCCCTGTGGTAGTTCGGCTTTGCGAGTGGCAAGTGGCGTCGAACTCCAGTTCTGCAATGCGTGTTTGTCCTTGGTTACAGCGGTCACCGCATTCACCTTCCCAGTCTGTATCATGCTGATGCTGCTGTCAGAGGAGATGCAGATGGGGTCATTAGCTGTGCCCTTTTTTGGTTGATTCTGACTCGAATCCTCTGATGATACACTGATCCATACCCCGCGGCGGATGACAGTCCCTGGTACCCAAACAGTGACTTCGTTGGGTGGTTCCACCTTAGGCATTGTCTTGGTTACAGATTTTCCTGATGAGTCATCCTTCTTGCTGGAAGAATGTTCATCAGGGGCCCAATTGCCATAGGTTTCATGGTAAGCCAGCTCAGTGGGCAGTCCCAATACTTGGGGCATATTCTGAAACATCTGACCCAAACCATCCTTGGTACTTGGGTGTATAATGCAGATGGGAGGTGGGGGAGACCTTTGCCTTGGAGTGGGTTCTCCTGAACTGTCTTGGCTTTCCATCATGTAGATGTAGTGAGCTGGTTCTTCTTCTTCAGCCTCAGCCGGTGGTGCCTCAACATCATCTGATGGGTAGGCAAATGCTTCTTCTGGGATAGCTGGTTTTTCAGTGTCAACTGACTGCCAAGAGAATAGAGCAGACAGTTCTTCCATCATCCCACTGAGAGCCTCTGAGTTCTCTTCTGTAACTGTATCCTGGGGCAAGGGAGGTTCATCCCATAACCTTTGCAGATAATCAGCTTCCGCTTGCTCAACTGGATCATTAAACTCATCGCCCCATCCCTGGGGGACTATGTTCTGAATGGCTTGTGCAGCTTCCTTCTCCATATTGGCAAAGTGATGGTATAGCTGGCCCTGTACACAAATGGGCCAATTTGGGTCCCTTCCTTCTGCTCGTGCCCTCTTCCGTTCAGCTTTCCTACCAAATAGCCTGGCATAGTCTTCAGGTTCAGGAACAAACCCCAATCCAAAGCCCACAGATTTGTCACATGGCTGGATTGCAGACTTGATGCCTTGCTTGTATTTGCCTAGTCCCTCTCCTACTCGGAGGCCCCAATCGGCGCATTCAGCGGCACCGAACATGCTCTTCCTTTTCCTTCTGCGGGATAAGTCTGATTGCAGAGGAGTAGGAATGCTGTTTATCTGCACCATTTCAATGGCTTGGAAGTTCAGGGAAGTAGGCAGCTCATAATCAATCACAGGTACGCCTCCTTGTTCAAATTCTCTGTGATTTTCTGCATGCACTGTGATCAATTGATTTCCCGAAATAAATCGGATCATTCGATGTAGGGTGGACGGGACTGCCCCTGCTTGGTGTAACCAAGGTCTTCCAATCAGCAAATTAAAGGAGGCATTGATGTCCATCAACTCAAAGGTGATGAAGAAAGCCCTTTCAGCAATTGTAATTTCCAGAGTGACTTCCCCAAGGGAATCCTTCTTGGCATTGTCAAACCCGCGGACATTGTTGGAGCTAGGTTTGATCAACTCAGTGTTCAGCTGCAGACTGTGGAAGGTCCTGACAGGGCAGATATTCAGAGCTGACCCGTTATCGATCATAACCCGTCTCACCATCAAGTCGGAGCACCTTACTGTGATAAACAGAGGCTCTGTGTGATTATGACCTTCAGAGGGCAAGTCTGCTGAGGAAAAGGAGATTGCTTCTGGCGTAGCAATTATAGACATTACTGTCTCCAGCTGCTCAGGGCTGATGTCGTCAGGCACATGAGTATCGCCCAGTATTTTCATGAGTACGTCTTTATGTTTGTCTGAATCCAACAAGAGACGCATAATGGATATCTGGGCGGGTGTCTTATTCAACTGCTGCACTAGATCATACTCAGGGGTGAAGGCACTGTAGTGGAGTTTTTCAATCTCTTCTTCTGGGGCCTTCCCCTTCTTCTTGTGGGTCTGTGGCAATTCAGCGGCCACATCCTTCCCTTTTTCTTTTCTTGTCCTTTCTTCACTAGTCTCTCCCTCTGGTGCAGGTGGAGGGTTAGGGTTTATGTATCGACCAGAACGGGTGATCCGATCAACTTCTCTTTCAGTGGAAGTGATGGTGGAATCATGGTACATGGGTAGGAATTGGTAAGGTGGAGGCACAGCGGAGTAGGTTGGGTCAAGGTGGAGTTGGTGTAAGTTAAGGGTGGCTGGTTCTAGCATGAAGTCCACAGGCTCATTGAACGGGTTCATCATGTCGAAGATGTTTAGTGGGGGTGAGTTTGGGACAGGTGGAGGATAGAAAGGTTCTGGTTCGGGAAAGTTGAAATGCACCAGAGGGAATCCCAAGAAGGTTTCTTCGTCATTATCTTCGTTGATGACGCATACTTGCTGCTTTACTATCTCTTCTTGGAGGTATATCCTGACAATTTGCCCTGGTTGCCCAATCAACATAGAGGGGTCAAACTGTACTTCATTGCCCTGGTTACTGATGACCTGATGTACTGTTCCGCTGCCAGACGCCTTATTATGGTCGGGGAGGGGGTTGGTGGTTGTACCAGTAGGTGGAGTCGGTACTGCTGGTGCTGGGGGATCTACAGAGATCTTTTTGCTGTGTATCAGATCCTGTATGTCATGCCTCAAATCCCAGCATCGATTTGTGGAATGCCCGGGAGCTCCAGAATGGTATTCACATCTCTCTGATGCATTATAGTTTCGTGAATTTACCATTCGAGGATTTGGAGGCTTGATTTGAAGGTACCCCTTCTTCAGCAGTGTGGCCAACAACTCTGCAGGTGCGTAAGGCAACGGGGTAAACACCCTCTTCATCCTTGCCTCCGCCTCTTCTCTAGTTCTTCTCATGGGTTGCCCCTGGCCTTCAGGCCTCTGAGAAATGTGGTAAGGCTGCGTTGGCTGTACATAATTAACAGCCTGAGTTTCCTGCCTCCTAGGCTCTTGTCCCTGATTTCTGTTACTTTGTCCTGCCGCAGCCCTTCTGTGTGTAGGGCCCTGGCCACCGCCATCTATCTTGCCAGCCCGTACGGCATCTTCAATTCTATCTGCCGTCAGAATCAAGTCATTGAAGTTAGAAGTACTCTGCCCCAGTAGCAGGGAAAAGAATGGCTGTCCAAGTGATGCGATGAACAAGGAGGTCATTTCCTGTTCAAGTAGTGGGGGTTGGACTAGGGTTGCCAATTCTTTCCACCTCTTGGCATATTCTCGCACTGACTCTTGATTCTTTTTTGTCAGCCTCTGCAGCTCTGCCCTGGTTTGTACAATCTGGCTATTCAAACGGTACTGCGGGATGAACGCTGCTACCAAATCATTCCAAGTTTTGATCTTGGTTTTGTCCAGACTCAAAAACCAAGTGTATGCTGCTCCTGTCAGCGACCTCTGAAAGAATTGTATCATAATTTTTTCATCTTTGGCATATTGACACATATCTCCAGAGTAAGACCTGAGGTGGTTTAACGGACACCCGGTGCCATCAAACTGATGCAAGTCAGGGCATTTGAATTTTGGTGGAAGTTGAACATTGGAGAAGAAGCAGAGACTATCTAAAGTAGCCTCCATGGGGACCGCACTAGGTCGTAGGCTTTTCAGCTCTTCACGCAAAGCATCTACCTCTGACTTAGTGGTTGCCATTTTTTCATCAAACTGGGCCTGCTGTGTTCTATACCAATCTTCCTCTTCTTGCCCCAGTTGGGCAGGTGCAATAATCTGTGGAAGAGGGACGGCTTGCGGAAGTGGAGGTGGTACCAATGGAGCTGGGTATGCAGGGTATGGTGGTGGAGCATCCATCTGTGGTGGAGCAATTGGTTGCTGCAGAGTCACTGGTGCAGCAGGGGGAGTCATCCTGAGTTCTCTTAATTCTGTCATTAGTTCCTGAATGATAGTCCCCATGCTGTCTATTCTCTGTTGCAGATCAGTCACTGTCTGTGCCTGGCTGGACTCTGCCTGGTCCTGTCCTGGCGAGGTCTGTTCCCTTGACTGTTCCATTTCAAGTCTTTTCCTGGATCTTAACAGGTACGGGCTTCGGAAAGCAATTTTGGTACCTGCTTGAAACAGCAATTAATTAGTGTATGGTTTATCAATTAAATGATTACAGATTTATTTTTAACTATCCTAAGATAGTTGGGAAAGAGAACCCAAATGAATTTAAAGATTGATTTGTTTGAGTTATTTGAAGAATGACTGGGAGTCTAGAACCTGATCTATTTTAACCAACTGGTTGGGAGAGAGAACCCGGTTTAGACTGGTCTGTTTTAGCCAAACGGCTGGGGGAGAGAACCCTAAGCTGATCTGTTTTAATCAAATGGTTGGGAAAGAGAACCCGGAATTGATCTGTTTTAACCAAACGGTTGGGAGAGAGAACCCGATTTAGACTGGTCTGTTTTAGCCAAACGGCTGGGTGAGAGAACCCTAAGCTGATCTGTTTTAATCAAATGGTTGGGAAAGAGAACCCGGAATTGATCTGTTTTAACCAAACGGTTGGGAGAGAGAACCCGATTTAGACTGGTCTGTTTTAGCCAAACGGCTGGGAAAGGGAACCCGGTTTAAAAGGTTAGTTTGAGCTCAGTATCACGAGGTTGGACCATGTAAAGTCTCCGCAGGGGGTGAGCTGAACAGCAGCACCCAGGTGTACCTCAACCACATTTCAGTTTAATCTCTGATGGTTTTAACACCTGACTTCGGCTAGTAGTTCCCGGGCGTGTCTTAGCTAGTCGTAGGTTTAATTACCATTGACTTTGACGCCTCACAACGGGGAAGGCTATGCCAGGACGATCCTCTGCCAATTTTCTGGTTTAATTACCAGTGGCTTCGGTGCCCCAAGAGTTCGGCTAGGGATACCCGAGCGTACCTTAGTCGTTAGCTTAGTTGCTTGACCTTGGTGCCACACAACGGGGTATGCTATGCCAGGACGATCCTCTGCCAATTTTCTGGTTTAATTACCAGTGGCTTCGGTGCCCCAAGAGTTCGGCTAGGGATACCCGAGCGTACCTTAGTCGTTTGCTTAGTTGCTTGACCTTGGTGCCACACAACGGGGTATGCTATGCTAGGACGATCCTCTGCCAATTTTCTGGTTTAATTACCAGTGGCTTCAGTGCCCTAAGAGTTTGGCTAGGGATACCCGAGCGTACCTTAGTCGTTAGCTTAGTTGCTTGACCTTGGTGCCACACAACGGGGTATGCTATGCCAGGACGATCCTCCGCCAATTTTCTGGTTTAATTACCAGTGGCTTCGGTGCCCCATAGGCCGACCGTGTGATCTTTTTAAATCAGACGGGTGTGATCTGAGCTCAAGAGATAGGGTGTTCTTTATTGAGATTTTAAGGCTTAAGTTTGAAACTTGAAGGTTTGAGAGTTGACAAGGATGGGGTGTTCTTTACTCAGAACCCCTATGGGTTTAAAAATTCCTTTGGCAAGTTCTTTACTTAGATTGCCTGAAAGTTTTAAAGTTGGTAAAGAAAATGGGGTGTTCTTTTCTAGAACCCTTTGCTTTTAAAAGTTTAAACAATTTGGCGAGTTCTTTACTTAGATCGCCTGAAAATTTTGAATTGGGTGTTCTTTATTCAGAACCCTTAAAGATTTAAGACTTGAATTCGAAATTGATAGTTTCTGAATATGAGGAAGTTGGTAAGAATTGGGTGTTCTTTACCCTTGGGTTTAAGAATTTGGCGAGTTTTTACTCAGATCGCCTCAGAGTTTTGAAGTTGATGGATTGGGTCCAAATTGAAAAAGGAATTGGGGGGATGTCTTAATTGACTTTATTAAATCTAGCACAAAATTCTTCATGGAAAAAGAAATACAATGCCAAAATTCAGAACAAGTAATTTCAAAATTAAACAAACAAACCCAGAGTCTAGCTAGGTTGGTCGTCATCAAAATGAGAGGACACGTCTCGCCTTTTCAAGGCACGCAGAAGTTTATTCCGCAGACGTCGGTCCTCTTTTGCGCGTCTGCGCAGGGTGTCAAGCTGCTGTTGAAGGGCCTCATTGGCCTGCTTGTTTTTACGCTCGGAATCCACGTATGCACGGTGGATCCGAGAATGAGATTCCCGCAGTTCGGCCACCCTATCCCTGTATGTTTCAGGGGGCGGAACTGGGATATCGTCAGAGGTGACGATATGGAGAGGAGGTGGGCTGTCTAGGCCAGTTTCTCGAGCAATCCGTTGTTCGTAATTACGAACATCGGATGCAGTGAAAATGTCCTCTTGGAGTATGTGCACGTGTTGCCATTCCTTCACCAATTTTTTCTTCAATTCCCATGTAAGTGGGCCAGTTAATCCTTCCGCCTCATCCTTGATCGGTATTCCCTGAGACTTCCCAAACTGTCTCAAAATTCGAACCGGATAGTAAGGCATGGCATGGGTCAAGCCTATCAAGGCTAGGCAATGTCTTTTCCTAAAAGCTATGACGGGGGTATATGTCTGGTCAAATGTGCCTCCCCATCTTATATCAGTTTCTCCTTTCAACTGGAGAAAGTGGTCAAACCAATCCTCTCTGGAGGGTAAGTCTGGTCTAATCTCTCTTCGGGCCATCAATGTGACATTGTCACGGACGTACCCATAACGTGGGCTGATAGGTTCAGCGACCATTATGGATCTTGAAGCCAGATGTGTAGGAGAGGAGCGCATCCTTGAAACCTCCTAGTTCCATTCTTGGTCATGGTCAAGGCATGATATAGCTGAGCAAGGATTAATGGTGCAATCCGGAATTTCACTTGGAGTTGGTCCACAATTTCCATGAGGGCCAAATTAATGGTGTCTCCCCCAGTAGGAAAGAAGAGTTGTGACAGAACCACGAGGGTGAAGGTGTCTCACCAAACACGGGGTCTTTCCTGCTTTTTGTCCCTTATCTTTTCAGCAAGGAAGGTTTTAGAGACCCGCGTGAATGCTTGGTCACCTCCTAAAGTCTGGAATTCTCCTCTGGGTAGGCCAAAGAAAGTACAAGCTTCATTCTTGTAGCTATCTTTGAGACTTGGCCTAGCTGGTTCTCCATGGTCACGAAATCTGAGGAATAGTTCAAATTCCTCAATTGTGGGTGTCAACTCATTAGTTCCAAACCTAAAGAGTGAAAGTTGGGGATCCCAGAAAGGTAGGGCCGCCTGAATCATGTCCCAGTTAATGGGCACATTTAATAGGGACAGAGATTGTCCCATGTGGTATTTCTGTTCCCATTGAACTTGCTCATCTCCTTGTAATTGCCTTGTCCAAGAACGGATCCACGGGGGTATCAAAGGCATACTTCTCTATCCTAGGGAAGCGAACTCTCTCAGTCGAGGATGAAGATGCCATGCCGACTATCCGATTGAAATTCCAAGTCAATTTAGGGTTTTCCACCAAAAACTCTAAATTAGTCTAAGGCATGCAACGAGATATGCAAAAATTAAATTAATGCCTAAGCAGTTTATGCAATCAAAAATCACAGAAATCGAATCCAAGCATTCAAGTTATGGGTTTTAAGGGTTATGTCCTTTAAATGTTCAGGTCTTAGCCGGCCTTTTCTTTCATCTGTTCTTTCATCTGCTCTTTCATCTGCTCTTTCATCTGCCCATAGTGTCGGACTGAATACAATATTTACAACTTGCCTTCGAGGGCGAAATTTACAAAAATAAATTTGGAAAGAGAATCACCTTTAGGGTTGTTGAGAACCCAAAAAGGAGGGTACAAATTTCAACAGGTGGGCTGAAATCCTATCTCTAGGGTTTTTCTGCCCCTTGTTCTGACCCATTTCTGTCTGATCTGGCCGGCTTTCGACTGAACCAAGACTGACTTGAATGCACGGATTAAATCGAGTTGATTTCCTTAAATTAGGGTTAAAACTGACACAGGCGGGGGTTAATGCCCCAGATTAATTTTACCCCTATTTGTTCATTCATGTCCATGCTCATATCAGGGTTATTCAGAAGTAATAGGTGGGGAAGGATACCCAGCCCAAGGCACCTGCCTTCAAGGGTCTGAGCCAAGTACTAGACCCTTCGCGTACCATGGCAAGAAACCAATGGCGCTTGAAGAATCTAGAAACCTGGGGAGATGGGTTTACCCTGCTTTCCCCGGCAAGCCACGGGAGCGTAGGGCTAATACCATCCCAAAAGTAAGTTTCTCGATTGAAGAAGGGTGGCTGCTAGAGAGATCTAGGTTTTGGTTAAGAAGAGCATTGACATGTTGTAGGCAGCATTCAGTTCGGACCTTTTATGTGCATGTCACCCCATGCAGTTAAAAAAATTCATTCACGGTGTAGTGAAGTGCTTGTATGTGCAATGGGGCCAAGTGCTGTGTCTAATTGGGTGATTCTCGGATAGTAGGCTGATTAAGGGTTCCTTAATGTCACTCTTATAGTGAGAATATAGAACAGTATGCAATACAATGTTTGGGTGGATCCCCAGGTAAGTGGAGGGTCACAGGGAACCGCTTAAATTCCACTTTCCTTAGGCAATTATCTCGTCCTTGTGACAGGATCCCCCAATATCATGTAATTGCATAAGTTCCATAAACCACTAAAGTTGGACAAGAAGTACTTCCTAAATTTGCTTATATCCACCTAGTTGACTCATTTGATAACCAGGGTCCGACTGGGTTGAGGGGGTCCCCAGTGGAGTCGCCAAGCTGTGCGCACCTAAACCTGGCCTAGATCGCACACCGGGCGCGTCTTTGGCGCGTGCCTCGGGACATTCAGAGTCGCCACTGCCTGAGAGTGCAGGCAGACATGGTTTTGCCCTAATCGGGTCTAAGTCTGGTCTGCGGCTTTTCAGAGTTCTAGCTAAGTCCTCGGTTACGGTCCGGGGAAGTCCTAAAGACACCCCGGTCCGCCCCGTCGGTTTGACGGGTCCTTCGGGTCTCCCTGGTTTTTGAGTCAAGTTCACCCTTTTCTTAGACCAGCATGCTGTCTTGTTAAATCTGGCGGGGCCCTTGGATGGTGTGGGTCCCTTTTATTTGATTTTATCTTTTTATGGATTTAAATGGAGTGGGTCGGATCAGGGTCCTGTTGGAAGACCCGTGGGCTGCCATGGTTGGACCTTGGGCCCAGTTGGGTTATTGGGTAACCCATTTGGTTATTTTATTAAGTTTTATTTATTTACAATTTTAGTCTGGGCTTAGTGGGCTTGGAACGGGCCCATTAGCCACGAGTCAAGTGGCCTTGGGCCCGTTTTATTGAAAACGGGCCGGGTTTGGGCCGGTCTGAGATGGGCCCCACAAGTGGGCCGAAGGGGTATTGGTGGGCCCGTATGGGCCCAAAGTCAAAAAATGGGCTTAAGGTAGCCCAAATGTTTTAAGGGGATGGTTCAAGCCGGCTTAGGCTGGATCCGGTCCAACCGAACCAAGAAATTACACTTTTACATCATTTTTACATTTTGCCCGTATTTTCTCTACGGTCCAGCCTGCCCGTGAATGAATTCCGGTCCCCTTTGTCCGTGAATCAGCTACGGTCCAGGCTGGACCGGCCTGAGTTTACGGACGCGACCCAGTTTGCTTGTTTGCTGCAGACTCCGATCTGGATCATTTCCGTGGCCTTCTTGGGACCTCCAATGGCTTCTGTGGCAATTTCAATGCTTTCTGTCATGGCACATTTGCATCATTCACCATCTTCAAGTCTTCTTTCTTTTGTTCCTTTTTTGGTACTTTAGAATAGAGCTAAACTCCATTTTGTACACCTTGTCATCTTCTGGTAAGGTAACCAAAGAGGTGATAGTGGGAAGGGGATTACATGGAGGTATTTAAAGAGGACACATGCCTCTTATGCTTATGAATTTAACCATTTAACAAAGGCTTTTCCCTTTTTATTAGTTCCATGGTTCCATTCCTTTTTCATTCCATAAGACCACGTTTACTTATACGTGAATTCTTCAACAAACAGTAAAACCAATGGGTTAGTAGCACAGTAATAAAGTGAAAGGAAACTTAAGAGAAATGATTCATTAAAAATAAAGAAGTTACCACACTAATACTTCTTTGATTTGGAGATGGAGTGACTCCCTGGAGATTTTGGCAGCGCTTCCGCGTCCTTCAAGGTTTGTTGTAACGAAATGGGAAGGGTCTTGTTAATGTGGATGGGTTAAGATCAAACTAAAGAGTATTTGGGCATGGTTTTGGTGTAGTCATAGAGTATAGGGGTAGTTTGGGTATAAAAAAGGGTTTTGGTTTTGTGGTGGTTGGGCAACATTCGGTCATGAAGAACACCAGGAGGGAGAGGGGGTAGGCCAGCAAGGGGAGGCTTGTTCAAATGAAGGGGGGTGGCCTCTCTATTTATAGGCAAAAATCCCGTGCCCGTATTTGAAATACGGGCGTACCCTGCCCGTAATTCCACTACGGGCTGCCTTGCCCGTAATTTAAATACGGGCAAAAACGAATATTTGCAATTATCGCAGATTCGGCCGTACGGGACGCGTGTTCCGCCGTACGGCGACGCGTGTCTTCCTTCTAGAAGCGTGCCCGTATTTAAAATACGGGCATGCCCTGCCCGTAATGTAAATACGGTCCCGCACGTTTTAAAAATGTGTGGATTTCAAACCTTTATTCATTTTGGCTTTTTGCAGGATTCTTATCCGATTTTTACGATTATTTTATTAAAAAGCGAGATTCTCTTCATTAAAATATTATTAAACACATTTATCTTATTTATTTTATTGATTTGTTCCATTTTTGCTGCCTTTTTGCCACATGGGCAGTTTTTCTGAAACTTCAACTGCTCATAACTTCTTCGTCTGGTGTCCGATTTCAGCAAACTTAGTGTCGTTGGAACCGGCTCGGAACCACCTGTCCACTGGGGTCAAGTTTAGCAGCTGAATTGGGGTGTAGCAAAAAGTTGACTTTTTGCTCCCCAAAAGTTTGACCAGCTCATATTTTTCTCATCTGGACTCTGATTCCAGCAAATTCAGTTGCGTTGGAATCGTGTCGAAATGCTCTTTTCAATGAGATAAAGTTTGATGGCCAAATTTACTTAGATCAAAAAGTCACTTTTTGACCCCCTCAGGGTTTGACTTTTAATTTGACTTTTCATTTTTCTTCATTTTGGGGGTGCAAAAATCAGGTGTCTACAGCGAGGAAGCGTTTTTGGGACTGAGAAGCACTTCCTACGTCAAATAGGACCTAACCAACTTTGGGAGACTAACAAGCATAGCTAGCTATCTTTTAATTGGCCTGTAGATCAAATGAATGGGCATAATACAACCCATACAAAATACAGATAAATGAAGGCAGCACATGTTCAAATCTAGGTAGGTATCTCAATTTCACAAAACATTTGCTTGGAGACTTGTTAAGCCCAGATGTTTGCAACATTTCCTTTTCTACAACAAAAACTTGTGATTGATTGGTCCTTTGCAAAAGGAAACTTTATTTTTTGAATACATAACCAATCAGAGACTTGTATGAAATGTTGCAGAAAATAGGTACCAAGAAATGTCATTCATTTACCCATTGAGCAAAGCCAGAGAAGGATCAAATCCTGGGAAGCAGATTTGCCATGACCAAATTAATCAAATTTTTTTTCCAAAAACTGCAACAGAAGAATCAATGGATTTTTAACCATATCTTATTACGACAAACTAGGAACAAACAAAACTAGCAATGCTTGTATAATGCATTTGGTCCATATTGATTGAGAATATAAACATGCACAAGGCAAGGTTCACTCACAGCACCATTTCCAAAGAGATTTCTTGCCAGACTTCTAAGCAAAACTGCAACCCCAAATGATTTTGTACAAGTAGCACAACAGTTTTTGTACCCTGTCCTCCTAGCCTGTTTGACATTAGCAATTGTATGAAATTTCACCTAATGTTGACCTCTTCGATCTCCCCATGACGGCTGCAGGCGGAATTAGAGGAAGATGAGGATGCAGCAGTCTCTCACTTGTTATCTGATGATAAACTGGGGCCTTGGCCCTTGTTTTCATCTGGTTTCTGGTGATGTATAATCTGCAACAGATTTTTCAAGACCTAATGAAGAATATTGAAGGGACAGAAAAGAATCAACAGGAGTAAAATAGCCAAATTAATAGTTCCTCATAATTTTGGATGTAATATCAGAGAATCTTAACCAAATATAATAGACATAGCATTTAGCTCTATACTAATTGCATTTAAAATATGTCTTTTATAATTTATAAGCTGGCCTAGTTGCATTCAGCCCAACTTGGATTAGTAATTCAGAGCCACTTGTTGTTGCATCAAAATATCTTTTTACATACACAGGTATATTCAATTCCTTTTTTCCATTCTGACAGATATTTCCTCATGGATTTTGGTCCATTCTGACAGATATTTCCTCATGTAAAGCAAAATCCATTCTATGATCAACTGGTCTAAATAACTAGCATTTGGAATAAAACATTGTACATACACCTTCGGGAACATAGTAACTTGATCAAATACACAAATCCAATGCACGACTTTCTCTGGATCTCCCAGCCAGTGAGATCTCAAATTGCGGAGCACATTTATGTGGAAGGTAATTACTGTTTGATATATCTATGTAACGCCCCGGAACCGGGTTACGTGAAATAAACCGTAACTCGTTCCCAAGGAGTTAGCTTTTCACATAGGATCGCTATATCAGAGTAAGGAAAACATGAAATGGCAACAACATAATCAGAGTCAACTAAAATTTTCCCCAACTCACCTAAACCAAGCATATATCTGCCTGAATCGTCCTCTCTGAGATCTGAAAACAAAACAAAACAGTGAGATACGACTATCTCAGCAAGTAGCAATGCATGCCTAAAATATAGTTGTAACAGTACTAAAACATGTACAATTAAAAATACACGACGATTAACCACGGTAATCAGTCTAATCTCGGAAATACATCGTCAATCACATTCGGAAAATCTTATGTATTGGGACTCGTGAAGTCTGTCTATTTTGTGTGGCTAAGCACTAGTGTTCCAAACAATCCAGTCGAAATACTGCAACAGCTCAAACAACCAATTCATCGCCCTCATGGCGGAAATACCCGTATGACCTCACCCTCATGGTGGAAACGGAGTTGCTGCAGCACTTCCCTCATGGAAGGCCTCTCCATCGTGGAGGAAACGCATGAAGGAACCCTATACTTAAATCCAAACAAAATACACAAAATTCACTACAACTCGACTGTGGATCCACACTAAGTCTCGCCCTAGTTCTCCGACAAAATTATCAATCACTGTGCAAGTTTAACATAAAACATGCTGATAGTAAAAGAAACCAATTTATAGTTAAGAATACCAAATTCAGTTTCAAATAACCACTAGAGGCATCCAATCAGTAAAAGTTTACAAAAGTTGGCACAACCCATAAAGAACCTATACCATTTGCTCAAAATGCATTCAACAATATGTTAAGAAGCCATTTCAATAATTTTTCAAATCATAACAACATTATGGATAATATAAGGAGTTAGAAGAAGTCAGGTATTTAAATGGAAGTTTGAAATTCAACCCAAAAGACCACTCGGATAACCATTTTAGATCACTAGGCTTATTTTTGTTAACCTTCCTCTCACATAGATTTCCACTCTTGATTTCCTAAATTATATTGTTGAATTTTTATCCCCGTAGACTACTAACAGTTCTGAAATTTATACTTTGATTATCGGTTCCTTAAAGAATTAAAATTCCAAGTAAAAAAAAAATATAAGCCATTGGTGAGAAAAGATGGGAAATAGAAAATGTTCGAGTGGAACATGGATAATAGTTGAACAATAAAAGGAAATAGGAATAATGTCTAGTGCAAAGTTCTAGTGGCTGTGTACTAAAGTAGCATTTACAATGGTTTTCTGTATATCTTTAGATTCGGGACACATACATGGGACCAGCTAAATGTCTGCCATGTTAACTTTCAATTTTCTCTTCAGATATTAAAATATTTTCACCTGTACCATCACATATTATACACTTCACTCCAATTAAATCTACATATTAATCTGCATTTAAGTTAAACATCCATAGCATATCTGGACTTTAACTACAAAGCAAATTCAGCCCAAAGCATGCATATGCCTTTGCCAAGTTAAACCCATGACCACATGAATCATTGCTTGACACCTAATTGACTACTTTCCCTTTTTTTTTTTTTTAGAACGACCACCATTTCATGGCTATCATCAACCGACTCCTTGAATCATGATAAACCTCCCACCAAAACTATACCCACAAAGAGATTTTCAATAAAAACCGTTCATTGAAAATGCAACTCATATATTGCATTGAATACAATATGAAACACAAGCTGAAAATTAGAATAGCCGCATACATATTACCTTTATTTTAGTGCTGTGCTGACCTGGGGCTAAACTAGAGAGGATGGGCGCCAGGTTAGACCACCCAGAAAAATATAACTAGTGCTGACCTCCCAAGAGGTCAGCCGCACTCAATAAATCACTCCACCTATAGTCTCTAATTAACTATATCACTAACCACAACAAGAGTACACCAATAGTATCTGCCGAACCATATACTTGCATTTACTATCTTTAACCACCACAAGACTTTCAAAATCTGATTTATCCAATGGAAATCCTAAATTTATTTCACCAAAGTTTTTCCCATGTTTTCTGAAGCGATAAACAATTTTGATCAATTCATTTAAATAGGTGTTAGAGGTTGGAAGTATCACAATTCTAAAATACAAACAGCAGCACCTTACCCTTAACTTTGCACTGGTGCTGGCCTGCAGAACTTGGCACCAGTTAATTTCAATATTACCTCTTTGCTGAAATTAAAATCCGTCCAATTACCCACTGGTGGGTTCCTCCATATACATTTGATTTTCAGAATTTTACTCAAGGTTCCTACAGCCCCTTACTGGTGTTTATGGATGTTGTACTAAAAAGGTTGAAAGGATAGAAACCTTACATTCTTAACTCCACAACAGCAGCCGTCCACTTCTGTAGGTTCAGTAGAACAAAATTACTAAGCTAGAACAAGGCTTAACTCAAACCAAATAGCTGCACCATACACCTAAATTGGTGCTGGGCATTGACCTCACCAGGTCAGCAACCCTTGATGCCAAGTTAAACCAAATTAGTGCTGGCATTGACCTGACTAGGACAGCAACCATTGACGCCAAGTTAAACCAAATTAGTGCTGGCATTGACCTGACTAGGACAGCAACCATTGACTCCCAGTTAAACCAAGTTAATGCTGGGCATTGACCTCACTGGGACAGCAACCATTGACTCCAAGTTAAACCAAATTAGTGCTGGGCATTGACTTCACTAGGACAGCAACCATTGACGCCCAGTTAAACCAAATTTACTGAGATGGAACAAGGCTCCATTTAAAACCCCACACCCCTAAATTTTCCTCAAGACTTCAGCATTGGACGTTAATTTTAAAAACTGTTGGTAAACATATTTCCATAAGAACTAAACCCCATTACTTCAACCAAGCCATTATCACATGATGAAAAACAAACTAACAACTATAATATACCCATTCAAAATTTATCTAGTTAGACAAAAGATGAACTCAGATCAACATTATTCTATGAACAGATTTCTGGTAATTCTCTGGTTTCATCAAATCTGAAATCCGAAATTGAACTACACATGCAAGTAAATGTTTTGGAAGAAACTACTTGCCTCTAGATGATGATTCAACCTCCACAGAAAACTCTTGCTGATCTCAATTTTTCAGCAACTAAAAATCCTCCGACAAATGAAAATTCTGATTTGAATCTAGAACTTGGACAAATTTTCTCAATCCAGATCAGACGCACTCCTCACTAAAACAAAGTTTTCTTCAATCGAAATCTTCATACCAGCTTGACCAACTCTTTCTTCTAAAGATCCAATCTTCTTTCTCCAGCAACCAAATCCTAGCTCCTGATGCTTAGGCTTCTCCAGTAATGAACAGTCAAACTGTTCTAAGCGCTTGGAGAGCCAAGATATACTTACGTTGCACAAAACTCTTCAACTCCCTACCTTCTCTCCGCCGAAGCGCCGCTCCACCGAAAGACCTACGCCTTCACCCCACCATCCTTTGATTCATTAATTTTCCACCTAGATAAATACATCAACACTTAATTGACTCTACCAAAATTCACTTTATACTATTTTATTAATTATTACAATATAATCTAATTACCATTTACTAGATTTACATAATCACCGATTTGTTCTGAAATTCCCAAAACACCCTCGTGACACTCCACCTTAAACCAATAAATTAAAATATAATTATTATTATTATTTTTTATTATTTTATAATTAGAATTTCCACCCAGATTCACCCGAGAATTCCAGTTTAACCACTTAATCTCTTTTTTTTGAACTTTCCATCACTTAAATAAGTTAATGATCCCAAAAATCAAAATTTTAATTATTACTACAAATTCGGGGTTTTACAATCTACATAAATATTCACAATCACCAGAACATCTCTCTTAAGAAGCAAGGGAACAACAATTTGATCAATCTATTCATAATAAACGAAACCAAAAACAAACGTAAGACCAAGTAACTAATCTTAACTTCTATTAATCTAATTTATGGTACTTACACTTTGAATTCAAATAAACATAAATGAAAGACAAACTGATACTATTTTTCTTAAAACTCACATAAAATTTACATTTTTAGTTCAATCAAAATATATGAAAAACATAAACAACACTTAAACTCACATGAATTTTCTTAAAACTCACATAACATTTTAAATAAAATTATCATGTCAAGGATACCTTTATAAAATCATACCTTACTTTGTAATGCTACTTCAACCCTGTTTTGAAGACCAAAACATTAAAATCTCAATAATTTAGTAGAAATAGCTATTATAGATCTCTAAAAGACCTTTATAATGAGCCAAATATCATCCAAGTGAAAACACATCATAAATTATAAACCTAAAAGAGAATAGAAACTTTCTTAGGAAGGGGGAGAGTCAAGGAAACACCATTTGGTGAGGTGGAGTGAGGTGTGTACAAGAATCAGCTTAGGAGATTTGAGATTAGAAAACATTCATCTTTAGAACTCAGCTCTATTGGGAAAGTGGCTTTCGGGGTTAGCAGAAGAGAAAGGGTCTTTGCGACATTCAATTATATTAAGTGAATTCTGCATACAGGGAAATGGATGAGACTTCAAGTCTACAATTACACCCAATTGAACTTGCCCTTGGAAAGAAATTTCGGCCCGCATGCCTATTTTCAGCCCTTAGTTGTAAAACCCCGGAATTTTGAGAAATTTTAATTAAGATTAAAATTATTAAAGAAGCACAAATAGAGAAATAACAATTCAATTAAACCATTTGGGTGGGTTGGTTAGGTTTGTATTATAATGGGTTGGTTTAGTTTATTGAATCGGTTAAATGGTTCAATGGTTAGAAAAAAAGAAAAAAAGAAAAAAAGAAAAAAAAGAAAAAAAGAAAAAAAGAAAAAAAGAAAAAAAGAAAAAGCAATTTAAATTTAATGAAAGGGGGTATTACATTAGGGTTAGAAGGAAATGAGGAAAAGAAAAACGAGAGGAAAGGAAACCGTGGAGGAAGAAGAAGGAAGGGGGAAGAAGAGAAAAGAGAAGAAGAAGAAAGGAGAAAGAAGAAAGGAGGAAGAAGAAGAAGAAGAGAAGGGGCTGGTCGTTGTTGAGGGTTAACAGAAAAAAAAAGGGGGAAATCGAGCGAAGGAGAAGGAGGAGAAAAGAGAGGAAGAGAAGAGGTGAAGAAAACATGGAGGAAAAGGAGAGGAGAAGAAAACGTGGAGAAGAAGAAGAAGAAGAAGGAGAAGAAGAAAAGAAGAAGAGGAAGAGAGGTTCGTTTGTCGAAGGTTGACAGAACGAGGGGAAAACGTAGAGGATAAGAGGAAACGGGGGTTTGGGCATGTGGATTTCTCTATCGTAGGTAAGTAGCACTTTCTTTGTTTTTATCGATTCCTATTAATTACTGTTGGGTTTCAATTACTGTTGCGTTTCTGTTTCGATCGATTTCTGTTGGGTTTCTGTTTCTGTTTTGATTGATTCCTGTTGGGTTACTGTTTCTGTTTCTATTGCTATAAATTGATGTTTATGTTAGATTAATTTGCTCAACCCATTTGTTGTTTATGTTAGATTAAATTGCTGCACCCAATTGCTATTTATGTTAGGTTACTTTGTTGTTTTTATGTTAGATTAATTTGCTGTTTATGTTAGATTAAATTGCTGTTTACGTTAGATTAATTTGTTGACTTCAATTGCTGAACCCAATTTCTCTATTGCTATATTTTCATATTTAATTTGCTGAACCCAATTGCTGTATTTACAGATTATGTTAGGACCTTCGATGCTTGAATGTTTCTGTATTTTCATATTATGTTAGGAGTTGCTATTTTGGGTTGGGCGTTGAGGTAAGCTAAGGATCTGATTGGAGTTGCTTGAAGTACTCTGATTGAGTTGTTGTTAGTGTAGGAGTTTGATTGTGAGAGTTTATTCTCCAAATCCTGCTTAACTGTTAGTTGCTGTTAGTGTAAGAGTCGCTGTTAGTAACTGTTAGTTGCGGTTAGTTGTTGTATTTGTGATCTTCAGTTCACCTTGGTTGGGGATCTTGGACTGTTGTCCACCCTAGCTGGGGGTAAAGGTAGTGAACTGGCATTCACCGCAGGTATGGGTATTTAATATGTATGGTTGATGTGTTGTGGGTAGTTGACCGGACGACTGGCCTAGAGTTGATTGGCAGCGATTGAGTGGTCTCATTTGGCAGTGACGGTGTAGATCTCACTTGGCCATGGGTGATTGGCAGTGACGGTGTAAATCTCACTTGCCCTTGGTTGAATGGCAGTGACGGTGTAAATCTCACTTGCCCTTGGTTGAATGGCAGTGACGGTGTAAATCTCACTTGCCCTCTGTTGAATGGCAGTGACGGTGTAGATCTCACTTGCCCTTGGCTAAATGTTCGTGGATGGTTGATTGGTAGTGATGGTGTAGAAATCAATTGCCCATTCCATTTGGTTTGAGCATTGGAAAACTGGTTTTGTGTTGAAGATATTCTTTTGAATTGTGGCACGAGGCATTGGTTTGAATAACTGATGTGCAAGATTTTACGTTACAAATCCTAGTATGATGATTGAACTGTTTCTTATAGTAGATTGTTTCTTAACATGATTGAATGGAACTTGAATGTTGATAGTTATTGTGATTTTACTGATATTGTGCTTCAGATTATTCTAACTTTATCGGTTCTTTAGTTATGGCTTTGGAATGGTTTAATTTTTATTTACGTAAGGATTATCGACTTATTATCATTATTTTGATAGAGTTTGACCGTATGGTGTTCGAGCATGTTATTTAATTATTTTAAAACTGAATAAATTGTTTTTATCATACATCGTGCTACTTACTGAGACAATTGTCTCACACGAGTTTTGTTTTACTAGTTTTGTTTTACTAGTTTTGTTTTCAGATCCTGCGGGTGAGACGCGTAGCGGGGCCGAGTTTGAGGTTATCCGGAATACAGGTCGGAAGACTATTACCATCTCGACTAGACCCATAGAAGGCAATTCTTTTTGGATAGATGTATATGTCAATTTTTGGATATTGTATATATTGTAAATGAAGAGAGAGACAGAAAGATGGTGTGAACCTTAGTAAACTTTAATTTAGATCTGTATATGTTTGATGGTTTAGTTTTTGAATAGAGTTATATTGCATATATGTTTATCTTGTGATTATTAGGTATCAGGGGCATAGCCCAACCTTGTATTTATAGGCGTTATATAGCTGTTTTTCTGAAAATTTTGGGATTTTATTATAAGTGTATTGGTTAGTTCTTTAGATTGTTTTCTTCACGCTTTGGGCCCTGTAGACACCCCAAATTGCACAGTAAAAATGATGAATAATTGGCAAAAATCATTCTTTCCTTTGAAACCAGCACAAAATTTGAGAAATAAGAATTTTTTCTTGTATCCGACAACTCAGATCGGATACAAGCATATCCTTTCATATTCGACAAAAGTTGTCGGATATAAGTGGGCATTAATGTATCTGACGACATATGTCGGATACATATATATGCTTGTATATCCGACCTGATATGTCGGGTACAAGATTTTTGCTCAAAATTAGGGTTTTCCGAGAGTTTTCACTTTTTACTATCATATCCTTCATTAAAGGAGTGGAAATCTTGGAAATAGCTTTAGGGTTAAGGTTGGTGGACTCTAGACATCATTTCGTGTCTACCATCATGCAAACCCTAACCCTAGCCTTTGCCTATAAATAGGAGGCTCCTCCTCAAGCAAATGGTCAATAAGTTGGAGACTGAAGAGCTCCGAGTGAAGAAGGGAACCGCTGCCGTATTGCTTCCAGAAGCCCAGGTAAGCCTCAAACCTCTCTTTATTTTTTTGTTCTTACATTCTAGGATTAGCTCTTTCTTCTACCTTTCTGTAGAATAAGGCCTATTCTATGTGTGTGAAAACCCTTCCTCTACTCAAAGTACCTCAAGACTCCCCCTAGCCGTAAAACATGAAGGCGGGATCTAGGGGAAACGAGACTGAGGATTTATCCTTAGTATTAGAACCTTGTTGAAAAGCCTTTTGATTCTATGAAAACCATTTCATACTCAAAGTACCCCAAGATTATCTCGAAGAACAGTTAAACGGGAAGAGAGAACTAAGGGAAACGAGAATGGAACGGAACCCTAGGTTGTTGTAGAACCCCATTTGATTGATATAAATACATGCTATATGTTGTTATATTATTGAAGAGTGGATTTTCACACATACACACATAGCACCCGTTTTTGTCGGAATCGGCTTATATTCCGGATTTATTGCATTCATTGTGATAGATCTGAAATGAATAGCCCCAAGCAATTCTGGAATATATTTCAATGATTTTCGAATTGATTTCAATCAAGCTTATCTTGAGCATTGATGACCCCTAGGTCTAACCTCTCAGTTTTGGGCATTTTTGCTTAATTTTGGGGTTTTTTGGCATATTCTTTCCAATCGAAGAGAATGGTGAGCCAAACTTGTGCTCCATTTCTTCCTAGAGGTTCTTCAATATCTTTTTAAAATGATTTTGATTTATCTTGCACAGATTCCACACACCTTATCACTGTTCTGAGCTGATTTTCTTTAAAAAGGCTTAACTTGACAGCAGCTGTACCCCAACTTCGGACACTCGTAACTTCATCGTCCGGATGAATTTTGGAGTGATTTCAGAGCCATGGAAAAGGTGAGGCTGTCTAGTTTATGCTAGCAAAACTTCATTAATTTTTATTGAGTGGATTTTTGACACCGCTCAGTCGAAGTTGATAGGTCAATTCAGGCCAAATTGCGGAACTTGTCACTTCGACTGAGCGCCATGTGTTCGTTTTAAGTCCGATTCAAGTGATTTTTTTTCTATGTTTTCCTTTGGAAGTCTAATTTCAAATCCAGTTGGTTTCATAATTTTTTGACTCCATTTGTGTCGTGGGTAACAGATTTACTCAGAACTGCTCAACAGCACTTTTCTGGGTTAATCTGTGATCCCCGCGGCCTGTTCCGGAGGTCACCCAAGGCACATCCGGATGAATTTTTGTATGAGGTTAGTTTCATCTGAAATATGGCCATACATAATTTATTCACACCAAATTTCATGGATTTATATGGAGCCGATTTTTCTAAATGATTTCAAAGGAAAATAACACCTAGGATTTTAACCGGAATTGATTGAAAATTTGCATGAGTCTTCTATTTATCATAATCTTTCAAATGGATTTGGTCTGATTCAATTTAAACTAGATTTGAATGATTTTAAGACAAATGGCTCTATCTTTTACCGAATTTTCCGGATTTGACTCAACTTGGTTTTGTGCAATTTTTGCTTTGATTTCCATCTATTGGTGATATTTCAGAAGTGATATTGACATAAAAGAGGATCTGGAATTCATTTGGATTTCTCATGTGAAGGTATCACACATTTGTTTAATCCTTTCTCAAGGTTTTTGATTATTTTAGCAAGCTTTCTAATTTTTTTTAGCATGAATAACACTTGGCAACCACCTTGTGTGGGTGAATGGGGGTGCCTAACACCTTCCCCCGTTCATAATCTAATCCCCTTACCCATCTCTGGATTTGATTTTCAAGTAGAGTTATTTTTACTCTAGTATTTGCCTTTTAGCTCTTTTTGCTTACTTTTGAATCTTTTGGTGTCCATTCACACCGAAAATTGAATGGTGGTGACTCTCCCATATTTCATTGAGCCCGTGTGTTGACGGAGGGGAATCATCTAGGTGATTTTTCCATGTCTCACAGGCCCTAAATTAGTGCTCAAGAGCTAGTAGCGCCCCTACCTGGGGTAGACCTGGTTCCGGGGTGCTACATCAGTTTCCTTTAAACTTCAGTTGGGATCCTCTCTCAGCTTTTGGCATGATGTTTATTGGGGAAACAAGCCCCTTTCACTTTGTTTCCTCTGATTATTGTGTATTTGCTGCCTTTGAATCCTCTAGTCTCTGAGATCCTCTCATGGCCATTTTCGGGTCTTAATTGGAGCCTCAAGTTCTAGTAGAGATTTCCACTTAGTAGAGTTAGACAATCTGGGTTTGCTGCTAGAGGAGCTTAGTTCCATTGTTTTACGGCCCTCTCCCCCTCATGTCCGTTGTTGACACCTTTCATCAGATGGGCGTTTTCCTCTTTAAGTCATATTTCTCACACTTATGTCCATCTCCTAGTTTCCCAAAGCCTGGCTTCCCCCCCTGCTTTGGTTAGCCCCAGTTCCTTCCAAAGTCAAAGCCTACATGTAGATGGTCTTCCCCAAATGTGTTTGTGAGTTGTGCATGAAGAGTGAGGAATCACTGGATCACATTTTCATACACTGAATTTTCAGGCACTATATGGTCTTATATTCTTAATTTGATTGGATTGAAGCAGGTGTTCCTTAGAACTCCATCTGATTTGGCAAAACAGTGGTGGTTCCCTACATTGCAGACGAAAGGGAAAATTATGTACCATGCAGTTTTTTCGTTTTTTGCAAGGATTGTTGTATATGGTTAGCAAGAAATAAATGATTTTCCAAGGTGAAAAGGTGACGAAACTGAGGATTTTGGAGGATATTCTTTCCATGACTATATCCTAGGTTTGTATCAAGGAAGAGTTCTTAAGTCTTATGGAACTGAGGAGCTGATAACATAGAGCAATAGTGCAAGCGACATTACATGGGCTGTACTACGTTCTGTTTTTGCCTTCATGTTTTTCTCCTAGATTGTTACTTAGGTTTCTTTTAATACACTACCTCATTATTCACCCAAAAAAAAAAAAATACAGAGATTAGAATCCAAAGTCCAAGCATATTACATGCAACCATTGAACTAAAAATTGATAAAATATTCAACCACGTCAAGCCCATACGAGTGTGAAGTAATAGTTTCTTATTTTGACCTACTAGTGCGCGAAAGATTAAAATATAGGAAATCAGCATTAGTGGAAATTACAAAATCAAGTTAAACTTTAAAAGAGAAAAAGGGTTAAGGACTATCAACAATGATTTTTCAAATGATAATTACGAAGCAGGAGTAATCACATAACTGACAAAAAGATATATTACCTCAATTTGGTGCCGAAGAAATTGTTCTTGAGCTTCTATGTTAGGAGCCGGTATATTATCATTGCCTACTCTTAGGGGTCTTTTGGTGGGGTTTCTGGATTTTGGATTCTGGTAGAATCTAAATTTGGAGTTCAATTAAGATGTTTGGCACGAATTTTGAAAGTTGGATTTTCAAATCAGTTTTTAAAATCAGGCCAAAAACCACCATCAATATTTTACAGGCTTCTATGGATTTTGATGCTTAATAGAATAAAACTCAAAATCCGGATTGTTAAACGAGCCCGACTCTCGCCACCAATCTTCTCATTCTTCGTTCGATCTTCTTCGAGCTCTTCCTCCATAGCGAAAAAACCAGGTACTCTCTCTCTCTCTCTCCCGCCCTCTTCTACTCTCTTCTCTCGTGACTTGTCCTTTTCCTCTCTCCCTCTTCACTGCTCCCTCTTGAAACCCTTAACAACAATCTAGCATCCCTCTTCTATCGTGACATTTCTTTCCTCTCTCCCTCTTCATTGCTCCCTCTTGAAACCCTCAACAACAATACATCATCTTTCGTTTGTATCATATTCCTCCCTCTTAGGTTGGGTTCACGAACTGGAGAGATTGCCATGAGCTTGGAGCCATACGATATCTTCTAGCATCTCCAACTTTACAGCCACTGTTTTTGGTATTAATGGTGTAGCAGGGTTTATAATGTCAAATAATGGCAACCTGGCACAGAGGGATGGAAGGGCATGGTATCAATTGGAACTACCATGAGCTTTGGCTCCTTTTTGTGCTTCAATTTTTGTCCGGCCGAAAGCCAAGGGGGCTTTGATTGTTAAGAACACGGTGAAGTCTTCCAATTGGTTGTTTTTGTCTTTTCTCCTTGTTGTGATCGTGAGACTGTTTGTGTTGTTTCTAGTGATCAGCCATTTGAAAGAGAAAATCATGGACACTAGGTGCTTGTTAATATGTTTGAATCAATATACCTTTCTAAATTCATTCTTTTTGTTTTAGTTTACATGTCGTATTTGTTTTCATGAAAAAGTTGATGTTCATATACCAATTATGCTTGTTAAAAATTGATGTTCTTATACCAAATATACAATCTATTCTAATTAAGAGTTCAACAAAACAAAATTATGGGTTTTGGTTGCCAAAATCAAATTTTAAAACCAAAGTATCCAAACAAGATTCCAGATTTTAAAAATTAGCATTGAGAATCTGGTTTTTTAAAATCCAAATTATAATCCATAATCTAGAATCCAAGAGCCCTACCAAACGCCCCCTTAGTCCACCACTGGAATTGCCACCAAGTGTCCGAAAAGGGATAAAGGCGCTATGTGAAACCTAAGGAGAAGTGAAGTTAGCTAGGAAGTCCACCTGCGAATGCAAACTGGTGGTGTTGTCGGCTAGAAGCATCTCTTTCTCCACCTGAATCACTGTTGAATGAATCTGCCAAAGGCATATGCGTCTGAGGAAGTAAAGCATATCCTTAGGACCTGAAATGCAAAGTAAAATGAATTAGATGAATTATAGTAATTTAAGGGATAGTAATTTTGCATGAAATCATTAGATGTTTACCAATGCTAAAGTTTTGTTCAATAGAAGACTGATTCATTTACCAACCAATCCAAAAAGATGAAAAACGATGATTCCCATCGCCTCAACCATCATTGCAAATAAACATTGTTCAGAAGCAAGATTTGCAAAATAAGCAAAATGACAACCACCTCACAATGTCTCAATGATGAAATACTTGAAAATAATCAACTCAATTCAACTATTCAGCCCTGTCATTCCAGCAAAGCTTCCATGATACCAACTACAAGCAAACTCCTGTGCAAATCAGCAGTATCTTTGGGTTGGGCCGTATCATCTACAACAAAGATACTCCATACAACCATACACCAAGACACACAAGTGTGGGGCCCACCAAGTGAATATCCTATGGGCCACACACCTGTGTCTTCCTTGGTGATCTGATTGCTCTGATGCGGCATTCCCGTGGCCCCTGCATTGGAAGGATTTCCTTTTCTTTGTTGGAAATGGAGGGTTTGGTCATGTAACGCCTCGAATCCGGGTCATTTTTTTCTCATTTTGACTCGGATCAAGGCATTAACTTGTGGTACATTACAATCAGTTCATAGATAGAGAATAAAAGAACTAAAATTTATCAGAGTACTAGGAAGCTTAAATCATTTATTAGAAGCTGAATCATCCGATTACATTAACTAATCAAATGAAAGGCAACTACAAATTTAACTAACTCTTAATATCCTACAAAATCATCTATCACGATTCCAATAAAATAAATACAGCTATATAAAATCATCCTACTCTTTTCATATGGAATTTCTAAACTTCAACCCACTATCTGTCTAGCCCGTAGCGTCCTCTCCAAGATAACCTGAAAAGTAGAATATGAAGTAGGGGTGAGATACAACTATTTCAGTAGGTAACACTATGCATGTAGAAAACAATTTATATAGATAGGGAAATTAATAGTGGTTTCATGATCGGTAAAATAGGCGAGTAATCACAGTCAGTGAGATAAACGAATAATCACGATAAAACAAACATTTAATTAGTGCCCGAATTAAAAGAAGTTAATCATGTGTGTTTCATTTCAATTTAAAGGACAATGTATTATACTTCACATTCCCATGGTTTCTGGCTTATTTTCTGTAGTGTCTTCTTAAGAGCAGTTCCACATTTATTCATGATTCCATAATATTCCATTTTAACAGTTCACATAAATCATAACAGTTCTGTTCAATTATGACATTTCAATATTTCCTTTTAAATAACAATCCATCAACCTGAGAATCAATCATCATATCAGTAATAAAAGCCAACCTTCAAGTAGTAGCCTATCTCTACCACAGGACGTAAACACCTAGTATCCACACAACCTCCGCAGGAGAATGCACATCTCTAAGACTACAGGTTACCCCTGCAGGAGACAGCATAACTCTACCGCAGGATGTGAACACCTAGCATCCACCTCTATCGTAGGAGATAGCTTCCTCACCTTTCAGTGGTAACTCACACACCCATCCTCCATGTGGGATGCAATCACGCATAATCACATCTCCCCCACATGAGGTATCTCTCCTGTAGGATGCAATCCATCGGAAATACATCTGCCCCACAGGAGGTAATGAATCTCTCCCACAGGAGGTAATGTCTCCGCCACCAAGCGGGTATCTCCGCCACCAAGCGGGTTATCTCTGCCACCAAGCAGGTTGGGTCTCCGCCACCAAGCGGGTATCTCCACCACCAAGCGGGTTTCTCTGCCACCAAGCAAGTTGGGTCTCCGTCACCAAACGGGTATCTCTGCCACCAAGCAGGTTAGGGTCTCCGCCACCAAGCGGGTATCTCTGCCACCAAGCAGGTTAGGGTCTCCGTCACCAAATGGGTTAGGGTCTCCGCCACCAAGCGGGTTATAATCTCTGCCACCAAGCAGGTTATTTATAAAACTGGCCACCAAGCCATTGTTCAATCATTCACATTCCAATATTGTTTATAATCATAGTTCTTCAATGTTCAATCGGTAATCCAAAGTCTTGTTCCATAACCAGTTCATTAGTGTGTACTCATATTGATTATGGGATTATCTTAATAATAGAAGACTCAAGTGGTTAAATATCTAAGATGAACCTTTTAGTATAATTGGCCTTCAAAGACACCTTAAGAATAATCTTAGAGAAGTGTTACAAGTGGTGGAAATCCAAATAACTTTTTTTTTATAATGATTTGGGACTAAGAATGTCGTAAAGTTCTCAAAATACATTTTGGATGAGTGGAATAGTCTTAGGATTCCCAATAAGGTCACCATACCAAAAATCAATCGATTCCGAAACAAAAAGTTTCGGACCCCAAAAATATTCTAAGTCTAGTTAAAAACGTTGACTTTTGGTATATAATTTTTCTAGACAAATCTACAAGGAGTTTCGAGCTCAAATTTTGGTTGTAGTCTATTGAAGGGTAAACACATCTCCTATAATTTTATGGGCTCCTGAATCACTCAGCTGGGTATTAAACCCAAACCGGGCTTTTTGATAAAAACCGGGATCTCCTAGGCCGCCTAGGATTGCTCAGGATCGCCTAGGCGGTCAAAGGTCAGCGGTAGTACAAAATAGGTCGCCCGCGGTCCGTCTTCAAGCGATATTCGGCAGTCTTAAATTTTACACTAGCGCCGAGGATCGCTGAGGATTGCCGAGCGCAGGCGAGCTCGGCGCTCTAACCAAAACGACGAACCGAGTTTCTAAACATCAGATTTTTGTGTTATAATCGCTTCTAAACTTCATATAAATTAATATAAATCAATATACACACATTTACAACATAGGAGATCATGCAATCGAATCGAATAACCTCATAAACACAAAAAATCGTTAAAACGAAGTGCCACCTACCTCCATCCGCTCAAATCCTTTCTTCTTCCAACCAGAGACTTCCTATCCTCTTCGCAGGCAAGAGACTCTCCGGGAATGGTGAGAAACCAGAGATATGCCCTCTTCCGCCTTCTTCTCGGTCTCCCTTTCTCTCTCTCGTTCTTCTTTCCTTCCGCCGCACCTCCAAACTTCAACGCCCAAGACACCCTACGAATGCAACTAAAAATATTGAACCCTATTTTATTCTTCCCTGATCCCACGCATCTCCCTAGGATCAGGTTTCATACTTACCCATCCATTAGACTTAATAAGGACCGTTAATCCACTCTTTCCTTGATATCTCACGATCCAACGATCAGATCTGCGTCAAACTCCGGATCTCCTCTATCAGTGTGATTATCTATAATTATAATTAATATCCTTCAACAAAATTCTCCTCTCCTAGACTTCAGGTTTCAAATCAAGTATAACTACCAATACGCCATTATTCCAATTACTAAGCTTAAATATCATGGTTAATAGACAATCAAAACCCCAATTTAAATCTATTATTATTCCTCAAGTCTAATAACAAATTTTAATTAACGTATTTAATTATTTACCGATAACTAATGTGAATTGACCGAAATACCCTTCTCTTAATATTTTCACATCTACCCATTCAATTTATTCCGAAATTTCCAAGTTTATTTTCTAAGTTATTTTGACAAATATATTGACATTCAAGATATTCATAAGTAATTATTATTTATCTATTTACTGAAAATTCGGGGTTTTACAGGTCAGACTGTGTATAGTTGACAGTTGGCTCTTCCCTTTTGTTTTCTAGCTTCTTACTACCATTTAGGGGTTTACTCTGTGTCCCTCCGGCTGTGCCTCCTATGATCAATCCCAACTTGATTCCTCCTTTGACCTTGTCAGCGATTTGGACTAGTGAGCTGAAGCTTGTCGCATATTGGCCAATTAGATGGGAATAGTAGGGTTGGCCTAAGGTTGAGATGAAGATGGTGGCCATCTCTTCCTTAGTCAATGGTGGTTGCACTAGCATGGCTAGTTCCCTCCATCTACGAGTGTAGTCCCTGATCAATTCATTATACTTTTTTTAGAAAATGTCATCGTAGTATCCGTTAACGTCGTCAATGATGCAAGTTGCTCCGTTCTGTTAACGAAAGATACTTTGGACGCGTGTCGCGTCCTTATGGCTCGAAAGACCATTTGAAAGACGAACGGTGACAGAGGAAATTGGTTGGTTGCCAAATGGTTTTCAAATTGTTTTAATAAAAATTGTTACCAAACAGCCTCTCGCTTAGCTTTCTTATATCTAACTTGCTTTTACGTAGGTGTTTTGTTCTGTTTTTGTTTATTTGTCCTTATTTTTCTTTGAATGATCTACATATCCTCATTTAATAACGTATAATTATTTGTTTTTTTCTATATAAATTTTGTTGATCATGAGATAGCTGATTTCCTTTACGGTGAGAGCTTTTACGGCGAAGTCTACTGCGTCAAGCTCCTCTTGACACGTGGACATGGTGGTCTCGTGAGCGGCACGCGAGACAGCTAACACTTAGCCCCTTATTTTTTTACCTAGCCGGGAAAACCAGTCGGCTCAATTCCCCAGCCCAGGTGATTTAAGCCCCTATTATTTTGAAATTTAAATTTCAAAACCAGACAAAGAGGAACCTTAGAAAAGCCATTCTTCATTCTTCACGAGGAACCCTTCTTCGTCTTTGCGAACATCAAGAAGAAGAGGAAGAGAAACAAAGAGGAAGAAGACAACTGTAACGCCCCCGGAACCGGGTTACGTGAAATAAACCGTAACTCGTTCCCAAGGAGTTAGCTTTTCACACAGGATCGCTATATCAGAGTAAGGAAAACATGAAATGGCAACAACATAATCAGAGTCACTAAACTTTTCCCCAACTCACCTGAACCAAGAATATATCCGCCTGAATCGTCCTCTCTAAGATCTGAAAACAAAACAAAACAAAACAGTGAGATACGACTATCTCAGCAAGTAGCAATGCATGCACGAAATATAGTTATAACAGTACTAAAACATGCACGATTAAGAATACACGACTATTAACCACGGTTAATCCGTCTAATCTCGGAAATACATCGTCAATCACATTCGGAAAACTTTATATATATTGGGACTCATGAAGTTTGTCTATTTTGTGTGGCTAAGCACTAGTGTTCCAAACAATCCAGTCGAAATACTGCAACAGCTCAAATGACCCAATTCATCACCCTCATGGCGGAAAATACTCAAGTGACCTCACCCTCATGGTGGAAACGGAGTTGCTGCAGCACTTCCCTCATGGAAGGCCTCTCCATCATGGAGGAAATGCATGAAGGAACCCTCGACTTAATCCAAACAAAATGTTCAAAATTCACTTACAACTCGATTGTGGATCCACATTAAGTCTCACCCTAATACTTTGGCAAGTAGTTATCATTTACTGTGTAAATTTATCATAAAACCATGCTCTATATAAGAGAAGCCAATTTATAGTGAAAACTACCAATCTCAGTTTCAATTAAACAATAAAGCCATCCAATAGTAGAAATTATATACAATGAAAACACTTACATTTTATCAAGATGGTAAACCATGAACATACGAGAAATCCATGACCAATTACAGTTCAGATCAAAATAAGAGTTCAGCAAAAATCAGTGAATGGTTAGCTCAGTTCCATAATTCCCAAATGGTCAATCCTCTCAGATAAAAATTCAGTTTCTGCTATTACCTTTACTATTTAATATCAAAACCACTTATGCTCTAACCTTGTTGAAAATACTGTTTTCTACCGGTTACTATCAGTATTGGTAATCCCATCTAAACACAAGTTAAAATCTGCATTATCATTCTCACATTAGCTAATCTTTTACGCAACAGAGTTCAGATTTGCTATCTTTCTCTAAATATCTTTATATAAAGTATTCCATAGATTCTATTGTCCAAACTAATTTTTAATAGACTTCTAACAGTTCTGGATTCCCTTATTTATCAATACAGAACTCAGGTATAGCAACTAAATAGTTGACATAAAAACAAGTTTTTAAAGAGTTATAAATATTTGCTGTAGACAATTTCACAGGTATTTAGTATCATGAATTTTTTTCCCCAATAAGTCTCTAATCCATATTAGTAATTGATCTTCACTTGAATCTACAACTCCAGATGTTAATTTGATCTTTTATAAACTCATTTGAATAGGTTTAAGAAGCTGGAACCAAGGTTACTCACATATGTTAGAACAGCCGAAATATTTCTTCACAAATAAACATGGCGCTAATCTGCACCATTTGGCACTAACCTGGTGAGGTTAGCACTAGGTCTATAACCCCTTAGCGTTAGTTCAAATTGAGTATGGTGCTAACTTATTTGAGGTTGGCACCAGGTCCATTAGGTTGGCACCAAGTCCAAGCACTAGGCGGAAGTGTTATTTTGGGTCTGGTGCTAACCTCTTTGAGGTTGGCACCAGGTCCATTAGGTTGGCACCAGGTACTTTCCAATTGGAGGACTTCTCAAACTTGCGATAAAATGTAATCCCTCATTCCGAATCACACACATACCTCAAGAAATCTTCTAATACAACACATAGATCCTTCATAACTCATTAAGCCTCCTTTGAGATTACATAACCAAATTATACAACCATCAGATAGTATTCACCCGAAATGTTAACAGAAACTAAAAACGACCTTAAATACATTTCCTTTCTTTATAAGATCTTAAAACACAGAAAACATGCTATTATCAAAGGTGCTAACTTGCCTTGGGTTTGCTGAAAACCAACTCCACAGAGAACACTGCTTATCAGAATTTTTCAACATCTAACGAACCACCGATGAACAGAAATTTCTGCAGAAAATTTCTAAATCTTAGATCCTAATTCCTCCTTCTTATTTCTACTAACAAACAGATAGAAATGAACCAAAATAACCTATTTCGAACATGGATTAGACTTACCCGATTAAAAGCTGGACTTTGAACGACTTGTGCTCCAACTGAACACAACTCATTTGACGAACAAGAATCTCTCTTCACTCCCAATCCTCTAGATCAAAACTTAGTTTCAATGAATGGGTTAACCCTCCTCAGATCTAACCCTTGCCGTTTCTGTTTTCTCCCAACAGTGAACAGTCGACTGTTACTAAACGTTTTCGGAGACCAAACGCTCTTACGTTTCACAAATCTCTTCAACTCCTCTTCATGATCCGGTGTAACTCTACTCCACCGATTGCCTACACCAACAACCCAAAAACCCTTGATAATTTGATTTAACACCCAAATCATTTCAACAGCACCACATATATTTTATTAATTTAATTCCTATATAACATTTACTATTGAACTTATAACCTCACTTACTTAAATCTAATTAATTCATCTTACATTATCTATTTAAATATTACAATTATAATATAAGAATCATTCACTTTAATTAACCTAAGCTGACTTTTCTAAAATTCCTAACTGGTCCTTGCGACACAACTACCTGAATTATCCCTCATTATTTATTTTTAATAATATTAACAAATTCCTTATATTAAGCTAATAAAAAATCCGGGGTCTTACAACAACCCAAGCAGAAGACCAACTCTAACATCTCACCACCTGGTTCTTCTATCAATGCTTGATTGATTCCCAATTGCTCTCACAATAAAAAACAATAAATCAACAAGTTCCATAAACTTGCTAACCAGATAACCACCTTTTGCAGTTTCTCAAACATGCTTCAACAGACATCTACAATAACAGAGCTATGAATTATTCAATTTACTACATAACACGATTCGTCAAAGCCAAGGTGTTTACACCTTGTACAGACTGACAAATAAGAGAAGGCCACGTGATATTGACATGGCCTACTGCAAATAAAAAGGCCATGTCACAAGCACACATAAGCCTTGTTCAGTCAGATAGGCCACGTCAGCATATATGTAGGCCGAGATTTCAGTTAAAGCCACGTAAGCCTATACAACGAACCATATTCATGTTGTTCAAGAAATCGTATTACCGGTCATTTGAGAATGACTACTTTAAGATCATGGTCGGAACGGTTATCTTTCATGAACAGAAGACTGCGGATGACCAACTTCCATGAAGATCGTGCAAGAGGGGGGTGTTGAGCAACCGTCAAAGGTTGGCTATAAAAGGCACATACTCAAAGAGCTCAAGGACACAATCCATCTGACCGCAACCGGTTATAATATTATTTTGATCATCCGTGATCTTTATCCCATCTCCTACACTGTAGCCAGAAGGATAAACTAGGACTTCTCTCACTGCTTCCAATCGCAGTGACACCTTAGACCCCTGTTTACTCCAATCAATGCCAGAACCCTGCCACCGGAGAGTAAGTTGAGGCCACCCCTGACTCGCAGTTCTGTACCCCTATCATGGCTATAGAATCCTGGGCAACTGGTCCCGAGACTCACTTTGATCAAGTTAGGTGACTTGTGTATTTTCGGTTTAATAGCAATCCTAGGTGAACCCCCGAATTGGCTTTGTTAGCAGCCGCCCCCTTCCTCCTGCTCTTATACTCCGGTTACGGCTATAAGACCAGGACAGGCCGGTCCTACAAGCTTTGTCAGCTTTCTTCTTGATTTTTGTTTCCTTTTTGGGATTTATCTGTTGTAGCTTACGGCCATCGGCCGATTTTATAATAAAAGAGTTTCGTGCTATTAGTTGCTTTCGCTTTCAAACACTTACGAGAACCCAAACGAAGACTGAACCCCAAGTTTTCATATTATTGCCTGACCGGTTTTATTACAGGTGACTTGCAGTACGACTAAACCGACTCCCGGTTTAGATTCGGAACAGGTGCCCGGGGTCAGGACTCGACCTGAAATCATTGTATCAAACGATACTGGCACGCCCGCGCAGAAACACATCATCAACATTGCCACGTGTTCACACCGGCCCAATTTTGGAGGAACATCCCTTTTTGGCACGCTCGGTGGGACCTTTAGTCTTTGAAAGAGCACTAATGGCAGCAAGAAGAAGTACTCGGCATGCTGAAAACGTAGTGCCAGAGGAACTGGCCGAATCTCAGGTAAACCCTCTTTATGTTTCAGAAGTTTCGGAAGAAGGACCTTCAAGTTCGCAGTTGGATCTTAATGAATTGCTTATCCAGGCCATACAAGGTCTTAGCCAGCAAATGGCAGGATTTGGTCAGGGTATTAATAAAATTTCTTTTGATAATGGTAGAATCCTAGCAGTGCTGCAGGAAGGATTCTCCACAATGGCAAGACCGGCCATGATGGCCGAACAAGCCGAGACATCGGCTGCTGGTTCAAATGTTCCTGACAGGATGAATATCCCAAAGCAACCACCGCCCATAAATGTGGGCGGTAACGGCCGAAATGAACCGGCCAACATTACTGCTGTTAGGGGAGAAATACCTCCTGGTATCCCAGTTCCTCCTAATGTGCCTCCGGTCGAGGTATGCCCAGGGGGCAAAGGGAGGCACATGAGAACCATAGAGAAGATATTGGTGTAAGAAATATGGCCATGAACTGGAATTACATCCAGAATGTAATTCAAGAAATGATCGGAGATCAATATCACCGACGAATGACTAGGCCAGTGTATCGGAAACCTTACCCAGTCTGAATTGACCAGCAATTTGAATTTCCTAGGGGGTACAAAATTCCTGAATTCACCTTGTTCTCAAGAGAAGGACAACAATCTACCATTGAACATATTGGCCGATTTACGGTTCAATGTGGAGAGGCGTCCGGTAATGACTTCCTTAGACTTAGACTGTTTGGAAAGTCATTAACCAGATAGGCCTTTACGTGGTACATTACATTACCGACTAATTCCTTTACAAATTGGGCAACGATGGAAGAAAAATTTTTTATCGAATGGAACCCGAAGTAACCATGGTTGATCTTGCGCTGTTAAGACAACAACCAGGGGAATCGGCCGATGAATACATCACTCGATTTAAATATATGAAAAATAAATGCCGAATTCTTTTGCCGAAATCGGAATTTGCAAATCTAGCCTTAAATGGATTACACTTTGAACTTCGAAAGAAATTTGAAGGTGAACAGTTTGAAGACTTATTTGAGTTGTTGGCCAGGGCCGCCAAATATGAATGGCTGTTACAAGAAGACAACGAAAAGAAAGCCTCATCTTACGGGTCTTATTACATGGACCTGAATTTTGAGTACGGAGTGGTAGAAGTCGTGGGAAAGCAATCGATTACCTGTACGATTCTTATCCGAAAAATCAAGGAAATAGAAGAAACAAAAGAAACAAATACTTTTAGCCGAAATTATTCTTTTGACATAAATAAGACGGCCAAAATATTTGAATATCTTCTAAAACAGGGATTTTTCAGACTAACCAAAGACCACCCCTTTATCCCGGCCAATGTAGCGGCCAAGGGTAAAACATGCAAATGGCACCGAGTGAAGACTCATGAAACTAATGAATGTACTGTGCTTCATAATGTGATATAGGAAAATATTGATAAAGGACTCCTGAAGTTTGCGGAGGCGGACAAGGGGAAGATGCAGGTTGACACGCAACCATTCCCTAAAGAGGTATCAGCGAATATGGTCACCATTGGTTTGCCGAAACGCACTCTGGCCGTCAAAGTTGACCTGGATGGATCCTCTTCGGAAAAGTTGGAAAAAAGAACACAACCGGTTCAGAACTAGGTGAACTTGTGACCAAGAAACTATTGGAGGTATCAGGCCACACAAGGCCGATCGTGGCGTCAGGAAAGGAGAGGTGAAATCTGGGTTGAGTGGTGGCACAAGTCCAGGCGCGAGCCCAATATGGAAGAAAACAGAAAACGAGATGCTAACGAAACGATAACAAAGAGACTGACCTTAGTTTCCTTTGGGTTCTCTTCCACTCAAGTTGCGACCACAAAATGACCGGAAACAGTTGCCAAGTCCTTAGAAGATTCTTCCTTTAATCAGGATATATCATGCAAAATCCTAGAGAAAATAGAAGTATCACCAGATCACCTTTGTCAAGAGTGCAAACAAAGAGTGATAATAGGATATCAACGTACTCAGCGCGACAAAGAGAAGTCCCTAAATTACGAAGTTACACATCATACTCAGGGGGGCAAGAGGTCACTTTATTTGGCTTCTAGAAGACAAGTACGCTGGCCGACAAGGTCGGTGGTCCCATAGAGTTCAGCTTGGGAAAGCGGTTATATGACTTATGAAAAATACATGATGGTAAACAGGGTCAAGCCCAGGATGGTAAAACCCCCTAATATTCGAGATGGTCACTGGAAAAAATTGACTCATCCTAAGTTTCCTTTCTATTCGCAGGGAAATGTCACGGAATTGACCAGAACGCAAAAGTGACGCTGGCAGTGACAACAAGCCAAGAGACAATATTAGGAACAGAGTACTGGATTTTGCACAAAAGTTCCAATGCAGTGACTTCAGTAACTGAAAGACTGGTGTCCGATGACGATCTGACGGATAACTTCGCGAGATGAGAGGAGAAACAGTTGCTAGTTGAACAGTTGAACAGTTGTTAATTGAATATAGCAGGATGTTGACTCCCTCCACGGTAGAAGTAACTGAGGAAATGATGCTCGAAGCCCCGAAGGATGAGATTAGTGAATCACTGAGTCAGCCACTATTGAGTACTGATGCGTCAATAGCCGAAATTTGTTTCGGCCGGATGCCCCTAATACCACTTGACTGTCATATGGTCCTCACTTTACCTATGACTTTCGGGGCAAGCATGGATTTACCTCGATTAGAAGAAATCAGTGATGAAGGGGACCTAGCTGCGTTGTATGTGATCGATCCAGAACACCTTGTGGAAGAGGAAAGAAATCAGAAACCGTCCGATAATGAACAAATCGGCCCGGCTGAAGAGGTATGTTTTGCTAAACCATCCTTAGCCATTACCCAACATCTAAAACCTTTATTTATAAAGGCATATATGAACGGAATCCCTATCAATAGAGTTCTAATTGATAATGGGGCAGCAGTAAATTTCATTTCGGTCTCTACAATGAAGAAGTTAGGTAAGTCTTAATCGAATTTAATTCCTTCTGAAATCACCATTACTAACTTTGCAGGTGGTATTACAGGAACAAGAGGAATCCTCCCAATCGAACTAACGGTTGGGGCGTGGCAATCTTTCATGGCGTTTTTCATTATTGAATCATCAGCCGTATACAACGCATTGCTGGGAAGAGATTGGATTCATTCAAATGGATGTGTACCATCTTCTTTGCACCAATCATTGCTTTCTTGGAAAGATGGCAAAATCGAAGAGGTAAAAGCTGACAAGTAGCCTTTCGCCGTAGACTCTAATGCCGCACACGCATCCCTTTATGAAGAAGGGGTAAAACCAATTTCATTTGTCCGGTATGATAAGAACGGACAGCCGGTTGCTTCAAGCTCGGCAATGCTACAAACGGCACAACAACAGCTCATAGAGGAAGAAACAGCCACAGTTGCTGGACTTAAAGAATTGCCCAATGATGGTTGATCCATCAGAAGTTGCAAAAGTCATATTGAGAAAGATGAAGGCTTATATGCAGGAAGAAAATGTGAGGGAATTTCAACAAGATCATGAATGGCTGGGGAACGGCGAGGTAAAAGCAAACTCGGCCGAATTCATCATTGAACAAAGTGATGAAGGGATACAAGGTCGAGATGAGATAACCCTCGCCGAGCTACAAGTAGCACCAGCCAAGCTAGAAGATTTGAAGGTAGATACCCAAGATCCCTTGGAAGAGATTAACTTGGGAACGGAAACAGAACGGAAGCCTATTTTCATAAGCAAGTTACTGCCACCCATGGTCAGGCAAGGAATGAAACAGTTGTTAGCCGAATACTCGACTATTTTGCTTGGACTTACCAGGAGATGCCAGGGTTAGATCGAAAGGTGGTAGAACACAGGCTCCCTATCAAGCCAGAATTCAAACCATTCAAACAGCCTTCTAGGAGGATGGGTGATGATGTAATTCGTAAAGTAAAGGTAGAAATAGAACAGCTTTTAGCAGCCGGGTTCATTAGGCCGATCCAATATGCCGATTGGCTTTCAAACATTGTGCCTGTAATCAAGAAGAATGGTCAAATTAGGGTATGAATCGATTTCCGCAATCTGAATTCTGCAACCCCCAAAGACGAATACCCTATGCCGATCACTGATCTTCTAGTAGATAATGCATCACGGTATAAGTTTTTATCATTTATGGATGGCCATTCCGGTTATAATCAAATCTTTATTGCCGAGAATGATGTAGCTAAAACGGAATTTCGGTGTTCAGGACCATTAGGTACTTATTGTTGGGTAGTCATGCCCTTCGGGCTAAAAAATGCCGGTGCAATATATCAAAGGGCAATGAATCTTATCTTCGACGATATGATCGGTCAAATACTTGAGGTCTATATCGACAATGTAGTAATAAAGTCTCGGACCGAAACGGACCATTTGCAACATTTAAGGCGAGTTTTTGAGTGACTTCGAAAATACAGTTTGAAGATGAACCCATTAAAATGTGCTTTTGATGTATCGGCCGGAAATTTCCTAGGCTTTCTTGTACACCAAAGAGGAATAGAAGTTGACAAAAATAAGGCAAAGTTGGTCATAGAAGCCAAGCCACCGGTCAATAAGAAACAGCTACAAAGGTTGCTCGGCCAGGTAAACTTCTTGAGGAGATTCATTTCAAACTTGGTCGGAAAGATCAGGGTTCTATCTTCGTTGTTGAAGATCAAGGATACTGAAGAATTCATTTGGAATGAGGAACACCAAGCCGCTTTTGAAAGCATTAAGCAATATTTGGCAGCACCACCGGTCTTAGTGCCACCTTCAAAAGAACGGCCACTAAAGCTCTACATAGCAGCTGCGAATGATTCAATTGGAGTCTTGCTTGCACAAGAAAACGACCAAGGGTTCGAGTAGGCTATTTATTATCTTAGCAGATTCCTTAGTCCAGTGGAAGAAAGATACACTAATCTGGAGAAGTTGTGTCTTACACTTTATTATGCGGCTACTAAATTACGGCATTATCTTCTCTCAACCAGAGAGATTTTTGTCATCGCAACCACCGACGTGGTTAAGTATATGTTCACTCGGCCCATCGTAAGTGGTAGGCTCGGAAAATGGACTCTAACTCTAATGGAGTTTGACTTCAAATACGTACCATAGAAAGCCATAAAAGGGCAAGCATTGGCCGATCACCCATCCAGTATTCAAGAGAAGGAATTGGATATCCTAGTATTTCATGCCGGTTTCTTCTATGCTGAGTTCCAGCCATGGACACTAGAATTTTATGGTTCAAAAACAGAATTTGCTTCTGGAGTCTGAGTAATAATAACTTCACCGACCGGTGACAAACATGAGTACGCATTTCAGCTCGAAGAACTATCTACGAATAATCAAGTGGAATTTGAAGCTATGATTATAGGGTTGGAGATCTTATGGGAAATGGGTACTCGGGCAGTCAATATTGTTGGAGATTCCCAGCTGGTTTTGAAGCAGATGGATGGTATATATAATTGCAGTAGTGAATCTTTAATACTTTTGTTGCGAAGGGTGAGATTTTTGGCAGATCAATTCAATAGAATTGAGTTTGAATATAGGCCAAGAGAGGAAAATTACAAAGCCAATGAACTTGCTCAGATAGCGTCTGGGCTCAGGTTATATAATCCAACTAAAATAGCGACCGTGCAATCTCTCCCCAACTCTGAAAAAAAACAATTTTTGGTGGATTCGTTGGCATGTTGTAATCAGACAATGCGACTGGATTGGAGAAATGAAATCTGGGAATATCTTAAAGATCCTACTATAAAAACGAGCAGAGCGACCAAAAGAAAAGCTGCCAGTTATTTCATTCTGGGCGGCTAGCTATATAAAAAGAGTTTCGATGACATTCCGCTTAGATGTGCAAGCCTTACGGAAGCCATAATAGTAATGGCCGAAATACATGAAGGAGTCTGTGGCACACACCAAGCTGGAATCCAGATGCGATGGTTATTACGTCGGCATGGTTATTATTGGCCTTCGATCTTAAAGGATTGCCAAACATTTGCCACTGGGTGCCAAGAATGCCAAAAACATGGACCCTTTCAAAGGGTACCGGCGTTCGAGTTGCAACCAATAGTCAAACCATGGCCCTTCAAAGGATGGGCAATGGATTTAATTGGGAAGGTATATCCTCCCTCATCTGGGCTACATAATTTAATCATAGTCGCTACCGATTACTTCACTAAATGGGTAGAAGCCAAACCTTTGAAAAAGGTGGAACAATCAGATGTAATTGAGTTTATCAGAGAGCAGATAATTCATAGATATGACATCCCAGATACCATTATGACCGATTCCGGTACCATTTTCATGGGAGAGGAAGTGACTCAATTTGTCAAAACATATGGCATAAGAATGATTCAATCGACACCTTATTATGCACAGGAAAATGGACAGGCTGAAGCAACCAACAAGGTATTAAAACAATTTTTGAGGAAGATGATTGAAGATAAGCCAAGAAGTTGGCACAAACTTCTATCTGAAGCCTTATGAGCATATCGTACGTCTTACAAAACGTCCATTGGTACTACCCCTTTTGCCCTAACCTTCGGCCATGAGGCAGTTATTCTAGTAGAGATTACGGTCAAATCTTTAAGAGTGGCTATTCAAAATAATTTTACCCCCAAGGAATACACGGAAGCCATGTTAGTTGAACTAGAAGACTTGGGAGAAATAAGGAGGCTAGCCCTAGACCGACAGATGGCACTTAAACAAAGAATTGCCAGATCTTATAACTGCCAAGTAAAACATAAGTCATTTGCACAAGGGGATCTAGTTTGGAAAACCCTTCTACCAATAGGGAAAATGACTCCTTATACGGGAAGTGGTCACCTACATGGGAAGGACCACTACAAGTCAGCAAAGTATTGCCCGGGGGGCATACCATATACAATCGTTAGATGGCCAAGGAAAGAAGATTATCAACGGCTAGTTTTTAAAGCGGTATTATCCCACTATATGGGAAAGCCGCGAAAATAATAACGAATTGGAGGAAAACCAGGAATAAATTAATTCCTGACTGCTCAGTATATGCAAAGCCAAATCATGGCATTGTCAAATCGAAGCACCGTTAATATACGGTGCAGAATGAACTGAACAAAAGATGTTCTCGAGATTCGCTCGATCCTATTGATCTTCCTCTGAGTATTTGCTCTATAAATACTAGAGTTAACTTTGGCCATCTTCGTCACGGGTAAGAGATGAAAAGCAAGTAGTATGACGAAAGAAGTATGGCGAAGGATCAAAGGCCGACCACAGATGGAGAAGATGATTGGGAACTATGAAGCAAACCTAGCTGATATTTTTAGGAATGGGCAGAATTGGAAAAGGCGGTTCTACTCTCGCTGACCCCATCACGGTAGGTCTTCGACCACCAAGGTTTGCGAAGAGACAAGAGCTCTCTTCTCTGACTGACATTTACTCCGGTCGGATTTTCGCCATTCCTCCCTCTCCAGTCCCTCTGCCTAAATTGGCTCTCACTGACACCATCAGAAGGGCTATTGGCGGAGGAGGAAATAGGAAGAACCTTCTGGCCCCGGCTGTATTATCCGGCCTTGGTTGTATGAAAGAGCCAGAAGAGCTCGGCTTTGGTTGTATGAAAGATCAATGTTGAAATAAATATATTTTGATTATTATTGTTTCAGTTTGTCTTAATACGTACCAAGCAGCAGATATAAATAAAACGGCGAGTATGTTATAAAGCATGCAAAAATTACCGTCCAAATAAAAATAAAAGCCGATTAACCGGCTAAGAAATAAAAAGTTGGCCATACATATGGCATTTTTTAAAAGTTAAATATTGAACAAACGGTATATTGTTAAGGGGGAAGGAATTTACCTTTCAAATAAAGACTTAAATCGGGCATGATCATACTTCGCCCACTCCCACAGGCACCGTGCCTCAGCTCGACGTATCTCCACCTCTCGTTCATCTCCCATATGCCCTTGCAAATGGTGACGGCCTGACTCGATCAGTATCCATTGAGCTTTAATGGACTCTTTAAGACTTTTTTCCTCAGACTTGAGCCAAGATAGTTCAGCCGGAGCAGCCACCGATAGACTTTTAGCAAGAGAAGATTGTTCATAAGAATTGGCATGAAGAGTTCGCCTCAGACTTTGAATCTGACGATAATGACGGAACACCTCATGGATTTCCCGACAAAAGTAGGAGCGCCTCGTCATGACAGAACGAAGAAAATCCATGGCTTCCCTCAACTGTGGCACATCGCTATAAAATTCAAACATAGAGAGTAGCTGACCTTCGACCGTGGGATCCCCATGAGAATTCGTTCCCATAGCTCGAACAAGCAACGCTCGTGTTTCGTTCAGTTCATCATCAGAGAGATCTTTAAGCCGGCGAAAAACAAGAGATCGAAGTTCATCTCGACTGTCGAAGTCTGGAAGGAATGTTGGACGAAGATCGCTAAATTCGGGAGATTTAAGACCACGATATATCTCTGCAAACCATGATCTAACAAATCCGAAACAAGTGCCAGGGAGATCACTAAGGTCATCTTTGCCAACCATGGGAATTTGTGGTTTAGAAGGTAGTCCATCAGAATAAGAATCCGATAAAAAATTTCCAGGGAGAGTAGACGGACCAGCATCATCAAGGTCAGGGCGAGGAACAGGAGTGGCCTGCCTAAACGCTCCAGGTGAAGGATTGGATGGGGCAGTGACAGGCTCCGCTGAGAGACGTGATGGAGGGGTGACATAATCAAACGAATGAGGAGTCGGCATGGGAGACGACCGGCCGCTACTTCCAGAACCAACGGGAGGACCATACCGAGGGCGAGATAAGTCAATATCTTCTTCCTCATTTAAAGAATCATCAGCAACGGTGATATGCTCACCCGAATGCTGAACCCGAAACCGCAGGCTGGAACGAGTTGCATAAGGTCGGCTTCCAGATATCTCACTAATCTTTCGCTTCTTCAGTGGCGATCCTTTGGATGATGGTTGGCTCCGGCTGGCAGTGACCGACGGCGTAGTTTTGACTTTCCTTTTCTTGCTTTGTGCACTGGTTGACCGACGACCATCTGGTGAACATAAAAAAGGTTAACACGACCGGATACAGGAAAATGAATTCACAAGGCGGTAAAGAAAAGTTACCTGAATAACGAGTCCCATAAGACTCACGGAGGTTGCCAATACTCTCAACATCGGCCTCGGTTGGCCGAAAGAGTTCAGTACACGAGGCAAAGTCAAGCTTGACAAATCCAGAGTAAGTTCGATTCCACCACGACCGAAATGAAGGTTCGGCCGAGGATTCATGAGGAGGAGGATAGTTACAGAAACGGTCGATGAGATCGTGAAATCGACTGGTGACTAAAGACAAATAGTGGGGATTGAGGACCGACCGAGAATCGCCATTGACGGAGGAGAATGGAATTAGGGGAATACCTTGGCCATATCCAAGCTGCCTGCTAACGAAATGCGGCAGGTAGATTTCCACTCCTTCCCTTCTGGAAGCAGAAGGAGCATCTTGGTTATGCAAGCCAAAGGGAAGCTCTCGGGCAATGAGGAAACTGGCCATAGCATGTCGGCGGGTCTTGGGAAAAGAATTGATGGCAGCATAAAGAGGGGACCCATGAAATTTCTCCAAGGAAAAGTGATAAAATAAGGGTTGATGATGTTCTTGTACGCCCACAAAAAAGAAATGAAGAACATCATCAAAAGGCAAATGCCTAGGTGTCGCAGTAAGCTAGCGACGATCGGCGTAATAACATTCAGGAAAGGGATTGTCCACTGCCTCACAGAAGAAGCCGGGAAAGTATTCATAAAATCAAAATTGTTAAAACAAGAGAGGACCGATAGTAGTTCCTAATTGGCCGGAAGACAAACTATGCAAGCCACGATAGACTTGGCTAAGAAAGAAAGGAGCTAAAGCTAGACGGCGACCCTGAGCAAGGGCCACCGCGATACCAGTGAACTCCTTCACCATCTGAGCAGATGGGCCACAGCAGACAAAATGGCAAAAAAGCATCAGCAGGAAAGAGCAATGCTCTTGAAAAGGAGTGGTGTTAATGTCCAAGGTGCGCTCGGCACAAACAAAGGTGCTGTGTCACCCCACACAGTTTATATCAAAAAACAGTAAGACATCCACGGTGTAGTGAGTGCACGTGATGTACCTGTGGCTCGGTGCTGTGCACTAAACTAGGTGAGTTGACTCTTTTTCTTAACCAGAGATTCTGGGTTGAGACAGTCCCCAGTGGAGTCACCAGGCTATGCGCACGTCGTGGGAAATGTACGACACGAGGGCGAAGGAGCACACGATGAAAGGTGCGAGGGAATGGGGGGTATAAGGAGTCGCCACTGCCTGATGGGGTGCAGGCAGACACCTGGGTGCCCTAAGGATGTCTACTTTGGTCTGCGGCTTGAGATTTCGGCTAAGGTCTCGGTTACGGTCTGGGGAAGTCCGTAGACACCCCGGTCCGCCCCGTCGGTTGACAGGTCCCATGTATTTCCCTGGTTCGAGTCAATCTTGGTTCAACTCACCTTGGTGTCCTAAACCAGCATGCTCACTTTTTTTATGTTTGAATGGGACCTTCAAAGGTGTCGGTCCCTTTTATTTTAATTGATTTTATCTTTCTTTGTCCGAGTGATGTCGGTCTGATGTGGGCCCCGTTGGAAGGCCGATTTTATCTTTCTTTGTCCGGGTGATGTCGGTCTGATGTGGGCCTCGTTGGAAGGCCCATTGGATACCAAAGAGGGCTTAGGTCAAGCCCAATTCCCATTTGGAGTTATGTAGGATAACCCAGCTTATTGGATTTGGCAATTTGGTTTGAGGGTTGCTCAATTATTCAAAGATTTGTGAGTTTGCTGGGCATAATCGCATAACAGGTGCAGTTTGGCTCGAACCGCACATACTGTGCGATTTGAGCCAAACCACTCTGTGTATGCGGTTTCGGCACAGAAAACCCGAAAATGCAATTTTTTATGGGGCTTTGGGTTTCTGGGACTCTTGTGATGCTCAGTGGCTGTGTGGGCCCCTGCGTGGAACCACAGTAGTTCAGGGAGAGGGGAAAATCCCTCTTTGGCCTATTTTTGGGTTTTCAATAAGAGAAAAAAAGTAGGGAAGGAAGAAGGAAGAAGGAAAAAGGGGGGAAGGAAGAAGGCTTGAAAAAAGGGGGTTTTTCAATGAGAGATTAGTGACCTTTTATTTTTACCAGACTTTGATATTAATGTTGATGATTAACTATATTGGTTATTGAGGATTTTAGACTACACTTCCGCACATACTTGTTCCGCACTCTGATAGTTAATTAATTGAATGGATTATTTAATTCTCTTGTCTGGTATATTCTTGATGTATATTTAATATGGGCCAGTAACACCTCGGATTTGGTTGTTGAACTGAATTCGGGTTGTTACAGTAGCGGACCGAGTTCGGGTTGGGTGCCGGTTTGCACTGACCCGGGTTCGGGGCGTTACAACTTCCATTCACCAATTAGTGCTTATCCATAGCCAACCAACTAAGCATACAATATTCCATAACTTCAACATAATAAGACATACTGTAGACATGGAACAGCAGCAATGAAGGGGGGACAACAGCTACTATGGAAAGATTAAAACATATTAAAGGAGGGGGAAATGCATGGGGATTGGGGGGAAGGGTAGCCTTCATTCCAGGTGTCTAGTGGACTGACTCAAGTGGGTAAACAAGTGAATAAGCTTGCTGGAATAGCAGCTGAGTGATGGGGAAGGGAGAACATGGCAATGGGGGTTCACACATGCACATATACAAAGTTATTGGCCAAGTAGGCCGGTCCTGCATATACCAAGCAAGAAAAGTAATAGAAAAGAATGTTGTAGGGAATAGACATGGCCATTGCAGCAGGATAGACAGCATGCTAAAGGTGAGAGAGACCTTGCCAATATCTTCAAACAACAAAACATACTATGCATGCACCCATGAAAAGTAATAAGTGACCTGTGATAATAAAGAAAAGGGAAAACAGGGCATACCAAAAGCTAGAAAGACAGCAATAGCTGGGCAAGAGGCACATTCATTCACCAAAATAAAATAGCCAACTAAGACAGTAACATGCTATGGGTGTGCATTAGCCATGGGTGCATGTGGATAAGCAAAACAACAACCTTTTATGGGCAATTATGGAGCATGTTGTAACTCCAACTAAGAACAGCAAGAAGAGATGGTACGGACATTAACAAAACACCCAAAAAACAATTACAAGAAGAAGTGAGAAAAGAAGAAAATCAAGAAGGGAATCTGGGGGTTATTATAAGTAGATGAAATATGAGGAAACATGCTTCCTCTTAAAAACCATTGCAATATGACCAAAACAGTAGCTCAAGTTACTCAAGTGCTCGTGAACATAGCTCTCATTCTCCCATGGAGCTACAATTGAGGTCTCCCTTACCCTTTGGAGACCTCAATGCTTATGAAAATGGGGCAATAACACATACAAACCACTAACAAAGTATGTCGGGACAGGAGAGAAGATTAGCTTTCTAAACATGGCAATATGCATCCATTTTCATATATGTGGGAAAGAACATGTTAAGGAGCAATACCTAGGGGTCTTGAGACCTTGTTGATGTTAAGTGTTAGCTCCTGGAAGCTGGAACAACAATTGGAGCAACTCCTTTCACCTCTCCAACAATCTCTCCAACTCTTCTTCTTACTTGGATTGAAAAGGAAGGGATGGGAAGGTGTTTGAAGGGATCAAAGTAGGTTTAAAGGCTTTATAGGGATAGGGAAGAGTGGTTCGGGTGTTCAGGGAGCAAGCGAGAAGGAGAAGAAACAAGCTAGACCAGCCATCCTTGTCCCACTGTTCGGATTTTTCTTTTATAGCAAACAGGGGCAAAACCTCATACTCAGAGCGGTTTTGCCGAAATTGAACAGTAACCGCACATACCGTGCGGTTTGGTCGAAACCGTAGGTTATGTGCGGTTTTGGCCCCGTCTTTTCAGCAATGATGAAGGGACAAATTGGTCAGGCGCAGTCTGGCGCACCATGCAACTGTACTATAAGTATGATTGCTTTTCGCGTGCCGCTTGCTTTGATTGGGTCGCGCGAGCGGTGGCCGAAAAATCGATCGCATATAAAGTACGGTCGCGGCAAATCTTTCAGATTTGCCCTTTTTCTCCCCCTTTGTTTGGTTGAGTTGATGGCTGAGGTGACTCAGCCGCCCACTCAGACGAATTAGGCTTTCTCAATTTTTATTATTTCTCATTTATCTTAATTATTTTAATTAAGATATTTTAACTTTGACTGATTTACCCCTGGGACTGTTTTGCTCATATCTTCTCCGTTCGGGCTCCGATTCCTACAAACTTAATTGCGTTGGAACCGTGTCAGGATGCTCTATCCATTGGGATAGGGTATAGCAATCAATTTAGACTCAAAGGGAAAGTCATCTTTTGCTCTTAAGGGTTTAGAATTGTCTTTTAGGGTTTTGTTTTCGGGCTTTTTAGGGGGGGGGGTGCAAAAATGAGGTGCTTACAAATGGAACGATTGCCTTCCCGAAAAATCTAAATGACGGTTGGATATCTTCTCAATTAAAGCATTTCAAAAGTAAAGATCATACGGATGAATCAATTTGAAAAGATGAATTTTGTCAAGAAAGGGGCCGATTCTAACGGCCATGACAGTTGGCACATGGATTTCAAGAGTTATGCAAATTCATTAAACATATTTACAATGAAATGTTTACAATTTTTGAATACAACCGGTCAAAGGACTCTTTGGTAGACCGTTTTCCTTCTAACAAACCAGATCGACGCAGCAATGAAACCCGGACGGATTCTACCTCCACTTCCAGCTCACGTGCAACTTCGTTGCATTTGTGGGTTTTTCCATCATGGCATCCTCGTCAACAGGATTAGTATGGATGAATTCCTCCCGTTGATTCACAAGTACAGATTTCGCAGTCTGTAGCTCTGCCTTCTGACGGTCAATATCCGCAATATTATCGTCGATAGTTTTCAAGTGATGGACCGCTTCAGCTTGTTGGTGTTCACAAACATCTCGGTCGCTCTTTAGTTGTCCTAAAAGCCGATATTGGCCAAAGACAGATTCAGCATTATTGTTTATTTCTTCTATCTCGGCCGAATAACGGTCGAAGGCCACTTTGAAGGAATACAAGAGAAAAAGCCGAGAGAACACCACTTTCACTTCAGAAGACACCGAAGGAATATGTTGAATCTCCATTGACAATGCAATCACTTGGTTAAGAGTTGCGTCTGAAATTCCAATTATGCCACATGCCAGAAGTTGGATAATCTCAGACTGAATACAGCTTGGAGATAAGGAAGAGGGAACAGAAGAATTGCCTGGTAGGAAATTGGACTGAATATCATTCAATATGTCATCCAAACGGTCATCGGAAAGAGACCCTGCGTCAAAAGCAGATTCTAGAGGAAGAGATGAACTGGCATTTCCTGCTTCATCGGCCACTTGCCTCAGTCGATCAACACCTTCTTCCATTCGCACAATAGAAGGACCTGGAAGGACATCGGTCCCAGCAGAGGCTGGAGGAATCATAGAACAAACATCTTCCATTTCAGCTCCTTTAGCATTAGGGAAGGCAGGGAGAGAAGTGACCCGATCAAAATCAGTCTCCATGATTTCATATCCAGGAGGTAGGTTCGGCGAGGAGTTTCTCTCAAAAGAGTCTGCAGGGGAAGGAAGTAACAGCTGATCCTCAGAAGGAGCTGCTGGAACATCACCAGTGGAGCCATCAAATGAATCTATTTATTCTATAGGACAAGCCGAACCGTCCGGTCTCTGAGAAGAAAAAGAAGCCACTGGAACTGTGCTAAAAGGTACTAAATCTGAAGAAGATCCCGTAGCACTGGTCGGGCCTGCGGATCTCACTCCCTAGAAAAACAAAGCGTTAAGAGGTAAACGAAAGGAAAAGAATGAATAATGAGAAGTTTACCTGCCTTAATGCCTGTCGAGGGTGTTTTTGTAATGGAACGTCATCAGGTTCTACAACCGGATCCATCGGGGAGGCAGGGCATTCTTGTAATGGATCGTCATCAGGGTCTACAGCTGAATCCCTCGAGGGAGAGGCAGGGGATGAAACTTCCAAAGTTAAAGAATGAAGAACCGATGCTTTAACTATCGACAGAAAAATAGACAGAACAATAGACTCAGTATAACATAATTTGAAGTAAGAAGGAGGAGAATGTACCTTTTCGGATCGGCGCAGGCAAAGGCCAAGGTAGATCTAACCTCCGAAGATAATAATCTACCGGATGGCGGCAGATTCCCTTCCAGAGAGAATCCCACCATACATAAAAATCATGTTGACAATTGGCATGAGAAGGAAGAAAGGGAAGATGAAAATCGACAACTACTGCCTTATATCTATCTTCCATTTGAGCAGCATCACCTATAGTGACAATCGGTTGCTCAATGGAGTTGGTGTCAATGGTAAAAAGACATTCTACATCAAGATAGGGTATCCTCTGATTACAATGGAATTGTCGGCCTACACAGTTCGGCAAGTAGACCTCGAATCCCAATTTCTTGTTGACTGCTGTTACAGAAAAATTCAAATTTCGAGCTAACAAAAAACTGGCCCAGACCATATGCTGTGCATCGGTGATGTCATCTACCATAGAAAGGAAACCGGGAGCTTGAGCAGAAATTTTGAAAGGGGGAGTGGGGAAGCGTCGGAGTTCGAAGAAGAAATGAAAGCATTCAGAAAAAGAGCAGTCAACAGTAGTCGCTTCCAAACAGACGTAACCACCAAACTCAGCAGGCGTGGGATTTTTCACCAAAGTAAAAAACTTAGACGAAAAATAGTGGTAAGTCCAAAATTGCAGAAACCACAATGAACCCGAAGGATTCTGAAGGGTGCCATGAACCAATTCTTGAAGTGAACGGTATAAATCGATAAAAAGTAAGGAGCAAGTGCAACTTCGTACTCCCCTATAATAAGCTTGACCAATGAGCTGTATTCTCTGGTAACTGCTTCGGCTTTAGGGCAAAAGACGAAATTGCAGAAAAAGTAAAGGAGGAAGTAGAAGTGTTCCACATCACCCTCGTATGTTGAAGATTGGAACTGTTTGCAGTCCGTAATGTAGGACCGATAAGAGGTACGGATTTTCTTCGCCCGTTGAGGTCCATCTCCTGATAGTGCTTTTTCTTTCTGCCGAGAGGTTTCCCCCTTCTTAGAAGGTTTTGGTTCCTTCATTTGGGGTTGCTTCCTCTTCTTTGAAAGTGCCTCTTTTCCCTTTTCTTCTTCCTCTTCCAACGGTAAGTGCTTATAAATCTCAAGATCTGTCATACCTAGCCGGACTTCATGCCCAGTCGCAAGGAAGCTAGTGATGAAGCAAAGGTCCATAACGGTGGGAGCCATCGGCCCGCATGGGAAGTTGAAAGTATTGGTTTGGGCATTCCAAAATAAGCTAATTGCATAGAGAAGATCGCGATAAAAAGGAATCGGATGGCAAGAAAATTGAATCATATCATAAATACCAGCTTTGCGCCAGATAATTGCAAAATGCTCCTTGATTCGGTTGACCCAAGCTATCCATTCAGGATGAACAGTTGGCCAGCTTCAACAACGGAAGATTTATTGAGATTCCTTCCATCGGTAAGAAGTAAGGGGCCCTTCACTTTATCAGTCGGGGCATCCAAAGGAGCATCACTGGAGCAAAGAAAAGGATCGACAGATAGCGAACCATTGGAAGATTCAACCGAAGAAGGGTAACGTATGATATTGCCCGCCATTGAAGAAAAAGGAGAAAAGAAGGACAATAGCTGAAAGAGACAAGGAAAATAAAATTCGCCTGCGGTATTTTATAAGCAGGCCGGAAGACGAACCCTAAAAGATCTCATCATTTCGATCGTGGGAAAGTGGCGGAATAATGGCAAATCTTCTGTATCAAGGCAACGAACAAAAAATATTTCGAAAAACTAAAAGTACTTACTCATCACACCAGCCGATGACGGCGTGATAAGTAAGTAGGGGGCAATGTTTACACCCTGTCCAGACCAACAAATAAGAGAAGGCCACGTGATATCGACATGGCCTACTGCAAATAAAAAGGCCATGTCACAAGCACACGTAGGCCTTGTTCAGTCAGATAGGCCACGTCAGCATATATGTAGGCCGAGATTTCAGTTAAAGTCACGCAAACCTATACAACGAACCATATTCATGTTGTTCAAGAGATCGTATTACTGGTCGTTTGAGAATGACTACTTTAAGATCGTGGCCGGAATGGTTATCTTTCATGAACAGAAGACTGCAGATGACCAGCCTCCATGAAGATCGTGCAAGAGTGCGACGTTGAGCAACCGTCAAAGGTTGGCTATAAAAGGCACAAACTCAAAGAGCTCAAGGACACAATCCATCCAACCGCAACTGGTTATAATATTATTTTGATCATCTGTGATCTTTATCCCGTCTCCTACACTGTAGCCAGAAGGAAAAACTAGGACTTCTCTCACTACTTCTAGTCGCAGTGACACCTTAGACCCCTATTTACTTCGATCAACGCCAGAACCCTGCCACCGGAGAGTAAGTTGAGGCTGCCCCTGACTCGCAGTTCTATACCCCTATCACGGCTACAAAATCCCGAGCAGCCAGTCCTGAGACTCACTTTAATCAAGCCAGGTGACTTGCGTATTTTCAGTTAAATAACAATACTAGGTGAACCCCCGAATTGGCTTTGTTAGCAGCCGCCCCCTTCCTCCTGCTCTTATACTTCGATTACGGCTATAAGACCAAGATAGGCCGGTCCTGCAAGCTTTGTCAGTTTTCTTCTTGCTTTTTGTTTCCTTTTTGGGATTTATCTGTTGTAGCTTACGGCCATTGGCCGATTTTATAATAAAAGAGTTTCGTGCCATTAGTTGCTTTTGCTTTCAAACACTTACAAGAACCCAAACGAAGACCGAACCCCTAGTCTTCATATTATCGCCTGATCAGTTTTATTACAGGTGACTTGCAGTACGACTGAATCAACCCCCGATTTAGATTCGGAACAGGTGCTTGGGGTCAGGACCCAACCCGAAATCATTGTATCAAATGATACTAGCATGCCCGCGCAAAGACACATCATCAACATCGCCACGTGTCCACACCGGCCCAATTTCGGAGGAACACAAGGCCAATATCCGATGATCAATCACGCCGCTACCAACGAACTCAAAGTCATCTACTATTGAAATTACTACCGATTTGGCCATTAAAGATCTAACAAGACGTGCCATCGCATTGTGCAATGTGGATTCAAGAACAAATAAAACAAGATAAAAGGGGAAAAAGGAGTGGGGATTAAATTAACTTACCAGGATTTGCAAAAAGCAGAGATAGAAGAAGGGTTCAAATGTATTTTTAGCAAGAACAAAATATCTTCTTTTGCGAAAACTTCAGCCCCTAAAATCAGGTCTGCTGCTAATCCACCATGAAGCAACTATTCTTAGCCAAATGTCTTCTGCAAAAAATGCTTGCAGCAAGAGAAAACGGAGGGGCGCGAAATCATTTGGCAAGCATGGCGCCATTGCTGAAAGCCTGAAATGAATAGATGAACCTGGGCGCTAGGGAACTGAGCCGCTGGTTTTCCGAGGCGGGTGAAAGAATAAGGGCTAAGCTTTAGTTGTCTCACGTGCCGCTCACGAGATTGCTGTGTACACACGTCAAGAGGAGCTTGACCCAGTAGACGTCGCTGTAAAAGCTCTCATCGTAGAAGAAATCGGTTCATTTTGAGAGGTCAAGTCTTCAGTATTATCTATGAAGAAAGGTTTCATTGGCCATTGCACCAAAGTTCCTTTTGAAACAGATTTGAAACTTTTATTTAATTTTCTTTCTTCGATGTTTAGAAATTCATTAATCCGCCGAAATGTGTTTAGTACCTGTCTCTCTTATCCAGTTGGAATTTGAAGGCTTTTTTTGTCGCCTTAATGACTTCCTCATCCTTGTTTAATTTAATGTGTTGATTATATAAAGGATTAGTGATATTGACATGACTTTTTTTCGCTTTCTTCTTCGTGTTCTTCAACCACCAAAATTTTGAATTTTTTTTTCATGCATCGATATGTAGTGGGCTAAATGTCTCTTGGACCATTCCCTATTTGATCTATTATAACCAAATATGAAATATATGCCAAATTTGTGTATGAAGCTTTACCGTTGGACTAGCAGATCTTACATGGAATGGCCGATCGGGTCTAGTTCTTATATCACTATGTAATGCCCCAGTCTCATACATGAGCAACAATATTGTTTGCTTTGGCTTATTGGGGCTCACGGTTTTGCTTTTGGGTTTTACCCCAAAAGGACTCGTCTTTTGAGGGAGTCATAAAACTATATATATAGAACTTCACTTCCTTCTTCCTGAGCAATGTGGATGTTGAGACCTCACACATGGATTTCAAAAAATCTCTCCCAAATCTTGCTTCTTAAGAAACATTTTGTTCCTTTTTCTTTGTAGTCACTTTTAAATATTTGTGCTTTTCTTTCAAGCAAAAAATTCAGAGACAAATTTGATTTTCTATTTTTATTTTGCCTCCAAGCAAAAACCATAATACAAAATTTTATTTCCAATGTTGTTCCATGTGATGTAATGTCTTGCATTTAACAAACCGGAATATTCATTAGTTGGGGCCACAAAGTTTTGGGAGTATTATATAAGGGGGAAATTAGGTCGTCCTTTCAATGCGTGTTGCATTTCGTTGTTTTGACAAAGGTTTAGGTTTTCTGAGAGAGTAGTGATATGCTCAGAAGATCCTATTGTATTTGCCTAGCTTGTTCTCTAGTAGAATAACTTCACACTAAATGCCCATGGGCATAGGCATTTAAGACCAAACCATGTAAATGTCTCTCCATATTCTCTGTTTTGTTTTATTACTGTTTTGTTCTAGGCATTTTTACTTGGTGATCATAGCCAATGCCATGCAACCAAACACAAACATTTTTCAGGTTTGTGCTAGCCATGTAGATCCATGTGGCTGCATGGCATTGGCTACAGTTGGACCATTTTAAAGATGGTCCAAACGTAGATGATTCAAATCTTTAATGATTTTAAAGATGATATTGCCAACTGCTCATACAGAGATTATTAGGGCTGATTGAGCTACTTCTACATTTCATTATAATACACATGCTAGCTCAATTCTTAAATCCCATGAACGTCGAAATCCCGTGGCGCATATTACAGCCTTTGTGTCGTCCCCAATGGCTTCCACTAGCTTCGTGGGACCCTCCATTACGTCCGCCTTCACTTGCAAATACACCTCATTAGCAAAACGAACAATTCATATTCAAATTTTACCTTCAAAAAGCCTTTAAACCTAAAGGTACTCACAATCTGAAGAGCCGGATTTTCTACAAGACTAGTCTTCGCTTTCTCGAAGTCTCGAACACCGGCTTTAACAGGAAAACCCCTGGCCAACAGCTGCTCAACAATCCTTTTTCCAGTGTTTCCAGGAGCTCCGGGAACAAAAATTTTCTTTCTCTCAGTTGAAGCCATTTCCTCTTTTACTGTGATCTCCTCTCCTTCCATCTAACAAAAATCTCCTTACAGGTGAGATTATTAATTCAGAGTTGCACATAGATACAAACGCATATAGGATGGAAGATTAGGAAGCAAGAAAAAGAAGAGAAGATGGAAGGACTTGGCTTACCTTTGAAGCTTTAACCGAAATTGAGAGAGATTTGATGGAGAAGGATTTTGGGAGAACGTGGGAAGTGTGAAGCACAGAATTTCTGAGTGAGAGAACCGTGACCACAGCTTGGCTGCCCTCTCCCTTGAAAAGTAATAAAACATCAACCGCTATTTCCGCAACCATTTTTGAACCCAATGCGCAATCTGCAGGTGAAATAAAGAAGAGGAGTTTTGAAATTTTCGGGGGTTTCAAAATTTCGTTCGAACGACGTAGAATTCTTAATAACAGAGGCCGTTGCTGTTTGAAAGAGGAGAGAGGGATGGTTGGATGCGTATCGCGCAATGGGCACGCGCAAGACCATTCACAAGACGAATGGGTGGAGAGGAAATCGGTTGGGACGTAAAGGTGTTGACTTTAATGATGGGGTCACGAAGTTTTGGGGTTCGAAAAGCGACCGTTAAATTCCTATCTATAATTTTATTTACAGCTTTGAACTAGCTAGGGAGGAAATTAATGATCTCTCTTGTAGAATAACTTCACCTTGTACACACGTGAATTTAGGCATTGAGGGCAAAACCACGTGTAAGCACCCAAATTTTGGTCAAACAAAAAATGTGCTAAAAGACAGCTGTGCGCGCGTCGGAAACGCGGCACGGGAAAATTTGGAGTCGCCACCGCCTAATGGGGTGCAGGCGGACACTTGGGTGCCTAATCTTTGTCTATTAGGGTTTTTGGTCTGCGGCTTTGAGATTCTAAGTAGGGTCTCGGTTGCGGTCCGGGGAAGTCCGTAGACACCCCGGTCCACCCCGTCGGGTGACGGGTCCCTTAGGTTTGTCCTAGTTTGAGTCGGCTTACTTTAGTCTCACCCGATTCCTAAACCGATATGTAGCTTGGTCAAGTCTGGCGGGACCACCTGAGTGGTGTGGGTCCCTTTAATTGCTTTTATCTTGATTAATTAGGTAGTCTGAGTCTAGTTGGGTGGGCCCCGTTGGAAGGCCCACGGTGTCCTTGGTGGGCTTAGTCAAGCCCGTATGCCCTTGTGGGCCTCAGCCTATCCTAGGAGGCCCTTTGGGCTTTGGTTAAGTGTTTTGATTTTACTTTAGGTTCAGATTTAAAGTTTAAGTGTTTTACATGAAAAGGCGGGCCGGACTGGTTTGTGGGCCCTTAAGGTGGGCCCACATGGTGGCCAAGTTTTTTATTGGATTTATCTTTTTAATTTGCCAAAGTGAGTTGGACACTGGGCTTGGGGCCCGTAGTCCAAATCTGGGCTTGTAAGCCCAAGTTACCAGAAGTTAGGGTTTGCATCCTTCCTTGGTTCGGTTGGTGGGCCTTGGCGGGCCCGGTAGGCCCTTGCCCTTGGTCTCGGCCAAACCATACATTTCATGCATCAATTTCACAAGTCCGGTTCGGGTGGACCGCCGTAGGTTTGGCCCGCCTGGTTTAATCGGTTAGTTTTTTTTATCTTGATTAAGTTGCATGCATACATGTTTGTTGGGCCGGGTGGGCCCCGTTGGAAGGCCCACTGGAAATCAAGTTGGACCGGGGGTCCAAGTTCCATGTCGGGTTTCCGGGTGACTCGAAAACCCTATTGGCTTATCCGGTTCGGTTCGGAAGTGGCACTCACATCCAGCAATAATCACAAAAAATACACAAGATTGACACTCTGTCAGAAAGAAAAACTGGCTCAAGATTGGTTAAGTGGTATAAACCCCAAGACATCAAAATCCCCCTTGGTTCAGTCAAGAGTCAATTTCGGCACGTAAAATGGGGTATGCGCTCACTTCCTGAAGTGAGCGCCAGTAGACGGCTAAGAACCAGGCAAAATTTGGACTATGCGCTCACTCGATACTAAGTGAGCGTGAGCTGGGCGGGAAGTGGGCGCGAGATGGGCGCCAGCTTCGCGCGAGAATCGCGTATGGTTTTAAGTGGGCGCGAGCTGAGCGCCAAGTGGGTGCGAGATGGGCGCCAGCTTCGCGCGAGAATCGCGCATAGTTTTAAGTGGGCGCGAGCTGAGCGCCAAGTGGGCGCTAGCTCGGCGGGTAGTGAAATTAAAAGGGCGCCTACTTCCTAAGTGAGCGCAAGTGAGCGCCAAGTCGGCGGATACTCACTGCCTTGTTATTTCGAGATATCCATCTCTGGCCGATCTTTTTCGGCTTGTAATTGTTCCACTAGTCTCCTAATATGCCCAGAACACTTCCCAACTAGTTTTGGATTTAATCTAAACACATTTTATTTCAAGTTGTAATTCACTTTCATGCTCGGACTCATGATATTCTAGAAAACCAGAAAACTCACAATACAACCATGCAACCAAAATACATCACGAATAATATGCCCAGAACACTTCCCCGGGATTCGACCACTCCCCAGAAGGCACTTAAACTTGTATTCAAATTAACTAAACTACTTCACCACGCAACTCCCAATCTCTTTTTAAGCAAAACCGAGCCCGATGATACATAAAACCAAGCCCGATGACTTCACAGGGGTAATGAGGATGATGGAGCATGTTAGCAAGCACACAGGCAGGGGGTTGGGGAGCATGTTGGCATGTTTAGCGAAAATTAAATAGTGACCATAAAAGACAGAGATTGCATGGGCAAGAAAAAACACAAAACTCTCACCTACGCCTGGACTAGACTGGACCTTCGAGCATGTCAGGTAACCATCAGGGAAAGGAAAGAGAGGGGGGGTTTACAGGGATACAAAAGACTCACTTAGCTGGGAACACGCTCCCTTTTACGCCAAATCCCATATTGCCCAGAACCGTAGCCTGGGAGATCCCATGTGGAAGCAAACGTGGTGGATACCATACTTGCACAAGAAAGGTCATGCAAGAGAACCAGTTTTCATATATGTGGAATAGGAGCTAGAGCGGAACAATACCTGAAAGTTCTGAGCTCTTTCGTGGAAGTGTGTGACCTCCTCGAAGCGAAAACGCCGCTGTGAGCTTCCTCTCCAACAGCCCCCGCAAGTAGCTCCTCCGGTCTTTGGTAGAAGGATGAAGAAGGAGAAAAGAGGGGGTAAGAAGGGAAGCTCAGGTGCTTGGGGATCTAGGGAGGGAAGTCAGGCCACGGGAGGGGAAGTTTTCGAAAACCAGAAGCCAACCAGAAGAAAAACCTTCACTGAAATACCCCCAATCCCAAAGTCTTCCAACCCTAAGTCTTTTTTTTTTAAAAATCTCCCAACCCTTTGCGCGAAAAGTCGCGCGGCTTATATAAGGGAAAAAAAAAAGGGGGGGCGCTCACTCGCTTGCCACATCCGCTGGAGCGACCGCATGATGAAAAATCATTAAATGCGGCCGCTCGTTTGTCTAAAAAATCCGGAAATTAAGATTTAGTCCCTGGTAATTTTCAATTCAATCTGATATTCTCGGTTTTTTACAGATTTAGTCCCCGGGATATTTCATATATTTGGATATTTACGGATTTGATCCCTGAGATATTTTCCTGCGCAACTCGCCACGTGTGCAGCTTTTTGCCAGGCGCGCAGATTGCCGGTTTTGCTGCTCGGGAATTTCGTCAGCTCATATTTCCTTCATCCGGGCTCCGATCTGGGCAAACTCAGTTGCGTTAGAATCGTATCGGAGCCCTCCATCCCATGAACTTGGGGTAGGCCTCTGGATCGGATTTTAGCAGAAAGTCAACTTTTGGCTCTGCTCAAGTTTGACCGCCCGCAGAACCTTCATCCGGACCCCGATTCCTGCAAACTCAGTTGCGTTGGAACCGTGTCGAGATTCTCTATCCAATGACCTAGGGGTAGGCCTTTGGATCGGATTTTAGCAGAAAGTCAACTTTTGGCTCTGCTCAAGTTTGACCGCCCGCAGAACCCTCATCCGGACTCCGATTCCTGCAAACTCAGTTGCGTTGGAACCGTGTCGAGATTCTTTATCCAATGACCTAGGGTAGGCCTCTGGATCGAATTTTAGCAGAAAGTCAACTTTTAGCTCTGTTCAAGTTTGACCGCCCGCAGAACCTTCATCCGGACCCCGATTCCTGCAAACTCAGTTGCGTTGGAAACGTGTCGAGATTCTCTATCCAATGACCTAGGGGTAGGCCTCTGGATCGGATTTTAGCAGAAAGTCAACTTTTGGCTCTGCTCAAGTTTGACCGCCGCAGAACCCTCATCCGGACTCCGATTCCTGCAAACTCAGTTGCATTGGAACCGTGTCGAGATTCTTTATCCAATGACCTAGGGGTAGGCCTCTGGATCGGATTTTAGCAGAAAGTCAACTTTTGGCTCTGCTCAAGTTTGATCGCCCGCATAACCTTCATCCGGACCCCGATTCCTGCAAACTCAGTTGCGTTGGAACCGTGTCGAGATTTTCTATCCAATGACCTAGGGGTAGGCCTCTGGATCGGATTTTAGCAGAAAGTCAACTTTTGGCTCTGCTCAAGTTTGACCGCCCGTAGAACCTTCATCCGGACCCCGATTTCTTCAAACTCAGTTGCGTTGGAACCGTGTCGAGATTCTCTATCCAATGACCTAGGGGTAGGCCTCTGGATTGGATTTTAGCAGAAAGTCAACTTTTGGCTCTGCTCAAGTTTGACCGCCCGCAGAACCTTCATCCGGACCCCGATTCCTGCAAACTCAGTTGCGTTGGAACCGTGTCGAGATTCTCTATCCAATGGCATAAAGCGAGGTAGCCAATTTTCACTTGATCAAAAAGTCAACTTTTCACCCCTTAGGGTTTGACTTTCTGTCCAGGGTTTGCATTTCTTGTTTTTATGGAAGCGCAAAAATGAGGTGCTTACAGCTGCCCCTCTTTGTCGGAGTCACCTTGCGGATGAACGGCAAAGAGAAAAAGAATCTCGTTTTTGCGCCTGGCATTTCTGTCGACATGGTCGACGTTTTGAAAGAGATTAGATTGGACTTGAGCTGGCCAACTTGTTTCGGCGTTGATGCCAGACACTTGACAATATTCTTTTCTTCTTGTTTGTTCTATTAAAGCTTTTAGGTACTTCTGACTTCTGACTCCATTGGGCGTCTTTTACTTGAAGTTTTTTTTTTTTTTGGGATTTGATGGCCAAGGGTTGGCTTAGGGTGCGGGATGGCTGGAGAAAGGAGGAAAGAAGAGTGGAGAAGGAGCTGCTGTTGGTGTGGCGGTGCTTCCAGCGCTGTCCAGTGCCTCAAGGGAGCTCACACACCTGCTCTACTCTATTTACAAAAGTGTGAAATCAAAAAAAGTACAAAAGGGACCTCTTGCCTGATGGGATCTTTATCTTTGCTTATCCTGCTTTATGCCTTGCTGCTTCTTTCTTCTGCAGCGCGCCTTCTGGTTGGCTTTACGAGGCCGAGGTCCCCGGCTGGGGATTAATCTGGATCCCTTCCTCATTGCCCCTTCTCTCTGGTTGGGCCTTTCTGACAAGCGTGGGAATTCCCTTGGAAATGGTGCTCCGCTGGGGATAAATGGGGTTCCTCACGCTGACGTTATTTCTTTGTAAAGCCTTTTCCTTCTGCTCGGGTGCGAGTTCTTCATGCCTGTCTGCGCTCTTGTTGAGCGCGAGAGACTCCACCATGGATTGCTGCGAGCTTGTTTATCTTCTTTCCGCTTTTCTTTGCAAAGCTGGCCTCGTCAGACTGGGCGAGGCTTGGGCAGTTTACCTCATCAATTATCACTTCCTCATTGCTTGCGAGGACTCTACTGGGGATGTAAAGGTGTTGTTCCTTATTTTCTGAAGGTCTTCTGTGCGCGCGTGGGAAACGCGGCACGGGGTAATTCGGAGTCGCCACCGCCTGATGGGGTGCAGGCGGACACCTGGGTGCCTAATCTTGCCTATTAGGGCTTTTTGGTCTGCGGCTTGAGATTCTAAGTCAGTTCTTGGTTGTGATCCGGGGAAGTCCGTAGACACCCCGGTCCACCCCGTCGGATGACGGGTCCCGTGGGTTCCCTGGTTTGAGTCAGCTTACAGAGGTCTCACCTGATTCCTAATCCGATATGCAATTTTGGTTAAGTCTGGCGGGACCACCTGAGTGGTGTGGGTCCCTTTACTTGATTTTATCTTTTTAATTAAGATGATCTGGGTCTGGTGGGGTGGGCCCCGTTGGAAGGCCCACGGTATCCCTTGGGGGGCCCAGTGTGGCCCGCATGTTCCTTGGTGGGCCAAGTGTGGCCCTTTGGATTTTGGCTCACTTTGAATTGATTTTATTTTAGAGTTCAAGTTGGATTAGTTAAGTGGATTTCATGCCAAAAGTGGGCCGGGATTGCTTTGTGGGCCCTTGAGTGGGCCCCACAATTGGTTGCCAAGTGATTTTGATTTTATCTTTCTTATCTGTGCCAACACGGGCCAAGTACTGGGCTTGGGGCCCTTTACCTGGGCTTGGGCTTGAAAGCCCAAGGCTTCCTGACTTAGGGTTTGGAAACCCTAAGTTGGTCGAGTTCATGGGCTTAGTGGGCCCGATAGGCCCTACCCGTGGTCTCGGCCAAACCACATCCTACTTTAATCATGCATGGCCCAATTAGGGCTCGGGTGGGCCTCAATTGGTCTGGCCCACTCAAATCTCTTATTTATCTTATTTAAGCATGAATGGGTTGGTCGGGCTTGGTGGGCCCCGTTGGAAGGCCCACCGGAAATCAATTTGGACCGGGTTGGTCCATGGCCCATGTTGGGTTTCCGGGTGACCCGGGAACCCTATTGGTTCATCCGGTTCGGTTTGGAAATAAAGCCCACATTCAGCAATAATCACATAAGAAAATGTACAAAATTGACACCCTATCAAGAAAATGCACAAAATGCACAAAATCGGCCTGTTTTGGACCTGGCGCCAGGTGGGCGTCAGAATCCGGGCGAAAATTTGACCTAGCGCTCACCCGATACCAGGTGAGCGCGAGCTGGGCGGGAGGTGAGCGCGAGATGGGCGCGAGGTGGGCGCCAGAATTTTCGCTTGGTTTTAGGTGGGCGCGAGCTGAGCGCCAGGTGGGCGCCAGCTCGGCGGGAAGTGGGCTGAAAGGGGCGCCCACCTCCTAGGTGAGCGCCAGGTGGGCGCCAGGTGGGCGGCAGGTCACTGTGATTTTCAACTCTCTGTTTTTTTTTAGATCTCCAACTCTGGCCGATTTTTTTAGGTCTGTAACTGTTCCACTAGCCTCCCAACATGCCCAGAACACCTCCCAACTAATTTTGGATTTAATCTAAACACATTTTATTTCAAGTTTTGAAAACCCAAAAAACTCACAGTACAAACATGCATTCAAAATACTTCACGAATAATATGCCCAGGACACTTCCCCGGGCTTCGACCACTCCCCAGAAGCCACTTAAACATGTATTCAAACTAATCTAAACATGCTTCATGCTTCATCCCAAAATCTCTTAAAAGGAAAAAAAACAAACCTGATAAAAAAAACAAACAGGTACAGACTCATAAATAGCTTAAAAGGGGGGGGGGGGGGGGGTGATGGGAGCATGCTCAAGGGTGCACGAGTAGAAAACAGCATGTTTGCAAGTCCAGCCACGTAAAAACAACAAAAAAAAACCACATGCAGACATTATATGCACTTTCCTCCACCCGACTGGACCTCGAACATGCACACTAATACCCGAAGAAGGGAAGGAGGAGGGGGGTTTTACAGGGGTACATTAGATGGCGGGCACTTGGGGAACATGCTCCCTTCTCGACGTGAATAGCACATGCATCTTCCTCGTCCTTGCTGGGTGGTATTTATAGGATGGAAGTGAACAGAAAAAACACAGCAAGCTTTCATGGCAGTGGATTCATACCACTGAATAAGACCGGCTTACTAAAGAAAACATGCATACTCATATATGTATAACCCAATGTAACAGGGATGTTTACCTGGTGGTTCTTGAGTTCTGGAGCTAAGTGGGGGAGCTTCCTCGAAGTCGGACAGCGGCCGGAGCCTCCACTTCACCGCACCAACAGTAGCAAGCTTCCACTTGCTTGGGTGGAAATGGGGAAGAACCAAAGAAGGGTGAGCCTCTTGGGTTTTTTTTTTTGGGGCAGGGATCGAGAGAGGGGGGGCTTCGGGTGAGGGAAGAAGACAACCAACAAAAAACCCTTCGCACCCTCAAAAGAAATGTCCGAACACTCAGCTTTTTTCCGAAATGTTCCCCCACCCCCTGCGCGAGAAGTCGCGCGGCTTATATAAGCCAGAAAAAAAAGGTGCCGCCCACCTTGGCGCCCAGCTCAAGGTGGGCGCATGCTCGCTCGCCACGTCCGCGCGAGCGGCATAATGATGAAAATCATTTAATGCCGCCGCTCGCAGGACGTAAAAATCTGAAAAATTCAGATTTAGTCCCTGGCAATTTTTGATTTAATCCGATATTCTCGGATTTTCACGGATTTAGTCCCTGGGATATTTCGTATGTTTGGATATTTACGGATTTGATCCCCAAGATATTTTCCTGCGCAACTCTCCACGTGTGCAACTTTTTGCCACGTGCGCAGATTGCCGGTTTTGCTGCTTGGAAATTTCATCAGCTCATATTTTCTTCATCCGGACTCCGATCTGGGCAAACTTAGTTTCATTAGAATCGTATCGGAGCCCTCCATCCCATGACCTAGGGGTAGGCCTCCGGATCGGATTTTAGCAGAAAGTCAACTTTTGGCTCTGCTCAAGTTTGGCCGTCCGCAGAACCTTTATCCGGACCCCGATTCCTGCAAACTCAGTTGCGTTGGAACCGTGTCGAGATTCTCTATCCAATGACCTAGGGGTAGGCCTCTGGATCGGATTTTAGCAGAAAGTCAACTTTTGGCTCTGCTCAAGTTTAACCGCCCGCAGAACCTTCATTCGGACCCCGATTCCTGCAAACTCAGTTGCGTTGGAATCGTGTCGAGATTCTCTATCCAATGACCTAGGGGTAGGCCTCTGGATCGGATTTTAGCAGAAAGTCAACTTTTGGCTCTGCTCAGGTTTGACCGCCCGCAGAACCCTCATCCGGACCCCGATTCCTGCAAACTCAGTTGCGTTGGACTCGTGTCGAGATTCTCTATCCAATGATATAAAGCAAGGTACTTGGCACGGAATTCGAGGAAAAGTCAACTCTCGGCTTTTCCTTAAGTTTGACCGCCCGCCGAACCTTCGTCCGGACCCCGATTCCTGCAAACTCAGTTGCGTTGGAACCGTGTCGAGATTCTCTATCCAATGGCATAAAGCGAGGTGGCCAATTTTCACTTGATCAAAAAGTCAACTTTTCACCCCTTAGGGTTTGACTTTCTGTCCAGGGTTTGCATTTTTGATTTTTTTTCTGGGAGCGCAAAAATGAGGTGCTTACATCTTCCACTGGGGATTTTGTAGGGTGTTATTCTCCGTCTACTGAAGGAACTTCACTGGGGATTTGGGTGAGATGCCATGTTATCCCATTCTTGCTGTTCCTGTGAAGTCGGAAAAGGAACAAAAGGTCAGTCTTGGACTTGCTGGGGATAAACGCAAAGCATTCTTATTTTCTTCATGCTTTGAGCGTTTTGCCCATTGCAGCTAGAAGCGGCCTCTGCCAAGGTTAAGAGATTATCAACTCAGGTTAGTAGCCCAATGTGGAGCTTCAAACAGTTAAGCATAACAATTATAGAGAAAACAGGTTTGTCAGTGTGTGCCTGTGTTTGCAATATTAAAGAAAATTTTCCAAGGTCAGACGGGACTTGGAGTGCTTGGTATTTTCCATGGCATTGTCATCACAGGCCACTGTAAAGCCTTTAACTCAGGTGCAACCTTCCGGTCTGGACCTCTCAGATCTGTGCAATTTTCTCAGTTTACTGTCTGCCATTGTCACTGCTCTCTTCTGTGTCTTGCTCTGCTCAATCCAGATGTGACCAGTTTCCTCTTCTTTTTTTTTTTTAACCACACAACGCCCTTTTTCAGGTTTTCGCTGTGTCCAGCCTTTCTCGAAACTCTGAATTCCGTCATTGCTGATGAACGCAGACCTAACTGTTTGCCCTGATCATTCCTTTTGGGATCTGAGAGGTCTTAGAGATAGGACGAAATGTAGGCTTGATCTCGGTTATGAAAGAAAGGATAGATGGCTCAAAAAAGCTTAATTATTTGGGTTTGCAAAGTGTGCTACTTTTATTGTTGGTGGGTCTTACATCCTGGCTTATTTGTATCTCTATATTTTTGGCGGGGCAAACATTTCCCCACTTTCTTTGTTTCTTTTTCTTTTTTCTTTCTTTCCTTTTTTCTTGTTGCATTTTCTCTTGTTTTTGAGGTTTTTCTGGGCAAGAATGCCCGGTTTCTTTTTGCTTTGCCAGGAATGCCCCATTTGATGTGTAGAACATTTGCAATGGGTTGAAAGAATTTTAAGGCTCAAAATTGTCTAACTAGGGGAGAATTTAAGGTATTTGGAAGGATTTACAGTCTAAAGGAGAGTCAAGGAAGGCCTCTCTTCATTTCCCAATCAGAATGATCTTAGGCATAGTACAGTTTGACTGCGTCTGCATTTATCGGCTCAAGAAGAATTGCCCCGTCCATTTCTTGCAGGATAAGTGCTCCTCGGGACAGAACCTTGTGGACTACGAATGGCCCTTCGTAGTTTGGCTTGAATTTCCCTCTGATGTCCTCTCAGAGATGGAAAAATCTCATTCGATTTTGTGGAGCCACTTTGCTCCAAGGCCACCTTATCTCTTGGTATTGGGAGACATTTTGCTCCTTATGTCCTTGCTCATTTCTTTCTTTGTCTTGGTTGTATCTGAAACTGCTTCTACCCATCTCTGACTCATCTGTCAGTGGCTTTGGCTTCACAAGATTCTTTCAACCAATGTGTGAATACACTGTGATGACTCCTTTGGCGTCCCATGTGTGAATACACGGTGACGATTTTCTTGCATCAGCGTGTGAATACGCAGTGATGGCTTTTTCACGTCCCATGTGTGAATACACGGTGACGTTTTCCTTGCCTCAGCGTGTGAATACGCAGTGATGGCTTTTTTCGCGTCCCATGTGTGAATACACGGTGACGTTTTTCTTGCATCATCGTGTGAATATGCATTGTTGGCTTTTTTCGCATCCCATGTGTGAATACACAGTGACGTTTTTCTTGCATCAGTGTGTGAATACACATTGATGGCTTTTCCACGTCCCATGTGTGAATACACGGTGACGTTTTTATTGCATCAGCGTGTGAATACACAGTGATGGCTTTTCACGTCCCATGTGTGAATACACGGTGACATTTTTAGAAAGATACCTTGCTCCTTTTGTCTTTGTCCATTACTTATCCTGACTTGGTTATTTCCTTTTTTCTTGCTTGATTGCATTCAAAATTGCCTCCGCCAATCTCCGAATCATCCGCCGGTGGTTTTAGTATTACAAACTTTGGTTATGCTGGGGCATTCCTTCCCCAATCTCGGACTCCTCTATTGGCAGCCTCAGTATTACAAACTTTGGTTTATGCCATTCCTTCACCAATCTCCAACTCCTCCGTCGGCGACTTTGGCATCAATTTGTTCCATGTCTAATGTGTGAATACACTGCGACGGTTCTTTCTTGAATTAGCGTGTGAATACGCAATGATGGCTTTTCTGCATCCTATGTGTGAATACACGGTGACGGTTTTTTCTTTGCATTAGTATGTGAATACGCTTTGATGACTTTTCCGCGTCCCCTGTGTGAATACACGGTGCGGTTTTTTTTTGCATCAGCGTGTGAATACGCAGTGATGGCTTTTTCACGTCCCATGTGTGAATACACGGTGATGTTTTCTTGCATCAGCGTGTGAATACGCAATGATGGCTTTTCTCGCGTCCCATGTGTGAAGACACGGTGACGGTTTTTTCTTTGCATCAGCACGTGAATATGCTTTGATGACCTTTCCGCGTCCCCTGTGTGAATACACGGTGCGGTTTTTTCTTGCTTCAGCGTGTGAATATGCAGTGATGGCTTTTTCACGTCCCATGTGTGAATACACGGTGACGTTTTCTTGCATCAGCGTGTGAATACGCAATGATGGCTTTTCTGCGTCCCATGTGTGAATACACGGTGACGGTTTTCTTGCATCAGCGTGTGAATACGCAATGATGGCTTTTCTGCGTCCCATGTGTGAATACACGGTGACGGTTTTCTTGCATCGGCGTGTGAATACGCAATGATGGCTTTTCTGTGTCCCATGTGTGAATACACGGTGACGGTTTTCTTGCATCAGCGTGTGAATACGCAATGATGGCTTTTTTATGTCCCATGTGTGAATACACGGTGACGTTTTTCTTGCATCAGCGTGTGAATACGCAGTGATGGCTTTTCCACGTCCCATGTGTGAATACATGGTGACGGTTTTCTTGCATCAGCGTGTGAATACGCAGTGATGACTGTTCCGCGTCCCATGGGTGAATACACGGTGACGTTTTCTTGCATCAGCGTGTGAATACGCAATGATGGCTTTTTCAAGTCCCATGTGTGAATACACGGTGACCGTTTTCTTGCATCAGCGTGTGAATACGCAATGATGGCTTTTCCATCTATCTCAAGTTCTGTCAGTACCTGAAAAAGTTCTTGTGAAATTTAGGCAATTAGAATTTATTTGTTTCATCAAAATTATGTGCAAAATTAAGCAATTTCTTCTTGGTTGAAACCTTTTGGGAATTCACCAAATGTTTAGATTTCCTCTCTGACGTGGGTCCATGGCAAGACCAGTAATCTTTGGGTCAGTCGCCTGACATTCTTATTTAGACTTATGAAATGGTGCCTCCCGGCACTCCCTGTAAGGGTTTCAACACTTTTTGCCTTCAATAGCATGCCCCAGGTAAGAATGAGGGGGATTGTTTTGGTTCGGGGGGTTTCTTTGGCACTGCCCTCCCCCAGTTCTTTTGACTTTCTCTCTTGTTTTTTCTTTTTCCCTCCATTGGTTGGGGGGTGGTGTAATGGTTTTTCTCTCATTGGTTCTCCCATTCGGGTTTAGTGCCTTGCACAGTTTTAGGGCCCTGACAATTTCCATGGATCATGACACAATGATCAGAGAGGACTTATCATTAGCACGAAATGTAGGCCTTGGTTCCAAGGTTTAGAAACGAAGGGTAAACGAGCTCAAACCCTATATAACTTCACTCTATGGGTAACCATTATGCCTAGCCAAAGTACTTCTCTGTCTTTTATGGTTCTGTCATTGCCAGCTTGCCCAAGATTCGATGTTACATTCTTTGTAATCAGAAAGGACTTCATAGTAGGACGAAATGTAGGCTGGGCTCAAGGGTCCAAAAGAAATGATATGAAGGCTCGAAATTGACGCATGGGTTAAAAGCCATGTCTTGTCTACTTTCCTCGTTAGGGCTTGCTTCATCTTCGACTCCCCCAACTTTGTGTCCAAATTTGATTTGTAGTTCCTTTCTCTTTCTTCCATCTTTGTTTTTCTCTTCCTTCTTTCTTGGGTTCTTTGCCCCCCACTTTTGGCCCTTGCCTTCGGGGTTTGCCCCGGCTTTTTCTTCCCTTTTCTTTCTTTTTTTTCTTTTCCTTTCTTTCAAGGGATTGCACCAGTTTTTTCCTTCGAAATCTTGCTTTCCGGGGTTCTTCCCTTTGTTCTTAGGTTGCTTTGCCCTATCTTCACCTTCATCCTTTTTGTGCCTCCGACTGTACGAAGCCTTATGCCCCAGTTTTGAAGACAAGACATGGTAGGTTCAATGAAGGAATTGTTAGGCTCAAAGTGTTTTGCTAGGGTTTCATCTTGTGTCAGGTGATTTTTGGAGAAGATCAAGGATGGCCTTTCATCATTTCACAGAGAATGTAACACTTAATTACTTTTGCACGATTAACTGGCTCGAGAACCATTTTTCTTCTTTGTTCATCATCATTTTTTTTTGTTTGCTTTTTTGACTTTACCCCAGTTTGGGGTGGCTAGACATAACGTGGGTTAGAAATGAGACGATCAAGCTCAACACGTTTAACTAGCGGAATTTATTTGAAGTATCTTCGCCGAACAAAATGGCCTCTCATCACTTCATTGAGATCATTGATCCTGGATCATGTCAGTGGCCTGAGACTGGTATGGGCACCTTGCCCTTTCTTTTCTTTTCTCTTATATCACAATTTGCACCTTTGTTTGGCGAGGTAGATTTCTAATGTGATGTTGGGGGGATCCCTTAGCTATGTTGAGACCCGCACAGTTTGTGCTGTTTGGCACATTCCATTTGTCAAATTTTGATTGTTCAGGTTTGTTCCGAGATCACGGTCATGCCTTGGTGTGGTCGAACACTTCAGTGATTTCCCCAAAAGATTTCATAATCTTGCAAAAAGAAATATGCTGTCCAGTTCAGAGTTTAAAAGAAAAGAAAGCATAAGCAAAACAGGAAATCAAACTAGGCAAAAGGGTGGCTGATGTAATTGGCGTTCTTGGAATTCAGTTGCATGCCACGGACGGGAGCTTTCAAGTGCTCTTCTCATCATCATCCTCTCCTTCTTGTGGGGAGATGGGTGGTTCGGATGTCCGAATCTGTGCTAACATGTCAGAGATGTCTCGTCCTTCCGTGGACCTTGGCTCCTTGAGCATTTCCTTCAAGAATCCTTGATCAATCAGATCTTGAATGTCATGCCGTAGATCCCAACATCGGCTTGTGTGGTGTCCTGAGGCACCAGAATGGTACTCGCATCGCTCCGCGGCATTGTAGCTTCTGGCATTAACCAACCAAGGGTTCGGGGGCTTAATCTGCACATACCCCTCCTTCAACAGTGTCGGTAGTAACCCCACCGGTGTATATGGTAGTGGGGTAAAAACCCTCCTCATTCTAGCCTCCATTTCTTCTTTTGTCCTTCTTGGGGGACCCTCCGAATGATCCATCATTCTGTCATGTTGCCCTTTGCCACGGTAGACGTTTAGCTTCTTCGTAAGCTGGGGAACATCTGTTGCTACGGCTTTCCCTTTCTTTCTTTGTTTTCGACCATCTGCCAGCGTGCGTGGAAGGCTCACTTCTTGGCTGCGGTATCTTTTTCTTCATGCTTTCAATTTGTTCATCAAGAACCCTTATTTTGGATCGCAGCTCGAAATTTTCTTCCCTCCGTGCTTCCTAGCGTTTATTCCACGCTTCTTCTTTGTCCTGTATTGCTTGCCATAAAATATGGAAAAGGTCCACCATCTCGCGCACCACAGGAAGCATTCCTGAAGTACTATCCATGTTGACTGGTGACACGGTTCCTGAGAGGAGAGATAAACATTAGAAGGCGGAGTACATGATATGAAATGTTAGCATACATAGAGATGATGATAATGATTGTTTTGTTTTGTGTTGTTTTTTTTCTTTATTGTTTTTGTTGTGACTATCTGGTCTATTTTAGTTGCCCGGAGGCAAAAAGGGAATAGAACCTGATTTTGAATCAACTGATCTATTTTAGCTACCCGTAGGTAACCGGGGAATAGAACCCTTAATGAATTTTGAAGGCTGATCAATTTTGGCTGTCCTAAGACGACCGGGGAAGAGAACCCTAATGACCGAATCTATTTTAGCTACCCATAGGTAACTGGGAGAGAGAACCCTGTTTTTAGAAAGCTGATCTACTTTAGTCACTTGGAAGCGACTGGGAAAGAGAACCCTAATGACCGAATCTATTTTAGCCACCCGTAGGTAACTGGGAGAGAGAACCCTGTTTTTTTTTTTAAAGCTGATCTATTTTAGTCACTCGGAAGCGACTGGGAAAGAGAACCCTAATAGCCGAATCTATTTTAGCTACCCGCAGGTAACTGGGAGAGAGAACCCTACTTTTTTTTTTAAGCTGATCTATTTTAGTCGCTCGGAAGCGACTGGGAAAGAGAACCCTAATAACCGAATCTATTTTAGCTACCTGCAGGTAACTGGGGGAGAGAACCCTATTTTTTGAAAGCTGATCTATTTTAGTCGCTTGGAAGCGACTGGGAAAGAGAACCCTAATGACCGAATCTATTTTAGCCACCCGTAGGTAACTGGGAGAGAGAACCCTGTTTTTTTTTTTTTTTTGAAAGCTGATCTATTTTAGTCGCTCGGAAGCGACTGGGAAAGAGAACCCTAATAACTGAATCTATTTTAGCTACCCGCAGGTAACTGGGAGAGAGAACCCTATTTTTTTTAAAGCTGATCTATTTTAGTCGCTCGGAAGCGACTGGGAAAGAGAACCCTAATAACCGAATCTATTTTAGCGACCCGCAGGTAACTGGGAGAGAGAACCCTATTTTTTTTTTAAAGCTGATCTATTTTAGTCGCTCGGAAGCGACTGGGAAAGAGAACCCTAAGAACCGAATCTATTTTAGCTACCTGCAGGTAACTGGGAGAGAGAACCCTATTTTTTTTAAAGCTAATCTATTTTAGTCGCTCGGAAGCGACTGGGAAAGAGAACCCTAATAACCGAATCTATTTTAGCTATCCGCAGGTAACTGGGAGAGAGAACCCTATTTTTTTGAAAGCTGATCTATTTTAGTCGCTCGGAAGCGACTGGGAAAGAGAACCCTAATAACCGAATCTATTTTAGCTACCCGCAGGTAACTGGGAGAGAGAACCATATTTTTTTTTGAAAGCTGATCTATTTTAGTCCCTCGGAAGCGACTGGGAAAGATAACCCTAATAACCGAATCTATTTTAGCCACCCGCAGGTAAATGGGAGAGAGAACCCTAATGAATCTTGAAGACTGATCTATTTTGGTTGTCTTGAGACGACCGGGGAAGAGACCCCTAGTGACCGAATCTATTTTAGCCACTCGTAGGTAAGTGGGAGAGAGAACCCTATTTTTTTTGAAAACTGATCTATTTTAGTCGCTCGGAAGTGACTGGGAAAGAGAACCCTATTTTTTGAAAACTGATCTATTTTAGTCGCCCGGAAGTGACTGGGAAAGAGAACCCTATTTTTTTTTTTGAAAGATGATCTATTTAGTCGCTCGGAAGCGACCGGGAAAGAGAACCCGATTTAACTGGTCTATTTTAGTTGCTCTTGAGCAACTGGGGAAGAGAACCCTAAATCACTGATCTATTTTAGCCACTTGGCAAGGGAAGAGAACCTTCAATTTAAAGGGGTTTTGGTTGAGCTCAGGATCACGGGGTTGGACCAATGCAGGGTCTCCGCAAGGGGTGAGCTGAAAAGCAGCACCCAGGCGTACCTCAGCCGATCTCCAGTTCATTCACTGGCGGCGTCGGTGCCTAACTTCGGCTAGTAGCTCCCGAGCGTGCCTTAGCTAGTCGTTGGTTTAATCACCATTGACTTCGGCGCCTCACAAAGGGGAACGCTATACCAGGACGTTCATCCACCAAACTCCGGTTTAATCACCGGTGGCTTCAGTGCCCCAAAACTTCGGCTAGTAGTTCCCGGGCGTGCCTTAGCTAGTCGTTGGTTTAATCACCATTGACTTCGGTGCCTCACAAAGGGGAAGGCTATGCCAGGACATTCATCCACCAAAATCCGGTTTAATCACCGGTGGCTTCAGTGCCCTACAGGTTGGACCAAATGATCTCGAACGATGCAGACGGGTGTGATCTGAGCTCAAGGTCTTGGGTGTTTTTTTTTTTAACACTTGCTGGGTTTTACGATCTCAACGAGAGAGATGCAATCAAAGGAAATAGGTGGACGCAGTGACCAGGAATACTGCAATTATCTGAGAAGAGGTGGTCTGTTGGAGACCGAGTTGCCCTATTGGAGGGAATTAATTCTTTCATTTCTTGTTCTTGTTTTGTTAAGTTTGAACAACATAGCCTAGTGAAAATAAATTCATGCTTCAATCAAAAAAGTGCCGCCGCGGCACAAAGTACATCATCATGCTTATCAAAATACAACAAAGCTAAAGTCTAACTAGGTTGGTCATCATCATAGTGGGAGGACACGTCTTGCCTCCTCTAGGCTCGCAGAAGCTTGTTCCGCAGACGTCGGTCCTCCTCTGCGCGTTTGCGCACTAATTCCATTTCATGTTGTAAGGCCGTATTGGCCTACCTACTCTTCCATTCCAAATCCACATAAGCTGAATGGATACGGGAGTGGGTCTCCTGTAGTTCGGCCACCCTGTCCCTATATGTGTTAGGGGGCGGAACTGGAATGTCGCTTGATGCGATGGGCTGAAGAGGTGGGGGGCCATTGTGGCCAAATTCTCGAGCTTTCCACTGCTCGTAATCTTGAAAGTGTAATTCGGTGAAGACGTCTTCCCGATACACGCACACCTTCTTCCACTCCATCAGCATTTGGGTCCTTAGTCCCTTGGTGAGTGGACCAATCAAATTGCCCAAGTCGTCCTTGACAGGGATTCCCTACGGTTTCCCAAACTGTCTCAGAACCCGAATCGGATAGTACGGCACGGCATGGGTAAGGCCTATCAGGGCAAGTCCCTCTCTTTTCTTGAAAGCTATGATGGGGGTGTAGGGGATGTTGTATGTACCCCACCATCTAATGTCTGTTTCTCCCTTCAGGTGGAGAAAGTTGTTAAACTAATCCTCACGAGCGGGCAGGTCTGGTTTGATCTCTCTTCGAGCCAACCAATAGATGTTGTCGCCGGTTGCCTTGTAATATGCACTGACTGGTGATGACACCATCAGGTGGTCTTGCAGCCAAAGGTGGAGAAGGGTAGCACACCCTTGAAACCTCCGGGTTCCGTTTTTGGACAAAGTCAGGGAATGGAACAATTGAGCTAGGATCAGTGGCATGATTCGGTACCCTGCCCTGAGTTGATCCACAATTTCCATGAGGGCCAAATTAATGGTGTCTCCCCCAGTTGGAAAGAAGACTTGCGATAGAACCACAAGGGTGAAGGTGTCAAACCAAGCCCGGGGTCTTTCCTGCTTTTTGTTTCTTATCTTTTCAGCAAGGAATGTTTTGGAGACCCTAGTGAATGATTTGTCACCTCCTAAGGTCTGGAATTCTCCCCTTGAGAGGCCAAAGAAAGCGCAAGCTTCATTCTTGTAGCTTTCTTTGAGGCTTGGCCTAGCAGGTTCTCCTAAGTCGCGAAATTGGAGGAATAGGTCAAGTTCCTCAATTGCGGGAGTCAACTCGTTGATCCCGAATCGAAACACTGAAAGCTGGGGATCCCAGAAAAGCAAGGCTGCTTGGATCATGTCCCAGTTGGTTGGCACATTTAACAGGGACAAAGTCTGTCCCATGTGGTATTTGTGCTCCCATTCAATCTGCTCACTCCCTTGGAGCTGCTTTGTCCAAGAACGGATCCAGGGGGTATCCCAGGCACACTTCTCTATCCTAGGGAAACGGGTTCTCTCAGATGAGGATGAAGATGCCATGCCAACTATCCGATCAAAATTCCAAATCAGTTTAAGGTTCCACACCAAACTCTTAATCAGTCCTAAGACATGCATAATTTCAAGCAAAAGACTAATCACTAGCAGTTCTAACATGCTTCACAAGATAAAGCAAAAGACAAAACCAGTGCGGAATTTAACTCAGGCACACATGGTGTGTGGTCCTAAGGGTTGGCGCCAATGAAAGCGCGACTCCTAGAAATACTTGTGTAGAGGAGCACATTCAAATCCCGATCAGTCTTTCTGTCTTTCATCTGCTTCCGGTGTCGGACCACAGCAAAAATTACAACTTGCCATCGAGGGCGAAGGTTTACAAGATATTTACAAAACTTCAAAGAATTCATCCTTAAGGCTGTTGGGAGCCAAAAGGGAGGATACAAATTGCTTTCCAAGCGGGTAGGCTAAAAATTCCTAGATCTAGGGTTTAGTGCCCATGTTCTGATCTGGCATGCTTTCATCTGTTTGTCTGATCTGGCCACCTTTCGTCTGCCCTAAAAGACCAATATGGACTTAAAGTGCTCCCAGCAGACTCTAATGGGTCAAGACCCATAGCATACAGGACTCCATGCATGGATCTGGGGTGGTTCCCCTGATCAAAATTAGGTGAGCTTCCTAAGTTGGGGCTGAGGTTGCCTATGATCTAGGGTTTACTCAATTTGATGCAAAGAGCGAGGATTGCTGCCCCTAATGGACTCTGGATTTTATTCCAACTTTACTCCTCTTATATTCATCATTCACAACATACTCACCCTCGCATGCTCAACGCATAGTTTACTCAGAAACGTTAGGTGGGGAAGGATACCCAGCCCGAGACATAAGCCTACAAGGGTCTGGACCAGTACTGGATCCTCGCGTGCCACGGCAAGAAACCAGTGGTGCTAATGGACTCTAGAAAACTGGGGGGATGGGTTTACCCTGCTTTCCCCGGCAAGCCACGGGAGCGTAGGTGCTAATACCATACCAAATATCAGTTCATAGGAATCAGAAGGGTAGGTTGCTAGAGAGGTCTAGGTTTTGGTAAAGAAGTTGCAATATTCGCTCTCATCAATTCAAGGTCGGATCATCCACCCAGCCTCCCTCGTGCTTGTCACCCCACGCAGTTTATCACACAAGAACGAAAAATAAAAAATCCATCCACGGTGTGGTGGTGTGCCTGTGTGTGCAGTTGGGCTACGTGCTGTGTCTACACAGGTGAGTTTTGTCTAGATTTTGTTGGTGAAGGGATTGTTACTGTCTCGTATAGTAAGGTGCAGAATTATCACGCAATACGAGGTTCTGGGAGAGTCCCTAGGTAAGTGGGGGTTCACAAAGGACCGCTTAAATCCCACTTGCCTTAGGCAATTATCGCGTCCCTTTGACAGGACTCCCCAGAACGCGTAATTACGCGTATTCTGTATCTTACTAAACGAGGTAGTAAGAAACCCTAAATATCAACTGAATCTCTCTTACACTGACTCATCTAATCAGGGTCCTACTGGGCCCCACTTATCCCCAGTGGAGTCACCAGGCTGTGTGTGCGTCGGAAACGTGGCACGGGAAATTCGGAGTCGCCACCGCCTGATGGGGTGCAGGCGGACACCTGGGTGCCTAATCTTTGTCTATTAGGGTTTTTGGTCTGCGGCTTTGAGATTCTAAGTAGGGTCTCGGTTGCGGTCCGGGGAAGTCCGTAGACACCCCGGTCCACCCCGTCGGGTGACGGGTCCCTTAGGTTTGTCCTGGTTTGAGTCGGCTTACTTTGGTTTCACCCGATTCCTAAACCGATATGCAGCTTGGTTAAGTCTGGCGGGACCACCTGAGTGGTGTGGGTCCCTTTAATTGCTTTTATCTTGATTAATTAGGTAGTCTGAGTCTGGTTGGGTGGGCCCCGTTGGAAGTCCCACGGTGTCCTTGGTGGGCTTAGTCAAGCCCGTGTGCCCTTGTGGGCCTCGGCCTATCCTAGGAGGCCCTTTGGGCTTTGGTTAAGTGTTTTGATTTTACTTTAGGTTCAGATTTAAAGTTTAAGTGTTTTACATGAAAAGGCGGCCCGGACTGGTTTGTGGGCCCCTAAGGTGGGCCCACATGGTGGCCAAGTTTTTTATTGGATTTATCTTTTTAATCTGCCAAGGTGAGTTGAACACTGGGCTTGGGGCCCGTAGTCCAAATCTGGGCTTGTAAGTCCAAGTTACCAGAAGTTAGGGTTTGCATCCTTCCTTGGTTCGATTGGTGGGCCTTGGCGGGCCCGGTAGGCCCTTGCCCTTGGTCTCGGCCAAACCATACATTTCATGCATCAATTTCACAAGTCCGGTTCGGGTGGACCGCCGTAGGTTTGGCCTGCCCGGTTTAATCGGTTAGTTTTTCTTATCTTGATTAAGTTGCATGCATACATGTTTATTGGGCCGGATGGGCCCCGTTGGAAGGCCCACTAGAAATCAAGTTGGACCGGGGGTCCAAGTTCCATGTCGGGTTTCCGGGTGACTCGGAAACCCTATTAAACCGGTTCGGTTCGGAAGTGGCACTCACATCCAGCAATAATCACAAAAAATACACAAGATTGACACTCTGTCAGAAAGAAAAACTGGCTCAAGATTGGTTAAGTGGTATAAACCCCAAGACATCAAAATCCCCCTTGGTTCAGTCAAGAGTCAATTTCGGCACGTAAAATGGGGTATGCGCTCACTTCCTGAAGTGAGCGCCAGTAGGCGGCTAAGAACCAGGCAAAATTTGGACTATGCGCTCACTCGATACTAAGTGAGCGCGAGCTGGGCGGGAAGTGGGCGCGAGATGGGCGCCAGCTTCGCGCGAGAATCGCGTATGGTTTTAAGTGGGCGCGAGCTGAGCGCCAAGTGGGTGCGAGATGGGCGCCAGCTTCGCGCGAGAATCGCGCATGGTTTTAAGTGGGCGCGAGCTGAGCGCCAAGTGGGCGCCAGCTCGGCGGGTAGTGAAATTAAAAGGGTGCCTACTTCCTAAGTGAGCGCAAGTGAGCGCCAAGTCGGCGGATATTCACTGCGATTTTCGACTCTCGAGATATCCATCTCTGGCTGATCTTTTTCGGCCTGTAATTGTTCCACTAGTCTCCTAATATACCCAGAACACTTCCCAACTAGTTTTGGATTTAATCTAAACATATTTTATTTCAAGTTGTAATTCACTTTCATGGTCGGACTCATGATATTCCAGAAAACCAGAAAACTCACAATACAACCATGCAATCAAAATACATCACGAATAATATGCCCAGAACACTTCCCCGGGCTTCGACCACTCCCCAGAAGGCACTTAAACTTGTATTCAAATTAACTAAACTACTTCACCACGCAACTCCCAATCTCTTTTTAAGCAAAACCGAGCCCGATGATACATAAAACCAAGCCCGATGACTTCACAGGGGTAATGAGGATGATGGAGCATGTTAGCAAGCACACAGGCAGGGGGTTGGGGAGCATGTTGGCATGTTTAGCAAAAATTAAATAGTGACCATAAAAGACAGAGATTGCATGGGCAAGAAAAAACACAAAACTCTCACCTACGCCTGGACTAGACTGGACCTTCGAGCATGTCAGGTAACCGTCAGGGAAAGGAAAGAGAGGGGGGGGGGGTTTACAGGGATACAAAAGACTCACTTAGCTGGGAACACGCTCCCTTTTACGCCAAATCCCATATTGCCCAGAACCGTAGCCTGGGAGATCCCATGTGGAAGCAAACGTGGTGGATACCATACTTGCACAAGAAAGGTCATGCAAGAGAACCAGTTTTCATATATGTGGCATAGGAGCTAGAGGGGAACAATACCTGAAAGTTCTGAGCTCTTTCGTGGAAGTGTGTGACCTCCTCGAAGCGAAAACGCCGCTGCGAGCTTCCTCTCCAACAGCCACCGCAAGTAGCTCCTCCGGTCTTTGGTAGAAGGATGAAGAAGGAGAAAAGAGGGGGTAAGAAGGCAAGGTCGGGTGCTTGGGGATCTAGGGAGGGAAGTCAGGCCACGGGAGTGGAAGTTTTCGAAAACCAGAAGCCAACCAGAAGAAAAACCTTCACTGAAAAACCCCCAATCCCAAAGTCTTCCAACCCTAAGTCTTTTTTTGTTAAACATCTCCCAACCCTCTGCGCGAAAAGTTGCGCGGCTTATATAAGGGAAAAAAAAAGGGGGGGGGGGGGGGGGGGCGCTCACTCACTTGCCACGTCCGCTCGAGCGACCGCATGATGAAAAATCATTAAATGCGGCCGCTCGTTTTTCTAAAAAATCCGGAAATTAAGATTTAGTCCCTGGTAATTTTCAATTCAATCCGATATTCTCGGATTTTTACACCTGCGCAACTCGCCACGTGTGCAGCTTTTTGCCACGCGCGCAGATTGCCGGTTTTGCTGCTCGGGAATTTCGTCAGCTCATATTTCCTTCATCCGGGCTCCGATCTGGGCAAACTCAGTTGCGTTAGAATCGTATCGGAGCCCTCCATCCCATGACCTAGGGGTAGGCCTCTGGATCGGATTTTAGCTGAAAGTCAACTTTTGGCTCTGCTCAAGTTTGACCGCCCCCAGAACCTTCATCCGGACCCCGATTCCTGCAAACTCAGTTGCGTTGGAACCGTGTCGAGATTCTCTATCCAATGACCTAGGGGTAGGCCTCTGGATCAGATTTTAGCAGAAAGTCAACTTTTGGCTCTGCTCAAGTTTGACCGCCCGCAGAACCTTCATCCGGACCCCGATTCCTGCAAACTCAATTGCGTTGGAACCGTGTCGAGATTCTCTATCCAATGGCATAAAGCGAGGTAGACAATTTTCACTTGATCAAAAAGTCAACTTTTCACCCCTTAGGGTTTGACTTTCTGTCCAGGGTTTGCATTTCTGGTTTTTAAGGGAGCGCAAGAATGAGGTGCTTACAACAGCAAAACAGCTCAAAACCTTAGTTGAAAAGTCAAACCCTAAGGGGTGACAGTTGACTTTTTGATCAGGTGCAAATCCACTGCCATACTTCTTCCCAATGATTAGGAAATTCCGACATGATTCTAACGCAACTGAGTTTGCTCAGATTGGGGTCCGGAAGAAGAAGATATGAGCCGGTCAAACTTGAGGGGGAGCAGAAATTGACTTTTTGCTATACCCAAGAACAGCTGCCCAAACTTGTCCCAGTGGATAGGTCATCCTGACACGATTCTAATGCAACTGAGTTTGCTCAACTCAGAGTCCTGGATAATAAGTTATGAGCAAAACAAGAAACCCTAAAAACTGCCCACGTGGCAAAAACAGCAGAAAAGGTGTTTGGGGGCAAATCCGTAAATAATCAGGACATTCAAAAAATCTGATGGCATATCTGTAATTATCTGGGGACGAATCTATGAATATCAAGTTGATGTTAAAATAGCTCAGGGACTAATCTGCAATTACCAAGAAAATCACCCCCACATGCTTAATTCCCCACAACATCTTTCTCTCCCTCTCTCTCCTCCATAACTCATCCCCCGTAGACACCCCAAATTGCACTACAAAATGAGAAAATAATGAAAACATGTAATAGGGATTTAAAACATGCCAAAAATTCATAAAATTCAATAATTTAGGCAGTGCTCGTATTATATCTGCGGGCTGGCCGCGCCCGAAATGTGTATACGGGCACGCAGCCCCCGTAATAAGAATACGGGCACCATTTGCCCACAATATATATCTGGGCACGATGTTTTTGTGCTAATTTTATCCTTTCTCGATTTCTGTGTTTTATCTTCAGTTTAATATCTCTTTAAATGAGTGAATTATCTTTTTTATTCGTTCGAAATATCTTTGTTGGCCATGGATGGGCATTATCCCTATTTTTAACCCAATCTGGTGGGATCCTGGTATATCTTTCTGGACCAGCCATACCCCTGGGGTTGCCTATAAATAGAGGGGAGATTCTAAAGCAAAGGGCCACGAAAATTTGAAGTCCAGGGAGCTCCAAGAGAAGAGAGGAATCCCTGCTGCTCTGCTTGCTCAATCCAGGTAAGTCCCTTTCCCTTTTTATTTTTTGTCTTCAATTCTAGAAGTAATCTATTCTTCTCCATTGCTGTAGAATAAGGCCTTCTTTTATTCTGTATTCCTAAACTTGTCTCTAAGTACCTCAAGAGTCTCTCTAGCCGTAAAACGTGAAGAGAGAGCTAGGGGAAAGGGGAACAGGTGGATCCCTAGAATAGAACCCCATATCTGTTTTTCTCCTTTTTCATAGAATAAGGCCTTTGATTGTGTTTGTAAACCCAAACCTATCTCTAAGTTCCTCAAGAATCTCTCTAGCTGTAAAACGTGAAGAGAAAGCTAGGGGAAAAGAGAACAGGTGGATCCGTAAGGTAGACCCCCATGTGCTCTAATCTGTGAGATGTGGCTGTTTTGAATATCTTGATCATGTTTTAATGGTTTTTATGTTGAATCTGAATGAAACTATGATGTCTATGATATTTATAGCATGAAATCCTCTTTTTCTTCTAAAATTGAGATTTTCACCACTTTTGCACCTACAGCACTTTTTCATGATTTTTGTGATATTAGGCTAAGATCCTAGATCTATCATGATCAGTATGATAGATCTGGATTCAGAAGCCTGAAAATAACTTCTGGGGTTTCATGAGATGGTTTTTGAATCCTTTTTCACTTTTGAGAGAAGACCCTACGGTCTAAGTTCTCCCCATTTGATGTTCTTCATCAACGTGGGTATTTTTGGTTTTGATTTCTTGATTTAATGTGAAATTTGGGCTATATCTATGTCCTGGAATATTCGAGTTCAATTCTGTAATATTTTATAAAAATCATATTTTTCTAGATTTCTAGAATTTAACTTGAAGCCAGATTTTTGAAGTTTTCACTTTATTTTGGTTTTATTTGATTTTATCTCAATTTTATTTTAATCATGAAACCCTAGGAATGGTATAATCATATTTGAAAGTTCTGGATCAATCAGACTATTCGTATGAAAAAAGCATACACTTTTGTCTTTTTTGTGATTTTTCATATTTTTGTAGCAAGCCCTTTTTCCTTTATTTTAACATGAACAATAGATGGCAACCACCTTGTGTGGATGAATAGGGGTGCCTAACACGTTCCCCTGTTCATAACCTAATCCCCTTACCCATCTCTGGTTTTTTTAATAGTGTTATTTTTACCCTAAATTTGCCTTTTGTGCTTATTTGATATTTTGGTGTCCATTCACACCTAAACAGAATGGTGGCGACTCTTTGTGTAAGCACCTCATTTTTGCGCTCCCAGAAAAGCCAGAAATGCAAAACCCGGATAAGAAAGTTAAACCCTGAGGGGTGAAAAGTTGACTTTTTGATCCAGTGATAATTGGCCACCCTGATTTATATCATTGGGTAGAGAATCCCGACACGAGTCCAACGCAACTAAGTTTGCAGGAATCGGAGTCTGGATGAGGGTTTTGCGGGAGGTCAAACTTGAGGAAGAGCCGAGAGTTGACTTTTCATTGAACCCCGTGCCAAGTGCCTTGTCCTATACCATGGGATAGAGTATCCCGACACGAGTCCAACGCAAATGAGTTTGCTGGAATCGGAGTCCGGATGAGGGTTCTACGGGCAGTCAAACTCAGGGGGGAGCCTAAAGTTGACTTTTTCTCGAACCCCGTGCCAAGTGCTTAGCCCTATGTCATTGGATAGAGGGCTTCGATACGAGTCCAACGCAACTGAGTTTGCTCAAATCGGAGTTCGGATGAAGGAGATATGAGCTGTCGAAGTTTCCGCGCAGAAAAACCGGAAACTGCACACGTGGCGCAGGAACTGCCCACGTGGCAGCTAATGCAGCAAAATATCTGGAGGGGCAATCCGTAAATATCCAAAAATCATCAAATATCTCAGGGACTAAACCAAAATTCGCAGGGGGCAATCCGTAGATATCCAAAAGTGTCAAATCGGTCGAATCGGTCAAGTCGAGGGGCAAATCCGTAATTTTTTGATTTGTATCCGGCATTTAATGCCGGATACACTTGCTCCTCTTCATATCTGGACTCAAATACCGGATACGAAGATTTGTTCGGCGAGATTTGCGCCGATTCTCCGACAGATTCGCGGCGGCATTAATTTTGCCACCAGCAACCTCATTTGGTTGGTTGGTTGGTCTTTGGCTCTTTCTCCCCTTTTCTTCTTCATCCGAACCCCTCCCTTTTGAGTGCTATTGGACTCTACCAGCCCCACTCCACCTCAAGATCATTAAACCTCTTCCATTCTTCTCTTTCTCCACCTTCCTACTAACCCAAAGAGGTGCCTAGCTGCTGTTGGAAAAGGGTGTGTGGACAAAGGGACCCCCCAGTTGTTGTACCACCTCAAGGGGGCATCACCACTTTGCCTAGGAGCACAAGAACCATTGGGTAAGGCTTCCCATCACCTTGTATTATATATATGTTAAAATTAGAATTTTCTAAAAATTCTCCTACACTTGTTTCCCTCTTGGCATGGGTTTGTTTCCATGAATTTCATGCATGCATTTGGCTCTCTTCTCATGACATGAAGCCACCATAAGCAAGAGATTTACGTAGGGTTTTTTGGGAAGCATGGGAGTCCATTTTTACACCTTTGTTAATCTCCTTTGGTTGCTGTCCATGGGTCCATATTAAGCATTTTTCAGAAGGAGCATGTTCCTTCTTAGTTTACCATCTAAGGTATCCATGTGTCAGCCCCCATTCCTTTCCCATTTCTTCTCTCTTCTCATCTTTCTTCATGTTGTTTTATATTGGATGGATTGGTTGTGGCCTTGCTCTAGCTTCTTCTTCTTCTTTTTTATGCCATATGGTTGTTTGCTATTTGCTATCAAGAGGGAATACATCTTCCTTATTCCCCCGTGAATCTGCTGTTTGTTTTTGTTTGTGTTGTTTCTAAAACATGATGGTTACCGATCACGTGCAATGACTTGGCATCGATTACTTGCTGTTTTTAGCCATATGTGTGCAAGAATTCCTCACCCCCACAGCCCACCAGAGAGGCTAGTATAGGCTGCTGCTGGGAACAGCAGCAGCACCTCCTAACCTCAGCAGTACACCAAACCCCACCCCAAAACTTGGTGTCAAAGTTGCTGTCCCTGTACCCACAGCAAGCTTTCTTTTTGATCTCTTGAGAATATAGATATGATGCATCTGTATATTGAATTATTTTGATAAGTGCCCCCACCATACGCTGTTTCGGTTCATGAGTTTGCACACCTGAGCTGCTGCTGGAAGCAGCAGCAGCACCTCCATCCTTGCCATGTTACCTCCATGCAAGCATTTAGAACTCGTTTGGTGGTTTATTTGGTCTAGATACATGGTTTGTTGGTTATTTGCTGTTTTTACATATATATATGCGAGCATGCTCCTTTCCATGCAACTTGTTGTCTTCATGTGAAATGCCATGCTCCCCTAACCCCTCCACCATTCGCTGAATTTTGATGTGCATATGAAGGCATGCTCTCTTCCCATTTTACCCTCCTTTTCCGTCACTTTCCAAGCCCACCCATGCACCTTTCGGCCGCTTAGCAATGCTTTAATCCCAGCATATTAGTTGCTGCCCCACTGTCATCATTGCTATGCCATGCTTTGTCACGTTCAGGTTTGGTGCTTCATTTGTTTAGCATAAATGCATGATTATATGGTTTGGATTGTGGTTGATTTATGACATGAAGTCATGGAAGTTGGAAAGCCACCCCACCTTGTTCTGCTGCTGGGAACAGCAGCAAGGCCCTTATTGCTTGGTACTGTCCTAGCTAGTTCGGCAGCACCCCCATGCACCCATGGCTAAGCCCCTTGCCTTAGCTAAGAATCCCAAAAGAGAAGCCAAATGAGGCTTCTCCCTTGAACCTAAGCCAATGTGGGCCCATCCAGGGGCCCAAACAGCTCATAAAAGGCCCTAGGAAGCCCCTGGAAACAACCCCAATGGGCAAGACTCCAAAAAAGACCATTTCAGGGTGATTCGGCAACTGAGGCCGGATCACCTATGGGTTGTGTGTATCCGGCAACTAAGGCCAAATACATGATAAAAATGCAGTTTTCATGATTTTTGGGATCCTTGCCGAATTTTGTGATGGTTTACACTAAAACCATTGAACCAACAAGGTTTCCGGGTCGCCCGTAAACCCAACTTGGGACCTGGACCGCCGGTCCGACTCGGAACATTTGTGGGCCTTCCAACGGGGCCCACCAAGCCCGATAAACCCGAAAGCATGCGAATAAGCAAGATTAAGTGAAATTAACTAATCGAACCTTGTATTGCGTGCCCCACTTACCTGGGGACTCTCCCAGAACCTCGTATTGCGTGCTAATTCTGCACCTTACTATACGAGGCAGTAACAATCCCTGTACCAACAAAATCCAGACAAAACTCACCCGTGTAGGCACAGCATGCAGCCCAACTGCACACACGGGCACACCACCACACCATGGTGAATTTAATTTCCCGCTTTTGTGTGATAAACTACGTGGGGTGACACGCATGAGGGAGGCTGTGTGGATGATCCGACTCTGAATGCACGAGTGAATCGGTTATTGCAACTTCTTTACCAAAACTTAGACCTCTCTAGCAGCCTACCATTCTGATTCCTATGAACTGATCTTTGGGATGGTATTAGCACCTACGCTCCCATGGCTTGCCGGGGAAAGCAGGGTAAACCCATCCCCCTAGTTTTCTAGGGTCCATTAGCACCACTGTTTTCTTGCCGTGGCACGCGAGGATCCAGTACTGGTCCAGACCCTTGTAGGCTTATGTCTCGGGCTGGGTATCCTTCCCCACCTAACGTTTCTGAGTAAACTATGCGTTGAGCATGCGAGGGTGAGAATGTTGTGAATGATGAATATAAGAGGAGTAAAATCGGAATAAAATCCAAAGTCCATTAGGGGCAGCAACCCCGCTTTTTTGCATCCAATTGAGTAAACCCTAGATCACGGGCAACCTCAGCCCTAATTTAGGAAACTCACCTAATTTTGGTCAGGGGAACCACCCCAGATCCATGTGTAAGCACCTCATTTTTGCGGCACCTGAAAAACAAAAATGCAACCCTGGACAAAAAGTCAAACCCTAAGGGGTGAAAAGTTGACTTTTTGATCAAGTGAAAATTGGCCACCTCGCTTTATGTCATTGGATAGAGAATCTCGACACGGTTACAATGCAACTGAGTTTGCAGGAATCGGGGTCCAGATGAAGGTTCTGCGGGAGGTCAAACCTAAGCAGAGCCAAAAGTTGACTTTCTGCTAAAATCCGGTCCAGAGGCCTACCCCTAGGTCATTGGATAGAGAATCTCGACACGGTTCCAACGCAACTGAGTTTGCAGGAATCGGGGTCCGGATGAAGGTTCTACGGACGGTCAAACCTGAGCAGAGCCAAAAGTTGACTTTCTGCCAAAATCCGATCCAGAGGCCTACACCTAGGTCATTGGATAGAGAATCTCGACACGGTTCCAACGCAACTGAGTTTGCAGGAATCAGGGTCCGGATGAAGGTTCTGCGGGAGGTCAAACTTTAGCAGAGCCAAAAGTTGACTTTCTGCTAAAATCCGATCCAGAGGCCTACCCCTAGGTCATGGGATGGAGGGCGCCGATACGATTCTAATGCAACTAAGTTTGCCCAGATCGGAGCCCGGATGAAGGAAATATGAGCTGACGAAATTCCCGAGCAGCAAAACCGGCAATCTGCGCACGTGGCAAAAAGCTGCACACGTGGCGAGTTGCACAGGAAAATATCTCGGGGATCAAATCCGTAAATATCTAAATGTACGAAATATCCCAGGGACTAAATCTGTAAAAATCCGAGAATATCGGATTAAATTGAAATTTGCCAGGGACTAAATCCGAAAATTCGGATTTTCCGACCAAATGCGCGCCGGCATTTAATGGATTTTCATGATTATGCCACTCGCGCGGACGTGGCGAGCGGCATGCGCTCACCTGGAGCTGGGAGCCAAAGTGGGCGCATACCCCCTTTTTCTTGCCTATATAATGCCGCGCGAAGTTCACGCAGGGGGTTCGGACATTTTTTTTTGGGGTTGGGATTTTTTGAAGGTGCCGTGCCCAAGTTTCTTCCCCACCCAAACCCTCCTTGTCTCATTGGCTTCGGCTTCCCCAAGCCCCCACCTTGATCCAACACCCCCCTATTCTTGCTTCTCCTTCATCCCCACGCAAACAAGGCCGGTTGCTGCTGGAGGTGCAAGAGAGGAGAGCTCCAGTGATCGTGCCAACTCAAGGAGAGGCCGCCGCTTTGCACAAGAACGTAGGAACTTCAGGTAATGTTTCTCGCTTGTTCACATACATAAAATGGGAGTCGTAAGCATGTCATCACAACTGTTGTCTTCTCTTCCCTTGCTACGCATTATGTTGCTCCTCCATTTTGGGTGACATGGAGGTCTCCAGGGTAAGGGAGACCTCATGCACGACCCCGTGAAGAAGACAAGGGTTTTATCGCTCCACCGAGTGCTCATGAGGCACCCGGCACTCCTGTGAAGAACCGGCTCCTCATTTAACTCATCTGATGTATCCCTGTAAACCCCCCTCCTCCCTCCTTTCTTTGGATGTTAGTGTGCCGGCTCGGAGGTCTAGTCGAGTGGAGGAAAGTGCATCCAGTGTTTGCATGTTGTTTTTTTATCTTATATTGCTGGACTTGCTGACATGCCCCCCCCAACCCCCTGCCATATGCTGTTTGCTCCTTGTTGTGCCCCAGTAAGCATGCTCCCATCACCCCATTAACTGGACTGTGTTGTTTTGTGATAATCGGGTTTGTTTTCCTTTTTTTCAAGAGATATGGAGTTGTGTTTTTAAGCAGTTAGATTAAACCCAAAACTAGTTGGGAAGTGTTCTGGGCATATTAGGAGGCTAGTGGAACAGTTATAGACCGAAAAAAATCGGCCAGAGATGGAGATCTCAAAATAACAGAGAGTTGAAAATCGCAGTGAGTCGCCGCCCACTTGGCGCTCACTTAGGAAGTAGGCGCCCTTTAATTTCACTACCCGTCGAGCTGGCGCCCATCTTGCGCCCACTTGGTGCTCAGCTCGCGCTCACTTAAAACCAAGTGTAATTCTGGCGCCCATCTCGCGCCCATCTCGCGCTCAGCTCGCGCTCACCTCCCGCCCAGCTCGCGCTCACTTAGACCCCCGGTCCAACCAGATTTCCAGTGGGCCTTCCAACGGGGCCCACTCGGCCCAATAAACATGTATGCATGCAACTTAATCAAGATAAGCAAAATTAACCGATTAAACCGGGCGGGCCAAACCTAAGGCGGTCCACCCGAACCGGACTTGTGAAATTGATGCATGAATTGCGTGGTTTGGCCGAGACCAAGGGCAAGGGCCTACCGGGCCCGCCAAAGCCCACCAACCGAACCAAGGAAGGGTGCAAACCCTAACTTCTGGTAACTTGGGCTTACAAGCCCAGATTTGGACTACGGGCCCCAAGCCTAGTGTCCAACTCACTTTGACAGATTTAAAAGATAAATCCAATAAAAATACTTGGCCACCATGTGGGCCCACCTTAGGGGCCCATGAACCTATCCGGCCCACCTTTTCATGAAAAACACTTAAATTTTAAATCTGAACCTAAAGTAAAATCAATTGAACTAACCAAAGCCCAAAGGACCTTTCAGGCTAGACTGAGGTCCACAAGGGTACACGGGCTTGACTAAGCCCACCAAGGATACCGTGGGCCTTCCAACGGGGCCCACTCAACCAGACTCAGATCACCTAAGTAATCAAGATAAAAGCAATTAACGGGACTCACACCACTCAGGTGGTTCCGCCAGACTTAACCAAACTGCATATCGGATTAGGAATCGGATGAGACCAATGTAAGCTGACTCAAACCAGGGAACCCACGGGACCCGTCATCTGACGGGGTGGATCGGGGTGTCTATGGACTTCCCCGGACCACAACCGAGACCCTACTTAGAATCTCAAAGCCGCAGACCAAAAAGCCCTAATAGACAAGATTAGGCGCCCAGGTGTCCGCCTGCACCCCATCAGGCGGTGGCGACTCCGAATTTTCCCGTGCCGCGTTTCCCACGCGCGCACACCATGCATGGAGTCCTGTATGCTATGGGTCTTGACCCATTAGAGTCCGCTGAGGGCACTTTAAGTCCAGATTGGTCTTTTAGAGCAGACGAAAGCCGGCCAGATCTGACAAACAAATGAAAGCATGCCAGATCAGAACATGGGTACTAAACCCTAGATCTAGGGATTTTTAGCCTACCTGCTTTAGAAGCAATTTGTATCCTTCCTTTTGGCTCCCAACAGCCTTAAGGATGAATTCTTTGCAGTTTTGTAAATATCCTGTAAAATTTCGCCCTCGTTGGCAAGTTGTGATTTTTTTTGTGTTTTGACGCCGGAAGCAGATGAAAGAACAGATGAAAGACAGAAAGACTGATCAGGACTTGAATGTGCTCATCTCCACAAGTATGTCTAGGAGTCGCGCCTTCATTGGCGCCAACCCTTAGGACCACATACCATGTGTGCCTGAGTTAAATTCCGCACTGGTTTTGTCTTTTGCTTTATTTTGTGAAGCATGTTAGAACTGCTAGTGATTAGTTTTTTGCTTGAAATTATGCATGCCTTAGGACTGATTAAGAGATTGGTATGGAACCTTAAACTGATTTGGAATTTTGATCGGATAGTTGGCATGGCATCCTCATCCTCATCTGAGAGAACCCGTTTCCCTAGGATAGAGAAATGCGCCTGGGATGCGCCTGGGATACCCCTTGGATCCGTTCCTGGACAAGGCAACTCCAAGGGAGTGAGCAGATTTAATGGGAGCACAAATACCATATGGGACAAACTTTGTCTCTGTTAAACGTGCCAATCAACTGGGATATGATCCAAGCAGCCCTGCTTTTCTGGGATCCCCAGCTTTCAGTGTTTTGATTTGGGATCAGCGAGTTGACCCCCACAATTGAGGAACTTGACCTGTTTCTCCGATTTCGCGACTTAGGAGAACCTGCTAGGCCAAGTCTCAAAGAAGGCTACAAGAATGAAGCTTGTGTTTTCTTTGGCCTCTCAAGGGGAGAATTCCAGACCTTAGGAGGTGACAAATCATTTACTCGGGTCTCCAAAACATTCCTAGCTAAGAAAATAAGAAACAAAAAGCAGGAAAGACCCCGGGCTTGGTTTGACACCTTCACCCTTGTGGTTCTGTCACAAATCTTCTTTCCAACTGGGGGAGACACCATTAACTTGGCCCTCATGGAAATTGTGGATCAACTCAGGGCAGGATACCAAATCATGCCACTGATCCTAGCTCAGCTGTTCCATTCCCTGACTTTGTCCAAAAGTGGAACCCAGAGGTTTCAAGGGTGCGCTCCCCTTCTCCACATTTGGCTGCAAGACCACCTGATGGTGTCATCACCTGTCAGTGCATATTACAAGGCAACCGGCGACAACATCCATTGGTTGGCTCAAAGAGAGATCAAACCAGACCTACCCACTCGTGAGGATTGGTTTTTACCACTTTCTCCACCTGAAGGGAGAAACAGACATTAGATGGTGGGGTACATACAACATCCCCTACACCCCCATCATAGCTTTCAAGAAAAGAGAGGGCGTTTCCCTGATAGGACTCACCCATGCCGTGCCGTACTATCCGATTCGGGTTCTAAGACAGTTTGGGAAACCGCAGGGAATCCCAGTCATGGACGACATGGGTAGTTTGATTGGTCCACTCACTAAAGGACTAAGGATGCAACTGCAGATGGAATGGAAGACGGTGTGTGTGTATCGGGAAGACGTCTTCACCGAATTACACTTTCAAGACTACGAGTAGTGGATAGCTCGGGAATTTGGCCACGACGGCCCCCCACCCCTTTAGCCTGGCGCTTCAAGCGACATTCCAGTTCCGCCCCCTAACACATATAGGGACAGGGTGGCCGAACTGCAGGAGACCCACTCCCGTATCCATTCAGCTTATGTGGATTCGGAACGGGAGAGTAGGCAGGCCAATACGGCTTTGCATCATGAAATGGAATTAGTGCGCAAGTGCGCTGAGGAGGACCGACGTCTGCGGAACAAGCTTCTGCTAGCCTTGAGGAGGCAAGACGTGTCCTCCCACTATGATGATGACCAACCTAGCTAGACTTTGGCTTTGTTGTATTTTGATGAGCATGATGATGTACTGTGTGCCACGGCGACATCTTTTGATTTAAAGCATGAATTTATTTTCACTTTGCTATGTATTGTTCAAACTTAACAAAACAAGAATTTGAAGTGAAAGCATTAAATCCCTCCAATAGGGCAACTCGGTCTCCGACGGACCACCTCTTCTCAGATAATTGCAATATTCCTGGTCGCTGTGACCACCTAATTTCCTTTGATTGCATATCTCTCATTAAGATCGCAAAACCCAGCAAGTGTTAAAAAACACCCAAGACCTTAAGCTCAGATCACACCCGTTTGTATCTTTTCAAGATCATTCGGTCAAGCCTGTAGGGCACTGAAGCCACCGGTGATTAAATCGGAGTTTGGTGGATGAGCGTCCTGGCATAGCCTTCCCCTTTGTGAGGCGCCGAAGTCAATGGTGATTGAACCAACGACTAGCTAAGGCACGCCCGGGAACTACTAGCCGAATTCTTAGGGCACCGAAGCCGCCGACTGATGAGTCGGATATTGGTGGAGGAGCATCCTGGCGTAGCCTACCCCTTTTAGTGACACCAAAGCCGCCGGTGATCAAAACGGATATTGGTTGCGGAGCGTCCGGGTACTACTAGCTGAATCCTTAGGGCACCGAAGCCGCCGACGGATGAGTCGGATATTGGTGGAGGAGCGTCCTGGCATAGCCTTCCCCTTTGTGAGGCGCCGAAGTCAATGATGATTGAACCAACGACTAGCTAAGGCACGCCCGGGAACTACTAGCCGAAGTTTTGGGGCACTGAAGCCGCCGGTGATTAAATCGGAGTTTGGTGGAGGAGCGTCCTGGCATAGCCTTCCCCTTTGTGAGGCCCCGAAGTCAATGGTGATTAAACCAACGACTAGCTAAGGCACGCCCGGGAACTACTAGCCGAAGTTAGGCGCTGACGCCGCCAGTGAGTGAACTGGAGATTGGCTGAGGTACGCCTGGGTGCTGCTTTTCAGCTCACCCCCTGCGGAGACCCTGCATTGGTCCAACCCTGTGATTTTGAGCTCAAACAAAACCCCCTTAAATCGAAGGTTCTCTTTCCTTGCCAAGTGGCTAAAATAGACCAGTTGAATAGGGTTCTCTTTCCCAGTCGCTTCCGAGCGACTAAAATAGATCAGTCTTCAAAATTCATTAGGGTTCTCTCTCCCAGTTACCTGTGGGTAGCTAAAATAGATCCGTTAATTCAAAATCAGGTTCTCTTCCCTTGTTGCCTCCGAGCAGCTAAAACAGATCAGTCTTCAAAATTCATTAGGGTTCTCTCTCCCAGTTACCTATGTAGCTAAAATAGATCAGTTAATTCAAAATCAGGTTCTCTTCCCTTGTTGCCTCCGGGCAGCTAAAACATATCAGTTTTCAAAATTCCTTAGGGTCCTTTCTCCCAGTTACCTGCGGGTAGCTAAAATAGATTCGGTCACTAGGGTTCTCTTCCCCGGTCATCTCAGGACAGCCAAAATAGATCAGTTTTTAGGACTCATTTGGGTTCTCTCTCCCGGTTACTTGCGGGTAGCCAAAATAGATCAGTTGATTCAAAACCAGGTTCTCTTCCCTTGTTGCCCTAGGGTAGCTAAAATAGATCAGTTAGTCCAAATCCAATCAAAAAATCAGCCTTCCAAATTCACTAAGGTTCTCTTCCCTTGTTACCTACGGGTAGCTAAAATAGATCAGTTGATTCAAAATCAGGTTCTCTTCCCTTGTTGCCTTAGGGTAGCTAAAATAGATCAATTAGTCAAATCATATCAGAAAACAAACAAAAAATAAACAAATGAATAAATTTAATCAGATAAAGTTGTGTAAACAATTTGTGTAAAATTGCACTAATGCCTGCTAATTGTTCCACCAGGTACCAAAAATTGCTTTCAGGAGTCCGTACCTGTTAAGATCAAGGACAAGGCCCGATATGGACCAACAAGGAGAGCAGACACCGCCGGGGGAGCACCCGGCAGAATCTAGCCATGGGCCAGTAGTGAATGAGATGCAACAGCGAATTGACATCATGGGGTCCGTCATCCAACAACTAATGGCAGAACTAAGAGAGCTGAAGCAAGTTCCACCAGCAGCGTCGGCCGCCCAGCAGCCGCAGCCACATTTCCCGCCACAAGCAGAGATGGCACCACCACTGTACCCGGTGCATCCTCCTTCCGAGGCACCACCACCGCCACCACCAGCGGCGCCTTTCCACATCACGCAGCAGGATCAATTTGTACCGGCTCAACTGGGGCAGGATGACGAAGATTGGTACAGAACTCAGGAAGCGCAGTTTGAAGGAAAATTGGCAACAGTAAGAGAAGAAAGCAAGGCAGAAATGGCCACCATGAGAGAACTCCTCAAACAGGTCCAACCCAGTACAGTGCAGAGCGAGACCACGCTTGAAAGCCTATGCATCTTTTCGGACATCCAGCTCCCGGCTAAGTTCAAATGTCCTGAGCTACATCAATTCGACAGCACGGGTTGTGCACTGAACCACCTAAGATCATATTCTGGCGACATGTGCCAGTATGCCAAGGAAGAACAGATCATGGTATAGTTCTTCCAGAAGTCGTTGACTGACGCGGCTCACTCTTGGTTTTTGAGTCTGGATAAAATCAAAATTAAGACGTGGAACGACTTGGCCGCCGTGTTCATCCAACGGTATCATTTGAATAGCCAAATGGTTCAAACCCGGGCAGAATTACAAAGGTTGTCAAGGAAGAATAGTGAGTCTGTGAGAGACTACGCTAAAAGATGGATGAAACTAGCAAGTGTGGTGCAACCCCCTCTCCCTGAACAAGAACAGACTTTTTTGTTCATTCCATCGCTGGGGCAACCATACTTCACAATGTTGTTAGGATAGTGTGTTGCGAACTTCATCGACCTAATCATGGTGGCAGGTAGGATAAAAGATGCGGTTAAGGCTGGAAAGATAGGAGGCTCCATGACAGGATCCTCCCATGGAGGGAAAGAAGGCATAAGATATGAAGGAACGATCAACCATGTCCGATCTGCCAAGCGCAAGAGAGGAAGCGACCACCCCCATGCCAGTGTCGCCCCAGCTCGGCTAAAGGAGCCTTTGACCAAGAAAGAAAGGAAGAACCGTGTGTTTACACAGCTCCCATATACCTTGGCAGAATTGTTGCCCACCTTGTTGCAAGAAGGGCACCTGAAGCAAGTTCCACCAAATAGAAGGGCACCAGCAAGTAGAGGGTATGACCCAGCTGAGGCATGCGGTTACCATAAAGGGGCACCGGGGCATGATACTGAGGAATGTTGGAGCCTTCGTCATGCAGTCCAAGATCTTCTTGAAGCTGGGGAACTCAAAATTGATCCTCCGTTGGATTAAAAAATCTCGGAATATGCAACTGAATTCCAAGAACGCTGATTCACATCGGCCACCCGTTGCATAGTTTGCTGCTCTTTTCTGTTTATCTTTTTCTTTTCGTTTTAATTCTGAACTTGATAACATGTTTGTTTTGCAAACTCATGAAACCTTTTGGAAAATCACTAAAGTGTTCGACTACACCAAGGCATGACCGTGATCTCGGGACAAACCTGAACACTCAAATTTGACAAGTGAAATGTGCCAAATGGCACAAATTGTGTGGGTCCCGACATAGCCAAGGGATCCCCCCAACATCACATTTGAAACCTACCGTGCCAAACAAAGAGGCAAGTTGTGATATAAGAAAAAAAAAGAGAGAGCAAGGTGCCCATACCAGTCTCGGGCCACTAACATGATCCAGGATCAATGAACCCAATGAAATGATGAGAGGCCATTTTTGGCTGAGATACCTCAAATGAATGCCGCTAGTCAAACATGTTGAGCTTGATCGTCTCATTTCTAACCCACGTTATGTCTAGCCACCCCAAACTGGGGTAAAGTCAAAAAAGCAAACAAAAAAAATGATGATGAACAAAGAAGAAAAATGGTTCTCGAGCCAGTTAATCGTGCAAAAGTAATTAAGTGTTACATTCTCTGTGAAAGGATGAAAGGCCATCCTTGACCTTCTCCAAAAATCATCTGACACAAGATGAAACCCTAGCAAAACACTTTGAGCCTAACAATTCCTTCATTGAACCTACCATGTCTTGTCTTCAAAACTGGGGCATAAAGCTTCGTACAGTCGGAGGCACAAAAAGGATTAAGGTGAGGATAGGGCAAAGCACCCTAAGAACAAAGGGGAGAACCCCAGAAAGCAAGATTTCGAAGGAAAAACTGGGGCAATCCCTTGAAAGAAAGGAAAAGAAAAAAAAGAAAAGAGAAGAAAAAGCCGGGGCAAACCCCGAAGGCAAGGGCCAAAGGTGGGGGGCAAAGAACCCAAGAAAGAAGGAAGAGAAAAACAAAGATGGAAGAAATAGAAAGGAACTACAAATCAAATTTGGACACAAAGTTGGGGGAGTCGAAGATGAAGCAAGCCCTAACGAGGAAAGTAGACAAGACATGGCTTTTAACCCATGCGTCAATTTCGAGCCTTCATATCATTTCTTTTGGACCCTTGAGCCCAGCCTACATTTCATCCTACTATGAAGTCCTTTCTGATTACAGAGAATGTAACATAGAATCTTGGGCAAGCTGGCAATGACAGAACCATAAAAGACAGAGAAGTACTTGGGCTAGGCATAATGGTTACCCATAGAGTGAAGTTATATAGGGTTTGAGCTCGTTTACCCCTCGTTTCTAAACCTTGGAACCAAGGCCTACATTTTGTCCTAATGATAAGTCCTCTCTGATCATTGTGTCATGATCCATGGAAATTGTCAGGGTCCTAAAACTGGGCAAGGCACTAAACCCGAATGGGAGAACCAATGAGAGAAAAACCATTACACCCCCAACCAATGGAGGGAAAAAGAAAAAACAAGAGAGAAAGTCAAAAGAACTGGGGGAGGGCAGTGCCAGAGAAACCCCCCGAACCAAAACAATCCCCCTCATTCTTACCTGGGGCATGCTATTGAAGGCGAAAAGTGTTGAAACCCTTACAGGGAGTGCCGGGAGGCCCCATTTCATAAGTCTAAATAAGAGTGTCAGGTGACTGACCCAAAGATTACTGGTCTTGCCATGGGCCCACGTCAGAGAGGAAATCTAACCATTTGGTGAATTCCCAAAAGGTTTCAACCAAGAAGAAATTGCTTGAATTTGCACATAATTTTGATGAAACAAATAAATTCTAATTGCCCCAATTTCACAAGAACTTTTTCAGGTACTGACAGAACTTGAGACAGACGGAAAAGCCATCATTGCGTATTCACACACTGATGCAAGAAAACGGTCACCGTGTATTCACACATGGGACTTGAAAAAGCCATCACTGCGTATTCACACGCTGATGCAAGAAAACGGTCACCGTGTATTCACACATGGGACGCGAAAAAGTCATTACTGCGTCTTCGCACGCTGATGCAAGAAAAATGTCACCGTGTATTCACACATGGGACGCAGAAAAGCCATCACTGCGTATGCACACGCTGATGCAAGAAAACGACACCGTGTATTCACACATGGGACGTGAAAAAGCCATCACTGCGTATTCACACGCTGATGCAAGAAAAAAACCGCACCGTGTATTCACACATGGGACGTGAAAAAGCCATCACTGCGTATTCACACGCTGATGCAAGAAAAACCACACCGTGTATTCACACAGGAAACGCGGAAAGGTCATCAAAGCGTATTCACATGCTGATGCAAAGAAAAAAACCGTCACCATGTATTCACACATGGGACGCAGAAAAGCCATCATTGCGTATGCACACGCTGATGCAAGAAAGAACCGTCGCAGTGTGTTCACACATTGGACATGGAACGAATCGACGCCAAAGTCGCCGATGGAGGAGTCGGAGATTGGTAAAGGAATGGCATAAACCAAAGTTTGTAATACCGAGGCTGCCAATAGAGGAGTCCGAGATTGGGGAAGGAATGCCCCAGCATAACCAAAGTTTGTAATACTAAAACCGCCGGCGGATGAATCAGAGATTGGCGGAGGCAATTTTGAATGCAATCAAGCAAGAAAAAAGGAAATAACCAAGTCAGGATAAGTAATGGACAAAGACAAAAGGAGCAAGGTATCTCCCGAAAACGGTCACTGTGTATTCACACATGGGACGCGAAAAAGTCATCACTACGTTTTCACATGCTGATGCAAGAAAAACGTCACCGTGCATTCACACATGGTACACGAAAAAGTCATCACTGCGTATTCACACGTTGATGCAAGAAAACGGTCACCGTGTATTCACACATGGGACGCGAAAAAGCCATCACTGCATATTCACACGTTGATGCAAGAAAACGTCGCCGTGTATTCACACATGGGACGCGAAAAAAAAAATCATTACCGTGTATTCACACATGGGATGCCAAAGGAGTCATCACAGTGTATTCACACATTGGTTGACAGAATCTTGTGAAACCAAAGCCGCTGACAGATGAGTCAGAGATGGGTAGAGGCAGTTTCAGATGCAACCAAGACAAAGAAAGGAATGAGCAAAGACGTAAGGAGCAAAACGTCTCCCAATACCAAGAGATAAGGTAGCCTTGGAGCAAAGTGGCTCCACAAAATCGAATGAAATGTTTCCATCTCTGAGAAAGACAGAGGGAAATTCAAGCCAAACTGCGAAGGGCCATTCGTAGTCCACAATGTTCTGTCCCGAGGAGCACTTATCCTGCAAGAAATCGACGGGGCAATTCTTCCTGAGCCGATAAATGCAGACGCAGTCAAACTGTACTATGCCTAAGATCATTCTGATTGGGAAATGAAGAGAGGCCATCCTCGACTTTCCCTTAGACTATAAATCCTTCCAAATACCTTAAATTCTCCCCTAGTTAAACAATTTTGAGCCTTGAAATTCTTTCAACCCATTGCAAGTGTTCTACATATCAAATGGGGCATTCCTGGCAAAGCAAAAAGAGACAGAACATTCTTGCCCAGAAAAAACCTCAAAAAGAAGAGAAAATGCAATAGAAAAAGAAAGAAACACAAAAAATGGGGAAATGTTTACCCGCCAAGACATACAGAGATGCAAATAAGCCAGGATGTAAGTCCTACCAGCAATAAAAGTAGCACGCTTTGCAAACCCAAATAAATAAGCTTTCTTGTGCCGCTTATCCTTTCTTTCATAACCAAGACAAAGCCTACGTTTCGTCCTATCTCTAAGACCTCTCGGATCCCAAAAAGTATGATCAGGGCAAACAGTTGAGCCTGCGTTCATCAGCAATGACGGAATTCAGAGCTCCCCAGAAAGGCTGGACACAGCGAAAACCCGAAAAAAGGGCGTTGTGTGGTCAATCACCAAAAAAAAAAGACAAAAAAAGAGAGAGAGAGAGAGAGAGAAAAGAATGAAAGAACTGGGCACATCTGAACTGAGCAGAGCAAGATACAGAAGAAAGCAGTGACAGCGGCAGACAGTGAAATGAGAAAAATGTACAGATCTGAGGGGTCCAGACCGGAAGGTTGCGCCCAAAGTCAACAATTTCACAGTGGCCTATGATGACAATGCTACAGAAAATACCAAACACTCCAAGTCTCGTCTGACCTTGGAAAATTTCTTTGATATTGCGAACAAGGGCACACACTAACACACCTGTCTTCTCTATAATGGTTCTGCTTAACTGTTTGAAGCTCCACATTGGGCTACTAACCTGAGTTGATAGTCTCTTAACCTTGGCAGAGGCCGCTTCTAGTTGCAATGGGCAAAAGGCTCAGAGCAAGAAGAGAATAAGAGAAGTGTTTTGCATTCCATAGCTATTCCACGACTAACATGTTGTCTTTTCCTGCCTTCACAGGTACAGCTAAAGTGAGATGACGGACGTCTTCTCGGAAATCCCCAGTGGAGTTCCTTCAGTAAACGGAGAATAATACCCTCCAAAATCCCCAGTGGAAGGCCTGCAGCAAACAAGGGACAACACCCTTACATCCCCAGTAGAGTCCTCTCCAGCAATAGGAAAGTGATACCTGATGATGTAGACTTCTCAAGCCTCGCCCAGTCTGAAGAGGCCGGCTTTGCGAAGAAGAGCGGAAAGAGGACAAAACAAGCTCGCATCAATCCTTGGTGGAGTCTCTCGCACTCAACGAGAGCACAGGCGAGCATAAGGAACTCGCACCCAAGCGGAAGGAAAAGGCTTTACAAAGAAATAATGACAGCGTGAGGAATCCCCACTTATCCCCGGCGGAGCATCCTCCCCCAGGGAACTCCCACGCTTGTCAGAAACAAAGCTCAACTCGGAAGAAGAGACAATAAGGAAAAGATTCCTACCCAATCCCCAGCAACAGTCACTCCAAGCTAGGGAGCCTCTACAAGAGGGAAAGCCAATCAGAAAGCACTGCAGAAGAAGGAATGACAAGATATGAAGAAGAATGAGCATAAATGAAGATATCATCGGGCAAGATGGCCCCTTTTGTAATTTTTGATTTCACACTTTTGTAACTAGAGTAGAGCAGGTGTGTGAGCTCCCTTGAGGCCCTGGACAGCACTGGAAGCACCTCCTCACCAACAGTAGCTCCTCCTCCACTCTTCCTTCCTCCTTTCTCCATTCGGTCCACACCCTAACCCAATCCTTGGCCATCAAATTCTATAAAAAAAAAAAAAAAACAAAAAACGCAAGCAAGCCTCAAGTAAAAGACACCAAATGGAGCAGAAGTCTGAAGACACCTAAAAGCTTTAATGGAACAAACAAGAAGAAAAGAATATTGTCAAGTGTCTAGCATCAACGCCGAAACAGATTGGCGAGCTCAAGTCCAATCTAATCTCTCTCAAACTTAAATTAAATGCTGAAAGTTGCCCTACAAAAACCCAAAAAGCAAAGGGTAAGGAAACTCTGAAGCTAGGAAGTGACGCCATGTGATTTGGCCGCTTCCCTCTCAAAATGAAAATTTCAAAGGACTAAGCTCGTCGACCATGTCGACAGAAATGCCAGGCGCAAAAACGAGATTCTTTTTCTCTTTGCCGTTCATCCGCAAGGTGACTCCGACAAAGAGGGGCAGCTGTAAGCACCTCATTTTTGCGCTCCTCGAAAAGCCAGAAATGCAAAACTCGGATAAGAAAGTCAAACCCTGAGGAGTGAAAAGTTGACTTTTGGATCCAGCGATAATTGGCCACCCTGATTTATATCATTGGGTAGAGAATCCCGACACGAGTCCAACGCAACTAGGTTTGCAGGAATCGGAGTCCGGATGAGGGTTCTATGGGCCGTCAAACTTGAGGAAGAGCCGAGAGTTGACTTTTCCTCGAACCCCGTGCCAAGTGCCTTGTCCTATACCATTGGGTAGAGTATCCTGACATGAGTCCAACGCAAATGAGTTTGCTGGAATTGGAGTCCGGATGAGGGTTTTGCAGGCAGTCAAACTTAGGAGGGAGTCGAAAGTTGACTTTTTCTCGAACCCCGTGCCAAGTGCTTAGCCCTATGTCATTGGATAGAGGGCTCCGATACGAGTCCAACGCAACTGAGTTTGCTCAAATCGAAGTTCGGATGAAGGAGATATGAGCTGTCGAAGTTTCCGCGCAGAAAAACCGGAAACTGCACACGTGACGCAGGAACTGCCCACGTGGCAGCCAACGCAGCAAAATATCTCGAGGGGCAATCCGTAAATATCCAAAAATCATCAAATATCTCAGGGACTAAACCAAAATTCGCAGGGGGCAATCCGTAGATATCCAAAAGTGTCAAATCGGTCGAATCGGTCAAGTCGAGGGGCAAATCCGTAATTTTTTGATTTGTATCCGGCATTTAATGCCGGATACACTTGCTCCTCTTCATATCTGGACTCAAATACCGGATATGAAGATTTGCTCAGCGAGATTCGCGCCGATTCTCCGACAGATTCGCGGCGGCATTAATTTTGCCAATAATTGTGTTTTGTATCCGGCATTTAATGCCGGATACACATAGGACATAGTGTATCCGGCCTTCAAGGCCGGATACATTATGTTTTTTTATAAAAGCCACCAGCAGCCTCATTTGGTTGGTTGGCTGGTCTTTGGCTCTTTCTCCCCTTTTCTTCTTCATCCGAACCCCTCCCTTTTGAGTGCTCTTGGACTCTACCAGCCCCACTCCACCTCAAGATCATTAAACCTCTTCCATTCTTCTCCTTCTCCACCTTCCTACTAACCCAAAGAGGTGCCTAGCTGCTGTTGGAAAAAGGTGTGTGCACAAAGGGACCCCCAGTTGCTGTACCACCTCAAGAGGGCATCACCACTTTGCCTAGGAGCACAAGAACCATTGGGTAAGGCTTCCCATCACCTTGTATTATATATATGTTAAAATTAGAATTTTCTAAAAATTCTCCTACACTTGTTTCCCTCTTGGCATGGGTTTGTTTCCATGAATTTCATGCATGCATTTGGCTCTCTTCTCATGACATGAAGCCACCATAAGCAAGAGATTTACGTAGGGTTTTTTGGGAAGCATGGGAGTCCATTTTTACACCTTTGTTAATCTCCTTTGGTTGCTGTCCATGGGTCCATATTAAGCATTTTTCAGAAGGAGCATGTTCCTTCTTAGTTTACCATCTAAGGTATCCATGTGTCAGCCCCCATTCCTTTTCCATTTCTTCTCTCTTCTCATCTTTCTTCATGTTGTTTTATATTGGTTGGATTGGTTGTGGCCTTGCTCTAGCTTCTTCTTCTTCTTTTTTATGCCATATGGTTGTTTGCTATTTGCTATCAAGAGGGAATACATCTTCCTTCTTCCCCCGTGAATCTGCTGTTTGTTTTTGTTTGTGTTGTTTCTAAAACATGATGGTTACCGATTACGTGCCATGACTTGGCATCGATTACTTGCTGTTTTTAGCCATATGTGTGCAAGAATGCTTCACCCCCACAACCCACCAGAGAGGCTGGTATAGGCTGCTGCTGGGAACGGCAGCAGCACCTCTTAACCTCAGCAGCACACCAAACCCCACCCCAAAACTTGGTGTCAAAGTTGCTGTCCCTGTACCCACAGCAAGCTTTCTTTTTGATCTCTTGAGAATATAGATATGATGCATCTGTATATTGAATTATTTTAATAAGTGCCCCCACCATATGCTGTTTCGGTTCATGAGTTTGCATACCTGAGCTGCTGCTGGAAGCAACAGCAGCACCTCTGTCCTTGGCATGTTACCTCCATGCAAGCATTTAGAACTCGTTTGGTGGTTTGTTTGGTATAGATACATGGTTTGTTGGTTATTTGCTGTTTTTACATATATATATGCGAGAATGTTCCTTTCCATGCAACTTGTTGTCTTCATGTGAAATGCCATGCTCCCCTAACCCCTCCACCATTCGCTGAATTTTGATGTGCATATGAAGGCATGCTCTCTTCCCATTTTACCCTCCTTTTCGTCACTTTCCAAGCCCACCCATGCACCTTTCGGCCGCTTAGCAATGCTTTAATCCCAGCATATTAGTTGCTGCCCCACTGTCATCATTGCTATACCATGCTTTGTCACGTTCAGGTTTGGTGCTTCATTTGTTTAGCATAAATGCATGATTATATGGTTTGGATTGTGGTTGATTTATGACATGAAGTTGTAGACACCCCAAATTGCACTGTCAAAATGATCAATAATGATCAAAAATCATTATCTCCTTCAAAGCCAGCACAAAAATTGAAAAAAATAAGTTTTTACTTGTATCCGGCAACTCAGGCCGGATACAAGTACTCCTCTTTGTATCCGGTGGAACATACCGGAAACAAGAGAGCTTTAGTGTCTCCGGTATTATATACCGGATACCTTAAGGCCCTTGTGTATCCGGCCTGATATACCGGATACATAAGTTTTGCTCAAAATTAGGGTTTTCCGAGAGCTTTTCACTTTTACCATCATGTCCTTCATTAAATGAGGGGAAATCTCGGAAATAGCCTTAGGGTTAAGGTTGGTGGGCTATAGACATTATGTTGTGTCTACCATTCTCACCAACCCTAACCCTAACCTTTGCCTATAAATAGGAGGCTCCTCCTTAAGCAAATGGCCATTAACTCTTGTCTTGAATTCTTGCCAAGAAGAGCTCCAAGAGAAGAGGGAAACCGTTGCGGAAGTGCTTCCAGAATCCAGGTAAGCCTCAAACCTCTTTTTAAATTTTGTTTTTACATTCCTAGATCTAGATCTCTTCTTCTACCTTTTTGTAGAATAAGGCCTTTCTATGTGTGTGAAAATCCTTCCCCGGCTCAAAGTATCTCGAGACTCCGCCTAGCCGTAAAACGTGAAGGCGGGATCTAGGAGAAACAAGACTGGTGATTCACCCTAGTGCTAGAACCTATGTAGCATAAAGCCTTTTTGAATGATTGAAAACCGTTTCATATTCAAAGTACCCCATGATTATCTTGAAGAACCGTGTTTAACGGGGAGAGAGAACAAAGGGAAACGATAATGGAATGGAACCCTAGGTTGTTTTAGAACCTTATTTTGATGAATATGTATGCATGCTATATTGTTATATTGATCTTGTATGATTTTTCACACTTGCACATACATAGCACTATTTTGGTGGGATAGGCTCACATTTGGGGATTTATTACATTCATTGTGATAAATCACAAATAAATGGCCTCAATCAAATCTGGAATGTTTTTAAATGATTTTTAAAGGTTTTGTGTTTATTTTGCATGAGTTACACACACTTGGTCACAGTTTTGCATTGGTTTTACTCAAAAATGGCTTAGCTTGACAGCAACTGTACCCTTACTTCAGGTGCTCATAACTTCATCGTCCGGATGAATTTGGAGCGATTCCAGAACCATGGGAAAGGTGAGGCTGTCTCGTTTATTTCCACCAAATTTCATTAATTTCTATCTAGCAGATTTTTTACACCTCTCTATCGAAGTTGATTGGACAGTTCAGGTTTAAATACGGAACTTGTCACTTCGACGGAGCGCCATGTGTTCGTTTTAAGTCCGATTCGAATGATTTTTTTTTCTAGGTACTCCTTTATGAGTCTATTTTCAAATCCAATTGGTTTCATAATTTTTTGACTCCATTTGAATTATTGGTAACGGATTTATTCAGAACTGTTCATCAGTACTTTTCTGGGTAAATTTGTGATCTTCGGGCCTTTTCGGGAAGTCACCCAAGGCACATCCGAATGAGTTTTTGTATGAGGCTAGTTTCTTTCGAAAAATGGCCATACAGACTTCATTGACACCAAATTTCACGGATTTCTATGGAGTAGATGTTTCTAGGTGATTTTCCAAAGTTGCCTACTTGCTACTTTTGATTTTCTCCGGCAGCAACTTTAAAAGAGCCATTACTCCTAGGATTTCAACTGGAATTAATTGAAATTTTGCATGAGGCTATTGTTTACCCTAATCTTTCAAAGGGATTTGGTTTGATTTAATTTAAAATTGGATTTGATTAATTTCAAGAGAAATGGTCTTACTTTTTACCAAATTTCCCGGATTTGCCTCAACTTGGTTTTGTGCAACTTTTGCTTTGATTTCCATCTTTTTGTGATATTCCAGAAGTGATATTAACATAAAAGAAGATCTGGAATTCATTTGGATTTTCATGTGAAGATATCATGTATTTGTCCTTTTTCAAGGTTTTCATGATTTTTTAGCAAGCTTTCTATTTTCTTTTAGCATGAATAACACTTGGCAACCACCTTGTGTGGGTGAATGGGGGTGCCTAACACCTTCCCCCGTTCATAATCTAATCCCCTTACCCATCTCTGGATTTGATTTTCAAGTAGGGTTATTTTTACTCTAGAATATGCATTTTAGCACTTTTTATCTCTTTTTGCTTGTTTTTAATTCTTTTGGTGTCCATTCACACCCAAAATCTGAATGGTGGCGACTCTCCCAATTTTTACATCGAGCCCCATGTGTTGACGGAGGGATGATCATTTCGGTGATTTTTCCCCGTGTCTCACAACTAGCGACCTGCTGGGGACTTGTGGATTTAAGCCATTTTGTGTATATTCATGCTTTTATTTATTTTTGAATGCTTGCTATTTTGCTTATTTTATTGTGCATATTGTTGTATTTTAAATCTGATTAGGATGCTTTGGAATTTCTATGGACTAAGGCATGTATATGTTGTTTGATGTTGCCTAGAGATTGATTTAAGAAAAGCCTATCTTGAAGCATGATTTTGATGCATTTGGTGATAACATGCTCTAATTTGAATTTTTAATACCATGGTTTGAACATGAGAATTAGAAGCATGTAATCTAGGAGTTCAGAAGTTTTGGGGTATTCAAACATGATTCCCATGAAGCATGCTTTCTTGTGCATAAATTTTTTTATTATGCCATGCCTTTGATTTGGGGTATAGAGGGACTTGATTTGAGCATGAAAACCAAGAGCATGAAATCTGGAATTTTAGTGTACATTGTGGGATTTTGTTTCAGCATGTTTTCACCAATATACCATGTCAAGTAGTTGCTAAATTTTTAGGCATTAATTTGGGGTATGAGTGATGCACTTTTGAGCATGAAAAATCAGGAAATTTTAATGTATTTTGGGGAGATCTTAAGCATGTTTTACCTCATTGAAACACTTTTGAACCATGTCAAGTAAGTGCTAAATTTTTAGGCTTCAATTTGGGTAGAAATGATACACTTTGAGCATGAAAAAAAGAGCATGAAATCTGAGATTTAGGGAATGCTTTTGGGTTTCAAGCATGTTTAGCATGATTTTTTTTGGTTATTGGTACAACATGATAACATGCTTGTATACCACTGTTTGGGCATGTAATATTTTTGTGCATATTTGGTTGCTTTGGCTCTTGCTTGCTTGTATTTAGCTTCATTATATTGTCATATGTGCCTTGGCTTGAAATTGAATGCATGGCTACGAAAAAAGAGTGGCAAGGGGCTGGGACGTTGTGAATGTTACCTCAATTTTAAATTGCACTTGAGCACTTTAAACTATTTGCACAGCCTACCCATTACCTATAGGAAGTTGAACCATGAATGTGTGTAGCTTGGCGCACCGAGGTCGTGACTTCGGAAAGCGAAAGTGAAAACATTTACCTTAGAATTTGAGTCAATGATGTGATGACAATGGGATCTGTGATTCGATTCCGGGCATCACTAGACTTGAGTTCTAAGTTGCCAATTAAGCCAAAACCCAAAAACCATATGCTTGAAGGTGGAGAAACACGTTTTCAGCTAAAAGCACACAATTACGTTTGGGGAATTGGGTGTAAATGTGGGAAGGCCGTTTGCATGTTTTACAGGCCAAGGTATAATGTGAATACCATATTGAATGAAGATAATACAAGGTGGCAAGGTAAAGCCATGTTCTTTTCATGAATTTGGGGAATTTTGCAAGTATGATGTCCAAGCCCAATTTGGGGCAAGTTTTGAAGGTCAAGTTAAGGTGAACATCAAGTGGGAATGAAAAAAACCTAATCTGGTGAAAAAATGAGTCAAAATGTCCATTTCGGCATTAACCGGCAACTCAGGCCGATTAAGAATAATTTTCTTCATATCCAGTATATATTGCCGGATACAAAGGCTTATGCGTGTATCCGGTCATTGTTGCCGGATACAATAAGACATATGCTTATCCGGCACTTAATGCCGGATACATGCAGAAAATGAATAAATTGGCTTTTTTAGCCTGAATTTACAGAATAAAATGCCTAAACACTGTGAATAATCCTTAGGCACCCCAAAGAAAATATAAAAATGTCTAAAAAAAATAAAAACAAAAAACAATATTCCTTTAAGATTAAACATAATGTTGAAACTCAAAGAACAAGCTAAGGTGTCATATTTTTTGATATCAACTCAATTCAAACATGTGTCAATCAACTTTTGAACTTGAAAACTGAGAAAATTCAGCAAATTTGAAAAAAAAAAAAAAAAAACCTTGGTTGATTATTTTTATCAATCAAATCCAAAAAAAGTGGGACCTCTGGAAGCCCTAAAATATTCTATGAACCCTTGGTTGGTCTTTTTCGTACCAATCAAATCAAAAAAAAGTGGGACCTTTGGAAGCCCTAAAATATTCCATAAAAACCCTTGGTTGGTCTTTTTGTACCAATCAAATCAAAAAAGTTGTGGGACCTTTGGAAGCCCTAAAATATTCCATAAAAACCCTTGGGTGGTCTTTTTTGTACCAATCAAGTCAAAAAAAGTGGGACCTTTGGAAGCCCTAAAATATTCCATAAAAAACCTTGGTTGGTCTTTTTCGTACCAATCAAATCAAAAATTGTGGGACCTTTGGAAGCCCTAAAATATTCCATAAAAATCCTTGGTTGGTCTTTTTCATACCAATCAAATCAAAAAAAGTGGGACCTCTGGAAGCCCTAAAATATTCCATGAACCCTTGGTTGGTCTTTTTCATACCAATCAAATCAAAAAATTGTGGGACCTTTGGAAGCCCTAAAATATTCCATAAAAACCCTTGGGTGGTCTTTTTCGTACCAATCAAGTCAAAAAAAGTGGGACCTTTGGAAGCCCTAAAATATTCCATAAAAAAACCTTGGTTGGTCTTTTTCGTACCAATCAAATCAAAAAATTGTGGGACCTTTGGAAGCCCTAAAATATTCCATAAAAACCCTTGGTTGGTCTTTTTCGTACCAATCAAGTCAAAAAAAAAGTGGGACCTTTGGAAGCCCTAAAATATTCCATAAAAAACCCTTGGTTGGTATTTTTCGTACCAATCAAATCAAAAAAAGTTTTGGGACCCTTGGAAGCCCTAAAATATTCCAACACAAAAACAAAAAAAAACAAAAAAAAAAAAACATATCTGGATTGGTGTTCACCTAACCTACTTGTCTACATGTATAGGGGTGTGACTCAAGTTAAATGGAAGCTAACATGTTCTGTTAATTTTTTCCCCAGGTACATTTACTTGCTACCCAGGTACAATTATTTGCAACCATTGCTCCCGTGACCAAATCCAAAGCCAGAGCCATGAACACTGAAGAGAACCAAGCCCAAGCTACTATCCCTGCTCAGGACTTTGCTCAGCTACAAGAGCAGGTGGCCGGTCTGGCCAAGATGCTGGGAGACCTACTGGCGGCTCAGGCCCAACAGGCTCAAGCCCAAAATCAAGCGTCAACCTCCCATCAGGCACCACCACCTCAGGCCTACATGCCGCCTCCGGCTCAACCCATGCCTGAGCCCATGTCTGAACCGGTCCCTGAACCCATTTTGATCAGAGAAAATACAGCAGAATCCGAGAAAGAACTGGAGAAGGAAAAGGCCAGAGAAGAGATGGAAAAGAAGATGCTACTCAGGATAGAAAGGATCCAGGAAGAGCTGAAGGAAGTGAAGGGGGGAAACAGCTATGGAGGCACCACTTTCGAGGATCTGTGCATGTATCCAGACGTATGCCTACCGGCCAAGTTCAAGTGCCCGGACTTCGACAAATTCGACGGCATAGGCTGCCCTATGAGCCACTTAAAATTATACTGCAAGGCCCTATGCCAGTTTGGCCGGGATGACGGCATATTAATCCAACTCTTCCAAAGGAGTTTGACCGGGTCAGCTCTTAGGTGGTTCGCTACAGTGGACCATGGAAGGATCAGGAGGTGGAAGGACTTGGCTGACGCGTTCCTGGATCAGTACAAGTTTAACTCTGAGATCGTGTCAGACCGGTACGACATGATGAGGATGAGTAAAGGGAAAGATGAGCCGGTACGGCAGTATGCCAAGAGGTGAAGAGAGGCCGCCTCCCAGGTCAGGCCGCCTATGTAGGAGCCGGAAATGATTTCAACATTCATGGGCACACTGGGGCAGCCTTTCTACAACCATGGGCCAGATCACCACCAATTTTGCAGCCCTGGTACAGGTAGCGGACTAGATCGAGGAAGGGGTCAAGTCAGGAAGGCTGATAGACTACTCTACTCTGACTGGGCAGTCTGATTCCTCTGCATCCATGGCCCAGAAGAAGGGACCCGGGTTCAAGAAGAACGGGGCCTGAAAAGAAGGAGAAGTAAATCTGGTCCAGGCTCCTCCAGCCAAGAAGCCGCTCCACGTCAACATCTCTGCACCCCAACAGGCCCAGCAGTCTTATCAGACCCCACTGAATGTCAATTTCTCCCCCTCCGTACCAGCAAACCCAAGGAGGGCTTTTACCAAGGAAGAGAGGGAGGCCTGGTTAGCAACAAGAAGGAACCGTGTCTTTACGCCTCTCCCGATATCTCTGTCCCAGCTGCTGCCAACCCTGCTGAAGGGGGAGTATTTGACTCTAAAAGAGCCCAACCCGAATGCCACCAGGGGGAGGAATTTTGACTCAGCGGTCACCTGTGACTTCCACATGGGTGCACCGGGGCATTCTACAGATGCCTGCTGGGTGTTGAAACACGCGGTCCAGGACTTGTTGGACCAGAAGACCTTGGTGTTTAACACTGCTACACCAACCCCGTCCGGGAATGATATTGGGCAGAACCCTCTGCCGTACCATAATGGGGCAGGCCCATCCAACTCCATCACTGCCATATCCACTACCAGAAGGGCCTTTGACCCATCTCAGCTCATAGCTCCAGTAGGGACCACGGTCCAGGTCCAAACTTTCCAAGAAAAGGAAGAAGAGGAGATCAAAATGGTCTCCCAGAAAAACAATCTTGCTGCTGAGGACATAAGCTCCTCTTTAAACCGGGTCTCCTCTCTAATGGCCCAGATGAATATTGCAAGGCCTCCATTGGTCTTCAATTGCAGTCCACCCATTTATTCACCATCCAAGCCGTCCAAGGCTCCATTGGTCGTCAACCTTGACCCCACTACTGCTTCCATCACTTCTTCTGTCCCCAAAAAATCAAAGCTCCAGCCCTTGGTTGTAAATGTTCAGCCAGCCCACACTATCCCTATACCGGCCTGTAAGCACCTCATTTTTGCGCTCCCGAAAAGCCAGAAATGCAAAACCCGGCTAAAAAGTCAAACCCTAAGGGGTCAAAAGTTGACCTTTTAATCTAGTGAAAATTGGCTACCTTACTTTAGCTCAATGGATAGAGCATCCCGACACGAGTCCAACGCAACTGAGTGTGCAGGAATCGGAGTCCAGATGAGGGTTCTGCAGGCGGTCAAACTTGAGGAAAAATCGAAAGTTGACTTTTCCTCGAACCCCATGCCAAGTGTATATCCCTATGTCATCAGATAGAGGGCTCCGATACGAGTCTAACGCAATTGAGTTTGCTCAAATCGGAGTTCGGATGAAGGAGATATGAGCTGTCGAAGTTCCCAAGCAGCAAAGCCAGAAACTGCACATGTGGCACAGCTGCTGCACACGTGGCAGCCAACGCAGCAAAATATCTTAGGGACTAAATCTTAAATATCCAAAATTCACAGGGACCAATCCGTAGATATCCAAAAGTGTCGAATTGGTCGAATCAGTCAAGTCGAGGGGCAAATCTGTAATTTTTTTATTTGTATCCGATCACATATACCGGATACACATAGGTTTGTGTATATCTGGACTCCAAGGCCGGATACAAGAAGAGTTTCGCGCGAGATTCGCGCCGATCGCCCGACAAATTCGCGGCGGCATTTAATTTTCAAATGATTATGTTTTGTATCCGGCATTGAAGACCGGATACAAAGGAGTGCCTGTGTATCCGGCCATGAAGTCCGGATAAGGGGAGACCTTAGTGTATCCGGCCTGAGTTGCCGGATACATTAAGTTGTCTATAAATAGCAAACAGCAGCTCATTTTTCGGGGTTGGCTTCCTTTGCGATTTTTTCCACTTCCTCCTCCCACCTGCTCCCCTCCAAAACCCACTTCTTTTAGCTCTTTTTGCCCCCTCCTCACCACCATACACCCCCCAAGGCATTAGTTCTTCCTCCTCCTTCACTTGAACCCAGAAACAAGAAGGAGGCCTGTTGCTGTTGCTGCCAAAAGGAGGAGCTCCAGCCTTGTTCTTGCTGCAAGGAGGAGGTTCCACCCCATACCAGAGGCCAAGAGCTACCAGGTAATGCTCCTCACTATGTCTTACTGCGCATATGTTTAAATAGGAATTTTATAAGAATGTTTCCCAATTTTGTCTTCGCCTCTTGCATGAGTTCACGTCTACGTTGGTTCGGGCATGCATTTACATCCCTTTGCATGGCACGGGGCCCTCCAAAAATAAAAGATCACGTAGGCTTTCTTTAGTAGGCACGAAGGCCTACTTTTTATGTATTCTGCAGCACCATGTAGCTGCTGCTCTTGGTCTTATTTCAAGCTCCCTTGCAGTAGGAGCATGCTCCTCACGTTTATCTCAAGTACCCCCCATGTAACCCCCCTTCTCCACCCTTCTTTAGGCCTTCCTAGGGCTGTGAGGACGAGTTGCGTGAGTTAGGACGATTGAAGGATGCCAAACGAAGCATGCTAGCTTCCCTTTGATATTGCTTTATGTTTATATGTCCCATGCATGCTCATTTTGAAAGACAATGCCCTGTTATGATTTGTTATGAGTCTTTTTTCGTTGTTGTGATAACATGCCGGCCAACCACCTACTGCCATGATCCCCCCCCCCCCCCCCAGCATGCTCCTAACCCCCCTTTACCCCACGGCCTCCCAACCATGCTCTCATCCCCTTGCTTTTGCTAAAAAGAACCCAAGAAAGAAGAAGCCAAATAAGGCTTCTCCCTTGAACCTGAACAAATGTGGGCCCACCCAGGGGCCCAGATGACCTGCATAAACCCCTAGGAACCCCCTGGAAACACCCCGAATGGCAGAATCACCAAAAAGGGCCATTCCAGTGTGATCCGGCAATTCAGGCCGGATCACCTGTGGCCTAGGTGTATTCGGCCACCCAGGTCGGATCACCTATGGCCCCTGTGTATCCGGTCACTCAGGGTGGATCACTTACAGTCCATGTGTGTCCGGCTTGAGCTGTCGAATACACACAGAATTGCGATTTTTCTATGTTTTGGGTGTTTTGCCGAATTTTGGAGTGATTTGAACCAAAACCACTGAACCAACAGGGTTTCCGGGTCACCCGGAAACCCAACTTGGGACTCGGACAACCGGTCCAACTTGGCACACTAGTGGGCCTTCCAACGAAGCCCACCAAGCCCGATAAACCTCAAAGCATGTAAATCAGCAAGTTAAAATGAAATGAATCAATTGAATCGGACGGGCCAAACCCAATGCGGCCCACCCGAGCCTTGATGTGCAAAATGAGGTATGAATTGCATGGTTTGGCCGAGACCAAGGGCAAGGGCCTACCGGGCCCGCCAAAGCCCACCAACCGAGCCAAGGAAGGGTGCAAACCCTAAATTCTGGTAACTTGTGCTTACAAGCCCTAATCAGGACTATGGGCCCCAAGCCCAGTGTCCAACCCATCTTTGGCAAATTAAAAAGATAAAGTAAAATTACTTGGCCACCATGTGGGCCCACCAAAGGGGCCCACAAACCAATCCGGCCCACATTTTGCATGGAAAAACACTTAAAGCTCCAAACCTGAACCCTAATGTGAAACCAATTCACTTAACCTAAGCCCACAGGGCCTCCTAGGTTAGACAGAGGCCCACCAAGAGCACACGGGCTTACCCAAGCCCACCTAGGACACCGTGGGCCTTCCAACGGGGCCCACCCAATCAGACTCAGATAAACTCAAGTAAAGCAAGATAAAATTCATTAAAGGGACCCACACCAACTCAGGTGGTCCCGCCAAGACTTAACTAAACTACATGCTGGATTAGGAATCAGGTGAAAACCAAATAGTGAGAAAGCTGAGTCAAATCAGGGAACCCACGGGACCCGTCATCCGACGGGGTGGACTAGGGTGTCTACGGACTTCCCTAGACCGCAACCGAGAACCAACTTAGAATCTCAAGCCGCAGACCAAAAGCCCTAAATAGACAAGATTAGGCATCCAGGTATCCGCCTGCACCCCATCAGGCGGTGGCGACTCCGTAATTTCCCCGTGTCGCGTTTCCCACGCGCGCACAGCCTGGCGACTCCACTGGGGACCGCCTCAGCCTAGTAGGACCCTGGTTAGATGAGTCAGCGTAAGAGAGATTTAGTTGATATTTAGGGCTTCTTACTACCTCGTTTAGTAAGATACAGAATACGCGTAATTACGCGTTCTGGGGAGTCCTGTCAAAGGGACGCGATAATTGCCTAAGGCAAGTGGGATTTAAGCGGTCTCTTGTGACTCCCCACTTACCTGGGGACTCTCCCGGAACCTCGTATTGCGTGCTAATTTTGCACCTTACTATACGAGACAGTAACAATCCCTTTACCAACAAAATCTAGACAAAACTCACCTGTGTAGACACAGCACGCAGCCCAACTGCACACACAGGCACGCCACCACACCGTGGATGACGCTAATTTCCTGCTTTTTGTGTGTGATAAACTGCGTGGGGTGACACGCACGAGGGAGGCTGCGTGGATGATCCGACTCCGAATGCATGAGTGAATCGGATATTGCAACTTATTTACCAAAACCTTAGACCTCTCTAGTAGCCTACCCTTCTTATTCCTATGAACTGATCTTTGGGATGGTATTAGCACCTACGCTCCCGTGGCTTGTCGGGGAAAGCAGGGTAAACCCATCCCCCCAGTTTTCTGGAGTCCGTTAGCACCACTGGTTTCTTGCCGTGGCACGCGAGGATCCAGTACTGGTTCAGACCCTTGTAGGCTTATGTCTCGGGCTGGGTATCCTTCCACACCTAATGTTTCTGAGTAAACTATGCGTTGAGCATGCGAGGGTGAGAATGTCCCACGCATGCACACGGCCCATACATCCCGGTCCAAACTCCAGCCATTAGTGGTTAATATCCCCAAACTAGCCTATTCTGAGGCTGCTGTACCATGGAATTACGGCGAGGGAATCACGGCTACGGTTCCAGTGGTTAGGAACCAGAACCAGGAGGAGGTGAACCTCATGACGAGGTCAGGGAGATGTGCAGGGGGTGAAGAGAAAGAGGAGACAGAAGTAGAAAAAGAGAAAAAAGAAAATGAAGAAAAAAGAAAACAGAAAGTAAAGGCAAAAATAGGAGAAGACACCCCCCAGGGTGCAGAAAATGAGGCAGCAGACCTTATAAAAATAATCAAGAAAAGTGAATTCAATCTTGTGGATCAGTTAAACAAGGTCCCGGCCCAGATTTCAATACTGGGCCTTTTGCTGAATTTTGAAAAGCACAGGGATGCATTGTTAAGGGTGCTACAGAATGCACACGTATCCCAGACAATCGATCTAGACCAGCTTGGCAAAATGGTTGGTCAAATCTTGTCACATAATGTGATAAGTTTCTCTGAGGGTGAGATCAGCCCAGGTGGGTGTTATCATGTTGACCCTTTGCACATCACAGTGCTTTGTAAGGGCTGCATGATTGCACGGGTACTAATTGACAACGGGTCGGCGTTAAACGTTTGCCCGTTAATCACTTTTACCAAGCTTGGTCTGGACCAGTCAAGGATCAAGCAAAATGGGAGGATAGTGAGGGCTTTTGATAGCTCCAAGACCCACTCCCTAGGGGAGATTGAACTGCCAGTCACAATTGGGCCGAATATCTTTAACATCACATTTGAGGTGATGGATATACCCGCAGCCTTCAATCTGCTCCTAGGGAGGCCGTGGATACATTCGGCTTGGGCAATACCATCCACGCTCCACCAAAGGGTGAAATACATAAGAGGGCAAAGGGTGATAACAGTCCTAGCCGAAAACTTGGTGCCTCCCATTGTGTCACCTGATGTACCCTTTATAAACGTGGACTTAACTGTCGACAAGATTGCGTTTCACTCATTTCAGTTTGAGACGGTCAATTACATACCTGGGGGTGTGAGAAAGAAAAAAGAAAGGGGACTACTGCAGAGAAAATGATAAAGAAAGTGATGGAGAAATACCACTTTCACCCGGGGAAAGGCCTGGGAATCAATTTGCAGGGGATGGTGGAGCCAATCACGGCTAAGAAACTGATCCCTAAAGTAGGGTTGGACTTCAAGCCCAGAGGGTGGAGGAGGATGAAGCATGAAGAAGGAGAGGAAAGAAGCAAAGGAAAACTCCCTCATTTAAGGGAAAGCTTCCCTAAACCCTCCTATACAATCCAAATATCTCCTCCTATGGACCAGTCCAAGCCTCCCTACTACAACACCAACCCATTTCAAAAGCCTTGTGTTTCGACCTTGCAACCCTATAACCCATCTCCAATGCTGGGAGCAGTGGATGGGCCTGGGCCACAACCAGAGTAGCAAACAGACTTCTCTGAAGATGTGGGGGCTTTCTTCGCAATGACTGAAGGCGAAAAGACAGGTGGCGACAAAGAGCTACCATTTATTGATTGGGCAGCAGTGAAGATTTCGGATGAGGTTATATCTGGACTGGGCCCCGTAGCAGAAAAGGGCAGTACCCACCCGGTGATGATGGCATTGGATGCTGGGCTTGAGGAGCAGGCTTTCCCTATTTCCCCTGCTTCCCAAAATTTTATATTGAACAATTAGGAGGAAACTCCCCTTACCTTTGAAGCAGCGTTTGTTTGGCAAACTGACGCGGCTTCCAAAAAAAAACTCCAATAGTGGAATGCCATTTCCCTGAAGGTCCTAATGAGCCTTCATCTTCAGGGGAATTATATTTAGAAGGCTCACAAAAAACCCAAAAAGATTTTTCTATTTTTTCTAGAAAATTTAATTTTTTCAAAAAGGTCTAAACTACTTATGAACCGTATAATCAGACCGAATTAGACCGGGTTGAATATGACTTCGACACCTCATGGGGATCGAAGAAGAGACCGAGGTCGAAGAAGAAGACATTCCAAAAGAAATTGAATACCAATTGGAACGTCATGAAAAGGGGGTCCAACCTAATATTGAGGAGACCATATCCATAAATCTTGGGACCGAAGAGGACCCAAAAATTATGAAAATCGGGTCATACTTGTCTGATGTGCAGAAAAATGAAATGTCACAGTTCTTGGCAGACTACAAAGATGTGTTCACTTGGTCATATCGGGACATGCCGGGGTTGGACATGAACATGGTGGTGCATAAGTTGCCAATTTTGCCAGGAGTTAAGCCAATTAAGCAGAAGCTGAGAAGATTGAAGCCAGAATGGACCTTGAAGGTCGAGGACGAAATGGTCAAACAATTTCAAGCCGGATTTTTGGCAGTCTCTACGTACCCTGAGTGGCTCGCAAACATAGTGCCGGTACCAAAGAAGGACAGGAAAGTCAGAATATGCGTAGACTACAGAGATTTGAATAAGGCAAGCCCTAAGGATGATTTTCCGCTTCCACACATCGACATTCTGGTAGATAATACTGCGGTACATAGCCTATTTTCCTTCATGGATGGTTTCTCGGGGTACAATCAGATCAAGATGGCTAAGGAAGATCAAGAGAAAACAGCATTTATCACACCTTGGGGCACATTCCACTATACAGTCATGCCGTTTGGGCTTAAAAACGCTGGGGCAACATACCAGCAGGCCATGACTGCACTATTCCATGACATGATCCACAAGGAGATGGAGGTCTATGTGGACGATATGATTGCCAAATCATGCAAAGAGGAGGACCATTTGATCAACCTGAAGAAAGTGTTTGATCGTCTCAGGAAGTACAGTCTACGGCTTAACCCGGCTAAGTGCGTCTTTGGGGCTACATCAGGGAAGTTACTGGGGTTTATAGTAAGCCGAAGAGGAATTGAAATTGACCCGGCTAAAGCCAAGGCCATAATTGAAATGCCAGCACCCAGAACCGAGAAGGAGGTTCGTGGTTTTCTTGGGAGGATTCAATACATAAGCCGGTTCATAGCGTAGCTGTGAACCAATTTTCAAGCTTCTGAGGAAGGATAACCCGACGGTCTGGAATGAGGATTGCCAGCAAGCCTTCGATACGATCAAGGAATATTTACTGAACCCACCTGTGCTAGTGCCACCAACCCCAGGAAGACCACTGATCCTGTACTTGTCAGTGTTGGAAACATCGATGGGATGCGTCTTGGGGCAGCATGATGAGACTGGTAGAAAAGAAAGGGCCATTTACTATCTGAGAAAAAAATTCATGGAATATGAAGCCAAGTACTCACCATTGGAGAAGACTTGTTGTGCTCTAGTGTGGGCCACTCAGAGGCTAAGGCATTACTTCCTTAGTCATTCCACACTATTGATATCCCGGATGGACCCGCTAAAGTATTTATTTGAGAAACCAGCACTGACTAGCAGGACGGCAAAATGGTAATTGCTACTGTCTGAATTTGACCTCACATACATCACCTAGAAGGCGATCAAGGGTCAAGCCATAGCTGATCACCTAGCCGCACATCCTCTGCCAGAATACCAACCCTTGAAGACCAACTTCCCAGATGAGGCAATTCTATACACTGAAGAGGAGGAAAGTGAGAGTTCTTGGCAGATGTTCTTTGATGGGGCCGCCAACATGAATGGTAATGGAATAGGGGCAGTCTTGGTTAAACCAGATGGTTCACATATCCCAATTGCAGTAAAGCTGAGATTCCAGTGCACCAATAATATCGCAGAATATGAAGCATGCATAATTGGGTTGCAAGCCGCCATGGATCATGAAGTAGAGGAACTTGACATATACGGGGATTCGAGTCTTATTATCTTCCAAACAACTGGTGAGTGGAAAACCAAGGATCACAAATTGATCCCCTATCACCAGTATTTGGAAGAAATAAGCACAAATTTCACTCGAATTTTACTCGAATTTCCTTCAACTATATGCCAAGGGCCAAGAATCAGTGTGCGGATGCTCTAGCAACATTGGCTTCAATGGTCAGCATACCAGAAGGAGTGGACATCAGACCACTAGAAATTGAAGTCAGAGATGAACCGGCTTACTGTCTCGTTCTAGAGGGAGCACCAGAAGAAGAAACACCATGGTTTCAAGATATCAAAAATTTCTTGAACAATCGGAGTCTGCCAGAAAATGCCACTGCTACTGAGAAGAGGACAATACAGAGGTTGGCGGGTCAATTTCTGCTAAGTGGTGGAAATTTGTACAAGAGGTCACATAACGATATTCTGCTCAGATGTGTAGCCAAGGCTGAATCAAAAAGGCTGATTGAGACTGTACATGGAGGAGTTTGTGAACCCCATATGAGCGGGCACATACTGGCAAAGAAGATCTTGAGGTTGGGCTATTACTGGTCGACCATGGAACATGATTGCTGTGTACATGTCAGGAGGTGCCATCAATGTCAAATTTATGCATATAATAAGCATGCACCCCCAAGTGAGTTGCACAACATGACGTCCCCATGGCCCTTTTCCATGTGGGGCATAGATGTTATTGGCATGATTTCCCCTAAGGCATTGAACGGGCACAGATTCATCTTGGTGGCGATCGATTACTTCACTAAATGGGTAGAGGCAGCTTCATATGTAAACATCACAAGCAACCATGTTATTAAGTGAAGCACAACATTATTTGTCGCTATGGACTGCCAAGTGCTATAGTATCAGACAACGCTTCAAATATTAAGAACAAGGACATGAAGAAGATGTGTGAGCAGTTTCAGATCACCCACCACAAGTCAGCTCTGTACAGGCCAAAGATGAACGGGGCAGTAGAAGCAGCAAATAAAAATATAAAGAAAATCATTCAGAAGATGGTAGTGAGTTACAAGGATTGGCATGAAATGCTACCACTTGCTCTGCATGCCTACAAAACCTCAATCCGGACTTCAACTGGGGCAACCCCGTACTTCCTAGTCTATGGGATGGAAGCAGTCTTGCCCGTGGAAGTAGAAATCCCATCACTCAGAGTGCTCATGGAAGCAGAACTGGAAGAAGCCGAATGGATACAGTCAAGACATGATCAACTCAACCTGATAGAAGAAAAGCGGTTGAAAGCGCTTTGTCATGGACAGTTGTACCAGAAGAGAATGGCCCGGGCCTACAATAAAAAAGTGAGGCCCAGAACTTTTCAAGAAGGAAACCTAGTTCTAAAGAAAATTCTACCATTTTTTGAGGATCCTCGTGGTAAGTTCAAGCCCAATTGGGAAGGGCCTTATGTCGTCAAGAAGGTCCTGTCAGGGGGTGCACTCATCTTAGCAGAAATGGATGGTGTAAGCACCTCATTTTTGCGCTCCTAGAAAAGCCAGAAATGCAAAACCCGACTAAAAAAAGTCAAACCCTGAGGGGTGAAAGGTTGACTTTTTTCAAATAAATTTTGGCCACCTTGCTTCATCCCATTGGATAGAGAATCCCGACACGAGTCTAACGCAACTGGGTTTGCAGGAATCGGAGTCCGGATGAAGGTTCTAAGGGCGGTCAAACTTGAGGAAGAGCCGAGAGTTGACTTTCCTTGAATTCCGTGCCAAGTACCTTGCTTTATACCATTGGATAGAGAATCCCGACACGAGTCCAACGCAATTGGGTTTGCAGGAATCGGAGTCCGGATGAAGGTTCTAAGGGCAGTCAAACTTAAGGGAAGGCCAAAAGTTGACTTTCCTCGAACCCCGTGCCAAGAGTTTAGCCCCATGTCATTAAATAGAGGGCTCCGATACAAGTCTAACGCAATTGAGTTTGCTCAAATCGGAGTTCGGATGAAGGAGATATGATCTGCCGAAGTTTCCGAGTAGCAAAAACCGGGAACTGCACACGTGGAAGCCAACACAACGCAGCAAAATATCTCAGGGACTAAATCCTAAATATCAAAAATTCGTACGGGCCAATCCGTAGATATCCAAAAGCGTCGAATCGGTCAAATCGGTCAAGTCGAAGGGCAAATCCGTAATTTTTCGATTTGTATCCGGTCAAATATACCGGATACACTAGCCCCCTTCATGACCGGACTTGAAGGCCGGATACAAGGAGATTTTCGCGCGAGATTCGCGCCGATCGCCCGACAAATTCACGGCGGCATTTAATTTTCAAAGGATTGTATTTTGTATCCGGACTTGAAGACCGGATACAAAGGAGCCTTAGTGTATCCGGCCATGAAGGCCGGATAAGGAGAGGACTTAGTGTATCCGGCCTGAGTTGCCATATACATTAAGTTTTCTATAAATAGCAAACCAGCAGCTCATTTCCGGGGTTGGCTTGTCTTTGGCTGTTTCCCAGCTCTTCTCCCCCACATGCTCACCTTCGAATCCCACCTCTCTCACCTTCCTCAACCCTCTTCCACCTCCAAAGACCGATCAAAACCACACCCAACCCTTGCCTTCTCCTGCTTTACCTCCTCCATTAAAACAAGTGGAAGTGCTGCTGCGATGGGTACTGCCAAAGAAGAGGTTCCAGCTGCATTTTGGCCTCAAGGAGGGGTCTCCACCTTGCTCAAGGGCTCAAGAATCCCCAGGTATTGTTCCCAAGTACATTGTGTTCAACATATATTAAATCCATATTTTTCTGAAAATATTCCTGCATGACTTCCTTTCTTTTGCATGGGATCATGTTCCTACCATGCTAAGCATGTATTTATCTTCATTTTCATGGCATGAGGGTCACCACACGTAAGAAACCCACGTAGGATCGCTTGAGAAGCGTAGAAATCCGGTTTCACACACTTCTCAATGCCTTGTAGTTGCTGTTTTGGACTTGGTTCTAGGAATTTTTCGGAGGAGCATGTTCCTCCTTAGTATATGATTTGCTGTACCCCCATAAATCCTCCTCCTCTTTCCCTTCTATAGAGGTTTCGTGGTAAGTAACAAGCCCATGCGTAAAGCTTGCTGGGTTTTCTTCCGTTGCTTTTTTCCTCGTTAAATGTTACATGTGTAGTGCCATGTGTTCTAGAGATCTACAGCATGTTTACTAGGTTTTGGTTGAGAGACCGCTGCCCGCCTTGCATGTCCACTGATCATGTGGGAGTAGAAGGACCAAACAGGGACACCTAGGTCCCTGTCCGGCCACAGGGAGCTTCCCAAGATCGGGAGGAGGTAGCACATCTAGCTTCCTCCCCATTGCTTTTGCTGCAAAACCCAAAAGGGGGAAGCCAAAATGAGGCTTCTCCCTTGAACCTGAACACAGGTGGGCCTGTTTGAGGGCCTACACAACCTGCATGAACCCCTGGAAACCCCCTGGAAACACCCCGAATGGCAAAAGTCCCAAAAAGGCCCATTCCAGGGTGATTCGGCAACTCAGGCCGGATCACCTGTGGCCTGGGTGTATCCGGCCACTCAGGCTGGACAGCCTATAGGCCCTGTGTATCCGGCCACTCTGGCCGGATCACCTGCAGACCCTGTGTAGCCGGCCTGAGTTGCCGGATACACATAGAAAATGGGATTTTTGTATATTCTGCTGCCTTGCTAAATTTTGGTATGTTTTGAACCAAACCAGATAAACCAATAGGGTTTCCGGGCCACCCGGAGACCCAAGTTGGGACTTGGACTGACCGGTCCAGCTTGGCACACCTGTGGGCCTTCCAAAGGGGCCCACCAAGCCCAATGAACCCGAAAGCAAGTAACTAAACAAGCTAAAGTAAACCAATTGAATTAGGCGGACCAAACCCAATGCGGCCCACCCCAACCTTGTCATGTGTGAATTAATGCATAAAATGCTTGGTTTGGCCGAGACCAAGGGCTAGGGCCTGTCGGGCCCGCCAAAAGCCCGTTAACCGAACCGAGTTAGGGTGCAAGCCCTAACCCCCAAGGAATTGGGCTTCCCAGCCCCAAAGCTTGGATCACGGGCCCCAAGCCCAATGACCAGCCCGTTATGGCAAATTAAAAAGATAAAAACAAAATCGCTTGGCCACCATGTGGGCCCACCTAAGGGGCCCACAAATCAATCCGACCCGCCTTTTGCATAAAAAGTACTCAATCCTTAAATCCAAAACCAAAATAAAATCCATTCATTCTCCAAAGCCCACAGGGCCTCCTAGGGCAAAATAGAGGCCCACCAAGGGCACACGGGCTTACCCAAGCCCATCAAGGACACCGTGGGCCTTCCAACGGGGCCCACCCAATCAGACTCAGATAAACCTAAGTAAAACAAGATAAAATCAACTAAGGGGACCAACACCAACTCAGGTGGTCCCGACCAGTCTTAAGTCAAATTTCATGATGGACTAGGAACCGGGTGAGAACCAAAAGCTGACTCAAATCAGGGAACCCACGGGACCCGTCATCCGACGGGGTGGACTGGGGTGTCTACGGACTTCCCCAGACCGCAATCGAGAACCAAACTCCGAATCTCAAGCCGCAGACCCAAAGGCCCTAAATAGACAAGATTAGGCACCCAGGTATCCACCTGCACCCCATCAAGCGGTGGCGACTTCGAAATTACCCCGTGCCGCGTTTCCCACGCGTGCACAGATGGGACAGACTTTCCTGAGCCAATTAACTCTGATGCAGTAAAAAGGTATTTTCCTTGAGTGAACATTACTAGGAAATGATCCGAGGCCATTTTTCTTTATTCCCTTCAAAATTTGAATCCCTAGTCTAGCCAAGTTGAGCCGGTTCGTTTCTTTGATAAACCCAAACCGGATTTACAGTCTTATATTGGGGCAAAACAAATTGGGGCAAAGCCAATTGGGGCAAAGTAAGGAAAAAATAAAAGCAAAGAAAAATGGCAAATGAAAGCCAAGTGTGAAAAGAGATGCAAAGAATGCAATTTGGGGAAATGGGGTTAAATTCATCACGACTGTAAGTCCGGTCGACCTATTTCCACATTTGAAAATTTTTGAGCCTTTAATACCTTTTCTTTCATAAACCGAGCCTAGCCTTTGTTTCGTCATATTTCTAAGCCCTCGGGGATCTTAGTATGTTTATTCAAATTTTAGAGTAAAATTGGTGATGACGGAATGCAAAAGCCGGCCCTAGTGAAAACCGTAACTGGTGCTAGGGGCAATATTTGCAAGAAAGAATGAAAAAAAAATAATCAGAGGTTGAGTTGATCATAGAGATCTAAGCTTGAAGCAAAATCGGCATGAGCAGAATGGGGTCAGTTTTGGCATTTGGGGATGACTCTGAAGGTCCTAAGATGGACTGTTCTGATCCCTCATTATTTTTTGAACTACCCTTTTAATTATTTAACCTGGTTCTAATTCCTTTAATTATAGGTGATTAAATGCATGGACCAAATTTCAAAAAAATCAAAAAAATATAAAAAGGGAAAACTATACTTTGGCCAGTGATGATAAATCAAATACTTTTCATAAAACCTTTGTTTTTACAAGCATCTGAGCATTCTGAGGCCAATAATATAAAAATTTTATTTTGAATTAAATCCTTTGTCTTTCCATTATTGGAGTTTGCTTTTGTACAATGGTAGAAAAAAAGAAAAAAATGTGTGCAGGAAATAAGGCTAATCTCTGTCTCCTAGCCGCTCCTCAAGCTCCCGAATCCGAGCTGCCTGAGCTGCAATAACTCTAGAAGCCCCCTCTGTAGCGGGATCACTTAAAAAGGGAATAACCTCATCTGAAAGAGTCTGCCTAATCCGCATGCTCCTAAGGTCGGCTAAAGCATCTTGGTGCTTCCGCCTCAGTGCTCGAACTTCAAGACAGCGGGCTTGCCTATGTTCCTCAAGTTGCTTCTCCATAGCCAGACGGCGAGATACCTGCTCTGCAAGTTGCCTTTCCATGTCAAGGCCCAGTATCCTAAGCTCCTGGGCCTCTCGTACCCGTATATGCTGAAGTCGCTTGTGGGAAGCTCTCTCAGACTCTAAAATATCCTCATAAGTGGGAGCCAAGACTGCAGGAGGATCTTCGGGTACTGGGGCCTGACTCTGTATCTGCTCCTTGATCCAGAAGAGATAATCCTTCACATGGGCTTCTGAGAAGATGGGGCCACGCATGAAGCGAACATAGGACCACTCCCTCATCAACCAGGCATTCAGCTTCATGGTAGCTGGAGAAAGGGGCCCAAGATGATACTCATACCCATTTGGGACTATAATCCCCTGGGTCGCTCTGAACTGACGAAGGACCCGCAAAGGAAGATACAGCACTGCATGTTTCAGGCCAGCTAGAATCAGAAAGTTGCGGTCTCGGAAGCTAATCACAGTTTCTGCATTAGGTTGATAAGTACCAGGCCATCTCACCTAATCATCCTGGAGTGAACCGAAGAAGGTGAACCAGCCCTGTTTACCCCTTGGACTGTCAGGACACCCCCGGTTGTTCATCAAGATAGGAACCTTCAAGCTAGGGAAGAAGTGTCGATTGATCTCCTCAATCTGACTCAAATGATTAAGTAGCCAAAGCTGCAAAGGAAGAGAGATATATCAGCACATTGTAAAAGAAAAAAAAAAGAAAAAAGCAAAAAAGCAACAAAAAAGCAACAAAAAAAAAGCAAAAAGAAAGCAAAAAAGCAAAAATAAAAAATAAATAAATAAATTTTTTACCTGCAAGATCTGGGCACATGCTAAGAAGCGTTTCGACTTCCTATTGTAGCAATTAGTCAAGGCCTGATATATCCCAGCCAAAATCATAGGGGCCAACCTCTCCCGCTCCCTAACCTGGCATATCACTGAGATCAGGGCCAAGTCCACCTCGTCATCATCTCGTGGGAAAAGTAGCTGGTTGACCACTATCAGGGTCAAGGCGTTGAACCGGGCTTCCTTATTTTCCCCTCTCAAAAGCTTCTCAGTCAAAAAAGACTTAGACAAGGTCAATAGGGTGTCAGAATCTCCTAAGTCATTCTTCCCTATGCCCAGAAAGTAAAAGCCTCCTTTTTGTAACTGGGCCTAAGAGGTGGATTCACCACCTTCTCATCAAACCTCAAGCCCAGGATGGTTTCCACCTCCTCAATGGTTGGGGTCATCTCATGGTTCCCAAAACAGAACAAGTTGAGGTCAGGAACCCAATGGCCAATCATGGCTTCAATAATCTCCCACTTGAAGGGAACCTTTGGAATGAGCAGGGTGTGGCCTAGATTGGTGGAATCCCATCTCCTCTCCTCATTAAGAGTCATAGAGTTAACCCATCTTGTGTAAAAGGAATCCACAGGGTTGTACCTAGTGAGATTTGGTGGTTTTGATCTAAAAGGTTATTTTGCAAGGGAGGCAGTGTGGACAGACAATAATGGGGCAGAAGATGATCCGGATTCCATTGGAGTTGATGGGAGCAAGCTAGAACTCAAGGGGAGGAAGAAAAAGGCGAAAAAGGGGTTTTCTAAACTCAAAAACTCGTAAAAATGTGCAAATCCCGATGCTGGTTGCATTTATAGCATGTTTTAAAGAATGCAGCATATCAAACCGGATACAAGGCATTCTCTTCATATCCAGTGAATAATGCCGGATACAAAGGCTTTTTAGTGTATCCGGTAGATTATGCCGGATACAAATAAAACTCAATGTATCCGGTCTGATATGCCAGATACAAAGGAAAACAGCAAAAAAAGAGCAAAGGATGGAAAATCCGAATTTTTTACCTGTTTTACCTGTGCACAAGTCATAATTGCATAAAATTGAAAAGAAAAGAAGTGCAACACAAGATAGAATGAATAAAAATATTTTCTTATATATATGCAAGTTTTTCTATACAAGGTGTGGTATAAATACATGGAAAAAATCCTAATCTACTACTCATGTGCAGGATCATCCCCGCGTCCTCGGCCGCGTCCACCTCTACGGCCTCTCCCTCGAAGCGATCGGCCCCTAGAGTAGGCCAGAATACGCTCGGTAGCGTGACGAGGAAGCCGGCCCACAACTTGCTGGATTTGATATTCCAAGCAATACTCCTCGAGGTCTGGGGGTGGAGCAGGAGCAGAATCTGGAGAGGAGGCCTCGGGCTTAGCACGAGCAGGCTTGACTGGACCCGCAGATCCAGAAGGCCCAGCAGCATCAGAGGAAGGGCCAGGAGTAGAAGTATCTGGGTCAATAGAAAAAAAATCAAAAAATTGAGATATAAAGAGGAACCAAAGAGGGAAAAATTAAAAGAGAACATACCAGGAATATCTGCAGCAGGAACAGGAGGATCCGGCTCAACCGGGTCAGCAACGGGGACATCCACAGGATCAGCAGCCCGAACCGGAGATATATCAGGAGCCGGAGGAGCTGGCTCGTAAGCAGCATCATCCGGGACCGGGCCCTGCGCAAGTCAAACAAGCATACCAGAATAGCAGAAACAGGGAAATTAAAGATATGAAGTTTTAAGAAGACCAGATACCTGTCTAGCCTGGAGCTCAGCAACCAGAGCCTCTAGCTCTCTGATCCTAGCATCCCTCTGGGCCACGACCGCATCATGCTCGGCGATCATATCATCAATCGCAGCCCGGTGGCTCTCGAACCGGTCCCGGATAATATTCAGCTGGTGTACCTGCCAGCAAAAACAAAATTGGGGTCAGAAATATAGAAGGGAAGAAAAGTGGATGAAAATATGAAGATTACAAGGCTCACCGTATCATCGTGGATCCGGACATAGATCCCGCCAATCTCGGTCACCCCGGCATGAGTGGGCCGATCCATCAAGCACCCAATAGATACTCTCTGGATCCACTCGTCGTAATCCCCAGCTACTGTGAGCCCCTCTGCATCCAGGAAATGATCGAACTGATCCACATCAAAGCCCGGTAGGAGTGTGTCGGGACCCACAGGAGGAGGGGGAACGGGGATACGAAGTGCGCCGGTGTGCTGGTAGTACAGGCGCTCTCCCAAGTACATCACCCTACCAAGCCTCCCAAGGAAGCACTGGTAGGGCTGACGTCGCCAGTCTCTATCAAAGGCGTCCTGTACAGCCATCTCACGGGCCACTCCGACATCCACGTCATCAAAGCGTGCCAGGAGGAGCTGCAAAGAAGAAAAATAGTCAGATACAGTCAAGGTGCAGGAAAAGAAACAAAAGGGAAAAGGCAAAGAATTTACATCGGATCGTCGGGCACGGTCCAAATGCACCCGAGCAGTACGAGGCTGACTCCTATCAGCATCTCGGACCTGGGCCGACCACCGCAAAGCCACAGGGAAATCCGCGACCTCAGGTACCGGGGATGGGCGGAAGAAAGTCATATAGGTGTACATGAACACCTGGCAAAAGAAAAGTCAGTCAGAGATAAAGAAAATAAAGCATAAGGGATTAAACCAGACAGACGAATTCAATACCTGCAGAATCTGCCAGAAGAACCGGCTGCTGACTCCATCACCTCTCGGGGATGCCAGGCCTCGAACCGCTCAGCACAACCCGGCTAGGATGGTCCCATAGATGAGCCGACCCCATGCTAGCTGGCGGGTCTGATGAAAATCTCGCAAGGCGTCCAAGAAGAGCGGGCTGACACTGGTCGTACCCTTCGGGAAGAAGCAGCTCCCGAGCATCAGCAAAAATACATGTCGAAAGATGGGAACAAAAGCTGCATCCTCCACAGCAACGGTCGCATGTCTCCCCTCAAAATGTCGAGCCAGGCTCTCCCGCAGCCAACTAATAGAGAGACGACCACTCCGCCCATCCCAAGCAGCAGGAGGCAGGGCATGATATCCCAAGAGAAGGCCGATGTCCTCCGTGGAAGGCCGATCCAGAACGATAGTCTGCCCCGTCAGAGGAATACCAGTAATCATCACAAAGTCGGAGGGGTGGATCCCTAGCTTTACGTCCGATAGATGGAATGACTGCGTCTCCGGGAAATATCTCTCCATCATGGCGAAGATGAGTGGACAGTCGGCTCTGAAAAACAAAAAAAGAAAAGGAAAAAAGAAAAAAAAAGGAAAAAAAGAGAAAAAAGAAATGAAAAAAGGAAAAAAGAAAAGGAAAAAAGAAAAAAAAAGGAAAAAAGGAAAAAGAGAAAAAAGAGAAAAAAAAGGGAAAAAAGAGAAAAAGAAATGAAAAAAAAGAAAAAAAAAAGGGAAAAAACGAAAAAGAAAAAAAAAAGGAAAAAGAGAAAAAAAAAGAAAGAAAAAAAGAGAGCAAAAAAAAAATACGCTGCAAAGTCCACTATTTTCTCACAAAATCCTATTTTTGTCTTGAAATTCACCCCACAGCCACCAGAACTCAGTGGAATTTAGGACAACTTTGGGAAATGTGTTGGTCCAAAAGGAAGATATCCACTCATTTTTCAACTTGGTTTGATAAATAATCAGTTTTCAAAAAATCATATTTTTAGGCTTAAAATCCACTTCATAGCCACGAGAGCTCAGTGGAATTTAAGAATTCTTGGACAAATGCCCCCTTAAAGTTAGGGCTTTTTGGCAAATCTTCACCTAAAAATTATTTTTACAAAATTGAATTGAATCAAGCAAATCATGCTTAAGGGAGTGCAATTTGGGCTTGTCTAATCTTTGCAACTCACTGCTTTGCAGCTCCTGCAAAGAGGGGCAGTTGTAGACACCCCAAATTGCACTGTCACAATGATCAATAATGATCAAAAATCATTATCTCCTTGAAAGCCAGCAAAAAAATTGAAGAAAATAAGTTTTTACTTGTATCCGGCAACTCAGGCTGGATACAAGTACTCCTCTTTGTATCCGGTTGAACATACCGGATACAAGAGAGCTTTAGTGTTTCCGGTATTATATACCGGATACCTTAAGGCCCTTGTGTATCCGGCCTGATATACCGGATACATAAGTTTTGCTCAAAATTAGGGTTTTCCGAGAGCTTTTCACTTTTACCATCATGTCCTTCATTAAATGAGGGGAAATCTCGGAAATAGCCTTAGGGTTAAGGTTGGTGGGCTATAGACATTATGTTGTGTCTACCATTCTCACCAACCCTAACCCTAACCTTTGCCTATAAATAGGAGGCTCCTCCTTAAGCAAATGGCCATTAACTCTTGCCTTGAATTCTTGCCAAGAAGAACTCCAAGAGAAGAGGGAAACTGCTGCCGAAGTGCTTCCAGAATCCAGGTAAGCCTCAAACCTCTTTTTAAATTTTGTTTTTACATTCCTAGATCTAGATCTCTTCTTCTACCTTTCTGTAGAATAAGGCCTTTCTATGTGTGTGAAAACCCTTCCCTGGCTCAAAGTATCTCAAGACTCCAACTAGCCGTAAAACGTAAAGGCGGGATCTAGGAGAAACGAGACTGGGGATTGACCCTAGTGCTAGAACCTATGTAGCATAAAGCCTTTTTGAATGATTGAAAACCGTTTCATATTCAAAGTACCCCATGATTATCTTGAAGAACTGTGTTTAACGGGGAGAGAGAACAAAGGGAAACGATAATGGAACGGAACCCTAGGTTGTTTTAGAACCTTATTTTGATGAATATGTATGCATGCTATATTGTTATATTGATCTTGTATGATTTTTCACACTTGCACATACATAGCACTATTTTGGCGGGATAGGCTCACATTTGGGGATTTATTACATTCATTGTGATAAATCACAAATAAATGGCCTCAATCAAATCTGGAATGTTTTTAAATGATTTTTAAAGGTTTTGTGTTTATTTTGCACGAATTACACACACTTGGTCACAGTTTTGCATTGGTTTTACTCAAAAATGGCTTAGCTTGACAGCAACTGTACCCTTACTTCGGGCGCTAATAACTTCATCGTCCGGATGAATTTTGGAGCGATTCCAAAACCATGTGAAAGGTGAGGCTGTATAGTTTATGTCCAACAAATTTCATTAATTTCTATCAGGCAGATTTTTGACACCTCTCTGTCGAAGTTGATTGGACAGTTCAGGTTTAAATACGGAACTTGTCACTTCGACGGAGCGCCATGTGTTCGTTTTAAGTCCGATTCAAATGATTTTTGTTTCTGGCACTCCTTTATGAGTCTATTTTCAAATCCAATTGGTTTCATAATTTTTTGACTCCATTTGAATTATTGGTAACGGATTTACTCAGAACTGTTCATCAGTACTCTTCTGGGTAAATTTGTGATCTTCGGGGCCTGTTCGGGAAGTCACCCAAGGCACATCCGAATGAGTTTTTGTATGAGGCTAGTTTCTTTCGAAAGATGGCCATACAGACTTCATTGACACCAAATTTCACGGATTTCTATGGAGTAGATGTTTCTAGGTGATTTTCCAAAGTTGCCTACTTGCTACTTTTGATTTTCTCCGGCAGCAACTTTAAAAGAGCCATAACTCTTAGGATTTCAACCGGAATTAATTGAAATTTTGCATGAGACTATTGTTTACCCTAATCTTTCAAAGGGATTTGGTTTGATTTAATTTAAAATTGGATTTGATTAATTTCAAGAAAAATGGTCTTACTTTTTACCAAATTTCTCGGATTTGCCTCAACTTGGTTTTGTGCAACTTTTGCTGTGATTTCCATCTTTTTGTGATATTTCAAAAGTGATATTAACATAAAAGAAGATCTGGAATTCATTTGGATTTTCATGTGAAGATATCATATATTTGTCCTTTTTCAAGGTTTTCATGATTTTTTAGCAAGCTTTCTTTTTTCTTTTAGCATGAATAACACTTGGCAACCACCTTGTGTGGGTGAATGAGGGTGCCTAACACCTTCCCCCATTCATAATATAATCCCCTTACCCATCTCTGGATTTGATTTTCAAGTAGGGTTATTTTTACTCTAGAATATGCCTTTTAGCACTTTTTATCTCTTTTTGCTTGTTTTTAATTCTTTTGGTGTCCATTCACACCCAAAATCTGAATGGTGGCAACTCTCCCAATTTTTACATCGAGCCCCGTGTGTTGACGGAGGGATGATCATTCCGGTGATTTTTTCCCGTGTGTCACAGAAGTCATGGAAGTTGGAAAGCCAGCCCACCTTGTTTTGCTGCTGGGAACAGCAGCAAGGCCCTTATTGCTTGTTGCTGTCCCAGCTAGTTCGGCTGCACCCCCATGCACCCATGGCTAAGCCCCTTGCCTTAGCTAAGAAGCCCAAAAGAGAAGCCAAATGAGGCTTCTCCCTTGAACCTGAACCAATGTGGGCCCATCCAGGGGCCCACACAGCTCATAGAAGGCCCTAGGAAGCCCCTGGAAACAACCCCAATGGGCAAGACTCCAAAAAAGACCATTTCAGGGTGATCTGGCAACTCAGACCGGATCACCTATGGGTTGTGTGTATCCGGCAACTAAGGCCGGATACATGATAAAAATGTAGTTTTCATGATCTTTGGGATCTTTGCCGAATTTTGTGATGGTTTACACTAAAACCATTGAACCAACAGGGTTTCCGGGTCGCCCGGAAACCCAACTTGGGACCTGGACCGCCGGTCCGACTCGGAACATTTGTGGGCCTTCCAACGGGGCCCACCAAGCCCGATAAACCCGAAAGCATGCGAATAAGCAAGATTAAGTGAAATTAACTAATCGAACCAGGTAGGCCGCACCCAATGCGGCCCACCCGAACCTTGATGTATGGAATAATGCGAATTGCGTGGTTTGGCCGAGACCAAGGGCAAGGGCCTATCGGACCCACCAAAGCCCACTAACCAAACCAGGTGAAGGGCTCAAGCCCTAACTTCATGGAACTTGGGCTTTCAAGCCCAAATCCGGATTATGGGCCCCAAGCCCGATATCCAGAACACCTGGGCCGATTTTAAGAAGATAAATTAAAAATGCTTTGGCATCCACCATGGGGGCCCACTCAGGGCCCGCAAACCAATGCAGACCAACCTTTTGCCTGAAAATCACCTAAAATTCCAAACTTAAACAATTAAGTAAAATCAACTCATTAACCTAAGCCCAAAGGGCCTCCTAGGCTTAGGCGGAGGCCCACCAGGGGCACATGGGCTTACCCAAGTCCACCAAGGACACCATGGGCCTTCCAACGAGGCCCACCCAGTCAGACTCAGATCACCTAAGATCACCTAAAATAAACAAAGATAAAATCAATTAAAGGGACCCACACCACTCAGGTGGTCCCGCCAAGACTTAACTAAATGGCATGCTGGATTAGGAATCGGGTGAAAACCAACTAGAAAGCTGACTCAAACCAGGGAACCCACGGGACCCGTCATCCGACGGGGTGGACTGGGGTGTCTACGGACTTCCTCAGACCGCAACCGAGAACCAACTTAGAATCTCAAGCCGCAGTCCCAAAGCCCAATAGACAAGATTAGGCACCCAGGTGTCCGCCTGCACCCCATCAGGCGGTGGCGACTCCGAACTTTCCCGTGCCGCATTTCCGATGCGCGCACACTTTGTTTTTAACTAATCCCGTGTGATGATTTAGGAAGTCATTGAATTGATTTTTTTTCATGTCTCACAACTGGCGACTCTGCTGGGGACTTGTGGATTTGAGCCTTTTGGTGTTTTAGTTCATGTTTGTGATATTTTTGGATTTTCTTGCTATTTTGTGCTCTTAAGCATGCTAGGTATGTCTTAAATCTGATTTATTGCTTAAGAATTCATGGGGATAGAAACATGTTCAACTCTGATTTATAGGATTGTTTCTAGAAACATGCGTAGGGGAGGTTCGTTTTGATAAACAATGCTGATTTCTTTCTGTATTTTTATAATAGCATGTTTTAATTTTCAGCATGATCTCCATGATGTGTTTTTGGGTTGTATAACATGATCATATGTTTGCATGATTGGGTGATTCTTGTGAGCATGTTTAGGTGCTATAGGGATTGTTTTGTGTATTTGTTTACTTTGAATATGCTTTCCTATTATGCCTTGGTTTGTTTATGCATGGCTACGAAAATAGTGGCAAGGGTTTGGGACGTTGTGAATGCACCCAATTTTTATAATGCACTGTGCACATTTTATTTTTTACACAGCCTACCCATAACCTATAGGAAGTTGAACCCGAATGTGTGTAGCTTGGCGCAACGAGGTCAATACTTCGGAAAGCAAAAATGAAAACATTCACCTTAGAACTTTGGGACAATGATGTGATGATAACGTGGATTTGTGATTCGATTCTGGTCATCACTAGGCTTGAGTGCTAAGTTGTCATTAAGCCAAAACCCAAAACCCCTACGCTTGAAGGTGGAGATACATGTTTTTGGCTAAAATACACAATTACGTGGGAATATGGGTTTGTAATTGTGGGAAGGCTGTTTGCATGGTTCGCAAGCCAAGGCATAATGTGGATGCCATATTGAAGGTAAACAAGGTAACCTTAACTTTTGCATTATTTTCATGTCAAGTGGATGCCATGGTGTCCGTTGGTTTGGGATGAAATTGTTCCCAATGGGGTATGTATTTAAAAACTGGTGTAGCCCATAGGAAGAGTTTTTTTAACTCTTATCAGAATTGATCCTACCTAATGTTCATACAAGAGGCAATAAAAGAGTACCAAATTCTTGAGTATGGTGTCAATTTGGAGGGTACATGTGCCCTCTTAAACATGTATTTTTGCAAATAGGTCAAAGTCCACTTTGGGACAGTTTAGAAGCCTAGCAAGGGTGAACCGTATGTTTGGATGAGCAATCAAAGTGATCAAATCATGTAAAAACTGAAAAAATAGAAAAGAGCTCTGTAAACCGCATTTATTACACGGGCTGGGCTCGCCCGTATTGGTTATACGGGTTGGGCTCACCCGTGTTAACTATACGGTCATGGCATGCTCGCAATTTAAATGCAGGCAAGGCCAAATCGTACTGTATATGCGGTCTTAGCGGAAAATTCAATTTTAATCAGTTTTTCCCACTAAATCCTGTTCCTTTAAACTTTAAATGATGATAAATGGAAATGAGTTTGAATAAAATGCTTCAAAAAAAAATAAAAAAAATATGTGAAAGAAAATCTTTGGGCCTTTGAAAGCCTTTGAATTTCAGACTTTTTCTCAAAAAATCTTTGGGCCTCTGAAAGCCTTTGAAGTTCAGAATTTTTCTCAAAAAATCTTTGGGCCTCTGAAAGCCTTTGAATTTCAGACTTTTTCTCAAAAATCTATTGGGCCTCTGAAAGCCTTTGAATTTCAGATCTTTGGGCTTCTGAAAGCCTTTGAATTTTAGACCTTTCTCAAAAAATCTTTGGGCCTCTGAAAGCCTTTGAATTTCAGATCTTTTTCTTCAGGCCTCTGAAAGCCTTTGAATTTCAGACCTTTTTCAAAAATCTCTGGGCCTCTGAAAGCCTTTGAATTTCAAACATTTTTCAAAAATACCCCTGGGCATCTGAAAGCCTTTGAATTTCAGACCTTTTGCAAAAAAATATCCCAGGGCCTCTGAAAGCCTTTGAATTTCAGACTTTTTCCAAAAGTATCCCTATGCCTCTGAAAGCCTTTGAATTTAAGATCTTTTTCTCTTTTTGTGGGACCTGTTGGAAGCCCTAGAATATTCCAACAATTCTGAAAAGAAAAAAAAAGAAGCAAATAAAGAAAAAAAAATCCAAACTCGTGTTCATCCAGCTTGCACATAGGCATTCATAGGCATGTGAATGAGATTAAATTGGCACTGATATTCTTCCTTTATTTTTTCGCCAGGTACCAAATACACTTGCAACCATAGCTCCTATAACCAGATCAAGAGCTCGCACCATGAATCCCATTGAGAATGAAGCTGATGCTCCTCACCCAGATGTAGTACTGCTTCAAGAGCAGGTGGCAGGACTAGCCCGAATGCTAGAGAACATACTATCGATGCAGGCCCAACAAGTGCAAGCCCAGAACCAAGCATCCACTTCCAACCCAGCACCTCCACCCGAAATCAATATTCCACCTCCGGTTTAGCCTATTCCTGAACCCATTTATGAACCCACCCCTGAACCTATACTGATAAGGGATGAGACAGTAGAATCGGAAAAAGCAAAGGAAAAGGAAAAAATGAGGGAGGAAATGGAAAAGAAATTCATGCACAGACTGGAGATGATCCAAGATGAACTGAGGGAGGTTAAAGGGGTGAACAACTTTGGGGGCACCAATTTTGAAGACTAGTGCCTATACCCCAACGTGAACCTACCGGCCAAGTTCAAGTGCCCAGACCTGGACAAATATGATGGCACTGGCTGCCCCATGAGTCATCTGAAGTTGTACTATGGTGCCCTATGCCAGTTTGGGCGGGATGAAGGCATACTGATTTAGCTCTTTCAAAGGAGCTTGACTGGAAAGACTTTGATGTGGTTTGCCACCTTAGACCATGGAAAGATAAGAAGATGGAAGGACCTAGCAAATGCCTTCTTAGCTCAATACCGGTTTAATTCAGAGATCGTGCCAGATAGGTACGATGTAATGAGGATGAGCAAAAGCAAGGACGAATCTGTAAGGCAGTATGCCAAAAAATGGAGGGAGACTGCCTCTCAGGTCAGGCCACCCATGCTAGAGCAGGAGACGATTTCCACCTTCATCAGTACATTGGGTCAACCATTCTACAGCCACCTGGTGGGTCAGACCACCACTAATTTTGCTGCCTTGGTATAAATGGCCGACCGAATCGAAGATGGGATCAACTCAGGTAAAATAATTGATCATTTTGCTATGGTCACTCAATAGGACTCCAATCTGAAGAAGGGGAATGGCATGAAGAAGAATGGGAATAGGAAGGATGGAGAGGTAAACATGGTACAGCAACCATCAGGCCTTAACAAGCCCATACAAATCAATATACCCACTCCTTTTCCTACTCCATCTGCTCCATCTAACCAGACCCTTATGACGGTTAATGTTCCAGCAGTATCCTCAGACCAAAAGAGGGCTTTTACTAAGGAAAAAAGGGATGCCTATTTTGCAGCAAGGAGAAATAGGGTTTTCACCCCTATTCCAATGTCTTCGTCTCAATTACTACCTACTTTATTGCAAGCAGGGTATATTACTTTAAGAGAACCCAGTCCGAATGAGTCTAAGGGGAGAAATTTTGACCCCTCCACCAGTTGTGATTTCCACATGGGTGCACCTGGGCACTCTACTGACAAGTGTTGGCCATTGAAACACGCCATTCAGGACTTGCTTGACCAGAATACCTTGTCTTTCAATACAGGGGCTCCCAATCCCCCCAGAACAGACATTGGCCAAAACCCTCTGCCTCAACATCATGGGGCAGGCCCATCTAATGTCATAGGGGTCATTTCTTCTGATAAAATAACCTTTGACCCATCCCAGTTAATTGCTCCAATAGGGACGACGGTCAAAGTGTATTTTGACAAAGGAAATAGGGATAAAGAGGTAAATGTGATTTCAAAAGGGAATGATCGTGCTGCTGAGCGCATTATCTTTGTTTTGGACCGGGCCTCCTCCTTTATGGCCCAATTGAATATTACAAAGCCACCTTTGGTAATCAATTGCAATCCATCCACCCATTCTTCACCCGCTCTATCAAAACCGCCATTGGTCATAAACTATGACCATCTCAATGCATCAGTCACTTCTACAACCTCTTAACCAAAACAACTTCTACCATTGGTTGTATATGTTCCTCCTACTAAGACTTCCAGGACCAAGCTTCCTCCCCCTGTGATAAATGTCCCAAAGCCTTCTTACTCTGAATTAGTTGTACCATGGAACTACAGTGAAGGCTACACCACCACATTTCCTGTAGTTGATGGAGAAAGCAAGAAAGAAGTAAACCTCATGATGAGGTCAGGAAAATGCACAGTGAGGGAGAGAAACAGAAAGAAAATGAGAAGGAAGAAGAGAAAAATAAGGGAAAGGCCAAGGTAGGGGAAGATGCCCCTCAGGTAATTGACAGTGAGGCTGCTGAACTCATTAAAATCATCAAAAAGAGTGAGTTCAATATTTTCGAGCAGTTAAACAAAGTCCCTGCCCAGATCTCAATTCTGGGATTATTGTTGAATTCTGAAAAACATAGGGACTTCTTGTTAAGGGTACTTCAGGGGGCACATGTGCCTAAAAATATTGAACCAGACCAACTAGGCCAGATGGTTGGGCAGATTTTATCCCATAATGTTATAACTTTTTCTAAAACAGAGATCAGCCCATCAAGGTACCATCATGTGGTTCCTTTGCACATAGCTGTGCTCAGTAAGGGTTGTATGATATCCCAGGTTTTAATTGATAATGGGTCGGCTCTGAATGTTTGCTCGTTAATTACATTTTTTAAGCTCGGTCTGGAGCAAAATAAAATCAAACAAAATGGGAGAATCATAAGAGCCTTTGATAGCTCTAAAACACACTCCCTAGGGGAGGCTGAACTGCCGGTCACTATTGGACCATATATTTTTAACATCACATTTGAAGTGATGGATATACCTGCAGCCTTCAACCTACTCCTAGGAAGGCAGTGGATTCATACAGCTAGGGCTATACCATCTACCCTCCACCAAAGAGTTAAATATATTAGAGGGCAAAAGGTGATTACTGTCATAGCTCAAAACTTGGTTCCTCCCATGTGGTCCCCTGATGTACCCTACATAAACATGGAAATGACTGCTGAAAAGTTGACCTTTCACTCTTTCCAGTTTGAAACTGTTAATTTTATACCTAGGGGTATCAGGAAAAATAAGGAAGGTTGACTTGTGCTGAGAAAATGGTCAAGAAAGTACTGGGAAAGTACAATTTCCACCCTGGAAAAGGTCTGGGGGTTAACCTGCAAGGAAGGATAGAACCGGTAAAGGTTAAGAAGATGGTCCATAGAGCAGGATTGGGGTCCAAGCCAAGGAATTGGAAAAGACAGAGGCAGATGGAAGACATGAAATTCCCTCACATCAGGGAAACTTTTCCTAAACGTTCTCATATGATTCAGCTGTCTCCTCCCCAGGATTAGCCCAAACCCCCATACTATAACATCACCCATTCCAGAAACCCAAGTCCTCAACCTTGCAACCATATGTTCCACCTTCACCTCCCTAAGCATTGGGTGAGCCTGGGCCACGGGCAGAACAGGAGCATGATTTTTCTGAGGACGTTGGAGCCTTTTTTGCCATGACTGAAGGCAACCAATAAGGAGCAGAGGAGCTACCCTTCATTGATTGGGCTGCAATAGAAGTTCCATCTGGGACAAGCCCTACAGAAGAAGTAGGCGATGCAACTCACTAGTACTGGTGATTTCGTATGCGAACCCTGAGCTTCAGGAGCAGGTTTGTACCCCTGCCCCAGATTTTTTTATCTTGAACAATTGGGAGGAAACTCCCCTTACTTTTGAAGCCGCATTTGTTTGGCAAACAGACATAGCTTCAAAAAAAAACTCCATTAGTGGAATGCCCTTTTCCTGAAGGTTGTAATGAGCCTTCGTCTTTAGGAAAAGATTTTTTAGAAGGCTCTCCAAAAACACAAAAAGATTTTTCAATTTTTTCTAGAAAAATTAAGTTTTTCAAAAAGGTCCAAACTACTTATGAACCATATAAGCAAACGGAATTGGATCAGGTTGAGTATGACTTTGAACTCGAGCTTGATTTTGACCTAATGGGGGTTGAGGAAGAGACCAAGGATGAAGAAGACGACTCTCCAAAAGAAATCACATATCAATTGGAGCATCATGAAAAGGGGGTCCAACCCAATATTGAAGAGACCATATCAATAAACTTGGGGACTGAAGATGACCCAAAAATAGTGAAGATTGGGGTATGCCTATCTGAGGTACAGCGTGATGAAATGATACGGTTCTTGGCATATTATGAAAATGTATTTGCATGGTCGTATCGGGATATACTAGGGTTAGATACGGACATGGTTGTGCATAGGCTACCAATTCTGCCAGATGTTAAGCCAGTGAAGCAGAAGTTGAGAAGGTTGAAACCTGAGTGGACATTGAAGGTCAAAGATGAAGTGGTTAAACAATTCCAAGTGGGATTCTTGGTAGTCTCCACGTACCCTGAATGGCTTGTAAATATAGTGCCGATGACAAAGAAGGATGGAAATGTCAGAATGTGTGTAGACTACAGAGACTTGAATAAGGCAAGCCCAAAGGATGATTTTCCACTTCCACATATTGACATCTTGGTTGACAACACTGCTGTACATAGCCTGGTCTCGTTCATGGATGGCTTCTTTGGGTACAATCAAATTAAGATGGCTAAAGAAGATCAAGAAAAAATGGCCTTCATTACACCTTGGGGTACCTTCCACTACACTGTCATGCCATTTGGCTTAAGAACGCCGGGGCAAGCTACTAGCAGGCCATGACAGCCTTATTCCATGATATGATCCATAAGGAGATGGAGGTTTATGTGGATGATATGATAGCCAAATCATGTGAAGAAGAAGACCACTTGATCAACTTGAAGAAGGTGTTTGACTGACTTAGGAAATACAGTCTAAGGCTTAACCCTGCAAAATGTGTCTTTGGGGTTACATCAGGAAAATTATTGGGCTTTATAGTAAGTAGAAGGGGAATCGAGATTGACCAAACTAAAGCTAAAGCAATCATTGAAATGCCATCACCTAGAACGGAGAAGGAAGTTCATGGTTTTCTTGGAAGGATTAAGTACATAAGCCAGTTCATAGCACAGCTCACTGCTATCTGTGAACCAATCTTTAAGCTTCTAAGAAAGAATAACCCGACAGTCTGGAATGACGATTGCCAAGAAGCCTTTGACACAATAAAGGAGTATTTATTGAACCCACCTGTGCTAGTGCCACCAACTCCAGGAAGACCACTGATTCTATACTTGTCAGTTTTGGAGACATCAATGGGGTGTGTCTTGGGGCAGCATAACAACACAGGCAGAAAGGAAAGGACGATTTACTACCTAAGCAAGAAATTTACAGAATATGAAGCAAAGTATTCTCCTTTGGAAAAGACCTGTTGTGCTTTAGTATGGGTAACTCAGAGACTAAGGCATTATTTTCTTAGTCATTCCACCTTATTGATATCCCGAATGGACCATTTGAAATATTTATTTGAGAAACCAGCATTAACCGGCAGAACAGCAAAATGACAGTTGTTACTCTCTGAGTTTGATCTCACATACATCACTCAGAGGGCCATTAAGGGTCAAGCCATTGCTGATCACTTAGCTACACACCCTTTACCAGAATACCAACCTTTAAAGACTAATTTTCCTGATGAGGCAATTCTATTCACTGAAGAAAAGGAAAGTGAAAGCTCTTGGCAAATGTTCTTTGATGGGGCCGCCAACATGAATGGAAATGGAATAGGGGCAGTTTTGATCAAGCCAGATGGGGCACACATCCCAATTGCAGTAAAGTTGAGGTTCCAATGCACAAACAATATTGCAGAATATGAAGCATGCATAATTGGGTTGCAAGCTGCCTTAGACCATGAAGTAGAGGAACTTGATGTATATGGAGATTCGAGTCTTATCATCTTCCAAACAACTGGTGAATGGAAAACCAAGGATCACAAATTGATCCCCTATCACCAGTATTTGGAAGAAGTAAGCACCAAATTCACTCGAATTTCCTTCAATTATATGCCAAGGGCCAAAAATCAGTTTGCGGATGCTCTAGCAACATTGGCTTCAATGGTCAGTATGCCAGAAGGTGTTGATATTAGACCACTGGAAATTGAAGTCAGAGATGAACCTGGTTATTGCCTTGTTCTAGAAGAAACACCAGAAGAAAAAGTACCATGGTTTCAAGACATTAAGAACTTCCTAAATGATCGGAGTTTGCCAGAAAATGTCACTTCTACAGAGAAAAGAACAATACAGAGGTTGGCAGGTTAGTTCTTACTAAGTGGTGGACAGTTGTACAAGAGATCACACAACGATATCCTACTTAGATGTGTTGCCAGGACCGAGTCAGAAAGGTTAGTTGAAACTGTACATGGAGGAGTTTGTGGACCCTATATGAACGGGCACATGCTTGCCAAGAAGATTCTGCGATTGGGATACTACTGGTCGACGATGGAGCACGATTGCTATATACATGTCAAAAGGTGTCATTTATGCCAAGTGTATGCTGATAACAAAAATGCACCCCCAAGTGAATTGCACAACATGACATCTCCATGACCCTTCTCCATGTGGGGTATAGACGTCATTGAAATGATCTCTCCAAAGGCATCGAATGGACACAGGTTTATACTTGTAGCAATCGACTATTTCACCAAGTGGGTAGAAGCAGCTTCCAATGCAAACATTACAAGTAGCCATGTTCTGAAATTCTTGAAGCACAATATCATTTGTCGCTATGGTTTGCCAAGTGCCATAGTATCAGACAATGCTTCGAATATTAAGAACAAAGATATGAGGAAGATGTGTGAGCAGTTTCAGATCACCCACCACAAGTTAGCTCCGTACAGACCAAAGATGAATGGGGCAGTAGAAGCAGCGAATAAGAACGTAAAGAAGATCATTCAGAAGATGGTAATGAGTTTTAAAGATTGGCATGAAATGTTGCCACTTGCTCTACATGCCTATAGAACCTCGATCCGGACCTCTACAGGGGCAACCCCGTACTCCTTGGTCTATGGGATGGAAGCGGTTTTATCAGTGGAAGTGGAAATACCTTCACTAAAGGTCCTAATGGAAGCTAAATTAGAAGAAGCTGAATGGATACAATCAAGACATGATCAACTCAATCTGATAGAGGAGAAGAGGTTGAAAGCGCTCTGTCATGGCCAATTGTATCAGAAGAGAATGGCCAGGGCTTACAATAAGAAGGTGAAGCCCAGAACTTTCCAAGAAGGAAAGTTAGTATTGAATAAAATTTTACCCTTTTTGGAAGACCCTCATGGAAAATTCAAACCAAATTGGGAAGGGCCTTATGTTGTCAAAAAGGTCCTATCATGGGGTGTTCTCATCTTAACAGAAATGGATGGGAAAGATTTTCCTGAGCCAATTAACTCTGATGCAGTAAAGAGATATTTTCCTTGAATGAATATTACTAGGAAATGATCTGAGGCCATATTTCTATATTTCCCAAAATTTTCATCCCTAGTCAAACCAATTCGAGCCTGTTCGTTTTTTTGATAAACCTAAACTGGACTTATAGTCTTATACTGAGGCAAAGCCAATAGGGGCAAAGCTAATTGGGGCAAAGAAAAAATAAAGAAAAAATAGTGGCAAATGAAAGCCAAATACAAAAAAAAGGGAATGGGGTCAAATTCATCATGACTGTAAGTTCGGTTGACCTATTTTCACACTTAGAAAATTTTGAGATTTTAATACCTTTTCTTTCATAAACTGAGCTTAGCCTTTGTTTCGTCCTATTCTTAAGCCCTCGGTGATTTTAGTATATTCATTCAACTTTCAGAGTAAGATTGGTGATGACGGAATGCAGAAGCCGGCCCTAGTGAAAACCGTAATTGGCACTAGGGGCAATAGGGGCAAAATAAAAAATAGAAAAAAAAAGAAAAAAAAGAAAAGAAGAATCAAAGGTTTAGTTGATCATGTGGTCCAAGTTTGAAGTCAGCATGAGCACTAGAAATTGAGCAGATTAGCAGGGTCAGTCATGGAGGAAAAGCCATTTGGGGATGATTCTAAAGGTTGCAGGATAGACAGATTTGGTCTCTCCCTATTGCTTGGACTACCCTTTTCATTATTCAACCTGATTTTAATTCCTTTAATTATATGTGATTAAGTGTTTTGGATAAGCTTTCAAAAAAAAACTATACTTTGAAGAGTGATGAGAAATCAAATACTTTTCATAAAACTTCTGTTTTTATAAGCATCTGAGAATTCTGAGGCCAATAATATAAAACCTATTTTTGAATTAAATCTCTTTGTCATTCCACTATTGGAGTTTGCTTTGCATAAAGGTAAGAAAAAAACAAAGAAAGAAAAAAAAAAGAATCTAAGCCCTATTCCCTAACTGCTCTTCAAGCTCCCTAATCCGAGTTGCCTGAGTTGTAATGATTCCAAAAGCTCCCTCTGCATCTGGATCGCTAAAAAGGAGATAACTTCATCTGAAAGAAATTGCTTAATCTTCAATGCCCTAATGTCAACCAAGGAATCCTAATATTTCTTCCGCATCCCTCGGACTTCAAAGCGACGAGCCTGTCTTTGTTCTTCAAGTTTCTTCTCCATGGCAATGCGGCAAGACCTCTGTTCTTCAAGTTGCCTCTCCAGATCAATACCTTTTATCCTAAGTTCTTGGGCTTCTCATACCTATATTTGTTGAAGCCGCTTGTGGGTGGCCCTTCTAGACTGGAAGATGTCTTCATAAGTAGGGGGAAGAACTGCAGGAGGATCCTCTGGTACTGGGGAATGACTCTGCACCTACTCTTTGATCCAGAAATGATAGTCCTTCACATGGGACTCAGAAAAGACTGGACCCTGCAGAAAGCGAACATAGGACCACTCATTCATTAATTGAGCATTTAGCCCCATGGTGGCTGGTGTAAGTGGCCCTAAGAAGTTCTCATATCCAGTTGGGATCATAATCCCCTGGGTCGCTTCAAACTGCCGAAGAACCCTCAAAGGAAGATAAAGAACAGCAGATTTCAAGCCTGCTAGGACCATAAAGTTCCTATCTCTGAAGCTGATCACTGTCTCTGGGTTGGGTTGATAAGTGCTAGTCCATCTCACCTGATCATCCTGGAGAGTACCCAAGAAAGTGAACCAACCCTGCTTGCCACCTTGGATGTTAGGACACCCCCTATTGTTCATCAAAACAGGAACTTTCAATCTTGGAAAGAAGTAGCGAGTTATCTCTTCAACCTGACTCAGGTGGTCAAGCAACCAAAGCTGAAAAAAAGGGGAGTATTTCAATTTATTTCAAAAGAAAAGAAAAAAAAAGGAAAAAAAGAAAAGAAAAGAAAAAAAAAGCAGTATTTATTTCCTTTTTACCTGTAGGATAGGGGCGCAGGCAAGAAAGCGTTTCTTCTTTCTGAAATAGCAGTCAGTCAGGGCCTGGTATATTTCTACCAAGATCATAGGGGCCAATCTCTCATGTTCCCTAACCTGGCAGATAACTGAGATGAGATCCAAGTCAACCTGGTCATCATCCCGTGGAAAAAGCAACTGGTTGACCACTATCAAGGTCAAAGCATTAAACCGGGTATCCTTGTCCTCACTCCTTAGAAGTTTTTCAGTCAGAAAGATCTTGGAAAAGGTCAGCAGTGTGTTAGAACTTCCTAAGTCCTTCTTCCCTATACACAAGAAAGTGGATGCCTCTTTTTTGTAGCTAGGCTTTAGGGGCGGGTTCACAACTTTTTAAGAAAACCTTAGGTCAAGGATGGTTTCAATTTCTTCTATGGTAGGAGCCATCTCTTTGTCATTAAAACGGAAGAGATTTAGTTCAGTTACCCAGTGCCCAATTAAAGCTTCAATGATTTCTCACTTAAAAGGAATTTTAGGGATGTGTAGGATGTGGCCTAAGTGGATGGAATCCCAACGAATCTCCTCATCAAGGGTCATAGAGTTAACCCACCTATCATAGAAGGAATCCACAACATTGTACCTGGTGAGATTAGGAGGTTTTGATCTAACAGGTTGTCTTGCAGGAGGAGATCCATCGACAGAAGAGAACGGGGCAAGGGAAGTCATGGAAGCACCAAAGAAGCCAAGGAAAGCAGAAAACGGAAAGCTCAGGGAGTTTTCAAACTATTAAAAGTGTCACAATGACCTGCCCCATGAGTTTATATAGAAAAATCGAAAATCCAATAAAATCCGTATTTACAATACGGGCAAGGCGTGCCCGTAATGAAATTACGGGCGCTGCGTGCCTGCATTCAGTTTACGGGCACTGCTTGCCAGCATTTAAAATACGGTTTATTCAGAAAAATGCAAAAAAATGGGAAATTTCAATTTCATTGCTTCTCTAGGCTTCACTTGTCCCCTGCTTTAACATATATCATGCAATAAAAGCTAGAAATAAAAGAAAAAAGAGCATAAATAAAGAAAAATGAATCAAATTTCTTTTATATATATGGAGGTGTACATCAGTCAAAATACAAATACATGTGATGTCCTAATCTAATCTGTCTATACAGGTGTACCTCTACGGCCACGGCTACGTCCTCTGCCTCGACCACGGCCTAAAGATCGCAGGCGCTCAAAAACATGCCGCACAATGTTACGAGCTGTACTATGGATCATCCTGCTTAAAATAGACTGAATATCATGCCACGTATATAAAGGCACAAGGCCAGCAGTGGGATGATCAGGAGGAACGTACCCTGAAGTATCTACATATCCCGTAGACTCAGTATCAGAATCCGTAAAGACAGGCTCAGTCGCGGGATCGGCAGCAGTAGGATCAGCAGGAACAGAGGCCCCAGGAGCATCAGTATCAGGACCAGGCTCTACAGGATCAGCAGTAGCCTCCTCTATCACCATAGCCTCCTCGGTAGGCACCACCACAGCGGCATCCCTGGCCGACTCCATATCCATATTAGCAGATGCATCAGGAGCGGTCTCTGGGGCTGGAGCAGACTCTGGCACATCCTCAGCAGCAGGTACAACCTCAGCCTCAATCTCAGGCACTGCTGCAGGTCCCTCTACCGATCTAAGAGAGGTCACAAACTCCACCCGTGCCACAGAGAAAACCTCGCCACGAAGGTGCATAGGCACTGATGAAGCAGGTGAAGAAGGGCCGGTTGTATCGTCCTGAAAATAAGAAAGGGAATTTTAGTTAGAACAGGATAAACAGATATACGAGCAGGAATGGAAAGAGGTGAAAGAATTAACCTGGGTATGAGATAGACCCGCCTGGTCCTGTGCACCAGAAGGGCCCGCCTGGCCCTGTGCCTTGGCAAGCTGTCCCCGGAGGTCTGAAATAGTAATGAAGAGGGCGTCCCGATCGGCAATAGCAGTATCTTGCTGGCGCTCTATATCAGCGTACCGAGACAGGATCTCTGCCAACTGAGCCTCCTGAAATAGAAGAGAAGGTGTCAGAAAATGCCAAGTTCAAATAAAATATAAGAATGAAAAAGAGAAGGCATACCGTCGTATCATAGGCCCTAATCACTACCCCTCCTATCTCCGTGACTCCATCACGGACAGGCATGGGTGGCATGAGGCACCAAACTGAAGCCTGCCTGAACCAAGCATCATAGTCACCCTCCTCCAACAATGTCTCTGCCTCAATCCAATCTAGGAACTGGGCAGGATCAACAAGCATGGGAGGAAAGGAGGGAGTAGTATCTGGAGGGATGGCAGGAATCCGAGGCTCTCCAATATACTGATAAAAGAAGCGCTCGCCACAGTACCAGATGCTGCCCATCTGAACAATGAAGAACTGGTATCGCTGATGTCTCTGGTCAAGGGCAAAGGCATCATCTCTAGCCGCATGCAGGGCCAGCACCTCATGAATGTCCTCCATCCAGGGGACGAATAGCTAAAAACAGAAGGGATATTAGACATGTGATCCAGGAGAAAAAAAAAAAGAAAAATTAAGGAAGCTTACCTCATACCGATATTAGCCTGTCCAGATGAGCCCAGGCAGACCTAGGACGACTCTTTTCAGAGTCGTGCTCCACATGGCACCATCTACGAGCCATAGGATATGTCTCCTCTGACATCGTAGAGGTAGGGCGGAAATAGGGAATATACACCCTAGCAAAAAACTGCAAAAAGAAAAGGGTCAGAGGAAAAGACAAGGAAAAAAGAGAAACAAAAAGGAAAGAAAGAGAAGAGAAATAGATGTTTCACCTGCAGGAAGGGCCAGAAGAATCTGCACCCAACTCCAGCTCCTCGAGAGGTAGAGAGGCCGCTAATTGACCGGCGCAGGCCGGCCAGAATGGTGCCAAAAATGAGCGGGCCCCAGGCATACCTCCTCGTCCGCTGCAAATCTCCCAATAAACTCAAAAAATGAGGACTAACAGAAGTCGTTTCCTCTGGGAAGAAGCAGGAGCCCATCATGTACAGAAAAATGAAGCGGAAGGCGAATGGAAAAGTTGGATGACTGGCGGCAAGCTGGCCAAGCTGGCTCCTCCGGAAAGTCTCTCTCAACCAAGTCAGAGACAATCTCACTCTCCCTCTATCCCATGCCTCCGAAGGCAACACAATATATACAAGATAGGAGGCGATCTCCTCAGCATCAGGCATCACCATCTCGCGGATAATATCACCAGTCATCCTAATCCCGGTGATAAGCGTGAAGTCAAACGGCTGAATCCCAATCTCAACATCTGGAAAGTGAAAGCTCAGTGTCTCCAGAAAGAACCTCTCGAGCATCGCAGCAATAAGGGCTATATCCAGGCACACATCTGGAATGGTGATGAAGAGGCCAAAACCATACAAGCCCAGCTCCCGGCGATAGGCTGAACTGCAATCTCCGATAAATCTAATAAAGCTGGCCCAGCTCCCTCGGTAATGAGACAAGGGATACTCCAAAGGGATATTTGCCCTAATACATGCTGAGGGATGAGTCCTCAAGTCATGCAAAAGGTCAGTATCCCTAATCTGGGTAGCAACTACCTCAGGGACCTCAACCCTGGTCCTAGCCTCATCTCTGCCACGGCCTCCTCTGCGGCCTCCTCTACAGCCCTCATCATGGCCTCCGTCTCTGCCTCCACCTCGACGCCTGCTACGGCTCCTATCTCTGCCTGAAGCCTCAACTGTCGGCTAAGGAAATAATCGGAAAGAAGAAAGAATCAGGGTGGTGAATTTGGTGAAGGAAATTTCAATTCAGAAGGGTTAGAGTATACCTCTGGGGTCGCCTCACGCGAATCCCCAGAAGGAAGATCAGGGATCTCAGAATCAGAATCCCTCGCTGCTCCGAAGAAGATGCCACATCAGTGGGATCCCTCCGAACCCTAGAGGAAGAGGGTTTATCAGCAGGATCCCTGGAAGCTGATCGAATGTGGGCCATCTGCGGTTCAAATCAAGGAGATGTTTAATTATTCTTGTTAAAAATTTTTATTGCTTGATTTTCGTTTTAACCAAGTTTAATTGATTTGCAGGAAAAATAAAGATGGAAAATGGAAGGAAATGCTTCAGAAACTCCCAATCAAATCAGAAGTCAACTGAAGGAGTTTAATTTTCTGTTTGGAGAAATTTTATTATGTTATTTACTTGTCTTTGCTTCAACCAGGAAAATATATAAAAATTATATATAGGAAGTTTAGGCTTCTTGTATATTCTCTTTATATAAAATGAAAAAATGTGTATTAATGTGTTAAGGATTGATTTTAATTTTCTCTTTTGTATTTTGGTTTTAGGATAGAAGTTCAAGCCTACTTGTATTGATACTGGGATAACAGAGTCGGAAAGCTATTGTTCGTACCAAGATAATGGACTTCAATAGGAGGCTAGCCATTCAAGGACAAGAATCTCAGACTTTCAGTCAAGAATCAGAAAAATTGCAAGCAACATTTCAGAGGTGTCATTAACAAGGAAAATGCAAAGAGCAGTTCATACCAATCGTTAAAATATTCAGCTCAAGATCCTGGCAACATATCAAGATTGGATTTAGACAGGAACTATCAACATTCAAAGATGAAAAACCAGACACCCAAAACAAATGGATTCAAGAACATGTGGACACTTGGAGTTGCTAACAGTAGACATTCAAAGAGATCTGCAGAAGCAAAGTTTCATTCAAATATAGATTGAAGTTCTGAAGTTGTAGAAATTTAAGGCAATAAAATTATTATCAACAAATACAGCCATGAGACAAGTTGGAGTTCGGGAACTCTACCAATTAGAACAGAGAATTCAAAAGTCAACTAGCAGAATACCCAAACATTCAAATAAGGGCCAAAACAGATATATCTTGCAAGTATCATACGGCCAGTTGAAAATCAGAGTCCAAAATCAGTATTTCATGTCAATCAGAAAGAATGCAATCGGGATTTTAATGGCATACAGATATCATGCATTTGGCAATCGAGAGGTGTAGGGAACATACCTGTTTGCTGTTGAAAGTATGGGATTTCAAAGAGAGAAATTAAAATGTGCCTCACCGGAATGAAACACAGTGAACAGCAAAAGCTCACTATCGCCAAGGGACGTTCGAATCGTCGGAGAGAAGGTCTTCGCCGAGAAAAGAAGTCAACACAGGAGTTGACATCGCCGGAAATAGTGGACGTTTCCGGAGAAGAACAGTGGTCGCCGGAGAAGATGAGGTGCGGTCAATGGAGAAGATGGAAAACCGGAGAAGAGAATACGGGCACAAGGGTTTACGTCAGAAATGCGAGCAGAAATGGAGGAGTTCGCGGCCACGGTTAAGAAGGAAGCCGCACATGCTTAATTCCCCACCACATCTTTTCCCTTGCTCTCTCTCCTTCATAAATTCTTGTTCCCCATGTGCATCCCCCATGCATCATGCATACAAACACCTCTCTCTCTCTCTCTCTCTCTCCTTCATGAGCATCCACACATGCATCATGCTTACATCTCTCTCTCTCTCTCTCATGATTAGTGTCCCCTATGCATGCATCCCTCCATGAACATCTCATCATCATGCATCTCTATCTTTCTCTCTCTCTCTCTCTCCCCCATGCATGCATGCATATCACATACACCCCCATAATAAAATCCTTCCAAGTCCCATACGTAGGGGAAGGAGACTCTTTTGGCTCTCCAATTTTTTCTCCAACCTCTCTCCCATCTCTCCCAAGCTCTCCCATGGTCTCCCTCCCAAAAGACCCTCTTCTTCTCCATCTCCCAAGCTCATCCTATGGCTTTCCCAACCACTCAAGACATGCCTAAGTCTACCTAACCTTCCCCCTCCTTCTTCTCCTTCATTGTAAGTCTTGAAAGGAGCTTGGAAGTGTTTCTTTGAGGAACCAAAGGAGGTGGTCTGCTGCTGGTGGAGCTTCCAAGGAGCTCAACACACTTCAAAGGGAGCTTAGAACCTCAAGGTGTGCTTCCCCTTTACATCTTGTTTAACATATATGGAAATGAGCCTATTTGGTGTCTTTGGAGTTAGTTTGTATCTATGAATGTTTATCTACTGTTGGAGCATGTTCCTATCTCCCTTTCATTTCTCTTTTCTCTTGTTTATGTCCCCATAAAGGTGGGCAAGCCCCCATGGTAAGGGGTGGACCACATGCATGATCCTAAGGGAGGATGAGGGATTTCTCCATGTACTTTTTTGGGTATTTTCGGCTGCTGGTGTGCATGTTGGTTTCATTTTTGGAGGGAGCATGTTCCCCTTTAGGATCCACTCTAATGTAACCCTATGTAATGCCCCCTCTCATCCCTTCTAGTATAATTCTTTTCCCTACTTTAATGTGCTGTTTTGGATGTTCGGTGTCATAGAAATGCATGGTTAGCTCTCTTCCCCTCTAAGATTTTTGATAGCATGCTTCCTCACCCCCACCTTCCCTTCTTATGTGCTCTCTTTTTCTTCTCTCTTACCACTTTCTTTTGGATGTCTTCTAATGGTGATGTTTTCTTTCTTTTGTGTGCCTTGAAGTATGTGAAAAGTGTGTGCATATGTGCATGTAAAACCCACCATCATGCTTCCCTCTTCCCCTTTACAAGGTTGTTGTAGCATCCATTAGCATGCCTTTAGTAGTATTAATAACATGTCCTTTTCTTTGCCTTTTTAGCTCGCTGTTTTGACGGTACTAGCATGACCCTTATCCCCCCAAACACCTTGCTGTCCCAGCATGCTCCATGCCCCCTTTAGGCTTCATATGCAACCCACTAGCACCATGCATATAGGTTGCCATCCCTACAACCTTTTTAGGTTGTTCCCAACCCATTTAGTATGCCTAATCCACTCCCAAATAGCTGCTGCCCAAGGCACCTACAGCATGTATTTTTCGCACTCATGCTTGCACGGTATGCTTCTCCACTTGCACACACCAAGTGTATAAACATGTCCATAGCTTAGTGACATGCTAGGTTGCTTCCCCCGCACCCCCTTTGTGTTATTTCCAGCATGGTAGTTACACCCTTTCTCCATGTATAGCTGCTGCCCCTTCCTACAGCATGTTTTTTCTGTTTCATTTTGTTTACCTTCATGATTGGCTTCCTTGTTTGTGCACACACATCATGTGCACACACTCACCAGCCTTATCATGCATGCTTGGTTGCTCCCCACCATGCCACCACTTCCTCTTGCATGAGTCTAAGCCCGAACACCTGTTGTCCCCATGTATGGTACATTGAAATGCATATGTTGGACTTTTGGGCTCGAGCATGCCTTAGTCCCTTTGTTAATTGTGTACCTTAAAGGCTATGGTGCTTGTTGTTTTGCATGGACTAAGAGACCAAAACAGGGACAACATGGTCCCTGTTTAACTATCATATGTGGCTTAGGTGGGAGAAGGCAATCACCCATGCCTTCTCCCCTTCTCTTTGTTGTAAAACCCCCAAAAAGAAACTGAAGTGGGGAGATACCCCATTCCCTAAACCAATGTGGACCTTCCAAAGGGGCCCACCAAGCCCAATAAACCTTCTTAAATATAAATAAGCAATTTAATTAAATTGGGTGGGCCACACCACCCAAGGCCCACCAAAGCCCAACTTGATGCATGCTGAACTAGCTAGGAATGGTTTGGCCGAGACCACGGGCTGGGGCCTATCAGGCCCGCCAAGTCCACTGTCAGCACCTCATTTTTGCACCTCGAAAAATGAAGAATAAAATCCTAATTGAAAAAGTCAAAACCCAAGGGGTCAAAAAGTTGACTTTTTGATCTGGTGTGAATTGACCACCAAACTTCATACCATTGGAAAGAGGACTTCGATACGATTCTAACACAACTGAGTTTTCTCAAATCGGAGTCTGAATAAAGAAGTTATGGGCTGGTCAAATCTGGAAATTGCAGAAATTGGCTTTCTGCTAAATCCCGGATTAGCTACTCAATTGGATATCAGCAGAAAAAGCACATCGACATGATTCCAACGCAACCGAGTTTACTGGAATCGGAGTCCCGAATAGAGAGATATGAGCAAAATTGGCTCTGGGACGCGACTTCGCACTTCTGCTAAAAAACCCAAATTTGCTGCCAAACTCTAGCTCAGCGGATTGAGAATCTCAACCTGATTCCAACGCCACTAAGTTTGTTGAAGTCGGATATCAGATGAAAGAGTTGTGAGCAGTCAAAATTTCAATAAATCTGCACACGTGGCAAGAATTAAAGAAAGGACAAAAGAATAAAAATCTAATGATAAAATAATAATATAATATAAATATCTAAGTAAATTAAATAAAAAAATAAAAATAAAATTAAAGACGCATGTGCATCTAAATAAAAAAATCAAGTGAATAAAATAATAATAAAATCTAAACAAATCTAATAATTAAAATAAAAAAAATGAAAAAAAAGGAGATAAGAATGGACGAATTCTCCCATGTGGAGAATTCGTCCAACACTTACTTGGAGGATAAGAAAAAAAAGTCATCATTGTTTTCTTTAAAAAAAAACATGATATAACAAATATTTACTTTTAAGTTCAATTCCTTTACTATAAATAGTGGGGTCGGCTCATTTTTCATCCATCTTTCACACCTCTCTCATTCCCTCTCCTCCCTCTTTCCTCTCTCCCTTTCCAAACCACTCCCTCTTCTATTCCTTTCTAGGTCTTCGACCCCTCTTAAACCCTGCTACAACCAACTCTTGTCAAACCCAAACCTCTTATTTTCTTGCAAACCCAAAGTAGGTTTAGATACCCCCCTCTTGAGCTCAAGAAAGAGCCGTTACGCTGGCCGAAATCCCATTTTAAATCCTTCCAAAAGCCCCTAGACTCTGTCCAAGTGTATCAAAATTCTCTCCAACTTCTTCCTTTCAATCACAAACCCGAAAGAGGTTTTTTGAAATCTTTCTCTTGAGCTTGGAGAGAAGCCGTTACGCTGCCGGAAATCTCCAAGGGATTCCACACCTTCAAGCATTCCCTAGATAAGCTTTCTGGTAAGTTGTACTGTATATAAGTGAATAAAGTTGTGATTCAAGAATATTACTTATTTCTATTCCATGTTGTCTTTTTATACTAACACTTGATCTTGATTATCTTCCATCTTCCTTTCACATGAGAAACACCTCATGGTAAGGAGGTGCCGTCCGCCTAATTACAAAAGAAAATTGAAGCATACTTGAAGGGTTGCCTTTATCATGTCTGAATTACTAAAAAGGGGAGCTTGTTCCCCTCCTCCTTTAAGTTCTAATGTACCCCATTAAATACCCCAAATCCTTTCTTTATTTTGTTTTTTTTTTATGCTTCTTGATGATGATTTGATAAGCAGGTGGTCAAATAAGGCCTTTCTTCAAAGTTTTTCACCACTATGGGCCCACACAGGGGCCCACACAAATCCCAAAAATACCAAAAAAATTAGTTTTCTGTAAAAAATCTTAAGAAATCAGTTTTTTTACCCTTAACCGAAAACATAGATCGATTAAACTCATTTTTAAGTTTTACCAAAATTAAATCTTGGTTAAGGCTAATTATAGCTTAACCAAAATTTAATTTCGGTTAAACTAAAAAATTGGTATAATCGAAATTAAATTTCGGCTACACCCTGTAAATTCCAAAAACCCCCTTTTCAACTCTTTTTGTGAATTCTAATCTCTTATGTTTCAAACCAAATGAATTTTAGACAATTAAATAACCAAATCCAGAAAGGGTTATCCAACGTAACTCTAAATGGGAATTGGGCTTGCCTTACGCCCAACTTGGTATCTAATGGGCCTTCCAACGGGGCCCTGTGAGACATGGGAAAAAATCAGGAATTTCCATTGACTTCCTCAATCATCAAAATATTAAATAAGCACAAAAGGCAATTTTTAGGGTAAAAATAACCCTCCTAAAAAAAAACAACCAGAGATGGGTAAGGTGATTAGGTTATGAACAGGGGAAGGTGTTAGGCACCCCTATGCATCCACACAAGGTGGTTGCCAGGCTTTGTTCATGTTTTTCAAAGAAAAAAGGCTTGCTATAAAATTCATGAAAAATCACAAAAAGACAAAAATTGTATGGTTTTTTCATATGAATAGTCTGATTGATCCAGAACTTTCAAATATGATCATACCATTCCTAGGGTTTCATGATCAAAACAAAATTAAGATAAAATCAAATAAAATCAATTTAAAGTGAAAAATCCAAAAATCTGGCTTCAAGTCAAATTCTAGAAATCTAGAAAAATATGATTTTTATAAAATACTTCAAAATTGAATTTGAATAGTCCAGGACATAGATAAAGCCCAAATTTCACATTAAATCAAGAAATTAAAACCAAAAATACCCACGTTGATGAAAAACACCAAAAGGGGAGAATTTAGACCGTAGGGTCTTCTCTCAATAATGAAAAATAATTTAAGAACCACATCATGAAACCCTAGAATTTACTTTCAGGCTTTTGGATTCAGATCTATCATATTGATCATGATAAATCCAGGATCTTAGCCTAAAACCACAAAATTCACGAAAACAGTGCTGTAGGTGCAAATATGTGAAAAATCCAAATTTTAGAAAAAAGTGAGGATCTCATGCTATAAACATCATAGATTCATGTGATTCATTCAGATTTATCATAAAAAGCATTAAAACATGATCAGGATATCCAAAACAGCCACATCTCACAGATTTGAGCACATGGGGGTCTACTCTACGGATCCACCTGTTCTCTTTTCCCCTAGCTCTCTCTTCACGTTTTACGGCTAGAGAGGATTCTTGAGGTACTTGGAGATAGGTTTGGTTACACAAACACAATCAAAGGCCTTATTCTATGAAAAAGGAGAAAAACATATATGGGGTTCTATTCTAGGGATCCACCTGTTCTCTTTTCCCCTAGCTCTCTCTTCACGTTTTACGGCTAGAGAGGCTCTTGAGGTACTTGGAGGCAAGTTTAGGAATACAAGTACAAAAGATGGCCTTATTCTACAGCAGTAGAGAAGATCCTATTATCTCTAGAATTGAAGACAGAAGATAAAAGGGAAAAGGGACTTACTTGGATTGAGCAAGCAGAGCAGCAGGGGTTCCTCTTCTTCTCTTGGAGCTTCTTAGACTTCAAATTTTCGTGGCCCTTTGCTTGAGGAAAGGCCCTCTATTTATAGGCAAACACAGGGGTATGGTTGGTCCAAGGTTTGGCAAGATAGAGTTTCAGTTTGAGTTAAACACAAGATAATGCCCATCCATAGCCAACCAAGGTGGCTTCAGCGAATAAAAGAAGTAATTCGCTCATTTAGAGATATATTGGACTAAAGATAAAGCTCGGAGATCGAGAGAAGAATAAAACTCGCACGAGTCTTTAGTGACCGTAAATGAATTACGGTCCAACGGTGACCGTATTTTTAATACGGGCGCGCCTGACTGTAGAGCGATCTCGGGTGCAACCGGCCCGTGAATGAAATACGGGCAAAGCTTGCTTAGTCAATTTTTATGCATTTTTTACCTGTTTTAAGTTCTAATTACATGTTTTTATTACTTTTTCATTCTGTAGTGCAATTTGGGGTGTCTACAGCTGCCCCTCTTTGCTGGTAATTGGAATCAATTACAAGCAGAGAGCAAAAAGACCCACAAATTGCACTTTCTGAGATTTTTGTCTAATCAATTGCACTTTGCAAGGATTAAATGGATGATTTTTTGGAAAAAAGAATTGATTGTGGAAGATTTGCTAAGAAGTCCCTCAGCTTAAGGGCCAAATCCTCCTCTCTCCTCTCACTGAGCTCTCGTGGCTATGAAGTGAGATTTGAGACAAAATTTTTAAACAAAAGTGGGTAAGGTGGTAATCCTTGCAATTTACAACTAATATAAACATTGATCTTTTGATAAGTGTGGAGAAAATAATAAAATATGCAATTTTTGGCTTCGCCCGTATTTGTATCACGGACCAATGTTACCCGTAGGTTGTTCACGGGCGAACGGGACCGTATTACTTTCACGGGCGTCTGCTACCTGTACTGATTTTACGGATTTTGGGGTTTTACTTAACCTCGCGACCGCGAATTCCTTTCTCTCTTGCTTGCATTTTGCCCTATTTTCCTTGCGCCCGTATTCTCTCTTACTGTTCTTCCTTCTCAATCTTCGTCCGCACTTGTCTTCTGGCGACATACGACTTCCAGCGACGGCTTCGTCTTTCTCTGGCAACAATCATCTTCTCCGGTATTTCAAGTTACTTCGAACTTCTTCTGTGGGTGAACAAATTGGAAGCTCGGGTGAGACCAATCCTTGACTCTCTGCAACAATCCCCATTTTGGATAAACAGGTGTGGCCGAACCTTGTTTTTTCCTTGCTGTTCAACCTATATTCGATTAGAGAATGTTTGATTTGCAAATACTGATTCTTTGTTCATGATTTGTAATTCTCCTGCATTCCATGCTTGTACGAATCTTCAATTTGGGGTCTTGCTTAGACTGATTTTGGTTTGATTTTTTTTTTTTTTTTGTCTCTGTAAGAATGAATCCAATTCATGTTCAACTCATGCCCAATTTTTGCATCTTCAGTTTATGCTAGACGAATGTGGTTCATGCACGAATTTCTACTTGTTGTTTAGGATTTCTCATTTACTGTTTGAGAATTTTATATGTATCTATACAACCAGGAGTGCTCCTCTGCTGCCAAATTTCTAAAAAATTCTCAATTCCTGTTTGACTTAATTTTTCTGCCTTTTTGCTTTGCCATTTCTGTGATTGGCTTCTTGAGTGGCCGAAATCATCATGGTTTTGCAATTATTGTTATCTTGATTTTGACTTCTGTTTCCACACTCAAGTAATAATCTGAACCATGCTGTAATTTAGGAAATTTGCTTGTTTTGCTGATGCCAATTGCCTGTATTTCTCTGGCTCTTGCTTCTGCTAATTTTAATTCAGAAATGGGTATGCACCATGCTTTGCCTGATTTGATTTGTTCTTGAGTGACTTAATTTCACTTAGCATGCTGTCCGCACCTTAGCTTGAGTTGGACACTTGTATAGCCTGGTATGAGCTGATTCTTTGAACAAACTCAGATTTGCTAGGCATTTTCCCTATTACCACAATAGGCTTGGACTCTCGTTCCTGACTTGACTGTCCTAAAACCAAACAAAAGAGATGGTTAAGCATAAGCAACTAAATAAGCCAAATAAACAGTTATAATAGCTTCCGGTGATCATGTTTTCCCGTATGCCTTTCGATTCCTTTTTCTGTACATGATGGGATCTTGCTTCTTCCCAGAGGACACGACTTCGGTTAGTCCTTATTTTCTGAGCTTACTGGGAGATCTGCATCGAGTGAGGAGGTACGCCTGGGGCCTACTCATTTTTGGTACTATTCTGGCCGGTCTGCGCCGATCAGTGAGCGGCCTCTCTACTTCCAGAGGAGCTGGAGTTGGGTGCAGATTCTTCTGGCCCTTTTTGCAGGTGAATCTTATTTCCTTTCTTTTTCTCTTTCTCTCTTTCTCTCCTTTTTTTTTCTATCTCTCATTTTCTATTCCTCTGACTCTTTTTCTTCTTTCTGCAGTTTTTTGCTAGGGTTTATATACCCTATTTCCGTCCTACCTCTACGATGTCTGAGGAGACGTATCACATGGCACGTAGATGGTGTCATGTAGAGCACGACTCTGGAAAGAGTCGTCCTAGGTCCGCCCGTGCCCACCTGGACAGGCTATACCGGTCTGAGGTAATCTATTTTAATTCCTCTTCTTTCTTCTTTCTTTTTCTTCTTGAATCACATACCTAATATCCCATTCTTTTTCTTCAGCTATTTGTCCCTAGGATGGAGGACATTCATGAGGTGCTGGCCCTGCATGCAGCCAGAGATGATGCTTTCGTCCCTGACCAGAGACGACAGAGATACCAGTTCTTTATTGGTCAGATGGGCAGCATTTGGTACTGCGGCGAGCGCTTCTTCTTTCAGCATGTAGGAGAGCCGCGGATTCCTGCCATTCCTCCAGATACTACCCCCTCCTTTCCTCCTATGCTTGTAGATCTTGCCCAGTTCCTAGATTGGACTGAGGCAGAGACTTTATTAGAGGAGGGTGACTATGATGCCTGGTTCAGGCGAGCTTCTGTTGGGTGCCTCATGCCACCCATGCCTGTCCGTGGTGGAGTCACGGAGATAGGAGGGGTAGTGATCCGGGCTTATAATACAACGGTACGCCTTCTCTCTTTGTGATCTTCTATTTCCATTTCGTTTGAACTTAGCATTTTTCTGACTTCTTTCTTTTCTATTTCAGGAGGCTCAGTTGGCAGAGATCCGGTCTCAGTATGCTGATCTAGAGCGCCAGCGTGATGTTGCGATTGCCGAGCGGGACGCCCTCTATATCACGATCTCAGACCTCCGGGGGCAGCTAACCAGAGCACAGGGCCAGGAGGGTCCTTCTGATGCACAGGACCAGGCGGGTCCATCTCATACTCAGGTTATTTTCTTCTTTTATTTCCATTCCTACTATTATAACTGTTTATTTGGTTCTGACTGAAATTTCTTCTCTTATTTTCAGGAGGACACAGCCGTCCCTTCTTCACCTGCTTCACCTGTGCCAATGCATCTTCGGGGTGAGGTATTTTCTGTGGCACGGGTGGAGTTCGTGACTTCTCCCAGTCCGGTAGAGGCACCTGCAGCAGAGCCTGAGATCGAGGTTGATATTACACCTACTGCTGAGGATGTGCCAGAGTCTGCCCCAGTAGCTGAGACTGTTCCTGATGCATCTGCTAATGTAGATATGGAGTCGGCCATGGATGCTGCTGTGGTAGAACCTACCGTGGAGGCTGGGATGACGGAGGAGGCTACAGTTGATCCTGTGCCTGAGGTGGATGCTGATATACCTGGGACATCTGCTCCTGCTGGTTTGATAGACTCTTCATCTATGATCGATGTTCCAGAGGTGCCGACTCCAGCTTCTGAGCTTGCTATTGGTACCGATCCTATGGTTGAGCCTGTTCCTGCAGAGCCTGATCTTGAGTCTGCTAGGGACGTAGATCTCCCGGGGTCGGCCCCTGCTTCTTCAGCTGACTCTAGGTATGTTTCTTTTATGCTCTTGACTTTTATTCTTATATTTTCATGACATCTAATCCATTTTGGGCTGCAGGAGGGAGCGTATTTCCTCTCGTGATAAAGTGCCGATAGTCTTCGGGCGTCGACGATCTCGAGGCAGAGGACGTGGCAGAGGAGATGGACCTGCGGAGGCACAGTAGATTAGGATTTTTTATATACATGTATTTTGACAAAAGTGATGTACATATTAATATATATAAAAGAATCTTGATTTTTATTCATTTGTGCTCTTTTCTTCTTTGTTTTCAGCTTTTGTGGCATGATGAATATTAAAGCAGGGACAGGTGAAGCTTAGGGAAACAAGGAAATTGAAATTTCCCATTTTTTTGCATTTTTTCGAAGGAACCGTATTTAGACTACGAGCAAGCCGTGCCCGTAAAGTTACCACGGGCGCACTCTACCCGTGAAGTTTGCACTGTCAAGGGTGTCCATATTTCCTATACGGGCGCGCTATGCCCGTATTATAATTACGGATTTTACTACCTTACGATTTTTTCTATATAAACTCATGGGGAACGTCATTGTGACACTTTTAATAGTTGGAAAACTCCCTGAGCACGTCTTTTCTCGCTTTCCTTGGCTTCTTTGGCGCTTCCATGGCTTCCCCTGCACCGTTCTCTTCTGTTGTTGAATCTCCTCCTGTAAGACAACATGTTAGATCCAAACCTCCTAATCTCACCAGGTATAAAGTGGTAGATTCTTTCTATGACAGATGGGTTAACTCCATGACCCTTGACGAGGAGATTCGTTGGGATTCCATCCACTTAGGGCATATCCTACACATCCCTAAAATTCCCTTCAAGTGGGAAATCATTGAAGCTTTGATTGGACACTGGGTTCCTGAACTGAATCTCTTCCGTTTTGATGACAAAGGATGACTCCTACCATAGAAGAAATTGAGACCATCCTTGGCTTAAAATTTTCTGAAAAAGTTGTGAACCCGCCCCTAAAGCCAAGTTACAAAAAGGAGGCCTCTACATTCCTGGGTATAGGGAAGAAAGACTTAGGGAGTTCTGATACCCTAATGACCTTGTCCAAGACCTTTTTGACTGAAAAACTTCTAAGGAGTGGGGACAAGGATGCCAGGTTTAATGCTTTGACTTTGGTAGTGGTCAACCAGCTACTTTTTCCACTGGGTGATGACCAGGTTGACTTGGCTCTCATCTCAGTTATCTACCAAGTTAGGGAACGTGAGAGGTTGGCCCCTATGATCTTAGCAGAGATATACCAGGCCCTTACTGACTGTTATTTCAGAAAGAAGAAACACTTCCTTGCTTGTGCCCCTATCCTACAGGTAAGAAAATAAATAAATATTTTTTTTTCTTTCTTTTTTTTTTCTTTTTTTTTTCTTTTTTTTTATTTCATTTTTTTCTTCTTTCTTTTTTCTTTCTTTTTTTTTCTCTTTTTTTTTCTTTTTCTTTCTTTTTTGAAATAAGTTGAAATTCTCCCCTTTTCTGCAGCTTTGGTTGCTTGACCACCTGAGCCAAGTTGAAGAGATAACTCGCCGCTTCTTTCCAAGGTTGAAAGTTCCTGTTCTGATGAGCCACAGGGGTTGTCCTAATATCCAAGGCGGCAAGCAGGGATGGTTCACTTTCTTGGGTACTCTCCAGGATGATCAAGTGAGATGGCCTGGCACTTATCAACCCAACCCAGAGACAGTGATCAGCTTCAGAGATAGGAACTTTCTGGTCCTGGCAGGCTTGAAATCTGCTGTTCTCTATCTTCCTTTGAGGGTTCTTCGACAGTTTGGCGCGACCCAGGGAATTATGATCCCAACTAGCTATGAGAGCCTTGTAGGGCCACTTACATCAGCCACCATGAGGCTAAATGCTCAATTAATGAATGAGTGGTCCTATGTTCGCTTTCTGCGGGGTCCTGTCTTTTCTGAGTCCCATGTGAAGGACTATCACTTCTGGATTAAAGAGCAGGTGCAGAGTCATGCCCCAGTACCAGAGGATCCTCCTGCAGTTCTTCCTCCTACCTATAAGGACATTCTGGAGTCTGAAAGGGCAACCCATAAGTAGCTTCAACAAATATGGGTACGGGAGGCTCAAGATCTTAGGATAAAAGTCATTGATCTGGAGAGGAAACTTGAAGAGCAGAAGTCTGGCCGTATTGCCATGGAGAAGAAACTTAAAGAACAAAGGCAAGCTCGTCGCTTTGAAGTCCGAGTGATGCGGAAAAAATATCAGGATTCCTTGGCCAACCTTAGGGCGTTGAAGATCAAGCATTCTTTTTCAGATGAGGTCATCTCCTTTTTGAGTGATCCTGATTCAGAGGGAGCTTCTAGAATCATTGCAACTCAGGCAGCTAGGATTAGGGAACTTGAGGAGCAGTTAGGGAGTAGGGATTAGATTCTTTTATCTTTTTTTTTCATACTTTTATACAAAAGTAAACTCCATTAGTGGAAAGAGAATAGATTTAATTCAAAAATAGGTTTAATATTATTGGCCTCAGAATTCTCAGATGCTTGTAAAAACTGAAGTTTTATGAAAAAGTATTTGATTTTTCATCACTGGCCAAAGTATAGTTTTTTTTTTTTTGAAAGCTGATCCAAAACACTTAATCACATATAATTAAAGGAATTAAGATTAGGTTGAATAATAAAAAGGGTAGTCCAAGCAATAGGGAGAGACCAAATCTATCTACCCCGTGACCTTTAGAATTATCCCCTAATGGCTTTACCTTCATGATTGACCCTGCTAATCTGCTCAGTTTCCAGTGCTCATGCTGACTTCAAACTTGGACCACATGATCAACTCAACCTTTGGTTCTTTTTTTTTTCTTTCTTTTTTTTTTTCATTTTTTCTTTTTGCCCTTATTGCCCCTAGTGCCAATTATGGTTTTCACTAAGGTCGGCTTCTGCATTCCGTCATCACCAATCTTACTCTGAAAGTTGAATGAATATACTAAAATCATTGAGGGCTTAATAATAGGACGAAACAAAGGCTAAGCTTGGTTTATGAAAGAAAAGGTATTAAAGGCTCAAAATTTTCTAAGTGTGAAAATGGGTCAACCGGACTTATAATCATGATGAATTCAATCCCATTCCCCTTCTTTTGTATTTGGCTTTCATTTGCCCCTATTTTTTCTTTTCTCTCTTTTCTCCTCATTTTTCTTTTTGCCCCTATTGGCTTTGCCCTTATTGTCCTTGCCCCAGTATAAGACTGTAAGTCCAGTTTAGGTTTAACAAGAAAGACGAACATGCTCAAATTGGCTTGACTAAGGATGCAAATTTTGGATATAAGGAAAAATGGCCTCAGATCATTTCCTAGTAATATTCATTCATGGAAAATATCTCTTTACTGCATCAGAGTTAATTGGCTCAGGAAAATCTTTCCCATCCATTTCTGCTAAGATGAGAGCACCCCCTAATAGGATCTTCTTGACCACATAAGGTCCTTCCCAATTTGGTTTGAATTTTCCACGAGGGTCTTCTAAAAAGGGTAAGATTTTCTTCAATACTAAATTTCCTTCTTGGAAAGTTCTGGGCTTCACCTTCTTATTGTAAGCCCTGGCCATTCTCTTCTGATACAATTGGCCATGACAAAGCGCTTTTAATCGCTTTTCCTCTATTAGATTCAGTTGATCATGTCTTGATTGTATCCATTCAGCTTCTTCTAGTTCAGCTTCCATCAGCACTCTTAATGAAGGTATTTCCACTTCCACTGGTAAAACTGCTTCCATTCCATATACTAAAGAGTACGGGGTTGCCCCTGTAGAAGTCCAGATTAAGGTTCTGTAAGCATGTAGAGCAAGTGGCAGTATTTCATGCCAATCTTTAAAACTCACTACCATCTTCTGAATGATCTTCTTTATATTCTTATTTGCTGCTTCCACTGCCCCATTCATCTTTGGTCTATACGGAGCTGACTTATGGTAGGTGATGTGAAATTGTTCACACATCTTTCTCATGTCCTTGTTCTTAAGGTTTCAAGCATTGTCTGATACTATGGCACTTGGCAGACCGTAGCGACAAATGATATTGTGCTTCAAGAATTCCAAAATGTGGCTACTTGTAATGTTTGCATATGAAGCTGCCTCTACCCACTTGGTGAAGTAATCAATTGCTACAAGTATAAACCTGTGTCCATTTGATGCCTTTGGAGAGATCATCCCAATGACATCTATACCCCACATGGAGAAGGGCCACGGAGATGTCATGTTGTGTAATTCACTTGGGGGTGCATTCTTGTTATCCGCATACACTTGGCATAAATGACACCTTTTGACATGTATATAGCAATCATGCTCCATTGTTGACCAGTAATATCCCAATCGCAGAATCTTCTTGGCAAGCATATGCCCATTCATATGGGGTCCACACACTCCTCCATGTACCGTTTCAACTAACCTTTCTGACTCGGTCTTTGCAACACATCTAAGTAGTATATCATTGTGTGATCTTTTGTACAACTGACCACCACTTAGTAAGAACTGTCCTGCCAACCTCTGTATTGTTCTTTTCTCTGTAGAAGTGACATTTTCTGGCAAACTCAGATTATTTAAGAAGTTCTTAATATCTTGAAACCATGGTACTTCTTCTTCTGGGGTTTCTTCTAGAACAAGACAATAAGCTGGTTCATTTCTTACTTCAATTTCCAGTGGTCTAATATCAACACCTTCTGACATACTGACCATTGAAGCCAATGTTGCTAGAGCATCTGCAAACTGATTTTTGGCCCTTGGCATATAATTGAAGGAAATTCGAGTAAATTTGGTGCCTATTTCTTCCAAATACTGGTGATAGGGGATCAATTTGTGATCCTTGGTTTTCCATTCACCAGTTGTTTGGAAGATGATAAGGTAGCTTGCAACCCAATTATGCATGCTTCATACTCTGCTATATTGTTTGTGCATTGGAACCTTAACTTCACTGTGATCGGGATATGTGCCCCATCTGGCTTGATCAACACAGCCCCTATTCCATTTCCATTCATATTGGCAGCCCCATAAAAAAAATTTTCCATGAGCTTTCCCCTTCTTCTTCCTTAGTAAACAGGATTGCCTCATCAGGGAAATTAGTCTTAAAAGGTTGGTATTCTGGTAAAGGGTGTGCGGCTAAGTGATCAGCTATGGCTTGACCTTTAATGGCTTTCTGTGTGATATATGTGAGGTCAAATTAAGAGAGTAACAACTGCCACTTTGCTGTTCTGCCAGTTAAAGCTGGTTTCTCAAATAGATACTTCAAAGGGTCCATTCAGGATATCAATAGGGTGGAATGACTAAGGAAATAATGCCTTAGTCTCTGAGTTGCCCACACTAAGGCACAACAAGTCTTTTCTAAAGGAGAGTACTTTGCTTCATATTCTGTAAATTTCTTGCTTAGGTAGTAAATCGCCCTTTCCTTTCTGCCTGTATCGTCATGCTGTCCCAAGACACACCCCATTGACGTCTCCAAAACTGACAAGTATAAGATCAATGGTCTTCCTGGAGTCGGTGGTACTAGCACAGGTGGGTTCAATAAATACTCCTTTATTGTGTCGAAGGCTTCTTGGCAATCGTCATTCCAGACTGTCAGGTTATTCTATCTTAGAAGCTTGAAAATTGGTTCACAGATAGCGGTGAGTTGTGCTATGAACCGGCTTATATACTGAATCCTTCCAAGAAAACCACGAACTTCCTTCTCCGTTCTAGGTGATGGCATTTCAATGATTGCTCTGGCTTTAGCTTGGTCAATCTCAATTCCCTTCCTGCTTACTATAAAGCCCAATAATTTTCCTGATGTAGCCCCAAAGACGCATTTCGTAGGGTTAAGCCTTAGACTGTATTTCCTGAGCCGGTCAAACACCTTCTTTAAGTTGATCAAGTGGTCTTCTTCTTCACATGATTTGGCTATCATATCATCCACATAAACCTCCATCTCCTTATGGATCATATCATGGAATAAGGCTGTCATGGCCCGTTGGTAGGTTGCCCCAGCGTTCTTAAGTCCAAATGGCATGACAGTGTAATGGAAAGTACCCCAAGGTGTGATGAAGACTGTCTTCTCTTGATCTTCCTTAGCTATCTTAATCTGATTGTACCCAGAAAACCCGTCCATGAATGAGAACAGGCTATGTACAGCAGTGTCGTCCACCAAGATGTCTATGTGTGGAAGTGGAAAATCATCCTTTGGACTTGCCTTATTCAAGTCTCTATAGTCTACACACATTCTGACCTTTCCATCCTTCTTTGGTACTGGTACTATATTTGCAAGCCATTCAGGGTAAGTGGAGACCACTAAGAACCCAGCTTGAAATTGCTTAACCACTTCATCTTTGACCTTCAATGTCCATTCAGGTTTTAACCTTCTCAGTTTCTGCTTAACTGGCTTGGCATCTGGTAGAATGGGTAGCCTGTGCACAACCATGTCCGTGTCTAAACCTGGCATATCCCGATACGACCATGCAAATACATCTTCATAATTAGCCAAGAACCGTATCATTTCATCTCGCTGTATCTCAGATAAGCATACCCCAATCTTCACTATTTTTGGGTCATCTTCGGTCCCTAGGTTTATTGATATGGTCTCTTCAATATTGGGTTGGACCCCCTTTTCATGATGCTCCAATTGATATGTGATTTCTTTTGAGGGGTCGTCTTCTTCGTCCTCGGTCTCTTCCTCAACCCCCATTAGGTCAAAGTCGAGCTCGAGGTCGAAGTCATACTCAACCTGATCCAATTCCGTTTGCTTATATGGTTCATAAGTGGTTTGGACCTTTTTGAAAATTTTATCTTTTCTATAAAAAATTGAAAAATCTTTTTGTGTTTTTGGAGAGCCTTCTACAAAATCTTTCCCTGAAGACGAAGGCTCATTAAAACCTTCAGGAAAAGGGCATTCCACTAATGGAGTTTTTTTTTGGAAGCCATGTCTGTTTGCCAAACAAACGCGGCTTCAAAAGTAAGGGGAGTTTCCTCCCAATTGTTCAAAATAAAAGAATCTAGGGCAGGGATACAAGCCTGCTCCTCAAGCTCAGGGTCCGCATCTGAAATCACCAATACTGGGTGAGTTGCATCGCCTGTTTCTTCCGTAGGGCCAGTTCCAGATGGAACTTCTACTGCAGCCCAGTCAATAAAAGGTAGCCCCTCTGCTCCTTCTTTGTTGCCTTCTGTCATGGCAAAAAAGGCTCCCACGTCCTCAGAGAAATCATGCTTCTGTTCTGTATGTGGCCCAGGCCCACCCAATGCTTGTGGATGTGGAGGTGGAACATATGGTTGCACGGTTGAGGACTTGGGTTTCTGGAATGGGTTGACATTGTAATATGGGGGTTTGGACTGATCCTCAGGAGGAGACAGCTGAATCATGTGAGAAAGCTTTGGAAAAGTTTCCCTGATGTGTGGGAATTTTATGTCTTCTATTTCCTTCTAACTTCTCCATTTCCTTGGCTTGGACCCCAATCCTACTCTATGAACCATCTTCTTAACCTTTATCGGTTCTATCCTTCCTTGCAGGTTAAACCCCAGACCTTTTCTAGGGTGAAAGTTGTACTTTTCCAGCACATTCTTGACTATCTTCTCAGCACAGGTCAACTTTCCTTCTTTTTCCTGATACCCCCCAGGTATGAAATTAACAGTTTCAAATTGGAAAGAGTGAAATGCCATCTTATCAGCAGTCATTTCCATGTTTATATAGGGTACATCAAGGGACCACATGGGAGGAACCAAATTTTCGGCTAGGACAATAATCACCTTTTGCCCTCTGATATATTTGACTCTTTGGTGGAGGGTAGATGGTATAGCCCTAGCCGTATGAATCCACGGCCTTCCTAGGAGTAGGTTGAAGGCTGCAGGTATATCCATCACTTCAAATGCGATGTTGAAAATATACGGTCCAATTGTGACCGGCAGTTCAACCTCCCTTAGGGAGTGTGTTTTAGATCTGTCAAATGCTCTTATGATTCTTCCATTTTGCTTTATTTTGTTTTGCTCCAGACTGAGCTTAACAAAGGTTATTAGTGGGCAGACATTGAGAGCCGACCCATTATCAATCAAGACCCGGGCTATCATGCAACCCTTACTAAGCACAGCTATGTGCAATGGGTCAACATGATGGTACCCTGCTGGGCTGATCTCAGTCTCTGAAAAGGTTATAACATTATGGGATAAAATTTGCCCAACCATCCGGCCTAGTTGGTCTAGTTCAATGTTTTTAGGCACATGGGCCCCCTGGAGTATCCTTAACAAGGAGTCCCTATGTTTTTCAGAATTTAACAATAGGCCCAGTATTGAGATCTGGGCAGGGACTTTGTTCAACTGTTCGACAACATTGAACTCACTCTTTTTTATTACCTTCATGAGGTCAGCAGCCTCACTGTTAGTTACCTGAGGGGCATCATCCCCTATCTTGGCCTTTCCTTTATTTTTTTCTTCTTCCTTCTCCTTCTCTGTTTCCTTTCGTTTTTCTTCCACCCCTACACATTTTCCTAACCTCATCATGAGATTCACTTCTTCCTTGCTTTCAGCTGCAGGGCATGTAGTGGTAAAAGCTTCACTGTAGTTCTATGGTACAGCCAATTCAGAGTAGGAAGGCTTGGGGACATTTATCACCAAGGGAGGAAGTTTAGACTTGGATGATGAACTTTGAGTGAGAGGGATATCAACGACCAATGGTGGGAGTTGTTTTGGTTGAGGGGTCATAGAAGTGACTGATGCATTAAGAGGGTCACAGTTTATGACCAATGGTGGTTTTGACTGGATGGGTGAAGTAAAGGTGGATGGACTGCAATTGATGACCAATGGTGGTTTTGCAATGTTCATTTGGGCCATGAGGGACGAGACCCGGTCCAGAGATGAGCTAATGTTCTTTGCAGCACTATCATTCCCCTTTGAAATTAAATTTATTTCTTTTTCCTTGTTTATTCTGTTAAAATAAACCTTGACCGTTGTCCCTATTGGAGCAATTAACTGGGATGGGTCAAAGGTTATTTTATCAGAAGAGACGACACCTATAACATTAGATGGAGCTGCCCCATGATGCTGGGGCAGAGGGTTCTGTCCAATATCTGTTCTAGGAGGATTGGGAGCCCCTGTATTGAAAGACAGGGTATTCTGGTCCAGTAAATCCTGAATGGCATGTTTCAAAGGCCAGCACTTGTCAGTAGAGTGCCTAGGTGCACCCATGTGGTAATCACAAGTGGTGGAGGGGTCAAAATTTCTCCTCTTTGGTGCATTCGGATTGGGTTCTCTTAAGGTGATATACCCTGCTTGCAATAAGGTGGGCAGCAACTGAGAAGGAGTCATTGGAATAGGGGTGAAAACCCTATTTCTCCTTGCTGCAAAATAAGCATCCCTTTCCTCCTTAGTAAAAACCCTTTTTTTATCTGAAGGTGTTGCTGGAACATTAACCCTCATAGGGGCCTGGGTAGATGGAGATGGAGTAGGAAAATGAGCAGGTATGTTGATTTGTATGGGCTTGTTAGGGCCTGATGGTGGCTGTACCATGTTCACTTCCCCTTTTTTCTTGTTCCCATTCTTCTTAATCCCGCTTCCTTTCTTCACATTGGGGTCTTGCTGACTGACCATAGCAGAGTGGTCAACTATCTTACCTGATCTTATCCCGTCTTCGATTCGGTCGGTCACTTGTACTATAGCCTCAAAATTAGTGGTGGTCTGACCCACTAGGTGGCTGTAGAATGGTTGACCCAATGTACTGATGAAGGTGGAAATCATCTCCTACTCTAGCATGGGTGGCCTAACTTGAGAGGCAGTCTCCCTCCATCTCTTGGCATACTGTCTCACAGATTCGTCCCTTCCTTTGCTCATCCTCATTACATCATACCTGTCTGGTACGATCTCTGAATTGAACCGGTATTGAGCTAGGAAGGCATCTGCTAGGTCCTTCCATCTTCTAATCTTTCCATGGTCTAGAGTAGCGAACCACCTTAATGCGGTTCCAGTCAGGCTCCTTTGGAAGAGTTGGATCAGAACACCCTCATCTCGACCGAACTGGCATAAGGCACCACAATATAACTTCAGATGGCTCATGGGGCAACCCGTGCCATCATACTTGTCTAGGTCTGGGCACTTGAACTTAGCCGGCAGGTTAACATTGGGGTATAGGCATAAGTCCTCAAAGTTGGTGCCCTCGAAGTTGCTCACCCCTTTTACTTCTCTAAGTTCATCTTGGATCATTTCTAGTTTGTGCAGGAACTTTCTTTCAACCTCTTCCCTTATCCTTTCATTTTCCTTAGCCTTGTTTGACTCAGCCGTCTCATCCCTGACCAGTATAGGTTCAGGGGTGGGTTCATAGACGGGTTCAGGAATTGGTTGTACTGGAGGTGGAATATTGATTTGGGGTGGAGGTGCAGGGTTGGAAGTGGATGCTTGGTTCTGGGCCTGCATTTGTTCGGCCTGCACTTGTTGGGCCTGTACGGACAATACGTTCTCTAGCATTCGGGCTAGTCCTGCTATTTGTTCTTGGAGTAGGACAACATCTGGATGAGGAGCATCAGCTTCGTCTTCAATGGGATTCATGGCGCGAGCTCTTGACCTGGTTACAGGAGCTATGATTGCAAGTGTATTAGTACCTGGCGACAAAATAAAGGAAAAAATATCAGTGCCCAATTAATCTCATTCACATGCCTAGGAATGCCTATGTGCAAGCTGGGTGAACACGAGTTTGGATTTTTTCTTTATTTGCTTCTTTTTTTTTTTTGAATTGAATTGTTGGAATATTCTAGGGCTTCCAACAGGTCCCACAAAAGAGAGAAAGATCTGAAATTCAAAGGCTTTCAGAGGCCTGGGGGGTTTTTTGAAAAAGGTCTGAAATTCAAAGGCTTTCAGAGGCCCAGGGATATTTTTGGAAAAGGTCTGAAATTCAAAGGCTTTCAGAGGCCCAGGGATATTTTGAGAAAAAGTCTGAAATTCAAAGGCTTTCAGAGGCTCGAGGATTTTTTGATAAAAGTCTGAAATTCAAAGGCTTTCAGAGGCCCAAAGAGTTTTTGAGAAAAGGTCTGAAATTCAAAGGCTTTCAGCGGCCCAAAGATCTGAAATTCAAAGGATTTCAGAGGCCCAAAAGAAAAAGGTCTGAAATTCAAAGGCTTTCAGAGGTCCAAAAGGAAAAGGTCTGAAATTCAAAGGCTTTCAGACGCCCAAAAGATCTGAAATTCAAAGGCTTTCAGAGGCCCAAAAGAAAAAGGTCTGAAATTCAAAGGCTTTCAGAGGCCTAAAAGATCTGAAATTCAAAGGCTTTCAGAGGCCCAAAAGGAAAAGGTCTGAAGTTCAAAGGCTTTCAGAGGCCCAAAAGATCTGAAATTCAAGGGCTTTCAGAGGCCCAAGGACATTTTGAGAAAAGGTCTGAAATTCAAAGGCTTTCAGAGGCCCAAACGATCTGAAATTCAAAGGGTTTCAGAGGCCCAAAAGGAAAAGGTCTGAAATTCAAAGGCTTTCAGAGGCCCAAAAGATCTGAAATTCAAGGGCTTTTAGAGGCCCAAGGACATTTTGAGAAAAAGTCTGAAATTCAAAGGCTTTCAGAGGCCCGGGGTTTTTTTGAGAAAAAGTCAGAAATTCAAAGGCTTTCAGAGGCCCAAGGAGTTTTTGAGAAAAAGTCTTAAATTCAAAGGCTTTCAGAGGCCCAAAGGATTTTTGAGAAAAAGTCTGAAATTCAAAGGCTTTCAGAGGCCCAAAGATCTGAAATTCAAAGGCTTTCAGAGGCCCAAAAGATCTGAAATTCAAAGGGTTTCAGAGGCCCAAAAGAAAAAGGTCTGAAATTCAAAGGCTTTCAGAGGCCCGAAAGATCTAAAATTCAAAGGCTTTCAAAGGCCCAAAAGAAAAAAGGTCTGAAATTCAAAGGCTTTCAAAGGCCCAAAAGATCTGAAATTCAAAGGCTTTCAGAGGCCCAAAAGAAAAAGGTCTGAAATTCAAAGGCTTTCAGAGGCCCAAAAGATCTGAAATTCAAAGGCTTTCAGAGGCCCAAAAGGAAAAGGTCTGAAATTCAAAGGCTTTCAGAGGCCCAAAAGATCTGAAATTCAAAGGCTTTCAGAGGCCCAAAAGGTCTGAAATTCAAAGGCTTTCAGAGGCCCAAAAGGAAAAGGTCTGAAATTCAAAGGCTTTCAGAGGCCCAAAAGGAAAAGGTCTGAAATTCAAAGGCTTTCAGAGGCCCAAGGAGTTTTTGAGAAAAAGTCTGAAATTCAAAGGCTTTCAGAGGCCCAAAGGATTTTCTCTTCATACTTTTTATTTATTTATTTATTTATTTATTATTATTATTTTTTTTTGAAGCATTTTATTCAAACCTATTTCCCTTTATCATTATTTAAAGGTTAAAGGAATAATATTTAGTGGGAAAAAGCTGATTAAAATTGAATTTTCCGCGAAAACCGTATACACAGTACGGTCCAGCCCTGCCCATATTCAAATTACGAGCGAGCCGTGACCGTATGAGATTCACGGGCAAACCCCGCCCGTATAACTAATACGGACGAGCCCAGCCCGTGTATTAAATACGGTTTTACGGAACTCTTTTATATTTTCTCAGTTTTTACATGATTTGATCACTTTCATTGCTCATCCAAACATACGGTTCACCCAGTGCAGGGCTTCTAAACTGTCCAAAAGTGGACTTTGAGCTTTTTACTAAAACACATGTTGAGGAAGGCACATGTACCCTCCAAATTGACACCATACTCAAGAATTTGGTACCCTTTTTGTTGCCTCTTGTATGAACATTGGGTAGGATTGATTCTAAACAGAGTTAGAAACTCTTCCTATGGCCTGCACCAATTTTAGAAAACATGCATATTTTGGGACCAATTTTATCCCGAACCAATGGGCACCATGACACCCCTATGACATGAAAATAATGCAAAACAATAGGATTGCCTTGTTACCTTGTTTACCTTCAATATGGCATCCGCATTATGCCCTGGTTTGTAAGCCATGCACACGGCCTTCCCACAATCATACAAACTCGTATCCCCACGTAATTGTGTACTTTAGCCAAAAACGTGTATTTCCACCTTCAAGCGTAGGGGTTTTGGGTTGTGGCTTAATGGAAACTTAGCACTCAAGCCTAGTGATGACCAGAATCCCAGATCTATGTTATCATCACATCATTAGCTCAAAGTTCTAAAGTGAATGTTTTCACTTTCGCTTTCCGAAGTATCGACCTCGTTGCGCCTAGCTACACACATTCGGGTTCAACTTCCTATAGGTTAAGGGTAGACTGTGTAAAAAAAAATAAATGTGCACAGTGCATTGTAAAAATAGGGTGCATTCACAACGTCCCAAACCCTTGCCACTATTTTCGTAGCCATGCATAAACAAACCAAGGCATAATAGGAAAGCATATTTAAAATAAACAAGTAAATAAAGCAATCCTATAGCACCTAAAACGTGCTCATAAAAAAAATCATCTAATCATGCAAACATATGATCATGTTATGCACCCAAAATCATCATGGAAATCATGCTGAAAATTAAAACATGCTATCATAAAAATATAGCAAGAAATAAACATGGTTCAGCAAAATGGACCTCCCCTTCGCATGTTTGTAGAAACAATCCTATAAATTAAAATTAAGCATGTTTCTACCCCCATGAATTCTTAAGCAATAATTCAGATTTAAAACATACCCAACATGCTTAAGAACACAAAATAGCAAGCAAATAAAAAAAAATCAAAAACATGAACAAACACCAAAAGGCTGAAATCCTCAAACTTCCCCAGCAGAGTCGCCCGTTGTGAGACATGGGAAAAAATCAGGAATTTCCATTGACTTCCTCAATCATCACACGGGATTAAATTAAACAAAGAGTCGCCACCATTCAATTTAGGTGTGAATGGACACCGAAATATTAAATAAGCACAAAAGGCAATTTTTAGGGTAAAAATAACCCTCCTAAAAATAACAACCAGAGATGGGTAAGGGGATTAGGTTATGAACAGGGGAAGGTGTTAGGCACCCCTATTCATCCACACAAGGTGGTTACCAGGCTTTGTTCATGTTTTTCAAAGAAAAAAGGCTTGCTATAAAATTCATGAAAAATCACAAAAAGACAAAAATTGTATGGTTTTTTCATATGAATAGTCTGATTGATCCAGAACTTTCAAATATGATCATACCATTCCTAGGGTTTCATGATCAAAACAAAATTAAGATAAAATCAATTTAAAGTGAAAAATCCAAAAATCTGGCTTCAAGTCAAATTCTAGAAATCTAGAAAAATATGATTTTTATAAAATACTTCAAAATTGAACTTGAATAGTCCAGGACATAGATAAAGCCCAAATTTCACATTAAATCAAGAAATTAAAACCAAAAATACCCACGTTGATGAAAAACACCAAAATGGGAGAATTTAGACCGTAGGGTCTTCTCTCAATAATGAAAAATAATTTAAGAACCACATCATGAAACCCTAGAATTTACTTTCAGGCTTTTGGATTCAGATCTATCATATTGATCATGATAAATCCAGGATCTTAGCCTAAAACCACAAAATTCACGAAAACAGTGCTGTAGGTGCAAATATGTGAAAAATCCAAATTTTAGAAAAAAGTGGGGATTTCATGCTATAAACATCATAGATTCATGTGATTCATTCAGATTTATCATAAAAAGCATTAAAACATGATCAGGATATCCAAAACAGCCACATCTCACAGATTTGAGCACATAGGGGTCTACCCTACGGATCCACCTGTTCTCTTTTCCCCTAACTCTCTTTTCACGTTTTATGGCTAAAGAGGAATCTTGAGGTACTTGGAGATAGGTTTGGTTACACAAACACAATCAAAGGCCTTATTCTATGAAAAAGGAGAAAAACGGATATGGGGTTCTATTCTAGGGATCCACCTGTTCTCTTTTCCCCTAGCTCTCTCTTCACGTTTTACGGCTAGAGAGACTCTTGAGGTACTTGGAAGCAAGTTTAGGAATACAAGTACAAAAGATGGCCTTATTCTACAGCAATAGAGAAGATCCTATTATCTCTAGAATTGAAGACAGAAGATAAAAGGGAAAAGGAACTTACCTGGATTGAGCAAGCAGAGCAGCAGGGGTTCCTCTTCTTCTCTTGGAGCTTCTTAGACTTCAAATTTTCGTGGCCCTTTGCTTGAGGAAAGGCCCTATATTTATAGGCAAACACAGGGGTATGGTTGGTCCAAGGTTTGGCAAGATAGAGTTTCAGTTTGAGTTAAACACAAGATAATGCCCATCCATAGCCAACCAAGGTGGCTTCAGCGAATAAAAGACGTAATTCGCTCATTTAGAGATATATTGGACTAAAGATAAAGCTCGGAGATCGAGAGAAGAATAAAACTTGCACGAGTCTTTAGTGACCGTAAATGAATTATGGTCCAACGGTGACCGTATTTTTAATACTGGCGCGCCTGACCGTAGAGTGATCTCGAGCGCGACCGGCCGGTGAATGAAATACGGGCAAAGCCTGCTTAGTCAATTTTTATGCATTTTTGACCTGTTTTAAGTTCTAATTATATGTTTTTATTACTTTTTCATTCTGTAGTGCAATTTGGGGTGTCTACAGGCCCACACCCAACTCACTTTACTAAAAGGCTAAAAAAGATAAAATCAATTAAAATAAAGGGAACTATACCTCCAATGGTCCCCACTCAGACCAAACAAACAAGCATGTTGGATTAGGAACAGGGTGAGACTGAGTTGACTCAGAACCAGGGAAACCCATGGGACCCGTTAGATCGATGGGGTGGACTGGGGTGTCTTCGGACTTCCCTGGACCGTAACCGAGAACTTACCCAGAAAACTCTAATAAAGCCATAGACCAATCAAAATAGACCTGGTTAGGAACCCTGTGTCTGCCTGCACCTCTCAGGCAGTGGTGACTCCCGAAACCTCCCGAGGCATGCACTCTCACGCGCGCCTCCGTGCGGCGACATGCGCACACCCACTAACCAAGCAAGCAAGGATTCAAACCCTAGCTTCAAGAAACTTAGGCTTTCAAGCCCAAATCTGGACTATGGGCCCCAAGCCCAGTGTCCAACCCAATTTTGAGAATTAAATCAAAGATAAGCTAAAACACTTGGCAACCCTTGTGTGGCCCAATGGGCCCACAAACTAATCCGACCCACTAGGAATAAAATGAAATTTAATCTTTCAATCTGAACCCTAAAGTAAAATCAATACACTTAACTAAAGCCCAAAGGGCCTCCCAGGCTTAGACGGTGGCCCACTAGGGGACATGTGGGCTTAACCGAGCCCACCAAGGAGACCGTGAGCCTTCCAACGGGGCCCACCCAATCAGACCAAGTTCACCTTAATTAATTAAGATAAAATCAATTAAAGGGACCCACACCACTGAGGTGCTCCCGCCAGATTCAATGAAATGTGCATGTTGGAATAGGAATCGGGTGAGTAGACCCACTGAGTTGACTCGTAACTAGGAAATCTATGGGACTCGTCATTTGACGGGGCGGACTGGGGTGTCTACGGACTTCCCCGGACCGTAACCGAAACCCTACTTAGAATCTCAAGCCGCAAACCACCTACTAGACAAACTTAGGCACCAAGGTGTCTGCCTGAACCCCATCAGGCAGTGGCGACTCCAACCTTCTCGAATTACCCTTTAGGAGGCGTGCCTACCCGTGCGACCATGCGCACACCACGTAAATTTGTATCAATCTCCATCTTTTTCTTTGTTTCATTACCGTTCTCTTTAGGATATTGATCTATCTCTTACAGCAGTTTAGCCATTTCTTATGATCTATGGGTCCAACGGTCATCTATTTCCCAACAGGCCCTCTCTCTTACCCCTTTTGCATATAAAGTGAACGGCTAACATGGGTCTATATATTGGTTCTAGACGTGACCACTTTACGAGAGGTGAAGAAGTTTGACCTAGAGCCATCAGAGCCAACTAATGGACTCTGAACAAGTAGAGAGTAAATCAGTTATAACAAAGCATCTGAACCCCAGTTTTTTTTGATTATATACAGATCAGGAAAAGAGAAGATCGCTCCATTGACAATGCTTGGCCATTTACAAGGTTCGAATCTTGAAGGTTCAATAGAAGGACTCCAGAAATTAAGACAAGTAAACATATATAGATGCTTCTAGCTAGCTAGCTAACCCAGATTTACAGACTTTGAGAACTAGAAAGATACAGCAACCATTTATATATAAGAACTAAGGCTGTGTTTGGTAACACTTTTCGGAACTACTTTTTTGCTTTTGAAAGCAAAAAATTGCTTTTAAAAGTAAAAGTACCGTTTGGTAACGCACACGAGAAGCAATTTACTAAAAGCAAAGAAGCAATTTTATTGCTTTTCACCGGAAGCAACAAAACGTTGCTTCTCAATTTTTTTACAAAATTGCTTTATTGCTTTCAAAACCCCTCAATACCCTATTGCTTTATTCCTATATTAAAGATGATGTCTCCATACTCACTTAAGAAGCAATAACGTATTGTTATTGCTAGAACCGAAAAAATGCCACTCGGTCTGACGAGTCAACCCGATTATAAATGGGTTGGGTTGACCCGTTTATTAATTGGGTTGGGGTTTCCCCAACCCGCGCAGTAATCGGGTCAACCCGATTATGACCCGCCAACCCGACGGGTAACCCGATTTAAAAAAATATGGCAAAAGTATCATGCTTCGACTCGATTAACCCCAAAACCCGACCCGAACCCGGTATAACCCAATCCAATTAACCCCCAACCCTATTTTAATAATATTTTTTGAAAAAAAAATAATAATAATAATAAATGGGTTGGCGGGTTGAACCCGTTTATTGGCGGGTTGGGGGTTTTCCAACCCTCCTTAATTTAGTCCAACCCGATTAATCGCAACCCGATTATGACCCGACCCGAACCCGATTGTGTATAATACTTTTATGGAAGCAAAAAGCAATTTCTATGTTACTGCAATTACCAAACATGTTTTTTTACTTCTTAGAAGCAAAGCAAAAGTTTACCAAACGCATTTGCTTCAAGAAAAGATCTTTCAAAAAGCATAAAATTGCTTTTTTGCTTTCTTGCTTTTAGAAACAAAAAAACAAAAGCGTTACCAAACGCAGCCTAATACTGCAATTAAGTTTATTTCACTCAACCCCATTACAAATAATTTATTTGCACGTACGGAGGAGTCTGCATCTCTAACATTCGCCTGCGGCTCAACATAGCCATTCGCCTGCGGGGTCAAAATAGCCAATTTTCCACGCCAATTTTACTTTCTGCACTAGTTCCCACACTAACACACAAGTGAATGTGCTGAGAATTGGGAAAACATAGCCGAAAAGAAAGAATATTAGACCGTGTCCTTGTGGTGCTATGCTCTGCATTGAATAGCCGTAATTAGCCCACATGGACAGCAGGGCGAATGCCAGCACACCTTGCAGAGGTAAACCCCTTGTGAGGATCATCAGCATTGCAAGAGACACGTCAAACCCCAGAGAGTTGAGAAATAAATAGCAAAAAAATTTGAATTTGTGCGGCCATTTATCGACGGGAGGGGTGATCCCCGACTGGTAAGTGGCGCTGGCGATCAGCCCCACCACCACCAGAAGTGCATCGCGCATACTTTCTCGGGAGTCTATCCACGGATTGTATCGGAGGTAGCCGATGAAGTTCCACGAGAAGAATCTCCTTTGGATCTCCGCCATCACACGTACAATGCCTCTCTTATCAGATTCAATCTCATATGACTTTAAAGCCCCGGCCCGGCGGAAGGGACGTACTAGCTTGTGCCCTTGCTTTCCTTGTTCCAACAATATGTCCAGGGCTGTCTTTCCCTCTGTATTCCTATGATTTACTTGAAAATTCTGCCAGAGCAGCTTCTTAACAAACTGCACAACAACAAGAGTATTAATCATAATTTAAGTCAAAAAATGACTGACATACGAGGTTAATTAATTGAAGGGGATCGACCAAAGAAGAATGTATGAGGACCTATCGATATATATCTCAACAGGCCAAGCCTACCTCGTAATTTTTTTCTAAGGTTGCCACATGCAACACGGTGTTGCCATGTTTATCCCCCCAGCTAAGGATCCCACTCTTATTTTGCATTTCCAGAAATTTCAACAGAAGCGAAAACGCTTTCCACTTGCTGGATTTCACGGCAAGGTGAAGAGCAGTCTCGAATTCAGTTGTGGTGTCCTCAACAGAAGCTGGGCAAGCATCGAGAAAGATGCACAACAGAGATAAATTCTCAGTATAAGTCACTTCGTGGAGTGGAGTTCTCCCTCCTCTTCCTTTGACACGGACGAGTTCTTTGTCAATCCGTACCAGCCCTCTTGCTATGCTCCAGTGTTTCTTTTCCAGAGCCAGATGCATGGGACTGAGCCCCTTTTCGTTTAGCTTCCTGGCCAACGAAGGCTTCAGATTCGCAATCTCCATCGCAAGATCGGCTTTCCCATTCCTTGCTGCTATGTGTAGGGGAGTATCAACGAACTGGAGTGCATCAAAACCATCAAGAATGGAGTGCTTTTGCTTAATTAATAAGTACAAACCATCGATGTCTGCCGCCTCAGCAACGATGTTCAGATCCTCTTCAGCAACGTTGTTCAGATCCTCTTCCTTTTTTTGCAGATCCATAATTTTTTGCAGACCATCAAGAATGGAGTGGTTTTGCTTAATTAATGAGTTCAAACCATCAACTCCCTTCTCAGCAACGTTCTTCAGATCCTCTTCCATATTTTGCAGATCCTTAATTTCCTCAGACATCTCTTATGAAAATGGTGCACTGGAAGCCAAAAACTTGGAAGCTTTTAAAGACATGCAAGATTTAGGGGGCCGGGAATCCTAATTTATAGATGTTTAGGCACATGCGGGCTCTGAGAGGATAAGGCCGTACAATAATCTATTATATCAAGCGGGCGGGGATGGCGTCTTGGTGGTGGGCTCGCAGGGCTTTGGGGCTGATGTGTCAAGCTCGCGTTTGCAGGGTTGCGCTGCTGAAAAAAAAAAAAAAAAAAAAAGGACAATTGGTTTTTAATAATACTTTTTCAAAATAATACAGATTTAATGATACTTTATTTAAATAATGACAACGCGTTAGGTTGTTCGGCACGTCTCCCATTTAATGCTCATTATTAGTACAAGTTCATATTAGAACATTAGCAGCAAATTCTTTATTTTACTCCATATTTTTTAAATAATGAAGAAAAAGAAGGAATAAGGTAAAATTTGACTTGCAGTAGTTTTCCTATCCTTATATTATTCTCTAAATATATTTAGAGATTGCTAGAGTGCTTCCTCAAATTTGAAGAACCACTCCAGCTTCCCTAAACTCAAATCACTTTAATTTTATGTCAAATCGTTATAATAAAAAACAAAAAATGCTTGAAAATAATGATGTTTAAAAAATAAATAATATTTTAATATTTTCACCCTTTATTTTAGGGAATCTGATATAGGTTTAAGGATCCCTAAAATACAAAAGTTGCAAGCTTCCTTAAATTTAAGGAAAATATTTAGGGAATATGTTGCTAATGCTCTTAGAAAGAGAAGAAAAAAAACGACGGATATTTTAAGCAACTTGTGTTTGGTATAGTGATATTTTTTAAAAATAATTGAGATTTAGTGATATTTTATTTAAATAAGATCGACACGTCACCTTGTTCCGTACGTCCCCCATTTAATGCTCCTTATGAGTACGAGTCCATATCAGAAAGAGAAGAGAAGAAATAGGTTTACCAAAAAAAAAAACAGAAAAAAGAAAGAGAAGAAATAGCGATAGGTATTTTCAAGCAATGCATGTCTGGTATAGATGGGCCCCGAAAACCTACAAGGTAGAAGAAACGAGGAGTTCTGATGATGTTTAGCGTGTCATTATCATAATGTAGTGAACGTTCATGTTCGTGTAGGGTCATTTAAGAGGGGAGCCATGAAAGCAAGGATCTAAGCTTCCTTAGAAGCAAGAAACGTGTCTAACTCCGGAATCCAAATCCCTTAGTGGAGGTGCACGTAGTTAGAAGGGAATTGAGGCGTGTGTCATTTGTGTTTCATGTTTGTATTGGAGGCTCCACTCAGGCCCCTCCTCTCCTTGGAAGGAGAATTTTTAAAAAATAATCTAGATTCAGTCATTTAGTTTTTGGTAATTAGAAAGTAGTGACACTTTTTAATATAATTGAAAGACTTATCTCTTACTATATATATATATTAAAGCAAACGGAATTTTAAAATTTATCTAGATTCGATCGTTTGAGCTTAAGGAGACACATCGTTTACAGTGACGTTTTGGCTAACAAAGAGGGAGAGCTCCAATATCCCCAATCGACTTCCCTTTCTCCCAACTAATCTCCTACTTTTTTGAGTGACCGTTATAAAAACCAGTGCACCATGGCTTGAGACTCGAAAAATCCCATCGGCTCCATCTCCTCTTTGAAAGAGGGAGAGAGGGAGGGAGGGATTATTTTATTTTATTTTATTTTTTAATCACTTTCGAATCCTTTTCTCCTTTTTCCTGCCGTCTCCTTCCTCCACTTTTCGTTAAAGTGGAATTTTTCTTCATCTTTGTGCTAATTCAGACTAAAGTAGATATTTTTGCTGATTTTCTTAAATAATCACCTAATGCAATTTGTAGCTATCAGAACAAGTTTCTTCAAGTACTAATAAAATAAAATAAAAAGCCAAATTAACCTATTTAATTTCTAATTCATTTGTTACCCACACACTATTTGATGCCTAATAACAAAATAATTGCATGCATTACCGCAAATTCATCTTTAGCGGCTTCTTTCGTGGCCGTTTATATTGTTTAATCATGAAAACCGAGCTGATCATCATCGTAATGTGCTATATGTAATTGATTTCACTTTCTCTATTGTAGCGAAGAGTGAGGGAGCTCCGAGTATGTTATCGAGTTGTCTCTTACAATTTATTATTAATAAATATTAAATAGTAATAATATTATTAACAACCAGTAATATTATTATCTAATTAATATATATTATATTTATTAAAATGAAACATAACTTACGAGAAAAGCAAAAACGAAAGGTGCGCACGATATTTATTAAATATAATAAATATTATATTTATTAAATATATTTATATTTAAATGCTTTATACATTTAAAATAAAATTTATGTTCTTCCTTTTCTTCATAGAAGCAAAAATAGTTGAACCCTTAAAAAGGGAAAAATAATAACTTAACAAACATTATACTATATTAAACTCTACATACGTGTAGACACCCCAAAATTGCACGATTTTTGATAAATCTTGAAGAAGAGAAATATTTTATTGGAATTTCCAATTCTTTGCATTGGGTTTGAGATACTTAACCCATTTGAATCCAAAACGGAAAAGGAAAATACCCAAAATTCTATCTTTTGTGCAAAGTCAAACTTTTTCCGGTTGAATTTTGTTGACTTTTGACCCCAGAAAATGAAATATTTTTTAAAGCAAGATTTCAAGATAATTTTTCCCGGTAATCAGGTTTTTAGCAATGTTATTGCATAAATGAATTTTTTGAGATTTTAAATCTTGACGAATACCATGGTTTTAACATATTGAACCTTTTTTCCAGACCTGAAAAATCGGAATTTTGCCTAGAACTGGAAAGTTGACTTTTTATTCACTTGGAATTTGGGTCTGGAACTATTTTTAATGGATTCAAATGGGGGGGTGTTTGCTTATTTACATGTAATATCTTAAGTAAATGGAGATTAAAAAATACGAGGACATTTACTTAAACGATATTACATGTAAACAAGTATTGCCTGTGTTAAAATTCGGAAAAAAGGCTTTTTTTCCTTGTATCCGGCAACTCAGGCCGGATACAAGTGTCCTTCTTTGTATCCGGTGGAAAATGCCGGATACAAGTAGGCCTCAGTGTATCCGGCATCATAGACCGGATACATTAAGGTACTTGTGTATCCGGCCTGACATGCCGGATACGCTAGTTTTGCTCAAAATTGGGGTTTTCAGAGAGTTTTCACATTTTACCATCATGTCCTTCATTAAATGAAGGGAAATCTCGGAAATAGCCTTAGGGTTAAGGTTGGTGGGCTATAGACATTATGTTGTGTCTACCATTCTCACCAACCCTAACCCTAGCCTTTGCCTATAAATAGGAGGCTCCTCCTTAAGCAAATGGCACTCAACTCTTGTTTTGAATTCTCGCAAAGAAGAACTCCAAGAGAAGAAGAAAACCGCTGCGGAATCGCCTCCAGAACTCAGGTAAGCCTCAACTTTTCTTTTTATTTTCTGTCTTTACATTCCTAGATCTAGATCTCTTCTTCTACCTTTCTGTAGTGTAAAGCCTTGTTTGTATGTGTGGAAATCCTTCCCCGGCTCAAAGTATCTCAAGACTCCCCTAGCCGTAAAACGTGAAGGCGGATCTAGGAGAAACGAGACTGGGGATTGACCCTAGTGCTAGAACCCATGTAGCATAAGGCCTTTTTGATTGATTGTAAACCGTTCCATATTCAAAGTACCCTTGATTATCTTGAAGAACCGTGTTTAACGGGGAGAGAGAACAGAGGGAAATGATAATGGAACGGAACCCTAGGCTGTCTTAGAACCCTATTTGGATGAATATGTACGCATGCTATTGATCTTGTTTGGTTTTTTTACACTTGCACATACATATCACTATTTTGGCGGGATAGGCTCATATTTGGGGTTTATTGCATTTATTGTGATAAATCTCAAATAAATGGCCTCAATCAATTCTGGAATGCTTTTTGGATGATTTTTAAAGTATTTGTGTTCATCTTGCACGAATCACATATTTGTATCAATTTTCGGATTTGGTTTTTTTTTCAAGAATGGCTTAGCTTGACAGCACCTGTACCCCTATTTCGGACGCCCATAACTTCATCATCCGGATGAATTTTGGGACGATTCTAGAACCATGGGAAAGGTGAGGCTGTTTAGTTTATGTCCACCAAATTTCACAAATTTCTATCTAGCGGATTGTTGACACCTCTCTGTCGAATTTGAGTGGACAGTTCAGGTTCAAATACAAAACTTGTCACTTCGACGGAGCGCCATGTGTTCGATTTAAGTCCGATTCGAATGATTTTTGTTTCTATGCACTCCTTTATAAGTCTATTTTCAAATCCAGTTGGTTTCATAATTTTTGGATTCCATTTGAATTATTGGTAGCCGATTTACTCAGAACTGTTCATTTGTACTTTTCTGGGTAAATCTGTGATCTTCGGGGCCTGTTCGGGAGACCACCCAAGGCACATCCGAAGGGATTTTTGTATGAGGCTAGTTTCTATTGAAAGATGGCCATACAGACTTCAATCACACCAAATTTCGTGGATTTTTATGTAGTGGAGTTTTCTAGACAATTTTCCAAAGTTGCCCACTTATCACTTTTAAAAATCCCCAGCAGCAACTTCAAAGGAGCATAACTCCTAGGATTTTTATTGGAATGGATTGAAATTTTGCATGAAACTCTTATTTACCCTAATCTTTCAAATGGATTTGGTTTGGTTCAATTTAATATTGGATTTGAATGATTTTAAGGCAAATGGCATACTTTTTACCAAACTTCCCGGATTTGATTCAACTTGGTTTTGAGCAACTTGTGCTTTGATTTCCATCCTTTTGTGGTATTCCAGAAATGATATTGACATAAGAGATGATCTAGAATCCATTTGGATCTTCATGTGAAAATATCATACATTTGACATTTTTCAAGGTTTTTCATGATGTTTAGCAAGCTTTCTTACTCTCTTTATGCATGAACATACACTTGGCTACCACTTCGTGTGGATGAATGGGGGTGCCTAACACCTTCCCCCGTTCATAATCTAATCCCCTTACCCATCTCTGGATTTTATTTTCAAGTTGGGTTATTTTTACCCTAGAATGTGTTTTTTAGCTCTTTTTGCATGTTTTTAAATATTTTGGTGTCCATTCTCACCCCAAAATTATGAATGGTGGTGACTCTCCCATTTTTATTTCGAGCCCCGTGTGTTGACGGAGGGATGATCACACCGGTGATTTTTTCCCATGTCTCACAATACGATGCCCGTGCATTGCATTGGCTGTTTGCTAGTATATAGTTAGACGAGAGTCACACGTGATGGAAAGCTAGAAATTGTAAATTTTTTTGTTTTTTTGGAACTAAGGGTATTCGGGCCCGCTTACGCTCAACCGACTAATCCCTGAGGGCCCATGCAAGACCCTGCAACCCACATGGCCCGGTTAAGTCTAAGGCCCATAGACCTTATGCAGGTAGCCCCAAAGAATTGATAACACCTAAGAGGTTTTGAACCTGAGACATTGGAGGGAGCACACCCCTAGGCCCTAAGCCTTGACTGGGGTTAATTGAAGTTACTTGTTTAAAATAGGAAGGTATAAATTGTAATTAAGGCTACATGCATGTACGTACAAATTCATAATGCTTTTAAAGTTTATAGTATATTGTGTAAAAGTCAATATAGAAGTAAAAGCTATTCTAATGATATTTAAGCACAAAGTGCCTTGCTTCGACCATAGTCTCATCACAATGTCAAAATAAAGCTGTGGTGAGACACCTTTATATACATAAACGTGAATTTAAGCAAAACTATGTCTGTGTGTACACCTTATGCTTTTCTTGATTAGAAGGTTGTGTATTTTAATATGAAATTATAAGAAGATTGAAGGACTCATACTCACACCCATTGACACATTAGGCCAACGTCATGTATAGTTTTATCATCTAAAGTAGCTGCAATCTTTATGTAACTCATGACAATAAGATCATTGACAGATAATAATCATTATGTAGAGCACTAATATCAAAAGTAGAGAAAAAAAAATATAAAAATACAAAATTCATCGAAAATTGACAATTATTTTGTAGCATTTAAATTGTTACAGCTGTGGGACCATGGAAATCACCTATGTGACTACCTAATCATCCACACGGAATTCATAAAAGCAAGGAGTTGCCACCATTCAAGTTTAGGGTGTGAATGGACACCAAAGTGAGCATAAAAGAATGAAATAGAGCTAAAGTAGTTTTAATTCGTGGTCTAATCCAGAGATTGGGTAAGGGGGTTCGGTTATGAGTAGGGGAAGGTATTAGGCACCCCTATTCATCCACACAAAGTGGTTACCATATGCTCATTGATGCTTCATGGTTGCACATATATATTTCACACAAAAATGAACAAAAACAAGAGAAAACAAAAGTGTGATTCTCCACATGAGTGATCCAATTGATTATGGATTCTTTCTGTGGATACATCACCTTCAGAGCTTCATGATCAAGAAAAATCAATATAAATCTTGAAGAAAAACATATCAAATCAAATATGGAAATATCAATACAAGATCATGCTATTTGAGCTGGGAAATTTCAGTCAACCATAAATCATTCAATCAAAGGTATTATACCTTGGTTCATCTTGGAAACCTTAGATGCTTGAGAATACACTTGGGCAGAGTTTCCCCTCCTCCAGCAAGAGCTCTTAGATCTCAAATTTCCAGCCCTTTGCATGGAGAAGAGGCCCTCTATTTATAGGCATAAGTGAGAGTAGAAGAGTCCTAATGGTAGACACAAAAGTGTCTCTAGATGCTTCCAATTAAAGGCTAAAGCATGAATTAGAAGGAATTTGGCCAATTTTGACAAATCAAGCCTTCTAGAGAGAGGTTATATGGTAAATAAGGGAAGACTAATGGGAATTTCAAATTGAACCTTTTTGAGGTGAACCAATATCTCAGGTCGGTCACAAAGAAAGATTTTATAACCGATATAATAAATTGGTTACAAAGAAAGCTTGTTTGACCGATATAACATATTGGTTCAAATCAGTTATAATCCCACGGGCCTTCGCTGATGTGGCATAGCTGTCGAAGGTTCTAGATGCCACATTAGCCTTAAATCGTTGCAAAATCTCGGTCAACAACCATTTATTAGTGATCAATATACAATATCGATTACAAAAGAGTAGTATATAACCGATTTCAATTCACGGTTAGCTATGCTCAAAAACCCTTTATGCATGCATTCATCCATTGATTTTTGTAGTACAATTTGGGGTGTCTACAATATCAAATGGTGTAGTAATAGCTTAGGTCAAGTTGATAAAGTTATAAGAATTTATTTTGTTTTCTTCTTAATTTTGATCAAAAAATTATTAATGTAAAGTTATTTGATCATTTCATGAAAAGAAATGGATATACATTTAGGCACAATTTGGCATTCATTTTTGGAATATGTTCTAGGGCTTGGAATGAATTTCAGTAGTAAACTAGGTGTTCGGTTCCATTTTGTTAATAAGTTTTCCTCAAATAAGTTTTAAGAAAAAAAAATACAATAGATGAAGGAATCACACCGACACATGTTTTTAGATTTTCAAAATGCAAAAGTGCAATGGCATATTTATAATATCTATATGGCAAGGACAGACTTGTCATTTATGAAAACTTCTTTTAAGTTATAACAATAGCAAACTTGTAATATTTATAACCTCTAAGAGAATTAATAATTTGTTACTAAACTTAAAACTCATCTTCTCTTCAAATCATTCAAACATATTCCTAGGGATTTTAGATTCTGAATGAATGCCAAACGAGGCTTAGTTTTTAATGCCCAAAATATTAATGTAACAAATGTGAAAAATGATAGGAGGGTATAGATGTAAAAATCTTAAAGTAGAGGAAGAATGAAAGTTAATACATATTTTATAGAAGGTTATTATGGTTATTTAGTAAAAAATAACCAACAAAAGTACTTTATCTCTACTATTAGTAAAGCCAACTGGGAGGAAATATTCCCTAGATTCTGACTCTCCTTTTTTTTTTTTTTTTTTCTAAAGATTACCCTTCACAACCAAAAGAATCCTTAATTATAACCACCATATCCACCGCTCTTTTTGCTTTCAAATTTAAACTCCATCCCCACTTCTTTGCTACGATTATTGGGTTCAAGACGTGCAGTATGCATGTGCCACCACTAGTATATTTTTATTTCAACCAAATTTTCTAATCATAAGATTAAAAACGTAAATGTATAATAACACAAATATAAGGTTAAAAATGTAAATATATAGCAACATTAATAAATAATGCATGGAAGAATGTCTACCTTTCAAACAACATAAAGATTTATGATAAGAAAATGCTCTTATGCACAAAACATGAAAAACGAGGTTCGTGATAAGAGAACAAAAGATACAATAAAACGAAAAAAGAACGACTAAGCAAATGAAATATTGGTTTGGTTAGGAGTACAGGATTCACATGCATCATTACCTCAAACATAAGTCATCTAAAGCAAAATGAAATCTTATGCAATGCTTTGTTGCATTGCAAACTGCTGTGGGCATGAGATGATGCCATGTAGAGCACCTCATGGTCAATGTTTTTTTATTAAAAAAAATAATTGATCATGAGATTCTCCAGATGATAGCATCTCACACCCATAGCAGTTTGCAAGGCAGTAAAGCATTGAAGAAGATTTCAACCCAATGCGGTAGTTTGATCATACTTGTCAATCCAGACAAAATCCTCTGGACATTTGGACAAACGCATTTCCTCTAGCCCCAGATCTGATGTTATCGTGTACCACTGGCTGGAAATTTTTTTGGGGTGTAGGGCCCCCTATTGAATGGCTGCATGTGTCAAGTCCGTTTCACGCTATGGTACCATTTGGACATATTATTGATTAATCTAAAAGGGCAAGATGATGGTTGTGGAAGAAATTCCTCTCAGATCTTGTGTTGTCTCTTTATATATCATCCTCCAATGAGATTGATACACATATCCTTAAATTGGAAAGCTTTTCCTTGCATTTAGAATTCTTGAACTAATTTATGGACACCTGTTGCAGTCTCATTGGAGACTGATACAAGAGGAGGACAAAAGACTTGAGAGGAATGGCTTCGGACGTTGAATAGTTTGAGAGCAACCAAGCATTTGCATACGATATGTATTTAATGAGCCGAATTCTCTCAACCACTACAAAACGTGACATTCGTGCATGGTACCCCACAATTATAACGATGTAGCCAAGCAATTCCTCTAAGATCTTTAGTCCATCTATTAGTCTCCAATAAAGCACGTACCCTCCTGAATTTTTATGGTGCGATTATACCAACACTAATGCACCGCATACCATCAGTACCCTCCCGAAATGCTAAGCTTTACCCCTTAGGTTTAAAATTCACAGGTACGTGCACCACTCTCATTGGATACTGATACGGGCAAGATTAAAAATCGGAGAAGAATCACTAGGGATGGCAATGGTTTGGTTTTGCAAAAAATCAAAACCAAACCGACAAGTTGACCATGAAAACCATAACCGAACTGTAACCGTTACGGTTTACTAATTTTAAAACCAAAACCATTTAATTTTCATATTATTGAAACCGTGACTGAACTGAGCTGTTTCGCCTTTTTTGGAAGTTTAAATAAATTAAATTTTCTACTATTATGCCGTGTTTACACAGGGATGTGCTCATTAATGAAAAACTGTATCAAAGCTTGTCAGCCTCCTCTTCTCTAACACTATTCCATCTCTAAAATTTTTTATAAATCCCTTATGAGCTAATCGACTAGTGGGTTGTGTAATTGTGCAACTCAAACCTTATGCATATTATATGTAGTTGGTTCGGTTTTGGTTTGGTTTCCCCTTAAAATCGCAACCAAACCGAAACTGCATTAGTTTTTTCAATTAAAAACCAAAACATAACCGAAACCAATTATTGAAGACCCAAAACTGATCCTAATAGGTTTGGTTCGGTTCAGTTTGTCGACTTTAACCGAACTGTTGTCATCCCTAAGAATCACTCTGACAATGTAAGCAAGGATCCATAATAAAGTAAGTAGATGCAATAAAGAAACCCTTTTTACAAATTGATTTTTCATTTTTGAAAACAAAAAACTGAAATTGTATATGGAAAGAATAGTTTTTTATTTAATTTTAAAAAAATACGAAAATAACCTTGGTTTATAGAAGTTGAAAATTCGGATTTTAAGAAAAGGAAATCTTTTTTTTTTTTTTAGTTCTCAGTGTCATTTTTTATAATTTTACTTTGGTTAATCTAATTTCCTCTTGTGTTGAACCCACATATACAACCAACTCAATCCAATCCAACCCATTTTCGCCACTAATCACTCTGGATTGAAAATACAAGTCACAAAAGATTCCATTTGAATAGTCTAAAAACAAGCAACCATTTGGACACTTTGTGCATTTGAATAGAGCGAACTACAAATCCCATCACAATTAATACAAAATGTGACATGCCCTGTACCATTCCAGACAACTATAGCGATTGGAAAATTGAACTAACAACAGGTAATATTACAAAAGAATTCATTTGAGGAGCCTAACAACGACCAACCATTTGTACAATCTGCATTTGATTAAACTCAAGTACAAATCCCATCACAATTAAAACAAAATGTGGCATATCATGTACCATACCCCACAACTATAGCCACAACAAGGATTGACAGTACAGAAGCATTAGTTGCTGTTTGAAACCCTTTCACAAAGATTCTTTTTTCTTTTTCCAATATAAAAATTTGAAATTTTGCTGGGCAAGGACAGTTTTCAAAATGATTTTTTAGATAAAAATATCTAAAGATAGCTTAGGCTTATAGAAGCAGAAAATTCAGCTTTTGAAATTAACAAAATGTTCTTTAGAGTTCTTAGTGCAATTCTTGTAATTTTACTTTTGGTTAATCTAATTTCATTTTCTATTGAACCCATATTGAATCACAAGATTTTGAAACTCAAATATCTTTTGCAGACGACGTGGCTGCCAACATTCAAGCTATAATCTTACTATTGTAATTATGTAAACTTTCTCCCAATGTATAGCTATAGATACATGTTTATCAAAATCAATGAAAGATGAAGAAAAAGAAAATTCTTTTGTTCTCTCTCTTCTTTTCTTTCTTCAATCCACATAAACGTGTAGACTTTTTTTTATGTGGGCTCACATTAATTGTACTAGCGGGGTGTACATAAAGGGAGGGAATAGTTTTATATCAGTTCAGATTTTAAATGATTAGATAGGGTTTTGACTATTTTAACCCTATATTAATTATGCCTTTACAATGAACATGTAGAGTAAGCACTTTTTGGGGAAGTCATGCAAAGTTGTTGGCACGCTTCCCAATGGACATATTCTCGTTATATATGGTATAGATTTTTGATTTTATTAAAAAAAGTTGAATATATAGTTTATGATGATATTATGGTTGACCCAATATTATGTATGATCAATTTTATTGGGTTTAGTGCACCTTAATTATACAAGTATATTTTCTTTGTATTTGATATGTGATATAAGTTGTATGTAGAATAGAAGACCATATTGGGTAAGAAGTCTTCATAGAATCTTATTCAAGATCCAAGTCCTTAATGGAAGGACTATTATGTTATAAATATGCTAGGTCCCCTCTCGTCTCCTAGTTTTAACTGACAGAACATTACGTAATCTAACATCTCCCATCTGACAAAATTTGATTAAGGGGAGCAAGGAGAGGAAGAGCTAGTCCTAACCAATATTATTTTGCAGAAAATTAAAGAAATAAAAGCAGCCATGTCTTCCGTAGGTAAACCTATAAATCGGTTTAATTTATTCTAGATTTATGCGTGTGGATAATAGATTGAAGCTAACAATTGGTATCAAAGCGAGTAATTCCAAACTTAGATTTGGGATTTTCATAATTTAAAATAAATTAAAAAACCAGAAAAACAGTGGTTTTTTCACGAATTAGATTTGGCTAGATTTTAAAAGTTTGATTCACTGGATTTCAGCCATCCATCTTCTTGAGATTTAGTTCAATGTATTTTGCCCCATTATTCTTGACGTAAACATGCACGAGTTGAAGGTTTAATCTGGAACCCAAAAATATGAAAAATTTTCAATTACATTAAATAACATCAAATTCATAAGTTTATTTCTCTTTGATTTCATAGAGAAGATTCTAGGACGTGTATGTTTAATCCTATGTGATTTAATTGCATGAAGTATAGAGATTTACAGGCGAACTAAAGTTTCCAGATAATTTTGCGTCTTTTTAATCGAAACCCATCATGTTTTATGCCCTAAAACTTCTTGGAAAAGATCTCAGGATCAAAACCCTGCTAGAGGTAGGGGACGACCTCCAGCCGCATCAGCGTTTCCCCATGTGCATGTGTGGGCTCCTCCTTGGGCATTTAAGGATTACCGTATTCTCCCTCTCCTAAATTGTCAAGCTTTTTCCTTGCATTTAAGATTCTTAACCTGTTACAGTCTCATTGGAGACTAATACAAGAGGATGATAGAAGCTTTGAGAGGAATGGCTCCTAACATTGAATAGCTTGAGAGTAACCGAGCAATTGCATACAATATACATTTAATGAGATCGAATTATCTTTGCTAGCTAGTACAAAATGTGACATTCATGCAAGGTAACCCACAATTATAAAAACGTAGCCAAGCAATTCCTCTAAGATCTTCAGTCATCTTTTTCTCTCAGTCTCCAACGAGACTAAAGAACGTACCCTCCTGAATTTCTAAGCTTTTCTTTGTGATTAAATTTCAAAGGTACATGCACTACTCTCATTGGAGACTGATACAAGAACAGGACTAAAGATCTGAGAAGAATAGCGCTCTGACAATTTTTATAAGGATCAACGATAGTGTTAGTAATACTAGATGCAATTAAGAAACCCCTTTTACAAATTTATTTTTCATTTAACTGAAATTGTATTTGGCAAGAATAGTTTTTAATTTGATTTTAAAAAGAATAATACAAGTCACCTCATATATATATCTTACAAAAGAATATCTTTGAATAGTCTAAAAACAACCAACCATTCGGTGAATTTGAATTGGCCGAGCTACTTCCTACCAAAAAAGAAGACCGAACTAAAGACCGAACTACAAATCACATCACAATTAATACAAAATGTAATCATGTCCACCCAGCAACTATAGCGATTGGAAATAGAAGGCACCAAAGATGATGTTACAAAATAATTCATTTGAATATATAGCCTAAGAACGTCCAACCGTTTGTACACTCTGGATGTGATTAAACTCAAGTACAAATCCCATCACAATTAAAACAAAATGTGGCATGTCATGTACCATACCCCACAACTATAGTGATGCAACAAGGATTGATAGTCAATATCTCGAGCCTAAAGGTATGCTCCCTCTGAGGTCTCAAGTTCGAACTCTCTCATGCACAATCTCTTGGGGCTACCTGCATAAGATTTATGGACCTTGGACTTATCCGGGCCATGTGAGTTGTAGGGTCTTGCATGGGCCATCGGGGATTAGTCGGTTGAGCGTAAGCGGACCCCAGATACCCTAAGTTCCGAAAGAAAAAAACAAGGATTAATAGTAATGTACCATTAATTGTTGTTTTAAACTCTTTAACGAAGATCATTTTTTCTTTTTGCAATATAAAATTTTGAAATTGTTTGGGCAAGGACAGTTTTCAAAAAGATTTTTTTTTAACCAAAAAAAAAAAAAAAGGAAAGTCTAAAAGTAGTGTAGGCTTATAGAAGCAGAAAATATTCAGCTTTTGAAATGCAAAATAATTCACATTTTATAGAAGTTTGTTATGGTTATTAAATAAAAATAGTTAACAAAATGAAGTTAATTTGAATAGTCTTCTATAACTAATTTGACTTTTGTTTAAACTAATTTCATTTTGGACACGTAACCAATCAGAGACTTATATGAAATGTTGCAGAAAATAAGTACCAAGCAATGTCATTCATTTACCCATTGTGTAAGCCAGAGAAGGATCAATTCCTGGGAAGCAGATTTGCCATGACCAAATTAATCAAATTTCTTTTCCAAAAACTGCGGCATAAGAATCAATGGATATTTAACCATATCTTATTACGACAAACTAGGAACAAACAAAACTAGCAATGCTTGTATAATGCATTTGGTTTCCATGTTGATTGAGAATACAAACATGCACAAGGCAAGGTTCACTTACAGCACCATTTCCAAAGCGATTTCTTGCCAGACTTCTAAGCAAAACTGCAACACCAAATGATTTTGTACAAGTAGCACAACAGTTTCTATACCCTCTCCTCCTAGCCTGTTCGACATTAGCAATTGTATGAAATTTCACCTAATGTTGACCTCTTCAATCTCCCCATGATGGCTGCAGGCGGAATTAGAGGAAGATGAGGATGCAGCAGTCTCTCACTTGTTATCTGATGATAAACTGGGGCCTTGGCCCTTGTTTTCATCTGGTTTCTGCTGATGTATAATCTGCAACAAGTTTTGCAAGACCTAATGAAGAATATTGAAGGGACAGAAAAGAATCAACAGGAGTAAAATAGCCAAATTAATAGTTCCTCATAATTTTGGATGGAATATCAGAGAATCTTAACAAAATATAATAGACATAGCATTCAGCTCTATACTAATTGCATTTAAAATATGTCTTTTATAATTTATAAGCTGGCCTAGTTGCATTCAGCCCAACTTGGATTAGTAATTCAGAGACACTTGTTGTTGCATCAAAATATCTTTTTACATACACAGGTATATTCAATTCATTGTTTCCATTCTGACAGATATTTCCTCATGGATTTTGGTTCATTTTGACAGATATTTCCTCATGTAAAGCAAAATCCATTCTATGATCAACCGGTTTAAATAACTAGAATTTGGAATAAAACATTGTACATACACCTTCGGGAACACAATAACTTGATCAAATACACAAATCCAATGCATGACTTTCTCTGGATCTCCCAGCTACTGAGATCTCAAATTGCGGAGCACATTTATGTGCAAGGTAATTACTATTTGATATATCTACATAAATATTCACAATCACCAAAACATCTCTCTTAAGAAGCAAGGGAACAACAATTTGATCAATCTATTCATAATAAATGAAACCAAAAACAAACGTAAGACCAAGTAACTAATCTTAACTTCTATTAATCTAATTTATAGTACTTACAGTTTGAATTCAAATAAACATAAATGAAAGACAAACTGATACGATTTTTCTTAAAACTCACATAACATTTACATTTTTAGTTCAATCAAAATATTTGAAAAACATAAACAACACTTAAATTGACATAACATTTTAAATAAAATTATCATGTCAAGGATACCTTTATAAAATCATAACTTACTTTGTAATGCTAATTCAACCCTATTTTGAAGACCAAAACATTAAAATCTCAATAATTTAGTAGAAATAGCTATTATAGATCTCTAAAAGACCTTTATAATGAGATAAATATCATCCAAGTGAAAACACATCATAAATTATAAACCTAAAAGAGAATAGAAACTTTCTTAGGAAGGGGCAGAGTCAAGGAAACACCATTTGGTGAGGTGGAGTGAGGTGTGTACTAGAATCAGCTCAGGAGATTTGAGATTAGGAAACATTCATCTTTAGAACTTAGCTCTATTGGGAAAGTGGCTTTCGTGGTTAGCGGAAGAGAAAGGTTCTTTGCGACATTCAGTTATATCAAGTGAATTCTGCGTACAAGGAAATGGACGAGACTTCAAGTCTACAGTTAGACCCAATTGAACTTGCCCTTGGAAAGAAATTTCGGCCCTCAAGCCTATTTTCAGGCCTCAGTTTCCTTTAAACTTCAGTTGGGATCCTCTCTCAGCTTTTGGCATGATGTTTATTGGGGAAACAAGCCCCTTTCACTTTGTTTCCCCTGATTATTGTGTATTTGTTGCCTTTGAATCCTCTAGTCTCTGAGATCCTCTCATGGCCATTTCGGGTCTTAATTGGAGCCTCAAGTTTTAGTAGAGATTTCCACTTAGTAGAGTTAGACAATTTGGGTTTGCTGCTAGAGGAGCTTAGTTCCATTGTTTTACAGCCCTCTCCCCCTAATGTCCATTGTTGGCCCCTTTCATCAGATGGGTGTTTTCCTCTTTAAGTCATATTTCTCACATTTATGTCCATCCCCTAGTTTGCCAAAGCCTGGTTTCCCCCACCTTGCTTTGGTTAGCCCCAGTTCCTTCCAAAGTCAAAGCCTACACGTGGATGGTCTTCCCCAAATGTGTTTGTGAGTTGTGCATGAAGAGTGAGGAATCACTGGATCACATTTTCATACACTGAATTTTCAGGCACTATATGGTCTTATATTTTTAATTTGATTGGATTGAAGCAGGTGTTCCCCTAGAACTCCATCTGATTTGGCAAAACAGTGGCGGTTCCCTACATTGCAGACGAAAGGGAAAATTATGTACCATGCAGTTTTTTCTTTTCTTTTTTTTGCAAGGATTGCTGTATATGGTTAGCAAGAAATAAATGATTTTCCAAGGTGAAAAGGTGATGAAACTGAGGATTTTGGAGGATATTCTTTCCATGACTATATCCTGGGTTTGTATCAAAGAAGAGTTTTAAGTCTTATGGAACTGAGGAGCTGATAACATATAGCAATAGTGCAAGCGACATTACATGGGCTGTACTACGTTCTGTTTTTGCCTTCATGTTTTTCTCCTAGACTGTTACTTATGTTTCTTTTAATACACTACCTCATTATTCACCAAAAAAAAAAAAAAAAATACAGAGATTAGAATCCAAAGTCCAAGCATATTACACGCAACCATTGAACTAAAAATTGATAAAATATTCAACCACGTCAAGCCCATACGAGTGTGAAGTAATAGTTTCTTATTTTGACCTACTAGTGCGTGAGAGATTAAAATATAGGAAATCAGCATTAGTGGAAATTACAAAATCAAGTTAAACTTTAAAAGAGAAAAAGGGTTAAGGACTATCAACAATGATTTTTCAGATGATAATTACGAAGCAGGACTAATCACATAACTGACAAAAAGATATAATACCTCAATCTGGTGCTGAAGAAATTGTTCTTGAGCTTCTATGTTAGGAGTTGGTATATTATCATTGCCTACTCTTAGTCCACCACTGGAATTGCCACCAAGTGTCCGAAAAGGGATAAAAGCACTATGTGAAACCTGAGGAGAAGTGAAGTTAGGGAGTCCGCCTGTGAATGCAAACTGGTGGTGTTGTTGCCGAGAAGCATCTCTTTCTCCACCTGAATCACTGTTGAATGAATCTGCCAAAGGCATATGCGTCTGAGGAAGTAAAGCATATCCTGAGGACCTGAAATGCAAAGTAACACGAATTAGATGAATTATAGTAATTTAAGGGATAGTAATTTTGCATGAAATCATTAGATGTTTACCAATGCTAAAGTTTTGTTCAATAGAAGACTGATCCATTTACCAACCAATCCAAAAAGATGAAAAACGATGGTTCCCATCGCCTCAACGATCATTGCAAATAAAAATTGTTCATAAGCAAGATCGATTTGCAAAATAAGCCAAATGACAACCACCTCACAATGTCTCAATGATGAAATACTTGAAAATAATCAACTCAATTCAACTATTCAGCCCTGTCATTCCAGCAAAGCTTCCATGGTACCAACTACAAGCAAACTCCTGTGCAAATCAGCAGTATCTTTGGGTTGGGCTGTATCATCTACAACAAAGATACTCCATACAACCATACACCAAGACACACAAGTGTGGGGCCCACCAAGTGAATATCTTGTGGGCCACACACCTGTGTCTTCCTTGGTGATCTGATTGCTTTGATGCGGCATTCTCGTGGCCCCTGCATTGGAAGGATTTCCTTTTCTTTGCTGGAAATGGAGGGTTTGGTCAGACTCTGTATAGTTGACAGTTGGCTCTTCCCTTATGTTTTTTAGCTTCTTACTACCATTTAGGGGTTTCCACTGTGTCCCTCCGGCTGTGCCTCCTATGATCAATCCGAACTTGATTCCTCCTTCGACCCTGTCAGAGATTTGGACTAGTGAGTTGAAGCTTGTCGCATATTGGCCAATTAGATGGGAATAGTAGGGTTAGCCTAAGGTTGAGATGAAGATGGTGGCCATCTATTCCTCAGTCAATATATGGTGGTTGCACTAGCATGGCTAGTTCCCTCCATTTACGAGCGTAGTCCCTGATTGATTCAATATTCTTTTTTGACAATCTCATCAATTCCATTGGTGTCAGCAGGACTTCAGAATTAAATTTGAACTGCTCCATGAAGAGGCATGCTAGATCTGGCCAGTTGCGAATTTGAACAGGGCCAAGGGTGGAAAACCAACGATGTGCTTGCCCTATGAGGGACCTTTGAAAGAATTGAATCATCAGTCTCTCATCTCAAGTATATCCTACCATAGCTCCGCAGTATGATATTAGATGAGCTGTGGGGCATCCGGTACCATCAAATTTCTCAAAGTCTGGGCATTTAAACTTTGGTGGGAGCTAGACATTAGAAAAGAAATAAAGGCTATCAACTTTCATTTCCCTTTAGGCCGATCCTCTGCTTATACTACGAATTTGTTCCTGGAGGTCATTGATTAATTTGGTCACTCCTGGAGGGATGCGTTGGTGGGCCCTTTAGAATAGGACTACCAACGCCTTTGTTCATCTTGTGTCCATCTTTTTATATGCCTCACCTACTTGCAATTTTGTTTTTATTTAATATAAAAGAGTAACGATAAACGAATCTTTTTTGGTATCTTCTTCATTGTTCTTCAAATAAACCTAGAGTATTATTATACTTTATTTCTTTTTTGGTAAAGATTATTATCCTTTATTTCTGTTAATGTTTGCTTTTAATAAAGCTATTAATTGTCATCATCCGGTGTCGTATATGAGGTGTTAGGTGCTATGATCTTTCCACAATCATATTTTATTCCAAAAGAAAATTTAAAAGTTCCCTTTCAGGTTACGTTGCTTTGTAATTAGGGATGTTGACCAGTCAAATACACTAAAAATTAATACTAAAAACATTTAATAAAATTAATGAATGTAATTAAAAAATATATATATTGTAACATCTTCGGATTAAATAAATTATGCTGAAATATTCGGATTCCAGAAAATATACTAAAATAAACGATGTTGACATATTTGGATTCGAGAAAATGAATGTACTAAAATATATATTGATGGCATTATTATTATTTAGTATAATTAAGTAGTTGTCATACTTAATATAATTTAGTATATATATTATTATACTTAAAATGCACTTATATAGATATATCATTTATTATTATTAAGTATCAAAACTGTATTAAGTATATTATACACACACAGAGTTTCTATATATATATATATATATATATATATATATATATATATATATATATCTATATATGTATGTATGTATGTATGTATGTACATATGCATCTTTGTAATATGCTTTTGAAACATCCCAGTTTCTGAAATTTCAACCACCACCACCACATCCACAACTGCCACCACAACAACTTCCAAGACCACCGCCACAACCACCACCTTCATCAGCACATCCAGGACCACCTCAACCACTGCCATCACCAACTCTGCCACCACTTTTATAACCACCACCACAATAACCAGCACCTCTAACACCATCATCATCACCACCATCATCACATGAATCCACAATCAACATCATCACAACCACTATCATTAACATTAATTACTACCATATAACCATAGCTAACAGAAATTATAAATATAAATTATTGTAAAAACTTTATCAAACATATTTTTGCTGATTTTTAAAGTCATAATTGATTTTAACTAAATGTTACCAAATGGTTTTCAAATTGTTTTAATAAAAATTGTTACCAAACAGCCTCTCGTTTAGCTTTCTTATATCTAACTTGCTTTTACGTATGCGTTTTGTTTTGTTCTGTTTATTTTTACTTATTTTTATTTGAATGATCTACTTATCCTCATTTAATAACTTATAATTATTTGTTTTTTTTTTATATAAATTTTGTTGATTGTGAGACAGTTGATTCCCTCTACGGCGAGAGCTTTTACGGCGAAGTCTACTGCGTCAAGCTCCTCTTGACACGTGGACACGGTGGTCTCGTGAGCGGCACGCTAGACAGCTAACACTCAGCCCCTTATTCTTTTACCCAGCCGGCTCAATTCCCCAGCCCGGGTGATTTAACCCCCTATTATTTTGAAATTTGAATTTCAAAACCAGACAAAGAGGAACCCTTAGAAAAGCCATTCTTCATTCTTCACTCGAAACCTTTTTTCGTCTCTGCAAACATCAAGAAGAAGAGGAAGAGCAGCAAAGAGGAAGAAGACAACCCAAGCAGAAGACCAGCTCTAACATCTCACCACCTGGTTCTTCTATCAATGCTTGATTGATTCCCAATTGCTCTCAAAATAAAAAACAATAAATCAACAAGTTCAATAAACTTGCTAACCAGATAACCACCTTTTGCGGTTTCTCGAACATGCTTCAACAGACATCTACAATAAATGTAAGAGGGTCCGTCGCAGAAGAAAACGGTCCCTTACAACGACTAAAGCTCAGCCCCTTATTCTTTCACCTGCCCCGAAAAACCAGCCGGCTCAGTTCCCCAGCCCCCAGGTTCATCTATTCGTTTCAGGCTTTCAGCAATGGCGCCATGCTTGCCAAATGATTTCGCGCCCCTCCGTTTTTTGTTGCTGCAAGCATTTTTTGCAGAATACATTTGGCTAAGAATAGTTGCTTCATGGTGGATTAGCAGCAGACCTGGTTTTAGGGGCTGAAGTTTTCCCAAAAGGAGATATTTTGTTCTTGCAGAATACATTTGAACCCTTCTTCTATCTCTGCTTTTTGCAAATCCTGGTAAGTTAATTTAATCCCCACTCTGTTATTGTAGATGTCTGTTGAAGCATGTTCGAGAAACCGCAAAAGGTGGTTATCTGGTTAGCAAGTTTATTGAACTTGTTGATTTATTGTTTTTTATTTTGAGAGCAATTGGGAATCAATCAAGCATTGATAGAAGAACCAGGTGGTGAGATGTTAGAGCTGGTCTTCTGCTTGGGTTGTCTTCTTCCTCTTTGCTGCTCTTCCTCTTCTTCTTGATGTTGGCAGAGACGAAAAAAGGTTTCGCGTGAAGAATGAAGAATGGCTTTTCTAAGGGTTCCTCTTTGTGTGGTTTTGAAATTTAAATTTCAAAATAATAGGGGCTTAAATCACCCGGGCTGGGGAATTGAACCGGCTGGGTAAAAGAATAAGGGGCTGAGTGTTAGCTGTCTCGCGTGCCGCTCATGAGACCACCGTGTCCACGTGTCAAGAGGAGCTTGACGCAGTAGACTTCGCCGTAAAAGCTCTCGCCGTTGAGGAAATCAACTGTCTCACAATCAACAAAATTTATATAGAAAGAAACAAATAATTATAAGTTATTAAATGAGGATAAGTAGATCATTCAAATAAAAATAAGTAAAAATAAACAGAAACATAACAAAACGCCTAGGTAAAAGCAAGTTAGATATAAGAAAGCTAAACGAGAGGCTGTTTGGTAACAATTTTTATTAAAACAATTTGAAAACCATTTGGTAACATTTAGTTAAAATCAATTATGACTTTAAAAACCAGCAAAATGTGTTTGATAAAGTTTTTACAATAATTTATATTTATAATTTCTGTTAGCTATGGTTATATGGCAGTAATTAATGTTAATGATAGTGGTTGTGATGATGTTGATTGTGGATTCATGTGATGATGGTGGTGATGATGATGGTGTTAGAGGTTCTGGTTATTGTGGTGGTGGTTATAAAGGTGGTGGCAGAGTTGGTGATGGTAGTGGTTGAGGTGGTCCTGGATGTGCTGATGAAGGTGGTGGTTGTGGCGGTGGTCTTGGAAGTTGTTGTGGTGGCAGTTGTGGATGTGGTGGTGGTGGTTGAAATTTCAGAAACTGGGATGTTTCAAAAGCATATTACACACATGCATATATATATATATAGAAACTCTGTGTGTGTGTATAATATACTTAATACAGTTTTGATACTTAATAATAATAAGTGATATATCTATATAAGTGCATTTTAAGTATAATAATATATATACTAAATTATATTAAGTATGACAACTACTTAATTATACTAAATAATAATAATTCCATCAATATATTTTATTATACTAAATAATAATAATGCCATCAATATATATTTTAGTACATTCATTTTCTCGAATCCAAATATGTCAACATCGTTTATTTTAGTATATTTTCTGGAATCCGAATATTTCAGCATAATTTATTTAATCCAAAGATGTTACAATATATATATTTTTTAATTACATTCATTAATTTTATTAAATGTTTTTAGTATTAATTTTTAGTGTATTTGTCTGGTCAACATCCCTAATTACAAGGCAACGTAACCTGAAAGGGAACTTTTAAATTTTCTTTTGGAATAAAAGATGATTGTGAAAAGATCATAGCACCTAACACCTCATATACGACACCGGATGATGACAATTAATAGCTTTATTAAAAGCAAACATTAACAGAAATAAAGTATAATAATCTTTACCAAAAAAGAAATAAAGTATAATAATACTCTAGGTTTATTTGAAGAACAATGAAGAAGATACCAAAAAAGATTCGTTTATCGTTACTCTTTTATATTAAATAAAAACAAAATTGCAGGTAAGTGAGGCATATAAAAAGATGGACACAGGATGAACAAAGGCGTTGGTAGTCCTATTCTAAAGGGCCCACCAACGCATCCCTCCAGGAGTGACCAAATTAATCAATGACCTCCAGGAACAAATTCGTAGTATAAGCAGAGGATCGGCCCAAAGGGAAATGGAAGTTGATAGCCTTTGTTTCTTTTCTAATGTCTAGCTCCCACCAAAGTTTAAATGCCCAGACTTTGAGAAATTTGATGGTACCGAATGCCCGAGAGCTCATCTAATATCATACTGCGGAGCTATGGTAGGATATACTTGAGATGAGAGACTGATGATTCAATTCTTTCAAAGGTCCTTAATAGGGCAAGCACATCGTTGGTTTCCCACCCTGTGAGACATGGAAAAAATCAATTCAATGACTTCCTAAATCATCACACGGGATTGGTTAAAAAACAAAGAGTCGCCACCATTCTGTTTAGGTGTGAATGGACACTAAAATATCAAATAAGCACAAAAAGGCAAATTTAGGGTAAAGATAACCCTATTAAAAAAAACAACCAGAGATAGGTAAGGGGATTAGGTTATGAACAGAGGAAGGTGTTAGGCACCCCTATTCATCCACACAAGTTAGTTGTCAGGAATTGTTCATGTTAAAAATAAAGAAGGCTTGCTACAAAAATCATAAAAAAATCACAAAAAGACAAAAGTGTATGGTTTTTTCATACGAATAGCCTGATTGATTCAGAACTTTCAAATATGATCATACCATTCCTAGGGTTTTATGATTAAAATAAAATTGAGATAAAATCAAATAAAACCAATCTAAAGTGAAAACTTCAAAAATCTGGCTTCAAGTTAAATTCTAGAAATCTAGAAAAATATGATTTTTATAAAATATTGCAGAATTGAACTTGAACAATCTAGGACATAGATATAGCTCAAATTTCACATTAAATCAAGAAATCAAAACCAAAAATACCCACGTTGATGACGAACATCAAAAGGGGAGAACTTAGACCGTAGGATCTTCTCTCAATAATGAAAAACAATTCAAAAACCATATCATGAAACCCTAGAAGTTACTTTCAGGCCTTTGAATCCAGATCTATCATATTGATCATGATAGATTCAGGATCTTAGCCTAATATCACAAAAATCACGAAAACAGTGCTGTAGGTGCAAAAGTGTTGAAAATCTCAATTTTAGAAGAAAAAGTGGGGATCTCATGCTATGAACATCATGGATTCATATGATTCATTCAGAGTCAAAATAAAACTGTTAGCACCTGATTTTTGCACCCCCAAAATAAAGAAAAATGAAAAGTCAAAAGTCAAACCCTGAGGGGGTCAAAAATTGACTTTTTGATTCAAGTAAATTTGGCCATCAAACTTCATCTCATTGAAAAGAGCATTTCGACACGATTCCAACGCAACTGAATTTGCTGGAATCGGAGTCCAGATGAGAAAGATATGAGCTGGTCAAACTTTTGGGGAGCAAAAAGTTGACTTTTTGCTAGACCCCAATTCAGCTGCCAAACTTGACCCCAGTGGACAGGTGGTTCCGAGCCGGTTCCAACGACACTAAGTTTGCTGAAATCGGACACCGGATGAAGAAGTTATGAGCAGTTGAAGTTTCAGAAAAACTGCCCATGTGGTAAAAAAGGCAGCAAAAATGGAATAAACCAATAAAATAAATAAAATAAATGTGTTTAATAATATTTTAATAAAGAGAATCTCGCTTTTTAATAAAATAATCGGAAAAATCGAATAAAAATCTTGCAAAAAACCAAATTGAATAAAGGTTTGAAATCCAAACATTTAAAAAACGTGCTGGACTGTATTTCAATTACGGACAGGGCATGCCCGTATTTGAAATACGGGCAAGATTCTAGAAGAAGACACGCGTCGCTGTACGGCCGATTCGCGAGATTTGCAAATGTGCGTTTTTCGCCCGTATTTGAATTACGGGCAAAGCACGCCCGTACTTGAAGTACAGGCAAGGCACGCCTGTACTTCAAATACGGGCACGCCCCTTTTTGCCTATAAATAGAGAGGCCTCACCCCCCATTTGAACAAGCCTTCTTCCTGGCCGAAACTCTCTTCTTCCAGGAGCTCTCCATACCCAAAGCCCTGCCCGAATTCCACCATCCCAAAACCTAAACTTTTTTTATCCCCAAATTACCCCTATACTCCTAAACTACCCCAAAACCATGCCCAAATCCCCTTCAATTTGATCTTAAACCCATCCACCTTAACAAAGCTCTTCCCATTTCATCCTAACAAAATTTGGAGGACGCGGAAGCACTGCCGAAATCTCTAGGGAGTCACTCCATCACCAAATCAAAGGAGCACTAGTGTGGTAACTTTTATATCAACCTCTTTTTAATGAATCATTTCATTTAAGTTTCCTTTTATCTTATTACTGTGCTACTAACCCATTGGTTTCACTGTTTGTTGAAGAATTCCCATGCAAATAAACATGGTCTTATGGAATAAAAAGGGGATGGAATCATAGAACTAATAAAAGAAGGAAAAGTCTTTGTTAATTGGTTAAAGTCATAAGTATAAGAGGGATTTGTCCTCTTTAAATACTTCCATGTAATCCCCTTCCCACTACCACTTCTTTTGCTACCTTACCAGAAGATGACAAGGTTCAAAAAATGGAGTTTAGTTCCATTCTAAAGCACCAAAAAAGAAGACTTGAAGATGGTGAAGGAAGCTAATGTACCATATCAGAAGGCACCAGAATCACTACCGAAGTTGCAGAAAGTTCCAAAGAGGCCACGGAACTGATCCCAAGCAGAATCGGCAGCAGAAATGCAAAACTAGTCGTGTCCGTAAACTCAGGGCGGTCCAGGCGGGACCGTATTTTCTTTACGGGCGAGGCCAACCGGACTTTGTTCACGGGCAAGGGTGGACCGTATAACAAATACGGGCCAATGTGAATATAACTTAAAAAATGTAATTTTTCGGCCTGGTTGGATCTATTCCAACCTGAACCGGCCCCTTTAACAACTTGGGCTATCTTAAGCCCATTTTTGGACCATGGGCCCAAATGGGCCCACCAAGACCTCCTTTTGGCCCACATGAGTGGTCCACCTTAGACCGGCCCAAACCAAGCCTGTTTTCAATAAACAGGCCCAGGCCCTTTGACCATTGGCTAATGGGCCAAATCCAAGCCCACTAAGCCCATGGCATGTGTAAATAGTTTAAGTAAATAACCAAATGGGTTACCCAATAACCCAACTGGGCCCAAGGCCCAACCATGGCAACCCACGGGACCCGGGTCCGACCCACTTCACTCAAATAAATAAAAAGATAAAATCAAATAAAAGGGACCCACACCTTCAGAGGGCCCCGCTAGACCCAATAAACAGCATGCTAGTCTAAGAAGGGTGAACTTGACTAAAAAACCAGGGAGACCCGAGGGACCCGTCAAACCGACGGGGCGGGCCGGGGTGTCTTAAGGCTTCTCTGGACTTAACCGAGGATTTAGCTAGATCTCCAATAAGCCGCAGACCAGACTTAGACCCGGGTAGGGCAAAACCATGTCTGCCTGCACCTCTCAGGTAGTGGCGACTCCGAATGTCCCGAGGCACGCACCGAAAGTGCACCCGGTGTGCGATCTAGGATCCATGAGGTTTTAGGTGCGCACAAAAACCATTAAAACATGATCAGGATATCCAAAGCAGCCATATTTCACAGATTAGAGCACATGGGGGTCTACCCTACGGATCCACTTGTTCTTTTTTCCCTAGCTCTCTCTTCACGTTTTACGGCTAGAGAGGATTCTTAAGGTACTTGGAGATAGGTTTGGTGATACAAACATAATCAAAGGCCTTATTCTAGAAAAAAGGAGAAAAACAGATTATGGGGTGCTATTCTAGGGATCCACCTGTTCCCCTTTCCCCTAGCTCTCTCTTCACGTTTTACGGCTAGAGAGACTCTTGAGGTACTTAGAGACAAGTTTAGGAATACAGGTATAAGAAGGCCTTATTCTACAGCAATGGAGAAGATCCTATTATCTCTAGAATTGAAGACAGAAAATAAAAGGGAAAAGGGACTTACCTGGATTGAGCAAGCATAGCAACAGGGATTCCTCTCTTCTCTTGGAGCTCCTTGGACTTCAAAATTTCGTGGCCTTTTGCTTAAGGAGAAGCCCTCTATTTATAGGCAAACCCAAGGGTATGGCTGGTCCAAAGGGATATACCCTGATCCCCCCCAGATTGGGTTAAAAATAAGGATAATGCCCATCCATGGCCAACAAGGATATTTCGAACGAATAAAAGAGATAATTCGCTCATCTAAAGAGATATTAGACTGAAGATAAGGCTTAGAAATCGAAAAAGGATAAAATGCGCACAAAAACATCGCGCCCGTATTTACATTATGAGCAAGTGGTGTCCGCATTGGCATTACGGGCGCTGCGTGCCCGTATACAAAATTCGGGCGTGGTCAGCCCGTAAATACAATGCGGGCCATGCTTAAATTATTGAATTTCATGCATTTTTGACTTGTTTCAAATCCCAATTACATGTTTTCATTATTTTCTCATTTTGTAGTGCAATTTGGGGTGTCTACAACTGCCCCCTCTTTGCTGGTAATTGAAACCAATTACAAGCAGAGAGCAAAAAGACCTACCAATTGCACTTTTTGAGATTTTTGTCTAACTAATTGCATTTTGCAAGGATTAAATGGATGATTTTGGAAAAAAGAATTTGTGTGGAAGATTTGCTGAAAAGTCCCTAATCTTAAGGGTCAAATCCTCTTCTCTAGTCTCACTGAGCACTCGTGGCTATGAAGTGAGATTTGAGACAAAATTTTTAAACAAAAGTGGGTAAGGTGGCAATCCTTGCAACTTACAACTAATATAAACGTTAATCTCCTGAAAAGTGTGGAGAAAATCATGAAAAATGCAATTTTCTGCTTTCCTTGGCCTCTTTGGTGCTTCCATGGCTTCTCTTGCCCCGTTCTCTTCTGTCGATGGATCTCCTCCTGTAAGACAACCTGTTAGATCAAAACCTCCTAATCTCACAAAGTACAATGTTGTGGATTCCTTCTATGATAGATGGGTTAACTCTATGACCCTTGATGAGGAGATTCGCTGGGATTCCATCCACTTAAGCCACATCCTACATGTCCCTAAAATTCCCTTTAAGTGGGAAATCATTGAAGCTTTGATTGGACACTGGGTTCCTGAATTGAATCTCTTCCGCTTTGATGACAAAGAGATGACTCCTACCATAGAAGAAATTGAAACCATCCTTGGCCTAAGGTTTTCTGAAAAAGTTGTGAACCCGCCCCTAAAGCCTAGGTACAAAAAGGAGGCCTCCACCTTCTTGGGTATAGGGAAGAAGGACTTAGGAAATTCTGATACACTGCTAACCTTGTCCAAGACCTTTTTGACTGAAAAACTTCTAAAGAGTGAGGACAAGGATGCCAGGTTTAATGCTTTGACTTTGATAGTGGTCAACTAGTTGCTCTTTCCACGAGGTGATGACCAGGTTGACTTGGCTCTTATCTTAGTTGTCTGCCAGGTTAGGGAACGCGAGAGATTGGCTCCTATGATATTAGCAGAGATATACCAGGCACTGACTGACTGCTATTTCAGAAAGAAGAAACGCTTTCTTGCCTGCGCCCCTATCCTACAGGTAAAAAGAAAATAAATACAATTTTTTTGTCTTCTCTTTTTTTTTCCTTCTTCTTCTTCTCTTTTTCTTTTTTTTTTCTTTCTTTTTCTCTTTCTTTTTTTTCTTTTGAAACAAATTGAAATACTACCCTTTTTTTGCAGCTTTGATTGCTTGACCACCTGAGTCAGGTTGAAGAGATAACTCGCCGCTTCTTTCCAAGATTGAAAGTTCCTGTTTTGATGAGCAATAGGGGGTGTCTTAACATCCACGGCGGCAAGCAGGGCTGGTTCAATTTCTTGGGTACTCTTCAAAATGATAAGGTGAGATGGCCTGGCACTTATCAGCCCAACCCCGAGACAATGATCAACTTCAGAGATAAGAACTTTCTGGTTCTAGCAGGCTTGAAATCTGCTGTTCTTTATCTTCCCTTGAGGGTTCTTCGGCAGTTTAGAGCAACCCAGGAGATTATGATCCCCACTGGATATGAGAACTTCTTAGGGCCACTTACACCAGCCACCATGGGGCTAAATGCTCAATTAATGAATGAGTGGTCCTATGTTCGCTTTCTGCGGGGTCCAGTCTTTTTTGAGTCCCATGTGAAGGACTATCATTTCTGGATCAAAGAGCAGGTGCAGAGTCATGCCCCAGTACCAGAGGATCCTCCTGCAGTTCTTCCCCCTACTTATGAGGACATCCTAGAGTCTGAAAGGGCAACCTACAAGTGGCTTCAACAAATATGGGTACGAGAAGCACAAGAGCTCAGGATAAAGGGTATTGATTTGGAGAGGCAACTTGAAGAACAGAGGTCTTGCCGCATTGCCATGGAGAAGAAACTTAAAGAACAAAGACAGGCTCGTCGCTTTGAAGTCCGAGCGATGCGGAAGAAATATCAGGATTCCTTGGCTAACCTTAGGGCATTGAAGATCAAACAATCTCTTTCAGATGAGATCATCTCCTTTTTGAGCGATCCTGATGCAGAGGGAGCTTCTGGAATCATTGCAACTCAGGCAGCTCAGATTAGGGAGCTTGAGGAGCAGTTAGGGAATAGGGCTTAGATTCTCTTTTTTCTTCTTTTTTTTCATACTTTTATACAAAAGCAAACTCCAATAGTAGAAAAACAATAGATTTAATTCAAAAGTAGGTTTTATATTATTGGCCTCAGAATTCTCAGATGCTTGTAAAAACAAAAGTTCTATGAAAAAGTATTTAATTTCTTATCACTGGCCAAAGTATAGTTTTTTTTTTTGAAAGCTGATCCAAAACACTTAATCACATATAATTAAAGGAATTAAAATCAGTTTGAATAATGAAAAGGGTAGTCCAAGCAATAGGGAGAGACCAAATCTGTCTATCCTGTGACCTTTAGAATCATCCTCAAATGGCTTTTCCTCCATGACTGACCCTGCTAATCTGCTCAATTTCTAGTGCTCATGCTGACTTCAAACTTGGACCACATGATCAACTCAACCTTTGATTCTTCTTTTTTTTTTTTCTATTTTTTTCTTTTTGCCCCTAGCGCCAATTACGGTTTTCACTAGGACCGGCTTCTGCATTCCGTCATCACCAATCTTACTCTGAAAGTTGAATGAATATAGTAAAATCACCAAGGGCTTAAGAATAGGACGAAACAAAGGCTAAGCTCGGTTTATAAAAGAAAAGGTATTAAAGGCTCAAAATTTTCTAAGTATGAAAATAGGTCAACCGGACTTACAGTCATGATGAATTTAATCCCATTTCCCTTTTTTTGTATTTGGCTTTCATTTGCCACTATTTTTCTTCTCTTTCTTTTTTCCTCTTTTTGCCCCTATTGGCCTCGCCCCAGTATAGGACTGCAATTCTAGTTTAGGTTTATCAAAGAAGACGAACAGACTCAAATTGCCTTGACTAGGGATGAAAATTTTTGGGAATAAGGAAAAATGGCCTCAGATCATTTCTTAGTAATATTCATTCAAGGAAAATATCTTTTTACTGCATCAAAGTTAATTGGCTTAGGAAAATATTTCCCATCCATTTCTGTTAAGATGAGAGCACCCCCTGACAGGAACTTCTTTACAACATAAGGCCCTTCCCAATTTAGTTTGAATTTTCCACGAGGGTCTTCCAAAAAGGGTAAACTTTTCTTCAATACTAAATTTCCTTCTTGGAAAGTTCTGGGCCTCACCTTCTTATTGTAAGCCCTGGCCATTCTCTTTTGATACAATTGGCCATAACAAAGTGCCTTCAAACGCTTCTCCTCTATCAGATTGAGTTGATCATGTCTTGACTGTATCCATTCAGCTTCTTCTAATTCAGCTTCCATTAGCACTCTTAATGAAGGGATTTCCACTTCCATTGGTAAAACTGCTTCCATCCCATATACTAAGTAATACAGGGTTGCCCCAGTAGAAGTCCGAATCAAGGTTCTGTAAGCATGTAGAGCAAGTGGCAGCATTTCATGCCAATCTTTGAAACTCACTACCATCTTCTGAATGATCTTCTTTATGTTCTTATTCGCTGCTTCTACTGCCCCATTCATCTTTGGTCTGTACGGAGCTGATTTGTGGTGGGTGATCTGAAATTGCTCACACATTTTCTTCATATCTTTATTCTTAATATTTGAAGCATTGTCTGATGCTATGGCACTTGGCAAACCATAGCGACAAATGATATTGTGTTTCAAAAACTTAAGAACATGGCTACTTGTGATATTTGAATATAAAGCTGCTTCTACCCACTTAGTGAAATAATCGATTGCTACAAGTATAAACCTATGTCCATTCGATGCCTTTGGAGAGATCATTCCAATGACGTCTATACCCCACATGGAGAAGGGCCATGGAGATGTCATGTTGTGCAATTCACTTGGAGATGCATTCTTATTATCAGCATATACTTGGCAAAAATGACACCTTTTGACATGTATATAGCAATCGTGCTCCATCGTTGACCAGTAATATCCCAATCGCAGAATTTTCTTAGCAAGCATGTACCCGTTCATATGGGGTCCACAAACTCCTCCATGTACAGTTTCAACTAACCTTTCTGACTCGATCTTGGCAACACATCTAAGTAGGATATCGTTGTGTGATCTTTTGTACAACTGCCCACCACTTAGTAAGAACTGTCCTGCCAGTCTCTATATTGTTCTTTTCTCTGTAGAAGTGACATTTTCTGGCAAACTCCGATCATTTAGGAAATTCTTAATGTCTTGAAACCATGGTACTTCTTCTTCTGGTGTTTCTTCTAGAACAAGGCAATAAGCAGGTTCATTTCTGACTTCAATTTCCAATGGTCTAATATCAACACCTTCTGGCATACTGACCATTGAAGCCAATGTTGCTGGAGCATCCGAAAACTGATTTTTGGCCCTTGGCATATAATTGAAGGAAATTCGAGTAAATTTAGTGCTTATTTCTTCCAAATACTGGTGATAGGGGATCAGTTTGTGATCCTTGGTTTTCCATTCACCAGTTGTTTGGAAGATGATAAGACTCAAATCTCCACATACATCAAGTTCCTCCACTTCATGGTCTAAGGCTGCTTGTAACCCAATTATGCATGTTTCATACTCTGTGTAAGCACCTCATTTTTGCACGCCCGGAAATGCCGGGAATGCAAACCCTGGATAGAAAGTCAAACCCTAAGGGGTGAAAATTTGACTTTTTGATCAGGTGAGAATTGACCATCTTGCTCCATGTCAGTGAATAGAGGACTTCAATACGGTTCCAACGCAATTGAGTTTGCTCAAATCGGAGTCCGGATGAGGGACTACGAGCCGGTCAAATTTGAGAATGAACCGAAAGTTGACTTTTTGTCGAACCCCGAACCAGGTGTTTAGCCCAATCCCAATGGATAGAGGACTTCGATACGGTTCCAACGCACTTGAGTTTGCTCAAATCGGAGTCCGAATGGAAAAGATATGAGCAGTCAAAGCTAAGGGCATTATGGGAATTTTAGCGATGCCACATGGGATGCCACGTGTGCACAAGGAGTGCTCACATGGGATGCCACGTGTGTACATGGGAGCTCCACATGGGAGGCCACGTGGACCCAATGAGTGCTTCACATGTGTCACCTCCAAGCAACCCTTTCACCTCCCATGCAATCTTTCCTCTCCCCAAGCAACCCTTCCTCTCCCCAAGACACCTTTCACCTCCCAAGAAACCTTTCCTCTCCCCAAGCAACCCTTCCTCTCCCCAAGACACCTTTCACCTCCCAAGAAACCTTTCCTCTCCCCAAGAAACCTTTCCTCTCCCCAAGCAACCCTTCAGCTCCCCATGCAATCCTTCCTCTACCCAAGACACCTTTCCTCTCCCCATGCAACCCTTCCTCTCCCCAAGAAACCTTTCCTCTCCCCAAGCAACCCTTTCACCTCCCATGCAACCTTTTCTCTCCCCAAGCAACCCTTCCTCTCCCCAAGACACCTTTCACCTCCCAAGAAACCTTTCCTCTCCCCAAGAAACCTTTCCTCTCCCCAAGCAACCCTTCAGCTCCCCATGCAACCTTTCCTCTCCCCAAGCAACCCTTCCTCTCCCCAGAAACCTTTCCTCTCCCCAAGCAACCCTTTCACCTCCCATGCAACCTTTCCTCTCTCCAAGCAACCCTTCCTCTCCCCAAGACACCTTTCCTCTCCCCATGCAACCTTTCCTCTCCCCAAGCAACCCTTTCACCTCCCAAGACATCTTTCATCTCCCCAAGGCAACCATCCATCTTCCATGATTTAAAAAGGAAATTTTCTCCAACACATGAGGGGGGCTACCATTTTCGAATTCTCCAACTCTCTCTCCCACTTCTCTTCACTTCAAGCTCTCCAAGACCAGCTCCCATTCGAATTCTCCAACCCTCTCTCCCACTTCTCTTGACTTCAAGCTCTCCAATCTCATCCATTCGAACACCTCCACTCCAGCTCCATTCTCTCTCCCACTTCTCTCCTCCATCTCTTCCATCTCCTAAGCTAATCCCACATCTCCAACACTCTCAACCCTTCCTTAACACCCCCCAAACTCACCTTCAAGACTACTCTATCCATCTTTTCTGATATCCTTCTTGATCTCCATCACCTTGAAACTTGAAGGAGACCAAGAGCTGCTGTTGGTGCTGGGGAAAGAGAAGCTCCAGCCACTTTGGTGCTTCAAGGGGGGCTCTATACACTCCAAGAAAGGACTAAGGACCCCAAGGTAAGGTTTCCCTTGGTGTCTTGTTTAACATATAGGAGAATGAGCTCATTTGGAACATGTTAGGTTACTTTAAACCTTGTATGATATTCTCTTCTTCTTCTTGAGTGTGCCTTTGTTTTCTTCCTCTTCCCTTCTTCTCATGTCACCATTAAAGTAGTAAAATTCCATGGTAAGGGGAGGTTTTCAACCAACTAAAAGGGAAGGTGAGAGGTTACTTTTCACATGTTTTAAAGGTCTCTTAGCTACAGTTTTTCTATTTGAATAAGGGAGTGTGTTCCCTTCTCTCTTCTCAGCTATTGTACCCCCTTTAAACCCCCCATTATCCTTTCTTCTTAATGGCTTTTTTCTTTACATTAAGGCTTGCTGTTTTTTTTTTGGTGTTATGGGTGTTATAAAGCATGCTTGCTTGAGGTAAAACTCTCCACATGACTATCTTGAAACGCATGTTCCCCGTACCCCCTCCTTCCATGGTGTTCTCGGCTTTTACTTTGAGGTGAAATGCATAGTCTCTCTCCCCTCTCTAGGAACCTCTAATACACACCCACTTGAATCCCCATACCATGTTCCTTTTCCCCCTTCCTTTCTACTGTTTTGTGTACCCCAAGCATGCCCCCCATCCCCCACTCTTTGTCACCACTTCCACACCATTCCGGCATGCTCCACCACCCCTCCAAGTATGCCATGTCCAGCACACATATGTACACGAAGGTAGCATGCTGGGTTCTTACTTAATCACACATCCTTTGTATATGTACTTGATCACACACATACACTTACACTGTAGTTTAAGCATATCTAAAAAGTGTTTGTTATGTGATGTTTAGTTGCTGCTTCGTGATGTTAGATGATGTTTAGTTTGCTGTTTTGATGATTAGTTGCTGTTATGTGAGGTTTTAGTTAAGTGTTTGTTAAGTGGAATGCATGGCCTGGCTGCCAAGGGCTTGGGGCAAGGCCCCTAGCCTCCTTCCCCTCCCCTTGGTTCCAAAAACACTCGGAAATCGTCATGAGTGGGTTATTCCCCAATCCCCAGTATCACCTAGGGCCTAGGGGTATCCGGCAACTAAGGTTGGATCACCTAGGGCCTATGTGTATCCGGCAACTAAGGCCGGATACACACAGAGATATAATTTTTGTGTATTTTGATGTTTCTTGCCGAATTTTGGAGTGATTTAAGCTGAATCAAATAAACCAACAGGGTTTCCGGACCACCCGGAAACCCAATTTGGGACTTGGACCAATGTCCAACTCGGAATACTCGTGGGCCTTCCAACGGGGCCCACCAAGCCCAATAAACCCTAAAACATGCAAAATAAACAAGCTAAGTAAAGTGAATTAATCGAACCAGATGGGCTAAGCCCAATGTGGCCCATCCGAAATTTGATACATGGAATTGGTGTGTTTAAATGCGTGGTTTGGCCAAGACCCCGGGCAAGGGCCTATAGGGCCCACCAAAGCCCACTAATCAACCCAAGTTAGGGTGTAAGCTCTACACTTCTAGAACTTAGGCTTTCAAGCCTAAAATTGGACTATGGGCCTCAAGCCCAATGACCAATCCACCTTGACAAACTTAAGTAAGATAAAAATCAAAGATACTTTGGCAACCATCATGGGGGCCCACCAAGGGCCCGCAAACCAAGGCCGACCCACTTTTTGCATGAAAGCTACTTAACCCTGGAATTAAACCTTTAAGTAAAATCAACTAACTAAACCTAAACCCAAAGGGCCTCTTAGGCTTAGACAGAGGCCCACAGGGGACATGTGGGCTTAACCAAGCCCACCAGGGACACTGTGGGCTTTCCAACGGGGCCCACCCAGTCAGACTCAGATCACCTAAATTAAGCAAAGATAAAATCAACTAAAGGGACCCACACCACTCAGGTGGTCCCGCCAAGACTTAACTAAAATACATGTTGGATTAGGAATCGGGTGAGAACCAAGTAGAAAGCTGACTCAAACCAGGGAACCCACGGGACCCGTCATCCGACGGGTTGGACGGGGGTGTCTACGGACTTCCCCCGACCACAACCGAGAATCGACTTAGAATCTCAAGCCGCAAACCAGACTAATAGACAAGACTAGGCACCCAGGTGTCTGCCTGCACCCCATCAGGCGGTGGCGACTCCGAACTCTCTCGTGCCGCGTTTCCCACGCGCGCACACTCTGCAATATTGTTTGTGCACTGGAACCTCAGTTTCACTGCGATTGGGATGTGTGCCCCATCTGGCTTGATCAAAACTGCCCCTATTCCATTTCCGTTCATGTTGGCAGCCCCATCAAAGAACATTTGTCAAGAGCTTTCACCTTCTTCTTCTTCAGTAAACAGGATTGCCTCATCAGGAAAGTTGGTCTTTAAGGGTTGGTATTCTGGTAAAGGGTGTGCAGCTAAGTGATCAGCAATGGCTTGACCCTTAATGGCCTTCTGAGTGATGTATGTGAGATCAAATTCAGAGAGTAACAACTGCCACTTTGCTGTTCTGCCAGTTAAAGCTGGTTTTTCAAATAGATACTTCAAAGGGTCCATTCGGAATATCAATAAGGTGGAATGACTAAGGAAATAATGCCTCAGTCTCTGAGTTGCCCATACTAAAGCACAATAGGTCTTTTCCAAAGGAGAATACTTTGCTTCATATTCTGTAAATTTCTTGCTTAGGTAGTAAATCGCCCTTTCCTTTCTGCCTGTGTCGTCATGCTGTCCCAAGACACACCCCATTGACGTCTCCAAAACTGACAAGAATAAGATCAATGGTCTTCCTGGAGTTGGTGGCACTAGTACAGGTGGATTCAATAAATACTCCTTTATTGTGTCGAAGGCTTCTTGGCAATCGTCATTCCAGACCGTCGGGTTATTCTTTCTCAGAAGCTTAAAGATTGGTTCACAGATAGCAATGAGCTGTGCTATGAACCGACTTATATACTGAATCCTTCCAAGAAAACCACGAACTTCCTTTTCCGTTCTAGGTGATGGCATTTCAATGATTGCTTTAGCTTTATCTGGGTCAATCTCAATTCTCCTTCTGCTTACTATAAAGCCCAATAATTTTCCTGATGTAGCCCAAAGACACATTTTGCGGGGTTAAGCCTTAGACTGTATTTCCTGAGCCAGTCAAACACCTTCTTCAAGTTGATCAGGTGGTCTTCTTCTTCACATGATTTGGCTATCATATCATCCACATAGACCTCCATCTCCTTATGGATTATATCGTGAAATAATGCTGTCATGGCCCGCTGGTAGGTTGCCCCGGCGTTCTTAAGCCCAAATGGCATGACAGTGTAGTGGAAGGTATCCCAAGGTGTAATGAAGGCCGTTTTTTCTTGATCCTCCTTAGCCATCTTAATTTGATTGTACCCAGAAAAACCGTCCATGAATGAGAACAGGCTATGTACGGCTGTGTTGTCCACCAAGATGTCGATGTGTGGAAGTAGAAAATCATCCTTTGGGCTTGCTTTGTTCAAATCTCTGTAGTCTACGCACATTCGGACCTTTCCATCATTCTTTGGTACTGGCACTATATTTGCAAACCATTGAGGGTACGTGGATACCGCCAAGAACCCAGCTTGAAATTGCTTAACCACTTCATCTTTGACCTTCAATGTCCACTCAGGTTTCAACCTTCTCAGTTTCTGTTTAACTGGCTTAACATTTGGCAGAATTAGTAGCCTGTGCACAACCATATCAGTGTCTAACCCTGGCATATCCCGATACGACCATGCAAATACATCTTTATAATCTGCCATGAATCGTATCATTTCATTACGCTGTACCTCAGATAGGCATACCACCCCAATATTCACTATTTTCGGGTCATCTTAGGTCCCTAGGTTTATTGATATGGTCTCTTCAATATTGGGTTGGACCCCCTTTTCATGACGCTCCAATTGATAAGTGATTTCTTTTGGAGGGTCGTCTTCTTCGTCCTCGGTCTCTTCCTCAACCCCCATTAGGTCAAAGTCGAGCTCGAGGTCGAAGTCATACTCAACCTGATCCAATTCCGTTTGCTTATATGGTTCATAAGTGGTTTGGACCTTTTTGAAAAATTTAATTTTTCTAGAAAAAATTGAAAAATCTTTTTGTGTTTTTTGAGAACCTTCTAAAAAATCTTTTCCTGAAGACGAAGGCTCATTAGAACCTTTAGGAAAAGGCATTCCACTAATGGAGTTTTTTTTTGGAAGCCATGTCTGTTTGCCAAACAAACTCAGCTTCAAAAGTAAGGGGAGTGTAAGACCCCAGTTTTGAGTAGAAAAAAAAAATAATAATAATAAACAATATAAAATAGTAGATAAAATAAAATATATGCAAAAGTATGAACACATGGATTTATGGACAGGCTTGATTAAAATTTATTTATTGCTGGAGATTTGTGGTCATTAGTTGTCAAAGAGAATAACCTAAGTGGCTGGAAAATGTAGGGTTTTCAGTGGGCGAGCATGCATAGGATCAAGGATTTTAAAAGGTTGTGGTGCGGCAATACGAATGGGAGCGTGTGGAAGGTATATATACTAAAGGGGAAATTAGGTTTTGGTTTGGAATGCTCGCATCGTATTTTGTAACTGAAGACGTTTGGTGTTTTGCGGCTACTGTGGCGATTAGGGTTTCGCTGGGAAGAGATGAGAACCGCGAGAGCTACGACTGGATTAGTGGAGTCGGAGATCCAGATTTCAGTGGGTTTTTCCTCTCGCGAGCAGGGGATCAGTTCGGCGACCTTCGCATCCACGCGCGCAGCCGGAAGTCATGCTCGGCCGGTTGTGGAATAAGCTTCTGTTCTGGGATTAAGCGTATACTTGTGAGTAGCACTAATTTACAACTGGGTTTTGTATTTGATGTTTTCGTGAGCTTATTCTGATGCATGGTTTATATATTAAGTGATAGTATGAGTTTTCTGGTTTTTCTGGTTTTCGGGAAATGACATGAACAGAGTCTCCGATTGAATTTTATCTTTAAAAATAAAAATGTTTAGATTAATTCCAAATATGGTTGGGAAGTCTTCTGGGAGTATTAGGAGTGTATTGGAGCAATTACAGACCTAAACAAACCGGCCAGTCTTGTAGATCTTGGAATAACAGAGAAACAAAAATCACAGGGGGTATCCGCCCACCTTGCGCTCACCGGCGCTCACCTCAGAGGTAGGCGCCCCGTTAAACACGACCCACCGCCGAGCTCGCGCCCGGCTGGCGCTCAGCTCGCGCTCAGCAGAAAACTATGCGCTCATCTCGCGCGAATCTCGCGCCCACCTCACGCCCATCTCGCGCTCGGCTCACGGTCACCTAGCGTCGAGTGAGCGGTAAGTCGTTTTTACCCCATTTCTTCACCGCCGACCGGCGCTCACCTCGCGCCCACCTCAGGAAGTGAGCGGCAGACCTATTTTGCTTACTGAATTGGAGATTTGATTTAACTAAGGGTATTTGGGTTACTTGAGGATTAAACCACTTCACTATTCACTTGTTTGGGAATCCTGGGAATCTATTTTGCCTAGGAAACTATTAGAGGAAAATTTAGTGAACTTCTTAAAAGCTTTCAAGTTGAGTTTAGGTTATTTATGAATGTTATGCCGGACACCAAACCACCAAGAGTTACTAGTTACATTTCCTCTGTTTTATACACTGTTTTGATTGAGGAGTTATTCTATTTTGGTTTCACTGGTTTGGAAACTTTAAATGTATTGTAAAGATTTCCTTGGTATGACTGAATTGAGTTTTACTTTCAAATGACATGTGTTACGGAAATGAGAAAATACTGAAAGTACTTGAGGTACTGCTTGGTCCAGAGGGACAGGTGATGAATTGTGATGAGTTTTACATGATGTGGAATGAATGGTTTTATTTTGATATTGGAATTGAGATTATACGATGTTTTACTGTTTTGGTCTAGCTTGTCCTGGATCCAGATGTTTAAGCTTAGTAATGTGATGTTATTGTTGGTTGTTGAAATTGCATGGCCTTGTGTGTTGCCACGACCGGTGTAGAGCAGCCAGAAACCCTGAATAGGCCTGGTTGTCAATGCAGAAACCCGGGGAGTAGGCCTGCATTGGATGACGAAACCCTGAGTAGGCCGTCATTTCAGAGTTCCGAAACCCTGAGTAGGCCGGAACTGTGTACATGGAGGTGTGGAGTGTCTACTTGGCATGTTTAATTTATCAACTAAACAATAGTCATGACATTGACCAATGTTGGTATTTGATTTTGTTTGACGTGATATGTTTTATTCGCTGGTTTGTTGGTATTTATGGTTCATGGAATATTGTTTACCGATTATTGGGTATTGTACCTCCCGCCGGTGTAGAGTAGCCAGAAACCTTGAGTAGGCCTGGTTGTCAATGCAAAAACCCGGGGAGTAGGCCTGCATTGGATGACGCAGTCATTTCAATATCCGAAACCCTGAGTAGGCCGGATATACATTTGGAGGCGTGGGCATGGTTATGAGAAGACTTTGTGTTATATGATATTGGTATATCTGGAATTATATCTTGAGATACGAAATTATGGTTAATTGCTATGTTGTTGTCAGTTAATCATTATTTTATCGATGGCTTCGGGATTGAAAACGGATTGTTATTGCTTGATTTACCTGATGGTTTCCCGCACTGATATGAATTGGATTATTGAAGTTTAGTCGGATTATTCGGAATATGTGTGTTATCATCATTGTATATGGTTTATAACCGTGGCATGTTTTAGAACTGAAATAAATGTATTTGTGCATGCATGTGCTGCTCACTGGGATATTCGTATCTCATTCCGTATTGTTTTGTTTTGTTTTCAGCTGCTCCTGGAGAGGACGATACTTGCGGGTAGTTACTTGGTCATGTGAATTTATTTTCGTTTGGGATTATTTTAGCGCACTCTGTTATATAGTTATTGTTGTATTCATGTTTTCCTTCACTTTGATATTGCGATCCTGTGTTTTATAATAACCTCTGGAGACGAGTTACGGGTTTTTCATGTGACTCGGATCCGGGGCGTTACAGGGAGTTTCCTCCCAATTGTTCAGAATAAAAGAATCTGGGGCAGGGGTACAAGCCCGCTCCTCAAGCTCAGGGTCCGCATCCAAAATCACCAGTACTGGGTGAGTTGCATCGCCTGCTTCTTCTGTAGGGCTTGTCTCAGATGGAATTTCTAATGCAGCCCAATCAATGAAAGGTAGCTCCTTTGCTCCTTCTTGGTTGCCTTCAGTCATGGCAAAAAAGGCTCCAACGTCCTTAGAGAAATCATGCTCCTGTTCTGCCTGTGGCCCAGGCCCACCCAATGCTTGTGAAAGTGGGGGTGGAACATATGGTTGCATGGTTGAGGACTTGGGTTTCTGGAATGGGTTGATGTTATAGTATGGGGGTTTGGACTATTCTTGGGGAGGAGACAGTTGAATCATATGAGAAAGTTTAGAAAAGGTTTCCCTGATGTGAAGGAATTTCTTGTCTTCCATCTTTTTTTGTCTTCTCCAATTCCTTGGCTTGGACCCCAATCCTGCTCTAGGGACCAGCTTCTTAACCTTTATCGGTTCTATCCTTCCTTGCAGGTTAACCCCCAGACCTTTCCCCGGGTGGAAATTGTACTTTCTGTGAGACATGGAAAAATCACCGAAATGATTCCCCTCCGTCAACACACGGGCTCAACGAAAATATGGAAGAGTCGCCACCATCCAATTTTGGGTGTGAATGGACACCATAAGATTCAAAATAAGCAAAAGAGCTAAAAGGCAAATACTAGAGTAAAAATAACTCTACTTGAAAATCAAATCCAGAGATGGGTAAGGGGATTAGATTATGAACGGGGGAAGGTGTTAGGCACCCTCATTCACCCACACAAGGTGGTTGCCAAGTGTTGTTCATGCTAAAAAAATGAGAAAGCTTGCCAAAATAATCAAAAACCTTGAGAAAGGATTAAACAAATGTGTGATACCTTCACATGAGAAATCCAAATGAATTCCAAATCCTCTTTTATGTCAATATCACTTCTGGAATATCACCAATAGATGGAAATCAAAGCCAAAATTGCACAAAACCAAGTTGAGTCAAATCCGGAAAATTCGGTAAAAGATAGAGCGATTTGTCTTGAAATCATTCAAGACTCATACAAATTTCCAATCAATTCCGGTTAAAATCCTAGGAGTTATTCTCCTTTGAAATCTGCTGCTGGAGATAATTAAAAGTGACAAGTGGGCAACTTTGGAAATTCATTTAGAAAAATCGGCTCCATATAAATCCATAAAATTCGGTGTGAATGAAGTATGTATGGCCATCTTTCAAATAAAACTAACCTCATACAAAAAATCATTCGGATGTGCCTTGGGCGGTCTCCCGAACAGGCCCCAAGGATCACAGATTAACCAAGAAAGGTGCTGTTGAGCAGTTCTGAGTAAATCTGTTACCCACGACACAAATGGAGTCAAAAAAATTATGAAACCAACTGGATTTGAAACTAGACTTCCAAAGGAAAACACAGAAACAAAAATCTCTCGAATCGGACTTAAAACGAACACACGGCGCTCAGTCGAAGTGACAGGTTCTACAATCAGACCTGAACTGACCTATCAACTTCAACAAAGAGGTGTCAAAAATCCACTTGATAAAAATTAATGAAAATTTTCAGGCATAAACTAGACAGCCTCACCTTTCCCATGGCTCTGGAATCACTCCAAAATTCATCCGGACGATGAAGTTACGAGTGTCCGAAGTTGGGGTACAGCTGCTGTCATGTTAAGCCTTTTTAAAGAAAATCAATTCGAAATAGTGCTCGGGTGTGTGGAATCCGTGCAAGATAAATCAAAATCATTTTAAAGAGATATTGAAGAACCTCTAGGAAGAAATGGGGCACAAGTTTGGCTCACCATCCTCTCCGATTGGAAAAGATATGCCAAAAACCCTAAAAGTGAGCAAAAATGCCCAAAACAAAGAGGTTGGACCTAGAGGCCTTTAATACTCAACAAAACTTGCTTGAAATCATGTTGAAAACCAACAAGAAATATCCCAGAATTATTTGAGGCTATTCATTCCAGATCTATCACAATGAATGCAATAAATCCGAAATATAAGCCGAATTCGACAAAAAAGTGCTATGTGTGCATATGTAAAAATCCATTCTTCAATAATATAACAACATATAGCATGCATTCATATCAATCAAATGGGGTTCTAGAACAACCTAGGGTTCCGTTCCATTATCGTTTCCCTTAGTTCTCTCTCCCCATTTAACGGTTCTTCGAGATAATCTTGGGGTACTTTGAATATGAAACGGTTTTCATAGAATCAAAAGGCTTATTCCAACAAGGTTCTAACACTAGGATCAATCCTCAGTCTCGTTTCCCCTAGATCCCGTCTTCACGTTTTACGGCTAGGGGGAGTCTCGAGGTACTTTGAGTAGAGGAAGGGTTTTCACACATATAGAATAGGCCTTATTCTACAGAAAGGTAGAAGAAGAGAACTAGACTTAGAATGTAAGAACAGAAAAATAAAAAGAGGTTTGAGGCTTACCTGGGCTTCTGGAAGCACTACTGCAGCGGTTCCCTTCTTCACTCGGAGCTCTTTGATCTCCAACTTCTTGGCAGAAGTTCTTTGCAAAAGTTATTAGCCATTTGCTTGAGGAGCAGCCTCCTATTTATAGGCAAAGGTTAGGGTTAGGGTTTGCATGATGGTAGACACAAAATAATATCTAGAGCCCACCAACCTTAACCCTAAGGCCATTTCCGAGATTTCCACTCCTTTAATGAAGGATATGATGGTAAAAAGTGAAAACTCTCGGAAAACCCTAATTTTGAGCAAAAAGCTTGTATCCGACATATCAGGTCGGATACAAGAACACCTATATGTATCCGGCATATAATGTCAGATACATTAATAGATGCTTATATCCGACAACTTATGTCGGATATAAAGAGGTATGCTTGTATCCGACCTGAGTTGTCGGATACAAGGAAAAATGCCTATTTTCTCAAATTTTGTGCTGGTTTCAAAGGAGATAATGATTTTTGCCAATTATTCATCATTTTTATTGTGCAATTTGGGGGTGTCTACACTTTCCCAGCACTTTCTTGACCATCTTCTCAGCACAAGTTAATTTCCGCTCTTTTTCCTGATACCCCCCAGGTATAAAATTGATAGTTTCAAACTGGAAAGAGTGAAATGTCATCTTGTCAGTAGTCATTTCCATGTTTATGTAGGGTACATTAGGGGACCACATGGGAGGAACCAAGTTTTCAGCTAGGACTGTAATCACCTTTTGCCCTCTAATATATTTGACTCTTTGGTGGAGGGTAGATGGTATAGCCCTAGCTGTATGAATCCACGGCCTTCCTAGGAGTAGGTTGAAGGCCGCTGGTATATCCATCACTTCAAATGTGATGTTAAAAATATACGGTCTAATAGTGACCGGCAGTTCAACCTCCCCTAGGGAGTATGTTTTAGAGCTATCAAAGGCTCTTATGATTCTTCCATTTTGCTTAATTTTATTTTGCTCTAGACCGAGCTTAACAAATGTTATTAACGGGCAGACATTCAGAGCCGACCCATTCCCGGGCTATCGTGTAACCCTTACTGAGCACAGATATGTGCAAAGGATCAACATGATGGTACCCTGTCGGGCTAATTTCAGTTTCAGAGAAAGTTATGACATTGTGGGATAAAATCTGCCCAACCATCTTGCCTAGTTGGTCTGGTTCAATATTTTAGGCACATGTGCCCCCTAAAGTATGCTTAACAAGGAGTCCCTATGTTTTTCAGAGCCGACCTATTATCAATTTAGGGTAAAAATAACCCTATTAAAAAAAACAACCAAAGATAGGTAAGGGGATTAGGTTATGAACAGGGGAAGGTGTTAGGCACCCCTATTCATCCACACAAGGTGGTTGCTAGACATTGTTCATGTTAAAAATAAAGAAGGCTTGCTACAAAAATCATAAAAAATCACAAAAAGACAAAAGTGTATGGTTTTTTCATACGAATAGCCTGATTGATTCAGAACTTTCAAATATGATCATACCATTCCTAGGGTTTCATGATTAAAATAAAATTGAGATAAAATCAAATAAAACCAATCTAAAGTGAAAACTTAAAAAATCTGGCTTCAAGTTAAATTCTAGAAATCTAGAAAAATATGATTTTTATAAAATATTGCAGAATTGAACTTGAACAATCTAGGACATAGATATAGCTCAAATTTCACATTAAATCAAGAAATCAAAACCAAAAATACCCACGTTGATGACGAACATCAAAAGGGGAGAATTTAGACCGTAGGGTCTTCTTTCAATAATGAAAAACAATTCAAAAACCATATCATGAAACCCTAGAAGTTACTTTCAGGCCTCTGAATCCAGATCTATCATATTGATCATGATAGATTCAGGATCTTAGCCTAATATCACAAAAATCACGAAAACAATGCTGTAGGTGCAAAAGTGTTGAAAATCTCAATTTTAGGAGAAAAAGTGGGGATCTCATGCTATGAACATCATGGATTCATATGATTCATTCAGAGTCAAAATAAAACCATTAAAACATGATCAGGATATCCAAAGCAGCCATATCTCACAGATTAGAGCACATGGGGGTCTACCCTACGGATCCACTTGTTCTCTTTTCCCCTAGCTCTCTCTTCACGTTTTATGGCTAGAGAGGATTCTTAGGGTACTTGGAGATAGGTTTGGTAATACAAACACAATCAAAGGCCTTATTCTAGAAAAAAGGAGAAAAACAGATTATGGGGTGCTATTCTAGGGATCCACCTGTTCCCCTTTCCCCTAGCTCTCTCTTCACGTTTTACGGCTAGAGAGACTCTTGAGGTACTTAGAGACAAGTTTAGGAATACAGATATAAGAAGGCCTTATTCTACAGCAATGGAGAAGATCCTATTATCTCTAGAATTGAAGACAAAAAATAAAAGGGAAAATGGACTTACCTGGATTGAGCAAGCATAGCAGCAGGGATTCCTCTCTTCTCTTGGAGCTCCTTGGACTTCAAAATTTCGTGGCCTTTTGCTTAAGGAGAAGCCCTCTATTTATAGGCAAACCCAAGGGTATGGCTGGTCCAAAGGGATATACCCTGATCCCCCCAGATTGGGTTAAAAATAAGGATAATGCCCATCCATGGCCAACAAGGATATTTCGAACGAATAAAAGAGATAATTCGCTCATCTAAAGAGATATTAGACTGAAGATAAGGCTCGGAAATCGAGAAAGGATAAAATTCGCACAAAAACATCGCGCCCGTATTTACATTACGGGCAAGTGGTGTCCGCATTGGCATTACGGGCGTTGCATGCCTGTATACAAAATTCGGGCGCGGTCAGCCCGTAAATACAATGCGGGCCATGCTTAAATTATTGAATTTCATGCATTTTTGACTTGTTTCAAATCCCAATTACATGTTTTCATTGTTTTCTCATTTTGTAGTGCAATTTGGGGTGTCTACACACCCTTGACCCTGTTCAAATTTGCAACTGGCCAAATCTAGCACGCCTCTTCATGGAGTAGTTCAAATTTAATTCTGAAGTCCTGCCGACACGAATGGAATTGATGAGATTGTCAAAAAAGAATAATGAATCAATCAGGGACTACACTCGTAGATGGAGGGAACTAGCCATGCTAGTGCAACCACCATTGACTGAGGAAGAGATGGCCACCATCTTCATCTCAACCTTAGGCTAACCCTACTATTCCCATCTAATTGTCCAATATGCGACAAGCTTCAGCTCACTAGTCCAAATCTCTGACAGGGTCAAAGGAGGAATCAAGTTCGGATTGATCATAGGAGGCACAGCCGGAGGGACACAGAGGAAACCCCTAAATGGTAGTAAGAAGCTAGAAAACAGAAGGGAAGAGCCAACTGTCAACTATACAGAGTCTAACCAAACCCTCCATTTCCAACAAAGAAAAGGAAATCCTTCCAATGTAGGGGCCACGAGAATGCCGCATCAGAGCAATCAGATCACCAAGGAAGACACAGGTGTGTGGCCCACAAGATATTCACTTGGTGGGCCCCACACTTGTGTGTCTTGGTGTATGGTTGTATGGAGTATCTTTGTTGTAGATGATACAGCCCAACCCAAAGATACTGCTGATTTGCACAAGAGTTTGCTTGTAGTTGGTACCATGGAAGCTTTGCTGGAATGACAGGGCTGAATAGTTGAATTGAGTTGATTATTTTCAAGTATTTCATCATTGAGACATTGTGAGGTGGTTGTCATTTGGCTTATTTTGCAAATCTTGCTTATGAACAATGTTTATTTGCAATGATTGTTGAGGCGATGGGAACCATCGTTTTTCATCTTTTTGGATTGGTTGGTAAATGAATCAGTCTTCTATTGAACAAAACTTTAGCATTGGTAAACATCTAATGATTTCATGCAAAATTACTATCCCTTAAATTACTATAATTCATCTAATTCGTGTTACTTTGCATTTTAGGTCCTCAGGATATGCTTTACTTCCTCAGACGCATATGCCTTTGGCAGATTCATTCAACAGTGATTCAGGTGGAGAAAGAGATGCTTCTGGGCAACAACACCACCAATTTGCATTCGCAGGCGGACTCCCCAACTTCACTTCTCCTCAGGTTTCACATAGTTCTTTTATCCCTTTTCGGACACTTTGTGGCAATTCCAGTGGTGGACTAAGAGTAGGCAATGATAATATACCAGCACCTAACATAGAAGCTCAAGAACAATTTCTTCAGCACCAGATTGAGGTATTATATCTTTTTGTCAGTTATGTGATTACTCCTGCTTCATAATTATCATCTGAAAAATAATTGTTGATAGTCCTTAACCCTTTTTCTCTTTTAAAGTTTAACATGATTTTGTAATTTCCACTAATGCTGATTTCCTATATTTTAATCTCTCACGCACTAGTAGGTCAAAATAAGAAACTATTACTTCACACTCGTATGGGCTTGACGTGGTTGAATATTTTATCAATTTTTAGTTCAATGGTTGCGTGTAATATGCTTGGACTTTGGATTCTAATCTCTGTATTTTTTTTTTGGTGAATAATGAGGTAGTGTATTAAAAGAAACATAAGTAACAGTCTAGGAGAAAAACATTAAGGCAAAAACAGAACGTAGTACAGCCCATGTAATGTCGCTTGCACTATTGCTATATGTTATCAGCTCCTCAGTTCCATAAGACTTAAAACTCTTCCTTGATACAAACCAAGGATACAGTCATGGAAAGAATATCCTCCAAAATCCTCAGTTTCATCACCTTTTCAGCTTGGAAAATCATTTATTTCTTGCTAACCATATACAGCAATCCTTGCAAAAAAAGAAAAAGAAAAAACTGCATGGTACATAATTTTCCCTTTCGTCTGCAATGTAGGGAACCGCCACTGTTTTGCCAAATCAGATGGAGTTCTAGGGAACACCTGCTTCAATCCAATCAAATTAAAAATATAAGACCATATAGTGCCTGAAAATTCAGTGTATGAAAATGTGATCCAGTGATTCCTCACTCTTCATGCACAACTCACAAATACATTTGGGGAAGACCATCCACATGTAGGCTTTGACTTTAGAAGGAATTGGGGCTAACCAAAGCAAGGTGGGGGAAAGCTAGGCTTTGGCAAACTAGGGGATGGACATAAATGTGAGAAATATGACTTAAAGAGGAAAACACCCATCTGATGAAAGGGGGCAAAAACGGACATTAGGGGGAGAGGGCTGTAAAACAATCGAACTAAGCTCCTCTAGCAGCAAACCCAAATTGTCTAACTCTACTAAGTGGAAATCTCTACTAAAACTTGAGGCTCCAATTAAGACCCAAAATGGCCATGAGAGGATCTCAGAGACTAGAGGATTCAAAGGCAACAAATACACAATAATCAGGGGAAACAAAGTGAAAGGGGCTTGTTTCCCCAATAAACATCATGCCAAAATCTGAGAGAGGATCCCAACTGAAGTTTAAAGGAAACTGAGGCCTGAAAATAGGCTTGAGGGCCGAAATTTATTTCCAAGGGCAAGTTCAATTGGGTCTAACTGTAGACTTGAAGTCTCGTCCATTTCCTTGTACGCAGAATTCACTTGATATAACTGAATGTCGCAAAGAACCTTTATCTTCCGCTAACCACGAAAGCCACTTTCCCAATAGAGCTAAGTTCTAAAGATGAATGTTTCCTAATCTCAAATCTCCTGAGCTGATTCTAGTACACACCTCACTCCACCTCACCAAATGGTGTTTCCTTGACTCTGCCCCTTCCTAAGAAAGTTTCTATTCTCTTTTAGGTTTATAATTTATGATGTGTTTCCACTTGGATGATATTTGGCTCATTATAAAGGTCTTTTAGAGATCTATAATATCTATTTCTACTAAATTATTGAGATTTTAATGTTTTGGTCTTCAAAATAGGGTTGAAGTAGCATTACAAAGTAAGTTATGATTTTATAAAGGTATCCTTGACATGATAATTTTATTTAAAATGTTATGTGAATTTAAGTGTTGTTTATGTTTTTCAAATATTTTGATTGAACTAAAAATGTAAATGTTATGTGAGTTTTAAGAAAAATCGTATCAGTTTGTCTTTCATTTATGTTTATTTGAATTCAAAGTGTAAGTACTATAAATTAGATTAATAGAAGTTAAGATTAGTTACTTGGTCTTACGTTTGTTTTTGGTTTCATTTATTATGAATAGATTGATCAAATTGTTGCTCCCTTGCTTCTTAAGAGAGATGTTTTGGTGATTGTGAATATTTATGTAGATATATCAAACAGTAATTACCTTGCACATAAATGTGCTCCGCAATTTGAGATCTCACTGGCTGGGAGATCCAGAGAAAGTCATGCATTGGATTTGTGTATTTGATCAAGTTATTGTGTTCCCGAAGGTGTATGTACAATGTTTTATTCCAAATGCTAGTTATTTAAACCGGTTGATCATAGAATGGATTTTGCTTTACATGAGGAAATATTTGTTAGAATGGACCAAAATCCATGAGGAAATATTTGTCAGAATGGAAACAAGGAATTGAATATACCTGTGTATGTCAAAAGATATTTTGAAGCAACAACAAGTGTCTCTGAATTACTAATCCAAGTTGGGCTGAATGCAACTAGGCCAGCTTATAAATTATAAAAGACATATTTTAGATGCAATTAGTATAGAGCTGAATGCTATATATGTCTATTATATTTTGTTAAGATTCTCTGATATTCCATCCAAAATTATGAGGAACTATTAATTTGGCTATTTTACTCCTGTTGATTCTTTTCTGTCCCTTCAATATTCTTCATTAGGTCTCGCAAAACCTGTTGTAGATTATACATCAGCAGAAACCAGATGAAAACAAGGGCAAAGGCTCCAGTTTATCATCAGATAACAAGTGAGAGACTGCTGCATCCTCATCTTCCTCTAATTCCGCCTGCAGCCGTCATGGGGAGATCGAAGAGGTCAACATTAGGTGAAATTTCATACAATTGCTAATGTCAAACAGGCTAGGAGGAGAGGGTACAAAAACTGTTGTGCTACTTGTACAAAATCATTTGGGGTTGCAGTTTTGCTTAGAAGTCTGGCAAGAAATCGCTTTGGAAATGGTGCTGTGAGTGAACCTTGGCTTTTGCATGTTTATATTCTCAATCAACATGGAAACCAAATGCATTATACAAGCATTGCTAGTTTTGTTTGTTCCTAGTTTGTCATAATAAGATATGGTTAAATATCCATTGATTCTTCTGTCGCAGTTTTTGGAAAAAAAATTTGCTTAATTTGGTCATGGCAAATCTGCTTCCCAGGAATTGATCCTTCTCTGGGTTTGCTCAATGGGTAAATGAATGACATTTCTTGTTACTTATTTTCTGCAACATTTCGTACAAGTCTCTAATTGATTATGTATTCAAAAAATACAGTTTCCTTTTGCAAAGGACCAATCAATCACAGGTTTTTGTTGCAGAAAAGGAAATGTTGCAGACATCTGGGCTTAACAAGTCTCCAAGCAAATGTTTTGTGAAATTGAGATACCTACCTAGATTTGAACATGTGTTGCCTTCATTGATCTGTATTTTGTATGGGTTGTATTATGCCCATGCATTTGATCTACAGGCCAATTAAAAGATAGCTAGCTATGCTTGTTAGTCTCCCAAAGTTGGTTAGGTCCTATTTGACGTAGGAAGCACTTCTCTGTCCCAAAAACGCTTCCTCGCTATGGGTGAGGTGTATGATCTACCAAGGTTTTCAGTTTCAGTGCCGATGGATGTGGTGCTGCACTTGGGAAAAAGTAGCACATCAATGAAATTTTGTCGAACGATTCTGTCGAAATTTTGTGGAATGCACTGGAGATATTGGGCTTTTGGAGGGGTGATTACTTTGGATTCACTAGACGATTCACTAGGAGTTGAGATAGGATTTGTAGCTCTCATCGAATGAACATAGTGCCCATATGGTGGGTCATTCTCAAAATATTTAAATGAATTCTTCTATGAGACTTGTGGTGAACTCCTATTTTTGGTCCAAAGTGATTAACAGTGAAGAAAATGGGTTCGAATGATTGAGTTATAGAAGACTATTCAAATTAAGTTCATTTTAGTCCAACAACTCCAACCCAAAATGAAATTAGTTTAACCAAAAGTGAAATTAGTTATAGATGACTATTCAAATTAACTTCATTTTGTTAACTATTTTTATTTAATAACCATAACAAACTTCTATAAAATGTGAATTATTTTGCATTTCAAAAGCTGAATATTTTCTGCTTCTATAAGCCTAGACTATTTTTAGACTTTCCTTTTTTTTCTTTTTTTTTGGTTAAAAAAAATCTTTTTGAAAACTGTCCTTGCCCAAACAATTTCAAATTTTTATATTGAAAAAAGAAAAAAGAATCTTTGTTAAAGAGTTTCAAACAACAATTAATGGTACATTACTATTGATCCTTGTTTTTTTTTTCGGAACTTAGGGTATCTGGGCCCACTTACGCTCAACCGACTAATCCCCGATGGCCCATGCAAGACCCTGCAACTCACTTGGCCCGGATAAGTCCAAGGCCCATAAACCCTATGCAAGTAGCCCCAAGAGATTGTGCCTGAGAGAGTTCGAACTTAAGACCTCAAAGGGAGCATACCTTTAGGCTCCAGATATTGACTATCAATCCTTGTTACATCACTATAGTTGTGGGGTATGGTACATGACATGCCACATTTTGTTTTAATTGTGATGGGATTTGTACTTGAGTTTAATCACATCCAGAGTGTACAAACGGTTGGACGTTCTTAGGCTACATATTAAAATGAATTCTTTTGTAACATTATCTTTGGTGACTTCTACTTCCAAATCGCTATAGTTACCAGGTGGACATGATCACATGTTGTATTAGTTGTGATGTGATTTGTAGTTCGGTCTTCTTTTTTGGTAGGAAGTAGTTCGGCCTATTCAAATGCACCAAATGGTTGGTTGTTTTTAGACTAAAGAGATTCTTTTGTAAGATCTGAGGTGACTGGTATTATTCTTTTTAAAATCAAATTAAAAACTATACTTTCCAAATACAATTTCAGTAAATGAAAAATAAATTTGTAAAAAGGGTTTCTTAATTGCATCTAGTATTACTAATACTATCATTGATCCTTGTAAAAATTTCAGAGCGTGATTCTTCTCAGATCTTTAATCCTGCCCTTTATCAGTCTCCAATGAGAATGGTGCATGTACATTTGAAATTTAAACGCAAGGAAAAGCTGAGAAATTCGGGAGGGTACGTGCTTTAGTCTCATTGGAGACTGATAGAAGAAGAGGACTGAAGATCTTAGAGGAATTGCTTGGCTACATCGTTATAATTGTGGGGTACCTTGCACGAATATCACGTTTTGTACCAGCTAGCCAAGATAATTCGGTCTCATTAAATGCATATTGTATGCAAATGCTCAGTTGCTCTCAAACTATTCAACGTTAGGAGCCATTCCTCTCAAAGCTTCTGTCATCCTCTTGTATTAGTCTCCAATGAAACTGCAACAGGTTAAGAATCTTAAATGCAAGGAAAAAGCTTGACAATTTAGGGGAGGGAGAATAGTGTAATCCTTAAATGCCCAAGGAGGAGCCCACACATGCGCATGGGGTAATCCTGAGATCTTTTCTAAGAAGTTTTAGGGCATAAAACATGATGGGTTTTGATTAAACATACGCAAAATTATCTGGAAATTTCAGTTTTTCAAGAAACCGATACCCTAGCTTCAAATAAACTTTAGTTCGCCAGTAAATCTCTATACTTCATGCAATTAAATAACATAGGATTAAACATACACGTCCTAGAATCTTCTCTATGAAATCAAAGAGAAATAAACTTATGAATTTGACGTTATTTTATGTAATTGAAAATTTTTCATATGTTTGGGTTCAAGATTAAACCTTCAACTCGTGCATGTTTATGTCAAGAATAATGGGGCAAAATACATTGAACTAAATCTCAAGAAGATGGATGGCTGAAATCCAGTGAATCAAACTTTTAAAATCTGCCCAAATCTAATTCGATAAAAAAACCACTGTTTTTCTGGTTTTTTAATTTATTTTAAATTATGAAAATCACAAATCTAAGTGTGGAATTACTCGCTTTGATACCAATTGTTAGCTTCAATCTATTATCCACATGCATAAATCTAGAATAAATTAAACCGATTTATAGGTTTACCTATGGAAGACATGGTTGCTTTTATTTCTTTAATTTTTTGCAAAATAATATTGGTTAGGACTAGCTCTTCCTTTCCTTGCTCCCCTTAATCATATTTTGTCAGATGGGAGATGTTAGATTACGTAATGTTCTGTCAGTTAAAACTAGGAGAGGAGAGGGGACCTAGCCTATTTATAACATAATAGTCTTTCCATTAGGGACTTTGATTGATCTTGAATAGGATTCTATGAAGACTCCTTACCCAATATGGTCTTCTAGTCTACATACAACTTAAAGTACTTAACAAATACAAAGAAAATATACTTGTATAATTAAGGTGCACTAAAACCAATTAAATTGATCATACATAATATTGGGTCAACCATAATATCATCATAAACTATATATTCAACTTGTTTTTATAAAATAAAAAATCTATACCTTATATAACGAGAATAGGTCCATTCGGAAGCGTGCCAACAACTTTGCATGACTTCCTCAAAAAGTCCTTACTGTACATGTTCATTGTAAAGGCATAATTAATATAGGGTTAAAATAGTCAAAACCCTATCTATTCATTTAAAATCTGAGCTGGTGTAAAACTATTCCCTCCCTTTATGTGCACCCCGCTAGTACAATTAATGTGAGCCCACATAAAAAAAAAGTCTACACGTTTATGTGGATTGAGGAAAGAAAAGAAGATAGAGAACAAAAGAATTTTCTTTTGCTTGATCTTTTATTGATACTGATAAACATGTATTTATAGCTATTCATTGGGAGAAAGTTTACATAATTACAATAGTAAGATTATAGCCTGAATGTTGGCAGCCACGTCGTCTGCAAAAGATATTTGATTTTCAAAATCTTGTGATTCAATATGGGTTCAATAGAAAATGAAATTAGATTAACCAAAAGTAAAATTCCAGGAAATTTTTTTTTAAATTACAAGAATTGCACTACGAAATGTAAAGAATATGGGAAATTTAATTTTTAGTGGTACTTTATCAAACTATTTAAGATTTAGTCGGCAAAGTTTTGAGTTTTAACTTTTAATACACCTTTATCAAAATAATTAATTTTTAGTGTCATTTCAATGTTACAGATAAATTCTTCCAAAAATACCCTTATACAACTTACTTCCGAGACTTGTACAAGTAATAAAATGACTTGTACAAGTCAATTTGGATAAGTGATGTATGGGCATTTTTGGAATTGTTGATTTGTAATAGTGAAATGGTACTAAAAATTAATTATTTTGATAAAGGTGTACTAAAAGTTAAACTCAAAACTTTACCGACTAAATCTTAAATAATTTGATAAAATACCACTAAAAATTAATTTTCCCCTAGAACAATTTGTTAATTTCAAAAGCTGAATTTTCTTCTATAAGCCTAGGCTATCTTTAGATATTTTTATCTAAAAAATCTTTTTTGAAAACTGTCCTTTATTTTTTGGTTTGAAAACTGTCCTTGCCCAGCAAAATTTCAAATTTTTATATTGGAAAAGAAAAAAAATCTTTGTGAAAGGGTTTCAAACGGCAACTAATGCTTCTGAACTATCAATCCTTGTTGTGGCTATAGTTGTGGGGTATGGTACATGACAAGCCACATTTTGTTTTAATTGTGATGAGATTTGTACTTGAGTTTAATCAAATGCAGAGTGTACAAATGGTTGGTCGTTGTTAGGCTCCTCAAATGAATTCTTTTGTAATATTATATGTGGTTAGTTCAATTTTCCAATCGCTATAGTTGTCCGGAATGGTACAAGGCATGTCACATTTTGTATTAATTGTGATGGGATTTGTAGTTCGCTCAATTCAAATGCACGAAGTGTCCAAATGGTTGCTTTTTTTAGACTATTCAAACGGAATCTTTTGTGACTTGTATTTTCAATCCAGAGTGATTAGTAGGGAAAATGGGTTGGACTGGATTGAGTTGGTTGTATATGTGGGTTCAACACAAGTGGAAATTAGATTAACCAAAGTAAAATTATAAAAAATTACACTAAGAACTCAAAAAAAAATGATTTCCTTTTCTTAAAAGCCGAATTTTCAACTTCTATAAACCAAGGTTATTTTTTTATTTTTTTAAAATTAAATAAAAACTATTCTTTCCATATACAATTTCAGTTTTTTGTTTTCAAAAATGAAAAATCAATTTGTAAAAAGGGTTTCTTTATTGCATCTACTTACTTTATTATGGATCCTTGCAACATTGTCAGAGTGATTCTTAGGGATGGCAATGGTTCGGTTAAAGTCAACAAACTGAACCTATTAGGATCAGTTTTGGGTCTTCAATAGTTGGTTTCGGTTTGGTTTTGGTTTTTAACTGAAAAAACTGATGCAGTTTCGGTTTGGTTGCGATTTTAAGGGGAAACCAAACCAAAACCAAACCGACTATATATAATATGCATAAGGTTTGAGTTGCACAATTGCACAACCCACTAGTCGGTTAGCTCATTAGGAATTTATTAAAAATTTTAGAGATGGAATAGAACAACGTATTAGAGAAGAGGAGGCTGACAAGCTTTGATATAGTTTTTCAGTAATGAGGACATCCCTATGTAAACACGGCATAATAATAGAAAATTTAATTTATTTGAACTTCCAAAAAAGGCGAAACTGCTCAATTAAGTCAGTTTCAATAATATGAATATTAAACAGTTTTGGTTTTAAAATTAGTAAACCATAACAGTTACGGTTCGGTTATGGTTTTCATGGTCAACTTGTGGGTTTGGTTTTGATTTTTTGCAAAACCAAACCATTGCCATCCCTAGTGATTCTTCTCTGATTTTTAATCTTGCCTGTATCAGTATCCAATGAGAGTGGTGCACGTACCTGTGAATTTTAAACCTGAGGGGTAAAGCTTAGCATTTCAAGAGGGTACTGATGGGATGCGGTGCATTAGTGTTGGTATAATCGCACCATAAAAATTCAGGAGGGTACGTGCTTTAGTCTTGTTGGAGACTGATACATGGACTGAAGATCTTAGAAGAATTGCTTGGCTACATCATTATAATTGTGGGGTACCATGCATGAATGTCATGTTTTGTAGTAGTTGAGAGAATTCGGCTCATTAAATGCATATCGTATGCAAATGCTTGGTTGCTCTCAAACTATTAAATGTCCGAAGCCATTCCTCTCAAGTCTTTTGTCCTCCTCTTGTATCAGTCTCAAACGAGACTGCAACAGGTATCCATAAATTAGTTTAAGAATTCTAAATGGAAGGAAAAGCTTGCCAATTCAAGGATATGTGTATCAATCTCATTGGAGGATGATATATAAAGAGACAACACAAGATCTGAAAGGAATTGTTTCCACAAACATAACCTTGCCCTTCTAGATTAATCAATAATATGTCCAAATGGTACCATGGCCTGAAATGGACTTGACACATGCAGCCATTCAATAGGGGGCCCTACACCCCAAAAAAAATTCCATCAATGGTATCACGATAACATCGAATTCTAGGGCCAGAGGAAATGCATTTGTCAAAATGTCCGGAGGATTTTTTCTAGATTGACAAGTATGATCAAACTACCGTGTTGGATTGAAATCTTCTTCAATGCTTTACTGCCTTGCAGACTGCTATGGGTGTGAGATGCTATCATCTGGAGAATCTCATGATCAATTTTATTTATTTTTAATAAAAAAACATTGACCATGAGGTGCTCTACATGGCATCATCCCATGCTCACAACAGTTTGCAATGCAGTAAAGCATTGCATAAGATTTCATCTTGCTTTATATGCGCGCGTCGGAAACGCGGCACGGGAGAGTTCGGAGTCGCCACCGCCTGATGGGGTGCAGGCGGATACCTGGGTGCCTAACCTTGTCAATTAGGGCTTTTGGTCTGCGGCTTTGAGATTCTAGGTAGGGTCTCGGTTGTGGTCCGGGGAAGTCCGTAGACACCCGGGTCCACCTTGTCGAGTGACGGGTCCCTTAGGTTTATCCTGGTTTGAGTTAGCTTACTTTGGTCTTACCCAATTCCTAATCCGATATGCAGCTTGGTTAAGTCTGGTGGGACCACCTGAGTGGTGTGGGTCCCTTTAATTACCTTTTATCTGGATTAATTAGGTAATCTGAGTCTGGTTGGGTGGGCCCCGATGGAAGGCCCACAATGTCCTTGGTGGGCTTAATCAAGCCCATGTACCCTTGTAGGCCTCAATCTAGCCTGAGAGGCCCTTTGGTCTTTGGTTAAGTGCATTGATTTTACTTTAGGTTCAGATTTGAAGATTAAATGTTTTCCATGAAAAAGTGGGCCGGATTGGTTTGTGGGCCCCTTAGGTGGGCCTACATGGTGGCCAAGTAATTTTATTAGATTTATCTTTTTAATTTGCCAAAGTGAGTTGGACACTGGGCTTGGGGCCCGTAGTCCAAATCTGGGCTTGAAAGCTCAACTCTCTGAAGTCTAGGGTTTGCACCATTCCTTGGTTTGATTAGTGGGCTTTGGCAGGCCCGACAGGCCCTTGCCCTTGGTCTCGGCCAAACCACGCATTTCATGCATCCATTCACTAATAAGTTCGGGTGGGCCGCATTAGGTTTGGCTTGCCCGGTTTAACCGATTAATTTTACTTATCTTGATTAAGTTACATGCATACATTTCATTGTGTTTATTGGGCTGGGTGGGCCCCGTTGGAAGGCCCACTAATGTACAAAATTGGACCGATGGCCCATGTCCCAAGTTGGGTTTCCGGGTGACCCGGAGACCCTGTTCCTGTTGGTTTATTTGGTTCGGTTCGGAAATGACACCTACATCCAGCAATAATCACAGAAAATATACAAAGTTGACACTTATCAAGGAGAGACTGGCTCATTGTGTTGGGTCCAAGGGGAGGGACCCAGGGCCCCTCTCCTTGGACCCAGGCGCTAGGCGCGAGGTCAGCGCGAGTTGGGCGGACCGAAAACCGGCAAAAAGGGGATCCGCGCACGTGCTAGGCGCGAGCTCAGCGGATGCAAAAAATGCTCCGCGCGAGCTCAGCGTGAGCTAGGCGCGAGCTCGGTGGATGCAAAGAATGCTTCGCGCGAGCTCGGCGCATACCCATTGCGAAACCTTAGCTTCTGTTTTTTTTTTGGCTCAAACTCCATTTCTAACTGGTTTTTTAAGCTCTAAAACACCTCCCAGGTGCTTCTAGCATCCCAGGAGACACTTAAACATGCTGTGAAGCTTAATCTACGCTACTTTAGGACACAACCCAAGATCCTTTTACAAAAAAAAACACTGTTATCAAGCAACTACAGACATCTATCAAGCACCTACAGACATCTGGTAATGGGGTGATGGGAGCATGCTTACAGGGACACAAGGAGCAAACAGCAGGTGGCAGGGGGTTGGGGGAGCATGTTAGCAAGTCCAGCAACATAAAAAAAAAACAACATACAAACATTACACGCACTTTCATCCACACGACTGGACCTCCGAGCAGGCACACTAACATCCGAAGAAGGGAAGGAGGAGGGGGGTTTACAGGGATACATTAAATGAGATGAATGAGGGGCCGGTTCTTCGTAGGAGTGCCAGGTACCTCATGAGCACTCAGTGGAGAAATAAAACCCTCCTCTTCTTAAAGGGGTCGTGCATGGGTCTCCTTTACCCTTGGAGACCTCCATGTCGCCCGAGAGGGAAGAGCATGCATGTCATAACCAGGAAAGAAAAAAAACAGATGCTGATAACAACTCATACCACTCCCATTTTCATGTATGTAAAGTTAAACATGAGTGAGGAAAAACCTGAGGTTCCCTACGTTCTTGTGCAAGGCGGCGGCTTCTCCTTGAGGTGGCATGATCACTGGAGCTCTCCTCTCTTGCACCTCCAATAGCAACCGGCCTCTATTTGTTTGTGTGGGGATGAAGAAGAAACAAGAATAGGGGAGTGTCAGATCAAGGTGGGGGGCTTGGGGAGGCCGAAGCGACTGAGACAAGTCGGGTTCGGATGGGGAAGAAGCTTGGGCACGGCACCTGGAGCCAACGAAAATTCCCCAACCAAAAATCTTCCAACCAAAAATTTTCAACCAAAAACTTTCCAACCAAAATTTTTCAACCAAAAACTTTCCAACCCCTCGCATGAAGAGTCGCGCGGCTTTATATAGGCGAGGAAAACGGGGGTATCCGCTAAGCTTGCGCTGAGCACAAGCTTAGCGCATGCCCACTTGCCACGTTCGCGCGAGCGGCAATATGATGAAAAAACATTTAATGCGGTCGTTCGTCGTTCCTGCGCAACTCGCCACGTGTGCAGCTTTTTGCCACGTGTGCAGTTTGCCGGTTTTGCTGCTCGGAAACTTCGTCAACTCATATTTTCTCCATCCGGACTCTGATCTGGGCAAACTTAGTTGCGTTAGAATCGTATCGGAGCCCTCTATCCCATGACCTAGGGGTAGGCCTCTGGATCAGATTTTAGCAGAAAGTCAACTTCTGGCTCCGCTCAAGTTTGACCGCCCGCAGAACCTTCATCCGGACTCCGATTCCTGCAAACTCAGTTGCGTTGAAACCGTGTCAAGATTCTCTATCCAATGGTATAGGGATAAGCATCTGGATCGGATTTTAGCAGAAAGTCAACTTTTGGCTCCCCTCAAGTTTGACCGCCCGCAGAACCCTCATCCGGACCCCGATTCCTGCAAACTCAGTTGCGTTGGAACCGTGTCCAGATTCTCTATCCAATGATATAAAGCAAGGTGGACAATTTTCACTTGATCAAAAAGTCAACTTTTGACCCCTCAGGGGTTGACTTTTGTCCAGGGTTTGCATTTCTGGTTTTTCTGGGAGCGCAAAAATGAGGTGATTACACTTTAGATGACTTATGTTTGAGTTAATGATGCATGTGAGTCCTATACTCCTAACCAAGCCAATATTTCATTTTCTTAGCCGTTCTTTTTTCATTTTATTGTATCTTTTGTTCTCTTGTCACGAACCTCGTTTTTCATGTTTTGTGCATAGGAGCATTTTCTTGTCATAAATCTTTATGTTGTTTGAAAGGTAGACATTCTTCCATGCATTATTTCTTAATGTTGCTATATATTTACATTTTTAACCTTATATTTGTGTTATTATACATTTACGTTTGTAATCTTATGATTAGAAAATTTGGTTGAAATAAAAATATACTAGTGGTGGCACATACATATTGCACATCTTAAACCCATAACCGTAGCATAGAAGTTGGGATGGAGTTTAAATTTGAAAGCGAAAAGAGCGGTGGATATGGTGGTTATAATTAAGGATTCTTTTGGTTGTGAAGGGTAATCTTTGGAAGAAAAAAAAAAGGAGAGTCAGAATCTAGGGAATATTTCCCCCCAATTGGCTTTACTAATAGTATAGATAAAGTACTTTTGTTGGTTAAGTTTTACTAAATAACCATAATAACCTTCTATAAAATATGTATTAACTTTCATTCTTCCTTTACTTTAAGATTTTTACATCTATACCCTCGTATCATTTATCACATTTCTTACATTAATATTTTGGGCATTAAAAACTAAGCCTCCTTTGGCATTCATTTGGAATCTGGAATCCCTAGGAATAGGTTTCAATGATTTGAAGAGAAGATGAGTTTTAAGTTTAGTAACAAGTTATTAATTCTCTTAGAGCTTATAAATATTACAAGTTGGCCATTGTAATAACTTAAAAGAAGTTTTCATAAATGAAATGACAAGTCTGTCCTTGTCATATAGATATTATAAATATGCCATTGCACTTTTGCATTTTGAAAATCTAAAAACGTGTGTCGATGTGATTCCTTCATCTATTGTATTTTTTTTCTTAAAACTTATTTGAGGAAAACTTATTAACAAAATGGAACCGAACACCTAGTTTACTATTGAAACTCGTTCCAAGCCTTAGAACTCATTCAAAAAATGAATGCCAAATTATGCATAAATGTATATCCATTTCTTTTCATGAAATGATCAAATAACTTTACATTGATAATTTTTTTATCAAAATTAAGAAGAAAACAAAATAAATTCTTATAACTTTATCAACTTGACCTAAGTTATTAATACACCATTTGATATTGTAGACACCCCAAATTGTACTACAAAAATCAGTGGATGAATGCATGCATAAAGAATTTTTGAGCATAGCTAACCGTGAATTGAAATCGGTTATATACTACTCTTTTGTAATCGATATTGTATATCAATCACTAATAAATGGTTGTTGACAGAGATTTTTTAACGATTTAAGGCTAATGTGGCATCTAGAACCTTCGACAGCTATGCCACATCAGCGAAGGCACGTGGGATTATAACTGATTTGAACCAATATGTTATATCGGTCAAACAAGCTTTCTTTGTAACCGATTTATTATATCGGTTATAAACTGTTTCTTTGTGACCGACCTGAGATATTGGTTCACCTCAAAAAGGTTCAATTTGAAAATTCCCATTAGTCTTCTCTTATTTACCATATAACCTCTCTCTAGAAGGCTTTATTTGTCAAAATTGGCTTCTGAAATTGGCCAAATTCCTTCTAATTCATGCTTTAGCCTTTAATTGGAAGCATCTAGAGACACTTTTGTGTCTACCATTAGGACTTTTCTACTCTCACTTGTGCCTATAAATAGAGGGTCTCTTCTCCATGCAAAGGGCTGGAAATTTGAGATCTAAGAGCTCTTTCTGGAGGAGGGGAAACTCTGCCCAAGTGTATTCTCGAGCATATAAGGTTTCCAAGATCAACCAAGGTATAATACCTTTAATTTTCAACAAACTCTTTACATTTCAAGCACTCTCTCATCTTCTACCTTTATTTAGGATAGAGTCTGAGTGTGTATGAGCTCCAAACCTTGGTTTAAGTACCTTAAGCCTCTCTTTAGCCGTAAAACGTAAAGAGAAGGCTAGGGTAAACAATCTATGGAATGGATCATTTAGGGTTTAGAACCCATTGATGTGTTTTTGATTTGATTCTCTTGTATGAGCTTAGATTGTTGTGTTTTTGTGATTTTAGTCTTCAAATTGAGAGGAATTTTGTGGATGTAGGTCAACTCAGGCCTTAGATATGAAATTCCTCCATATTGTTAAGTTTTTATTCACTTTACACATCCACAGATGCACTTGTGTTCTTTTCTTCAATTTTCAGCATGAATCCTTAGATATATGATGCTCCATATTGTAGATTTGGGGATTTAGCCTCAAATCAGTATCTCAGGACTTTTAGCAAGTTTGTAAATAGATTTGATCTTTTGAAGAAGGCGTCATGACCAGATCTTCTTAGATCTAATGAATTCCAAGTGAACTTGGGTTTTATTTGGCTCTCACTCTTTAAATCATGAGAGATTTGAGCCATCCTTTTGTAGACACCTCAAATTGCACTAAGTTGAAATTTAAAATTGCAAAGGATTTTTTATGTTTGACCGAAATGAATATTCGGCTATAAGCATATATATTGTAACCGAAATAATATTCCAGTCATTGAATTTTAATGTGTACCTAAGGGTTATTTTCGGTCATGAATAGACTATGTTTCACCGAGATAAAATTTTGATTCTTTTAATGAGCTTGCTCTTTTTTTTTAGTTATGCCACATCAGTAATTGCACATGGGGTATAACTGAATTTGAACCAAAATTTAATTTCGGTTATGCAAAATTTGTTGTTGACCGAAATTATATTTCGGTTATTGTAGACACCCCAAATTGCATTACAAAATGAGAAAATAATGAAAACATGTAATTGGGATTTAAAACAGGCCAAAAATGCATGAAAATCAATAATTTAAGCCTTGCCCGTATTGTATCTACGGGTTGAGCGTGCCCGAATTTTGTATACGGACATGCAGCGCCCGTAATACATATACGGACACCACTGGACCGTAAATCATTTACGGGCACATTAGATTTGTACGAGTTTTATCCTTTCTCGATTTCTGAGCTTTATCTTTAGTCCAATATATCTTTAAATGAGCGAATTATCTCTTTTATTCGTTCGAAATATCTTTGTTGGCCATGGATGGGCATTATCCTTGTGTTTAACTCAATCTGAAACTCTATCTTGCCAAACCTTGGACCAACCATGCCCCTGGGTTTGCCTATAAATAGAGGGTCTCTCCTCAAGCAAAAGGCCACGAAAATTTGAAGTCTAAGGAGCTCCAAGAAAAGAGAGGAATCCCTGCTGCTATGCCTGCTCAATCCAGGTAAGTCCATTTTCCATTTTATTTTCTGTCTTCAATTCTAGAAGTAATAGGATCTTCTCTATTGATGTAGAATAAGGCCATCTTTTATCTTGTATTCCTAAACTTGTCTCTAAGTACCTCAAGAGTCTCTCTAGCCGTAAAACGTGAAGAGAGAGCTAGGGGAAATGGGAACAGGTGGATTCCTAGAATAGAACCCCATATCTGTTTTTCTCCTTTTTTCTAGAATAAAGCCTTTGATTGTGTTTGTATAACCAAACCTATCTCCAAGTACTTCAAGAATCCTCTCTAGCCGTAAAACGTGAAGAGAGAGCTAGGGGAAAAGAGAACAGGTGGATCCGTAGGGTAGACCCCCATGTGCTCTAATTTGTGAGATGTGGTTGCTTTCTGATCATGTTTTAATTGTTTTTATGTTGAATCTGAATCAATCATATGAATCCATGATGTTTATAGCATGAGATCCCCACTTTTTTATAAAATTTGGATTTTTCACATATTTGCACCTACAGCACTATTTTCGTGATTTTTGTGATATTAGGCTAAGATTCTAGATCTGTCATGATCAGTATGGTAGATCTATGTGCGCGGGTCGGACACGCGGCACGGGAAAATTCGGAGTCGCCACCGCCTGATGGGGTGCAGGCGGACACCTGGGTGCCTAATCCTGTCTATTAGGGCTTTTGGTCTGCGGCTTGAGATTCTAAGTCTGTTCTCGGTTGTGGTCCGTGGAAGTCCGTAGACACCCCGGTCCACCCCGTCGGATGACGGGTCCCGTGGGTTCCCTGGTTTGAGTCAGTTTCCATTGGTCTCACCCGATTCCTAATCCGATATGCAGTTTGGTTAAGTCTGGCGGGACCACCTGAGTGGTGTGGGTCCCTTTAATTGCTTTTATCTTGTTTAATTAGGTGATCTGGGTCTGGTTGGGTGGGCCCTGTTGGAAGGCCCACGGTACCCTTGGTGGGCTTAGTGAAGCCCGTGTACCCTTGTGGACCTCAGTCTAGCCTGAGAGGTCCTTTGGGCTTTAGTTAGTTCAACAGATTTTACTTTAAGTTAAGCTTTGAAGATTAAGTGTTTTTCATGCACAAGTGGGCCGGACTGGTTTGTGGGCCCCTAAGGTGGGCCCACATGGTGGCCAAGTATTTTTATTAGATTTATCTTTTTAATCTGCCAAAGTGAGCTGGACACTGGGCTTGGGGCCCGTAGTCCAAATCTGGGCTTGTAAGCCCAAGTTACCAGAAATTAGGGTTTGCACCCTTCCTTGGTTCGGTTGGTGGGCTTTGGCGGGCCCGGTAGGCCCTTGCCCTTGGTCTCGGCCAAACCACGCAATTCATGCATCAATTTCACATAACAAGGCTCGGGTGGGCCGCATTGGGTTTGGCCCGCCCGGTTCAAATTGTTCATTTTACTTAAATTATTTAATGGCATGCTTTGGTGTTTATTGGGCTGGGTGGGCCCCGTTGGAAGGCCCACTGGAAGTCAAGTTGGACCGGGGGTCCAAGTCCCACATTGGGTTTCCGGGTGACCCGGAAACCCTATTGGTTTATTCGGTTCGGAAATGGCATTCACATCTAGCAATAATTACAAAAAAACCACAAGATGGACACTCTGTCAGAAAAAAAACTGGCTCATTGTGCTGGGTCCAAGGTACGAGTTGGATGCGCAGCGAACAAAGGGGTGGGGGGGGTGCGGGGGGCTTCGCCCCCCGCGGTATGGTAAAGGGTATTTTTGGAATTTTCAAAAAAAATAATAATTCGGCCTGTTTTGGACCTGGCGCTCACCTCCTGAAGTGAGCGCCAGGTGGGCGCTAGATGGGCACCAGAACCGGGCGAAATTTTGACCTGGCGCTCACCCGATACCAGGTGAGCGCGAGCTGGGCGGGAGGTGAGCGCGAGATGGGCGCGAGAAGGGCGCCAGAATTTCACTTGGTTTTAGGTGGGCGCGAGCTGAGCGCCAGGTGGGCGCCAGCTCGGCGGGAAGTGAGGTGAAAGGGGCGCCCACCTCCTAGGTGAGCGCCAGGTGGGCGCCAGATGGGCGGCAGCTCACTGCAATTTTCAACTCTCTGTTTTTTTGAGATCTCCATCTCTGGCCGATTTTTTTTGGTCTGTAACTGTTCCACTAGCCTCCTAACATGCTCAGAACACCTCCCAACTAATCTTGGATTTAATCTAAGTACATTTTTATGAAAATCAAACCTCCTTGCAAACCTGCAAATCCGAACACCTAAACACTAACAGAACATGCAAGGAAGGGGACTGGGGGCTTTATGGGATACAACAGAGAGGGAGAACTCATGGGGGAACATGCTCCCCCTTCTAATCAATCAGACAAGTAATAGCGGTGAAAAACAAAAATGCTGGAAAACAGGATATCGCAATGAACTTATTTATTTTGTACAGGAGTTCGTCGGGAACATTACCTGGATGTTTCAACACCTATCCGACGTGGGTGGAGCCTCCTTGTGCGAGCAGCCACCGGAGCAACACCTCTCCACGCCCACAGCAAGATCTCCTTAGGGTTTATCTCCTTCGGGTTTGATGAGGAAGAAGAGGAAGAGAGGGAATGGGGTCGGAGGGGCTTCTGTCAGAGGGTGGAGGCCAGGAGAGGTATGCCGAGAGGGTTTTGAGCAATGGGGAGTGAGGAAGAAGGCTCGAGCAAAGGTAGCCGACACCCAGAAACCTCCAACCCGAGAGCTGCCAAGCAAAAATGCCGAACACTTAGCTTTTTTCGAAAAATCTTCCAACCCCTCTGCGCGAAATGCCGCGCGGGTTATATAGGCAAGAAAAAAGGGGGTGCCGCTCACCTTGGCGCCCAGCTCGAGGTGGGCGCAAACCCGCTCGCCACGTCCGCGCGAGCGGCATAATGATGAAAAATCATTAAATGCCGCCGCGCGTCGGTCAAAAAATCTAAAAAATTCAGATTTAGTCCCTGACAATTTTTGGTAAAATCCGATATTCTCGGATTTTTACAGATTTAGTCCCTGGGATATTTCGAATGTTCGGATATTTACGGATTTGATCCCCGAGATATTTTCCTGCGCAACTCGCCACGTGTGTGTAGACACCCCAAATTGCACAAACAATCATCAAAAATCATTATCTCCTGGAAAGCTAGCACAAAATTTGAAGAAAATAAACTTTTACCTGTATCCGGATACTGAATCCGGATACAAGTACTCCTTCCCGTATCCGGATACTCGTACCGGATACATGTGAGCCTTAGTGTATCCGGTACCATGTACCGGATACCTTAAGGCCCTTTTTTATCCGGTATGACATACCGGATACCTTAAGTTTGCTCAAAATTAGGGTTTTCCGAGAGCTTTTCACTTTTACCATCATGTCCCTCATTAAATGAGGGGAAATCGCAGAAATAACCTTAGGGTTTAGGTTGGGGGGGGTTCTAGACATTAAGTTGTGTCTACCAATGACCTTAGCCTTTGCCTATAAATAGGAGCCTCCTCCTTGAGCAAATGGCACTCAACTCTTGTTTTGAATTCTCGCAAAGAAGAACTCCAAGAGAAGAAGAAAACCGCTGTGGAATCGCCTCCAGAACTCAGGTAAGCCTCAACTTTTCTTTTTATTTTGTCTTTACATTCCTAGATCTAGATCTCTTCTTCTACCTTTCTGTAGCGTAAAGCCTTGTTTGTATGTGTGGAAATCCTTCCCCGGCTCAAAGTATCTCAAGACTCCCCTAGCCGTAAAACGTGAAGGCGGATCTAGGAGAAACGAGACTGGGGATTGACCCTAGTGCTAGAACCCATGTAGCGTAAGGCTTTTGATTGATTGTAAACCGTTCCATATTCAAAGTACCCTTGATTATCTTAAAGAGAACAGAGGGAAACGATAATGGAACGGAACCCTAGGCTATGCTAGAACCTATTTTTGAATCCATATGCATGTTGTATTGATCTTGCTTGGGTTTTCACTTTTGCACACATGTTACACTTTTTTGGTGAATAGGCTCACATTTGGGGATTTATTACATTCATTGTGATAAATCTCCAATAAATGGCCTCAATCAAATTCTGGAGTATTTTAAAATGTTTTTCAAAGGTTTTGGATTCATCTCACACAGATCACACACATTTTATTAATTTTCGGATTTGATTTTCTTCAAAGGTGGCTTAACTTGACAGCACCTGTACCCTTACTTCGGACGCCCATAACTTCATCATCCGGATGAATTTTGGGGTGATTCCAGAACCGTGGGAAAGGTGAGGCTGTCTAGTTTATGTCCACCAAATTTCACAAATTTCTATCTAGCGGATTTTTGACACCTCTCTGTCGAAGTTGAGTGGACAGTTCAGGTTCAAGTACAGAACTTGTCACTTCGACGGACCGCCATGTGTTCGTTTTAAGTCCGATTCGAGTGATTTTTATTTCTGAGTACTCCTTTTTGAGTCTATTTTCAAATCCAGCTGGTTTCATAATTTTTGGATTCCATTTGAATTATTGGTAGCCGATTTACTCAGAACTGCTCATTTGCACTTTTCTGGGTAAATCTGTGATCTTCGGGGCCTGTTCGGGAGACCGTCCAAGGCACATCCGAAGGGATTTTTGTATGAGTCTAGTTTCTGGTGAAAGATGGCCATACAGACTTCAATCACACCAAATTTCGTGGACTTTTATGTAGTGGATTTTTCTAGACAATTTTCCAAAGTTGCCCACTTACCACTTTTAAAACTCCCCAGCAGCAACTTCAAAGGAGCATAACTCCTAGATTTTTCATCGGAATGAAGTGAAATTTTGCATGAGACTCTTATTTAGCCTAATCTTTCAAATGGATTTGGTTTGGTTTAATTTAGAATTGGATTTGAATGATTTTAAGGCGAATGGCATACTTTTTACCAAACTTCCCGGATTTGATTTAACTTGGTTTTGAGCAACTTGTGCTTTGATTTCCATCTTTTAATGTTCCAGAAATGATATTGACATAATAGAAGATCTAAAATCCATTTGGATCTTCATGTGAAAATATCATACATTTGACCTTTTTCAAGGTTTCTCATGATTTTTAGCAAGCTTTCTTACTTTATTTTTTGCATGAACATACACTTGGCAACCACTTTGTGTGGATGAATGGGGGTGCCTAACACCTTCCCCCGTTCATAATCTAATCCCCTTACCCATCTCTGGATTTTATTTTCAAGTAGGATTATTTTTATCCTAGAATTTGTCTTTTGGCCATTTTTGCTTATTTTTGAACTCTTTGGTGTCCATTCTCACCCCAAAATCATGAATGGTGGCGACTCTCCCAATTTTTGCGTTGAGCCCGTGTGTTGACGGAGGGATGATCACTCCGGTGATTTTTTCCCATGTCTCACAACTGGCGACTCTGCTGGGGACTTGTGGATTTAAGCCTATTTGTGTATATTCATGCTTTTTCTTTACTTTTGAATGCTTGCTATTTTGTTTACTTTATTGGTGTATATTGGTGTATTCTAAATCTGATTGGGATGCTTTTAAATTTTACATTGATAAAGGCATGTGTGTATGCTTGGATATGCTTAGGATCATGTTTAGGGCCTTACATTGTTGTGCATGCCTACTTGTTTTTTTGTTTGCCTTGTGTTAGGAGGTTCTTAGTGCCATGATTTGAGCATGAAAACATTGAGCAAAAATCTGTAAATACAGTAGCCATTAGGATGGTTTTCAAGCATGTTTTCCCTCATTAAAACACTTTTGTATCATGTCAAGTAGTTGCTAAATTTTTAGGCATTAATTTGGGGGTATAAGGGAAGCATTTTTTAGCATGAAAATTCTGGAAATTTCAGTGTATATTTGGGGGTTTTCAAGCATGTTTTTACCATCAAAACCTTTCTTGTATCATGTCAAGTAGTGCTAAAATTTTAGGCATCAATTTGGGGGTATAAGTGACACACTTTGAGCATGAAAGCAATAAAAAAATCTGGAAATTCTAGTGTATGATTTGGGAGATTTCAAGCATATTTTACCTCATTGAAACACTTTTGAACCATGTCAAGTAGTGCTAAAATTTTAGGCTCCAATTTGGGTAGAAATGGTACACTTTGAGTATGAAAAAGAGCATGAAATCTGGAATTTTAGGAATGCTTTTGGGTTTCAAGCATACTTACATGATTTAATTGTTGTTTGTACAAATAACATGTTTTGTATACCACTTTTTGGGCATGTAATGTTTTTTTGTGCATATTTAGTTGTTTTGGTGCTTGCTTGCTTGTATTTAGCTTCATTATTTTTGTCATATGTACCTTGGCTTGAAATTGAATGCATGGCTACGAAAAAGAGTGGCAAGGGGCTGGGACGTTATGAATGTTACCACAATTTTAAAATTGCACTTGAGCACTTGAAACAATTTGCACAACCTACCCTTTACCTATTAGGAAGTTGAACCATGAATGTGTGTAGCTTGGCGCACCGAGGTCGTGACTTCGGAAAGCGAAAGTGAAAACATTTACCTTAGAATTTAGGTCAATGATGTGATGACAATGGGATCTGTGATTCGATTCCGGGCATCACTAGACTTGAGTTCTAAGTTGCCAATTAAGCCAAAACCCAAAAACCATACGCTTGAAGGTGGAGAAACACGTTTTCGGCTAAAAGCACACAATTGCGTTTGGGGAATTGGGTGTAAATGTGGGAAGGCCGTTTGCATGTTTTACAGGCCAAGGTATAATGTGAATACCATATTGAATGAAGGTAATACAAGGTGGCAAGGTAAAGCCATGTTCTTTTCCTAAATTTAGGGAATTTTGTAAGTATGATGTCCAAGCCCAATTTGGGGCAAGTTTTGAAGGTCAAATTAAGGTGAACATCAATGGGGAATGAAAAAAAATCAAATCTGGTGAAAAAAATGAGTCAAAAAGGGCCATTTCGGCAATAACCGGCAACTCAGGCCGGTTAATAACAACTCTATTCATATCCGGTAGGTATATCCGGATACAAAGGCATATGCGTGTATCCGGTTAGGGTGACCGGATACAATAAGGCATATTCTTATCCGGTATAGTATACCGGATACATTCAAAAAAGGCACAAATTGGCTGTTCAGCCCAAATTTTCAGAATAAAAAGCCTAAAACACTGTGGATAATCCTTAGGCACCCCGAAAAGAACATAAGAAATGTTCCCAAAAATACCAAATCAAAAAAAAAAAAAACAAAAAAGAATAAAATAAAATATTCTTTCAGGATTTAACCTAAGTTTGAAAATCAAAGAGGAAACCAAGGTGTCATATTTTTTGACACCAACTCAACTCAAACATGTGTCAGTCAAACTTTTGAACTTGAAAACTGAGAAAATTCAGCAAATTGGAAAAAAAAAACCTTTGGTTGGTTATTTTTATCAATCAAATCAAAACATTTGTGGGACACTTGGAAGCCCTAGAATATTCCAAGAAACCTTTGGTTGGTTATTTTTATCAATCAAATCAAAACATTTGTGGGATACTTGGAAGCCCTAGAATATTCCAAGACACCTTTGGTTGGTTATTTTTATCAATCAAATCAAAACATTTGTGGGATACTTGGAAGCCCTAGAATATTCCAAGACACCTTTGGTTGGTTATTTTTATCAATCAAATCAAAACATTTGTGGGATACTTGGAAGCCCTAGAATATTCCAAGACACCTTTGGTTGGTTATTTTTATCAATCAAATCAAAACATTTGTGGGATACTTGGAAGCCCTAGAATATTCCAAGACACCTTTGGTTGGTTATTTTTATCAATCAAATCAAAACATTTGTGGGACGCTTGGAAGCCCTAGAATATTCCATGAAAACCTTGGTTGGTTATTTTTATCAATCAACTCAAAAAAAAAAAAAAATTGGGACCCTTGGAAGCCCTAGAATATTCCATGAAAACCTTGGTTGGTTATTTTTATCAATCAAATCAAAAAAAAAAATGGGGACCCTTGGAAGCCCTAGAATATTCCATGAAAACCTTGGTTGGTTATTTTTATCAATCAAGTCAAAAAAAAAATTTTTTGGGACCCTTGGAAGCCCTAGAATATTCCATGAAAACCTTGGTTGGTTATTTTTATTAATCAAATCAAAAAAAAATTGGGACCCTTGGAAGCCCTAGAATATTCCATGAAAACCTTGGTTGGTTATTTTTATCAATCAAATCAAAAAAAAAAATTGGGACCCTTGGAAGCCCTAGAATATTCCATGAAAACCTTGGTTGGTTATTTTTATCAATCAAATCAAAAAAAAAAAAAAATTGGGACCCTTGGAAGCCCTAGAATATTCCATGAAAACCTTGGTTGGTTATTTTTATCAATCAAATCAAAAAAAAAAAAATGGGGACCCTTGGAAGCCCTAGAATATTCCATGAAAACCTTGGTTGGTTATTTTTATCAATCAAGTCAAAAAAAAAAATTTTGGGACCCTTGGAAGCCCTAGAATATTCCATGAAAACCTTGGTTGGTTATTTTTATCAATCAAATCAAAAAAAAAAATTGGGACCCTTGGAAGCCCTAGAATATTCCATGAAAACCTTGGTTGGTTATTTTTATCAATCAAATCAAAAAAAAAATTTGGGACCCTTGGAAGCCCTAGAATATTCCATGAAAACCTTGGTTGGTTATTTTTATCAATCAAATCAAAAAAAAAAAAACAAAAACAAAAAAAAAATAAAAATAAAAATAAATCTGGATTGGTGTTCACCTAACCTACTGGTTTACATGTATAGGGGTGTGACTCAAGTTAAATGGAAGCTAACATGTTCTATTCATTTTTTCCTCAGGTACATTTACTTTCGACCCAGGTACATTTACACTTATTTGCAATCATTGCTCCCGTGACCAGATCCAAAGCAAGAACAATGAATACTGAAGAGAACCAAGCCCAAGCTACTGTCCCCGCTCAGGACTTTACTCAGCTGTAGGAACAAGTGGCCGGTCTGGCCAAAATGCTGGGAGACTTACTGGCGGCTCAGGCCCAGCAGGGCCAAGCCCAAAATCAGGCGTCGACTTCTCATCCGGCACCGCCACCTCAGGCCTATATTCCGCCTCCGGCTCAGCCCATGCCTGAGCCCATTTCTGAACCAGTCCCTGAGCCCATTCTGATCAGGGAAGATACAGTAGAGTCTGAGAAAGAGCTGGAAAAAGAAAAGGCGAGGGATGAGATGGAAAAGAAAATGCTGCTGAGGATAGAAAGAATCCAGGCAGAGCTGAAAGAGGTGAAGGGGGGAAGCAGCCATGGTGGTACCACCTTCGAAGACCTGTGCATGTACCCGGACGTCTGTCTACCGGCTAAGTTCAGGTGCCCAGACTTCAATAAATTTGATGGCACGGGCTGCCCATTGAGCCATCTCAAATTATACTGCGGGGCCCTGTGCCAATTTGGCCGGGATGATGGCATACTGATCCAACTCTTCCAGAGGAGTCTGACCGGGTCAGCCCTTCGGTGGTTCGCTACAGTGGACCATGGAAGGATTAGAAGGTGGAAGGACTTGGCCGATGCTTTCTTGGACCAGTACAAGTTCAACTCGGAGATCGTGCCGGACCGGTACGACATGATGAGGATGACCAAGGGGAAAGATGAACCGGTACGGCAGTACGCCAAGAGATGGAGAGAGGCCGCCTCCCAGGTCAGGCCACCTATGCAAGAGCCGGAGATGATCTCCACATTTATGGGCACACTGGGCCAGCCCTTCTACAACCATCTGGTGGGTCAGATAACCACCAACTTTGCAGCCCTGGTACAGGTAGCGGACCGGATTGAAGAAGGGGTCAGGTCAGGACGGCTGATAGACTACTCTACTCTGACTGGGCAGTCTGAGTCCTCGGCCTCCATGGCCCAGAAGAAAGGGGCCGGATTCAAAAAGACGGGGGCCCGAAAAGAAGGGGAGGTGAACCTGGTCCAGGCTCCTCCAGCCAAGAAGCCACTTCATGTGAGCATCTCGGCACCCCAACAGGCCCAGCAGGCCCAGCAGTTGTACCAGACCCCACTGAATGTCAACTTCTCTCCCTCTGTGCCAGCTAACACAAGGAGAACCTTTACTAAGGAGGAACGGGATGCCTGGTTCGCAGCAAGGAAGAACCGAGTCTTCACTCCTCTCCCGATATCTCTGTCCCAACTACTGCCAACCCTGCTGAAAGGGGAATACTTGACTCTGAAGGAGCCTAACCCAAATGCCCCGAAGGGGAGAAATTTTGACACATCGGTCACCTGTGATTTCCACATGGGTGCACCGGGGCATTCTACTGATAACTGCTGGGTATTGAAGCATGCGGTCCAGGACCTGTTGGACCAGAAGGCGTTGGTCTTTAACACTGTTGCACTCGCCCCGTCGGGAAATGATATTGGGCAGAACCCTCTGCCGTACCACAATGGGGCAGGCCCATCCAACTCCATCACTGCCATATCCACCACGAGAAGGGCCTTTGACCCATCTCAGCTTATAGCACCTGTGGGGACTACAGTCCAGGTCCGATTTTTCCCAGAAGAGGAAGAAGAAGAGATCAACATGGTCTCCCAAAAAAACAATACAGCTGCTGAGGACATAAGTTCCTCTTTAAACCGGGTCTCATCTCTTATGACCCAGATGAATACTGCAAGGCCCACATTGGTCATCAATTGCAGTCCACCCACTTATTCCCCATCCAAGCCGTCTAAGGCTCCACTGGTCATCAACCTTGACCCCACCACTGCTTCCATCACTTCTTCTGTCCCCACCAAATCCAAACTTCAACCCTTGGTTGTAAATGTGCAGCCAGCCCATACTATCCCTAAACCGGCCCATACATCCCGGTCCAAACTCCAGCCATTAGTGGTTAACATCCCCAAACTAGCCTATTCTGAGGCCGCTGTACCATGGAACTACAGCGAGGGAATCACGGCTACGGTTCCAGTGGTCAGGGACCCGAACCAGGAGGAGGTGAACCTCATGACGAGGTCGGGGAAATGTGCAGGGGGTGAAGAGAAAGAAAAGGAGACAGAAGCAGAAAAATAAAAAACCGAAAAAGAAAATGAAAAAAGAAAACAGAAAGGAAAGACAAAAATAGGAGAAGACACCCCTCAGGGTGCAGAAAATGAGGCAGCATACCTCATAAAAATAATCAAAAAGAGTGAATTTAATCTTGTGGATCAGCTAAACAAGGTCCCGGCCCAGATTTCAATACTGGGCCTTTTGCTGAATTCCGAAAAGCATAGGGATGCATTGTTAAGGATGCTACAGAGTGCACACGTATCCCAGACTATTGATCCGGACCAGCTTGGTAAAATGGTTGGTCAAATCTTGTCACATAATGTGATAAGTTTCTCAGAGGGTGAGATCAGCCCAGGTGGGTGTTATCATGTTGACCCTTTGCACATCACTGTGCTTTGTAAGGGCTGCATGGTTGCACGGGTTTTAATTGACAACGGGTCAGCGTTAAACGTTTGCCCGTTAATCACTTTTACCAAGCTGGGTCTGGACCAGTCAAGGATAAAACGAAATGGGCGGATAGTAAGGGCTTTTGATAGCTCCAAGACCCACTCCCTAGGGGAGATTGAACTGCCGGTCACAATCGGGCCGAATATCTTTAACATCACATTTGAAGTGATGGATATACCCGCAGCATTCAATCTGCTCCTAGGGAGGCCGTGGATACATTCGGCTAGGGCAATACCATCCACGCTCCACCAGAGGGTGAAATACATAAGAGGGCAAAGGGTGATAACAGTCCTAGCCGAAAACTTGGTGCCGCCCATCGTGTCACTTGATGTACCCTTGATCAATGTGGACCTAACTGTCGACAAGATTGCATTCCACTCATTCCAATTTGAGGCGGTCAATTACATACCTGGGGGGTGTGAGAAAAAGAAGGAAAAAGGGACCACTGCAGAAAAGATGGTCAAGAAAGTGATGGAGAAATACCACTTTCACCCGGGGAAAGGCCTGGGGATCAATCTGTAGGGGATGGTGGAGCCAATCACGGCTAAGAAACTGATCCCCAAGGTAGGGTTGGGCTTCAAGCCCAGAGGCTGGAGAAGAATGGAACATGAAGAAGGGGAGAGCAGAAGCAAAGGAAAACTCCCGCATCTGAGGGTGAACTTTCCAAAACCCTCCTATATAATCCAAATTTCTCCTCCCATGGACCAGTCCAAGCCTCCATACCACAACATCAACCCATTTCAGAAGCCTTTTGTGTCGGCCCTACAACCCTATAACCCCTCTCCAATACTGGGAGCAGCAGATGGGCCTGGACCACAGCCCGAGCAGCAGTTGGACTATTCTGAAGATGTTGGGGCCTTCTTCGCCATGACTGAGGGCGAAAAGACAGGGGCAGACATGGAACTGCCGTTCATTGACTGGGCCGCAGTAAAGATTCCGGAAGAGGTCATTTCTGGATTGGGCCCCGTAGCAGAAAAGGGCAGTACCCACCCGGTGATGATGGCATCGGATGCTGGGCTTGAGGAGCAGGCTTTCCCTATTTCCCCTGCTCCCCAAAATTTTGTATTGAACAATTGGGAGGAAACTCCCCTTACCTTTGAAGCAGCGTTAGTTCGGCAAACTGACGCGGCTTCCAAAAAAAAACTCCAATAGTGGAATGCCATTTCCCTGAAGGTTCTAATGGGCCTTCGTCTTCAGGGGAATTATGTTTAGAAGGCCCACAAAAAACCCAAAAAGATTTTTCTATTTTTTCTAGAAAATTTAATTTTTTCAAAAAGGTCCAAACCACTTATGAACCATATAATCAGACCGAATTGGACCAGGTTGAATATGACTTCGACTTCGAGCTCGACTTTGATCTCATGGGGGTCGAAGAAGAGACCGAGGTCGAAGAAGAAGATGTTCCAAAAGAAATTGAATACCAATTGGAACGTCATGAAAAGGGGGTCCAACCTAATATTGAGGAGACCATATCCATAAATCTTGGGACCAAAGAGGACCCAAAAATTGTGAAAATCGGGTCATGCTTGTCTGATGTGCAGAAAAATGAAATGTCACAGTTCCTGGCAGATTACAAGGATGTGTTTGCTTGGTCGTATCGGGACATGCCGGGGTTGGACACTAACATGGTGGTGCACAAGTTGCCAATTTTGCCAGGGGTTAAGCCGATTAAGCAGAAGCTGAGAAGATTGAAACCTGAGTGGACTCTGAAGGTCAAGGACGAAGTGGTCAAACAGTTCCAAGCCGGATTTCTGGCAGTCTCTACGTACCCGGAGTGGCTCGCAAACATAGTGCCGGTACCAAAGAAGGACGGGAAGGTCCGAATGTGCGTGGACTATAGAGACTTAAACAGGGCAAGCCCAAAGGACGATTTTCCGCTTCCACACATCGACATTCTGGTCGATAATACTGCGGTACATAGCCTGTTTTCCTTCATGGATGGGTTCTCGGGATATAATCAGATCAAGATGGCTAAGGAGGATCAAGAAAAAACAGCATTTATCACACCTTGGGGCACATTCCACTATACAGTCATGCCATTCGGACTCAAGAATGCCGGGGCAACATATCAGCGGGCCATGACTGCACTATTCCATGACATGATCCATAAGGAGATGGAGGTCTATGTGGACGATATGATTTCCAAATCATGCAAAGAGGAGGACCACTTGATCAATCTGAAGAAAGTGTTTGATCGGCTCAGGAAGTACAGTTTACGGCTTAACCCGGCTAAGTGCGTCTTTGGGGCTACATCAGGGAAGTTACTGGGGTTTATAGTGAGCCGAAGAGGAATTGAAATTGACCCGGCTAAAGCCAAGGCCATAATTGAAATGCCAGCACCCAGAACTGAGAAGGAGGTCAGGGGTTTTCTTGGAAGGATTCAATACATAAGCCGGTTCATAGCACAGCTCACTGCTATCTGTGAACCAATTTTCAAACTTTTGAGGAAAGATAACCCGACGGTCTGGAATGAGGACTGCCAGCAGGCATTTGATACAATAAAGAGGTATTTACTGAACCCGCCGGTACTAGTGCCACCAACTCCAGGAAGACCACTGATCCTTTACTTGTCAGTGTTGGAGACATCGATGGGATGTGTCTTGGGGCAGCATGATGAGACTGGTAGGAAAGAAAGGGCCATTTACTATCCGAGTAAAAAATTCACGGAATATGAAGCCAAATACTCACCATTGGAAAAGACTTGCTGTGCTCTAGTGTGGGCCACTCAGAGGCTAAGGCATTATTTCCTTAGTCACTCCACACTATTGATATCCCGGATGGACCCGCTGAAGTATTTATTTGAGAAACCGGCACTGACTGGCAAGACAGCAAAGTGGCAATTGCTACTGTCCGAGTTTGACCTCACATACATCACCCAGAAGGCAATCAAGGGTCAAGCCATAGCTGATCACCTGGCTGCGCATCCTCTACCAGAATATCAACCCTTGAAGACCAATTTCCTAGATGAGGCAATTCTGTACACTGAAGAGGAGGACAGTGAGAGTTCTTGGCAGATGTTCTTCGATGGGGCCGCCAACATGAATGGGAACGGAATAGGGGCAGTCTTGGTTAAACCAGATGGTTCACACATCCCGATTGCAGTAAAGCTGAGATTCCAGTGCACCAATAACATAGCAGAATATGAGGCATGCATAATTGGATTGCAAGCAGCCATGGATCATGGAGTAGAGGAACTTGACGTATACAGGGATTCGAGTCTGATCATCTTCCAAACAACTGGTGAGTGGAAAACCAAGGATCACAAATTGATCCCCTATCACCAGTATTTGGAAGAAATAAGCACAAATTTCACTCGAATTTCCTTCAACTATATGCCAAGGGCCAAGAATCAGTTTGCGGATGCTCTAGCTACATTAGCTTCAATGGTCAGCATACCAGAAGGGGTAGACATCAGACCGCTGGAAATTGAGGTTAGAGATGAACCGGCTTACTGTCTCGTTCTAGAGGGAGCACCAGAAGAAGAAGCTCCGTGGTTTCAAGATATCAAAAATTTCTTGAACAATCGGAGTCTGCCAGAGAATGCCACTGCTACTGAGAAGAGGACAATACAGAGATTGGCGGGTCAGTTTTTGCTAAGTGGTGGACATGTGTACAAGAGTTCACATAACGACATTCTGCTAAGATGTGTAGCCAAGGCTGAATCGGAAAGGCTGATCGAGATGGTACACAGAGGAGTCTGTGGGCCCCATATGAGTGGGCACATGCTGGCTAAGAAGATCCTGAGGCTGGGATACTACTGGACGACCATGGAGCATGATTGCTGTATACATGTCAGGAGGTGCCACCAATGCCAGATATATGCAGATAACAAGCATGCACCCCCAGGCGAGCTGCACAACATGACATCACCCTGGCCCTTCTCTATGTGGGGCATAGATGTTATTGGCATGATCTCACCTAAGGCATCGAACGGACATAGATTCATCCTGGTGGCGATTGACTATTTCACTAAGTGGGTGGAAGCAGCATCATATGCAAATATCACAAGCAACCATGTGATCAAATTTTTGAAGCACAACATTATTTGTCGCTATGGACTGCCAAGTGCTATAGTATCAGACAATGCTTCAAATATTAAGAACAAGGACATGAAGAAAATGTGTGAGCAGTTTCAGATCACCCACCATAAGTCAGCTCCATACAGGCCAAAGATGAATGGGGCAGTAGAAGCAGCAAACAAGAACATAAAGAAAATCATTCAGAAGATGGTAGTGAGCTACAAGGATTGGCATTAAATGCTGCCACTTGCTCTACATGCCTACAGAACCTCAATCCGGACTTCAACTGGGGCAACCCCGTACTCCCTAGTCTATGGGATGGAAGCAGTCTTGCCCGTGGAAGTAGAGATCCCATCACTCCGAGTGCTCATGGAAGCAGAACTAGAAGAAGCCGAATGGGTCCAGTCGAGACATGATCAACTTAACCTGATAGAAGAAAAGCGGTTGAAAGCGCTTTGCCATGGACAGTTGTACCAGAAGAGAATGGCTCGGGCTTACAATAAGAAAGTGAGGCCCAGAACTTTCCAAGAAGGAAACTTAGTGCTAAAGAAAATTCTACCATTTTTGGAAGACCCTCGTGGTAAGTTCAAGCCCAATTGGGAAGGCCCATATGTCGTCAAGAAAGTCCTGTCAGGGGGTGCACTCATCTTAGCAGAAATGGATGGGTCAGATTTTCCTGAGCCCATTAACTCTGATGCGGTAAAAAGGTATTTCCCTTGAGTGAATATTTCTGGGAAATGATCCGAGGCCATTTTTCTTTATTTCCTTCAAAAATTTTAATCCCTAGTCTAGCCAAGTTGAGCCGGTTCGTTTCTTTGATAAACCCAAACCGGATTTACAATCTTAAATTGGGGCAAAGTAAGGAAAGAAAAATAAAAAGAGAGGAAAAGCAATGGAAATGGCAAATGAAAGCCAAGTGTGAAAAAAGATGCAAAAAATGCAATTTGGGGAAAAAGGGTTAAATTCATCATGACTGTAAGTCCGGTTGACCTATTTCCACACTTGAGAATTTTTGGGCCTTTAATACCCTTTCTTTCATAAACTGAGCCTAGCCTTTATTTCGTCCTATTTTTAAGCCCTCGGTGATCTTAGCTTGTTCATTCAAATATCAAAGTAAGATGGGTAATGACGGAATTCAGAAGCCGGCCCTAGTGAAAACCGTAACTGGCGCTAGGGGCAATATTGGCAAAAAGGCAAAAAGAAAAAAATAAGAAAAATGAAAGAAAATCAGAGGTTGAGTTGATCGTGGAGATCTGAGCTTCAAGCAAAGTTGGCATGAGCAGAATGGGGCAGTTTTGGCATTTGGGAATGACTCTAAAGGTCCTAAGATGGACGGTTCTGATCCCTCAGTATTTTGTGGACTACCCTTTTCATTATTTAACCTGATTTTAATTCCTTTAATTATAGGTGATTAAGTGCATGGACCAAATTTCAAAAAAAAAATACAAAAAAATATAAAAAGGAAAAATTATACTTTGGCCAGTGATGAGAAATCAAATACTTTTCATAAAACCTTTGTTTTTACAAGCATCTGAGCATTCTGAGGCCAATAATATAAAAACTTTATTTTGAATTAAATCCTTTGTATTTCCACTATTGGAGTTCAATTTTGTACAAAGGTATGAAAAATGTGCAGGAAATAAAGCTAATCTCTATCTCCTAGCCGCTCCTCAAGCTCCCGAATCCGAGCTGCCTGAGCTGCAATAACTCCTGAAGCCCCCTCTGCAGCAGGATCACTCAGGAAGGAAATGACCTCATCTGAAAGGGCCTGCTTGATCCTCATACTCCTAAGGCTGGCCAAAGTAGCCTGGTACTTCTGCCGAATCATACGGACCTTGAAGCAACGGGCCTGCCTCTGCTCCTCCAGCTTATCTTCCACGGCGATACGGCGTGAGATCTGCTCCTCAAGCTGCCTCTCCAGATAAGCGCCCTGTATCCTGAGCTCCTGGGCCTCCCGTACCCATATCTGCTGAAGCCGCTTATGAGAAGCCCGCTCAGACTCTAGAATGTCCTCATAGGTGGGAGCCAAGACTACAGAAGGATCTTCGGGTATCGGGGCCTGGGTCTGTATCTGTTCCTTGATCCAGAAGAGATAATCCTTCACATGGGCTTCTGAAAAGACTGGACCATGCATGAAGCGGACATAGGACCACTCCTTCATCAACCAGGCATTCAGCTTCATAGAAAGGGGCCCCAGACGATCCTCATATCCACATGGGATGATAATCCCCTGGGTCGCACGGAACTGACGAAGGACCTGCAGAGGAAGATACAGCACTGCATGCTTTAGGCCCGCTAGGATCAAAAAGTTGCGGTCACGGAAGCTAATCACTGTCTCTGCATTAGGCTGATAAGTACCAGGCCATCTCACCTGGTCCTCCTGAAATGAGCCCAAGAAAGTGAACCAACCCTGTTTGCCCCCTGGAATATCGGGGCACCCCCTGTTGCTCATCAAGAGAGGGACTTTTAGACTTGGGAAGAAGTGTCGATTGATCTCTTCAATCTGGCTCAAATGATCAAGTAGCCAAAGCTGCAAAGGAAGAGAGATGTGTCAGCACATTGTATAAAAAAAAAAAAGAAGAAGCAAAAAAGGCAAAAAGAAAGCCAAAAAGCAAGAAAAAAAGAAAAAAAAAAGAATTTTTTTTTACCTGCAGGATCTGGGCACATGCTAGGAAGCGTTTCGACTTCCTATTGTAGCAGTCGGTTAAGGCCTGATATATCCCTGCTAAAATCATAGGGGCCAACCTCTCCCTCTCCCGAACCTGGTATATCACTGAGATCAAGGCCAAGTCCACCTCATCATCATCCGTGGGAAAAGCAACTGGTTGACCACTATCAGGGTCAACGCATTGAATCGGGCCTCCTTATCTTCCCCCCTCAAAAGCTTCTCAGTCAAAAAGGCCTTGGATAGGGTCAAAAGGGTGTCAAAATCCCCCAAGTCCTTCTTCCCTATGCCCAAAAAAGTAGAAGCTTCCTTCTTGTAACTGGGCCTAAGAGGTGGATTCACCACCTTCTCATCAAACCTCAAGCCCAAGATAGTTTCCATCTCCTCAATGGTTGGGGTCATCTCATGGGTCCCAAAACGGAACAAGTTGAGATCAGGAACCCAATGACCAATCATGGCCTCTATAATTTCCCACCTGAAGGGAACTTTGGGAATGAGCAGGGTATGGCCTAGATTGGTAGAACCCCATCTCCTCTCCTCATCTAGGGTCATAGAGTTAACCCACCTTGTGTAAAAGGAATCCACAGGGTTGTACCTAGTGAGATTTGGGGGTTTTGATCTAAAAGGCTGTTTTGCAGGGGAGGCAGTGTGGACAGACAATAATGGGGCAGAAGATGATCTGGATTCCATTGGATGTGACGGGAGCAAGCTAGAACTCAAGAGGAGGAAGAAAAAGGCGAAAAAGGGGGTTTCTAAACTCAAAAACTCGTAAAAAAATGCTCAAATCCCGAGGCTGGTTGCATTTATAGCATCTTTTAACCTATCCGGTAACTCAGACCGGATACAAAAGCTTCATTAATATCCGGATATGTATACCGGATACAAAGGATGGTATGAATATCCGGTATGACATACCGGATACAAAGACCAATCAATGTATCCGGTATACCAGACCGGATACCAAGGAAAAATGCCAAAAAAGAGCTAAGGATAAAAAAATCCGAATTTTTTACCTGTTTTACCTGCTTACATGCCATAATTGCATAAAATTGAGAACAAAAGATGTGCAAGACATGATAGAATGAATAAAAAGTTTTTTTCATATATATATTCAAGTTTTTGTACAAGGAATGATAAGATCAATACATGAAAAGGAAAAATCCTAATCTACTGCTACTGTACAGGATCATCCCTACGACCTCTCCCTCGAAGCGCTCTGCCCCTAGAGTAAGCAAGAATACGCTCGGCTGCATGACGAGGATGCCGACCCACCACCTGCTGAAGCTGATACTCCAGGCAATACTCCTCGATGTCTGGGGGTAGAGCAGGAGCAGAATCTGGGGAGGAAACCTCTGGCTCAGCAGGTACGGGCTCAACTGGACCCTCAGCCATAGCAAGCTCTGCTCCCGCAGCTCCAGAAGGCCCGGCATCAGAAGAAGGGCCAGGATCAGAAATATCTGTACCAAATGGGAAGAAATCAAGAAGTGGGATACTGAAATGAATAAAAAAGAAGAAGCTAAGGAAAGCATACCAGCAGGCACTACGGGATCTGGATCCACTGGGTTGGCAGCAGGGACCTCCTCTGGCTCAGGAACCATCACTGGAGCATCACCAGGATCAACAGCTGAATCCGTAGCCCGAACAGGAGACGGGTCGGGAATGAGGAAATCAGGCTCGAAGGCAGCATCTGGATCCGGGACCGGGCCCTGCACAAGTCAAACAAGCATATCAGAATAGCAGAAACAGGAAAATAATGAAAGAAATGAAAATATGAGAAGGCCAGATACCTGTCTAGACTGGAGCTCAGCAACTAAGGCCTCCAGCTCCCTGATCCGGGCATCCCGCTGGGCCACGACCGCATCGTGCTCCGCGATCATATCATCGATCGTAGCCCGCTGGCTCTCGAACCGGTCCCGAATGGAGTTCAGCTCGTGTACCTGCCAACAAGAACGGAAGCGTGGTCAGAAATGCATAAGGAAGGAAAAGAGGATAAAAATGGGAGGAGTACAAGGCTTACCGTGTCCTCATGGATCCGGATACGGATCCCGCCAATCTCAGTCACCCCGGCACGAGTGGGTTGATCCATCAAGCATCCAATAGACACCCTCTGGAACCACTCGTCATAATCTCCAGCTACTGTAAGCCCCTCCGCATCCAAGAAGTGATCGAACTAATCAACATCAAAGCCCGGGAGGAGTGTGTCGGGACCCACAGGAGGAGGAGGGACGGGGATGCGAAGTGCGCTGGTGTGCTGGAAGTACAGGAGCTCTCCTAAGTACATCACCCTACCAAGCCTCCCGAGGAAGCACTGGTAGGGCTGACGTCGTCGATCTCTATCGAAGGCGTCCTGTACCGCCATCTCACGAGCCACTCCAACATCCACGTCATCAAATCGGGACAGAAGGAGCTGCAAAAAAGGGAAACTGTCAGGTACAGTCAAAATACAGGAAAGGAAATAAAAGAAAAGGAAACGATAAAAGGCTTACATCAGATCGGCGGGCACGGTTTAAGTGCACCCGGGCAGTACGAGGCTGGCTCCTATCAGCATCTCGAACCTGGGCCGACCATCGCAGGGCCACAGGGAAATCCGCAACCTCAGGAACCGGGGAGGGGCGGAAGAAGGTCATATAGGTGTACATGAACACCTAGCAAAAGAAAAATCAGTTAAGAAAAGATAAAGCCTAAGGACTTAAACCAGACAGATGAATGCAATACCTGTAGAATCTGCCAGAAGAACCGGCTGCTAACTCCATCGCCTCTCGGGGATGCCAGACCTCGAACTGCACGGCACAACCCGGCCAAGATGGTCCCATAGATGAGTCGGCCCCATGCCAGCTGGCGGGTCTGATGGAAATCTCTCAAGGCATCCAAGAAAAATGGGCTGACACCAGTGGTATCCTCCGGGAAGAAGCAGCTCCCCAACATCAGCAGGAATACATGTCGGAAGATCGGTGCAAAGGCTGCATCCTCCACAGAGACGGTCTCGTGCCTCCTCTCAAAATGACGAGCCAGACTCTCTCGCAGCCAGCTAATGGAGAGTCGGCCACTCCTCCCATCCCAAGCAGTAGGTGGCAGGGCCTGATACCCCAGAAGGAGGCCAATATCCTCCGCAGAAGGCCGCTCCAAGATGATGGTCCGCCCAGTCAATGGAATACCGGTGATCATCACAAAATCCGAGGGGCGGATCCCCAGCTCCACATCCGGCAGATGGAATGACTGAGTCTCTGGGAAATACCTCTCCATCATGGCAAATATGAATGGACGGTCAGCTCTGAAGGATGGGATGCTAAGAAAGTGGTCCAGATGACATCTCCCAAACTCCCGCCTGAGTGCCGGAGACAATGACTGAGCTAACTCGCTAAATCTCCCCCAACTACCCCGCAGATGGGAAGAATGGTATGGAAGCGGCACATCGGCCCTAATGCACATGGAGGGGTGGCTATCCAAGCCATGGAGGAGCTCTGTATCATGCACAGAGGCCCTCAACTCCTCAGGAACTCCTGCAAGGGCTACAGCAACCCCCTCCGGAGCCGTATCTTTGGCTCTGCCTCGGCCTCTACCACGGCTTCTCTCGCCCTCAGGGGCCTGATCCTGAACTCTGCCTCTGCCTCTGCCTCGACCCCGAGCCGGTGCAACCACGGGCTAAAATTCAAGAGAAAGATGTGAAGGTTGTGTGGGAAAGGAGAATAGAAGAAAGAAAAGAGAGAAAGGGCTTGAAAGTCTACCTCAGCAGAGCTCTCTCGAGAGTCGCCTAATGGCTCGGATAGGGTTGCACTAGAACTAGTCTCAGTCCGAGCTCGAGAAGAAGAAGGCCGGTCGGCCGGGTCAACCTCCTCACGAACACGGGAACGACTCCTAGCCATCTACAACAGGGAAGTATCCTATGAATTTCAGTACAAATTTATCTAAAATCCTACTTTGCTTTTAATCTGGATTTAGTTCAAATTTATCAGAAATTTCACCTTGCTTTAGGTTCCAACTCTAGTTCATCAGGAATCTTATTAAATTTTTCAGGGATTGTGGTTCGGTTCAAAGTCTTTTAGAAAATATTTCTATATTACTCTAAAATTTTTTTACAAGGCCTAATATCTGATAATTTACTGCAGGATGGCTACAGTGGCGCAAAAGCAAATGGTCTGAGCTAAATCAAGGATCGGAATAAACTGAGGAATCCCAGAACCAACCACAGAATAGTCCTGGCAGTTAGAGCACCACATTAACACCAGGCGGATTGAGAAGAATAAATCCCAGCATATCAAGACAAAAGACAGCAGCATCAGCAATGAAGAATCAGAAACATCTAGAATGCAGGATCAAGATTATATCATGTTCTCAGCATATAATCCAAAAATCAGCAGTCCAAAGCATTGCAATCCATCATGATTTGTCCAAAACAACCAAGGCAATTGCGAGATTCGATTTGTTAAAGCATCAATTCAGAAATAATCCAAACTTGGCGGAAATGCAGAAATTCAGGCAATTGGCAAAAATCCAGACTTGGCAGAAATTCAAGCTCAAACTTGGCAGAAATTCAGAAATGCAAGAAATTGGGCAATTCACCACAATTAACTGTAATTAAGAGACACCATAGCATGGCAAAATTGCTTGGATATGGCACTAAAGCACATTGCAAGAATCACACATGGCATTAAAATTCGTCCAATGGGTTGCAAAGAAAAATTTAAATCTCACTAACCTGGACGAACAGTGGAGAAATCAAGTGCCTGGTTGCAAGTAAGAATCAAGGGACAAGTTCGCCGGAGCAGAACCTCCAATACCCAGTTGAGAAATCAGAAAAAGTCGAGGAAATCGAGCTAGGGCTCGACCACGGCCAAGAAGGGGCGACAATGAAAGTCGCCGGAGCTACAGGTTGTCGCCGGCAGCAAAATGAAGCACCGGAGTCGTCGGAGGCCGCCGGAGAATGATGAGCAGCCGTCGGAATCGAGGACGAAGGTCTATGGCCGGTCTGAGTAATCGAAGCAAGAAGAAAAGAAATGAAAAGTCGCGGTCGCGCGCGACTTAAGTAAACCTGGGGGATCCGGATACTCAGGCCAGATACCCGCAGGCCCTCGATTATCCGGATACACTTACCGGATACCAAAGAAAAAAAAGAAAAAATAGAAAAAACAGGAAAAAACAGAAAAAATAGAAAAAAAAACTGGGAAAAATAGAGAAAAAGAAGAAAAGAAAAAAAAAGAAAAAAGGAAAAATAGAAAAAAAAGAGAAAAGGAAAAATAGAGAAAAAAAAAAGAAAAAAAAAAGGAAGAAAAAAAAAAGAAAAAGGAAAAAACTTGTGCTATAATTCTTACTATTTTCTCAAAAATCCTATTTTTGTCTTGAAATCCACTTCACAGCCATGAGAGCTCTGTGGAATTTGGGACAACTCTGGGAAATGTGCCTGGTCAAAAGGATGATATCCACTCAATTTTCAACTTGGTTTGATAAAAAATCAGTTTTTCAAAAAATCCTATTTTTGGGCTTAAAATCCACTTCATAGCCACGAGAGCTCAGTGGAGTTTAAGAACTCTTGGAGAGATGCCCCCTTAAAGTGAGGGCTTTTTGGCAAATCTCCACTCAAAAATTGTTTTTTACAGAAATTGAATTGAACCAAGCAAATCATGCTCAAGGGAATGCAATTTGGGCTTGTCTACTCTTTGCAGCTCACTGCTTCACAGCTCCCGCAAAGAGGGGCAGTTGTAGACACCCCAAATTGCACAAACAATCATCAAAAATCATTATCTCTTGGAAAGCCAGCACAAAATTTGAAGAAAATAAACTTTTACCTGTATCCGGATACTGAATCCGGATACAAGTACTCCTTCCCGTATCCGGATACTCGTACCGGATACATGTGAGCCTTAGTGTATCCGGTACCATGTACCGTATACCTTAAGGCCCTTTTTTATCCGGTATGACATACCGGATACCTTAAGTTTGCTCAAAATTAGGGTTTTCCGAGAGCTTTTCACTTTTACCATCATGTCCCTCATTAAATGAGGGGAAATCGCGGAAATAACCTTAGGGTTTAGGTTGGGGGGGTTCTAGACATTAAGTTGTGTCTACCAATGACCTTAGCCTTTGCCTATAAATAGGAGCCTCCTCCTTGAGCAAATGGCACACAACTCTTGTTTTGAATTCTCGCAAAGAAGAACTCCAAGAGAAGAAGAAAACCGCTGTGGAATCGCCTCCAGAACTCAGGTAAGCCTCAACTTTTCTTTTTATTTTCTGTCTTTACATTCCTAGATCTAGATCTCTTCTTCTACCTTTCTGTAGTGCAAAGCCTTGTTTGTATGTGTGGAAATCCTTTCCCGGCTCAAAGTATCTCAAGACTCCCCTAGCCGTAAAACGTGAAGGCGGATCTAGGAGAAACGAGACTGGGGATTGACCCTAGTGCTAGAACCCATGTAGCATAAGGCCTTTTTGATTGATTGTAAACCGTTCCATATTCAAAGTACCCTTGATTATCTTAAAGAGAACAGAGGGAAACGATAATGGAACGGAACCCTAGGTTATGCTAGAACCTATTTTGTTGAATCTATATGCATGTTGTAATGATTTTGCTTGGTTTTTCACTTTTGCACACATATTACACTTTTTTGGTGAATAGGCTCACATTTGCGGATTTATTATATTCATTGTGATAAATCTCCAATAAATGGCCTCAATCAAATTCTGGAGTGTTTTTAAATGTTTTTCAAAGGTTTTGGATTCATCTCACACAGATCACACACATTTTATTAATTTTCGGATTTGATTTTCTTCAAAGGTGGCTTAACTTGACAGCACCTGTACCCTTACTTCGGACGCCCATAACTTCATCATCCGGATGAATTTTTGGGCGATTATAGAACCATGGGAAAGGTGAGGCTGTCTAGTTTATGTCCACCAAATTTCATAAATTTCTATTCAGCGGATTTTTGACACCTCTCTGTCGAAGTTGAGTGGACAGTTCAGGTTCAAATACAGAACTTGTCACTTCGACGGACCGCCATGTGTTCGATTTAAGTCCGATTCGAGTGATTTTTGTTTTTGAGTACTCCTTTATGAGTCTATTTTCAAATCCAGTTGGTTTCATAATTTTTGGATTCCATTTGAATTATTGGTAGCCGATTTACTCAGAACTGTTCGTTTGTACTTTTCTGGGTAAATCTGTGATCTTCGGGGCCTGTTCGGGAGACCACCCAAGGCACATCCGAAGGGATTTTTGTATGAGGCTAGTTTATTTTGAAAGATGGCTATACAGACTTCAATCACACCAAATTTCGTGGACTTTTATGTAGTGGATTTTCCTAGACAATTTTCCAAAGTTTCCCACTTACCACTTTTAAAAATCCCCAGCAGCAACTTCAAAGGAGCATAACTCCTAGATTTTTCATCGGAATGAAATGAAATTTTGCATGAGACTCTTATTTACCCTAATCTTTCAAATGGATTTGGTTTGGTTCAATTTAGAATTGGATTTGAATGATTTCAAGGCAAATGGCATACTTTTTACCGAATTTTCCGGATTTGATTTAACTTGGTTTTGAGCAACTTGAGCTTTGATTTCCATCTTTTGAGATATTCCAGAAATGATATTGACATTAGAGAGGATCTAAAATCCATTTAGATCTTCATATGAAAATATCATACATTAGTCCTTTTTCAAGGTTTTCTATGATTTTAGCAAGCTTTCCATTTTTTTTGCATGAACATACACTTGGCAACCACTTCGTGTGGATGAATGGGGGTGCCTAACACCTTCCCCCGTTCATAATCTAATCCCCTTACCCATCTCTGGATTTGATTTTCAAGTAGGATTATTTTTATCCTAGAATTTGTCTTTTGGCTATTTTTGCTTGTTTTGATCCTTTGGTGTCCATTCTCACCCCAAAATCATGAATGGTGGCGACTCTCCCACTTTTGCGTTGAGCCCGTGTGTTGACGGAGGGATGATCACTCCGGTGATTTTTTCCCATGTCTCACAGTGTGCAGCTTTTTGCCACGTGCGCAGATTGCCGGTTTTGCTGCTCGGAAATTTCGTCAGCTCATATTTCCTTCATCCGGACTCCGATCTGGGCAAACTTAGTTTCATTAGAATCGTATCGGAGCCCTCCATCCCATGACCTAGGGGTAGGCCTCTGGATCGGATTTTAGCAGAAAGTCAACTTTTGGCTCTGCTCAAGTTTGACCGCCCGCAGAACCTTCATCCGGACCCCAATTCCTACAAACTCAGTTGCGTTGGAACCGTGTCGAGATTCTCTATCCAATGACCTAGGGGTAGGCCTATGGATCGGATTTTAGCAGAAAGTCAACTTTTGGCTCTGCTCAAGTTTGACCACCCGCAGAACCTTCATCCGGACCCCGATTCCTGCAAACTCAGTTGCGTTGGAATCGTGTCGAGATTCTCTATCCAATGACCTAGGGGTAGGCCTCTGGATCGGATTTTAGCAGAAAGTCAACTTTTGGCTCTGCTCAAGTTTGACCACCCGCAGAACCTTCATCCGGACCCCGATTCCTGCAAACTCAGTTGCGTTGGAATCGTGTCGAGATTCTCTATCCAATGGTATAAAGCAAGGTGGCCAATTTTCACTTGATCAAAAAGTCAACTTTTCACCCCTTAGGGTTTGACTTTCTGTCCAGGGTTTACATTTTTGGTTTTTCTGGGAGCGCAAAAATGAGGTGCTTACAGCTGCCCCTCTTTGCCGGAGTCACCTGGCGGATGAACGGCAAAGAGAAAAAGAATCTCGTTTTTGCGCTTGGCATTTCTGTCGACATGGTCGACGAGCTTAGTCCTTTGAAGTTTTCATTTTGACAAGGAAGCGGCCAAATCATGTGGCGTCACTCCCTGGCTTCAGAGTTTCCTTACCCTTTGCTTTTCTGGTTTTTGTAGGGCAACTCTTCAGCTTTTTAGTTTAAGTTTGAAAGAGATTAGATTGGACTTGAGCTCGCCAACCCGTTTCGGCGTCGATGCCAGACACTTGAAAATATTCTTTTCTTCTTGTTTGTTCCATTAAAGCTTTTAGGCAACTTCAGACTTCTGATCCATTTTGTGTCTTTTACTTGAAGCTTGCTTGCATTTTCCTGTTTTTTTTTTTATTTTTTTTATTTTTTTTATTTTATTTTAGGATTTGATGGCCAAGGGTTGGGTTGGGACGTGGACCGCATGGAGAAAGGAGGAAGGAAGAGTGGAGGAGGAGCTGCTGTCGGTGAGGAGGTGCTTCCAGCGCTGTCCAGTGCCTCAAGGGAGCCCACACACCTGCTCTACTCTATTTACAAAAGTGTGAAATCAAAAATTACAAAAGGGGCCATCTTGCCCGATGATATCTTCATTTATGCTCATTCTTCTTCATATCTTGTCATTCCTTCTTCTGCAGTGCTTTCTGATTGGCTTTCCCTCTTGTAGAGGCTCCCCAGCTTGGAGTGACTGTTGCTGGGGATTGGGCAGGAATCTATTTTTCCTTATCGCCTCTTCTTTCGGGTCGAGCCTTGTTAGTGACAAGCGTGGGAGTTCCCCGGGGAAGGATGCTCCGCTGGGGATAAGTGGGGATTCCTCACGCTGCCATTTTCCTTCATAAGGCCTTCTCCCTCTGCTTGGGTGCGAATTCTTCATGTTCGTTCAAGCTCTTGTTGAGTGCGAGAGGCTCCACCAGGGATTGATGCGAGCTTGCTTGTCTTCTTTCCGCTCTTCTTCGCAAAGCCGGCCTCTTCAGACTAGGCGAGGCTTGATATGTCTACATCGTCAGGCATCACTCTCTTATTGCCTGAGAGGACTCTACTGGGGATGTAAGGGTGTCGTCCTTTGTTTGCTGACGGCTTTCCACTGGGGATTTTTGGAGGTTGTTATTCTCCGTTTACTGAAGGAACTCCGCTGGGGATTTTGGAGAAGACATCCGTTATCCCACTTTTGCTGTACCTGTGAAGGCAGGAAAAGACGACATGTTAGCCGTGGAATAGCTGGGGCATGCAAAACACTTCTTTTATTCTTTTCTTGCTCTGAGCCCTTTTGCCTATCGCAGCCAGAGGCGGCCTTTGCCAAGGTTAAGAAATTATCAACTCAGGTTAGTAGCCCAATGTGGAGCTCAAAACAGTTAAGCAGAACAATTATAGAGAAAACAGGTGTGTCAGTGTGTGCCTGTGTTTGCAATATCAAAGAAATTTCCCAAGGTCAGACGGGACTTGGAGTGCTTGGTATTTTCAGAAGCATTGTCATCACAGGCCACTGTGAAGTCTTTAACTCAGGCGCAACCTGCCGGTCTGAATCACTCAGATCTATGTATCTTTCTCATTTTACTATCTGCCACTATCACTGCTCTCCTTTATATCTTGCTCTGCTCAAACCAGATGTGACCAGTTCTCTCTTCTCTGCCGTTTTTTTTGGGACTAACCACGCAACGCCCTTTTTTCGGGTTTTCGCTGTGTCTAGCCTTTCTGGGAGACCCTGAATTCCATCATTACTGACGAATGCAGTCCTAACTGTTTGCCCTGATCATTCCTTTTGGGATCTGAGAGGTCTTAGAGATAGGACGAAATGTAGGCTTGATCTCGGTTATGAAAGAAAGGATAGATGGCTCAAAAAAGCTTAATTATTTGGGTTTGCAAAGTGTACTACTTTTATTGTTGATGGGACTTACATCCTAGCTTATTTGTATCTCTATATTTTTGTTGGGTAAACATTTCCCCATTTTCTCTATTTCTTTTCTCTTTTTTTTTTCTTTCTTTTTTCTTTCTTGTTGTATTTTCTCTTCTTTTTGAGGTTTTTCGGGGCAAGAATGCCCGGTTTCTTTTTGCTTTGCTAGGAATGCCCCATTTGGTGCGTAGAACATTTGCAATGGGTTGAAAGAATTTTGAGGCTCAAAATTGTCTAACTAGGGGAGAATTTAAGGTATTTGGAAGGATTTACAGTTTAAAGGAGAGTCAAGGAAGGCCTCTCTTCATTTCCCAATCAGAATGATCCTAGGCATAGTACAGTTTGACTGCGTCTGCATTTATCGGCTCAGGAAAAATTGCCCCGTCCATTTCTTGCAGGATAAGTGCTCCTTGGGACAGAACCTTGTGGACTACGAATGGCCCTTCGTAGTTTGGCTTGAATTTCCCTCTATTGTCCTCTTGATGAGGAAAGATTCTCTTCAGTACCAGATCTCCCACTTTGAACTGTCGTGGCTTCACTTTCTTGTTGTAGGCTCGCGACACTCTCTGTTGATAAATCTGGCCATGGCACAAAGCCTTAATCCTCTTTTCATCCAATAATTGCAACTGGTCAAATCTGGATTCTTCCCATTCGACATCACTGATTTCAACTTCCTTCAGAATTCTGAGTGATGGAATCTGTGCTTCCACGGGGAGGACTGCTTCCATTCCGTATACCAGGGAGAACGGGGTTGCCCCGGTCGATGTCCTAATCGACGTCCGATAGGCGTGCAGTGCATACGGCAGCTTCTCATGCCAGTCTCTGTAGGTAACCACCATTTTCTCGAGTATCTTCTTCAGATTCTTGTTGGCAGCCTCTACTGCTCCATTCATCTTGGGCCGATATGCTGTGGAGTTTAGATGTCTGATTTTCAAGTCTTCGCACATTTTTTCCATGTCCTTATTATTCAGATTCTTTGCATTGTCTGTTATGATCGCTTCTGGAACTCCGTAGCGACAGACTATATTGTTTCTGATAAACTTGAGCACATGGGATTTCTTCACATCCACGAAGGACATGGCCTCTACCCACTTGGTAAAGTAGTCGATTGCCACTAAGATGAACCGATGCCCGTTTGAAGCCATTGGATGAACCTGGCCTATCATGTCGATTCCCCAGATGGCAAACGGCCAAGGTGATGTCATGGAGTACAGTGTGTTTGGCGGTGCACGGATGTTGTCGGCATAAATCTGGCATAACTGGCATTTTCTGACATGAGCGTAGCAGTCTGCCTCCATGGTCATCCAGTAATAGCCCATCCTTAGAATCTTCCTTGCTAGCATATGCCCATTCATGTGTGCGCCGCACAACCCTCCATGGATTTCCTCAATCAATTTCTGCGCCTCGGCCTCCCTGACACATAGTAGTAGGGAGTCATTGTATGATTTCTTGTACAGTCTACCTCCACTGTAGAAGTATTGCCCTGCCAACCTCTGTATAGTTTGCTTCTCTGCAGCTGAGGCACCTTCTGGCAGAATTCTGTTTCTTATGTATCTCTCAATGTCTGCGTACCAAGGCTCTTCTTCGGGCGTGCTTTTCTCGACACTGAAGCAGTAAACAGGGTAACGCCGAATTTCTATCTCCAAAGGTTGCACCCAAGCATCATCCGTGATGGTGGCCATTGATGCTAGCGTAGCTAGTGCATCCGCAAACCGGTTCCCGTCTCGTGGCATGTAGTCGAATGTCACGCTCTCGAATTCTCCTTCTAATTCCTTGACTAGTTCTTGTTATGGTACCAACTTCACATCTCTGGTCTTCCAGTATCCCATCACCTGATAGATGATAAGACTTGAATCACCGAACACTTTCAGCTCTTGTATATGCATCTCAATTGCCGCTCGCAAGCCCAACACACACGCTTCATACTCGGCCATGTTGCTGGTGCAATCAAACAGAAGTTTTGCTGCTATTGGGTGATGAACACCATATGGGGAGATTAGCACTGCTCCGATCCCTTTTTCATTTACATATTCTGATTTGGTTATTTCTTTCTGTGCTCTTTTTTTTTTTTTTTGCAAAAACCCCTCCGCCGATCTCTGACTCATCCGTCAGTGGCCTTGGCTTCACGAACTCTTGTCAACCAATGTACGAATACACCGTGACGACTTTTCCTATCTGTCTCAGGTTTTGTCAGTACCTGCAAAAGTCCAAGTAGAATTTAGTTACAATTTTTTTTCTTTTTTTTTTATTTTTTTTTATTTTTTTTATCCTCAAGATTATGTGCGAATTCAAGTAGTCTCTCTTTGGTTGATGTCTTTTGGGAATTCACCGAATGCTCAGATTTTCCCTTTGAAGTGGGTCCATGGCAAGACCAGTAACCCTTAGGTCGGTTACCTGTTATTCTCAGTTAGACTTAGGAAAATGTGCCTCTCGGCACTTCCTGCAAGTGTCTCAACATTCCGGCCTTCAATGGCATGCCCCAGGTTGGATTGAGGGGAATTGTTTTTGGTTCAGGGGGTTTCTTTGGCACTGCCCTGCCCTGGCTTTTCTTTTATTTTCTCTCTCTCTCTTTTTTTTGTCTTTTCCCCACCCTTGGTTGGGGGTTTTGTAATGGTTTTTTTTTTTTTGGGTTTGGTGCCCTGCCCTAGTTTTAGGGCCCTGCCAATTTCCATGGATCATGACACAATGATCAGAGAGGACTTATCATTAGGACGAAATGCAGGCCTTGGTTCCAGTGTTTAGAAATGAAGGATAAACAGGCTCAAACCCTATATAACTTCACTCTATGGGTGACCATTATGTCTAGCCACAGTTCTTCTCTATCTCCTTTTTTTCTGTTTTTGGTTCTGTCATTACCAGTTCGTTCAAGATTCAATGTTACATTCTCTGTAATCAGAAAGGGCTTCACAGTAGGACGAAATGTAGGCTGGGTCCAAGGGTCCAGAAGAAATGATATGAAGGCTTGAAATTAATGCACGGGTTAAAGGCCATGTCCTGTCCACTTTCCTTGTTAGGGCTTGCTTCGCCTTCGGCTCCCCCAACTTTGTGTCCAACTTTAATTTGTAGTTCCTTTCTCCTTCTTCCATCTTTGTTTTTCTTTCTCTTCTTTTTGTCTCGGGTTCTTTTTTCTTTTGCCCCAACTTTTGGCCCTTGCCTTCGGGGTTTGCCCTAACTTTTCCTTTTCTTTTCTTTTTCTCTTCTTTTCCTTTCTTTCAAGGGATTGTCCCAGTTTTTTTGTTTTCTAGGGTTCTCCTCATCCCTCCTTTTGGCCCCCCTTTGTTCTTAGGGTGCTTTTTGCTTTGCCCTATCTTCAACTTCATCCTTTTTGTGCCTCCGACTGCACAAAGCTTTATGCCCTAGTTTTGAAGACAAGACATGGTAGGTTCAATGAAGGAATTGTTAGGCTCAAAGTGTTTTGCTAGGGTTTCATCTTATGTCAGATGATTTTTGGAAGAGATCAAGGATGGCCTTTCATCCTTTCACAGAGAACGTAACACTTAATTACTTTTGCACGATTAACTGGCTCGAGAACCATTTTTCCTCTTTGTTCATTTTGTTTGCTTGCTTTTTTTCTTTGCTTTTTGAATTTGTCCCAATTCGGGGTGGCTAGACATAACGTGGGTTAAAAATGAGACGATCAAGCTCAACACGTTTGACTAGCGGCATTCATTTGAGGTATCTCAGCCAAAATGGCCTCTCATCATTTCATTGGGTTCATTGATCCTGGATCATGTCGGGGGCCCGAGACCGGTATGGGCACCTTGCTCTCTTTTTTTTTCTTCTCTCATATCACCGCTTGCCCCTGTGTTTGGCAGGGTGGGTTCCAAACGGGATGTTGGGGGGACCTCTTGGCTATATTGAGACTCGTGCAGTTTGGGCTGCTTGGCACATTTCACTTGTCCAATTCGATTGTTCAGGTTTGTCCCGAGATTATGGTCACGCCTTGGTGTGGTCCAACACTTCAGTGATTTCCCAAAACATTTTTATAAGCTTGCAGGAAAAGAAACATGCTATCCAGTTCAGAATTTAAAAGAAAAGAAAGCATAAGCAAAACAGAACAGCAATTGTGCAAAAGGGTGGCCGATGTGGATCCGTGTTCTTAAAGTTCAGTGCACATCCCAAGAGATTTCTCTTAACCCGACGAAGGATCAATCCTGAGCTCCCCGGCGTCAAGGTCTTGGATTGAATGGCGAAGACCCCAACATTCTTCAGTATCATGCCCCGGAGCTCCTTTGTGGTAATTGCATGTCTTGGACGGGTCGTACCCTCGACTTGCTGGTGCCTTTGGATTTGGTGGAGCCTGCTTTAGGTGTCCTTCTTGCAACAAGGAAGGCAACAATTCTGCCCGGGTGCATGGAAGCTGCGTAAACTCCCGGTTCTTTCTTTCTTCCTTGGTAAGGCGCCTCTTGAGGCGAGGTGCACCATTGCTAGCAGAGGGGAGGGTTGCTTCTTGATTGCCTTGGGATACTTCTATCTTCAAGCTTTCCATCTCTCTCTCCAGATCCCTTATTCGGGATTGCAGCTCAAAATTTTCTTTGCTCTGTGCTTCCCAGCGTTTACCCCATGCTTCTTCTTTGTCCTGTATCACTTTCATTAAAATGCGGAAAAGGTCCGGTAACTCGCGCGCCACAGGAAGCATCCCCGAGGTACTATCCATGTTGATTGTTGACACGGTTCCTGGGAGGAGAGATAAACATTAGAAGGCAGAATACATGGTATGAAATGTTAGCGTACATAGAGATGATGATAATGATTGTTTTGTTTTTTTTTTTTTTTTGCGATTTTCTGGTCTATTTTAGTTGCCCGGAGGCAACAAGGGAAGAGAACCTGATTTTGAATCAACTGATCTACTTTAGCTACCCGTAGGTAACAAGGGAAGAGAACCTTAATGAATTTGAAGACTGGTCTATTTTAGTTACCCGTAGGTAACAAGGGAAGAGAACCCTATTTTTCTGAAAGCTGATCTATTTTAGTCGCTTGGAAGCGACTGGGAAAGAGAACCCTAGTGACCGAATCTATTTTAGCTACCCGTAGGTAACTGGGAGAGAGAACCCTAAATGAATTAGCTGATCTATTTTAGCTACCCGTAGGTAACAAGGGAAGAGAACCTTAATGAATTAACTGATCTATTTTAGTTACCCGTAGGTAACAAGGGAAGAGAACCTTTAATGAATTTGAAGACTGATCTATTTTAGCTACCCTAAGGTAACAAGGGAAGAGAACCTTAATGAATTAACTGATCTATTTTAGTTACCCATAGGTAACAAGGGAAGAGAACCTTTAATGAATTTGAAGACTGATCTATTTTAGCTACCCATGGGTAACAAGGGAAGGGAACCTTATTTTTCTGAAAACTGATCTATTTTAGTTGCTTGGAAGCGACTGGGAAAGAGAACCCTGGCGACCGAATCTATTTTAGCTACCTGCAAGTAACTGGGAGAGAGAACCCTAATGAATTTTGAAGACTGATCTATTTTGGTTGCCCTAAGACGACCGGGGAAGAGAACCCTAATGAATTTGGAAGACTGATTTTTTTTTTTGATTGGATTTGGACTAACTGATCTATTTTAGCTACCCTAGGGCAACAAGGGAAGAGGACCTGGTTTTGAATCAACTGATCTATTTTAGCTACCCGTAGGTAACTGGGAGAGAGAACCCGGTTTTTAATCAACTGATCTATTTTAGCTACCCGTAGGTAACTGGGAGAGAGAACCCTATTTTTCTTTTTCTTTTTTTTTGTTTTTTTTGTTTTTGTTTGTTTTTTGTTTTTTTGTTTTTGTTTTTGTTTTTGTTTTTTTTTTGTTTTTTTTCTCTTTTTTTTTTTTGAAAGCTGATCTATTTTAGTCGCTCGGAAGCGACTGGGAAAGAGAACCCTAGTGACCGAATCTATTTTAGCTACCCGTAGGTAACTGGGAGAGAGAACCCTAGTGACCGAATCTATTTTAGCTACCCGTAGGTAACTGGGAGAGAGAACCCTAAATGAATTAGCTGATCTATTTTAGCTACCCGTAGGTAACAAGGGAAGAGAATCTTTAATGAATTTGAAGAGTGATCTATTTTAGCTACCCATGGGTAACAAGGGAAGAGAACCTTAATGAATTAACTGATCTATTTTAGTTACCCGTAGGTAACCGGGGAAGAGAACCCTTAATGAATTTTGAAGGTTGATCTATTTTGGCTGTCCTAAGACGACCGGGGAAGAGAACCCTAGTGACTGAATCTATTTTAGCTACCCGTAGGTAACTGGGAGAGAGAACCCTAAATGAATTAGCTGATCTATTTTAGCTACCCGTAGGTAACAAGGGAAGAGAACCTTTAATTTAAAGGGGTTTTGTTTGAGCTCAGAATCACGGGATTGGACCAATGTAGGGTCTCCGCAGGGGGTGAGCTGAAAAGCAGCACCCAGGCGTACCTCAACCAATCTCCAGTTCATTCACTGGCGGCGTCGGCGCCTAATTTCGGCTAGTAGTTCCCGGGCGTGCCTTAGCTAGTCGTTGGTTTAATCACCATTGACTTCGGCGCCTCACAAGGGGAAGGCTATACCAGGACGTTCATCCACCAAACGGCTCAATCACCGGCGGCTTCAGTGCCCCAAGGTTTCGGCTAGTAGTTCCCGGGCGTGCCTTAGCTAGTCGTTGGTTTAATCACCATTGACTTCGGCGCCTCACAAGGGGAAGGCTATACCAGGACGTTCATCCACCAAACGGCTCAATCACCGGCGGCTTCAGTGCCCCAAGGTTTCGGCTAGTAGTTCCCGGGCGTGCCTTAGCTAGTCGTTGGTTTAATCACCATTGACTTCGGCGCCTCACAAAGGGGAAGGCTATACCAGGACGTTCATCCACCAAACGGTTTAATCACCGGCGGCTTCAGTGCCCCAAGGTTTCGGCTAGTAGTTCCCGGGCGTGCCTTAGCTAGTCGTTGGTTTAATCACCATTGACTTCGGCGCCTCACAAGGGGAAGGCTATACCAGGACGTTCATCCACCAAACGGCTCAATCACCGGTGGCTTCAGTGCCCCAAGGTTTCGGCTAGTAGTTCCCGGGCGTGCCTTAGTTAGTCGTTGGTTTAATCACCATTGACTTCGGCGCCTCACAAGGGGAAGGCTATACCAGGACGTTCATCCACCAAACGGCTCAATCACCGGCGGCTTCAATGCCCCAAGGTTTCGGCTAGTAGTTCCCGGGCGTGCCTTAGCTAGTCGTTGGTTTAATCACCATTGACTTCGGCGCCTCACAAAGGGGAAGGCTATACCAGGACGTTCATCCACCAAACGGTTTAATCATCGGCGGCTTCAGTGCCCCAAAGGTTTGACCGAATGATCTTGGGAAGATACAGACGGGTGTGATCTGAGCTCAAGGTCTTGGGTGCTTTTAAACACTTGCGGGGCTTTGCGATCTCAATGAAAGAGATGCGGTTAAAGGAAATTAGGTGGTCGCAGCGACCAGGAAAATTGCAATTATCTGAGAAGAGGTGGTCTGTCGGAGACCGAGTTGCCCTATTGGAGGGAATTAATTCTTTCATTTCTTGTTCTTGTTTTGTTAAGTTTGAACAACATAGCATAGCAAAAATAAATTCATGCTTCAATCAAAAGGTGCCGCCGCGGCACAAAATACATCATCATGCTTATCAAAATACAACAAAGCCAGAGTCTAGCTAGGTTGGTCATCATCATAGTGGGAGGACACATCTTGCCTCCTCAAGGCTCGCAAAAGCTTGTTCCGCAGACGTCGGTCCTCCTCAGCGCGCTTGCGCACTAATTCCATTTCATGTTGCAAGGCCGTATTGGCCTGCCTACTCTCCCGTTCCGAATCCACATAAGCTGAATGGATACGGGAGTGGGTCTCCTGCAGTTCGGCCACCTTGTCCCTATATGTGTTAGGGGGCGGAACTGGAATGTCACTTGAAGCGACAGGCTGTAGAGGTGGGGGGCCGTCGTGGCCAAATTCCCGAGCTATCCACTGCTCGTAATCTTGAAAGTGTAATTCGGTGAAGACGTCTTCCCGATACACGCACACCGTCTTCCACTCTGTCAACAGTTGGGTCCTTAGTCCTTTAATGAGTGGACCAATCAAACTGCTCATGTCGTCCTTGACTGGGATTCCCTGCGGTTTCCCAAACTGTCTCAGAACCCGAATCGGATAGTACGGCACGACTTGGGTGAGGCCTATCAAGGCAAGTCCCTCTCTTTTCTTGAAAGCAATGATGGGGGTGTAGGGGATGTTGTATGTACCCCACCATCTAATGTCTGTTTCTCCCTTCAAGTGGAGAAAGTGGTTAAACCAATCCTCACGAGTGGGTAGGTCTGGTTTGATCTCTCTTTGAGCCAACCAAATGGATGTTGTTGCCGGTTGCTTTGTAATATGCACTGACTGGTGATGACACCATCAGGTGGTCTTGCAGCCAAAGGTGGAGAAGGGGAGCGCACCCTTGAAACCTCCGGGTTCCCTTTTTGGACAAAGTCAGGGAATGGAACAATTGACCTAGGATCAGTGGCATGATTCGGTACCCTGCCCTGAGTTGATTCACAATTTCCATGAGGGCCAAATTAATGGTGTCTCCCCCAGTTGGAAAGAAGATTTGCGACAGAACCACAAGGGTGAAGGTGTCAAACCAAGCCCGGGGTCTTTCTTGCTTCTTGTTTCTTACCTTTTCAGCAAGGAATGTTTTAGAGACCATAGTGAATGACTTGTCACCTCCTAAGGTCTGGAATTCTCCCCTTGAGAGGCCAAAGAAAACACAAGCTTCATTCTTGTAGCTTTCTTTGAGGCTTGGCCTAGCGGGTTCTCCTAAGTCGCGAAATCGGAGGAACAGGTCAAGTTCCTCAATTGTGGGAGTCAACTCATTGATCCCGAATCGAAACACTGAAAGCTGGGGATCCCAGAAAAGCAAAGCTGCTTGGATCATATCCCAGTTGATTGGCACATTTAACAGGGACAAAGTCTGTCCCATGTGGTATTTGTGCTCCCATTCAATCTGCTCACTCCCTTGGAGCTGCCTTGTCCAAGAACGGATCCAGGGGGTATCCCAGGCGCACTTCTCTATCCTAGGGAAACGGGTTCTCTCAGATGGGGATGAAAATGCCATGCCCACTATCCGATCGAAATTCCAAATCAGTTTAAGGTTCCACACCAAACTCTTAATCAGTCCTAAGACATGCACAATTTCAAGCAAAAGACTAATCCCTAGCAGTTCTAACATGCTTCACAAAATAAAGCAAAAGACAAAACCAGTTCGAAATTTAACTCAAGCACACATGGTGTGTGGTCCTAAGGGTTGGCGCCAATGAAGGCGCGACTCCTAGACGTACTTGTGTAAAGGAGCACATTCAAGTCCTGATCAGTCTTTCTGTCTTTCATCTGTTCTTTCATCTGCTTCCGGTGTCGGACCACGGCAAAATTACAACTTGCCATCGAGGGCGAAGGTTTACAAGATATTTACCAAAACTTCAAAGAACTCATCCTTAAGGCTGTTGGGAGCCAAAAGGGAGGATACAAATTGCTTTCCAGATGGGTAGGCTAAAAATTCCTAGATCTAGGGTTTAGTGCCCATGTTCTGATCTGGCATGCTTTCATCTGTTTGTCTGATCTGGCCGGCTTTCGTCTGCTCTAAAAGACCAATCTGGACTTAAAGTGCTCCCAGCGGACTCTAATGGGTCAAGACCCATAGCATACAGGACTCCATGCATGGATCTGGGGTGGTTCCCCTGATCATGGTTAGGTGAGTTTCCTAAGCTAGGGCCGAGGTAGCCCAGCATCTAGGGTTTACTCCATTTGATGCAAAAAGCGGGGGTTGCTGCCCCTGATGGACTCTGAATTTTATTCATCATTCACATCCTACTCACCCTCTCATGCTCAACGCAAGGTTCATTCAGAAACGTTAGGTGGGGAAGGATACCCAGCCCGAGACATAAGCCTACAAGGGTCTGGACCAGTACTGGATCCTCGCGTGCCACGGCAAGAAACCAGTGGTGCTAATGGACTCCAGAAAACTGGGGGGATGGGTTTACCCTGCTTTCCTCGGCAAGCCACGGGAGCGTAGGTGCTAATACCATCCCAAAGATCAGTTCATAGGAATTAGAAGGGTAGGCTGCTAGAAAGGTCTAGGTTTGGTAAAGAAGTAGCAATATCTGATTTCACTCGTCTACCAAGGGTCGGATCATTCACGCAGCCTCCCTCGTGCGTGCCACCCCACGCAGTTTATCTCACAAGAACGGAAAAAAATCCATCCACGGTGTGGTGGTGTGCCCGTGTGTGCAGTTGGGCTGCGTGTTGTGTCTACACAGGTGAGATTTGTCTAGATTTTGTTGGTAAAGGGATTGTTACTGTCTCGTATAATAAGGTGCAGAATTAGCACCAATACGAGGTTCTGGGAGAGTCCCCAGGTAAGTGGGGGGTCACAAGGGACCGCTTAAATCCCACTTGCCTTAGGCAATTATCGCGTCCCTTTGACAGGACTCCCCAGAACGCGTAATTACGCGTATTCTGTATCTTACTAAACGAGGTAGTAAGAAACCCTAAACGTCAACTAAATCTTTCTTTATGCTGACTCATCTAACTAGGATCCTACTGGGCTGGAATAGTCCCCAGCAGAGTCGCCAAGCTGTGCGCGCGTCGGACACGCGGCACGGGAAAATTCGGAGTCGCCACCGCCTGATGGGGTGCAGGCGGACACCTGGGTGCCTAATCCTGTCTATTAGGGCTTTTGGTCTGCGGCTTGAGATTCTAAGTCTGTTCTCGGTTGTGGTCCGGGGAAGTCCTTAGACACCCCGGTCCACCCCGTCGGATGACGGGTCCCGTGGGTTCCCTGGTTTGAGTCAGTTTCCATTGGTCTCACCCGATTCCTAATCCGATATGCAGTTTGGTTAAGTCTGGCGGGACCACCTGAGTGGTGTGGGTCCCTTTAATTGCTTTTATCTTGTTTAATTAGGTGATCTGGGTCTGGTTGGGTGGGCCCTGTTGGAAGGCCCACGGTACCCTTGGTGGGCTTAGTGAAGCCCGTGTACCCTTGTGGACCTCAGTCTAGCCTGAGAGGTCCTTTGGGCTTTAGTTCAACAGATTTTACTTTAAGTTAAGCTTTGAAGATTAAGTGTTTTTCATGCACAAGTGGGCCGGACTGGTTTGTGGGCCCCTAAGGTGGGCCCACATGGTGGCCAAGTATTTTTATTAGATTTATCTTTTTAATCTGCCAAAGTGAGCTGGACACTGGGCTTGGGGCCCGTAGTCCAAATCTGGGCTTGTAAGCCCAAGTTACCAGAAATTAGGGTTTGCACCCTTCCTTGGTTCGGTTGGTGGGCTTTGGCGGGCCCGGTAGGCCCTTGCCCTTGGTCTCGGCCAAACCACGCAATTCATGCATCAATTTCACATAACAAGGCTCGGGTGGGCCGCATTGGGTTTGGCCCGGCCGGTTCAAATTGTTCATTTTACTTAAATTATTTAATGGCATGCTTTGGTGTTTATTGGGCTGGGTGGGCCCCGTTGGAAGGCCCACTGGAAGTCAAGTTGGACCGGGGGTCCAAGTCTCACATTGGGTTTCCGGGTGACCCGGAAACCCTATTGGTTTATTCGGTTCAGAAATGGCATTCACATCTAGCAATAATTACAAAAAAACCACAAGATGGACACTCTGTTAGAAAAAAAAACTGGCTCATTGTGCTGGGTCCAAGGTACGAGTTGGATGCGCAGCGAACAAAGGGGTGGGGGTGCGGGGGGCGAAGCCCCCCACGGTATGGTAAAGGGTATTTTTGGAATTTTCAAAAAAAATAACAATTCGGCCTGTTTTGGACCTGGCGCTCACCTCCTGAAGTGAGCGCCAGGTGGGCGCCAGATGGGCGCCAGAACCGGGCAAAATTTTGACCTGGCGCTCACCCGATACCAGGTGAGCGCGAGCTGGGCGGGAGGTGAGCGCGAGATGGGCACGAGAAGGGCGCCAGAATTTCACTTGGTTTTAGGTGGGCGCGAGCTGAGCGCCAGGTGGGCGCCAGCTCAGCGGGAAGTGAGGTGAAAGGGGCGCCCACCTCCTAGGTGAGCGCCAGGTGGGCGCCAGATGGGCGGCAGCTCACTGCAATTTTCAACTCTCTGTTTTTTTGAGATCTCCATCTCTGGCCGATTTTTTTTGGTCTGTAACTGTTCCACTAGCCTCCTAACATGCTCAGAACACCTCCCAACTAATCTTGGATTTAATCTAAGTACATTTTTATGAAAATCAAACCTCCTTGCAAACCTGCAAATCCGAACACCTAAACACTAACAGAACATGCAAGGAAGGGGACTGGGGGCTTTATGGGATACAACAGAGAGGGAGAACTCATGGGGGAACATGCTCCCCCTTCGAATCAATCAGACAAGTAATAGCGGTGAAAAACAAAAATGCTGGAAAACAGGATATCGCAATGAACTTATTTATTTTGTACAGGAGTTCGCCGGGAACATTACCTGGATGTTTCAACACCTATCTGACGCGGGTGGAGCCTCCTTGTGCGAGCAGCCACCGGAGCAACACCTCTCCACGCCCACAGCAAGATCTCCTTAGGGTTTATCTCCTTCGGGTTTGATGAGGAAGAAGAGGAAGAGAGGGAATGGGGTCGGAGGGGCTTCTGTCAGAGGGTGGAGGCCAGGAGAGGTATGCCGAGAGGGTTTTGAGCAATGGGGAGTGAGGAAGAAGGCTCGAGCAAAGGTAGCCGACACCCAGAAACCTCCAACCCGAGAGCTGCCAAGCAAAAATGCCGAACACTTAGCATTTTTCGAAAAATCTTCCAACCCCTCTGCGCGAAATGCCGCGTGGGTTATATAGGCAAGAAAAAAGGGGTGCCGCTCACCTTGGCGCCCAGCTCGAGGTGGGCGCAAACCCGCTCGCCACGTCCCCGCGAGCGGCATAATGATGAAAAATCATTAAATGCCGCCGCGCGTCAGTCGAAAAATCTAAAAAATTCAGATTTAGTCCCTGACAATTTTTGGTAAAATCCGATATTCTCGGATTTTTACAGATTTAGTCCCTGGGATATTTCGAATGTTCGGATATTTACGGATTTGATCCCCGAGATATTTTCCTACGCAACTCGCCACGTGTGCAGCTTTTTGCCACGTGTGCAGATTGCCGGTTTTGCTGCTCGGAAATTTCGTCAGCTCATATTTCCTTCATCCGGACTCCGATCTGGGCAAACTTAGTTTCATTAGAATCGTATCGGAGCCCTCCATCCCATGACCTAGGGGTAGGCCTCTGGATCGGATTTTAGCAGAAAGTCAACTTTTGGCTCTGCTCAAGTTTGACCGCCCGCAAAACCTTCATCCGGACCCCGATTCCTGCAAACTCAGTTGCGTTGGAACCGTGTCGAGATTCTCTATCCAATGACCTAGGGGTAGGCCTCTGGATCGGATTTTAGCAGAAAGTCAACTTTTGGCTCTGCTCAAGTTTGACCACCTGCAGAACCTTCATCCGGACCCCAATTCCTGCAAACTCAGTTGCGTTGGAATCGTGTCGAGATTCTCTATCCAATGACCTAGGGGTAGGCCTCTGGATCGGATTTTAGCAGAAAGTCAACTTTTGGCTCTGCTCAAGTTTGACCACCTGCAGAACCTTCATCCGGACCCCGATTCCTGCAAACTCAGTTGCGTTGGAATCGTGTCGAGATTCTCTATCCAATGGCATAAAGCAAGGTGGCCAATTTTCACTTGATCAAAAAGTCAACTTTTCACCCCTTAGGGTTTGACTTTCTGTCCAGGGTTTACATTTTTGGTTTTTTTGGGAGTGCAAAAGTGAGGTGCTTACAATCTAGATTCAGAAGCTTGAAAGTAACCTCTAGGGTTTCATGATGTGTGTACGCGCCTGATTTCGGTCGCACGACGAGGCGCATGTAAAATGATGCGTGCCTCGGGATTGTTTGGAGTCGCCACTGCCTGATGGGGTGCAGGCAGACACCTGGGTGCTTAAGTTTTTTCTATTAGGGCTTGGTCTGCGGCTTGAGATTCTAAGTAAATTCTCTATTATGGTCCGGGGAAGTCCGTAGACACCCCGGTCTGCCCCGCCAAAAAAACGGGTCCCATAGGATTCCTTGGTTTGAGTCAACTTTTGGTCTCTCACTCACCCGATTCCTAATCCAGCATTCAATTCGGTTAAGTCTGGTGGGACCGCCAAAGTGGTGTGGGTCCCTTTACTTGATTTTATCTTTTTAGTTAAAGATGATCTGAGTTGGATTGGGCGGGCCCCGTTGGAAGGCCCGCGGATTCATTGGTGGGCTTGGTTCAGCCCACGTGTCCCCTGGTGGGCCTCGGTCTAGCCTGAGAGGCCCTTTGGGCTTGGTTCAAATGAATTGATTTTATTTAATGTTCAAATTGGAAATTAAGTGATTTCTATGCACAAGTGGGCTGGGACTGCTTTGTGGACCCTTGAGGGGCCACAGTTGGTTGCCAAATGATTTAAGTTTATCTTGCTTAATTTGTGCCAAAATGGGCCAGGCCTTGGGCTTGGAGCCCTTTACCTGGGCTTGGGCTTGAAAGCCCAAGACTTCCTGAGTTAGGGTTTAGAAACCTTAAATTAGCTTGGTTCAATGGGCTTAGTGGGCCCGACAGGCCCTGCCCGTGGTCTTGGCCAAACCACAACATAATTTAAGCATGTATGCCCCGAATTGGGCATTGGTGGGCCTCAATGGGTTTGGCCCACTCAATCAATTTAATTACCTTTATTTAACAAAAGTGGGTTTGTCGGGCTTAGCAGGCCTCGTTGGAAGGCCCACTGGAAACCAAATTAGACCGGGTCGGCCCATGGCCCATCTTGGGTCTCCGGTTGACCCGGAAACCCTTCTGGTTTATCCAGATTGGTCAACAAATTACAAAAATAGCAAAAGATCACAACCAATAGAAAAAAAGGGCATTCTGGCAGTGTAGCCGACCTGGGGTGTCAGCTACTTAATGAAACATATATAGCCGGCTATACATAAAGACCAGTGTATCCGGCATCTCTAGCTGGTTACAAACAGGGCCCTGTTGATCCGACTTGAGTTGTCGGATCAACACACAGAATGGGTTTTTCGGATTTTTGCTAGGGGATTGGGTTTATGGGTCTCTTGGGATGTTCTAGCATTTGGGTGGGCCCCTGTGCGGGCCCACAGTGATGGAGCTAATGGATTCCTTTTGAAAGGGTTTGAAATCACAAGAATGAAGGAAGGTTTGAGGTTTTCCATCCCCATTTTCTTAGCCAAATCAGCAAGTAAACAGGGACTTAAGTGTCCCTGTTTTGGTCTTCTTTGCTCTAAAAAGAATCAGTAATCAAATATACATAAATAAGAATCATTAAAAGATTTTAAAGAACCAATTCTACACTAAAGTGTATGTGTGTGCACTTGCTATATTCAAAAGCTGGGGATATACTTGTATACATGCCAAAATGAATAACAAGATGTGACCTAGTCATGCTTCTATCATGTAAAAATGCAAATATATATGTGAAACCTATAAAGAGAAAAGATAGGGTAAGCCTCATGTAACAAACAAACAGCAACCAAAATGGGGTAAAAAGTGACCAAAGAGCATGAAATAATGAGAAAGAGAAAAGGGAATATGCTCACCTTACTTGGTACACATGAGCACAAGATTTTATACACATACATGCTCTAAGAGCTCATGCATGAGGGTAAAGCTATGTACATGTCTAAAACAGCAGCCATAACATGCATCATATGCAATCTACCGCTTGATCAAGTCAACATAAACCATCCATTAGCTTAGAAAACAAGCATCTAAGGAAGGGGCTAAGGGGGTTAGATATAGGGTACATAAGATCAAAGTAAAGGAGAACATGCTCCCTTGTTAAATACGGAGGAAGTAACAATGAAAAGAAGAGAAAACAATGACAAAACAGTAGTTGTATAATCCTTAAAACCAAACAAGAAAAGTCTCTCTTCCTCTCTTTATACTACCGGAGACTTTTCTTCTTACCATGGGGTTGTAGTAACCCTTAGAGGAATCCAAAACGAGAGTATAAGAGAGAGGAACATGCACATATCATACAACAAAAACATCACCACACACACGAAATTTCATAAGCTTTAAATTAACTCATATTCACATATGTGTAATAAAAAGGCTACAAGAGGCTCACCTCAGGTTCAAATACTTGTTTTAAAGTATTCCTACACCTCTTCTAGACCATGGCAGCACCTGGACAGCATCTCCCCTTCTCTAAGAGCACTTTCAAGACCTCTTTTGGGCTTGATATGAAGAGAGAAAGGTGGGAAATTGATTGGGTGGAGTTTGGGTAAGTGTTGGTGTTTAGAAAAGAAGAAAAGAGGATAAGAGAAGGGAGTGGAATGGAGAAGGGAGAAGAAAGGAGGAAGTGAGAGAGGTGAGAGAGATCTCTCAAAAAAATGAGCCGACCCCCTTCAAAATGGGCTAATGAGGCCTTTTATATTCCTTGACTAAAATGCAATTACTTTTGCACTCCATGACCAAAACCTTAATCTTTTCATTTCATGCCCTCTTTTTTAAAAAGACCAATGATTGCTTTAATTCTTAGCCTCCAAGCAAAGTTGAATCTTAGCCTCCAAGTAAGGTTGAACGAATTCTCCACATGGGAGAATTCGTTCAATCTTATTATTATTTTTTTATTTTCTTTTTTATTTATTTAATTCATTAGATATTTTGCTTTTATTATTATTTTATTAAGATTTTTGTTTTGGGTTTTGGGACGCACATGCATCTTTTAATTTTTATTTTCTTTTTCTTTTATTTTAAATACTTTAATTAGATTTTTAGCAAAAATATTATTTTTTAATTCAAAACTTTTTACTTTGTTGCTCTTTCTTCACTGTTTGACACGTGTGCAGATTTCCAGAAACTTTAACTGCCCACAACTCACTCGTCTGATATCCGATTTTAGCAAACTTAGTGGCGTTGGAATCAGTGTGAGATTCCCTATCCACTGAACTTCAGTTTAGCAGCAAATTCAAGTTTTTTTTAGCAGAAGTGCCGAGTCGCATCCCGGAGCCAACTTTGCTCATATTTCCTTATCCGGGACTCCAATTCCAGCAAACTCAGTTGCGTTGGAATCGTGTCGAGATGCTTTTTCTGCTGGTATCAAATGGGGTAGCTGATCTGAGGTTTAGCAGAAAGTCAATTTCTGCCTTTCTCAAATTTGACAGTCCATAACTTCTTCATTTGGACTCCGATTTGAGCAAACTCTACTCCATTAGAATCGTATCGGAATCCTCTTTCCAATGGTGGGAAACATGGTGACTGATTTGCACCAGATAAAAAAGTCAATTTTTTGACTTTCTCAAGTTTGACTTTTCACTTAAAATTTCATTTTCTGCACTTTGGGAGGTACAAAAATGATGTGCTTACAATGTGGTTTTTGAGTCCTTTTTCATTATTGAGAGAAGACCCTACGGTCTAAGTTCTCCCCTTTTGATGTTCTTCATCAACGTGGGTATTTTTGGATTTTATTTCTTGATTTAATGTGAAATTTGGGCTATGTCTATGTCATGGACTATTCAAGTTCAATTCTGCAATATTTTATAAAAATCATATTTTTCTAGATTTCTAGAATTTAACTTGAAGCCAGATTTTTGAAGTTTTCACTTTAGATTGGTTTTATTTGATTTTATCTCAATTTTATTTTGATCATGAAACCCTTGGAATGGTATGATCATATTTGAAAGTTCTGGATCAATCAGGCTATTCGTATGAAAAAACCATACATTTTTGTCTTTTTTGTGATTTTTCATGATTTTTGTAGCAAGCCCTTTTTCCTTTATTTTTAACATGAACAATACCTGACAACCACCTTGTGTGGATGAATAGGGGTGCCTAACACCTTCCCCTGTTCATAACCTAATCCCCTTACCCACCTCTGGTTGTTTTTTTTAGAGGGTTATTTTTACCCTAAATTTGACTTTTGAGCTTATTTGATATTTTGGTGTCCATTTACACCTAAACAGAATGGTGGCGGCTCTTTGTTTTTAACCAATCCCGCGTGATGATCAGGAAGTCATTGAGTTGATTTTTTTTCCCATGTCTCATAGTTATATATAATTTTTTGTATAACCAAACTAAGTTTTCGATCACGAGAAAAATTCTTCAGCAAATTGAAAATCCCCACGAACTTTCTCTTATTTACCTTTAAACCTCTCTCTGGGAAGCCTGAATTCCCCAAATTGGCCAAATTCCCCCAATTCATGCCTTAGACTTGAATTGGAAGGATCTAGACACACTTTTGTGTCTACCCTTAGGGCATCCTTGCCCTTGCTCTTGCCTATAAATAGAGGGTTTCTCCTCTAGCAAATGGCTAGAATTTTGAAGATTGAGAACTCTTGAAGAAGAAGGGAACCTCTGCCCAATTCTCCACTCAAGCCTCTCAAGCATCAAAGGTAATTGTCTAATCTCTCTCTTTTATTTTTCTTTAATTCAAACACTCTCAACTTCTACATTTCTGTAGTGTAACGCCCTTGGGTGTGTTTGTAACCCCAAACCTTGCTTAACGTACCTTAAGCCACCTCTCTAGCCATAAAACATAAAGAGAGAGCTAGGGAAAACAAGCTAAAGGATGGATCCTTAGGTTTAGATCCCTATTTGTTTGATTTTGATGTGATATGATATATTCTATATTTTGTGTGGTTTTTGTCCTCAATTTGAGAAGAATTTCGTAGATCTAAGCTACCTTATAGCTTTAGATCTGAAATTCTTTCATAGATTTGATTTTTCACACAATTTTACAAAGCATATACTCATTTTTGCTCTTTTTCAATGTTAGGCATGATTTCTCAGATCTACCATGCTCAATATGGTAGATCTGAGAATTTGGCCTTAAAATAAAATTTCAGGATCATCATGATGTTTTATATTTAACCTTGATCACTAGGAGAAGGTCTCATGGCCAAATCTCCTTAGATCTAGGCATTTCATTATGGAAGTTGGGTTCAAACTCTCCAAATTACGAGAGATTTGGACTAAATTCTTGTCCTAGATGTTTCTACAGATCTCCTAACTCATTTGAATTCGTTTGGATTTGATTTCAAGAGCTAGATGCTCAAATTTAAGGATTTGGTATAGCCTCTACTCAATTTTTTTACAGATTTAGACAAAACCTATACCCTGTCTTGGATCATTCATAATTTATCATATGAATGAATTTGAATGATTCCAGAGGCATGTGAAAGGTAAGGAAGTCTAGTTTAATCCTGTAAAATTTAAGCAATTTATATGAAGCCGACTTTTCAAACCATTTGATTGAAGTTGATGAGTTAGATCAGAACAGATTGTTGTATTTGTCATTTTTATTGAGCACCAAAGGTTCATTTTAACTCTGATTTGAGTGATTCTAATTTATGAGTCTTCCTTTATGAGTCTACTTTCAAATACAATTAGTTTCATAACTTTTCACTTTGATTTGAGCTCTGTGTGCTTGATTGACTATATACTGCTCAGTAGCAAGTTACAAAGTCAATCTGTGATCCTCTAAGCATGTTTGAGAGAGCACACAAGCTACAAATGGATGAAGTTTTGAATGAGACCTATTCCATTCGAAAGATTACATCTCATACTTCATTCACACCAATTTTCAAGGATTTATATGGACCCAATCTCCACCAATAGGCTTTCAAAATTTGCTACTTATCACTTTTTCTGTTTTACATCAGTAGATTTTCAACAAGTATATCTCCTTTGATTTAATCGGATTCGAATGAAATTTTTACTGAGACTTATACTTCATATAACCTTTCAAATCATTTTGGTTTCACTCAATTTGAGTTTTGATTGAATGATTTATGGTTGATTGAAATTTCCCAGCTCAAATAGCATGATCTTGTATTGATATTTCCAGATTTGATTTGATCTGTTTTTCTTCAAGATTTGTATTGATTTTTATCTTGATCATAAAGCCCTAAAGGTGATGTATCCACACAGAGAGTCCATAGTCAATTGGATCACTCATGTGAAGAATCACACATGTGTTTTCTCTTGTTTTTGTTCATTTTTGTGTGAAATATATATGTACAAGCATGAAGCATAAATGAGCATATGGTAACCACTTTGTGTATATGATTAGGGGTTCCTAACACCGTCCCCTACTCATAACCGAACCCCCTTACCCAATCTCTAGACTAGACCATGAATTAAAGCTACTTTAGCTATATTTCATTCTTTTATGCTCACTTTGGTGTCCATTCACACCCTAAACTTGAATGGTGGCGACTCCTTGTTTTTATGAATTCCATGTGGATGATTGGGTAGTCACATAGGTGATTTCCATGGTCCCACAGTGTGAGACATGGGAAAAATCAAATCCCTTTGACTTCCTCTATCATCACACGGGATTAAATCAAACAAAGAGTCGCCACCATTCTGTTTAGGTGTGAATGGACACCAAAATATCAAATAAGCACAAAAGGCAATTTTAGGGTAAAAATAACCCTCCTAAAAAAACAACCAGAGATGGGTAAGGGGATTAGGTTATGAATAGGGGAAGGTGTTAGGCACCCCTGTTCATCCACACAAGGTGGTTGCCAGGTATTGTTCATGTTAAATTAAAGGAAAAAGCTTGCTATAAAAATCAGGAAAATCACAAAAAGAAGACAAAAATATATGGTTTTTTCATATGAATAGTCTGATTGATCCAGAACTTTCAAATATGATCATACCATTCCTACGGTTTCATGATCAAAATAAAATTGAGATAAAATCAAATAAAATCAATTTAAAGTGAAAAATGCAAAAATCTGGCTTCAAGTCAAATTCTAGAAATCTAGAAAAATATGATTTTTATAAAATATTTCAAAATTGAACTTGAATAGTCCAGGATATAGGTAGAGCCCATATTTCACATTAAATCCAGAAATAAAAACCAAAAATACCCACGTTGATGAAAAACACCAAAAGGGGAGAATTTAGACCGTAGGGTCTTCTCTCAATAATGAAAAACGATTTAAAAACAAAATCATGAAACCCTAGAATTTATTTTCAGGCTTTTTGGATTCAGATCTACCATATTGATCATGATAAATCCAGGATCTTAGCCTAAAACCATAAAAATCACGAAAACAGTGTTGTAGGTGCAAATATGTGGAAAATCCAAATTTTATAAAAAAGTGGGGATCTCATGCTATAAACATCATGGATTCATGTAATTCATTCAGATTCATCATAAGAAGCATTAAAACATGATCAGGATATCCAAAGCAGCCACATCTCACAGATTTGAGCACATGGGGTCTACCCTACGGATCCACCTGTTCTCTTTTCCCCTAGCCTTCTCTTCACGTTTTACGGCTAGAGAATATTCTTGAGGTACTTGGAGATAGGTTTGGTTATACAAACACAATCAGAGGCTTTATTCTAGAAAAAAGGAGAAAAACAGATATGGGGTTCTATTCTAGGGATCCACCTGTTCTCTTTTCCCCTAGCTCTCTCTTCACGTTTTACGGCTAGAGAGACTCTTGAGGTACTTGGAGGCAAGTTTAGGAATACTAAATACAAAAGATTATCTTATTCTACAGCAATAGAGATGATCCTATTACATCTAGAATTGAAGACAGAAAAATAAAAGGGAAAAGGGACTTACCTAGATTGAGCAAGCAAAGCAGCAGGGATTCCTCTTCTTCTCTTGGAGCTTCTTGGACTTCAAATTTTCGTGGCCCCTAGCTTAAGAATCTCACCTCTATTTATAGGCAAGCACAGGGGCAAGGTTGGTCCAGAAGGATATATCCTGATCTTCAGGATAGAGTGAAAGTTGGAGATAATGCCCATCCATAGCCAACCAAGGTGACTTCAGCAAATAAAAGACATAATTCGCTCATTTAAAGGGATATTGGACCAAAGATAAAGCTCGGAAATCGAGAGAAGAATAAAACTCGCACGAGTCTTTAGTGACCATAAATGAGTTACGGTCCAATGGTGCCCGTATTTCCAATACAGGCGCGGCTGACCGTAGAGAAATTTCGGGCGCGACCGGCCCGTGAATGAAATACGGGCAAAGCCTGCTTTGTCAATTTTTATGCATTTTTGACCTGTTTTAAGCTTTAATTACATGCTTTTATTGCTTTCTTATTCTGTAGTGCAATTTGGGGTGTCTACACACAGGTTTAACAATTTAAATGCTACAAAATAATTGTCAATTTTCGATGAATTTTATATTTTTATTTTTTTTTCTCTACTTTTGAGATTAGCACTCTACATGATGATTATTATCTGTCAATGATCTTATTGTCATGAGTTACATAAAGATTGCAGCTACTTTAGATGATAAAACTATACATGATTTTGGCCTAATGTGTCAATGGGTGTGAGTGTGAGTCCTTCAATCTTCTTATAATTTCATATTAAAATACACCACCTTCTAATCAAGAAAAGCATAAGGTGTACACACAGTTTTGCTTAAATTCACATTTATGTATCTAAAGGTGTCTCACCACAGCTTTATTTTGACATTGTGATGAGACTATGGTCGAAGCAAGGCACTTTGTGCTCAAATATCATTACAATAGCTTTTACTTCTATATTGACTTTTACACAATATACTATAAACTTTAAAAGCATTATGAATTTGTATGTACATGCATGTAGCTTTAATTACAATTTATACCTTGCTATTTTAAACAAGTAACTTCAATTAACCCCAAAGGGTTGGCCTAGTGGTCAAGGCTTGGGGCCTAGGGGTGTGCTCCCTCCAAGGTCTCAGGTTCAAAACCTCTTAGGTGTTATCAATTCTTTGGAGCTACCTGCATGAGGTCTATGGGCCTTAGACTTAACCGGGCCATGTAGGTTGCAGGGTTTTGCATGGGCCCTTAGGGATTAGTTGGTTGAGCGTAAGCGGGCCCGAATACACTGAGTTCCCAAAAAAAAAATTTTACAATTTCTAGCTTTCCATCGCGTGTGCCTCTCATCTAAGTATATACTATCAGACAGCCTGTGCATCGCACGGGCATCGTATGTAGAGTTAAATGTAGTGTAATGTTTGTTAAGTTATTATTTTTCCCTTTTTAAGGGTTCAACTATTTTTGCTTCTGTGAAGAAAAGGAAGAACATAAATTTTATTTTAAATGTATAAAGCACCTTTCGTTTTTGTTTTTCCCATAAGTTATGTTTCATTTTAATAAATATAATATATATTAATTAGATAATAATATTACTGGTTGTTAATAATATTATTACTATTTAATATTTATTAATAATAAATTGTAAGAGACGACACCTTGATAACATAACTCAGACCTCCCTCACTCTTCGCTGCAATAGAGAAAGTGAAATCAATTACATATAGCACATTACGATGATGATCAGCTCGGTTTTCGTGATTAAACAATACAAACGGCCACGAAAGAAGCCGCTAAAGATGAATTTGCGATAATGCATGCAATTATGTTGTTATTATTAGGCATCAAATAGTGTGTGGGTAACAAATGAATTAGAAATTAAATAGGTTAATTTGGTTTTTTATTTTATTTTATTAGTACTTGAAGAAACTTGTTCTGATAGCTACAAATTGCATTAGGTGATTATTTAAGAAAATCAGCAAAAATATCTACTTTAGTCCGAATTAGCACAAAGACGAAGAAAAATTCTACTTTAATGAAAAGTGGAGGAAGGAGACCATACGAAAAAGGAGAAAAAGATTCGAGAGTGATTAAAAAATAAAATAAAATACTCTCGCTCCCACTCTCCCTCTTTCAAAAAGGAGATGGAGCCGATGGGATTTTGCCAATCTCAAGCCATGGTGCACTCGTTTCTATAGCGGTCGCTCAAAAGAGTAGGTGATTAGTTGGGAAAGAGGGAAGTTGATTGGGGATATTGGAGCTCTCCCTCTTTGTTAGCCAAAACGTCACTGTAAACGATGCGTCTCCTTAAGCTCAAACGATCGAATCTAGATAAATTTTAAAATTCCGTTTGCTTTAATATATATATATATAGTAAGAGATAAGTCTTTCAATTATATTAAAAAGTGTCACTACTTTCTAATTACCAAAAACTAAATGACTAAATCTAGATCATTTTTTAAAAATTCTCCTTCCAAGGAGACAAGGGGCGTGGGTGGGGCCGCCAATACAAACATGAAACACAAATGACACACGTCTCGATTCCCTTCTAGCTACGTGCACCTCCACTAAGGGATCTGGATTCCGGATTTAGACACGTTTCTTGTTTCTAAAGAAGCTTAGATCCTTGCTTTCATGGCTCCCCTCTTAAATGGCCCTACACGAACATGATCGTACACTACATTATGATAATGACACGCTAAACATTAACATTAATAGAGCTCCTCGTTTCTTATAGCTTGTAGGTTTGCGGGGCCCATCTGTACCAAACACACATTGCTTAAAATATCTGTCACTTTTTCTTCTCTTTCTGATATGGACTCGTACTCATACGAAGCATTAAATCGGGGACGTGCAGAACAAGGTGACGTGTCGATCATATTTAAATAAAGTATCACTAAATCTGAATTATTTAGAAAAAATATCACTGTACCAAACACGCGTTGCTTGAAATATCTGTCGCTTTTTTTTTTCTTTTCTAAGAGCATTAACAGCAGATTCCCTAAAAATTTTCTTTAAATTTAAAGAAATTTGCAACTTTTGTAGTTTAGGAATCCTTCAACCGACATCAGATTCCCTAAAATAAATGATGAAAATATTAAAATATTACTTGCTTTTTAAACATCATTACTTTTAAGCATTTTTTTATGGTTTTTTATTATAACAATTTGACATAAAACATACTGATTTGACATAAATTTAAAGTGGTTTGAGTTTAAAGAAGCTACCGTGGTTCCTTAAATTTGAGAAAACACTGTAGCAATCTCTAAATATATTTAGAGAATAATATAGGGAAAATTATGGAATGGGGTAACTTTTCCCCGCTATTGCCAAAAACAGGCAACAAAAATACTTAATGGCAGATTGAAGATACTTTTAAAGCTTATTTGCAAAATGGGGGGGCCAAGTCAACGGTCGACCTTTTGTTCCCATTTTGCCCCCTCCACGTCATAAACCCAAAAACCCCTCTCTTACCTCTCGCTTTCACCCACTTTTCTTCGCGCCAAGACCTTGAGGCCGTTCTTTCGAAACTCCGGTGACCCCTCTCTGGCGACCACTCTCTCTGGCGACCTTCGTTGCTTTGGTTGTTTTCGTGCGCCGTTAATAGGCTCTCCGGTGACCACTTTTCTTCATCGGTTTGTTCTCCCCGTTGTGAGAGAAGTCGCGGGCGATCGCATTCGAACTCTCCGGCGACGCCATCTGAAGCAGATGCCGCCGACGACCGACCACCCCTTCCCCGGTATTTCCGTTGCTCGCTCGATTTTCTTTCTTTCTTTTGCTTCTACGTGATTTCTTATTTAGGGCTTTTTTGCATAATATGAACATGGAAGCCTTATCCCCCATTCCGTTCGGCAACCTCGTCACTTTTTGGCAAGTGGAAAGCACCTACCTGCACGAACTCTCCGGCGACCCCATCTGAAGTAGACGCCGCCAACCACCGACTGCCCCTTCCCCGGTATTTCCGTTGCTCGCTTGATTTTTTTTTATTTTGCTTCTACTTGATTTCTTATTTAGGGCTTTTTTGCATAATATGAACATGGAATCACTGGACTCATAGGGCCTCCAGAAAAATAATGTCTTGAGCACTTGCAATTTTTAGAAACAATTTACCACCCCTGGGTTGACTTGTTCTTGGCTGCTTTGATTTTTATTGCTATGGCCTATTAAGAAACTATCAATGTAAATCAATGGAATAGCATGATTTTGGGACAACAATAAAAATAAAACGGACAGTGTACTTAAACTTGCATAAATCGAAACTTGTAGGTACCTTTGACACTCGGCCACTGTTGTTTTTTTCTTCTACTTGGTTTCTGATTGTTTACTGATTGTTTGCCCGTCGCCCACACTTGTTTTGTGCAGGAATTCTTAAGTTTGTTTGTTGGTTATTAGGTTTAGAATTCGTTGAAAAAGTGTAAAAAACCTAGTTCGAGCAAGTTAATAATCACCCGGATTGGAACTTTGGATAATGCGAGAAAAAGGGAAAATTATCGACAACTTTTTTCTGGGGTTTTCCTTTACAGTGGTTCACATTTGCCAGTACAATGGAGACACATTGATGTGGCATGAACTAACAGGGTATTTAGGTTTTTGATTGTATGTGCTGAAACCAATCATATAGCAGTTTAGACCAAAGCTTGATACCTTTGTCTGGAATTCTATAATTAAGGTTGGAAATGTATCCCCCCTATGAAATGGAATTCCCCCTATAATTAAGGGAGTGTTAGAATGAACACTCCCTTAACTTACTATAAATTACTGTAGTAATTATGGAGTGCACATGGACTACGATCAATAGGTAAGGAGGTTTTGCTTCAAACCCATCAAAACTTTAGAATGAAATTTAATGATTCTGTCTCATAGACTACGATCTCGACAGTGTCGAGTGACAAAGACAAACCTAACACATACACATGTACAATCTCAGACACTCCAGAGTTTTTGTGAGCAACCAACCAATACATATGGCAGAGTTCAGGCAAGAAAGGAGCTTTTATTTCAAATTGATGAGCTTCTTGAATAGAAAATTTGAGTTTTTCTTTTTTAATGTAGCAGCTTATAATACTAGTTGACACGTACTAAACTCCTTTTTGTAGCATGGGCATAGATAAACAAAAGTCTTGGTGATTGTCTAGCCAAGTTTGGGATTGGTACGGGATTTCATAGGGGTAATATAGCAAGTATTATTTGGGAGGAGATGGTCCTTAGCCTTATACTTTCCCGATGGTTTGTCTTGGGTTAGTATAAGAAAGTGTGGTAATGGTTTGGGGATAGGAGCTGCTACTTTTGGGGATACAAGCGGTGACTTAAAGAGATACATGTACAATCATTGGGGGATACCAACGTAATCCTAGAGGGATGCAACCAGGGTCTTAAAGGAATAGAAACTGTTGCTTAGGGGATACAAGCAGGGTCTTAAGGGGATACATGCACTGACTTAAGGGGATACATGCACAATCTTCAGGGGATACCAACATAATCTTAGATGCGAAATCAACATGTCTTAAAGAGATACAAGCTGGTACTTCAGTGGATACATGCACAAGCTTATGGGATATAAGGATTATCCTAATGTAATGGTTTGCATCAGATATAGCTTATCATTGGAAGGCTCTTAGTATTATGTAATCAGATGAGACGGTGTTACAGCGGGCTATCTTTTTTAGACCTTTTTTTTTATCCTTTGGAGTCCGCTTATGGTCTTATTAGGGCTCTGTGTGATTGTTCACTGTCTTGTGTACGGCTATATGCTGTATGATCCTTTTCTTATTTATTTTTAATGGAATGCTGTCATTATGTTTAAAAAATGTTGTTAATGTATTTATATTTGATTCCATTTTTATGCTAAGTGTTTTACTTTAGTGTTGAACCGTTGCCGTGATATGAACGTTGTCGTCCAGGTGTGTTAGTTTTCTCAAATTGTACTTGTCCACTCCTAGCTTATTCAATTTATGGGGCACCGTATCATAATGTGGTATAAGTTTATGGTATTGTCTAATGGGGATTATGGTGTGGCGTGGCTAGATTGACTTCATCAAGAAAGTTGCGATTCCATTATTCACTAGGCAAGTTATAACTGTGTAGATTGACTTGATTATGAAAGTTGGCATTACGCTGTTCAGCGCGTAGCCGAAGTTAAAATTGTGTAGATGGTCAGGGGTTTGGTACAATGTGGAATGGCCTAACGAATTTGTAACAGATATGGCAGGGAAGCAAGTGTAGTGCTATTTCCATTTCGGAGGGGAAATTGTTATAAACGAGGAGACCAGTTGCTTGTCATACAGAGGGGGTAGCATAGATGCCTTAATGATCACTGAGGGTACAAAATATGAGGACTTCGTGAACGATGGATGTGCATTATTCAATTTATCCCCGGCGGGAGTTACTCTGAAGTTCTCACTTATGTTTGACAAGAGCAAACTACTAGCGCTGACCAACCAAGTAGGGCTATCAAAATCGATAGCTGGCAATGAGCGGGCTGCCAACGTATATGTACTAACCGGCGAGGGCCTATCAATGGATGATCCATTTTTTTCAAGGTGATTCACGTTACACTGCAGTATTTCAATTTAGCGGGTTTTTGTGAATTTAGCATAATAGAAATTCTTAAGTTTTAGGAGGACCTCCACGGGAAGTCAACAATTTCCACCTCAAGTTGACGCGGGTGACGTCGCAGAGGGGGAGTCTACTGTTGATTGCGTCACACACAGTATGGCTCCACTTGTGTCAAGTTTATGGCGGTCGGAAATCGTTGGTGAGGGCCAGACATTTGCAAGTCCTAATGCGTTGAGGCAATCAATCTATAAGCATGCCCTTGCTCAGAGGTTTAGATATGTACTCAAGAAAAACACTCCTGGGTATATGGCTGTTAGATGTTCCGTTAGGGACTGCACATGGAAATTGAACGCGAGTCGCGTAAAAGAGACTGACGTGATGATGGTGATGACGTTTGTTGATACACACAAACACTCGGCACAGGACGATGTAGCAATTAAGCCTAAAGTGAGATCGAAGTGGTTGGTGGGTGTGATTGAGAAGCGAATTAGGGACTCCCCAAATTACGCCCCACGCCAAATTTGCAAGGATTTCCATAATGATCATGCAATGAGCTTAAGTTACCATCAAAGTTGGAGTACGGAGAAGGCAAAGAAGAAGATAGATGGCAATGTAGAAGATTCATACAAGCTTATACCTTGGATGTATCAGCGGTTGATGCAGACAAACCCAGGGACGTTGGCCTATTGGACTGTTACAGAAGATGGGAAATTCAAACAGTTATTCATTGCATACGGATGTTCATTGAGAGGATTTTCAGTTGGATGCTGTCCCTTGCTCTTCATTGATGGGTCACACCTTAGTGGGCCATACCAAGGAACCCTTTTGTCCGCCCTGCACTCGATGCCAATGATGGCATGTTTCCAATCGCATACGCAATTGTTTCATCTGAAAATAATGAAGATTGGTTATGGTTTCTTGATCGACTTCATACTGCTATCGGTCGCAGACACGAAGTTGTGATTATAAGTGATAGGAATCCAGCAATCATTAATGCCGTGAGTAATACCTTTGGGGTTCAAAACCATTCTCATTGTTTTCGACACTTGAAGGAAAATTTCAACAAATTCATCAATTCATTTCATTTGGGCGGAAAGAAGAAAGAAGCTTTGGGGATATTGGATTCAGTTGCCTATGCACGTTGGCCAGCGGATTTTGAGGATGCAATGGATAAGTTGAAATTATTTTCCGTAGAGATGTATGAGTGGGTGAAGGCCAATGGTCCTGAGCATTGGGCAAATGCTCTGTTCCCTAAGAGGCGTTGGGATAAGTTGAATTCGAACTTAGCAGAGTCTTTCAATGCATGGATGGTGGAGGAACGTAAATTGCACTTATTACGTTTTATATATGCACATCAGGTTAAATTGACGGAGATGTTAGTGTGGAAGAAGGACGAGATTTCCACATGGAAGACTCCCGTTTGCGGTCACATTGAAGAAAAAATCCAAGCGAATTTCCCTCGGGCTCTTGGTTATGGTGTATTGCGATGTTCAGATTCGGAATATGAAGTTAGAACTGGTGATGATGATTTTTATGTCGATCCACATAAGTACGAGTGTACTTGCAAACGGTGGCAGATGACTGGCATACCGTGTGCACATACATGTGCTGTCTTGAAAACGAAGAACCTCAGTCTCTACGACTACGTCGAAGAATGCTACCACACCAGCACGCAGGAGCGGATATATGTCGAGTTGATGCATCCAGTACCATCTCATGACATGCCTGAAATAGAATGTGTTACTGTTCAGTCCGTTGTTGATTCTAGTGATACGCCACAAATGACATTGCCACCTAAGACGTCTAGACGCCCTGGCCGTCCAAGGCTCTCAATTCCAAGACAGGCGGCCAATACATTGTTCTCGTTGCCACGGGGCAGGACACAACCGGTCTACCTGTAGAGCTGCAATCTAACGAGCATGTGCTGCTGCGTCGCACCCTTGTACGAAGGTCATTCAATATTATTTGTGTTCATAAGACTGGAAATTTATATTGCATAATTTAATTTCTGACAATCATGAATTATATGTAGGCGCACAACCACGAAGATAGGTGGAAGACGGAGATGAAGTGCTCAATTGCGAGCAATTCAGAACGCTTTCTATGTTTTGTGTTGGATTAAGACAGTCATTTCTCACGAGACGATCATTTGAACAATTATTTGCCTGGATAATAAATAATGTTTGTTTGTTGGCTACTTTTAAACAGTGAAGGCATTACAACCTTCAAGACTTTTATTTATGTTGAGAATAAATATTCTTTACGATACCAATCATTTGAACATGTCTGTGGATAAAATTAATGTTGTGTTTGTTGCTATTGGATTTATGCAATTCAGTAACTTGACACTAGTGATATACCATTTCTCCCTTGACATGTTTTCCATTGTGTAGGATCAAGTTATGGCACGAAGAAGAAGGACACTACCTACGGTCGCAGTCCATGAAGCCTCGACTTCATCCAAGGCACGGAAGCGGCCATTGACTCCGTGGGTTTGCTTCCTGTAAGTGCTTTAAAGCTATAGTTGGTAATTGAAAATAGTGTATTGTGTATGAGACAAAACACAATCTTTTCTTACTTGTTATTTGTTGTTGTATTCTGTTGTCAACCTCACAGGACTGACTATATAGGCAGATGCAAAGGGGGTAATCGGAGACCCCACATGCGTCAAGTATAATACGAATGCATTTGATATGCATGATTAACCCATGAAATAAACTTGTATATTCCATGTGTAGCAAATATCGCTTTTGAGTGTCTAGTGATTGAAGTTTGCTTTCATCCATTCATATTGTGTTCTGTTGCCTGTTTTCGTTTAAACGTGTTATTCCGTAGGTTGCCAAGGAAACAAAGGACAAGTGGTTAGGAATGGCTGCTAAAGCGAGGCAGCCATACATGGAGCAAGCTGCTCGTAGTGTAGAGCAGTACCGTTCACAACGGCCCAAACCGAAGCAGAGAACACATGTCAAGGTAAGCACACAGTCTTATAGGGGTTACAAGGTGAAAGTGTACTTTTGAGTGTTCGTTTTTAGCATTCTGTAATGTGCTTATTGCGTGTACTTGCAGCCCTCTATTACAACCCGTTGCTCGCCATGACGGTTCGTTCAGTTATGCAAGCAGCTCACTGAAGAGCAAAGACGGGCAGTTGTCGAGATAGGGTTTGGAACCCTGTTGAGTTTGCAGTGCACGAGCCTACAGAGGGGCTTGTGTGCATGGCTGGTTCAGAATGTTGACGTACATTCTCGATGCCTTAAGGTTGGGGGGTACAATATACCCATTGGTGAGTACGATGTAAATTTGATTTTGGGCCTGAGACATATCAGATCCCCTGTCATCTCGAGTGGACCAGATGCTAGGGTAGAAGAGGTCCGTACTATGTTCGAGGTCGGCAGGCATGGTGTGTCTTTGAGCAGTATAGAGGAGCTCATACCTACGTTGGGATCGGGCGCTGAATTCATAAGAGCTTTTGTGTTGTTTGCGTTGGGTTCATTCTTATGCCCAAATGCAAACCCACATGCCAGTGCCTCCCTTCTACACACCATTGCTTATGTGGGGACCCTCTCGGGCGCAAACTGGGGAAGCTTTGTTGTTGAGCGGCCGTTTGCCGAAATAAAAATCTTCCAAAGGAAGAAAAAAGAGGCAGTAGGCGGATGCCTTTTCTTTTTACAGGTGCGTGCTTATGAGCTTATGATCATTTATATAGTTATTGTTGTGTGATTGTATTCTGAATTTTTTGCTGTCCTGTTCAGTTGTTCTATTACGAGCACTTTATCGTCGAGCCACCCGACGATAACAATGACACACGGCTGCCGCGTTTGTCGGTTTGGACGAACAAACTTGTGTAGACCAGAGAGCAGCTGCAAAAAGAAGTCGGTGGATATGGACTTGGCCATGTACAGTTGTGGATTCCGTAACCCTCAACATATATTGCTTACGTTAGAGATTGAAGATTGATATATTAACATTCTGTTTGACGGATGTGTAGGTTGTGCCAAAGAGATTGAGGAATTTTGGCGATGACAAAAATGAAAGCACCCTGCCACGTGTACCCCCCCCCCCCAACTCAGGTAATATTGTGCATTGGCATTTGAATTGTAAGAACATTAGAAATCACTCCACAAATCCAAGTTTATGATTTTCCACTAACGTACATGTAACAGGCTCAATGCCCGATACGTGTGAGACATGGGAAAAATCACCGGGATGATTTCCCCACCGTCAGCACACGGGGCTCAACGCAAAATTGGGAGAGTCGCCACCATTCAGAATTTTGGGGTGTGAATGGACACCAAAAGTTAAAAAATAAGCAAAAATAACTAAAAGGCAAATTCTAGAGTAAAATAACTCTACTTGAAAATCAAATCCAAAGATGGGTAAGGGGATTAGATTATGAACGGGGGAAGGTGTTAGGCACCCCCATTCACCCACACAAGGTGGTTGCCAAGTGTTTGTTCATGCAAAAAAGATAAGAAAGCTTGCTAAAAATCATTAAAAACATTGGAAAAGAATTAAGCCAATGTGTGATATTTTCACATGAGAAATCCAAATGGATTCTAGATCCTCTTTTATGTTAATATCACTTCTGGAATATCACAAAAAGATGGAAGTCCAAGCAAAAGTTGCACAAAACCAAGTTGAGGCAAATCCGGGAAATTTGGTAAAAAGCAAAGCCATTTGTCTTGAAATCATTCAAAATCAATTTTAAATTGAATCAAACTAAATCCATTTGAAAGATCATGGTAAATAAGAGACTCATGCAAAATTTCAAGTAAATCCGGTTGAAATCCTAGGAGTTACGCTCCTTTAAAGTTGCTGCTGGGGAAAATCAAAAGTGATAAGCATGCAAGTTTGGAAAATCACCTAGAAACATCCACTCTATAAAAACCCACGAAATTTGGTGTGCTTTAAGTCTGTATGGCCATCTTTCGAACGAAACAAGCCTCATACAAAAATTCATTCGGATGTGCCTTGGGTGGTCTCCCGAACAGGCCCCGAAGATCACAGATTTACCCAGAAAAGTACTGATGAGCAGCTCTGGGTAAATCTGTTACCAATAATACAAATGGAGTCAAAAAATTATGAAACCAACTGGATTTGAAAATAGACTCACAAAGGAGTGCCCAGAAACAAAAATCACTCGAATCGGACTTAAAACGAACACATGGCGCTCCGTCAAAGTGACAAGTTCCGTATTTAAATCTGAACTGTCCAATCAACTTCGACAGAGAGATGTCAAAAATCCACTAGATAGAAATTAATGAAATTTGGTAGACATAAACTAGACAGCCTCACCTTTCCCATGGTTCTGGAATCACTCCAAAATTCATCCGGACGATGAAGTTATGAGTGTCCAAAGTCGGGGTACAGTTGCTGTCAAGTTAGGCCTTATTTGAAAAAAAACAATTCAAAACTGTGACAAAGTATGTGCAATTCGTGCAAAATGAATACAAATCCTTTAAAAATCATTTAAAGACATTCCAGAATTGATTGGGGCTATTTATTTCAGATTTATCACAATAAATGCAATAAACCCGAAATGTGAGCCTATCCCGCCAAAATCGTGCTATGTATGTGCAAGTGTGAAAAATCATACAAGAACAATATAGCAACATAGCATGCATTCATCTTCATCAAAATAAGGTTCTAAAACAACCTAGGGTTCCGTTCCATTATCGTTTCCCTTAGTTCTCTCTCCCCGTTAAACACGGTTCTTCAAGATAATCTTGGGGTACTTTGAATATGAAACGGTTTTCAATTATTCAAAAGGCTTATGCAAGATAGGTTCTAGCACTAGGATCAATCCCCAGTCTCGTTTCTCCTAGATCTCGCCTTCACGTTTTACAGCTAGGGGGAGTCTTGAGATACTTTGAGCCAAGGAAGGGTTTTCATACACATAGAAGGCCTTATTCTACAGAAAGATAGAAGAAGAGATCTAGATCTAGGAATGTAAATACAGCAAATAAAGAAGAGGTTTGAGGCTTACCTGGGGTTCTGGAAGCAATCCGGCGGCGGTTCCCTTCTTCACTCGGAGCTCTTGGATCTCCAACTTATTGGCCATTTGCTTGAGGAGGAGCCTCCTATTTATAGGCAAGGGCTAGGGTTAGGGTTGGTGTGATGGTAGACACAACCTAATGTCTAGAGCCCACCAACCTTAACCCTAAGGCTGTTTCCGAGATTTCCCCTCATTTAATGAGGGACATGATGGTAAAAAGTGAAATCTCTCGGAAAACCCTAATTTTGAGCAAAACTAATATATCCGGCATATCAGGCCGGATACACAAGGGCCTTAAGGTATCCGGCATATAATGCCGGATGCACTAAAGCTTTCTTGTATCCGGTATTTTCCATCGGATACAAAGAAGGGCACTTGTATCCGGCCTGAGTTGCCGGATACAAGTAAAAACTTATTTTCTTCAAATTTTGTGCTGGCTTTCAAGGAGATAATGATTTTTGATGATTATTGTGCAATTTGGGGTGTCTACAACTGCCCCTCTTTGCGGGAGCTGCGAAGCAGTGAGCTGCAAAGATTAGACAAGCCCAAATTGCACTCCCTTAAGCATGATTTGCTTGATTCAATTCAATTTTGTAAAAAACAATTTTTGGGTGAAGATTTGCCAAAAAGCCCTAACTTTAAGGGGGCATCTCTCCAAGAGTTCTTAAATTCCACTGAGCTCTTGTGGCTATGAAGTGGATTTTAAGCCCAAAAATATGATTTTTTGAAAACTGATTTTTTTATCAAACCAAGTTAAAAATTGAGTGGATATCCCCCTTTTGACCAGCACATTTCCCAAAGTTGTCCCAAATTCCACTGAGTTCTCGTGGCTGTGAGGTGGATTTTAAGGCAAAAATAGGATTTTTGTGAAAATAGCTAAATTTATAGCACATTTCTTTTTGCTCCTCTTTTTTTCTTTCTTTTGTTTTCTTTTTCTTTTCTTTTTTTTCTTTTTTCTTTTTCTTTTCTTTTTTTTTTTTTTTTTTTGCTCTTTTTTTTTTCTTTTACAATGCTGATATATCTCTCTTTCTTTGCAGTTTTGGCTACTTGATCATTTGAGTCAGATTGAGGAGATCAATCGACACTTCTTCCCCAGCTTAAAGGTTCCTATCTTGATGAGCAACTGGGGGTGTCCTGACATTCCAGGGGGTAAACAGGTCTGGTTCACCTTCTTGGGTTCACTCCAGGATGATCAGGTGAGATGGCCTGGTACTTATCAACCCAATGCAGAGACCGTGATTAGCTTCCGAGACCCGCAACTTTCTGGTTCTGGCTGGCCTGAGACATGCAGTGCTTTACCTTCCTTTGCGGGTCCTTCGTCAGTTCAGAGCGACCCAGGGGATTATAATCCCAAGTGGATATGATGATCATCTTGGGCCCCTTTCTCCAGCTACCATGAAGCTGAATGCCTGGTTGATGAGGGAGTGGTCCTATGTTCGCTTCATGCGTAGCCCCGTCTTCTCAGAAGCCCATGTGAAGGATTATCTCTTCTGGATCAAGGAGCAGATACAGAGTCAGGCCCCAGTACCCGAAGATCCTCCTGCAGTCTTGGCTCCTACTTATGAGGATATTTTAGAGTCTGAGAGAGCTTCTCACAAGCGACTTCAGCAGATATAGGTACGGGAGGCCCAGGAGCTCAGGATACAAGGCCTTTATCTGGAGAGGGAGCTTGAGGAGCAGATATCCCGCCGTACCGCCATGGAGGAGAAGCTAAAGGAGCAGAGGCAGGCCCGTCGCTTTGAGGTCCTCTCCTTCCTGAGTGATCCTGTTGCAGAGGGGGCTTCTGGAGTTATTGCAGCTCAGGCAGCTCGGATTCGGGAGCTTGAGGAGCGGCTAGGAGACAGAGATTAGCCTTATTTCCTACAGATATTTTTTCCTACCTTTGTACAAAAGCAAACTCCAATAGTGGAAAGACAAAGGATTTAATTCAAAATAAAATTTTTATATTACTGGCCTCAGAATGCTCAGATGCTTGTAAAAACAAAGGTTTTATGAAAAGTATTTGATTTCTCATCACTGGCCAAAGTATAGTTTTTCCTTTTTATATATTTTTTTTATTTTTTGAAATTTGGTCCATGCACTTAATCACCTATAATTAAAGGAATTAGAACCAGGTTAAATAATGAAAAGGGTAGTCCAAAAATAATGAGGGATCAGAACCGTCCATCTTAGGTCCTTTAGAGTCATCCCCAAATGCCAAAACTGACCCCATTCTGCTCATGCCGATTTTGCTTCAATCTCAGATCTCTATGATCAACTCAACCTCTGATTTTTCTTCATTTTTTTTATTTTTTCTTTTTGCCTTTTTGCCAATATTGCCCCTAGCGCCAGTTACGGTTTTCACTAGGGCTGGCTTCTGCATTCCGTCATCACCAATCTTACTCTAACATTTGAATGAATAAACTAAGATCACCGAGGGCTTAAAAATAGGACGAAATAAAGGCTAAGCTCGGTTTATGAAAGAAAGGGTATTAAAGGCCCAAAAATTTTTAAGTGTGGAAATAGGTCAACCGGACTTACAGTCATGATGAATTTAACCCTTTTTCTCCAAATTGCCTTCTTTGCATCTTTTTTCACACTTGGCTTTCATTTGCCATTTTTCATTGCTTTTCCTTCTTTTTTTTTCTCAACTTTGCTCCAATTGATTTTGCCCCAATTTGACTGTAAATCCGGTTTGGGTTTATCAAAGAAACGAACTGGCTCAATTTGGCTAGACTAGGGATTCAAATTTTGAAGGAAATAAAGAAAAATGGCCTCGGATCATTTCCTAGAAATATTCACTCAAGGAAAATACCTTTTTACTGCATCGGAGTTAATTGGCTCAGGAAAATCTGTCCCATCCATTTTTGCTAAGACGAGTGCACCCCCTGACAGGACTTTCTTGACAACATACGGCCCTTTCCATTTTGGCTTGAACTTACCACGAGGATCCTCCAAAAATGGTAAGATTTTCTTTAGCACCAAGTTTCCTTCTTGGAAAGTTCTGGGCCTTACTTTCTTATTGTAGGCCCGGGCCATTCTCTTCTGGTACAACTGTCCATGACAAAGCGCTTTCAACCGCTTTTCTTCTATCAGGTTGAGTTGATCATTTCCTGACTGTACCCATTCGGCTTCTTCCAGTTCTGCTTCCATGAGCACTCTGAGTGATGGGATTTCTACTTCCACTGGCAAGATTGTTTCCATTCCATAGACTAGTGAATACGGGGTTGCCCCAGTTGAAGTCCAGATTGAGGTTCTGTAGGCATATAGAGCAAGTGGCAGCATTTCGTGCCAATCCTTGTAGCTTACTACCATCTTCTGAATGATTTTCTTTATGTTCTTATTTGCTGCTTCCACTGCCCCATTCATCTTTGGCCTGTACGGAGTTGACTTGTGGTGGGTGATCTGAAACTGCTCACACATTTTCTTCATGTCCTTGTTCTTAATATTTGAAGCATTGTCTGATACTATAGCACTTGGCAGTCCATAGCGATAAATAATGTTGTGCTTCAAAAACTTAATAACATGGTTGCTTGTGATGTTTGCATATGATGCTGCTTCTACCCATTTAGTGAAGTAATCAATCGCCACCAGGATGAATCTGTGCCCGTTCGATGCCTTAGGCGAAATCATGCCGATGACATCTATACCCCACATGGAGAAGGGCCATGGTGATGTCATGTTGTGCAACTCACTTGGGGGTGCATGCTTGTTATCTGCATATATCTGGCATTGGTGACACCTCCTGACATGTATACAGCAGTCATGCTCTATGGTCGACCAATAGTATCCCAACCGTAGGATCTTCTTTGCAATCATGTGTCCGTTCATATGGGGTCCACAAACTCCTCCATGTACAGTCTCGATTAACCTTTCTGACTCAGCCTTAGCCACACACCTGAGCAGAATGTCATTATGTGATCTCTTGTACAAGTGTCCACCACTTAGCAGGAACTGATCAGCCAGTCTCTGTATTGTCCTTTTCTCAGTAGAAGTGGCATTGACTGGCAACTTCCGGTCATTCAAGAAATTTTTGATATCTTGAAACCATGGTGTTTCTTCTTCTGGTGCTCCCTCTAGAACGAGACAGTAAGCCAGTTCATCTCTGACTTCAATTTCCAGTAGTCTGATGTCTACTCCTTCTGGTATGCTGACCATTGAAGCCAATGTTGTTAGAGCATCCGCAAACTGATTCTTGGCCCTTGGCATATAGTTGAAGGAAATTCGAGTGAAATTTGTGCTTATTTCTTCCAAATACTGGTGATAGGGGATCAATTTGTGATCCTTGGTTTTCCACTCACTAGTTGTTTGGAAGATGATAAGACTCGAATCCCCGTATACGTCAAGTTCCTCTACTTCGTGATCCATGGCGGCTTGCAACCCAATTATGCATGCCTCATATTCTGCAATATTATTGGTCCACTGGAATCTCAGCTTTACTGCAATCGGGATGTGTGAACCATCTGGTTTGACCAAGACTGCCCCTATTCCATTTCCATTCATGTTGGCGGCCACATCAAAGAACATCTGCCAAGAACTCTCACTTTCCTCCTCTTCAGTGTACAGTATTGCCTCATCGGGAAAGTTGGTCTTCAAGGGTTGATATTCTGGCAGAGGATGTGCAACCAGGTGATCAGCTATGGCTTAACCCTTGATCGCCTTCTGGGTGATGTATGTGAGGTCAAACTCGGACAGTAGTAGTTGCCACTTTGCCGTCCTGTCAGTCAGTGCCGGTTTCTCAAATAGATATTTCAGCGGGTCCATCCGAGATATCAATAGTGTAGAGTGACTAAGGAAGTAATGTCTTAGCCTCTGAGTTGCCCACACTAGAGCACAACAAGTCTTTTCCAATGGTGAGTACTTGGCTTCATATTCTGTGAATTTTTTACTCAGATAGTAAATTGCCCTTTCTTTTCTACCAGTCTCATCATGCTGCCCCAAGACACATCCCATCGATGTTTCCAACACTGACAAGTACAGGATCAGTGGTCTTCCTGGAGTTGGTGGCACTAGCACAGGTGGGTTCAGCAAATACTTCTTTATTGTGTCAAATGCCTGCTGGCAGTCGTCATTCCAGACCGTCGGGTTATCTTTCCTCAAAAGTTTGAAAATTGGTTCACAGATAGCAGTGAGCTGTGCTATGAACCAGCTTATATATTGAATTCTTCCAAGAAAGCCCCTAACCTCCTTCTTTGTTCTGGGTGCTGGCATTTCAATTATGGCTTTGGCTTTAGCCATGTCAATTTCAATTCCTCTTCTGCTCACTATAAATCCCAGCAACTTTCCTGATGTAGCCCCAAAGACGCATTTAGCCGGGTTAAGCCGTAGACTGTACTTCCTGAGTCGATCAAACACCTTTTTCAGATTGATCAAGTGGTCCTCCTCTTTGCATGATTTGGCAATCATATCATCTACGTAGACCTCCATCTCCTTGTGGATCATGTCATGGAATAGTGCTGTCATGGCCCGCTGGTATGTTGCCCCAGTGTTCTTGAGTCCAAATGGCATGACTGTGTAGTGGAAGGTACCCTAAGGTGTGATGAACGCTGTTTTCTCTTGATCTTCCTTAGCCATTTTGATCTGATTATATCCAGAGAAACCATCCATGAAAGAGAATAGGCTATGTGCCGCAGTATTATCAACCAGAATGTCGTTGTGTGGGAGCGGAAAATCGTCCTTTGGGCTTGCCTTATTCAGATCTCTGTAGTCCACGCACATTCTAACTTTCCCGTCCTTCTTTGGTACCAGCACTATGTTTGCAAGCCATTCAGGATACGTAGAGACTGCCAGAAACCCTGCCTGGAATTGCATGACCACTTCGTCCTTGACCTTCAGAGTCCATTCAGGTTTCAATCTTCTCAGCTTCTGCTTGATTGGCTTAACCCCTGGCAAAATTGACAATTTGTGCACCACCATGTCAGTGTCCAACCCCGGCATGTCTCGATATGACCAAGCGAACACATCCTTGTAATCTGCTAGAAATCGTATCATTTCATTTTGCTGCACATCAGACAAGCATGCACCGATTTTCACAATTTTTGGGTCATCTTTGGTCCCAAGATTTATGGATATGGTCGCCTCAATATTAGGTTGGACCCCTTTTTCATGACATTCCAATTGGTATTCAATTTCTTTTGGAACGTCTTCTTCTTCGACCTCGGTCTCTTCTTCGATCCCCATGAGGTCAAAGTCGAGCTCAAGGTCGAAGTCATATTCAACCTGGTCCAGTTCGGTTTGATTATATGGTTCATAAATGGTCGGGACCTTTTTGAAAAATTTAAATTTTCTAGAAAAAATAGAAAAATCTTTTTGAGTTTTTTGTGAGCCTTCTAAATATAATTCCCCTGAAGACGAAGGCTCATTAGGACCTTCAGGGAAATGGCATTACACTATTGGAGTTTTTTTTTGGAAGCCGCGTCAGTTTGCCACACAGACGCTGCTTCAAAGGTAAGGGGAGTTTCCTCCCAATTGTTCAGTACAAAATTTTTGGGAGCAGGGGAAATAGGGAAATCCTGCTCCTCAAACCCAGAATCCGATGCCATCATCACCGGGTGGGTACTGCCCTTTTCTGCTACGGGGCCCAGTCCAGAAATGACCTCCTCTGGAATTTTCACTGCTGCCCAATCGATGAAAGGCAGGTCCATGTCTGCTCCTGTCTTTTCGCCTTCAGTCATGGCGAAGAAAGCCCCAACATCTTCAGAGTAGTCTGTCTGCTGCTCTGGCTGTGGCCCAGGCCCGCCCACCATTTCAACTGTAGGAGATGGGTTATAGGGCTGCAGGGTCGGAACAGAGGGTCTTTGGTATGGGTTGACATTTCGGTAAGGAGGCTTGGATTGGTCCATGGGAGGAGATAGTTGGATTATGCAAGAGGGTCTTGGAAAATTCTCCCTTAAGTGAGGGACTTTTCCTTTGCTTCTTTTCTCTCCTTCTTCATGTTTCTGCTTTCTCCATCCTCTGGGCTTGAAGCCCAACCCTACTTTAGGGATCAGTTTCTTGGCCGTGATTGGCTCCACCATTCCCTGCAAATTTATTCCCAAGCCTTTCCCTGGGTGAAAGTGGTATTTTTCCATCACTTTCTTCACCATTTTCTCTGCAGTTGTTCCTTCTCTTTTTTCTTTCTCACACTCCCCAGGTATGTAATTGACCGTTTCGAATTGAAACGAGTGGAATGCAATTTTGTCAACAGTCAAGTCTACATTTATCAAGGGTACATCAGGTGACACAATGGGAGGCACCAAATTCTCGGCTAGGACTGTTATCACCCTTTGCCCTCTTACATATTTCACCCTTTGGTGGAGCGTGGATGGTATTGCCCTAGCCGAATGTATCCACGGCCTCCCTAGGAGTAGATTGAAGGCTGCGGGTATATCCATCACCTCAAATGTGATGTTGAAGATATTCGGCCTAATTGTGACCGACAGTTCAATCTTCCCTAGGGAGTGGGTCTTGGAGCTATCAAAAGCCCTCACTATTCTCCCATTCTGTTTAATCTTTGACTGGTCCAAACCCAGCTTGACAAAAGTGATTAACGGGCAGACGTTTAACGCCGACCCGTTGTCAATCAAAACCCGTGCCACCATGTTGCCCTTACAAAGCACTGTGATGTGCAAAGGGTCAACGCGATAGCACTCACCTGGGCTGATCTCACCCTCAGAGAAACTTATCACATTATGTGACAAGATTTGACCAACCATTTTGCCTAGCTGGTCTGGATCAATGGTCTGGGATACATGTGCACTCTGTAGCACCCTTAACAATGCATCCATATGCTTTTTAGAATTCAGCAAAAGGCCTAGTATTGAAATCTGGGCCGGGACCTTGTTCAACTGATCGACAAGATTAAATTCACTCTTTTTTATGATTTTTATGAGGTATGCTGCCTCATTTTCTGTACCCTAGGGGGTGTCTTCTCCTATTTTTGTTTTTCCTTTCTGTTTTCTTTTTTCTTCATTTTCTTTTTTCTCTTTTTCTACTTCTGTCTCCTTCTCCTTCTCTCCACCCCCTGCACATCTCCCTGACCTCGTCATGAGGTTCACCTCCTCCTGGTTCTGGTTCCTAACCACTGGAACCATAGTAGTGATTCCCTCACTGTAATTCCATGGTACAGCGGCCTCAGAATAGGCTAGTTTGGGGATATTAACCACCAATGGCTGGAGTTTGGACCGGGATGTATGGGCCAGTTTAGGGATATTGCAAGATGGCTGAACATTTACAACCAAGGGTTAGAGTTTGGATTTTGTGGGAACAGAAGAAGTAATGGAAGCAGTGGTGGGGTCAAGGTTGATGGCCAGTGGAGCCTTGGATAGCTTGGATGGTGAACAAATGGGTGGACTGCAATTGAAGACCAATGGAGGCCTTGCAGTATTCATCTGGGCCATAAGAGAGGAGACCCGGTTTAAAGAGGAGCTTATGTCCTCAGCAGCAGGATTATTTTTCTGGGAGACCATGTTGATCTCCTCTTCTTCTTTTTCTTGGAAAAATAGGACCTGGACCGTGGTCCCTACTGGAGCTATGAGCTGAGATGGGTCAAAGGCCCTTCTGGTAGTGGATATGGCAGTGATAGAGTTGGATGGGCCTGCCCCATTGTGGTAAGCCATAGGGTTCTGCCCAATATCATTCTCGGACGGGGCGGGTGCAGCAGTGTTGAACACCAAGGCCTTCTGGTCCAACAAGTCCTGGACCGCGTGCTTCAACACCCAGCAAGCATCTGTAGAGTGTCCCAGTGCACCCATGTGGAAGTCACAGGTGACCGCTGGGTCAAAATTCCTTCCCTTGGTGGCGTTTGGGCTGGGCTCTTTCAGAGTCACATATTCCCCTTTCAACAGAGTTGGCAGTAGTTGGGAAAGAGATACGGGAAGGGGAGTAAAGACTCGGTTCCTCCTTGCTGCCAACCAGGCTTCCGTCTCTTCCTTGGAAAAAGTTGGGTTTGCAGGCACGGAAGGGGAGAAGTTGACATTGTGCGGGGTCTGATAAGTATGCTGGGCCTGTTGGGCCTGTTGGGGTGTAGAGATGTTTACATGGAGCGGTTTCTTAGTTGGAGGAGCCTGTACCAGGTTCACTTCCCCCTCTTTTCTGGCTCCATTCTTTTTGAATCCAGCCCCCTTCTTCTGTGCCAAGGAAGCGGAGGAATCAGACTGCCCAGTCAGAGTAGAGTAGTCAATAAGTCTTCCTGACCTAATCCCTTCCTCGATCCGGTCTGCCACCTGTACCAAGACTGCAAAATTGGTGGTGATCTGACCCACCAGATGGTTGTAGAAAGGCTGCCCCAGTGTGCCCATAAACGTTGATATCATTTCAGGCTCCAGCATAGGCGGCCTGACCTGGGAGGCGGCATCTCTCCACCTCTTGGCATACTGCCGTACAGACTCCTCCTTTCCCTTGCTCATTCTCATCATATCGTACCGATCTGGCACGATCTTAGAGTTGAACTTGTACTGATCCAGAAATGCATTGGCCAAGTCCTTTCATCTTCTAATTCTGCCGTGGTCCACTGTGGCAAACCACCTAAGAGCTGACCCGGTCAAACTCCTCTGGAAGAGTTGGATCAGTATGCCGTCATCCCGGCCAAATTGGCATAGGGCCCCGCAGTATAGCTTCAAGTGGCTCATAGGGCAGCCTGTGCCGTCAAAGTTGTCAAAGTCCGGGCACTTGAATTTGGCCGGTATACATACATCAGGGTACATGCAGAGCTCATCAAAAGTGGTGCCTCCATAGCTATTTCCCCCTTTTACCTCTTTCAGTTCTTCCTGGATTCTCTCTATCCTGAGTAATATTTTCCTTTCAGTTTCTTCCTTGGCTTTTTCCTTCTCCAGTTCTTTCTCAGATTCTACTGTATTTTCCCTGATCAGGATGGGTTCAGGGACCGGTTCAGAAATGGGCTCAGGCATGGTTTGAGCCGGAGGCGGAATATAGGCCTGAGGTGGTGGCGCTTGATGGGAGGTTGATGCTTGGTTTTGGGCCTGGGCCTGAGCCTCCAGTAAGTCTCCCAGAATTTTGGCCAGACCGGTCACTTGCTCTTGCAGCTGAGCAAAGTCTTGAGCGGGTACAGTGGCTTGAGCTTGGTTCTCTTCAGTGTTCATGGCTCTGGCCTTGGATCTGGTCACGGGAGCAATGGTTGCAAATAAATGTACCTGGGGAAGGAAGTAAAGAGACATGTCAGATTCCATTTAACATGGGTCACACCCCTATACATGTAGACAAGTAGGTTAGGTGAACACATGTCCGGATTTGTTTTTTCTTCTTTTTTTTTTATTTTTTTTTATTTTTTTTTTACTTTATTGATAAAAATAGCCAACCAAAGGTTTCTTGGAATATTCTAGGGCTTCCAAGTGTCCCACAAATATTTTGATTTGATTGACAAAAATAACCAATCAAAGGTTTCTTGGAATATTCTAGGGCTTCCAAGTGTCCCACAAATGTTTTGATTTGATTGATAAAAATAACCAACCAAAGGCTTTTTGGAGTATTCTAGGGCTTCCAAGTGTCCCACAAATGTTTTGATTTGATTGATAAAAATAACCAACCAAAGGCTTCTTGGAATATTCTAGGGCTTCCAAGTGTCCCACAAATGTTTTGATTTGATTGATAAAAATAACCAACCAAAGGTTTCTTGGAATATTTTAGGGCTTCCAAGTGTCCCACAAATGTTTTGATTTGATTGATAAAAATAACCAATCAAAGGCTTCTTGGAATATTCTAGGGCTTCCAAGTGTCCCACAAATGTTTTGATTTGATTGATAAAAATAACCAACCAAAGGTTTCTTAGAATATTCTAGGGCTTCCAAGTGTCCCACAATTTTTTGATCTGATTGATAAAAATAACCAACCAAGGGTTTCATGGAATATTTTAGGGCTTCCAGAGGTCCCACAATTTTTTGATTTGATTGATAAAAATAACCAACCAAGGGTTTTATGGAATATTTTAGGGCTTCCAGAGGTCCCACAATTTTTTGATTTGATTGATAAAAATAATCAACCAAGGGTTTTATGGAATATTTTAGGGCTTCCAGAGGTCCCACAATTTTTTGATCTAATTGATAAAAATAACCAACCAAGGGTTTCATGGAATATTTTAGGGCTTCCAGAGGTCCCATAATTTTTGATTTGATTGATAAAAATAACCAACCAAGGTTTTTATGGAATATTTTAGGGCTTCCAAAGGTCCCACAATTTTTTGATTTGATTAATAAAAATAACCAACCAAGGGTTTTTTTTTCTCTTGCAATTTGTTGAATTTTCTCTGTTTTCAAGTTCCAAAGCTTGATTGACACATGTTTGAATTGAATTGATTATCAAAAAATATGACACCCTAGCTTGCTCTTTGAGTTTCAAAATTAGGTTAAATCCTAAAAGAATTTTTTTTTGTTTTTTTTAGACATTTTTATATTCTCTTTAGGGTGCCTAAGGATTATCCACAGTGTTTAGACATTTTATTCTGGAAATTCGGGCTGAAAAAGCCAATTTACACATTTTCTGCATGTATCCAGCATTAAGGGCCGGATAAGGATATGTCTTATTGTATCCGGCAATAATGACCGGATACACGCATATACCTTTGTAACCGGCAATTTATACCGGATATGAATAAGATCATTCTTAACCGACCTGAGTAGCCGGTTAACGCCGAAATGGCCCTTTTTGACTCATTTTTTCACCAGATTAGGTTGTTTTCATTCCCACATGATGTTCACCTTGACTTGGCCTTTAAAACTTGCCCCAAATTGGGCTTTGACATCATTCTTGCTACAATTCAAACATTCATGAGGGTGCTTGTACCCTCCAAAGTTATGCACCCATTGTTGGACTTTGTACACTTGGCTGCCTCTTGCTTGGACTTTGGGTAGGATGACCATTAAATTGAGTTGGAAACTCATCCTATGAGTTACACCAACCTTAGGTTATAAACATTTTTGGGAAAAATTTCATCCCAAGCATATGGACACCATGGCTTTTTTTTTTGAATTTTCAGGAAGATGATAAAAAGAATACATGGCTTTACCTTGCCACCTTGTGTTACCTTCAATATGGTATTATACCTTGGCCTGTGAACGTGCAAACGGCCTTCCCACATTTACACTCAATTCCCCAAACGCAATTGTGTACTTTTAGCTGAAAACGTGTTTCTCCACCTTCAAGCGTATGGTTTTTGGGTTTTGGCTTAATTGGCAACTTAGAACTCAAGCCTAGTGATGCCCGGAATCGAATCACAGATCCCATTGTCATCACATCATTGACTCAAATTCTAAGGTGAATGTTTTCACTTTCGCTTTCCGAAGTCACGACCTCGGTGCACCAAGCTACCCACATTCATGGTTCAACTTCCTATAGGTAATGGGTAGGCTGTGCAAAGTGTTTAAAGTGCTCAAGTGCATTTAAAATTGAGGTACATTCACAACGTCCCACCCCTTGCCACTCTTTTCCGTAGCTATGCATACAATTTCAAGCCAAGACATATGACATTATATTGAAAGCAAAACATAAGCAAGCAAGAGCCAAAACAACCAAATATGCACACAAGTATTACATGCCCAAAAAGTAGCATACAAACATGGCATTATGTTGCACAAATCACTATTAGATCATGAAAAGCATGCTTGTAAAATTCAAAACATCCCCTAAATTTCCAGATTTCATGCTCTTTTTCTCATGCTCAAAGTGCATTATTTCTACCCAAATTGAAGCCTAAAAATTCAGCAACTAGGCATTTTGTTCAAAGGGCTGTTTTGTTGGGAAACATGCTTGAAAAAAACCTCAAAACCTCTACTGAATTCTGGGTTTCTGGGCTTTCAATTTTATGCTCAAAGTGTATCACTCATACCCCAAATTGATGCCTAAAAATTCAGCAACTACTTGACATGGTATAAGAAGGGTTTTGTTGGTGAAAACATGCTTGAAAACCCAAAATTAACACTAAATTTCCAGATTTCATTGCTCCTTGTTTTCATGCTCAAGTCATGTCATCCTATACCCCCAAATCAAAAGCATGGCATAAAACAAACATTAAGCACAAAAAAGCATTATTCATGGGAAACATGCTTGAATACCCAAAATTAACACTAAATTTCCAGATTTCAAGTTTTTAAAAAATTTTTTATGTTCACCTCATGGTATTGAAACCCAAAAGAATACATACTCTCACAAAACATATCAAAGTCGTATTACAACATGGGCTTTCCCTTAAACACATTCATAGACACAATCAAGCAACATACCCATGCTTTTATCCATGTGAATTTTTCTAATCATGCAAATAAGATTTGAGATTCAATATGCCCAAGTAAAATAAGCAAAATAGCAAGCATTCAAAAGTAAGAAAAAGCATGAACAAATACACAAAACGGCTTAAATCCACAGGTCCCCAGCAGAGTCGCCAATTATGAGACATGGGAAAAATCACCGGGATGATTTCCTCTCCGTCAGCACACGGGGCTCAATGCAAAATTGGGAGAGTCGCCACCATTCAGAATTTTGGGGTGTGAATGGACACCAAAAAGTTCAAAAATAAGGAAAAATAGCTAAAACGCAAATTCTAGAGTAAAAATAACTCTACTTGAAAATCAAATCCAAAGATGGGTAAGGGGATTAGATTATGAACGGCGGAAGGTGTTAGGCACCCCCATTCACCCACACAAGGTGGTTGCCAAGTGTTTGTTCATGCAAAAAAGATAAGAAAGCTTACTAAAAATCATTAAAAACATTGGAAAAGAATTAAGCCAATGTGTGATATTATCACATGAGGAATCCAAATGGATTCTAGATCCTCTTTTATGTCAATATCACTTCTGGAATATCACAAAAAGATGGAAGTCCAAGCAAAAGTTGCACAAAACCAAGTTGAGGCAAATCCGGGAAATTTGGTAAAAAGCAAAGCCATTTGTCTTGAAATCATTCAAAATCAATTTTAAATTAAATCAAACCGAATCCATTTGAAAGATCATGGTAAATAAGAGACTCATGCAAAATTTCAAGTAAATCCGGTTGAAATCCTAAGAGTTACGCTCCTTTAAAGTTGCTGCTGAGGAAAATCAAAAGTGATAAGCATGCAAGTTTGGAAAATCACCTAGAAAACTCCACTCCATAAAAATCCACGAAATTTGGTGTGATTGAAGTCTGTGTCACCATCTTTCTAACGAAACTAGCCTCATACAAAAATTTATTCGGATGTGCCTTCGGTGGTCTCCCGAACAGGCCCCGAAGATCACAGATTTACCCAGAAAAGTACTGATGAGCAGCTCTAGGTAAATATGTTACCAATAATACAAATGGAGTCAAACAATTATAAAACCAACTGGATTTGAAAATAGACTCACAAAGGAGTGCCCAGAAACAAAAATCACTCGAATCGGACTTAAAACGAACACATGGCGCTCCGTCGAAGTGACAAGTTCCTTATTTAAACCTGAACTGTCCAATCAACTTCGACAGAGAGATGTCAAAATTACACTGGATAGAAATTAATGCAATTTGGTAGGCATAAACTAGACAACCTCACCTTTCCCATGGTTCTGGAATCACTCCAAAATTCATCCGAACGATGAAGTTATGAGTGTCCGAAGTCGGGGTACAGTTGCTGTCAAGTTAGGCCTTATTTGAAAAAAAACAATTCAAAACTGTGACAAAGTGTGTGCAATTCGTGCAAAATGAATACAAATCCTTTAAAAATCATTTAAAGACATTCCAGAATTGATTGGGGCTATTTATTTCAGATTTATCACAATAAATGCAATAAACCCGAAATGTGAGCCTATCCCGCCAAAATCGTGCTATGTATGTGCAAGTGTGAAAAATCATACAAGAACAATATAGCAACATAGCATGCATTCATCTTCATCAAAATAAGGTTCTAAAACAACCTAGGGTTCCGTTCCATTATCGTTTCCCTTAGTTCTCTCTCCCCGTTAAACACGGTTCTTCAAGATAATCTTGGGGTACTTTGAATATGAAACGGTTTTCAATCATTCAAAAGGCTTATGCAAGATAGGTTCTAGCACTAGGATCAATCCCCAGTCTTGTTTCTCCTAGATCCTGCCTTCACGTTTTACGGCTGGGGGGAGTCTTGAGATACTTTGAGCCAGGGAAGGGTTTTCATACACATAGAAGGCCTTCTTCTACAGAAAGGTAGAAGAAGAGATCTAGATCTAGAAATGTAAATACAACAAATAAAGAAGAGGTTTGAGGCTTACCTGGGGTTCTGGAAGCAATCCGGCGGCGGTTCCCTTCTTCACTCGGAGCTCTTAGATCTCCAACTTATTGGCCATTTGATTGAGGAGGAGCCTCCTATTTATAGGCAAAGGCTAGGGTTAGGGTTGGTGTGATGGTAGACACAACCTAATGTCTAGAGCCCACCAACCTTAACCCTAAGGCTGTTTCCGAGATTTCCCCTCATTTAATGAGGGACATGATGGTAAAAAGTAAAATCTCTCGGAAAACCCTAATTTTGAGCAAAACTAATGTATCCGGCATATCAGGCCGGATACACAAGGGCCTTAAGGTATCCGGCATATAATGCCAGATACACTAAAGCTTTCTTGTATCCGGTATTTTCCATCGGATACAAAGAAGGGCACTTGTATCTGGCCTGAGTTGCCGGATACAAGTAAAAACTTATTTTCTTCAAATTTTGTGCTGGCTTTCAAGGAGATAATGATTTTTGATGATTATTGTGCAATTTGGGGTGTCTACAATACGGCAGGAGGAAGATTTGTTGGGTAAGGAGGATCTTTACTCCGAATTTTGGGATATTGAGCCTGTATGATTTTTAACATATCCTTATCATGCTTTAATTTCTGTCTTTATCCTTTGATTCTTAATTTCTCCTCGAGTTCAAAAGAACTCTTAGGTCTAACCAAACATCGTGCAATTTCTTTAGATTTGCACAAGATAAACACTCTAGGGTTGTCTTCACAACCAATTTGAACTCTAAAATTGTTTGGGCTGTGTACGTTTGAGGTAAACAGGTTTGTTGTTTTATTTGCTTGCATGAGTAGTTTGTGTCCACAAGTTCTTGGAATGGTTATAGGGGGTAAGCCTCGAAAAACAAAAAGAAAAAAAAATAAAATAGAAAGATAACTAAAAAAGGAAAATCTCTCTTCATTTTGTTTTATTCAGTTTACTTGTAAGTAAGCAACTCTTCAGCACCTTTTTCAACACATTTTCTATGTGAACTGTCAAGATATGGTGAAAAGGTGAAATCTCAGAAGATACCTATTGTATATTTGGAATTGAGAAGGCATTTTCAATGCCCTGTCAATTTCTTGCACACTTGTAACGCTTTGGTCTGACTGGTCTTCCCAATCAATGAGCTCGACGCTCGTGATGCTTTGTTCTGACTAGTCTTCCCAATAAAGTCGTCAAGAGCTGCAAGAAATTGACATGGCATTGAAGAAGTAACACCTCCTTGGGTACCTCATCCGAGGTGAAGTAAGTGCTACTGCAAGCATCTTAATGTCGTCTTTTGATTCTTGGTATTCTTGTCAATACCCCTCTTCTTCTATTTAGGATGGTAGGCAACAAAGAATCAATTTATGCATAGGATGACTGTTATTGATATGTGGATGCTAAAATGGATGTTTTAAAATACTAGGAAGGATAACGTAAGAAATGAACATATTTGAGAGTGTCTAATTGGTGCCCATAAATCAGATAAAGTGAAGTAAGTTAAGATGATTTGAGCATATGGATGCAAAGACGTAGAGAGGCAGCTATGAGAAGTTATGGGGGTATTTATTGAATGTTCTAAGAGTGTGAAAGGAAAACTAGAAAGAACCTTGGCAAGAATTCTGTATTCGTAATTTGGTAGAAGACATGGTTTTTGACCGATTGTGAAGGAGGAGCAAGATTCATGTTGCAAACCCAACCAGTTGATTTGATGATTGGTTTTCCATGTGCAATGGTTAATTTGAAATAGGTGAACTATATGTGTCCAAGAGCATCTAGGTGTTGCTGAAATAGGGGATTAGATAATGAAAAGTTGATTAAGATAATATGAGCATGTAAAGCAAAGACCTAAGGAAATAGCTATATGAAGATGTGAGAGGATAATCATTGAATGATTTAAGAGGGTGAAACACATCTGGGTGGTGTTGGTTGGAAAATATTAATATACTTATACTTTGGCTGCATATATGATTTTTGATAGATTGGGATGGATGATCACATTTTCTGTTGGCAAATTCAAATAGTGGGATAATGCACATTGTTATTCATATATGTATTAGACCTTGTGATTTTTTATATTCAGCTCATTAGGCATGATAGAAGGTGTTATCAAACTCATTAGGCCCTCCTATCCTTCTGATTGAATCAGATTATGTACCGTGCCTCTGCAGAAAACCAGATTACATGCTTCAAATGATATCTCCTTAAGATAATTTATTTTAACATAATAATAATTCAGTTTACTTGTAGTTATAATATGCTATGTAGAATTGCTGATGTTATTTACCTGTTTGTGTATGCAGTTTTATTATGTTAAATTCCTGATCACATAATCTGAGTGAAAGTATGAGGAAGGCCTCCTTTTATTCGGTTGCTAATTTATTTTGCCACTTGTTTAACCATTTAACACTCATTGGGCAGGAGGTTGTTCGTGATCTTGAGACCATGCGCAACCAAATGCTCATCTTGCAGGATGCCTATCGCACATCGCTCACGATGGTAAGGGCGGCACGTGCAAGGGATTGAAAGAGATCTACAATAGCAAAGCAGCATCATCCTCTTTGAAGCTATCCTCCCTCAATCAATTATGCCTTGACAAGATATAAGAAACTTAGGTGCTGTTGTGTTGCACTCTAGAATAGAAAGATATTTTCCAGCTAGTCGGCGCCCCTTTAGTTTAAAATTGTCTGGCTGGATTTAACAGCTCAATATTTGCATATGGACAGGTGATTAATCTCTTTCGATGTGTGATCTTGCCATTCATTTTGGGTTTTTTTTGGGTTTTTATTTAATTTATTATCTTACATATGAGGAAGAATAAATTGCCAATCTGTGTTAATTTATTAGACGGGGAGTGGAAAGACATATACTATGTGGGGACCAGCCAACGCCTTGTTGGAAGAAAATTTATTGAGTGATCAACAGGGCTTAGCACCCCGTGTCTTCGAGAAGCTTTTTGCACGGATTGATGAAGTAAGTTTCAGTTATCTTCATTTTCAATGAAAAATTAAATCCCAAACCTTCCGAGAGCCTACTATGGTACAGCGACCGTTACATGTGGGGCCCACCGAAAACACGCATGGTTGCGTCTCAAGTCTAGAGCGTTTCATGAGACCGTGGCAAGAACTGAAAAAAATGAATTTGTCTTACAAAGCTGACACCCACGCTTTTGATATTTAGCCACAAGACATGCGTCCAGAGATTAGAGCATCTTCATTCTGTTCAACAATCAAAATCTAGAGAACAATAGCATGTGAAAAAGTCTTGAAGCATGAGGGACTGCCACTGTTGCATTGTTGACATTTTTTATATAAAATTTCTCCACTAATTAGAAAGACAAAACTTGGTTCATATTATTAACTAGTAGCTAGATAACTTGTAAATGTCCAGAAGAGAAAATATGAGACATTTCCACATATATATACAATTCTAGTTAAATCCCAAACGACAGGGAAAACAGCCCCTGGGCGCGGCCCGCCCCTAGCCCGCGCATAGGCTTTCCGCGACCCGTGCCCAGGCACTGTTTTGCAGCGATTATCCCCTTATACAGCAACAGTGCCAACCGTGGGCCGCACAGATCCTGCGCGCTGGCTTCCCGCAGCCCGCGGTTGGGCACGGTATTCCTTCCCTGTTTCTCCCATATCCGCCGCAGGCTGCGCGCGTGCAGCGCGCAGCTTGCGGCTGCCTACTTTAAAAATAGGGGCGACCTCCTTTCATCCTGCGTGAAGCTCGCTTGAAGCCTGCGCCATTCAATCTTCAAACCAGAAACTATTCACCCGCCTACGCCTAGCACTTTGAGTGCTTCCATCCCCTTTGGAGTTGGGGGATACGAGGGTTTTCTCATTTTCATTAACCCAACACAGGTAAGTGCTCAGTTTAAATTTTTCCTTTTCCTACATTGTTGATGCTTTCTCACATGTGTTTGAGCTGAGTTTATTTGTGCATCTTGTTCTTAAATTTTTTTTTTCTTCCATTCCCCCCCATTTACCACATTCTTAGAAGGTTGGAAATCCCTGAACCATTGCCGATTTATAAGCTTAAACCCCTACTTACATGGCTCCGAAGAAGAAGCAAAGATCCTCTTCTTCTTCTCAAGCTAGACCCTCAAACACTTCACCCTCCTCGGGTCGCTCCATCGGCACTGGGGCGAGTGATTACAGTTCTTACTTTGGTCGGAGAAATATTCTAACTGAGAGACAAGTCAGTCTTGAGTTATTTCAGGACACGCCCATTTACACCATATTTTTGTACCAAGGGTGGAAAAATTTTGCCAACATCAACGGGGTTGCGTGTGTAGAACTCGTTAGAGAGTTTTACTCCAACCTTCACGATATTCGTCTCAGCAATGAGGGAAAAATATCTGCTTGGGTGAGGGGAAAGGGTTTTGATTTCTCTATAGAGCTCATCTGTGAGCATCTGGGTCTGCAACTTGTACAGAACTCGGAATTCGACTACCACAATCTTCCGTCTTACCCTCCATTGCTTGTTATTCATCGTGAGTTGATCAGTATGTACTACGGTCTCCCTAAGGGTGAAGCATTGCCGCACAGCCATCTTGATGGGCATCTGAGAGTACTAAATTTATTTGTGTGTTCCAACCTCGCACCAACCGACCACTACTCTGAATTGACCGAGTCAAGAGCTCGGTTACTTCATGCTTTATGGAACCACAAAACCGTATGCGCGGCTTCCACAATTTTCAAAACCATTGTAGGCATCCAGAACTCCAAATCCCAACCTCTCAGACTTCCATTCGGTGTCCTCATCACTAAGATTCTTCTTGCGAAGGGAGTGTGTCCCTCCACATCTGATCCTCCTCTCCATCTTCGTGTCGCCTTGGATACCAACACTATTAAACGTAGTGAGGCCCAGGTTTTAGGTGCCTCTCGAGGTGCATCAAGTGGTAATCCATCTCCCTCTGCCCAATCATGTTCATTTGATATGTCCTCCATCATGGAACGCTTGGATGCCATGCAAGAATCCCAGCAAGCATCCTTCCAGGCAATGCAGGAAAGGCACGAGGCATTAGCTACAGAGTTCCATGTCGAGCGAGAGGAACAGCAAGCATCTTTTCAGGCTATATACTCAAGGCAAGAGGCATTAATTAAAGCGGTCAATGAGATTAAAGAAAGTAGCTCGCAGGACTTGGATTACGTGGGGAGAGAGGTGGATAGAATGGTTCAGAACCAAGAAAGAAACCACAATGAGCTTAGGAGCATGGTCCATTCTGTGGCACAAACACAGCAAAATATGGACGAGCAGATGCAGAACTTCAGCATCCGCTATTTCGGCCGCTCGTAGTGAGGGTGGGAGGTGGTTGTTAACTTGTGGTATTTATTTTTTCCTACTAGGGTCAATCGATTCATTTTGGAAGTCTATCAACGTAACTGAATGGTTTCCCTTCAAGAAGGCATAAGAAGTTCCAAATACCATCTTCTTATTGCTGGTCAAAAAGAATTTCTATAGATGATGTAGCGCATGAATTATAATTTTCTGACTAGTTTGAAGCTTTATTCAGTTCAATGGAACATTTGTATATGTTGTCAACATTCTTTCCTCCTACTTAGGTTTATGTTTACCGTTGCAGCTTCTCTTTATCATTGAACCTGTTTGCCGGTTTCACAAAATTGGTTACTGAAACTTCATGGAATTGTGAAACTCATGATTTGTATCTGACATGAATTCTGTTGATATGACTTCCCATGGCATTAATTAGGAGAACAATATTACGTTAGAACGATGCTTGCAAAAGAAGACCATAAAATCATTAGGAGCAGTATTGGTACAAACCATCCCAAACAGAACAATTATGGGATACAAGACAAATCAACATCGAATACATCCATACTCTTGCGGGGATAAAATGATAAGGTGATACAGCCTACAAGCTAAGTCATATAGGGTTAGGAACGCGATACTTCACTCTTCGTCCGACATGTCCGACCCAGACAGATACGTTGGATTGGCCAAGATGGACTGAACTACTTCGTTAGATAGCGGACCTTGCCCCTGGTCCTCCGCTGCTTCTCGATGAATCTTCAGATTGTAGTAGTGAGCCTTCCGCATATACATCCTGCACATCTCGCGTCATATGCGGTTCACAGCACCTTCATATTCCTGCGCGTTTGTGCGGGGCATGTCTTTTGCACGTCGCTTGGGGATTGGTGCACCAAGTTTACGCAAGTCTTCCGCATACCACTCGTTTAGATTATTGTCGAACTTCCACTCGTGCTTCAATGTCTCGAAGAATAAGTGTGGATCTCGTTTTGTACGCTCGTAATCAATGTCGTATGCCCAAATTATGCCGTAGTTGTGGTCACCGTCACCATACAGATCATAATTTCAAAGGCGTAGCTTCTACATGGTGGAATGCCGCCTTGCATACCGACCGAGTGAATATGCTATTTGGATGTAAGTCGAAGCTTTTATATAGTGAAGCACGTGCCGGGTGTTGTCATGCCAACGCGAAACACGTTGACCTTTTTTGTATGCGGCATGAAGCACGCGGCTGATCTTCACTGTACGTTGGCAATACATCCATTATTGCCAACGTGAAAAAACCGCAATGACATTGAATTCTAACTAAATAATCATACGACCGCTTTTTCAAGTCCGGTTTTTCAAGTCCCCCAAAGTCACTGCTTGTATCCCCCTAAGTCGAAGCTTGTATTCCCCCCCAAGTCACTGATTGTATCCCCCTAAGTCGAAGCTTGTATCCCCCTAAGTCACTGCTTGTATCCCCCTAAGACCCTGGTTGTATCCACCTAAGTCACTGCTTGTATCCCCCTAAGTAGAAGCTTGTATCCACCGAAGTCACGGCTTGTATCCCCCTAAAACCCTGGTTGTATCCTCCGAACCGAACCAACCTCATGTGATTCGATTTGGTTCAGGTTGGATTTCGATTATTCTACCTTTTTATTTTGTTTAACCTTCGTACCTCACGTGACGGATGTTCTGGTGCCAACGCGAAACACGTTGGCCAAGCTTCACCGTACGCGCCATTATGCACGTTGGCACACCATCAATGTTACATGCGTGAATGCAGTACAATGACATTGAAATCTCTATAAATACTCATACACCATTCTTTTTCAGGATCGGGAAGCATGGAATCCAACTACGTTATGGCTCGGGATGTCCAAAAGACATTGTGCCCATGTGGGAAAGGGATGCTTAAGCGAAAACAATCGCATACATCGCGTAATCCAGGACGCTATTTTGCAACATGTCCAGTAAGTTTCACATGATGTATACTTTATGGCATATAAAATTTTTACTTTCCAACAATCTTTTCATCCGTTAGGATGATGGCGATAATGGTTGCGGCCTTTTAGTATGGTGCGACGAGCTCCGCATTTGTGAGTGTGGAAGGGGTCCATGTCGAGTCATGACCGCTAAAACCGAAAAGAATGCAGGTCGGCGTTTTTATTGTTGCCCGCTCAAGGTATGGCCAAGAACCTTCAACAACTGTAATACGATGTTTTTTTTAACAAGTGATAATTGGATTCCATTTATATGATATTACTTTATGTTGTAGGAGGAACACGGTTGCAACTTTTTTTCTTGGTTGGAGGACGAAGCTGGTGGGGGATCGGGGGAATCTCCTGCAACGAATACCACACGCAGTCAACACAGAAGCGTTATATGTGACCTTGAACATAGATTGCTCCAAGAAGAGCGTGACCATGCAAGGAGGATGGCAGAAATCTATCGAGAACTGCTACATGACCTTGACAACATGAACCTAAAGGATAAACATCCTGATTAGTTGACTTCAATCTGAACAATGTATGTATGAAAATGGAAATATGCATGTAATTACCAAGTCGTAAGCTTTTATTGTGCCACGTGCAATTGTTGAAATTCGGAACTTAAGTGACTTATGCTCAACCACCTTGGATGTGTACAGCTTTCTAGTTCTACCTCATAAGGCCAATAGTCAATCATCCAAATATGAATGTAATTACCAAACCCCCTAAGAAGAAGCACTAACTTAGGGGGATACAAGCAGTGACTTAGGGGGATACAAGCAGTGACTTCGGTGGATACAAGCTTCTACTTAGGGGGATACAAGCAGTGACTTCGGTGGATACAAGCACTAACTTAGGGGGATACATGCACAATCTTCAAAGGATACAACCTGGGTGTTAGGGGGATACAAGCTTCTACTTAACGGGATAGAAGCAGTGACTTAAGTTGACACATGCACAACCTTTGGGGGAATTACTACAAGAATCAATCTTGGGGGGATATAACCATCGTCTTAAGGGGATATACACTTCTACTTAGGGTGATACAAGCACTGACTTAAGGGGATTGTGATGCGTAGTGCGTACATTATGTATAAGTTATCAAGGATTACTGAAGGTCGCGGGAGTTTAACCCATTTCTTCAACTTCGTAATGTTAACTTTGTAGGATGCATATTTGTTTAACTTTCTCGTCCCCTTTATTTCAGAAGCAAAGTGCCCGCTCCCAGTACTATTTTGCCTTCACTTAACAAAATGAGTGTCACGGGGTGAAGATACATTTGTGTGAAGAAAGACGTGGAAACAATTTTGTCAGTATTAGGGACTCATTTGCCACAAATGACATTGAATGGGATTACGAAGTTGTCACCAAGTCCAAAATAATCACCGTGGGGGTAAAAAATAAAAGCACCCACTGTACTCTCTCGTCAAAGTTTAGCATTTCAAATTACAAGCATCAATTCCATGCAGTGGCCTCTCTCCAGCAACATCTCTTGGTCATCTTAAGGACCACAGCAAGCAGATTTTTGGGGAGTCTGACCAGCCACAGCCGCCTGATATGATTGGTTAATCCTGATCATCTGGGGCTGAAGTAATCAAACCAACAAAGGAACACTTAAAAACTATTAAGAAAAAAGAATATGGTAAACAATTTCAGAGAAAATTCGGTGTTTTTATGAGAGCACTCAACACTAATGAAAAAGGATATGCATGAAGAAACAAATATTATCCAGTGCTTTGATTGAAAGAAGTTTCTTGTGGGGGACGGAACAACATCACATCTATTTCCTTGTAAAGCTGCTTTAAAGGAGACTCAGAAGCTAGGTATGTAGTTGTAATTAACGCAACAACTTACGACGTCACAATTAGATACAAGTTGTTCAGCAATTAACCCATGAAATAATCCTACAGCTGTGTTGGACATAACATATATCAGCTCTACTGTATCACATAATATGGTTCAGTGTCCTTTATGGAGGAAAGAAGAGAAGTCATTAAAAGGGAGGAAACAACAGGATGATACTAATAGTTCTTATGGAAGACACATTCAATAGACCCAGAGTGCCTGACAGTTTGATGTTCTTGTTTTAAGCCCCAGAAGTTACAGCAAGACCAAAATCAGAAAGCTGAATGAGGGAAAAAATTTGAAAAACAGCAACATTATAGTGAATTTCATAAAGGATGACAAATGAATATATTATGTAAGTTCTGAAAATCAATATGAAAAATTCAAGTAACGATAGAGGATTTGACCTTTGCATTGAACTTGGAATCCAAAAGAGTGTTTAATGATTTTAGATCTCTATGGATCATAGGGGGATCACAGTGCTCATGGAGATTTTCTAATCCCCTGCTCAACACCAATAAAGTTGTAATTAACGCAACTTCCATATGTAACTTAATATGAGCATGCTCGGTTGCGTTAGATGTAAACCATCCACAAAAAACAATATCATGATATGAGCATGCCCAATGTGCCAGTTACCTACATTGTTGGGATTAGGAACTTAAGTGAGTTATGCTTTAACACTAATATGTGTAGAGCTTTTTATGTGTGCCTCAATAGGCCAAACTGAGACGTACCTTATTCACATGAAGCCCGCAAGTGGGCCACCATCTGCTCCCTCAACTTGTTTTCCGGATCTAGTAGAAGGCCTGCCAACAACTTCCTCCGAAATTCCCTAATATTCGCCTGTTGCATTCAACTTTATCATTATAGCAAAAGAATTCTAGAGCACGAACCTAATGCATATATTTATTTATATACTTGCTTGCGCAAATTGCGAGACCAATGCATGCCCATCCCAATACTCCATAAATTTAAGAAGGAACACACCGCAATCAACGCTATATCACACAATGCAAAACAGAGGTTAGAGATATAACAGCTTGCTGAAACACAATCCTAAACGAATCACTTACGCGTTATCTTGCTTAGGCATTTTTGGGTAGTGGACGGGCCACCGGGCAATTCCATCTGAATATCCAGCAGAATATGTAGAAAATAATTTACCCACAAATTTCGCCTGCATACATGAACTACGTACTCACTAAGTGCATAGAAGGAAATTCAAAATTATAGAGTTCCATATGCATATAGAACCAGTAAATCTCCACTTGTTTTGTTATCTGGAGCAACATAAACTAATGCTAACTACTTGTAAAGTGCAATGATAGTTATTTCGCACCAGAATTTTGATGATTCCCTTATATTGTTGCCCTCACCGGTGTCCTTGCGAATCCAACACCTCGATCCTTGTGTCATTGTGATTGAACACAACAAGGAACCAGTGGTTCCTGTGACAGACGGAGACGAAAAGCTACAAGGCAATCATAGCATGAAAACAAATACAATGGTTTCCATTAATAATACTGTTATTAAAAACCCTTCAAGTAGACAAGATAGCATCGAACCATAGAAAATGGAAACTTACGCACCAACTTGCATTCACTTAGCAACCCGCTAGTCTGATCGATAGTGAAGAATTTTTGGAATGCAGCCTTATGGGTTATTGTGCCGCTTATTATTGCTTCCTAAAATTTATAATAACATCAATACTCCACAGGAGCAAGACAATATATAAGTTCAAAGCTAGGGCAATATACTTACACTGGCATAGGGGGGCAATATTGCTTGCGAACCGTCGAAGAATGACGTGACTGATGCCTCATTAGGCAAACACCATGGGCAGCCACGACCTAATTTCCATAGAACACGCAATTCTGTTATCTTACCATATATGGATATAAATATTATATTGTAATTAAAAGTTACAATGTAGTGCTTCCCACATACCGAGCTCCAAATCATGTATTTGGCCATCAAGCAGCGAATCTCGCCCATCGTCACATGAGTGGTGTCGAGATCGACAACAATCGTGCTATACAAAAAAAGGAAGTCATTCGGCTTAGTGCGGGGAACGCACAACGTAAATATGACAACCATACAAGAATTCTTATGTTTATGTAACTGTGGACCCCACATACGCATACATGTTGACAATGAATGGTTAAATATGACAATAATAAGTATAAATCGTGCTAACGAAGTACTTACCCTTCGTCGCGGCTAAGATAAACCCATTCGCAGAGACGCTTTTCGTCATCCCCGAGTGGAGGGAATTTGTAAACCATTACATAAGGAGATGAAAGCTTTCTTGCTGTCTGCTTTATTCGTCTTTTCCTGCTTGCAATTGGGACTGGGGGGTTCCTCAGAAGGCGCAGCCACATCTGGTGGCACATCCCCGCCTGCGTCCTCATAGGTGGTAGGATCCTCGGTCGGTGCACCACCCCAGTCCGAAGATGTATGAGTGGGTGGCGGCACACCAACTCCTACATCACCAGAGGACATAGGCTCCTCTCTCGGATCTCCCTGTGCATGGAGGCGTCTCTCGATGTATGCATCGAGAAAGGTACAGCAACGCTGCATCTCAGTGGCAGCCGATACCATCCTCTGCATCTGGACCCACAGGCCCTGCATCAACAGCAGCAATGAAAGATTATAAAGTGAAACAATTACAACTTCAGCACAATGTCATTATAGCAACTTTTTACCTCATACACATGAGACGGCAATCCGCCTCTATCCCTCCGACCGTAGCGTGTATCATTGCCACCGTCAGCCATAGCAATCAATTATATCTACACATCTATTCAATTTCATATGCATCGAATCAACCCAGAATACCAGAATAAATTTCCTTGTATGACTACTTGAGCAATGCATGAAGCGAACCATAAGGCGTTCACAACCGCGCCAAAAAAATCCAAACTAATGATAACAACGAAAACTGCTTAATCTGCTACTCTGTACAACACACTGGTAAATATGGGATTTTACTAGTACGACGATTATATACAATCATAATGTTATTATTTCCCACAAAATAATCATCGCAGTATTATAATAGGAATAAACAAAGTTCATTGCATACCAAGACATATACTAAGATTGCTAAAAATAATCTAAACTCCCTTTGAACATGAGTCAGAATCTGCGTCTTCAAGTTCAGATGCTTCAACCACCTTACGTCCTTGTGTTGGAGGCGATTCAAAGTCTGAGTAGTCGGAATCTTGTTCCAAAACAAACCTACTTTCATTAGATATATCCTACTTCGATTGGAAAATGGTGTCACCATAAATATCCCGTACCTTACGTGAACATCTTCAATGTCCTCACCCTTGCCTTTAGCATTTCTAAACATTTTCGATGCCCTTTGCCTTCTTAGACGGCTTAACATGTGCCGAGTTTCTCTTTTTATTAATTTCAACGCACGTTCAACTGCGTCATTGTTAATATGCTCAATATCCAAGGACCTTCGTCTTGGAATTGTTATTTCACGATAACGGAGCCTGCTTTGTAGTAGTTTAGCATGATGATAGTGTTGGGTCCACTACTTTCGAAGATGGGAAGAGATCCCTTGTTGTGTGGATACATCGTGCAGACTACAGCAACATCGAGTAGAACAACTCCCACGACTAGCCATACTCTATAAGAATTTAACATGTATTTCTTCCATGTTAGTGGGAGATAGAAGCATGCTTTCTGTCCTCTAAACAAATCACAACAATCTATGAACATGATAGACTCAATGGAGTTGGAATACCAACAACATAGGAACATTACACAAATTTTCAGAACCCCAAAACCATCTTTTTGTCTTCTATGTCTCCAAATTAGATAAATTAGGAATTGATTTGCTTGACAGTCCCAACAGTGGAACCACCTTTGAGGAAGGATCAGGTGGAGATAAAATGACAGATTGGTTTAAAGTTGTTATCTTTCTTGGGAAACAGCCCAGTTAACAGACCGCATATTCCAAGCTTGCAAAGCTCATTCTAAATGGCCGAATAGAAGCTATCTTTCTGGATCCATTATGCAGGCTTCCACATCACGTACAAGAACAATCAGTCCTATGGTCACAGGCAACACTTACTTTATAGTAAAACTTCTTTCTTTTGCACTCAGCCCTTAATTATGGTCTCTAACTCCAACTATATCTAATTAGACTTCTACCTGTAAAACTAAAGTTACATTACAAAAAAAATTTTAAATAGGATTTAAAGAAAAATTTATCTTCAAAAAGAAAATAATTATCTAGCCAAATAGGTTGTCGATATGCACCATACTAAGAAATATTAGGCAAATTTCAATATCATTGTTAAAGCATGTTATCACCATGTTTTTTTACCATTATCTACTTTTTTACAATTCAATTTCAATACAGTTTTTTTTTTGGATAGGTAATGAGAGTTGTATATATATATATATATATATATGAAGAAAAAGTATATGATCTATCTAGAACCCACAAGAAGGGGGCATTTCAATGCATTTTCATACCTACTATCTCAATAAGTTTTGCCTTGAGAATCACAAAACTAAAAGGCAAAAGAGGTCACAGATCAAAGAAGTTGGTCACTATGAATTTTTAATAGAAGATGATAATAGTATAAGGCAAAGAAGATGGTCACGATGAAATTTTAATAGCAGATGATAATAGTATGGCCTGACTGAAGTTTTACCTTATTTGCACAATTTCTTATGTTTTTAACTTTCAAATTTTAATTTATATGAGATAAGAAGAAATTCTAAATCTCTTATCTTATTGTGTGATCTTCTATTTTTTGAAAGATCTTGGATTTTCTAGACAAAAAAACTCCCCTTCATCTTTGAGATGAGATTCTATGAGAACAGTAGATCCTGATGTCAAGTTATACATGACAATTGTTAGCAAATGATATACAACAGCTTCAATTAGAGAACTTATGTGCTTAGCAAATCATTCTCGTCTAGGACCTAGTATTGTTGTATACGTTAATTCTCAAAGAATCAGAAAAAAAATCGAATTCTGTGATGCCTCAAAAATCGAACATAAAAAAGATTCAAAGAAAAAGAATACAATGAATATAACAAGTGATTATCAGAAACCAAGTAGAAGAAAAGGCAATGGCCGATTGCCAAAAACCTACAAGAAAAAGCAATGGCCGATTGCCAAAAATTGGAGTGAGTTCATTAAATTTCATTCTGAAGTTCTGATGGGTTTGAAGCAAAACCTCCTTACCTATTGATCGTAGTCCATGTGCACTCCATAATTACTACAGTAATTTATAGTAAGGGAGTGTTCATTCTAACACTCCCTTAATTATAGGGGGAATTCCATTTCATAGGGGGGATACATTTCCAGCTTTAATTATAGAATTCTAGACAAAGGTATCAAGCTTTGGTCTAAACTACTATATGATTGGTTTCAGCACATACAATCAAAAACCTATTAGTTCATGCCACATCAATGTGTCTCCATTGTACTGGCAGATGTGAACCACTCTAGAGGAAAACCCCAGAAAAAAAGTTGTCGATAATTTTCCCTTTTTCTCACATTATCCAAAGTTCCAATCCGAGTGATTATTAACTTGCTCGAACCAGGTTTTTTACACTTTTTCAACGAATCCTAAACCTAATAACCAACAAACAAACTTAAGAATTCCTGCACAAAACAAGTGTGGGCGACGGGCAAACAATCAGAAACCAAGTAGAAGAAAAAAACAACAGTGGCCGAGTGTCAAAGGTACCTACAAGTTTTGATTTATGCAAGTTTAAGTACACTGTCCGTTTTATTTTCATTGTTGTCCCAAATCATGCTATTCCATTGATTTACATTGATAGTTTCTTAATAGGCCATAGCAATAAAAATCAAAGCAGCCAAGAACAAGACAACCCAAGGGTGGTAAATTGTTTCTAAAAACTGCAAGTGCTCAAGACATTATTTTTCTGGAGGCTCTATGAGTCCAGTGATTCCATGTTCATATTATGCAAAAAAGCCCTAGATAAGAAATCAAGTAGAAGCAAAAGAAAGAAAAAAAATCGAGCGAGCAACGGAAATACCGAGGAAGGGGCGGTCGGTGGTCGGCGGCGTCTGCTTCAGATGGGGTTGCCGGAGAGTTCGTGCAGGTATGTGCTCTCCGCTTGCCGTGACGAGGTTGCCGAACGGAATGGGGGAGACGGCTTTGAATGCGATCGCCCGCGACTTCTCTCACAACGGGGAGAACAAACCGATGAAGAAAAGTGGTCACCGAAAAGCCTATTAACAGCGCACGAAAACAGCCAAAGCAACGAAGGTCGCCAGAGAGAGTGGTCGCCAGAGAGGGTCACCGGAGTTTCGCAAGAACGGCCTCAAGGTCTTGGCGTGAAGAAAAGTGGGTGAAAGCAAGAGGTGAGAGAGGGGTTTTTGGGTTTATGTCGTGGAGGGGGCAAACTGGAAACAAAAGGTCGACCGATGACTTGGCCCCCTCATTTTGCAAATAAGCTTTAAAAGTATCTTCAATCTGTCATTAAGTATTTTCGTTGCCTGTTTTTGGCAATAACGGGGAAAAGTTACCCGATTCCATAATTTTCCTAATAATATAAGGACAGGGAAGCTGTTGTAAGTTAAATTTTGCCTTATTCCTTCTTTTTCTTCATTATTTTAAAGATAGGGAGTAAAATAAAGAATCTGCTGCTAATGCTCTAATATGGACTTGTACCGATAATGAACATTAAATGGGGGACGTGCGGAACAACCTTACGCGTTGACCTTATTTAAATAATGTATCACTAAATCTGAATTAGTTTGAAAAATATCACTAAAAACCAATTGTCCCTTTTTTCTGCAGCCCAAAGCAACCCTCCAAAGCACGCGAGCTTGACACATCAGCCCCAAAGCCCTGTGAGCTAACCACCCAAGACGCCACCCCCGCCTCGCTTAATATAGCCCCAAAGAAAGCCTTGCGAGCCAACCACCCAAGACGCCACTTTCGCCCCGCTTAATATAATAGATTATTGTACGCCCTTATCCTCTCCCGCATGTGCCTAAACATCTATAAATTAGGATTCCCGGCCCCTAAATCTTGCATGTCTTTAAAAGCTTCCTAGTTTTTGGCCTCCAGTGCACCATTTTCATTAGAGATGTCTGAGGAAATTAAGGATCTGCGAAAAATAATAGAGGCTCTGAAGATCGTTCGTGAGGCGGAAGTCATTGATCGATTGTACTCATTAATTATGGATCTGCAAAAAATGGACCCGGAGTTGAAGAACGCTGCAGAGACTGGAGACATTGATAAATTGTACTCATTAATTGAGCAAAACCCCTCCATTCTCGATGGTTTTGATGCACTCCAGTTCATTGATACTCCCCTGCACATAGCAGCAAGGGATGGGAAAGCCGATTTTGCGATGGAGATTGCGAATCTAAAGCCTTCGCTGGCTAGCAAGCTAAACAAAAAGGGGCTCAGTCCCATGCATCTGGCTTTGGAAAATGGACACGAGAGCATAGCGAGAGGGCTGGTGCAGGTTAACAAAGAACTCGTCCGTGTCAAAGGAAAAGGAGGGAGAACTCCACTCCACGAAGTGGCTTCTACTGGGAATTTTACTCTGTTGAGCGTCTTTCTCGATGCTTGCCCAGCTTCTGTTGAGGACACGACTGCTCAACTGGAGACTGCTCTTCACCTTGCCGTGAAAGAGGACACGAAAGTTCAACTGGAGACTGCTCTTCACCTGGACACGACAGTGGACACGACAGTGGACACGACAGTTCAACTGGAGACTGCAGTTAAAGTGGAGAGTGCTCTTCACCTTGCCGTGGAGAGCAAGGTGAAGAGCAAGTGGAACGCGTTTAGGCTTCTGTTGGAATCGCTGAAAAGGCAAAAGAAAAGTGAGATCCTGAGCTGGGGGGATAACCATGGCAACACCGTGTTGCATCTGGCAACCTCAGAAAATCAGCACAAGGTAGGCTTGGCTTGTGAGATATATATCGATAGATCTTCATACATTCTTCTTTGATCGATCCCCTTCAATTAATTAACCTCGTATGTCAGTCATTTTTTTGACTTAAATTAAGATTAATACTCGTTGTTGTGCAGTTTGTTAAGAAGCTGCTCCGGCAGCGTATTCAAGTAAATCATAGGAATACAGAGGGAAAGACAGCCCTGGACTTGTTGAAACAAGGAAAGCAAGGGCACAAGCTAGTACGTCCCTTCCGCCGGGCCGGGGCATTAAATTCGGATGAGATTTTATCTGATATGGGAGGCATTGTGCTTGCGAAGAGGGAGATCCGAAGGAGATTCTTCTTGTGGAACTTAATGAGCTACCTCCGATACAATCCGTATATAGACTCCCGAGAAAGTATGCTCAATGCACTTCTGGTGGTGGCGGGGCTGATCGCCAGCGCCACTTACCAGTCGGGGATCACCCCTCCCGTCGATAAATGGCAGCACAAATTCAAACCTGATCATCATAACAGCACAATCGCCATTAATGGTGGACGAGTACTTGCAGGAGGGTTCGTTGGTCTAAGCGATAAAGACTTCCAATTTTATTGCTATTTATTTCTCAACTCTCTGGGGTTTTACATGTCTCTTGCAATGCTGATTATCCTCACAAGGGGTTTACCTCTGCAAGTTGTGCTGGCATTCGCCCTACTGTCCATGTGGGCTAATTACGGCTATACAATGCAGAGCATAGCACCACAAGGACACGGTCTAATATTCTTTCTTTTCGGCTATGTTTTCCCAATTCTCGGCACATTCACTTGTGTGTTAGGGTGGGAACTAGTGCAGAGAGTAAAATGGTTGTGGAAATATCGCCACCAGATTAATTCATGGACAAGATCCAGCAGCAGGTGAATCATGGTAGAGATGCAGACTCCTCCGTGGAAATAAATTAATTGTAATGGGGTTGAGTGAAATAAACTTAATTGCAGTATTAGTTCTTACTTCTTATATATTAATGGTTGCTGTATCTTTCTAGTTCTCAAAGTCTCTGGGTTGGCTAGCTACCTAGAAGCATCTATATATGTTTACTTAGTCTTAAATTCTGGAGTCCTCCTATTGAACCTTCAAGAGTCGACTCTTGTAAATGGCCAGGCATTATCAATGGAGCGATCTTCTCTTTTCCTGATCTGCATATAATAAAAAAAACTGGGGTTCTGATGCTTTGATCTAACTGATTTACTCTCTACTTGTTCAGAGTCCATTAGTTGGCTGATGGTGCTAGGTCAAACTTCTTCACCTCTAGATCATAAGAAATGGCTAAACTGCTGTAAGAAATAAATAGATCAATATCCTGAAGAGAACGGTAATGAGATACAAAGAACAAGACGGAGATTGATACAAATTTACGTGGTTTTGCCCTCAATGCCTAAATTCACGGGTGTACAAGGTGAAGTTACTCTATAAGAGAGATCATTAATTTCCTCCCTACTTCAAACCTGTAAATAAAATTATAGATAAAAGTCCCATCAAAAAATTAAAAAAACTTTATAGATAAGAGTTGTACGGTCCGCTTTTTTTTTTTTTTATACGGTCCGCTTTTCGAACTCCAAAACTTCGTGACCCCATGGTTAAAGTCAACACATCTACGTCACAAGGCCAGCATTGGAAACTCAAATTTCTTTTGTGGTTTTTTCTTTTCTTTTTTTTTTGCCTTTTCCTTTTTTGGCTTGGTGAGGCAATATACAAATAGAAAATCAAATTTCTCTGTAGTTTTGTTGGTTGGAAGAAGCACAGAGATTTGGAAAAGAGGGTATAATTTTTTCTTTTCTTTTTTTTCCTTTAGACTATAGTAACACATAAAATATATACCAATAAAGGTAAACATAGTGGAGCTACTCCATGAAAGATATGTTGGTCCAATGGTAAAGCATGTGTGTGCATGCTAGCTTCATATGACGAACTTTACACATCTTTCATCCTTGGTTACAATAGATCAAAATAGCCAATTATTGCTCCTACTGATATTTTAATCCCCTTTTTCAGTCCTAATAAAATTCAAAATTTTGGTTACTCGAATAACACGAAGAAGAAATTGAAAAACTAAAGGTCAATATGATTAAAGATTTGAATCATCTATAGTTGGACCACCTGTAAAATGGTCCAACTATAGCCAATGCCTTGCAGTCACATGGCCCTACATGGCTAACGCAGACCTAACAAATGTCTGTGCCTGGTTGCATGGCATTGGCTACGGTCTCCAAGTAAAAATGCTTATAAAACAAAACAGAGAATATGGAGAGACAAATTTACATGGTTTGGCCTTAAATGCCTAGTCCACGGGCATGTAGTGTGAAGTTATCCTACTAGAGAACGAGGCGAATATGTTAGGATGATCTTCTGAGCTCTATCACTATGCTCTCAAAAAACCTAAACCTTTGTCAAAACAACAAAATGCAACGCACACTGAAAAGGGCCTAATTTCCCCCTTATATAAAACTCCCAAAACTTTGTGGGCCCAACTAATGAACATTCTGGTTTGTTAAATCCAAGACATTACATCACAGTGAACAACATTGGAAATAAAATTTTGTATTACGGTTTTTGCTTGGAGGTAGAATAAAAATAGAAAATCAAATTTCTCTCAGATTTTGTTGCTTTGAAGAAAAGCACAGATATTTAAAAGTGACTACAAAGAAAAAGGAATAAAATGTTTCTAAAGAAGCAAGATTTGGGAGCGCTTTTTTGAAATCCATGTGTGAGGTCTCAAAATCCACATTGCTCAGGAAGAACGAAGTTCTATATATATAGTCTTGTGACTCCCTCAAACGACGAATCCTTTTCGGGTAAAACCCAAAAGCAAAACCGTGAGGCGCAATAGGCCAAAGCAAAAAATATTGTTGCTCATGGGACTGGGGCATTACATAATGATATAAGAACTAGCAAAAACCCTGTGCGATACACGGGCTACCGAAGAAATGACACTTTGAACAATTTATAATAACTACAAGGAAAAAAAATACTATAATATATAACAGGTTTACAAATGGGATATTATTTGAAAAAAAAAACCACCTTACAACCAACTTTCAAGTTACAAAATATGAAGTTGCAAGTAGCAAAATCATCTATTTTTTCTAAATTAATGGAATGGTATCGTTATATGGTTATACAATAATAGGACATGAGCACATTCTCCTTTACAAAATCATAAGATGAAACTTCCCAGAACTTTGGTATAAACCTTTCCCAATAGAAAATTAATGACAACACTTTCAACTTCAAAGCACCAGTCCTCTGGCCCTTTCTTTCGAAAATACAACTGTTTCTTCCCTTCCATAATGTCCAAAGAATCTTTCGTCGGCATAAATTATACAAATGAGCTTGCCTACCCCCTCCCACTTTCAACCCGAACAACTTAATGCTGCCTCTAGTAGCTTCTTTGGCCTAGACCAATTCATATCAAACCTACAAAAATGTAATTCTAACCCTATTAGGCACAACAATAATGAATGAAAATGTGACTTAAGGAAATTATAGAAAATCCAACCTATCTCAAAATTTCTCAATGAAACAATTAAGCAGTTAATGAACTAAAATACATATCATTTGGAAGTTTAAGTTCATATCATTTGGAGGTGAACACCTTATCATGATCACTCACAATCCTTCAATTCATGCGCATAACTGTAGACACCCCAAAATTGCACGATTTTTTATAAATCTTGAAGGAGAGAAATATTTTATTGGAATTTTCAATTCTTAGCATTGGATTTGAGATCCTTAACCCATTTGAATCCAAAGCCGCAAAGGAAAAGGGCCGAATTCAATATTTTACGCAAAGTCAAACTTTTTCGAGTTGAATTTTGTTGACTTTTGGTCCCCAAAAAATGAAATATTTTTTAAAGCAAGATTTCAAGATAATTTTTCCCGGTAATCAGGTTTTTAGCAATGTTATTGCATAAATGAATTTTTTGAGATTTTAAATCTTGATAAATACCTTTGTATCAACATGTTGAATCTTTTTACTGGACCTGAAAAACCGGAATTTAGCCTGGAACTGGAAAGTTAACTTTTTATTCACTTGGAATTTGGGTCTGGAAATATTTTTAATGGATTCAAATTTGGGGGGGGGGGGGGGGGGGGTGTTTGCTTATTTACATGTAATATCTTAAATAAATGGAGATTAAAAAATACGAGGACATTTACTTAAACGATATTACATGTAAATAAGCCTGGCCTGTGCAGTTAAGGCTCAAAACCAACCAAAAATGTGCTGACCGCAGTATATGTGCGGTTTTGGTTAATTTGGTCTGAACCGCCCTGTGTGTGCGGTTTCGACCACACACACAGCACGGTTGAGGTTCATGCTTCTTGCGTGAGCTGCCACGTGGCTTCTATAAGCTTTGGCCGTTGGGCCACGTCGACAGCAATCATGGGGAGCATAACTAAATTAGAACCGCCCTGTATGTGCGGTTAAGATGAATTTGCATGAAAACCACATTTAGAGTGACGGTTCTGTGGAAACCGCATTGTGTATACGGTTTTGCTTGTTTCGGGGATTTGCAAAAAGGCTCGATCTCTGAGCCTTATTTACGCATATTACCTCTCTCTCAGGGACTTGAACTCCCTATTTCACCCTCCGAAATTGCTAGATTTACAACAATTCAAGGCTTTAACTTGAATTGGAACAATCTAGAGAAATTTTTGGGCATACCCTTGGGATTTTATTGCCCTTGGTTATGCCTATAAATAAAGGGGTCCTACTCTTGCAAATGGCTGATAATTTGAAGCTTGGAAGTTCTGCAAGAAGAGGGGAAACTCTGTTAGATTGTTGTCTCAAGTGTTCAAGCTACCAAAGGTAAAGCTCCATTTCATTTCTTGCTTCTCCTTTACATTTCAATTCCCAACTTCTACCTTTCTGTAGTGTAAGGCCATTTGGTGATTGTTTGCAAGCCCCAAACCTCTTCCAAAGTACCTGGCAATCCTCTCTAGCTGTAAAACGTGAAGAGAGAACCTTAAGAAAAGGAAGATGGAATGGATCCTTTAGGCTAGAACTTACCTTGAATCATTTGCATGTTATTTCTATATGTTGATTATTTGTGCTATTTGAATCTGGAGAAATCAACATGATCCATGCTCTCAATAGCAATGGATTTTAATTTTCTCCTAGATATGTGTTTTTTACCAATATCACACACTTTTTCACTGTTTTCATCAAGAATATGTTAGATCTTGGATTCACCATGTTCAATGTGGTAAATCTGAGATCCTTGGCCTTAGAATGAATTCTTAGGACTTCATGAGAATATTTTTGATGATTTGAAGCCATTTTGGTCGAATCCACTTGCACACATGCACTGATTTTGGCCTTTTATTCAAAAATCTTCAAAACATGGCAGCATCTGTGGCCTGTCTTGGAATGTTTATAACTTCATCCTCCGGATGAATTTTTAAGTGATTCCAAAGACATATGATAGATGGGAGAGCCTACTTTGTATCTGAAAATTTTCGTTTACTTTTATGGAGCCAAATTTTGACACCATCTGTTCAAAGTCTGTAGGTCAGTTGAGCCCAGATTGCTGAACTTGCCGCTTTGATGGTGCACAATTTGCTCAATTTTAATCCGTTTTGAGTGATTTCAGTCTCTGTGTTTTTCTTGAGGAGTCTATTTTCTATTCCAACTGGTTTCAACATATTTTGATTTGATTTGTGGTTTGTATGCTTGATTGACTCAGAATGACTCTGTAACAGAGTTCTGTGTTAATCTGTGATCCTCTAGGCATGTTCAAGAGAACACACAAGTCACAAATTGATGGAATTTGGTGTAAGACCCATTCCGTTTGAAAGATGGTACCACATACTTCATCCATGCAAGTTTTTACGAATTTATATGGAGCCAAACTTCACAAATAGAGTTTCAAAAATGCTTACTCGCCGTTTTTCTCTGAGTTACAACAGCAGATTTTCATAGAATATTTCTCTCTTGTTTTAAATAGGAATGAGATGATTTTCTTACTCAATATTCTATTTCATACCAGTTATCAAATGGCCTTGGTTTCATTTGATTTGGATTTAAATCAAGCGATTTATAGTTGATTGAAATTTTCAAGTTCTTATAACCTGATTTTTCCAGTTTTACCTTAGTTTGGTTTTTCTTCATTTTTATCTTGATTTTTGTTCACTCATGAAGTTATAAAAGTAGTATATCTATGAGGAGAGTCCAAATTCATTGGACTACTCATGTGGAATAATCACATACATTTACTTATTTTTAAGCACCCTTTGTCTATTTTTGATTAGCAAGCAACCCTTAGCATAAGCAAGCATGTGGCAACCGTCTTAGGCGGATGAGTGGGGGTGCCTAACACCTTCCCCCGCTCATAAATAATTCCCCTTACCTGATCTCTTGATTTTTCCTTGTATTAGAGCTATTTTGGCTCTATTTGGTTTTTATGAACCCTTTGGTGTCCATTCACACCTTAACTTGGATGGTGGCAACTCTTTATTTTCATCGATCCCAGCGTGACGATATCAGAAGTCATCTTAGGTGACATTTCCATGTCTCACAATAACAATAAAAGTGGATAAAAGAAGCCAAACAAGGAGAACATGAAGTTTCAAGAAGCAAAATCCAGAGTTATCTATGTTTGGCTTATCCTAATTTTAGTAGCATGGGAACTAAATTAATAATTACAAAATAAACCCTCCTAGGATTCAAACATTTGCATTTCATTCAATCCTAGCTATAAATATGCCAAATTAGAAAGAATGTAGTATGTCTTAAAAAAATAAAGCTTACTTGTAAGGGTATAAAACATCTTGTAGTCACATGGTAACAAGTTAATTTCGTACAAATTTCTCTCCCAACTTCATTGTCCTAGCCTCTTCCTTCAAATTCAACGTCTTCCCTACTCAGATTCATCTCTTTAACAATACAATTGTGAGATGAGTCCAAACTTTCTAACTTGCATCCAAGAGTCCAGGAGTTCTCGGTCGTTGGGATAATCAGATCCTCTCTGCCATTCCCAAAATGCCAGTCTATGTGGTATAGCTAAAAAGAAACAAAAGAATAATGTTAGACCTGTTGCATATTTTTCGAAGTTTCGCCTTAATGGGATGATTTGAGTAATGAAACACAAGAAATGGTGAAAATAAGAGGAGATGATATGCTAATGATATAGAGTATCATGCAAAAAGTGGAACAAATTGAGTCTGCAGAGAGTGTTGAAATGGAAATAGAATATATTAGGACAACTCAAGCAGTTTAGTTTCTTAGCCCCAGGAATCAAAATAATCAGCCTAAAAAAATTCTAATAGAGAAATACATCCAAGCATAAGGTGTAAGAGACCAGGAAGTACAATCCATTTAGTCACACCAGTAATTCTTTCAAATAAATAAAAAATGAAAGTACTCAAAGGCAATTGGATACTCTGTATATATAGACATAGCATATTATAATCAAACATAAAGGCAACAAATGCCAATTTTCAGCTTTTTCATCCGACGACCTTATGTTTCTATCACAATTTCCATTCAACTTTGACTAAGAGTTTGATAATTTAGGACCTATTGAAGGTAAAAGCAAGTTTTTTGTTCCTTGCTAGCAAAAAGCATGAATGTTTCATTCAATGTGCTTGGAATTTTGTTGAACTAAATAACCTGAAATATCTAGAGACCATATGATGGTGATCTGGCTTCATTGTCAAGCCTGTGGACTCGTAAATGCATATGATTTGAAGATAGATATGTGTACATCACATACACTACATTTTGTTAAGCCCAAACTTGGCCAAAGTTATGCCTCTGTATCATATTTGATGAAATAGGTCAAAACTTACCTTTATCCCACACTCACCGGATGATACAGTTAAATAAATACCTATGACCCACTATTTATAAAATAACTGTGTTGTGTACAGCCTTATAGACTTAGAGATTATTACCTAGACTTCAATTTCAATGCCACACAAAAACAAGAAGATTGATGACAAGAAATTGCTCCTAACTAATGTGGAAAACAGTTACCAACCACACTAGTAATTTAAATCTAGATAATAATCTTTTGTAAGTATACAAATAACGAATATATCTTATTCTTGCTACAAGTATTCATTACCTTTGTTGTTCTGATTTGCTTCAAGCACATCTCCAGTTAATGCTCAAGCTGACCAAGCTCTTTTGTACGTAATGGCCCCAAGTCTTCCCCAAGTAGATTCCTGCAGAAATCAGGATTGAGGAATTCACGACTAAAGTACACTAATATTTATAGAAAACTTGTGGAAAAGGTTGCTCGCATTAGTTTGAAGCTGGAATTAGAAAGCAATCAATAAAATTCAGAAATACAAAGGAACTATTCAAAGAAGTACTTTTGCAATGTTGTAAATATAGATTACCTCTAGGAATGCATAGGACCTCAACTTTTGCCTTTTTAGTTTCAGATATATGATGAAAATTGACACATAAAATAGTTGTAATTGTTGAATCACAAACCTGCAACATTGGCAAATCCCCTAGAGAAAAATCACAGAGGCCTATTATATTAAAAAAACTAAACTGAAATTAAATATTAATGCCAGAAATAAAAAGCAAAAGCCGAATTTCAATTATACAATACAAATTTCAAAAGATTCCAAAATCAGGAAGCCATACCCCATCAGCCCAACTTTGTAGTATTTTCCAGCACATGTTCTCTGCTTCAGGTCTTGAAGATCGAGGATGGAGAAATCCTTGCATACATCGCAGTAACCAACAACATCAATAAGATTTACAAGTACCATCGCCGATGCAGACCGGTATCTCATTAGATCGGAGTTTAATTGCTGTTGCTGCTGTTGATGATGATTCTGTTGGGGATTAAGCGAGAGATCCAAATCAGATAGGGAAACATGGAAACAGCGAGAAACAACAAGGAGAAACAGCGAATCAACGTCATTGATTCAAATATCCAACTCAAGCAAGTACAAACCGCAAGTGTAGCATTGAGAAATCCAGATCGAGAGATATCGCCATGGTTCTTTTGCAAAAGAAAAATGACGGCAGGAGAGAAAGATGGAGTCAATGCTCCACCTATCCTGAACTGTTTCAGTCGTTTCTCAAAGAGAGGGTTCATGACCTTCTCCATCTTCTTCTTTGCCGCTCCTGGAGTCTTCACTCCTCTTTTGGGTCATACGAATGCAGATGGATTCCTCAGATTTTTGTTGTCTGATTCTCATTTCTGCCGATTGAGCAGAAACGTTTATTACAGGAGAGGAAAATGGGCATTATGGAGGAGGAAGAAGCATGCGTTGCAGGAGGTGGATACGTTTTGGGTCGTTTATTTATTGTGACAGGTAAGCAGCCACGTCAACAGTGACGTGGAGCTACCAGGTTTGAGAGTCTCAAGATTGAAGCTTTCTCGTGAGTTTACCGATTGCTATATATATATATATATATATAGCAATCGATGCATGAAAAAGAAATATATATATAGATAGACTAGACCCGACCGGCCATTCCATATAAGATTTCTAGTCCAACAATAAAGTTTCATACACAAATTTGGCATATATTTCATCTTTGGTTATAATAGATCAAATAGGCAATGGTCCAAGAGACATTTAGCCCACTACATATCGATGCATGAAAAAGAAAATTCAAAATTTTGGTTGGTTGAAGAACGCGAAGAAGAAAGCGAAGAAAAGTCATGTCAATATCATTAATCCTTTATATAATCAACACATTAAATTAAATAAGGATGAGGAAGTCATTAAGGCGGAAAAAAAAAAACCTTGAAATTCCAACTGGATAAGAGAGAAAGGTACCAAACACATTTTGGCGGATTAATGAATTTCTAAACATCGAAGAAAGAAAATTAAATAAAAGTTTCAAATCTGTTCAAAAAGGAACAATATCGAAGACTTGACCTCTCAAAACCAACAAAATTTATATAGGAAAAAACAAATAATTAAGTTATTAAATGAGGATAAGTAGATCATTCAAATAAAAATAAGTAAAAATAAACAAAAACAGAACAAAACGCCTACGTAAGCAAGTTAGATATAAGAAAGCTAAATGAGAGGCTGTTTGGTAACAATTTTTATTAAAACAATTTGAAAACCATTTGGTAACACTTAGTTAAAATCAATTATGACTTTAAAAATCAGCAAAAATATGTTTGATAAAGTTTTTAAAACAATTTGTATTTTTAATTTGTGTTAGCTATGATGGTGGAGGTGGTGGTGGTGACGATGTGTGTGTGTGTGTGTGTGCGTGTGTGCGTGTGCGTACGTATGTCTGTGTGGGTGGGTGGGTGTGTGTGCGTGTATGTGTGGGTGGGTGTGTGTGGGTGTGTGTGTGGGTGGGTGGGTGTGTGTGCGTGTGTGTGTGGGTGGGTGGGTGTGTGTGTGTGTGTATGCGCGCACGCACGTGCGTGCGTGTGTGCGTGTGGTGCGCGTGTGTGCGTGTGTGTGCATCCGTGTGTGTGGGTGTGCGTGTGTGTGTGTGTGCGTCCGTGCGTTCGTGCGTGCATGTGCGTGCGTGCTTGCGTGCATGTGGGTGCGTGTGTGCTAGTGTGTGTGTGTGTGCGTGTGGTGCGCGTGTGTGCATGTGTGTGCGTGTGTTGCGCATGTGTGCGTGCGTGTGTGTGCGTGTTTGTGGGTGTGCGTATGTGTGCATGCGCGTGTGCGTGTGTGTGTCTGTGTGTGTGTGCGCGTGTATGCGTGTGTGTGCGTGTGCGTGCGCGTGTGTGTCATATACTTAATACATTTTATGTTACTTAATAATAATAAATGATATATCTATATAAGTGCATCTTAAGTATAATAATATATATACTAAATTATATTAAGTATGACAACTACCTAATTATACTAAATAATAATAATTCCATCAAATTACAAGGGGCATCATTAAAAAATGTTAGTATTATTGTTATTTCAAGGTACATGCATAAGAGTTTCCGGTGTTTTATTAAATTTTAAATAAGTTATTTTATCAAATTTGGAATCATTTTTTTAGTACATTCATTTTCTCGAATCCAAATATGTCAACATCGTTTATTTTAGTATATTTTCTGGAATCCGAATATTTCAGCATAATTTATTTAATCCGAAGATGTTAAAATATATATATATATTTTTAGGTACATTCATTTATTTTATTAAATTTTTTTAGTATTAATTTTTAGTGTATTTGACTTGTCAAAATCCCTAATTAGAAGGCATAACGTACCCTAAAAGGGCACTTTTAAATTTTCTTTTGGAATAAAATATGATTATGAAAAGATCATAGCACCTAACACCTCATATTCGACACCGGATGATGACAATTAATAGCTGTATTAAAAGCAAACATTAACAGAAATAAAGTATAATAATGCTCTAGGTTTATTTGAAGAACATCAATGAAGAACGATACCAAAAAAGATTCGTTTATCATTACTCTTTTATATTAAATAAATAAAAAAATTGCAAGTAGGTGAGGCATATGAAAATATGGACACAAGATGGACACAGGCGTTGGTAGTCCTATTGTAAAGGGCCCATTAAAGCATAAGGAACAATGACATGACATAATTTGATTGGTGACAGACTAAAGCGTTAGAGGAAACTCGGCAAAGGATTTCATTAGGGATGAAGCAACTTGAAATTCTTTTTTAACTTTTAATTTTTGGACTACACTAACAATTAGAGATTCTGCCATATAAATTGAATATTTATTTACTTAACGATCACCCTTCATAATATTTCATAACATTTTTACCCCTAAGTAATCTTACAAGGCTAAAAACTCAATGACAAATTTATTTTAAGAAAAATAGGTGTCACAAAATTTAATTTTTCCAAAGCGCTATGCAAATTAAGAGCAAAATTTGGTACTTCTGCTGGGCGCTAGAAATTTGGTTTCTAGATCAGATCCAAATTCGAATTGGACTAAGCCAATGGAACTAACCCCAGGAAAGAGAGAAGAAGCTCTATCATGGTGGAAGTCTGAAAATGCTGGTTGATTAATGGGTTATTAGAAAAGGAGAAAATTATGGTTATTACAGTTTCTTAAATGATACTTATCTCTATTGTTAGACTTATAAAATGTAATTTGACTATTTTATCCTTTATCAATTTTTTATTTCAAATAAGAAATTTTTAAAATTTTAAAAACAAAATCATGCACCCGTGATTTTTAAATCAATTATTAAGACTTTTAAGCTTGAAAATTTTATTTTTTAAGAAAATCTCTAAATCATATACTTTTTGTACTTAAAGAAGAGTAAATTTGTCAAAACGTATTTAAATTTTGATAAACTTTGTACAAAAGAGAGGGATATGAAGTAGACGACAAAAGATACAAGGGAGGCAAGTATCATTTCAGAAAACCTTAGGGGAGGAATCTATAGTTGCAGGAACTAAAAGGGAAGCAAGTGTAATTTCTCTAAAATAAAAAATAAGAAAATGGTTCTGCTTCCAAAGTTTAACCACCTCCATTATAATAGATCAAACCTAGCTAGGCTCAACATTTTCATCAGAGATTTCTGACGAAAGGATATGCAAAAAATGGACCCAGGGTTCAAGAAGGTTGCAGAGACTGGAGACGTTGATGGTCTGTATGTACTCATTGATTGAGCAAAACCCCTCCATTCTTGATGCACTCCAGTTCGTTGATACTCCCATGCACATTGCAGCAAGGGATGGGAAAGCCGATTTTGCGATGGAGATTGCGAATTTGAAGCCTTCTTTGGCCAGAAATCTAAACCAAAAAGGGCTTATTCCCATGCATCTGGCTCTGCAAAAGGGACACTGGAGCATAGCAAAAGGGCTGGTGCTAGTTGACAAAGAACTCGTCCATGTCAAAGGAAGAGGAGGGAGAACTCCACTGCACGAAGTGGCTTCTACTGGGAATTCAGCTTTGTTGAGCGTCTTTCTCAATGCTTGCTCAGATTCTATTGAGGACACGACAATTCAGCTCGAGACTGCTCTTCACCTTGCCGTGAAATCCAGCAAGTTGAAAGCGTTTTTGCTTCTGTTGGAATCACTCAGAAAGAAAGATAAAAGTGAGATCCTAAGCTGGGGGGATAACCATGGCAACACCGTGTTGCATCTGGCAACCTCAGAAAATCAGCACAAGGTAGGCTTGGCTTGTTGAGATCGTATTAAGGCACTTTGATTTACATAAATATGCCTTCACTTATCAGCTTAATATGAGGTGTGACTAACTTTGTGGGGTGAGTTTTCATAAGCATTTATTTGTGTTTTGGGGGGTTTGTCCTCTCTTCTCGTGGTGTGGGGGTGTTGCGACATCGTATTTGGGGCTGTTATGATCCTAGATGTTAAGTGTTTAACTGATGAAGTCTTCGTAAGCCTTGGGCTTTTGGAGCAACAATTAGGCACGTAATGGTATCAGAGTCAAGTTCCACGTCCAAGGTTTTAGTCTCGGAAGGGGCGACCTATAGGCTGGATTAAATATTATGTATCAGCACCATGCTAAGTCATTGAATACCAATAGATGAGTGAAGCCTTCAAAAGGGAAAGAACTACCATTAGGTCGGTGTCGATAGAGTGGGCCACCATAAACATTGGCTATCTAATGAAGCATGGTGAATTTTACATCCTAGATGTTAAAGTACTTAACTAATGAAGTCTCTATAAGCCTTAGGGCTTTTGGAGCAAGGGTTAACAAGGGCATAACCATGCTCTTTAAACATTCTTCTTTCCCTTTATCTTCATATATCATTTTTTTTTAACTTCATTCTCTTATGCAGTTTGTTAAGTTGCTGCTAAGCAAGATATACTTCAAGGGTTTGCAAGTAAATCCCATGAATTCAGAGGGATTGACAGCCCTGGACATGTTGGAAGAAGGAGCAAGCAGGCAAGGGCACAAGCTGAAGCTAGTGAGCCTCTTCCATCAAGCCAGAGCTTTGAACTCCAAGGAGATTTTATCTTGATAAGAGTGGCTTTGTGTATGCGAAGGCGCAGGTCTGAAGGACTCTCTTTTCATGGAACTCCATCAGCTACTTCCAATACAATCAGTATAAAGACTCCCCTAATAGTGTGCGCAGTGCACTTCTGGTGGTGGTGGGGCTGATCGTCACCGCCACTTACGAATCGGGGATCACCCCTCCCGTCAATAATTGGCAGCACAACTTCAAACCCAATCATAACAGCACCATCACGTTTAATGGCGGAAGACTTGCCGGACCCTTTGGTCTAAGCTATAGAGACTTTCAATTTTATGGCTACTTGTTTCTCAACTCTTTGGGGTTTTACATGTCTCTTGCAATGCTAATGATCCTCACAATGGGTTTCCCTCTGCAAGCTGTGCTAGTATTCGCTCTACCGTCCATTGTGGGGAATTATAGTTATTCACTGCTAAGTATAACACCACAAGGACACCCTATATTCTTCTTTCTTTTCAGCCTTGTTTTGCCAATTCTCTACACATTCTGTCTTCTATTCGCGTGGGAACTAGTGCAGTATGCAGCAAAATTGTTGTGGATATTTGCCCACAGATCAATTATGGACAAGATCCAGAAGATGTTGAGCAGTAGGTGAATGATGTTAGGGATGCAGACTCCTCCATGGAAACACCTTTTCTGGTGACAAATTAATTAATCTCTCTCTCTCTCTCTCTCTCTCTCTCTCTCTCTCTCTCTCTCTCTCTCTTAAGTCTGTAAATTTGGGTTAATTGACTAGCTAGCTAGATGCATCTGTGTTTACTTGTCTTTCTAAAGTCCTTTAATTGAATCTTCAAGCATTACCAATGGGCACTTCCTTGATTATCCTAATCTGTACATATAATGAAAAAAATGGGGTTCAGATGCTTGGTAACAACTTCCACCATTAAGCTTAGGAAAAGGATTATATATCTATTGGTTTATAAGCTATTTGATATAACTGAATTACTCTCTACTTGTTCAGAGTCCATTAGTTAGGCTTTCATGTTTAGTTGTGTGAAGCTTGATATTACTGAACACTCAGCCATAGCTTTCGCGAAAATTGACAATAAGAGCGTATTTCAGGCATTTTCATTGTGTTAAGGTTATATTTCCATAGTTGTTTATCCTTGTTAAGCTTCTTCCATTCAAAAATATATTGAAACAGCCAACGGCTGTGGACGTAGCCCTATTTTGGGTGAACTATGTAAAAATCTCTATGTTTCTTCTTCTTGTGTAATTCTTTCTATGGTTTTTTTATCTCTAGAAATCAAGTCAAATTCTTAACATCTCATGGCTCAAGGTCAAACTTCTGACGGTGAATGAGGGCCTGTGTTCAACCGTTCAATTTATATGCAGAAGGGGTAAGAGAGAGGGCCATGGCCTGTTGGGAAAACGATGACCGTTGGACCCATATATCATAAGAAATGGATAAACTGCTGTAAGAAATAGATCAATATCCTGAAGAGAACAGTAATGGAACGGATACAAAGAACAAGAAGGAGATGGATAAAAATTTATGTGGTTTTGCCTTAAATGTCTACATCCATAGTCGTAGCACAAGTGAAGTTATTCCACAAGAGAACAAGACGAATAAAATCCGAGCACCATCACTACTCTTTCGGAAAACCTAAACCTTTCTCAAAACAACAAAATGCAACATGCACCGAAAGTGATCTAATTTCCTTCCTTTTATAGCACCAAAACTTTGTGACTCCCATTGTTAAATTCTAGACATCAACATCACAAGGCCAGCATCAGAAAATTCAAATTTGTCTTGTGCTTTTTTTATTTTTATTCGTTTTGAAGGCAAAATAGAAACGAAAAATCAAATTTTTCTCTGGTTTTATTGGTTGGAAGGAGCACAGAGATTTAGAACTTAAAAGTGATTACAAAGAAAAGGGTATAACTGTTTCTACCTTTTCTTTTTCTTTTCCTTTTTTTAGGAGAACTAGAATGTGGTGTAAAATGTCTCTTGCCAATTGAATTAAATATTTTAGTCAATAATTGTTTTATAATTTTTATGGTAGTTTACATAATAGTAATGCATTAACAAGATTTACAAAATGGAAAATTATTTAGTTACAGATGATATCTGCTGTTGAAAGAGAAAGCATACTTGCAGATGAAGGTAAGCGGTTTAGTAGTTAAACTAAGGTAAAGTCAAAACTTAAGTCTCTATATCGTTTTAGAGCATTAAATTTGTAAAAGTAATGTTTTCGTGCTATTGTACTTCTGTTTGGAATCTTCGGGCAAGATTCTTTTTCTTCAAATATTTGTCATAAATTAGGTTTGTGATTTATTTATTTTAGTTAATTATATGCACAATTAAAATTTTGATAGTTTGATTGTCATTTTATATGGTTTGGTGAAATTAAGGTTAACTTTTACAAATTTGTGTTTGTAATATTGGAATTGTTATTAGTATAATTAATATTTCAATTTATACTATTATTTTCAGGTCAAGTGAGTCGTAAAAATTTATTTTTTAAGTGAATAGAATTAACTAATTGGCAATAGACATCACAAGGAGTAATTATTGATTGCAGTTGTAGTGAAGGTTCATGAGCTTCAGTAAAGTTTTGCATGCGAGATGTGGTTATGAAAGATAAAGAAAAGAATAAAGAAGGGAAAATTAATATATATGGACGTAAAAAGTTTTAAATTTGAAAAAAAGTATATGCATTACATTAAGAAAGAAAAATTTACATAATAACAAACATTATGTACATTAAAAAAAAGACATTATAAAACACTATATCATTTACAAGTTCTCCATCGTTATTTTCTTTCAGGAGAAAGCATGTAAATACACAAATAATGATTTTATTTTTATAGCCAAGGACGCCAAGCTTCCGCATTTTGAGTAACTTCTGTCGTAGAACCATACTGATGTAGTATCATCTCTACAAATGGGCACCGTGGGGGAGATACGCCTTTAAACCTTTTTTTCTTTTTTTTGAAATTTTAGACCACCACTTATCCGCATCTCCCTCTAACATAATGCTACTCAAAATTGTTTTATAAGTCTCAGAGCATCTCATACACATTAAAAGATCATCAAGAATTCTAATCCATTTGTGAATAGTGGGCACACTATGAGGTGCACCACTGAAAGTTGGAGGCATTTTATCTAGAAATCATCGCAATTGCTGAAATCCAGGGTGCAGAGGCCTACAATGAGTCATCTTGATATATTTCGTGATGAAACAGGTGACGACGAAAAACGGAAGGAAAACACAATGTGACATGGTGATGCAGGCAATTTGGTAGAAGAACAAAAAGCAGCACAAGCTTTCTTTTATATTAGGGATAGATATTTTTGAAGAAAATCTTGGTTAACATTTAAATTATACTTATAGTCAAATATTTTAAAAAATATACTTGATTTTTAATCATAGAAAATTTAGTGACTTAATCTAAATTATTTTTAAAACCAGAAACCAGCTTTCCACCCCCGAAAAGTCATGGCGTTTTTTTAAAAAGTATACCTTGTTTTCAAATATAAAAATTTAAATGACTGAATCTAAATTATTTAATTGTGGAAGAATTGCAAATGGCTGAATCTTAATTATTTAATTGGGGAAGAATTGCAAGTGCTGCGGGTGCTGCGGTTTTATAAAAAGGTGTACCTTATTTTCAATTATAGAAAATTAAATGACTGAATCTAAACTATTTATGTTTGTTAAAGTGCGGAAGCACCGGAGACAAAGGGGTAAAGACGTCCTAAAATATAGGCAGGGAACCAGGACAAAGTGTATAGATACATATATAGATCCTGTCATATAAGGTATAGATATAGGTATAGATTCTGTCATATAGGCCCTTTGTTTTTATTTCGGGCCTCAGAACTGAGTTCCTGAAGAGAAAAATGGGCCAGAGAAGCCCACTATTTAACCATGCCCATAGCCGTCTTGTTAATGCAGTCAACTATTGTTTTAGTCCAGAACGTTTTGGAAAAACTGTCACTTACAAGCTAAGACTTCAAGTAATTTTTAGTCGGTTTTGAGGGTCTACTTGGGTTTTCTTGTTGGTGTGAGCCTTTATCAAGTGTTTGGGACATGTAACCAATCTGAAATGTGTAAGGGATGGTCCAAGGCAGCCTTGTTTGAGCAACTGAGTTGGCTGGCTCTTCGGACCATCTTGTAGAGCAATTTGAAGCAATTTACATTAAGTTTCATATTTATCTGTCTCAACAAAGCAAATATAGACTTCCAACTTAGGTTGGTCACACTACAAAATTTCAATGAATTAGAAGCAGATTTGTAATGGGGTTCAAAAAAACCGCTGGTAATAATTTATACAGGGGCGCTCCTGACCCGAGCGCCCCAAAAAAACCCACGGTGGTTAGATGTTAATTCTCATCAACGGCGTTTATTTTATAAGTGCTGTAACTCATTTTTAGTGGCCGCCGCTAATAGACACTCATTGAACCCCTGCGGCCCCCGCTTCTTCCTCCACCCTCCTAAATTCCCGATCGAGCATTTCTTCTCTCGATTGAAGCCCTGGCCATTTCTTCTCTCCCAATCGGCTTTGCATCGGCATTTTTCGGTTCGGTGCAGGTGAAATCCTAATTGGATTCTTTTTTCACAGAAAGAGAAACAAAGAGGAAACAGACTCGTGGAGCCTTGGTGCCTGTGATGCGTGGAAGTTGTGACAGAAAATGGGGAGATCGTGTTGGAAGCTCTAAAATGGCGGATTGAGTCTCTAGGAAACCCTAACTCGTCCATAAACCGCACTATTGTCGTCTTTACTTCTTTTGGATCCGATCGGTTTAGTATCTGAGGTATGATCGCTTATATGCTGTGCTAATAGATTTGTTGATTTGTTGAAATTCTAGTGGTTGATAGAAACGGTCCCGAGCTTGTCGCTGGCTTGCCTTAGACGCTCTCCCTGCATTTCCATTCTCGTGTGACGAGAGGAGCTTGAATTTATAATATAGAACCCTAATTCCTTTATCTTCTCTGTTCCAACCAGATAGAACCTTGAAGGAGTCTTTGGTTGCTCAAATATCAGATTGCTATCAAGACCGTGAGTCTCCTTGAATCCACTTTTGTTCAATTGAAAGCGACATTGTGAGGTATTTCCCTGTTTATATCGTGATTTCGGGAAATATATCGTGATTTTTGTCCATTTTATTATGCTTTCAATCCGGCCTTTTTTTTTTGTAATTTTCTAAGTTATTGGAGGATCTTGTTGATGTTTTTCTGTGTTTTGCCATAGAGATTGGCTTAACATCGTTTTTATTCGTTCTCTGTTCTGTATGTTGCAATTAGTTTTTCATGTAGAGGATATAAAAAGGCGTGTTTTGGTAATGGTTCTAATAAGGGGAAAGAGACAAAAAGAAAAAGGATTTCTAGGCTTGGGAAATGAGCTTGATCAAAGCTTCTATTTTTGTAGGTACCATATCCCCTCACCGATTTCAACTCCATAGTTGAACTAACTTGGACAGTAATTGAAACTTGCAATTTTTACGGAATTTGTCAAATGTTTTTTCACTCTTTCTACTTCATCTCCATGACTCTCCTGTTCATAGACTACATATCTAGTAGAGGCTGAGAGGTTTTCCACAAGATTTGTACTATCTCCAATGGCTGAATATAGCACCTCTGAAATATATACTGTTTAAAACAACTGTCTTCATTTTTACTTAATAGAGATATGCAGCCCATCAAATCATGAGCTCATTCTCTGCTGCACCATCTATGCTGCCTTCCTCCTTTACCTTCTTTCTTGCATACTGGTCCTACTATATATACACTCTAAGACATTGCTCTCGGATTATCATCAATAATGACTTCATTTTGATAGCAATGAAGTGCATCAACGTCTTTTCCCCATTAATGGTATCATGTTTACGGGAGTTGATTAGTCATGCTAAGACATTAAATAATATTTCAAAATTGGTAATCTCAAATTATAACATTACAAAGAAAACTGGAAAAGGAAAAATAAATCACAATCTTCAAATCTATTTGTCTGGTGAGGTGTGGCTCTTTATTAAGTGCTCAACTGGGATTTGAAGATTGGGAAAGGGAATTAAGGACTGAATCTACCTACAGTCTGCTCCAACTGCTTCTTGGATAGACTTGAACCCATCCCTTTCTAGACACTCAGCCAGTTCCGCCTGACAAACAGACAAGTTAACATGTCAAAGAAGATAAAAATTTACTTTTTAGTAAGAAACCGATAAGCATATCAACAATCAAATTAAACTTGCTCTCGAAATTAAACCAGCATTTTAGCAATCCTAAAGTTTCTTTTTCCTTTTTGGCTTTCTTTTTTATCCTATCAAATAAAAATAAGGAAAAAATGATGCACATTTCACAACTATCTGGTGTGAGATGGTTTCGGACATTAAACTGGAGACCTGGAGTAGAAATGACTGTAACATGTGAGTGGGTATCCACTGAAATCAGAAAGATTCGGAGTCATGAAGCCAAATTAATCTTGTCTATGCCTTTTTAATGAGAAATGTATAGAATCAGATTTGATTTGTCACATTCATGACTCAGGTGTGACATTGACATACAAAGTGTCATTAAGCCTGTTCAGAAAAAGCAAAAAAAAATTTCGGCATTTTGGGGCTTGAATGGGCCTCCAAACCTAAAGAAAATTCTCCATAGGGACTTCGAATGGATATTTCTTCCTATGAATTTGGCCAGTGCAAAAACAAATGTAAGTTAGTCAACTTTTCTCACCATGTAATGAAGTGGAGATGGTGATGCACCTACTTGTGTATTGTACAAACATGAAGGCAAGAGCACCTACTGGTGTGGTGTACAAACGGGAAGGCAAGAGCTTGCACACTGCCATTACTTTTATGGGGGGGGATTAGAAACAATTTTAAGCAAAGGTCCTCACAGGAATCAATAAGGATCGATCTGATTTTTGGTAGATATCAAAAGGAAATAAGAATTGCATCATAGTTCCAAAAACACAAAATGATGAAACTAAAACATTTGCAACATTCCTATGCTTCATTTGGAAAAATAGAAATGTGGCAAGTTTTGAAGTTCCAGCACAGTACCAACAGTCATGGTTAAACCAGTTCCTGAATAAGTACTTGAATACATGTAAACTTGGCAACATGAGATTAAGACATCCCAAAAACAAATCAGGAATACTACAATCTGTAGTGCACATATTAGAACAACTCCACCCACCTCAACCAAACACTGCCCCCGCAGAAGGGTATAATTAAATCCAGCTCTGATGGAGCACGAGACTTGGTAGAAAATAGGTGAAGAGGTGGTTCAATGGTAACATTAAGGAGGTTATCAAGACAAAGGATGAGAATGACAAAAATGCCATTAAAGTTACGACATAGAATTGAGTGTATTAAGTTCCTTCAAGAATGTAGCTTCTAGAAGACAAACAGTTAAACATGAATTTATGCACACTACCAACTAATTGGTTTTTACCGGCGGTTTTAAAACCGCCGGTAAAAATAAAAGACCGCCGGTAATTCATTTTCTGGCGTTCTCACAGCTGCCACTAAATGAAGCGTCGCAGATTGTATCTGCGGCGCTTTAAGCGGCGTTTTTAGAAGCGCCGGTAATAAAATTGCTCTTTACTGGCGCCAAACGCCACTGTTTTCTTTTGGCTCGTTTTCCCCATGACCGCCGGTAATTAGATTTTATTTATTTTTTTAAAAAATTGGTCCACCGCTCTCACATCTGCCCATGCACACTCATATTGATAGGCTAAATTCCCTTTTTGCCCTTTGATGTGATTCAATTAAGCGTGATTCAACTCGGTGATCCAAGTTGCTGATCAATCCTAACGCCCAATATTCCCGTGTGACTAAAAAAAAAGCATGAAATGCCATACAAAAGGATACCTTAAATTTTCAAAATCAGTATCTTAACGCTATTTTCAAAGGTTGTATCTCATATATCGTTCTGTTGACCTGAGAAGAAGCTTTGCTAATCAGGATAGCTTACAAAACCTGCTGCAATTGCTGAATTGTGAACCATCATGAAGTTGTACATAGGTTGATCAGAGTGCTCAATCATTTGTGGGCATTTAAGAATGTACTTAATTTGAGACATTAAGCAGCTGGATATTGCCTAAAGCTTGCATCATCATCCCGCATCTCAACCACAGGAGCAAACTGCAAGTGTTTGAGAAGAAACTTTACATTTTGTTTGAATATAATATAAAGCATGATATGTGATTGTAGACAGACCTCATCATTAGTTTCTATATAAATTCCAGTAACTACACTGTTCTGTAAGGGGGAATTTAACAGCTCTAAAACATCTTCAGTTAGTAAGGACAAATCTACTTTTGATTATTATTAAAGGTAATCTTTGGGAGGATTAGGGCACATTATCCTTCTGATGCAAAGCACTGCCATCATCAGTGCAACATTTGAAGTAAATATTGGAGGGAATTTAGCCATCTTTTTCAAGATTAATTCCAACTAAAAGAGTTGAGGACCTTCGATTAGAAATGACAAATCAAGCTTAAGTAATGATTAAAGTTACATTTATCTTTGGAATTTAGCCATGTCTTTCCAGATACCAAGGAGCAAACAAATCAGAAGTATGAGAGGGTTCACTCATGGGTGGTCAAAGTAATCTAGAGGATTTATTATTGAGAGGGCAAAGTTCACATGATCTAACATGCAGAAGATCCAACCCGAAGCTGGTTGGACAGGTTCCTTATGTCTTTTGAGTAGGATGGTCATCTCAAGAATATAATCCAGTTAGTATTACCAAAGCCAATTTAAGGTCATGTCCCAATAATGCTCTTTACAAGAATAGTGAACAGAGGCCCAAGTCCATTCAGATTTGAAAATAAGTGTATTACTCGTTCTTATTTCTTATAACAGGTGCGCAGGATCTGGAACATTAATGGGTGAATGGATTGCAGGTTTACATTTCAAATTCACTTTCTAACTGTTCTAACATAAAGGAGAGAACTATAGCACTTACCAGAATAGTTGCTTTGGTTTTTTTTTTGATTCTTCCTTTTTTGGGCTCTGAGACCCATCAGCATCACCCCTCACATGAAATAAAAAGAAAAGTACCACATCAGTCCTTGGTTAAGTAAGGCCATAACAAATTAGTGTATTGCGAATGAATCCCACAAACAGGGAAAGCAATAGAAAGCATTATATCAGTTGATCAAGTCCACCATCATATACTAGCAACCTGTTGAAAGCAGTATGTTAAGGTGATGCTAATTCACAGCCTAGAGTTTTACACAATAGCAGACACTCATATACTATGCTTCTAAAATATGAAAGAGTGCATTTGTGGCTAAATAAATAAGGCTTGTTGTTCAAAGAATCACCTTGCCCCTCAAATGTGAAGCCATGAACAGGGTCTTCCCTCCATGTTCGGCACAACAGTCAATGATGGTTTCTCCAGGTTGTGGATCCAGAATAGAAACTACCAGACCTGTAGTCAAATCCTGATATACTTAGAATCAATGCTAAATGCAACTCATGCAATAGTAGATAGGAATAGCTGATTAAAATTCTTTATATAATTACCCTCTTTTTCTTTCTTTTTTGTCCAAGGAATCAATTCTGTTCCTGTCATAATACTGTATATTATCAAATAAGATTAACTAGTAATTTCGTGAAAAATCATGCATGCATGACCATATCCATAGTTGATTGTATGCATGCATTACATTAAAATGCCAACATAAACCTTGAACTTTCAAAAAGTCTTGCAAGATACTATTTAATTTAAGTGTTTGTATATGCATCTTAGGAAAGTTTGAAAAGCCAAGGACAAGGACACAAAAGAAACATCAGTGATAAATTCAAATATTCGTCAATCAACATAGAAGATACATTATTTCAAAGAACTGCAAAAGCTTTAGGGCATATACGATGATTCATTGTGCAATTTAAGAGAGATAAATTCACGCCTTTTTGGTGCAGATTTAGGTTTATATCAAAAATAGATAAACATTCCGTAAACCTGCACGCCATTTAAGTCGACACTCTCTTAGTTGAAATTAACAATAGTTCTGCATTCTCACCCTCAAAACCTTTAATGTGCATTACCTTTTCAAAAAACCAGAGCTACTTGGTTTCATCCATTTTATTTACAAATAGGAATCACGATGAACAACGTATCGTAATGAAATAAATATGCATTTGGATCAATAAGATTCAACAGTCACTTGCATCGAAAAAATTGTGGTGAATGGTGGAGTACGTACTTCTAAGAAGAATCGATCACTTGTCGTACGAGCATCTGTTTACGCAAAATAGTCATACCGGATCTCTTCTTCCCGAGCTCTCTATCTCTCTTCCAAGGAAGCTTTGCGGAATAAGCAAGCCTCTGTCAATTGGTTTTTGTGTTACAAAATTATGCTGTAATCCTGCCTAGAATCAGAAAGCGAAGAGGATAAAAGCAATTTAGCCAAACGGATTGAAATCCTTACAAAAAATAAGGTAAAGTTCTCAAATCAAATAAGTTCCATGACCTGAACATTGGCAAGCAATTTACGTGATCTATAGAAGAAGAAGAATTGCAAAAAGGAGGGAAACTGAGGGCCAGAGGGAGGGCGAAAGAGAATGAATCCATAATCAACAGATCCAAATTCCAAGTTACAATTACAAGAACTAAATATCAAAATCTCAAAGTAAAGCAAACTCAAATTGAAGTAATTCATATAAAAGAGCAACTCAACAAGCTCAAATCCAAAATCATTGTAACCGACATTCTGAGGAGAAAACCTAGCCGGCTGCTGGTGGGACAGATCGAGATCGATCGGTCTTGTCTTGCTCGTCTGTTTCGATCAGAATTACTGCCGATAGGATCCACCAGTGAAGCCTCAAGGCAAAAACGAAATCAAGCTTACAAAAAGGGCTTGCTCGATCAGGAAGAGGAGAAGAAAGGGCTTGCAGTTAATCTAGAGAGAATAATTGAAGAAGAAGGGTTTTGATAAACATTGTCGGCGCTTCCATAAACAAGTGCTGTTAAAGAGTGCTGAATATATGTAATCGGTGTGGGTTTTCGGGCGCTCGGATCCGAAGCGCCTCAATACATGTCATTACTGGCGATTTCGCGAAACCGCCAGTAATAATTCGCCACTAATTCCCCCGAAATTTGTAGTGGCAGTAATCAAAACTTGATATCTAGAAGATGCTCATGTAGCAGTTGCCATCAACACAGTAAGCAAGCAACTAACATGTTCATGGCATATCTTTTGTTCAATAGAACGAAAACGGTGTGGCTCATCATCCAGAACAATACAGCTAAACCATAAAGTTCGTTGACAAATGGTCTGAGTCATATCCTTCGTGACTGTCTGCCAAGAAGACTTTATGTACCATACATCATTTTTACCAAGTTTATTTCATTTTCTCTTTGCTTTAACAACAGGGAAAAAAAAAGAGTTGATAAATTAATATATTTATACTCTCTGTTAAGTTTTGAGCAGCTTCAGAAAACATTTAGCCTCATTTTGAGGTTTCATTCGAATTTATGTTGAAATCTCAAAATTTTGAAGCAATCAAGTTGTTGGCCCACATAAACAAGTAAGAAGAGTAGCAGAGAATAGATCACACTAAAGCTGCTAGCATATGCAGAAATGATGTAGTCTAGTTGTATCACTATAATAGCAATCCTGGGGCACAATTGCATATTATTTCCTAGACTCCAGATGGATGCACTGGCCAAACAAGATTCATCTATCGGGATTTTATGCTCACTACCATTGTCAATACAATTGTAGGAGTTCATGTATAAATGACAATCAAAACTGCAGAAAGTTGTTTTTACGATCCTTTTCAATACAAATGAGAAAACAAGACAATGTCAAAGTTTAAGCTTCCAACAATCTTGTTAAAGTTTATAGGAGTACCTTCATCTGTGGAATAAGTGCAGGGCTTCCATATGCAAATGCTGTATAAAGCTCAATGAGAGTTGCTCCAGCTCGTATCTTTTTGTATGCATCCTCACTGCTGACAAAATATCATTCCAAAAAATTATAGTTAAAAGAGTTTAATTTGGAGTCATTAGGCTTTCTGATGGACAAAAATTTATGAGACAACGAAAAGCAACTTACGTGCTCACACCCCCATAGCCTATAAGAGGGATCTTCCCCTGAAAAGGGAAAAAAATTACTAAAACGAACAATCAATTATAAACGAGAATAAAGAATAAGAGACTTGGATGTCTGAAAAGAAGAAAGTTCCAAAAGAATATGATAGCATGACCCAAGATGAAAAATACGGATTATAATTAATAGCACAATAGTAAATATAGAAAGACCCACTGTTAACAAGTAGAAATGCACCAAAGAACCGATAGTAATTAGTAGAAATGTATCGATATTTATGCTTGGTACATAAAAGAAACTTAATCAGTGGAAATAACTGTACAACCACTCAGCTACATTTTCAACTGTGCAAAAAATTTTGTTCTAGGCCAGCAAAATGAAATATGATCAAGAATATTGTCCTGTAATCTTGCCCTGGTTTCTCCAGCTTTTTTGCTGCACTACCATGGCAGTATATTGGCAGACGACATAGATAGTCCATAAGAATGTAAACTTTGACTCCTGATATTGCACACACTCAAAAGATTGAAAGTTAACAGATAACGATTGTTTGAAAACTTGTAAAACCCCTGTTCCATAATCAGTTAACACAAAAAAGGCTTTATTTTCTGGAATTTCGTTCCCGTAAGATAATGAGCCATTTTTACTCGTATAATGGACCTCATGACACAAACCAAAACCACATATACATTTTTTTTTAAATTGCTTTATCTAAATACTCTCTATCATGCACTTAGACAGTAGCTGAACTATTTCAAAAATATGTATCACAAGTTATTAATTAACCTTAATAAAATGACAGATTTTGAAAATTGCTACGTTCATTGTATCCAATATTCTTGTATTTGTACCTGACACCAACAGTGCAACATTGTGTCAGCATGTCATTGGTGGGCAATTGACTAAAAATAGTTTTCATACAAAGTTAACATAAACCTGGCATACCCTTGTTAGAATATACATCTCCTTCAAGATACTCGTGGACAGATTGAAGAGTGGCTTCCCACTTAAGCCACCAGATTCTTCAGCCACAGGGTATCTGTTAACAGGATCTGGTCTTGTAATAGTTGTATTTGATATGATCTGCATAGAGGAATAATTGAAAAACAATGTTAAAACAATCAAAGATAAAAATCAATGCAACTACAGATGCTGAAATATTGGAGACATGAAAAACGTTTCATTTACAAGAACAAATTTCAATTGTCACTTAAGATTAAACAAATACAATGAAATTATATTTAATTCATATAAGAATGTTACCCACTTTTTTAGGTAATGAAGGAATGCCCACCAATTGACCCCTGAGACCAAATCCATTCATCAAATGTCAAGAACTTCACAGATTTTTGGGACTCAATTTGATTAAAACCGGAATCTATAAAATTTGGAATTTTGGATAAAAGGTGAGTTTTCTTCATCTTCTTTGAATGCATGCATGTTTTTATTATTACAATTGAGTCCTTCTGGACTCAATTGTAATAGTTGTTTTTATTATTTGATACTTTGAAGTTATTTATTGTCATCATCATCCCAAACTATATTGGGGTCCGATATAGAGTTGATTTCACTTTTAGATTAATTTTGTATACTTTCTCATGAAGTGATGATGCAGAGGAGAGCTAAAGGAATCATTCTTATGTAACTGTTTCTATCCTGGGTATCAGGAATCTGTGATCATGCTTACCTTCTTCCTTCTGGAGTTATCCAATTTACATCAGCCATGAGGTTAAATATTTCATATAATAAACCTTGTACTAATCTAAAATTTTCAAATTTTGTTTTCATCAAAACACCAATTTATATATTTTTATAATATTTTCTATATCTTTCAGATTTTTCACTGACCTCCATCATTAATTTTTCAGATTTTTCAGATTTTTTATGACATGTTTTCCATTCCTTTGACACACATTTCAGTTTTAGAGGGGGACAAAACCAGAAATGGAACAAAAACTTTAAACATTGGATCTTCCAGAAATATTTTGCCGATAGTGATGATTAAAATGAAGAGAGATGCTATGGCTCAAGTAGGAAAAATATCAGACATGGACAGAAATCTGACTTGGGTCTTCAAGATCCTAACCCTTCCAAAATCATCTAAGAACTTCAATTGTATCATATCGATCCAAATACTGATGATCATTGAACAGTGAAGCCTCGTGTCTCTGATTTAAAACAAAATACATTTCTGCCTAAACATCTTTTGCACTTTACAGACTGACTGTACAAACACCCTGAAGTTGTAGAAGTTACAGTACAAAATATTTGTTTTCTCAATTTATGAGTCTTACCAATGAGGAAGAGTGCACAAGAAAAGTTTCTAATACCACAGATAAGACAACCTTATTTTCGTTTTGCTTTTGAATTTTCAATGTAACTTCCTGCCCTTATATCTTTACCATTGCTTTCATATGTCCTAATCCTAGCACCCCGTTTTTGTTTGTCACAACTTTCCATTTGCAGAAACCTAACTACAGAAGTTTCTGTTTTTGTTTGTCATAACTTTCTGTTTATTTCTCGGGTCTGCTACCTATGAAGTATTTTTATTGTAAAATATCTTCATTTATAAATACTTTGGAGCAATAATTTTTCTATACATGCATGTTAATGGGGGCATGCCGACACATTGCCTATTGCAGGATGCAATATAGGGTTATAGTGTCGGTATTGTACATTTTGGTCACTCAGTTAGTAATTTTTAAAATATTTCTTTGTTGGACTATGTTGTAGGTGATTTAACATTAGAATTTAGAATTGCTTTATTTTCTTATTTCCAATAATATTGTTCATGAATTTTGTATCCTTCTATTTCTTTTAAGTATTATATTATTTTAGTGCACTTTTTCAAAATAAGCATGCCTGTGTAATAATAGCACCTCCTACTCAAAGTTGACAGAAGGTATATTTGATTTTGAAGTTTGAAGCACTATTGAGATTTCTAATCTCAGGTCCCTGTTCTCTAGGATTCTAAACAACAAGAAGAGATTACAATACTAAATGACAAAACAGTGACAAGAGGACACACGATTTAACGAGGAAACCCTAGACAATAGTCTAGGTAAAACCTCGGGTCTTGTTGAGTAAGACCACGCCTGAAAACAATGTATTACTAACAAATGTTCTTTACGAAATGTTCAGACATACAGTGATCTTATACAAACATAAGGATTCACTCACACAATTGATTCCACAACCTTTGTCTGCAACAACTTGATCTTCATCTTCTCCAGCAGTTTCAAGACTTCACACGAACATGATGTGATCAATGAGATTGCCCATTCCAATCGTACATAGATTTGGAATGTTCTTGTTCTGAAAACTTTCCCAGTTTTCCAGAATTCTACAGCAACCTCAACATCTCTGATCTTTCTCCAGCTGCACTCTTCACCAAGCTACTTCTGGACTCCCAAAAGATCCAGCTTCCAAGAACCTCCAAGAACCTTTAAATCAGAGGTTCTTAACCACTTTTCTAACTGTCTCAACAACCTGTAACTATCTTCAAAACAACCCAACTGAATCTCGTAACTGCCTGAGATTTCAGTTGGTTGAGTAGCTCCAGCAAGTTACACTTAACCTTGCTAGAAGCTATCTCAAGTCACACATTCAACCATACTTCACTTCATCAAGAAATTGAATGTTTTAATAAATTTCAATACTCTTTGTCATGCATTTTGTCACATGGGAAAATATATTTTCCAACAGCTATGCTCCTGAGGTGGCCTAATAATCAGATAATATGCTGATTCTGCAATCACTTCTTGATGATCCTGCATTGCTAAAGGTCTGTTAATAATAACTTTAATAAAATCTCTTTAACATTTAAGATTTCCATATGCTTTTGCAGGACCATGTTGTTCATGCATTGTTCCTTTTGTTTGCTGGTTTTTTTTTTTTAATTTCTTTTTAATGTTTCATTATCTTGCAATGACACTTAACATCTTAAGGTTGGAGTTTGCATAGCCAATGATGCTGTTAAAATTTCGAGGAACTATGATGCATGCATTAAAGCTTTGAAGGATCTGTCCAGTGTGGCTAACCTAAAGCTTGGTGGAATCTCTAGGAAATGGAGTCTTAGTTCTCTTTGTGAAATGATTGCATATAAAGAGGTCATTCATTCTTTTCATAGTTTTCCTTGTATTTTCTTCTTCCCATTATATATGCTTACTTTGATCTTTGTAATTTCAAGCTGTCACAGACACATACATGCTTTCATTCAAGTATATAAGCTGCAACCACTTATTGTATTAATTTCTTAATTACTGCATATGGTTATCCAGGCAGTTCAACTGTAAGACCCCGGATTGTTGGTTAGCCTAATATAAGGAATTTGCTAATATTATTAAAAATAAAATAAAGTGGGGGCGATCTCGTGTTAAGGTGGAAGCCATGCAAAGGCATTTTGGGGATTTCTGAAATTATTAATTATAGAAGCTAATAGTAAGTGGTGTTATATATATTAACTTCAATATGAAATAATATTATATTATGAGAAAAGTTTAAGGAGATGGAAATGAATGAATAATAATAAATTATATATGATGATGAATAGAGTAATTTACCAAGGATCGATGGGCTGTTGGTGTAGGTGTTATGGTGGTGGAGCACTACACAGGATCAAAAAGGAAATCAAGAGTTTTGTAACATAAAACTGTTTTGTCTATCCGAAAACGTTTAGTAACAGTCGACTGTTCACTGTTGGGAGAAAACAGAAACGGCAAGGGTTAGATCTGAGGAGGGTTAACCCATTCATTGAAACTAAGTTTTGATCTAGAGGATTGGGAGTGAAGAGAGATTCTTGTTCGTCAGAAGAGTTGTGTTCATTTGGAGCACAAGTCGTTCAAAGTCCAGCTTTTAATCGGGTAAGTCTAATCCATGTTCGAAATAGGTTATTTTGGTTCATTTATATCTGTTTGTTAGTAGAAATAAGGAGGAATTAGGATCTAAGATTTAGAAATTTTCTGCAGAAATTTCTGTTCATCGATGGTTCATTAGATGTTGAAAAATTCTGATAAGCAGTGTTCTCTGTGGAGTTGGTTTTCAGCAAACCTAAGGCAAGTTAGCACCTTTGATAATAGCATGTTTTCTGTGTTTTAAGATCTTATAAAGAAAGGAAATGTGTTTAAGGTCATTTTTAGTTTCTGTTAACATTTCGGGTGAATACTGTCTGATGGTTGTATAATTTGGTTATGTAATCTCAAAGGAGGCTTATTGAGTTATGAAGGATCTATGTGTTGTATTAGAAGATTTCTTGAGGTATGTGTGTGATTCGGAATGAGGGATTACATTTTATAGCAAGTTTGAGAAGTCCTCGAGTTGGAAAGTACCTTGTGCCAACCTAATGGACCTGGTGCCAACCTCAAAGAGGTTAGCACCAGACCCAAAATAGCACTGCCGCCTAGTGCTTGGACCTGGTGCCAACCTAATGGACCTGGTGCCAACCTCAAATAGGCTAGCACCAGACTCAATTTGAACTAACGCTAAGGGGTTATACACCTGGCGCTAACCTCACCAGGTTAGTGCCAAATGGTGCAGATTAGCGCCATGTTTAATTGTGAAGAAATATTTCGGCTATTATGACATATGTGAGTAACCTTGGTTCTAGCTTCTTAAACCTATTCAAATGAGTTTATAAAATATCAAATTAACATCTGGAGTTGTAGATTCAAGTGAAGATTAATTACTAATATGGATTAGAGACTTATTGGGAGAAAAATTCATGATACTAAATACCTGTGAAATTGTCTACAACAAATATTTGTAACTCTTTAAAAAACTTATTTTTATGTCAAACTATTTAGTTACTGTACCTGAGTTATGTAATGATAAATAAGGGAATCCAGAACTGTCAGAAGTCTATTAAAAATTAGTTTGGACAATAAAATCTATGGAATACTTTATATAAAGATATTTAGAGAAAGATAGCAAATCTGAACTCTGTTGTGTAAAAGATTAGCTAATGTGAGAATGATAATGCAGATTTTAACTTGTGTTTTGATGGGATTACCAATACTAATAGTAACCGGTAGAAAACAGTATTGTCGACAAGGTTAGAGCATAAGTGGTTTTGACATTAAATAGTAAAGGTAATAGCAGAAACTGAATTTTTATCTGAGAGGATTGACCATTTGGGAATTATGGAACTGAGCGAACCATTCACTGATTTTTGCTGAACTCTTATTATGATCTGAACTATAATTGGTCATGGATTTCTTGTATGTTCATGGGTTACCATCTTGATAAAATGTAAGTGTTTTCATTGTATATAATTTCTGCTGTTGGATGGCTTTATTGTTTAATTGAAACTGAGATTGGTAGTTTTCACTATAAATTGGCTTCTCTTATATAAAGCATGGTTTTATGATAAATTTACACAGTAAATGATAACTACTTGCCGGAGTACTAGGGCGAGACTTAGTGTGGATCCACAGTCGAGTTGTAGTGAATTTTGTATATTTTGTTTGGATTTAAGTATAGGGTTCCTTCATGCGTTTCCTCCATGATGGAGAGGCCTTCCATGAGGGAAGTGCTGCAGCAACTCCGTTTCCACCATGAGGGTGAGGTCACACGGGTATTTCCGCCATGAGGGCGATGAATTGGTTGTTTGAGCTGTTGCAGTATTTCGACTGGATTGTTTGGAACACTAGTGTTTAGCCACACAAAATAGACAGACTTCACGAGTCCCAATACATAAGATTTTCCGAATGTGATTGACGATGTATTTCCGAGATTAGACGGATTACTGTGGTTAATCGTCGTGTATTTTTAATCGTACATGTTTTAGTACTGTTACAACTATATTTTAGGCATGCATTGCTACTTGCTGAGATAGTCGTATCTCACTGTTTTGTTTTGTTTTCAGATCTCAAAGAGGACGATTCAGGCGGGTATATGCTTGGTTTAGGTAAGTTAGGGAAAATTTTAGTTGACTCTGATTATGTTGTTGCCATTTCATGTTTTCCTTACTCTGATATAGAGATCCTGTGTGAAAAGCTAACTCCTTGGAAACGAGTTACGGTTTATTTCACGTAACCCGGTTCCGGGGCGTTACATCAACTAACTACTGTTTTTTTTCTTTAATGATGTAAATGGTGTGCTTAAATAATGTAGACTATGGGTAACACACCGGAATGGTTAAATTTGTCCGTCTTCCTTTGCCAACAGGTTTTTGAGAAAAAAAATATACAATAATGTCATTTTGTTAGGTTTCAGCTGAAGCCTAATTTAGTGGAAATAATCTTTTAGTGGCATAAATATATTAACATGAGTTGTTGGAAGGAAAGTTAGGATATGAGTTACTATTTCTGAAAAGGTGCAAGAAATTTTGATGACTAAGAAGTTTCCAAGTACTTGGATGGAAGGCATCCTAATGTTCCCATAAGAACAGAGGAAATGTTAGAAGTTGTAACAATTATTGTAGAAAGACTCTCATTATGAAATCACTGGAAATAATAAGGTACCAAATAATAAGTTGTACCAACCCTCTTTAATGTGCAAACAACAGCAAACTGAAGTACCAGCTTGCACGAATTAGAAGAGACACTACCAACTCAAACCACAAAGAGAAATATTTCAACCAGAAATTGTCTAAACAATATAAACCCAATAAAGAAGAACAAAATAGAAATGCAAACCATATGAAAGATATATTCAGATAAACGAAGCATTATCTATTACATAGTGTGGCTCATCTATACCTATAAAAATAAGTTTCAATTATAGCATATAAAAAAATTTATTAGAGATGAATCGTCCATCCATTCCTCTGCCTATTTGATAAATTCTCACTCTCCCCTTTCATCGTCTAAAGACCGCAAGAACCACATCTCATTGTACCCAGATTGTGTGTGGCTCCATTAATAATGTTTCACTTAGCTAAAACTAACATTAATATAATCAAATTGTTACATATAATTTCCATGTCTAGAAATAGAAAAAAAAACTTTCAAATATAATATAATCTCGGCCATACCATGTTTCTAAACCTCCTATAACATTCAAAAATAAACTGCTCCCATATAATACAGGCAATAGTTTCTACATCAGATAACTAATTCGGACATGTCTCCAACTTCGCAACAAACAACATCAAAATTAGATCAAGATGCGACTACTAACCTATCCTCAAACCCTGCAAGTAACCAGGCCTTTCTTGCTTAGAAGGATGCCTTCCAACGCATTTATTGCACGAGAACTTCGGAATCTATTTCACCAAATCTGCGAGTAACACACGGAATGAATGAAGATTTAAAATATTTAAAAGCGATACACGTATGCATTTTGTATCATCTCAATTGATAACAGCATCACCTGTACGTTTGCAGTTTGGAATTACTTCCTAGTTCCTACTTCAGAATTTTTCTAAAATTAGGATCTTAAAAAAAGATTAAGAAAAAAAAATTGACTTCTTCCATTAGAAATTTAACAAAAATTCAGATATTAGAAAAATAAATTTGATTTATCAGTTCAGTCGTATGAACAAAACAATCACAACATAAAGATTGATCCACCAACAAGAACAATTCAATGACGAGAAGATCTCTTCCAAGCTGGTGTTCGTCAAAACAAACTTACGAAAAAGGATGATTTTTATTACCACTCAAACAAGGGCCAAAAGATGAGTACCCAAAATGAAAAGTTCTGATTTCTAAAACTCATCGGAAAGAACAATCCAAATCGGAGTTTCCTCAGAAAAACGATATTGATTAGCAATTCTCTTCCAATAGTAGAAAATCAAAAGAACACCAAGTAAATCTCCAGCTAGAAAAGAACACATAAAATGGATCGAACTCTTACCTTTTCTCATCTGATTTCCTCTGTCTCTAAAAGTAAAATACAATCTGTGCTTGAGCCTGTAGATGGATTTGCGTCTTTCTTCATCGAAAGATTAATAATAAACAAGTGATTTATAATCAAAAACCCATACAGAGAAGAGGAGATGCAGTTGCAGCAACTCTGTTGAGACGGTAGAAGGTACAGCACTCATGCCGGTAGCACAGAGAAGAAGAGACGCAGTGGCGGTAAAAGATAGGACAGGGAATCAGGTGAAGCAATTGGCGGTAGAAGAGGAGACGCTCGTGAAGCAAGCAAGCGGTGAAGCAACGCAGGTGGCGGTAGAAGAGGAGCACGCAAACGGTGAAGCATCTGAAACTCAAACAAGGCGGTGAAACAGGTGAGCAGCTGAAGCAGCCGAAACGCAAACAAGCAGGTGAAGCAGGCACCTTGGCATCTCATTGGGAAAGGGCAGGTAGCTACCGTTTGCATGTAAGGATACGGGTGTTGCAATGAGAAACAGCCAAATAGTAACCACGCAGGTGAGATGGAGTCAATTGGAGTCAGAGGTCTTTGTGAAACTTTGTCGAAGGAGACGGCGATGTCGGATGTAGCAGGCAGCTGACGGAAGCACACGGCAGAATGCCATCATATTTAATAGTACGATAAAAGAACAGGTGAAGCGTTGCAGCATGAGAGAAGCAGGTGAAGCAGGCACCTTGGTAAGGGTAGTGTCCCTTCACTGTCCCTTTTATACTAGGTATAGATATCGTAGCACATAAAATATATCTACAAACCTGTATCTACAAGGGAGAACCTCCCTACTTTCGTCACACTTATCAAACCCCCCGAATTGCCCTTCCTCCCCACATATTCATGGGATTACCACGGGTGTCTTTTTTAAAAAGAAACGTCTCTTCTTCCCCAAGTTATCTAAAGACTGTCAGTAACAAAACCCTCGGTTGCCATGCGGACCCTTTTTGCTGTCCGTTGCATTTGGCAACAATCTGGAGGAAACAAGCTGTGACTATTCGGGAGGGTATCTGTTAGGATCCAATTATCAAATGAGTATTCAAACTAGGAAAGAAACGAATTGCTGGTCATTAACCACAATAACATTAACGTTTTACTGGACGTTAACCACAAGAACTAATTTCATTCAAAACATAAAGAGTTTACAAAACAACTCCACTACTTATTGATGATCTCCTCCTCCTATCATGGAGATCTATTAACAGAAAACAACTAAAAAGGGATAGCCTAATCCTCTAGGATAGAACTAAATAAAAGATAAGCATATCTAAAAGATATGTTAGATAAGATCAAGCAACTACAACTGTAGCTTGGTTTTGCATGGCCGTTGCATAACAGATTGTAAAAGATAAGCCATGCATTCTTGTACGTCCCTATCATTCCACCCTTCTTCAAAACGGCATGTCCTCATGCCGTGAAATCTGGAAACCTTGTGAAAATATCATTGGCATCTTCCCATGTTGCATCTTCAGTTGGCAGGCCTTCCCATTGACTGAGTAAACGAGTAACAGCTTGATTATTTCTTTTAAAACTTCCACGCTCTAACACTTTAGCTGGAACCCAAGAGGTGCCCCCCGAATCAGCTATAGGTGGTAAAATTGGTGAAGCCTGTATGTGTTCACCAAGTTTCTTCTTTAAGAGAGAAACATGAAAGACTGGATGAATCTTACATGAGTCCGGTAATGCCACCTTATAAGCCACCAGTCCTACTCGAGCTAACACTTGGAAAGGGCCGTAGAACCGTGGAGATAACTTGTGGATTACACGAGTAGCAAGAGTTTGTTGCCGGTAAGGTAGAAGACGTACGAACACCTAATCACTGATTTCAAAGCTTCGTTCAGTCCTATGATGATCCGCGAACAATTTCATTCGGGCTTGAGATGTAGAAAGGTTCTGTTTGAGCAACCGAATAGTCTCATCTCGATCTCGTAAGACATTATCGACCATGTGAACCACCGTTGAACCGGGAAGGTATGATGCCATAATAGGAGGGGGTCGGTTGTATAAAGCTTCAAAAGGAGACATTTTAATGGAACTTTGAAACGTTGTATTATACCACCATTCTGCCCATGGTAACCAACGACTCCAACTAGAGGGCTTATCACCGGTAAAACAACGTAGATAATGTTCCAAAGTGCGATTCAACACCTCCGTCTGACCATCCGATTGAGGGTGATAGGCAGAACTTCGACATAATTGAGTACCTTGTTTGCTGAAAAAAGCCTCCCAAAATTGGCTAACGAAAATTGGGTCCCGATCACTGATGATGGAACGAGGCATGCCAGGTAACTTGAAAACCTCACGAATAAATATTTCAGCAATATGTGAAGCCGAGTATGGATGTGATATAGCAATAAAATGGCCATACTTAGTAAATCTATCTACCACAACAAGAATGGCATTCTTTGAAGCGGATGGCGGAAGTCTGTCAATAAAATCCATTGAAATATCAAGCCAAACTTCTGTAGGAATGGGAATCGGTTGTAATAACCCTGGTGGAAATATAGCTTCATAATTTTGGCGTTGACAAGTATCACAAGTTGCTACAAAACGTTTCACCTCCTTTCGCACTCCGGGCCACAAGAAATTGCAAGTTAATCTCTTATAAGTGCGTAAAAATCCGGAATGTCCACCGATGGGGGATGCATGAAATTCTTGTAACAATATGGTTCGCCATTGGCCGGAAGGAGGAACCATGTAACGATTTTTGTATAACAAAAATCCATCACGAAGTGAGTAAACCGATTGGGAAGAATTATTGTCTTGCAATTGACGAATAATAAGAGAAAGACCCAGATCATTATAACAAGCTGATTTGAGATCATCCATGATCAAAAAAATAGGTCCGGAAATAGCCAATAAAGAACCATCTTCATCTTCTTTACGTCTTGATAGTGCATCAGCAACAGTATTTTGAGTTCCTTTCCTATACTCAATTGAGTAGTCGTATCCCAATAATTTAATAAGCCATTTGTGTTGATTCGGAGTGGAGATATGCTGGGTTAAAAAATACTGTAAGGTCCGATGATCTGCGAGTATCTTGAATGGACGGTCCAACAAGTATGGCCTCCATTTTTGTACCTCAAAAATCACTGCTATCATTTCCTTATCATAAACTGGTAATGTCAGATTTCGGCCTGACAAAGCCTTGCTCAAAAATGCAATAGGGCGGCCATCTTGAGTCAGAACAGCACCGATCCCATAACCCGATGCATCACATTCAATTGTAAACTGCTTTGAGAAATCCGGTAAAGCCAAGATAGTTGTAGATGACATAGCACTTTTTAGTAAGTCAAACGCTTTCTCCGAAGCTTCAGTCCATTGGAAGGAATCTTTCTTAAGCATTTCTGTAAGTGGTTTGGAAATGATTCCAAAGTTATTGACAAACTTCCTGTAATAACCTGTGAGGCCTAGAAATCCTCGCAAGCCTTTGAGAGTCTTCGGTTTAGGCCAACTTGCAATGGCCTCTATTTTGTTTGGATCAACTTGCACTCCTTGATCCGATATGATATGGCCTAAGTACTCCAATGAGTTTTGTCCAAATATGCATTTCGACCTTTTGACCAATAGTTGGTTGATACGTATCACATCAAACACCATGGTTAAATGCTGCAAATGGTTTGTGAGATTTTGACTATATATAAGAATATCGTCAAAAAATACCAACACGAACCTACGTAGATATGGCCGAAATATGTCATTCATGAGTGACTGAAATGTAGATGGAGCATTGCAAAGCCCAAACGGCATGACCAAAAATTCATAATGGCCATCATGAGTGCGGAATGCTGTTTGGGAAATATCATCTTCATGAACCCGGATCTGATGATATCCGAATCGTAAATCCAGCTTTGAGAATATTGTTGCTCCATGCAATTCGTCCAATAACTCATCGATCAGCGGAATGGGGAAACGATCTTTTACCGTTATTGCATTTAAGGCACGGTAGTCAATACACATATGCCAGCTTCCGTCTTTCTTCTTGACAAGTATAACTGGAGAAGAAAATGGACTTTTACTGGGCCGTATAACCCCAGTCTGCAGCATCTCTTGAATTATTTTTTTCAATTTCTAACTTTTGAAAATGAGGTTATCGGTATGGACGAACATTAGTTGGTGCTTTTCCCCACATCAAAAGTATGTGATGATCATGTGAACGCTTTGGGGGCAGCCCTGTTGGTGTGCCGAAAATGTCTTGATATATATCAAGCACTGTTTGTATCTCTGGAGGGACAGACAAATCACTTTGGTCATCAGTTGTTTTGACCAACTGAGCAATCACCCCGGTATGTTCGTGATTAAGCATTTTTTGCATCATCCGACATTCCGCTAGTTGCATTGTTGGTGTGGTATCTCCTTGAAGGTTATGGACTTTTCCATCAATGGTAAAGGACATTGACATGTCTTTAAAATTCCATAAAATGGAACCCAAGGATTGCAGCCATTGCGCACCTAATACAACTTCACATCCACTAACAGACAATAATAAATAATCAATGCAAAATTGATAATTCTGAAGTTTTAAGTCTACCTCCAACGCTCTCCCATTTGTTGTGAGAAAAGACCCATCAGCAACCAAAATCTTTGATACATCTTTAGAATCAATTCGACATCCCGATCGTTTGGCAATGGCTAGATTAATAAAATTATGAGTCGAACCTGAATCAATTAGTATCGTCACCTTAGTTTTGCCAATAAATCCTTGCAAGCGCATTGTTTCTGGTCTAAGAGAACTAGTCAGAGCATGTAATGATATAGTAGGTTCAACCTCCGGTTCTGACTCTACTTCATTTCTTATGGGTTCTTCCGAAATCACATCTTCCGCACTCCATTCTTCTTCCATAAACAATAGTTGAGGTTTTTTGCATCTATGACCTGGTCGGAATGGTTCATCACATGTGAAACAAAGATTCTTTTGTCGCCTTTCTTGAACCTCCGCTGGAGTTAACCGTCGAATTGGTGGAAGTGTAGTAGGTGGAGAAACTTGCGTCTTAATGGGGTTCATCACTGTACCACTAGTTAACGGAGGAAAAACTTTGGTCTGAGTAGTGGTTGTTTGCTTGCTAAGTGACCACCTTGAAGCCGATTTACGGGCTGTGAGCTTTTCGTCTTGAATTCAAGCCAAAGCAATGGCTGAAGATAAAGAATTCGGTCTGAACGAATGAACCTCATGTCGCAATTCGTCCTGTAAACCACTAATGAAACAACCCTTAAGCTGCTCATCAGTCCAGTCGTGAGCTCGACTAGCTAGTCTTTCGAACTTGATTTGATAGGCTTCAATGGAGCTCTCTTGTCGAAGTTTAGAAAGAGCACCATGGAAATCTTCATGACCATGTGGCCCAAATCGTTTCATAAGGGAATCTAGAAATTCATTCCAGTTGTTGGATATGTGTTTGGCTTCAAACCAATCCATCCATGGAGTTGCGTCACCTTCCAGATGAAATGACGCTATTTCCACCTTCTGTTCCTCCGGTGTACGATGGTAGCGAAAAAACCTCTCTGCTCGGGAAACCCAATCCAATGGATTGCTCCCATTGAATAAAGGAAAATCCAATTTTAATGGTCGTACGGTCATGGCAGGATATGCTTGATTATTATTCTTTGAAGCAGATGATTCCCCTTCTTGATGCATTGGTCGTTTGGATCCTACACTCAATTGCCGTATTTCCTCCAATATGGTTTTCTGGAACTCACCTTGTTTGGACGCCATTTCTTATAGAGATTCTTGAAGTTCTCCGATGCGAGCGTCAGTTTGATCTTTGTGTTCTTGAAGGTTGAACTCAACTCCGATGACTTCCTGTGTAGTTCGTTTCACCATTCTCGTGATCTGTCTCTAATACCAAATGTTAGGATCCAATTATCAAATGAGTATTCAAACTAGGAAAGAAACGAATTGCTGGTCGTTAACCACAATAACATTAACGTTTTACTGGACGTTAACCACAAGAACTAACTTCATTCAAAACATGAAGAGTTTACAAAACAACTCCACTATTTATTGATGATCTCCTCCTCCTATCATGGAGATCTATTAACAGAAAACAACTAAAAAGGGATAGCCTAATCCTCTAGGATAGAACTAAATAAAAGATAAGCATATCTAAAAGATATTTTAGATAAGATCAAACAACTACAACTGTAGCTTGGTTTTGCATGGCCGTTGCATAACAGATTGTAAAAGATAAGCCATGCATTCTTGTACGTCCTTATCAGTATCGGCGTTGGCAGAGGTAGTAGTAGGAAGCAATCTCATCTTTCATCTTTTGTGAGAAGATTGGAATCAGGCATTTCAGTACCTTGGTTTGCTGTCCAAGCTTCTATAGAACTCCCCGATTCTTTTGCCCTGCTCTCTATTTGGTTTGAAAGAAGAAACACTACTGATTCTCTTCTCTGTTTCCTTTCTGCCTTCAACTGGTAAGGGTTTTGGTAAGGTTTCTCCGAGCTCTTTTTATGTTTACTGATTACTTTTTCAACTGGTAAGGGTTTTACTTTTTTTCTCTGAGCTCTCTTCCCCTTTTGCCTTCAACTTGTAAAGTTACTCTCCATTTCGTTTCAAAATAATGAAATTAAAAGGACGCTTTCCTTCTCCAGAAGCTCCTCGAACCCTTTTCTTTTCCGGAAGCTACTCGAACTTTTTTTTTCCACAAGCTCCTCGAACGCTCTCTTCTGACGCATCGGGACAATATCTCTCTTTCATGGTAGTAGAGCCGACACATGGGCTTGGTTAAGATTCGTTGAGCTGACATTTTGTTTTTGTGTGCAGTGGGAGAAGTGGTTGCTAACGGTCGTTGGAGAAGAAGACGACAGAGAGTGCCCATCGTGAACATGTGAGCCGGCCGATCGCTTTCGTAATTTTTTTTCTTGTTGAGACAGTTTTGTTATCTAATTAATGATCTGCATCATGACCTGTTTGGTTACTTTGGGTATCACTAGAATTTTTTTAATTATTTGAATATATTTCGCCCATTTCTGCTCATGATGATCTATACTCTTCTCAGGTTTTGCCTTCTTTAATGGAGAAGCGTGATGAATTTATGTTGAGAGAATTAATGAAAAGGTGGGTAAACCACCAATGCATGTTAAATTGGCTCCATAAGTTTTTATATTTTCTTGATCGCTACTTCACTGCTCTGAAGTTGGTTCCTCCACTTAATGAAATTGGTTACGCTTGCTTCCATGATTTGGTATATGTTTGTCCCTTATTATTATTTTTTTGATATTCTTTATATGGAAATTCAACCAGATAAAAATACCCTTTTTGGTTCATTTTATCTTTCTCCTGTACAAATTCTGAACTGCAAAATATTTTTCATTCAACAATTCTCAATATGTACTTCTCTATAATTCAGGTCTATCAAGAGATAAATGTTAAAGCTAGGGATGTCGTGATTACTCTGGTATGTCAATTAAGACTATCCTCTCTTTCTGTTCCCACTCAGTGCTAATTAACCAAGTGCTTGTCTATAAGATTGATAAAGAGCGTGAGGGAGAGAAAATTGACATTGCAGATTTTCTAAACGAAAAACTACGAGGGGCTACTGTTTGTGATGTGGTCTGAGTGACTTATTTTAACCCAAAATGAGTCACATGCAGCATGTGAAGACTTAGGAAATTTCTGCAGGTAGTGGTGAGTGACACTTTAGAATAAAGTAAAGGATTTTGGTTGTGGTATTGATTAGGATTTTAAGGTGTTGCTGGTGGCCTAGTTTTGCTGAGCATGGCCGAATGGTACTCGGCTCATGTCCAATAAGTTAGTTGCTGAGATCCCATTTCTTTACAGCTCAAATTATACAATGTTATTAAGGGTTAGGATTGGGGTTTTCTTAGGAAGTGTATTGAAGGGTTATTGCTGGATTTTAGGGTATTGAGATACTCTAGAAATAGGAATATTTCTAGAGACTGTACACAATTATGAGTGGATTGTTCGAGCACTTTAGGTGCTGTTAGGCTTAATAAGTAACTCCTTCATCATTGTGGGTGCTGTTATGGATAGGTGTTGATACGTTTAATTAGGAAGCTAGTGCTGCCGGTGCCCACTTCCTTAAAAAAAAATCAGCAGCAACTTCATTATCACTGTAGGTATCAAACACTACATTTCAAATAGGGTTTGCTCATGCCTAAATTAGAAGTGTAGCTATGAATGAATGTGCTACATTGTTAGCACAGTTGGAGTCCTAAAAAATCTGAAGTCTGAACCTAAAACCAAGTACTGTTGTGTTGGGTACAGCAATGGTTGTGTACTCCATGAACTGTTTTAACTTCAAATGGTGAGAGATTAATTAGGGAAATGATCATTGGTATTATTAAACTATTGGGGAGCCACAAGGGCTGAATCTGGGAAATACTTTTCAGGTATTAAGATATGAAAAATCAGCAAGTATTTTAGAGGAAATTTTCGAATAAATTCTAGGTGCTGAATATTCTCCAGCCCATGTACCTTGGGCATAACTCACTACAATTGAGAGGGTAAGTAATGAGCTAGTTGTGGATGAATAAAGGGTTTAGGGATGAACCTTAGGATGCTGAAAAGACAATGAACAATAGGTAATCAAGGAATGTAGACATAGAATGAAGAGTAAGAAAATAGGCATTGTGCACTTGAGTAAAGAAAATTTGTCTAGAGTATAAAATACAAGTAGGAGCTGCTGTTGGGAGTATATCTTAGGATAACATGAATTAATTCAGTAAATAGGGTTAATGGAGTGTTTCGATAAAATAAGAAATATTAAGAAAAACATTGAAGTTTTAGGCTAATTAAGAGTGACATGAGTGTAAGCTTGGCATTTATACTCTTGTTGAGGTAAAGGAAAATTAATAGAGGTTCTGATTTCAAGAGTGAAGTTAAGATTTGATTTAAACACTAAGTCTTGCCGGTTTAACCGAGACTTTACAGTTTTTATTAAAATTTGACTCAAAAAGGGAATTTTATGCAATATTTTAAAAAGGGACTTAAAGTCAAATTGTTTTGGATAAAAGGTGATTATTTGGTTTCTCCAGGTATTAGAAAGATGTTTGGGAAATTTTTGATGAAATGATGGTTATTTTATCTCCATGTATCTTGGAGGGTGTTGATGTTTGATTGGCACTATAAAATTTGTTTGGTCATTTTAATCATTGGTTTTGAGTCTAGATGGCATAGCTCGGTGTGGATCCACATTTGTCAAAGTTAAGAGCTAGGTAGTGAAATGGATTGATCTTTGCTAGTAGTAATACCTTGTTCGCGCACGCGTTCCATCGTGTAGCTCGATGAGGCCTTCTCTGTATCTGGTTGGCTGCGGCTATGTTAGGATAGTACATGCCAACCCATTTCTGTATCTGAATGGGTTCTTCTGCAATAAGTCGATGACCGTGTATCTCTGCTTCGCACATAAGCCGGAGGGTGGCATAGTGAGCTTGGTTTTACACTAGTAAAAGGTGGTTTATTTCATGAGTCCACCGTGGTCAGGTTTTTATGATTTCACTTATGAATCGTTATTATGCGTTGACTGTTGCTATTGATCTTTATCATTATATATGTTGTATTTGGATTACTCGGATTACTCTTAAAGGTTGGTTATTGTTTCGAATGCATGTTTTACTATTGAAGCATGTTTTAGAACTAATATAAATGTTTTGTGCACGCATATGCTACTTGCTGAGATATTCGTATCTCAATCCGTTTTGATTTGTTTTGTTTTCAGATCCTGGTGAGGACGATATACCTGGGATTGAGCCAGACGCAGCTTACCCCGAGTATAGGGGAGAGGATTATTTTGTCGAGTGATTTCTGAGATACATTTTAATTGTAAATTTCCATTGGAGATAGTGAGTAACTTTTGAATTGTAATTCTTTCAATTCATTGTGATTGGGTGATTGGGATATTTTAGCGAACTCTGATATTTTGTTTGGTAATAATAAATTGAATGTCATGTTTCTTACACTCTGATATAGATCCTGCGGTTTTGTTATCTAACCCTCGGGTATGAGTTACGGTTCCATTACGTAACCCGGATCCGGGGCGTTACATGAATGCTCTAGAGTCTTAGATAAAGTATCTTAGATTTACTCAATTCTAGGTCCACAGTTAACATAAGCACGCAATCTGAATATTATAAGAATAACAAATAGCTTCACTTACAAAAGATATAAAGAGAGCAATAATATTAATTAATCATTGTCACACACAGTCATAATAACTGAAAAATATGCCCATAGTTGAATTGCAAATGTTTATAATTAAACCGTGCGATGAGTATGTGAAAAACCAAAAGAAAGATGAAAGAAGCTTATACACAAATTTTATGTTGTTCGGTAGTGTAACGCCCCAGAACCGGGTTACGTAGTAAAAACCGTAACTCGTTTCCCAAGGGTTACTTTTATACACAGGATCGCTATATCAGAGTAAGGAAAACATGAAATGGCAATAACATAATCAGAGTCAACTAAAATTTTCCCCAACTCACCTAAACCAAGCATAAACCCGCCTGTATCGTCCTCTCTGAGATCTGAAAACAAAACAAAACAGTGAGATACAACTATCTCAGCAAGTAGCAATGCATGCCTAAAATATAGTTGTAACAGTACTAACATGTACGATTAAAAATACACAACGATTAACCACGGTAATCCGTCTAATCTCGGAAATACATCATCAATCACATTCGGAAAATCTTATGTATTGGGACTCGTGAAGTTTGTCTATTTTGTGTGGCTAAGCACTAGTGTTCCAAACAATCCAGTCGAAATACTGCAACAGCTCAAACAACCAATTCATCGCCCTCATGGCGGAAATACCTGTGTGACCTCACCCTCATGGTGGAAACGGAGTTGCTGCAGCACTTCCCTCATGGAAGGCCTCTCCATCATGGAGGAAACGCATGAAGGAACCCTAGACTTAAATCCAAACAAAATATACAAAATTCACTACAACTCGACTGTGGATCCACACTAAGTCTCGCCCTAATGTAACTTTGACAAATTAATAGATATAGTTTACAAATCAGCTTATAATCATGCTCAATGTAATTTCATTTACTTTTATAACAAACCAAAACAATTTAGTTCAGATAGCCGCTAAATCCATTTAATAGTAAAACATAACAGCAATTGGTATATACAGTGAGAATACCTTACTCTTAAACCATACATGATAACCAGAATTAACAAAGATGTCAATTTAGAATTTTCAAATAATATTAGCATTTCAGAAATTTTCAAAGAGATAGAAGAAACCAGAGATTTCAAAGAGAGTTTGAAATTTAGTCCAAAAGAACATTCGGATAACCACTTTAGTTCACTAAACTTACTTTTGATAACATCCTCTTCATATAAATTCTTACTCATAATTCCCTAATTTTTATCGACTAAAATTCATCTCCATAAGTTACTAACAATTCTGGAATTCTCCATTTAATCTCTGAATAACTCAGGTATAATTATAAAAGAAAGAATAAGTTTAGAAAAGTCTTCCATATTTGCTGTAGAAAATTTTACAACACAATTTGGTATTTAGTCTCCCAACATAACTCATAGTGCATGCTATTATTTTTTTTATTTCCATAAGACTCCAATAAGTATAAGTGAAAAGGTTAACTAGACTTGAACACCAAAATCTGCCCTAAGAACCCAACCACAAGGTGCTGGAATTTCAGATCATAATTTGTCTAATTCTCTCTTAACAGTTATCTCAATCTTGCTGCAGAAAAATTTGATCATGCATTTAGTATTATATCATCCAATAAAACTCTTGATCCATGGTGTTTATTTGATTCCCATAAAATTCTAACAAGCCTAAATGTTAATTAGGGCTTAAATGAACCTTTTTGAATAGGTTTTATAAGTTACAATCTTATTTTTGAACATTAAACGAATAGTCAAACATTTTGGGGTTGGTGCTGACCTGGGGCTAACCTAGTGAGGTTGGCACCAGGTCAATTGCTCTTAGCGCCAGGTATATATATGTATTTTTTTGGTCTGGTGCTAACCTCTTTCAGGTTAGCACCCAATACTAAAGGTTGGCGCCAGGTCATGTTTCAACTCGATAAATTTCCTAAATTGTGGCAAACTCAAGTTCACTTGAATTGCACAAATAACCTTCAATCCAACACCTCTAATACAACATATGAGGTCTAAATAACTCGAGTAAACCTATTCGAAATCAATCTAAACAGTATTGATATGCATTGAAAATCAAATGCTCGAAACATGAACAGGAAATGGAATTTTCATCCAACAAAATTTAACCACTTTATTTTATCTTAAATCCACCAGAAAACATTCTATGATCGATGTGCTAACTTGCATAATAAGCACCTTCTATTTGACCATCTATACTGTTTTAAAATTATTCTTACCGTACTTATTAGAGCTAAGAAATTACACCAAAACAGAACCTGAACATGGTACTTTTGTTTTAAGAAACCACATGAAATCATGAATCTTTGGAAAGTGTTACTTGCCTCTTGATTCCCTCTTCACCAAAACAGCAACTCAATGGAGGATCTTCATGTCTAGAATCTCCAACACAGCAATGGACGACCTCCACAAACAACAATGTTATTCACATCCAGAATCTCCAAATAGCAAAACTTAACTGAACGTGTCTTGCTCCAACAGCAATGGACGACCTCCTCCTCTTCCAAGCCTAGGTTTCCTTCTTCTTCTCCAAGCAATCCTCTCCACTCACCTCAACTCTCAGATCTACTTTGCATTCGTTTTACCTTCTCCAACATTGAAGTTATTTGTAACGCCCGGAGAGAAAGCAAAGGTTACGATCAGAAAATTCCATACGTTTAAAAAAAAACTGCTTGTCTTCTATTTCTTTTGATCAAGTGTAGAGCCCTCCACTATATTCCCTACACCAACAGCCTTGCATTCAACCAAATCTCTTTTAACTCCCTCATGATCCACCGGTGCTCCACCACAAATTTCCTACACCAACTAATATCAAAACCAACTAATAGCTAACCAAAATAATAGCTAACCAAATCAATAAATAATAACTCATATAACATTTGAAATTTAAACCTAACTTTACTTACTTAAATCTATTTAATTCATCTTACATTATCTATTTAAATATTACAATTATAATATAAGAATCATTCACTTTAATTCACCTAAGCTGACTTTTCTGAAATTCCTAACTTGTCCTTGAGACACAACTACTTGAATTAATTATCCCTCATTATTTATTTTTAATAATATTAACAAATTCCTTATATTAGGCTAATCAAAAATCCGGGGTCTTACAGGTAGCTACATCCACCAAAGAGAAGAAGATGCCTTTTCACTATGTCAAGAAATAAGAGTTAAAACCTATGACTCCAATACTCAATTACAATCTAAAAACAATTTCCTCTAATATAATCAGTATATTTGAGGAAAAATATGAGCCATACTCTAACAACAATTTCTTATTTCACATATCAAAGAGGGCATGGTCTCACAAAATATGCTATCTAATAGCAAATTTTCGAAAGGATGAAGACTGTGTGAATAAAGTTAATTTGGCTAGCATGACATAACATGTATCAGATTATAATACACATGGGTTTTCAAAAATAAAAAACTAAAAAAACACATAACTCTTCTAGTTTTGGTAAGGTGTGTAAGACAAGTGTTCTTCCATCCAAGCTAATATTGTGCAAGCATCTATAAACCATCAAATAAAAATAACAATATCAATTAATTCTATTGCTAATTCATCTATTGTACTTTGAAAACTACTTGTATTCTATACTCAAAACTTCTATAGCATCTGTGGCTCTGAATCTGAAACTGACCCAAAGAGATCAAAACCACCACGATACTTGGATCAGAGATCAAGGGGAGAATAGTTAATGTCATAGTCCTCAAGTAACAAATTTAATAATAAACAACAGACTGAAAATTTCAAGACATAATAATGATGTGGCCCATGTAAGTCGAAAAGAAAAAAATTAAAATGGTTTCCCATGGTCTATTTAGTAAAATTCTTATCAAGAACAGTATCAGCATTGCAATTCCCATGTGAAAGAACTTCAATTCCATATTTATCATGAACACCTATCTATGAGAAAGCATTTTTTCAAGAAGAGGTGGTGCATTTTCTTCATCATTTATTGAAACTTGATCCACCCATCAAATTTAAATCTCAAGATACATTGTTAGGGGCACTTCTAACCCTACAACTCATCTCTACTACCCTGTTGAGAGGACATTGTTAGGGGCACTTTCACCTTCAATGAGAACATTTTTATATCACAACAAAAGTCATCACTATAAGGTTAACACCTACAGTACCTAACTTGTAATATATAAGCATAAACTGATGTTGCAAACCATATCATACGGTAATGCATCTACTTTAATTCCTATATGGCTCAAATTATCAACTTTTGGACAATTCAAAACCTGTGGGAAATTTTTGTTGATAACAGAAAAAAGACATCAGCAAAATATGTCTGTTAAAACATGGCATTTTTTGGATTATTGAATAACAACTATCCTGTTTCAAAAATAATAAAAATAGCATCATCTATTAAACAATAACAGGTTGTTTGAAATGTTGAAGAAACTTAAATCAATATAAAGTTTCAGAGTTAAGGCTTTGCAAGAGGAATGAAAAACTTGTGCAGATCATTGTTGCAGTCACTCTTATCCTTTTTGATGTATTTGCAATATATGTCAGTTATATAATATCTAGAAAAGCTACAACATAATAAAAAAAAAATTTTTTTGCCACTTGTGTATGTATTAGCCAAAATTTCCTATTGCCTATGCTATTCTTAGATGACTTGAATTGACGGTACTATTTTGAAGCAAAAGCAAGTAATAAATGAGTAATTATGTTTCTCATGTTGGGCAGAAGCAACTGTAAGCAGGCAAATCAATGAAAAACTATATTTGAAGTATCAGAAGTCACCTCTCAATATCAATTAAGAACTATTTCTAAAGTCCCCAAATGTATTTCACCATCCAAGCTAACCCAATCTTTAGTAGATATGCAAACGAATAATAAAAAAACCTATTCCATAATGGTTCAACTATTCCATTGAAAAAACCTATTCCACTGAAAAAGCCTATTCAATGGTTCAACTACTGTCTGAGACCTGTGAATGATACATATTTCCAGGCAATTGGGTGCTTCAGGCAAAAATCAATTGATCTAAAACAAGGTTTCTTCCATGTTGGACATGTGCTTTCCAATGTGCTTTCCACCGCAGTGACAGCACTTACATGTTGATCAGCGAGTGCCTCTTCGTTTTTATTGCATGCTTGAATCTCCTCTACTAAAATCACCTGTGGAGTGAACAAAACAAAACATGCACAGATTGAGAGGGAGATGAAGATGATGATGATGTAGCTATTGATTAAGTGCACGGGTTTGATTGCATTACCCACCTCACCCGAGGCGAGAAGCGTAAGTGCCTGTTTGTCATAACTTGCCCTCATAAATAAAGGATTCATCTTTGCAATTAATGCGGCTCAGTGAATAGACAACGGATTAAGGGAGCAACCACTGCTACACTTAAACTATTACCTAGCAGAGCATACCTACAGGAAAAAAGCAGTCTCAGCTTACTTCCTGAGGAAAATTGAGAGCTAAATTTAATAAAATCAGTTTAGAGGAGCCAATGTAAGATTATTCCAGCCAACAATGATTCTGTTGTAATACGTGCAACTAATCAAATAAAGTTAAGATCTGAATAGTAACAATAATTAGAAAATGAAAAAAGACTGATATCAACTTTGAATGAGTCATTCAAGTGTGACTCATTATTTGAACACATTGATCATAAATGGAAGACACCCACAAAATGAAAACCTATCAGGAAAAGGAAAATTTGTTGCAAAAGTTTCTGATTACAGTTGTCGAAGCAATAAAAAATGAGAAGAGGAAGAGTTGTGCATCCAAGATGATTTTCACAACCATGATTCCAATACATCCCATCAGTAGCAAGACATATAAAACATTAGAACTAACAGCCATGCTTTTCCCGCTTACCTATCCTCATGAAATAAATGAAAATATAAAGAAAACAAAACATACCTCTGTCTAAGGTTGATGTGATGTGGGAACTGGGAATCCACAGGGAAAGAATGCAAATTAGCAACCTGGTGGCGTTAAAAAATTGCCATTTACATTTGAATGATTTAAATTGGTAACCTATAGCAAATAAAGGAATACAAAAACAAGATACAACAAGGGACTGTACGTACCTCTTTAGGGGTGAAATATCTAAGGCACTGCTCCTGCAATGAACATGCTTTACCCTTGTTCTCCAGCTGCATGCCATGAATTTTTTGTGCATAACATGAGGAAAAAAAAGACATCAAGAACACCAGAAGAAGGATAAGAAATGGAAACTGAGAATTGTTTTGCACGAAGTGAAGGAAAAGAAAATATAGACAAATATTCAACAAATGGTCTGCATGTCTAAACAAGAATCCTACTTGTCTGGTTGCCAAGAGAGAGCCAGTACCCTTGACATGTCGATAATAGCTTTTTGTGAAACAACAACAACGTTTTGAATCGGGATATACAATATTTGAGTCACTTTTAAGGATTTCTTTTCAAACAAACACATGGTTATATAGTATGAAAACATAACAATTAACTCATTAATGGTACTTGGCAATCTATAGAAAAGACAAGGATACCCATGGCACTTCCCCACCTCTCAATCAAGCTCAGAGGGACAAAGTACTGGTCGAATACTCCAGAAACATTTCCATCATCTTCTTTCTCCAAAGCTTCAGAAACAACTGAAGAGAAATTGGACTCATGTAAGGAATCACATTGGCTGCCAGAAATCTTGAATTCAATAAAATTTTCAAAATTAGTGTAGTGCATTAAACATATTTTTTGTTTCAACAAAGAAAAATTAAACATATTTGCTGCACTGTATCCTGTTTCCAAATGACAGTATATAAGAGCATCAATGTGTAAAATGTAACAAAAGAGTGGCAAGAAAAAACAATCACCCTTTGAAAGCAAATACGCCACAAATTTGCGAATCGGATTTTGGATTGACAAAGCAGGAAAGTCAACAAAATGTATCTACACAAAAATATAGAGGAACATATTCCATTTTGCAAAATGGTGAGCACCTACGTTCCTAGGTAGCTGACTGGGCAATCAATCTTATTTTCAGTTCTAGGAAAGATGTTACCTAAGAAAGGATCAAAGCAGGTCTCTGTTCAAACAAATATAGAAAGAGATAAACTATTGTACTTTTGAAGCTTTAGTTTAGATTGCGAATGAATGACGTTCGCTATTAACCTGGAAGCTATTATACCAAAGTTTGGGAGTCCTATTTTCACTCCCTTGTAAAAGAGCTGGACTTCTTTTTATACATAACATATAGCTTCTGCAAACCAACTTTTAGTCCTTGTATACATTGCATGTACATTGGAATTTACACTTTTCCATTAAAACAATTTTATTTTTTGTGAAAATAAATAGCTTTGCTGTTTGTTTTGCTACATTTAATCTCTCCTTTCTCTCAAACGGACCCAATCAGAGTGCATGCACATGCAATGTTCAAGTTTGTTATAGATATGAGATATACAAAACCATGAAGGAAATAAAATAAAAAGCAGAGTAAACTTACTGTTGATTTGCACACTCCAAATGAAAGCATTTTATAAATTTGTAGCAGCAAGTTGTAAATTGCTCTTTTTATTTTTCTAACAAGATATTTTGTTCTTTTTTCTGAAATATATTGTGCTTAATGTAATTACAAATAGATGCAAAAAGGGCGAGGTTCTTATTGACTTATGAAAGAGGTATTTACAAGATTACATACAGACATAACAAAAAAAGAGCAAATTGTTGTTTGCTCGTATGTATAACAAAAAAAGAGCAATTTGTTACTTGCTCATATCTATTACATATAACAAAAAAGGCAACATTTTGTGATGTAGACATACTTATGAAATAAGTGCACGACCAAGTGTGCTACAATTATCATAAGGGCACTAATTACAAACAGTAGCTTTGACCTAATCCATATGTACAAAGCATATACAGCAGGTGTGCATTACAAAAAGTTCTTTACTACTTTCTATCTACGAGCAAACCGTTGTTCACGCATTTGATAAACTTTACTGAATTGATATAACGTTCAGCTTTTGGAACATGGTTTGGCCTCGCATATACTCATATCCCTCGACAATGAGTATGAACAGAGACCTACATGACGACGATGTTAAATGAAATTAAAATTAACAAAGCTATTTACATAAAGAGGACCTACAGGTGTCCTATCTTCATATTCCATTACGATAAAGCAAAACCAACTAACATTAGAATTTACCTAAACAAAAAAATTTGTTCCTTCAAATATCCATTTGTTCAAGCCATTCAGCTAGCATCTGGTTCTCGTTCATATATTCTAATATTGTTTTATTCGAATCTTGGATTTTTGATTCCAATGCCATTACACGGTCTTCACTTTTTTGTAACTTTTCTTCTAAATAACTCACATATTTCTTAATTTCAGATATTTCAATTCTAGCTTCATTCAGTTGCTTCTTCAAATCAACAATCACTAGATCAAGCATACTGGGAACTCCTTTTGAATTTAATACATCAGCGGCAACATCTGCTGCAGATTTTTCATCTTCTTTCTTATTTCTGCCCCATGCTCCTACGTATGAAACTTCACCCACAATAACCGTTGATTGGAAAAACAGTTGGTGTGCATCACCTTCTGTAATGTGATTGTAAACTGGTAAATTGATCTTATACTTCTGACACATTTCTTGCATGACATTCTTTGAGTTGAGTGTATTTTCCATATCTATAATTTATCATAAAAAAGAAAGAATAAGAGAATATAGAATTGAAAAGAAGGATCTAAAAAATAAACTCCAAATGTTGTTTTCCATATCAATTTAGATGTTTGTGCTTTATGGTTAAGGTTTTAGTTTGGTGTTGTTTAATTGAGGTTCCAACCCAAAACTGAGTTGATCTAATGTTTTCGTATTTTATAGAAGAAGAACTAAAAAATGACAGATAACTATAATATTTAATCCATACCAGTTGACACTACATGAATACAAAATACAAAATAAATACAAAATACAACTAAGCAAACATCATTTTTTTAAAGATTCACGTATATGAAGCATAACTTTATGGCATAAATAAACTGAACATAAACAGAAGTAAAATATATATATATATATATATATATATGTTTGTTTATACAAAAAATTTGGAGATACTAACTAAGCATTACAAATATGAAATAGCAAAAGAAAAATGTATACAAATAAATCAAGATGGAATTTGTAATACAATATGTGAAACCAAAAAAGAAATTTGTAACAGAATAATAGTTAATATTAATAGAGAAAAGCATGTTGACATATAAATTACTAACTTTTTTTTTTGCAAACAAGAAAGCCTTCGTTTCCCTGCAATAAATTTGTATATATCCATTCTTATAAAGCATACCTTTATTGCATAGACAAACTAAACATAAGTAGAAGAAAATAGTACTTGCAACACAATATAAACAAGCACATCAAAAATTTAAATACAAATGTATAAAATTTTAGAAGAAGATATCAGAACAAGAAATAAACAACAACAACACTTACATTAGTCACAAATCCATTCCTAGAAAGCATCATTTTATGGTGTAGAAAAATTAAACATAAGCAGAAAAAGTATTTGCACAAACAAACTAACAGAAGGTAGTAACTAAGTATAACAAATGTTAAATTAAATAAAGCAAAAATATATTTCAATAAATCAAGACATCTACATATGTGAAAAGAATAGTTCCTAATATATATAAATAGACAAAAGGATGTCAAAATACAAATTACTTACTGCTTTGCACAAACACGCAAATCCTTCTTTTTCTCCCTATCAATGCTATAAAAATGCCCTATCAAAACAACACAATATTAAAGTCCCTTATAATAGTAACTTTTAAGAGAACATAGTCAAAGCACATTTAAATGTCCACAGCTTCAAAATAAAGTTGCTTTCATTTATTTCATATTTATTGTATACATACAAAATAAAACTAATCAAACATTATTTATGTTTATACAAAGAAATATAACTTGGGATAAACCCACCATCCACCAAAAATATTATGGTTTATTCCATCGGTTGGCAGAAGAATCCCTCCCAATCTTAAGCCACCCAGATCACCATCTTGTGTTATTGAGTCTTGTACATTTAGGAGTTAATTAAAGTGTCCCAAGCCTCTTAATGGCACGTAAATGGGCTATAAAATTAAAACAAATTAACTGATAGAAAATCAGGGCATTGACTTCTTGACTACATATAAAATAGTTTACTATTATGTACTCTAGCAAGAGGCAAACAAGGTGGATGAAAAATGTGTCTTAAATTTTTAGTTTACTGTTAGCACCTGATTTTTGCACCCCCGAAATAAAGAAAAATGAAAAGTCAAACCCTGAGGGGGTCAAAAAATTGACTTTTTGATTCAAATAAATTTGGCCATCAAACTTCATCTGATTAAAAAGAGCATTTCGACACGGTTCATACGCAACTGAATTTGCTGGAATCGGAGTCCAGATGAGAAAATTATGAGTTGGTCAAACTTTTGGGGTGACTTTTTGCTCAACCCCAATTCAACTGACAAACTTGATCCCAATGGATAGGTGGTTTCGGGCCGATTCCAACGACACTAAGTTTGCTGAAATCGGACACCGGACAAATAAGTTATGAGCGGTTGAAGTTTCAGAAAAACTGCCCATGTGGCAAAAAGGCAGCAAAAATGGAATAAACCAACAAAATAAATAAGATAAAAGTGTTTAATAATATTTTAATAAAGAGAATCTCGCTTTTAATAAAATAATCGGAAAAATAGAATAAAAATCTTGCAAAAAACCAAATTGAATAAAGGTTTGAAATCCAAACATTTTAAAAACGTGCTGGACCGTATTTCAATTACGGGCAGGGCATGCCCGTATTTGAAATACGGGCAAGCTTCTGGAAGAAGACACGCGTCGCTGTACGTCGGGACACGTCCCGTACAGCCGATTCTGCGAGATTTACAAATGTGCGTTTTTCGCCCGTATTTGAATTACGGGCAAGGCACGCTCGTACTTGAAGTACGGGCAAGGCACACCCGTACTTCAAATACGGGCACGCCCCTTTTTGCCTATAAATAGAGAGGCCACCCCCCTCATTTCAACAAGCCTCCTCCAGGCCTCTTCCCTTTTCTTCTTTCATGTTTCCCACGTCCAACCCCTGCCCAAGTCCTGCCACCCCAATCCCAAATACCAAATACCCATTTTGCCCCTGAGATGCTGCTTGAAATCCACCCTTTTACTCTGTAAGCATAAACAACCCCTCAAGACCTTTTCCAAAACCTAATTGAGGAATCCACGGAGACGCGGAAGCGCTGCCGGAATCATCGGAGGAACAAACCAAGGAGCCAAAAGTGGCTTGGCAAAAATAAGGAAAAAGAAGACTTGAAGAGGCAAATGAAGTGAATGTGCTGTGACAGAAGGCACTAGATCCATCACAAAGGTTGCCGGAACACCTGAGAAAGTCGCCGGAGTGATCCCAAGCAGAATCGGCGGCAAAAAATGTAAAACCAACTGCGCCCGTAAACTCAGAACGGTCCAGTCGGGACCGTGTTTGCTTCACGGGCAAGCCAAACTGGATTTCGTTCAAGGGCACGGCTGGACCGTATAGAAAATACAAGCAGATGTAAAAGTAACATAAAAAATGTAATTTTCCGCCCGGTTGGATCTATTCCGACCTAAGCCAGTTTAAACCGACCCAAGAAGTTGGTTGGGCTATTCTTAGCCCTCCATGGACCATGGGCCCACCAAGGCACCTAGGGCTCACTTGTGGGGCCCACTTTTGACTGGCCTATACCAGGCCTGTTTTCAATAAACAGGCCCAGGCCCCTTGACCCTTGGCTAATGGGCCAAATCCAAGCCCACTAAGCCCATTGTATGTGTAAATAGTTTAATTTAATAAATAACCAAATGGGTTACCCAATAACCCAACAGGGCCCAAAGCCCAACCATGGCAGCCCACAGGTCTTCCAACGGGACCCGAGTCCGACCCATTTCACTTAGGTAAATAAAAAAAAAGATAAAATCCAAATAAAAGGGACCCACACCTTCAGAGGGTCCCACCAGGCCAAATAAAGCAACATGCTGGTCTAGGAAGGGTGAGCTTGACTCAAAAACCAGGGAGACCCGAGGGACCCGTCAAACCGACGGGGCGGGCCGGGGTGTCTTAGGGCTTCCCCGGACGTAACCGATGACTTAGCTAGAACTCTGAAAAACCGCAGACCAGACTTAGACCCGGATAGGGCAAACACCGTGTCTGCCTGCACCTCTTAGGCAGTGGCGACTCCGAATGTCCCGAGGCACGCACTGAAGGTGCGCCCCGTGTGCGAGCTAGGCCAGGTTTAGGTGCGCACATTTACTATTATGTATTTCTTGACCACATTTTTAGTGATGAAAAATGTGTCTTAAATTTTCTTCATTGAGTTGTTGAATCCTATGATCAGGGATTAAACAGATGTGGTAACTAAGAACATCCCCACACCCAACACTGTGCCCAATTGTATGTAAGTTAGTATATCAATATATGGGAAAAAATATCATAGACCTTTTCACAGATATATGGGAGAGTTTTCCCTGCTAGACATACACGTACAGGTTACTCAAATTATTTATAACAATGTAAGGGTGTTATCTTTATTATCTAGATAAAATATGATTGAATTCTGCTTTATCTATAAATCTGGAATCAAATATAGATACACTTTGGTTCAGTTTTAAATTTTCATGTGCCTTGATTCTTCGAAACTTATATAGAACAAGTAAAATCAGTTATTGCCTGAAAGTAGAGAATTCATAATTGATATTTCAATTTTATCCTAGATACTGCATAGCAACTGAAAATTAAATTTATTGTAAAGCTGAAATTTCTTACGAAAATTAAAAGTGCAAGATTATAGTTTCAACATTATAAAAATTAGAAAGGAAAAACAAAAGTTATGAAAGCCTACAAAAGCTTCAGTTTATGAAATATATGTTGTATCTTCAAAACAGATGATTATTTAGATTCACTCTAAAAAGAGACCTAATCTATACTTTCAAGTATAACTTATAACTCAAAACCAATTGTCACTACGTTTCTCTAGGAGTTCATGCCTGTATTAGAAAAAAGCATTTCAGTAAAATTAACGGTTATAGAGACATAAAGGAACTTGTAAAATCCAATTAAAACCCTTATCTACATCATTTTCCAGAACAAAGATAACAACAAAACAAAAAGAAACCAGAATTTGAACACATAGAGTGAAGAAAAAATTACACTACCTGTTCGCAGCTAATACAAAGATGCAGTGGAATGAAAAAAACCTAAACGACTAATCCATATCTATTAATAACATTAAAAAGAGTTGAAGAAACCGGTATCTACACCGTCCGGGCTACCAATAAATCGCAACCACATGCCAGCATACAATCATAACACATGTGGAAGCCGACTAAAAAGCAAATCATTTTGCAAAAAATAAAAAATAAAAAAAATATTCACTTATCTTTTTCTCCTTCTCTTTTGCAACTGATTCTGAGTCGGTCGAAGCCATGACAATGAGAACACCACCACAAAAAGAAAAGTTGCAGAATAAGTTAAAAATCCCAAACATAACCACTTTCTGCACCATCGAACTTCTTCTAAACTATCGAAATCTATCTGCAAAATATAAACATGGCAATCAAAACCCTAGTTACGCACCAAAAAATTAACAAAATCCATTCTCTTCATGCTTTGCGACTATTTCGTACCCTGTTCGACGCTCTGTTAGACCTCCTTTTGCAAAAGAGAAGGAGGAAAAGATAAGTGAATATTTTTTTTATTTTTTATTTTTTGCGAAATGATTTGCTTTTGAGTCCCACCTGCAACGCAATTAGAAACTTGCAACCGCAATCTACTATTATGTCTGTTCTACAACCACCCAATAGGTAATTGTCAGATCTCTCTCTTTCTCTCTCTACTTCCTCTTCTGTTTAATTGAAAAACGTTATATGACGATGAATACGCTGGTATATTTGATAACAAATAGATATGCGATGAGTAATTGGTATATAACAAGGGAAGATAGTGAAAAAAAAATGTTAACATCAAGCTGGTATACGTCCATGAATAGCCTGGTATATTTGATAAAAAAAATGGTATATAGCCGATGAATAATTAGTATATGAGAATAAAAAACTTGTGTATAAAAACGATGGATCAAGCTAGGGTGCAACGATGAATACACTGGTATACTTGATGAAAAACAGGTATATATGCGAGAATTGGTATATGACATGGGAAGATAGTGCAACAAAAATGTTATATCAAGCTAGTATGTGACGATGAATAGTCTGGTATATTTGATGAAAAATTGTTATATAGCCGATGAATAATTGGTATATGAAAATAAAAAGATTGTGTAACAAAAACATTGCGTCAAGCTAGTATGAGACAATGAATAGCCCGGTATATTTGATTAAAAAATGGTATATAGCCAATGAAGAATTGGTATATGCGAATAAAAAGATTGTATAACAAAAACGTTAAGTCAAACGAGTAGATGACAATGAATAAGATGCTTATGTCATTCTTGTAACTCGATTCGATTAAAGAACCCTCTATAAAAGAGGCAAACAATGGCAAGACTTGATTCCCCAAAAGTATGCTAACAATAAACTCCCCAGAAAGATGCTAAGAACGGTGGGCTGAATCGACCAAAATCTGTCAAAAATGTCATTCCTCTGGGTGCCAAGTGAAAGGAGCTAGTTTTTAGATTTAAAATGTTGAAAAAAATGGTGCGCCCAAGCATTTTGAGTTAACTTTTATTTTAATTCAAAAAACTTTTGAAACGAGTGTTAGAGTTAGACGTTTGCGTCTTTATTCGTGGGGCCCATCTAATGGGACACGTGTAACGTTCATACGAACGTAACACAATGGGCACAGGGAAGCTATAAAAGAAGAATCGGTCTCCAATATATCTAGGAATTTCATATTATTTAGTGGCTCCCCTCCAAAAAAAATCATGAGATCAGATCTCTAACTTAACATTAGTGAAAAGAAGACTTATAATTTATCAAGCCTCCTGACAATTTTGAGTTTGGTACTTGGTTTTGTAGGACCCTGAGGAGCACATGGTCCCAATATGTTTTGGGTCTATTAAGACAAGATTAGTGAAAGGTACGCTAGCGTGGGGCACCTTCTGTTGGGTCGACCAAAGCATATCTCCTCTCCAGTAAAGAAGAAAATGAAGCCCCAAATAGACAGCCTTCTTCCCATGTGCATAAATTTAAGAGCAAGCTTCCAAATCATCAACTCCCTTTGTGCCCCCTCTTCTCTCCCAGATCATATTCTTGGAAACAAGGATGAAGGTAGGAACCACAGGAACGACCTCCCACCTTTTCATCCTTCTCTCTCTCTCCATTGTTATATTCTAGTTTTTCCCCATATGAAATTTTCCAATACTTGGTGCCAAGGGAAAAAAATGGGAACGTCCAATACCCATTTTATGACCCAACAAAAGTCATTTAATGAGCACAACCTAGAGAAAGTTTACTTACAAGCGGCTTTATGGGGGTTCTCTATTTTTTTTTTCTGGTTACATTTTTATTCACCATTCTTTTTGAAGCATTAGTACATGATGGACCTGAAATTTATGTTCAACCCTGATGAAACAGATCCCAAGATTTTGTAAATGCGATTAACTCTATTGTAAATGCAACTAACTCATGGAGATGAATAGGTTAGCTTCTGCATCAGATGAAGCATTAAAATTTAATAAATCAATATTCCAGTATCTTTCAATTTACACCCAGATCATCATATAATTAGAAGTGCTTAGGTAGCCCTACACATTTTGTCATTCAATACAAAGCTTAGCTCAAAACTTCTTATAGGATTAAAAGATGATCAATGATCCAAACATCATAAATTTGCATATGAATTTCAAATTCTATATACATCTCTGTCTGAATCTAAATCTAATGCTTTAAAATGAAGGAAAAAAAGTACAAAAAGTAAATGTACAAAGTTCCTGTATCATGGGTTTAATTTGTTGCGAGATTCAGACTTGGAATCAGTAACACATGCTTTGTGTACAAAGAGCCTATTCCTGAAACTTCGGCATGAGCAGAGACCACTGACGATGTCCAATTCTCTTGTTTATTGAAGCTCTGTGTGATGGTGTAGTTCTCCACTTTGTCATTCTCAATCCTACAAGATCACCCCTGAATGGTTAAAAAATGTCACTCAAAAATGTTTCTAAGCGAGACCAACAGACGCCTTTCATTACACAAAAAAAAAAATCCAAATTCTCGAAAACCTAGACCAACTTTGTTTCATTTATTTAGCACATGAAAAACTGGGAGACAAGAAGGTAGAACCAAACAAATCCAAGATGTATGCACGTGTGAGAACTTTCCTGGAAGAAGTATCCACAAACATAATCAAAAAAATTTTTTTTTTTGGTTAAGAAAGTATTTCATATATTCTTCAAGTTTTTCCACAACTTTAAGGCTTTTAGTTAGCTTCTCGAATCAGATTTTGGAGAGGCAAACATGAGAAGAAACCGAAAGTTTAAAATTTGGTTTATATTGAGCTCCTGTATGTTGTAACTTTAACCTTCCTTCAGTCCTACGCACACATAACGTCTTCCAATTCGCCCAGTAATCCTATTCATCACCCAGATCAATATATTACAAATAAAATGTCATTCAACATATCAACACAAACATTTAACGTGGACAATACCAATAGAGCAAAGTCGTGGTCCTAATGCAAGAACTAATGCCAATGCACAAACCAACTCCAACTGTTCTGTTTTATTTGGAACTTTTAGCTCTTTTACAAATTCTGTCAAGATTCATATAATGCATATAAAGCATAATTAAACAAATTTCTAAGAGAGTAAAACTGACAAATGACAAAATATAAATGTGACTTTGACACAATAACTAAGTGCAAAACCATTCTGCATTATTTAAAAATAGTCACAGGCCAACTTGCACATTTCATAGTCCTTGTATCATCGAAGTTGAAGCATAAGATGTCTATGCAAAACCTAAAGCACAGAGTAAAAACAAACAGAAAAAATGATCATCTTGGATGCACTGGGATTTAACAATAGTTGATTCTCCATTACCAAATTTCCATAGCACCCTTCTGATTTCTCACCATGAATCTGAGAATACTAACCTATGGAAGCAGGATTCTGAAGAAAGTCATGTAAAACACAAAAGAAGGGAAATATGGAAAAGAAAAAGGGTTCAGTCAAAATCAGCATACATCATGGAGGCCAAGTACAGCAGGGAATACAGATGCCCATATAGGAAATGTATGCATTGCAATCAACAAAAGTCCTTCAAAACTTACAAATGCCTGAAGAAGAGCAAAACACATGCCTAAGTCCTAAATATGCTCATCCCGATGGACGCCAACAGACTATAAAACCACCAAAGCAGATCAACTTAATCTTGCACGCAAAATTAAATGAAGAATTCATCTTAAGACCACTCAGATAGCAGAAAACAAGATGAGGCAAAAAGTTTACCAGTCTTTGCAACCTTCACACTGCACCATGAGGTCATCGGGGTTATAAGGCAGCTTGCATTTGCAATACCTTCAAATGGGAACCCAGAAAAATCAAACAAGAAGGCACATCATTATACCCATATCGTACGATGCACCTATATATTCTATACTCTTTCGGGCCAATTCAGCCTACAAGGAACCGTTCATCGGAATTTACGCATGGCACTGGTACAGACTTGATGCAGAGAAAGACTAAAACCTGGTGAAAGGATGGGAGGTTGGTTACAAAATGGGAAAAGATTGCAGGAATCCCGGACACAAGTTCAGTTTGTATGAGACCAAGGCCTTTTACATGCACAATACCAAGGCTTGGACCCAAGCCAAGGAGCCAATTTATGAGATCTTGTTGTGGACATCAAACTCAAACTTCTTGAGAGTGCCATAGTGCCACACACACATGGCTATCAAGAAGATTAAAGCAAGGGCAATAGGAATCCATGCCCCTTGGTGGAACTTGGAGAGGGAGGCCGAGAAGTAGAGTGTTTCAATGGAACCAAAGAAGAACATAAAGCAAATAGCTAGGAAGACACTCTGGTGCCAGCACAGCACTATAACTAAAGACATTAGGCAGGTGGTAACCAGCATGACAGTTATAACTGCAAAACCTGTTTCAAAGGAAAGCAAACACTACAGATTAAACCGAAAATCCACAAACTAATTGGATACTTGTGTTCAATTTTATGCCACAAATGAGAAGTCATTTTTATAGGGTAGAGTTATATAACTTATATTTTATCAAACTTATAACACATAACCAGAGCAAAACATACAATATTCCCTCATCATATAATCAACATAACTAATTAAAAAGGTACTTCCATTCCATCCTCATTCAAAATAGTAGAAAAAATATTAACTGTAAAGGGAGGAACGAAATTAAAGCTATAAATATTTATTTATTTCATTGTTTTCATACCTGATGCATGTCCCATGTGCCTTGTATCTCTAAAACCAAGGGTGACTGCCAAGCATAATATCAAATCCAGTTAATCTCTGGGATGTAAATCTGGCCATGAATTGTAGATGAGGTATGGATTGTTTTGACTCTTAGAAAGCATCCCAGAGCTGAGCATTGTTTGATGATTGAGAAAGTCCCTGTGATGATGGCTTGACTTCCCGCCACCGCTGCAATTACAGCTATTGCCACAACTGGCCATCTTATTTGCTCTGAGACAATAAGACTGGTTATCATTCATGAGGGGAATCTATATGGTCAAGTTTAAAGTATTTACTTCTAGAAGGGATACCCAGGTTGCCTACCAGGTACATATACATAGAAACCAATTTGGTAGTAGCTTTCAATGACATGATGCTGAGAAAGATAAGCTGCTTGTCCCATATATGCAAGGATCAAGAAGGTTCATTTAACAAATTTTAACTCCTTTATATAAAAGTTTAAAGCTTTTTATTCACATTTGGTGTGCCTATTTTACTGTTAACATTAATAATTTTAAATTGCTATAACCTCAATCACTTCTTCACATTCTTTGTAGCCTTAGTTTCTCATCTACTTTCATTTCCCTTAATTAAGTCCTTGTTCATCCACTGTTAGTTAACAACAATAAGTGATTTAAGGGCAACAAGCCTTCTTTTGACTTTTTATGAATAGGTGGTTATCCCATAAAAGTTTCTGATGAAGAAACTTTTAGACAGGTTAATATTTTAAAAATAATTCATATTTAATCAAGTGATGAAGCAGGCAGGTTGTAAGGGACTTTTTATATAGGTTAATAGATTTACTTTCTCTATGAAGGAGAACCACCAACTTACTTCTTCTAACAATATCTAGGAACTGAATTTCATAAAGGTTGCTCAGGCATTTTCCTTTTGAAGCTAGCAAGTAATCCATACAAAATCGTAGCGTTATAAAAAAGGATACCACTTGATTCCACCTAAATGTTCAGCAACAAAGGAAAATAAACAAAAAACAGAACAAACCAAAAAAGATAAAAACAGTACAGAAAATCTGAGTTAAAGGGAGAAATCTATTCAAGACAATGCTTGATTACCTGATACTCCATCATAACGGTGTTCAGCACATGATTTCAATGACGTCTCATTGCAACAATAATGCACTTTTTCCAGCGAATTTATCCCTCTTTAGAAAGAAACAAAAGGAAAAACATAAATTATGCAAAGTTATTGAGAAAGAAGATATAACAAAACATTGTAAATCGTAAACATATTCATCATGAAAGAGCAGAGCCTCGGTGCTGGATAAATAACAGCTCTTATCTATATTAAAATTTTGTATTACCATACCTTTAAAGAAATCTCAGCCCCAGATGTAGCACCAGTATCATAGCCACAAAGCAATCCACCAAGAGCAAGAAATAAAAACCTACAGTTCATCAAGTCAATCATTATATTAAGAATAAGATATAGCTGGAAACATAATGTATAGTTTCAGCCTACAAACAATACGAAGACTATGCAAAAAATCAATTTTTGGTCAGCACAAATAACTTATCCATAACAAAATCCAAGTCGTTCATTTGATCATTTCAACCGGGAACATAACATGATCCATTTATATTTTGATTGGGCCATTCAGCTGCAGACCAACCACTCTCTGTTTCAATATAGGATAAACTTTCGTAACAAAGATTACATAACAACAGAGTTGTTGCCACACCTTGATACCATGGAAACTTATCGATTATGTTTGTGGAAGACTCTGCATATATATAATACTCTCTGGAATTCCTTATCCATTCTTCTATTCTATATGTAATTTTTTACCATGTTATGGAACCCATGTTATTCTTATTAGAAACAAATCCTCACCATAACGAAGAAGAACGTAAACCCAAGTAGAACAAAAATATCAAAATGAATAACATAAATGAAAACGTCTGCTTGATTTTAAGAAAGAAGAATACCGTGAATTTCGATTTTGCTCTGTGTAGCCAATCTGTGAGGGATAACAATAGTAGCTTGCATATCTTCCAACCGCTCAGTCACATATAGATCCTTGAAATCCAGATATATGCTTGTAGATTTCTCTGCAAAATAATAACGAACAATCATGAGTTGATTAATAAGTCTTCATTAAATTTAAATTAAGTTTTTTTATAATTAAATAATAACAGTGAGTTGATTAAAAGAACTTGAAACAGATATGGCTGGGGATGGACTTACCTGAGATCAACTAACGATGACCGGTGTATTAACGGAAATTCTTTTCTTTCTGTTAAATCACTGAAAGATGACTCGACCACACAACCCAGATGGTAGCAAAGAAGACGAGGTAATATAGACTTCTCCCTCTCTTTGACAAGTGAGGAAAATGCCATTGGATAGCCATCTCACCAAGAGAGCTAGGTCACTGTACTCCAGCCAAGACCAACAATCTCCTCCAATTTCTATTCCTTCCAACTACTTCTCTGCCTGTGGAACACAATTTTTATTTCAACAAATTAAATAAATTACTCCTACAAATGTATTTAAATAAATAGTTGATGCAAAAATACCCAACATCAGTACCGTACAGCCATAGCTAAGGCCTATTTTAAAGGTGATAAATGAAAATTTAACACCAATGGCATTGGGAAAAAAACCAGGTGTTACTGTGCATATCCAGTGCACTAACATTCACATATCCATTGCACTAATATTCATATTAACATCCATAAATTAATTTTTGATGCCCAAAAGTGATGAGTATTCAATTAAACTTAGAAATAAAAAGGAAAGGAAAAGAAATTTGCTGATGAATACATCAATTTGGTAACCAATTTATAATTTTAATTGCATTATTAATTTAAAATTAAAATTAATTATTATATTAACAGATTAATTTTAGATACATGGATACTAAATTTAGTATCAATTAAACTAAATGTTTTAACCTAAAGCAAAAAGATATGGAAACATCCAAGTTTAGGTCAGCCTCAGCTGTAACAAACTTTTCGTAGTCATGCCATACAACTACTGATGGTAAGAATAACAGCTGTCATTCCCCCATGTTTTCCATGTTCTAAGCTCTTACAGGTCTTGATCCAACAAACTTATGTGGGACATATAGTCATACACTGCCAAAATAGACCATTAAGATAGAGTTCTCTAGAAACAAACAACTGAGCGTTGAATGTGATTCAATCTCTTCAAATCTCACAAGTAAATAAAAAAAATAAAAAATAAGAAAATTCAAAAGTTTTCCTCACTAAATGCATGAGTATACCTCATATGCAACAACATTATAGCTACTCCTCTAATTTGAATGTGGCTGAGAAGACTATGTAGGGTTTCTCCAGATCCTTCAGAATATATGTAAGCATCATAAAGTGTTCTAATGGTTGAAAACAATGCCAAGATTTCCAATTCTACGAAGGCATAATTCCATAACTACTGGTAATTTGACAGGAATGTAAAAAATGCATTTGCTTAATGATTTCTTAGTCAAAATTTTTTGCAACAAGAGGCCTTTTTAGGGGCCCAAGATGCTTGATATACAGGAAGTTGGAATAAGGGGCAAAAGCAAGATGAGACCTTCTTATCACTGGCTGCATCTTTGGCTTGTTCAACCAAGGCCGTACCCTCATCAATAATATGCTGCAACAGTAAACAATCAAAAAATTGAGGGGAGGAGGAATTATACAAACATGTACCTTTATTTGCAAACCCAAAATGCTAGAACAATACCAACCTGTTTAAATCTATCAGATACAAGTTCTAAGCATTGAGGAATTTCAGAAAAGAGCATACATATTTTTGAGAGATACTTCACCTAACAAAAAGTACAGATCAAAAAGTTAAACAGGTTGTTTTGTTAGGATTCTCAAAATTGGATCTTCTTTACGATTTTGAATTATCAGAATCAGATTTTGATACTGATTTTCAGAATACGGAATCATGATTATACACAGTGGTGGACAGCAGCAATGCTTAGTGGTTGGTGGTGTCCATAATTGTGGCAATGTGGTGATGACAGAGGATATTAGCGATGATTAGGGGTAGGTGGTGCCAATAATGGTGGCAATGTGGTGATGAATGTGGGTGCCAAATGTAACGGCAATCACTGACAGTAGCATCAACAGTGGTCAATAAGTGGTGCAAATTGTTGTAGGTGCATAGGTAGTGAGTGGTGATGGTAATTGGAAGGTGGTAGGCAGTGTACACTGTTAAGTGGATTATATGAAACCCACTAGAGGCTGATTCCATAGTCTGAATCTGACCAAAAACCAAAAATCCTGGATTATGAAATCCAGTTATGGTGAGAATCTGATTCTAAAATTCCAACTTCGTTCCCCTAAGAGTGATATAGTTCTGGTTTCTGCAAATAGCCAAAGCAACATCAAATATTTAATCAATGAAGCAAGGTAGCAAAATTAACACCTTGTCATGTCCAACCAACCTATGACATCCAAAATGCCTATACATTGTTGAGAGATCCTCCACCTAACAACAAGTACGGACCAAAAAGTGAAGAGGCTGTTTTGTTGGGGTTTTCGAAATTGGATTTTCTTTATGATTTTGGATTATTAGAATCAGGCTGATTCCGTAGTTATTCCGAATCTGATAAAAACCAAAATCCCGGATTAATCCAGTTATGATGAGAATCTGACTCTAAGATTCCAACTACATGTGACACGTCTGTAAGAGTGATAAATTTCTGGATCTGAAAATAGCCAATGCAGCAATAAATTATAATTGATGAAAAATGGTAGCAAAATTAATACTTTGTCATCTCTAGGCAACTTATGACATCCAGAGTGCTTATTCTCAAGCAGTTGGTTTGCATATCCTAACAGCAGCTCAGTTTGCACTTTCTATTGAAAAAGACATATTGATGATAAATAAAAATGAATTAGAATATACACTCAATGACATGATATGAAAATTGATCATAAAATAATGGAAACCCAACATATTAGACTTCAATAGCAGAATATCCACTGTTAGGGAAGAAACAAAAAAAAATGCAATTAAGGAGATGTTAACAGGAACATACATCCAGTAGCTTTGGCTCACTCCTTGACTGTAGGTAATGAGATACCCTTTCCTTCTCTGACTCCAAGCACTTCTCAGCCTAGGAATTAAAATAGGAAACTTAGTTAGCATCAAGAATGGCTTATAAAAATTCTGTAATCAAATAAACTATAAAAAAATACCTCCACCAAGTAGTCTGGACAAGAATACACAGAAATCCAGCTTGAAACTTTCTGAGAATAATAAGCAGCGGTATCTTTAAGCATAGCCTTTTCAAAGTCATTGTCTTAGCAATCCATTTGTCCCATCCCAATTTTGACAAATATATCTAGGACATTCTTCACTAAAACCCATCAGTAATGTTTCAGTCCCCAATGGAGCTAGTCCATTCTTTCACCTGTTCCACCTTTCAAAACCCATTCAAATTACCTAATGAAACATCAACCATACCTTACAATTCTGTTTGCCCCATTTCAGTAAATAAACGTGCCATGCTTCCATGACTAACCAGAAATAGAGAACCAATTTGTTATGAAATTTCTGTACCATATTTCCCAGTTGAACATCTAAACCATTTCAATTGTTAAACAACTTACCACTTAATATCCCAGTCATTACTAAGAAAAATTCTGGTTCAATACATTCATGATAGGTGGTTTTAAATTTCATCACCAACACCCAATTAAAACATCTAACTAGTATTTCTAATTGGAAGATATAGAATAAAGCTTATACTCAAAACAGCCGAATAAGACTGTGAAATAGGATCTGGTGTTGACCTCTGGAAGGATTGGCACCAGACCACCAACCTTAATGCCAGCACTTCTTTCATAAACATCAAATACAAATTCCATTTTTAAATGGTCTAATCTAATTGTTCTTCTGTTTTTCACTTCCAATACATTTCCATTCATATATTAAATCAGAAACCATGCGTTTAATTTTATTGAATCACATTTAGAGACTGATCATGTTTAGGCGTCAATGGATAACCAGAAACAGGGTTCGACTAATTCCTTGTCTGAACTTGTACAAAATTCCAGATTCAAACATCTATACCAAATCAGATTCATGCTACTTACAATCTTATTCACCATAGAAAAAGAACACTATATATATATCACCTGCCGCCCATGATAAACCATTCATTCAATTACCATTTTATGCCATAACAGATCTGGAATTCCAGATCAGACTTCATAAAAAAATCTCCACTAGTATAAACGAAATCCATTCAATAATAAACAACAAATCTGAGAAGTAACTATGCTACCTACCTGTTTAAGCAAACCAACTTCTGATTTCCCACAGTCGCCAAGCACACTCTCCCAATCCGATCTATGTTTTCATTCGAGCTCTTCCTTTGCTCCAATGAAATCTGAAATTTGCAAAGCACAAAGTCAGATCTAAGATCTGATTACCTAATCACCACATGACCTATCGAAACTTCAATTAAACCAATACCTACTGTTTTGGAAGAAGACACAACTTCAATTTCTCAGCTGCGGCAGATTCCTCTTCTCTTCCTCTTTGACAGAATATAGTATTACAGCAACTCATTGAGCAGTCCAGCAACTCCAGATCCGGCCTCTTCCTCAATTCCTCCTCTTCTCCTCTGAAAACTCCCAAACTCAGATCGCCCACTCCAGAAAACCTTCGACTGAAATTTATGCTTAACCTTTTATAGTTGCCGCCCAGCAAGTTTTAACCATGATTGTGTGGTGTGCCAGCAACTCCAGATCCGGCCTCTTCCTCAATTCCTCCTCTTCTCCTCTGAAAACTCCCAAACTCAAATCGCCCACTCCAGAAAACCTTCGACTGAAATTTATGCTTAACCTTTTATAGTTGCCGCCCAGCAAGTTTTAACCATGATTGTGTGGTGTGCCACTCCACCACACCTCCTTACTACAGCAACCCTATTTATTACATATTATATTTGTCTCACATTAATTCCACATCAGCTACCCTCTTAACCTTCATATTACACAACAAAAAAAAAATTCTTACCTTGTTAAAATAAAGGATCTCCAAGTTGGTCCACCCGGATTTAAATTAAGGCCATATGGTCACCCTTGACTCATGAAAAAAAAACATTAATTAGATTTTTATTTAAGATATTAAACTAATATAATTTTTATTTGCATAAAAATTAGGGATTTTACAATTCACCTTCTAATTTCCTCCACACTAGCAAGAGGTCTCTCTTATCATAGTAGGAGTAACCATTCCTTCTCTCTTCATTAATGGAGGAATTGTGCCTATCTACTATGATAAATTACAATCAGCAAGAATTGTCTAAAAAAGTACAAGTTAGCAAATTCTGTCACTTAATTAAGACTATCAAGCTAACACCCTACATTGCTTGTGAACTAATTGTATAGATTTAAACTTGGTAAAGAAACCAATCTCATTATCCACCGTACTTAATTTTCAATACTTCAGACCGATATATTTTTGCAACTTAGCACTTCTTTATTGTTCTTCCTTCTTGTTTTGACTGACCAACTATAAAGATATAATTTTTCTTTCATATTTGTATTCTTAGTTTCAATGGAAATGACAGGCAAGCCTCTTGGCCTAGCACAAAAGTGCCACCAAGTTTCAACTCAGAGATGCCAGGCATAGATTATGGGTCTTAGTTTGTTGCAGCATATTAGTACCACGTATCTCTTTCACAATAGATGATATTAATGCAGAATTGATGTCTTACACCACCATTTTTAAAAATTTGTTTATAACATTATGTAAGATTTTATGATACAATTTACCTTTTTTTTTTCTTCGCTTAATATTGATTTTAATGCTATTTTGACTTCGGTGGTTTTGATTTTGTTACATACGACAAGCTAATCCATGGTTGTTGGCATTGAGGGATGGAAAAGGATGATTATGTGCATTTGGAGATTTAAAGGAAGAAGCTTTATTTCCATTCTCTTAAAATTGTAAACGAGGAGATGACTCACCAATGATTTGTTATGTCAAGATAGATTACTTTATAATAAACATTGTATAGGAATAATGAGTGATGGGAATGAAATACTCATTAGTTATAGTTGTCCCTTCATTTTATAAGTCTTATTAAAAATTTTATTTATCTTCTGATGGTAACACTTTTAAGTTTGTCTCTTCTTGACCATCACCCTTTTTTGAAAATTTTCATTTGTCTTTCAAAGCATTGGGTTATTATATTGATTTTTCAACTATTGCATGTATAATAGCTTTGAAACAGTGGGTAATCAAGATCCTCCCCATTAGATTGACGAAACACAATTACCAAATTCTTTCCCATCGTTAGTTGTTTTTCTTCAATAAAATTATTTATTGTATGGTAAAGTTGTTAGATGTAGCGATAATTACTATCTACAGATCATGCAGGAATGGGCCAGCTTACTCTATGAAACCCACCTTTAATAGAATTTCATGCTTCCTTTGTTGCGATCCCCTCAATAAGTACTGGTGTCTACATGGTATGATTTCATCTATATAAAATTTGTAAATTCTTCCTCTTTCTCCGCCTCCATTTTAAGTTCATAACATGTAGATTTTACACTTATTTTCATCATTTCTGTGAATATTTTGGATCCAACTCTTCAACATTTAACCATAATACATAATTCCCAAGTAAGGTCCAAGACTGGGCATCATTTTGTATAATTTGGCCATTGAAATATAATAGAAATATTGGTAGTAGTTTTTTAATATTTATATGGTTAATTAATTTTTTCATATATTGGGTGAATTCGACTTCAATTATTTGACACCTTCAAAAAATTAATGCATTATTCTCTACAAGTGTATAAGCTAAAGTTATATCAAGTGACACTATAGAATGATCAAGTGATGCCTCTGTTGCCTTTAACAACAAATTTGGATCTCATAAAAAAATGAGAGGCTACAATCATGCACCTCATTTTTGTCAATTATTTTATCTTTGTAGTTTTTGGAAGATAAAAATCTGGAGGATGGTTACATGCATTGTTTTGCATATGTAAACATAGTACAATTTTGAGTTGGCTTTGACATTACGTATTTAGTTACATTTGGTGTTCTTATTTTGACAATCTTTTCTAGCCTGAGTTTCTCACCTACTACTATAACCTCAATTACTTCTTCACATTCTTTCTAGCCTTAGTTTCTCATCTACTTTCATTTCCCCTAATTAAGTTTTTGTTCATCCACTGTTAGTTAACAACAATAAGTGATTTTAGGGCAACAAGCCTTCTTTTCGCTAGAGAAGTATATATATTGTTTCTATTATATTGGTCATCTCTAGAAATCATTGCGTTCCTTATTCATTACAAAGAATTATTATTCTTTTACAAACTGTATGAGCCGGATATATAATGAAAGAAATTATAGTAATGACATATATCTCAATTGCTTTTTATGTTCTAAACAATAAATTTAGTAGTATCAACAAACAAGAATCTATGTACACTAATCTTATTTTTTGTAAAGGCCTTATATTTGTGGCCCTGCAAAGATGGATTTTGTAGAATTACTGCATGTATGTTTCTGGCAAAATAAGCATGCTCTAATTTTAGAGATGGTTTTGACATTTAGTTTTTAGTCACATTTGGTGTGCCTATTTTACTGTTAACATTAATAATTTTATTTTATATATGTTGATTAATCTGGTACAAGTGCACTTTTAACTTTCACCTAATATGAATATTTATAAAATTGAGTTGATAGTCTAAATTGGTAAATAAACCCTCTATGTTATAACCATTTTATCTTTTTAAAAGTAATATTTGAACTAAAAATATATGCAATTGATATAAAGGGGTTAGTCTTGACTGGTCTTCGAAGCGAAGTTTTGATGAGTTAACGTAACGTCCTCTTTCGTAATGGTACCAATAATGGGTCTAAAATATCCTTATCTAGGAGTAGTAGTTCATACTTGCAGGCTATTTTTGTGGCCTTTATTGGATGCCTACATGGATAGTTACAAGGTCCAAATTATAAGAAAATATCTACAAGATGCACCTAAAAGTTCACATTGCAGATCTTGTATATTATAATCTTGTTACAAACGATTTTTACTCTTAAATACCATATATTTGAAGATATTCACATATATTGACTTTTTGCATTGGTATTTCATATCTTTATATTTATTATAATATATTTTTGTTATTTGAGCACTTTTTTAAAAAAATTACATTTACTAAGTTTCTTAACTAAAGAAACCATTAAAAGATTCATTTAACAAATTTTAACTCCTTTATATAAAAGTTTAAAGCTTTTTATTTTCTTTTTTTAATACAAAGGCCCTCCACATGCGTAGCACGCGGGGGTCTAACTAGTAACAATAAAGTAAACACTAGTGGAGCTACTCCATGAAAGATCTGTTGGTCCAACGGTAAAGCATGTGTGTGCGCTAGCTTCATATGCGAACTTGTACACATGTTTCATCTTTGATTAATCAAAATAGTCAATGCTCCAATTGATATTTAATCCCCTTTTTCATCCCACTACATATCGATGCATGAGAAAAATAATAAAATTCAAAATTTTGGTTAGTTGAATAACACTAAAGAAAAGTCATATATCATTAATTTTTTATTTAATCAACACATTAAATAAAAACAAAATTGCAAGTAGGTGAGGCATATAAAACAAAAAAGATGGACACCAAAAGAGATCACATGATTTGATCATTTACCTTTTTGGTAAAAAAATATTATGTTCCATGAGGGGTTGCGTTCAGCCGTTCACTTTATCTGAAGAAGGGGCGGGAGAGAGGGCCTATTGGGGGACAATATCGTAAGAAATGACTAAACGGCCATAAGAAATAGATCAACCGCCAAGTAAAAATGCCAACAGAACAACAGTGAAATGGAAACAGAGAAAAAGACGCAGAGACAATTTACATGGTTTGCCCGTAAATGTCTGTCACGGGCATTTAAGGTGAAGTTATTCTACTAGAGACCAAGGCGAATACAATAAGATCATCTAAGCACCATCACTGCTCTCTCAGAAAACCTGAACCTTTCCCAAAACAATAAAATGCAACATGCGCTGAAAATGACCTAATTTCCCCACTTATATGGTACCCCCAAAACTTCGTGACCCCAACAAACTAACCTTCCAATTTGTTAAATTCAAGACATGTACATCACAAGGCCAGCATTGGAAATTAAAATTTGTATTATGGTTTTTTCTTGGAAGAAGAATAAAAATAGAAAATCAAATTTCTCTATGATTTTGTTGCTTGGGAAAAAAAATAAGGCACAGAGATTTAAAAGTTATTACAAAGAAAAAGAAATAAATGTTTCCTTTTTTTTTCTTATTTGGCTAGAGGAAGAAGACGCCTCACTTCGTCCCCTTCCTCGTGAACAGGCCCCTCTCGCTCTCTCTCCCCCGCAAAGGATGAACAACAAACAAGATATGGGAGCGATTGTTTGAAATCAATGTGTGAATCTCGAAATCTCACATTGCTTGGGGAGGAGAAAGTGAATGTCCATATATATAGGCTTGCGACTCTCTCAAGTGACCAGTCCTCTTGAGATAAAAGCCGAAAGCAAAACCGCAAGGGTCAGTATTGTTGCTCGTGGGATTGGGGCATTACAAAATGGTATAAGAACCAGACCCACAATGGTCCGAGTGTGATGTTTAGTCCCCTTTAACATGCCAGACATTCACCCTACTACATATCGATGCATGAAAAAAATAATAAAATTCAAAAGTTTGGTTGGTTGAAAAACATGAAGAAGAAACCAAAGAAAAGTCAATGTCAATATCATTAATCCTTTATTTAATCAACACATTAAATTAAACAAGGATGGGGAACTCATTAAGGCGACAAAATAACTTGAAATTCCAACTGGATAAGAGAGACAGACACCAGACACATTTTGGCATATTAATGAATTTTTAAACACCAAAGAAAGAAAATTAACTAAAAATTTCAAAGGACGACCAATTAGACCTTTCTTCATAGATAACATCGAAGACTTGACGTGACCTCTCAAGATCAACAAAATTTATTTAGAAAAAGACAAATAGTTAAGTTATTAAGTAAGGAAAAGTAACTCATTCAAATAAACAAAAGTAATAATAAACAGAAACAGAACAAAACGCCTACGTAAGCAAGTTAGGTGTAAGAAAGCTAAATGGGAGGCTACTTGATAACAATTTTTATAAAAACAATTTGAAAATCAAAAACTTTAAAAATTATTTTTGTGTTTTTGGAGACAAATAAAGAAAAAAAAAACCCATTTGGTAACATTTAATTAAAATCAATTATGATTTTAAAATTCAGCAAAAATGTGTTTGGTAAAGTTTCTAAAATAATTTACAAGCAAAAATGTGTTTCGTAAAGTTTTTAAAATAATTTGTGTTTATAGTAATTGTGTCAGCTATGGTTATATGGCAATAACTGATGTTAGTGACAGTGGTTGTGATAATGTTGATAGTGGATTCGATGATAATGATGACGGTGGCAGTGGCAGTGGTAGAGGTGCTGGTTACTATGGTGGTGCTTATAAAGGTGGTAGTCATGGTGGTGGTAGAGTTGATATGGCGGTGGTTAAGGTGCTCCTGGACGTGGTGATGAAGATGGTGGAGGTGGTGATTGTGGCGGTGGTCATGGAGGTTGTTGTGGTGGCAGTCGTGGATGTGCTGGTGGTGGTGGCTGCAATTTCTCCACTCATAAGGGAATTCCAAAGAGATGTAGATACTAAATTCCCCAATTGCATTCCATTGATGAAAAAATAGTTATTTATATTACAAGAATGTCTAATAGAACATAATTAAATCTTTTTCGAATATGGTACAGGCGTACAGCATAAAATGAGGAATCCAGAAGAGGGTAACTTAAAACCATGCAAGCAGTAACAAGACATAACTTCTACCAGCTCAATGAATTCTTCGACTGTTGAAATTTTGCATTATATGAAGCTTCCATCTCCTCCTGAAGCAAGTAGAAACCACCAAATTCATTCAACAGAAACTTTTACCCATTTTTCACTTTGTCAATTGTTTTCTTGTCTAGATATCAAAATGTTATGTACTGGTATATAATGCCTCTGCAACATAAGGGCTGTTTGCATTTTAAGTGAATTTGTAGGACTACCAGTTTATTACAACAAATACTCAAACATAAAGAAATTGTGAGGTAACGGTGACCTTGCAAGATTTCAGTAGGGGCTGTAGGAATGCTGATCTGAAGAACCTTACTGATTTGTCTAGTGAAGTTTTCTCCCATTCTGCCATCAAACACAAAAATTTGTAACAATATAAGGTCATAAAGCAAATTTCATGCATCCACGTCGGTGTTGACTATGCTATTAAATGCGTAGCACTTATCATGGGAAATCTAAGACATCCACCACAATAATGTAGTAGTGAAGTATGTGCAGGGCCTGGAGCACATCCTTTGATAGGCCATACCTACAGGATCTCCAACACTGCCTAAGAATATCCAGCAAGATAATGACAATCCAGGAGAAGATTGATCCAGGGATTTGGTCTGGACAGAAAGCATGTTTTGGTACTTAAATTATGGAAGAAGAGTCACACCCTTGCCTGTGGCCCTGGGTGTCGGTCAACTGCTTGAGTTTTGCCATTTAAAGGCATGCCCCTAAATAAGAAATAAAAAAAACAATAGTAAAATATCCTAGTTTTCTGGCAACATACCATCACCCTTATCGCCTCTCAAACCCCCCATGTTGAGTTCTTCCAAAAGCTGCAGATTAACAAATATTAACACAGATTTCACAAGAACAAAACTAAATCACAATATCATACTTTAAACACTAGCGCACAGGCAGAAATGTCCGAAAAATCAAACCAAAGTGCTACTCCAGAGAGATTCCAAACCTGACAAGCAAGCATAATTTTAACTATATGGCAACAAGATAATCTACTGAATTGCAAATCACGTGACTAAGATCTGGCACACCTATTGGATGACCTATGTCCATTAGCAAGTAAACCATGAGTCCAAAGCGAAAGGAACAGTAAGTGCTAAAATTGTGTGATATTCATAGGCCACTAGCTTAAGATAATAAACTCTGCTACCAACAACCAATTAAAAATAATTGTATGACAAAACCTTTAATACTCTGTGGTTCAGAGTTCCACGTCTCTTAATACTACTTTATCAATTTAGATAACACAGCAAACTTGCCTGCAAGGAAAGAATTACAGGATTTATAACAGACTTAATACGGGAGCCAACTAGTTCTTGTGCAAGTAGTGATGTCTGATGGTGGAAAACCAACAGAACTGTTCTCAAATCCCTTAACCAATGCAAGCAAACCCATCAATTTAAAACTCGGCCGATACTGATAAGTGTCGACAGGGTCAACCCGGTATCGGCTCGGCTTCAAGCCAATGCCGAGCAATGATATGTGAGGCTCTGTAAGAAACCTCTAAAATTGGCAAGACTCGGACTAGACTTGCGAAGTACGAGTCGTATTGGAGGTTACAAGGACATATTGGCTGAGATGATTGGGACGACTTAATAGAGGCTTTAAAAATCCTCTGTCAAACTCTGGATGCTATTTCTAGCAATTCCGAGTTCCCATCTTTGCACCCACTTCTTCATCTTCATTTTCAAAAGAAAATTTCACTCATCCTCCTATTTTGAAGTACTCTTCCATCTGATAACAGATTGGTGCTCTATTTTTGCATGTTCAGATGAATAATGAAGAGTAGTTTTCTAGAAATTTCAGGAAAAAAAAAGTAAAGAAGAAGAAGTAGTAGAAATGAATGCGTGCCTGTGTATGTGAGGATGGAAGCTCCATGAACGTGAAACTCACAGCAGCTTCTCTTCTTGATCTCCGATTCTTCTTCTTCTCGCATTCTCCCCTTCGCAACTCTCGTATTTTCCTTTTTTTCTTTTAAAGAACATAGACCTGCTCTGAAGTTCTTATTTTGTTTTTTTAATTTCTGGTTCATCTGGTCAACCCAACCCAACTCGGCCGAAACTGCCAATATCGGTGTCAACTCAGTCTCAGCCTCTTAGGCAGGGGCAATACCAAGCCCGAGACCAAGTTTTTAATTTATGAACTCCTCATTCCTTGGAGGACAATCTTCACATTTAGTAACGTTGCCAAATATATATATATATATATTTTCTAACTCATGTTTTTGTCTGTGTATATTTTCACATCTACCTCAGTTTGATCCTTGCATAAATAAATTTGATGTCGCCTTCTTTTAATCATTTCCTTTGTTCTCTTATACAATCTGAGTATTTGTCTAAATGTAGAAGCAAGCCAAATGTATTTATTTTTTCTAAAACATATCAATTTTTTGGAAAAGGATTTGCTTTTCAAATTCTGAATGTCAAATGTCCAGAAAATCAAAATTAAGTGGGACAGCACCATTGAAGCACTATTTAAGTTATTTCTTTTCATTTTGACTTTCCAAAACTACTACTCCATCATTGCTACCACTGCCACCACACTGCTGCCACTACCACCACTTAAGTTGCTGCCACAAACATTACCACATCCCCTCAGCAACAACAAACCAGCACCACCACCAAAACTGGCATGCCACTAGCAATATACCACCAACAAAATCACCACTTCTGGTCATTGCTGCCTCCAATCTCCACCACCATCACTATTGGCCCATAAACATTCCATTGCCACTGCCACTGACGTTGCCGCCAAAACCAATTCCTCCACTGCCGCCACGACCATCATTGCTATCAAATTGGTAGCACCACTTGAACCACCTCTCACATTGCACTGTCATTGCTACCACCTAATTTGGTGGTGCTATGCCACCATGGTAGTGTTATCATCACCAAGTAACCATCAACACTAAATATTGTGTTTGTAAGATCTAGATAACTTATTCAGTCGAAACTTATGTATTCCATGTTTCTAACCTAAAATATTGATAACAAAATATAACATCACCAAGTAACCATCAACACTAAATATTGTGTTTCTAAGATCTAGATAACTTATTCAATCGAAACTTATGAAAGTGAACAATGTGTTGTCAATATGTATTCCATATTTCTAACCAAAAATATTGATAATTACATATTTTTATATAAAATTAAATTCATGTAAAACAACTTACATCGGAAAATCGTTGACATCAAAATGAAGAGAGACTAAATGTCTGCTTGAATATAGCTTGAGCCCATTAAAGCCTCATTGGAACATATTTTCGGGGCTACTTTTATGTGTATCTGCAGTTCTTAAAGGCCCCAATCATATCATTATGCTTTTTATTTGTTCTTTTGATTTTTATTTTATCTTTCTTAAATGGGGGAGGTTGTTTTAGTGAGCCTTTATGTAGTTTGGTTGCATATGACATATTATAGATATTTGTAGTATGTGATTGACACAGTTTGCATTTTAAATAATTGCATTCTTTGGGTTTGAAATACATAGGTATTCCACAAGTCAAAATCATAGTCAAATTGGCTGCATTAGCTGCCAAAGCGACCTACCCTTGAAGGCATTGTCTAGCATTTGATTAATCTTATTTAGTTTGTTATGCATGTTATGATAACTGTTAGTGGGAATACCTGATTTTGTTGATCCAAATGGAGGTCATCGTTATTTTGTGGTGTTGATCGGACATGATTGTTAATGTGAGCATTGTGGACTTGGTGCTTAAGCACAAAACAGTAAGCTGTTAAAAAATCTATGTTCATATTTAACTAGCCTTGTGAATTTTTTCCTAAAAATAATGAAAATATTATCATGCATTTTTCTCAAATCAAAGGATGAATTTTATTGATGCATCAGGTCTCTCACTATAGGAGTTAATAATTGTTCAAAGGATCAAAATGAGGTCCCAATCAATTGAATTAAATGTAACCCATTCACATGATAATGTGGCCATATTGTAATATGATTTTGGTTGATGGATGTTTCAGTTATAATAATCTATTTTCTAGACTTTAGGGGTAAACCCATCTGAAATATCTTCACTATCATCTATAATTGCATTGTCAACTAGATCAGACTTCACTGAGTAGAGCAATCTTGTTCAGGTCATCTTGAGTTTTGCATGGCATATTGCTCATATGGTTTTTGAATGGCATATTGCTCGTATGGTGCTTACTGATAGCTTCAGCTTATTTCTTTAGTGGGAGTTTAGTTTCATTTCCTTTTGCTTTAGACAATATTTATTGTTATCCCACTTTGTAACTTTCATATTTCCTTGCTAATAAATGCTATGCCCAGCAAAGTCTCTATTGTGAGGCATCAGGGTTTCTATCTTGACTACACCAATATCTCCCGTGTACTTCTGCAGTACAATTAGATTACCATGTGCTCCTAAGGCCTTTCCCATTTTCATCTTAGCTAAAGGTATATTCACATCAAGGGTCCTAATCCTATAAATTTTACAATGTCTTATTGGGTTGAGTAGAGCTCTAACTTGGCTGAGCCACATAAGCCCCTCTCAGGCTCATAAAATTTGCTTCTTCTCAAGCTCTGACTTAGCTTGCTAGTTTCTTTTCGGAACTCAACTGAACTGAGCCTGAGCTTAAGTGAGCTAGGACAGTTCAGTGATATGGAGCTACTGGATCACACGTCACCCTGCAATCAATTTTTTGAAACTCGGCCGATACAAAGAAGTATCGGCTGAGTTAACGTGGTATCTAGAGGCAAGCCAATACCAGTTGATACAAGAGTTCCTTATGGAACCTCTGAACTCGAAAAGTCTAAGCTGAGTCTTTTCAAGTTTGAGATGACTCGGGCGACACCGCAACATCTTGTCCGAGGAGTGCAGTATCGCCCGAGGCGTCTCGGGCAACTCGACAAAGAAAGAGAGTTTGACGGAGGCTTTTAAAGCCTCTGCTGAACTCAACCAAGCCTTTTGAAGCCTCGGTCGAGTTCAACGGAGGCTTTAAAACCTCTGTCAATTTTAAGCTCCTCGAAAAAAAAGAAGGAAGAAGAAGGAGAAGGAAGAAGAAAGAAGATAACAGCATACCTGAATAGGTCCATCCGGCATCCATCCTCGACGAACGCGCAAACAAGTTATAATTTGTCTTTTCTTCTCCCATCTTCTTCTCCTGCTCCTCTTCCTCATCTCCCTTTCTTCTCTTCTCCCCTTTCCGTCGACGGTCGGAATTGTGTGTGTGTGTGTGTTTTTTTTCCCTCTTTTTATATTCTCTGAAAGCGAATGAAGACCTGCACGAGCAGGTATTCTATGCTTTTTTTGTTTTCTGGGCAATTGGGTCTAACCAACCCAACTCGGAACAAACTCGATCAATACTTCCCGTATCGGTGAGTTAACTCGCACTTGGGCTGGGTCAATACCGAGCCCAAGTCCGAGTTTTTAAACCTTGAGCAAACCACCACCAGAAAGGCTTATTATATGATTCTAACTGATCAATTGCATTTTTGGTTTTCAGAAGAAGAAATATTGTAGAATAGAAGAGAAATAAGGAAGGAAAAACAAAAAAGTAAAGAAAAAGATTTCATGCTTTAAACAGATCATCTGATCAAGCAGCCAGTTAAGTTTATAATGGCTGGATATCTCAAATTGAAACCTCCCATTATCCAAGAGGTGCATAGCAAAATCCCACTCCTATATTCATCAATAAATGCTACCATTCATGTTTGACATTCAATGAACGCCTTTTGCAGAAGCGGTAGTGGACAGAAACACATAATATAAATATTAAATGTGTATTTACTGAAATTTCAACACGCATTTATGTGGATTTACTGAAATTTTCTCATCATTTGCTAACTTATGAGCAAAAAGCTTACCTTGGAAAGGGTTGGAACATTTGTAGGATCAAATTCCTCACAACGGTCAGGATCAATTGGAACACAAACACGGCCTGATCAAAATAACAAGAACTTAGCAAACATTGAGAAGCATACAGCTCCTACTGACTCCAAGAACAGAAGATGCTTGAGAATAATAATTATTTAAGTTCTTTTCTATTAGCATGCCCTTTCTTCTGGACAACGATTATTGTCTCAATGCCATCAATGAACTGTAACTAAATATCGGCAGCACATTGTTGATATTTCAGAAGTCCTGACTTGCTCAAAATGGTTTAAATTTTAGCAGCACGATGCAGTGTACCATGGAAATTTAGCTAGAAATAATTTTTTTTTGTTTTTTTTTATTACAGAAGAAGCGTATAATGATTGTAAATTAGGAATATCATTCATAAGCATAATCATTCATAACTGAGTGATATAATAAGAAGATAACCATTCATGAGCATAAATAAGAAAATATCAAACACATTAGTAAGGAAAACATGCAACAAATTGAGCAAACCCAACAGAAAATAGCAACCAATGGTAGCTGGTAAAAAAAACACATTTGATCTCATATATACTAAATTGAAGTAGTTTAAAGTAGTTCTAACTAGATTAGAGCCTTAAAAATAGAAATAAACAAGGATACTGAAGAATCATGTTAATTCACTCATGAAGGGGTGCAACTTGGTTATGTTCAGTCTGGGTTGACCTCAACCCAAAACCAAACCAAGGTCACAGACTTTTAACCTAAAATCAAACCGAACCAAATGGAAAACCCAAAACCAAACCAAAGTTAATTAGGGTTGGTTTAATGTAAAAAGGTATATTTTAAGCTGGGTTCAGTTCGGTTCAATCAAAACATCAACCCAAAACGAACCAAAGTTAATTCAGTTTACAGATTTTCAAACCAAAACCGAACCCTATGGTTTGAAACCCAACCCAAACCAGCCCAAAGTCTGTTTCTGTTTGGGTTGGTCAGTTCTCGGTTTTAACCAAGCCGAGTTACACCCCTACCACATTATTCAACCAACTAAAGCTAACCTAATATCTATTCACCCAGTGTGTTTTTCTCCATCCTCATATTCTCCATGTTTCCCACAATGCAAATTGCTTTCCAAGGTCAGTGGTCTTTAATAAAATCATGGATTCTCAGCAAACACAATCAGATGCACCTAATTCCATATCAAACATATTCACAATCAGTTAATTGCTTTTATCCACAAGGCATCAACTAATCAGTCAACCAAATTCCTTATCCCATGGATAAACTCATAGCATGACATATTCTAATCTTTACAGTGAAATGCATTTTAACTACCAGGGAAAAAAAATTAGCCTTTTTAAAATCATATTTGGTTCCCACATCTACAGACCTGTTTTGGGGTGCACACAGAATGGTGCCTTCAGCAAATGATTCATATGTTTTGAAACCTGAAATAAACCAGATGGATTTCATGAGAATATGATTCACATCTGCAGATTCCTCAGCAGAAAAAGGGTAGGGGAAGGGGTTGGTCCTTATTCAATGTATTCATCACTGTGCTTCATAGATCCACAGTATTGGATGATTTACAAGATTTGCACCAGAAATCCTCAGAACAATCTGCAGTTTGGACCTTACAGAAGATGCTCCACAGGACACCAACATTTAAAAGAAAAAGAAAGAACAAAAGAGCGATTCAGCAAACCTCCATATCAAGTCTGGGGTATGTGTATGTAAAAATAATCTCTTCCACACACCTACGAAGCCCTTGTGCCTGTAACATCATTTAGCTGTCATAAGAAATATATATTCTTTCTGGTTAACAAAAACAATATTAGATTCACATAGAAAATAAGATGATCCTTGCATAATGTACAATGAAACAATTTGTTGAGCTCACATATTCCAAGAAATCCAACAGATGTGCAATTATGTCTTTCATTGATACAAAGCCTATGAAAAGGGAAAACATTGAAGAAAAATAGAAAATAAGAAGAAAAGAAAACATTGACGAGTACACATAGTAAGATTTGTATGGAACATCCAATCAGAAACATAAGAAAAGAAAGCTTAAGCACCTTGCTGGGAACCTGTCAAGTTGATCTACATATATAAAAAATAAAATATGCTAGAAGATGATAACATGAACCATCATCACCTATTCATTTACATCGTCTCTAAGGCTTTATGGCAATCCTTGTATAATTTTACTAGCATTCCAATGTAAGGAGGGCTATATCTTCAATTAACATGACTGACTTCAAATCAGTTGTGCCATTTCATTTCAAGGTCCTTCACCCTGTCTTAGAGTGCTCCCTCTAAATCTCAGTAAACTTCGGTGCACAAGATCCGCTCTTATCTACAACCCCTGGGATCAATTTCTAGGATCCTAAGATGTATATGTTTATTCTTGCAGTCTTGTTGTTCCTTAAGCTTAACATTCTCATACAAACTATGCTCATCCAATGTCAATATTTTTATTTCCTCAATTTTCTAATGTATTATGTTTCTTAAGCATATTTGGACATTGCTCAACAAGTTTGGTGAGAATAAGTTGATCACACAGCACCGCAGAACCATGTATCCAATACAGACACTAAGCTTTTGACTAATGGATGCGGCCTTATGGTCACTGAAAGTTTTGCTATCAACCTGAACCGTAAGTGGAAACAAAATTTCTTCAAAACTTCAGTGGAAGAAAAGCCACATAAAAAATGAAAAAAATATAAAAAAAATAAAAGAAAGAAAGAAAGAGAGAGAGAGAAAGAGGAAAGCAAATGGTTATAGCCATCAATCACGTCATGTCCGTATAGTCATCAAGAATCTCCAGAATTGTTCAATGTGGGGACAAACCCATTTAAATGTTCACAAATAACACAGTTGGTAGATTACTTAATTGCTTATAACAAGTAGAATTGTATTCCTCTCAGTTTTTCTGCACTACTCATGTTCCTATTTGTTTGTAAACCACAAAGCTAGTTATTTTCTTTGTAAAATTTAAAGGTTGCTACTTCTTTTTTAGTGTTTTGTTATTTATTTAACATTGTACCTTCTGTTTTCCAGACTGCAGCAGATGTTTTAGTTGATTCCACCGAACAAAATTAGGGTCTTCTTTGGAAATTGAGGACCTACGATTGTCCTGCCACTTTCCACGAAGCTCAGAAGTAATAGCTGCATGGATTTCATGTTTGGGTTAACATGCCAATACCGTCTGACAAAAAAATAGTAATAATAGGAGAAGCTATTATGCTTCTCTGAGTAAAATCAACGTACATTCATCAGGAATCATCTCAAGGATCATCTCATATCTTTCCTCAGTTGCAAGCAGTTTTTGACTACAAAGCATTTTATCTTCAAAGAATGCCTTCAGAACTTCTGTATAAGATCTTCTGTAGAGCTTGAATATGAGTTTCCCAATTAAAGAACAGGGTTAATTAAAGAAAAGAAATATATTATAGTATTTTATAACTTACGCAAGAAAAGGATGAAGAACAGAACCAGTCAAAGAAACCTTCTTATTACTATTTTCATTTCCCTAAAACAAAGAGCAGTGTCAATAACTTCCATGATTAGATATTAGGAAACGTCTTCCACATATCAGGCAAAATAATTTTGTCACCTTATAGACCCTAAAGTAGTCTGCAATTGCAGCCCGCTGTTCATTTGTCAACCTGAATGGAACAATACTCAAGAATTTAGAGAAATAGAAAGAATATCAAATGAATTGAATTTTCCAACTACCATTACCTTCTTGCTCTCCCATCACAAACCCAGCAGTGAACTCCACGCCTGCCGCTAAACACCCACAGAATGTGATTAAAACCAAAGTCATCTGTATTCATGTATGAAAAAGAAAAATAGTGAATCACACATTGACCACAATTTTATGATTGTCAGTATAATTTTAATCTTGAACTTTATAGCTATGGTGTCCTTATTCATTACTCCTCATTACAGAAGAAAATTGCTAGACAATAAGCCCAAAACTATGTATAAACATTGTCTGATTACATAATTAATATGCACAATCATCTTTATATTTTAAAAAAAAAATTCTGCTGGGAATGCAAAATCAGCAGAAGTAAGATACTTGAGGAGATAGAACAAACCACGCACTGAACAGATAAAACCTGTCCTAGTAACAGTGTCAATGTGTGCCAAGACTACATTGAAAGTGAAGAAAGACCCAAGACGGAAGGTTTCAAAAGAAGTTTATGTGATAGAATACCCACATGATGAAGCAGCAGAGTGGCAAGACATGCAGGGCACATGCAGCAGTGCACGACCAGCCCTGAGACATTATATATCAAAAACCTACCAAATAAACGAGATGAACTTTTCTCCAGTTGTTGGGCTATATTTTCATACATCCATAATTGGATGTTAAACAAATACTGAATTATTAATTTTGTCAGTCAACCAACAATTGATTAATATTAATCAGTCATGAGCACGTACATAGTCTGGCATGAGTAACCCATAAAATATAGGCTCAATGTTCTTGCATACGCTCAACATGTCCTCCACATTAACATATATCAAAGAATGCCATCTCTTTGTTGGTACTACCCTGTACGGCTGATCATATTGAAGCTTAGAATTCCAAGGCTTTCATGGAAAAACCAAGGCCCCCTATTTCCTATGTTAAATCTTCCAGAACTTCTCCTCTGCCTCCTTACCATAGCTACCAGCCCACTGAAGAAATATCAGATGGTCTCAGAAAGAGAACACTCAAGCCACTGCTCCATTGGCGATATGATCCCAATGGGTTCTAAGGCTTGATCTGATGCATTTCGTCAGCTCCATGGGCTTTTGGTGTATTGGTCAGCTTCATTTGGGTATCAAAGTGAGCGTCCATGTCAAGAGACCTGCTCGTGCACAGTGTGAACAGACTCTGTGTGTGCATGTATGTGTGTGTGAGAGAGAGAGAGAGGCGCTACCTGCTGGTAAAGCATAAGCAAATATAGAAAGAGATATTTGGATCAAAGTTTGAGACACTGAAATGGGAAAAGGGGTTACTCGCTCCATAGTGAAAACTACCTAGAATGAGTACACCAAATGTTGTTCACTGGGAAGCATGTGGTATCTTACTATTCCAAAGTGTTTAAAGGCTTGATTTCACTCACACCAGTCATACTTAGGATTTCTGGCATACTGAGTCAAATTTTTACTATTTTGTTTATCATTGGTTAGGAAGTTCTTTTACAACTATCCCTTATGACATGAATTAAATAATTCGTTGCAGCTTACAGAAATCTGAAAGAACATTAGTCCCTAGGGTTTCTCCGCCAGATTCCTTTCTTTTTCATTGTTTCTGGCCAGGGAACTGCATATTATTTTGGCTTCATGGCAACAATCACATCAAAGGCGACCTTTTTCTTTATTGAACGATCACCAAACTTCAAATCAAGCTCACAACTATTGTTAAAATAAAAAAAACTGCTGTCAAATGTTGCCCTCTGAATCTCTTTGCCACAACTTTTGGTATATTTTACCAGGATCATTACCTATTACCTAACATCAACTGCAAATGTCATAGACAAGGTCCCAAACAGTGGCCTTACTACGCATCTAACTCACGCTAGCCTTGCCAGGGTTTGGATCATTGTTCTTTTGAAAGACAGTCGTGAGAGGATATGGCAAAGTGCAATAAAGGAAGATGGCAGAAATTCCTCTCCCAGAAATATCTGTGATACTGCAAATTGTTGCAAACAAGTCCGTGAAATATGACCATAATTATTTCTATGGGGATAATTCTCAATTCCCTTTTGTTTTCCAATTATGAAAGAGGGAAATGAGAAGGAAACTTTCAAAGAAGGATCGGGCAAAAAGTAGAATTGTTCTCAAAGTTAATAATGCAGAGGTCAAGAACCCAAGATAAAAGTGATCTAATATCTCTCCTGTCTTTAGCAACAACATAACATAGTGGTCCCAAGCAAGCAAGGACTTCAAATGATGAAACTGAACTTATCTCAGAACCTGCCAAGATATTAGAAATGGAGTTTTAAAAGCTTATTGAGTCTTGTGCCTTGAGACTTAACCTTGAGGCTCAAATACTATGGTTTTCACATGAAGTTCACAGTTCATGCCTTAAGGTTCTCCTTATGTTTGAGTATTGAACCACATCCAAAACGAAGTTCTCCATTAAATCAGAAATTTTGCAGCAAATTTAAAGTATGGAACCTCATACAAAACAAGGTTCTCCATTAAGGCATTTCACAACTCAAGCCTTAAGGTTCTCCATTATGTTTGAGTATTGAACCTCATATAAAACGAGGTTCTCCATCAAAATCAGCAATTTTGAACCTCATACGGAACGAGGTTCTCCATTAAAATCAATAAAGGTCCTCCATAAGGTTCTCCAACTAAATCAGCAATTTTGCAGCAAAACAATACTGCAATCTTTAAAAAATTAATATTTTATACTTCTTATGATAAGTTTTCTCATTTTCTAAAACCTTCTGGAGAATCAAAGATCCATTATAGATATGGAAGGGATATGATTTTGCATTTTAATAGCTTTGTGACCTGGATACAACTATCCCATCTAAAACTTTCAATTTGAAATGACGGCCAACTATTGTTTAAAATTTCCATATGAACAAAAGTTAATCATAGCTTCTAGAAGTTTGAGAACTTCATTTGATAGCTCGTTTTGAAACTAGATAGGATTCATGAAATATGTTCTTGTATATTTTGGAATTATAATTTTTTTTCCCACTGCACCCTAAATTTCTTATTCAAGCCATACATTATATTATATTGTATGTACTTATTCAGTGTTTTGCCTAATGAAAAATTCACGCTCAGGAGACTTAAGCCTCATACCTTAAGGCTCCAACATCACATGCTAATCAAGTGAAATGCAGCAAATTTTGCACCCATAACAACTCCAAGAGTGCAAATTTTGATTCAAACCAAAACTGAAATAGACGGTAATGGAGCAACCTATAATATGCAATCAACGCTATGGAATCAACTTTTAAAACCAAATTTCGGAAAGCTAATAAGGAGACACGTGCATAAATTGGAGAACATAATGAAGGAACTCATAGTGGAATTTCAGACAATAAACTAATAATTTATTGCCTGTGACTTCCAATCCAAAAAGAAGAAGAACGAGATAGCAATGGCTAATTGCCAAAACAAAAGAAAGAATACTAAGGTGGGGGACTTAGTGCAATGCAGTTTAAGCAATATGGTTCATCTTGCCCTGTTGCATTGTGACGTTTAATACTTAGAGAAGGGTAAGATTTCATCTATGTCCAAAACACCCATATCAAAAATTATAAATCTTCCACCCGCTGGTGGAATCCCTGTTAATTAAATTTTATTTTAAAAGGGGACCTTTGGTGCCCAGATTGAATTTTATAAAATGAGCCATTTAAAAAGCAAAGAAAAACGCACTAGTTCCTACCTCTTAGGGTGCTATCAATCACTTTAATAGCAATAGTCATTAATGGCCAGCAATCCAAGCAAATATCAGCTCCCGAGCAACAATATCGGACATCATCATAATCTGTCATGTCCTGTACAAGAAAATGTGTTAGGTACGCATCAAACATCTAATAATCAGACAAAGGCAATTAAAATACATGTTCAATTGCAAAGGTGGATGATCAGCTTACTATATCAAAAATTAGCTCCCTTTCAACAGGAGTGAAAACATTATCACCAGCTTGTGCATATGCATGCCTCTTAGCAGGCTGTAATAAACATGATCCAAAAGATAACTTAACAGGTCAATAGGCAAGCCAAACAGGGGCAACCATTAAAAGGAAAAAAAAAACACACTTAAACATGATTCCAGAAACACAGCTAACTATCAGCATGAAATATTCTTACAAATGCCATGAGGCCCACAACTCTTATCAAAGTAAAACAAAAAATAAATTAGTCAGCTGATTCATACTCAGCAATAGCCACAAGGGGACTACAAAATTAAGAGAGACATATCTCTTTAAAAAAAAATTTCTTAATTAAGATCATGATATAAAATCAGAACACCATAGCAGGGCCAGGAACATTAGCAGCAATGATTTACTTCACTTAAATGCACATTTACATACAAGTTCTACATACAATAGACATGCATATCCAAGAGAAAAAACTTCAGATTTTTCTATCAATGACAAATGTTAAAAGTAAAAAAGAATTCCTCTTTTTAGTCACGAGTTCAAAATGCTTTGTCAAGCTTTTCCTTGTAGAATTTTCAATTAAAGTCATATGCTGATAAATGATACTTTTAGCACTAAAAACAAGTATTCATATCATACATTGACACTGTAAACAGGTCCAATGTCAATTTTAAAGGGGCACTTTTCTTTGATGGAATTTTCCAATTCTGCCTCACTGTTGAATGACTGGAAGCGCAGGTAAATATCATTATCCAGAGTAAAGGAAAATTCTCGTCGACCAAAGTATGACTGGTCACAGGCAGGGTGCTTCCCATCTACAAACAAGGAACCAAGGGACAATGTTATAAGTGAAAAGGCTAATCAAACTGAAAGAGAGAAAGCGGAAATTATAAAGAAATAGATGATAGTATCATACTATCAGGTTCATCAGGAAACTTGAATACCATTTCCATAGGACATCCATTTAAAAATCTCAGTATGAGGAAACAGCTTCCCTGTCACAAATGAAACTTGCTGTGAGCTGACCAAATTTATAGGACCCTTGTACCAGAAATGGGACTATGCAATTTAATGTAGACATAGCAAACGTCATATATGGAAACTGACCCAGTTAAGGTGGTCGCAATATCATATTCTTCATTGTACACAAACTAATATACAAACACATAAAAAAGGAGGTGGGATTCCAAAACATTAGCCTTTGTGCTAACTTCATAATCCCCCGACCACCATTCAATCATGGAAAGGCATTTTATGAGTCAAGATTTTCGGCTTATCCATTCATTTTGGGGCTAGAACCAGATTCATTTCCTTTTTTATAGTTTCATCTTTTTTTTTTTTTGGGTGCCCTTGGAGGTAGGCAAGCGTGGTGTTTATTGTGCAAAGCAGTTAATTGGTTTGGACTGGTTTCAAACTTTATCGGCATCATGAATAGATGCTGCAAATAACAAACTGAAAGATACATGGACAATGGAGCTTCCTTAATGATCACTCTTGTAACAAAACGCAGAATGTGTATTATTGCACTGCTCATTTTAGAAGAAGAGCTTTCACTGAGTTCAGCCCATCTTAAGGAAAAGGGAAGGAATGGACATCTAGTGTAAATGAAGATTCCCTTCAAGAATCTAATCAGTACATAAAGCTTATGACACATCTAGAACATGTCCTCAATTCTAAGAAACAATGATTAAGTAAAAACTTCCATGTTAGGAATATAAACATCCATGTATATTCCTAAAATGGTATAACAACTCAAGAGGACATCAAATCATTTAAGAAAAACAAGTATCAAGAATTAGACCAAAAGAATGCCAGGGTAACAAGCGAATCATCGGATCTTAGAGAACATTACCATAATAAATTCTGAGATAGTTAGCATCAAATCCTTCGGGAACAGCATTCCCTTGCCCATGTTCAGCCTCGTGCCCATCAACTAACGTATCATCTCTTCCATTCTCAACTTCTCCCTTGGCCATATCTCTGTATTATGATTTACCTTAAACAGCAAAATACAAATTCAGGTTAGGAAAATATACCTTGTAAGCTAGACAAAACATTTACAAATAAAAAACTTCTGTTTTTTTTAATAATTGCAAATCAAAAACTTAACTACATAAAATGGATCAAAGGAGACAATCTTAATTTGCCACTTATAGCATTTTCTTGCCATCAAATTAATCACTAGCAGCACATCAACTCCATGTTTCCATATGTAACATTTAAGTTTCAGACCCAGAGAAATTTTCCACTTGGCAGCAACCTCATCCAAGAACTAAAATCTTTCCAGGTCTAAAGAAGCATTAAAACATCATAAACATCCACTCCGACTAAAGATTTTGTCCACAGGTCAAAATGGACGCTCTAAATTGACCAAATCATTCTTCCACATGACACATTCTGATCTGTCACAACAGCCAATTAAAAGCTGCTGCGACAGAACATAACCCCTTTCGCCTCACATAATCTAGCCACCACCAAATGGGCAGAGGCTCAAAGCTAAAGCTGTAAGTAGGGGGGGTTGGGCCGGGTTTTAATGAGTTCGGGCTTAGCCCAATCTAAAATTAGGTAACCCAAACCTTCCTTGTTCAGCAGCTTGTATTGGACGAGCAATCTAGGCATTCTGCTGTCTTTCTCACTTCTACTGTGGCAGGCATGTTAGTAGTTCCAAAACCAAACAGAATAACATCCAAGTTGCCTATGGATACTCTGGATTAGTAACCTCCAAAATTAAGAGATAAGAAAGACACAGTTTACTGATTGCAATAACAAAGTGTAGAAAAGCACCAATTGGGTCAACAGATTATGGCCCAAAGATGTGCCACATAGCACCAAGCAGAATTGCATCATGCATATAATTTTCAATGGCTTGATTGATTGTCTACCAATAATAGAAAAAATAATAATAATCATAATAATAAGTATGCTGTCAAATCTTTTCCATATTTTTTATTTAATACAAATTTTCAGTACTCATCAAAAAAGGTATTTTGTCAACACTTCAACGCCCAAAAGAAATAACACTTCAATTTTAGGCACCAATAGCTCTTCAAAGGAATGATATTTCTATGTTATTGTAGAGTGTACTGTGTAGTGAAGAAGTCCAAATCTACAACGGATCACGTGTTTATGATTGTCAAAAATCTAAAAGCAAGCAACCAAAATAAGGTTTAACAGGGCAAGCTACATTAAATAACAAACACAGGATCCATAAAAAAAACCACTAAATAGATCATCAAATAATAGAAATCACTTCCATAATAAACTAACGATAGAAAAACTAGAAACGCTTAAAGTGAATCAAATTAACAAGAGCCAAAAATGAAGACGAAGATATGGGGAAACAAGAAGAGAAAGACGAAATGCAAATATAACTGCTCAGGGTTTAAGAGGGCAAGGTACATTAAGTAACAAACACAAGATCCATAAAAAAACCACTAAATATATCATCAAATAATAGAAATCACTTCCATAATAAACTAATGATAGAAAAACCAGAAATGCTGAAAGTGAATCAAATTAACAAGAGTCAAAAATGAAGACGAAGATAGGGGAAACAAGAAGAGAAAGACGAAATTCAAAAATTCGCATATAGAATGCGCAAAAACTTAAGAAATTCTCCGGAAAGGAGAATAAGAAGCCAACGAAAATATTGAATCTAGGAGAAACTAAATGAGAAAAACAGAAACAAGAAACTCAAAATTCTAATTCCAAGCAAATAGATATAAATTTCAGAAGGGGCGAATAGAGTATAAGTAAATAAAAATAGAAAGAAACATTACGCCAAACGCAGCATGATGGGTGCACATTGCTTGCTAGATATAAGTGAACGAAGAACTTGAAACATAGGGTTTTGAATGACGACAATGTGAAGTGGAGAATAGAAAGAAGAAGGGAGAAGGGTCTCACCACCACCGGTAGACTCCGCCACCGGAAGATCCCGTCGCCAGTTGCTCTCGCCGGAATAAGGAAGAAGAAAGGTCGGACAGTGGAGAAGGGAGAGGGTTTCAACGTCTGGTTTGGTCTTGGGGACTGGTTTAGTTTAAGCAGAGGGTTGACCGGTTTAATGATTGAAGATTGGTTCTCGAGTTGAGGGGGGCAAATTTGTCTTGCTTCACTTACAGAAGAAGAGGAGATGCTGAAGGCTTAAATGGTCAAAAACTTTGTAAAAAAGTTCTGGAGTTGTCATACAATAAATAACATAGATCAAAAAATCTTTTTTTTCTTATTACCAAAAAAAAAAAAACAAAAAATGGGACCGTACCGTAATTTTCCCTAGAAAAAACGGGAGTGGAATCAGTGGATAGGAGGGTTTTTACGAGTTATGCGGTTTTTATAGTCGAGCTTTTTGGGTTCTTCGGGCTGTAAAGTGTGAGCCCGAGCCCAACCCGAACTTAAGTCCAGGCTTAAAATTAAACCCGAACCGAACCCAAACCTAAACTGAACTCTTAGATTGGGCTACAATTTGGGCTGGGCTGGGCGGGTTTAGGGCGGGCCGAGCAAAACTTATAGCTCTACTCAAAGCTCGAGCAACTGTGTAACTCCCACTTTAACAAATAACAACAAATGCCCTTAACATTCTCTCTCTTCTTTCCACCATGGCTTAATTTTCGTTTTGTTTTTGCAATTCCTGCCAAAGCATGTCGCTTCTAGGCCACTCAAAACAATGGGCACAGGCGATTTCGCCCAAATTCCCCAAATCTAAACGTAAATAAACAAAGTAAAATAAGGGATAGAGGCATCGGAGCAAACCAGTGTCCGGACGTCTGAAGTCTCTTTCTTTTGTTTGTGTTTTTGCGTTTCCCGCCTTAGGGCTTCCTTCAGTCTGGCTTGTGGACTCTTTCTTCCTTTCATGATCGTGTTTCCCGCCTTGGCGCTTACATGGGATCTTGTCGTTTAGTTGAGAATGGGCCGTTAAACATGACGGAACGGGATGAAATAGTCTTCGGCATTTAACTCCAATAATCTGTGCAGGTGAAAAGAGATGCTGCCGCATGTACCATTTCCGGATTAGGGGTTTTTTTTTCCTTTTTTCTTTTTTATATTTTCAGATGTTGTACGTTACAATGGGTTGATATCGTCTGTGGGCTGCGGCAGACCCTGCAAATGCTGCCATGTGTAGCATCCCACAAATGCTGTATTTTTCATATTAAAAAAGTGAAATGTCACTTCAACTATCATTTCACTTTTTTTTAAATGTGAGTTAACAGCATCCGTAGGATGCTGCAGGTGTAAGCACCTCATTTTTGTACCCCTTGGAAAGCTAGAAATGAAAGCCCTAAAAGACAGGTCAAACTCTAAGGAGCAGAAATTGGTTTTCTAATCAAGCTTGAATTGGCTGTCATACCCTATTCCAATGGACAGAAAATCTCGACACGGTTCCAACGTAACTAAGTTTGTCAGAATCAAAGTCCAAATGAAGGAGATATGAGCATAACAACCCTAAGGGCAAAATTGTAAATAAATGCAAAAATTCTGTCCACGTGGCAAAAATGGCAAATTAAAGGACAAAAGGATAAAATAAAGAGAAGATAAAACACAAAAGCAAAATATCTCAAATAAAATAGTATTATTTTCTAAAATATCTCATTTAATTAATTAATTAATTAAATTAAAAAAAATCCGGATTCTCTCATTAATGAGGAATCAAACATCATCTCAAGCAAATTGGAGAGAAAGCAAAAATATAAAAATATCTAAAATAACCGAAATTACTTTTCAGTTATACATAAAATATTTATAACCGAAATTTAATTTCGGTTCTAAGATAAGGTTATGGATTTTCGTGTCAGGATTCTCTGCACAAATCCCTGACACAAATCATTGCTAATTGGATGTTAATGTGACCGAAATTATATTTCGGTCACAAATAAGTTATGTATAGCTGAAATTATATTTCGGCTATACATAAAAATAATGTGAACAAACTGAGTTTTCGGTCACATTATTTTTGCCTATATAAGGCAAATAGCAGCTCATTTCAAGGGGTTAGCTATTTTTGGCTTCTCCCACTCCTCTCCCACGTGCACCCCTCTCTCCTAACCCCTCTCGCCACTCCCAAAGCACCCTAATCTCTTCCAAACACCCTCAAATCACCACCCAATCCACCTTTCTTCCACTTTAACCAAAAGTAAAGCTTGGGAAACACTTGGAAGCTGAAGAAGAGGGCTCCAGTTGTTGTCCACTTCTCAAAGGATCTCCAAGACACTTCAAAGAAGTTTACTTCTTCCAAGGTAAGCCTCTTTTCTCATTTTATGTAACATATATGAGATTCATGACATTATAAGCATATTTTGAGTTATATGTTTAGCTTCCTAGTTTATCTTGCTCCTTCCCCCCATGTCCCTTCATCACTTCTTCATTTTCCTTTCTAAGATGATGCTCCTATGGTAAGGGGAGAAGGGTGAGGTAAATGGGAGGATGAGAGGGAGCAACAACATCACCTAAAGAGTCATCCTAGATCATTGTTAACTTTTACATTTAAAGGAAAAGCTTGTTCTTCCCTTCTCCATCTATTGTACCCTTTAAAACCCCCATTACCTTTCTTTTATTTGCTTGGTCTTCTAGTTTACATCTTAGCATCATTCATCCCATGTTGTGTAATTGCATGAGTTGGTGGTCTTGCATGGATATAAGAGGTATGAGTAACATATCATGGTAACATTAGTAGGTTTGCTTACTCCATGCCTTTAGTCAAATCTCTTGGGATTTCTACACTCAACACAAGCATATTGCACATGTATAATCTTATGATCTAAAAGTATGTGTCTCCCAAGGTTTTCCACTCTTTCCCACACTCCCATGCATATTCCATGTTTGCACCCACACACAGTGGCGGAACCAGGACTCCAAACTTGAGGGGGCAAAAAAAAAATTTCAATTAACACTTACACATAAAATATAGAAATTTCATGGAGATAGAGGGGCAAACCGGAAATTTTAGGGGGGGCAAAACCTGAATTTCAATTAAAACATATATACTTTTAATTAAAAAATAAAAATTTAGGGGGGGCAATTGCCCCCCCTAAGCAAAGCCTGGTTCCGCCACTGCCCACACACATAAGTCTCCTCTAAGGCCGTGATTGGTTCAAAGAATTGGGGCAAGAATTCAGTATGGAATTGGAATTGTGAGCTTAAATTCCAAATCTCATGTTTGGAAGCACAATAGAGATTTGGAATTAGAATTGTTACAAATTCTGTTGAATTACGTTATAAGCTATTTTTTAGCTTACCTAATCCCTATCCCAAGAGGAGAGAATTTAGGATTTGTGATAAGAATTGGGAAGTCGATAGACTCAATACGGAAACTAACCCATCGATAGTCTGTGTTAACGTTTTGTTTTGAACAGGTTGAGAAACTCGTTCCTCTCCATTACTTCTAAACAGGTAAGCCTTCTATTTTCTTTTTCCGGTCATCTTCTCCAATCGTTTGTTCTATTTTTTTTTCTTTTCCAGTCATCATTTTCTAGCGATATCTCCATTACTTCAAAACAGGTAAGCTTTCTCTTTTCTTTTTCCAGCCATCTTCTCCAATCGTTTTGTTTTTTTTTCTTTTTCGAGTCATCGTTTTCTAGCGATATCTCCGGTTGTCTTTGCCATTAATGTCAAACAATGTCCTCTCTCTTCTGTAGTTTTTTCTTCTCTTTTTCTGGTCGCCTTTTTCCCATCATTTTCTTTTGGTTTATTTTTTTTTTTGGTCGTCTTTTTTTCATTCCTTTTTCTAGTCATCTTTTTGCATAATTTTTTTCCTCTTTCCAAAGATGAAATCAAAGATTCAGATAAAAGACTGAACCGCAATAAGAATAGAGTTCAGAGCCGCAATGAGATAAAGACTGAACCACTAATAATTACAAATAGAAGGTGAAGTCAAAGCCGCAATGAGAACAGAGTTCAGCTAATCAGCAATAAATTTAATATTCTAAGGTCTCTGTCCTCGCCTAAACTGTGATGACCTAAACACCTGGAACACTTAAAAATATCACAAGCAAACCTAAACTGGTTTCCTCCTTAATGGTCTTCTTGCGTCTTTTCTCGAGCTTCCTTTGTCTATTCCCGTTGGTTATTGGCTACAGCTCAACCCTGTGGTCCATTGTTTCCAATTTGTTTCCAACGAAAACCTTCGTTGTGCTCTATTGGTTCCAATTTGCGCCTTTTCTTGCTAAGAGGATTCCCCCTGTGTAACGCCCCAGACCCATACCCAACAAGATATTATCCGCTCTGGGCCCACGGGCCCTCACGGATTTGTTCTTAAGGATAACACGAGAAAACTTCCTAGGGGTCACCCATCCTAGCAGTGCTCCCATCCAAGCACGCTTAACTTTAGGGTTCCCAGGGGATTTAGTCCTGTGTTGCTCCTTAAAAGGCATCTTGCTAAGTTGGGGGTCTTAAGACTACTTATAGCATCCCCGAGCGTTGTGGGATCCCAACCATATGCACATCATCGCCTGGTAGCTCGCCCAGGTCTCTCACCCCACCCACATCACAGCCGCCCACTCAGATAGCTAGGATGTCACATACTCCCTTCCATGAGACAACGCGTCCTCGCGTTGGGCCGAACCCCCACACTTTCTGGTCGGGGCAGGCTTTGATACCATTTGTAACACCTCGGACCCATAACCAGCAAGATATTGTCCGCTCTGGGCCCAATGGGCCCTCACGGATTTGTTCTTAAGGGATAACACAAGAAAACGTCCCAGTGGTCACCCATCCTAGCAGTGCTCTCACCCGAGCACGCTTAACTTCAGGGTTCCAAGGGAATTTAGTCTCGTGTTATGCCTTAAAAGGCCTCTTGCTTAGTAGGAGATCTCAAGACTACTTATAGCATCCCCGAGCGTTGTGGGATCCCAACCATATGTAAATTCTCGCCTGGTAGCTTGCCCAGTGAGATTACCCATTCACCCGCCCACTCAGATAGCCAAGATGTCACACCTTGCTCCAAGGTTTCTTCACCTATTGTTCAAGAGGGCCAAAGAAAAGGTCAGACCTGTGAAAGAATTCCAATGACTTGGTTGCAAACAAGTTCTTGCATAGGAAAACAACGGAGAGAAGAAGAATCTTTTTCTGTTCCTTTTCTGGTTTTGCATAATCTTTTCCTGTGAAAGAATTCACCTGTTGTTCAAGTTTTTCATAATCTTTTTCTGTTCCTTTTCTGGTCGTCTTTTCCTATCTTTTTCTTCTGGTTTTTTTCTTCTTTGGGTCGTCTCCTTTTCCTTCCTTTTTCTGGTCATCTTTTGGCATAAGTTTTTTTTCTTTTTCAGTCCTCTTTTCAAGCAATCTGGTCGTCTTTTGGCATAAGTTTGCAATCTGGTCGTCTTTTGGCATAAGTTTTTTTTCTTCTTAATTCCTCTTTTTCTAGCAATATGTGGTCGTCCTTTTGCATAATTTCTGGTCATCTCTGTTTCCTTACTTTTAATTTTCTGGTCGTCTCTTTCTACCACTATTTTTCTGGTCGTCTTTTCTTGTGATCTCTCCGATCTTGGTCTTTATCGTCAAACAATCACATTTTTAAAATCAATGTCAAACCGAACCCATAACAATCACTTTTCTTGTGACCTCTCTTGCAAATATTAGGAGGGTATTTTTCTGGTCATCTTTTCTTGTGATCTCTCCGGTCTTGGTCGTTATCGTCAAACAATCACATTTTAAAAATCAATGTCAAACCGAACCGATAACAATCACTTTTCTTGTGACCTCTCTTGCAAATATTAGGCCCTCCTGGCCCAACATATCTATGGCCTCTCTTGCAAATAGAGGAGCCAAATCATTTCAAATGAGAATTATATTTTGTAAATCTAGAAATGCAAGCAGAATTTTGAAGACTCTCTTCTTCTTCTTCTTCTCTCTCTCTAATGTTATGTTTTAAATTGATGTTGTACAATTTCTTTTTCAGCAACCTCTCACGTGATCATTGTCTTTGTTGCAAACAATGTGATACCCAACTAGTACCTTCAAACGTTGCCGGTGTGTACTATATTCTCTTCCTATATTTTTCTTCGTCTATTTTGTCTTAACTTTTCTTATTTGTATATTTTTGCTGCTATTATGTGCTATGTTTTTCTTTTTTATTTGTTTTACACTAAATTCCATATATGTGCATGTATGTGCTTTGGTGTGTACTGTCAAAATGCATGATTAATATGTTGTTTGATATGCAATTTTTTGCTTTACAGATGGATAATAGATTGATTGGTATTCATGCCAACAATGACACAAAAGAGAAGAAGAAGAAACTTATTTTACATGCACTTGCTTGTACTGTTACGGCAATTACAATTTGGCATTATGAAAAATATATTGTGAAAGGACCAACTGAAAATAATAATATTTTAAGGAAACTATATTTAACACATTTGTATGGTGCAAGTGATATAATGTGTTATGATAATTTACGACTTACAAAAAGGGCATTTTATAAGCTATGTGAAATCTTACGTGGAAGGGGAGGATTATATGACACAAGGCATATCACTGTAGAAGAATCAGTTGCAATGTTCCTACATGTCCTTGCCCATGATGTCAAGTTTCGAGTAATTAAGGGTACTTTTATCCGTTCGGGAGAGACAATTAGCAGACATTTTGGTTTTGTTCTAAGGGGAGTGCTCAAACTAAAGAAGGATTTCATAAAAGTGACAGATAACGTTGGAAATGATTCTGAAGATGACAAATGAAAATGGTTTAAGGTAAACAAAAAAATTGTACACGATACGTAGTTACATTAGTTGTTTACAAATTAAGAAAACTAATTTCTTACTCTTTTCCTCAGAATTGCCTTGGAGCTTTAGATGGAACATATATCCAAGTAACCGTTCCACTTCAAGATCAAGGTCGATATCGAAATAGAAAGCAAGATATTTCTGCGAATGTCTTAGGAGTATGTGACCGCAACATGAAATTTATTTATGTATTACCTGGTTGGGAAGGATCAGCTTCAGACTCTAGGGTGCTAAGAAATGCCCTTACTAGATCTTGTCCATTATCTGTTCCCATTGGTACTTTTTTCAAACCTTAATTATTTGATTTCATGATTTTTTATGATTTATTTAGTTGTTGATTTTTCCATCGATTATAGGAAATACTATCTAGTTGATGCAGGATACACAAATGGTCCTGGTTTTCTAGCTCCATATCGCCAAACTCGTTATCACCTTAATGAATGGGTTGTAAGTGGAAATAATCCAAATAACTACAAAGAGTTATTTAATCTTCGCCATTCTTCAGCAAGGAATGTGATTGAAAGAACATTTGGTTTGCTAAAGAAGCAATGGGCCATTTTGAGAACTCCATCATTCTTTGATGTGAAAACTAAGATAGTGATTGTGATAAACTTTTCATAAAAAAATTGTAATAGAAATTGATTGTTTAAGTAACATCTTTTTATGCATAAATTTAGGTGCGGATAATCAATGCTTGTTGTGTTATACACAACTTCATAAGAGACGAGCATCGAGAGATAGATGATAGCCTTTTAAGAGAAGTTGATGAAGAGTTATCATCAGAGCCACAGATACCAGAAGAGTTAGATGAAGTATTGATAACAAGTGTTCAAGTTACAAATGAGTGGACAAAGTTTCGAGATGATTTAGCTCAGAGCATGTATGCTGACTATCAAGCTAGGCGAAGGAACAAAAATTAAAGTAATAGATTAATTTAGCATTATTTAGTCTTTTGACTTTTTTTTTTATAATTCTTGAACACATGAGAAATTCCTTTTGTTAATTAAATTGAATTGTGCTATTGGTTTATATCTCCTCATACTTGGTGGTTTTAATTTATTTTTGAAAATATCATTTCTTGTGTATGCTATCAAAAATTTTTATGGCTCAATATTTATTATGATTTATGAAATTACAATTGCATATTGTTTTAAGTAACTATTATATTAATATTTGTGTAGATTATTACAGATGGAAAGTGGTAGATCTCAATCCCAAGCTCAAAATGTAAGAGAGAAAGGAAAATCATATTTTAAATGGACAATAGAAATGGATCGTGTTCTAACCACTATTCTCCTTGATCAACATAACCTTGGAAATAGAACACCAAATGGATGGAAGTCTCCAGCCTTTACTGCAGCTATAAATGCCTTAAAAGATCAATGTGGTGTATCAATTTCTAAAGATAACATTAAATCTCGTCTCAAAACTTGGGACAAACACTACCGCATTGTTAGTGAGATTATCAAGCAAAGTGGTTTTGGATGGGACAACACCAATAATATGGTTCATGTTGATGATGAAAACGTGTGAAATGCTTTTTGTCAGGTATATTATAATTTAGTTTAATGTTTAAATATTTACAAAAGTATATTACCTTGTACTAATTTTATTTATTTTATTTTATTGTTAACAGTCTCATGTAGAAGCAAAGTGTTACCGGTCAAAAGTGATTGACAACTGGGATGACTTGAGCATCATTTGTGGGCAGGATCATGCTAATGGAGATGGTGTAGAACATGGTGAAGAGGCAGAACAAGCTTTTGTGGCTAATGATGGAGCTGACATTAATAATAATGTTAGTCTTGATGATATAGATATCAGTGATTTACCTTCTCCGACATCCAGTTCTTCATCTCGTCGACAGGCGCCATCATCTGCATCACTTTTGCAATCCTTAAGGAAAAGAAACCGTACAAGTGACACATTGGCAACTGCAGTTTCCCACATGGCCCAATCAATTGATAGAGCCTTAAATAATGAGCCTGCTAAAGTGAGTGCACAAGTAGTATTTGAAGAGGTCTCCAAGGTTCTAGATCTTGAAATGTCACAACTTATCAAGGCGGGTGATTTGCTGGCAAGTGATCCACGGAAGTTTGAGTATTTTTCATGCCTTCCAATTGAATTTAGGAAGAAGTGGATAAAGATGCATACTTAAATAGTTTTTTATTTTATAGTATATATAGATATAGATTAGTATTTAGTAATTAGACTGTTATTTTTTTGGATGGTTTATGAATATTAATAATGCGGTCAAATTCTAGTGTTAAAGTTTATATTATTATCAGTTTTTAAAATATAGACTTGATATGTCATGATAATCAATCACTTGTGTTGTTATTATTAACATGGGAATGATAGAAATCAATTCTTCATAAGTTCATCCGATCAGTGGAATTGGATTTTAAATCAATTCTTCATGGAATTGTAATTCCAAATTTCAATTCTCTTACCATCCAATCATAATAAATTCAATTTTACCAAATTCCAATTCTTGATGAAGTAGAATTGGAATTATAATTCTTAATTCCAATTCCAATTCATTGAACCAATCGGGCTAAGGTATTTTAAATTACATTTTGACCATATTAATGCTTAGTTAGTTTTTATTTTTTAAATATGTAAATGGTGTGGCCGGTTGGATTTTGGCAAGACCTATCGGGTCCCTCTTTCTTTTCTTATTTAGAAGAGAATGAGTAGCCACTTTACTATAAAAGAGACACCTTCTGGCCTCTTTTGGTTGTTGGGATTTCATCCCAATAAGGAGGGGAAGGCCCCTAGCCTCATCCCCTCCTCTTCCTTGGCTTGAAAATCAAGATCATTAGTAAATTAGGTCAAAACCCCAATCTTAGACCACTGTGGGCCTGCCCCAGGGCCCACAGAAGATCTGGTTACCCCAAGAGACCAAGGATCCCAAACCCTAACTGAAAATTGCAAATCTTGGTATTTTTATGCTTGATCGAAAACACAGTTCAATTAAGCAATATTTTTTTATAGAATAAGTATGACCGAAATATAATTTCGATCATGAAGAATTAGGGTTTGGGCGAACTGTCTTTTCCACCAAGCCCAGAAAAATCAGAAAATTCAGATTTTGTTTTCTTTTAGTTATTTTTAGTCCCTTTTAACTAAATCAAATAAATCCAATATGGTTTTGCGCTCTCCCATAACCCAATATGGGCCTTGGGCCCAGTGGGCCCTAATGGAATACTGATGGACCTTCCTACTGGGCCCACCCATCCCAACCCAACTCACTTTGATTAATTAAACAAATCTTAATTAAGGGTCATACCCTTTGAGGCCCAATTAAAGCCCAATAAAATGCATGCTTGGATAGTTTAGATGGTTTGGCTGAGAAATTGGGTGTGGGCTTATCGGGCCCCATCTCTTTCTTTAAAGAGAGCCCATCCAACAAATTGAGAGATGGAAGGGACACACATCCCTTAATTCTTGTTCATATTCATTCATTAATTTGGAGAAGTTATTAGTATGTTCATTGTGCTGGTGTTCAGCTTCTTGCCCTTCCAAGTTTTGGTTCCCAACACCACTTGACTCTTCATTCGAGTTTTGGTTTCCAAAACCACTTGGCAATTCATGCAAGTTCTGATTCCCAAAAATATCATGTACTAAGTCACTAATACCATCATCTCTTGTCACACGAGGTTCATTATTCCCCAAATTGTTAGTAGACGTTGCTAATTGTAAAATATCTTCTCCATGATGATACCATATCCTATAATTTTTAGCAAATCCATGCCTCAAAATATGGTCTTCTACTGTATTTCGATGATGCCATAACACATTATTGCATTTGGGACACGGACACTTCAATTGTTCCCCAATATTGGTTCTATGATCAAATGCAAACTGAAGAAAACCCTGAACACCATCAAGGAATTCATTGGTTGCCCTATTTAAGCTAGAAAATAAGAATTATATTAGTATATCAATAAGACATATACAAAATAAAAGAGTCTAAATTAACCAAATAAAATTTAATAGTTATATACCTCATCCAAGACTTATCCATAGGAGAGTATGTTATCCTCAAAGCTCTCACTTCTTTGTTGATTTGGTTGCAAATAATCTTCACTCTTTATTTCAACTAACAATTCAAGTGACTTTTATTACCATTATCAAATGTATACATTCATATCTTTAGAACTTGTAATAGAAAAAAAAAATGAAACAACTTTTAACAAAGAAAAGATTATAAGGCAACCTATAATACATAGTAGACACTAGTTTTATCTAAGCAACACAATACTAAAGGAAAGAAAATAAATATTCTAATATCCCACAAGCATGTAAATGAAGAGTATGGACCAACCACTTGCTGAGTTCACTTTGATAAAATTGCAATTAACAAGGACACACATTCACAAAATAAATAAATTTAACAATATCATCATATAAGAATTTGTCACAAAGAGACCAGCCAACCCCAAACTTGTTGGTTTTGACGTTCCTGCAAATCAGTCAGTCAATCATGTTTCAAATTTCTGATTAAGTTGACAAGCAATTAAAACCTCTACTGGATAAGTGCTTATGCATATCTACTCGTTGTTTGTCTTTTAGAAAGAATGATTCTACTAACAAAGACACTTCAGCAAACCTCTTTGTTAAAAGTTGAAGAGTTGCACTGTGCTGAAGTTGGGAGCCAAACACCCCCAAAAAAATGGTAAAAAGGCACAAATAAAAAAGAGTTACCTACTTTGTTTAATTGTGTTGTACAGATGGTATTCATTATTGATATACTTTATGGTATAATAATTTTATATGTCCATGATGAACAGGAGAAAGGTCTGTGGTTTGAAAGAATCAGAGGTCGGACTGATAATCTGTGCAATTTTAACTTGGTTAGGCAAAGGTCAAGATCCTATTATGCCTTATGAAAAGCTGGGTACTCTGTTTCCATGAACGGGGTCATAATGTAAAGTGTAAACAGGAGATAATAGACAGCGGTAATCTTATTTTTAATGAATTGGCTGGTACAACATACTTACAAATCACAAAACCATGATGTCCAAAGAAACTTTAAGAAAACAGTCCAGTGCTACTGCAATAGCCTTGCCACCAGTGATTATTTGATAGGGGAAAGAGAAAAATGTATTGTTTTAAGAGAGAAAGAAATCTGAGATTGAAATAAACAATAACAAAGCTGCAATGGTAATCTAACATGGATCATTCTTCTACAGTATAAGCTCTTATGTATGCATTTACCGGATGCTGTCCTCTCAGCTGAGGCAGTTTTCGCAAAGCAACTGTTTCTCCTTTTCGAAAGCAATGTCAAATAGGCCTGAATATTTTCAAGGTCATTATTCTTGACAAGGACTCTAAATGCTTTTAGATTGTACAATACACAAAAAACCATCAGTTGAAGCAGAGCCACCACCTCCCCCACCAATAGAGATTAGTTTATCCTTTGGCCAAGACTCCATCAATGACAAACCATCATTTGCATGAAATTTTACAAGAGAATGTTCCTATATGCTACTCCAGATATATAGCATTAGTTCTAAGCTAGAGAAGCATCTGCCAGCTCACCGTAGAAAACTAAAAGTTCCGATTTCTTAGGGAGAAAATTTTACAGCAATAGTCCTCCACTCACTCTCCAACAGAAAATGACAACTAGAGTGTGATAACCCCAAGATCAAACATATTTGAAAAAGCACCCTAGGAAAATGCAACTACCACATAACAACTTGGAAACACTTCCATGTCTCATATTCGCACTAGGTGCTATCATGGTTAAAGCATTTTTCTGGAAAACAATAATTTTGCACAGGTTGGGAAATCCAAAAAGATATTGTGGGTCTATCATCTCCCTAAAAATTAAGTGAAACTATTATCTATACTCCTAGTCCAGGATGAATTAAAGATTTTGGAATTCCAATCTCCTTTTCAAAATCTAAAACTGTTCATAAACCAGCACATACGCAAGATTTCAATCTATTAAATCAGAACCAACAAACATGTTGCCTAAGCATTATATTCTGTACAGAGTATGGGGGGAGGGCTTGCACTTATGTGTAATGTGTTCAGACTAAGGGGGTCTTGCGAGCCTGAATCTAGTCTTGTAATCTAGTCCTTGTCAAGCATTATAAAACTCTTTCCTAGAAATTAATGTAATAATATATATTGATTACCGATCAAAAAAAAATCAAAACCAACAAACAGAAAGGAACTCCCTGGCACAATTACCAGCAAGCTTCAGAGATTCTTCTATTTCACTTTTACAAGCCCCAAACAAGAAGCGAATGGAAGGGCTTTTGGAGAGGATTTTAATCCTTGTCCAAAGCGCTAGCCAAGAAGCAAACAACTTCATTCTTTTGAGCTAATCAATTTCATGCTAAAAAAGTGAGAAAAAAAAACCCCAAAATTGGGAAAAAGCCCCATATAATTTGAGTGATTCCAAAAGCTGCCACTGGATGCTAAATATCCTCTAGGTCCTCACACACACACACGCTACATACATCCTCCAATGACCAACATACTCCGATGAGACATTTGATGACTTAGATTATCTAATGCTACAAGCTTGTCCCTCACCCACATTCAAATTAATGCTCCTGTTCTCCAATGGTTATCAAGCAGACATTAGCATTACGTCAAACATGAAATCCTATTGAAATTCTTTTTTAAAAAAAATGGAATTGCTGAAATGAGAAAAACCCACCAAGCTCATCCCATCTATGTTAAGTGTAGCAGTCATTAGCGTCACATCAAATATGAAATCCTATTGAAATTCTTTTAAAAAAATGTTAATGCTGATATGAGAAAATACACCCATCTCATCTCATCTATGTTTTAAGTGTGGTCAGTCTTTTAAATACTAACAAGGTAAAATGGTAGTATGTAGATGGTTAGATGGCACTGATGACTTTGATTTATTTGTCTCCTTCCAAACCGGATGGAGTCATTAATTAGATACAATTAATGCCAACAGTGTCACAAAATAAGCAGCGAGAATGTAATTCAACGACTAAAACTTGCTAATGGGTAAACTAAACACAATCTAATTAGGAAGATTTAGATGCATCAATCCAAGCCCCAGTGGTGGGATTTTTCTTTGTGTTATGTAGTGGTTAATGTATACCACAGATAATCCTGATATTATATCACCAAGAATTGACAAGCAGATGAGATTTCCAAGCAACCTTCCTCTTTAGGAAAGGTCTTTCCCCTAAAAGCTCAAATGCTCTCCCTTCTTAATGTAAAAACTTTTTGCTTTTGCTTTTACATTCTGCTATCAAATAAAGTGCAATGGAGGAGTTAGGTAAACACGATCTAATTAAGGGGACTTAAGTGCATCCAATCAAGCCCCAAGGGTGGGATTTCCTTTTGTTTTATGCAGCGGACAATACACATTATATATACTCCTAGTTAAGAAAGTAAAAATTCCAAAATGAGATAAATAAACATCAATACAATATGAATTTGCATGCATATCTTACCTCCAATAACCAGATAGGGAAAGAATAACCACCCACTAACAACAGCTTCACTAATCTGCAAATTTTGAATAAAACAGAATAGATGATGAAAAAGAAAAAACTCATAAAAAATAAAAAAATTTCAATCGCATGAAAATCATATGTATCATTTTGATTTGCTTCAACTGTCTAAATACCATGGGGCATGGCATTGTGCAGTGACTTGTCTCATACTCTTCTTTTTTCATTTCCACATATTTCAAAGAGGCATTCTTATTTCTTATAGCCTTTGTGAGGCAAACATTAAGCCAAACAACAACGAACAGATAGGAATTTTTTTTAGGAAATAGGAACTTTACATCGATCAAAATGTATTGATAACATATATGGGAAGAGTATTTCAATCCCTGAATAAATTTAGTCTAACAAGATACACCATTTAAAGATAAATTCCAATCTATATACTAAAGATAAACTGATGTTATAAGAGCCTTGGATTGAAACCCCAATTCAAAATTGAAGAATAAAATTAAAAGAAACTGCCAGAGAACAGAAGTTAAAAAAAAAAAAGGTTTTTCCAACCCTGTGCATGACGGAATCAAAGGGAAAAAAAAGGAAAAAGAAAAAAAACCGTAAGATTGAATAGAAGAAGACTCATGTTCAACAAAAACATCACGGCCCCAAGAAAAATACAAAGGGCTTTTCATTTCTACAAAGACGACATTAAAGGACCAAATCGGAGCAAGCAGAGAGTGTCTACCTGGAGTTGAAATCTTTCTCCAATCAATCTGCAACAGCACAATCAAGCTCGACAATAGCAGATTGCAGAGACGATTGTGTTCTCAACAGAACAAAAGGTCGACGATGGTAGATTGGAGTGCCGATAGTAGCAGATCGAATTGCTGCAGGATCGACAACGGCAGACTTCAGTACTGATTAATAGGGTCGTCAATGGCAGATTACAATGCTGACCGAGTTTTCCAACAGCGTAACCAGAGTTAACAATGGCAGATTGGAAGCGGTAGAGCCCTGATTAGGGCTTGATCTTGTGTTGTTAGTTGCAAGCAAACGGGAACATGCGCGGGAGAGGGAGAATGACTTGCGCGCGAAAGGAAAAAGGGTTAAAAGAAAGCGCCGTCGTGCAAATAGAATTAGCGACTAACAATCTGTGGCGAAGGTCATGGGTCTGCCGCAATTTAGTCCTTTTCGCTACTACCTTTCCATCTGTCACAAAATATTTGACACAAAAAACCCTTTTCTTTTTTTTTTAGTGCTTTAATCCTGAAAAATCTTAGGCTTTCAAGCATAAACCTAGGAGATGAGCCCCAAGTCCATCCTTCGTAACAAAGATAATAAAACTAAAGAAGGTTATAATGAGGCCCACCCAGAGGGCCCACTGAATGTCATAAATCTTAATCTTAAACCCTTTTTTAACCTCAATCTAATAAAATCAATCTAACTTAAAATCCAAAACCTTAAAGAGCTTGTAGGTTTAGACCAAGCTCAAATGAAGGACAAGTGGGCTACACGCTAGCCCATTTGGGATCCAGCGGGCCTTCCAACAAGGCCCGCCTTATCAGACCAAGATCACTTAAATAAAGAAAATAAAATCAAATGAAAGGGGACCTACACCACTTAAGGGGTCCCCACATAGACCTAAAATAAAAAGTTCACATCGGATTATGATCGGGTGAGGTAATCAAGTTGACTCTTAACCAGGATGACCTATGGAACCCATCACCCGATAGGGCGGACCAGAGCGTCTACAGACTTCCTCGGGCTGTAACCGAGAACTTATTCAAAATCTCAAGCTGCATACCACCTAATAGACAAACACTAGACACACAGGTGTCTGCCTGTAACTTGTTAGGCAGTGGCGACTCCCTATCGCCCATTTCCCAAAAGAAGCACGCACTCACACACACCTCCTAAAGAGATCCCAACCTCGACGTGCTGGCCATGGATCGACGTGCCCACAGCAAGGTCTGCCGCAAGACCACTGTAGCAAACGATTTTATCCCCGTTACAACATTAGAAGCTGTTTGGTAACGTTTACAAATTCAATTTTGTTGTTTTTGAGGATGTTTGGTAACATGTTTGACATTGTTTTTCGGCTTTTAAAAACAAAAAGCCAAAAACTTGTTTGGTAGTGAGAGTTTTCAAATCGTTTTTCAGAAAAATGATTGAAAACAACCCCATTTTAAAAAACCGATTTTTTTTTTTTAAAGCGACGAATCGTGTTTCGATTTGATGGCATTTTTATAATATATTATTTCTTTTCTCTTCGATAGTTTTATCTCTCGTCTCTATTCTTCAAACCAAACTCTTCTTCCTCACAAGCATGATCAGACATCGGAGAAGAAGCAGAAATGGCATTGTTTCTCAGACCATCTCAAAGCTCTCATCTATATCAATTTGTTGTTACGATTTCATTGATTACATTCATGCTATTTTGTTATGATCTCTTCTTTGGATTTTCTGTTATTCAGTGCTAATAGACATGGGGTTTTGATATCTCCAATGTCTCCCGCTAGAAAATGGTTAGGATTTATAACGACTGTATGGATTCAGGCCATTTCCGGCAACAAATCAACCTTTTCCAACTACTCCACTGCTTTGAAATCTCTCAAGGTCCTCACCCGATTGGAGCTGTGAAATCTCTCAAGGCCCTCACCCGAATGGAGTTGAAAACCATTTCTGTTGCTAAAGATGTGGGGAAGGCATTGGAATCCTTGCTGTCTTGCTTCGAACCGTCTCTCAATGCCTATAATTCTCATCATCAGATCTTTAGAAGGTGTAAGAAGCATCCTGTATCAGTGATTTATGCGATCCTCAATGGAGGAGGTCATGGATGTCAAAAGAAGCTATTAGCTTCCGGTGCATACCGGCACTTGTAGAAGCTTGCGGAACCATAGTACAAGGACTTGATGAAAATCGTCTGAAAAACATGTTCGGAAGGGAATTTTGGTTTTTAGTGATTCTTTTTTAACATAATTCATATCTCGTCGTCCAATTATTTGTAATTAAAAATTAGTGATACTTTTTTCAAGTAATTGAGAACAAGTGTCATTCACAAAGACTTTCTTCATAAGTGACCTTTTCAACCTTTTGTAATAATGGTTTGTTGAAAGTATTTAAACAAGTTTATAAGTCTTTTAAGGGTATTTTTGGAAAAGAACTCCATGAAGTATGAACAATAATAAATGATACTTGTTCTCAATTGTTTGAAAAAAGTATTGCTAATTGTCAATTACAAAGAATTGGACTTGAAAGGAATAAGGAAAGAAGACCATAAGGTCCATAACCACTGCAAAGGTCAATTTTTTTAGTGGCAAGATTTCAGCAAAATGGCACGCAAGGCTCTCATCAAATCAGCACCAAGCTTTATACAATTTGTCCTTCATTAATATTTTTATCTAGAATAACAAAATTATAAAGATTTAAATGATTAAAACGGCTATGATTTTTAAATTTGTTACTACCGTCTTTAAACTATTAACAAATAAAAATAGCCAATGGTGTGAGAGTTGTTTATGATGGTAGGTATAGGAAGGGTTGATAGCATTGGTTAGTTTGTAATCCGTGGTATAGAATTTTGATTTGCTTATTTTTTCATAGCAACTTTGTTATTGTTTAACAGCCTCTTGCATGTTGTATAGTAATGCATTTTTGTTGATTTTGAAAACTTTAATCGTTTTTCTTAAATCAATTGTTGCTAAACAGGTTTCTTGACACCCATTTAAAAAACCCAAAAAACAATAATTGTTACCAAACGGGTTTCTTGTCACTTGTTTTCAAAAACCCAAAAACAGTTGAAAGTGTTTTTAGTTTTCAAACTGTTTTTTAAAAACATTACCAAACGGCCTCTTGAAAGTAGGAAACACAAAATCGTGTTTGGCATACTTAGTTTTCAAATTGTTAGAAACAAAAAAGAGAGAGATTGAGAACCAAGATTGTTTTTAAAAGCCGAAACTTCCAGTTTTTAAAAAACCACAAATCATGTGGAATTTTTGCAATTTTTTTTAGTTAATGTGCTTGAACCCAAGTTTGAGCCTCTCTATCTCAGAAGCACCAAAGGAAAAGCTGGAGTTGAGAGAACAAGCAAATATAGTTTAGATGATTTCGTTGGAGACTCTAATTTTACTTTGATCAACAGCATCAATCAGCCCACGCCGTGTCCGTCCCACAAGCTTGCCTTAGTTTTCCATCAATCTTCTGAACAACTTCTCTAAAAGGGCTAAGAATTCTCACCTTTTTTCAATCTCATTGTATGTAGTATCTTGAATTTTGAATAATAATAACTTATATAAAACTAAAAATTATTTAAAGAGACCGTCGATAATGTAAAGTGTATCTTATGTATAATGATAAGGAGGATTAATATGGATGGTTTGATGAAGATCCAACGGTTGGATTTACTTTTATGAATGTGATAGTTAATTAAATATTTTCTTTTAATCCAATTGATTGTATTTTATGAGTTTTGGTGGAGTAGCATAGTTAGCAATCATGAAATTCTAATAGAAACATTGGGACCCGTTAACCTAATTTTGAGAAATTTCCTTGTGCTAAAACTCTATTGTGGTCATGTGTGCTATTGTTTTGGGGGAAAAAAAATCCTATCGCATTGTGCTACTTTGGACGACTAAACCTAGAGAGGAAGAAAAACCGATGTTAGAGGCTGAAAGACGTGGGGATCTTCGTCTGGGTTGGTGTGTTGATCATAAAAAGAGTTGCTGAAGATCTTGGTTTGAGTATGGAATGAGTTGGTAGGTAAGTAACAATCCTTTAAAGGAAATCTCTGCATTGTTTTATAGTTTAAGCAACAAACATTGGTTTTTTTAATGGATTTGATGATCTATTTGGGTAAATGTATATTGTTTTGAAAGGTTTTGAATGAATAATTTTTAGTATTCTTGGATGATTATGCTTAAATTCTATTGTTTATGATGTTGAATTGATAATGGATAATTAGGAATGTATTGGAGATGATTTGAAAGGATTTTCAAAGAGTTCTAGATCTGTTTTGATCGTAGAAAACCCAGAAGGAATGACCATTCCATGAAAATCCAATAAATTCTTAGATTATGCCTTCACACCAGCTTGCACTTCAACCACTATCAAGCATAGCATATTTTTGTGTCTTCGCGCCTGTCTCGTACAATTAGCCTTAACATTAAGTGATGACTATGTTAAATTTTTAGAATTCGATAGCAAGTTTCCTACACCTAACCCGCACCCAATGTCCCACTCCAATATCACTTGTTTTATGAAGCCTTTGAAATTGCGCCCTACCCACACTCGTGCAGTCGCGCGTGAACCATTTTGTTATTCAGCCGCTGTAGACACCCTAATTTGGGCTAGACTCCTTAAGAGCAAGTCTACATTCACCAAAAACCCCCGTTGCCATCCCCACTCTAAAGTCTAAACTCTATTGGCTTTCTAATCCCACTTCATTGTGTGCTTAAATATGGGCCAAATTCAACACTACTCCATCGCATGGTAAGATATGGATTTGGCGCAGTTGAGTTTATGAATTGGTTATTCAAAGCGAAGGCAGACAAGATGTTATATACCCCCAAAGAAAGTCCACAAGCAACTTTGGCATAGACAAATGACAATATTGGGAGAAAGAATCACACAATAGATGGCAAGATATTATGGTATATGGGTTATGTAGGATATGAGTACTACGATAACAGTATTTAGACCCATTAAAATAGTTATTATCCTTTTTAAGTAATATGGTTATAGTATTGGTCTTTTTACGGTTCTTAATGAAAATGATGGTTGGACCTTATAAAAGGCGTTATTCATCATTTTATACGGTCTTAATAGAAGGCTTTATGCATTATATGATACAAGCAAGCAAAATAAAATTTTAATTATTACCAAACACATTATATTTTTAAAATTGTAATTGAATTTGTCTTAAACAACAGCCTTTATACAGAGGATCCATCTGATATTTAATTGGACTTGGGGGGGGGGGGGGGGGGGGGGGGGGGGCGGCCTGCACGTGCAAAAGAATTCAGTCACTAATCACTCTACAACTTGAAATGAGTGTTATGTGTTTAGGCCTTGTTATATAACCTCGAAATGGTGAACACATTTTTAATTTCTTGAAATCTAAGTAACTAAAATGAAGGGATTACTAATTTGCAGGCTTTGGTCCTTCACTGGCTATAATGTAGGCCTTATAGCAATCTGGTTTGGCAAGACTTAAAATGAATTAGATTCAAGTTGCAAAACAAAGTAGAGATATATCAATAACAACAACCTGCCTAAAAGATCCTTGCCAACCCCAATACATTACCAATTTCAGTTAAAATGCAACAAAGTTATTCTAAGAAACTTAATTTGTGATTTCCAATGGATATTTTTCCCCTGTTTAGGTTCTGCAACTTGCCTTTTGTTGAAGAAAACCATAAGTAATAAAAAGCAGAAGTACAAAATAGAATCTATTACAGGATTACAATTGCCATAATTCTATACTATCACATGGCGCATGACGATCAATCAGATGCTCAACTGGTCCCGCTGCATGATGTTCTCATCAGTTGAATCAAGTGTAGAAGGATCAGGTGGGTCTGAAAACTTTGACCAGCATGTGTTAACCAAGTCAACATTCCACCAATTTGCCTTATCAAAGCTCCAGTTCCCAATACTAAACTCCAAACCATAGTGAAACTCCCAACATTATCATAGAGGGATATAATCTAGGGCTTTTTATGTCCATAATCATGATATTTCTCGTTCCACTCCCTTTGCCAGAAATAGACCTATAGAAGTACAAAGCACTTAATCCCGTCAAATAATAAAAGCAATAACAACTGAAAATGAAAAGAAAACAATCTACCAACAGGACAACTGCCTGTTCAGCTATCTTGCGTTTGAGGAATTTGAAGAGAAGAATATAGCAATGTGTTTGCAAGGAAGACTATAGCCAATACGAATACATACATAAAATATTTATCAAATTTGTTTATGCATTACATGAATCCTGAAGAATTATTTCAATCTTTAACCTATAGGGATGGACCGGATTCATTTTACTGACCCTAGCTAGTTAAGATAGGGCATTGGCTATCAATTGATTGATTGATCAAAATTTATTATGCATAACCATTTCTGACTGATAGTTCCCATTCCTAATCCTGCATTTGAACCTACTTGCAACAACATCTAAAAGATATAGACTAACAAGAACATGTTTTCTGCTTATGTGTGAATAACTTCAAATTTGGTACAAGTAATTGTCATAACCTGACATAAGATGGTGCTCCATGTATAAAAAATCGAATCTTATTATGCACCGTCACCTATTTGAATCCATGCCAAGCTAAAACTACAAGTTTATCTGGGTCTGGGTTCTCAAATTAGAGAATTTGGTTCTGAATTGGATCGGTTACAGGATGGGTTGGTTTTGCAGATGTTTTAGACCCTGAGTTTGGAACTGGCTTGGCATCAAACCCACCCAAACCAACCTGAGTTTAAGGAAAGTTCACTATTTTAATCATTACAAAGTTAAATCTAATTTTTTTTCCCATAATTCACATATAGAAATGAGTTCTTAATTAGAAGAACAAAGACCTCAGACAGTGCAGTCACTGTCAAACAAGATTTTATAATGTTTTCAAAGTAGTTTCTTATGTACTCATACAACGTTTATTCATCTAATGAAAAACTTGGTCCGAGGTTAATTCAAATCTTTACAAACATTTCATGTACATACACAAATTGGAGCAAACCCATAATCATAAATCTCATTTATCAAGTTTGACGTATCCACTTTTTTTGTATATACTGAATAATAGAAAATTTCTGTTCAAAAGGATAGTTAATGTTTATTATGATGCCTAACATTTGACATAAAAAAATTTGTGTAGGATATACCTCTCTCTGGAAAACGAGTTGGAAATCTCAGTTATGCTCAAAACAGTGCTGCTCTATATGGTGTCTAATTGTCCTTTTATATGATCAAGATCCACTGAAAGAACACGAATCCTAACAAATCATATTGCATATGACACCTTATGCGGTTAAAGGAACCAGCAGAAAGTTTGTGTTACATAATATCCATGGGGTCTACTCCTTCCATAATTTGATCAAGAGATTTAATGATCAGTAATATCCGCTAGAATAACCAGAATCCAAAGATGTACTCAAATGACTATCCTCGAAAGGAATTAACTCAGACAGAAGACAAAAAGGTGAAAACCTACCAGAAAGACAAATGTGAACACCTGATCTGAAGTAGACCCTTGATTACACACTGTTTTCCCCCTTCATTTAAAACTGAATTACCTAAAGACAACATGAAACCTAAATTGAGGATGACTCGATTACCTCTCTCATAACTCTACCATTTTACACACCTCTCAAGAACCTAGATACTAATTAACATGAAATCACATTGAGGAAACCACTACTGAACTGGTTCAGTCATACAAAAATTATATGATCTTAAAAAAATCAAAAATACTTTCAAAATTTTAAATTAAGTACAATAAAATTATAGTAATACAAAATGATACCATTTGATGAGAGAAACAGAACAACACACACCACAACCCCCCACCCCCCCCAAAAAAAAAGAACACACTGGAGTTAGTCAGATACAAATTGGATACTCATAATAACAGTGAAGACACAATTTTTGACATGTGGTGGAGAAACAAGGTCCATATTGACAACCATACATACATGGGATAAATACTTTGTTATTTTTGTTCCTTCTGTATTTAAGCAGAACAATATTATTCTAGCTATTGATGCAAAAGCATCAAATAACCTGAGATTTTTGAGTCAAACAAGTTAGCCACCTGGACTTGTGCCCAATCAAGAGACATTTCCCACATGAGAGAAAAAGATAAGCTTCTACATAAATTTTGCTCATGTCAAACAATGAAGGAAAATTCAACAATAAATAGACACCAATATATAAAGTCAAATCTTATATTTCTAATTTCGATGCTCATAAGAATCTGATCACGTAAAGCTTAAGAATTTTTGCATAACATAGAATTGATTCACATTCTTACAGAGAAGTGGAAAAATAACATTTTCTAAATGTTAGCAAAAATAAAAGGTACAAACTTCCATAGAAGACTTATCATTATTCATTAGTGCCATATGGCCCACAGTGAAAGCAAAGTAATAATATTAAACAAGAAACTTGCTGCACTTGACAAGGATAAGAAACATGCACTTGACAAGGATAAGAAACAAATGCGAATCTTTTCAGAATAATCAAATGGATAAGTAGTTAACTGACAATTGAAGTATTACTTTGCCTTTCCCTAAAACATGAAAGCCATACACTGAAGAGAAAAAATGGAAAAAAGAAATCCAGGAATGAGACGGTCAGTACTAAGTAACCCTTCTAGATCATGATACAAGAGACAGAAATATTAAACAGAACTCCCCAAAACTTCAGCAACCATGTGTTCATCTCCAAACAAGATAGAAAGTGATGAACATAAAAGAAGTCAAATGAACCCGTTCTGCTCTCCTATGGCCTTTTAAATTGATAAATTTGCTTTCCTCTGAATGGCAGGGAAGAGAAACAGAAAACCTCTACTCTCCTTGTTCTCTAGCATTTTGACTTTCTTTGTCTGGCAGATCTACTTTTGAATTTTCTCTTTTCCATCAAAATCTCTCTTTGTCATTTGAGCTTACAGTTTCAAAGCAATACTTCAATGGAAACTCTTGGAAAGCAAATAGACCAAGATGCAATAAAAAGCTTTGTTTAGTCGAAAATGAAGACATCATTAGGAAGACATCAAGAAGCAGATAGACACTGAAACAGTTCATATAAATAACTGGATGCCTGATACTGAAGACATCAATTAGGATGTACACAAAAATCATCATCTTGACAGCTAGATAATGTATTCTCATGGCCCCATCAACTTCCAAGTATATGTATATATTAGGAGATACTCTGACTGGAACTTTGATGAAGTAAAATATTAATGTTAAGTGTTTTTACTCCCCTGAAATTATTTTTTTTAGACCACATCATCACTTGATAACGTCATATGAATGGAAATGATAACCTCAAAGACTTTAGAAATTACTGATGCAATATTATTTGGTTCGGTCATGTACCCCCTGGTAGAAACCAACTGCAACTCCAAAGTACACTGTCATAACTTGATTTGCACGTTCATAGATGTGAGCCAAAGGAAGATATGATATGTAACTGCCCACAAGAAAGAGAGATAGAGTGAGAAGGAGGAGATGCCAAGCAGCTTAATTAAAAATAAAACTCAGAAAGAGACAAAGCACTAATTCCTCTACATCATATAAATGTACAATCTGAAAAAATAACTTACATCTGATGGATAGAACTTTGTAGTAAGAGTGGAACAAGCAATATTTGCAATAAAATTTCCATGGGTCAGCATAACTCCCTTGCCATAAGAACAATACACACTTCACATAGTTAATATAAGCAACAAATTCATTCCAATGAGAATACTTGAATTAAAGTATCTTTATAGTACCATTGGTGTCCCTGTTGTCCCACTTGTGTAGCAAATGGTGGCAAGATCATCAAGTTTTGGGGAGCAAAAAGGCTGAAGATCATTGTGGCCCTAAAAGATATTGGGGAAAAAAAAAAGATACGTCCATAAAATGCAAAGATATGTCCATAATCAAATGCTAGAAATACTTACATGTCATGTACCATCTTCACTACAAACAACTTAAGCTCCAAGAAATTCAGGAATATTACTCTAAACTGTTATAGAATTATCTCAGTTCAATTGGTTCTACGATTGTAATTTTTTTTCCCCTTTCATGATCAATTTATGCTTCCATAATCTATTTCCTGACCTACAATGAATATGCAAATATGCAAGTTATGCTTCTATAAGGAATTTACACCAACTGTAAGGAATAAATTGTTAACAAAGGAATATGCAATTATGCTTAGATAAAAGAGTAGACATACATCTTGGATAACCAATTAATGCAGCAGAGTACTGCACATGACATTTATCACAAGATTGATTCACTGTAATCAGAAATCCAAAATTAATCCATCATAATCATCACCAAGGAGAAACTTTTAAATGTGAAAATGCATGTCGATTCCCTTTATGCATCATGCTAATATGCCTAGCTGCAGCAGTAAAAAGCTGATAGAATTCAGAACTTAAACAAATGTTAACCTTTTCCAAAAAGAGCTTTGAAGTGAATACTGTTCATGGATATTCCTTCAGCTTGAGCTATAGCATCTACCATCTCAAAACCCACCTGGAAAAAATCCATCACACAGTATTGTAGCATGAAAACAAAAAGGTTGAAATATGTTATTTACAGGCTATGGCTTTCATTTACAGGCTATTAAATTAACTATACAAGTACAGAAAAACATGACAAAGTACAAAACATCCACAGCGAAAAAAAAAGGTTTTACCCCACATTGGGAAATTGTTCTCAGACCAATAAGGAATTTTATTTTACTAATGCACCATAAAAAAAAATATAACAGAAGTTGATATAGAACATATAGAGCATGTGTGCAGGGGAAGAAAGTGTACCCAGTGCCCTATTTTCTGGTCTCTTCAAATGTTCAGATTTGGAGCAGTTTGCAGCTGACAAGTTGCCAATAAGGGACCTGCATATTCAGGAATATGTTTCTTCAGAGGGGCAAGTATTTGTTGTTTGTTTTGCTACATTTAATCTCTCCTTTCTCTCAAATAGACCCAATCAGCGTGCATGCACATGCAATGTTTAAGTTTGTTATAGATATGAGATATACGAAACCATGAAGCAAATAAAATAAAAAGCAGAGTAAACTTACTGTTGATTTGCACACTCCGAATGAAAGCATTTTATAAATCTGTAGCAGCAAGTGATAAATTGCTCTTTGTATTTTTCTAACAAGATATTTTGTTCTTTTTTCTGAAATTTATTGTGCTTAATGTAATTACAAATAGATGTAAAAAAGGCGAGGTTCTTATTAACTTATGAAAGAGGTATTTACAAGATTACATACAGATATAACAAAAAAAGAGCAAATTGCTGTTTGCTCGTATGTATAACAAAAAAAGAGCAATTTGTTACTTGCTCATATCTATTACAAAAAAGGCAACATTCTGTGATGTAGTCATACTTATGAAATAAGTGCACGGCAAAATGTGCTAGAACTATCATAAGGACAGTAATTACAAACAGTAGCTTTGACCTGATCCATATGTACAAAGCATATACAGCAGGTGTGATAAAACAAAACCAACTAATAGTAGAATTCACCTAACCAAACAAATCTGTTCCTTCAAATATCCATTTGTTCAAGCCTTTCAGCTAGCATCTGGTTCTCGTTCATATATTCTAATATTGTTTGATTCGAATCTTGGATTTTTGATTCCAATGCCATTACACGGTCTTCATTTTTTTGTAACTTTTCTTCTAAATAACTCACATATTTCTTAATTTCAGATATTTCAACTCTAGCTTCATTCAGTTGCTTTTTCAAATCAACAATGACTGGATCAAGCATACTGGAAACTCCTTTTGAATTTAATACATCAACGGCAACATCTGCTGCAGATTTTTCAGCTTCTTTCTTATTTTTGTTCCATGCTCCTACATATGAAACTTCACCCACAATAATCGTTGATTGGAAAAACAGTTGGTGTGCATCACCTTCTGTAATGTGATTGTAAACTGGTAAATTGATCTTATACTTCTGACACATTTCTTGGAGGACGTTCTTTGGGCTGAGTGTATTTTCTATATCTATAATTTATCATAAAAAAGAAAGAATAAGAGAATATAGAATTGACAAGAAGGATCTAAAAAATAAACTACAAATGCTGTTTTCCATATCAATTTAGATGTTTGTGCTTTATGGCTAAGGTTTTAGTTTGGTGTTGTTTAATTGAGGTTCCAACCCAAAACTAAGTTGATCTAATGTTTCAGTATTTTTTATAGAAGAAGAAGTAAAAAATGACAAATAACTGTAATATTTAATCCATAACAGTTGACACTATATAAATACAAAATAAAACTGATCAAACATCATTTTTTGGTTTTCGGCTAGGTCTATGGTTAATCTGAAAAGATTTAGCTTCTTTTTTGCTTCAACATTGTGGTTTTGATTATTTATTGGTTTAGTTTGCACTTTGTTTTCTTATATTTATAGTTAATAAAAAATGACACTACATAAAATTGAAGCACAACATGTAAACGAACAAACAACAGTAACTCTCTTCCTATATTGAGCTGGAATTTTTACGAAATCCTAAAATGGAAGTGTCACTAAATTTTAAGTATTTTATGCATTTTGAGCTTCCTTTATCCTACAAATATGGCTCTGATCCTTCTTTTTTTCTCCCTAACTAAGAATCTTATTTATATATGGACAGATAAATATTAATATTGGCAATATGTGTATCAGAAATGGCAATAACTGATTGATATTGATACAGATACTGTAAACAATGTCGAAGTTTCATCAACAACAAAACAACTAAAGATGAAAGTGAAGTTACTTTCTTGCAGTCAAATTGGTTTTTCGCAGTTCCCTGACATTTTTCATTATATCAAGAAGTAAGATTCTCTACTTACCGATTGAGGTAGGAAGAGAGAAAAAGAAAAAAACACACACACACACACACACACATGCAGAACAAATGCAAAAAAAGGACCTACAAGCATAACAGAAATCACAGGTAATAAATACAGAAACATAGAGGAGAAGACCACATCAAAACAAAATTAAATATAACATCTCGATGCTTTTATAGTCAGAGAAATTCTTTTGCATTGTATGATGTCTCATGGCTTTTCACTTTTCATCTGTTGATGTAAAATGATTTGTCAGATTAATTACTCAGCACACACATGAAACAAAGGGAAAAGGAAAAGCACCAACAGTAGCCCCATTTCAAAGACAAGCAGACAAACAAAATAACAACAACACCAACAATATCACCTAAAAGAAATCGATGGCAACCCCCCAATATCATCTCCATCGGGGTCTTCAGACTCTTCAACCGCCGATTCCATTTACAAGAAACTCGCTGAACCATAGGTTGCACAATATATGGGAGTGCATACGTTGGTTTTGGGGGGTCACTCAGTTTATCTAAAGCCTCAACCCAGGTCCTGCTGTCGTTTCACTTATTAAGTGTAGAAAATGCTACCAATGATTTTTATTACCTCTCAAACAAGGGGGGAAAGATGAGTAACCAAAATAAAAAGTTCTGATTGCTAAAACTCATCGGAAAGAACAATTGTTTACAATTAAAAGATTGACAAGTAAATCAAATCTCGTAGAACAAGTAATGATATGCAAAACCATAATCTTAAAACGATTTTAAGGCAAGATTCTGATGCTGTTCAAATTACTTTTCCTGGTTCAATTGAACTGGTCAAACCGACGTTTCTAATAAACCCTAGAAACAGCGCAGCTCAAGTGTCAGTTTGTCTGGTTCGGTTTCTTTAAAGACCCAAATAAGTTAAAAAGGGTTTCAAACAAAGATCGGTTGGAAGACAACCAGATCTTTGTTCCATCAGCTGTGATCCCAAGGAAACGGTCACCTCGATATACGCCAACTCCGTTGAAGGAGTCACCATGCAACCGGACGCCACCCCAACCGAAACAAAACAAAAACCCATTTATTTCTATACTTATTTATCGGGTTCAACTCAGCTCTTCAGCACAATAACACGCTACAAGCCTTTCACATTAGAGTTTAGACAGAAACAGACAACTTCCAAGTCGTCAATCTTCTATAACAAGAAGAGAAAACATAAGACAAGGTCAAAATGTTCACACAAGGAAAACACATACCGAATCTCAGGGGTTCTTTCTCCTCTTTTCACATGACAAAATAGGTGAGGAATTATATCAAACAGGTGAAGTTCGGCTCCTCAGGAAGAAGATAGCCGCACCGAACAAGTAACGATTTGGGCCCACTGCCTCAGCCTTGTCTTTACCGTCTGAGGATTATCACCTGCAATTAAGGATAATCAAGACAGCAAATTAGAAAAGCAAGTTACATATTTTATAAAAAGAGATGTTCGGATTAGCTGTTTTAAGAATCCCCAATCCACAGACCAACCGCTGCATCAATGGAGCACCAAACTGAGTACCACATGAAGCAAGGCAAAACAACGAACTCAATATGCTTTAAAAAAACATTTTTTTTAAATTCCCCAGAAACAGCATGTGAGTAGATTTATCCGATCGAAAAACTTCGATGTCATTAAGAAAATAAAAAATTGATCGATGGATCGTTGATAAGATAGAATCACCTGGAGTGAAAGAGATTGGGAGAGGGCTTCAAAGAGGCGATGCATCGCGCTCCGAGGCCGTCGATGAGGACGAAGACATGGAGGTGAGCATGCAGGTTGACACGAGTGCTGAAACGTGGCCGGAATAGTAGGAGTTGAAAACATGGAGGAGGTGAATGACGCTGAAGATTGTTTTCATAAATGAAAGGGAAAATTACATTTACACCCCCTGAGTTTTAGCGCGCGGACACTTAAACCCCCTGTGTTTTGAAAGTGATCACTAACACCCCTCTAGTTTTGTGAAATGTACACATAGCACCCCTGCCGTTAACTTCCTCCTAACGGTGTTAACAAATTTATAAAAAATGACCAAATTATCCTTATAAATAATAGAAGAAAGGGAAAAAAAAAAGAGGAGGGCATTGGGTTTCTTCATTCAATGAAATTGTCGCTTGGAGAAGGAAAATGCTTCACCCTGCTTACAACATGGTGAAGACGAATCTACGTTCGCACACTTCCCCAAATGCCCTCCCCCCCCTTTTTTTCCTTTCTTCTCTTATTTAAAAGGGTAATTTGGTCTTTTTTTATAAATTTGTTACCAGCGTTAGGAGCAAGCTAACAGCAGGGATGCTATGTGTACATTTCACAAAACTATAGGGGTGTTAGTGATCACTTTCGAAACACAGGGGGTTTAAGTGTCCGCGTGCTAAAACTCAGGGGGTGTAAATGTAATTTTCCCTAAATGAAATGATGAAGCAGACAGGTCGGAAAACAGGAGGTCGTAACGGACTTTTTATACAGGTTAATAGATTCCGATATCTTTAAAATTAATGGGATTGGATCTTAGATCGGGTCGGAATCTCACCCGTTGCAGGCTTGCAGCCCTACATGGTCACAAAGGAAGTCCTAGACTCAGCCATTCGGTGAGTGTTACATTCGTAATTTAATATCGTATGCAATGGTGTTTTTGTTAATCTCTTAAGCGGAGTCACCTGTTTGGTTTCGTGGAATTTTGTTTCTGGTTCGCGTTTTGCTTACAGAATGGGAAGAGAACTCGAAGAAGCACGACGTCTAATGGAACCAGAAGCCTTGGAAGTTACAGAGAACGGTGGAGATTTTGAAACTAAGAAGATAAAGAAGAACAAGAGGAAGAAGAGGAAGGACAAGGAAACAGAACACTTTGATGTAAGTGGGGAAAATCAAGCATCAGAACTGCATGAAGGGGAAGCGAAGAGGAAGAGGAAGCAGGAAGAAGTTGAGCTTGTTGGCGAAGAAGAGAACGGAACCCTAGCAGTCTCGGAAAGCCATGGAAGCGATGCACAAGAGAGAAAGAATAAGAAGGAGAAGAAAAGGAGGGAATTGAATCGCAGTGAACGGATGGAATTTGAGAATGGAAAGGAAGATGAAACCGTAACGGAATTGGAGAAGAAGAGTAAGAGGCAGAAGAAATCTGTTGTGTTTGATAATGTTGAAGCTAAGAGAGGCCAATATGAGGAGTTAGCGAGTGAGGATGGTGTGACTGTGTCCGGAAATAATGTAAAGGAATCGAAGTATTCGGCTCTGAGTTCTTTTGCTGAATCTCGACTTCCCGACGAGGTGATTGAATGCTGCAAGAATTTCAGCAAACCATCGCCAATCCAGTCTCATGCTTGGCCTTTCCTTTTGGATGGGCGGGATTTCATTGGAATTGCGGCGACTGGATCTGGTATACATTAGAATTTTGCATTAGAGACTGTGCTCTTTTTCAAAATTTCGTCTATTTGATGTTTTAGTTGAAGTGGTTGTGTTTCTTTGTTCCCTGCGTAATGTTTTATGCTATTTAGTCCGATGATGTGACGTGTTTTCTTGTGATCAGGTAAAACTTTGGCATTTGGGGTTCCGGCTCTCATGCATATATTGCAAAAGGAACATATGAGAACGTCAAAGAAAAGGAATCCACTTTGCCTTGTACTTTCACCAACAAGAGAACTAGCTCAACAAGTATGTGTACTTTTTTGTCCTAATTTAATGTGTTGGCATTAGTTTCACCAACAGTGACTTCATTTGGATTCCAGCATATCAGAATTCTTCCTTTGAGTGCATCAGAATAATTGTCCAAACAGCTCCATTTTGGACACAATCTATTGACTATATTCCTTTATTCACCTGTCTGATCTTAGTTTCAAGAAGGCATATCAAACTGAACTTATGGTCAGAGATCAGTTGCTGCACTGCTCTCTGCTTTGAGGGGTAATTTAGACCCCTAATATTCCAGCATGCTAAACTAATCATGAAGATGAGGGTCTGAGTTCCCCTGGTGGTTCCCCACCTTTCTTGCTTTTTGATTTAGCATTGGCAGCCTTCATTTCGATTTCATCCACTAGCAATTGTTTCAAGAACTTCTTTCTTTGCTTCTTTTTGTTGGAATTACCAGACCCACTGTTCTTCATGTCTGAGTTGTCGGCACCTTCAGAGTTGAGCAATTGAAAGGAATTTGGAGATTGGACTTCCTCTGGTATGTCAGTGTGTACCCCTACTTGTGCACTTGCATCGCCCACTTTAGACCCTTGGGCATCTACCTGCTTCTTCATTACCCACTGCCCGACGGTTAACTCCTCCTTCCTCCATTAAAGACCACATAGGATTTTCAGGGCAGATCTCAGTGGTGTTCTCTTTTGGGATCTGATCATATTTCTCACTACACTCCCATTCTTCCACAGGTTGCTTATCCTTGTTAGCATTCCTTCTCTTTTGCACCAATTGCCATTCATCCTCTTCATTCATCTCTTGAATCGGATCAGCATCAAGGTCAATTATCCTCCCGGTTGGTTTCCACTCAGTGGCAACCCTTTTGGGACAATTCCTCTCATTGTGACCGAAGACTGAACACTTTGGGCACAAGAATGGCTTCCATGGATATTCAATTCTGATTTCCTCTAATCTGTCCCCCAAGTTTAATTGTAGAGATTCCATAAACTTGCAATTTGTATCAATTTCAACACACACCCTTGCAAATGATAGTCTAGCTCGTTTCTCTGTAGCTTTGTCCATAAATAAAGGTCGCCCCACTCCACTTGCAATGTAGCTCATCCCCTTTACTGTCCAAAACTCAGTAGGAATGTTGAAAAGCTTTATCCAAATAGGTACTTTTTCAAACTCTTGTCGTTTGAGACTCATTTTCGGCTCCCAATCTCGTAGGATCATTAACTTCCCTCCAAAGTGCCATGGATTTGCATCAAGAATTCTGATCTTTGATTGTTCATTGCTGAACTTGAAAAAGAAGAATCCAGTGTCTGTTGTAGATACTTGAAGTTCTCCTTCGCTCTTCCACAGTTTCTCAGCACTTACCTTCACTATACTGAATGGGAGTTTTTTTATCAATGAAGTGCCCTACAATGCAGTTCTTCCATGCTTCACATCCCTCTTGGGCCACTCCATAGGGTTGATCACTGTCGCTCCATTCACAGATGCAGGCGTGTAGAAAGATAGCTTTGTTCTAGGCGATGTTCCACTTTTAAACAATTCACTCCAAGCCTTAGCTTGAATAGGACCGTAGGACCTGTTGATGGTTCCAAACTACCCAAATTTCTCGGATCCTGGGTCAGAGGGAGCTGTCCCGGCTCCCCCGTAACCCCCAAAGTTTTCAAATTTTAAATCTCACCAGCTGGCGGCAACAAATTCGCAGCAATGGCGCCATTGGACTAATCGGCCACCTCGCCTGAGCCTAACTCCATACCAGCAGTCGGAACATGGGGCGTACCAGACGGAGCATCAGGCATACTCATGTAATCTAACTCACCTGAGCATAACCACTTGTCCAAGAGCGCCTGCTAAAAAACCTTGCTCAGAGACCCAGCAGAAGCCGACCTCTGAACGAAGGACACGCCCAATCTAAGCTCCGCACAACAGCCTCTGTCTCTCAATCTCCGATAAACAAATGCCCCGAAAAAGTTCGGACGCACACAGACGCACCCTCTGGTCACCGGGCACCAGACGCACTCTTCGCCAGTCGCTCCCAATCGCCAGACGCCAGTCGCCTGCGAACGCTGGGAACACTTCGGTCGCAAGTCACCAGACGCCCCCAATCGCCAGTCGCCCCCAATCGCCAGCCGCCAGTCACCTGCGAACGCTGGGAACACTTTGGTCGCAAGTCACCAGACGCCCCCAATCGCCAGTCGCCCCCAATCGCCAGCCGCCCCCAATTGCCAGTCGCCAGTCGCCCCCATTGAAATCTAAAGAAGCAAGATTTGGGAGCGATTTTTTGAAATCTATGTGTGAGGTCTCGAAATCCACATTGAACCTTCAAGAGTCGACTCTTGTAAATGGGGTTGAGTGAACTAATCCCTACTTGTTCGGAGTCCATTATTAGTAGCACGTGGTGGGCCATTGAATTAAAAAACGAAAATAACCAGCTCTTTAAAATTTTATAGTAAGGCAAAATTTTTTTAATTAACTTTCTAATGGTTTCTTTAGGTAAGAAACTTATTAAACATACTTAAAAAACAAAGTGCATGCTCAAATAACAAGGAACAATTATGATAAATAAAAAAATACTAATGGAACAAAACATATGGGAATAAATATATTTAAATATAAGGTATTTAAAAGTAAAAATCCTTTGTAATAAGATCATAATATGCAAGAACTATGATGAGAACTTTTCCTTAGGCATCAAATTCATGTAGGTGCATCTCGTAGATATGTCCTTACAATTCAGACCCATACCTATCCATGTAGATATCCAATAAAGACCAACAAATAGCCTGTAAGTCTAAACTATCTCTCTTGGATAAGGATATTGTGTACCCATCATCCTACCATTATGAATGAATAGTAAAATAACAAAATAATAAAGGATAAATGGCTCTACAAAAGTTAGATAAAATAATGGCATGTACCTGTGAACTTAAAAATAATCAAAACTGGCTAAAGGAAATAAGAAGCTTTTCCCAAAAAGTTGCATATAATACCTAAATTATTGATTATAAGCATTAGGATTCTCTGCAAGGTATTTCATGGTCATGGCAAAGGAAGCAACGCATTTCAGTTCCCTAATCTCCAAAACTGAACCATGGGAAGGGGCAAAGTCCTGCATATTTGGAGCACCAACAACCACAGGGACAGCTCCTACAGAAGTTCGTTATCAACAGATGCTAAAGAACATATGTAAAGTCCTTGTATATTATAAAATCTAAGCATATATCAATTGTAGCAACTTACAGAAACTTCTTATAAGCAAATACTTTTTTTTTCCAGTTTTTAATGGTACTATCTGGAAAAAAAAACAAAAAAAAAAGGGAAGACGAGACCAAAGAGGATTTTGTTGCTTCGCTTTTGATGACTTGGAGGTTCCTACAACGTGAACGTCTGATTTGGCAATGCACTTTTAAGTAAGAGCAGGAACTATCCTCCAATCCTCCCATCTCTTTAACACTTGACCAGCTCTCTTCTCCATGCGTAGCTACTCCACTACATTCCCATAAGCTAATCAATATTAAATGACAGATACATATAATGGATCAAAATGAACTTAATTCACTACCCAATCAGATATAATGTAATTAATTTATCAAACAAAAACTAAAGCTTAAATCAATACCAACAAAGAACCCTTTGTTTTAGCTCGAATTGAACTATCACCTGATCCGTCTTGAGAAGTGCTTGGCAATCATTCATCTTCGGTAGCTCATCAGTGTTGCAAACCATGCCCTTCCATTTACAAATAGCAGAGAACGAATTTGATCCTTGATAGAGAAATGCTATACAGTTTAACATGAAGATATTGTGAACACAAATGACAATCTTGAAATATAAAAATTTTAGTTTCATGTTTTTTAAGTTAATGCATTATCTACACGGCAGTAGAGCAAACAACACCTATTGAATTATTTTGGAACTAAGAAATTTTGATAAAGAATTTCAAAACAAGCCTAAATCCCTTATTGACAATCTTATGTTTGTTCGGTAAGTTAGGGGATCAAACAAGTCCTTATTTGAGAGGAACCCTGAAATTCATTCTCAAGTTCCTAAGAGAACAAGAAGAAATTGGTAGGCAGATATGGAAACAAAATAAGACAGAGAGTTACAGAGTTCTTGTTTTGAGTCATAGAGCCTCAAATTTCCTTCTGTTTGACACTCATGATAAGGTACACAACAAACCAGTTAAAGCACCTATCACCTCACATGTAGATATTCATTACGCCTCAAGGATGCCTTTTAGCCTTGTTTAGTTATTCCCACCAAAAGAAAAGCATTCAATGATTACCTCAAGTATAAAAAGAATAATAATGCAACCAAAAAGTTAAACATTCCTGAAAAAATCACTACAAAATACAGTGAAGATGGTTTCCACAACTCCAAATTGAAGCAAACTTTTTTCCCAAAATTCATATTCCATCATAAACAATACAACTCAATTTTATACACACGGCACCACAGACTTATCACAAGTAGTAGGATTCATAGTATTGTTAATATAAATTAATCATGAAACCATGTTGAGTTTAATTGCAGAAGGAAGGCTTAGCAATTACGTTATGTGGAGAAATATTTTTGTGTACCTTACCAAAGGAATAAATAGAAATCAATCATTTAGGAAGAAGGGTGTAGTATGTATATGGTACATAATGTTGAGAATACAATATGGCAATCAACACAACTGAACAATGGAAAAGGAAGTATAACAAATTTCAATAAACAAATGCAAAGATGGAAAAAGTAGCGGTAGAAGAAAAAGGGGGAAGAGAGAGAATGTGATCAGCACCTGTGGTAATCATCATGGTCAAAGTCATAGCCAATGGCCTGCAAGTGCAAAAAATAGATGAAAATCCACAAATAATCTCATCAATAACTTGTTTTTTCTTAATTTTTTTTAATAGAAACAATATATATCCTTGAGATTACTAATTCCGCCTGACAGTGCAAGCAATGTGATTGGTATTTTTCTATAAAAGGGGACTTACCAGAAATGTTTCTTATCCGAAATGTGCTGTGTGTGGTGATCTTGTGATCTAAGGACTGAGAATCCCAGTCTAAATACTATAGTTGTAGTCCAAGCAACATCTATAGTTATGGCCGGACAGTATGTTAATTAGCATTGTGATATAAATATATAATATAATATGTTTTATCGAATCGATCGGATTGATTCGGTTTTAAATTACGAATTGATTTATACATTCCAGTTATAATGGAAACAATATATATCCTTCCCAAGGCTAACAGCTTAATATACTTGGGATCACTAACCCATTCAGAAAAATTGAAGGAAAGCTTGTTGGCCTTAAATCACTTGTTATTGTGAACTTAAATTGGATGAATGAAGATTTAATAAGGGGAAATGAAAGTAGATGAGAAACCCAGGCTAGAAAAGAATGTCAAGAAATAAAAGCATAATCAAGGTTACAGCAGTAGATGAGAAACTTAGGCTAGAAAAGAATGTATAGAAATAAAAGCATAATTGAGGTTACAACAAAGTAAGCTTAATCGGACTATGTTTAACTTTGCAAAACAATGCATCTAACCTATCCTTCAGATTTTTAACCTTCCAAAGACCAGCAAAGATTAAATAATTGATAAACATGAGCTTCATGACAATAGCTTCTCATTTTTTTTAGGAGTTCCAAATGTGTTGTTAAATGCAACAAATAAATCACTGAATCATTCTCTAATTTCCCTTCCCATATCTTTAGCTTATATACTCATAGAGAATAATGCATTAATTTTCCGAAGGTGTCAAATGACTGAAGTAAAATTCTCCCATAGGCTGCTAACTTAATATACATTGCATCACCGGCCTATTCATAAAAAAGTCAAATGAAGGCTTATTGGTTTCCATAGAAGAGCCCTCTTTTTTGTTAACTTGCATTGGATGGCCACATGCCCACAAGAGAAAATGATCAAACATCAGAGACTTAGGCTAGAAAAGAACCATCCAGAAATAAAAGCTTAAGTGAGCTACGTATACCAAAGAGGTTAACGAACATAAATAACTAATTTTAAGATTGAACGACTAACGTTATGAAACATTTTTGGCATTACTTTAGGAGATTAATTCTAGAGTTCATAATGTATTTGCCAAAATAAAAGTTAATTGCAGTATTGATTTGCTAAATTCATTATAATAAATGAACACGAAATCAAATTGGAATGTATAAACAAATTTTCTTTTATCAGTAATAGTGGGGGCTAGATTATATTAAAAAAAGAAGCAAGTCCAAAAAATAAATATATGTACACCAAGAGTGTACAGGAAATCAAATTGTCATTGATACACTTCGGCTATAAATAATGGCTCTCATAAAAAAATAATTTTTAACAGTAGAAAGTAGTCTGTAACAGAGTCTATATTAGTGCTAATGATTGTATCAGAATCCTTACCACTCATTCTGAAGTTCCCAAATAATATATTCTACTAGATTGGTAGAGCAGATGAAAGGGTTTACTGTGGCCAATTTTTAAGGTTTCACTGGCATTCTATAAAGTTACAAGTTCCCCATTTTCACTTTTTTAGACCTAAAACAAAGGTTTCACAGGCTTTATAGGAGGAAGGCTGTTAATATATTTAAAGACAGGTGAATCTTGAATGTGAACAAAAATTTTTCCCAGCAAGGTGAGAATCAATAATAGTAGTACTAAACAAAATGAGAATGTTTATGGTAACCAAGACCTGAAGTCCTAACCTTTAGAAAGCATTTGACAAGAAAGCAAATATATATAGTTGTCAAACAGATAAACTCAGGGCTGTAATAAGGATTAAAATTTCAAAAGGCAAAACAAAATATAAATTCAAGGAGCAATAACTAAATTTCAGAGAGATCAAAGGAAAACATGAAATAGAAAATATCTAAGAACAAAACATCGGAAGGTTTCTCACTAAAAATGACAGCATCGACTAAACGTCTCGTTCCAAGTAGTTGGGGCTTTCCCCTTTTTTATTTAGTTTCAAGGTTTTTATTACCAAGCAGGGGAAAAACAATTTCCAATTCTTACACTCCTGGCACTAAATGTCCATGCAAGGAAGATAAGGTGAGGTGAAGCGGGTAATCTTGAACACATCATACCTTCACAGCATGTTGTTTGGTGATCTAGGTGGTTGACTCCAGTAGCTTTGGGTTATATTCTGTGAAAAACTGGAATCAGAAAACACAGCTGGGGGATTATAAGGATTCTAAAACATACAAAGGCGTAAACTGCAAAAAATGAATACATGATATTGGCATGAAATTCTTTTACCAATTTTTTATACATCTTTCATGGATCCAACCTCCATCAAAAAGTTCCCAAACCCCAAATTCTCATTGTAAAGCAAATTAGATTATAACGCTAGTTACACAGTTTGTTTGGATAGAGTTAGACATGATTTCTCACTTTTGTTCAAGAAGCATCGCTTGTAGCATTTTGAAAATCAATTAAGTTTTTTGGTAGACTTTAGCTGCTTCCATGGCATTTCAAAATAAAATGAACCACGGTATTTTAATTAGCATAAAGCAAACAGGGTATATGTTTAACGATGATTCATGCATTTGCAGTCATAAGCAATGAACATTATTTATGTTTGACATAACACAATACCAAAAAAATTTCACAGTATGACAAATATTAACCAAGTGTCATTTGCAAAACTAAATAAAATGAATACCTAAACATTACCCCAAGATCTAAATGTTAAAACACAAGAGGCAAGTGATCTGGTCACAATGCCATTGAATACAGTGGGTGTAATAAAAGTGGCATGCATACCTTTACGGCTCCAAAAAGCTTTGATTGCAGCCCATTTATCAACTGGTATTGTGTAAAAAACACTTGCCAACCCAAGACATTTAACTCTTAACCCTAAATTATGTTTTATGACATTCTTTATCAAGAAATATTAATCGAAAAGATAAAGATTGTCTGATGAAAGGCTTCAAACTTGGGAACCTTATGAAATGTTGGATTTTGCATGTTGCAGCTTATTTGGAGAGCTCCACTTGCCCCATTATTTCATTCACGTGTCCAATGTGCTAAAATTTAAATCCGTAGGGATTTAATATTAAGTCCCTATGGAATAATCCCTAATAGCAAATACAACAATTGCATATATCTATATAATGCAGCAAAATAATTACCTTAAGGCTCGTTACCTTGTTCCTTCTAACCTCCAATCATCAAGCAAATATCTATTGATGTGGATCACATATAATATACATAGAAATTAACAGTATGTGGAATTTTTCATTGTTGAAGAATATTAAAATTTAAAATTTAAAATTAACACATACTACTTTGCATAAGAGTTTTAATGGTATGGTTGTCTTATCAAATTTAAAATTCCTGGCCACGACACCTCTTAGTACCTCCACTACCATATGACGCTACCCTCTTGATAAAAAAGCACCATCGATAATGCATACAAAGCATATTCATACCTCAAAGATGCCATAACAAGATAAGGGAATCCACCATTGACATCTCCAAGACAGAAACAGTAGCTCTACAAAAGCGAAGTTAGCGTGCATAAGATAAATCGCAGTCGAAATCGAAAAGTACTTAACAATTGAGATAGGAATTCAGAGACGAAACCCAGTACCAAACCAAGAATCAAAGATGCATCAACATTTCTCGCCACAACACATCGCTCCAACAACTCCCCATATGACTGATCACAAAATGGAGTCATTAATTGTGCATGGTCAATGCGAGCTCGTTCCAAAACATACGCAACATGCGTAGCCTCATAAAGTCCTTGACACCTGATGGCAGAGGCTTTTCGTGAGAACAACAATATAGCATAACAAATGAAACATAGTTCAAGATAGAGATACTAATGTAATGCTCAAGGAAACCCAGTCTTGTAAACCAGTATCCGACTGAACGACACGTGACACAATTTCGACCATCACCAAATCTATTGGTAGGGAGTCAATCCCAACACCAAGGTGGGTTGAGTCATCACGGGCAATAGGCTAGGTGAAGGAGGAGTCAAAAAAGCACGCCCATTATATCATATATCCATGGTATACACGTTAAAGTAACGTATTAAAAATAAATAAAACTATGCAATCACTTACTATTGTGAGACACGGGAAAAAATCACCAGAATGATCATCCCTCTGTCAACACACGGGGATCGACGCAAAAGTGGGAGAGTCGCCACCATTCAGAATTTTGGGGTGTGAATGGACACCTAAAAGTTCAAAGATATGCAAAAATAGCCAAAAGACAAATTCTAGGGTAAAAATAACCCTACTTGAAAATCAAATCCAGAGATGGGTAAGGGGATTAGATTATGAACGGGGGAAGGTGTTAGCACCCCCATTCACCCACACAAGGTGGTTGCCAAGTGTTTGTTCATGCAAAAAAAGAAATAAGAAAGCTTGCTAAAAATTATCAAAAACCTTGAAAAAGGAACAAATGTATGATATATTCACACGAAGATCCAAATGGATTCTAGTTCTTCTCTTATGTCAATATCATTTCTGAAATGTCATAAAAGGATAAAAAAATCCAAGCAAAAGAGTGTACAAAGCCAAGTTGAATCAAATCCGGAAAATTCGGTGAAAAGTAATGCCATTTGTCTTGAAATCATTCAAATCCAATTTTAAATTGAACCAAACCAAATCCATTTGAAAGATCTTGGTAAATAAGAGACTCATGCAAAATTTCAAGTCAATCCGGTTGAAATCCTAGGAGTTATGCTCCTTTAAAGTTGCTGCTGGGGATGATTAAAAGCAACAAGTAGGCAACTTTGGAAAATCACCTAGAAAAATCTACTCCATAGAAATCCGTGAAATTTGGTGTCAATGAAATCTGTATGGCCATCTTTCAAAAGAAACTAGCCTCATACAAAAACTTATTCGGATGTGCCTTGGGTGACTTCCCGAACAGGCCCTGAAGATCACAGATTTACCCAGAAAAGTACTGATGAACAGTTCTGAGTAAATCCGTTACCAATAATTCAAATGGAGTCAAAAAATTATGAAACCAATTGGATTTGAAAATAGACTCATAAAGGAGTGCCTAGAAACAAAAATCACTCGAATCGGATTTAAAACGAACACATGGCGCTCCGTCGAAGTGACAAGTTCTGTATTTGAACCTGAACTGTCCAATCAACTTCGACAGAGAGGTGTCAAAAATCCGCTCACTAGAAATTAATGAAATTTGGTGGATATAAACTAGACAGCCTCACCTTTCCCATGGTTCTGAAATCACTCCAAAATTCATCCGGACGATGAAGTTATGAGTGTCCGAAGTCGGGGTATAGTTGCTGTCAAGTTAAGTCCTTTTTTGGAGAAAAACAACGCAAAAATGTGACAAAGTGTGTGCAATTCGTGCAAGATGAACACAAAACCTTTAAAAATCATCCAAAGACATTCCAAAATTGATTGAGGCCATTTATTTGAGATTTATCACAATGAATGTAATAAATCCCCAAATGTGAGCCTATCCCACCAAAATAGTGATATGTATGTGCAAGTGTGAAAAACCAAACAAGATCAATAGCATGCATACATATTCATCAAAATAAGGTTCTAAAACAGCCTAGGGTTCCGTTCCATTATCGTTTCCCTCTGTTCTCTCTCCCCGTTAAACACGGTTCTTCAAGATAATCAAGGGTACTTTGAATATGAAACGGTTTGCAATCAATCAAAAGGCTTTATGCTACATAGATTCTAGTACTAAGGTCAATCCTCAGTCTCGTTTCTCCTAGATCTCGCCTTCACGTTTTACGGCTAGGGGGAGTCTCGAGATACTTTGAGCCGGGGAAGGATTTTCACACACAAAGAGGGCCTTACTCTACAGAAAGGTAGAAGAAGAGATCTAGATCTAGAAATGTAAAGACAGAAAATAAAAGAAAAGTTTGAGGCTTACCTGGGTTCTGGAAGCACTTCCGCAGCGGTTTCCTTCTTCTCTTGGAGTTCTTCTTGGTGAGAATTCAAAACAATAGTTAATGGCCATTTGCTTAAGGAGGAGCCTCCTATTTATAGGCAAATGTTAGGGTTAGGGTTAGGGTTGCTGAGAATGGTAGACACAATATAATGTTTATAGCCCACTAACCTTAACCTTAAGGCTATTTCCGAGATTTTCCCTCATTTAATGAGGGACATGATGGTAAAAGTGAAAAGCTCTCGGAAAACCCTAATTTTGAGCAAAACTTATGTATCCGGCATATCAGGCCGGACACACAAGTGCCTTAATGTATCCGGCCTATGATGCCGGATACACTGAGGTCTGCTTGTATCCGGCATGTTCCATCGGATACGAAGAAAAACACTTGTATCCGGCCTGAGTTGCCGGATATAAGGAAAAAACTCATTTTCTCAAATTCTGTGCTGGCCTTCAAGGAGATAATGATTTTTGGTAATTATTGATCATTTTGACAGTGCAATTTGGGGTGTCTACAACTATAAAAGGTCATTTCGATAATGAACAATAGGAGGAGGCGTGGGGAGCACCATAATTGATCTAGGTAGAACCAACCTAAAAATTCTGCACAAAACAGCATCCAATTGATCACTCATAATCTGAACCTACCACGGTGATAATGAAGCACGGAAATTGTAAAACAACATTGCAAAATGCAAGCATTCAACATAAATTTAAGTGCATATATATTGGACAGTGGTTATGCACGGGCAGGAAGAATGTACGTAGTTCTATAAAGTACACTATAATGTGACCATCGCTCACAATGGATAGTGGTGTGCACGGTAATGCAAAACTCACCAAAGATAGATTCACATGCTTGTGAATGTACATGTGAATTCATTTCTATAACTACACACATGAAAGAATATTAAGAGAATTTCTACCGTTTTCCTCTTTTTGGTTTTATAGATGAATTGCAATCCAAAGATTAAAAAGAATTATAACCCATGATAAAGTTTGTTTTTCTACTTGGAAGTACTTTAGTAAATAGGGAAAATCATTTCAATTGTATCACAAAACAGAACACAAAAAAATAAAAAGATGCAAGGCCTTTTCTCTTAATCCTTTTTCATTTCTTTTTTGTACTTTTGTCTCTTTGATGATAGTGTCAAATTCAGATCTTTTGGACTTGTCAAGTGTTTGTCTATTAATCCCAAATCTTAATTATGAAAATTAGATATCATACCCATTACTCAACTTTTGTATTTTATTTATTTACAGAAGGAATAATTTTGATTTAAACTTCATTTGATATATTTTAAACTTCATGTGCATGCATGTGTCGGCTGAACAAAGACATGCATTTTATCATTAGTGCTAATCAAAATCTCCCAAAAATTCAAAAAAAAAATAAATAAGAAAAAAGTTATAAATCTCAAACAACTTACAGCTATACAATCATGGACTTGCTGGCTAAAAATGGCACAAAAGGGAATATATCAGAAGGTGGTTATGAAACAATCCCTTGATATAATTCGTATCAAGGATGTTCTGAGATGGATGTTCCCAAATACGGCACACACACGGCAAGTGCACCTCCTTACAATTGAAGGATGCACAATTCATACAGCTTTTTCATATGCAGCACCGTGGAGGAACCATCGGCTCTACCTATTTCCAACATGTTGCATGAAACCTCATTCAAAGACTGAAATTGCAGAGATCAGTATCCATCAAAGAACCAGGGTTTCGCAAAAAAGCAATATCACCGTGTGTGTTAGAAATAGGTTTCAGTATCTGAGAAAGACCTTGTTTTACAAGCACCCATCCCAAACGCACTCTACAATGCGCAGGAGTGCATCTGAGGTAGGTTGTCTAAAGCATGGGAGTGGAACGGCACTATTAACCTTTAGCAATAATTAGATATCGGCACCATAGACGGCAATGGGTGGAAGAATACCTGTGATTGAGGAGGCGGAGGGCAAAAGCAGGAGGAATAACGCTGCGGGGGAAGAGGGGCGGCAATTGGGGATGCCGTGGCTCACCAACACAGATGCACAACAAGGGCTCCTACGCTTTGGCTTCATCCCAAACTCATGTAAAGACGTCGGTGGCAGCAGCCGCCTGTTGGCAGCCAATGGTAGAGGAAGCTCGGCCATGATGACTGCAACTTGAGATTATAGAAGGTTGGAGGGAGAAGAAGTGATGTGAAGGGCCTTGCTGTGCAGCAACAGCCAATGGGCGAACCCTAGAAGCAGAATCGTAGAACCCTAGAAACAACGACCAATGGGTGAAGGAGAGGGTGTTGCCGTGTTGGTGATAACTTGGGGAAGAAGAAACGTGGAGACGGTGTCTTATATCAAAAAAACAAAAAAAGAAGTGGAGACGGTGTCGGTGATAACTTGGGGAAGAAGAGACAGTGGAAGGGTCTAACCAATTCCGTAAATACATGGGGGGAGGAAGGGCAATTCGGGTAGTTCGATAAGTCGGATGAAAACCGCAAAACCTTCCCTTTTAAGTACAGTTTGTAGATATATGCAAAAGGGTAAGAGAGAGGGCCTGTTGGGAAACAGATGACCGTTGGACCCATAGATCGTAAGAAATGGCTAAACTGCTATAAGAAATAGATCAATATATATCCTGAAGAGAAGGGTAATGAAATGGAAACAAAGAACAAGACGGAGATTGATACAAATATACGTGGTTTCGCATTAAATGCCTACATTCACGGGTGTATGTACAAGGTGAAGTTATTCTACAAGAGAGATCAGTAATTTCCTACCTACTTCGAAGCTATAAATAAAATTATAGTCCCTTTTGGACCGCCAAAATTTCGTGACCCCATCGTTAAATTCAACACATCTACATCACAAGGCCAGCATTGGGAAACTCAAATTTCTCTTGTGGTTTTTTTTTTTACTTGGCGAGGCAATATACAAATAGAAAATCAAATTTCTCTGTAGTTTTGTTGGTTAGAAGAAGCACAGAGATTTGTGAAAAGGGGTATAATTTTTTCTTTTCTTTTCTTTTCTTTTCTTTTTTTTGGACTATATAACAATAAAGGTAAACATGGTGGAGCTACTCATGAAAGATATGTTGGTCCAATGGTAAAGCATGGGTGTGCACACTAGCTTCATACGACGAACTTGTACACATCTTTCATCCTTGGTTATAATAGATCAAAATAGCCAATTATTGCTCCTACTGATATTTTAATCCCATTTTTCAGTCCTAATAAAATTCAAAATTTTGGTTAGTTGAATAACACAAAGAAGAAATTGAAAAAAGGTCAATATCATTAAAGATTTGAATCATCTACGGTTGGACCATCTTTAAAATGGTCCAACTGTAGCCAATTCCATGCAGCCACATGGACCTACATGGCTAGCACAGACCTGACAAATGTTTGTGCCGGCTGGATACATGGTATTGGCTATGGTCGCCAAGTAAAAATGCCTAGAACAAAACAGTAATAAAACAAAACAAAGAATATGGAGACACAAATTTACATGGTTTGGCCTTAAATGCCTATGCCCACGGGCATTTAGTGTGAAGTTATTCTATTAGAGAACAAGCTAGCTAGGCAAATACAATAGGATCTTCTGAGCGCCATCACTACTCTCTCAGAAAACCTAAACCTTTGTCAAAACAACAAAATGCAACACGCACTGAAGGACCTAATTTCCCCCTTATATAATACTCCCAAAACTTTGTGGCCCCTTATATAATACTCACAAAACTTTGTGGCCCCAACTAATGAACTTTCCGGTTTGTTAAATTCAAGACATTACATCACATGGAACAACATTGGAAATAAAATTTTGTATTATGGTTCTTGCTTGGAGGTAGAATAAAAATAGAAAACCAAATTTCTCTTTGATTTTTTTTGCTTGAAAGAAAAAGCACAGATATTTAAAAGTGACTACAAAGAAAAAAGAATAAAATGTTTCTAAATAAGCAAGATTTGGGAGAGATTTTTTGAAATCTGTGTGAGGTTTCGAAATCCACATTGCTTAAGAAGAAGGAAGTGAAGTTATATATATATATAGTCTTGTAACTCCCTCAAATGATGAGTCCTTTTGGGGTAAAACCCAAAAGCAAAACCATGAGGCCCAATAGGCTAAAACAAACAATATTGTTGCTCATGAAACTGGGGCATTACATAATGATATAAGAACTAGACCCGATCGGCCATTCCATGTAAGATCTGCTAGTCCAACAGTAAAGCTTCATACACAAATTTGGCATATATTTCGTCTTTGGTTATAATAGATCAAATAGGCAATTGTCTAAGAGACATTTAGCCCACTACATATCGATGCATGAAAAAAATAATAAAATTCAAAATTTTGGTTGGTTGAAGAACACGAAGAAGAAAGCGAAGAAAAGTCATGTCAATATCATTAATCCTTTATATAATCAACACATTAAATTAAATAAGGATGAGAAAGTCATTAAGGCGATAAAAAAAACCTTGAAATTCCAATTGGATAAGATAGACAGGAACTAAACACTTTTTGGCGGATTAATGAATTTCTAAACATCGAAGAAAGAAAATTAAATAAAAGTTTCAAATCTGTTCAAAAAGGAACCTTGGTGCAATGGCCAATGAAACCTTTCTTCATAGATAATATCGAAGACTTCACCTCTCAAAATGAACCGATTTCTTCTATAGCGAGAGCTTTTACAGCGATGTCTACTGGGTCAAGCTCCTATTGACATGTGGACACAGCAATCTCGTGAACGGCACGTGAGACGACTGTGACGCCCCGGACTCGGACATGTTCATTAAAGGTATATGCCGGTTCCTTGACATCAGGTGAGGTCCCAGAAATGCATTCCTAAGTTTAAAAAAACTAACCAAAGCAGTTATATTCAAATCCTAAAATTTTCGGAAAAACGGCTATATAAGGCCTGTATTTACAAGAATGGGCTAAGCCCCCAATACCTGATAGACACAAGATAAACATATAGACAATGTACATCATTCCAAAAACTAAACCATCCAACATCTACAGATTTAAAATAAAGTTCACTAAGGTTTTCACTCTCTTTCTCTCTTTCTCATTTACAATTTATACAAGATCCAAAAAATAGACGACTACAAAAATATATACTGCCCAACCCTATCCAGGATAATAATAATCGTCAGGGTGTTAGTCATCATCAGGTTCGTTATTTCTGTCTACCCCAGTTTGTGCTCGCTCTGCAAATTTATCTGAAAACAAAATGGGTAAAACAAAACGCTTGAGACTAACGTCTCAGTAAGCAGCATAATGCATGATAACAACATTTTATGCAATTTCAAACATTAAAGTAGCATGATAATGTAATATACAATCAAACTCTTGCAACTCATGTTAAAACCATATCAATTTCATGTAATAACATTACTTTGAATTTAGTGGAATCATAAAACAGATAAAATCAGATTAATCCAGACCACGATCTCAGCAAAATCTCATGTAATAACAATGATTTAATTCACTTGTCCAATTCGCCACCTCACGACTTACAATGGAAAGATCTAGCTAGGATCGCTCTTCCAAAGCGGAGCACTCAAGCATGAGACATGCATGAGCTGGCAAGTACAACCCAGTCCAACCATAGCAAGTTAGTGATCTCTTCAGACCATCGAGTTAGTGATCTCTATTAGACCATCGAGTTAGTGATCTCACTAAGACCATCTAGCTGACTTTTCGGGTTGCTGTGGCACATTCCGAGGAGGATGCAAGTTCAAAACCCCCGGCCCCTCATGAGCTAGGGTGAACTGCCGTCCTCAACCCCCAAAATCCATGTCTGTAGTGGATGCAGGTTCACTACCCCTAGCTCTCAATAGCTAGGGTGAACGGTAATCTACTACCCACAGATATAATAATACCATATCATGGCTATTTAAATACCATAGGCTAACACAAATTATTTACACTTTGTTTGCAATTGCTACTTACTATGTAAATCTACATTTAACTAATGAATTGAATACTAAACCTGATCCAATATATAAGGAATTGGTATATGTACCATATATTGTTGGAAAGATCTACGAATCTAGTTTCCAACGCAATAGACGGTTCGTAATTCAGAGTTTCCTACAGGAAGTTATGGCTGTTTTGCTACAGGTTGTTCCAAACAGCCGCGAAACCTATTGGACGGAAATCATCCATTTTTCTGGATTTTTTTTGCAATACCTCAAGTTCCGATTGGTCCCAAACCAATTCCATTCAACTACAAATACCCTAAATTAAATTTTAGACTATTAATATAAATTTTTATGCAAAGATTCTTAGCCTTTGCAAGCCACAGAAATTTTAGACTACTGACCTCATCTTAAGGTTCTCTAACAGAAGGTAGCCTAGACGAGTCTCATTTTCACAGTCCCATTTTAGAACCGAACTCAATATTTTCTCCTGCCAAATCAAACCTAAAATCAAAACTTAAATTAAAACTCTCATCACAAATAGAGGTCTCTTGAAATTACTAGAAAAACCACTGTAATCTCTATTAAGAAAACCATAGAGAATCCTTCATGATTCTTAACTACTAGAAAAACCACTGTAATCTCTAATAAGAAAACCATAGAGACCAGATCGTGTAGACTAAATAATGCGTATGGTAACATCTACTTCTTTCACCTACTATCACTTCAAAAACAGAACCATCGTAACAGCTTTATTGCTTAGAACAAACCTACTATCACCTAATTTCTTTCAATGCCCCAATAATATGTAAATTTCTCCTCTTAGTCACAACATACACTACAAAAAAAGTCTTTTTATTACGGCACTTCAAAAGTGCCCTTATAATATAGAAAAATGCCGTTATAACATATAACGACATTTTAATAAAGTGCCGTTTCAAGTGGTGTTGCATTATGTTATAGCGACAACTTATAACGACACTTTGGAATATGCCGCTATAAAGTGACTTTTTACGGCATTTAAAAATGCCGTAAAAAGATAAGCTATTACGGCATTTTTTTAAAGTGTCGTAATAAAATTTATCAACACTTGAAGGCTTTAGCGACAACCACAAAATGCCGCTAAAAATATATTAATTTAAAAAAAATTTAATTTACCCCCCCCCCCCCCCCCCCCCCCATGCACCTACACAATCATGAGGTCAATAAGACCAAAATACGACTTTGGAAATAAATGGAGAGGACCAAAAAGCTAATAAAACCAAAATATTAATAACAGCTTATGCTTACAAAACTTAGCAAAGCTTAGAAAACTGAATGTCAGATCTTTTATGGACACAACATGAATGTCAGATATTAATACCATTGGCCATTACTCTTGAACTTGCTAGTTTTTGCCAAGAGGACACAACATGAATGGACATGTTCACAAGCAACTTCGTACTCCCCATTGCTTTTCATGGCTAAGGCCTCAGAGAAGGCTTTCACATCAGCATGCCAAGGAACATTCTCCATTGTCAACTTTGAAGTTGTAGACCTAAGGAAAATTTTATCATGTAAATAAATCCATCAAAAGCACTCTAAATTGCATGTTGTGTGAATTGACATGACAGAGAGCAACTTACGACCCACAGTAGGCGACACCCTTGATTTCAATAAAATTAGGCTTCCCAATGTTAAATAAGTGTGAATAAGCAATTATCTCTTCTGTATTCCATCCTTTCACTAGAGTCAAACGATAAACAGTACGCTGCTCTTTCTCCTTGAGAGCTTTCAGTGAATCCTGGAAATAACTCCACATAAGAGGATGTCCAATAGACTCTTAGAGTTATATTAGTTTCAACAATCGACAAATTGTATATGAAGGCAAAAAAAAGGTAGTACACAAATAAAGAAAGTAAACATGCGCATTAGCCCCCTCTACTTCTATTAGCTCTAAATTCTATTTTATAGCAACATTGAAGTATGATGTAGCTCGTGTTTTCCTGTGTAAAAATGAGATTCTGAATCAGTAATAAACATATTTCTTATCTCTTTTTGCATTTTTCTTTTACATATGGAGCATGTTCTGATGCATAGACAGCCTGATTTCCTCAACTACATTAAAATAGGGACACAAATTAAGAAGCAAACATATACATGGAGGCAAAGCCATACCAGCAAGCGCCACAAGAAAGGGACCCCTTCCCTAATTTTAATCCTCTTCTCAATTACTTCAATTGCTGTAGTTCAAATGTTGCACCATAAGAAATGCACATTAATGAGATTTCATAAACCAAAGAAAATGGTTACCATACCCTTTGAGACCTGTCCAATTTCCAACAGAACAACATACCAAACTTCATTGAATACATCAAGTTGTTCATCAAATGCCCCAATCATCTGCAATGGAAAGATTCACAAAAAGGCTTATTGCCAAATAAGTTTTATTGGTGGAAATTGTCTAGTTCGGGCATGTGTCGAATACCAAATAAGGGGAAAATTGCCATCAAACTCGTTACTGATGAAGGGATGCCAAGTCGTCACCCTGACCCAGAATTGTCAGATCTGCATTTTTTAGCAGTCTTAACATTCCCAAGCATCAGAAATTTCACCTATCAAAACAATTCTTGGTTTCAAAAAGCAGAAAATGTTGATGAAGGATCTATAGTCTGTCCTGTCAGGCCTACTTACCTGGTGAGAGTTCAGGTTTACTGGCCACAAGGAGTGATGCCCTAGATTTTGTCATGTATCATTCATCCTAACAGTTTTTGGCCATGTGGCAGAACTAGAAGTTTTTGAAGCTGAAAACTTTGTATGTAAAACAATCTGGAATTTACACTAGGAAATTGGGATTTTCTAAACCATCTGCCACATTTAGAACACTTCACACCACTTCTATGACGTGGCTCTGGTAAAACTCGTCTGTCTACCTGGCCTCAAAAGATATATGATCATAAATTCACCCTATATTTTCAAGAAACAAGTCTTAACCCCTTTTTGTGTTTTTTGACAAACATTCCCAAGAAATATCTCAGATCAACACAAGCATTCTTCATAGAACATAATCCAAGCATCAAACCTAGCTTAATTAATATATGTAAAATATATAACAGATCAATCCAAATCTAACCTGGAATAGAATATCAAAATCTTCTTGTGTTTATTTGAGATGTTACAAAAGTTCCTATAAAAACTTAATATTCAATTAAGATGTTTTAAATATAAGATTGTCAATTCACACCTCTGGCTCCTCACTTTCTGAGTTTCATGGAGCCGGGTTATAGCCAGAAAAAGACACCTTTACATACATTCAGAGAGCAAACTCAAAGAAACACATTTATTAAATAGGCTGATTTGGAGTACAAAAGGCACAGAAAATGGAACAAACCAGCATTCCCTTCTGCATCATTTCTTGCTTCTTCTTGCTCATCTTACACATTCTACAAAAAAAAAAAAAAAAAGAATGATGCAATAAAACAAAAATATGCAAGTTGAAGCTACTAAAATACCAAGGCATATCTTCTCAAACCTGGATTTCAGACCCTTTAGTAATTCCTCTGCTTTGGCTGTTTGCCCAGTACTAGATAAGGCCCATATAATCAACAGATCAAGATGCCACTCAAGATACCAGGATGACTGAAAATAAAATGCTCATAAGGTAATCAGAAGAAATTCAATAGCAGATAAACATTAAAGAAATAGATCCACAAAAATCATAGAAAAATTCAGGTTCATACACCTAAGATGAAACATCCAATAAAAGGGGAAAGCAATAACTCATCTTTGTTCGCTGAGTTAAGATCAACTTCATCCCCTGCACGTAAGATGATGAAACATGAGCTTGATTATGCCTAGCACAACATGAGCCCATACATGGCACAATGTGGTCAAAGCTCATACAAGCTGTAATTTATGGGTTCTAAACCGATTAAATTTAAGGATATTTCAATTGGATTATCTGTCTGACAGAATTCAAATATGATTAAGTTTAAGGATATTTCAATTGGATTATCTGTTCAACCTGCTTATTGTAAACCTAATGTTCAACCTGTTTGGTTCTCCGCATTAAAAGCAATGTTTTGCTCAAAACAATCTGCCACATTGCCATTCCCCCACTACCATTATACTATTATTAGTCTCAAAAGTCTCAGTGGATATGTGTTATTTTCTCGTTGACGAGTAGAATATGTGAGGATGCTAACCTGAATTACATATGCGGTAACAAAGTAACTGTAGTAACACATTGGCTCTTTATAGAAGAGATAATTCTGTGATTATTTGCACAATAATTCTGTGATTATAAACCGAAAAATTGCTTTGATCAGAATATTATATAGTACTGAAATCACATCATGTGTTCTTTAAATTTCTTCTTTTATCCAAACGCATGACTGCGCTGAAATATAAAATTATTTTCAATTCAGGCTTCATGCATTAGCATTACACACTAATTGTTGAGTGCGAGGTGCTTTGATAAACTTATATGACAGTTAATAACATTCTAAAAACATTGACCGAAAATTTCATTGAAAATTTATATATGAATACAAACAGTGACTACCACAATACATGCACAAAGTCCAAGTACATCAAATATTCAGCATATCCCATAAACCATAGAACCAAGCACCACAAAACTAAACCTTTTATACCAATGGCAAGTCACAAAAATAAGCAATAATGAAAGGTTACTGAAAAAAAGGTTACTGCAATAATGAAAGGTTCCTTATTGTGCCAGGTTTCATACTTTTCAAACAGAGCTCCAGATAAAAGGTTACTGAAAAAAAGGCTAATATGTAACTCTAAATTCTGAGAAATTAATAGCTTCGAACCTGATACTTGAAAAACTGCTCCAACAAGGGGTATGTGGCAGATCTGTTCAGCTTATTTATGATGTGCAATGCACGGCGAGTAACGAAAGCATTGTCATGATAGCTGCATTTTGCATAATGGAACTTATTACAAGGTTTTCATGTTGTATTAAGCAATAAAGTGCAAAATAAGATTTAAAATCATCTTGTTCATGGACAAAAATATCAAAAATTTCTTTCTTTTCAAATGGCTAGCAGAAACCTCACCAAGGAAAATAAGAAATTCCATGAAATTTATCAAAAGTTGAAGAGAAAGTGGACACAAAATATCTTACAGAGATTAATAAGAAAAAGTAAAAAAAGTTCTGGAATCACGAAAAATATCAGTCCTTTGAAGTGCGAACCATGATCAAGCAAATTTTATTTCATTTTTGGGTCTGACAAGATTAAACTTTTTATTGATATCAAACTCCAGATTTCTGTATTAAATCCATTGGTTCATGCCCCTCAAGCTCCCAAATTGAAGCTGTCCTTTAGTTAAAAATCAATTGGTTTCTGTTGACATCCATTTTGTAATTATAGACTATATTTCCGTTATTGTTAATTACTATAGTGATTGGTGAGGAGTTTTCTTCACATCCTTAGACAACCAAAGGAGAATTGTGTATTCATCATAACACTTTATTCTTAAAGTTTTTGCTTGAAGCAACATCACTAAATGGTAAGTTGATCTCCATGCTATGCTATTTGGTTAATCAGCCATCTGTGGTTCATTTAGGAGTAAAAATCTTGATCGGGTTGCTTTATGTTTAATATAAAATAATCTTTTTTCCAAGGGACTTGTTCTAGATAAGAGAAGTTCAAGCCAAGAGGAATTGGCTTAATTTATACAGAGTTTACCTAAATTACCTATTTGAATTAGAGGTTGGACAGCTACTTACTGAAATTCATTTTTTCTAGTTGGGTCTCAACTGTTGAATGAAGATATTACATTGAACAATTAGAATGGACAAGCATCTTGTGTGCCGGCCTATAGAATAATCAATTTTATTGTATTTATTGGTTATCCAATTTGCTATTAACACACCAAAAGGTTGCATGATTTTTATGAAAAAAACTTGAGAAAATTGGGGTAAAAAAAACGAATAGCCTATAATTCCATGGCATGATAAGTAAACTAACCTTGAAAATTAACAGATGTGGTGCTACTGAAATCTGTGGGAAAGAGAGATGCGTGTAAGATTGCATAATTTGTAACAATTGACATCAGAGACAGTGTCCATGTCTCGTGTTTGAGTCATGGAAATGGCTACCTGGAGAAGAGTGAAAGCCACCTCAAAAAGTGAAATGAAAAATTACCGCCCATTTCTAGACTGTGATTCACCGTGGAGAGGGCTAATTCGAGCACAGCTCTCCCTCAGAGATACTCACACCACTTGCATACTGATTCCTCTAAACAGTTATGCTCAGTAATAGAGGATTTTTGTCAAACAGGTAGCCGGTATTAGAAAATTCACGCTTTGAAAGATCAAATCGAGAACATACCATGACAAATAGAAGAAAGAGAGGAAAAGCCAAAACATAGATCTGTTAACAAAGTAATAGAAACAGAAAAAAAACAGACGAAAGTATTAATCTAAGGTTAGTTTAAAAGATCAAATCAAGAACATTACAAATAGAAGAAAGAGAGGAAAAGGCAGAACATAGGTCTCTTAACAAAGTAATCGAAAAAAAAAAGATGAAAGTATTAATCCAAGGTTAGTTTTGAACTTACCTGGTAAAGAGAAATCCAGAATGCCAAGCTTGTTGCAATGGGTAAATAGACTTTGTGAGAGCAAAATCAATTTCCAGGCTTGCCTGTCTGTATGTGAAGAGGAGAATATAAATTTTTCTGAGGAAATGCCAGTGACCTGGGAGCGAAGATCGCCGACGAAACTCATATGTCGTTGAGGAATAGATCGGAGGCGCTTTTGGAAGGCGACATTTGAGGTCGATTCATATGGTCTGCTCCGTCAATCGGCAACGGCACCCGCTATTGTAGCCTGAAGGTCCGTGTTTCATCACTAATAGAGAGGGGGAGAGAGAGAGAGAGAGTAACTGAATGATTGAGCGAGGAAGAGAGGTTAGAATGGATGCTCAGATGAACTAGGAGAACTGGCGAGCCTTGGTTTGCTTTCATATGGTCTACTCCGTCGATTCATATAGTCTTCTCCCTTCTTTTGGCTTTCGGAGCCGTGGTTTAATTTAGTTCAGTTTTCCCTAACCACAAAACGAACCAAACCAAACTAGATTGTAAATAGCCTTCTTCGTCATTACATAAAAAAAAAAATGTGCAGTACAAATTGTTTTATAGTGGCATTTTTTTATAAATGTCGTAATAATTTGCTTTATAACTGCATTTCTTAAAAAATACCGTAACAAATTGTTTTATAGGGGCATTTAATTAGAAAATGCCTTAATAAATTATTTTATAGTGGTATTCATTAGGAAAATGCCGTAATAAATCATTTTATAGTGGCATTTTTCTAGGAAATGCCGTAATAAATTGTTTTATAGTGGCATTTTAAAAAAAATGCCTTATTAAGGCACTTATAAGGGCACTTTCATATAAGTGCCCTTATATTAGTGTCGCTTTATCACCTTTTTTTTGTAGTGATACCCTCCCAAAAACGTCCAAGGGAGACAAAATAGATCATGGGGTCAATAATTTTTTATTCATCTCTCTAGTATGAAGGTAATTTTGGATTTAGTTTCTTGTCTTTGTGATTATTGTTGAAGAAAGACCACCAATAATAAATTTTTTCAAAGCCGTCATCAACCCAAGCATGGAAGACAAGCTTATGGAACAAGGTTTATACGATTGCTACTGGACATTAACTCCATGAAGCATACGTCCCATTCACCACAGAAAAGAAGAAAACGGTGGATGCAATAACAAAGACAGGGAAAATTTTTTAGAAACATACCAATAACGGCCACTAAATCAAACCATTCACACTAACAAATCAGAAAACCAAACGAGGATCGATCGAATCGAAGAAAACTATGCTACTTACCTAAATCGCACAATCCAATCACCCAGAACAGAAATACAACCGTCTCACGCACGACCAAAATGGAAGAATCTCTCTCTTCCTCCTCTTCTTATTCTTCTTTTTCCTCCTGCGATTCTTTCTTCAATGTTTCCCCTGGGTTCGTTTTCTTCTTCTAACCCTAATGACCCAAGCACCAAAAACCCCCAAATGCCAAATCGTCCATTGCTTGAGTTTTTTTTTTGTTAAACCATTGAACCAATAGAACCCTTGAACCATTTGAACCGGTTCAATTAAACTAAACCAAACCCCATTGAACCATTAAACTAATCAACCCATTAAACCAAATGGTTTGAATTAAATTTAATTCTCTATTGTTTTTACTGAACCTATTAATTAATTTTATTTTTTTTTCTCAAAATCCTAGGGTCGTCGTTTTCTTCTGCGACGGACCCTCTTATGAACCCTCCGACATGCGTTCGGGAGACAACACGCTTCTCACTCGTTTCAGCCGTGACGATCAGCCGAGCGAGAGATTTTTCAGCTGCAATCCTCAAAATGGCTCGATTGGAGCCACGTTTGAAAGCCTCATTTCGTTGAAATCCCTCGAACGAAAATGAAAATCCCACCTCTTGTTGGCAGGAAATCAAAAAATGCCAATTGGACTAAAGGTTCAGCATTTCTCTACTGAACCTATTCTTCATCTCTCTCTCTCTCTCTCTTCCCGACTAAAGGTTCAGCATTTCAGCAGTGTTTTATGGTTTCTCGGATCTCTTGGCTGTGTTTGTTCGTTACGATTCGTAGCCGATGGAGTTTTCTTTGCAGAGCTTAATAAAGTGCTCACTAGAGAGCTTGCTGTGGACGGATACTCGAGCGTTGAGGTCAGGGTTACGCCGATGCGAACAGAGATCATCATCAGGGCCACTCGAACTCAGAATGTTCTGGGTAAATTCTGATTGTTGGTGTTTTCGATGATGCCCGGTGTTTTGTTGGTTGATCTCGGTGATTGGGTTTTATGTTTCGTTAACTATGATGTGGTCGATTTGTTTTAGGCGAGAAGGGAAGGAGGATTAGGGAACTGACGTCTGTCGTTCAGAAGCGCTTCAAGTTTCCGGAGAACAGTGTGGAGCTTTACGCTGAAAAGGTTAACAATAGAGGGCTTTGTGCAATTGCTCAGGCCGAGTCTTTGCGGTACAAACTTCTCGGAGGCCTTGCTGTTCGGAGGTATTGACAAGTTTTGCTGGCGTCTTGCTTATAGCTATACACATTTTGGTGAACTTGTTCTTATTGGTGGATTTTTGGCAGACATATTGTTGAACTTCCCTATGTTAACTTTGAATGTTCATATGCTTTTCCTGGTATTCTCTAAATTTACTTGCTTTAGTCATCTTTACAGCGAGTTGGTTCCGCATGCCAATCTCGTGTCTGAGGATGACCATATTTTATTTCTTCATCGTCTTCTTGTGTGAAGGCATTTCAAAAAAAAAATTTGGTGGCTTTTTTTGTTAACTTTTTTGTGATCCATTTTGTTGTCTGAAAACTTTGTCAGTCATCCTTATACTCTTATATGTCAATAATGTAAGAGTTGAGCTATGAGGTTTGATAATTTTTTTTAACCCTTTTTCAAACAGGGTGTTCTGGGTATTAAAGTCAAAATAATGCTTGACTAGGATCCTAAGGACAAGCAAGGTCCAGAAACACCCCTGCCAGATCTAGTAGCAATCCACATGCCCAAAGATGAAGAAGAATATATGAGGCCGTCAATGCATGCAGCAGATATTGAGGTGGCTGCAAGTTGAGGAATGCTAGGGCTGCTTTTGGGGACAAGCTTCCATTGTAGCATCTTCCTTGACATTCTTAGGATTTTAAAGATGTTTCCAAGTTTGAAAGCATAAAACTTAGGATTTCATGGTCAGTGGTGTTTTAAGATGTTTTGTTCTTCATATTTTAAATACTTTCATTTTTGTGTTATTTTCTTTCTGCATTTTTAATTATCATGAGAGGTTATTGTCATCTGTAATGAGTGATGGATTATAACCCATTTCCTTGATTGATTGCGTTGCCCCTTCTTCTGCTTCTTATCTTTTTAAGCATCCTACGTTTCTAACTGAGTTTTGTGTTACCTTCTGCTTGTGGGACCTTTTGATCAAACTACCATTACTCATAAACTGGACTAATGTCTGCAGACTCAGCTCGAACTTTACCCTGAATTCAGACTTCCTCTGCCTGCAACTCTTTTCTTTCTTTCCGTCTGAATTCTTTCATACGTTTTAGATTTCTCTTCCCATCTGGCTCTGTATTCTAATAACTGAAAATTTTGAGTCTCTATTTAAGAAAATTTAAATAGAGCAAGAATGAAACTCTGGCAGTTGAGTTCTTTAAGCTTATATTGAAGTATGTATTGCATTGTTTCATGTAAGAGAATTCCCGAAGCAAATTATCCTCGCCGTGCACTGAGAATTATTACATCCAATCCAATCTAGTCCAATGAACTAAAACGGGAATTTGATTGGCATCTTTTCAATCAAATTACAGCTTCCAGAGTACAGGGATTATTACAAATATACAAGAAGAGAATCATCACAAGGAGAGTGAACGGAAAGGAAAATTCCAAGCATTTTTGGATTGTCTTTAGCTCCACACAAACAGAGCAATTTTTTTATGACATTTCATTTTTTAATTTGTAAACAACAAAGTAATATAATTGTGGAGATCCCACATCACCCCTGCTGATTCACAATGTTGAAATTAGCAAGCTCGTTACATCAAGGCTAACAGCTAACAGATGCTTTCATGTTTGTCATGATCACTGGTTAAAATAAAATATAAGGCAAATTCTAGTTTTTAGATCTCCAATGCTCTCAATTGAAGTAGAAACATCAACTGCAAACTCCACTGTGTCACTCATTTGTGGACTTCGGTAATAATTGCTGATAGGCTTTGTAGCCAAAACTGAATTTGGATAGAATATCTTCTCATTGTCATATTTCAGGAAGACAGTTGTTAAGATGTTCATCTCTTCAACAATCATCTGTCAGGTTACAATTTATCAAACCCGACTAACCAAGTATCCATAATATAATTTATTATGTGCTGTAGAGAGTAAGTTACCTGCACTACATCAATGACACAACGATCACCAACATCAAATGGATGTGTCACAAAAACAAATGATGGCTTCAAATACAGTCTTGCAGGTGTTTCCAAACATGAATGCAACCACCAACATCTGAGACGAAATGAAAACAAACAACTTGGTCGTTGCAAATCCCATCAAAAGGAGAGATACAATAATGATTAGAACAATCACAACTGCTGAGGCAAGCCTGTTCAATTGTTTGACAGCTGTTTTGGTATCATTCAACAAATGCACAAGCGATTTGAGATCAAGATAAACCTTCACCTTCATATGAGAACATTATGAGAGTTAGTAAATCCAATTTTCCTCCAACAGACAGTTCCCTGTTCCTTTCCATGAAATGAGAAGGAAAATTACAACAGGTTGTTATACAAAAGAGGTCATGCATAAAACCAAATTCTATTTTGCATAAGCCCAAGTTTTCAAATGAACAATAACATACAACCAAAGACGACTGATCGTGTTTTATAATAAGGCATAGTACTCACCTTGTGCTCCTGCCATTTTTTTAAAGCAACATGTGTATGGCACATAGAAACACATGTTTCATTGTCTCAAGTTCTCGGTTCATACGGGAGAGGGAGAATTGTGTAGAGTGTTTTGAACCAAGCTAGCCAATTGGGATCTTGTTATAAAATGGTCTGGAGGAATTTTAGTAATTATTTAGGTTTCTTTTAAGTGATGGAAAGAAGCTTTGCGGAGCTTGTTGGGTTTCAATTAAAGAGAATTTCAGGATGTTCCAAATGAAAAAAATGACAATTGGTTGAAAGGATGATGCTTTGCTAAATCCATGCAGGCATACTTGTATTTTCATATGATCTCCTCCACACTCAGAATTTACTGCTCAATTTTGATGGTTTTTTGTGTTTCAAGATCATGGAGGGGGATAACAATTTCCAGCCCAGGTGATAAAGAAGTGGCTATAGGCTAAAGTTATGTCCCCTTTATCTGGTTTTGGAGAGCTGACAATAATTAGTTGATGAACTCCTTTGGAGACATAAACTTGGCTCATTGATTGGGTAAAGAGTGACACGATAGGCTCTTGGAAGCTTGAAGGTATCTAAGATTAGATAGGAGAATGGCGGCATTACCAAGCATCTCTCCATTTAGTGCCAATTTCAGCTGATGAAATGGCAGATGAGATAGACAAAAATGGGGTTAGAAGGGTTCTATTTCTACAGGCAAAGGGCTTACAGAGTGAATGTTGTTGTCCTGTTTTTACTGTTTTATCCATTTTTTTATCTTGTTTTTTTTCTACGCATGTTGTATCTTTGGGCCTCTTGGTCCTCACTGTACGATTTCCAAATTTTTTCTTTTGATAAAATTTCTTGTATTCATAAGAAAAACAATGATAAATGAATAGAGGGTAAAAAAATGATAACATAATTTTACTAAACCAGGATAACAATTTAGAGATCTCATACCCAGAGATGATTTTGGAAGCATAAACTAGTCAAGGAAAAAGTCAAAAAAAAGTCTTACCACCCAGTTTCTCAAAGTTGATTTCTTGATTTTGCCGGTCTCAACTGCTTCAGGCAACAGTGGAAGCACACTATCCACCTCTTCCTTTTTCATGAATCGCAGGAGGTCCTCCTCATCGATATACCTATTCCATTGAACAAAATAGACAGGTATAAGAACAGAAGAACCGATCATTGGAAGATATAAGCACTTTTTCATTTTTAGTAGATTTTCCAACTTGCAGCCAGGCCTTGCAACGTTCCGGAAAATCTGGTAAGCAGCGGCTTTCGCTTCCCACTCATTGGTAATCTCCTTATCCCTTTTTTCACCTCCCTCGTCATCAAAACTCTCATCAAGTGTGTTTGAAATAGTAGATAACTCCGTCGCCATTGAAGTCAGAGATGAAGAGGCGGCAGCGATTCCAAAGAACAGAGACAGGACTCAGTGAGAAGGACAAAACAAAAAAACAAAAACACGGATCCAAATGGCTGCCACTGTTAGGAGGTCGGACAAGACAAATGATTCGCCGTCGGTGAATCTCCTTCTGAATGACAGACATCAGTTCCCTGATCCTCCTTCCCTTCTCGCCTAAAACAAATCCACCACATCATAGTTAACGAAACCTAAAACCCAATCACCGAGATCAACCAACAAAACACCGGGCATCATCGAAAACACCAACAATCAGAATTTACCCAGAACATTCTGAGTTCGAGTGGCCCTGATGATGATCTCTGTTCGCATCGGCGTAACCCTGACCTCGACGCTCGAGTATCCGTCCACAGCAAGCTCTCTAGTGAGCACTTTATTAAGCTCCGCAAAGAAAACTCCATCGGCTACGAATTGTAACGAACAAACACAGCCAAGAGATCCGAGAAACCATAAAACACTGCTGAAATGCTGAACCTTTAGTGGGGAAGAGAGAGAGAGAGAGAGAGAGATGAAGAATATGTTCAGCAGAGAAATGCTGAACCTTTAGTCCAATTGGCATTTTTTGATTTCCTGCCAACAAGGGACCGTTTTCTTCTGCGACGGACCCTCTTACGAACCCTCCGACATGCGTTCTGGAGACGACACGCTTCCCACTCGTTTCAGCCGTGACGATCAGCCGAGCGAGAGATTTTTCAGCTGCAATCCTCAAAATGGCTCGATTGGAGCCACGTTTGAAAGCCTCATTTCGTTGAAATCCCTCGAACGAAAATGCAAATCCCATCTCTTGTTGGCAGGAAATCAAAAAATGCCAATTGGACTAAAGGTTCAGCATTTCTCTGCTGAACATATTCTTCATCTCTCTCTCTCTCTCTCTCTCTTCCCCACTAAAGGTTCAGCATTTCAGCAGTGTTTTATGGTTTCTCGGATCTCTTGGCTGTGTTTGTTCATTACAATTCGTAGCCGATGGAGTTTTCTTTGCGGAGCTTAATAAAGTGCTCACTAGAGAGCTTGCTGTGGACGGATACTCGAGCGTCGAGGTCAGGGTTACGCCGATGCGAACAGAGATCATCATCAGGGCCACTCGAACTCAGAATGTTCTGGGTAAATTCTGATTGTTGGTGTTTTCGATGATGCCCGGTGTTTTGTTGGTTGATCTCGGTGATTGGGTTTTAGGTTTCGTTAACTATGATGTGGTGGATTTGTTTTAGGCGAGAAGGGAAGGAGGATCAGGGAACTGATGTCTGTCATTCAGAAGGAGATTCACCGACGGCGAATCATTTGTCTTGTCCGACCTCCTAACAGTGGCAGCCATTTGGATCCGTGTTTTTGTTTTTTTGTTTTGTCCTTCTCACTGAGTCCTGTCTCTGTTCTTTGGAATCGCTGCCGCCTCTTCATCTCTGACTTCAATGGCGACGGAGTTATCTACTATTTCAAACACACTTGATGAGAGTTTTGATGACGAGGGAGGTGAAAAAAGGGATAAGAAGATTACCAATGAGTGGGAAGCGAAAGCCGCTGCTTACCAGATTTTCCGGAACGTTGCAAGGCTTGGCTGCAAGTGGGAAAATCTACTAAAAATGAAAAAGTGCTTATATCTTCCAATGATCGGTTCTTCTGTTCTTATACCTGTCTATTTTGTTCAATGGAATAGGTATATCGATGAGGAGGACCTCCTGCGATTCATGAAAAAGGAAGAGGTGGATAGTGTGCTTCCACTGTTGCCTGAAGCAGTTGAGACCGGCAAAATCAAGAAATCAACTTTGAGAAACTGGGTGGTAAGACTTTTTTTTGACTTTTTCCTTGACTAGTTTATGCTTCCAAAATCATCTCTGGGTATGAGATCTCTAAATTGTTATCCTGGTTTAGTAAAATTATGTTATCATTTTTTTACCCTCTATTCATTTATCATTGTTTTTCTTATGAATACAAGAAATTTTATCAAAAGAAAAAATTTGGAAATCGTACAGTGAGGACCAAGAGGCCCAAAGATACAACATGCGTAGAAAAAAAACAAGATAAAAAAATGGATAAAACAGTAAAAACAGGACAACAACATTCACTCTGTAAGCCCTTTGCCTGTAGAAATAGAACCCTTCTAACCCCATTTTTGTCTATCTCATCTGCCATTTCATCAGCTGAAATTGGCACTAAATGGAGAGATGCTTGGTAATGCCGCCATTCTCCTATTTAATCTTAGATACCTTCAAGCTTCCAAGAGCCTATCGTGTCACTCTTTACCCAATCAATGAGCCAAGTTTATGTCTCCAAAGGAGTTCATCAACTAATTATTGTCAGCTCTCCAAAACCAGATAAAGGGGACATAACTTTAGCCTATAGCCACTTCTTTATCACCTGGGCTGGAAATTGGTATCCCCCTCCATGATCTTGAAACACAAAAAACCATCAAAATTGAGCAGTAAATTCTGAGTGTGGAGGAGATCATATGAAAATACAAGTATGCCTGCATGGATTTAGCAAAGCATCATCCTTTCAACCAATTGTCATTTTTTTCATTTGGAACATCCTGAAATTCTCTTTAATTGAAACCCAACAAGCTCCGCAAAGCTTCTTTCCATCACTTAAAAGAAACCTAAATAATTACTAAAATTCCTCCAGACCATTTTATAACAAGATCCCAATTGGCTAGCTTGGTTCAAAACACTCTACACAATTCTCCCTCTCCCGTATGAACCGAGAACTTGAGACAATGAAACATGTGTTTCTATGTGCCATACACATGTTGCTTTAAAAAAATGGCAGGAGCACAAGGTGAGTACTATGCCTTATTATAAAACACGATCAGTCGTCTTTGGTTGTATGTTATTGTTCATTTGAAAACTTGGGCTTATGCAAAATAGAATTTGGTTTTATGCATGACCTCTTTTGTATAACAACCTGTTGTAATTTTCCTTCTCATTTCATGGAAAGGAACAGGGAACTGTCTGTTGGAGGAAAATTGGATTTACTAACTCTCATAATGTTCTCATATGAAGGTGAAGGTTTATCTTGATCTCAAATCGCTTGTGCATTTGTTGAATGATACCAAAACAGCTGTCAAACAATTGAACAGGCTTGCCTCAGCAGTTGTGATTGTTCTAATCATTATTGTATCTCTCCTTTTGATGGGATTTGCAACGACCAAGTTGTTTGTTTTCATTTCGTCTCAGATGTTGGTGGTTGCATTCATGTTTGGAAACACCTGCAAGACTGTATTTGAAGCCATCATTTGTTTTTGTGACACATCCATTTGATGTTGGTGATCGTTGTGTCATTGATGTAGTGCAGGTAACTTACTCTCTACAGCACATAATAAATTATATTATGGATACTTGGTTAGTCGGGTTTGATAAATTGTAACCTGACAGATGATTGTTGAAGAGATGAACATCTTAACAACTGTCTTCCTGAAATATGACAATGAGAAGATATTCTATCCAAATTCAGTTTTGGCGACAAAGCCTATCAGCAATTATTACCGAAGTCCACAAATAAGTGACACAGTGGAGTTTGCAGTTGATGTTTCTACTTCAATTGAGAGCATTGGAGATCTAAAAACTAGAATTTGCCTTATATTTTATTTTAACCAGTGATCATGACAAACATGAAAGCATCTGTTAGCTGTTAGCCTTGATGTAACGAGCTTGCTAATTTCAACATTGTGAATCAGCAGGGGTGATGTGGGATCTCCACAATTATATTACTTTGTTGTTTACAAATTAAAAAATGGAATGTCATAAAAAAATTGCTCTGTTTGTGTGGAGCTAAAGACAATCCAAAAATGCTTGGAATTTTCCTTTCCGTTCACTCTCCTTGTGATGATTCTCTTCTTGTATATTTGTAATAATCCCTGTACTCTGGAAGCTGTAATTTGATTGAAAAGATGCCAATCAAATTCCCGTTTTAGTTCATTGGACTAGATTGGATTGGATGTAATAATTCTCAGTGCACGGCGAGGATAATTTGCTTCGGGAATTCTCTTACATGAAACAATGCAATACATACTTCAATATAAGCTTAAAGGACTCAACTGCCAGAGTTTCATTCTTGCTCTATTTAAATTTTCTTAAATAGAGACTCAAAATTTTCAGTTATTAGAATACAGAGCCAGATGGGAAGAGAAATCTAAAACGTATGAAAGAACTCAGACGGAAAGAAAGAAAAGAGTTGCAGGCAGAGGAAGTCTGAATTCAGGGTAAAGTTCGAGCTGAGTCTGCAGACATTAGTCCAGTTTATGAGTAATGGTAGTTTGATCAAAAGGTCCCACAAGCAGAAGGTAACACAAAACTCAGTTAGAAACGTAGGATGCTTAAAAAGATAAGAAGCAGAAGAAGGGGCAACGCAATCAATCAAGGAAATGGGTTATAATCCATCACTCATTACAGATGACAATAACCTCTCATGATAATTAAAAATGCAGAAAGAAAATAACACAAAAATGAAAGTATTTAAAATATGAAGAACAAAACATCTTAAAACACCACTGACCATGAAATCCTAAGTTTTATGCTTTCAAACTTGGAAACATCTTTAAAATCCTAAGAATGTCAAGGAAGATGCTACAATGGAAGCTTGTCCCCAAAAGCAGCCCTAGCATTCCTCAACTTGCAGCCACCTCAATATCTGCTGCATGCATTGACGGCCTCACATATTCTTCTTCATCTTTGGGCATGTGGATTGCTACTAGATCTAGCAGGGGTGTTTCTGGACCTTGCTTGTCCTTAGGATCCCAGTCAAGCATTATTTTGACTTTAATACCCAGAACACCCTGTTTGAAAAAGGGTTAAAAAAAATTATCAAACCTCATAGCTCAACTCTTACATTATTGACATATAAGAGTATAAGAATGACTGACAAAGTCTTCAGACAACAAAATGGATCACAAAAAAGTTAACAAAAAAAGCCACCAAATTTTTTTTTGAAATGCCTTCACACAAGAAGACGATGAAGAAATAAAATATGGTCATCCTCAGACACGAGATTGGCATGCGGAACCAACTCGCTGTAAAGATGACTAAAGCAAGTAAATTTAGAGAATACCAGGAAAAGCATATGAACATTCAAAGTTAACATAGGGAAGTTCAACAATATATCTGCCAAAAATCCACCAATAAGAACAAGTTCACCAAAATGCATATAGCTATAAGCAAGACGCCAGCAAAACTTGTCAATACCTCCGAACAACAAGGCCTCCGAGAAGTTTGTACCGCAAAGACTCGGCCTGAGCAATTGCACAAAGCCCTCTATTGTTAACCTTTTCAGCGTAAAGCTCCACACTGTTCTACGGAAACTTGAAGCGCTTCTGAACGACAGACGTCAGTTCCCTGATCCTCCTTCCCTTCTCGCCTAAAACAAATCCACCACATCATAGTTAACGAAACCTAAAACCCAATCACCGAGATCAACCAACAAAACACCGGGCATCATCGAAAACACCAACAATCAGAATTTACCCAGAACATTCTGAGTTCGAGTGGCCCTGATGATGATCTCTGTTCGCATCGGCGTAACCCTGACCTCAACGCTCGAGTATCTGTCCACAGCAAGCTCTCTAGTGAGCACTTTATTAAGCTCCGCAAAGAAAACTCCATCGGCTACGAATTGTAACGAACAAACACAGCCAAGAGATCCGAGAAACCATAAAACACTGCTGAAATGCTGAACCTTTAGTCGGGAAGAGAGAGAGAGAGAGATGAAGAATAGGTTCAGCAGAGAAATGCTGAACCTTTAGTCCAATTGGCATTTTTTGATTTCCTGCCAACAAGAGGTGGGATTTGCATTTTTGTTCGAGGGATTTCAACGAAATGAGGCTTTCAAACGTGGCTCCAATCGAGACATTTTGAGGATTGCAGCTGAAAAATCTCTCGCTCGGCTGATCGTCACGGCTGAAACGAGTGGGAAGCGTGTTGTCTCCCGAACGCATGTCGGAGGGTTCGTAAGAGGGTCCGTCGCAGAAGAAAACGACGACCCTAGGATTTTGAGAAAAATAAAATAAAATTAATTAATAGGTTCAGTAAAAACAATAGAGAATTAAATTTAATTCAAACCATTTGGTTTAATGGGTTGATTAGTTTAGTGGTTCAATGGGGTTTGGTTTAGTTTAATTGAACCGGTTCAAATGGTTCAAGGGTTCTATTGGTTCAATGGTTTAACAAAAAAAAACTCAAGCAATGGACGATTTGGCATTTGGGGGTTTTTGGTGCTTGGGTCATTAGGGTTAGAAGAAGAAAACGAACCCAGGGGAAACATTGAAGAAAGAATCGCAGGAGGAAAAAGAAGAATAAGAAGAGGAGGAAGAGAGAGATTCTTCCATCTTGGTCGTGCGTGAGACGGTTGTATTTCTGTTCTGGGTGATTGGATTGTGCGATTTAGGTAAGTAGCATAGTTTTCTTCGATTCGATCGATCCTCGTTTGGTTTTCTGATTTGTTAGTGGGAATGGTTTGATTTAGTGGCCGTTATTGGTATGTTTCTAAAAAATTTTCCCTGTCTTTGTTATTGCATCCACCGTTTTCTTCTTTTCTGTGGTGAATGGGACGTATGCTTCACGGAGTTAATGTCCAGTAGCAATCGTATAAACCTTGTTCCATAAGCTTGTCTTCCATGCTTGGGTTGATGACGGCTTTGAAAAAATTTATTATTGGTGGTCTTTCTTCAACAATAATCACAAAGACAAGAAACTAAATCCAAAATTACCTTCATACTAGAGAGATGAATAAAAAATTATTGACCCCATGATCTATTTTGTCTCCCTTGGACGTTTTTGGGAGGGTATGTTGTGACTAAGAGGAGAAATTTACATATTATTGGGGCATTGAAAGAAATTAGGTGATAGTAGGTTTGTTCTAAGCAATAAAGCTGTTACGATGGTTCTGTTTTTGAAGTGATAGTAGGTTTGTTCTAGTTTGGATTTTCTTATATTTGAAATTAGGTCTTACGTACTTAATTCTTCATCTTGGGATGATGTTTAAATAGTATATTTACAAATAAAACACCTGTCAAACTAGATCAATTCAATTACAGCTAGTCACTTTCATCATTTTTCATTTTCTATGGAAGTAGATGTTACCATACGCATTATTTAGTCTACACGATCTGGTCTCTATGGTTTTATTATTAGAGATTACAGTGGTTTTTCTAGTAGTTAAGAATCATGAAGGATTCTCTATGGTTTTCTTATTAGAGATTACAGTGGTTTTTCTAGTAATTTCAAGAGACCTCTATTTGTGATGAGAGTTTTAATTTAGGTTTTGATTTTAGGTTTGATTTGGCTGGAGAAAATATTGAGTTAGGTTCTAAAATGGGGCTGTGAAAATGAGACTTGTCTAGGCTACCTTCTGTTAGAGAACCTTAAGATGAGGTCAGTAGTCTAAAATTTCTGTGGCTTGCGAAGGCTAAGAATCTTTGCATAAAAATTTATATTAATAGTCTAAAATTTAATTTAGGGTATTTGTAGTTGAATGGAATTGGTTTGGGACCAATCGGAACTTGAGGTATTGCAAAAAAAATCCAGAAAAATGGATGATTTCCGTCCAATAGGTTTCGCGGCTGTTTGGAACAACCTGTAGCAAAACAGCCATAACTTCCTGTAGGAAACTCTGAATTACGAACCGTCTATTGCGTTGGAAACTAGATTCGTAGATCTTTCCAACAATATATGGTACATATACCAATTCCTTATATATTGGATCAGGTTTAGTATTCAATTCATTAGTTAAATGTAGATTTACATAGTAAGTAGCAATTGCAAACAAAGTGTAAATAATTTGTGTTAGCCTATGGTATTTAAATAGACATGATATGGTATTATTATATCTGTGGGTAGTAGATTACCGTTCACCCTAGCTATTGAGAACTGGGGGTAGTGAACCTGCATCCACTACAGACATGGATTTTGGGGGTTGAGGACGGCAGTTCACCCTAGCTCATGAGGGGCCGGGGGTTTTGAACTTGCATCCTCCTCGGAATGGGCCACAGCAACCCGAAAAGTCAGCTAGATGGTCTTAGTGAGATCACTAACTCGATGGTCTAATAGATATCACTAACTCGATGGTCTAAAGAGATCACTAACTTGCTATGGTTGGACTGGGTTGTACTTGCCAGCTCATGCATGTCTCATGCTTGAGTGCTCCGCTTTGGAAGAGCGATCCTAGCTAGATCTTTCCATTGTAAGTCGTGAGGTGGCGAATTGGACAAGTGAATTAAATCATTGTTATTACATGAGATTTTGTTGAGATCGTGGTCTGGATTAATCTGATTTTATCTATTTTATGATTCCACTGAATTCAAAGTAATGTTATTACATGAAATTGATATGGTTTTAACATGAGTTACAAGAGTTTGATTGTATATTACATTATCATGCTACTTTAATGTTTGAAATTGCATAAAATGTTGTTATCATGCATTATGCTGCTTACTGAGACGTTAGTCTCAAGCGTTTTGTTTTACCCATTTTGTTTTTAGATAAATTTGCAGAGCGAGCACAAACTGGGGTAGACAGAAATAACGAACCTGATGATGACTAACACCCTGACGATTATTATTATCCTGGATAGGGTTGGGCAGTATATATTTTTGTAGTCGTCTATTTTTTGGATCTTGTATAAATTGTAAATGAGAAAGAGAGAAAGAGAGTGAAAACCTTAGTGAACTTTATTTTAAATCTGTAGATGTTGGATGGTTTAGTTTTTGGAATGATGTACATTGTCTATATGTTTATCTTGTGTCTATCAGGTATTGGGGGCTTAGCCCATTCTTGTAAATACAGGCCTTATATAGCCGTTTTTCCGAAAATTTTAGGATTTGAATATAACTGCTTTGGTTAGTTTTTTTAAACTTAGGAATGCATTTCTGGGACCTCACCTGATGTCAAGGAACCGGCATATACCTTTAATGAACATGTCCGAGTCCGGGGCGTCACAGTCGTCTCACGTGCCGTTCACGAGATTGCTGTGTCCACATGTCAATAGGAGCTTGACCCAGTAGACATCGCTGTAAAAGCTCTCGCTATAGAAGAAATCGGTTCATTTTGAGAGGTCAAGTCTTCGATATTATCTATGAAGAAAGGTTTCATTGGCCATTGCACCAAGGTTCCTTTTTGAACAGATTTGAAACTTTTATTTAATTTTCTTTCTTCGATGTTTAGAAATTCATTAATCCGCCAAAAAGTGTTTAGTTCCTGTCTATCTTATCCAATTGGAATTTCAAGGTTTTTTTTTTATCACCTTAATGACTTTCTCATCCTTATTTAATTTAATGTGTTGATTATATAAAGGATTAATGATATTGACATGACTTTTCTTCGCTTTCTTCTTCGTGTTCTTCAACCAACCAAAATTTTGAATTTTATTATTTTTTTCATGCATCGATATGTAGTGGGCTAAATGTCTCTTAGACAATTGCCTATTTGATCTATTATAACCAAAGACGAAATATATGCCAAATTTGTGTATGAAGCTTTACTGTTGGACTAGCAGATCTTACATGGAATGGCCGATCGGGTCTAGTTCTTATATCATTATGTAATGCCCCAGTTTCATGAGCAACAATATTGTTTGTTTTAGCCTATTGGGCCTCATGGTTTTGCTTTTGGGTTTTACCCCAAAAGGACTCGTCATTTGAGGGAGTTACAAGACTATATATATATATATATATATATAACTTCACTTCCTTCTTCTTAAGCAATGTGGATTTCGAGACCTCACACAGATTTCAAAAAATCTCTCCCAAATCTTGCTTATTTAGAAACATTTTATTCTTTTTTCTTTGTAGTCACTTTTAAATATCTGTGCTTTTTCTTTCAAGCAAAAAAAATCAAAGAGAAATTTGGTTTTCTATTTTTATTCTACCTCCAAGCAAGAACCATAATACAAAATTTTATTTCCAATGTTGTTCCATGTGATGTAATGTCTTGAATTTAACAAACCGGAAAGTTCATTAGTTGGGGCCACAAAGTTTTGTGAGTATTATATAAGGGGCCACAAAGTTTTGGGAGTATTATATAAGGGGGAAATTAGGTCCTTCAGTGCGTGTTGCATTTTGTTGTTTTGACAAAGGTTTAGGTTTTCTTAGAGAGTAGTGATGGTGCTCAGAAGATCCTATTGTATTTGCCTAGCTAGCTTGTTCTCTAATAGAATAACTTCACACTAAATGCCCGTGGGCATAGGCATTTAAGGCCAAACCATGTAAATTTGTGTCTCCATATTCTTTGTTTTGTTTTATTACTGTTTTGTTCTAGGCATTTTTACTTGGCGACCATAGCCAATACCATGTAGCCAGCCGGCACAAACATTTGTCAGGTCTGTGCTAGCCATGTAGGTCCATGTGGCTGCATGGAATTGGCTACAGTTGGACCATTTTAAAGATGGTCCAACCGTAGATGATTCAAATCTTTAATGATATTGACCTTTTTTCAATTTCTTCTTTGTGTTATTCAACTAACCAAAATTTTGAATTTTATTAGGACTGAAAAATGGGATTAAAATATCAGTAGGAGCAATAATTGGCTATTTTGATCTATTATAACCAAGGATGAAAGATGTGTACAAGTTCGTCGTATGAAGCTAGTGTGCACACCCATGCTTTACCATTGGACCAACATATCTTTCATGGAGTAGCTCCACCATGTTTACCTTTATTGTTATATAGTCCAAAAAAAAAAAAAGAAAAGAAAAAATTATACCCCTTTTCACAAATCTCTGTGCTTCTTCTAACCAACAAAACTACAGAGAAATTTGATTTTCTATTTGTATATTGCCTCGCCAAGTAAAAAAAAACCACAAGAGAAATTTGAGTTTCCCAATGCTGGCCTTGTGATGTAGATGTGTTGAATTTAACGATGGGGTCACGAAATTTTGGCGGTCCAAAAGGGACTATAATTTTATTTATAGCTTCGAAGTAGGTAGGAAATTACTGATCTCTCTTGTAGAATAACTTCACCTTGTACATACACCCGTGAATGTAGGCATTTAATGCGAAACCACGTATATTTGTATCAATCTCCGTCTTGTTCTTTGTTTCCATTTCATTACCCTTCTCTTCAGGATATATATTGATCTATTTCTTATAGCAGTTTAGCCATTTCTTACGATCTATGGGTCCAACGGTCATCTGTTTCCCAACAGGCCCTCTCTCTTACCCTTTTGCATATATCTACAAACTGTACTTAAAAGGGAAGGTTTTGCGGTTTTCATCCGACTTATCGAACTACCCGAATTGCCCTTCCTCCCCCCATGTATTTACGGAATTGGTTAGACCCTTCCACTGTCTCTTTTTCCCCAAGTTATCACCGACACCGTCTCCACTTCTTTTTTTTGTTTTTTTGATATAAGACACCGTCTCCACGTTTCTTCTTCCCCAAGTTATCACCAACACGGCAACACCCTCTCCTTCACCCATTGGTCGTTGTTTCTAGGGTTCTACGATTCTACGATTCTGCTTCTAGGGTTCGCCCATTGGCTGTTGCTGCACAGCAAGGCCCTTCACATCACTTCTTCTCCCTCCAACCTTCTATAATCTCAAGTTGCAGTCATCATGGCCGAGCTTCCTCTACCATTGGCTGCCAACAGGCGGCTGCTGCCACCGACGTCTTTACATGAGTTTGGGATGAAGCCAAAGCGTAGGAGCCCCTGTTGTGCATCTGTGTTGGTGAGCCACGGCATCCCCAATTGCCGCCCCTCTTCCCCCGCAGCATTATTCCTCCTGCTTTTGCCCTCCGCCTCCTCAATCACAGGTACTCTTCCACCCATCGCCGTCTGTGGTGCCGATATCTAATTATTGCTAAAGGTTAATAGTGCCGTTCCACTCCCATGCTTTAGACAACCTACCTCAGATGCACTCCTGCGCATTGTAGAGTGCGTTTGGGATGGGTGCTTGTAAAACAAGGTCTTTCTCAGATACTGAAACCTATTTCTAACACACACGGTGATATTGCTTTTTTGCGAAACCCTCGTTCTTTGATGGATACTGATCTCTGCAATTTCAGTCTTTGAATGAGGTTTCATGCAACATGTTGGAAATAGGTAGAGCCGATGGTTCCTCCACGGTGCTGCATATGAAAAAGCTGTATGAATTGTGCATCCTTCAATTGTAAGGAGGTGCACTTGCCGTGTGTGTGCCGTATTTGGGAACATCCATCTCAGAACATCCTTGATACGAATTATATCAAGGGATTGTTTCATAACCACCTTCTGATATATTCCCTTTTGTGCCATTTTTAGCCAGCAAGTCCATGATTGTATAGCTGTAAGTTGTTTGAGATTTATAACTTTTTTCTTATTTATTTATTTTTTTTTTTGAATTTTTGGGAGATTTTGATTAGCACTAATGATAAAATGCATGTCTTTGTTCAGCCGACACATGCATGCACATGAAGTTTAAAATATATCAAATGAAGTTTAAATCAAAATTATTCCTTCTGTAAATAAATAAAATACAAAAGTTGAGTAATGGGTATGATATCTAATTTTCATAATTAAGATTTGGGATTAATAGACAAACACTTGACAAGTCCAAAAGATCTGAATTTGACACTATCATCAAAGAGACAAAAGTACAAAAAAGAAATGAAAAAGGATTAAGAGAAAAGGCCTTGCATCTTTTTATTTTTTTGTGTTCTGTTTTGTGATACAATTGAAATGATTTTCCCTGTTTACTAAAGTACTTCCAAGTAGAAAAACAAACTTTATCATGGGTTATAATTCTTTTTAATCTTTGGATTGCAATTCATCTATAAAACCAAAAAGAGGAAAACGGTAGAAATTCTCTTAATATTCTTTCATGTGTGTAGTTATAGAAATGAATTCACATGTACATTCACAAGCATGTGAATCTATCTTTGGTGAGTTTTGCATTACCGTGCACACCACTATCCATTGTGAGCGATGGTCACATTATAGTGTACTTTATAGAACTACGTAAATTCTTCCTGCCCGTGCATAACCACTGTCCAATATATATGCACTTAAATTTATGTTGAATGCTTGCATTTTGCAATGTTGTTTTACAATTTCCGTGCTTCATTATCACCGTGGTAGGTTCAGATTATGAGTGATCAATTGGATGCTGTTTTGTGCAGAATTTTTAGGTTGGTTCTACCTAGATCAATTATGGTGCTCCCCACGCCTCCTCCTATTGTTCATTATCGAAATGACCTTTTATAGTTGTAGACACCCCAAATTGCACTGTCAAAATGATCAATAATTACCAAAAATCATTATCTCCTTGAAGGCCAGCACAGAATTTGAGAAAATGAGTTTTTTCCTTATATCCGGCAACTCAGGCCGGATACAAGTGTTTTTCTTCGTATCCGATGGAACATGCCGGATACAAGCAGACCTCAGTGTATCCGGCATCATAGGCCGGATACATTAAGGCACTTGTGTGTCCGGCCTGATATGCCGGATACATAAGTTTTGCTCAAAATTAGGGTTTTCCGAGAGCTTTTCACTTTTACCATCATGTCCCTCATTAAATGAGGGAAAATCTCGGAAATAGCTTAAGGTTAAGGTTAGTGGGCTATAAACATTATATTGTGTCTACCATTCTCAGCAACCCTAACCCTAACCTTTGCCTATAAATAGGAGGCTCCTCCTTAAGCAAATGGCCATTAACTATTGTTTTGAATTCTCACCAAGAAGAACTCCAAGAGAAGAAGGAAACCGCTGCGGAAGTGCTTCCAGAACCCAGGTAAGCCTCAAACTTTTCTTTTATTTTCTGTCATTACATTTCTAGATCTAGATCTCTTCTTCTACCTTTCTGTAGAGTAAGGCCCTCTTTGTGTGTGAAAATCCTTCCCCGGCTCAAAGTATCTCGAGACTCCCCCTAGCCGTAAAACGTGAAGGCGGGATCTAGGAGAAACGAGACTGGGGATTGACCGTAGTACTAGAACCTATGTAGCATAAAGCCTTTTGATTGATTGTAAACCGTTTCATATTCAAAGTACCCTTGATTATCTTGAAGAACCGTGTTTAACGGGGAGAGATAACAGAGGGAAACGATAATGGAACGGAACCCTAGGCTGTTTTAGAACCTTATTTTGATGAATATGTATGCATGCTATTGATCTTGTTTGGTTTTTCACACTTGCACATACATATCACTATTTTGGTGGGATAGGCTCACATTTGGGGATTTATTACATTCATTGTGATAAATCTCAAATAAATGGCCTCAATCAATTCTGGAATGTCTTTGAATGATTTTTAAAGGTTTTGTGTTCATCTTGCACGAATTGCACACACTTTGTCACATTTTTGCATTGTTTTTCTCCAAAAAAGGGCTTAACTTGACAGCAACTGTACCCCGACTTCGGACACTCATAACTTCATCGTCCGGATGAATTTTGGAGTGATTCTAGAACCATGGGAAAGGTGAGGCTGTATAGTTTATATCCACCAAATTTCATTAATTTCTAGCGAGCAGATTTTTGACACCTCTCTGTCGAAGTTGATTGGACAGTTCAGGTTCAAATACAGAACTTGTCATTTCGACGGAGCGCCATGTGTTCGTTTTAAATCCAATTCGAGTGATTTTTGTTTCTGGGCACTCCTTTATGAGTCTATTTTCAAATCCAATTGGTTTCATAATTTTTTGACTCCATTTGAATTATTGGTAACGGATTTACTCAGAACTGTTCATCAGTACTTTTCTGGGTAAATCTGTGATCTTCGGGGCCTGTTCGGGAAGTCACCCAAGGCACATCCGAATGAGTTTTTGTATGAGGCTAGTTTCTTTTGAAAGATGGCCATACAGATTTCATTGACACCAAATTTCACGGATTTCTATGGAGTAGATTTTTCTAGGTGATTTTCCAAAGTTGCCTACTTGTTGCTTTTAATCATCCCCAGCAGCAACTTTAAAGGAGCATAACTCCTAGGATTTCAACCGGATTGACTTGAAATTTTGCATGAGTCTCTTATTTACCAAGATCTTTCAAATGGATTTGGTTTGGTTCAATTTAAAATTGGATTTGAATGATTTCAAGACAAATGGCATTACTTTTCACCGAATTTTCCGGATTTGATTCAACTTGGCTTTGTACACTCTTTTGCTTGGATTTTTTTATCCTTTTATGACATTTCAGAAATGATATTGACATAAGAGAAGATCTAGAATCCATTTGGATCTTCGTGTGAATATATCATACATTTGTTCCTTTTTCAAGGTTTTTGATAATTTTTAGCAAGCTTTCTTATTTCTTTTTTTGCATGAACAAACACTTGGCAACCACCTTGTTTGGGTGAATGGGGGTGCTAACACCTTCCCCCGTTCATAATCTAATCCCCTTACCCATCTCTGGATTTGATTTTCAAGTAGGGTTATTTTTACCCTAGAATTTGTCTTTTGGCTATTTTTGCATATCTTTGAACTTTTAGGTGTCCATTCACACCCCAAAATTCGGAATGGTGGCGACTCTCCCACTTTTGCGTCGATCCCCATGTGTTGACGGAGGGATGATCATTCCGGTGATTTTTTCCCGTGTCTCACAATAGTAAGTGATTGCATAGTTTTATTTATTTTTAATACGTTACTTTAACGTGTATACCATGGATATATGATATAATGGGCGTGCTTTTTTGACTCCTCCTTCACCTAGCCTATTGCTCGTGATGACTCAACCCACCTTGGTGTTGGGATTGACTCCCTACCAATAGATTTGGTGATGGTCGAAATTGTGTCACGTGTCGTTCAGTCGGATACTGGTTTACAAGACTGGGTTTCCTTGAGCATTACATTAGTATCTCTATCTTGAACTATGTTTCATTTGTTATGCTATATTGTTGTTCTCACGAAAAGCCTCTGCCATCAGGTGTCAAGGACTTTATGCGGCTACGCATGTTGCGTATGTTTTGGAACGAGCTCGCATTGACCATGCACAATTAATGACTCCATTTTGTGATCAGTCATATGGGGAGTTGTTGGAGCGATGTGTTGTGGCGAGAAATGTTGATGCATCTTTGGTTCTTGGTTTGGTACTGGGTTTCGTCTCTGAATTCCTATCTCAATTGTTAAGTACTTTTCGATTTCGACTGCGATTTATCTTATGCACGCTAACTTCGCTTTTGTAGAGCTACTGTTTCTGTCTTGGAGATGTCAATGGTGGATTCCCTTATCTTGTTATGGCATCTTTGAGGTATGAATATGCTTTGTATGCATTATCGATGGTGCTTTTTTATCAAGAGGGCAGCGTCATATGGTAGTGGAGGTACTAAGAGGTGTCGTGGCTAGGAATTTTAAATTTGATAAGACATCCATACCATGAAAAGTCTTATGCAAAGTAGTATGTGTTAATTTTAAATTTTAAATTTTAATATTCTTCAACAATGAAAAATTCCACATACTGTTAATTTCTATGTATATTATATGTGATCCACATCAATAGATATTTGCTTGATGATTGGAGGTTAGAAGGAACAAGGTAACGAGCCTTAAGGTAATTATTTTGCTGCATTATATAGATATATGCAATTGTTGTATTTGCTATTAGGGATTATTCCATAGAGACTTAATATTAAATCCCTACGGATTTAAATTTTAGCACATTGGACACGTGAATGAAATAATGGGGCAAGTGGAGCTCTCCAAATAAGCTGCAACATGCAAAATCCAACATTTCATAAGGTTCCCAAGTTTGAAGCCTTAATTTCATCAGACAATCTTTATCTTTTCGAATAATATTTCTTGATAAAGAATTTCATAAAACATAATTTAGGGTTAAGAGTTAAATGTCTTGGGTTGGCAAGTGTTTTTTACACAATACCAGTTGATAAATGGGCTGCAATCAAAGCTTTTTGGAGCCGAAAAGGTATGCATACCACTTTTATTACACCCACTGTATTCAATGGCATTGTGACCAGATCACTTGCCTCTTGTGTTTTAACATTTAGATCTTGGGGTAATGTTTAGGTATTCATTTTATTTAGTTTTGCAAATGACACTTGGTTAATATTTGTCATACTGTGAAATTTTTTTGGTATTGTGTTATGTGAAACATAAATAATGTTCATTGCTTATGACTGCAAATGCATGAATCATCGTTAAACATATACCCTGTTTGCTTTATGCTAATTAAAATACCGTGGTTCATTTTATTTTGAAATGCCATGGAAGCAGCTAAAGTCTACCAAAAAACTTAATTGATTTTCAAAATGCTACAAGTGATGCTTCTTGAACAAAAGTGAGAAATCATGTCTAACTCTATCCAAACAAACTGTGTAACTAGCGTTATAATCTAATTTGCTTTACAATGAGAATTTGGGGTTTGGGAACTTTTTGATGGAGGTTGGATCCATGAAAGATGTATAAAAAATTGGTAAAAGAATTTCATGCCAATATCATGTATTCATTTTGTGCAGGTTACGCCTTTGTATGTTTTAGAATCCTTATAATCCCCCAGCTGTGTTTTCTGATTCCAGTTTTTCACAGAATATAACCCAAAGCTACTGGAGTCAACCACCTAGATCACCAAACAACATGCTGTGAAGGTATGATGTGTTCAAGATTACCCGCTTCACCTCACCTTCTCTTCCTTGCATGGACATTTAGTGCCAGGAGTGTAAGAATTGGAAATTGTTTTTCCCCTGCTTGGTAATAAAAACCTTGAAACTAAATAAAAAAGGGGAAAGCCCCAACTACTTGGAACGAGACGTTTAGTCGATGTTGTCATTTTTAGTGAGAAACCTTCCGATGTTTTGTTCTTAGATATTTTCTATTTCCTGTTTTCCTTTGATCTCTCTGAAATTTAGTTATTGCTCCTTGAATTTATATTTTGTTTTGCCTTTTGAAATTTTAATCCTTATTACAGCCCTAAGTTTATCTGTTTGACAACTATATATATTTGCTTTCTTGTCAAATGCTTTCTAAAGGTTAGGACTTCAGGTCTTGGTTACCATAAACATTCTCTTTTTGTTTAGTACTACTATTATTGATTCTCACCTTGCTGGGAAAAATTTTTGTTCACATTCAAGATTCACCTGTCTTTAAATATATTAACAGCCTTCCTCCTATAAAGCCTGTGAAACCTTTGTTTTAGGTCTAAAAAAGTGAAAATGGGGAACTTGTAACTTTATACAATGCCAGTGAAACCTTAAAAATTGGCCACAATAAACCCTTTCATCTGCTCTACCAATCTAGCAGCATATATTATTTGGGAACTTCAGAATGAGTGGTAAGGATTCTGATACAATCATTAGCATTAATATAGACTCTGTTACAGACTACTTTCTACTGTTAAAAATTATTTTCTTATGAGAGCCATTATTTATAGCCGAAGTGTATCAATGACAATTTGATTTCCTGTACACTCTTGGTGTACATATATTTATTTTTTGGACTTGCTTCTTTTTTTAATATAATCTAGCCCCCACTATTACTGATAAAAGAAAATTTGTTTATACATTCCAATTTGATTTCGTGTTCATTTATTATAATGAATTTAGCAAATCAATACTGCAATTAACTTTATTTTGGCAAATACATTATGAACTCTAGAATTAATCTCCTAAAGTAATGCCAAAAATGTTTCATAACGTTAGTCGTTCAATCTTAAAATTAGTTATTTATGTTCGTTAACCTCTTTGGTATACGTAGCTCACTTAAGCTTTTATTTCTGGATGGTTCTTTTCTAGCCTAAGTCTCTGATGTTTGATCATTTTCTCTTGTGGGCATGTGGCCATCCAATGCAAGTTAACAAAAAAAGGGCTCTTCTATGGAAACCAATAAGCCTTCATTTGACTTTTTTATGAATAGGCCGGTGATGCAATGTATATTAAGTTAGCAGCCTATGGGAGAATTTTACTTCAGTCATTTGACACCTTCGGAAAATTAATGCATTATTCTCTATGAGTATATAAGCTACAGATATGGGAAGGGAAATTAGAGAATGATTCAGTGATTTATTTGTTGCATTTAACAACACATTTGGAATTCCTAAAAAAAATGAGAAGCTATTGTCATGAAGCTCATGTTTATCAATTATTTAATCTTTGCTGGTCTTTGGAAGGTTAAAAATCTGAAGGATAGGTTAGATGCATTGTTTTGCAAAGTTAAACATAGTCCGATTAAGCTTACTTTGTTGTAACCTCAATTATGCTTTTATTTCTATACATTCTTTTCTAGCCTAAGTTTCTCATCTACTGTTGTAACCTTGATTATGCTTTTATTTCTTGACATTCTTTTCTAGCCCGGGTTTCTCATCTACTTTCATTTCCCCTTATTAAATCTTCATTCATCCAATTTAAGTTCACAATAACAAGTGATTTAAGGCCAACAAGCTTTCCTTCAATTTTTCTGAATGGGTTAGTGATCCCAAGTATATTAAGCTGTTAGCCTTGGGAAGGATATATATTGTTTCCATTATAACTGGAATGTATAAATCAATTCGTAATTTAAAACCGAATCAATCCGATCGATTCGATAAAACATATTATATTATATATTTATATCACAATGCTAATTAACATACTGTCCGGCCATAACTATAGATGTTGCTTGGACTACAACTATACTATTTAGACTGGGATTCTCAGTCCTTAGATCACAAGATCACCACACACAGCACATTTCGGATAAGAAACATTTCTGGTAAGTCCCCTTTTATAGAAAAATACCAATCACATTGCTTGCACTGTCAGGCGGAATTAGTAATCTCAAGGATATATATTGTTTCTATTAAAAAAAATTAAGAAAAAACAAGTTATTGATGAGATTATTTGTGGATTTTCATCTATTTTTTGCACTTGCAGGCCATTGGCTATGACTTTGACCATGATGATTACCACAGGTGCTGATCACATTCTCTCTCTTCCCCCTTTTTCTTCTATCGCTACTTTTTCCATCTTTGCATTTGTTTATTGAAATTTGTTATACTTCCTTTTCCATTGTTCAGTTGTGTTGATTGCCATATTGTATTCTCAACATTATGTACCATATACATACTACACCCTTCTTCCTAAATGATTGATTTCTATTTATTCCTTTGGTAAGGTACACAAAAATATTTCTCCACATAACGTAATTGCTAAGCCTTCCTTCTGCAATTAAGCTCAACATGGTTTCATGATTAATTTATATTAACAATACTATGAATCCTACTACTTGTGATAAGTCTGTGGTGCCGTGTGTATAAAATTGAGTTGTATTTTTTATGATGGAATATGAATTTTGGGAAAAAAGTTTGCTTCAATTTGGAGTTGTGGAAACCATCTTCACTGTATTTTGTAGTGATTTTTTCAGGAATGTTTAACTTTTTGGTTGCATTATTATTCTTTTTATACTTGAGGTAATCATTGAATGCTTTTCTCTTGGTGGGAATAACTAAACAAGGCTAAAAGGCATCCTTGAGGCGTAATGAATATCTACATGTGAGGTGATAGGTGCTTTAACTGGTTTGTTGTGTACCTTATCATGAGTGTCAAACAGAAGGAAATTTGAGGCTCTATGACTCAAAACAAGAACTCTGTAACTCTCTGTCTTATTTTGTTTCCATATCTACCTACCAATTTCTTCTTGTTCTCTTAGGAACTTGAGAATGAATTTCAGGGTTCCTCTCAAATAAGGACTTGTTTGATCCCCTAACTTACCGAACAAACATAAGATTGTCAATAAGGGATTTAGGCTTGTTTTGAAATTCTTTATCAAAATTTCTTAGTTCCAAAATAATTCAATAGGTGTTGTTTGCTCTACTGCCGTGTAGATAATGCATTAACTTAAAAAACATGAAACTAAAATTTTCATATTTCAAGATTGTCATTTGTGTTCACAATATCTTCATGTTAAACTATATAGCATTTCTCTATCAAGGATCAAATTCGTTCTCTGCTATTTGTAAATGGAAGGGCATGATTTGTAACACTGATGAGCTACCGAAGATGAATGATTGCCAAGCACTTCTCAAGACGGATTAGGTGATAGTTCAATTCGAGCTAAAACAAAGGGTTCTTTGTTGGTATTGATTTAAGCTTTAGTTTTTGTTTGATAAATTAATTACATTATATCTGATTGGGTAGTGAATTAAGTTCATTTTGATCCATTATATGTATCTGTCATTTAATATTGATTAGCTTATGGGAATGTAGTGGAGTAGCTACGCATGGAGAAGAGAGCTGGTCAAGTGTTAAAGAGATGGGAGGATTGGAGGATAGTTCCTGCTCTTACTTAAAAGTGCATTGCCAAATCAGACGTTCACGTTGTAGGAACCTCCAAGTCATCAAAAGCGAAGCAACAACATCCTCTTTGGTCTCGTCTTCCCTTTTTTTTTTTTTTTTTTTCCAGATAGTACCATTAAAAACTGGAAAAAAAAAGTATTTGCCTATAAGAAGTTTCTGTAAGTTGCTACAATTGATATATGCTTAGATTTTATAATATACAAGGACTTTACATATGTTCTTTAGCATCTGTTGATAACGAACTTCTGTAGGAGCTGTCCCTGTGGTTGTTGGTGCTCCAAATATGCAGGACTTTGCCCCTTCCCATGGTTCAGTTTTGGAGATTAGGGAACTGAAATGCGTTGCTTCCTTTGCCATGACTATGAAATACCTTGCAGAGAATCCTAATGCTTATAATCAATAATTTAGGTATTATATGCAACTTTTTGGGAAAAGCTTCTTATTTCCTTTAGCCAGTTTTGATTATTTTTAAGTTCACAGGTACATGCCATTATTTTATCTAACTTTTGTAGAGCCATTTATCCTTTATTATTTTGTTATTTTACTATTCATTCATAATGGTAGGATGATGGGTACGCAATATCCTTATCCAAGAGAGATAGTTTAGACTTACAGGCTATTTGTTGGTCTTTATTGGATATCTACATGGATAGGTATGGGTCTGAATTGTAAGGACATATCTACGAGATGCACCTACATGAATTTGATGCCTAAGGAAAAGTTCTCATCATAGTTCTTGCATATTATGATCTTATTACAAAGGATTTTTACTTTTAAATACCTTATATTTAAATATATTTATTCCCATATGTTTTGTTCCATTAGTATTTTTTTATTTATCATAATTGTTCCTTGTTATTTGAGCATGCACTTTGTTTTTTAAGTATGTTTAATAAGTTTCTTACCTAAAGAAACCATTAGAAAGTTAATTAAAAAATTTTTGCCTTACTATAAAATTTTAAAGAGCTGGTTATTTTCGTTTTTTAATTCAAAGGCCCACCACGTGCTACTAATAATGGACTCCGAACAAGTAGGGATTAGTTCACTCAACCCCATTTACAAGAGTCGACTCTTGAAGGTTCAATGTGGATTTCGAGACCTCACACATAGATTTCAAAAAATCGCTCCCAAATCTTGCTTCTTTAGATTTCAATGGGGGCGACTGGCGACTGGCAATTGGGGGCGGCTGGCGATTGGGGGCGACTGGCGATTGGGGGCGTCTGGTGACTTGCGACCAAAGTGTTCCCAGCGTTCGCAGGCGACTGGCGGCTGGCGATTGGGGGCAACTGGCGATTGGGGGCGTCTGGTGACTTGCGACCGAAGTGTTCCCAGCGTTCGCAGGCGACTGGCGTCTAGCGATTGGGAGCGACTGGCGAAGAGTGCGTCTGGTGCCCGGTGACCAGAGGGTGCGTCTGTGTGCGTCCGAACTTTTTCGGGGCATTTGTTTATCGGAGATTGAGAGACAGAGGCTGTTGTGCGGAGCTCAGATTGGGCGTGTCCTTCGTTCAGAGGTCGGCTTCTGCTGGGTCTCTGAGCAAGGTTTTTTAGCAGGCGCCATTTGGCACTCTTGGACGAGTGGTTATGCTCAGGTGAGTTAGATTACATGAGTATGCCTGATGCTCCGTCTGGTACGCCCCATGTTCCGACTGCTGGTATGGAGTTAGGCTCAGGCGAGGTGGCCGATTAGTCCAATGGCGCCATTGCTGCGAATTTGTTGCCGCCAGCTAGTTAGATTTAAAATTTGAAAACTTTGGGGGTTACGGGGGAGCCGGGACAGCTCCCTCTGACCCAGGATCCGAGAAATTTGGGTAGTTTGGAACCATCAACAGGTCCTACAGTCATGTTCAAGCTAAGGCTTGGAGTGAATTGTTTAAAAGTGGAACATCGCCTAGAACAAAGCTATCTTTCTACACGCCTGCATCTGTGAATGGAGCGACAGTGATCAACCCTATGGAGTGGCCCAAGAGGGATGTGAAGCATGGAAGAACTGCATTGTAGGGCACTTCATTGATAAAAAAAAACTCCCATTCAGTATAGTGAAGGTAAGTGCTGAGAAACTGTGGAAGAGCGAAGGAGAACTTCAAGTATCTACAACAGACACTGGATTCTTCTTTTTCAAGTTCAGCAATGAACAATCAAAGATCAGAATTCTTGATGCAAATCCATGGCACTTTGGAGGGAAGTTAATGATCCTACGAGATTGGGAGCCGAAAATGAGTCTCAAACGACAAGAGTTCAAAAAAGTACCTATTTGGATAAAGCTTTTCAACATTCCTACTGAGTTTTGGACAGTAAAGGGGATGAGCTACATTGCAAGTGGAGTGGGGCGACCTTTATTTATGGACGAAGCTACAGAGAAACGAGCTAGACTATCATTTGCAAGGGTGTGTGTTGAAATTGATACAAATTGCAAGTTTATGGAATCTCTACAATTAAACTTGGGGGACAGATTAGAGGAAATCAGAATTGAATATCCATGGAAGCCATTCTTGTGCCCAAAGTGTTCAGTCTTCGGTCACAATGAGAGGAATTGTCCCAAAAGGGTTGCCACTGAGTGGAAACCAACCGGGAGGATAATTGACCTTGATGCTGATCCGATTCAAGAGAGGAATGAAGAGGATGAATGGCAATTGGTGCAAAAGAGAAGGAATGCTAACAAGGATAAGCAACCTATGGAAGAATGGGAGTGTAGTGAGAAATATGATCAGATCCCAAAAGAGAACACCACTAAGATCTGCCCTGAAAATCCTATGTGGTCTTTAACGGAGGAAGGAGGAGTTAACCGTCGGGCAGTGGGTAATGAAGAAGCAGGTAGATGCCCAAGGGTCTAAAGTGGGCGATGCAAGTGCACAAGTAGGGGTACACACTGACATACTAGAGGAAGTCCAATCTCCAAATTCCTTTCAATTGCTCAACTCTGAAGGTGCCGACAACTCAGACATGAAGAACAGTGGGTCTGGTAATTCCAACAAAAAGAAGCAAAGAAAGAAGTTCTTGAAACAATTGCTAGTGGATGAAATCGAAATGAAGGCTGCCAATGCTAAATCAAAAAGCAAGAAAGGTGGGGAACCACCAGGGGAACTCAGACCCTCATCTTCATGATTAGTTTAGCATGCTGAAATATTAGGGGTCTAAATTACCCCTCAAAGCAGAGAGCAGTGCAGCAACTGATCTCTGACCATAAGTTCAGTTTGATATGCCTTCTTGAAACTAAGATCAGACAGGTGAATAAAAGGAATATAGTCAATAGATTGTGTCCAAAATGGAGCTGTTTGGACAATTATTCTGATGCACTCAAAGGAAGAATTCTGATATGCTGGAATCCAAATGAAGTCACTGTTGGTGAAACTAATGCCAACACATTAAATTAGGACAAAAAAGTACACAAACTTGTTGAGCTAGTTCTCTTGTTGGTGAAAGTACAAGGCAAAGTGGATTCCTTTTCTTTGACGTTCTCATATGTTCCTTCTGCAATATATGCATGAGAGCCGGAACCCCAAATGCCAAAGTTTTACCTGATCACAAGAAAACACGTCACATCATCAGACTAAATAGAATAAAACATTACGCAGGGAACAAAGAAACACAACCACTTCAACTAAAACATCAAATAGACGAAATTTTGAAAAAGAGCAGAGTCTCTAATGCAAAATTCTAATGTATACCAGATCCAGTCGCCGCAATTCCAATGAAATCCCGCCCATCCAAAAGGAAAGGCCAAGCATGAGACTGGATTCGCGATGGTTTGCTGAAATTCTTGCAGCATTCAATCACCTCGTCGGGAAGTCGAGATTCAGCAAAAGAACTCAGAGCCGAATACTTCGATTCCTTTACATTATTTCCGGACACAGTCACACCATCCTCACTCGCTAACTCCTCATGTTGGCCTCTCTTGGCTTCAACATTATCAAACACAACAGATTTCTTCTGCCTCTTACTCTTCTTCTCCAATTCCGTTACGGTTTCATCTTCCTTTCCATTCTCAAATTCCATCCGTTCACTGCGATTCAATTCCCTCTTTTTCTTCTCCTTCTTATTCTTTCTCTCTTGTGCATCGCTTCCATGGCTTTCCGAGACTGCTAGGGTTCCGTTCTCTTCTTCGCCAACAAGCTCAACTTCTTCCTGCTTCCTCTTCCTCTTCGCTTCCCCTTCATGCAGTTCTGATGCTTGATTTTCCCCACTTAGATCAAAGTGTTCTGTTTCCTTGTCCTTCCTCTTCTTCCTCTTGTTCTTCTTTATCTTCTTAGTTTCATAATCTCCACCGTTCTCTGTAACTTCCAGGGCTTCTGGTTCCATTAGACGTCGTGCTTCTTCGAGTTCTCTTCCCATTCTGTAAGCAAAACGCGAACCAGAAACAAAATTCCACGAAACCAAACAGGTGACTCCGCTTAAGAGATTAACAAAAACACCATTGCATACGATATTAAATTACGAATGTAACACTCACCGAATGGCTGAGTCTATGACTTCCTTTGTGACCATGTAGGGCTGCAAGCCTGCAACGGGTGAGATTCCGACCCGATCTAAGATCCAATCCCATTACTTTTAAAGATATCCAAATCTATTAACCTGTATAAAAAGTCCGTTACGACCTCCTGTTTTCGGACCTGTCTGCTTCATCATTTCATTTATGAAAACAATCTTTCAAACAATCTTCAGCGTCATTCACCTCCTCCATGTTTTCAACTCCTACTATTCCGGCCACGTTTCTGCACTCGTGTCAACCTGCATGCTCACCTCCATGTCTTCGTCCTCATCGACGGCCTCGGAGCGCGATGCATCGCCTCTTTGAAGCCCTCTCCCAATCTCTTTCACTCCAGGTGATTCTATCTTATCAACGATCCATCGATCAATTTTTGTTTTTCTTAATGACATCGAAGTTTTTCGATCGGATAAATCTACTCACATGCTGTTTCTGGGGAATTTAAAAAAAAATGTTTTTTTTAAAGCGTATTGAGTTCGTTGTTTTGCCTTGCTTCATGTGGTACTCAGTTTGGTGCTCCATTGATGCAGCGGTTGGTCTGTGGATTGGGGATTCTTAAAACAGCAAATCCGAACATCTCTTTTTATAAAATATGTAACTTGCTTTTCTAATTTGCTGTCTTGATTATCCTTAATTGCAGGTGATAATCCTCAGACGGTAAAGACAAGGCTGAGGCAGTGGGCCCAAATCGTTACTTGTTCGGTGCGGCTATCTTCTTCCTGAGGAGCCGAACTTCACCTGTTTGATATAATTCCTCACCTATTTTGTCATGTGAAAAGAGGAGAAAGAACCCCTGAGATTCGGTATGTGTTTTCCTTGTGTGAACTTTTTGACCTTGTCTTATGTTTTCTTTTCTTGTTATAGAAGATTGACGACTTGGAAGTTGTCTGTTTCTGTCTAAACTCTAATGTGAAAGGCTTGTAGCGTGTTATTGTGCTGAAGAGCTGAGTTGAACCCGATAAATAAGTATAGAAATAAATGGGTTTTTGTTTTGTTTCGGTTGGGGTGGCGTCTGGTTGCATGGTGACTCCTTCAACGGAGTTGGCGTATATCGAGGTGACCGTTTCCTTGGGATCACAGCTGATGGAACAAAGATCTGGTTGTCTTCCAACCGATCTTTGTTTGAAACCCTTTTTAACTTATTTGGGTCTTTAAAGAAACCGAACCAGACAAACTGACACTTGAGCTGCGCTGTTTCTAGGGTTTATTAGAAACGTCGGTTTGACCAGTTCAATTGAACCAGGAAAAGTAATTTGAACAGCATCAGAATCTTGCCTTAAAATCGTTTTAAGATTATGGTTTTGCATATCATTACTTCTTCTACGAGATTTGATTTACTTGTCAATCTTTTAATTGTAAACAATTGTTCTTTCCGATGAGTTTTAGCAATCAGAACTTTTTGTTTTGGTTACTCATCTTTCCCCCCTTGTTTGAGAGGTAATAAAAATCATTGGTAGCATTTTCTACACTTAATAAGTGAAACGACAGCAGGACCTGGGTTGAGGCTTTAGATAAACTGAGTGACCCCCCAAAACCAACGTATGCACTCCCATATATTGTGCAACCTATGGTTCAGCGAGTTTCTTGTAAATGGAATCGGCGGTTGAAGAGTCTGAAGACCCCGATGGAGATGATATTGGGGGGTTGCCATCGATTTCTTTTAGGTGATATTGTTGGTGTTGTTGTTATTTTGTTTGTCTGCTTGTCTTTGAAATGGGGCTACTGTTGGTGCTTTTTCTTTTCCCTTTGTTTCATGTGTGTGCTGAGTAATTAATCTGACAAATCATTTTACATCAACAGATGAAAAGTGAAAAGCCATGAGACATCATACAATGCAAAAGAATTTCTCTGACTATAAAAGCATCGAGATGTCATATTTAATTTTGTTTTGATGTGGTCTTCTCCTCTATGTTTCTGTATTTATTACCTGTGATTTCTGTTATGCTTGTAGGTCCTTTTTTTGCATTTGTTCTGCATGTGTGTGTGTGTGTGTGTGTGTGTGTTTTTCTTTTTCTCTCTTCCTACCTCAATCGGTAAGTATAGAATCTTACTTCTTGATATAATGAAAAATGTCAGGGAACTGCGAAAAACCAATTTGAGTGCAAGAAAGTAACTTCACTTTCATCTTTAGTTGTTTTGTTGTTGATGAAACTTCGACATTGTTTACAGTATCTGTATCAATATCAATCAGTTATTGCCATTTCTGATACACATATTGCCAATATTAATATTTATCTGTCCATATATAAATAAGATTCTTAGTTAGGGAGAAAAAAAGAAGGATCAGAGCCATATTTGTAGGATAAAGGAAGCTCAAAATGCATAAAATACTTAAAATTTAGTGACACTTCCATTTTAGGATTTCGTAAAAATTCCAGCTCAATATAGGAAGAGAGTTACTGTTGTTTGTTCGTTTACATGTTGTGCTTCAATTTTATGTAGTGTCATTTTTTATTAACTATAAATATAAGAAAACAAAGTGCAAACTAAACCAATAAATAATCAAAACCACAATGTTGAAGCTAAAAAGAAGCTAAATCTTTTCAGATTAACCATAGACCTAGCCGAAAACCAAAAAATGATGTTTGATCAGTTTTATTTTGTATTTATATAGTGTCAACTGTTATGGATTAAATATTACAGTTATTTGTCATTTTTTACTTCTTCTTCTATAAAAAATACTGAAACATTAGATCAACTTAGTTTTGGGTTGGAACCTCAATTAAACAACACCAAACTAAAACCTTAGCCATAAAGCACAAACATCTAAATTGATATGGAAAACAACATTTGTAGTTTATTTTTTAGATCCTTCTTGTCAATTCTATATTCTCTTATTCTTTCTTTTTTATGATAAATTATAGATATGGAAAATACACTCAGCCCAAAGAACGTCCTCCAAGAAATGTGTCAGAAGTATAAGATCAATTTACCAGTTTACAATCACATTACAGAAGGTGATGCACACCAACTGTTTTTCCAATCAACGATTATTGTGGGTGAAGTTTCATATGTAGGAGCATGGAACAAAAATAAGAAAGAAGCTGAAAATCTGCGGCAGATGTTGCCGTTGATGTATTAAATTCAAAAGGAGTTTCCAGTATGCTTGATCCAGTCATTGTTGATTTGAAAAAGCAACTGAATGAAGCTAGAGTTGAAATTTCTGAAATTAAGAAATATGTGAGTTATTTAGAAGAAAAGTTACAAAAAAATGAAGACCGTGTAATGGCATTGGAATCAAAAATCCAAGATTCGAATCAAACAATATTAGAATATATGAACGAGAACCAGATGCTAGCTGAAAGGCTTGAACAAATGGATATTTGAAGGAACAGATTTGTTTGGTTAGGTGAATTCTACTATTAGTTGGTTTTGTTTTATCACACCTGCTGTATATGCTTTGTACATATGGATCAGGTCAAAGCTACTGTTTGTAATTACTGTCCTTATGATAGTTCTAGCACATTTTGCCGTGCACTTATTTCATAAGTATGACTACATCACAGAATGTTGCCTTTTTTGTAATAGATACATGCAAGTAACAAATTGCTCTTTTTTTGTTATACATACGAGCAAACAGCAATTTGCTCTTTTTTTGTTATATCTGTATGTAATCTTGTAAATACCTCTTTCATAAGTTAATAAGAACCTCGCCTTTTTTACATCTATTTGTAATTACATTAAGCACAATAAATTTCAGAAAAAAGAACAAAATATCTTGTTAGAAAAATACAAAGAGCAATTTATCACTTGCTGCTACAGATTTATAAAATGCTTTCATTCGGAGTGTGCAAATCAACAGTAAGTTTACTCTGCTTTTTATTTTATTTGCTTCATGGTTTCGTATATCTCATATCTATAACAAACTTAAACATTGCATGTGCATGCACGCTGATTGGGTCTATTTGAGAGAAAGGAGAGATTAAATGTAGCAAAACAAACAACAAATACTTGCCCCTCTGAAGAAACATATTCCTGAATATGCAGGTCCCTTATTGGCAACTTGTCAGCTGCAAACTGCTCCAAATCTGAACATTTGAAGAGACCAGAAAATAGGGCACTGGGTACACTTTCTTCCCCTGCACACATGCTCTATATGTTCTATATCAACTTCTGTTATATTTTTTTTTATGGTGCATTAGTAAAATAAAATTCCTTATTGGTCTGAGAACAATTTCCCAATGTGGGGTAAAACCTTTTTTTTTCGCTGTGGATGTTTTGTACTTTGTCATGTTTTTCTGTACTTGTATAGTTAATTTAATAGCCTGTAAATGAAAGCCATAGCCTGTAAATAACAGATTTCAACCTTTTTGTTTTCATGCTACAATACTGTGTGATGGATTTTTTCCAGGTGGGTTTTGAGATGGTAGATGCTATAGCTCAAGCTGAAGGAATATCCATGAACAGTATTCACTTCAAAGCTCTTTTTGGAAAAGGTTAACATTTGTTTAAGTTCTGAATTCTATCAGCTTTTTACTGCTGCAGCTAGGCATATTAGCATGATGCATAAAGGGAATCGACATGCATTTTCACATTTAAAAGTTTCTCCTTGGTGATAATTATGATGGATTAATTTTGGATTTCTGATTACAGTGAATCAATCTTGTGATAAATGTCATGTGCAGTACTCTGCTGCATTAATTGGTTATCCAAGATGTATGTCTACTCTTTTATCTAAGCATAATTGCATATTCCTTTGTTAACAATTTATTCCTTACAGTTGGTGTAAATTCCTTATAGAAGCATAACTTGCATATTTGCATATTCATTGTAGGTCAGGAAATAGATTATGGAAGCATAAATTGATCATGAAAGGGGAAAAAAAATTACAAGCGTAGAACCAATTGAACTGAGATAATTCTATAACAGTTTAGAGTAATATTCCTGAATTTCTTGGAGCTTAAGTTGTTTGTAGTGAAGATGGTACATGACATGTAAGTATTTCTAGCATTTGATTATGGACATATCTTTGCATTTTATGGACGTATCTTTTTTTTTTCCCCAATATCTTTTAGGGCCACAATGATCTTCAGCCTTTTTGCTCCCCAAAACTTGATGATCTTGCCACCATTTGCTACACAAGTGGGACAACAGGGACACCAATGGTACTATAAAGATACTTTAATTCAAGTATTCTCATTGGAATGAATTTGTTGCTTATATTAACTATGTGAAGTGTGTATTGTTCTTATGGCAAGGGAGTTATGCTGACCCATGGAAATTTTATTGCAAATATTGCTTGTTCCACTCTTACTACAAAGTTCTATCCATCAGATGTAAGTTATTTTTTCAGATTGTACATTTATATGATGTAGAGGAATTAGTGCTTTATCTCTTTCTGAGTTTTATTTTTAATTAAGCTGCTTGGCATCTCCTCCTTCTCACTCTATCTCTCTTTCTTGTGGGCAGTTACATATCATATCTTCCTTTGGCTCACATCTATGAACGTGCAAATCAAGTTATGACAGTGTACTTTGGAGTTGCAGTTGGTTTCTACCAGGGGGTACATGACCGAACCAAATAATATTGCATCAGTAATTTCTAAAGTCTTTGAGGTTATCATTTCCATTCATATGACGTTATCAAGTGATGATGTGGTCTAAAAAAAATAATTTCAGGGGAGTAAAAACACTTAACATTAATATTTTACTTCATCAAAGTTCCAGTCAGAGTATCTCCTAATATATACATATACTTGGAAGTTGATGGGGCCATGAGAATACATTATCTAGCTGTCAAGATGATGATTTTTGTGTACATCCTAATTGATGTCTTCAGTATCAGGCATCCAGTTATTTATATGAACTGTTTCAGTGTCTATCTGCTTCTTGATGTCTTCCTAATGATGTCTTCATTTTCGACTAAACAAAGCTTTTTATTGCATCTTGGTCTATTTGCTTTCCAAGAGTTTCCATTGAAGTATTGCTTTGAAACTGTAAGCTCAAATGACAAAGAGAGATTTTGATGGAAAAGAGAAAATTCAAAAGTAGATCTGCCAGACAAAGAAAGTCAAAATGCTAGAGAACAAGGAGAGTAGAGGTTTTCTGTTTCTCTTCCCTGCCATTCAGAGGAAAGCAAATTTATCAATTTAAAAGGCCATAGGAGAGCAGAACGGGTTCATTTGACTTCTTTTATGTTCATCACTTTCTATCTTGTTTGGAGATGAACACATGGTTGCTGAAGTTTTGGGGAGTTCTGTTTAATATTTCTGTCTCTTGTATCATGATCTAGAAGGGTTACTTAGTACTGACCGTCTCATTCCTGGATTTCTTTTTTCCATTTTTTCTCTTCAGTGTATGGCTTTCATGTTTTAGGGAAAGGCAAAGTAATACTTCAATTGTCAGTTAACTACTTATCCATTTGATTATTCTGAAAAGATTCGCATTTGTTTCTTATCCTTGTCAAGTGCATGTTTCTTATCCTTGTCAAGTGCAGCAAGTTTCTTGTTTAATATTATTACTTTGCTTTCACTGTGGGCCATATGGCACTAATGAATAATGATAAGTCTTCTATGGAAGTTTGTACCTTTTATTTTTGCTAACATTTAGAAAATGTTATTTTTCCACTTCTCTGTAAGAATGTGAATCAATTCTATGTTATGCAAAAATTCTTAAGCTTTACGTGATCAGATTCTTATGAGCATCGAAATTAGAAATATAAGATTTGACTTTATATATTGGTGTCTATTTATTGTTGAATTTTCCTTCATTGTTTGACATGAGCAAAATTTATGTAGAAGCTTATCTTTTTCTCTCATGTGGGAAATGTCTCTTGATTGGGCACAAGTCCAGGTGGCTAACTTGTTTGACTCAAAAATCTCAGGTTATTTGATGCTTTTGCATCAATAGCTAGAATAATATTGTTCTGCTTAAATACAGAAGGAACAAAAATAACAAAGTATTTATCCCATGTATGTATGGTTGTCAATATGGACCTTGTTTCTCCACCACATGTCAAAAATTGTGTCTTCACTGTTATTATGAGTATCCAATTTGTATCTGACTAACTCCAGTGTGTTCTTTTTTTTTGGGGGGGGTGGGGGGTTGTGGTGTGTGTTGTTCTGTTTCTCTCATCAAATGGTATCATTTTGTATTACTATAATTTTATTGTACTTAATTTAAAATTTTGAAAGTATTTTTGATTTTTTTAAGATCATATAATTTTTGTATGACTGAACCAGTTCAGTAGTGGTTTCCTCAATGTGATTTCATGTTAATTAGTATCTAGGTTCTTGAGAGGTGTGTAAAATGGTAGAGTTATGAGAGAGGTAATCGAGTCATCCTCAATTTAGGTTTCATGTTGTCTTTAGGTAATTCAGTTTTAAATGAAGGGGGAAAACAGTGTGTAATCAAGGGTCTACTTCAGATCAGGTGTTCACATTTGTCTTTCTGGTAGGTTTTCACCTTTTTGTCTTCTGTCTGAGTTAATTCCTTTCGAGGATAGTCATTTGAGTACATCTTTGGATTCTGGTTATTCTAGCGGATATTACTGATCATTAAATCTCTTGATCAAATTATGGAAGGAGTAGACCCCATGGATATTATGTAACACAAACTTTCTGCTGGTTCCTTTAACCGCATAAGGTGTCATATGCAATATGATTTGTTAGGATTCGTGTTCTTTCAGTGGATCTTGATCATATAAAAGGACAATTAGACACCATATAGAGCAGCACTGTTTTGAGCATAACTGAGATTTCCAACTCGTTTTCCAGAGAGAGGTATATCCTACACAAATTTTTTTATGTCAAATGTTAGGCATCATAATAAACATTAACTATCCTTTTGAACAGAAATTTTCTATTATTCAGTATATACAAAAAAAGTGGATACGTCAAACTTGATAAATGAGATTTATGATTATGGGTTTGCTCCAATTTGTGTATGTACATGAAATGTTTGTAAAGATTTGAATTAACCTCGGACCAAGTTTTTCATTAGATGAATAAACGTTGTATGAGTACATAAGAAACTACTTTGAAAACATTATAAAATCTTGTTTGACAGTGACTGCACTGTCTGAGGTCTTTGTTCTTCTAATTAAGAACTCATTTCTATATGTGAATTATGGGAAAAAAAATTAGATTTAACTTTGTAATGATTAAAATAGTGAACTTTCCTTAAACTCAGGTTGGTTTGGGTGGGTTTGATGCCAAGCCAGTTCCAAACTCAGGGTCTAAAACATCTGCAAAACCAACCCATCCTGTAACCGATCCAATTCAGAACCAAATTCTCTAATTTGAGAACCCAGACCCAGATAAACTTGTAGTTTTAGCTTGGCATGGATTCAAATAGGTGACGGTGCATAATAAGATTCGATTTTTTATACATGGAGCACCATCTTATGTCAGGTTATGACAATTACTTGTACCAAATTTGAAGTTATTCACACATAAGCAGAAAACATGTTCTTGTTAGTCTATATCTTTTAGATGTTGTTGCAAGTAGGTTCAAATGCAGGATTAGGAATGGGAACTATCAGTCAGAAATGGTTATGCATAATAAATTTTGATCAATCAATCAATTGATAGCCAATGCCCTATCTTAACTAGCTAGGGTCAGTAAAATGAATCCGGTCCATCCCTATAGGTTAAAGATTGAAATAATTCTTCAGCATTCATGTAATGCATAAACAAATTTGATAAATATTTTATGTATGTATTCGTATTGGCTATAGTCTTCCTTGCAAACACATTGCTATATTCTTCTCTTCAAATTCCTCAAACGCAAGATAGCTGAACAGGCAGTTGTCCTGTTGGTAGATGATTTTCTTTTCATTTTCAGTTGTGATTGCTTTTATTATTTGATGGGATTAAGTGCTTTGTACTTCTATAGGTCTATTTCTGGCAAAGGGAGTGGAACGAGAAATATCATGATTATGGACATAAAAAGCCCTAGATTATATCCCTCTATGATAATGTTGGGAGTTTCACTATGGTTTGGAGTTTAGTGTTGGGAACTGGAGCTTTGATAAGGCAAATTGGTGGAATGTTGACTTGGTTAACACATGCTGGTCAAAGTTTTCAGACCCATCTGATCCTTCTACACTTGATTCAACTGATGAGAACATCATGCAGCGGGACCAGTTGAGCATCTGATTGATCGTCATGCACCATGTGATAGTATAGAATTATGGCAATTGTAATCCTGTAATAGATTCTATTTTGTACTTCTGCTTTTTATTATTTATGGTTTTCTTCAACAAAAGGCAAGTTGCAGAACCTAAACAGGGGAAAAATATCTATTGGAGATCACAAATTAAGTTTCTTAGAATAACTTTGTTGCATTTTAACTGAAATTGGTAATGTATTGGGGTTGGCAAGGATGTTTTAGGCAGGTTGTTGTTATTGATATATCTCTACTTTATTTTGCAACTTGAATCTAATTCATTTTAAGTCTTGCCAAACCAGATTGCTATAAGGCCTAGATTATAGCCAGTGAAGGACCGAAGCCTGCAAATTAGTAACCCCTTCATTTTAGTTACTTAGATTTCAAGAAATTAAAAATGTGTTCACCATTTCGAGGTTATATAACAAGGCCTAAACACATAACACTCATTTCAAGTTGTATAGTGATTAGTGACTGAATTATTTTGCACGTGCAGGGCCCCCTAGTCCAATTAAATATCAGATGGATCCTCTGTATAAAGGCTGCTGTTTAAGACAAATTCAATTACAATTTTAAAAATATAATGTGTTTGGTAATAATTAAAATTTTATTTTGCTTACTTGTATCATATACTGCATAAAGCCTTCTATTAAGACCGTACAAAATGATGCATAATGCCTTTTATAAGGTCCAACCATCATTTTCATTAAGAAGCGTAAAAAGAACAATACTATAACTGTATTATTACTAAAAAAGGATAATAACTATTTTAATGGGTCTAACTACTGTTATCGTAGTACTCATATCCTACATAACCCATATACCATAATATCTTGCCATCTATTGTGTGATTCTTTCTCCCAATATTGTCATTTCTCTATGCCAAAGTTGCTTGTGGACTTTCTTTGGGGGTATATAACATCTTGTCTGCCTTCGCTTTGAATAACCAATTCATAAACTCAACTACACCAAAATCCATATCTTATCATGCGCTGGAGTAGTGTTGAACTCGGCCCATATTTAAGCACACAATGGAGTGGGATTAGAAAGCCGATAGAGTTTAGACTTTAGAGTGGGGATGGCAAAGGGGGGTTTTGGTGAATGTAAACTTGCTCTTAAGGAGTTTAGCCCAAATTAGGGTGTCTACAGCGGTTGAATAACAAAATGGTTCACGCGCGACTGCACGAGTGTGGGTAGGGTGCAATTTCAAAGGCTGAACTAAACACAAGTGATATTAGAGTGGGACATTGGGTGCAGGTTAGGCGTAGGAAACTTGCTATCGAGTTCTAAAAATTTAACATAGTCATCACTCAATGTTAACGCAAAGGTGCGAGACAGGCGCGAAGACACAAAAATATGCTATGCTTGATAGTGGTTGAAGTGCAGGCTGGTGTGAAGGCAAAATCTAAGAATTTATGGATTTTCATGGAATAGTCATTCCTTCTAGGTTTTCTACGATCAAAACAGATCTAGAACTCTTTGAAAATCCTTTCAAATCATCTCCAATACATTCCTAATCATCCATTATCAATTCAACATCATAAACAATAGAATTTAAGCATAATCATCCAAGAATACTAAAAATTATTCATTCAAAACCTTTCAAAACAATATACATTTACCCAAATAGATCATCAAATCCATTCAAAAAACCAATGTTTGTTGCTTAAACTATAAAACAATGCATAGATTTCCTTTAAAGGATTGTTACTTACCTACCAACTCAATCCATACTCGAACCAAGATCTTTAGCAATTCTTTCTATGATCAACACACCAACCCAGACGAAGATCCCCACGTCTTTCAGCCTCTAACATCGGTTTTTCTTCCTCTCTAGGTTTAGTCGTCCAAAGTAGCACAATGCGATAGGATTTTTTTTCCCCCAAAACAATAGCACACATGACCACAATAGAGTTTTAGCATAAGGAAATTTCTCAAAATTAGGTTAACAAGTCCCAATGTTTCTATTAGAATTTCATGATTGCTAACTATGCCACACCACCAAAACTCATAAAATACAATCAATTGGATTAAAAGAAAATATTTAATTAACTATCACATTCATAAAAATAATCCAACCATTGGATCTTCATCAAACCATCCATATTAATCCTCCTTATCATTATACATAAGATACACTTTAAATTATCGACAGCCTCTTTAAATAATTTTTAGTTTTATATAAGTTATTATTATTCAAAATTCAAGATACTACATACAATGAGATTGAAAAAAGGTGAGAATTCTTAGCTCTTTTAGAGAAGTTGTTCAGAAGATTCATGGAAAACTAGGGCAAGCTTGTGGGACGGACATGGCGTGGGCTGATTGATATTGTTGATCAGAGTAAAATTAGAGTCTCCAACGAAATCATCCAAACTGTATTTGCCTGTTCTCTCAACTCCAGCTTTTCCTTTTTTGCTTTTGAGATAGAGAGGCTCGAACTTGGGTTCGAGCACATTAACTAAAAAAATTTGCAAAAATGCCGCATGATTTGTGGTTTCTTAAAAAGTGGAAGTTTCGGCTTTTAAAAACAATCTTGGTTCTCAATCTCTCTTTTTTTTTCTAACAATTTGAAAACTACGTATGCCAAACACGATTTTGTGTTTCCTATTTTCAAAGAGGCCATTTGAAAACTAAAAACAATTTCAACTGTTTTTTTTAAAAACAGTTTGAAAACTAAAAACACTTTCAACTATTTTTGGGTTTTTGAAAACAGGTGACAAGAAACTTGTTTGGTAACAATTATTGTTTTTTGGGTTTTTTAAATGGGTGACAAGAAACCTGTTTGGCAACAATTGATTTAAGAAAAATGATTAAAGTTTTCAAAATCAACAAAAATGCATTACTATACAACATGAAAGGCTGTTAAACAATAATAAAGTTGCTATGAAAAAATAAGCAAATCAAAATTCCATACCACAGATTACAAACTAACCAATGCCATCAACCCTTCCTATACCTACCATCATAAACAACTCTCACACCATTAGCTATTTTTATTTGTTAACAGTTTAAAGACGGTAGTAACAAATTTAAAAATCATAGCTGTTTTAATCGTTTAAATCTTTATAATTTTGTTATTCTAGATAAAAGTATTAATGAAGGACAAATTGTATAAAGCTTGGTGATGATTTGATGAGAGCCTTGCGTGCCATTTTGCTGAAATCTTGCACTAAAAAAACTGAACTTTGTAGTGGTTATGGTCTTCTTTCCTTATTCCCTCCAAGTCCAATTCTTTTTAATTGACAATTAGAAATACTTTTTTTTTTTGTAACGAATTAGCAATACTTTTTTCAAACAATTGAGAACAAGTATCATTTATTATTGTTTGTACTTCATAGAGTTCTTTTCCAAAAAAAACCTGAAAAGACTTATAAACTTGTTCAAATATTTTAAACAAACCATTATTACAAAAGGTTGAAAAGGTCACTTCTGAAGAAAGTCTTTGTGAATGACACTTGTTCTCAATTACTTGAAAAAAGTATCACCAATTTTTAATTACAAATAATTGGATGACGAGATCTAAATTATGTTTAAAAATAATCATTAAAAACCAAGGTTCCCTTCCGAACATGTTTTTCAGACGATTTTCATCAAGTCCTTGTACTCTGGTTCTACAAGCTTCTGCAGGTGCCGGCATGCACCAGAAGCTAATAGCTTGACATCCATGACCTCCTCCAGTGAGGATTGCAAAAATCACCGATACAAGATGCTTCTTACACCTTCTAAAGATTTGATGATGAGAATTATAGGTGTTGAGAGATGGTTCAAAGCAAGATAGTAAGGATTCCAATGCCTTCTCCACATCTTTAGCAACAAAAAGGGTTTTCAGCTCTAATCGGGTGAGGGCCTTGAGAGATTTCATAGCTCCAATCGGGTGAGGACCTTGAGAGATTTCAATCCATACAGGCGTTATAAATGCTAACCATTTTCTGTTGGGAGACATTGGAGATATCGAAACCCCATGTCTATTAGCATCGAATAACAGAAAATTCAAAGAAGAGATCGTAACAAAACAGCATGAATGTAATCAATGAAATCATAACAACAAATTGATATAGATGAGAGCTTTGAGTTGGTCTGAGAAACAATGCCATTTCTGCTTCTTCTCTGATGTCTGGTCGTGCTTGTGAGGAAGAAGAGTTTGGTTTAAAGAATAGAGACGGGAGGTAAAACTGCCGAAGAGAAAAGAAATAAGATATTACAAAAATTCCATCAAATTAAAACACGATTCGTCGTTTTTTAAAACAAAAAATTGTGGTTTTTAAAAATGGGGTTGTTTTTCAACCGTTTTTCTGAAAAACGATTTGAAAACTCTCACTAACAAACAAGTTTTCGGTTTTTTGTTTTTAAAAAATTAAAAACAATGTCAAACACGTTACCAAACACTCTCAAAAACAACAAAATTGAATTTGTAAACGTTACCAAATAGCTTCTAATGTTGTAACAAGGATAAAATTGTCTGCCGCAGTGATCCTGTGGCAGACCCTGCTATGCGCACGTCGATCCATGGGCCGCACGCCAAGGTTGGGATCTCTTTGGGAAATGGGGGATGGGGAGTCGCCACTGTTTGACGAGTTGCAAGCAAACACCTTTGTGTCTAGTGTTTGTATATTAGGTGATATGCGGCTTGAGATTCCAAATAAGTTATCGATTACTATCCGGGGAAGTCCGTAGACACCCCAGTCCGCCCTATCGGGTGATGGGTCCCATGAGTCATCTTAGTTAAAAGTCAACTTAATTACCTCGCCCGATCCTAATCTGATGTGCACTCTTTATTTTAGATTTATGTGGGGACCCCTTAAATGGTGCAGGTCCCCTTTCATTTGATTTTATCTTCTTTATTTAAGTGATCTTGGTTTGATTGGGCGGGCGCTGTTGGAACGCCTGCGGGATCCCAGATGGACTAGTATGTAGCCCACATGTCCTTCATTTGGGCTTGGTCTAAACCTAGAAGCCCTTTAAGGTTTTGGATTTTAAGTTGGATTGATTTTATTAGATTGAGGTTAAAAAAGGGTTTAAGATTAAGATTTATGACATTCAGTGGGCCTAGATGATTTGTGGGCCTCACTGTAACCTTCTTTAGTTTTATTATCTTTGTTATGATCTAGGTTTAGTTGGACTAGGGATGGGCTTGGGACCCATCTCCCAGGCTTAGGCTTGAAGACCTAAGACTTTTCAGGGTTAAAGGGATGTGTATCCCTTCCATCTCTCGATTTATTGGATGGGTTCTCTTTAAAGAAAGAGATGGGGCCCGATAGGCCCACACCCAATGTCTCGGCCAAACCATCTAAACTATCCAAGCATGTATTTTATTGGGCTTTAATTGTGTCTCAAAGGGTATGGCCCTTAATTAAGATTTGTTTAATTAATCAAAGAGAGTTGGTTGGGATGGGTGGGCCCAGTAGGAAGGTCCATTTGTACTCAATTAGGGGCCACTGGGCCCAAGGCCTATATTGGGTTTTGAGAGAGCCCAAAACCTTATTGGATTTATTTGATTTAATTAAAAGGGACTAAAAATAACTAAAAGAAAACAAAATCTGCATTTTCTGATTTTTCTGGGCTTGGCCGAAAAGACAGTTTGCCCCAACCCTAATTCTTCATGATCGAAATTATATTTCGGTCATACTGATTCCATAAAAAAAATTTGCTTGACTGAACTGTGTTTTCGGTCAAGTATGAAAATACCAAGATTTGCAATTTTCAGTTAGGGTTTGGGATCCTTGGTCTCTTGGGGTAACCAGATCTTCTGTGGGCCCTGGGGCAAGCCCGCAGTGGTTTGAGATTGGGGTTTTGATCTAGTTTACTAATGATCTTGATTTTTAAGCAAAGGAAGAGGAGGGGACGAGGCTAGGGGCCTTCCCCTCCTTATTGGGATGAAATCCCAGCAACCAAAAGAGGCCAGAAGGTGTTTCTTTTACAGTAAAGTGGCTACTCGTTTTCTTCTAAATAAGAAGAGAAAGAGGGACCCGATAGGTCTTGCCAAAGTCCAACTGACCACACCATTTACATATTCAAAAAATAAAAACTAACTAAGCATTAATATGGTCAACATGTAATCTAAAATACCTTAGAGGAGACTTATGTGTGTGGGTGCAAACATGGAATATGCATGGGAGTGTGGGAAAGAGTGGAAAACTTTAGGAGACACATACTTTTAGATTATAAAATTATACATGTGCAATATGCTTGTATTGAGTGTAGAAATCTCAAGAGATTTGACTAAAGACATGGAGTAAGCAAACCTACTAATGTTACCATGATATACCTCTTATACCCATGCAAGACCACCAATTCATGCAATTACACAACATGGGATGAATGATGCTACGATGTAAACTAGAAGACCAAGCAAATAAAAGAAAGGTAATGGGGGTTTTTAAAGGGTACAATAGATGGAGAAGGGAAGAACAAGCTCTTCCTTTAAATGTAAAAGTTAACAATGATCTAGGATGACTCTCTAGGTGATGTTGTTGCTCCCTCTCATCCTCCCATTTACCTCACCCTTCTTCCCTTACCATAGGAGCATCATCTTAGAGAGGAAAATGAAGAAGTAATGAAGGGACATGTGGACATTTTTGCCACATGGACATAATTTCTGCATTTATTTACAATTTTGCCCCTTAGGGTTGTTATGCTCATATCTCCTTCATTTGGACTCTGATTTTGGCAAACTCAGTGGCGTTGAAATCGTGTCGGGATTTCTTGTCTATTGAGATAGGGTATGGCAGCCAATTCCAGCTTGATTAGAAAGTCAATTTCTACTTCCTAGGGTTTGACCTGTCTTTCAAGGCTTTCATTTCTGGCTTTCCAAGGGGTGCAAAAATGAGGTTCTTACACCTGCAGCATCCCATGGATGCTGTTAACTCACCTTTAAAAAAAGTGAAATGTCCATTTAAGTGACATTTCACCTTTTTTAATATGAAAAATACAGCATTTATGGGGTGCTACACATGGTAGCATCCCACGATGCTGCAGGGTATGCCACAGGCGAAGACGATATCAACTTGTTGTAACGTACTGCATATGAAAATATAAAAAGAAAAAAAAACCCCTGGGAAATGGTACACGCGGCAACATCTCTCTTCACATGCACAGATTACTGCAGTAAAATGCTGGAGACTATATGCTGGAGACTATTTCATCCGGACTCGCATCCTTTGCAGCAGAGGCCGCATACAATCTCTCACATGCAGAGGGTGGGTCCCACCATTCATTTGGGGGGCCCACAGCCTTCATGTGAGGCTGTATGCAGCTTCTGCTGCAGACGATGTCCATCCATTCATTCCGTTTTGTAATGTTTAACAGCTCATTACAAAAAAAAAAAAAGTCATGTTTAACAGCCCATTCTCAACTAAACGACAAGATCCCATGTAAGCGCTAAGGCGGGAAACACGATCACGAAAAGAAGAAAGAGTCCACAAGCCGACTGAAGGATGCCCTAAGGCGGGAAACGCAAAAACACACAGAAGAAAGAGTGCCGGACACTGGTTTGCTTCGATGCCTCTATCCCTTATTTCACTCTGTTTATTTACGTTTAGATTTGGGGAATTTGGGCGAAATCGCCTGTGCTCATTGTTTCAAGTGGCCTAGAAGTGAGATGCTTCGGCGGGAATTGCGGAAACAAAACGAAAATTAAGCCATGGTGGAAAGAAGAGAGAGAATGTTAAGGGCATATGTTGTTATTTGTTAAAATGGGAACTACACAGTTGCTCGAGCTTTGAGCCTCCGCCCATTTGGTGGTGGCTATATATGTGAGGCGAAAGGGGTTATGTTCTGTCGCAGCAGCTTTTAATTGGCTGTTGCGACAGATCAGAATGTGTCATGTGGAAGAATGATTTGGCCAATTTAGTGTCCCTTTGTAATGTTTTTTAAAAGTACTTTTTTGTTTTTGAAAGCAAAAAAGTGATTTTGTAAGCAAAAGCACTGTTTGGATTTGCACACCTAAAGCAATTTATTAGAAGTAATAAAGCAATAAATGCTTTACATGAGGAGCGAAGAAATGTTGCTTCTCATTTTATAGATGGAATTGCTTTATTGCTTCTAAAAACACTCGACATTTTCTAACGTCCTCCCCGATAGCAAGCTTTTGGCATCCGTAACTACGGTCGTCCTTCGTCGGAGTCAAGCTGCCTTCAACCCGAAGACGAACTTCTTCCTCGTCGGCGGCGGGCTTCTTCTCCGGCGACTCTTCGTTGCTTGCATTGAGTATCTTCTCCGGTGCCGGTAAGAGATTTTTACCTTTCATCTACTTCTCCGTTGATTGCTTCTATTCGCTGTTAAACGAATGGTTTTAGAAAACCCTATTCCAACTTCTTGTTAAATTTCGATTTCTTGAAACTCCGAACTTGTTATTACTTCCAAGAAGCGAAAATGGTAAGCAAGCCGATTTTGCGATGTAATTGTAGGGTTTCTTGATTTCTTATCTTTCCGTATCGTTGGAAATCGAAGTGATGATGGTTTCATCGACCCACGATCTTTGTGATGTTGTTCTAGGATTTCTTGATTTCTTATCTTTCTAGAAGGATAAACTAGGGATTCATCAAGCCATGCGGTGGTGTTCTTCTGTCGTATGGTGATTGTTGTTGACATTTCTCATTGAGCTGATCTATTAAGGGCTCTCGTTAGATGAAAATATCGTTTTTCTTGTGCAACTATTATCCGTGATAACGTTTCATCATGTGGTATTTATTTCATGATCATCTTTGTTTGCAACCTTTTCTGATTTTTAAAATTTTCAGTTTGCTTTAAGTTTCTCTGATTACGGTTTATTTATGGGTATATGAAATTTATTTATTTTATTCAAATTTTCTGCTAAAATAACAAATCCTGGATCATCTTATGTGTCCACCCCCAAGTAAGAATAATTTACGATTCTAAAGTAGAGAGTTTGAAATTATGTATTGAGATTTGTGCACTCCTTGAATGGTTTTTATTGTTATCAAAACCTTCAATGTCCTTGGTAAATAAGTGGAGAGCCACTTCATAGGCGTGCCATTTTGGTTTTAAAGGATTCTTGATTTTCACTTAGGAGTTTGACTTGTATAAATTACACAGCAATCAATATAAAAAACAACACGTCTTTAATAGCTCCTTGGTACCCCTCTTCAGATTTGTAGCATATCATGTGGCATTGAAGTGTGTTTCAGCCATTCAGATGAAGAAACTTCAAGACCCTGTCTCGAATTATCAGAATGTCTTTGATAATTCTATGTTTAACCTAACAATGTTCTTTTGATTTATTTTCATGAGGGAATGAAGTGATATTAGGTGGCTTGATATCGTGCAGTATCTTTACTAAAAAAACTACCAAATGTCTCTGTTTTCATTTAGGTAGTATGAAACTTGGAAAAACTAGAAAAATAATGAACAATTCTAGAAAAAACAGGTGGTGCATGCAGAGGCACCAAATGTCTCTGTTCTCATGCTTGTTGTTTTCATTTAGGCAGTATGAAACTTGAAAAAACTAGAAAAACTTGTTTCTCATTTCAGGAATGTTTCCAATGAGCTCTATGCAAATGTGCATGCAGTAACAAAGATCCATATTGTTTGGACTTGGCATATGGTACCCTGTTGCCTATTATGGAACTGTTCCATTCTTTCCCTGGTAGACTTGTTCTAATTTACTATAAGGATATATTTCTTTATAGATAATGCAGTGTTTTGATGCTACTTAGCAAGACAATAGATTAGATGTATTAACACTTAGTACATTAACAGCACCGGAGTCCATACAATATTGCTTTGAGGAAACTTGCTGTGGAAACAGTTAGCTCAGGTCTGTTGTTGCTATGGGAAATAAACTTAGAAATGAGACTTGTGACCACAACCTCAGGGATAATTATTCAAATTGGATTGCTGTGCTTTCACAACCATTCCTACTACAAATATATCTTTTGAAGATGCCGAAGAGTCAGTGGCAAATTGGATAGGGGATCAAGAGACAACTTTTATTGAGTTGATGGTCAACTTTTATTGAGTTGATGGTAGATGAAGTGAAGAAGGGAATGGTGGTCGAAGATGAGCTAGTGGGTTCAAGTTCACAACAACCAATAGATATTGATGTGACAGCTCAATCTCGACGAGAGATGTCAGAATTAAGAGATTTGATTGCACTTAGACTAGCTAGTGCATATGGATTAGCACAGTGGTGATATTAGTTACTTGTTTAGCTATTTGAATGTAATTAAATAACTAATTTTATGAAACTTTTATAATATTAGACTTATATTGTTGGGTATATTTCTAAGTACAGTGCATCAATTGTTTACAATACTTCTATGGAAGCAAAAAAACAATTTCTATGCTATTGCAATTACCAAACATGCTTTTTTGCTTCTTAGCAGCAAAGCAAAAGTTTACCAAACAGTTTTGCTTCAAGAAAAAAGTAGTCGAAAAGCATAAAATTGCTTTTTTTCTCTTTTGCTTTTAAAAGCATAAAAGCAAAATCGTTACCAAACGGAGCCTTAGAGCATCCATTTTGACCGGTGGACAAAATCTTTAGTCCGAGTGGATGTTTATGATGTTTTAATGCTTCTTTAGACCTGGAAAGATTTTAGTTCTTGGATGAGGTTGCTGCCAAGTGGAAAATTTCTCTGGGTCTGAAACTTAAGTGTTACATATGGAAACATGGAGTTGATGTGGTGCTAGTGATTAATTTGATGGCAAGAAAATGCTATAAGTGGCAAATTAAGGTGTCGTTTGGTAGGGTTTCAGATTTTGAATTCCGATAGAATCCAAATTCAGAATTCACATTATCCATTTGGCAGGGATTTTGAAAGGTGGTTTTTAAAATCAGAGGTTAAAACCTAAGCAAAAACCAAAAGCCATAAAATATGGGCTTTTGTCGATTCTCAGGGTTTAAAACAGACAATCGCACAATATAGTTTCTAGGAGGTTTTGAAAGAGTGCGACTCTTGACTCTCACGAGTTCTCATCTTCCTCAAACCTCTTCCTTCCACAGCATACCAGGTATTCTCCTCCCTCTCTCTCTCTCTCTCCTCCCTCTCTCTTGGCTTCTTGGGGTTGTTACGTTCTAAGAACCAGATGGGCACCTAACGATTGAGCTGTACGTTCTATGATGAGCATTGATAAAACACTTCATATTTTCTTTTGGAAGCTATAGGTTGAGACGATTCCTCTAAATCTAGGTCATTGCTGAAACTCAGGAATCCCCCTTTGATAGCATCCCTCATTGCTTGGTCATTGCTGAAAGTCACGAATCCAAGTTCCTTGCATCTCCCAATGACCCATCTCGAGAAAAAAAGAAAAGCAAACAGGGAAACCCTAAAATGGGAGAAAAGAGACAAAAGGGAAATAAAATAACTTCATATTATCATCGCCGAATTTCAGCCGAAAGACCATTTGATCTTTTGCACCAACTAGTTTCCTCCATTTGGATAAGTTTGAATACCATCTCAAGGTTCGTCCCCATGTACTCAACCTCATATTAAAGTTCTCATTTTCATCCTTCATTCCACCTACTTGATAAGCTTCAACTAATAGGCATTGTCCTTCTTGATAAGCTCCAACTAATGGGCATTGAGTTTTAATAAGCTCCAACTAATAAGCACGTTCCAAGAGCCAAACAACATTTTTATTTGCTTTGCGATGAGATTTATTATTTTTTGTATTGAAACTTATTCCGTTACGCTAATCAATGTAATAACTATAAAAATATTCCAATTAAAAGGCCAACCAAACAAGATTGTCTCCTTTGATCCATTTTATGTAGTTAAGTTTTTGATTTGCAATTACTTATTAAAAAAAAAAATAACAAAAGTTTTTTATTTGTAAATGTTTTGTCTAGCTTACAAGGTATATTTCCTAACCTGAATTTGTATTTTGCTGTTTAAGGTAAATCATAATACAGAGATATAACAAAAGTTTTTTATTTGTAAATGTTTTGTCTAGCTTACAAGGTATATTTTCCTAACCTGAATTTGTATTTTGCTGTTTAAGGTAAATCATAATACAGAGATATGGCCAAGGGAGAAGTTGAGAATGGAAGAGATGATATGTTAGTTGATGGGCATGAGGCTGAACAGGGGCAAGGGAATGCTGTTCCTGAAGGATTTGATGCTAACTATCTCAGAATTTATTATGGTAATGTTCTCTAAGATCTGATGATTCGCTTGTTACCCTGGCATTCTTTTGGTCTAATTCTTGTTACTCATTTTTCTTAAATGATTTGATGTCCTCTTGAGTTGTTATACCATTTTAGGAATATACATGGATGTTTTTATTCCTAACATGGAAGTTTTTGCTTAATCATTGTTTCTTAGAATTGAGGACATGTTCTAGATGTGTCATAAGCTTTATGTACTGATTAGATTCTTGAAGGGAATCTTCTTTTACACTAGCTGTCCATTCCTTCCCTTTTCCTTAAGATGGGCTGAACTCAGTGAAAGCTCTTCTTCTAAAATGAGCAGTGCAATAATACACATTCTGTGTTTTGTTACACGAGTAATCATTAAGGAAGCTCCATTGTCCATGTATCTTTCAGTTTGTTATTTGCAGCATCTATTCATGATGCCGATAAGGTTTGAAATCAGTCCAAACCAATTAACTGCTTTACACAATAAACACCAGGCTTGCCTACCTCCAAGAGCACAAAAAAAACAAAAAAAAGAAGATCAAACTAAAAAAAAGGAAATGAATCTAGTTCTAGTCCCAAAATGAATGGATAAGCTGAAAATCTTGACTCATAAAATGCCTTTCCATGATTGAATGGTGGTCGGGGGATTATGAAGTTAGCACAAAGGCTAATGATTTGGAATCCCACCTCCTTTTTTATGTGTTTGTATATTAGTTTGTGTACAATGAAGAATATGATATTGCGACCACCTTAACTGGATCAGTTACCATATATGACGTTTGCTATGTCTACATTAAATTGCATAGTCCCATTTCTGGTACAAGGGTCCTATAATTTTGGTCAGCTAACAGCAAGTTTCATTTGTGACAGGGAAGCTATTTCCTCATACTGAGATTTTTAAATGGATGTCCTATGGAAATGGTATTCAAGTTTCCTGATGAACCTGATAGTATGATACTATCATCTATTTCTTTATAATTTCCGCTTTCTCTCTTTCAGTTTTATTAGCCTTTTCACTTATAACATTGTCCCTTGGTTCCTTGTTTGTAGATGGGAAGCACCCTGCCTGTGACCAGTCATACTTTGGTCGAAGAGAATTTTCCTTCACTCTTGATAATGATATTTACCTGCGCTTCCAGTCATTCAACAGTGAGGCAGAATTGGAAAATTCCATCAAAGAAAAGTGCCCCTTTAAAATTGACATTGGACCTGTTTACAGTGTTGATGTATGATATGAATACTTGTTTTTAGTGCTAAAAGTATGATTTATCAGCATATGACTTTAATTGAAAATTCTACAAGGAAAAGCTTGACAAAGCAGTTTGAACTGGTGACTAAAAAGAGGAATTCTTTTTTACTTTTAACATTTGCTCATTGATAGAAAAATATGAAGTTTTTTCTCTTGGATATGCATGTCTATTGTATGTAGAACTTGTATGTAAATGTGCATTTAAGTGAAGTAAATCATTGCTGCTAATGTTCCTGGCCCTGCTATGGTGTTCTGATTTTATATCATGATCTTAATTAAGAAATTTTTTTTAAAGAGATATGTCTCTCTTAATTTTGTAGTCCCCTAGTGGCTATTGCTGAGTATGAATCAGCTGACTAATTTATTTTTTGTTTTACTTTGATAAGAGTCGTGGGCCTCATGGCATTTGTAAGAATATTTCATGCTGATAATTAGCTGTGTTTCTGGAATCATGTTTAAGTGTGTTTTTTTTCTTCCATTTAATGGTTGCCTGTTTGGCTTGCCTATTGACCTGTTAAGTTATCTTTTGGATCATGTTTATTGCAGCCTGCTAAGAGGCATGCATATGCACAAGCTGGTGATAATGTTTTCACTCCTGTCGAAAGGGAGCTAATTTTTGATATAGTAAGCTGATCATCCACCTTTGCAATTGAACATGTATTTTATTTGCCTTTGTCTGATTATTAGATGTTTGATGTGTACCTAACACATTTTCTTGTACAGGACATGACAGATTATGATGATGTCCGATATTGTTGCTCGGGAGCTGATATTTGCTTGGACTGCTGGCCATTAATGACTATTGCCATTAAAGTGATTGATACCACCCTAAGAGGTAGGAACTAGTGCGTTTTTCTTTGCTTTTTAAATGGCTCATTTTATAAAATTCAATCTGGGCATCAAAGGTCCACTTTTAAAATAAAATTTAATTAAGAGGGATTCTACCAGCGGGTGGAAGATTTATAATTTTCGATATGGGTGTTTCGCACATAGAAAGATGAAATCTTACCCTTCTCTAGGTATTATACGTCACGATGCAACAGGGCAAGATGAACCATATTGCTTAAACCGCATTGCACTAAGTCCCCCATCTTAGTATTCTTTCTTTTGTTTTGGCAATTAGCCATTGCTATCTCGTTCTTCTTCTTTTTGTTCTTTTTGGATTGGAAGTCACAGGCAATAAGTTATTAGTTTATTGTCTGAAATTCCACTATGAGCTCCTTCATTATGTTCTCCAATTTATGCATGTGTCTCCTTATTAGCTTTCTGAAATTTGGTTTTAAAATCTGATTCCATAGCGTTTATTGCATATTATAGGTTGCTCCATTACCATCTATTTCAGTTTTTGTTTGAATCAAAATTTGCACTCTTGGAGTTGTTATGGGTGCAAATTGTATGGTTTCTTTATATTGTGAGCATTTCCTATTCCTTCTTGTACTATTTTCCTATTATATAGTTCTAATTAAGGTTTTCAAAAGCTAAAGCACGGGCGAGGCATTTGCTGCATTTCACTTGATTAACATGTGATGTTGGAGCCTTAAGGTATGAGGCTTAAGCCTCCTGAGCGTGAATTTTTCATTAGGCAAAGAACTGAATAAGTACATACAATATAATATAATATATGCAGCATGAATAAGAAATTTCGGGTGCAGTGGGAAAAAAAAATTATAATTCCAAAATATACAAGAACATATTTCATGAATGCTATCTAGTTTCAAAACGAGCTATCATATGAAGTTCTCAAACTTCTAGAAGCTATGATTAACTTTTGTTCATATGGAAATTTTAAACAATAGTTGGTCGTCATTTCAAATTGAAAGTTTTAGATGGGATAGTCGCATCCAGGTCACAAAGCTATTAAAATGCAAAATCAAATCCCTTCCATATCTATAATGGATCTTTGATTCTCCAAAAGGTTTTAGAAAATGATAAACTTATCATAAGAAGTATAAAATATTAATTTTTTAAAGATTGCAGTATTGTTTTGCTGCAAAATTGCTGATTTAGTTGGAGAACCTTATGGAGGACCTTTATTGATTTTAATGGAGAACCTCGTTCCGTATGAGGTTCAAAATTGCTGATTTTGATGGAGAACCTCGTTTTATATGAGGTTCAATACTCAAACATAATGGAGAACCTTAAGGCATGAGTTGTGAAATGCCTTAATGGAGAACCTCGTTTTGTATGAGGTTCGATACTTTAAATTTGCTGCAAAATTGCTGATTTAATGGAGAACCTCGGTTTGTGTGAGGTTCAATACTCAAACATAAGGAGAACCTTAAGGCATGAAGTGTGAACTTCATGTGAAAACCATAGTATTTGAGCCTCAAGGTTAAGTCTCAAGGCACAAGACTCAATAAGCTTTTAAAACTCCATTTCTAATATCTTGGCAGGTTCTGAGATAAGTTCAGTTTCATCATTTGAAGTCCTTGACTGCTTGGGAGCACTTTGTTATGTTGTTGCTAAAGACAGGAGAGATATTAGATCGCTTTTATCTTGGGTTCTTGACCTCTGCATTATTAACTTTGAGAACAATTCTACTTTTTGCCCGATCCTTCTTTGAAAGTTTCCTTCTCATTTCCCTCTTTCATAATTGGAAAACAAAAGGGAATTGAGAATTATCCCCATAGAAATAATTATGGTCATATTTCATGGACTTGTTTGCAACAATTTGCAGTATCACAGATATTTCTGGGAGAGGACTTTCTGCCATCTTCCTTTATTGCACTTTGCCATATCCTCTCACGACTTTCTTTCAAAAGAACAATTATCCAAACCCTGGCAAATCTAGCTTGAGTTAGATGCATAGTAAGGCCACTGTTTGGGACCTTGTCTATGACATTTTCAATTGATGTTAGGTAATGATCCTGGTAAAATATACCAAAAGTTGTGGCAAAGTGATCCACAGGGCAACATTCGACAGTAGTTTTTTATTTTATTTTAACAACAGTTGTGGGCTTGATTTGAAGTTTGGTGATCGTTCAATAAATAAAAAGGTCGCCTTTGATGTGATTGTTGCCATGAAGCCAAAATAATATGCAGTTCCCTGGCCAGAAACAATGAAAAAGAAAGGAATCTGGCGTGGAAACCCTAGGGACTAATGTTCTTTCAGATTCCTGTAAGCTACAACGCATTATTTAATCCATGTCATAAGGGATAGTTGTAAAAGAACTTCCTAACCAATGATAAACAAAATAGTAAAAATTTGACTCAGTATGCCAGAAATCCTAAGTATGACTTGTGTGAGTGAAATCAAGCCTTAAAATACTTTGGAATAGTAAGATACCACGTGCTTCCCAACGAACAACATTTTCTGTACTCATTCTAGGTAGTTTTCACTATGGAGCGAGTAACCCTTTTTCCCATTTCAGTGTCTCAAACTTTGATCCAAATATCTCTTTCTATATTTGCTTATGCTTTACCAGCAGGTAGCGCCTCTCTCTCTCTCTCTTTCACACACACACACACACACACACACACACAGAGTCGGTTCACATTGTGCACAAGCAGGTCTCTTGACATGGACGCTCACTTTGATACCCAAATGAAGCTGACCAATACACCAAAAGCCCATGGAGCTGACAAAATGCGTCAGATCAAGCCCTAGAACCCATTGGGATCATATCGCCAATGGAGCAGTGGCTTGAGTGTTCTCTTTCTGAGACCATCTGATATTTCTTCAGTGGGCTGGCAGCTATGGTAAGGAGGCAGAGGAGAAGTTCCGGAAGATTTAACATAGGAAATAGAGGGCCTTGGTTTTTCCATGAAAGTCTTGGAATTCTAAGCTTCAATATGATCAGCCGTACAGGGTAGTACAAACAAAGAGATGGCATTCTTTGATATATGTTAATGTGGAGGACATGTTGAGCGTATGCAAGAACATTAAGCCTATATTTTATGGATTACTCATGCCAGACTATGTACGTGCTCATGACTGATTAATATTAATCAATTGCTGGTTGACTGACAAAATTAATAATTCAGAATTTGTTTAACATCCAATTATGGATGTATGAAAATATAGCCCACCAACTGGAGAAAAGTTCATCTTGTTTATTTGGTAGGTTTTTGATATATAATGTCTCAGGGCTGGTTGTGCACTGCTGCATGTGCCCTGCATGTCTTGCCACTCTGCTGCTACATCATGTGGGTATTCTATCACATAAACTTCTTTTGAAACCTTCCATATTGGGTCTATTTTCACTTTCAATGTAGTCTTGGCACTCATTAACACTGTTACTAGGACAGGTTTTATCTGTTCAGTGCTTGGTTTGTTCTATCTCCTCAAGTATCTTACTTCTGCTGATTTTGCATTCCCAGAGAATTTTTTTTAATATAAAGATGATTGTGCATATTAATTATGTAATCAGACAATGTTTATACATAGTTTTGGGCTTATTGTCTAGCAATTTTCTTCTGTAATGAGGAGTAATGAATAAGGACACCATAGCTATAAATATCTAGATTAAAATTATACTGACAATCATAAAATTGTGGTCAATGTGTGATTCACTGTTTTTCTTTTTCATACATGAATACAGATGACTTTGGTTTTAATCACATTCTGTGGGTGTTTAGTGGCCGGCGTGGAGTTCACTGCTGGGTTTGTGATGGGAGAGCAAGAAGGTGATGGTAGTTGGAAAATTCAATTCATTTGATATTCTTTCTATTTCTCTAAATTCTTGAATATTGTTCCATTCAGGTTGACAAATGAACAGCGGGCTGCAATTGCAGACTACTTTAGGGTCTCTAAGGTGACAAAATTATTTTGCCTGATGTGTGGAAGACGTTTCCTAATATCTAATCATGGAAGTTATTGACACTGCTCTTTGTTTTAGGGAAATGAAAATAGTAATAAGAAGGTTTCTTTGACTGGTTCTGTTCTTCATCCTTTTCTTGCGTAAGTTATAACATGCTATAATATATTTCTTTTCTTTAAATAACCCTGTTATTTAATTGGGAAACTCATATTCAAGCTCTACAGAAGATCTTATACAGAAGTTCTGAAGGCATTCTTTGAAGATAAAATGCTTTGTAGTCAAAAACTGCTTGCAACTGAGGAAAGATATGAGATGATCCTTGAGATGATTCCTGATGAATGTATGTTGATTTTACTCAGAGAAGCATAATAGCTTCTCCTATTATTACTATTTTTTTGTCAGACAGTATTGGCATGTTAACCCAAACATGAAATCCATGCAGCTATTACTTCTGAGCTTCGTGGAAAGTGGCAGGACAATCGTAGGTCCTCAATTTCCAAAGAAGACCCTAATTTTATTCGGTGGAATCAACTAAAACATCTGCTGCAGTCTGGAAAACAGAAGGTACGATGTTAAATAAATAACAAAACACTAAAAAAGTAGCAACCTTTAAATTTTACAAAGAAAATAAGTAGCTTTGTGGTTTACAAACAAATAGGAACATGAGTAGTGCAGAAAAACTGAGAGGAATACAATTCTACTTGTTATAAGCAATTAAGTAATCTACCAACTGTGTTATTTGTGAACATTTAAATGGGTTTGTCCCCACATTGAACAATTCTGGAGATTCTTGATGACTATACAGACATGATGATTGATGACTGTAACCATTTGCTTTCCTCTCTCTTTCTTTCTTTCTTTTTTTTTCTTAAATTTATTTTTATTTTTTTTCATTTTTTATGTGGCTATTCTTCCACTGAAGTTTTGAAGAAATTTTGGTTCCAGTTATGGTTCAGATTGATAGCAAAACTTTCAGCGACCATAAGGCCGCATCCATTAGTCAAAAGCTTAGTGTCTGAATTGGATACATGTTTCTGCGGTGCTGTGTGATGAGCTTATTTTCACCCAACTTGATTAGAAATGTCCAAATATGCTTATGAAACAGAATACATTAGAAAATCGAGGAAATAAAAATATTGACGTTGGATGAGCATAGTTTGTATGAGAATGCTAAGCTTAAGGAACAACAAGACTGCAAGAATAAACGTATACATCTTAGGATCCTAGAAATTGATCCCAGGGGTTGTAGATAAGAGCGGATCTTGTGCACCGAAGTTTACTGAGATTTAGAGGGAGCACTCTAATACAGGGTGAAGGACCTTGAAATGAAATGGCACAACTGATTTGAAGTCAGTCATGTTAATGGAAGATATAGCCCTTCTTACATTGGAATGCTAGTAAAATTATACAAGGATTGCCATAAAGCCTTAGAGACGATGTAAATGAATAGGTGATGATGGTTCATGCTATCATCTTTTAGCATATTTTATTGTTTATATTATATATGTAGATCAACTTGACAGGTTCCCAGCAAGGTGCTTAAGCTTTCTTTTCTTATGTTTCTGATTGGATGTTCCATACAAATCTTACTCTGTGTACTCATCAATGTTTTCTTTTCTTTTTATTTTCTATTTTTCTACAATGTTTTCCCTTTTCATAGGCTTTGTATCAATGAAAGACATAATTGCCCGTCTGTTGGATTTCTTGGAATTTTTGAGGTCAACAAATTGTTTCATTGTACATTATGCAAGGATCATCTTATTTTCTATGTGAATCTAATATTGTTTTTGTTAACCAGAAAGAATATATATTTCTTATGATAGCCAAATGATGTTACAGGCACAAGGGCTTCGTAGGTGTGTGGAAGAGATTATTTTTACATACACATACCCCAGACTTGATATGGAGGTTTGCTGAACCGCTCTTTTGTTCTTTCTTTTTCTTTTAAATGTTGGTGTCCAATGGAGCATCTCCTGTAAGGTCCAAACCGCAGATTGTTCTGAGGATTTCTGGTGCAAATCTTGTAAAGCATCCAATACTGTGGATCTATGAAGCACAGTGATGAATACATTGACTAAGGACCAACCCCTTCCCCTACCCTTTTTCTGCTGAGGAATCTGCGGATGTGAATCATATTCTCATGAAATCCATCTGGTTTATTTCAGGTTTCAAAACATATGAATCATTTGCTGAAGGCACCATTCTGTGTGCACCCCAAAACAGGTCTGTAGATGTGGGAACCAAATATGATTTTAAAAAGGCTAATTTTTTTTCCTGGTAGTTAAAGTGCATTTCACTGTAAAGATTAGAATATGTCATGCTATGAGTTTATCCATGGGATAAGGAATTTGGTTGACTGATTAGTTGATGCCTTGTGGGTAAAAGCAATTAACTGATTGTGAATATGTTTGATATGGAATTAGGTGCATCAGATTGTGTTTTCTGAGAATCCGTGATTTTATTAAAGACCACTGACCTTGGAAAGCAATTTTGCATCGTGGGAAACATGGAGAATATGAGGATGAAGAAAAACACACTGGGTGAATAGATCTTAGGTTAGCTTTAGTTGGTTGAATAATGTGGTAGGGGTGTAACTCGGCTTGGTTAAAACCGAGAACTGACCAACCCAAACAGAAACAGACTTTGGGCTGGTTTGGGTTGGGTTTCAAACCATAGGGTTTGGTTTTGGTTTGAAAATCTCTAAACTGAATTAACTTTGGTTCGTTTTGGGTTGATGTTTTGATTGAACCGAACTGAACCCAGCTTAAAATATAACTTTTTACATTAAACCAACCCTAATTAACTTTGGTTTGGCTTTGGGTTTTCCATTTGGTTCGGTTTGATTTTAGGTTAAAAGTCTGTGACCTTGGTTTGGTTTTGGGTTGAGGTCAACCCAGACTGAAAATAACCGAGTTGCACCCCTTCATGAGTGAATTAACATGATTCTTCAGTATCCTGGTTTATTTCTATTTTTAAGGCTCTAATCTAGTTATAACTACTTCAATTTAGTATATATGAGATAAAATGTGTTTTTTTTACCAGCTACCATTGGTTGCCATTTTCTGTTAGGCTTGCTCAATTTGTTGCATGTTTTCCTTACTAATGTGTTTGATATTTTCTTATTTATGCTCATGAATGGTTATATTCTTATTATGTCACTCAGTTATGAATGATTATGCTTATGAATGATATTCCTAATTTACAATCATTATACGCTTCTTCTGTAATAAAAAAACAAAAAAAATTATTTCTAGCTAAATTTCCATGGTACACTGCATCGTGCTGCTACAATTTAAACCATTTTGAGCGAGTCGGGACTTCTGAAATATCAACAATGTGCTGCCAATATTTAGTTACAGTTCACTGATGGCATTGAGACAATAATCGTTGTCCAGAAGAAAGGGCATGCTAATAGAAAAAAAACTTAAATAATTATTATTCTCAAGCATCTTCTGTTCTTGGAGTCAGACGGAGCTGTATGCTTCTAAATGTTTGCTAAGTTCTTGTTATTTTCATCAGGCCGTGTTTGTGTTCCAATTGATCCTGACCGTCGTGAGGAATTTGATCCTACAAATGTGCCAACCCTTTCCAAGGTAAGCTTTTTGCTCATAAGTTAGCAAATGATGAGAAAATTTCAGTAAATCCACATAAATGCGTGTTGAAATTTCAGTAAATACACATTTAATATTTATATTATGTGTTTCTGTCCACTACCGCTTCTGCAAAAGGCGTTCATAGAATGTCAAACATGAATGGTAGCATTTATTGATGAATATAGGAGTGGGATTTTGCTATGCACCTCTTGGATAATGGGAGGTTTCAATTTGAGATATCTAGCCATCATAAACTTAACTAGCTGCTTGATCAGATGATCTGTTTAAAGCATGAAATCTTTTTCTTTACTTTTTTGTTTTTCCTTCCTTATTTCTCTTCTATTCTACAATATTTCTTCTTCTGAAAACCAAAAATGCAATTGATCAGTTAGACTCATATAATAAGCCTTTCTGGTGGTGGTTTGCTTGCATTGGTTAAGGGATTTGAGAACACTTCTGTTGGTTTTCCACCATCAGACATCACTACTTGCACAAGAACTAGTTGGCTCCCGTATTAAGTCTGTTATAAATCCGGTAATTCTTTCCTTGCAGGCAAGTTTGCTGTGTTATCTAAATTGATAAATTAGTATTAAGAGACGTGGAACTCTGAACCACAGAGTATTAAAGGTTTTGTCATACAATTATTTTTAATTGGTTGTTGGTAGCAGAGTTTATTATCTTAAGCTAGTGGCCTATGAATATCACACAATTTTAGCACTTACGGTTCCTTTCGCTTTGGACTCTTGGTTTACTTGCTAATGGACATAGGTCATCCAATAGGTGTGCCGGATCTTAGTCACATGATTTGCAATTCAGTAGATTATCTTGTTGCCATATAGTTAAAATTATGCTTGCTTGTCAGGTTTGGAATCTCTCTGGAGTAGCACTTTGGTTTGATTTTTCGGACATTTCTGCCTGTGAGCTGTTGTTTCAAGTATGATATTGTGATTCAGTTTTGTTCTTTTGAAATCTGTGTTAATATTTGTTAATCTGCAGCTTTTGGAAGAACTCAACATGGGGGGTTTGAAAGGCGATAAGGGTGATGGTATGTTGACAGAAAACTAGGATATTTTACTGTTGTTTTTTTTATTTGTTATTTAGGGGCATGCCTTTAAATGGCAAAACTCAAGCAGTTGACCGACACCCAGGGCCACAGGCAAGGGTGTGACTCTTCTTCCATAATTTAAGTACCAAAACATGCTTTCTGTCCAGACCAAATCCCTGGATCAATCTTCTCCTGGATTGTCATTATCTTGCTGGATATTCTTAGGCAGTCTTGGAGATCCTGCTGGTATGGCCTATCAAAGGAGTTGCTCCAGGCCCTGCACATACTTCACTACTACATTATTGTAGTGGATGTCTTAGATTTCCCATGATAAGTGTTACACATTTACTAGCATAGTCAACACCGACATGGATACATGAAATTTGCTTTATGACCTTATATTGTTACAAATTTTTGTGTTTGATGGCAGAATGGGAGAAAACTTCACTAGACAAATCAGTAAGGTTTTTCAGATCAGCATTCCTGCAACCCCTACTGAAATCTTGCAAGGTCACCGTTACCTCACAATTTCTTTATGTTTGAGTATTTGTTGTAATAAACTAGTAGTCCTACAAAGTCACTTAAAATGCAAATAGCCCTGATGTTGCAGAGGCATTATGTACCAGTACATAACATTTTGATATCTAGGAAAGAAAACAATTGACAAACTGAAAAATGGGTAAAAGTTTCTGTTGAATGAAATTTGGTGGGTTTCTACTTGCTGCAGGAGGAGATGGAAGCTTCATATAATGCAAAAGTTCAACAGTCGAAGAATTCATTGAGCTGGTAGAAGTTATGTCTTGTTACTGCTTGCATGGTTTTAAGCTACCCTCTTCTGGATTCCTCATTTTATGCTGTACCATATTCGAAAAAGATTTAATTATGTTCTATTAGACATTCTTGTAATACAAGTAACTATATTTTCATCAATGGAATGCAATTGGGTAATTTAGTATCTACATCTCTTTGGAATTCCCTTATGAGTGGAGAAATTGAGCCACTACCACCAGCACATCCACGACCGACACCACAACAACCTCCATGACCACCGCCAGTGGTGGTCATGGAGGTGGTCATGACCACCACTGGCGGTCATGACCACCACTGGCGGTCATGACCACCACTGGCGGTAATAAAAAAAAAATTCTTTTTATATGAAATATCTTATTTGCCCCCCCTAAAATTTTTTTTGCCCCCCCCTAAAATATTTATTTGCTCCCACCCCCACCTAAATGAGTTCTCTCTCGACCACCCCAACTTCCACCCCTAACTCTCTCAGTCTTGCCCTAGCTCTCATCTCCAATATCGCGATTCTCTTGTCTCTTCTCAATATCGTTAACCCTAGAGCCGCAGTGATTCAACAATCAGCAGTGTCTCGTCCTCGATTCAGCTGCCTCATATCGAAGGAGAAGTCAAGCTCGCCATTTCTTCCAGTCGTTGGTGATGTCGCCATGAAATGAAAGGAAGCCCACTGCCCACGCACAGGTAATTTCTGTTTATTCTCAGAATCTCAGGTTCATACTACTGTTGGTTTTCCCCGAATCCCCTGCTGTCTCTCGTGACACTGTTGGTCTTCCCCTGCTGTCTCTCTTCTTGGTTTTGGTTAAAAACTTAAAATACTGGAGTTGGTTGAAGGTTGGCATACAAGAAGTTAGTTTGGGTTTAATGGGGGTTGAAATGGGGAATTGATTTTGAGTTTTTCAACCATGAATTTAAGATACTGGAGTTGGCATATGAATCTTGTCTAAAGATGAAGCTCTCATCTATGTTGTGGGCATATGAATCTTGTCTTTTCCATTGAAAATTGAAACACACGAAGATGGAAAAATGTAAGTAGGATCTGACATGAATTTTGGAGTGCCACACAAGCTATAAGCATCATTGAAACTAGGAGAAAATTCTGAGCTAGTCCAGTCTGTTTGGCACTCTCCGATGGTATCCAAGTTGGCACATTTCACATTTACAACAGCATTAGATGAAATTCTGACAGTTGACAATCTGATATTGAGGAAGTTTTTTTATCCTGGATAGATGCATTGTGGGTAATAGCAGTATTCACTTAGCTAGTGAACTTCTCACTGTCCTGTTGCTTTTTGAGTGTGATTTGGTGATTAAGAAGGTTTGAATGTATTGGTTTGTGCATAGGGAATCTTGAAATTGTATTAAGCAGTTGGTAATTGATGTTTGAACATATGTATACTCCGATTTGAGGGAGATAGTAGTTTTTTACCATTTTATCCCATATTTAGCATTAAGGCAGTTGTTGCTGTCTTGGTATATACTAGTAAGGAGTTCCAAGTAGTCAAGTTAGGGGGGCAACTACTCCTTAAAAGAAGCTTTCCTTTTGCCGGGTTTCTTTGGGGAAAAACTAGTGGCATGCTATGATTTTTAAGATTTGCTTGAAGAAATTGGAGACTGTTTCCCCCCAAGCAAATGGCTCATTCTATTGAATCCTATTTGTCAAATCTGGGCAGAAGCGTGAGCCAAGTAAGGGGCCCTAGTGGCTAGTGACTTTTTTGTTATGCATTATGATTTATGACTTAATACTTTTCTGCTTGTGGCAGTTGTCCTAGTTTGATTTATTTTCTATGAGATTCAAGTCTTTGTTAAAAACAACGTTAAAAGATGTATTAACAACAGAAGATTTTAGAATTTGATTTATTATAAGAATTCTATATGACATAAATGAACCTGTATCAAATCTGTGCAATATATTTTGAGCATTAAATACGGGTATTTCATATAGAGAAATAATTATATGCATGACCATTGTTTCCCTTACCTTCACCAAACAATCCGTTTCATTTTTCTTTTTATCATTGATGTTATGATCATGAATCTTTGCATTTAGGTTCTCATATGATTATCTGATTTTAATTTAGGTCAAAGTTAGGTCTCTTTTCTCTTGTTGTTTTGAACAACTTTTACTTTTTTGATGTTGTCGTTTTTTTTTTCTTTCTAATTTTTTATGCTTCTCAATTTAGGCTCGGCATAACAAAGCTATCTCAAGGGACACTTGGTCTCAGCTGTTGGAGTTCACAAAGGTAAGATATGAAGATTACATGCCATTTGTCAAGATCATTCACCTTTGTTCCATGCACATGACAGTGGCAATTTGCGTATATTTCATAACCTGCACATGGAAGAGAAGTTAAATCATTTACATTTTAAATTCATGCTACTTTATTCTACTTTTTCTAACTTTTTGAGTCAAACAAATATTTCCCTTGTAGAGGTTCAGATTTGGTAATCCTAGCCTTGTTTTCAAACTAAGACTTGTAAATGGTGTTGGGTTGAGTAAAACTCACTTGGCAAAATGCTAAAACAATCGGGATTTCATTCAAGTGGAGAAATTGGATTAAGGTGCCTTGGTGAGGTGTTTTTGTCCTTAGTCCTCACCTCGATGGTGTTTTCAGAGGTCACTTCCCTTCATCCAGCAGTTTGAGGGTTGGGGATTATTATTCTCATTCTTTTTTGACACTGGTTAGTGAAATTCTTAGATAAAGTGTCCACAAATTGAGTCTTAGCATTAGTAAGGATTTTCTAACGAGTATAGGGGTACACATATTCTATCTCCAGATCACTACTTAAAGGATACTTTTTCTTGAAACATCAAGAATTTTTCAAGATTGTATTAAAGGTTGAAAGTGATCCTACCCAAGCTTTTATATTTTTTTATAAGGAAGGAGAGAGAGAGAGAGAGAGAGAGAGAGAGAGAGAGAGAGAGAGGGATTAAGGATGTTTAAAGATGTATGAAAAGATAAAATGGCCTACCCAAGTTCTTCGTGTCTTTATCACAGGTGCATTGATATGAGTTAGAGACCTTTTTGCTTCTTCTTGATTAAAATTTTCCTGGTAGTTTTGCATAGAGATTTATGCTTAAATTGGCTTGCTAAAATTTATTGCTGTTTAAACAGAGGCAATGCAACGTGCTGCTATGGTTGCTGAAGCTAAAGGTGTGAATAGAATAGAAGCTACTCATTTGGAGAGGATACTTCCACAACTACTTCTGGATTTTTAAAACTTCTTTTGTGGTACTTTTCATCACTCTTCTTCAGCATGATATCCGTTATTCTTGATCTTTATGAAATAGAAAGATTGTTTTATGCCATCTTATTGCCTATAATCCTGTGAACTATTAGCTTTCTAGAAAATGCTCTGTAGTTTCTGTTTATTAAACTAAATCAACCCATATGAGACAGAGATGTTTACTATGACAATTCATTCCATCATTGTACTTTGTTTTAGTGAACCTTCAAAGTTGTCATGAGTTTGTGAATGTTCTTACGACACAACTGGGTGGGACACCTCAATTGATACGCTATTTATCATAAACTAAGTAGTTCAAAACCCTCATTGTGCAAATTTGTGAGAGTTGTCTGATTATGGAATGGAGCCTTTTAGTGGGAATGTGACTTGAGAGCTTTTCTGCTCTACCCCTGTCCCTTTGAAGTTCTTGTAAAATCTCATCTTTACAGCTTTTAATGAGTATGGTTGACCAGTCTCGTGAATCTGATAAGAGTACTCTATCCATTCTTCCTTTATATACGTTTATCAACTCTTTTTTAAGAGAGCAATATGTCATTCATCATAGAGATTGGAGACTCCTGATAGGCAATCACAAACTTAGGTTATCTTAAGGTATGGGGAAGTTTGGCTTATGTGAAATTGCCAAATAAGAAAAATTATAAATTAGGAAATAGAACCCCCAAATGTACATATAATGGTTATGCATAGAAGAACAAAGTTCATAATAAGGAATCGCTAGTTATTGATATATTAACTAGTGTTGAAAAGTTCATATAGATAGAGCTTGTTTATATTTTTATTTAATGATGGAATAAATAGAGCATGTTTATAATATTTGCTAATTAAATTCATTGTTTATAGGACATACTTTCTTTTATGGATAGATACTTCAAAAGAAAGTTAGGAGGTGAATCATCTCAACCCATTGAGGGAGATGGTGCTCACTCAAAAAAAACTAATGTAGAACTTGATTTATCAACTCTTCCTGCGGATCCTGGGCTTAGACCTTCAATTTGGAGCTATGATGTTAATGTTAGGGACGAAGTTCGAAGGTCTTACCTTCAAAAGGGTCCTTATCAACCTCATGCTCATGATTTCCCTACTACATTATTTGGGAACTTCAAAAGAAAGTTCAATCCTGATTGGTTCATTGAGTATCGTACTTGGCTTGAGTATAGCGTATTCAAAGATGTCGTTTTCTGCTTGTATTGTTATCTCTTCAAACCACAATTTGAAGCTATTTCTTCTCAAATCATAGGTGATTCCTTTGTGAATGAAGGATTCAAAAATTGGAAAAAAAAAGAAAAAATTGGTTCTCATATTGGAAAGCACAATAGTTCTCACAATCTAGCAAGACAGAAATGTGAGAATTTGATGAATCAAGCACAAAGTATTCCTTCATTATTCATTAGTAAGACCACCAAGGATAAGATGGAATATCGAGTTTTATTAACTGGTGCTGTTAAATGTGTTCGATTTATTTTGTGCCAAGGTCTTCCATTCCGTGGTCATGATGAGTCTGAAGAATCATTGAATGAAGGAAATTATCTTGAACTCTTCCACTTCCTTGCTAATCACAATGAAGAAGTCAAGAAGGTGTCATTTGCTAATGCTTCTGAGAGGTTGCAGATGACTTCACCAAAGGTGCAAAAGGAAATTTGTCGTGCTGCTGCAGCTAAGACCTTGAATGCTATTATGAGGGATGTGGGTGATTCTTATTTCTCTGTTTTAATTGATGAGGCTCGTGATGTGTCAACCATGGAGCAAATGGCTGTAGCTTTGAGATATGTTGACAAGTATGGACATGTTATTGAGCGTTTTATAGGTATTCAGCATGTTTCCTCCACTACTGCTGTTAAGTTTGCTTTGGAGGAATTATTTGCTAGACATCAGTTGAGCATATCAAAATTGCGTGGTCAAGGCTATGATGGAGCAAGTAATATGCAAGGTGAATTTAATGGCTTGAAGGCACTTATCCTAAGGGACAATCCCTCTGCCTTTTATGTGCATTGTTTTGCTCATCAACTTTAGTTGGTTCTAGTAGCTGTTGCAAAGAACCACTTTCAATTAAAATCACTTTTTGAATTTGTTTCAAGAATTTTGAATACCGTTGGAGCATCTTGTAAGAAGAGTGATACTCTCGAAGCCATCCAACATGACAAAGTTCTTAAAGCACTCCAGATTGGAGAGTTAGTTAGTGGAAGGGGCTTGAATCAAGATTCTAACTTAAAGAGACCAGGTGACACTCGTTGGAGCTCTCATTACACCTCTTTAATTAGTCTCATGACCATGTATTCTTCTGTAATTGAAGTACTTGAGATTGTTATGGAAGATGGGGTGAATGATCCACAGTCAGTTGATGCTAGTGTTTTGTTAGATATTATGCAATCTTTTGACTTCATCTTCACCTTGCATGTCATGATAAACATTCTTGGAGTTACTCATGAACTGTCACAAGCATTGCAAAGGGAAAATCAGGATATTGAGAATGCTATGAGGTTGGTACGGGTATGCAAATTGAGGTTGCAAATGATGAGAGATGGAGGATGGGATTCTTTGTTAATTGAGGTTTCTTGTTTTTGCAATAAACTTGAAATTATTGTTCCTGCTATGGATGATTAGTTTAAGGCTCGTGGACGTCCAAGGCGAAGAGCTGAAGAAATGACAAATTTGGACCACTATCAAGTTGAGTTATTTTACAGCATCATAGATATGCAACTTCAAGAGCTCAATAATCGTTTTTCGGAGACCACCACGGAGCTGCTTCTTTGTGTGGGATGTCTAAGTCCATTTGATTCATTTGCTGCTTTTAAGAAAGAAAAATTGATCTACCTTGCTCTGTTATATGCAAATGATTTCTCCGCTGTAGAGATTGTGGCACTTGGGAATCAACTTGAGAACTATATTCTTGATATGCGCTCAAATGAATTGTTTTTAGCAGTTCGAGGGATTACAGGCCTTGCTGAGAAAATGGTTGCAGAAAGATATCATTTAGTCTATCCATTGGTTTATAGACTTATCACATTAGCATTAACTTTACCAGTTGCAACTGCAATAGTAGAGAGAGCATTCTCAGCTATAAAGATTGTCAAGAACCGTTTACGTAATCGAATGGGAGATGAGTGGCTTAATGATTGCTTGATCACATATATTGAGAAAGAAGTTTTTTGTGAAATTCCCAATGAAGACATTATAGAGTATTATCAAAATATGCAATCACGGAGGGTGATTTTGTAGTACTTTGTAATGTAGTATTTTTAATGTAAGAATTTCTTTTTTCAATTAAGTCATTTGATATATTATTTTGCCCCCCCTGATTCGGAGTCCTGGTTCCGCCACTGACCTCCTTTATAACGACCACCATAGTAACCAGCACCTCTACCACCGCCACTGCCACCATCATAATCATCATCGCATCCACTATCAACATTATCACAACCACTATCACTAACATCAATTATTGCTATATAACCGTAGCTAACACAATTACCATAAACACAAATTATTTTAAAAACTTTACCAAACACATTTTTGCTGATTTTTAAAATCATAATTGATTTTAACTAAATATTACCAAATGGGGGGTTTTTTTTTCTTCATTTGTCTCCAAAAACACAAAAATAATTTTAAAAGTTTTTGATTTTCAAATTGTTTTTATAAATAAAGGATTAATGATATTAACATTGACTTTTCTTTGGTTTCTTCTTCGTGTTTTTCAACCAACCAAACTTTTGAATTTTATTATTTTTTTCATGCATCGATACGTAGTAGGGTGAATGTCAGGCATGTTAAAGGGGACTAAATATCACACTTGGGCCATTGTGGGTCTGGTTCTTATACCATTTTGTAATGCTTCAATCCCACAAGCAACAATACTGAGCCTCACGGTTTTGTTTTTGGTTTTTATCTCAAAAGGATTGTTCGCTTGAGAGAGCCATAAGCTTATATATATAGATCTTCACTTTCTCCTCCCCAAGCAATGTGGGACTTCAAGACCTCACACATTGATTTCAAAAATTCGCTCTCAAATCTTGTTTGTTGTTCATCCTTTGCGGAAAGAGAGAGAGGGGCCTGTTCGCAAGGAGGGGAGGAAGCGAGGCGTCTTCTTCCTCTTGCAAAAAAAGTAAAAAAGGAAACATTTATTTCTTTTTCTTTGTAATAACTTTAAAAGCTTTGTGCCTTATTTTTTTTCCCAAGCAACAAAATCATAGAGAAATTTGATTTTCTATTTTTATTATTCCTCCAAGCAAAAACCATAATACAAATTTCAATTTCCATTGCTGGACCCGTGATGTATATGTCTTGAATTTAACAAATTGGAAGGTTAGTTTGTTGGGGTCACGAAGTTTTGGGGGTACCATATAAGTGGGGAAATTAGGTCATTTTCAGCGCATGTTGCATTTTATGGTTTTGAGAAAGGTTTAGGTTTTGTGAGAGAGAAGTGATGGTGCTTAGATGATCTTATTGTATTCGCCTTGGTCTCTAGTAGAATAACTTCACCTTAAATGCCCGTGGACATAGACATTTAAGGCCAAACCATGTAAATTGTCTCTGCATCTTTTTCTTTGTTTCCATTTCACTGTTGGTCTATTGGCATTTTTACTTGGCGGTTGATCTATTTCTTATGGCCGTTTAGTCATTTCTTACGATATTGTCCCCCAATAGGCCCTCTCTCCCGCCCCTTCTTCAGATAAAGTGAACGGCTGAACGCAACCCCTCATAGAACATAATATCTTTTTACCAAAAAAGTAAATGATCAAATCATGTGATCTCTTTTGGTGTCCATCTTTTTTGTTTTATATGCCTCACCTACTTGCAATTTTGTTTTTATTTAATGTGTTGATTAAATAAAGAATTAATGATATATGACTTTTCTTTAATGTTATTCAACTAACCAAAATTTTGAATTTTATTATTTTTCTCATGCATCGATATGTAGTGGGATGAAAAAGGGGATTAAATATCACTTGGAGCATTGACTATTTTGATTAATCAAAGATGAAACACGTGTACAAGTTCGCATATGAAGCTACCCCACACACATGCTTTACCGTTGGACCAACAGATCTTTCATGGAGTAGCTCCACCAGTGTTTACTTTATTGTTATATATTTTATGTGCTACGTTATTCTCCTAAAAAAAGGAAAAGAAAAAAAAAAGGTAGAAACAGTTATACCCTTTTCTTTGTAATCACTTCTAAGTTTTAAATCTCTGAGCTCCTTCCAACAAATAAAACCAGAGAAAAATTTGATTTTTTGTTTGTATTTTGCCTTCAAAACGAATAAAAATAAAAAAAGCACAAGACAAATTTGAATTTTCTGATGCTGGCCTTGTGATGTCGATGTCTAGAATTTAACAATGGGAGTCACGAAGTTTTGGTGCTATATAAGGAAGGAAATTAGATCATTTTCATTGCATGTTGCATTTTGTTGTTTCGAGAGAGGTTTAGGTTTTCCGAAAGCGTAGTGATGGCGCTTGGATTTTATTCGTCTTGTTCTCTTGTGGAATAACTTCACTTGTGCTACGACTGTGGATGTAGACATTTAAGGCAAAACCACATAAATTTGTATCTATCTCCTTCTTGTTCTTTGTATCCGTTTCATTACTGTTCTCTTCAGGATATTGATCTATTTCTTACAGCAGTTTATCCATTTCTTATGATATATGGGTCCAACGGTCATTGTTTTCCCAACAGGCCATGGCCCTCTCTCTTACCCCTTCTGCATATAAATTGAACTGCTGAACACAGCCCCTCATTCACCATCAGAAGTTTGACCTTGAGCCATGAGATGTTAAGAATCTGACCTGATTTCTAGAGATAAAAAACCATAGAAAGAATTACACAAGAAGAAGAAACACAGAGATTTTTACATAGTTCACCCAAAATAGGGCTACGTCCACAGCCGCTGGTTGTTTCACTATATTTTTGAATGGAAAAAGCTTAACAAGGATAAACAACTAGGGAAATATAACCTTAACACAATGAAAATGCCTGAAATACCCTCTTATTGTCAATTTTCGCAAAAGCTATGGCCGAGTGTTCAGTAATATCAGGCTTCACACAACTCAACATGAGAGCCTAAAAAATGAACTCTGAACAAGTAGAGTGTAATTCAGTTATATTAAATAGCTTATAAACCAATAGATATATAATCCTTTTCCTAAGCTTAATCACTACAAAAAATTAATTTTTTAGCGACACAAATTTTACGACGAACATAAATATATGTCGCGATACATATTATATGGTGACGTACTTGAATGTTCGTCGCTAAAGAAAAAAATTTGCATTAATAAAAAAAATCCTAAAAAAGTATTTGTGGTATTTTAAAAAATTATTTGCGGCACTTGTTAAGTTTCGCCGCTATAACACACCACAAATACCCGCCTTTTGTTTCCCGCGCCGCTGAGAAACTTGGAAGTTGGAACCCACGATCAAACAAAGGCGCTAGCTAGCTCTTTCCATTTTGATCACCTCCCTATCTAGGGCAACTCCTTTTATTGGGGGGAAAATGCTTCCTCAATCGATCTCGCTCATAATTTGAAACTTAGTCGATTGGATTGCATGCCTGATTATTCAGTCGATTGGATTGGATTGCACGCCTGATTATTTAGTGGATCGATAAAAAGGTGCAGCTGTGGCTTCTTTTGTCATTGTTATATCAATCGGATTGCGCTCTTTCCGTTCTAATCAAAACCTACAGAGCAACTCATTCCATTAGAACAATAACGATCCAATCAAAAGGTGCGGCTGTACCATTTCTTTTTGTTCTTTGTTATATTGATCGGATTGCGCTCTTTTCGTTCTGATCAAAACCCACATAGAAATAACGACTGGTCTCGCCCTCTTTATTTTTCGTGTGTATTCAGCGTCTACTGGACGTCTTCCTTCGGCCGCTACACTACATCGATCAGATTGCACGCCTGCCATTCTTAGTCGATCGAAAGGTATGGTTTGTGCATCTTTGTTTATCTCTGTTCTACTATTCTCTCTCTTTTGTCCCTATGAATCTTTCAATTAACGTTCATGATAAGTTGAGATCGAATTTTTCCGAATCGTTGCATTCAATTTGAAGCTGTGAACTGCATATCAGTCGTTCGATTGTCATGGAAAGTTTTATGGTTTCAGTGTTTCATATATTTTATAAGGTTTTAGTAATTCATAAATTTTTTTTATGTATTTAAATCTTTGAGATAGAAAAGTGTAGGGTTATTTAGAAAATTTTGAAAGCTTTCACAGATTTGCAGCCGGTTCTCTTAATTGTTCATCCTACCTTTTTTTTTTATAGAATTATTTCACATTTTCATTCTTTACGGAGGTCTTATTTAAATGAGACAGAGGTTATCAATAATTCTTTTGACTTGGAAATTTATAAAAGGGCAAGTCATACATGGATTTTATTATCTTTTTCTGAAGATTTATACAAATAACGGCTATTCAATGATTTTATACGAGATACTTTAAAAGGAATAGTTATATTTGTTGAGATCAGAGAGCCTTATCATGATATGGCATACACGTGTAGATTTCCTAGTCTGACCAAGATAGTGGAGTTCGTTATTATGCTTGTGAAGCTCTTTATAACTAGCAAAGGTGAGACTCTATGGGTGGTGTATCCATAACATGTCTTTTAACTTTAATTCGGATGCCTTTTCTCTTTGTTCTTGATGTAACAAATTCTCTCTAGTTGCATTGTAGTTTGTAAGAGGAGATTTGATCATATTCTTTAATCAAATCTTTGATCTCTCTGTAAGCTTTCAGCAGACTTAGATACCAATGTGCAGAAGGATCATATTCTTTAATAAAATCTTTGATGCTCTCTGTAAGCTTTCAGCAGACTTAGATACCAATGTGCAGAAGGATCATATTCTTTAATCAAATCTTTGATGCTCTCTGTAAGCTTTTAGCAGACTTAGATACAAATGTGCAGAAGGCTTCCCATCTTCTAAACCAGCTGCTAAAGGTAAACAAATCTATTTGTCTGTATAATTTATTTGTGCCGGCATTATTCCTTATCAAGGATGAAGATTTGATAGGATGGATCACTTTTTTGGATGGTATCCCACAGATTGAAATACGGAAATTTCTTCCAGAGTTTCTTGATGGTAATCGGTTATTCGTAACAAATTAATTGGAGACATCTCATGTGACCTGTTGTTCATTTATCAATATGATAAAACTTTCAGGTTTGTTCAACTTTTTAAGTGATTCTAGCCTTGAAATTCGGCAAAAAGCAGTTTCAGAACTTTCTGTGTTTGTCCTAGAGATCAGGAACTCTTCAGTAAGTGTTTTCTCAATGTGGAAAGCATAGATACCCTCTGAATTTATTAGTAGTTATTTATCCTATTCACATACCTTGTTCTTGGAAGATTAGACATCGACATTTTCTTTCCTTCTAAATTTTCAGTTGTAGGATGGATCTGTTTTTAACTTTCAATTTGAAGTATTTATTGTGATAACCAATAATTTATACGGAGAATATTAGTAAACTCTGATAGAATATTCTCGTTGCTTTTTTATAATTATCTGACTTGCAGTATTACTCTGAAGTCTGTAGATTATTGCTGCATGGTAGGAATATTGGTAAAGAGGGCAGCTTGTCTGGTTGAATTTACTCGGTTGACAGCCATTACATGGGTAAGCTCAACATTTTGTGTGTATTTATATTGGTTGTATCTATAATGGCTTTTAGATAACCTCTATTGTCTCCTTATTGTGATGAGTTGGGTTACTGATTTGGAGGGATTATTTCTCACTGGTTATATTGGTTTATCCGAGGATGGTTTTTGAGCGTCCTTGTCTCCATGTCTAGGTTTAATTTCGTGTATTGTTAAATGAATTTTAATAATTGTTTACTGTTAATCTCGGTTATATCTCGAGTGCTATGAGTTCAATTAGTGAGTTAGGAAGATGACTTCCTCACTTGTTACATTGTTTTCCCCCAGGATGACTTCCAAGCCATGTCTAGATTTTTAGTTTGTTCTCTCATCAGATTCTTAGTTTCTTATGAAGTTATAGGTATTGGATTTTCCGCACAAAGCTTGGTCAGCATAATTTGTGCAAAATATATCCCAGTGTGTATGTTATTCAAACAACCTTCCAGGTATCATTTGTTTGCATATTACTGATTTCTGCTTTGTACCATAATTCTGAGTAGAAGAAGGATATGTTTGGTGTCCTATCATAGCATGATATTTGTGCAATGTTTTTGAAGTTTGCATGCATTGTCAAGGTCTTTGGGCATAATATCTGAGGCTGAAGCATCAATGCATTATGATATGTGAGCTTCAATAGTTTATAATTTATTCTGCAAGCACTTGAAATGTAGAAAATTGTAGGAATAGGAAGAACATACTGAAATTCTAATTTTTAAGGACTGTTTACATGCACTGCCATGCCATCCTATCTCTATCAATAGAAGAACACAACTTTCTACGACATAAAGAGAGGACATCTTGGTTGGATCTTCATAATGCTTACTTCAAGTATGGCTAATTATCTAATCTACCAATCACTAAACTAATTTAGGCAATTTTTCCAATAGCTGCATGTTTTAACCAACATCAAACTTTATATTTTCTCATTGAGATAATGGCAAATCACTCTCTCAAGAAGTGATGATCTTGATCAATTTTCTGCGTCATTTGTTGGTCTTTCCTCTTATAATTCCTCTGTTGACTGTTGTACCACAAAAGTTGTGTACTCACCTGCATAAAATTTTTTACTGTTTACCTTTTCATTTCTATCTCATTTTTCCATATTAATACTTTCTGTCCCACTTAACACCCATGCTTTTAAGAAAATGAGGTGCAATATAAAATAGGAAGAAGAATGAGGGGGCATGAGATGAGACAGAAAAGTCTTCCCCTTAAAACCTCACAAGAACCATGTCATTTACTTCAATGTACTCTCTCTTTCTGTTTGTATTCATGGATTCCCAAGGTTATGCATTGGTGCAGAAATGGTAAGAGCAAGGAAAAAAATGGGTTTAAACAACTAGGATTGTAAGGAAGTTCTTCTCAGTTGGCATTTTTCCCTGGCTTCAGGAGTAAACTTCTAAAAAACAAAATATTAAAAGAACAAAAGGGAAACTAAAGGCATTTACTGTAGTAAAGTGAGGCTTATATTTTTGTCAGAGAGACATTGTGTTTGCAAAAGGTGAACTTTCAGCCTTTCGTGTTTTATCTCGTTCTTGTTCTAGTCCTTGTGTACTATTTCTCATGCCATAAGTCATTTTGCAGATTAGAGGTATGCATACACTAATACGAAGCAGCAGCTGTAATATACTATCTAGAACTGTTGTATTCTAATAATGGATCCTGTTTGTAAAGCCAACGATGGAAAGCTTTCTAATATCTTCTAAAGCACTCACCTGGCTTTTCCTTTTGTTTGATTTCTTTAAGTTTGGCTTACATAAACCCCCAACACTGCTCCAAAAACACAAGAACAATTCTTTTATTTTCACAAAGTTACACTTCTTGATCAAACTGGTTATATGCTGGATTTTTCTGGTTCTGATTCATCAGTAGCCAATGGGTGCCTAGGATGTGATTATAAAATGTCCCTAAAGATCTTGATGAAAAACAAGTCACACTAACAAATACTTTATCTCAAGTCGCAACACTGTCCTGTTCCACCATCCCGAGTGTGAGTTTATGGAAGGACCACAACCAGGTGCAGGTCTGACATAAGTCGGGTCCTGTGATATTTATGCAAGTGGCTGCACTTAAGAGTAAATTACCATCATATCAAGTTATGATCCCTGTTCAGCAAGATTGTGTGTTACTAAATTAAAATCAAGGAAAAGCTGTACATTTTTTTTTTTAATATTATGTTTGACAGGATCAGAAATTTGGAGAGGTTTCATTTCAATTGTTTCTTTTCTCCCTAAAATCTCATTTTAAACTGTAATTTTCTTCCTAATATCAACCTTAAATTACCCTGTTCTTGTTAATCTAGGTGATCTATGATGACTAATGGATTGGAAGTATAAGTATGTGCACTTTTATGACTGATTGATAACTCGACTTTTAGTATTGGCCCAGACTAAATTCTCAGGTTTTAAGCACATTGCAAATCAAATTTCTTGTTTTCAAGAAATGTTAGTTGGATTTGGAAGTAGATATATTCTGTTCACACCAGAATTTGTTTTTATTCTTATTGCATGTATCTTTTCATTATTGTAATAAGACTGACAAAAATTTTGCTTTTCTGTTGAAGTGGTGAAAGCATGGAGAACGCATTGCGTGCATGTTGTAAAGGTATTAAAATAGGAAAAATCCTGATACACCGTGTTGGAGACAATGGGAAACAGGTGAAACTTTATTCACTAGTTTTTCCCCCCTTGTGGTTGATAGCATTGCATTCAATTGGTTCTGACATTTTTTTCCTCTCTCTTAATTCAGCTCATATATGAGAAACTACCAAAGGACATTTCAGAACGGCATATCCTGCTTCTGGACCCAGTTCTTGCTACAGGTAACTGTATTGCATGTTGTTATAATTTTGTTCTTTTGTTTTATTCTTTTTGTTTTGTTTTACGATGTTTGATAAATTGGAAATATGCTTGAAGGATTAGGGAACAAAGTGGCCTTTGTATAAAAAATCCTTTTTGTACCATGTTTTGAATTTTTGTTAATGCTGAAAAATGCACTTTAACCTCAAAATCACAAATCAAACCAAACTCAATTTCCATGCTTCACTGAATCCACAAAGGTGACACTTAAACCACAAAATCTCAAATCAAATCAAACCCAATTTTCACACTTCACTAGAATCCACAAAGACGACCCTATTGAAATGTATTATCTCCAAGACTGTAATTGTATGCTTGCTATTTTAGTTTCTGCCTTCTAATTTTCCTGGAAGCTGAATAAATTTTCATGCAAGCTTTGGACTCCTTGAATACAATTTAGTGTCACTTCATAGTGTTTTTTTTTTCTTTTTTGGTCTGTTTAGTTGTTTTACTGTTAGATTAATTGGAAGCATGTTGGCATATTTATTACTCCTCAAAACCATTTTAATGTGACATATCAAACCTTCATTTGTATACTTAGTTCTTATTGCCGGTAGCAATGTAAGTAGCCACCCTCTAACTTCTCTTCTGCTCTAAGCTAGCTTGCCCAGAAATTATTTTGGTAGTTTGAACATTTCTAATAAGAAAGTCACACAGGTTCACATCGTTTATATGGGAAAGAGGCAGCACGAGGATCCCAAGCTCGTCACTGATTCACACCACCAGATTCTTACCTCCGTTCTGGGAAGGTATGCTGTGAAAGAAGCAAATTATAGTACAGAAGTATCAAACCTATATGTTGGTAAATGTATAGCAACAATGGTCGGAACTGTGTTTTGTATATTTACTCGTTGTCATGATGTAATTGTGATGCTTTATGCTGTTTCTCCCATCAAATGATTATGGGTATTGATTTCACAATGATAATTCACCATGTGTTGATTTCAGGACAAGCCTGAACCACCCGTTGAAGGCCATTTGCCTGATGCTACTAAAGGTTGGTAAACGATGCCACCTATTCTAATACAACACAACAATGGTTACAATTAGTCTTATGTAAACTTGCTTGGCTGGCAAAATGAACCTTATTTGTCTGTCTTAATCCGTTAAATGCCATATGTGTGCTTGTTATGTATTTATTCAAAGCATTTGGTATGGTAATCAACGTGTCAAAACAATAACAGAAATTAATAAACAAGAAGAAACATAAAAACAGTTATACATGTCTAGAATCAGTAGCAAACTAAAAATTACTGTACCACTTTCTCAATGTTTTGTTTCTGCTACAATTTTTTCAGGCTCGGACCATTTGAGGGATGTGTTTGGCCACCACATGGGTCTCAGTGATAAAGATATTGTTGCTCTCTCTGGCCGTCATACCCTGGTCTGTTCATAATACCACTGCTAACTAGTGTATATGTTTTTTGTTTCTATTTATTGTTTTTGGAGAAAATGATTTGGTTATTGCATTGTTTCTAGGTAATTAATTTGATAGTGGTTAAAATTGGTATATTGATATCAGGGAAGGTGCCACAAGGAGCGCTCTGGATTCGATGAAGCTTGGACTACCAACCCGCTAATCTTTGATAATTCATACTTCAAGTTAGTTTCTATATATCGTTGTCGGAATTTCCATCCATTTTTTGTTGCTTTAACAATACAATTAGCTCATTGCCCCATCTTTGATATTGCCCCTTCTCTAGGTTCATTCTGTTTATCTTCTGGAGAACAACTAAAGGGAAAAATTTACAGTGCAATTGAATTGCTTTGTTGTAATTAATATTATTTTCTTTTTGATAGGGAACTTCTGAGTGGTGAGAATGAAGATCTTATCCAACTTCCATCTGACAAGGCTCTTCTTGGGGATCCAGTCTTTTGCCCACTTGTTGAGAAATACGCTAAGGTTTGCATTACAGATCAATCTATTACTTTCTTTCATGAAATTAAAGTTAAATCTTATACCGTGAATTATTTTGTTTGAAAATGTCTAAAATGTCTTTTTTTGGCTCTAGGATGAGGATGTCTTTTTTGCTGACTATGCAAAAGCTCATATGAAGCTCTCAGAGCTGGGGTAAGTACAATATTAACATGCTGCTTTACATAATTATATTCGCATTTTTAGATATTTGAGTTCTGAGAATTCTTTGAAATCTTTGCTTGTCAGATTTGCTGAAGCCTTGCAAGGGATATGGAGAAATGGCAGCTGGTTGAATTTAGTAATTTCTGTTTTTTATGACGAAATTGGAATGTTCTTCAAGAATTTCGTCAAGTTTGTTTTTGATTATGTAATTGGAATGTTTTGCAAGTTTTGCTGGATGTGGCTAAGAAAAAAGAGAATTAATTCTTACACAGGTTCAAAGGAAGCTACAAAATGAACTTTTTTCAAAAAAAGAGAGAATTTAAATCTATAATGTCGTGCATTTGTTCGTCGTTAAATAACACTTATTGCGGCATTCACAAGTATGTCACTAAATTAAGCAAATTGTGGTGTTCATATGTGTGTAGTTAAAAAAAATAAATAGCGGCATTTATATCGGTGTTGTTGTACTACATTTGCAGTGGCAAACATAGCGACATTCATAGAATGTCGCAAATGTTTAGCTTTGGTGACGAACTCAAAGAACGTCGGTAAATTATTTGCGATACGGCCTTTAGCGATAAAAGTAAGTTCATTGCAATGTTCGTTGTGAATAGCTATAGCGACATTCATTTTAGATTTTGTGGCATTCTTATGAACACCGCAAAAAATCTAATTTTTTGTTTTGGGGCCAGTCTCGTGCCTTACCTAGGCTTGAGCCTGAAAAACAGTTGTTAGTATTTTGCCTTCGGGCCAGTCCCGCGCATTACCAAAGCTTGAGCTTGAAAAACAATTTTTGACCGTTTTACTTCATTTTGAACTGTTTTTTCGAAGGGTTGCTTCTTGAACCTTTGTAATGGTTCATGAACTATTTATTGGGGGTTTTTCTCACTCGAAATAAGTGATGAAAAACATCTAAAAGTCTCTTGTAATCGAATCTCAATTGCTATCATTGTTCTTGCTGAAAATTTTTTTTGTATTGATTTGAGTGGCACTCCAAGTTTAGTTCGTTTTCCTTAAGTATACCTGTGCAATCTGCTGAAGTGGTGTTAGATCGTTGAATGTTGGAAGTCTACTGCGATCCACCCTGTGCACTTAGGAAACCATCTAATAGGGGGCGATTAAGATTTTAGGTACAGAGAATTTCTTGTTGCCTCGGTCTTGATAAGTTTTTCTCATCTTCCCTTTGATTTCAATACTTTGATTTAATTGATAGTAATTTGATCATTGCTACCTTTGATTCTTTTATTTGGGATTGTCATTTGGTAGATCCTGCCCTCTATTTTATGTCCTGATTTACAACATCATCATCATCACATCCACTATTAACATTATCACAACCACTGTCACTAACATCAATTATTGCCATATAACCATAGCTGACACAATTACTATAAACACAAATTATTTTAAAAACTTTACCAAACACATTTTTGCTTACAAATTATTTAGAAACTTTACCAAACACATTTTTGCTGATTTTTAAAATCATAATTGATTTTAACTAAATGTTACCAAATGGGTTTTTTTTCTTCATTTGTCTCCAAAAACACAAAAATAATTTTTAAAGTTTTTTATTTTCAAATTGTTTTTATAAAAATTGTTATCAAGTAGCCTCCCATCTAGCTTTCTTACACCTAACTTGCTTACGTAGGCGTTTTGTTTTGTTTCTGTTTATTATTACTTATTTTTATTTGAATGAGTTACTTATCCTTACTTAATAACTTAACTATTTGTCTTTTTCTAAATAAATTTTGTTGATCTTGAGAGGTCACGTCAAGTCTTCGATGTTATCTATGAAGAAAGGTCTAATTGGTTGTCCTTTGAAATTTTTAGTTAATTTTCTTTCTTTGGTGTTTAAAAATTCATTAATATGCCAAAATGTGTCTAAAAATTCATTAATATGCCAAAATGTGTCTGGTGTCTGTCTCTCTTATCCAGTTGGAATTTCAAGTTATTTTGTCGCCTTAATGAGTTCCCCATCCTTGTTTAATTTAACGTGTTGATTAAATAAAGGATTAATGATATTGACATTGACTTTTCTTCGGTTTCTTCTTCGTGTTCTTCAACCAACCAAACTTTTGAATTTTATTAATTTTTTCATGCATCGATAAGTAGTAGGGTGAATGTCTGGCATGTTAAAGGGGAGTAAATATCACACTTGGACCATTGTGGGTATGGTTCTCATACCATTTTGTAATGCCCCAATCCCACGAGCAACAATATTGAGCGTTGCGGTTTTGTTTTCGGTTTTTATCTCAAAAGGATTGGTCGCTTGAGAGAGCCACAAGCTTATATATATGGATATTCACTTTCTTCTCCCCAAGCAATGTGGGATTTCGAGACCTCACACATTGATTTCAAAGAATCGCTCGCAAATCTTATTTGTTGTTCATCTTTTGCGGAAAGAGAGAGAGAGGGGCCTGTTCACAAGGAGGGGAGGAAGCGAGGCGTCTTCTTCCTCTTGCAAAAAAGAAAAAAAGGAAACATTTATTTCTTTTTCTATGTAATAACTGTTCACAAGGAGGGGAGGAAGCGAGGCGTCTTCTTCCCTTGCAAAAAAAGAAAAAAAGGAAACATTTATTTCTTTTTCTTTGTAATAACTTTTAAATCTCTGTGACATTTTTTTTTTCCCAATCAACAAAATCGTAGAGAAATTTGATTTTCTATTTTTATTCTTCCTCCAAGCAAAAACCATAATACAAATTTTAATTTCCAATGCTGTCCCTGTGATGTACATGTCTTGAATTTAACAAATTGGAAGGTTAGTTTGTTGGGGTCACGAAGTTTTGGGGGTACCACATAACAGCCCGCAACCTCTCTTTTCAACGGTCGTTCGAATGGTCATTCGAACGACCTAAACGCGACGCGTGCTCCCCTTTAAAACGAAAACGCCGAACGGCGATTAACGCAATAGCCCCGTTAGTTTACGTTTTCAGCCGTGAGCCGTTACTTTTGATTTTCGGCCGAACCAGTCTCAACCACTAGACCAAAGAGGCATTAGACCGTGGTTCGCTCAGGCATTCTTCTGCCTATTCAAACGAAGTCGACGAACGCCCAAATACCTGTTCCGACGAGCGCGAGAGGCAGAGGATTTTCAAAAAATCCTTCAACGTATACAAAACCACCTTCCTCATCAACATTTGCAAGCCTCTTGGTTTATCTTGTTCCTCTCCAACGAACGAAGGGCACCAAACTTGTTGGTTTACCTCCTTTCTCTCCAACGAAGGAGAAACAACGTTTGCATCTTTCTTGGTTTACCTCCTTCCTCTCCAACGTTTGCATCTTTAACTGATTTGTAAGTGTTGACTTGATTAGTATCATTTCATTTCCCTTGTTTTTTTGTATGCAATATTCATGAAATGACTGATACATACATTTCTATGTTTCGAATTTTTCCACACCCATATATACATTATACATGAATTAAAGTCAGAGAAAAAAGGAAAAGAAAAGAGAACCACATATTTCCCCCATTGCTTCTCATTGGGGAACTCTAGGGAATTTTCCCCTAAATGGATGTTGCCGATGATATTATATTTGAATTGATTAAATATCCTAAAACACTCCAGGAAAAAAAAAACGAAAATAGGGAAACTGGCGGAATAGAGTTAGGTAACCACCTTGTCAAGGTTCCTATGCCCAAATATTTTCAAATTAAAAAGTGTATAAATTTTGCTCTAATAAAGCATTGTAAAAATCCAAAGACTCATGAATTTTTGTCTTGAAATGGATTTATCGTTATTGAATGATTGTGTTCTCTTAAAAAATGAGATTTTGGAGGAAACCAAAAGTTTTCCAGGTATACAAAAGAAATTATAATTAACGAAAAGCTAGTTAATTTAAAATTATAAACAGCAATTCAATCTTATATCTTCATAATTTTAAATTTTTTGTAATTTTTAATTACATTTTATTGTATTTAAAATATAATTTTTTAATTGTTTTGTAATTTTAAATATAATACCACACAGGAATAGGGAAAATAAAATAGATATAGAAGACCAACTTATCTTCAACCCAATAGAGAGGAAAAACAACTGGTTTAATGTTCTTGTGGTAATGTTTGTTCTTTGCTAAGTAAAATATTTTGAATATTAATATCTTCGGAGATACACATAGTTTCTTTGATTTCCTATGTTTTGCTGATGAACATGCTCAGATTTCTCAATAAACCAACGCCTCGGTTTGTCATGTTGTTTCTTAAAGAATGCATGCCATATTCATATTCTTCTTGTTACTTTTCATTGCTATTTTTTTTCTTACATAGTTACATGTGCATAGAAGAAGAACAAAACAGATAAGAAAAATACTTATTTTATGGGGCTACAAGTAGCTCCATTGGAGATGAGTTCAGTTGAGATGGTATGAGCTGTGCTACAAACAAATATGATTTTTAAGAACTTTTGCTTTTAAGTCTTAAATCAATCTATGTATGATTACTATATAATTTATGTCAATTTTATCACCAGAATTCATGAGTCTTTTTTTTTGATAGTTTGTTTTTCCATTAATGCTACAACAACTCCACCAAGCCACCTGTGCAAGCCAAAGAACAAGAATTGAATTGTGTTAATGATTTTGCTTATGAGTAAAAGATTATGGTTTTCACATTGTTTAAAGTTTTGTAAGGTCATTAATTTTGTAATGAATTCAGGTCTGAAAGGGGTTGAGACATTAATGTAAACTTTTGGTTAGTTTTTGTTCAGGTACTTGAAGGAAATGTTAGTCATCTCTTTTGTTGTTAGTTATTAACTTGTAATGCCATGTGATCAACACTTATCATTGATATAACCCTATGTAAATACAAAGGCTTTTAATGAGAGTTTTGTCTTTATTTTAAAATTCCTTTGTTACGTGATGTTGTTGGCTTTAATGAGAGTTTTTTGCTTGAAGCTGGAAATATAAATTGTGAAATTTCCTCTGTTAATGTGCAGGAAAAGTTTGACTACTACAATGGAAACTGTTGGATCATCATTAACAGGACAAAAACAACCGCGCAACAGTTGGCTACACTTTAGGTAAAGTTTCCTTCACTTATTTATTTGTTTTATTGTAGAAGTAAGCATGGAAGCAATCCAATATTTTGGATCATTCTCTTTGTATAAGTTTGGTTATGGTTGTCAAGATGACGGTTATTTTAATTCCTTTTGCATCCTTGTAATTCTGAATATATTATTGACCATGATTTTCCTTTTGTTCTTTCAGGGAATATTATGTAAACGAAAGAATGAAGAATCGTATTGAAGGTGAACAAATCCCGACGAAGCAGCAGGTAGGCATTATCAATGGTACCGGTTAAGGAACAGCATTAATTTTATTTATTTTGCACTTCGTCAATCCTATGCAAATGAATTAATCTATTTAGTTATTGCATTTTAGTTATTTGCGGATGCTGCTGGAGCATGGAGGTCGATGAATCAAGCTGAGAAAGTAGAATTTAAGCGAGCATCACGGCTTGAGTGGGACGAATACAAGAGGGCTATCCCACAGCAAGAGCCGCGAAAGAAACAACAAGTTCGTAAAATATCTTATCTATAATTGGAATTATTGTGGATAATTAGTTGAGACTGATATATTATTTCGTTTTACCTTTCTTTTTTGTAGGCTGAGATAAAGACACGTTGTTCACCTGGACGTTTCATTACGTTTATGCACGGTCTTTCATTCACGGATTCTCAGGAGCAGTGCCTTAGAGATAGTGGCTTTCGCTGTCTACTGAATTTACACGCGACGAAGCTTTATCGGCGACTCTGTCATTGGATTCTTCCGAATGTAGATACTAAGAAGAGATGTATCAGAGTTGGGTCCCAGAATATTTTCTTTGACACACACGACGTGAAGACTATAATTGGGTTACCCATAGAGGGGATAGATGTTGATACATCTAAATCAGAAATCCCCGATACGACAGAGTTGCATAGATTTTACGGGGTACGCAATGGAAGCATCCCTATTGAGAATGTCGAGAAGAGCTTGAAGAGCTAGAGAACGATCATGAGTGGATCCGTTCGTTTGTATTATATTCGTTGACGACCTTAGTAAGTCCATCTTCAATGATTGATGTGAGTGCATCCTATCTTCCCTTGTTGGTCGATGTAGAGAGGATAGGAGGTTACAACTGGGGGAAGTACCTTTTAGACACATTGATACATCACGTAGCCAAGTTTCAAAAGGGGAAACGGAAATCCGTCAATGGCTGCTTATTATTTTTACAGGTATGTATAGTATTTAAAAGATGCATTAGCTTCTTTATCCTAGCTTATCATTATTATAGTGCGTCTAATGATATTTTGATCGTTGCTTAGTATTTGTATTACGATCGGATGATCGTTGGTCAAGCAACACCTCCTACCACTCCACGTATGGCAGTGTGGACAGATGCATTGCTTTTCCAAAGGGAGAAAGATGAAATGGCGCTCGGTGGATATGGAAATGGGAAGGTATACATATATATATATATATTTGAGTTGAACTGATTATTGTAGGTTTTGTTGTCAATTTTGCAAATAATTCAACATTTCTATGTACTGACTAATATACACGTTAAATATTGTAGGTGATTGAGCATCGTGTTGACAGCTGTGTCGAAGATGAGGCATCAGGCGAATCCCATGAATTAAATTTCATTGATCTTCGGCAATTTCGTGGAGATCCAGATCCTGTAAGATTGGGTTTTATTTATTTATTTTTTATTAGTTTTCTTATTACGAACACCTCCGCATGTTTTATGATTGGGTGTTGTGTATTCCAGGTTATTCAAGGTCATCTCACGAGGATGTTGGACACGTATACCGAGATGCTAAATCATGTGAGGTCAAGGGAAAGCGTGGACCCCTCCGATATCCACATGCGATGTGAGAGCCTTGCTCATATGGATACTCCCGACTGTTCCATGCCTGATGTTCCTGATGAAGCAAGGATGGCACCCTCCCATCATAGCACCCACGAGAGCGGTGATCATACCACCGATCTCGACACGGCGGTGGTTGTGGAGGTAGAAAAAGATAAAATGCAAGAGGATGAGGTGGTGATAGTTCCGTCTCGAAGCAGCATCGGGACCGAGGTAACCAAACCTCGAAGAGGGTCACGCAAGAAGACGCGTGGGAAACATTATCGCACCCCATTTATTGGCCATCGCTTGCGTCCTCGATTGGGCCCAGAAGCAAGCTCAATCCTACAATACATTCGCGGAAACAAACATTCTGAGTAAGATAATATTCCTAAACTAACTTGTAAATGTTATTTATGTATTATAATTCGTAGTGAATAATTCCTGCTTGTGTTTTTCAGTGAAATAATATTCAAATTTGATTCCATCTTTGCATCGGCAACTGAATTGGCGTGTTTGTTAGACAACAAACATGTTAATAGTGTGGTATGCAAAGCTTATCTTGTGAATAATATATTGTTTATTCAATTGTGCATGTCATCGCTCATGGTATTTTTTTATAGGCTATCAATGCTTTTGGAGCATGTCTTATGAAGAACCAACAATTGTCGACTAGCCGCAAAGTTAGCCGACATTATTGTCCCACATATATTTGTGTAAGCACTTTTTGTGATAGCACTATTAGTCGTTATGATTATACAAATGTTATTGTTCAAGGCTAGAGTAATGACTAAAATTTCCTTTCATATATTATGTAGGAGTGGATGATGAAAAGTGATCGTGGTTCCACTGAATCCTTGCGTCCTTACTTCGATCCAGGGCGACTAGGGTATTCTGTGCTTGCATGCAATCTTGTAAGTTCCTTGGGATTCAATGTGCCACCTTCACAAATGATTAGTTTCAGATTTTTTATGCTTGTATCCTTACTTACTTAGCAGTCTGTAGTACGTTCTTTACTTATAAGGGTGTCTTACTTGTATGTAGATTTTTGTTCCCATGTGTCTGCGCAATCATTGGTTTCTTTTAGTTTTAAACCTAAAAGAGCGGAGAGTGGATGTGCTTGACTCAATGGATGGGGGGCGTCGTGCGGGACATCAATCCATAATTGAAACGCAGGTAATTTTTTTATTAATGAAATTTTCTCATACCATTTACAACACTTAGCATATTGACCCATGGTTCGTCACTTGTAGATCCAGATGTTGGATAAGATCTTACGTGACTTCGGAGGTGGTGATCAATTTCCACTTCTACTGTGGGAGTTGCGGCGGGTTAAGGTCCTACACCAAACCAACGGGTAAGCCGTTAGGTTTGTTTTGCTTGACACTCGTTTTGTTTTGCTTCATACATATGTTAGCTTCTTACAAGTGATGTGATGTGATTATATACCGTCAGGTCTGATTGTGGTGTTCTCATGATGAAATACATGGAGGTGTGGGATGGCAGCACCTTGTCTGAAGAATTTGATCAGGTGCACATATAACTTAAATGGTTTATTTATAATTATAGTTATGAAGTACGTCGCTAGTAACACACAAGTACTGTAACGCCCCGGATCCGTGTTGTTCATTAAAGATATAACACGTCTCACGGAGGTTAGGCAAGGATCGTTAATCAATTTATGATCGCTGGATAATCATACATCTATAACCTAACAGAGTGCACATTTCCATTTATGCAAAATTGTAACATTTAAACTGAACTGAAATCATATGGTTCATCCCCAATTTCTTTAATACATCTCAATTAATTCAAGTTCTCAAATTCGGAACAGATAACCTACAAGTCTAAGGAAGGTAATAGTAGTCTTCCTCCCTATATGCCTCAGCAGGATCTACCCCAGTAATCGCCTCACCACGAGTATCTGAAAAAATAGAACAACAACATAGTGAGATACGAATATCTCAGCGAGTAGCACATGCATGCAGAAATAGTTGAATCACATTTTAGAACTATGCATCGACAACACTACAATGCGCTTAAACAACCAACATCAATTTCCCAAGTTCAAATCAAACAAATCACATCTCAGTTAAGTACAATAACACATCGATTGGTCAATGTCATGACTATCGTTTAGTTGATAAATTAAACATGCCAAGTAGATACTCCACACCTCCATGTACACAGTTCCGGCCTACTCAGGGTTTCGGATACTCTGAAATGACAGCCTACTCAGGGTTTCGTCATCCAATGCAGGCCTACTCCCCGGGTTTCTGCATTGACAACCAGGCCTACTCAGGGTTTCTGGCTGCTCTACACCGGTCGTGGCAACCCACAAGGCCATGCAATTCCAACAACCAACAATAACATCACATTACTAAGCTTAAACATCTGGATCCAGGACAAGCTAGACCAAAACAGTAAACATCGTATAATCTCGATTTCAATATCAAAACAAAACCATTCATTCCACATCATGTAAGAACTCATCACAATTCATCACCTGTCCCTCTGGACCAAGCAGTACCTCAAGTACATTCAGTATTTTCTCATTTCCATAACACAAGTCATATGAAAGTAAAACTCAATCCATTCATACCAAAGAAAACCTTTCAATACGTATAAAGTTTCCAACAAGTGAAACCAGAAATACAAGAACTTCTCAATCAAAACAGTATATAGAACAAGGAAAAATAACTGGTAACTCTTACTAGTTTGGTGTCTGGCACAATACTCATAAGTAACTTAAACTCAACTTAAAACTCATAAGATGTTCACAAATTTTTCCTCTATTAATTTCATAGGCAAAATGGTTTCCCAGGTTCCTAACCAAGTGAATAGTGAAGTGGTTTAACCCCTAAGTAATGCAAATACTCTTGGTCAAATCAGAAATTCCATTTCGGTAAGCAAAATAGGTCTGCCGCTCACCTATTGAGGTGGGCGCGAGGTGAGCGCCGGTCGGCGGTGAAGAAAAAGGGCAAAATCGACCTGCCGCTCACCCGACGCTAGGTGAGCGCGAGATGAGCGCGAGATGGGCGTGAGGTGGGCGCGAGATTCGCGCGAGATGGGCGCCTCGTTTTCTACTTCGCACGAGGTGGGCGCGGGATCGGTGGTAGGTCGTTATTAACGGGGCGCCTACCTCCGAGGTGAACGCCGGTGAGCGCGAGGTGAGCGGATACCCCCTGTGGTTTTCATTTCTCTGTTATTTTGAGATCTACATGACTGGCCGGTTTGTGAAGGTCTGTGACTACTCCAGGACACTCCTAATACTCCCAGAAGACTTCCCAACCATATTTGAAATTAATCTAAACACTTTCATTTTCAATTATAATTTCAATCCGGAGACTCTGTTCATCTAACTTTCCGAAAACCAGAAAACATCATACTATCACTTAATATACAAACCATGCATCAGAATAAGCTCGAGAAAACATAAAACACAAAACCCCAGTTGTAAATCAGTGCTACTCACCTGACTGTGCTTATTCTCGAATGGTAAAAACCTCGGCCGATCACTTCTCCGGCCACGCACGCGAATGAAAAGTCTACCGAAACTAATCTTCTCGAGCAGAGAGAAATAACCCAATGAATTTCAGCTCCGAACTCCTTCTTCCAGCACTTGCGATTTATGGTTCTTCACGAACAGAAGCCCTAGTCGCCACTCCAGCCGAAATTGCGAGTTCGCCTGATCTCCAGACTTAACGAAAATGTTTCCGTAAGTATACGCGTATTTCGTTTAAAACTAAAAACCCTACTTTCCCTTATTTTCTCATTTAACACTTACCTTGCGAGATGTATACGCCGGTGGATCAACCCTTTTAACCCCTTGATCCTATGCATGCTCGCCCACCGAAGATACTACATGTTCAGCATCTATTCGCGTTAATAATCACATAACTACACCTTAATAATACCAATGATAATACTACGATTTTTCGGAAAAATGGCTATATAACGCCTGTACATATGAGTATGGGCTAAACCCTCAAACCACAAAATAACCTGATAAACACAGTTTATACATCAGAATAAATAACTAAATAAATAAATAAATACTCACAAAATTCAGGGTCTTACAAGTACATCTTCTATGAATTCAGAGTTATATGGCACATTTTAGGGATAAGTTCCTTATTGACCTCGTTAAGCACCCTTCTAACCAAGTGCGGGACATAGTTCTGTCTAAGGCAGCAAACACAACTGAGGCGGAGACTAGTGAAGGTGAAGAAGCCGAAGAGGTAAGACGTACCTGTCACATGTTCAATAACAAGGTGATTTGAAACTAATAACATTCAGGTGCATACATAAACTTATGATTGCATTGTTTATAGGTATGATTCACAACTCCAGCATTCCTGGCTCGATAGCAAGGTGAAGAAGCTGAAGGACGTCTTAAATATCCAAGTAGGACGGAAGATTGTGTATAGAAAACTTGTACATTAAATTGTTTGTAAATTTATTTTGCTAACGAGTGAAGATGGTTGTAAATTTCGGTCTCTATCTGTGAGAGGAAAACAATTGTAAAATTACAATATTTGTACATAATTTTAGGTTATATAATTTTCATTATATCCCCATTTTTTTCCTATATAATTTTCTGGTAATCCAAATTATCATTACGAAGCAACACCACCATTGTAGTGAGAACAGGATGAAGCACTGTCATGTTACAAGTCCCACAAGTCCAACAAACCCTACTTACAAGTCCAACCATGCCTACTTACAAGTCCAACCTACCCCACTTACAAGTCCAACCTACCCTATTTACAAGTCCAACCTACCTCACTTACAAGTCCAACGAACCCTACTTACAAGTCCAACCTACCCTATTTACAAGTCCAACCTACCCCACTTACAAGTCCAACCTACCCTATTTACAAGTCCAACCTACCCCACTTACAAGTCTAACAAACCCTACTTACAAGTCCAACCAGGCCTACTTACAAGTCCAACCTAGCCTATTTACAAGTCCAACCTACCCCACTTACAAGTCCAACGAACCCTACTTACAAGTCCAACCTACCCTATTTACAAGTCCAACCTACCTCACTTACAAGTCCAACCTATCTCACTTACAAGTCCAACGAACCCTACTTACAAGTCCAACCTACCCTATTTACAACTCCAACCTACCCCACTTACAAGTCCAACCTACCCCACTTACAAGTCCAACCTACCCTACTTACAAGTCCAACCATGCCTACTTACAAGTCCAACTTAGCCTATTTACAAGTCCAATCTACCCCACTTACAAGTCCAACCTACCCTATTTACAAGTCCAACCTACCCCACTTACAAGTCCAACGAACTCTACTTACAAGTCCAACCTACCCTACCCTACTTACAAGTCCAACCTAGCCTATTTACAAGTCCAACTTACCCCACTTACAAGTCCAACCTACCCCACTTACAAGTCCAACGTACCCTATTTACAAGTCCAACCAACCCCACTTACAAGTCCAACCAACCCTATTTACAAGTCCAACCTACCCCACTTACAAGTCCAACCTACCATATTTACAAGTCCAACCTACCCCACTTACAAGTCCAAGGAACCCTACTTACAAGTCCAACCTACCCTACCCTACTTACAAGTCCAACCTAGCCTATTTACAAGTCTAACTTACTCCACTTACAAGTCCAACCTACCCCACTTACAAGTCCAACGTACCCTATTTACAAGTCCAACCTACCCCACTTATAAGTCCAACGAACCCTACTTACAAGTCCAACCTACCCTACCCTACTTACAAGTCCAATCTAGCCTATTTACAAGTCCAACCTACCCCACTTACAAGTCCAACGAACCCTACTTACAAGTCCAACCTACCTTAGAAGTCCAACCTACCCTACTTACAAGTCCAACCTACCTTACTTACAAGTCCAACCTACCCCACTCTACTTACAAGTCCAACCTACCTTACTTACAAGTCCAACCTACCCCACTTACAAGTCCAACCTACCCACTTACAATTCGTAAAAGATGAGAAAAAAATACTAAGGGTGACGATTTTGGAACGCTTTACGCCCGCTCGAGCGTCAAGCGCAAATTTCAGATACACAGGCAAACCGAGCGTGACGCGTTCTGCGCGTTTTTCACCCGCTCGAGCGTCAAGGAAAAAGGTAAAAAACTCAGAAAACCCGAGCGTGACGCGTTCTGCGTGGTTTTCGACCGCTCGAGCGTCAAGGCAAATTTTAAAAAAACTCAAAAAAGCCGAGCGTGACGCGTTCTACGCGTTTTCTTCCCGCTCGAGCGTCAAGGCGCAAATTTCAAAAAAACCACGAACCCTAAATACTTGCGCGCGCCCTTCTATTCTCCTATTGCAACCTTCAAACCGCCGCCCCCGCCACCCCTTTCACTATTGGCAGTGATTTCGTCAGGAATTTTTGAATTTGTGCTTGGGATTGGATCAAGGGCATTTTTGCGTTCGTCCAAGGTATGTGGGGTGTATCTTTTAAAATTTATTTCATGCTTTGAAGATTTCATTTAGGATGGATTATACGTTGAAGAAGACGACTCTTGTCATCTTCTTCATGGATTATACGTTTCCTTTTTTCTTGAGGTTTATTTTACTAAATTCGAACTCTAAATAGATAGACACGTTTGAAATAGAAAATTTAAGTAATGTATCTTAGATACGTGGAAATAAACAAACACTTAAAGTGGTTCATATATGCTTTGGTTAGTAGTTTATGGTTTTAGGTATTTATACTTTTATTTTTATGCCTTACTATTTAATAAAACTGATAATCGAATTTAATAAATATATTATTTTGGTTAGAAAATGGAAATAGTTGTTGTACTTAGGTCTTTTTCTTTAAGTCTGAGAAAATGTTTTTTAACTCAAGCAAAGAATATTGATATTGAAAATTTTAATATAAAAATGAAGCAAATCTTTCAATGAGATAGTGCTCAACTCACTGAAAGTAGTTGACTAAAATGCAATATGTTGTATGCCTAATAATCATTGAAAAGGTGATCTAGAAAGAAGATATCCTTTTGAAATGAAGGAAATTAAATCTCCTTGTAATATGACTATATTTGATAAGTGTTCTTTTTGTCAAAAGAAGACTAAAAAATTTATTCCCTCCACTAGATTCATTGCACTACATTGAGACCTTTATTTAGGCCCAATCTGACTTCACGTGGGGTGTATCTTTTCAAATTTATTTTATTTTTGTTATATTTCCTTTCTCCTTCTTCCATTGCTTGAATATGTGCATCTCAACCTTTCTTTTCATCGCGATCTAATACTATACTGTTCATGCAGATGCCTAAAAGACGCACTCGAGGGTCTACGTCTAACGTACAACCTCATGATTTTGATACCGAATATTTTATTGACCGCCATGCGCAAATGAGGTTTCGTCAATACCTGCACAACCAGAGTCTCCTGTTAGAGCGGGAGGTAATAATCCGCGAGCTTGATCCCGAGATTACTTCAGTTTTTACTTCTAGGGGTTGGGAGCCTTTGCTCATAAATCTTCCTGCACCCCAAGCCATCCTTGTTCGGGAGTTCTATGCAAACATGCATGATTGGTCCCTTACCCCTCCCAGATTCAAAGTGTATTTTCGCGGTCAAACAATTTCCATCACCCCTGGTATCATCTCTGAGATATTAGGGATACCAAGAGTGCCTGAGCCTCGATATCCTTACCATGAGACAGACACCCCTTCACCTACTGTTATGGCATCTTTTGTGTTAGGCAGTACTACCCCTTTCTATGGAACACATCTAGTGATTGATAATATTCCAACTCATCGGTCAGTTGTTCTTCGGATTATGAGCACCAACATATGCCCAGTGGCTCATTTACATACCCTCCCACTCCAGAGACTTAGCTTCTTTTATGCATTACTCCAAGGTCATTCAATAGACCTTCCTTCTCAAATGATTCGTTCCATGCTACACATTATAATGCACGTCAAACGGAAGCGGAAACTTATTTTTCCTTGCGTCATTACCCGACTCTTGCAAGGACTTGACGTATTAATCCCAGAAATTGAGCGACCTCTAGTGCTTCCACCGCCTATTAGGCCTACCACCTAGCACAAAGTGTTGTGCATGCTAATGCTGCTACTCGGGCTGGTGCTCTTCGTCCACGGCGTCAATCATCTTCCCAGGCTGGAACCTCTCATTCTAGTTCATCTTCGGCTGCTCCTTCATTTGATCCACCTGCCGTTATGGATTATTTGTCAAGGATTTATGAAGTCCAGCAACAATCGCGTGCAGAACTGGCGCTGATCCGATCTACCCAAGAGACGCACGGCCGGCAGCTTTCAGAGTTACAGGGAGCAGTGTCGCAACTTCAACTGCACCGTAACGAGGGTGCAGAGGATGAAGACGAGGATGAAGACGAGGATGATGACGAGGATGACGACGATGAAGGAAGTGAGGCAGACTGAAGTAGAGAGGGGAGCAGAAATTTTTCTTTTTTTGTCGTGGCTTTGATTTGCTTTATTTTGTGGCCAAATGCTTGGTTTTTTTTATTTGTATTTAAGGTTGTACTCTATTACTGGCTTGCACTCTTGCAAATTTAGCACACTAAGCTTGCTTCTTAGAAAAATTGTTTTCATCTCACCATGGAATATTTTGCTTACTGTATTTGGAAATTGGTTTACGGTTCGTATTGGTTCAGCAGCGTACACATGAACGAAAGTCTCGTGTCTTATCGACGCGGCGTTTTGTGGTTGGCGCCGTAAATGATGGGGTTTACTATCAATGAAAAAATGAAAGCATATCAGTCGGAGCTACTCCATATAAGATCTGGTTGCCCTACGATAAATGCGTATGCAGGAGCTCGTGTCCACATATTTCACCATTGGTTATAGTAAACTAAAGAGCTCATGCTCCAACTAATATTAAGTCATGAAATTGATTAGTGACCCTATATCATTGATTTGTTACCAAATGGGTTTCTTGTCACTTATTTTCAAAAACTGGAAAACAATTTGAACTTGTTATTGTTAGTTTTTTTTTTCCAAAACATATCAGTTGGGTTATTTAAAGGGAAGATTTGGAAATATCATCCAACTAACATATGACCCTCTACATATATATTATATATTATATTCATAATAACTTTGCCCCAAAAATATATATGTCAAATCAATTTGTCACACATCATTATATGAGATTGATTGTTGTTAAGAATCCCCATGGTAAGATTTTATCATTGGAGTTAGTTCTACTAAAGAGATTATAGAAAGGAAAAAGGAACTTTTCAAGTAATAGCGATTTAAAGAGAAAAATAAAAATAACAACAGAGGCTGCAATAAAAGGAATTTTAAATCTAATCTATTGGCTTATAAGTGTAGAGTTGGAGCATTTCTTTTGATCATTATTAGCAAGACATTACATGTAAAAAAAATAATAAAAAAGTTCAACTTAATATCTTTTCTTAACAAGATTTTGATTTGGTCCTTTTTTTTTTTTTTAAAAGATCGATCCATCAGGGTAAATAAAGAGAAAATATTAAATCCATAAGGGTCAATAAAGAGAAAATATTAAATGTACTTAAAAAAACATAGATCGAATTTAAAATGTGATCATTTTTAAGAAAATAAGATAAAGATTATATGCATATGTATTATATGTAAGCATCTAGGAGTAGTGGCTAAATTCTAAATAATTTATCTTCACATATAAACTTAGATATCATTCATATTAATCTTTTCCATGCTAATAGCATATTGTATTTTTATGATTTTAAATTTTCTAGATTATAAAAAAAGAAAAATATGAAAATTAAAGATTAAAACATGCAAAGTATCACGCAAACTCAAATAACATGTAATTGTCAGTTGTCTAACTGATTAACAATAAATTGAAGCAAGCCACTAAGATGAATATCTATACAAGATAAAACTCAAAGTACCACACAAACTCACACGTCTATGCTCATTTAATTGCTACATTTACTTTTTAACTCAAGTTTAATAATGAACCCATATCGGGTTAACAATTAGGACCAAGGAGGAGGACAAAAGAAAACAATAGGAGCAGGTTCAAACAAATCCAAGTTGCAAAGCTATGGGGCAAGAAGCATTGCTTTAGTGGCAGGGCAAGTTGAAGGAATCCGCTACCTGGAAAAAGTGAACAAGTGACTTAATAAAATGAAACGGCAAGAGCAAGTTAGAGTATTCACAACTTGAAGTATTCAACTAATACCGTAGGTTGTCCCATTGTGTGCTTGCATTCGGTGGATTGCCATGCTGCATCACAAATGGCTGCAAAAACGATAATTTTGTTATTACAACAGGTTTGTAAATTATTGATTGTGAGTCAAGAAATTTGAATTATTACTTGCAGCATCTGAGTGAAGCCATAATTCCCTTGAATACCCTGGGTGAAAATCCTATGATCAACAACACCACCTTTTGACATTTGGTTGGAAGCAAAATATGCCTGCATATTTTGTCAGTTGCCTTATAAGAAACACCAAGACTGGGGTTGTTTGCAAAACAAAAATAATGGAGTAAAGTATACCTGCACTGCTGGCGTATGTGGAGTCATCGGTGCAATAGGCATCATAAATGCATCCCTCATATAAGGTGTTAGTGGAGTGCAAGAATTCTGAGTAGATTGGCTACTAGAGCTAAATGCCCCACAAGTTGCTGCAACCTCTGTTTGGTTCATGGGTTCCTCTACTGACTCATTGACCGCTTGTTTTGCTTTCTTCCGTGTACGCTTGATAGATTGTTCCAACGCACCTTTTTGCCTACGAACACTTGAGCCAACCCGACCACCCCTTACCTTCTTTTTAATACCTTTTGCCCTTGAAAGGATCTCCCTATCGTCAAAGCCGGTAGCTGGAGAATCATTGTCCCTAACACTATTGTCCCCAACACTATCTAGAAGTGTGCACTCTGGCTGAGAATTTGCTTGTGAAACATTCACCCTTCCAACTTCACTTTGACTTCCTTCTTTTCTTGATGCATCATCCATATCTCTCGCTTTGTTTTTTTCTTTTACTATTCTATTCGCCTCACATTCAATCTGTTTAACCAGATCACTCGCAAAAGCAGAGGACTCTTCATGCAGTGAGGCCTTCCTTGCAGCTTGAACAAAATTGTGACACAATTCTCTAAACCTCCTCCCAATTGCTGCTTTGGAGTCCTCCTCAGCAACATTCCTTTCTTCATATGCAACCAAACCACTCTTTGCATCTTTAGTCCATCTTTTCAAGATATATTGATCAGGAATCTTCTTTATCCTATTAGCACGAAGAATATAAAATGCATGACTGCACAATATGCCACTGAATTCAAATTTCTTACAGCTACAATTGACTGAAGTAGTTTCGCGATCGAATGTAACCGTATGTTGACGAACTCTCCTTTCGGCATCATTAGTGACTTTATACTCAACCAATCCGCCAACTTCCCCACAAACATACATCTCACAATTAAGGACACCATCAAGTATTTCTTTACGAACTAATTCAAGGATTGCTTCTGTGTAGACATTTCGTGCACATTCCAACATTTGATTTCCCTCAATCGGCAACGCAGGAGTACTATTTATCATCTTACAATCAGCCTTCAGTTCCTCATACCGCCTATCATCCAGTAATTCATCGAAGCGCCCCAAGAATCGCAATAAATCCTTTTGCCTCTGTAGATGACTTTTCAGTGAAGCATTCATGCTCTCGGACCTTTGTGTCGTACTCATGTTTGCACAAAACGTGTTTCTTCCGTATGCCAGAGACCATTTCTCCTTTTCCTCAAACTTTGCTTTCAACCATCTATTGGAAGCTAAATCATATTTGTTAATCATTGTGTTCCATGCTTCTATGAATTCCTCATCGTCTTCATACTCATAAACACATCTACTAAAATCTTTTGCAAACGATTTCTCACTGTTAAACACATCGCTAAGATGCTTTGCAGCGTTTTGGAACATGTGCCAAACACAGAAGCGATGGAATGTATCCGGAAGCACCGAAGCTATTGCACTCGTCATAGCTTGGTCATGATCAGTGAGAATTGTCTTCGGCCTCTTACCAGACATTGCTCTTACAAAGCTTTCAAATAACCAACTGAATGTCTGAACGGTTTCATCATATAATAGGGCAGCGCCAAAGATCTTGGTTTGTCTGTGATGATTAACACCAACAAATAACCCGAATGCTCTACCGTACTTGTTTGTTCTATATGTGGTGTCAAAACAAACCACGTCACCAAAGTAAGTATAATCTGCCATCATCCCAGAGTCAGCCCAAAATATGTTACTAATAAGATTGTCTTCATCTAACTGAATGGCATAGAAGAAGGATGCATCTTCCGATTGTTTTCTTTGAAAGTATTCCAATAAGGCTCCTGCATCTCCCTGTTGCATGGCTACCCTACGTTTGGACAGCAAATAATTCTGACAGTCTACCCGCATGAATCCTAGGCATTCAACGCCACCTACTTCCCTTCTCATCATTTTGACAGTTCTCTTGGGCTGTATCCCTGTCGAATCTGCAAGATCAATTTCAGCTGCCTGGGCCTCTGTTACTTTCCGATGCGATCGTAACATATGGACCATGCTTGGCAAAAGTAACTCATGATTATGCCCCTCCTCGAACTGTGTAATTATATATTTTCCACTCGCTTCCAATACAATTTTTATTCTTGCCTTACACCCAGTCCTTGTATCTGCACGATGTTTTACAACCGCCATATCCCTTTTATCTGTTCGACGATAACCTTCCTTTGAGCAACAAAAAACCCTATCCAGCAAGATGCCCGTTCGTTGATGCTTGTGCTGTAAGTCTTTTCTCGTTCCGAAACCAGTTCGTCTTGCATACTCATTATAAAACTGATGTGCGTCGTCTTCTGAATCAAACACCATCCCAATCTTTGGTAAATATGCTGTCTGCATCGATTCTTGCAAACCATCAACATCCCTATCGATGGTGTCTTCAATGCCATCAATTGATCTAGATGACAATTCCTCCGCACTATCCATTTCCACTGTGTTTTCTGTTTACATATAAAACCCTCATTATTGTATAAGAAAATAACCAGACTTAAAATGAAAGATCATAAGAGGCCAGGTTTGTTTCATCCTTCTTAAAACCAACAAATACAATGGATAAACAACATTCACGAAATAATTAACATCCAAGATGATCAAGGCCATGGTACATTCAAATTGAACCCAAAAAAAACAATTAAATAAAATAAAGGTTTATTTAAAACGAGAAGAAAATAAGCATTACTCAGACACGAGCACATGATCAAGCCACTAGTAAAGAATAATAATAACAAATGGACAATTACTAAAAATGAGAAACTAACTTAACTAAATATATAAGCCTAAGGGGGTGTTTGGTGGGCAATATAGTAATATTAATAATTCATATTATATTGATTTACATATTATAATATAATAAACATATTATATTGATTTATAAACATATTATAAACATTATAATATATAATAAACATATTATATTGATTTATTGCCATAAATAATATTATATTTATAATAATTTAATTATCTTAATATAATATTATAATATATATACTATTTTACAATTTCATATTCTAATAAATTTCTTATACTAATATAATAAACATAAATTATAGTATTATAATCTGATTTATATTATAATATAATATAATATTATAGAAATGTGCAATTATTATAATTGTTATGTATATTATATAATATTATAATAGTATTATATAATGTTACAATAATATTATTATAATACACATAATATAACATTATTATATAATATTATATATAATATTATTAATATATAAATTTGAATATTTAAGTAATAAGATACATATTATATAATAATATATACAACTTTAAGTAAGACATTTATTTTTCTATATATATTATATTATATTATTTTTTATGCAATTTTTTATACAAAAACTTCAAATTTAATCTCAATAATCAATGTCAATCAAACATGATTTTTAGATTCTAGTTTACAAATCTGACTTCATAATCTTGCTTATCTAAATAGGATTTTTAGATTCTTAAATCTTGAAAATATAATTTGGAATATAGAATCTAGGTTTACTAACAAAAAAAACGAAGAAACACAATGTCACTTGAAGATTACTTGATAGTGAAAAAGCAAATAATCCATTCCATGCATTTTCAAAAATATTTAAACGTTCACCGTTCGCGCAACTCGATTCCGAAGCAACTCCTTCAAGCCGTTAGCTCCCAAAATTCGGGCAGTTCCTCAAGATGTCAGGTATGAACTCCTTCAGACAATTTAATCAACCTGAACGCAATGTACAATGTTGCACAATTAAATTTAGATGAATTTCCAGGTAGATGGAAACCAAATGGGGAAGAAGAAGCACCTGAATCTACAGTCTCACACAATCAATCAACTTGAACTCAATCGGTGGGTGGGGCAAATCAATCATTCTCTTCTCCAACAAACGTGAGGGGAAATCAATAAATTTCAATCGTTTGTGCGCAACAGGAATCGGAGAAGACAAAGGAGGGAGTTTTGAAAACTTCGTTCGTTTCGTGTTTCGCGGGCGCAATAGGAAGGAGAAAATCCATTCGGCCGAACCACAGTCGAATGGTTCTTATTAACCATTCGGCCGAAAAGGAAAAGTAACGGGTTTTGGCCGAAAACGGCAACTAACGGGGCTATCGTCATCGTTAATTTGCGTTTTCGTTTTCGTTTTAAAGGGGGACACGCGTCGCGTTTAGGTCGTTCGAATGACCATTCGAACGACCGTTGAAAAGAGAGGATGCGGGTTGACCACATAAGTGGGGAAATTAGGTCATTTTCAGCGCATGTTGCATTTTATTATTTTGGGAAAGGTTTAGGTTTTGTGAGAGAGCAGTGATGGTGCTTAGATGATCTTATTGTATTCGCCTTGGTCTCTGCATCTTTTTCTCTGTTTCCATTTCACTGTTGTTCTGTTGGCATTTTTACTTGGCGGTTGAGCTATTTCTTATGGCCGTTTAGTCATTTCTTACGATATTGTCTCCCAATAGGCCCTCTCTCCCGCCCATTCTTCAGATAAAGTGAACGGCTGAACGCAACCCCTCATAGAACATAATATCTTTTTTCTATTATCTATTACCTATATAAAAAGGAAGTTTGAGTCGTGAAGCTGCTCTTCTATCGACCTGCTTCTCCTGTCTACGTGCGTCACCTGCTTCCTTCTTCTCCCCTCGCCGCCTCCTTCAGCTGCTTCTTACTACGTAGGATGGGGTTTTGCTGCTGTTTGCCTGCGTCAGCTGCCTGCTCCATTTGAGGTTGTACTCAGCTGATTCGATTCACAACCTACTGACTCCAATCGACGTGCCTGCAGCATATCAATCCACTGGCCTGCTGCATTTGTATTATTTGCCTATTTGTATTGCTCTCATCTCAACTCACAAAGCAAATACAGACGCTACCGAAATTTGGATGTTGTCGTTCCAACACGCATCTCCTTACATGCAGAATGGTATCTACCTCGTTTCCTCATTTTACTGTCTTCTTATTTTACTGTTCAACGTAATCCGTAAACGAAACAGCAATAGAAAATCCTTACTAATTACTATTTCTTGAGTTTTTGGTGCTTACTGTACCTCCAGAGCAAACCATAGCTACCTGTAAGTACTGCTAGGACCCACTTTTTTTATCTTCCTTCACATACCAGTTTCATGCCTAGCACCTGTTTGATGAAATTTTATAAAGAACCTTCTCATAACAGTTTCACCCCTAGCACCTGTTTGATGAAATTTGTACTTAAGCAGCTGTATCATGGGTGGTCTAATGTTTTGATTGTAAGTTAGCTAATTGGAGATTTGACCAATAAAATGTCATATATATAGGTAATAGAAATAGTCATGCAGCCCCTTCATGAACCAGGCCTACAGAAGCTGAGCCTGGACTTGTTAAAATGGGCTCCTTTTCAAATGCAGGCTGAGCTCATTTGCAAAATTATTGTGCTTTGCTTTGCTTTGCTTATTGAAATCTCTAAGTGTGACCACGCTCATGGTGTACAGACATGGAAAAAAAAAAAGGCATGACCAACCATTCTATGATTCTTGACTCAATTTACCAGTTGAATATATTCCGAAAAAATGAAGATCAATTTGAAAACTTTAAAACCATTAAATATATTAAATTCTTTAAATATGTTTCAGTGATGAAGTCCTTGATGTCTTAATCCTTCTTTTTTATTTATTCCTGCAACAACAAGGCCATCAAGTTTTTGCTAACGTAGCATGTGACATTTCTTAATAGAAGCAGCAAGTGAAGGAAGACCAAGTGCTTTGCTATATTGAGCAGCTTGGAGGCAAGATCCCACTCGAGGATTGAGCAGAATGTATGCATAAATACAAGAATTCACTACATAAATACATATTCACATGTTGGTTAGCGGTTTGAAATGTGGGTGTGGGAATGGCATCTTGAGGGTCATAGGTGAGGTTCAAGTTAAACCTTGAGGCTTATGTTCCCTTGAGGCTTGCACCTGTTTTATGAGACTTAAGTGGCAAAAAACTTAATGAGATCATAGAGTAGCTAATATGATTGCTTTCAGTTGATTCGTTTGCTTATGAATGCTGCTTGTAATACACTGATATTGGCGCTTCAAACCATACTTCTCACTGAAGGATGCATGTGATATTTGTAAAGGATGCATGTAATACACTGCTTATGAAGAATGCTGCTTGTAATTCAATGGATTCTTTTTTTTTTCTTTTTATTATGTGTAGTATATATCTGTAAGTTTGCTTGCTTTGTTAATCATGTTTAGCAATTTAGATGCAAATATTGTACAATTACTTGTACTTACATTGTTTATCAACACTGAATTTGCTTCTATACTGGTCAGTTCTTATTGTATACTTTAAATGTCCGTCTACGAGATTATGTATATGTAAAAGTTTCTTAATCTTGAAAACTATAGATGTACTCCAACTTCAACAAATATGTTGCAATTGTTCATACAGTGTAAAGATAAAGAGCTTAATCATACATATATAATGTTTTTTTGATTTTGATTGTCAAGTTGACAGTTTGGGAATATAGAAGCATATCAGTAATTCATATACGTGCATCAAGTGTTTCTCTACTAATAATAAATAGTAGCCTTCTGTTATATTTCTTTGGGTACAAAGTTTGATTGACTTTTTTTATTTTTTATTATCTATTTCCAATAGATAAATGAAAGTAAAAAATCTCAATAAATTATTTCACGCTCTATAGAGAAATATTTAATTAAATATTAACATACCAAGTAAGTAATATGAATTTTATTCCTAAATGGTCAAAATCAATCATAAAACTTAAAAACCATATGTTTTATCTTGTACTTGATTGACTTCTTTTGCTTGTATGATCTAACTATTTGTTGTTGTTTGTAGGTTCACTTTGCATCGAACTTTGTCAAAAGGATATTCAACAAGAGGCTTTTCGATCCAACTATAGAAATCTTAATTGATTGGTAAGTAATTGATTTTTATGAATCTTATTTCCAGTTATTTATTTTTAAAATTATCCAATTTTTTTATGCCATTCAATAATTGAATTTTATGAATCTTATTTTCAGTTATTTATTTTTAAAATTATCCAAAATTTTTTTATGTTGAATCTATGAATAGCTATAGTTGAACAATTGCATTCTTATTAAATAAATATACATCTATTAAGTTTTTTTATTTTTCTGTATTTATTTCATTTCTATATTTTGTTTTAAATAACATTAATTGTATAGTACAAATATTTTCTTCAACCATATTATTTACTATAAAATAATTTAAATGTAATTGTAAATATTTTTTAGCATTAGTAAATAAATATTCTTAAATTCAATGTATTTCTTAAGTTCTTCGTGTAATTACATCTTAATACAACTATCGTATGTGTTATTTTCAGGTTGTCTTTTCTACAGTGCTTAGCATTGTGGTATTCTCTAGGTTTTGTATTTTTTTTCCATAGCTGTAAATTTGGTTCATAGCTATTATGTTCAGATTCAGTTGTGATTTTGAAATTTGGATCTCCTATCTCTTATTTGCATTTTTGTTCTTCTACAATACTTTACTTCTATGCTCCAAATTTTCTGTTCTTGTAATCTTGTACTAGGCACATTCTCTTCTATTAGCTTTTACTTATCAAAAGCTTATATTGTCTTGCTATATTTCAAATTTGTCTCATTATTTTGTTATTATTATAGTTCAAAAATTCCTTTGCTTATTATTACATTGATTTTTTTACAAGGTGATAAATTCATCTTCTTAATTTTTTTTCGCTTTCATGTTAATTATTCTTGCTTATGAATAATATTTTAGTGGACTACAATGGGAAAACATCAAAGCAAAAATAATGATGTCAAACAAAATGCTACCATTCAAGGTTTATGATTCTTTTTTTTTCTTTTCCTTGTTTTCCAAATGCATTTTTATATATGTAGAACAATATATTTTAAATTTCTTAATATCTTGAATTCCAATGTTTACAGACAAGCTCATGCATCGTCGTCAGGTACAACGTGAGTACTATGCTAGATTAAGTGTACAAAAAAAACAAGAAAGATATTTAAAGAGAAAAGAAGCTGAAAGGAAAAAAATCTTCATAAACTTTTCATTGTTGATTCAATCAAAGAAATTCCTTCAATAGAAAAAAAGGATGAAGGTGTGTAAATGAAATTTGCAATTTTTTCTTCTTTTATCTTATTAAATAGATATATAGCTACTTTGTAGCTTTATTTTGCTAATTAACATAAATGAAACAGGAAATAATGAAAAGAAAGGAAAAGCTCCACAAATATCTCCACGTCATGAAATTGGTATGTTCTATTATTTAAAAACAATATTATGTTCCAAATTGTTCTAAATCTAAGAAACAATACAATTCAATAATTAGATGTATTATCATACAAGATATCTTCATGCAAGAGAACATAATAGTTGGCCAACACAGCCTACCAAAAAGTTCGATGCTTTTACTCAACCCAACGTTTAAAAGGGATAACATGGCTTCAACAAGTAAGAATAAAGGTAAGCAATTTCTTTTCTACTTATATTGTAGCTCTTATGATTTATAAGCTAGAGTCAATGGACGAGGCCAAATTAGTAAGTTCCTAGATACTTACGAAATTCGACAAAGTTATGCTACTCTGATTTGGTTCAGCTGTAGGCCATCAATGCTTGGAAACAAACTTAGATCCAATGATGACTCTTAGTCATCTTACCAACTATAGATGCCTCTGCATTTGAGGTGTGAGCCCTAGGTCTTCAGACACATAGAATGACACATTGAACCAACTTGATTATGAGCATAATGATGATACACCCTATTACATTGTTTAAAGAAACAATTTTATTAATATTCTTCAGTGATGTCACCTGAACAAAAGGACAATTTCAGATTGAAGCAATCAAAAAGGCTTAAAAAACATGGTAATCTTTTTTTTTATATATATAAATACAAATATTGCAAAAAAAAACACTGAATCTATGATAGGCAATAAAGTTTAATATATGAACTTTCTCAACTAAAACAAATTATAATCTCTATTTTTACAAAAGGTAGTTCATAAAGCCATACCTTCAGAAGCTACCATTTTGAAACAACAACACATCTGTAACTATTGTGGAGCAAAAAAGTTTCCTCATGAGCCAAAAAACTTTTGTTGTTCTAATGGGAAGGTGCTTCTTACTTCAAATCCTGTTCTTGACGAGCTTCTTCGATTGTTTACCTCCTCTACTGAAGATGCTATACAATTTTGCCAATGTGTTAGAACATACAATAACACATTTGCTTTCACATCTATTGGTGTTAAATATGACAAAAACCTTTGTCAGAGGAATTGAGGTGTGTATACATTTAAGGTCCAAGGACAGATGTATCATTTCATAAATGAGTTGCTACCTCCAAATGGACATCCATCACACTTGCAATACTTCTATGATACTGATCATGAAGTGGAGAATAGAATTTATCAATCATCGAAGTTAAGGATTGATGTGACGAGAAGCTTAATTGATATATTGGCAGTTAATCCATATTGCAAATTCTTTCGTAGTTTGAAAGATGTCCCAAGAATTGAGAGCAATGAAATATTAATAAGATCAGATCCAAAACTAGATCAGAGGACTCATAATGCTCCATCAGCATCTCAAGTTGCAGGAATTTGGATCGAAGATGCTACTAATAGCACACCTAGAGAGCGTGATATAATTGTCTTCAATCATTATGGAAGTAGTCAAAAGGTGCATCATTATTTTGGATGTTATGATCCTTTACAATATCCATTACTGTTTCCATATGGAGATTGTGGTTGGCATCGCCAAATTCATAAAGTCAATCAATCAAATCATTCTGAATATTTGGATGAAATCTTAACTAATTCAAATTTCAAATCATCTGAAGATTTGGTGGAGCATGAAGATAGAGGTATATATGTTTTACTTCATAGAAATGTTTTCCATTAACATGAACATAAAAAAACAAATTAATTATTACTCTCCTCAATCAGTTTTGCAGACAAAAAGTTCGATGAAAAATATATCATGCCATCAATACTATTCTCACAAGCTACAAATCCGACCACAAACAGCTTCGATTCTTTTACAATCTGGTCGGCTACTACAACAATTTGTTGTTGATATGTACATAAAAATTGAGAGCTGTCGCTTAGATTATATTCGGAATGATCAACACAAAATTCGTGTTGATTTGTATAAAGGAATTGTTGATAGTGTTAGTGTGGGTGAAATTCAAGGTTCAAGTATTGGAAAAAGAATTGTACTTCCAAGATCATTTATCGGAGGTCCAAGAGATATGCGTCATCGTTATCGCTATGGCTTTAGTTCAACATTTTGGGAAGCCTAACATTTTTATGACAATGACTTGTAATCCAATATGGGTAGAAATAAAAAGGGAATTATGTGAAGTTGAAGAAGCTCAAAACAGACCAGACTTGATCTCTAGAATATTTAAAGCAAAAGTGGAAGAATTGAAGATGGATTTGTTCAAAAGAAATATGTTTGGTCATGTTGCTGCACACGTTCATGTTATCGAATTCCAAAAAAGAGGACTTCCTCATGCTCACTTCTTGATTATATTGGATAGAAGATCCAAAATCAAAAGTCCAGATATGTATGATGAAATCGTATCTGCTGAGCTTCCAAATAAACAGAAGCAACCGCATTTGTATAATATGGTTGTTCAGCATATGATGCATGGACCATGCGGTGCATTAAATCCAACAAATGTTTGTATGCAGAATGGACATCGCAAAAATCATTATCCTCGTGAGTTTTGTCAGTTTACTACACAATCAAAGAACTCTTATCCAATATACAAACGAAGAGATGCAGAAAAAGTAACAGTGAGAAATGCTGTATTGGATAATCGTTGGGTTGTTCCTTACAATCCACAATTATTGGCAAAATATGATTGTCATATTAATGTTGAAATCTGCTCAACAATCAAAGATGTCAAGTATTTGTACAAATACATCTACAAAGGACATGATAGAGTATCATTTCAATTAGTTGGCAACAATTCTGAAGATGTTGATGAAATTCAGCAATTCCAATTTGCAAGATGGATATCTCCACCAGAAGCAATGTGGAGGATTTACAGATTTCCATTAAATAAAATGCATCCATCTGTAACAAATTTACAGCTTCACCTTCAAAATATGAAAATTATTGCATTTCAAGAAGGTGAAAATCTACAAAGTTTGATGCAAAGTGAACGAGGATCAAGAACAATGCTAACTGAGTATTTTCATATGAATGAAATCGATGATGTTACATGTCATTATTTTTATCGAGAATTTCCACAACACTTTGTTTGGGACAATGGTAGGAAATTTTGGAAACGCAGAAAACAAAAAATTGCTATTGGCAGAATTGTTGCTGCAAATCCGATGGAAGGAGAGAGATATTATCTACGATTGTTGCTGAATCACATCAAAGGTGCTACTTCCTATGACAATCTAAAAACCGTTTGTGGCATTCAGTACTCAACTTTTCAAGAAGCAGCCCAAGTATTAGGATTACTTGAACATGATAATAGCTTGGAAGAACGTCTATCTAAGGCATCAGTATTTCAAATGCCATTGATTTTGCGGCGATTGTTTGCCACTATTTTAGTGTTCTGCATACCACAACAACCTATGTTATTATGGGAGAAATTCAAAGATAGTATGGCTGAAGACTTTCATGGTATACAGCGAATTAATGAAGCTACAGTTTAGTCTAAAGTGCTACAAAGCATCAACTCCTCATTAGAATCAATGGGCAAAACCATATTAGATTATGGTTTACCAAGCATAGAAATTACTGAGGATGAAGAAGCAATTCTGAAAGATGTAAATGAAGAGTTAAGTGTGCCAATTACTGATGATGATCGATCAACAATATCAAATCTAAATTCGGAACAACGAAAAGCATATCATATTATAATGAGGAAAGTGAAAGACAAAAGAGCTGCTGCCTTCTTTGTTGATGGAGCAGGAGGAACTGGAAAAACATTTTTGTATCGAGCATTACTGACTGAAGTTAGACTGAAGGGTCTTATTGCTCTTGCAACTGTGACATCTGGTGTAGCTACTTCGATATTACCTGGTGGACGTACTGCACACTCAAGATTCAAGATACCAATAAATTCTCAAGATTGTATGACATGTAACATTCGAAAACAAAGTAGTTTGGCTGAATTACTTTGAAGAACAAGCATGATTATTTGGGATGAAGTATCAATGGTAAAGAAATGCGAAATTGAAGCCCTCGATAGAATGTTACAAGACATTATTGATTGCAATTTATTGTTTGGTGGAAAAGTAATGGTGTTTGGAGGCGATTTTCGACAAGTTCTTCCAGTTGTTCCTAGAGCTGGCAAAGAGGAAACCATTGATGCTAGCTTTGAAATGTCAAGAATATGGCACAAAATAGAAAAGTTACAACTAACAAAAAATATGCGGGCTAGAGATAATCCATCATTTAGTCAATACCTCTTACGTGTTGGAAATGGGACAAAATGTCATACAGAAAATGGTGAAATTTGCATTCCTGAAGTGATGATTATTCCATTCAAAGATGAAGTCAATTTAAAGATTGAACTTATTGAGTCGACTTTTCCAAATCTTAGAGAAAATGGATACAATACTGATTTCATTACAAGCAGAGCGATATTGACTACAAAGAATGATTATGTTGATGAACTCAATGAGATCTTGATAGCAAATTTCCCGGGTAATATTGTAAAATATTTCAGTTTTGATTGTTCAATTGATGAAACACCACATAATCAACAAGTGGACTTTCTAAATTCGTTGACTCCAAATGGGCTTCCTCCACATGAGCTGATGCTAAAGAAAGATTGTCCTGTTATCTTGTTAAGAAATATTGATCCATCATCTGGTTTGTGCAACGGTACTAGACTGATTTGTAGAAACTTCCAAGCAAATGTTATTGATGCAGAAATTTGTATTGGTCATTATCGAGGGAAGAGGGTATTTCTACCTTGAATTCCTTTACAGCCATCTGAAAGTGAGAAATTTCCCTTCCCATTTACAAGAAAGCAATTTCCTATTCGACTTTGCTTTGCAATGACAATAAACAAAGCTCAAGGACAAACATTAAATCATGTTGGAATATATCTACCACAACTTGTCTTTTCACATGGCCAACTGTATGTTGCTTTATCAAGAGCAAAATTGGCAGAAGCAATCAAGGTTTTAGTCAAACAAAGCTCAAATAGGAATGATCAGATTGCATCAACAAAAAATATTGTTTATGTTGAGCTATTAAGATTGGCCAATATCAACTAAAGGATCACTCATGATAACAAGTAAACAATGATTCCTTCCTCTAGTATTTCAGCATTATTAAACAAAGTTATTTAGATACATCTTACTATAATTTTTAAGTTTCTTTTAAAATTTTTCAAAGTGTAAAAAATATATGACATCTAACTTTACAAAAAATAGAAGAAAAGAAAATAAATTTATATATTAACTTTCAAAAAAGTACTTCATATAAACCAATGCTTCATTCACCATAATAGGTCAATATATTTTCCTTTTCTTCAGCCTTTTTTTTTATAACTTTAATCTCTTACACTTCAATGTCTTTGGTTAATTATTGATAAGTTTATTCACATAACAAACATTTACTTTCTTACTACTTACATATTGAAGAGCCAATATTTAACTTAAAAACAAACAGTATATAATCTTTAATTGATATTGATATGATTTTTTAACAACTATTCTCGCCAAACATTTCCAAAAAGTAACCTCCTTAAATTTGGATTATTTTTTTTGGTCAAAATATTGCCTATTCTGCTCCCTTTCATTTTCATTTCAAAATATAATATACTCATGCCTTTGCATGACTACAAGATTTTTTAGCCAATTTTTTTTGTAATGCGATTTAATTTCTTTCTACATTGTATTTTTTTGCATTCCTCAGACCCATTGTGCTGATCACAATTGTTTAGTTTTTTGTAATTCATATATTTCATGAATTGTTATGTTCTATTGATGGCTTTTGTCAAATCTGGTAATTACTGGTTTTCTTTTTTGTTCTTTTCTTTGTCCTGTTTCTACTCTTGCAACTGCTAAGAAGTATTTCAGTTTTCCATTCTCTGTTATATGGTTTTTTAGGTGCATATATACAAGATGACCCCATGGGCTTAGATTATCATATTTTCTAAAAGCCAAATCGAATAGGATAATTTACATTTTAACTATAATGATTTTTAATATATTTGAACAATACTTATTTTCACTAGAATTAGAAGTGAGTTTATTCAGAATGGATTATTGCATTTCTGTAGGGAGAATTGCTTCAATTAGATGCTAAAATTGTTCTCATGCAATTACATTTTCACAGTAGCTCAAGGTTTGATCATTGTGTTAACATCATCTACATTAAATACTGTGTATTAATGTGCAAACAGTAGATACATGTTAACACAAATACCCTCATCTAATTACTACCTACTATACATCTAATCACTACCTAAAACTCGATTTCCAAAAACTTCATATGAACATACTTAGTCATTATATTTAAAATTCATAAAAATAACAATCCACATAATAGGTCACAATCTTTTCCTTCTTCATGTCTATTAATGAAACCCAAAATTTTCTAATAACCCAATCTTCTAAACTAAATTACTATCTGCAATATACTTTTAACAAATCTGCAAAGTGTATTTAAATGTGCGCTATATGAATAATAAAAATTGCTTTTATAAATTTATTTATTATTCATGCATAAAAGAAATTTGCTCTTCTTATTAATACTCAAAAACTATTATGATGAGCAACTTTTTAGCCCTTCATTCTTTTCACTATTACACTTTTTACACCGTTCTCAACAAATAACTTTGCCGATGCTTTTACATGTTTTTGTATCTACATATTCATTAATACCATATACATGTCTTCCTAATTGACTAATAACACTGATTGTAACAAAACTTTTTATATCATATCACTTTACACCTTTACTTTTCACAATGCATGTTAGTCCATAATATTTCTTTATCAGATTCTAAAAAGCTGAATCTCATTTCTCTTGAATTTAAAACACATATTATAACAGTCCTTTCTTTTTTACAATAGAAAAACCATGGCAAAAGAAGAGAAAGTTCTATCTCAATTAACGGATCTATCAATTGGCTGGAAAGTTAGAGTGCGAGTGTATGATATCACACCTCCACGATCTTCAAGAGTCTCCGGGAAAATGTATCAATGGATATACTTGGTTGACAAAGAGGAAAACTTGCACATTTTACATTTAAAACAATTTCAGCTTTATTGTAAATTATAAATATTGACACGATTTCGTTCATCATAGGGCACGCGAATGTTAGCAACATTATTTGGAGATAACATTGAAGCCTTTGAACCAATCTTCAATTTGGATAGCACTTTCGAAGTATCTAATGCTATCATTCTAAAAGCAAATCAGCAGTTCAAGATGTTCAACAATGATTATCAAATGATTATCAATAGATTTACCAAGGTACACAAAGTTGACGACAAAATCACATCATTAGCCGACAAATTCAACTTTGTTGCTTTGAAACATGTAGCTGACATGGACAGTGAACAATCAAATATTGGTATGCCTTTAGAAAATATTAATAAATTGCCTTCTATATTTCATAAGTCATAGTGTTTAAAAAATGTATTTTAATTTTACTTTATCACTTGTAATACTAACATATAATTTCCTTTCCAAGATATCATTGCTGTTGTCATAGATCTGATCAAAGTAAAGACAATTACAACAAAGCAAGATCACCAAGAACGGTTACTACAAGAAATTGTTGTGATTGATTATGGGTAAAGCTAAATCCTCTAAAAACATATATTAATTCCCATATTTTCTATTCAAATTATGCATTAGTTATTAACAACAATCTATGTAATAGCATTAAACCTATACTTCTTTCTGCGTGGGAGCTGATTGTCAAAAATGAATGTCAAATTGTTGCAGACGAATTGCAATCCAAACCAATAATACTTGCAACAAATTTACGTGTGAAAGAGTACAGTGGTAAGAAATACCTCTCTTTTTACATTTTTAAAATTCATCATCTCACATGATTTATTTTCAAATATTAGGTAGGAAGTATTTATCAACTACAGCAATGACAAAAATTGAGATCAATCCAAAGCTTACTGAGGCAAAGAATTTCCAACAATGGTAAACTATTGATCTTCATTCCACTCATTAAAAAAGCGACATAAGAAATACATGCATGATATGGCAATGTTACATATGACGTTATTTACGGTTCTCTTTACAGGTCTATTGAAAATGACAACATGTTGAACAAGATCATTCAGCAAAAATCATACTTTAGCATTAACAATCCATCTACTTCTGCAACAGAAGAAAACGAACAAAATCTTGAACAGATAATAACAAATACAGAGTTGATAAGCATTCTACCAAGAACTTCTATAATTTCATTTACAAAAAAAATGCATTTTGCTGCTTATTATTGTTTTTTTTTAGCAGAATACATTTTGCCAAGTTAAAGCTTCAATAACCAATGTCGAAGAAGGAGAGAGATTATGGTACATGGCATGTAGTCAATGCAATAAAAATACAAAACAGATGTTCCAGAATCAGTTTACATGTATTGAGTGCAACAAACAATCTGAAGCCATTCCAAGGTACAAAAAATTTAAGTAAAAATGAAGAAAACAGTACATTACTATTTACCTCTCACTCTATTAAACTTAAATGAATTACATCCCTTTATCTCAGGTTTCGAATTCTGGCTACAGTAACTGATAATACTACTACTGTACCAGTAACTATTTTTGGTCAAGTTGCTGAGAATATATTTGGTTGTACTGCTGAACACATTATGCAACTTCAACAAAAGGTACCAGTTTAAATAAACATCCCTTACCGTTATACATCTAATTTACACCTCATACAACTTCTTCCTTACAGGAACAATTCGATCTTGTTAATGAAATCACTAAGAAAGCTTCAGAGAAAAAAATTCAAATTTCATGTCAAAGTTGCAATCCAAAAAATAGGAAGCAGAGCTGGGGAAAAAGCTTTTATCATCAACAAAGCCGAAGAAATCGCATAAAACATGATCTTCCTAATGTTTGCAGCCATTAGATGTACTTGTATACAATTTTTGGTTGTGTCTATGTTAGCTTTTCCTGTAAATCTTTCTAAAGAAACCATCTGTTTATGGTTCTGTTTTGTAACTCCATATCAAATTTCAATATTTTGCATGTACATTTGAAATCTACCTGTTTATAAATATCAAGCTTTGATCAATGCTTTGGTTTGTCTGAATCTGGTATAGAGAAACAACAATCCGTTTTTTTTTTGCTTTTGCACATTTTAATGCTATATTTAGTACCGACAATGGTGAGCTGATGTCTATCCAATCCTATTGACTTTGTGTTTAGTATATGTTTACAACTTGAGCATATAAAATTCTGACTCTTCACCAAAAGTGCCTGCAAACAGCTTGGATGCTATTAGTTTGACATCCATCCACAGAACAAAAGAACAACAGAATTTTTCTTGTCAGGTTCCCACCTGCAGAACAATCAAATATCTTCACTGCTTTTAAAACTCATTGCTCTCTAATAATTCTCAATGGTTTTTATTTCCAATATCTATAGTAGTTTTGTTGCTCTCCCTGGAAACTCAAATCAGATTTCTATGTTGAAACTAGAAATCTGATTTCTGCTTTGTACAAAACTGGTGATAAACCTATTATACATATTTGTACAAAACTGTTAAAACTAGAAATCAGATTTCTATGTTGCAACCAGTGTTAAGTTGGAAATGGGTATTTCAATTATGTCTTCATCAAATATACATATATTCTTTTTTTTTTTTTAATTTTTTTGACTCTATAGAAATAAGTTTGAGATGGTCCTCTTGAATAGTTTTGGAAATAAGAGTTGTACGGTCAGTTCCAAATTGATCATTTCAGTAACAGGCTGTTTGAAGGCATAATTTGTACGGGACAACCACTTGGAAGGTGTTATAACCAAGCTTTAGGCCTAGACTCTCTATCTGAGCATGCACGTAATTGAATAGGTCTAGCCTCATTCTGGGATGTAACTCATTTGGTTTGATCATCCTGTCTTGTATTTACTTCAAATGTGCTTTTGCTGCTTCTATTCTGTCCACATAGATGCTTGATATTAGTAGGTTGAACCATCAGTAGACCAACTGTCTGCGTCAATATTACCTACTGCAACCATACACGGGTAACAGGAACCAATGTGATCGATTCCATGTAATCGGTCCCATCCTTACAGAATTAAGGACCATGCTTGCATATCTGATTGCATGGTTTCTGCTAAGATCAGATCACTTGTTAGTTTTATTTGAATTACACTTTTAATTGCAGTGCACGTGCCCTCATCTAGTTACCAAAAAAGTAAATGATCAAATCTTGTGATCTCTTTTGGTGCCCATCTTTTTTGTTTTATATGCCTCACCTACTTGCAATTTTGTTTTTATTTAATGTGTTGATTAAATAAAGAATTAATGATATATGACTTTTCTTTAATGTTATTCAACTAACCAAAATTTTGAATTTTATTATTTTTCTCATGCATCGATATGTAGTGGGATGAAAAAGGGGATTAAATATCACTTGGAGCATTGACTATTTTGATTAATCAAAGATGAAACACGTGTACAAGTTCGCATATGAAGCTACCCCACACACATGCTTTACCGTTGGACCAACAGATCTTTCATGGAGTAGCTCCACCAGTGTTTACTTTATTGTTATATATTTTATGTGCTACGTTATTCTCCTAAAAAAAGGAAAAGAAAAAAAAAAGGTAGAAACAGTTATACCCTTTTCTTTGTAATCACTTCTAAGTTTTAAATCTCTGAGCTCCTTCCAACAAATAAAACCAGAGAAAAATTTGATTTTTTGTTTGTATTTTGCCTTCAAAACGAATAAAAATAAAAAAAGCACAAGACAAATTTGAATTTTCTGATGCTGGCCTTGTGATGTTGATGTCTAGAATTTAACAATGGGAGTCACGAAGTTTTGGTGCTATATAAGGAAGGAAATTAGATCATTTTCATTGCATGTTGCATTTTGTTGTTTCGAGAGAGGTTTAGGTTTTCCGAAAGTGTAGTGATGGCGCTTGGATTTTATTCGTCTTGTTCTCTTGTGGAATAACTTCACTTGTGCTACGACTGTGGATGTAGACATTTAAGGCAAAACCACATAAATTTGTATCTATCTCCTTCTTGTTCTTTGTATCCGTTTCATTACTGTTCTCTTCAGGATATTGATCTATTTCTTACAGCAGTTTATCCATTTCTTATGATATATGGGTCCAACGGTCATTGTTTTCCCAACAGGCCATGGCCCTCTCTCTTACCCCTTCTGCATATAAATTGAACTGCTGAACACAGCCCCTCATTCACCATCAGAAGTTTGACCTTGAGCCATGAGATGTTAAGAATCTGACCTGATTTCTAGAGATAAAAAACCATAGAAAGAATTACACAAGAAGAAGAAACACAGAGATTTTTACATAGTTCACCCAAAATAGGGCTACGTCCACAGCCGCTGGTTGTTTCACTATATTTTTGAATGGAAGAAGCTTAACAAGGATAAACAACTAGGGAAATATAACCTTAACACAATGAAAATGCCTGAAATACCCTCTTATTGTCAATTTTCGCAAAAGCTATGGCCGAGTGTTCAGTAATATCAGGCTTCACACAACTCAACATGAGAGCCTAACTAATGGACTCTGAACAAGCAGAGACTAATTTAGTTATATGAAAGAGCTTATAAACCAATAGATATATAATCCTTTTCCTAAGCTTAATGGTGGAAGTTGTTACCAAGCATCTGAACCCCATTTTTTTCATTATATGTACAGATTAGGATAATCAAGGAAGTGCCCATTGGTAATGCTTGAAGATTCAATTAAAAAACTTTAGAAAGACAAGTAAACACAGATGCATCTAGCTAGCTAGTCAATTAACCCAAATTTACGGACTTAGAGAGAGAGAGAGAGAGAGAGAGAGAGAGAGAGAGAGAGAGAGAGAGAGAGAGAGAGAGAGAGATTAATTAATTTGTCACCAGCAAAGGTGTTTCCATGGAGGAGTCTGCATCCCTAACATCATTCACCTGTTGCTCAACATCTTCTGGATCTTGTCCATAAATTGATCTGTGGGCAAATATCCACAACAATTTTGCTGCGTATTGCACTAGTTCCCACGCAGAAGATAGAATGTGTAGAGAATTGGCAAAACAAGGCTGAAAAGAAAGAAGAATATAGGGTGTCATTGTGGTGCTATACTTAGCAGTGAATAACTATAATTCCCCACCATGGACAGTAGAGCGAATACCAGCACAGCTTGCAGAGGGAAACCCATTGTGAGGATCATCAGCATTGCAAGAGACATGTAAAACCCCAAAGAGTTGAGAAACAAGTAGCCATAAAATTGAAAGTCTCTATAGCTTAGACCAAAGGGTCTGGCAAGTCTTCTCCCACTAAACGTGATGGTGCTGTTATGATCGGGTTTGAAGTTGTGCTGCCAATTATCGACGGGAGGGGTGATCCCCGATTCGTAAGTGGCGGTGGCGATCAGCCCCACGACCACCAGAAGTGCACTGCCACTACGAAAAAAAGGTGATAAAGCGACACTAATATAAGGGCATTTATATGAAAGTGCCCTTATAAGTGCCTTAATACGGCATTTTTATTTTAAAATGCCACTATAAAACAATTTATTACGGCATTTCCTAGAAAAATGCCACTATAAAATGATTTATTACGGCATTTTCCTAATGAATGCCGCTATAAAATAATTTATTAAGGCATTTTCTAATTAAATGCCCCTATAAAACAATTTGTTACGACATTTTTTAAGAAATGCGGTTATAAAGCAAATTATTACGGCATTTATAAAAAATGCCTCTATTAAACAAATCATTACTGCAATTATGTAGTTTAGTTTGGTCTTTTCATTTTGGTTTGGTTACTATCTAGTTTGGTTCGTTTTGTGGTCAGGGCCTTTCTTGAACCGACTCGAACGGAAAACCGAACTAAATTAAACCAAGGCTCCGAAATCCAAAAGAAGGGAGAAACCAATCCTCTCCTGGTCCCAATTCTCCTGGTTCATCAAAGCATCCACTCTAACCTCTCTTCCTCGCTCAAACGTTCAGTTGCTCTCTTTCCCTCTCTCCTTCTCTGTTAGTGACGAAACATGGACCTTCGGGCTGCAATAGTGGGTGCCGTTGCCGACTGACGGAGCAGACCATATGAATGGACCTCAGATGTCGCCTTCCAAAAGCGCCTCCGATCTATTCCTCAACGACATATAAGTTTCGTCGGCAATCTTCGCTCCCAGGTCACAATCTTCGCTCCCAGGTCGCAATCTGCCCTAATCCTATTTTCGACTTTGTCGACTCTGCCCTAATCCTATTTTCGACTTTGTCCCTCGCCCTAAGGAGTCTCCCATTCAACTCTGCCCTAATCCTCATCTCGCTCATCATCTCCGCGATTCTCTCCCGATCAAGCGTTTCATCGAGCAAGCATGTATTCACTTCCTCTTTCGTATGTGTTGAGGTAATCACCTGATTGATTCCTCTCTCCCGATCGAGCTTTACTGCAATCAAGCAAGCCTTCTCTTCCTCTCTCGTCTGCGTCGAGGTAATCGTGTGATTGTTTTTTTATTTTTTTTACAAACCTAACTTTTTCAGTCAATTTCCTTTGAATTTACTCTCAATTCTTCCTCATTGCCTACTAAATCCCTTGTTTGGGCCTGCACGCCAGACGTGGTTACATTTCTGTATGCTCGGCCGATTGTCCCTCCTTTGAAGTTAGTCGAAGAATCTGCAGAAGGAGTCAGTGGGAATACGTGACAGGTCAGCTTCCTTACATGTTTTTCTGATTTTCCTTTTTTTCAGATTGTTAAGGTCTCTGGTTTGAGTCAGAGGAGAAGGAGGTGCGTCTGACATATTACTGTAGGAATTATAGAAAATCTACTTGACTCTTGACAAAACAAAATTCGGAAGTAGGAACTGCGTCCCTAATACCTGTGCATGTGCATTGCAATTCTGAAACATAGTTTAGAAAAAACAATAACCATTTATGTTAGGCTCAGACCACACAGTTTTAATCTCCAAACAAAAAAGAGCAGAATTATTGGAATGGATGTACACGAAAATGAGGTAAACCAAAAAGGTTTTCAGTCTACAGATTTGAGATTTGGTTAAAGAGAATTTAACATGCAAGCAGAAGACCATACCAAATGTGCTACCAAAGTTGTTCCACAGTTCAGCACTAATAACCATTTTGCAGTATTACATAGTGTATTAATTTTTATCATTAATGGATTAATTATATATCTAAGTTTCTTACCCAGGTATATACATAGTGTATGTTGTTCATTGTTGGGTCTAGTTAGTCACCGACATATCCGGTTTTTTCATTTTATTTTCTGTAAAGCGTATGTATTATTTTTTTGGGTAAATCATATTATCGATGTTCTGTTTTGCTTAATATTATGTGCAATGATCTCATATGCCATTTCTAATATTATGTGCAATGATCTCATATGCCATTTCTAATTTTTGTTTTAAGTTCTGTCCCATAATTCCCAATTCTTGGTTTGCTAGGAGCAGAACATTAATAAAAAAAAAAAAAATTTAATATAAATATTTCACAAGGTTTGTATTCAAGTTGTTCCATATTACCTTTTTTGGATTGTGTCTGAAATGTATTTCTATTTAATAAATTATACATCATATGCCATTGAATTGTTAGATCAGATTGCCTGTTTTGCATTTTCTTTGCTTGGACAGCATAAGGTGTGGAACAGTTCACTGCTAGAGGCATCTAAGTTTTACCTCTTTCAGTCATCATTCTTCCCAAGATTTACTTACTGTCATAATTTATCAGACCTCCAATTCAGCTTTGTTGTAGGGCACCTGATAAAGCAGGTGGGATACTACATGGGATATTTCTGCCACGGTCTTCCATAACAGGAGGTAATTTATCTTCATAAGACCAGATCCTACAAACTTTTTGAGGAGTACTTTTCAACTCTCTGCATATCATAGTAATCAGATTTTAGATTCATTATTTTGTTGTTCATAAAAAATTAGATAAAAAGTAGTAGTTCAAACTTCTATTCAATTACAATAATATAAAGCACAGGTGCATATGGGGTAGGTAGGATCAAGGCTTTGCCAAGTTTCATGAAAAGGAATTTCCTTTTCATTTATATGTTTTCTTGCACTTAAAATTTGTATAAATGATTTTACAAAATTTAAACTAGAAATGAAACACATTCACCATAGACTTAGAAATGAGGTAGTACGTACAGCTGCTACACCTTTCTAACCTTCACTAGGTTCAATTCTCTTTCCATGTTCTCTTTTGACTTAATGCTGCTGTTCATGTTCTGAAATATATTGGGAACTCTGTTCTGAATGTGCCAACTTCTTAATTCACCCATGTATTGCTTGCAAATAGCTAGAAGTATATGAATGATGGAGAAACACATAAGAAATAATAATATATTCTGATTTGAGAAGAATTTTGTCAACACACGTCTTTAAAGTCCTGTGAATCTTATAGTTTATTATAGCATACTTGATCTTTTCTAAATTGATTTTTGTATGACAATATTTTGGTGAAACCAAAATATTAGGACTGCGTTTAATTGGAACTACTTGACCTGATGATCATTATGTTGAACAGATTAGACCCGAGTGAAGTGGGAGCTGATATTGATCGATCTTCTTTGACGCTAGAGGCAGCGGTGGTTGCTCCTTTAAAAAGGTATTTGCCAGTTAAACTCTCATGCAACCATATTTATATTTTATTTTTCATTGATTGGCCTGAATCTTTTTAACTTTTCACAACCAATGCATGCCTGTTTTCCTTTGAAGACAGTTTCTATGTCGCTCTTTTATGTAACATTGAACTTGGAAAGTGATTTCCTTTTCTGTTTCAATACTGTAGCTATACAAGCAAGAATTGGGTCACAGAGATCCTTATCCTTGACCACTGTTTAGGTCTTCCACTAGGCCTTAATTAAAATATGTATTGGTGCTAAGAGACAACTCAGGTCTGATTATTTAACCCTCAAATGCATGACTAGGCTTTGTACTTTTGACTGGTGGGGCTCATTTAAAGGTATCAAGGACTTAAAAGGGGTAGATATGTGCAACATCAATTCTCACATGCATTATAGTTTGATTCATTCTATGAAAATGCTCTCTTCTGCCCAAAATTCAATTCTAGCATTATAGTTTGATTCATTCTATAAATATCCATTTGATTTCTTGTTATCACGCTTATATTGAATCCTTTATATTATTTATAGGATCTGACTGGGGGGACATTAGTACCAGTTGAAGGACCAGATTCTCCCCTATTTGCTCTTGAGGTATTTGATAAAGCCCTCTACAAACATCTCATAATTGTCCAGGTAATATATCTGCATACATAAAGTCTCTGTTATATGTAGCTAATTGGCAACACTGTAATAGATAAACCCCGAGAAAGCTTGAGGTATTTACTTCATATTCTTTGCTTCATCTGAACTAACTTTAGTCTTTTCATTTATCAAAGTTAGGAGAACTAAAGCTAGGCGAGTTGCTGGACACGCCTCCCCCTGGTTTAGATGAAGCTATTGCAATTTCCAAGGCATATATTTTCTCCCATACATTATGATTTTGTTTCTCTGGATTATCCTCCCTCTGGTCTTTCCACTATTGTTGTTGATTCCTTCCTAACAATACAACTACTTTCTAGGTTATGCAATTTGTTGAATCACCAGAGTATAGTATGTTTACCCGGATAGTTTTTGATACAGCTCCACAGTAAGTATACTTTAGAAGTTACACAAATTTGATGGATATAAATATGACATCTGGATTTTTTTTTCATAGGGTCATACGCTTCGGCTCCTCTCCCTGCCTGAATTCTTGGATTCATCCATTGGCAAGATATTGAAGGTTTGAGAACACAAGTTTGAGTCTGAGCACAGCCACTTTGCATTAAAAATGCTAAAAGTGAGGTCTGTTTCTCCTGCTCAACAAGATCTGCACTTGTTTCTGGTCCTTTTACTGACTTGATGAGTAATATCATTGAATTGTGTTTTTATATTAAAATAAAAAATTCAATAGACGAGTGAATTCGGACCAAAAATGCAAAGCTCTGATGTTTTGTTGAATGGAATGTGAATCAATTGTCAATAGGTTGGCAGGGGCTGCAAATTTTCTCCTACCTGGAATTCCCTGCAAAATCTTGAATGCTTTAATAAAATTAAGACAAATAAACTGTTTTGCAGTGAGTAATGTAGTGATAAGTATGCCAGGTGTGTTTTTTTTGTGTGTGGTTGTTGGGGTGGTACAGGTGTGGGGGTACTAATTTGGGGGGCTGTGAAGAGAGGAGAGAGAAGGGGGCGTGGCGGGGGTTGGGTAGGGGAGGTTTTGAAAAAATTAAAAGAAATGGGGTGAATTAAAATTTTTGTTTAAGTTAATATACTTTTAGCGGCATTTGATGGTTGCCGTTAAAAGCCTTCAACTGTTGATAAGCTTTATTACGACACTTTAAAAAAATGCCGTAATAGCTTATACTTTTACGGCATTTTTAAATGCGGTAAAAAGTCATTTTATAACGGCATATTCCAAAGTGTCGTTATAAATTGTCGGTATAACATAATGCAACACCACTTGAAACAGCACTTTATCAAAATGTCGTTATATGTTATAACGGCATTTTTCTATATTATAAGGGCACTTTTGAAGTGCCGTAATAAAAAGACTTTTTGTAGTTGCGCACACTATCAGGGGAGTCTTTATACGGATTGTATTGGAAGTGGCTGATGGAGTTCCATGAAAAGAGAGTCCTTCGGACATGCGCCTTTGCATACACTAAGCCACTCTTATTAGATAAAATCTCCTTGGACTTTAAAGCTCTGGCTCGATGGAAGAGGCTCGCTAGCTTCAGCTTTTACCCTTGCCTGCTTGCACCTTCTTCCAACGTGTCCAGGGCTGTCAATCCCTCTGAATTCATGGAATTTACTTGCAAAGCCTTGAAGGCTTATGAGGACCATCACGTGCCTAATTGTTGCTCCAAAAGCCCAATGCTTACGAAGACTTCATCAGTTAAACACTTAACATCTAGGATCATAATAGCCCCAGATACGATGTCGAAACACCCCCACACCACGAGAAGAGAGGACGAACCCCCCAAAACACAAATAAATGCTTATGCAAACTCACCCCACAAAGTTAGTCACACCTCATATTAAGCTGATAAGTGAAGGCATATTTATGTAAATCAAAGTGCCTTAATACGATCTCAACAAGCCAAGCCTGCCTTGTGCTGATTTTCTGAGGTTGCCAGATGCAACACGGTGTTGCCATGGTTATCCCCCCAGCTCAGGATCTCACTTTTATCTTGCTTTCTGAGTGATTTCAATAGAAGCAAAAACGCTTTCAACTTGCTGGATTTCACGGCAAGGTGAAGAGCAGTCTCGAGCTGAACTATTGTGTCCTCAACAGAATCTGGGCAAGCATTGAGAAAGACGCTCAACAAAGCTGAATTCCCAGTAGAAGCCACTTCGCGCAGTGGAGTTATCCCTTCTCTTCCTTTGACACGGACGAGTTCTTTGTCAACTAGCACCAGCCCTCTTGCTATGCTCTAGTGTCCCTTTTGCAGAGCCAGATGCATGGGACTAAGCCCTTTTAGGTTTAGATTTAGATTTCTGGCCAAAGAAGGCTTCAAATTCGCAATCTCCATCGCAAAATCGGCTTTCCCATCCCTTGCTGCTTTGTGCAGGGGAGCATCAACGAACTGGAGTGCATCAAGACCGTCAAGAATGGAGGGGTTTTGCTCAATCAATGAGTACAGACCATCAACGTCTCCAGTCTTTGCAACCTTCTTGAACCCCGGGTCTATTTTTTGCATATCCTTTCGTCAGAAATCTCTGAAGAAAATGTTGAGCCTAGCTAGGTTCGATCTGTTATAATGGAGGTGTTTAAACTTTGAAAGTAGAACCATTTTCTTATTTTTTATTTTAGAGAAATTACACTTGCTTCCCTTTTAGTTCTTGATAACTACAGATTCCTCCCCTAAGGTTTTCTGAAATGATACTTGCCTCCCTTGTATTTTTTGTCGTCTGCTTCATATCCCTCTCTTTTGTACAAAGTTTATCAAAATTTAAATATGTTTTGACAAATTTACTCTTCTTTAAGTACAAAAAGTATATGATTTAGAGATTTTCTTAAAAAATTAAATTTTAAGGCTTAAAAGTCTTAATAATTGATTTAAAAATCCTGGGTGCACGATTTTGTTTTTAAAATTTTCTTATTTGAAATAAAAAATTGATAAAGGATAAAATAGTCAAATTACATTTTATAAGTCTAACAATAGAGATAAGTATCATTTAAGAAACTTTAATAACCATAATTTCTCCTTTTCTAATAACCCATTAATCAACCAGCATTTTCATACTTCCACCATGATAGAGGTTCTTCTCTCTTTCGTAGGGTTAGTTCCATTGGCTTCGTTGAATTCGAATTTGGATCTGATCTAGAAACCAAATTTCTAGTGCCCAGCAGAATTCCCAAATTTTGCTCTTAGTTTGCATAGCGCCTTGGAAAAATTAAATTTTGTGACACCTATTTTTCTTAAAATAAATTTGTCATTGAGTTTTTAGCCTTGTAAGATAACTTAGGGGTAAAAATGTTATGAAATATTATGAAGGGTGATCGTTAAGTAAATAAATATTCAATTTATATGGGAGAATCTCTAATTGTTAGTGTAGTCCAAAAATTAAAAGTTAAAAAAGAATTTCAAGTTGCTTCATCCTTGATGAAATCGTTTGCCGAGTTTCCTTTAATGCTCTAGTCTGTCACCAATCAAATTATGTCATGTCATTGTTCCTTATGCTCTAATGGGCTCTTTACAATAGGACTACCAATGCCTGTGTCCATCTTGGGTCCATATTTTCATATGCCTTACCTACTTGCAAATTTGTTTTTATCTAATATAAAATAGTGTCGATAAACGAATCTTTTTTGGTATCTTCTTCATTGATGTTCTTCAAATAAACCTAGAGTATTATTATACTTTATTTCTGTTAATGTTTGCTTTTAATAAACCTATTGATTGTAACATCTTCGTTGATGTTCTTCAGGGTACGTTAAGCCTTGTAATTGGGGATGTTGACAAGTGTATTATTATACTTTATTTCTGTTAATGTTTGCTTTTAATAAAGCTATTGATTGTAACATCTTCGTTGATGTTCTTCAGGGTACGTTAAGCCTTGTAATTGGGGATGTTGACAAGTCAAATACACTAAAAATTAATACTAAAAAAATTTAATAAAATAAATGAATGTACATAAAAAAAATATATATTGTAACATCTTCGGATTAAATAAATTATGCTGAAATATTTGGATTCCAGAAAATATACTAAAATAAATGATGTTGACATATTTGGATTCGAGAAAATGAATGTACGAAAAAAAGGATTCCCAATTTGATAAAATAACTTATTTAAAATTTAATAAAACACCTGAAACTCTTATGCATGTACCTTGAAATAACAATAATACTAACATTTTTTAATGATACCCCTTGTAATTTGATGGAATTATTATTATTTAGTATAATTAAGTAGCTGTCATACTTAATATAATTTAGTATATATATTATTATGCTTAAGATGCACTTATATAGATATATCATTTATTATTATTAAGTATCATAAACTTATTAAGTATATTACACACACACTGCCACCACCACCACATCCACAACTGCCACCACAACAACCTCCACCACCATCGCCACAGCCACCACCACCTACTCCACCACCTTCATCAGCACGTCCAGGACCACCTTTATAACCCCCGCTATCACCAACTCTGCCACCACCTTTATAACCACCACCACAATAACCAGTACCTCTAACACCATCATCACCACCACCATCTCCACTATCATCACATGATTCCACGATCAACATCATCACAACCACTATCATTAACATTAACTACTGCCATATAACCATAGCTAACACAAATTATAAATACAAATTGTTTTAAAAACTTTATCAAACATATTTTTGCTGATTTTTAAAGTCAAAATTGATTTTAACTAAATGTTACCAAATGGTTTTCAAATTGTTTTAATAAAAATTGTTACCAAACAGCCTCTCGTTTAGCTTTCTTATATCTAACTTGCTTACGTAGGCATTTTGTTTTTGTTTATTTTTACTTATTTTTATTTGAATGATCTACTTATCCTCATTTAATAACTTAATTATTTGTTTTTTCCGATATAAATTTTGTTGATTCTGAGAGGTCCAGTCTTTGATATTATCTATGAAGAAAGGTTTCATTGGCCATTGCACCAAAGTTCCTTTTTAACAGATTTGAAACTTTTATTTAATTTTCTTTCTTTGATGTTTAGAAATTCATTAATCCGCCAAAATGTGTTTAGTACCTGTCTCTCTTATCCAGTTGGAATTTCAAGGTTTTTTTTTATCGCCTTAATGACTTCCTCATCCTTGTTTAATTTAATGTGTTGATTATATAAAGGATTAATGATATTGACATGACTTTTCTGCTTACCAAAAAAAAAAAATATTGACATGACTTTTCTTCGCCTTCTTCTTCGTGTTCTTCAACCAATCAAAATTTTGAATTTTTTTTTTCATGCATCGATATGCAGTGGGCTAAATGTCTCTTGGACCATTGCCTATTTGATCTATTATAACCAAAGATGAAATATATGCCAAATTTGTGTATGAAGCTTTACCGTTGGACTAGCAGATCTTACATGGAATGGTTGGCCGGGTCTAGTTCTTATATCATTATGTAATGCCCTAGTCCCATCAGCAACAATATTGTTTGCTTTGGCCTATTGGGCCTCACAGTTTTGCTTTTGGGTTTTACCCCAAAAGGATTCATCGTTTGAGGATGTCACAAGACTATATATATAGAACTTCACTTCATTCTTCCTGAGCAATGTGGATTTCGAGACCTCACACATGGATTTCAAAAAATCGCTCCCAAATCTTGCTTCTTTAGAAACATTTTATTCTTTTTTCTTTGTAGTCGCTTTTAAATATCTGTGCTTTTCTTCCAAGCAACAAAATTAGAGAGAAATTTGATTTTCTATTTTTATTTTGCCTCAAAGCAAAAACCGTAATGCAAAATTTTATTTCCAATGTTGTTCACTGTGATGTAATGTCTTGGATTTAACAAACCGTTAGGTTCATTAGTTGGGGCCACAAAGTTTTGGGAGTTTTATATAAGGGGGAAATTAGGTCCTTTTCAGTGTGTGTTGCATTTTGTTGTTTTGACAAAGGTTTAGGTTTTTTGAGAGCATAGTGATGGACCTCAGAAGATCATCCTACCGTATTCGCCTCATTCTTTAGTAGAATAACTTCATACTAAATGCCCGTGGACTAGGCATTTAAGGCCAAACCATGTAAATTTGTCTCTCCATATTCTCTATTTTGTTTTAAGCATTTTTACTTGGAGACCATAGTCAATGCCATGCAGCCAGGCACAGACATTTTTCAGGTTTGCGTTAGCCATGTAAGGCCATGTGACTGCAAGGCATTGGCTACAGTTGGACTATTTTTATAGGTGGTCCAACTATAGATGATTCAAATCTTTAATCAGATTGACCTTTAGTTTTTCAATTTCTTCTTCGTGTTATTCGAGTAACCAAAATTTTGAATTTTATTAGGACTGAAAAGGGGATTATAATATCAGTAGGAGCAATAATTGGCTATTTTGATCGATTGTAACCAAGGATGAAAGATGTGTACAAGTTCGTCGTATGAAGCTAGCATGCACACACATGCTCTACCATTGGACTAAGATATCTTTCATGGAGTAGCTCCACCATGTTTACCTTTATTGTTATATATTTTATGTGCTACTATAGTCCAAAGGAAAAAAGAAAAAGAAAAAATTATACCCGTTCTTCCAAAATGTCTGTGCTTCTTCCAACCAACAAAACTACAGAGAAATTTGATTTTCTATTTGTATATTGCCTCGCCAAGCGGAAAAAGAAATTTTAGTTTTCCAATCCTGGCCTTGTGACGTAGATGTGTTGACTTTAACGATGGGGTTACGAAGTTTTGGGGTTCGAAAAGCGGACCATACAACTCTTGTCTATAATTTGATTTACAACTTCATAATTTGATTTACAACTTTGAAGTAGGGGGGAAATTAATGGTCTCTCTCTCTTGTAGAATAACTTCACCTTGTACACCCGTGAATTTTGTTATTGAGGGCAAAATCACGTAAATTTGTTCAGGATATTGATCTATTTCTTACAGCAGTTTTAGCCATATCTTATGATCTATGGGTCCAACGGTCATCTCTTTCCCAACAGGCCTTCCCTCTTAACCCTTCTGCATATAAAGTGAACGGCTAACATCGGTCTATATATTGCTTATGGACGTGACCCCTTTACTAGAGGTGAAGAAGTTTGACCTAGAGCCATCAGAGCCAACTAATGGACTCTGAACAAGCAGAGGGTAAATCAGTTATAACCAAGCATCTGAACCCCAGTTTTTTTGATTATATATGTAGATCAGGAAAAGAGAAGATCGCTCCATTGATAATGCTTGGCCATTTACAAGAGTCGGCTCTTGAAGGTTCAATAGGACTCCAGAAATCAAGACAAGTAAACATATATAGATGCTTATAGCTAGCTAGTCAACCCAGATTTACAGACTTTGAGAACTAGAAAGATACAGCAACCATTAATATATAAGAACTAATACTGCAATTAAGTTTATTTCACTCAACCCCATTACAATTATTTTATTTCCACGGAGGAGTCTGCATCTCTAACATGATTCGCCGACTGCTCAAGATATGCAGCTAGATGTAGTTCATGAATTGATCCGGTGGGAAATTTCCACAACAATTTTACTATGTATTGTAGTAGTTCCGCCCATAAAAAGGAATGTTGCTCCTAAATTGGGCCGGTGTGGACACGTGGTGGTGTTGATGATGTGTCTCTACGCGGTTGTGTCAGTATCGTTTGATATAATGATTTCGGGTTGAGTCCTGACCCCGGGCACCTGTTCCGAATCTAAACCGGGGTCGGTTCAGTCGTACTGCAAGTCACCTGTAATAAAACGGGTCAGGCGATAATATGAAGACTAGGGGTTCGGTCTTCGTTTGGGTTCTTGTAAGTGTTTGAAAGCGAAAGCCACTAATGGCACACAAAACTCCTTTATTATAAAATCGGCCGTTGGCCGAGAATAACAACAGATAATCCTCAAAAAGGAAACAAAATGTAAAAAGAAAACTGACAGGGCTTGCAGGACCGGCCTGTCCTGGTCTTATAGCCGTAATCGGGTATAAGTGCAGGAGGAAGGGGCGGCTGCTAGCAAAGCCAATTCAGGGGGTTCACCTTGGATTGCTGTTTAATCGAAGATACACAAGTCACCTGGCTTGAACAGAGCGAGTCTTGGGACCGGCTGCTCGGGATTCTGTGAACACAGAACTGCTAGTCAGGGGCGGCCTCAACTTACCCTCCGGTGGCAGGATTCTGGTGTTAATCGGAGTAAAGAGGGGTCTAAGATGTCACTGCGACTGGAAGCAGTGAGAGAAATCCTAGTTTATCCTTCTGGCTACAGTGTAGGAGAGGGGATAAAAGATCACGGATGATCAAACGGTATATTGTTTAAAAAACTTATCCTTCAAACCAAGTTTTAAATTGGGCAAGATCATACTTCGCCTGCTCCAACAATAACTGCATCTCAGCCCGACGTACCTCCACCTCCCTTTCATCTCTCATGTGCTCCTCCAAACGATGACGTCTTGACTTGATCAATATCCACTGAGCCTTAATAGATTCTTTGAGACTTTGTTCCTCAGATTGAAGTCGAGATAATTCGGCCGGAGCAGCCTCCGATGGATTACCAGCAATAAAGGCCTGATCGAGAGAATTGTTACGAAGAGTCCGCCTCAAAGCTTCCAGCTGACGATTACGACCGAATACATCACGAACTTCTTGGCGAAAGTCAGAGCATCTCACATTGACAGAATGAAGAAAGTCCATGGCTTCCCTTAGCTGCGGCACGGCACTGTAAAATCCAAGCATAGACATCAGCCGATCTTCGGCCGTAGGATCCTCATGAGAATTCGTCACCACGGCTCGACATATTAGTAATCGGATTTCAGATAGCTCATCATCAGAAAGATCTTCAGGTCGAGGAAGAACAAAAGAACGGAGTTCGTTCCGACTATCAAAACTTGAAAGAAATGTTGGACGAAGATCATGGAATTCTGGAGATGCAAGACAACGGTCTACTTCCATAAAACATAATCTGACGAATCCGAAGCAAGTGCCAAGAAGAGGTCTAAAATTTTCTTCATGGACTACAGGGATTTTCGGCTCAGAAGGTAATTCATTAGAAGGAGAATCCGATAAAGCAGCACCAGGGAAAGTAGACGGATCGGCTTCATCAAGGCCGGAACAAGGAATGGAAGGAACCGGCCTGGACGCACGAGGCGATGGATCGGCCGGGGAGGTGACAAGGCCCGGTGAAGGACGTGATGAAGGGCTAATATAATGAAATGCAAGGGGAGGAGTCGGCATGGAGGACGATCGACCACTACCTCCAGAACCAACTGGAGACCCATGCTGAGGACAGGATAAATCAATATCCTCTTCCTCGCACGAAGAATCATCGGTCACAACGATGTGTTCATCCTGATACTGAACCCAAAATCCCAGGCTGGAGCGAGTAACATAAGTACGGCTACTGGATATTTCGCCGACCTTCCGCTTCTTCAGCGGCGATTTCTTGGAAGAAGGGTTACTTCGGCTGGCGGTAGCCTTCGAAGGTCGCCTCCAACAGACCGTGGCCATCGGCATCATTTCGGCCTTCTTTTTCTTGCCTTTTGCATTGGCTGACCAACGATCATCTGAGGAATGATAAAAAGATCAAACTCGACCGAATATGAGAAAATCAATCCGCAAGAAAGAAAAAGAAAGTTACATGAGTAGCGAGCTTCATAATACCCACGAAGTCTCCCCAGACTCACAATATCGGCCTCAATCGGCCAAAAGAGCGCAGTATACGACTCCGTATCAAGTATGACAAAAATGGGATAAATTCGAGCCCACCATCTCCGAAAGGAAGGTTTGGCCGAGGATTCCCGAGAAAGAGGATAATTGCGGAAACGATCAGAAAGATCACGAAACCGACGATTAGCTAACGACAAATAACTGGGAGTGAGGACTGAACGAGAGTCACCGTTAGTAAATGGGAACAAAACGAGAAGAATGCCTTGGCCATATCCAAATTGCTAGCTGACAAAATGAGGTAGATAAATTTCTACTCCTTCTCTTCTGGAGGTAGCAGGAGCATCCCGGTTATGCAAGCCAAAAGGAAGCTCCCGTGCAATGTGTGAGACATGGGAAAAAATCACCCGGAGATGATCATCCCTCCATCAACACGCGGGACTCGACATAAAGAGTGGGAGTCGCCACCATCCAATTGTTTAGGGTATGAATGGACACCAAAAGAATTAAAAACAAGCAAAAAGAGATAAAAAGTGCTAAAAGGCAAATTCTAGAGTAAAAATAACCCTACTTGAAAATCAAATCCAGAGATGGGTAAGGGGATTAGATTATGAACGGGGGAAGGTGTTAGGCACCCCCATTCACCCACACAAGGTGGTTGCCAAGTGTTATTCATGCTAAAAGAAAATAGAAAGCTTGCTAAAAAATCATGAAAACCTTGAAAAAGGACAAATGTATGATATTTTCACATGAAAATCCAAATGAATTCCAGATCTTCTTTTATGTTAATATCACTTCTGGAATATCACAAAAAGATGGAAATCACAGCAAAAGTTGCATAAAACCAAGTTGAGGCAAATCCGGGAAATTTGGTAAAAAGTAAGGCCATTTCTCTTGAAATTAATCAAATCCAATTTTAAATTAAATCAAACCAAATCCATTTGAAAGATTAGGGTAAACAATAGTCTCATGAAAAATTTCAATTAATTCCGGTTGAAATCCTAAGAGTTATGGCTCTTTTAAAGTTGCTGCCGGAGAAAATAAAAAATAGCAAGTAGGCAACTTTGGAGAATCACCTAGAAAAATCTACTCCATAGAAATCCGTGAAATTTGGTGTTAATGAAGTCTGTATGGCCATATTTCAAAAGAAACTAGCCTCATACAAAAACTCATTCGGATGTGCCTTGGGTGACTTCCCGAACAGGCCCCGAGGATCACAGGTTGACTCAGAAAAGTGCTGTTGAGCAGTTCTGAGTAAATCTGTTCTCCATGACACAATTTAAATCAAAAAATTATGAAGTCAATTGGATTTAAAAATAGACTCATAAAGGAGTGCCCAGAAACAAAAATCACTAAAATCGGATTTAAAACGAACATATGGCGCTCCATCGAAGTGACAAGTTCCGTATTTAAACCTGAACTGACCAATCAACTTCGACAGAGAGGTGTAAAAAATCTGCTTGATAGAAATCAATGAAATTTGGTAGGCATAAGCTAGACAGCCTCACCTTTCCCATGGTTCTGGAATAATTCCAAAATTCATCCGGATGATGAAGTTATGAGTGTCTGAAGTTAGGGTACAGTTGCTGTCAAGTAAAGGAGGGTTGAGGCTTACCTGGGGTTCTGGAAGCAATCCGGCAGCGGTTCCCTTCTTCACTCGGAGCTCTTGGATCTCCAACTTCTTGGCCATTTGCTTGAGGAGGAGCCTCCTATTTATAGGCAAAGGCTAGGGTTGTTGGTAGACACAACTTAATGTCTAGAGCCCACCAACCTTAACCCTAGGGAAAAAGGTTGGTGGGCTCTAGACATTAAATGAGATTTTCCCTCATTTAATGAGGGATATGATGGTAAAAAGTGATTTCTCTCGGAAAACCCTAATTTTTGAGCAAAACTAATGTATCCGGCATATCAGGCCAGATACACAAGAGCTTTAATGTATCCGGCATATAATGCCGGATACACTAAGGTTTCCTTGTATCCGGTTTTTTCTACCGGATACAAAGAGAAGTACTTGTATCCGGCCTGAGTTGCTGGATACAGGTAAAAAATTCATTTTCTTCAATTTTTGTGCTGGCTTTCAAGGAGATAATGATTTTTTATGATTTATTGTGCAATTTGGGGTGTCTACACAATGAGAAAATTAGCCATAGCACGTCGACGAGCTTCAGGCGAAGAATTAATGGCAGCATAAAGAGGGGACCCGTGAAATTGCTCTAAGGAAAAACAATGAAATAAGGGTGGATTTGCTTCTTGTATACGCACAAGAAAGAAATCAAGAATAGCTCTAAAAGACAATTGCCTGGGCGTCGCTGTAAGCCAACGACGACCGGCATAGTAATAATCGGGAAAAGGATTATCTACAGCTTCACAGAAAAAGCCGGGGAAGTATTCATAGAACCAAAATTGTAAGAACCAGAGAGGGCCACTAGCGACCCCTAATCGGCCGGAAGATATACTATGTAGGCCACGATAGACCTGGCTGAGAAAGAAAGGAGCTAGAGCCAGACGGCGACCATGAGCAAGGGCCACCGCAATACCAGCGAACTCCTTTACCATCTGAGCAGACGGGCCACAACAGAAAAAATGGCAAAGGAGGAACAGTAAAAAAGAGCAATGCTCTTGAAAGGAAGGAGGAGTATCATCTAAAACATGCTCGGCATGAACAAAGGTGCCAAAAGCAGAAGAAGCATGGACGGTACTAAAAACAGAAGATGGGAAAAGAGATAGACTGGAATCTATTTCCTCTCCAAGAACTGAAAGGCCTGTGATACAATAGACATCCAAGATTGTGGGAGTCATAGGACCATGATGGAAATAGAAGGTGTTGGAACCCCGACACCAGAAAAATGAGGCCACCCCAAGCAAAAAGGGATTGAAGGGAATGTAGAAGGTGGAGTAAAAGATTATCTCCGCCAACCCAAGCCTAATCCAGGTTTCCATCTGATAAGGCCGTAGCCTGTCAACCCATTTGTTCCACTCAGGAGAACACTTAGGCCAAGGGCGAGGAAGCAGGATCAGAGAACTCCACCTCACGGTGTCGTGAGCACTAATTAAATGATAAGAAGAACGCATGACAATGGGAGCCTCTGCAGTCTCTACCTCAGAGCATGGACCGAGAACAGGTCTGTCTTCACCATCAACAAACAGGTTCAAATCATTAGGGTTTTTGTCCGCCATGATCAGTAACAGGAAGGCTTGCAGAGATAAGGAAGACAAAGCACAACGGAGAAAAACATCTGCCGATAGAGAAAAGATTTGTAATGATTCGATCTATCGGAAAGGGCTCTGATAAGACTGCTGTCTTCCCGGAAAAAGTGTTGATGGTACGAGTGCCTTCCCGAAGAAAGCGAAACGGCGGTTGGAGATCTTCTCGAATAAAGCGTTTTTTTTAAAAGTAAAGATCATACGGATGAATCAATTTGAAAAGATAAACTTTGTCAAAAAAGGGGCCGATTTTGACGGCCATGACAGTTGGCACATGGATTTCAAAAAAGGATTTGAATTCATTAAACGCTTTACAAAGAAATGCTTAAAATTGCAGAATATATACGGTCAAAGGACTCTTGGGCAGACCGTTTTTCTTCAACCAGAGTGGACCGAAGCAGAAAGGAACCTCGAGCCAACTCTATTTCCAATTTCAGCTCATGGGCAATTTCGACGCACTGACGGGTCTTTTCCTTCAAGGTATCATCAACAACTTTATTAGTACGAAGGAGTTCCTCTTGTTGATTTGCAAGATCAGATCTCTTAGACTGTAACTCTGCAATTTGACGGTCAAGATCCGTAATATTATCATCTATGATGTTCATACGGTGGACCGTTTAAATATACTGATGATGACAAATCTCACGCTTATTCTTCACCTGTTGCAAAAGTTGATATCGGACATCAACAGAATCGGCCGCATTGCTCATTTCATATATCTTGGTCGAATGATGGTCGAAAACAACTTTATAGGAATAAATGAGAGTAAGTTGAGAAAACACCGATTTTACGTCAGGAGATACAAAAGGGAGATCCCGAAGCTCTGCTGCCAATGCCACCACACGGGTAAGAGTTTCCTCTGAAATTCCAACTATGCCCGGAGTGAGAAGGCGGATAATCTCTGATTGAATACGTGTTGGAGGTGAAGACAAAGGATCAGATGAACTGTCCGACGGAAAATTGGAACAGACATCATTCAACATATCATCCAATCGACCATGCCCATCATCAGAGAGTAATCCCGCATCAGGAGAAAGTCCCGGAACAAGAGATGAACTGGTGCTCCCTAATTCAATGAGCTCTTGCCTCGGCCGATCAACATCATCTCCCGCTCCTATAGCAGAAGAACCTGGGGGGATATCGGTCATGGCAGAAGGACCCGGAGGAATGTTAGTCCCGATAGAAGCAGTAGACGTTGTAGTCTCAGCTATCGGAGGGGCAGCACCCTATTCATACCCAGGAGGTAATTCTGGAGAAGAACTTATTTCTGAAGAATTCTCTCGAGTAGATAAATGTTCCTGATCTTCAGGAAGTGCTAAAGGAACTTCTCCAATGGCACTACCAAGAGAATCCAGTGTTTTGACAGGACCAACGAAATCGGCCGGGTCAAAAACAGACGTAGGATCAACAACTGGATTCGAAGAAGATTCCATGACATTGGAAGAAAGAGCAATTGGGCCTGAAGAACTCGAAACCTAGAAAATGGAGTGTCAAAAGAAAAAATAAAAGAAGAAGAATGATCAATGAAGAAACCTATAATTCAGCACCTTCCGAGAGCGCCATCATAGTGGGACGTCGTCGGGATCTTCATCTGGCTCAGATGGCGAAGTAGGGCATTCTGACAATAAAGCACCTCCATAATCCTCAGCTAATTCTCCTGGTGGCCGAATAACTGAATTAGTATTGCATAAACCAGAAACAGGGAAGGGGAGAATATACCTTCTTGGATCGGTGCAGACAAGGAATCAAGCAGACCCAATCTGTCAAGGTAATAATCGGCCGGATAACAGGAAATGTTATTCTAGAAAGAACTCCACCAAACATGGAAATCAGAGCGGCAATTTTCATGATGAGGAAGAAAGGGAAGACGAAAATCAATAGCAAGTGCCCTATAACTATCTTCCATTTGGGCAGCGTCAGCTGAGTGACAGACGGCCGATCGATAGAACCGGTATTAATAGTAAACAGGCCATCCTCATGGAGTAAGGGGATCCTCTGTTCACATTGGAATTGCCGGCTTACACAATTCGGTAAGTAGACTTCAAACCTCGGTTTCTTGTTGATTGACTTCACAGCATAATTCAAATTTCGAGCCATTAGAAAACTGGCCCAGATAAGATGCTGCTCATCAGTTATGTCATTAACCATGGAAAGGAAACCGGGAGCATTTGCAGAAACTCCAAAAGGAGGAGTGGGGAAATGACGAAGACCAAAAAAGAAACGAAAACATTCAGGAACAGAGAGAACAGCAGGAGTAGCAGCCAAACAGGCGTAGCCACCAAACTCAGGAGGCACATTGAGAGGATTTGGCACTCGAGTGTAAAACTTGGATGTGAAGTAGTGATAAGCCCAAAATTGAAGAAACCACAATGGCCCCCCAGGATTTTGAAGGGTGCCATGAACAAACTCTTGAAGTGAACGGTACAAGACCGATAAAAAATAAGGAGCAAGGGCAACTTCATACTCACCCAGAATAAGCTTAACCAGTGAATAATACTCTCTGGTAACTGCTTGAGCTTTGGAGCAGAATACAAAATTACAGAAGAAGTAAAGGAGGAAGTAGAAGTGTTCCATTTCATCTTCATAAGCTGGAGGTCGGAAGTTGGCACAGTCCTTGATGTAGGACCGAGAAGAGGTATGGATCGAATCAATCGGTGGAGGTTTGCTCTCTGACAAAACAATCCCTTTCTGCCGCAAAGATCCCGCCTTCTTAAAAGGTTTTTTCTCTTTCGCTGGGGGTTGTTTTCTTTTTTTTACCACCTCTTTTCCCTTATCACCTACTTCCACCAGAGGTAAATGCTGGTAATCCTCAAGATCTGCCATACCAACCCGGATCTCATGACCAGTCGCGAAGAAGCCAGTAATAAAGCAGACATCCATGACAGTGGGAGTCATCGGCCCGCAAGGGAAATTGAAGGTATTAGTCGAAGCATTCCAGAATAAACTCATGGTGCAGAGAAGGTCGCGATTCAAAGGAATAGAATGACAAGAAAAGTTAATCATGTCATAAATACCAGTCTTACGCCAAACAACGGTAAAACGCTCTTTGATTCTGTTAACCCAGGCTACCCATTCAGGATAGACGGTCGGCCAACTTCGAAAACGGGAAGACAGATTGAGATTGCGTCCATCAGAAAAAAGTAAGGGACCCCTCACTTTCTTAGTTGGGGCATCCAAAGGAGCATTGCTAGCACAAAGGAAGGGACTGAAAGATATCGAGCCGTCGAAAACTTCGACCGTAGAAGTATAGCGTATGAGATTGCCCGCCATTGAAGAAAAGGAAGAAGAAAAGATAATAGCCGAAAGAGATAAGTAAAGTAAAATCTCGGCTGCAGTATTTTATAAGCAAGATGGAAGGTGAAGTCCGAAAGGTCTCATCGTTGCGATCGTGGGAAAGTGGCGCAATCTTTTCATATCAAGCGACAGGCAAGAAATTTTGAAAAAGCCCAAAAATACTTACTCATCACTTCGGCCAATGACGGCGTAATAAGTAAGTAGGGGGGCAATGTTTACACGCTATAAAACCAACGAATAAGAAAGGGACACGTAGTGCCCATGTGGCTTATTTAGGCAATGACAACAAAACACGTAGGCCTTAGATAGTTGGACAGGCCACGTCAGCATACGCACAAAACCAAGAATACAGTTCAAGCCACGCAAGCCAAGGGAACAGAACCACACTCACAACTATCAGAAGATCGTGCCATCGGTCGTTCAAGAGTAACCTATTTTTAAGATCGTGGCCGAGCGGTTATCTGTCTAGAGCAGAAGACTTAAGATGGCCAACCACCATGAAGATCGTGCAAAGTGGGACGTTGAGCAACCGTCAAAGGTTGGCTATAAAAGGCACCAATTTGAAGAGCTTGAGGCCACAATCCATCCAACCGCAACCGGTTATTATATTATTTTGATCATCCGTGATCTTTTATCCCCTCTCCTACACTGTAGCTAGAAGGATAAACTAGGACTTCTCTCACTGCTTCCAGTCGCAGTGACATCTTAGACCTCTCTTTACTCCGATTAACACCAGAATCCTGCCACCGGAGGGTAAGTTGAGGCCACCCCTGACTCGCAGTTCTGTGTTCACAGAATCCCAAGCAGCCGGTCCCGAGACTCGCTCTGTTCAAGCCAGGTGACTTGTGTATCTTCGGTTAAACAGCAATCCAAGGTGAACCCCCTGAATTGGCTTTGCTAGCAGCTGCCCCCTTCCTCCTGCACTTATACCTGATTACGGCTATAAGACTAGGACAGGCCGGTCCTGCAAGCCCTGTCAGTTTTCTTTTTACATTTTGTTTCATTTTTGAGGATTATCTGTTGTTATTCTCGGCCGACGGCCGATTTTATAATAAAGGAGTTTTGTGTGCCATTAGTGGCTTTCGCTTTCAAACACTTACAAGAACTCAAACGAAGACCGAACCCCTAGTCTTCATATTATCGCCTGACCCGTTTTATTACATGTGACTTGCAGTACGACTGAACCGACCTCGGTTTAGATTCGGAACAGGTGCCCGGGGTCAGGACCCGACCCGAAATCATTGTATCAAACGATACTGGCACGCCCGCGTAGAGACACATCATCAACACCACCACGTGTCCACACCGGCCCAATTTAGGAGCAACAACTATGTACTGTAGTAGTTCCGCCCTTAACACAAAAATCAATGTGTAGAGAATTGGGAAAATATAGCTGAGAAGAAAGAATATTAGAGGGTGGCGTCCTTGTGGTGCTATGCTGTGCATTGAGTAGACGTAATTAACCACCATGGGCACTAGGGAGAATACCAGCACAACTTGCAGAGGGAAACCCACTGTGAGTATCACCATCAATACAAGAGACATGTAAAAGCCCAAAGAGTTGATAAATAAGTAGCCATAAAATATGAGGTCATTAACGCTTAGACCAAGGAGTCCTGCGAGTACTCATCCACCATTAATGATGATTGTGCTGTTATGATGATCGGGTTTGAATTTGTGCTGCCATTTATCGACGGGAGGGCTGATCCCCGTCTGGTAAGTGGTAGTGGCGATTAGCGCCACCACCACCAGAAGTGCATTGCGCACACTATCTGGGGAGTCTCTATCCCGATTGTATCGGAAGTAGCTGATGAAGTTCCATGAGAAGAATCTCCTTCGCATCTCCGCCATCGCACGTACAAAGCCACTCTTATTAGATGTAATCTCATCCGACTTTAAAGCCCCGGCCAAACGGAAAAGGCAAGCTAGCCTCTTGTGCCCTTGCCTTCCTCGTTCCAATAACAATATGTCCAGGGCTATCTTTCCCTCTGTATTCATATGATTTACTTGAAAATCCTTCCAGAGCAGCTTCTTAACAAACTGCACAACAACAAGAGTATTAATCTTAATTTAAGTCAAAAATGACTGACATACGAGGTTAATTAATTGAAGGGGATCGATCAAAGAAGAATGTATGAATATCTATCGATATATATCTCAACAGGCCAAGCCTACCTTGTGCTTATTTTCTAAGGTTGCCACATGCAACACGGTGTTGCCATCGTTTTCCCCCCAGCTCAAGATCTCACTCTTATCTTGCTTTCTGAGCGATTCCAACAGAAGCAAAAACGCTTCCCTCTTGCTCGATTTCAGGGCAAGGTGAAGAGCAGTCTCCAGTTGAACTATTGTGTCCTCAACAGAAGCTGGGCAAGCATGGAGAAAGACGCTCAACAGAGATAAATTCCCAGTAGAAGCCACTTCGTGGAGTGGAGTTCTCCCTCCTCTTCCTTTGACACGGACGAGTTCTTTGTCAACCTGCACTAGCCCTCTCGCTATTCTCCAGTGTCCCTTTTGCAGAGCCAGATGCATGGGACTAAGCCCTTTTTGGTTTAGCTTTCTGGCCAAAGAAGGCTTCAAATTCGCAATCTCCATCGCAAAATCGGCTTTCCCATCCCTTGCTGCAATGTGCAGGGGAGTATCAATGAAATCCCTTGCTGCCATGTGCAGGGGAGTATCAACGAAATGGAGTGCATCAAGACCATCGAGAATGGAGGGGTTTTGCTCAATTAATGAGTACAATCCATCAATGTCTCCCGCCTCAGCAACGTTCTTCAGAGCCTCTTCCATTTTTTGCAGATCCTTAATTCCCTCTGAAATTTCTAATGAAAATTGTGCACTGGAAGCTTTGAAAGACATGCAAGACGTAGGGGAAATCCTACTTTATAGATGTTTAGGCACATGCGGGGCCGACCAATTTCCTTTACGGCGAGGGTCTTTACGACCTTTCTATGGCCCGAATGGCAAAGGGACGCGTGGATTATGAAGGTCTCGTAACATGCACGAGACCTTCATTCATTTTTTTCCACGGGTCGACAAAGACCAACCGGTCTTCCAACCCAAAACAAATCGACCGGTTGGTCCCAAACCAAAATCACGAGACCAAACCAAAACTGCTTGGGTTTTTTTTGTTTTTTGAGTTTTTGCCTTATGCTCGAGCGCACCAAAATTGCGTAGAAAGCATCACTCTTGGGTTTCTGAGTTTGTGCAAACATGGTTAACTGTCAAACGTGCACAGATCGTCCCGAAAGCGCTCAAGACATGCTTAGAATTGGAACCTAGCCTCCAGCTCAAGCGTGCGCAAATCGTCCCAAAATCGTCACACTTATTTATTTTTTTTGCAATCTTTACAAATTTAAAGACCGGGCATGGTGAGACTTGTAACCAGGCATGGTAGGACTTGTAATGGCATGGTGGGACTTGTAACAAGGCATGGTGGGACTTATAACTAGGCATGGCGGGACTTATAACTAGGCATGGCGGGACTTAGAAAGGGCATGGTGGGACTTGTAACCGGGCATGGTGGGACTTGTAACTAAGCATGGTAGGACTTGTAACGAGGCATGGTGGGACTTGTAACCAAGCATAGTGGGACTCGTAATGGGGCATGATAGGACTTGTAACCAGGCATGGTGGGATTTGTAATTAGGCATGGCGGGACTTGTAAAGGGGATGGTGGGACTTGTAACGGGGCATGGTGGGACTTGTAACTAAGCATGGTAGGACTTGTAACAGGGCATGGTGGGACTTGTAACCAGGCATGGTAAGACTTGTAACCAAGCATAGTGGGACTTGTAATGGGGCATGATAGGACTTGTAACCAGACATGGTGGGACTTGTAATTAGGCATGGCGGGACTTGTAAAGGGGCATGGTTGGACTTGTAATGGGGCATGGTGGGACTTGTAACCCGGCATGGTAGGACTTGTAACGCGACATGGTGGGACTTGTAACGGGGCATGGTTGGACTTGTAACCAGGCATGGTAGGACTTGTAACGGGGCATGATGAGACTTGTAACCAGGCATGGTAGGACTTATAACAGGGCATGGTGGGATTTGTAATCAGGCATGGTAGGACTTGTAACTAGGCATGGTGAGACTTGTAACCAGGCATGATAGGACTTGTAACCTGGCATGGTAGGACTTGTAACGGGGCATGGTGGGACTTGTAATCAGGCGTGGTAGGACTTGTAACGGGGCATGGTGGGACTTATAACGGGGCATGGTGGGACTTATAACCGGGTATGGTGGAACTTGTAACCAGGCATGGTAGGACTTGTAATGGGGCATGGTGGGACTTATAACCAGGCATGATCGGACTTGTAACTAGGCATGAGGGAACTTGTAACCAGGCATGGTCGGACTTGTAACCAGGCATGGTGGGACTTGTAACGGGGCATGGTGGGACTTGTAACGGGGCATGGTGGGACTTGTAATCAGGCATGGTAGGACTTGTAACGGGGTATGGTGGGACTTGTAACCAGGCATGGTAGGACTCGTAACTAAGCATGGTGGGACTTGTAACGGGTATGGTGGGACTTGCAACCAGGCATTGTAGGACTTGTAACAAGGCATGGTGAGACTTGTAACCAAGCATTATTACTATCAGTAACTGTATCATTTACCATAGTTAAAAAGCCTAAATGATTAATTTGAGCCTACATAAAATTTTCTTGTGATTTAATTCCCTACAATAGTGGTTTTGCTCCTTAATGATAATTTTAATATGAGAAAATTTTATTGCCTAAAAAATGGGAATAGGATGAAAATTGACTCCTCCACGTGCTCATTAGGTGTAGACAATCTTCGTGTGAAAGATATCTAAAACTAACTTTATAGCCTAAAAATACGTACAAAAGTATTGTCATGGCAATACAAGGAAATAACTAAAAAAAAAGATATTACTAACATTGCAAATTTACATTCATCTTGGTATGAAAATGCTTGCAACTAACTAAAGCATTTTTTCGTACATTTTTTTTTGTTTACATTCGTCTTGGTATGCATTTTTTTACTAACATTTTTTTTACGGCAACGTTCCCTACGGCATTTTTACGGCTTCAATAGCAAATGGACGTGCGGATAAGAAGGTCTCGTGCATCTCATGAGGCCTACTTATTCGTTTAATTGTCTAACGAATGGCTCAGTAAATTTGCAATGTTAGTAATCTCTTTTTTTTAGTTATTTCCTTGTATTACCATGGCAATACTTTTGTACGTATTTTTAGGCTATAAAGTTAGTTTTAGATATTTTTCACACGAAGATTGTCTATGCCTAATGAGCACGTGGAGGAGTCAATTTTCATCCTATTCCCATTTTTTAAGCTATAAAATTTTCCCATATCAAAATTATCATTAAGGAGCAAAACCACTATTGTAGGGAATTAAATCACAAGAAAATTTTATATAGGTTCAAATTAATCATTTAGGCTTTTTAACTATGGCAAATGATACAGTTACTGATAGTAATAATGCTTGGTTACACTCACCATGCCTGGTTACAAGTCCCACCATGCCTGGTTGCAAGTCCCACTATGCCCGTTACAAGTCCCACCATGCCTAGTTACAAGTCCTACCATGCCTGGTTACAAGTCCCACCATGCCCGTTACAAGTCCCACTATGCTGGGTTACAAGTCCCACCATGTTTGGTTACAAGTCCCACCATGCCTGCTTACAAGTCCCACCATGCCTGGTTACAAGCCCTATCATGCCCAGTTACAAGTCCCACCATACCCGGTTACAAGTCCCACCATGCCCCGTTACAAGTCCCACCATGCCTAATTACAAGTCCCACCATGCCCCGTTACAAGTCCCACCATGCCCCGTTACAAGTCCTACCATGCCTGGTTACAAGTCCCACCATGCCCCGTTACAAGTCCTACCATGCCTAGTTACAAGTTCCACCATGCTCCGTTATAAGTCCCACCATGCCTCGTGACAAGTCCTACCATGCCGGGTTACAAGTCCCACCATGCCTGGTTACAAGTCCCACCATGTCTGGTTACAAGTCCTACCATGCCTGGTTACAAGTCCCACCATGCCTGGTTACAAGTCCCACCATGCCCCGTTACAAGTCCTACCATGCCTTGTTACAAGTGACACCATACCCGGTTACAAGTCCCACCATGCCCCGTTACAAGTCCTACCATGCCTGGTTATAAGTCCCACCATGCCCCGTTACAAATCCTACCATGGTTAAAAGTCCCACCATGCCCCGTTACAAGTCCTACCATGCTTAGTTACAAATCCCACCATGCCTCGTTACAAGTCCCACTGTGCGCACCTAAATTTGACCTAGATCGCACACGAGGCGCACGTCGGTTCGTGCGTACCTCGGGACTTTCGGAGTCGCCATTGCTTGAGAGGTGCAGGCAGACACGGTGATTGCCCTATCCGGGTCTAAGTCTGGTCTGCGGCTTTTCAGAGTTCTAGCTAAGTCCTCGGTTACGTCCGGGGAAGTCTGAAGACACCTTGACCCGCCCCGTCGGTCTGACGAGTCCCTCGGGTCTCCCTGGTTTTGAGTTAGTCTCACCCTTCCTAGGCCAGCATGCCACTTTATTTGGTCTAGCGGGACCCTCTGGTGGTGTGGGCCCCTTTTTTATTTTATTTAGATGAGATGGGTCAGATTCGGGTCCCGTTAGAAGACCCGTGGGTTGCCAAGGTTGGGCTTGGGCACAGCAGGGTTATTGGGTAACCCTTTTTTGGTTATTTATTAAATTAAACTATTTACACATGCAATGGGCTTAGTGGGCTTGGAATTGGCCCATGAGCCAAGGGTCAAGGGGCCTGGGCCTGTTTATGGAAAACATACCTGGTATAGGCCAGTCAAAATGTAGGCTACTCATGTGGGCCCAAGGGGGTCTTGGTGGGCTGTAGACACCCTAAATTGCACAAACATAAAAAATCATCATCTCCTTGAAAGCCAGCACAAAAATTGGAGAAAATGAGTTTTTTACCTGTATCCGGCAACTCAGGCCGGATACAAGTGCTTTCCTTTGTATCCGGTGGAAAATGCCGGATACAAGGAAACTTTAGTGTATCTGGCATTATATGCCGGATACATTAAAGCTCTAGTGTATCCGGCCTGAGATGCCGGATACATTAGTTTTGCTCAAAAATTAGGGTTTTCCGAGAGAAATCACTTTTTACCATCATGTCCCTCATTAAATGAGGGGAAATCTCGGAAACAGCCCTAGGGTTAAGGTTGGGGGGTTCTAGACATTAAGTTGTGTCTACCAACAACCCTAGCCTTTGCCTATAAATAGGAGGCTCCTCCTCAAGCAAATGGCCAAGAAGTTGGAGATCCAAGAGCTCCGAGTGAAGAAGGGAACCGCTGCCGGATTGCTTCCAGAACCCCAGGTAAGCCTCAACCCTCCTTTATTTTTCTGTATTTACATTCCTAGATCTAGATCTCTTCTTCTACCTTTCTGTAGAATAAAGCCTTCTTTGTGTGTGAAAATCCTTCCCCGGCTCAAAGTATCTCGAGACTCCCCCTAGCCGTAAAACGTGGAGGCGGGATATAGGAGAAACGAGACTGGGGATTGACCCTAGTACTAGAACCCTATTTGCATAAGCCTTTTGATTGATTGTAAACCGTTCTATATTCAAAGTACCCTTGATTATCTTGAAGAACCGTGTTTAACGGGGAGAGAGAACAAAGGGAAACGATAATGGAACGGAACCCTAGGTTGTTTTAGAACCTTATTTTGATGAATATGTATGCATGCTATGTTGTTGTATTGATCTTGTATGGATTTTCACACTTGCACATACATAGCACTATTTTGGCGGGATAGGCTCACATTTGGGGATTTATTACTCTCATTGTGATAAATCTCAAATAAATGGCCTCAATCAATTTTGGAATGTCTTTGGATGATTTTTAAAGGTTTTGTGTGCATCTTGCACGAATTGCACACACCTTGTCACATTTTTGCATTGGTTTTACTCAAAATAGGCTTTACTTGACAGCAACTGTACCCCGACTTCGGACACTCATAACTTCATCATCCGGATGAATTTTGGAGTGATTTCAGAACCATGGGAAAGGTGAGGCTGTTTAGTTTATGTCTACCAAATTTAATTGATTTCTATCGATCAGATTTTTGACACCTCTCTGTCGAAGTTGATTGGTCAGTTCAGGTTTAAATACGGAACTTGTCACTTCGACGGAGCGCCATGTGTTCGTTTTAAATCTGATTCGAGTGATTTTTGTTTCTGGGAACTCCTTTATGAGTCTATTTTTTAATCCAATTGGTTTCATAATTTTTTGATTTCAATTGTGTCGTGGAGAGCAGATTTACTCAGAACTGCTCAACAGCACTTTTCTGGGTCAATCTGTGATCCTCGAGGCCTGTTCGGGAAGTCACCCAAGGTACATCCGAATGAGTTTTTGTATAAGGCTAGTTTCTTTTGAAAGATGGCCATACAGACTTCATTGACACCAAATTTCATGGATATCTATGAAGTAGATATTTCTAGGTGATTTTCCAAAGTTGCCTACTTGCTACTTTTGATTTTCTCCGGCAGCAACCCTAAAAGAGCCATAACTCTTGGGATTTCAACCGGAATTAATTGAAATTTTGCATGAGACTATTGTTTACCCTAATCTTTCAAATGGATTTGGTTTGATTTAATTTAAAATTGGATTTGATTAATTTCAAGAGAAATGGCCTTACTTTTTATCAAATTTCTCGGATTTGCCTCAACTTGGTTTTGTGTAACTTTTGCTGTGATTTCCATCTTTTTATGATATTCCAGAGGTGATATTAACATAAAAGAAGATCTAGAATTCATTTGGATTTTCATGTGAAGATATCACATATTTGTCCTTTTTCAAGGTTTTCATGAATTTTTTTAGCAAGCTTTCTATTTTCTTTTAGCATGAATAAACACTTGGCAACCACCTTGTGTGGGTGAATGGGGGTGCCTAACACCTTCCCCCGTTCATAATCTAATCCCCTTACCCATCTCTGGATTTGATTTTCAAGTAGGGTTATTTTTACTCTAGAATTTGCCTTTTAGCACTTTTTATTTCTTTTTGCTTGTTTTTAATTCTTTTGGTGTCCATTCACATCCTAAACAATTGGATGGTGGCGACTCCCACTCTTTATGTCGAGCCCCGCGTGTTGACGGAGGGATGATCATCTTAGGGTGATTTTTCCCATGTCTCACATGGGCCCATCTAGGCCCACATTCCACAAATGGGCTAAAGATAGCCCAAACATCTCTTTGAGTTGGGTCAAGTCGGTTCGGGTCTGAACGGATCCAACCGGGCCAGAAAATTACATTTTTAAGTTATTTTCATAATTGCCCGTACTTGCTGTACGGGCGCGCTTTGCCCGTAAATGCAATACGGGTCAGGCTTGCCCGTATAGCAAATACGAGCACGCCCAACCTGTATTGTAAATACGGGCACATTCAATTTTACATTTTTTGCTCCGATTCTGGCTAGGATCACTCCGGCTGGCTCCTTGGATGTTCCAGCGACTTTGGTGGTGATTCACAATACCTCTGTTATGGTACATTTACTCCATTTGGACTTGAAGTCCTTCTTCCTTTCTTTTATGTTCATAAAGGCATGTTGCTTTTGTGACCATCCATGACCATTGCCAAGAAAGAAAGAGGAGGGAAATTACAGGGAATTAGAGGCCTTCACATGTTCCCAAAACTCTTTCTCTGTAAACGAAATAGATTGATTAACTTGCTTAAAAGTGTCCTTGGCAATCCATCATCATTCTCTTTTCTTAATCATGGAAATGATCACTTGGGATCGGATTTCTCGTGATGCACAACAGTCAAAGAAAATGTTAGAAGTGGAATAATAAAAACAAAACATATAAGAATTTTAGGAGATAGCAAAAGTAACTGAAATTTAGTTAAAACTGTAGAGATGCTTACAGTGCAACCTTTGGTTTGTCTTGGTTCGTGTTAGTTCTTTCGAGTGATTTCGACAGCGCTTCTGCGTCCCCTTTGGTTTTCTAAATTGGCTTTGAAAGGGTTTTGCTAGGTTTTTTATATTCAAAGGGAGGAAAGACAGAGTTTGGGCAAGGTTTGGGCTTACCAGGGGTATTTTGGGTATTTGGCGTATGGGTATTGGAGTGGCAGGACTTGGGCAGGGGTTGGACGTGTAAAACGTCAAGGAAGAGAGGGTGGGGGGCCTTGGGACTTGGCTTGTTCGAATGGGGGGCTGGCCTCTCTATTTATAGGCAAAAAAGATCGTGCCCATATTTGAAGTGCGGGCATGCCTTGCCCGTATGAAAAACGCACATTTGCAAATCTCGTAGAATCGGACGTACGGGACGCGTGTCCCGCCGTACAGTGACGTGCGTCCCCTTCTACAAGCCTGCCCGTATTTGAAATACGAGCATGCCTTGCCCGTATTTCAAATACGGGTGAGCACGTTTTTAAAATGTTTGGATTTCAAACCATTATTCAATTTGATTTTTTTATAAGATTTTATTCGATTCTATTCTATTATTTTATTAAAAAAACGAGATTCTTTTATTTAAAATATTATTGAAATATTTAATATATTAATAAATACATTTATTTTATTGGTTTATTTTATTTTTGCTGCCCTTTTGCCACATGGACAGTTTTTCTGAAACTTCAACAGCCCATAACTTCTTTGTTTGGTGTATGATTTCAGCAAACTTAGTGTCGTTGGAATTGGCTCGGAACCCACTATCCACTGAGATTTAGTTTGATAGCCGAATTGGGGTCGAGCAAAAAGTCAACTTTTCGCTCTCCAAAAGTTTGACCAGCTCATAACTTTTTCATCTGGACTTCGATTCCAGCAAATTTAGTTGCGTTGGAACCGTGTCGAAATGCTCTTTTCAATGAGATGAAGTTTGATGGCCAATTTTTTGAATCAAAAAGTCAATCTTTTGACCCCCTCAGGGTTTGACTTTTCATTTTTCTTCATTTTGGGGGTGCAAAAATCAGGTGTCTACACCCACCATGCTTGGTTACAAGTCCCACCATGCCTGGTTACAAGTCTTACCATGCCTGGTTACAAGTCTTATCATGCCCTGTTACAAGTCCTACCATGCTTAGTTACAAGTCCCACCATGCCCCGTTACAAGTCCTACCATGCCCCTTTTCAAGTCCCGCCATGCCTAGTTACAAGTCCCACCATGCCTGGTTACAAGTCCCACCATGCCCAGTTACAAGTCCTACCATGCCTGGTTACAAGTCCCACCATGCCCCGTTACAAGTCCCACCATGCCTGGTTACAAGTCTTACCACGCCTGGTTACAAGTCCCATCATGCCCCGTTACAAGTCCTACCATGCTTAGGTATAAGTCCCACCATGCCCCGTTACAAGTCCCGCCATGCCCCTTTGCAAGTCCCGCCATGCCTAGTTACAAGTCCCACCATGCATTGTTACAAGTCCCACCATGCCCCGTTCCAAGTCCTACCATGTCTGGTTACAAGTCCCACCATGCCCTGTCTTTAAATTTGTAAATATTGCAAAAAAACACTAAGTGTGACGATTTGCGCACGCTCGAGCTGGACGTTCCAATTCTAAGCATGTCTTGAGCGCTTTCGGGACGATCTGCGCACGCTTGACCGTTAACCATGTTTGCACAAACTTAGAAACCCGAGAGTGATGCTTTCTACCCGATTTTGGCACGCTCGAGTTTAAGGCAAAAACTCAAAAAACGAAGAAAACCCAAGCATTTTTGGTTTGGTCTCGTGATTTTGGTTTGGGACCAACCGGTCAATTTGTTTTGGGTTGGAAGACCGGTTGGTCTTTGTCGACCCGTGGAAAAAAACGAATGAAGGTCTCGTGCATGTCACGAGACCTTTATAATCCACGCGTCCCTTTGCCACTTATGCTGTAAAAAGGCCGTAGGGACCGTCGCCGCAGAGGAAATCGGTCGATGCAGGGCGGGGGTGGCAGGCTCGCAGGGCTTTGGGGCTGATTGGGTGACAGGCTCGCGTGCTTTAAAGGATTGTTTGGGAAAAAAGTTACAATTGGTTTTATTGATTTTTTTAAAATAATTCAGATTCAGTGATACTTTATTTAAATAAAGTCAACGCGTCACGCTGTTCCCCACGTCCCCCATTTAATGCTCATTATTAATACAAGTCCATATTAGAGCATTAGAGGAGATTCCTTATCTTACTCCTTAACTTTAAAATAAGGAAGAAAAAAAGGGAATAAGGTAAAATTTGACTTGCAGCATCTTCCCTATCATTATATTATTCTCTAGATATATTTAGAGATTGCTACAGTGCTTTCTCAAATTTGAGGAACCACTGTAGTTTTCCCAAACTCAAACTACTTTAACTTTATGTCAAATCGGTATGCTTTATATTAAATCATTATAATTAAAAACCAAAAAAAGTGCTTGAAAGTAATGATGTTTAAAAAATAAGTAATATTTTAATATTTTCACCCTTTCAAACAGCATAAAGATTTATGGTAAGAAAATGCTCTTATGCACAAAACATGAAAAACGAGGTTTGTGAATAGAGAACAAAAGATACAATAAAACGAAAAAAGAACGACCAAGCAAATGAAATATTGGCTTGGTTAGGAGTACAAGATTCACATGCATCATTACCTCAAACATAAGTCATCTAAAGCAAGATGAAATCTTATGCAATGCTTTACTGCATTGCAGACTGCTGTGGGCATGAGATGATGCCATGTAGAGCACCTCATGGTCAATGTTTTTTTATTAAAAAAAAAATTGATCATGAGATTCTCTAGATGATAGCATCTCACACCCATAGCAGTCTGCAAGGCAGTAAAGCATTGAAGAAGATTTCAACCCAATGTGGTAGTTTGATCATACTTGTCAATCTAGACAAAATCCTCCGGACATTTGGACAAACGCATTTCCTCTGGTCCCAAAATCCGATATTATCGTGATACCACTAACTGGAATTTTTTTTGGGGTGTAGGGCCCCCTCTTGAATGGCTACATGTGTCAAGTCCATTTCACGCTATGGTACCTTTTGGACATATTATTGATTAATCTAAAACAGCAAGGTGATGTTTGTGGAAGAAATTCCTCTCAGATCTTGTGTTGTCTCTTTATATATCATCCTCCAATGAGATTGGTACACATATCCTTGAATTGGCAAGCTTTTCTTTGCATTTAGAATTCTTAAACTAATTTATGGATACCTGTTGCAGTCTGATTGGAGACTGATACAAGAGGAGGACAAAAGACTTGAGAGGAATGGCTTCGGATGTTGAATAGTTTGAGAGCAACCAAGCATTTGCATACGATATGCATTTAATGAGCCGAATTCTCTCAACTACTACAAAACGTGACATTCGTGCATGGTACCCCACAATTATAATGATGTAGCCAAGCAATTCATCTAAGATCTTCTGTCCATGTATCAGTCTTCGACAAGACTAAATAACATACCCTCCTAAATTTTTATGGTGCGATTATACCAACACTAATGCACCGGATCCCATTAGCGCCCTCCTGAAATGCTAAGCTTTACCCCTCAGGTTTAAAATTCATAGGTATGTGCACCACTTTCATTGGATACTGATGTAGGCAGGATTAAAAATCGGAGAAGAATCACTAGGGATGGCAACGGTTTCATTTTGCAAAAAATCAAAACCAAACCGACAAGTTGACCATGAAAACCATAACCGAATCGTAACCTTTACGGTTTACTAATTTTAAAACCAAAACCATTTAATTTTCATATTATTGAAACCGTGATTGAAATGAGTCAGTCCGCCTTTTTTGGAAGTTCAAATAAATTAAATTTTCTATTATTATACCATGTTTACACAGGGATGTGCTCATTAATGAAAAACTGTATCAAAGCTTGTCAGCCTCCTCTTCTCTAATACGTTGTTCTATTCCATCTTTAAAATTTTTAATAAATCCCTAATGAGCTAACTGACTAGTCAATTGTGCAATTGTGCAACTCAAACCTTATGCACATTATATGTGGTTAGTTCGGTTTTGGTTTGGTTTCCCCTTAAAATCATAACCAAGTCGAAATTGCATCAGTTTTTTCAGTTAAAAAGCAAAACCAAACCGAAACCAATTATTGAAGACCCAAAACTGATCCTAATAGGTTTGGTTCGATTCAGTTTGTCAACTTTAACCGAACCGTTGCCATCCCTAAGAATCACTCTGACAATGTAGCAAGGATCCATAATAAAGTAAGTAGATGCAATAAAGAAACCCTTTTTACAAATTGATTTTTCATTTTTGAAAACAAGAAACTAAAATTGTATATGGAAAGAATAGTTTTTTATTTAATTTAAAAAAATACAAAAATAACCTTGGTTTGTAGAATTTGAAAATTCGGCTTTTAAGAAAAGGAAATCTTTTTTTTTTCTTTAGTTCTCAGTGTCATTTTTTATAATTTTACTTTGGTTAATCTAATTTTCTCTTGTGTTGAACCCACATATACAACCAACTCAATCCAATCCAACCCATTTTCGTCGCTAATCACTCTCGATTGAATATACAAATCACAAAAGATTCCATTTGAATAGTCTAAAAACAAGCAACCATTTGGACACTCTGTGCATTTGAATAGACCGGTCTACAAATCCCATCAGAATTAATACAAAATGTGAAATGCCCAGTACCATACCCAACAACTATAGCGATTGGAAAATTGAAGTAACCAGGGATAATATTACAGAAGAATTCATTTGAAGAGCCTAAGAACGACCAATAATAATAAGGTTACAAAATAATAACAATAATAAGGTTACAAATGTAAATCTATACTAATATATAAAGAGAACTGCTAATATTCTAGCCTGATAATTTCTGCCCAAATTTTGACTATAAAAAAAAAAAATTTCTGCCCAAATCATCCCTCCGATTTTTTCTATTTTACCGATTTCTTATGCCACACCAGCATAATCAAATGGTGTGCGAATTAGACTCTTGCTAGAGTTTTTCTTAATAGGCCTCACGTGCTTTGAGGTTTTTTTTAGGTGGGTTCCACGTGATTTGTTTGCGCAATACCCTAATGTATAATAAGACAAATGTATAACTTTCATATGGCATAAAGATCAAAGATAGGAAGTGCACAATCCATGTGATGAGTCATACTTCAAATGTGTGCGCGCGTGGGAAACGCGGCACGGGTAATTCGGAGTCGCCACTGCCTGATGGGGTGCAGGCGGACACCTAGGTGCCTAATCTTGTCTATTTAAGGCTTTTGGTCTGCGGCTTGAGATTCTAAGTCGGTTCTCGGTTGCGGTCTGGGGAAGTCCGTAGAAACCCCAGTCCACCCCGTCGGATGGCGGGTCCCGTGGGTACCCTGGTTTGAGTCAGCTTACTTTGGTCTCTCCCGATTCCTAATCCGATAGGCAATTTTGGTTAAGTCTGGCGGGACCACCAGAGTGGTGCGGGTCCCTTTAATTGATTTTATCTTTCTTAACTTAAGTTGTCTGAGTCTGACTGGGTGGGCCCCGTTGGGAGGCCCACGGTGTCCCTGGTGGGCTTGGGTAAGCCCATGGGCCCATGTGGGCCTCTGTCTAGTCCTAGGAGGCCCTTTGGGCTTAGGTTAGTGAGTTGGTTTTATTTGAAGGTTTAATTCAAGGATTAAGTAGCTTTCATGCAAAAAGTGGGTCGGCCTTGGTTTGCGAGCCCTTGGTGGGCCCCCATGATGGTTGCCAAAGTATCTTTGATTTTTATCTTACTTAAGTTTGTCAAGGTGAATTGGTCATTGGGCTTGGGGCCCATAGTCCAATTTTAGGCTTGAAAGCCTAAGTTCTAGAAGTGTAAGGCTTGCACCCTAACTTGGGTTGATTAGTGGGCTTTGGTGGGCCCTTGCCCGGTGTAAGCACCTTATTTTCTCACCCCTGGAATTGCTGAAAATGAAGACCCTGGCAGAAAGTCAAACCCCGAGGGGACAAAAAGTTGACTTTTTGATCAAGAGAAATTTGGCTACCTGGCTTTATATCATTGGATAGAGAATCTCGACACGATTCCAACGCAACTGAGTTTGCAGGAATCGGAGTCCGGATGAAGGTTCTGCGGGCGGTCAAACTTGGGCGGAGCCAAAAGTTGACTTTCTGATAAAATCCGATCCAGCCACCTTGCTTTATATCATTGGATAGAGAATCTCGACACGATTCCAACGCAATTGAGTTTGCAGGAATTGGAGTCCGGATGAAGGTTCTGCGGGCGGTCAAACTTGGGCGGAGCCAAAAGTTGACTTTCTGCTAAAATCTGATCCAGCCGCCTTGCTTTATATCATTGGATAGAGAATCTCGACATGATTCCAACGCAACTGAGTTTACAGGAATCGGAGTCCGGATGAAGGTTCTGCGGGCGGTCAAACTTGGGCGAAGCCAAAAGTTGACTTTCTGGTAAAATCCGATCCAGAGGCCTACCCCTAGGTCATGGGATAGAGGGCTCCGATACAATTCTAACGCAACTGAGTTTGCCCAGATCGGAGCCCGGATGAAGAAAATATGAGCTGACGAAGTTTCCGAGCAGCAAAACCGGCAATCTGCGCACGTGGCAAAGAGCTGCACACGTGGCCGGTGGCGCAAGAAAATATCTCGGGGATCAAATCCATAAATATCCAAACATTCAAAAGATCCCAAGGACCAATATGAAAATATTTGAAAATATCTGAATAAAATAATATTAAATCCAAATATCCCAGGGACTATATCTTAATTTTCAGATTTTTAAAACAAACGAGCGGCCGCATTAATTTTTTGTCATGATTTTGCCGCTCGCGTGGACGTGGCATGCGCGCTGAGCGCATACCCCTTTCTCCCTTGCCTATAAAAGCTGCGCAAGGATTCATCACAGGGGGTTCTGCATTTTTTTGGTTGGTTGTTTTGGGGTTCGGCATTTTTCCAGGGTTCGGCATTTTTGTTTGGCAGTTCTCGGGTTCGGGATTTCTGGGTGTCGGCTCCCTTTGCTCGAGCCTTCTTCCTCATTCCCCCTTGCTCAAAACCCTCTCGGCATACCTCTCCTGGCCTCCACCCCTCCACCCTCTGACAGAAGCCCCTTTGACCCCATTCCCTCTCTTCCTCTTCTTCCTCGTCAAACCCAGAGGAGATCGCGCCGTTGGTGGGGAGAGGTGTTGCTCCGGTGGCTGCTCACACGCTCCAAGGAGGCTCCACCCACTTCGGAGAGGTGTTGAAACACCCAGGTAATGTTCCCGATGGCCTCTGGCCCAAAATAAATAAGTTCATTGCTATATTCTCTTTTCTGTTATTTCGTTTAGTGCTTGTGTGATTCAAAGGGGAGCATGTTCTCCTTGATCTTTGCATCTCTTGTATCCAGATAACCCCCCTGTTCCCTTCGTCATTATTCATGTTCTCTTTGGTAGGCTTTTGGATTTGGGTGTGGGCGGGTAGATCTCGGGTTCGGATGTTAGAGAAGCCTACATTAATTTCCATTTGTGTTTAGAGGTCTTCTGGGGTTCTAAGGATCCCCAGAAAGTGCTTACAGAGCTTAAAAACCATTAAAAATGGAGTACATAGCTTAAAAACCATTAAAAATGGAGTTCGGGCAAAAAAAAACAGAAAATTAGGGTATATGCGCTCACTTCATTTTGGTGCGCTCACTTGGCGCACACTTCATTTTTGGATGCGCTCAGCTTGCGCTCACTTAGTTTTGGATGCGCTCAGCTCGCGCTCACTTAGTTTTGGATGCGCTCAGCTCGCGCTCACTTAGTTTTAGATGCGCTCAGCTCATGCTCACTTAGTTTTGGGTGCGCTCAGCTCGCGCCCACTTCATTTTGGGTGCGCTCACTTCATTTTGGGTGCGCCCACTTCGTTTTGGGGTGCTTTTTCGCTGTTTTCGGTCCGCCCACTTTGCGCTGACCTAGCTCCTAGCACCCAGAGGTCGGCGCCTACCCTTTTAAGGCCGAATGGCCTATATTTTTGAAATTCCAAAAATACCCCTTGGACCCAGTGTATATGATTTTCGTATATTTTGGGTATTTCAGGATTTTTGACTGTGGGGTGACATTCTCAAACCGAACCAAATATGCCAATAGGGTTTCCGGGTCACCCAGGAACCCAACATGGGACCCAGACCACCCGGTCTGACTTGATTTCCAGTGGGCCTTCCAACGGGGCCCACCCAGCCCGAACCATTGAATTGTGCTTAAATAAGATAATCAAAGGAACTGGGCGGGCCGGACCACTTGAGGCCCACCCAAGCCCTATGTGGGGCATGCATGCTTAAATTAGGTCGTGGTTTGGCCGAGACCAAGGGCAGGGCCTGTCGGGCCCACTAGGCCCACAACACCAAGCCAGGTTAGGGTTTCAAAACTCCAACCCAGGAAGTCTTGGGCTTTCAAGCCCAAGCCCGGGTAAAGGGCCCCAGGCCTGAGGCCTGGCCCATTTTGGAAACTTAATCAAGATAAACTTAATGAAACACTTGGCGACAACTGTGGGGCCCACTCAAGGGCCCACAAAGCAATCCCGGCCCACTTTTGGCATGAAATCCATTTAAATAATCCAACTTAAACCCTAAAGTAAAATCAATTCATTTGAGCCAAAGTCCAAAGGGCCTCTCAGGCTAGACTGAGGTCCACAAGGGACATGTGGGCTCAACCAAGCCCACCAAGGCATCCGCGGGCCCTCCAACGGGGCCCGCCCAATCAGACCCACATCACTTTAATTAAGAAGATAAAATCAAGTAAAGGGACCCACACCACTTTGGCGGTCCCACCAGACTTAATCAAATTACATGTTGGAATAGGAATCGGGTGAGTGAGAGACCAAAGTTGACTCAAACCAGGGAAACCTATGGGACCCGTCATTCGGCGGGGTGGACTGGGGTGTCTACGGACTTCCCCAGACCGCAACCCAGAACTTACTTAGAATCTCTAAGCCGCAGACCAGTCTAATAGAAAATCTAGGCACCCAGGTGTTCGCCTGCACCCCATCAGGCGGTGGCGACTCCAAACAACCTCGAGGCGCGCATCGTTTGCGTGCGCCTCGTCGTGCGGCTGAAATCGGGTGCGCACACCCGGGGTCTTGGCCAAACCACGCAATTTTATAGCATTCTACCCATCAAGGTTTGGGCGGGCCGCATTGGGTTTGGCCCGCCCGGTTTGATTGGTTAATTTTACTTAACTTGCTTAAGTGTCATGGTTTGGGATTTATCGGGCTTGGTGGGCCCCGTTGGAAGGACCACTAGTGTTTCCAAATTGGACCATGGTCCAGGTCCCATGTTGGGTTTCCGGGTTACCCGGAAACCCTATTGGTTCACTCGGATTGATCAAACACACCAAAAAACAGCACAAGATCAGAAAGTTAGCAAAAATGCAATCTGGCAGTGTAGCTGGCCTAAGGTGCCGGTTACACATAAGGCTCAGTGTATCCGGCATCTGTTGCCGGATACACACATGACTCAGTGTATCCGGCATTTGTTGCCGGCTACACACATGACTCTGTTGATCCGGCCTGAGTTGCCGGATCACCATACAGAGTCTACTTTTTTGGGATTTTTTCAATGGGGTTGGGTTTATGGGTCTCTTGGGATGTTCCAGTTATTGTATGGGCCCCTGTGTGGGCCCAAATTGGTTCAAAGAATGAGGGAGCATGCTTTTTGGTCTCTTGTGGTTTCCAAAGTTCAAGCAAGGTAAAGGGGAGGAAGCCTAAGGTTTTGCCTCTCCCCTTTCACACCATGATCAGCAGTGAAATAGGGACTTAGGTATCCCTATCTTGGTTCTTTTTGTGTCACACAACAGCAAGCAAAAGAGGGCCACCTAAGACCTACTAATCAAGGCCAACATGCATAACTCAAACCAAAAGTGAAGTGTGTGCCAACATGCATAACTCAAACCAAAAGTGAAGTGTGTGTACCCCTACATGCCTCATACATTCAAGGGGGCCGTGTACATGAGCCAGAATGATTACTTACTTGCATACCAAACTAAATCAAGTCACAAGATATGGAAGGCACCTAGACATACTAATAAGCCATGCAAGAACAGAATTTCGGTGGAATATGTGCAAGTGACTTAAAGACTCAATTTCCAAGAGACCACTTGCCCTTGAAGTGCATGTGTGTGCATCTTTCATACCTAGGAGCTAAAAAGAAAGCCTCTTTTAGGTGTATAGAATGACATCAAATAGTAAAGCATTTAAGACACCTAGATAGACTTTTAATTCATGAGGGCATAGCATGCTTATGGGACATATGCAAGGCCAAATGGGCTGGTTTTTTGTGTGGCTCAAAATAGTGATTAAAAGAGAAGTAAAATCGTGGTGAAAACCTACAAAACAGCAAGTAAGAGGGAAAACTTATATGATCTTAGAGATAGCAAAACCCATACTTTAAATGAAGATTAATCCGTGTACACATATGATAGCAACTAAACCTTATGCAAAAATAAAATAAAAAAGGAATAAACTCAGCATGCTTCATGTGCTATTTTCATCATCCTATCCACATAGATCATCCATTCATCCTAAAAACTTGAAGAAGGGAAGAGGGGGGTTACTCGTGGGGTACATTAGATAAAAAGCACAAGGGGAACATGCTCCCCCATTTAAAACGAAGAGGGGACAGCAAAGCATTTGTACACAACAGTAGCCATAAACACTTCAAACCAAGCCAAAGGTTTCTCATTTTCTCCCTAATTTGGCCAACCCCTTCATTCTTACCTTCCAAAGGTAATCATGCTTAGAAGACCATGAAAGGAGAGCAATGAGAGGAGAAAAATTCGAACACTACTTGTAAGCACCTCATTTTTGCGCTCCCCGAAAAACCAAAAATGCAAACCCTGGACAGAAAGTCAAACCCTAAGGGGTGAAAAGTTGACTTTTTGATCAAGTGAAATTTGGCCACCTCGCTTTATGCCATTGGATAGAGAATCTCGACACGATTCCAACGCAACTGAGTTTGCAGGAATCGGAGTCCGGATGAAGGTTCTGCGGGCGGTCAAACTTAAGGAAAAGCTGAGAGTTGACTTTTCCTCGAATTCCGTGCCAAGTACCTTGCTTTATGTCATTGGATAGAGAATCTCGACACGGTTCCAACGCAACCGAGTTTGCAGGAATCGGGGTCCGGATGAAGGTTCTGCGGGCGGTCAAACTTGAGCAGAGCCAAAAGTTGACTTTCTGCTAAAATCCGATCCAGAGGCCTACCCCTAGGTCATGGGATGGAGGGCTCCGATACGATTCTAATGAAACTAAGTTTGCCCAGATCGGAGTCCGGATGAAGGAAATATGAGCTGACGAAATTCCCGGGCAGCAAAACCGGCAATCTGCGCACGTGGCAAAAAGCTGCACACATGGCGAGTTGCGCAGGAAAATATCTCGGGGATCAAATCCGTAAATATCCGAACATTCGAAATATCCCAGGGACTAAATCTGTAAAAATCCAAGAATATCGGATTTTACCAAAAATTGTCAGGGACTAAATCTTAATTTTAAAGATTTTTACGTCCGGCGAGCGGCGGCATTAAATGATTTTCATCATTTTGCCGCTCGCGCGGACGTGGCGAGCGGGCTTGCGCCCACCTTGAGCTGGGCGCCAAGGTGGGCGGCACCTTTTTTTTTCTTGGTCTATATAACCCGCGCGCGATTCCGCGCAGGGGGTTGGAAGTTTTTTTGGAAAAAAAAGAAGTTCGGTTGGGAGGATTTTTTGGTGCAGTGCCTAAGCTCCTTCCCCACCCGCACCTTACCCATCTCAGTGGCTTCGGCCTCCCCAAGCTCTCCACCTTGATCCAACCCCCCCTTATCCTTGCTTCTTCCTCGTCCCCGCACAACCAAACGAAGGAAGCTTGCTGTTGCCGGTGCGGTGAAGTGGAGAGTTCCAGCGCTCGTACCACCTCGAGGAGGCTCCCCACTCAGCTCCAGAACTCAAAGAACCCCAGGTAAACATCCCTGTTATATTGGGTTGCACATATATGCATATGCAATGTTTTTTTTGGTAAGCCGGTCTTAGTCAGTGGTATGAAACCTCTACCATGAAGGCTTGCTATGTTTTTTTTTCTCTTCACTTCCATCCGATAAATACTACCCAGCAAGGAAGAGGAAGATGCATGTGCTGTTCATGTCGAGAAGGGAGCATGTTCCCCAAGTGCCCGCCATCTAATGTACCCCTGTAAACCCCCCTCCTCCTTCCCTTCTTCGGATATTAGTGTGCATGCTTGAGGTCCAGTCGGTTGGAGGAAAGTGCATGTGATGTCTGCATACTGTTTTTTTTGTTTTTTTTACATTGCTGGATTTGCTAACATGCTGCTTATGCACCCTTGAGCATGCTCCCATCACCCCCCCCTTTTTTTTAATCTGTTCATGAGTCTGTACCTGTTTGCTTTTTTTTCGGGTCTGTTTTTTCCTTTTGAGAGATTTTGGGTTGTGGGATGAAGCATGAATCATGCTTAGACTAATTTGAATACAAGTGTGAGTGCATTCTGGGGAGTGGTCGAAGCCCGGGGGAGTGTCCTAGGCATATTATTTGAATGCATGTTTGTACTGTGAGATTTCTGGGTTTTCAAAACTTGAAATAAAAATGTGTTTAGATTAAATCCAAGATTGGTTGGGAAGTGTTCTAAGCATGTTAGGAGGCTAGTGGAACAGTTACAGACCCAAAAAAATCGGCCAGAGTTGGAGATCTCAAAAAAACAGAGAGCAGTGACCTGCCGCCCACCTGGCGCCCACCTGGCGCTCACCTAGGAGGTGGGCGCCCCTTTCAGCCCACTTCCCGCCGAGCTGGCGCCCACCTGGCGCTCAGCTCGCGCCCACCTAAAACCAAGCGAAATTCTGGCGCTCTTCTCGCGCCCATCTCGCGCTCACCTCCCGCCCAGCTCGCGCTCACCTGGTATCGGGTGAGCGCTAGGTCAAATTTTCGCCCGGATTCTGGCGCCCACCTGGCGCCCACCTCAGGAGGTGAGCGCCAGGTCCAAAACAGGCCGAATTGTTATTTTTTTTGAAAATTCCAAAAATACCCCTTACCATACCGCGGGGGGCTTTGCCCCCCGCACCCCCCACCCCTTGGTTCGCTGCGCATCCAACTCGTGCCTTGGTACGGGGAGGTACCCCACCCCGTGGGCTCCGCTTCGCTTCGCCCACGGGGCCCCCGGGTACCTCCCCTTGGACCCAGCACAATGAGCCGGTTTTTTTTTTCTGACAGAGTGTCCATCTTGTGTTTTTTTGTGATTATTGCTAGATGTGAATGCTATTTCCGAACCGAATAAACCAATAGGGTTTCCGGGTCACCCGGAAACCCAATGTGGGACTTGGGCCGCCGGTCCAACTCGGAACACCCGTGGGCCTTCCAACGGGGCCCACCAAGCCCAATAAACCCAAAAGCATGCAATTAAACCACTTAAGTAAAATCAACTTATTTGAACCGGATGGGCCAAAGCCAATGCGGCCCACCCAAGCCTGGATGTGTGGATTAAGGCATAAACTGCGTGGTTTGGCCGAGACCAAGGGCTAGGGCCTGTCGGGCCCGCCAAAGCCCGCCAATCGAACCAAGGAAGGGTGCAAACCCTAACTTCCGGTAACTTGGGCTTTCAAGCCCAAAACCTGGACCACGGGCCCCAAGCCCAGTGACCAGCCCACTTTGGCGAAATTAAATAAGATAAACCAAAATTATTTGGTCACCATGTGAGCCCACCAGAGGGGCCCACCAACCAATCCGGCCCACCTTTTGCATGGAAGACATTTAAATTGCAAACTTAAACCTTAATAAAACCAACTCACTAACCAAAGCCCACAGGGCCTCCTAGGGTTAGACTGAGGCCCACCAAGGGTACATGGGCCAACTCAAGCCCATCCAGGACACCGGTTGGGCCTTCCAATGGGGCCCACCCAAACCGACCCAGATCACTTAAGGATAAACCAAGATAAAATCTACTAAAGGGACCCACACCATTCAGGTGGTCCCACCCAGACTTAACCAAATCGCATGCGAGATTAGGAATCGGGAGATAACCAAAATAGACAAAGCTGACTCAAGATAGGGAACCCACGGGACCCGTCATCCGACGGGGTGGACCGGGGTGTCTACGGACTTCCCCGAACCACAACCGAGAACAGACTTAGAATCTCAAGCCGCAGACCAAAAAGCCCTAATAGGCAAAATTAGGCACCCAGGTGTCCGCCTGCACCCCATCAGGCGGTGGCGACTCCGAATCACCCCGTGCCGCGTTTCCCACGCGCGCACACTACTCATACCAGAAATCCCATAATGTGATTAAAATCCTTCATGCTTCAAATGAATCCATATTTACCTATGTTAAAGAAAATGATCTAAGGGAGCTCACCTTAGGCTTGCAAAACTGTTTTGGGGTGTGCTTCACCTTTCTTTGGACGTGGACAGCTGCTGGAGTAGCAACCTTGAAGCACCACCAGCAAGTTCTTCCTCCTTGCTTGAGTGAGAATGGGGGAGAAGAAGGGATGAAGTGGTGGAGAGAGCTTGTGAGAGATGGGAGAGGGAGATCAAGAGAGCTTGGGAGAGATGAGTTGGGAGAGAGGTGGGAGCTCTTGGAGAAGAAAAAATCCAGCAACCCCAAATGAGAGAGCCTTGCTACGTATGGGATTGGGAGGGCTTTTATCATGTGGTCATGTGAATGTGCATGCATGCATGGGGGACAACCATCATGGGAGAGAGAGAGAGTGTGTGTGTTGCATGCATAGATGATGATGTATGCCCATGTGGGAGAGAGAAAGAGAGATGCATGCCCATGTGGTAGAGAGAGAGAGAGAGAGAGATTGCATGCATGGATGATGCCCATGCATGCCCATGGGAGACATCAATCATGAGCAAATCTTGGTATTTGTGGATTGGTCCCTGGAACTTTGGATTTTTACAGATTTAGTCTCTGATACCTTTGGACATTTACAGATTTAGTCCTTGATACTTTTTATATTTACAGATTTAGTCCCTGATACTTTTGGATATTTACAGATTGGTCCCTGGGATATTTTCTCAAGTTTTGATACTTATGGATCTAGTCCCTGATACCCTTAGATATCTGCAGCTTTACCCTTGAGATACTTTTCATTGATTTGGGTAATTACAGATTTAATCCCTGAGACCTTTTTGCTCTGCTGCTTGCCACGTGTGTAGACTTTTGCCACGTGTGCAGCTTTCCGACACGCTGCCCTAGAATTTCAACTGCTTACATCTCCTTCATCCGAACTCCGATTTGAGCAAACTCAGTTGCGTTAGACTCGTATCGGAGCCCTCTATCCAATGACATAGGGCTAAGCACTTGGCACGGGGTTCGAGGAAAAGTCAACTTTCGGCTCTCCTTTAAGTTTGACCGACTCATAGATCCTTCATCTGGACTCCGATTCCAGCAAACTCAGTTGCGTTGGACTCATGTCGGGATTCTCTATCCATTGAGATAAAGCAAGGTGGCCAATTATCCCTGGATCAAAAAGTCAAATTTTCACCTCTTGGGGTTTGACTTTTTAGCCGGGTTTTGCATTTCCGGCTTTTTCGGGAGCGCAAAAATGAGGTGCTTACAAAATGTAAGTCAAGTAAAGCAGAAAACGCATTCGAACCATTACAACCACTCGATTGTCTCATTTTCAAACCGTAGAGTATGAAATCTTCTGCAACATAAATGTATAGCGACATTAAGAAATGGACGAATGTCTAACTTTCAAACTGCATGATAAGAATACGTTCTTCCTCGCAAAACAAGAAAAACGAGGTTCCTGACAAGCGAACAAAAGATACATTTAAACGAAAAAAGAACAGCTAGCTACTCAAAGGACATACTTAAATGGCATGGTTAGACCGAACTACAAATCCCATCACAATTAATACAAAATGTGACATGTACTTGTGTACACTCCAAAATTGCACGATTTTTTTATAAATCTTGAAGGAGAGAAATATTTTATTGGAATTCACAATTAGCATTGGGTTTGAGATCCTTAACTGATGTAAATCCAAAACCACAAAGGAAAAGGCCCAAATTCAATCTTTTACGCAAAGTCAAAATTTTTTGGTTGAATTTTGTTAACTTTTAACCCCAAAAAATGAAATATTTTTTAGACAAGATTTCAAGAAAATGTTTCTCGGTAATCAGGTTTTTAGCAATGTTATTGCATAAATGAATTTTTTGAGCCTTTAAATCTTGAAAAATACCTTAGTATTAACATGTTGAATCTTTTACCGGACCTGAAAAATCGGAATTTAGCCTTGAACTGGAAAGTTGACTTTTTATACACTTGGAATTTGGGTTTGGAACTATTTTTAATGGATTCAAATGGGGGGTGTTTGCTTATTTACATGTAATATCTTAAGTAAATGGAGATTAAAAAATACAAGGACATTTACTTAAAGGATATTACATGTAAATAAGTATTGCCTATGCAGGTAAGGGTCAAGGCTATGTAGAATCTGTGTAGATAGGCCATTTTGGACAAAACAGCATATGGTATGCGGTTTGGACAAAACCGCATATGGTATGCGGTTCGGACAAAACCGCATATGGTATGTGGTTCGGACAAAACCGCGTATGGTATGCAGACATGCCTTGACTGCACAGTCAGTTCCTTCATCATCTATTAACACATTAATAGATTCCATTACAACAGATTTTTTATTGTTTCCAATGATTCCATAACAATTGTCACTTGTTCTTTTACCTATAAGAACAGTTCTACCAGAATTATCCAAAATTTTACATTCTTTTCTGGTAAAATTGACAAACAACCTTGAATCACATAACTGGCTAATATTGATTAAGTTTGCCTTTAAACCAGATACAAATAAAACATTTTTTAGACAAACTCCATTAGGACCAGTTACAGTTCCTTTACCTTTAACTTGAGAAGTGCTTCCATCACCAAATGTAACACTTCCACCAAAGTATTCTTCAAAGGTACTAAACATAGACCTATGTCCACACATATGTCTTGAACAACCACTGTCCAAGTACCACATGTTGACATAATGAGCTTTCAAAGCTATATGAACCACATTAGCAACTAAGGAATCTTTTCTAACCCAAATCTGTTTTTCAGGAGTTTTCTGAGAAGTACCTTCATCAACTACTTGAGATTTTGAAGGAAGTTTCTTTGACAGATTTGTGACTTCCTTATTTAATGTTTCAGTCAATTTTAACAGGGAATCAAATCTGTTATGTAAATCCAGGGACTGACTTTGATTTACTTTCCTCTTATTATCAAAATATCCCTCAGGAAAACTATGCAAAATATAACACTTTGGTCTTATATGACCCTTTTTATTGCAGTGATGGCACACAGGTATGAACCTATATTCAGAAAAATCAACATTTCCAGATTTGACAGTATTTCTAAACTGTACAGATTTAGATTTTTCAGATGTTGAAGATTTACCTGTTGGTCTTACTTCTCCAGCAGAAATTTTCTGTGAAGATTCCTTATTTTGATTGCTTACACTCATTCTCTTTTCAGCAGCATTTGAGCTTTCAGGAACTTCCTTTGAAGTTGATTCCTCATCAATTTGATGGTTTCCTGCAGAAGAATTTGAAGCATTAGATTTAATTGAATTTGAAACTTTCTCAAGTTCAATCACTTTACCTTGAAGTGCAGAAATCTGAGCTTCCTTTTCTTTTAATTTTTCAGTTTTTTCAGTTAAAGAAGTTACCAGAGAATTTTCTTTGGTATGTCTTTCAAGTAACTTCTTGTTTATTGAATCTATTTCTGCAAGAGCTTTATTTTTCTCTGTTTCTGATTCCTTCAATTTTTTACTCAGTTTCTTGACTTTCTTCTGAGCTCTATTGAATTCCTTATAGAGCTGATTGTAGGCTTCTTGTAATTCTTCTTCATCATCTGATAAAGTCTCTTTATTATCTCCTGCAATTCCAGAGATTGAACTACCAGAAGAAGATGAGTAAAAGGAATTGAAAGCAGTAAAATTAGCAGAAATATCAACATCAGATTGAGAAGAATTATCAGTATTACTGTCATCCCAAGTAACCTGATAATTTGTCTTTTTCTTTTTATCCTTTGAGGGACAATCAGAGGCAACATGTCCAAATCCTCTACATTTGTAACATTGAACTTCATCATTCTGAGAAAATTTCTTCTCCTTTCTTAGATCAGAAATTTTCTTATAAGATCTCCTATTAGATCTGTCCATGGATGATGAAGGATTAGATTGTCTCTTTTTAAACATTCTCTTAAACTTTTTAGCTAAGAGAACAAGTTCATCCATATCTACATCAGAATTATCTGATTCTTCAGTATTTACAGATTTTAGAGCTATTCCTTTACTCCTTTTAGGAATATTCAAATCTAGCTCATAAGTCTGTAAAGATCCTACCAGATCTTCAATTCTCATGGTATCTACATCTTTTGCCTCTTGTATGGCAGTAACTTTAGGTCTGAATTTTTCAGGCAAAGATCTCAAGATTTTTCTAACAACCTTAGATGTAGAGATCTTTTCTCCAAGATTAAAACTCGAATTAACAATATTTGAGAGTTTAGCATAAAACTCATCAAAAGACTCATCATCTTTCATATATAGAGTTTCGAAAGATGTAGTAAGTCTTTGAAGTCTGGACAGCTTGACAGCTGAGGTTCCTTCATGAGTGACCTCAAGAATGTCCCAAGCTTCCTTACCGACTTCACATGAGGAAATTCTCCTGAATTCCTCAACACTCACAGCACAAAATAAGGCATTCATTGCCTTGTTGTTCCATCCACATAGATCAGATTCAGCTTTAGTCCACTGATCATGAGGTTTAGGGATCACAACACCTCCTTCTGTTGTGATCTCAGGTGGATGATAACCATTACATACCGAGAGCCAGACACGCTCATCGATAGATTTCAGGTAAGCTCTCATTCTTGCTTTCCAGTAAGAATAATTGTTACCTTCAAATAATGGAGGTCTAGAGGCAGATCCTCCTTATTTTCCAAAGTCCATGCTATAGATCTAGATCACACTTTGTATAGCAATTCAAAGTGAATAGGCTCCGATACCAATTGAAAGAGTAGAGGACTACTCTATAGGTCCACGATCTACAACAATTAAGAATTTAACAATGCGGAAACATACACACAGAGAATTATACGAGGAAACCTGAATCTAGATCCAGGAAAAACCTCGAGTCTATATGAGGCGACTAACCCTTCGAATTTCCACTATTGAATGAAAAGACAATTACAAAGGAGCACACACTTAACCTTTACAATTGAACTCACTCAACAGCAATCCACAGATCGAATCCACGAACTGCTACACAGCTTGAATCCACAAGCTGCAGAACACGATCAATCCAGATCGCAACCAATCACTCACCAGTGATCCACAGTTCGAATCCACGAACTGCAACACAACTTGAATCCACAAGTTGCAGAACACGATTAATCCAGATCGCAACAATCACCTCAGAGTCAACTGAGACGATCCAATGCAGTAGGAATCCACCTATGCATCAAACAAAGTCGATCACCAATCCAGGCGATCACACGATCAGGTGAAGTTCCGAATTGAAGAAGAATCCTCAACCTTCAATTCCGGGCGATCTATCTCAGATCTCCCCCTCACTCGATCACCGACTCTCTAAAGAATAATTGATCGAATCTCAAACACCTCAAGATCCGAAATCAAATTGATCAAAAGAAAAAAGTCATTTCTAAAAATTACAGTACGTCTATTTAAAGGAGAAAACTCAGATCGCGTCGAGCGCTGGTGGCGTCATGGAGCGATCGGGGTAGACGGCTGGAAGCGAACTCAAGTCCCACTCAGAACAAGTTGAATCAGTTAAGGGCGCGCTGCCAGCGAACTGCTAGCGGGAGAGAACGCTGCATGTGCACAGCTGATCATAGAATCTTCAATCTCGCTCTGCGCTACCAGCGGCGTGTCGGCGTCACCTTATGACGCTAGTGCACGTGCCTTACTTTCAAAGCACTGTTTCACTTATGCGCTGCCAGCGGAGTGGCAGCGGCGTTGTTCCTCGCAAGTGCCTTCACAAGAGATGCTTTATTTAGACAATCTTTCATTTCCTTGAGCTACCAGCGGCGTGGTAGCTGTGTGGCAGCATCGTCTTCTTCTTCTTTACTAAATTCACTGAATTTTCATTATTTAATCTGCACATCTTGAAGATTATTAGAAGACATAATTTGTCAAACATTTGCCATAAAGGAAGTGTGAGTTTTCAAACTTACAATGGAAGTAGGTGTAACTCGGAAGAGAAAGGAGAGTTGCTATCAAAGGTTGGAGTTTCATATTGTAACTCGCAACAGCAGTTTTTAAAATTGGCAGATGTAAAATCCCAGATTTTATTAATAAAATAATGATAATTATTAAATAGACTAATTGGGTTAATAATATGCAGGAGATGAGACATTGGTTCAACCCGAAGGAGTCCAAGGTGAACCGGAGGAAATTGGGGAACCTATCTAAGGTGAGTTCATGATTGTAGATTAAGTATAACTTTAATATAATGATTTGGTTATTACTGCAGGATGTAATGAATAAAAATAAAAATATTAAGAATGAATAGAGGGGGTGGTCGAACCTCATAGAGTGGAGGTTGACCCAGATCTGATTGGTTTGAGGCTTTAATGGGTTGATTGTGTTTGGTTTAAATGATTAGGGGTAATTTAGTAATAGGAAAAGAATCATTAAAATAACCTAATAGTGCATGCGACTGTTCACGTTTGACAAGTGAACAGCCGCACTTCTCCTTCATTTTCTTCTATTCTTCAACTCTCCAACGTAAAGATCAAACCCTAATCTTAAACAACCTGTTGGAGCAGCTTTTTCAGAAGGTGTGAGACATGGAAAAGTCACTGAGATGATTCCCTCCGTCATCACACGGGCTCAACGAAAATGGGAGAGTCGCCACCATCCAATTTTGAGGTGTGAATGGACACAAAAAATCATCAAAAGAGCAAAAGGCAAAAATTAGAGTAAAAATAACTCTACATGAAAATAAAATTCAGGGATGGGTAAGGGGATTAGATTATGAACGGGGGAAGGTGTTTGGCACCCCCACTCACCCACACAAGGTGGTTGCCAAAGGTTGTTCATGCTCAAAATAACGAAGGCTTGCTAAAATAATCAAAAGTGCTTGTGAAAGGATTAAGCAAATGTATGATACTTCCACATGAGAAATCCAATGAATTCCAGATCCTCTTTTATGTAAGTATCACTTCTGGGATATCATCATTAGATGGAAATCAAAGCAAAAATTGAATAAAACCAAGTTGAGTCAAATCCAGAAAATTCGGTAAAAGATAGTGCCATTTGTCTTGAAATCATTCAAATCCAATTTAAATTGAATCAAACCAAATCCATTTGAAAGATTATGATAAATAGAAGACTCATGCAAATTTTCAATCAAATTCGGTTAAAATCCTAGGAGTTATTCCCCTTTGAAATATGCTGCTGGAAATAGTTAAAAGTAACAAGTGGACAACTTTGGAAATTCATTTAGAAACATTGGCTCCATATAAATCCCTGAAATTTGGCATTAATTAAGTATGTAGGGCCATATTTCATATGAAACTAGCCTCATACAAAAATCCATCCGGATGTGCCTTGGGTGACCTCCCGAACAGGCCCCGAAGATCACAGATTAACCCAGAAATGTGTTGTTGAGCAGTTCTGAGTAAATCTGTTACCCACGACACAAATGGAGTCAAAAAATTATGAAACCAACTGGATATGAAATTAGACTTCTGAAGGAAAATACAGAAACAAAAATCACTTGAATCGAACTTAATACGAACACATGGCGCTCAGTCAAAGTGACTGGTTCCGCAATTTGGCCTGAACTGACCTATAAACTTCGACTGAGTAGTGTAAAACATCCACTTCATAAAAATTAATGAAATTTTACAGACATAAACTAGATAGCATCACCTTTCCTATGGCTTTAGAATCACTCCAAAATTCATCTGGACGATGAAGTTATGGGTGTTCGAAGTTAGGGTACAGTTGCTGTCCCTTTTTGCAACTTTTAAGTAAAATCAATTCAAATCAGTGATTGGATGTGTGTGATCCGTGCAATGTAAATCAATATCACTTGAAAAAGTGTTGAATAACCTCTAGGAAGAAATATGGCACAAGTTTGGCTCACCATTCTCTTCGATTGGAAAGAATATGCCAAAATCCCCAAAAGTGAGCAAAAATGCCCAAAACCGGGAGGTTATACCTAGAGGTCTTCAAGAGTCAAGATAAACTCATTTGAAATCAATAAGAGACATCCCAAAAATGCTAGGGGCTATTTATTTCAGGTCTATCACAATGAATGCAATACATCCGAAATACAAGCCGATTCCGACGAAAAACGAGTGCAATATGTGTATATGTGTAAAAATCATTTCTTCAAATATAACCACACGTAGCATTCATATCAATCAAATGGGGTTCTAAAAAGACCTAGGGTTCCATTCCATTCTCGTTTCCCTTAGTTCTCTCTCCTCGTTTAATGGTTCTTTGAGATAGTCTTGGGGTACTGTGAGTATGAAACGGTTTTTATAGAATCAAAATGCTTTTCAACAAGGTTCTAACACTAAGGATCAATCCTTAGTCTCGTTTCCCTAGATCCCACCTTCTCGTTTTACGGCTAGGGGGAGTCTTGAGGTACTTTGAGTAGAGGAAGGGTTTGCATACACAAAGAGTAGGCCTTATTCTACAGAAGGGTAGAAGAAAAGAAATAACTCTAGAATGTAAAGACAGAAAAATAAAGAGGGATTTAGGCTTACCTGGGTTTTTGAAAGCAATGCGGCAGCAGTTCCTTTCTTCACTTGGAGCTCTTCAATCTCCAACTTATTGGCCATTTGCTTGAGGAGGAGCCTCCTATTTATAGGCAAAGGCAAGGGTTAGGGTTTGCATTATGCTAGACACAAAATGATGTCTAGAGTCCACTAACCTAAACCCTAAGGCTATTTTCAAGATTTCCACTCCTTTAATGAAGGATATGATGTTAAAAAGTGAAAACTCTCGGAAAACCCTAATTTTGAGCAAAAAGCTTGTATCCGACATATCAGGTCGGATACAAGAGCACATATATGTATCCGACATATGTCGTCAGATACATTAATAACTGCTTGTATTCGACAACTTCTGTCGGATATAAAAGGATATGCTTGTATCCGACCTGAGTTGTCGGATACAAGAAAAAATGCTTAATTCTCAAATTTTGTGCTGGTTTTAAAGGAAAGAATGATTTATGCCAATTATTCATCATTTTCCCAGGGCAATTTTGGGGTGTCTGCAGAAGGAGACAAGGAAGATTTTCGTTCAGAAAACCCAGGTAAGAACAAACTAGAAGAAAGTTTCTGTTTTGGAGGAAGAACATGTTTTTGGGGTTCCTAAAGATGTGATTTTTGATCCAGAAAAGGATGGAGGCTTGCTGTGATCGATTGGACATTCTTTGGAGTGATATTTTAGTGCTTTTAGAGAAGGTTTAAGTTCCTAAAACAGTTAAGTAGTCCCTTTAAAATTTCATAAACAAAATTTTGGATTATTCGAGGAACGAGGCTATTTGCATGTTTTGATGATTTGTTTGCATGTTATATGTTGTTTTATTTGTTCGAAATTGTTCTAACATGTTTATAAAGTATTCCTGAATGATTTAGAAGGGTTTTGATGCATTGGTTTGTGAGTTTTTGATTTTTATTTGATTTATGCAACTTTTCGGAAGTTGCAGAAAAATTTGTTTTGCGATAGGCCGCTCGAACCGTCGCTCGAGCACCCATATGTGTCTTGAGTGTGGTTTGAGAACACTTGAAGGCCGCTCGAGCGGTATTTCAGGCGTCTCGCCTGTGTTGTTTATTTTCTGAAAAACCCGAAAGTGATCAAAACTCAGAACAACTACCACCCGTATCGTCGCTCGAGTGATTTTTCAAGCGACCAACCCTGAAAAAACCTGAGTTATTAGGCCGTTCGAGCGCTAATTGGCTGCTCGAGCGCCCATCTGTCAGATTTTGGAAAATTGCCAACCAGCCTAGTTTTTCACTACGAAATTGTTTTTATCCATTTTTAACCTATGTACCATCAAGTTTAGGGTATTTAGAGATAGTTTGCACCGGCGGATGTTTAAAATTCATTTTTATAAGAAATTTGGGTAGATATTACCAAAGAGGTTGTTCAACTTAATACTATTGTTCCAAACAATTCTATTCTTAACCAAATTTGATTTTAAGAGTTTCTACACCTGTATTTGGGTTATATGAATGTATTTTGTGCATCGAAGGTGTCGATACACATTCAGGACATAGTTGCCCGTTGAAACCTGGAGTTTGGACATATGACTTGGTACCACTTGTTTGGGTTCTTGGGTCATAGTTGTGACAAGGCAGGTGCTTGGTTTGTTCTTATTACTACAGATATGGTTTTGTATATGTGTAGACACCCCAAATTGCACTACAATATGAGAGATCATTGAAAATGAATTTTAAATGATTTAATTGAGCTTTGACAAGTGTCAAAAACTCAAAAATATTCAAAAAAGTGCTGACCACACATGCAATGCGATTTTTGGTCATTTGGTCTTGGCCGCATATGATGTGCGGTTGCGACTGCACTTGATGTGTGGTCAGCTTCATGCTTCTTGCGTGCGCGCAAGTGGGCTGCCATGTGGCTTCTAGAAGCCTAGGCCGTTAGGCCACATCAGCAGCAATCATTAGCGTGTAACGGAATTTTGATCGCACTAAGTGTGCGGTTTGAGTATAGTTTTGCCGTAACCACAAGTAGAGGGCGGTTTGGTCTAAACCGCACTGTGTATGCGGTTGTGCTCATTTTGGTCATTTGTGAAAAGGCTCGAGATCTGAGCCTTATTTATGCATATTACCTCTCTCTGGGAGACTTGATCTCCCTATTTTGCCCTTCGAAACTTATTGAATTTCTTTAATTCAAGCCTTTGGTTTGAATTGGAATAATCTAGAAGGATTTATTGGCCTACCCTTGGGTCTTTTATACCCTTGGCTATGACTATAAATAGAGGGGCTCTCCTTTTGCAAAGGGCTGCTATTTTGAAGCTTGAAGGCTATGGAAGAAGAAGTGAAGCTCTGCCGAATTGCTGTCTCAACTCTCCCCAGCTACTAAAGTAAGACTACTTCCTTCTCTTCTTCATTTTTTTACATTCCAGCATTCTCTCCTTGAACCTTTTTGTAGTGTAAGGCCCTAGTGTGTGTTTGGAGCCCCAAACCACTTCTAAAGTACCTAAGAATCCTCTTTAGCCGTAAAAAGTGAAGAGAGAGCTTGGGGAAAAGGAAGCTGGAATGGAACTTTAGGTTTAGAACCATCTTGTGATTGCATTTTTGATTTGATTGTGATTGTTATTTTTCTAAGGTGATTGTGTTTTAAATCTGGAGAAAACACAGTGATCTATGCTCTCTATAGCTTTAGATCCCCATTTTCTCCTAGAAATTTGATTTACACACAATAACACACGTATCACTTCCATTTTGTCAAGAATATGCTAGATCTTGGATTCACCATGTTCAATATGGTAAATCTGAGATCAATGGCCTTAGAGCAAATTCCTAAGACTTCATGAGTGGATTTTAGTGATTTCAATCTTTGAGAGAAGACCCTATGGTCTAAACTCTTTATTTCAAGCTTTTGTGGATGAACTTAGTTCTTCCTCTCCAACTAATAAGAGGTTAGTTCTTCCTCTCCAACTATTTCACCATGTTCATCTTGAAGTTGTTCTGAGCATTTTTCCAACTCAATGTTAGTGAGTTCAAGCAAGTTTAATCGAATCCATTGCACACACTCACTGTTTTGTCTCATTTTTTACTCTGAGTTTTCAAACCTGGACAGAACCTATACCCTGTTTTAGAACACTCATAACTTCATCATCTAGATGAATTTTTGAATGATTCCAAAGACATGTGATAGGTGAAGATGTCTAGTTTGTGTCTGTTAAATTGTAGCAATTTATTTGGAGTGAATTTTTGATACCATCTGATCAAAGTCGACAGGTCAGTTCAGATAAGATTACTGAACTTGTCACTTTGATCGAGCACCATTTGCTCATTTTAAATCCGATTTAAGTGATTTTAATCTCTGTGTTTTTCTTTATGAGTCTATTTTCAAATCCAATTAATTTCAAGAGTTTTCAATTTGGCTTGTGTCTTGTATGTTTGATTGACTCAGAGCTGCTCATTAGCAGAGTTATGAGTTGATCAGTGATCCTCTAGGCATGTTCGAGAGGTCGCACAAGTCACAAATGGATGGAGTTTTGTGTGAGACCTATTTCATTCAAAATATGGCATCAAATACTTCATTCATGCAAGTTTTTAAGGATTTATATGGAGCCAGTCTCCACGAATAGAGTTTCAAAGTTGGTTACTCGCCGCTTTTGCAGATTTACAATAGTAGATTGGATTGAGTATTTCTCTTTGGTTTTAAATCAGACTGAGCTGATTTTTTTTTTACTGATTATTTTACTTCATACCAGCTTTCTAATGGCTTTGGTTTCACTCAAATTGAATTTGAATTGAATGATTTATGAATGGTAAAAGTTTTCAAGCTAATGTAACTTCATCTCTTATTGATTTTTCCAGATTTGTTTTAATTTGATTTTCTTTAATCTTTACTTTGATTTTTACCTAATCTTGAAGTTCTAGAGGTGATATATCCATAGAGAGAGTCCAGAATTTAACTAACTACTCCTATGGAGGAATCACACATGTGTTTGTTGCTTTTCAAGCACTTTTGATGGATTTATGTTAGCAAGTAATTTTGAAGCATGAACAGCATGTGGCAACCATCTTGTGTGGATGAGTGGGGGTGCCTAATACATTCTGCTACTCATAACCTAATCCCCTTACCTGATTTCTGGATTTAACCATGAATTAGAGTTACTTTAAACTCTATTTTACATTTTTATGATCCCTTTGGTGTCCATTCACACCTTAACTTGAATGGTGACGACTCCAACCCTTTGTAAACCCCGTGTGATGATGAGGAAATCATCTAGGTGATTTTCCATGTCTCACAATATGTGGTTGTTATTGGGAAGTATGTCCATTCCCTGGTTTGGTTTTTCACTGTTGAGTGGGCTTAACAGTTATATGGATCCATAGAATAGTTAGTAAGTGAAATGTTTTCTAGAGTGGTTTGAATTCTGTGTCATAGGCATTCCATCATCTCGAGGATGGTACCGCTCTTAGATAGGTCGGTTGCTACGTTAACCACTCTTGGATAGGTTGGGCCGTACATGCTAACCCATGGTTGAGTTCTTCTGTTGGTATTGAATAGCTAGTCAGCAGGTGTGGTTGGTCCGCTGGTAATTCGGTTAAGTAGCATATTGGCACATGTCTACTCTCTTTCGCTAGTTTACTGTTTCATGAGTCCCATGAGGTGATATAATTGTTTGATTATTTTCATTTATTTGTTGCTGAACTGTATATCATTGTGGTTATCCTGATTAATCGTTGCATATTTTACTATTACCAACTATTTGTATGACTACTTACTGCGGTGTTGTTTCTCACATTATTGTTTTATTAGTTTTGTTTTCAGATATTCCTGGAGAGGATGTCGCTGGGGTAGATACTTCTGGGGATTACTGTGACTACCAGGAAGAATATTATATCATTCCTGTGTAGGTTCAAGAGGACATTGATAGATGATTTGGTTTATGTTTGAGGATTTTGGTGGATGTTGGATTATTTTATATTAGTTAACCCTTTCCAGACTTCATCATTGGATTATTATCATTGGATTATTTTTGGTTTGTTATTCCGTGCTTCTTTGAAGAAAATGTCTTTTATTTCTACACTCTGATTATGCTATTTGAATTTATTTTTGTCTGGAATAGTATTTTCCGGGCCCTATCCTAATGTATTAGGTTTGGGTTTATGTTTTCATATAAACCTGGATCTGGGGCGTTACAGAGATGGTATTAGAGCAAAATAGGATCCTACCCTACGTAGCTGACCTTTAGGCAAGGATTGGGGATGTGTGATACGCTAAATAGTATCTTAAATATTTTTCTAGGATGAGAGATCCACCTTGTCTAATTAAATATTTGTCTTTTGCACCTGATTTATCGATATGAACACTCGAGCGAGAGCCAGAAGTAGACCTGCATCTGTTGCTAGGATGAGGCCAGATGGGGAGTTAGAGCCAGTTGTGGCCTCTCAGGTAGAGCAGTATGTGGACCCTCCAACTGTAGAGTAGCCTATTCCTCCTCCACCACCTGCTGTTGCCCCTGCCACATACGAGGATATCCGGAGAGCCATTGGGGCTGTTACCGACTTGATTGGCAGAGTGGAGAGGAATTGTGGAGATGAGAGGGCCCCGAGGAGAGACCATGTGGATGACTATGGTGCACGGGAGCGAGAGAGGTTCCATAAGATATGACCACCATCTTTTGGAGGTCAGGCAGACCCTATGGAGGTCAAGGGGTGGATGGTAAGGATGGAGTGGATATTTGACGGTATGGAGTGCCCTGAGGACCATCGGGTTAGACTGGCCACTTTCATGGTCGAGGGAGAGGCCGTCCATTGGTGGCGTTCTATGAAGAGGAGGGCTAAGCAAGATGAGCAGATTACATAGGGGAGATTTAGGGAGCTCTTCTTTGAGCGCTACTTCACAGTTGAGTTCCGTCGTCAGAAGGCGAGGGCGTTCATGTATCTCCCAAGAAGGACAGACGGTATTACAGTATGAGGCCTGTTTTGACGAGCTATCCCGGTTTGTCCCTCATATGGTTTCTAGTAAGGCAGATTGACGGGAGCACTTTGAAAGGGGATTGAGGTCTGAGATTAGAGACCGGGTGTCAGTGGTTGAGTGCACCAAGTATTCAGAGTTAGTCCATCGAGCTGAGAGAGCAGAGCGCCTGATTGATGAAAAGCGGTAAGATCAGGGTAGATTCAGGTTTCCACAAAGGCAGTTGGCTCAAGTAGTCAAGAAGCATAAGACTGAAGGTCAGAGCAGCAGACCTAGTGGTGAGCAGACCTGTGAGACATGGGAAAAAATCAATCTAATGACTTCCTCAATCATCACGCGGGATCAATTAAAAACACAGAGTCGCCACCATTCAATTTAGGTGTGAATGGACACCAAAATATCAAATAAGCACAAAAGGCAAATTTAGGGTAAAAATAACCCTCTTTAAAAAAAAACAACCAGAGATGGGTAAGGGGATTAGGTTATGAACAGGGGAAGGTGTTAGGCACCCCTATTCATCCACACAAGGTGGTTGCCAGGTATTGTTCATGTTGAAATAAAGGAAAAAGCTTGTTATAAAAATCACAAAAAATCACAAAATTGTATGGTTTTTTCATATGAATAGTCTGGTTGATCCAGAACTTTCAAATATGATCATACCATTCCTAGGGTTTCATGATCAAAACAAAATTGAGATAAAATCAAATAAAATCAATTTAAAGTGAAAAATCCAAAAATCTGGCTTCAAGTCAAATTCTAGAAATCTAGAAAAATATGATTTTTATAAAATATTTCAAAATTGAACTTGAACAGTCCAGGACATAGATAAAGCCCAAATTTCACATTAAATCAGAAAATAAAAACCAAAAATACCCACATAGATGAAGAACATCAAAAGGGAAGAACTGAGACCGTAGGGTCTTCTCTCAAAAATAGAAAAGGACTCAAAAATCACATCATGAAACCCTAGAATTTACTTTCAGGCTTCTAGATCCAGATCTACCATATTGATCATGATAAATCCAAGATCTTAGCCTAAAATCACAAAAATCACGAAAACAGTGCTATAGGTGCAAAAGTGGTGAAAATCCAAATTTTAGAAAAAAGTGGGGATCTCATGCTATAAACATCATGAACTCATAGGATTCATCCAGATATAAAATAAAACCATTAAAACATGATCAGGATATCACAAGCAGCCACATCTCACAAATCAGAGCACATGGGGGTCTACCCTACGGATCCACCTGTTCTCTTTTCCCCTAGCTCTCTCTTCACGTTTTACGGCTAGAGAGACTCTTGAGGTACTTGGAGATAGGTTTGGTGATACAAACACAATCAAAGGCCTTATTCTAGAAAAAAAGAAAAAAACAGATATGGGGTTCTATTCTAGGGATCCACCTGTTCTCTTTTCCCTTAGCTCTCTCTTCACGTTTTACGGCTAGAGAGACTCTTGAGGTACTTAGAGACAAGTTTAGGAATACAAAATAAAAGAAGGCCTTATTCTACAGCAATGGAGAAGATCCTATTATTTCTAGAACAGAAAATAAAAGGGATAAGAGACTTACCTGGATTGAGCAGGCAGGCAGCAGGGGTTCTTCTCTTCTCTTGGAGTTCCTTGGACTTCAAAATTTCGTGGCCCTTTGCTTGAGGAAAGGCCCTCTATTTATAGGCAAACACAGGGGCATGGTTGGTCTAAGGTTTGGCAAGATAGAGTTCCAGATTGAGTTAAATACAAGGATAATGCCCATCTATGGCCAACAAGGATAAATGAGATAATTCGAACAGATAAATAAGAGAATTCGCTTATCCAGGAGAGATATTTGGGTGCAGATAAGGCTCAAAAATCAAAAAGGTAAAATTCGCACAAAGACCCCCGGGCCCGTATATATATTACGGTCACGCCCTGCCCGTATTATTAATACGGGCACGCCGTGACCGTATATCAACTGTAGGTATGACCAGACCGTAAACAAAATACGGTCATGATCAGTTTGGCCAGATTTTATACTTTTTTGACCTGTTTCAAATCCCAATTAATATTTTCAATTATTTTCTCATTTTTAGTGCAATTTGGGGTGTCTACAAGACCTACAGACCTGGCCCTCCAAGATGCCAGCGGTGTGAGTGATTCCATGTTCTAGGACCATGCATAGCACACGAGGCATGTTTTAGATGTGGCAAGTTTGGGCACCATGTCTCGGGCTGTTCTTACCCTGCCACTTATCAGAATTTGCAGATGGGCCGTCCTCCTTTGGGATCACAGCCATCGGGTGCATTGACTCAGACTCAGACTTTACCAGCACCTAGGGCACCTGTAGGATAGAGACAGCAGGGCAGGATAGGACCCCAGGACTGAGGCGCTGCACCTAGGCCAGACCAGAAGCAGGCAGCCAAAGTATATGCAGTTGAGGTTCATGAGGAGGAGCCTGGAGCACCAGAGGTTGTTGGAGGTATACTTTTTACTTGTGGTAGATCTGCTGTATGTCTTTTTGATTCTGGAGCATTTAGATCATTTATTACGCCTACATGTGCACATCGTATAGGATTGTTGCCTACAACATTGGATTGCTCTCTATCTGTGCACACACCTTTGGGGGAGACCGGTCCAGATTGTTTATAGAGATTGCATGATCAGGTTGGCTCGGGTAGAGTTACCTGGGGATTTGATTGAGCCGGAGTTCAGCGGCTTTGATGTAATATGGGGTATAGATTGGTTGTTCCGACACTATGTCACTATCGACTGCCACAAGGGGACAGTTATAGTTAGTAAACCTAAGCAGCCGACTTTTTGCTTTATCTGTGAGGGATTGGATAGTCGAATTGGGTTAGTTGCTTCAGTTGCAGTAGAGGAGACCAGTGGTAGCACATTTAGTCTTGCTGAGGTGCCAGTGGTATTTGAGTTCGCAGATGTCTTTCCTGATGATCTGCCAGGACTACCACCCACTAGAGCCATTGATTTCAGGATCCAGCTTCAGCCTGGTACGGCTCTTGTGTCTAAGCCACCTTACAGGCTGGCAAAGCCAGAGCAAGACGAATTAAAGAAGCAGATAGATGAGATGTTGGAGAAAGGATTCATCAGACCTAGTGTATCACCATGGGGTGCACCAGTTCTTTTTGTGCCGAAGAAGGATGGTAGTATGTGCATGTGCATCGATTACAGGCAGCTTAACCAAGTTACGGTTAAGAACAAGTACCATTTGCCTAGGATCGATGATTTATTTGATCAGTTGAGAGGCGCATCTTGGTTTTCCAAGATTGATTTGAGATCATGCTACCATCAGTTGAGAGTGGTTGAGGAAGATATAGAGAAGACAACATTTCGGACTCGGTATGGCCACTATGAGTTTCTAGTCATGCCGTTTGGGTTGACTAATGCCCCAGCAGTATTCATGGACCTTATGAACCGAATTTTCCACCAGAATTTGGATAGTTTTGTGTTGGTGTTCATAGATGATATATTGGTCTATTTTGGGACCCAGGAGGAGCATGTTGGTCATTTGAGAGTAGTACTTTAGACCTTGAGGCACCATCGGTTATATGCCAAGTTCAATAAGTGCCAGTTTTGGCTGAGGCAGATCTCTTTCCTTGGTCACATCATCTAAGGTGAGGGTATTTTAGTAGACCCCGCCAAGGTCCAGGCAGTTGTAGATTGGCCTAGACCTACCACAGTGACAGAGGTCCGCAGTATTGATTTACCACCGATTTATTGAGGGTTTTTCCAAGATAGCAGCACCATTGTCTAATTTAATTAAGAAGGCAGTTCAGTTTAAGTGGGATGACAAATGTGAGCAGAGTTTTCAGTTGTTGAAGCAGAGATTGACCACGACCCCAGTATTGATTGTACCATCCATGGATGAGCCTTTCTCTGTTTATTGTGATGCATCCAGGATTGGTTTGGGTTGTGTACTAATGCAGCAGGATTGGTTTGGGTTGTGGATATATGATGAATACATTGACTAAGGACCAACCCCTTCCCCTACCCTTTTTCTGCTTAGGAATCTGTGGATGTGAATCATATTCTCATGAAATCCATCTGGTTTATTTCAGGTTTCAAAACATATGAATCATTTGCAGAAGGCACCATTCTTTGTGCACCCCAAAATAGGTATGTAGATGTGGGAACCAAATATGATTTTAAAAAGGCTAATTTTTTTTCCTGGTAGTTAAAATGCATTTCACTGTAAAGATTAGAATATGTCATGCTATGAGTTTATCCATGAGATAAGGAATTTGATTGACTGATTAGTTGATGCCTTGTGGATAAAAGCAATTAACTTAGTGTGAATATGTTTGATATGGAATTAGGTGCATCAGATTGTGTTTGCTGAGAATCCATGATTTTATCAAAGACCACTGACCTTGGAAAGCCATTTGCATCGTGGGAAACATGGAGAATATGAGGATGGAGAAAAACACACTGGGTGAATGGATCTTAGGTTAGCTTTAGTTGGTTGAATAATATGGTAGGGGTGTAACTCGGATTGGTTAAAACTGAGAACTGACCAACCCAAACAGAAACAGACTTTGGGTTGGTTTGGGTTGGGTTTCAAACCATAGGATTTGATTTTGGTTTGAAAATCTGTAAACTGAATTAACTTTGGCTCGTTTTGGGTTGATGTTTTGATTGAACCGAACTGAACCCAGCTTAAAATATACTTTTTTACATTAAACCAATTAACCCTAATTAACTTTGGTTTGGCTCTGGGTTTTCCATTTGGTTCGGTTTGATTTTAGGTTAAAAGTCTGTGACCTTGGTTTGGTTTGGTTTTGGGTTGAGGCCAACCCAGACCGAACATAACCAAGTTGCACCCCTTCATGAGTGAATTAACATGATTCTTCAGTATCCTAGTTTATTTCTATTGTTAAGGCTCTAATCTAGTTAGAACTACTTCAATTATATATGAGATAAAATGGGTTTTTTTTACCAGCTACCATTGGTTGCCATTTTCTGTTGGGTTTGCTCAATTTGTTGCATTTTTACCTTACGAATGTGTTTGATATTTTCTTATTTATGCTCATGAATGGTTATATTCTTATTATATCACTCAGTTATGAATGATTAAGCTTATGAATGATATTCCTAATTTACAATCATTATACGCTTCTTCTGTAATAAAAAAACAAAAAAAAATTATTTCTAGCTAAATTTCCATGGTACTCTGCATCGTGCTGCTAAAATTTAAACCATTTTGAGCGAGTCAGGACTTCTGAAATATCAACAATGTGCTGCCAAAGAAAGGTTGTCTAGAAGAAAGGGCATTGAGACAATAAACGTTGTCCAGAAGAAAGGGCATGCTAAAATTTAAATCACTCAGTTCACTGATGGCATTGAGACAATAAACGTTGTCCAGAAGAAAGGGCATGCTAATAGGAAAAAAAACTTAAATAATTATTATTCTCAAGCATCTTCTGTTCTTGGAGTCAGCAGGAGCTGTATGCTTCTCAATGTTTGCTAAGTTCTTGCTATTTTCGTCAGGCCGTGTTTGTGTTCCAATTGATCCTGACCGTTGTGAGGAATTTGATCCTACAAATGTGCCAACCCTTTCCAAGGTAAGCTTTTTGCTCATAAGTTAGCAACTGGTGAGAAAATTTCAGTAAATCCACATAAATGCGTGTTGAAATTTCAGTAAATACACATTTAATATTTATATTATGTGTTTCTGTCCACTACCGCTTCTGCAAAAGGCGTTCATAGAATGTCATACATGAATGGTAGCATTTATTGATGAATATAGGAGTGGGATTTTGCTATGCACCTCTTGGATAATGGGAGGTTTCAATTTGAGATATCTAGCCATCATAAACTTAACTGGCTGCTTGATCAGATGATCTGTTTAAAGCATGAAATCTTTTTCTTTACTTTTTTGTTTTCCCTTCCTTATTTCTCTTCTATTCTACAATATTTCTTCTTCTGAAAACCAAAAATGCAATTGATCAGTTAGAATCATATAATAAGCCTTTCTGGTGGTGGTTTGTTTGCATTGGTTAAGGGATTTGAGAACAATTCTGTTGGTTTTCCACCATCAGACATCACTACTTTCACAAGAACTAGTTGGCTCCCGAATTAAGTCTGTTATAAATCCTGTAATTCTTTTCTTGCAGGCAAGTTTGCTGTGTTATCTGAATTGATAAAGTAGTATTAAGAGACATGGAACTCTGAACCACAGAGTATTAAAGGTTTTGTCATACAATTATTTTTAATTGGTTGTTGGTAGCAGAGTTTATTATCTTAAGCTAGTGGCCTATGAATATCACATAATTTTAGCACTTACGGTTCCTTTCGCTTTGGACTCATGGTTTACTTGCTAATGGACATAGGTCATCCAATAGGTGTGCCGGATCTTAGTCACATTATTTGCAATTCAGTAGATTGTCTTGTTGCCATATAGTTAAAATTATGCTTGCTTGTCTGGTTTGGAATCTCTCTGGAGTAGCACTTTGGTTTGATTTTTCGGACATTTCTGCCCGTGAGCTGGTGTTTAAAGTATGATATTGTGATTTAGTTTTGTTCTTGTGAAATATGTGTTAATATTTGTTAATCTGCAGCTTTTGGAAGAACTCAACATGGGGGGTTTGAGAGCAGATAAGGGTGATGGTATGTTGACAGAAAACTAGGATATTTTACTGTTGATTTTTTATTTTTTATTTCTTATGTAGGGGCATGCCTTTAAATGGCAAAACTCAAGCAGTTGACCCACACCCAGGGCCACAGGCAAGGGTGTGACTCTTCTTCCATAATTTAAGTACCAAAACATGCTTTCTGTCCAGATCAAATCCCTGGATCAATCTTCTCCTGGATTGTCATTATCTTTCTGGATATTCTTAGGCATTCTTGGAGATCCTGTAGGTATGGCCTATCAAAGGATGTGCTCCAAGTCCTGCACATACTTCACTGCTACACTATTGTGGTGGATGTCTTAGATTTCCCATGATAAGTGCTACACATTTACTAGCGTAGTCAACACCGACATGGATACATGAAATTTGCTTTATGACCTTATATTGTTACAAATTTTTGTGTTTGATGGCAGAATGGGAGAAAACTTCACTAAACAAATCAGTAAGGTTTTTCAGATCAGCATTCCTAAAACCCCTACTGAAATCTTGCAAGGTCACCGTTACCTCCTTAAAATTTCTTTGTGTTTGAGTATTTGGTGAAATAAACTAGTAGTCCTACAAAGTCACTTAAAATGCAAATAGCCCTTATGTTGCAGAGGCATTATATACCAGTACTTAACATTTTTATATCTAGACAAGAAAACAATTGACAAACTGAAAAATGGGTAAAAGTTTCTGTTGAATGAAATTTGGTGGTTGCTACTTGCTGCAGGAGGAGATGGAAGCTTCATATAATGCAAAAGTTCAGCAGTCGAAGAATTCATTGAGCTGGTAGAAGTTACTTGTATGTCTTGTTACTGCTTGCATGGTTTTAAGCTACCCTCTTCTGGATTCCTCATTTTATGCTGTACCATATTTGAAAAAGATTTAGGCTGCGTTTGGTAACGCTTTTGCTTTTTTGCTTCTAAAAGCAAGAAAGCAAAAAAGCAATTTTATGCTTTTTGAAAGATCTTTTCTTGAAGCAAATGCGTTTGGTAAACTTTTGCTTTGCTTCTAAGAAGCAAAAAAGCATGTTTGGTAATTGCAATAACATAGAAATTGCTTTTTGCTTCCATAAAAGTATTGTACATAATTTATGTATTGTACTTAGAAATATACTAAAAAATATAAGTCCAATATTATAAAAGATTCATAAAATAGTCATTTAATTACATTCAAATAACTAAACAAGTATCTAATATCACCATTGTGCTAATCCATATGCACTAGCTAGTCTACGTGCAATTGAGTCTCTTAATTATAACATCTTTCATCGAGATCTAGCCATCACATCAATCTCTATGGGTTGTTCTGAACTTGAACCTGCTAGCTCATCTCGGGTTGCATCATAATTGGGTTGGGGTTAATCGGGTCATAATCGGGTTGGACTAAATTAAGGCGGGTTGGAAACCCCCAACCCAAACCCAAACCCAACCCGCCAATAAACGTGTTTATTATTATTTTTATTTTTCAAAAAATATTATTAAAATAGGGTTGGGGTTAATTGGATCGGGTTCGGGTTGGGTTTTGGGGTTAATTAGGTTGAAACATGATACTTTTGCCATCTTTTTTTTTTTTAATCGGGTTACCCGTCGGGTTGGCGGGTCATAATCGAGTTGACCCGATTACTGGCGGGTTGGGGAAACCCAATTAATAAACGGGTCAACCCAACCCATTTATAATCAGGTTGACCCGTCGGGTCGGGTGGCATTTTGCCGGTTCTAGCAATAACAATACGTTGTTGCTTCTTAAGTGAGTATAGAGGCATCATCTTTAATATAGGAATAAAGCAATAGGGTATCGAGGGGTTTTGAAAGCAATTTTGTAAAAAAATTGAGAAGCAACGTTTTGTTGCTTCCGGTGAAAAGCAATAAAATTGCTTCTTTGCTTTTAGTAAATTGCTTCTCGTGTGCGTTACCAAACGGTACTTTTGCTTTTAAAAGCAATTTTTTGCTTTCAAAAGCAAAAAAGTACTTCTGAAAAGCGTTACCAAACGCAGCCTTAATTATGTTCTATTAGACATTCTTGTAATATAAATAACTATATTTTCATCAATGGAATGCAACTGGGGAATTTAGTATCTACATCTCTTTGGAATTCCCTTATGAGTGGAGAAATTGCAACCACCACCGCCACAATCACCACCTCCTCCACCATCTTCATCACCACGTCCAGGAGCACCTCAACCACCACCATATCAACTCTACCACCACCATGACTACCACCTTTATAACCACCACCATAGTAACCAGCACCTCTAAAACTGCCACTGCCACCATCATCATCATCTTCGCATCCACTATCAACATTATCAGAACCATTATCACTAACATCAATTATTGCTATATAACTGTAGCTAACACAATTACTATAAACACAAATTATTTTAAAAACTTTACCAAACACATTTTTGCTTACAAATTATTTTAGAAACTTTACCAAACACATTTTTGCTGATTTTTAAAATCATAATTGATTTTAACTAAATGTTACCAAATTTGGGGGGGGGGGGGGGGGGTGGTGTTTGTCTTCATTTGTCTCCAAAAAGCACAAAAATAATTTTTAAAGTTTTTGATTTTCAAATTGTTTTTATAAAAATTGTTATCAAGTATCCTCCCATTTAGCTTTCTTACAACTAACTTGCTTACGTAGGCGTTTTGTTTTGTTTTTGTTTATTATTACTTTTTTTTTATTTGAATGAGTTACTTATCCTTACTTAATAACTTAACTATTTGGTAATGCCCCATTGTGGGTCTGGTTCTTATACCATTTGGTAATGCCCCAATCCCACAAGCAACAATACTGAGCCTCACGGTTTTGTTTTCGGTTTTTATCTCAAAAGGATTGGTCGCTTGAGAGAGTCATAAGCTTATATATATGGATATTCACTTTCTCCTCCCCAAGCAATGTGGGATTTCGAGACCTCACACATTGATTTCAAAGAATCACTCTCAAATCTTATTTGTTGTTCATCCTTTGAGGAAAGAGAGAGAGGGGGCTGTTCACAAGGAGGGGAGGAAGCGAGGCGTCTTCTTCCTCTTGCAAAAAAAGAAAAAAAGGAAACATTTATTTCTTTTTCTTTGTAATAACTTTTAAATCTCTGTGCCTTATTTTTTTTTCCCAAGCAACAAAATCATAGAGAAATTTGATTTTCTATTTTTATTCTTCCTCCAAGCAAAAACCATAATACAAATTTTAATTTCCAATGCTGGCCTTGTGATGTACATGTCTTGAATTTCACATATTGGAAGGTTAGTTTGTTGGGGTCACGAAGTTTTGGGGGTACCATATAAGTGGGGAAATTAGGTCATTTTCAGCGCATGTTGCATTTTATTGTTTTGAGAAAGGTTTAGGTTTTCTGAGAGAGCAGTGATGGTGCTTAGATGATCTTATTATATTTGCCTTGTTCTCTAGTAGAATAACTTCACCTTAAATACCCATAGACGTAGACATTTAAGGCCAAACCTTGTAAATTGTCTCTGCATCTTTTTCTCTGTTTCCATTTCACTGTTGTTCTGTTGGCATTTTTACTTGGCGGTTGATCTATTTCTTATGGCTGTTTAGTAATTTCTTACGATATTGTCTCCCATTAGGCCTCTCTCCCGCCCCTTCTTCAGATAAAGTGAACGGCTGAACGCAACCGCTCATAGAACATAATATTTTTTTGCCAAAAAAGTAAACGATCAAATCATGTGATCTCTTTTGGTGTCCATCTTTTTTGTTTTTATTTAATGTGTTGATTAAATAAAGAATTAATGATATAAGACTTTTCTTTAATGTTATCCAACTAACCAAAATTTTGAATTTTATTATTTTTCTCATGCATCCATATGTAGTGGGATGAAAAAGGGAATTAAATATCACTTCGAGCATTGACTATTTTGATTAATCAAAGATGAAACATGTGTACAAGTTCGCATATGAAGCTAGCGCACACACATGCTTTACTGTTGGACCAACAAATCTTTCATGGAGTAGCTCCACCAGTGTTTACTTTATTGTTATATATTTTATGTGCTACGATATTCTCCTAAAAAAAGGGGGAAAAAAACTAGAAACAGTTATACCCTTTTCTTTGTAATCACTTCTAAGTTCTAAATCTTTGTGTTCTTTCCAACCAATAAAACTAGCGAAAAATTTGATTTTTTGTTTGTATTTTGCCTTCAAAACGAATAAAAATAAAAAAAAGCAAAAGACAAATTTGAATTTTTTGACGCTGGCCTTGTGATGTTGATGTCTAGAATTTAACAATGGGAGTCACGAAGTTTTGATGCTATATAAGGAAGGAAATTAGATCATTTTCGGTGCATGTTGCATTTTGTTGTTTCGAGAAAGGTTTAGGTTTTCCGAAAGAGTAGTGATGGCGCTTGGATTTTATTCGTCTTGTTCTCTTGTGGAATAACTTCACTTGTGCTATGACCGTGGATGTAGACATTTAAGGCAAAACCACATAAATTTGTATCTATCTCCTTATTGTTCTTTGTATCCGTTCCATTACTGTTCTCTTCAGGATATTGATCTATTTCTTACAGCAGTCTATCCATTTCTTATGATATATGGGTCCAACGGTCATCGTTTTCCCAACAGGCCATGGCCCTCTCTCTTACCCCTTCTACATATAAATTGAACGGCTGAACACAACCCCTCATTCACCGTCAGAAGTTTGACCTTGAGCCATGAGATGTTAAGATGATTTCTAGAGATAAGAAACCATAGAAAGAATTACACAAGAAGAAGAAACACAGAGATTTTTACATAGTTCACCCAAAATAGGGCTACGTCCACAACTGTTGGCTGTTTCACTATATTTTTTAATGGAAGAAGCTTAACAAGGATAAACAACTAGGGAAATATAACTTTAACACAATGAAAATGCCTGAAATACCCTCTTATTGTCAATTTTCGCTAAAGCTATGGCTGAGTGTTCAGTAATATCAGGCTCCACACAACTCAACATGAGAGCATAGCTAATGGACTCTGAACAAGCAAAGAGTAATTCAGTTATATCAAATAGCTTATAAACCAATAGATATATAATCCTTTTCCTAAGCTTAATGGTGGAAGTTGTTACCAAGCATCTGAACCCCATTTTTTTTCATTATATGTACAGATCAGGATAATCAAGGAAGTGCCCATTGGTAATGCTTGAAGATTCAATTAAAGGACTTTAGAAAGACAAGTAAACACAGATGCATCTAGCTAGCTAGTCAATTAACCCAAATTTACAGACTTAGAGAGAGAGAGAGAGAGAGAGAGATTAATTAATTTGTCACCAGCAAAGGTGTTTCCATGGAGGAGTCTACATCCCTAACATCATTCACCTGCTGCTAAAAATCTTCTGGATCTTGTTCATAAATTGATCTGCTGGCAAATATCCACAACAATTTTGCTGCGTACTGCACTAGTTCCCACATGAACAAAAGACAGAATGTGTAGAGAATTGGCAAAACAAGGCTGAAAAGAAAGAAGAATATAGGGTGTCCTTGTGGTGCTATACTCAGCAGTGAATAACTATAATTCCCCACCATGGACAGTAGAGCGAATACTAGCACAACTTGCAGAGGGAAACCCATTGTGAGGATCATCAGCATTGCAAGAGACATGTAAAACCCCAAAGAGTTGAGAAACAAGTAGCCATAAAATTGAAAGTCTCTATAGCTTAGACCAAAGGGTCTGGCAAGTCTTCCGCCATTAAACGTGATGGTGCTGTTATGATCGGGTTTGAAGTTTTGCTGCCAATTATTGATGGGAGGGGTGATCCCCAATTCATAAGTGGCGGTGGCGATCAGCCCCACCACCACCAGAAGTGCACTGTGCACACTATCAGGGGAGTCTCTATACGGATTGTATTGGAAGTAGCTGATGGATTTCCATGAAAGAGAGTCCTTCGGACCTACGCCTTCGCATACACAAAGCCACTCTTATTAGATAAAATCTCCTTGGACTTTAAAGCTCCGGCTTGATGAAAGAGGCTCGTTAGCTTCAGCTTGTGCCCTTGCCTGCTTGCTCCTTCTTCCAATATGTCCAGGGCTGTCAATGCTTCTGAATTCATGGGATTTACTTGCGAACCCTTGAAGTATATCTTGCTTAGCAGCAACTTAACAAATTGCGTAAGAGAATGAAGTAAAAAAAAATGATATATGAAGATAAAGGGAAAGAAGAATGTTTAAAGAGCATGGTTATGCCCTTGTTAACCCTTGCTCCAAAAGCCCTAAGGCTTATGGGAACTTCATCAGTTAAGTACTTAACATCTAGGATTGTAAAATTCACCCTGCTTCATTAGCTAGCCAATGTTTATGGTGGTCCGCTCTATCGACACCAACCTAATGGTAGTTCTTTCCCTTTTGAAGGCTTCACTAATCTATTGGTATTCAATGACTTAGCATGGTGCTGATACATGATATTTAATCCAGCCTATAGGCCGCCCCTTCCGAGACTAAAACCCTGGATGTGGAACCTGACTCTGATACCATTACGTGCCTAACTGTTGCTCCAAAAGCCCAAGGCTTACGAAGACTTCATCAGTTAAACACTTAACATCTAGGATCATAACAGCCCCAGATACGGTGTCGCAACACCCCCACACCACGAGAAGAGAGGAAAAACCCCCAAAAAACAAATAAATGCTAATGCAAACTCACCCCACAAAGTTAGTCACACCTCATATTAAGCTGATAAGTGAAGGTATATTTATGTAAATCAAAGTGCCTTAATACGATCTCAACAAGCCAAGCCTACCTGTAGACACCCCAAATTGCACAGAAAAAATGATGGATAATTAGCAAAAATCATTCTTTCCTTTGAAAACAGCACAAAAATTCAGATTTATGCATTTCTTCTTGTATCAGACAACTCAGGTCGGATACAAGCAAATCCTTTTATATCCGACATAAGTCGTCAGATAGAAGCAGATATTAGTGTATCCGATGACATGTGTCGGATACAAAAATAATTGCTTGTATCCGATCTGAGTTGTCGGATACAAGGTTTTTGCTCAAAATTAGGGTTTTCCGAGGGTTTTCACTTTTTAACATCATATCCTTCATTAAAGGAGTGGAAATCTCGGAAATAACCTTAGGGTTTAGGTTGGTAGACTCTAGACATTATTTTGTGTCTAACATCATGCAAACCCTAACCCTAGCCTTTGCTTAAAAATAGGAGGCTCCTCCTCAAGCAAATGGCCAAGATTTTGGAGATTGAAGAGCTTCGAGCAAAGAAGGGAACCGCTGCCACACTACTTCCAGAAATCTAGGTAAGCCTAAATCTCTCTTTATTTTTCTGTCTTTATATTCTAGGGTTAGTTCTTTTCTTCTACCTTTCTGTAGAATAATGGCATAATCTTTGTGTATGCAAACCCTTCCTCTACTCAAAGTACCTCAAGACTCCCCCTAACCGTAAAAAGTGAAGGCGGGATCTAGGGGAAACGAGACTGAGGATTGATCCTTAGTGCTAGAACCTTGTTGAAGAGCCTTTTGATTCTATGAAAACCGTTTCATCCTCAGAGTACCCCAAGATTATCTCGAAGAACCATTAAACGGGGAGAGAGAATTAAGGGAAACGAGAATGGAATGGAACCCTAGGATTTTTAGAATCCCATTTGATTGATATGAATGCCATATGTTGTTATGTTGTGATTAAAGAAATGATTTTTACACATACACACATATAGTACTTGTTTTGTCGGAATCGGCTTGTATTTGGGATCTATTACATTCATTGTGATAGATCTGAAATAAATAGCCCCAAGCATTTCTGGGATGTTTATTATTGATTTCAATCAAGTTTATTTCAAGCATTGAAGACCTCTCGGTCTAACCTCTCGGTTTTGGGCGTTTTGCTCAATTTTAAGGTTTTTGGCATATTCTCTCCAATCGAAAAGGATGGTGAGCCAACCTTGTGCCCTATTTCCACCTAGAGGTTCTTCAACTCTTTTTCAAGTGATTTTGATTTATATTCCACGGATCACACACACTTGATCACCATTTTGGATTGATTTTGCTTAAAAAGGTCTAAACTGGACAGCAGCTGTACCCTAACTTCGGACACTCATAAATTCATCGTCCGGATGAATTTTGGAGTTATTTAAAAGCCATGGGAAATATGAGGCTGTCTAGTTTATGTCTATAAAATTTCATCAATTTTTATGAAGGGGATGTTTGACACCATTCTGTCGAAGTTGATAGGACAGTTTAGGTCCGATTGCTGAACGTGTCACTTCGAATGAGCACCATGTGTTCGTTTTAAGTCCGATTTGAGTGATTTTTGTTTCTGTGTTTTCCTTCTGAAGTATAATTTTAAATCTATGTGGTTTCATATTTTTTTGATTCCATTTGTGGCGTGGGTAACAGATTTACTCAGAACTGCTCAACAGCACATTGCTGGGTAAATCTGTGATCTTCGGGGCCTATTCGGGAGGTCACCCAAGGCACATCTGGATGAATTTTTGTATGAGGCTAGTTTCATTTGAAAGATGGCCCTACATACTTAATTCATACCAAATTTCACGGATTTATATGGAGCCAGTTTTTCTAAATGAATTTCCAAAGTTTCCCACTTGTTACTTTTAACACTTTCCAACAACAACTTTTAAAGGAGCATAACTCCTAGGGTTTTAACCAGATTTAATTGAAAATTTGCATGAGTCTTCTATTTATCATAATCTTTCAAATGGATTTGGTTTGATTCAATTTAAACTTGATTTGAATGATCTCAAGACAAATGGCTCTAGCTTTTACCAAAATTTTCGGATTTGTCTTAACTTGGCTTTATTCAAGTTTTGCTTTGATTTCTATCTAATGGTGATGTCCCAGAAGTGATACTAACATAAAAGAGGATCTGGAATTCATTTGATTTTCATGTGAAAGTATCATACATTTGTTTAATCCTTTTTCATGGTTTTTGATGATTTTAGCAAGCTTTCTTATTTTTTGAGCATGAACAACACTTGGCAACCACCATGTGTGGGTGAGTGGGGGTGCCTAACACCTTCCCCCATTCATAATCTAATCCCCTTACCCATCTCTGGATTTTATTTTCAAGTAAAGTTATTTTTACTCTAGTTTTTGCCTTTTTGCTTATTTTGATGATTTTTGGTGTCCATTCACACCTAAAATTGAATGGTGGCGACTCTCCCATTTCTATTGAGCCCGTGTGATGACGGAGGGAATCATCTTGGTGATTTTTCCATGTCTCACATTACCTTATGCTGATTTTCTGAGGTTGCCAGATGCAACATGGTGTTGCCATGGTTATCCCCCCAGCTTAGGATCTCACTTTTATCTTGCTTTCTGAGTGATTCCAACACAAGCAAAAACGCTTTCAACTTGCTGGATTTCATGGCAAGGTGAAGAGCAGTCTCGAGCTGAACTGTTGTGTCCTCAACAGAATCTGGGCAAGCATCAAGAAAGACACTCAACAAAGCTGAATTCCCAGTAGAAGCCACTTTGTGCAGTGGAGTTCTCCCTCCTTTTCCTTTGGCACGGACGAGTTCTTTGTCAACCAGCACTAGCCCTCTTGCTATGCTCCAGTGTCCCTTTTGCAGAGCCAGACGCATGGGACTAAGCCCTTTTTGGTTTAGATTTTTGGCCAAAGAAGGCTTCAAATTCGCAATCTCCATCGCAAAATCAGCTTTCCCATCCCTTGCTGCTATGTGCAGGGGAGTATCAACGAACTGGAGTGCATCAAGACCGTCAAGAATGGAGGGGTTTTGCTCAATCAATGAGTACAGACCATCAGTGTCTCTAGTCTCTGCAACCTTCTTGAACCCCGGGTCCATTTTTTGCATATCCTTTTTGTCAGAAATCTCTGATGAAAATGTTGAGCCTAGCTAGGTTCGATCTATTATAATGGAGGTGGTTAAACTTTGGAAGTAGAACCATTTTCTTATTTTTTATTTTAGAGAAATTACACTTGCTTCCCTTTTAGTTCTTGACAACTACAAATTCCTCCCCTAAGGTTTTCTGAAATGATACTTGCCTCCCTTGTATTTTTTGTCGTCTGCTTCATATCCCCCTCTTTTGTACAAAGTTTATCAAAATTTAAATACGTTTTGACAAATTTACTCTTCTTTAAGTACAAAAAGTATATGATTTAGAGATTTTCTTAAAAAATAAAATTTTAATGCTTAAAAGTCTTAATAATTGATTTAAAATCGTGGGTGCATGATTTTGTTTTTAAAATTTTAAAATTTTCTTATTTGAAATAAAAAATTGATAAAGGATAAAATAGTCAAATTACATTTTATAAGTCTAACAATAGAGATAAGTATCATTTAAGAAACTTTAATAACCATAATTTTCTCCTTTTCTAATAACCCATTAATCAATCAGCATTTTCAGACTTCCACCATGATAGAGGTTCTTCTCTCTTTCCGAGGGTTAGTTCCATTGGCTTCGTCCAATTCGAATTTGGATCTGATCTAGAAACCAAATTTCTAGTTCCCAGCAAAAGTACCAAAATTTGCTCTTAGTTTGCATAGCGCTTTGGAAAAATTAAATTTTGTGACACCTATTTTTCTTAAAATAAATTTGTCATTGAGTTTTTAGCCTTGTAAGATAACTTAGGGGTAAAAATGTTATTAAATATTATGAAGGGTGATCGTTAAGTAAATAAATATTCAATTTATATGGGAGAATCTATAATTGTTAATGTAGTCCAAAAATTAAAAGTTAAAAAAGAATTTCAAGTTGCTTCATCCCTGATGAAATCCTTTGCCGAGTTTCCTCTAACGCTCTAATGGGCCCCTTACAATAGGACCACCAACGCCTGTGTCCATCTTGTGTCCATATTTTCATATGCCTCACCTACTTGATATTTTGTTTTTATTTAATATAAAAGAGTAACGATAAACGAATCTTTTTTGGTATCTTCTTCATTGATGTTCTTCAAATAAACCTAGAGTATTATTATACTTTATTTCTGTTAATGTTTGCTTTTAATAAACCTAGGTGCTATGATCCTTTCACAATCAAATTTTATTCCAAAAGAAAATTTAAAAAAGTGCCCTTTCAGGGTACGTTATGCCTTGTAATTAGGGATGTTGACAAGTCAAATACACTAAAAATTAATACTAAAAAAATTTAATAAAATAAATGAATGTACCTAAAAAAAATATATATTGTAACATCTTCGGATTAAATAAATTATGCTGAAATATTCGGATTCCAGAAAATATACTAAAATAAATGATGTTGACATATTTGGATTCAAGAAAATGAATGTACTAAAGAAATGATTCCAAATTTGATAAAATAACTTATTTAAAATTTAATAAAACACTTGAAACTCTTATGCATGTACCTTGAAATAAAAATAATACTAACTTTTTTAATGATGCCCCTTGTAATTTGATGGAATTATTATTATTTAGTATAATTAAGTAGTTGTCATACTTAACATAATTTCGTATATATATATTATTATACTTAAGATGCACTTATATAGATATATCATTTATTATTAATATTAAGTGTCATAAACTGTATTAAGTATATTTTACACACACACACACACCCATGCACGCACACACGTGTGCGCATGGTCACACGGGTGGGCGTGCCTCCTAAAGGGTAATTCGGGAAGGTTGGAGTTGCCACTTCCTGATAGGGTGTAGGTAGACACCTGGGTGCCTAAGTTTGTCTAGTAGGTGGTTTGTAGCTTGAGATTCTAAGCAGGGTCTCGGTTACGGTCCGGGAAAGTCCGTAGACACCCCAATCCACCCTGTCAAATGACAGGTCCCATGGGTTTTCTGGTTTGAGTCAACTTGGTCTATCTCACCCGGTTCCTAAGCCAACATGCACATTTTGTTAAGTCTGGTAGGACCACCTGAGTGGTGTGGGTACCTTCATTTGATTTTATCTTGATTAATTTAGGTGATCTGAGTCTGATTGGGTAGGCCCCATTGGAAGGCCCACGGATTCTTTGATGGGCTAAGTCCAGCCCACATGGCTCTTGTTGGGCCTTAGTCTAAGCCTGGGAGGCCCTTTGGGCTTTGGTTCAATGAATTGGTTTTACTTAGGATTCAAGTTTAAAATTAAGTTGATTTTCATGCAAAGCGGGTCTGGATTGACTTTGTGGGCCCCTGGGTGGGCCACACAATGGGAACCAAGTGATTTGAATTATCTTGGTTGCTTTGTGCCAAAATGGGCTAGGCACGGGCTTGGGGCCCGTTACCTAGGAAATTAGGGTTTTGACCTTTCAAATAAGGTTAATGGGCTTGGCGGGCCCGATAGGCCTTAGCCCGCGGTCTCGGCCAAACCACACCTAGTCTAAGCCTGCATGCTTCATTTTGGGCTTTTAGTGGGCCTCGAATGGTGCGGCCCACTCAATTAACTTATTTCTCTTATTTACATTCAAGGGAATCTGTCGGGCTTGGTGGGCCCCGTTGGAAGGCCCATTGTGTATCAAGTTAGACCGAGTGGTCTGAGTCCCATTTTGGGTTTCCGGGTCCCTACTGGTTTATTTGGTTCGATTGGAAAAGCAAGAAAATTGCACAAAACCCAGAAAAATAAGAAAATGAAATTTTGGCAGTGTAGCTGACCTGAGATGCCGGCTACACACAGGAACCAGTGTAGTCGGCCTTAGCTGTCGACTACACACAAGATTATATGTAGCCAACCTTGGATGTTGGCTACAAACAAACACAGGTTGATCTGACCTAAGTTGTCGGATTAGCAAACAGAAAGGGGTTTTCCAGATTTCTCAAAGGGGCTTGGGTTTTTGGGCCTCTTGTGGTGTTCCAGCAATGGGATAGGGACCTAAGTGTCCCTGTTTCAGCTCTTCATACTCAACATGCCAACAAACACATAAAAAAAAATGAAAACCCAATGATCGAAGATAGCTTGCGTACTCTAAGGAATGATGGAAATATATGCATTCCTACATACTATATGCATTCATAAGGCTGTGTGTGCTCACATGTGTAGAGATCTAATGGCAAACAAACAAAGGAACAGCCTAGCATGATTCTAGTGAGAAAATGCATGTACATGAGGACATGTTTGATGCGTATGCAAGTGCTAAAAAGGAGAAGCATGCTCATTGCCTATAACAGTAGCTAGAAAGTACTAACATGACGATGTTAGAGAGCATATATCCTAGAAGACATGTGTGCGCACCCGATTTCGGTCGCACGACGAGGCGCACAAAAAACGATGCGGGCCTCGGGATTGTTTGGAATCGCCACTGCCTGATGGGGTGCAGGCAGACACCTGGGTGCCTAAGTTCTTCTACTAAGGCTTGGTTTGCGGCTTGAGATTCTAAGTAGGTTCTCGGTTGTGGTCTGAGGAAGTCCGTAGATACCCCAGTCCACCCCGTCAAGTGACGGATCCCGTAAGTTTCCTTGGTTTGAGTCAACTCAGTTGGTCTCTCAATCACTTGATTCCTATTCCAGCATTCAATTTTGTTAAGTCTGGCGGGACCGCCAAAGCGGTGTGGGTCCCTTTACTTGATTCCTCGGTGGGCTTGGTTGAGCCCACGTGTCCCCTGGTGGGCCTCGGTCAAGCCTGAAAGGCCCTTTGGGCTTGGTTCAAATGAATTGATTTTATTTAGTGGTTTAAATTGGAAATTAAGTGGTTTCCATGCAAAGCGGGCCGGGATTGCTTTGTGGGCCTTTGAGCGGGCCCCACAATAGGTTGCCAAATGATTTAATTTATCTTTTATTTAAATTCACCAAAAATGAACCAGGCTTTGGGCTTGGGGCCCTTTACCCGGGCTTGGGCTTGAAAGCCCAAGGCTTCCTGAATTAGGGTTTGGAAACCCTAAGTTAACTTGGTTCAATGGGCTTTAGCGGGCCCGATAGGCCCTGCCCGTGGTCTCGGCCAAACCATGCATAAATATGATCAACATGCTTCAAAATGGGCTTGGGTGGGCCTCAATGGGTTTGGCCCACTCAATCAATTTGATTATCTTTACTTAACAAAAGTGGGTGTGTCGGGCTTGGTGGGCTCCGTTGGAAGGCCCACCGGAAATCAATTTGGACCGGGTCGGTCCAAGGCCCTACTGGTTCGCCCGGATTTGATCAAACAAACCAAAAAACAGCACAAGATCAGAAAATTAGCAAAAATGCAGTCTGATAGTGTAGCCAGCCTAAGATGCCGGTTACGCACAGGGTTCTGTGTATCCGGCATCTATTGCCGGCTACGAATGGGACTCTGTTGATCCGGCCTGAGTTGCCAGATCAACATACAGAAGCCTTTTCCTGGATTTTTGCATGGGGGTGGGGTTTCTAGGCTTCTTAGGGTGTTCTAGCAATGGTGTGGGCCTCTGTGTGGGCCCATAGTGGTTTAGGGAAGCGGAAGACCACACTTTTGGTCTCTTATGGGGTTTTTACAACAAAGGGAGGAGGGGGGAGGCATGGGAGGTAGCCTCCTCCCACTTGAACCGCGTGGCAGCAAAACAGGGCTGGGGTGCACCTGCCTTTGGTCCTACTAAATCCTCAAATCAGCAAATGATTCAAAGCAAGGGATTTCTAACTAAGTGAGGACTCAACTGTACTCCATGCCATGTCATGCACACACAAGATCACTTATCCGACATGCATGGGGCAGCGGATGTTTGGGGCTCGGATTTATGTAAAAAAGAAGGCCAACATGAGCGGGAAGGGTCCTAATCATAGCACTAAGGTGAGGGAACTCAGGCATGCACTCAAGGGCTCCAAAGTCAAGCATGTTAGGCAAGTTTAACACAACAAAACATGCTGCAGGTAATGAGAACAGCCGCCAATAATCAGGGTTTAAACAAGATTGAAGCATGCTAATGGGGGTGGGAGCAACATAAAGGAGGGTGTAGACCCCAAGGAGCCTACGCATGTTAACATGAGATCAAAAAGGGGAAGAAACCTTCATGCTTTCTATGACAATAACTGAAAACATACGAAAACCATGACGTGGGGAAGGGGGAGCATGCTACTAACACAAACCAAAACATAATAAAAAGGCGAAATCGACCAAGGAACGGGGTAGTGGGGATTACATGGGGATGCGTTGGATTAAGGAATGGAAGAGGGAACATGCTCCCCCGTATAAATAATAGCAATACACAAACAAGGAAAAGGAACCATATGCTGAAAAGTAACACTTAAATGGTCATGGGCAGCCCCTTTCTCTCCTTTCCGGTTAAACACAAACCCTCCCCTTACCATGGGAGTTAATATACAACCGGGAAATGAACCAACACACCATAGCATGAGAGAACAGTAGGTATATGGCACAAAAGAGGATGGGAATGCTCATATTTCATTTATTTTCAAGTATATTTAACAAAGGGTGCTAAGGAGGTACAAGCACCTCCTTGAAGCACGAAAGGTTGCTGGAGCAGCACCTCTCCAAGATCACCAAGTTCCTCCTCCAAGCTTTTGTTTAATGGAGATGAAGAGGAAGAGGCAAGAAAGGGGTTGGATGGTCTTGAGATCAATTCGGGTGAGCTTTGGGGTAAGTGGAAGTGACCAATGGAGGTGCACTACAAGGGGCAGCCATGGGAGAGATGGGAGAAGATGGGAGAGATGCCCAAAAAAAATCAGCCGCCCCCTTCAAAAATGTGCTAGGGTTTCTTTTATAGTGCTTGACCAAAAAGCAATTATTTTCTTACTTTATCACCAAAACCCTAATCCTTTCATTTCATGCCACCCTTTTTTAAGAAAAGCCATGATTGCATTTTTTCTTAGCCTCCAAGTAAACTTGGAGGCCAAGTTTGCTTGAACGAATTCTCCACATGGAGAATTCGTCCAATCATTTATTTTTTATTTTTCTTTTTTTTTCTTTATGTACTTAATTCATTTGCTTTTGTTATTATTTTATTAAGATCTTTGTTTTATGCATCTTTTAATTTTCTTTTCTTTTTCTTTTACTTTAAATACTTTAATTAGATTTTTAGCAAAAATATTATTTTTTAATTCAAAACTTTTCATTTTGCTGCTCTTTCTTCACTGTTTTGCCACGTGTGCAGATTTTCAGAAACTTTAACTGCTCACAACTCGCTCGTCTGATATCCGATTTTAGCAAACTTAGTGGCGTTGGAATCAGTGCGAGATTCCCTATCCACTGAATTTCAGTTTAGCAGCAAATTCGAGTTTTTTAGCAGAAGTGCCGGGCCGTGTCCGGGAGCCGATTTTGCTCATATTTCCTTATCCGAGACTCCGATTCCAGCAAACTCAGTTGCTTTGGAATCGTGTCGAGATGCTCTTTCTGCTGGTATCAAATGAGGTAGCTGATCTGGGGTTTAGCAGAAAGTCAATTTCTGCTTTTCTCAAATTTGACTAGTCCATAACTTCTTCATCTGGACTCCGATTTGAGCAAACTCTGTTCCATTAGAATCGTATCGGAATCCTCTTTCCAATGGTGGGAAGCATGGCAACTGATTTGCACCAGATAAAAAGTCAACTTTTTGACTTTCTCAAGTTTGACTTTTCCATTAAAATATCATTTTCTGCATCTTGGGAGGTGCAAAAATGAGGTGCTTACAACATGCATATATGATCTAACCTAAACAAACCAACCAACCTTACCATTACCTTCATGCTCAAAACATGCATAAGATCATCAAAGCAAAATTATTTAAAGAAGGGAAAGAGGGGGGGTTAAGTGGGGTACATTAGATGAATAAACAAAGGGGGAACACCCTCCCCCCATTTGAATGAGAAGTAAAGGATGGCAAAATAGCAACCCAATGACGATGAAAATCATATACGGGTGGAATCTCAACCGCCCCTTGAAGCCATAAGTATTCCTCATACCATAGGAGATGTGTATGTGAGGAAAAAGAGGAGAGAACATGCAAAGATCATGTTGAATAACGGATTACAGCAAAGATCTACGAAGCCTCTAGAACATTCATGAAATCATCCCATTTTCACATATATGTAATAAAAGATGGTGGGAAACACTACCTTGGTGTATACAAACTCTGGAGTGGTGTGGTTGAGGTTCCTTGAAGCAAGGCAAGGGATTGGAGCTCCTTCTTTGGCCACCAACAGCATGTCCTCCTCCTTTTGTTTGGGTGAGAATGAAGAAGAAGAGAGGAAAAGAGGAAGAGATTAGACTTCGAATGTTATTTGAGTGGTATGGGGGCAAGGAGAGATGGAAGAGAGGGGATTCGAACTAGTGGGTGTGGGGGAAAAGGGGTGAAAACCAGCCAAGGGAAGCCAACCTCGACCAAGGGGGTGCTGCCCCCTTTTTATAGGCAGCATTTTGTATCCGACATAATATGTTGGATACACATTATTTGGTGTGTATTACTATGTCGGATACACTAAGCCCCGTTTGTATCCGACATAAAATGCCGGATACAAACACAATCATTTCAAACATTAAATGCGCTCAGAAAATCTGTCGGAAAATCCGGGGAGATTTTGGAAAAAATCTTTTGTATCCGGTATATTATATCAGATACAAAGAAAAATATTCGTATCCGACATATTATGTCGGATACAGAAAGGTGAATTTTTTATATTTACAAATTGCCCCCGGATTTGATCGATTTGACTAATTTGACTGATTTGACAACTGAGATAATTGCAGATTGCCCCCTGGGATATTTTTATATCAATTGCGTATTCGCGGACTAATCCCTGAGATATTTATCTGCTCCCCTGCCACGTGTGCAGTTCTTTTGCCACGTGTGCAGTTTCTAGCATCGCTGCCCTAGAACTTCAACTGCTCATTTCTTCTTCATCCGGAATCCGATTCTGGCAAACTCAGTTGTGTTAGAACCGTATCAGAGTCCTCTATTCATTGGGATGGGGTTACACAACTGATACGGGGTTTAGAAGAAAGTCAATTTCTACTCTCCCTCAAGTTTGACCGGCCTGGAAATCCTTCATCCGGACTCTGATTCCAGCAAGCTCAGTTGCGTTGGAACTGTGTCGGGATTCTCTATCCATTGAGATAAAGGAAGGTGGTCAATTATCACTTGATCAAAAAGTCAACTTTTTTCCACTTAGGGTTTGACTTTTCAGCTAGGGTTTTCATTTCTGGCACTTCCGAGGATGCAAAAATGAGGTGCTTATAATTTGACTTTGATCAGAAAGCCAACTTTTGTTCTTTAGGGGTTTGAGCTATTTTACTGTCTTTTAGCATATTTGTTTTTGGGTTTGATCAAAATTTGGGTGCTTACAGCACGCATGCACGCACACACACACACACACACACACACACACACACACACACATGAATCTACGATCAACGTCATCACAATCACTATCATTAACATTAACTACAGCCATATTTTTGCTGATTTTTAAAGTCATAATTGATTTTAACTTAATGTTACCAAATGGTTTTCAAATTGTTTTAATAAAAATTGTTACCAAACAGCCTCTCGTTTAGCTTTCTTATATCTAACTTGCTTACGTAGGCGTTTTGTTCTCTTTCTGTTTATTTTTACTTTTTTTTATTTGAATGATCTAGTTATCCTCATTTAATAACTTAATTATTTGTTTTTTCCTATATAAATTTTGTTGATTTTGAGAGGTCAAGCCTTCGATATTATCTATGAAGAAAGGTTTCATTGGCCATTGCACCAAAGTTCCTTTTTGAACAGATTTGAAACTTTTATTTAATTTTCTTTCTTCGATGTTTTGAAATTCATTAATCCGCCAAAATGTGTTTAGTACCTGTCTCTCTTATCCGGTTGGAATTTCAAGGTTTTTTCTTGTCGCCTTAATGACTTCCTCATCCTTGTTTAATTTAATGTGTTGATTATATAAAGGATTAATTATATTGGCATGACTTTTCTTTGCTTTCTTCTTTGTGTTCCTCAACCAACCAAAATTTTGAAATTTTTTTTTTCCATGCATCGATATGTAGTGGGCTAAATGTCTCTTGGAGTCCTCCATTCATTGGGACGGGATTAAGTAGCTGATACGGGGTGTAGAAGAAAGTCAATTTCTGCTCCCCCTCAAGTTTGACCGGCTTGTAAATCCTTCATCCGGACTCCGATTCCAGCAAACTTAGTTGCGTTGGAACCATGTCAGGATTCTCTATCTATTGAGATAAAGCAAGGTGGCCAATTATCACTTGATCAAAAAGTCAACTTTTGTCCCCTTGGGGTTTGACTTTCTAGCTAGGGTTTGCATTTCCGGCACTTCCGATGATGCAAAAATGAGGTGCTTATAATTTGACTTTGATCAGAAAGCCAATTTGTGTTCCTCAGGGTTTTGAGCTGTTTTGCTGTCTTTTAGCACAGTTTTTTTTTGGTTTGATCAAAATTTAGGTGCTTACAGCTGCCTCTTTGTCGGAGTCACTTGTTGACGAATGACAAAGGTTGAAAGAAACCCAAATTTTGTATTCCTTACATTTTTTTGAGAGAGCCTTGGAGTTGATTTTTGGTTTGTGGGATAAAGCACATTAACGCGAGCTTGTTACGCGTGTGGTATTTTTTCCATTTCTGGTTCTTAGAAATAGGTGGTGATTATCACCTTTTCTAGATTCTGGTTCTTGGGCATAAGTGATGTTTTGCACTTTTTCGGTTTTTGAGAAAGAAATGACACTTTGCACATCTTTCAGGTTTTGGGGTGCCTATGCATTGCTTTAATGTCGGTACACTGGTTTTGAGTTTTCTGGATGACTTTGCTTCTCAGATTTCAGCGAGGATGCAATTTTCAGATTTTAGTGAGGGTGTAAACATTTTTTTTTAGTTTTTTTTTTGGTATGGCGGCTGGAGGTGGACCAAGGAACGGAAGGAGAGAGGAAGGAGGAGGTGCTCTTGGTGAGGAGGTGCTCCTGGTGCTGTCTGGTGCCTCAAGGGAACTCACACACCTGTCCTACTCTACTTACAAAAGTGGGAAATCAAAAATTACATAGAGGGCCAATTTGCTCTTTTGTCTTCAAAACATGCCTTTCTCTTCTTGTTCTTGAGCTTGCTTAAGCTTTGTTCTCGATGGTTCTTCGTTGGGGATGTGGGGATTCTTTATTTGGGAAAGAACCCGCAGGGGATGGGTGAGCTTTCTGCAAACTCCCTCTTGGTATGCTTTGGATTACAGCATGGCTTTCCACCGCTTTGCTTTTCTTTTCTTCTTTTTTTTCTTTTTTCTTTTTTTTTTCCAACTTGAGGATGCTTCTTGATATCCTCTGACTTTTTCTTCCTCGCATGTTCCTACAAAATTCTCACAGTGTGGTGAGGTATCTGAAATTCACACTGTAAGCACTTGTGGCTTACTTGGTTTTATTGTGTGTACGAGTGCACATGACTGAAATGAAATATTTTTTCAAAAGCTTTTTCAATAATTTTGTACAAGCACTTTAAAAGAAATGGCCGGACCAGTGATCATGGTGATTTGCCTTGTTCACTTGAAGTGTTCAGGGACAGTGTGTTTGACACATATTCCCATGAAATTCTTGACTTGTGCTGGCATTGGCTCAAGGTTCTGCAAAGGTTCAGAAGATGAGGGATGTCTCAAGGAGTGTTTTCACTTCCCCAGTTTTGGTTTCTCTCACCTTGATCCTACCATTTAGGGTGGTTGCAGGATTTTGTAATTGAGGGTTTTCCCTTTGTCTTTTCCCTTGGGGTTAATGCCTGCCCTAGTTTAAGGTATTTCGGTCGACTTGTATGCATCATGTCCCATAGATCAAAGAGGTCTTCACATTAGGACGAAACATTGGCTAGTTTTAAGTCTGAGAAATGATGGGATATAAGGCTCAAGTTCTTATCTCTTCATTTTCAGGTTTTACTTTGTGTCTTGCCGGAGCTATTCTTCTTTTTTGATTCCTTCATCATAGATCTGCATGAATTTAATCGCCACATTTTCTGCAATCAGAGAGAACTTTATAATGGGAAGAAACGAAGGCTGAGGTTTTTGGTTTATGAAGGAAAGGGAAAACAGCTCAAAGTCTTTTTGTAAATGGGTCGAGTCATGTGCTACCCTTTTCTTGATTGCTTGAGCTTTGCCAATGCCTTTTCACTTTCTTTCCTTTTGTTTTTGAGGCCTTTTGTGACATTCACTTTTTCCACTAGCATTTTTACTTTTCCTTTCCTTTGCTCTAGGGTCATCTTGGCCTTTTGCTTTGATTAGCATGCCCCAGTGTATTTTCTACTTCCTTTTCTTTTTCTTTGTTTTTGCTCATCCATTTATTTTCTTCTTTACCAGGCATCGTATTTAGTGCTCATGACTCAATGGGTTAGAAAGAAGAAAGTTAGGCTCAAATGGTTTGACTAGAGATATGACTTTGAAAACTGGGAAAATAAAGCAAGGATGGCCTTTCATCCTTTTGCAGAAGTTGTGACAACTTAGTTGAAATGTTCATGCAAATTTATTCAGGAATCTATTCATCCGTTTTATTTTCTTTTTCGGCTTTGCCCCAGTATGGGGTGGCTAGACACAACATGGGTTTTTGAATAATACGATCAAGCCCTAAGTGTTTTGACTAGTGGTTCTTAAAATTCAGGATGTATGAAGGATGGCCTTGTAAACACCCCAAAATTTTGCTGAGAAAATAATGAATAATTGGCAAAAATCATTCTTTCATTTGTAACCAACACAAAAATTCAGATTTAAGCATTCTTTATTGTATCCTACACAAGTCATCGGATACAAGAAGACCTTTTTATATCCGACACAAGTCGTCGGATACAAGCAGGTATTATTGTATTCGACGACATATGTTGGATACATATAGGTGCCCTTATAGCCGACCGGAGTTGTCCGATACAAGGTTTTTGCTCAAAATTAGGGTTTTCCGAGAGTTTTCACTTTTTTACCATCATATCCTTCATTTTAGAAATGGAAATCTCGGAAATAGCCTTAGGGTTTAAGTTGGTGGATTCTAGACATCATTTTGTGTCTAGCATCATGCAAACCCTAACCCTAGCCTTTGCCTATAAATAGGAGGCCTCTCCTAAAGCAAATGACCAAGAAGTTTGAGGTTGAAGAGCTCCGAGTGGAGAAGGGAACCGCTGCCGTACTGCTTCCAGAAACCTAGGTAAGCCTAAAACCCTTTTTATTTTTCTGTCTTTACATTCTAGGGTTAGCTCTTTTTTTCTACCTTTCTGTAGAATAATGGCCTAATCTTTGTGTATGCAACCCCTTTCTCTACTCAAAGTACCTCAAGACTCCCTTTAGCCGTAAAACGTGAAGAGGGATCTAGGGGAAACGAGACTGAGGATTGATCCTTAGTGTTAGAATCCTTTTGAAAAGCCTTTTGTTCTATGAAAACCGTTTCATACTCAAAGTACCCCAAGACTATCTCGAAGAACCATAAAACGGGGAGAGAGAACTAAGAGAAACGAGAATGGAACGGAACCCTAGGTTTTTAGAACCCCATTTGATTGATATAAATGCTATATGTTGTTGAAGAGTGGATTTTTACACATATACACATAGCACCCGTTTTTGTCGAATCGGCTTGTATTTCGGATTTAATGCAATCATTGTGGTAGATCTGAAATAAATAGCCCCAAACAGTTCTGGAACATTTTTCAATGGTTTTCAACATGATTTCAAGCACGTATTGAAGACCTCATGGTCTAACCTCTCAGTTTTGGGCGTTTTGCTCAATTTGAAGGTTTTTTGCATATTCTCTCCAATCGGAGAGGATGGTGAGCCAACCTTGTGCCCTATTTCCACCTAGAGGTTCTTTAACAATTTTTCAAATGATTTTGATTCATATTGCACGGATCACACACATTTGATCACCGTTTTGGATTGATTTTACTTAAGAAGGTCTAAACTGGACAGCAGTTGTACCCTAAATTCGGACACTCATAACTTTATCATCCGGATGAATTTTGGAGTGATTGTAAAGCCATGGAAAAGGTGAGTCTGTCTAGTTTATTTCCATAAAAGTTCATTGATTTTTATGAAGGGGATTTTTGATACCATTCAGTCGAAGTTGACAGGACAGTTCAGGTCTAATTGCTGAACCTGTCACTTCGAATGAGCACCATGTGTTCGTTTTAAGTCCGATTTGAGTTATTTTTGTTTTTGTGTTTTCCTTCAGGAGTATAATTTCGAATTCAGTTGGTTTCATAATTTTTTGATTCCATTTGTGTCGTGGGTGACTGATTCACTTGTTACTTTTAACAATTTCCAACAGCAGAATTCAAAAGAGCATAACTCCTAGGATTTTAACCGGATTTGATTGAAAATTTGCATGAGTCTTATATTTATCATAATCTTTCAAATGGATTTGGTTTGACTTAATTAAAATTTGATTTGAATGATTTCAAGACAAATGGCTCTATCTTTTACCGAATTTTCCGGATTTGTCTCAACTTGGTTTTGTTCAAGTCTTGCTTTGATTTCCATTTAATGGTGATATCCCAAAAGTGATAGTGACATAAAAGAGGATCTGGAATTCATTGGATTTCTCATGTGAAAGTATCATACATTTGTTTAATCCTTTTTCAAGGTTTTTGATGATTTTAGCAAGCTTTCTTATTTTTCAGCATGAACAACACTTGGCAACCACCTTGTGTGGGTGAGTGGGGGTGCCTAACACATTCCCCCGTTCATAATCTAATCCCCTTACCCATCTCTGGATTTTATTTTCAAGTAGAGTTATTTTTACTCTAGTTTTTGCCTTTTTGTTTATTGTGATGATTTTTGGTGCCCATTCACACCTTTCTTGTAACATGATTTTGAAGTAGTTTTGTGATAACATGCTCTAATTTTGGTTTCAATGCCATGAGTTGAACATAAAAAGAATTTTTAAACATGAAATCTGGAAATTTAGTGTAACTTTTGGGGGTATTCAAACATGATTCCCATGAACTATACTTTCTAGTGCTTAATTTTTTTTATGGCATGCCTTTGATTTGGGGTATGGGAGGACATGATTTGAGCATGAAAGCAATGAGCAAAAAATCTGAAAATTCAGTAGCCATTTTGGGGGTTTTCAAGCATGTTTTCCCCAACAAAACACCTCTTGTACAATACATCTAGTCGCTGTATTTTTAGGCTTACATTTGGGCATGAATAAGGCACTTTGAGCATGAAAATGAGAACCATAAAACCTAGAATTCAGTAGATGTTTTGAGGGATTTTCAAGCATGTTTTTCCCGGTTAAAAGCTTCTTGTACAATACATCTAATTGCTGTATTTTTAGGCTTCCATTTGGGCATGAATAAGGCACTTTGAGCATGAAAAAAAAAACATGAAATCTGAAAATTATGGGGATGTTTTTGAGTTTTTCAAGTATGCTTTCCATGTTTTAATTGTTGTTTGTACAATGTGATAACATGTTTTGGGTGTCATTTTTGTGTATATGATGGTCATGAGCATGTTTGGGTGTTTATTATCTTGTGCTTGTATTTTCAATTCCAATATGGTTGTCATATTTGCCTTGGCTTGAAATTGTATGCATAGCTACAAAAAGAGTGGCAAAGGGCTGGGACGCTATGAATGCACCTCCATTTTAAATGCACTTGAGCACTTTAAACACTTTGCATAGCCTACCCATTACCTATAGGAAGTTGAACCCGAATGTGTGCAGCTTGGCGCACCGAGGTCGATACTTTGGAAAGCGAAAGTGAAAACATTTACCTTAGAATTTGAGTCAATGATGTGATGACAATGGGATCTGTGATTTGATTCCGGGCATCACTAGACTTGAGTTCTAAGTTGCCAATTAAGCCAAAACCCAAAAACCATACGCTTGAAGGTGGAGAAACACGTTTTCAGCAAAAGTAAACAATTGCGTCTGGGGAATTGGGTGTAAATGTGGGAAGGCCGTTTGCATGTTTCACAGGCCAAGGTATAATATGAATACCATATTGAAGGTAACACAAGGTGGCAAGGTAAAGCCACGTTTTTTTATTTATCTTCATGTAAATTAAAAGCCATGGTGTCCATATGCTTGGGATGAAATTTTTTCCCGAAAGTGTTTATAGCCTAAGGCTGGTGTAACTTATGGGATGAGTTTCCAACTCAATTTAAAAGTCATCCTACCCAAAGTCCATGTAGGAGGAAACCAAATGTACAAGATCTATAAATTGGTGTCTAGCTGTCAAAAGGGCATGTACCCTCATGAATGGCCATATATTTTGCAAATATGGTGTCAAAGTCCAATTGGAGACTGTTTTTGAAGGCCAAGTCAAGGTGAACATCAAGTGGGAATGAAAATAACCTGATCTAGTGAAAAAAATGATTCAACAAGGGCCATTTCGCTATTAACCGACAACTCAAGTCGGTTAAACAGAGTTTCCTTCTTATCCGACGTATGTCATCGGTAAAAGGCTTTTATGCTTGTATACGATTATTTATGTCGGATACAATAAGACATAGCCTTAGCCGACATGTCATGTCGGATACAGCTAGGAAAGGTACAAACTGATTTTTCATCCCAAATTTTTAGAATAAAATGCCTAAAACATTGTGAATAATCTTTAGGCACCCCAAGGAGAGTATGAAAAGATAATTCAAGTGATCAAAAAATAAAACATTTGGTTGGTTTTTTTTCCAACCAAATCAAAAATTTGTGGGACACTTGGAAGCCCTAGAATATTCCAAAAAAACCTTTGGTTGGTTATTTTTTCCAATCAAATCTAAAATTTGTGGGACACTTGGAAGCCCTAGAATATTCCAGGAAAACCTTTGGTTGGTTATTTTTTCCAATTAAATCAAAATTTTGTGGGACACTTGGAAGCCCTAGAATATTCCAAAAAAAAAAACACCTTTGGTTGGTTATTTTTTCCAATCAAATCAAAATTTTGTGGGACACTTGGAAGCCCTAGAATATTCCAAAAAACCTTTGGTTGGTTATTTTTTCCAATCGAATTAAAATTTTGTGGGACACTTGGAAGCCCTAGAATATTCCAAAAAAAAAAACCTTTGGTTGGTTATTTTTCCCAATAAAATCAAAATTTTGTGGGACACTTGGAAGCCCTAGAATATTCCAAAAAAACCTTTGGTTGGTTATTTTTTCCAATCAAATCAAAAATTTCTGGGACACTTGGAAGCTCTAGAATATTCCAAAAAACCTTTGGTTGGTTATTTTTTCCAATCAAATTAAAAATTTGTGGAATACTTGGAAGCCCTAGATATTCCAAAAAAAACCTTTGGTTGGTTATTTTTTCCAATCAAATCAAAAATTGGTGGGACACTTGGAAGCCCTAGAATATTCCAAAAAAACCTTTGGTTGGTTATTTTCCAATCAAATCAAAATTTTGTGGGACACTCGGAAGCCCTAGAATATTCCAATAAAAAAAACAAAAAAAAATATAGAAAACAAATAAATCCGGACTTGTGTTCACCTAACCCACTTATCTACATTTATAGGTGTGAGACCCAAATTAAATGGGAGCTAACATGTTTCTTTGCTTTTCCTAACCCAGGTACACTTACTTGCAATCATTGTGTAAGCACCTCATTTTTGCGCCCCCGGAAGTACCGGAAATGCAAACCTAGTTGAAAAGTGCACCCCAAGGGGACAAAAGTTGACTTTTTGATCAATTGATAATTGACCACCTTGCTTTATCTCAATGGATAGAGAATCCCGACACGGTTCCAACACAATTGAGTTTGCTGGAATCAGAGTCCGTATAAAGGATCTATGAGCCGGTCAAACTTAAGGGGGAGCTGAAAGTTGACTTTCTGCTAAACCACGAATCAACTGCTTAACCCTATGCCAATGGATAGAGGGCTTCGATACGATTCTAACGCAACTGAGTTTGCCAAAATCAGAGTTCGGATGAAGAAGATGTAAGCAGTTGAAGTTCTAAAACGAGAAACCCTAAAAACTACCCACGTGGCAAAAACAGCAGAGAAAACAGCAGAAAAAGGTGTCTGGGGGCAAAACTGTAAAATATCAGGACAGTCAAAAATATCTGATGGCATGTCTGTAATTACCTGGGGACGAATCTGTGAATATCAAGTTGATGTGAAAATAGCTTAGGGACTAATCTGCAATTACTAAGAAAATCACCCCCACATGCTTAATTCCCCACCACATCTTTCTCTCCCTCTCTCTCCTCCATAACTCATCCCCCATATGCTTAATTCTCCACCACATCTTCTTTTCCTCTCTCTCTTTCTCCTTCATAAATGCATGTTCCCCATGTGCACCCCATGCATCATGCTATTCTCTCTCTCTCTCTCTCTCTCTCTCTCCCCCCACCATCATGCACCACCATCATGAATCCCTCTCTCTCTCATGACTCATGTGGGACCCACCTCCAAGCACTTTTTTCCATCCCTAGGCAATCCTATGCATGCATCTCTTTCTCTCTCTCTCTCTCTCTCTCTCTCTCTCTCTCTCTCTCTCTCTCTCTCTCCCCCCCCCATGTATGCATGAGCACCTCCCATGTATCACCCCCCATTATAAAAACCCCAAACACCCATACGTTCAAGGGTGGGAGCTCACTTTTCATTCTCCCATTCTCTTCCATTCTCTCCCATTCTCCATCTCTCCCATGGCTTCCCTCCCAAAAACCCTCTTCTTCTCCATCTCCCAAGCTCACTTGTAGCTCTCCCATCCTCCCAAATCATGCTGAAGCCTACCCCAAACCCCCTCCTTCCTTCTTCTCCTTCATTGTAAGCCTTGAAAAAGCTTGGAAGTGTTTCTTGGAGGAGCAAAAGGAGACAATCAGTTGCTGGAGGTGCTTTGAAGCTGCTGTTCCAGCAGATATTTGTGCTCCAAGGGTGATCTACACACACCCAAAGGGATCTTACACCTCAAGGTAAGCATCCCCACAATTGCTCATTTAACATACTTTAAAATGAATGAGATATGAGTACTTTTTGTTACTTTTGCACTGTCTACGTATTGGTTCTCCATGTTTGGGTATGATCTCTCTTCATTCCCTCCACTTCTCACTATTTTCTTCAAGAGAACATGATCCCATGGTAAGGGGTGGTTGGTTGATTGGTGTAAAATGGGAAATGAGAGATCATGTCTTCACCTAGGGTCAAGTTTAGGTCTCAATACTCATGCTCCCCTCCATCTTTCTTTTCTTATTATTTAAAGGAGGGTATGCCCTCCTCTCTAATGTCCAATGTAGCCCTAATCCCCATGCTTCCCTTCTCTTAATGTTTTTTGTAGCTGGGCATCACGCATGTCATCTTATCTGTCTCTTTATCATGAGTTGCATGCATGTTGGGTGCTAGGTTTCTTGTTGTCTTAATTTTATATGGCATGACTCCCATACCCCTTTTTCCCATGGTGATTCCAGCCACTGATGTGATATGTAATGTATGATCCTACCCCTTCTCTTCTCTCCTTAGGAATCTTTGGCGTAGGTATGCATGAATCCCCAATGCCATGATCTTTTTCCCCTCACCTACTGTTTTGTACCCCTTTGGTAGGCTCCCCCCATAGGTGCTATTCCCGTGTCATCTTGCATGCTTCTATACTCCCAAAACACATCAAACCCAGCCCATGTTGGTCTCACCCAAGGAGCATGCCTAAATCCCATGTTTCTCGCCCCACATGCATGATAAGTTTGATTGCACCCACATACCTTATTTTAATGTTCCTTAAGCATGATAGAAGATGTTTTGTATGATGTGGATTGATTTATGTATGCATGTGTCAATGGTTTGGCCGAAAAGACCAAGTCCATGGCCTATCGGGCCACTTCTTCACTTTCTCCCATGAAAGAGGGGTGGGAGGACTTCACTACTATGACAGGGACACTCTTGGTCCCTGTTATCCCATGAGTTCTGACTCCAAGAGGAGAGGCAAGGCCCCAAGCCTTAGCCTCACTCTTATTGTTCCAAAAGAAGCCAAATGAGGCTCTCACCCTTCCTTTGAACCATTGTGGGCCCACAAAAGCCTTAAAAAGCCCATGAAGCCACTCCAATGGCCAAACCTAAAAAAAATGCGAACTGGTGGTGATTCGACAACTCAGGTCGGATCACCCTTGTTCTGTTTGTGTCCAACCATAATGGTCGGATACACTAAAGGTCGGCTACATGGCAGAAATGCCATTTCTTTGTTTGTTCTATGTCTTGCTGAATTTTGTGATGTTTTCAACAAAGCCAGATGAACCAATAGGGTTTCCAGGTCACCTGGAAACCCAACATAGGACTTGGATCACCGGTTCAATTTGGAACATTAGTGGGCCTTCCAATGGGGCCCACCAAGCCCAACAAACCCTAAAGCACGAAAATAAGCAACTTAAGCAATCTAACCAAACCGGGTGGGCCAAACCCAATGTAGCCCACCCGAACTTGATTTATGGAACGATGTGTGCTTAAGAAGCATGGTTTGGCCAAGACCCAGGGCAAGGGCCTTCCGGGTCCACCAAAGCCCATTAACCAAGTAAGGGTTCAAACCCTAACTCCAAGGGAACCTTGGGCTTTCTAGCCCAAGTCTGGACTAACGGGCCCCAAGCCCAGTGTCCCAGGTATTGTGGCAAACATAAGTAAGATAAACGTAAAGCTTTTGGTCACCCTCATGTGGGCCCACCCAAGGGCCCGCAAACCAATGCCGACTCACTTTTTCATGAAGTCACTTAAACCCCCAATTTGAGCAATTAAATAAAATCAATACACTTAACCAAAAGCCCAAAAGGCCTCCCAGGTTTAGACTGAGGCCCACCAAGGGGTATGTGGGCTTGACTAAAGCCCATCAAGGACACCGTGGGCTTTCCAATGAGGCCCACCCAATCAGACTCAGTTCACACTAATTAAACAAGATAAAATTAATTAAAGGGGCCCACACCACTCAGGTGGCCCTGCTAGACCTAACAAAAATACATGCTGGATTGGGAAACGGGTGAGTGAAAGACCAAGTTGACTCAAACCAAGATAAACCTATGGGACCCGTCAACCGACGGGGCTGACCGGGGTGTTTATGGACTTCCCCGGACCGTAACCGAGACCTTACTTAGAATCTCAAGCCGCAGACCAAGCATTAATAGACAAACTTAGGCACCCAGGTGTCTGCCTGCACCCCATCAGGCAGTGGCGACTCCAAATTACTGTTTTACCCTCCCGGAGGCACGCACGAGAATCTGTGCGCCTCGCCGTGCGATTTCCTATGCGCACACATTGCTCCCGTGACCAGATCTAAAGCTCGAGCAATGAATACTGAAGAGAACTAAGCCCAAGCTACTGTCCTTGCTTAGGACTTTGCTCAGCTGCAAAAGCAGGTGGCCGGACTAGCCAAGATGCTGGGAGACTTACTGGCGGCTCAGGCCCAAAACCAAGCCTCTACTTCCCATCAAACATCGCCACCTCAAGCCTACATTCCACCTCCGGCTCAACCCATACCTGAGCCCATTTCTGAACCTGTCCCTAAGCCTATTTTGATAAGGGAAAACACTGTGGAGTATGAGAAAGAGATGGAAAAAGAAAAAGCTAGGGAGGAGATGGAAAGGAAATTACTGCACAAGATAGAGAGGATCTAGGAAGAACTCAAGGAGGTGAAGGGGGGAAACAGCTATGGAGGCACCACCTTCGACGACCTGTGCATATACCCGGATGCATGCCTACCGACCAAGTTTAAGTGCCTGGACTTCGATAAATATGATGGCACGGGTTGCCCAATGAGCCACTTGAAGTTATACTGCGGGGCTTTGTGCCAGTTTTGCCGGGATGATGGCATACTGATCCAATTCTTCCAGAGGAGTTTGACAGGATCGGCTCTGAGGTGGTTTGCCGGTGGACCACAGAAGGATCAGAAGGTGGAAGGACTTGGCCGACACGTTTCTGGACCAATATAAATTCAACTCAGAGATCGTGCCAGATCGGTACGACATGATGAGAATGAGCAAGGGAAAGGAGGAGTCTGTAAGGCAGTATGCTAAGAGATGGAGAGAGGAGAGAGGTTGCCTCCCAGGTCAGGCCGCCTATGTTGGAACCCGAAATGATCTCAACGTTCATGGGTACACTGGGGCAGCCCTTCTATAATCATCTGGTGGGTCAGATCACCACCAATTTTGCAGCCCTGGTACAGGTGGCCGACAGGATCGAGGAAGGGGTCAGGTTGGGAAAACTTATTGATTACTCTGCTTTGGCCGGGCAATCAGATTCCTCCGCTTCCCTGGCATAGAAGAAGGGAACTGGGTTCAAGAAGAACGAGGCAAGAAAAGAAGGAAAAGTAAACCTAGTACAGGCTCCTCCGTCTAAGAAACCGCTCCATGTCAATATTTCTGCACCCCAACAGGCCCAACAAGCCCACTAGTCATACCAGACCCCGTTCAATGTCAGTTTCTCCCCCTCCATGCCTGCAAATCAGAGGAGGGCTTTCATTAAGGAAGAAAAGGATTCCTGGATGGCAGCAAAGAGGAGCAGAGTCTTTACCCCCCTTCCTGTGTTTCTTTCTCAACAGTTGCCAACCCTGCTGAAAGGGGAGTACGTGGCCTTGAAGGAGCCTAGCCCGAATGCCTCAAAAGGGAGGAATTTCGATCCAACAGTCACTTGTGACTTTCACATGGGTGCACCAGGGCACTCTATAGACACTTGCTGGGTTCTAAAGCACACGGTCCAGGATCTATTGGATCAGAAGGCCCTGCTCTTTAATACTACTGCGCCTGCCCGTTAGAAAATGATATCGGGCAAAACCCTCTGCCTTACCACAATGGGGCAGGCCGGTCCAAATCTATCACTGCTATATCCGCCATGAGAAGGGCCTTTGACCCATCTCAATTGATAGCACCCGTGGGGACCTCGGTCAAGGTCCATTTCTTCCAAGAGAAAGAAGAAGAGGAGGTTGTTAGCACTCACAAAATGAAGAAAAATGAAAAGTCAAACTAAAAGTCAAACCTTGAGGGGGTCCAAAAATTGAATTTTTGATTTGGCCATCAAACTTCATCTCATTAAAGAGAGAATTTCGACATGGTTCCAACGCAACTGAATTTGTTGGAATTGGAGTCCGGATGAGAAAGTTATAAGCTGGTCAAATTTTTGGGGAATGAAAAATTGACTTTTTGCTTGACCCCAATTCAGCTGCCAAACTTGATCCCAATAGATAGGTGGTTCTGAGCCGGTTTCAACGACACTAAGTTTGCTGAAATCGGACACCGGACGAAGAAGTTATGGGCAGTTGAAGTTTTAGAAAAACTGCCCATGTGGCAAAAAGGCAGCAAAAAAGGGAATAAACCAATAAAATAAATAAAATAAATGTATTTATTAATATTTTAATAAAGGGAATCTCGCTTTTCAATAAAATAATCGGAAAAATCAAATAGAAATCTTAAAAAAAATCAAATTGAATAAAGGTTTGAAATCCAAACATTTTAAAAACTTGCTGGCCTGTATTTGAAATACGGGCAAGGCATGCCCGTATTTGAAATACGGGCAGGCTTCTAGAAGAGGACGCACGTCATTGTATGGCGGGACACGCGTCCTGTACGTCCGATTTTGCGAGATTTGCAAATGTGCGTTTTTCGCCCGTATTTGAAGTACGGGCAGGGCATGCCCGTATTTGAAGTACGGGCAAGGCATGCCCGTATTTAAATACGGGCACGACCTTTTTTGCCTATAAATAGAGAGGCCAGGCTCCCATTCGAAGAAGCAACCCCCAAGGGCCTCCACCCCCTCTCTTCCTTGCTATTACCACGTCCAAACTCTGCCCAAACCTCGCCACCCCAATACCTAACCCAAAAATACCCATTTTGCCCCTGGAGTACTGCCCAACCTCTCCTTTCACCTTGTAAGCATAATCAACCTTTCAAGACCCTTTCAAAACCAATCCTAAGAATCCAACGGGGCACGGAAGCGCTGTCAAAATTTCTGGAGAACCACAAAAGTGTAAAACAAGCAAAGAGACTATATTGTAAGTATTTCTGATACATAAGTAGAATGTAATTTCTGTTAATATCTCTTCTTGTTTCCTTTCTACGTTCTATTGTTACCATAACATTTCTAACCCATTTGCTGTTTATTGTGCACTACGAGAGGCTTGATACAAGGTGGTTTCCCTATAAATGGAAAAGAACAATCCTAAATAAGAAAGGAACATTGGGATTAACTTTAATGTACCCCACCTCATTTTTTTTGTTTTGTTTATTATGAGGGATTTGTCCTCCATATAAGTCTGCTGTATCCCCACGTTCTTTCCCTCTCCCTCCCTTCTTGAGAACAGTCATGAAAGGTTAACAGTCATGAAAGGTTAAGAAAGAGGATGGCTTCAAAGAATGCAAGAGAAAAGGAAAAAGAGGTCATTTAGGCCAAACAAAGTAAATGCAGCACCCTTAATAAATTGAGAATCTCAACAGAAGATCCACGAAGCCGACCAAGTTGATCCCGACCAAAATTGGCACCAAAAACGCAAAATTGGGTGTACCGTATACTCAGAATGGGCTGGATGTGCCCGTATTTACTACACGGGCGAGTCCGACCTGTATTGTACTTACGGGCAAGGCTAGCCCGTATAGCAAATACGGGAGATTGTGAAATAACTTAAAAAGAATATAATTTTTTGGCCTGGTTGGATTTGGTCCGACCCGAAAACTTAAAACCCGACCCAATAACTAATTTGGACTTCTTTAAGTCTCCTTTTGGACCATGGGCCCGGATGGGCCCATCAAGACCACATTGGGCCTACTTATGGGGCCCACCTTTGACTGGCCCATACCGGGCCCGTTTTCAACAAACGGGCTCCAGGCCACTTGATCTTTGGCTCATGGGCCCATTCTCAGCCCATCAAGCCCAAATAAATTGTAAATAAATAAAATTTAAATAACCAAATGGGTTACCCAATAACCCAACTGGGCCCCAGGCCCAATCATGGCAACCCATGGGTCTTCCGACGGGACCCGGGTCCGACCCATTCCACTAAATGAGAAGATAAAATCAAAGTAAAAGGGACCCACACTTTCAGAGGGCCCTGCCAGACCCAATAAACAGCATGCTGGTCTAGGAAGGATGAGATTGACTCATAAACCAGGGAGACCCGAGGGACCCGTCAAACCGACGGGGCAGGCCGGGGTGTCTTAGGGCTTCCCCGGACGTAACCGAGGACTTAGCTAGAACTATGAAAAGCCGCAGACCAGACTTAGACCCGGATAGGGCAATCACCGTGTCTGCCTGCACCTCTCAGGCAGTGGCGACTCCGAAAGTCCCGAGGCACGCACGAACCTCCTTGTGCGCCCCGTATGCGATCTAGGCCAGATTTAGGTGCGCACAGCTTTGCGACTCCACTGGGGACCCCTCAACCCAGCTGGACCCTGGTTATCAAGTGAGTCAACTAGGAGGATATGAGTTAACTTAGAAAGTACTTTTTGTTCGACCTTAGTAAGGTATGGAACACATGTAATTACATGATATTGGGGGATCCTGTCAGAGGGACGAGATAATTGCCTAAGGAAAGTGGAATTTAAGTGGTTCCCTTTGACCCTCCACTTACCTGAGGATCCACCCAAACATTGTATTACTTGTTGTTCTATACTCTTACTATAAATGCGACATTAAGGAACCCTTTGTTGACTCTTATCCGAGAATCACCTGAACAGACACAGCACTTGACCCCACTGCACATACAAGCACCTCAATACACCGTGAATGAATTCTTTAACTGCATAGGGTGACATGCACGAGGGAGTCTGCATGGATGATCCGAACTGAATGCTGTCTGCACATGCTCTTCTTAACCAAAACCTAGATCTCTCTAGCAGCCACCCTTCTTCAATTGAGAAACTTACTTTTGGGATGGTATTAGCCCTACGCTCCTGTGGCTTGCCAGGGAAAGCAGGGTAAACTCATATCCCCAGGTTTCTGGACTCTTTAAGCGCCATTGGTTTCTTACCATGGTACGCGAGGGGTCTAGTACTTGGCTCAGACCCTTGCAGGCAGGTGCCTCAGGCTGGGTATCCTTCCCCACCTATCATTTCTGATAAACCCTGATGTGAACATGAACATGAATGAACAAAATTGGGTAAAATCAATCTGGGGCATTAACCCCCGCCTTTGTTTGTCTTAACCCTAATTTAAGGAAATTAACTCGATTTAATCCGTGTATCCAAGTCGGTCTTGGTTCAGATGAAAGCCGGCCAGATCAGACAGAAATAGGTCAGAACAGAGGTAGAAAAACCCTAGAGATAGGATTTCGGTCCACCTGCCAAGCGGCAAACTTGTACCCTCCTTTTGGGTTCTCAACAACCCTAAAGGTGATTCTATTTGCAGATTTATTTTTGTAAATTTCGCCCTCGAACGCAAGTTGTAAATATTGTTTTCAGTTCGACACCAGGGGCAGATGAAAGACCAGATGAAAGGACAGATGAAAGAAAAGGCCGACTAAAACCTGAATGTACTTTCCAAACATTTAAATGACATAATCCTTAAGACCACATAACTTGAATATTCGGATTTAATTTTCATAATTAAAATGCTTAGGCATTGATTTAATTTTTGCATATCCTATTGCATGCTTTAGACTAATTTAGAGTTTTTGGTGGAAAACCCTAAATTGACTTGGAATTTCAATCGGATAGTCGGCATGGCATCTTCATCTTCGACTAAGAAAGTTCGCTTCCCCAGGATAGAAAAGTGTGCCTGTGATACCCCCTTGGATCCGTTCTTGGACAAGGCAATTGCAAGGAGATGAGCAGATTAAATGGGAACAGAATTACCATATGGGACAAACTCTGTCCCTGTTAAATGTGCCCATTAATTGGGACATGATTCAGGCAGACCTGCCTTTCTGGGATCCCCAACTTTCCCTCTTTAGATTTGGGACTAATGAGTTGACCCCTACAATTGAGGAATTTGAATTATTCCTCCGATTCCGTGACCATGGAGAACCAGCCAAGCCAAACCTCAAAAATAGCTACAAGAATGAAGCTTGTACTTTCTTTGGCCTACCCAGAGGAGAATTCCAGACTTTAGGAGGTGACCAAGCCTTCACGCGGGTCTCTAAAACCTTCCTCGCTGAAAAGATAAGGGACAAAAAGCAGGAAAGACCCCGTGTTTGGTGGGACACCTTCACCCTCGTGGTTCTGTCACAGCTCTTCTTTCTTACTGGGGGGGACACCATTAATTTGGCCCTCATGGAAATTGTAGACCAACTCCAAGTGAAATTCCGAATTGCGCCGTTGATTCTTGCTCAGCTATACCATGCCTTGACTATGACCAAGAACGGAACTAGGAGGTTTCAGGGATGCGCTCCTCTGCTACACATTTGGCTTCAAGATCACCTGATGGTTGCTGAACCTGTCAGCCCACATTATGGGTACGTCCGTGACAGTGTCACCTTGATGGCCCGAAGAGAGATTAGACTAGACTTACCCTCCAGAGAGGACTGGTTTGACCACTTTCTCCAACTAAGTGGAAAAATTGATATAAGATGGGGAGACACATTTGACCAAGCATATACCCCTGTTGTAAGAACCTCATTTTTGCGCTCCCGAAAAGCCAGAAATGCAAAACCCGGCTAAAAAGTCAAACCCTGAGGGGTGGAAAGTTGACCTTTTAATCAGATAAAATTTGGCTACCTTGCTTTATCTCAATGGATAGAGAATCCCGACACGAGTCCAACGCAACTGGGTTTGCAGGAATCGGAGTCCGGATGAAGGTTCTGCGGACGGTCAAACTTAAGGAAAAGCCAAGAGTTGACTTTTCCTCGATTGCCGTGCCAAGTACATTGCTCTATACCACTGGATAAAGAATCTCGACACGGTTCCAACGCAACTGGGTTTGCAGGAATCGGAGTCCGATTGAAAGTTCTAAGGGCAGTCAAACTTAAGGGAAGGCCAAAAGTTGACATTTCCTCGAACCCCGTGCCAAGTGCTTAGCCCCATGTCATTAAATAGAGGGCTCCGATATGAGTTCAACACAATTGAGTTTGCTCAAATCGGAGTTCAGATGAGTGAGATATGAGCTGTCAAAGTTTCCGAGCAGCAAAGCCGGAAGCTGCACACGTGGCGTAGAAGCTGCACACGTGGCAGCCAACGCAGCGAAATATCTCAGGGACTAAATCTTGAATATCCAAAATTTAATAAAAATCCCAGGGACTAAACTGAAATTCGCAGGGACCAATCTGTAATTGTTCAAAAGTGTCGAATCGGTCAAGTCGAGGGGCAAATCCGTAATTTTTCAACTTGTATCCGGTCATATATGCCGGATACACATACTTCCCTTTGTATCCGGACTTGAAGGCCGGATACAAGGAGATTTTCGCGCGAGATTCGCGCCGATTGCCCGACACATTCGCGGCGGCATTAAATTTTGAAATGATTGAGTTTTGTATCCGGTATTGAATGCCGGATACAAAGGAAGGCTAGTGTATCCGGCCTTGAAGGCCGGATAAGGGGAGGCTTTAATGTATCCGGCCTGAGTTGCCGAATACATTAAGTTTTCTATAAATAGACAACAGTAGCTCAGTCCGGGGTTGGCTTTTATTTTAGCTTTTCTCCTGCTCTCTTCTCTCACCTGCACACCTCGAATCCCATCCCTCCCAACCCCATTTGCCTTCCATCACCTCCCCATACCACCCCAAGCCTTCTCATCTACTCCTTCTCCTCTCTATTCCGACTGAAGCAAGAAGGACTTGAGTTGCTGTTGGTGCTCCAAGGAGGTCTCCAGCTGCTGTACCACCTCCAAGGCACATCACCACCTTGCACAAGAGGCCAAAAAATCAGGTAAGACTCCTCACCATGTTAGATTCAACATATATTAAATCCATATTTTTCTAAAAATATTTCTGTGTGGATTCCTCTTTCTGCATGGGGTCATGTTCCTACCATGCTAAGCATGTATTTATCTCCATTTTCATGGCATGAGGGTCACCACATGTAAGAAACCCACGTAGGTTCCTTTAGGGAAGCACGGGAGTCCCTCTCTCACACACACGTTAGTGTCCTTCGACCACTTTTGTTGGTTTCATTTCAAGCTTTTGGAGGAGCATGTTCCTTCCCATCTTATGATCAAATGTACCCCCATAAATCCCCCTCCTCTGTCCCTTCTCTGGAGATTTCAAGATGAGCCATAAGCTTAGGCTTAAACCTAGCCGGATATCCCTTCCTTGCTTAGATTTCTTACTAAATTTTACATGTGATGCATGAGAGCATGTGTATGCATTTCAGCATGTGGAATATGTTTTCTTTGACCATCTTGACATGTTATTACTACGAGGAGTCATGCACGCAGTCTGTGAGAGTCTGGAGACCGAGTAGGGGCACTTTGGTCCCTAGTCCAATAGCTAGCATGACCCAAGACAATAAGAAGGGCAGCAGGTCCCGTGCTTTTGTTAAGAAGATCCAAGGAGAGAAGCCAAATGTGGCTTCTCCCAAATCTGAACCAACGTGGGCCCTCACAGGGGCCCACAAGACCTTTAGGAGACCCCTAGGAATCCCCTGGAAACACCCCGAATGGCAAAAAGCCCAAAAAAGGCCATTCCAGGTGTAAGCACCTCATTTTTGCGCTCCCACAAAAAAACAAAAAAAACAAACCCTAGACAGAAAGTCAAACCCTAAGGGGTGAAAAGTTGACTTTTTGATCAAGTGAAAATTGGCCACCTCGCTTTATGCCATCGGATAGAGAATCTCGACACGGTTCCAACGCAACTGAGTTTGCAGGAATCGGGGTTCGGATAAAGGTTCTGCAGGTGGTCAAACCTGAGCAGAGCCAAAAGTTGACTTTATGCTAAAATCCGATCCAGAGGCCTACCCCTAGGTCATTGGATAGAGAATCTCGACACGATTCCAACGCAACTGAGTTTGCAGGAATCGGGGTCCGGATGAAGGTTCTGCAGGCGGTCAAACCTGAGCAGAGCCAAAAGTTGACTTTCTGCTAAAATCCGATCCAGAGGCCTACCCCTAGGTCATTGGATAGAGAATCTCGACACGATTCCAACGCAACTGAGTTTGCAGGAATCGGGGTCCGGATGAAGGTTCTGCGGGCGGTCAAACCTGAGCAGAGCCAAAAGTTGACTTTCTGCTAAAATCCGATCCAGAGGCCTACCCCTAGGTCATTGGATAGAGAATCTCGACACGGTTCCAACGCAACTGAGTTTGCAGGAATCGGGGTCCGGATGAAGGTTATGCGGGCGGTCAAACCTGAGCAGAGCCAAAAGTTGACTTTCTGCTAAAATCCGATCCAGAGGCCTACCCCTAGGTCATTGGATAGAGAATCTCAACACGGTTCCAACGCAACTGAGTTTGCAGGAATCGGGGTCCGGATGAAGGTTCTGCGGGCGGTCAAACTTGAGCAGAGCCAAAAGTTGACTTTCTGCTAAAATCCGATCCGGAGGCCTACCCCTAGGTCATGGGATGGAGGGCTCCGATACGATTCTAATGAAACTAAGTTTGCCCAGATCAGAGTCCGGATGAAGAAAATATGAGCTGACGAAATTCCCGAGCAGCAAAACCGGCAATCTGCGCACGTGGCAAAAAGCTGCACACGTGGCGAGTTGCGCAGGAAAATATCTCAGGGATCAAATCCGTAAATATCCAAATATACGAAATATCCCAGGGACTAAATCTGTAAAAATCCGAGAATATCGGATTAAATTGAAATTGGCCAGGGACCAAATCTGAATTTTTAAGATTTTTTCGACCGGCGAGCGGCGGCATTTAATGAATTTTCATCATTATGCCACTCGCGCGGACGTGGCGAGTGGCATGCGCTCACCTTGAGCTGGGCGCCAAGGTGAGCGGCACCCCTTTCCCCCTTGCCTATATAAACCGCGCGATTGCTCGCGCAAAAGGTTCGGACATTTTTTTTGGTTGGAGGATTTTCAGGTCGGCTTCTGGTTGATGTTGGCTCGCCCCCTCTTCCTTCTTCCCTCCCCCACCCGAACCTCTTCTCGAGATACGGCCTTGACTCCCTAGCACCCCAAACACCCCACCTACCATTCTCAACCCTTCCCCCCTTCTGTCTTCTCCACTATCTCACGAAGCCCCAAAAAAAAAGGGAGGTTGCTGTTGAGGATTCGGAGGAGGACCCAGCTACTACCCGTGTCTCCACCCAGCACCAGTGCTCGAGTACTCTCAGGTATCACTCTTTACTACCTTTTATTCCTCATATATGAAAGTGTAGTTTTTCTAAACAAGTTACTGGATGTGTTTTTTTCTCTTGTTATAAACCTGTTTAAATGCCTCGGTGGCATGAATCTGTCCCCTATCCCACTTCATGAAGACTACCAGGTAAAGAGAGGATTAGATGTCGGTTTCATAAAAGTGAGAGTTAGTCCATCCTAGTCCCCTTGCGGTTCGGATCACTGTTTTTCTTGGTTGTTGTTTTTTGTTGTTATTTGTTGTTGTTATATTGGTATGATTTGAAGGAGGGAGCATATTCCCCAAGTTCCCTTCATCTAATGTACCCCTGTAAACCCCCCTTCTCCTTCCCTTCTCTCCGAATGTCTGCATGCCTGCACAGAGCTTAGGAACATGCGTAGGTGAGAAAAACTAGGTTTCCATGTTGCATAGGCAATCTCTGTTTATTAGTGTGTTTTTTTCTTGTTGTTTTATTGTTTGCTATACTTGCTAGCATGCTCCCATCACCCCCCCTTTTTTTTAAGCTGTTAATGCATCTGTACCTGTTTGTTTTTTATCGGGTTTGTTTTTTCTTTTAAGAGATTTTGGGTTGTGGGATGAAGCATGAAGCATGTTTAGATTAATTTGAATGCCAGTTTAAGTGTCTTCTGGGGGGTGGCCGAAGCCCTGGGAGGGCTTACAGAGCCTAAAAAACGAGTTACAGAGCTTAAAATTAGCTCAGAAATGGAGTTTGAAAGAAAACCGAGAGCAGCGAGTGTCCGCTGAGTTCGCGCGAAGCTCGTGCGTACCCTTCACGCGAATCTCTCGCGAAGCTCGCGCGAATCTCTCGCGAAGCTCGCGCGAGGCTCGCGCGAGGCTCACGCGAACCTCGCACTCACTTAAAATTGGATGCGCTCACCTCGCGCTCACCTAAAAATTGGATGCGCTCACCTCGTGCTCACCTAAAATTGGATGCGCTCACCTCGCGCTCACCTCGTGCTCACCTAAAATTGGATGCGCTCACCTCGTGCTCACCTAAAATTGGATGCGCTCACCTCGCGCTCACCTCGATTTTTGGGTGCGCCCACTTCACCTTTACCTTAAAAAATCCCGAAAATGCCCTTTACCTTAAATAAAATCCCGAGAATGCCCTTTACCTTGAAAAATCCCGAAAATGCCCTTTACCTTAAATAAAATCCCGAAAATGCCCTTTACCCTAAAAAATCCCGAAAATGCCCTTTACCTTAAATAAAATCCCGAAAATGCCCTTTACCCTGAAAAATCCCGAAAAGGCCCTTTACCTTAAATAAAATCCCGAAAATGCCCTTTACCTTAAAAAATCCCGAAAATGCCCTTTACCCTGAAAAATCCCGAAAATGCCCTCTACCTTAAATAAAATCCCGAAAATGCCCTTTACCCTGAAAAATCCCGAAAATGCCCTTTACCTTAAATAAAATCCTGAAAATGCCCTTTACCTTAAAAAATCCCGAAAATGCCCTTTGCCTTGAAAAATCCCGAAAATGCCCTTTACCTTGATAAATCCCTCCCCTTGGACCCAGTACAATGAGCCAGTTTTTTCTCTGACAGAGTGTCTATCTTGTGTTTTCTTGTATGATTATTGCTAGATGTGAATGATATTTCCGAACCGGATAAACCAATAGGGTTTCTGGGTCACCCGGAAACCCGACATGGGACTTGGACTCCCGGTCCAACTTGACTTCCAGTGGGCCTTCCAACGGGGCCCACCAAGCCCAATAAACACCAAAGCATGCCATTAAAATAACTTAAGTAAAATGAACAATTTGAACCGGGCGGGCCAAACCCAATGCGGCCCACCCGAGCCTTGTTATGCGAAATTGATGCACGAATTGCGTGGTTTGGCCGAGACCAAGGGCAAGGGCCTACCGGGCCCGCCAAAGCCCACCAACCGAACCAAGGAAGGGTACAAACCCTAACTTCCAGTAACTTGGGCTTACAAGCCCAGATTTGGACTGCGGGCCCCAAGCCCAGTGTCCAAATCACTTTGGCAAAAGTAAAAAGATAAATCCAATAAAAAATACTTGGACACCATGTGGGCCCACCTTAGGGGCCCACAAACCGGTCCGGCCCACTTGTGCATGAAAAACACTTAATCTTCAAATCTGAACTTAAAGTAAAATCAATTGAACTAACCAAAGCCCAAAGGACCTCTCAGGCTAGACTGAGGTCCACAAGGGTACACGGGCTTGACTAAGCCCACCAAGGATACCGTGGGCCTTCCAACGGGGCCCACCCAACCAGACTCAGATCACCTATGTAATCAAGATAAAAGCAACTAAAGGGACCCACACCACTCAGGTGGTCCCGCCAGACTTAACCAAATTGTATATCGGATTAGGAATCAGGTGAGACCAATGTAAGCTGACTCAAACCAGGGAACCCACGGGACCCGTCATCCGACGGGGTGGACCGGGGTGTCTACGGACTTCCCCGAACCACAAACGAGAACAGACTTAGAATCTCAAGCCGCAGACCAAAAAGCCCTAATAGGCAAGATTAGGCACCCAGGTGTCCGCCTGCACCCCATTAGGTGGTGGCGACTCCGAATTTTCCCGTGCCGCATTTCCCACGCGCGCACACCAGGGTGATCCGACAACTCAGGCCGGATCACCTGAGGCCTGGGTGTATCCGGCCACTCAGGCCGGATCACCCATGGCTCCTGTGTATCCGGCCACTCTGGCCGGATCACCTGCAGACCAAGTGTATCCGGCCTGAGTTGCCGGATACACACAGAAGTGTGTTTGTTTTTTTATGTTTTTCTTGATGTCTTGCCGAATTTCGGAGTGCTTTGAACCAAACCAGATAAACCGATAGGGTTTCCGGGCCACCCGGAAACCCAAGTTGGGACTTGGACCGCCGGTCAGACTTGGCACACCCGTAGGCCTTCCAATGGGGCCCACCAAGCCCAATGAACCCTAAAGCATGCAATTAAACAAGTTAAAGTAAAATGACCTAATTGAACCGGTTGGGCCAAACTCAATGCGGCCCACCCGAACCTTGCTATGTGAAATAAGTGCATGAATTGTGTGGTCTGGCCGAGACCAAGGGCTAGGGCCTGTCGGGCCCGACAAAGCCCGTTAACCAAACCAAGTTGGGGTGCAAGCCCTAAACTTCAAAGAACTGGGCTTTCAAGCCCAAAGCCTAGATCACGGGCCCCAAGCCCAGTGACCGGCCCATCTCTGGCAAATTAAAAAGATAAAAGATGTAAAATTCCTTGGCCACCATGTGGGCCCACCTCAGGGGCCCGCAAACCAATGCCGGCCCACCGTGGGCCTTCCAACGGGGCCCACCCAGCCAGACTCGGACCACTTAAGATAAGCAAAGATAAAATCAAAGGGACCCACACCACTCAAGTGGTCCCGCCAAGGCTTAACCAAATGGCATGCTGGATTAGGAATCGGGTGAAGACCAAATAATAAGCTGACTCAAATCAGGGAACCCATGGGACCCGTCATCCGACGGGGCGGATAGGGTGTCTACGGACTTCCCTAGACCGCAACCGAGAACCAACTTAGAATCTCAAGCCGCAGATCAAAAGCCCAATAGACAAGATTAGGCACCCAGGTGTCCGCCTGCACCCCATCAGGCGGTGGCGACTCCGAATCACCCCGTGCCGCGTTTCCCACGCGCGTACACCTGTCATAGCTTTTAGGAAAAGGCATTGCCTAGCCTTGATAGGCTTGACTCATGCCATGCCATACTATGCGGTTCGAATTCTGAGACAGTTTAGGAAGTCTCAGGGAATACTGATCAAGGATGAGGCGGAAGGATTAACTGGCGCACTTACATGGGAATTGAAGAAAAAATTGGTGAAGGAATGGCAACACGTGCACATACTCCAAGAGGACATTTTCACTGCATCCGACGTTCGTGATTACGAACAATGGATTGCTCGAGAAACTGGCCTTGACAGCCCACCTCCTCTCCATATCCTCACCTCTGACGATATCCCAGTTCCGCCCCCTGACACATACAGGGATAGGGTGGCCGAACTACGGGAATCTCATTCTCGGATCCACCGTGCATACGTGGATTCCGAGCGTAAAAACAAGCAGGCCAATGAGGCCCTTCAATAGCAGCTTGACACCATGCGCAGATGCACAAAGGAGGACCGACATCTGCGGAATAAACTTCTATGTGCCTTGAGAAGGCGAGACGTGTCCTCTCATTATGATGATGACCAACCTATCTAGACCCTGGGTTTGTTGTAATTCTAAATTTGATCCTTTAATTTGCTTGATGTTATGTACTTGAACTTTGATGTTGTAATTAAGTTCCTGTTAAATTCATTGTCTTGTTTAATCTGCAAAGACAAAGATCAAAAGACAAAGATCAAATAAAGAAAATTGAAGTCCTCCATAGGCAATCTGGCCCCAAACGGCCACCATCTTTAAGTCTCAATCAATTATCTCAATGTCTTGAAACCTAGTGAGTGTTCTAGATAAAGAACCCCCAACCCTTTGAGCTCAGATCACACCCGTTTGTGTCTTTTCTCAAGAACATTCGCTTAACCTTTTAGAGCACCGAAGCCACTGGCAATTAAGCCAGAAAATTGGTGGAGGATCGTCCTGGCATAGCATACCCTATTGAGAAGCGCCAAAGTCAAAGGCAATTAAGCCAATGACTAGCTAAGGCACGCTCGGGTATCCCTAGCCGAAGTTTAGGGCCAAAGTCAAAGGCAATTAAGCCAACGACTAGCTAAGGCACGCTCGGGTATCCCTAACCGAAGTTTAGGGTACCGAAGCCGCTGGTAATTAAACCAGAAAATTGGCGGAGGATCGTCCTGGCATAGCATACCCCGTTGAGAAGTGCCAAAGTCAAAGGTAATTAAGCCAACGACTAGCTAAGGCACACTCGGGTATCCCTAGCCGAAGTTTAGGGCACTGAAGCCACTGGTAATTAAACCAGAAAATTGGCGGAAGATCATCCTGGCATAGCCTTCCCCATTGTGAGGCACCAAAGTCAAAGGCAATTAAGCCAACGACTTGCTAAGGTACGCCCGGGAACTACTAGCCTCGCTTAGGCACCAACGCCTCCAGGGATTAAACTGGAAATTGGCAAAGGTACGCCTGGGTGTTGCTGTTCAGCTCACCCCTGGCGGAGACTTTACATGGTCCAACCTTGTGATACTGAGCTCAAACCAACCTTTTTAAGTCTAGGGTTCCCTTTCCCAGCCGTTCGGCTAAAACAGACCAGTCTCAACCGGGTTCTCTCCCCCAGCCGTTTGGCTAAAACAGACCAGTCTAAACCGGGTTCTCTCCCCCAACCATTTGGTTAAAACAAACCAATCTAAACCGGGTTCGCTCCCTCAACCGTTTGGTTAAAACAGATCAGTCTAGGGTTCCCTATCCCAGCCATTTGGCTAAAACAGACCAGTCTAAGCCGGGTTCTCTCTCCCAGCCATTTGGCTAAAACAGACCAGTTTAAATCGGGTTCTCTCCCCCAACCGTTTGGTTGAAATAGATCAATTTAGGGTTCTCTCCCCCAACCGTTTGGTTAAAACAGACCAATATAAACCGTGTTCTCTCCCCCAACCATTTGGTTAAAACAGATCAGTCTAGGGTTCCCTGTCCCAGCCGTTTGGCTAAAATAGACCAGTCTAAGCTGGGTTCTCTATCCCAGCCGTTTGGCTAAAACAGACCAGTTTAAACCGGGTTCTCTCCCCCAACCGTTTGGTTGAAATAGATCAATTTAGGGTTCCCTTTCCCAACCGTTTGGTTAAAACAGACCAGTCTAAATCGGGCTCTCTTCCCCAACCGTTTGGTTAAAACAGATCAGTCTAGGGTTCTATCCCCCAGCCGTCTGGCTAAAACGGACCAGTCTAAGCCGGGTTCTCTCTCCCAGCCGTTCGGCTAAAATAGATCAAGCTTTAGAAGTCCCCATCATTTTCAAAGTAATTTAAATAAAATAATCACAGTTAGAATATATCAGTAATCATCCATTATGCCTTTAATATAAGTTGCACTAATATCCGCTGGTTGCCCTTCCCAGGTACCAAAATTGCTTTCCGAAGCCCGTACCTGTTAAGATCCAGAAGAAGACTTGAGATGGAGCAGTCAAGGGAACAGACCTTGTTAGGACAGGACCAGGCGGAGTCCAGCCAGACACAGACAGTGGCTGATCTGCAGCAGAGGATTGACAGTATGGGGACTATTATTCAAGAGTTAATGACAGAATTAAGAGAACTCAGGATGGCTCCCCCTGCCGCACCAGTGGCCCTGCAGCAACCGATTGCTCCACCACAGACGGATGCTCCACCACCATACCCGGTATACCCACCTTTGTTGGTGCCACCACCGCCTCCACAAGCAGTACCTCTTCCACAGACCATTGCACCTGTCCAACTGGGACAAGAGGAAGAATACTGGTATCGGACTCAGCAAGCCCAATTTGAAGAGAAGATGGCAGCAAACAAAGCAGAGGTAGAAGCCTTGCGAGAAGAAGTAAAGCAGTTACGTCCTAGCACTGTTCCTACTGAGGCTACGCTGGATAGCTTACGCTTCTTCTCCGATGTCCAGCTCCCTCCTAAGTTCAAGTGTCCAGATTTGCATTAGTTTGATGGCACAGGATGCCCATTGAATCATCTACGATCATACTCTGGAGATATGTGCCAGTACGCCAAAGATGAGAAAATAATGGTACAATTTTTCCAAAGGTCACTGACTGGGGCAGCTTATACTTGGTTTTTGAGTCTGGACAAAACCAAGATTAAAACCTAGAATGATTTAGCAGCAGCATTCATCCAACAGTACTGTTTGAACAGCCAAATTGTACAAACCAGGGCAGAGCTGCAAAGGCTGACAAAAAAGAATCAGGAATCGGTTAGAGAATATGCCAAACGTTGGAAGGAATTGACAACTCTAGTCCAACTGCCATTACTTGAACAAGAGATGACTTCTCTGTTCATTGACTCTCTAGGACAGCCGTTCTTCTCTTTGCTACTGGGACAGAGCACATCCAACTTCAATGACCTGATTCTGACAGCAAACAGGATTGAAGATGCTGTAAGAGCTGGCAAGATAGATGGTAGTGGTCAGGGCCCTACACAGAGAAGGGCAGCAGCAGGACAGAGTAGTAGGAGCCAAGGGCAAGAGCCCAGAAGGCAGGAAGCCCAGGCTGTTAATTATGTATAGCCTTACCACATTTCTCAGAGGCCTGAAGGCCAGGGGCAACCCATGAGAAGAACCAGAGAAGAGGCAGAGGCAAGAATGAAGAGGATATTCACCCCGCTGCCTTATGCACCTGCAGAATTGTTGGCTGCATTGCTGAAGAAGGGGTACTTTCAAATCAAGCCTCCCAACCCCAGAATGATCAACTCACGAAATTATAATGCAGCAGAGAGATGCGAGTATCATTCTGGAGCACCCGGGCATTCAACAAATCGATGCTTGAAAGAGTAGAGGACTACTCTATAGGTCTACGATCTATAACAATTCAGAATTGAACAATGCGGAAACAATACACAGAGAATTATACGAGGAAACCTGGATCCAGATCCAGGAAAAACCTCGAGTCTATATGAGGCGACTAACCCTTCGAAATCCACTATTGAATGAAAAGACAATTACAAAGGAGTACATACTTAACCTTTACAATTTGACTCACTCAACAGCAATCCACAGTTCGAATCCACGAACTGCAACACAGCTTGAATCCACAAGCTGCAGAACACGATCAGTCCAGATCGCAAACAATCACTCACCAGTGATCCACAGTTCGAATCCACGAACTGCAACACAGCTTGAATCCACAAGCTGCAGAACACGATCAATCCAGATCGCAGCAATCACCTCAGAATCCACTGAGACGATCCAATGCAGTAGGAATCCACCTACGCATCAATCAAGGCCGATCACCAGTCCAGGCGATCACACGATCAGATGAAGTTCCGAATTGAAGAAGAATCCTCTATCTTCAATTCCAGGTGATCTATCTCAGATCTCCCCCTCACTCGATCGCCGACTCTCTAAAGAAGATTTGATCGAATCTCAAACACCTCAAGATTCGAAATCAAAATGATCCAAAGAAAAAAAAGTCACATTAAAAATTACAACACGTCTATTTAAAGAATAAAACTCAGATCGCGTAGAGCGCTGGTGGCGTCGTGAAGCGATCGGTGTAGACGGCTGGAAGCGAACTCAAGTCCCGCTCAGAACAAGTTGAATCAGTTAAAAGCGCGCTGCCAGCGAGCTGCTAGCGGGAGAGTACGCGGCATGTGCACGGACCTTTCTTTCAAAACACTAATTCACTTATGCGCTGCCAGCGGGGTGGCAGTGGTGTGGTAGCTGTGTGGTAGCATCGACTTCTTCTTCTTTACTAAATTCACTGAATTTTCATTGTTTAATCTGCACATCTTGAAGGTTTATTAGAAGACATAATTTGTCAAACATTTGCCATAACAGGAGTGTGAGTTTTCACACTTACAATGCTGGGACTTGAGGCATGACATACAAGATCTAATAGACAGTAAGAAGATCTCTGTAGATCCCCCAGCACCAGCAGCACCTACTCCTCCTACTGGTACAACCACTAACCCTCTCCCAGACCATAATAAGGCTTCTGGCAGCGGAACAGTACATCAGGTCACCAATGATCAAGGCAGTAAACTACAGGTTGACCCGTCCTTATTGATTGGACGACCGGGGCAAGTTGTCAGGATTCATCTCCAAGAAGAGGCAATTCATCAACAAATATATGTCATTAATGAAGAGGAGAATGAAGAAACCTTCATGGGGTTCCCTCTGGTGCATTTCAACTTCCCCGAACCAGAGCCCTTCTATCCTCCACCTGTCCCTAACTCACCCCCATTAAACATCTTCGACATGATGAACAACCCATTCAATGAGCTTGTGGACTTCCTACTAGAACCACCCACCCTCAACTTACAACAACTTCACCTTGACCCAACTTACTCCGCTATGCCTCTACCTTACCAATTCCTACCCATATACCATGATTCTACCATCACTTCCACTGAAAGAGAAGTCGATCGGATCACCCGTTCCGATCGATACATAAACACTAACCCTCCACCTGCACCAGAGGGAGAGACTAGTGAAGAAAGAACAAGGAAAGTGTAAGCACCTCATTTTTGCACTCCCGAAAAGCCAGAAATGCAAAACCCGGCTAAAAAGTCAAACCCCGAGGGGTGAAAAGTTGACCTTTTAATCAGACAAAATTTGGCCACATTACTGTATCTCAATGGATAGAGAATCCCGACACGAGTCCAACGCAACTGGGTTTGCAGGAATCGGAGTCCGAATGAAGGTTCTGCGGGCGGTCAAACTTAAGGAAAAGCCAAGAGTTGACTTTTCCTCGATTTCCGTGCCAAGTACCTTGTTCTATACCATTGGATAAAGAATCTCGACACGGTTCCAACGCAACTGGGTTTGCAGGAATCGGAGTCCGGATGAAGGTTCTAAGGGCAGACAAACTTAAGGGAAGGCCAAAAGCTGACTTTTCCTCAAAATCCGTGACAAGTGCTTAGCATTATGCCATTAAATAGAGGGCTCCGATACGAGTCCAACGCAATTGAGTTTGCTCAAATCGGAGTTCAGATGAGTGAGATATGAACTGTCAAAGTTTCCGAGCAGCAAAGCCGGAAGTTGCACACGTGGCGCAGAAGCTGCACACGTGGCAGCCAACGCAGCGAAATATCTCAGGGACTAAATCTTAAAATCCAAAATTTAATAAAAATGCCAGGGACTAAACTGAAATTCGCAGGGACCAATCCGTAATTGTTAAAAAGTGTCGAATCGGTTGAATCGGTCAAGTCGAGGGGCAAATCCGTAATTTTTCAACTTGTATCCGGCCATATATGCCGGATACACATACTCCCCTTTGTATCCAGACTCCAAGGCCGGATATAGGAAGATTTTCGCGCGAGATTCACGCCGATCGCCCGACAGGTTCGCGGCGGCATTAAATTTTGAAATGATTGAGTTATGTATCCGGCAACTCAGGCCGGATACAAAGGAAGGCTAGTGTATCCGACCTTAATGTATCTGGCCTGAGTTGCCGGATACATTAAGTTTTCTATAAATAGCAAAACAGCAGCTCAGTCCGGGGTTGGCTTTTATTTTGGCTTTTCCCCTGCTCTCTTCTTCCTCCAGGAGGTGTCTCCACCGTACTCCAGAGCACAAGAACCTTCAGGTAAGGTTCGTCATCATATTGTATCCATCATATATTAAATTCAGATTTTTTTTGGAGTTTTGTTAAGTTGGTCATCTCCCCTTGCATGAGCCTGGGTTAGGCTTTGTTTTGCATGTGTTCTTTTGTTTCTTTGGTAACATGGAGGTCTCTAAAGGTGAGAGAGACCCCATGCACAACCTCATGAAAATATGGGGCACCGGCCACACCATTGGAGGCCAACAGGGTGGCTGTCTGGGAATCCTTGGGATTCAATAGGGAGGAGCTTGTTCCTCCATAAGTCATCTAATGTATCCCTACGTAAACCCCCCTTCTCTTCCCCTTCTCTGAATGTTCGATAGGTTTGAGCATGAGTCCTAGGTCCAGACATTGCTGGGATGTGTAGGGAATGCATGTAGAATATGGTTTATTGTCCTTTTCCGCATATATATGGTTCTTTTTCCCTTTGCTGTTTTCTGCTTCTCACATGCGTGTGGGTTTGGGGTTTTCGGCAACCCTTTCCTTATTAATCCTTTGCTGGAGAATGTCATCACATGAGATTATGCATGCCAATGCCTTATTATCCTTATTTTTCAAAGCCTGCTGTTTCCTTTTTGAGTATATACATGCAACCAGGCTCCACCCACTCCAGCCCTTCCACTGCTGTATGTTTTTTTGGATATGTGTGTTATTGATTAAGTGTATTGCCTTGGGCTTAAGTGCCAATTTTCTCTTCTTTGTTATGCATGCAAGTATGCTCCTAGCACCCTCTGCAACTCCTCCATGCTGAACCATGCAAGGGGCTGTGGGGAACAGCAGTGGCCCCAAGCCCCATTTATCTTGCTGGAAAGTCCCCAAAATAGGCCAAAGGAAGCCTTTGGCCCAATCTGAACCAATGTGGGCCTGCCCAGGGGCCCACATGACTAGTAGAAGACCTCAGAAACCCCATGGAAACCACCCCAAATGGCCAAACCCCGAAAAGGCCTATTTTAAGGTGATCCGGCAACTCAGGTCGGATGACCTGTGGACTAGGTGTATCCGGCCACTGAGGCCGGATCACCTATGGTCCCTGTGTATCCGGCCACTCAGGCCGGATCACTTGCAGACAAAGTGTATCCGGCCTGAGTTGCCGGATACACACAGAAATGTGTTTTTTGTATATTCTGCTGTCTTACCGAATTTTGTGATGATTTGAACCAATACCAATTGAACCAATAGGGTTTCCGGGTCACCCGGAAACCCAACTTGGGACTTGGACCAACCAGTCCAACTTGACTCACTAGTGGGCCTTCCAACGGGGCCCACCAAGCCCAATAAACACCAAAGCATGCTATTAAATAATTTAAGCAAAATGAACCATGTGAACCGGGCGGGCCAAACCCAATGTGGCCCACCCGCGCCTTGTAATGTGTAATGGATGCATGAATTGCCTGGTTTGGCCGAGACCAAGGGCTAGGGCCTGTCGGGCCCGCCAAAGCCCGCTAACCGAACCAAGTTAGGGTGCAAGCCCTAAACTTCGAGGAATTGGGCTTTCCAGCCCCAAAGCATGGATCACGGGCCCCAAGCCCAATGAACCAGCCCACTGTGGCAAATTAAAAAGATAAAAAAACAAAATCACTTGGCCACCATATGGGCCCACAAACCAATCCGGCCCAATTTTGCATGAAAAATACTTAAACCCCAACTGAAACAACTAAGTAAAATCCATTCACCAACCAAAGCCCACAGGGCCTCCTAGGGCTAGACAGAGGCCCACCAAGGGCACAGGGGCTCACCTAAGCCCGTCAAGGACACCGTGGGCCTTCCAACGGGGCCCACCCAATCAGACTCAGATAAACCTAAGTAAAACAAGATAAAATCAACTAAAGGGACCAACACCAACTCAGGTGGTCCCGACCAGTCTTAAACCAAATTGCATGTTGGACTAGGAACCGGGTGAGAACCAAAAGCTGACTCAAATCAGGGAACCCACGGGACCCATCATCCGACGGGGTGGACTGGGGTGTCTACGGACTTCCCCAGACCGCAACCGAGAACCAAACTCCGAATCTCAAGCCGCAGACCAAAAGCCCTAAATAGACAAGATTAGGCACCCAGGTGTCCGCCTGCACCCCATCAGGCGGTGGCGACTCCGAATCACCCTGTGCCGCGTTTCCTACGCACGCACAAAAAGAAAAGGGGAAGGATATGGCTACTGAATTGCCACAGACCCACAAGAAGAAAGGGAAGGCCCCAGAAGAAGAGATTGAAAAACTCCACTATAGTGCCTTCACTCCGGAGTATGATCTAGTGCAGCAGTTGAATAAGACACCAGCTCAGATATCCATTATGCGTCTCTTATTGGATTTAGACAAACATAAAGACGTACTTATGAAAATACTGGGTGATACTCATGTGCCTGATGACATCAGCCCCGAGTAGCTAGAAACAGTAATGTCTATAATTGCTACGCCAGAAGCAATCTCTTTTTCCTCAGCAGACTTGCCCCCTGAAGGTTATAATCACACGGAGCCTCTGTTTATCACTGTAAGGTGCTTCGACTCAATAGTGAGATGGGTCATGATAGATAACGGGTCAGCTCTGAATATCTGCCCAGTCAGGACCTTCCACAGTCTGCAGCTGAACGCTGATTTGACCAAACCTAGCTCCAATAATGTTCGCGGGTTTGACAATGCCAAGAAGGATTCCCTTGGGGAAGTTACTCTGGAAGTTGCAATTGCTGAAAGGGCCTTCTTCGTCACCTTCGAGTTGATGGACATCAATGCCTCCTTCAATTTGCTGATTGGAAGACCTTGGCTACATCAAGCAAGGGCAGTCCCGTCCACCTTACATCGAATGATTCGATTTATCTCGGGAAATCAATTGATCACGGTTCATGTAGAAAATCACAGAGAATTTGAACAAGGAGGGGTACCTATCATTGATTATGAACTGCCTACTTCCCTAAACTTCCAAGCCATTGAAATGGTGCAAGTAAACCGCATTCCTACTCCTCTGCAATCAGACTTGTCCTGCAGAAGGAAAAGGAAGAACATGTTCGGTGTTGCTAAATGCGCCGACTGGGGCCTCCGAGTAGGAGATGGTTTGGGCAAATACAAGCAAGGCATCAAGTCTGCAATCCAGCCATGTGACAAACCTGTGGGCTTTGGACTGGGGTTTGTTCCTGAACCTGAAGACTATGCCAGGCTATTTGGCATGAAAGCTAAACGGAAGAGGGCACGAGCAGAAGGAAGGGACCCACATTGGCCCATCTGCGTATATGGGGAACTATACAATCACTTTACCAATATGGAGAGGGAAGCCGCACAGGCCATTCAGAACATAGTCCCCCGGGGATGGGGCGATGAATTCAATGATCCAACTGAGCAAACAGAAGCCGACTCTCTGCAAAGGTTATGGGATGAACCTCCCTTGCCCCAGGAGTCAGTTACAGAAGAGAACTCATAAGCTCTCAGTGGGTTGATGGAAGAACTGTTTGCTTTATTTTCTTGGCAGTCAGTTGATACCGAAAAACCAGCTATCCCGGAAGAGGCGTTTGCCTACCCATCAAATGAGTTCGAGGCACCACCAATTGAGGCTGAAGAAGAAGAGCCAACTCAGTACATCTACATGATGGAAAGCCAAGACAGTTCAGGAGAACCCACTCCAAGGCAAAGGTCTTCCCCATCTCCTATCTGCATTGTACACCCAAGTACAAGGGATGGTCTGGGTCAGATGTTCCAGAATATGCCCCAAGTACTGGGACTGCGTATTGAGCTGTCTTATCATGAAACTTATGGTAACTGGGCTCCTAACGAACATTCTTCCAGCAGGAGGAATGAATCATCAGGAAAATCTGTAACCAAGGCATTGCCTAAGGTGGAACCTCCTAACAAAGTCACTATTCGGGTACCAGGGACTATCATCCACCGCGGGGTATGGATCAGTGTATCGTCAGAAGATTCAAGTTAGAATCAACCAAAGAAGGGCACAGCTAATGACCCCATCTGCATCTCCTCCGACAGCAGCATCAGCATGATACAAACCGGGAAGGTGAATGCAGTGACTGCTGTAACCAAGAACAGGCACGCATTGCAGAATTGGAGTTTGACACCACTTGCCACTCGCAAAGCTGAACTACCACAGGGAGTTTCTTCCACTTTTGAAATTCCCCCTGTAGATATTGCTGTACTTTTTAATAAATGCGTGAAGTCTTTTGATTATTTTTCTGCTTCTGTAAATAATTCTGCAAATAAGCAACCTCAAAATCGCAACCTTAATATCAATCTCGACGCACACCCGAAAAATTCGGAGCATGAGATAGATAATCAGGCTGCCAAAATCAAACAAAAACAAAAAGATCAAAAAGAGCAAAAAGAAATTCATAGTGTTGAGCAGGAATCAGATAGCGACACTTACTCATCACAACCCGATGATTCAGAAATTATCCCCAGCAATTCTTTTGAACTTGAGGATAATGATGAATCATGGGAGACCCCACCTGAAATCCAATTTGCCTTGGACAGGCATGAAAAGGGTCTCCAGGCTAACATTGAGGAAACTGAACCTATCAACATAGGCGAAACAGCACAACCAAGGATTCTTCAAGTTGGTAAAAAGCTGACATTATTACAGAAAACACAGATAACTGATTTTCTAAAATCTTACACTGATGTGTTTGCATGGTCATACGAGGATATGCCTGGGTTAGACACGGATTTAGTTGTGCACCGGTTACCTATAAAGTCTGAGGCCACACCAGTGAAGCAAAAACTCATATGCATGAAACCAGAATGAGCCCTAAAGATCAAGGAGGAGGTCGCCAAGCAGTTGGAAGCTGGGTTCTTGAAAGTTACAGAATACCCAGAATGGTTAGCAAACCTCGTGCCCGTCCCCAAGAAAGATGGAAGGGTCAGGATGTGTGTTGATTACAGGGATCTGAACAAGGCAAGCCCAAAAGATGACTTCCCGTTGCCACACATTGATATATTGGTTGACAATACTGCAACTCACTCCATGTTCTCTTTTATGGATGGTTTCTCCGGGTACAATCAGATACGAATGGCACCTGAAGACATGGAGAAGACCTCCTTCATCACACATTGGGGCACGTACTGCTACAAAGTGATGCCATTCGGGTTGAAGAATGCAGGTGCCACATACTAGCGGGCAATGACTTTGCTATTCCACGACCTGATGCACAAAGAAATGGAAGTATACGTGGACGATATGATTGCAAAGTCAAAAGAAGAGGAAATTCATTTGGTAAACCTTGGAAAGGTGTTTGATAGACTCAGAGAATGCAAGCTCAGGTTGAATCCGAACAAGTGTGTATTCGGAGTTACTTCAGGTAAGCTACTCAGATTCATCATTGGGAAACGAGGAATTGAAGTTGACCCAGTCAAAGTAAAGGCCATATTGGAGATGCCTCCCCCATCCACAGAGAAAGAAGTATGGGGTTTCCTTGGCAGATTACAGTACATTAGTCGGTTCATAGCACAGATGACTTCCGTGTGCGAACCAATATTCAAATTGCTAAAGAAGGATCACCCAGTGGTCTGGAATGAGGATTGCCAAGAAGCATTTGACAAAATCAAGGCTTATTTGATGAGTCCGCAAACTTTGGTTCCCCCTGTACCAGGACGACCTCTAATCATGTACTTATCAGTCACAGAAATAGCGGCCGGATGTGTCCTAGGGCAGCATGATGGTACAGGAAGGAAGGAACAAATAATTTATTATCTGAGCAAGAAATTTACCAATTATGAAGTAAGATACACATTGCTTGAGAAGACCTGTGGCGCATTGGTATGGGCAGCTCAGAAGCTCCGGCATTATCTGCTCAGTCATACTGTCTTTTTGATTTCAGATACAGATCCCCTGAAGTACATTTTTGAAAAACCAATCTCCACTGGAAGGATAGCCAAGTGGCAGGTTATCTTATCTTAGTATGACATTGTCTACACCACAAGAAAGGCAATAAAGGGACAGGCAGTAGCAGATCACCTGGCGGAACACCCTGTGCCTGACTATCAGCTCTTCTCATCGGATTGCCGGATGATGAAATAATGTGTGCCATGTCAGCAGAAGAGGAAGCTGGATGGCAAATGTTCTTCGATGGGGCCGTCAACATCAATGGCAAAGGTATTGGAGCAGTAATCATTTCCCCAGAAGGAATCCATCATCCAATAGCAGCAAAAATCTTGTTCGATTGTACTAACAACATGGCAGAATACGAAGCATGTGTATTAGGCTTACAAGCCGCGATCGAAATGAATGTACAAGAGTTGAAAGTATATGGTGATTCTTGTCTGATCATTTACCAAGTAATGGGAGATTGGAGGACTAGGGATGAAAAATTGGTGCCATATCAAGAACTGATTAAGGAGTTGGAAGGACAGTTCAAAAGCATGACATTTGATTATATGCCACGAGACAGGAATCAGTTTGCAGATGCCCTGGCAACACTGGCATCCATGGCAACCATCACTGATGGTACTACCATTGGAGATAGAAGTGCGATGTTCTTCTGTCTACTGCTTTCGTGTTGAGAAGAGCACACCAAAAGGGGAACCTTGGTATGCAGATATAATGAGGTATCTGAAAGACAGGATTTTGCCAGAGAATGCCACGGCAGCTGAGAGGCGCACAATCCAGAAGTTGGCAGGACAATTCTTCCTCAGTGGGGGCAAGCTATACAAGAAGTCCTACAATGATTCACTGTTGCTATGTGTAACAGAAGAAGAAGCACACCAGCTGATTAATGAAGTCCATGGGGGACAATGTGGTGCACATATGAATGGACACATGCTAGCAAGGAAAATCTTGAGAATGGGTCATTACTGGTTAACTATGGAATATGATTGCCATATTCATGTAAGGAAATGCTGGTTATGCCAAGTTTATGCTGATAATATTCATGCACCACCCAACACTTTGTACTCAATGACTTCTCCTTGGCCCTTCGCCATCTGGGGAATTGATATGATTGGAGAGATCCATCCGAAGGCATCAAATGGACATCGATTCATCTTGGTTGCAATAGACTATTTTACCAAATTGGTGGAGGCCGTGTCCTTTGCAGATGTCAAGGGGTCGCATGTATTGAAATTCATCAGGAATAATATTGTCTGTCGCTATGGGGTATCTGAAGCGCTTATCACAGACAATGCCAAGAATTTGAATAACAAGGACATGGACAAGATGTACGGAGATTTGAAAATCAGGCATTTGAATTCCACAGCATATCGACCCAAGATGAATGGAGCAGTAGAGGCTGCCAACAAAAACCTGAAGAAGATACTTGAGAAGATGGTAGTTACCTACAGAGACTGGCATGAAAAGTTGCCCTATGCCCTACATGCATATCGGACCTCAATCCGAACTTCGACTGGAGCAACTCCTTTTTCCCTTGTATACGGAATGGAGGCAGTTCTTCCTGTGGAAGTGCAGATCCCCTCACTCAGAATTCTGAAAGAAACAGAGGTTGATGATGTTGAATGGGAAGAATCAAGGTTTGACCAGTTGCAGTTGCTTGATGAGAAAAGAATTAAGGCTTTATGCCACGGGCAACTCTATCAGCAGAGGGCAGCTCGGACTTATAACAAGAAAATAATACCACGACACTTCAAGGTGGGAAACATTGTTATGAAGAAGATATTCCCTCACCAAGAAGACAATAGAGGGAAATTCAAGCCAAACTATGAAGGACCATTCATAGTACACAAAGTTCTGTCCAGAGGAGCACTAATCCTACAAGAGATGGATGGAACTATTTTTCCTGAGCTAATAAATGCAGATGCAGTCAAACTGTATTACTCTTGAGATCATTCCAATTGGGAAATGAAGAGAGGCCATCCTTGACTCCCCCCCAAGCCTGTAAATCCTCCCAAACACCCTAAAAGGTTCCCCTAGTTAGACATTTTTGGGCCTGAAAATTTCTTTTCAAACCTAGTGCAGGTGTTCCTTCACATCAAAATGGGCATTCCTGGTCTTGAAAAAAAAAAAAAGAAGAAGAGCAATTGCGAAGAAAATAAGAAAAAGAAAAGAAAAGAGTCGTGAAAAGCAAGAGCAAAACAAAACGGGGAAAATGTGAACCCCACATAAGCCAGGGTGTAAGCCCCAACAATAAAATGAACACTGTACAAGCCTATAAAGTTACAGCCTTTTTGAGCCATTTATCTTTTAAAACCCCAGCCTAGCCTACATTTCGTCCTATCTTGAAGACCTCTCGGATCCCAAAGTGAATGATCTTGAGTGAAACGGTCAAATCTGCATTTTCTGATAATGACGGAATTTGATTCTCCCTGAAAGGACCAGACATGGCTAAAACCCAAAAAGGGCGCTACGTGCAAAAAGGGTTAGTCGTGGTATAAAAAAAGAAAAAGAAAAACCTTGTCATACCTTGATTAGAAAGGAGAATGCAAAACAGAAGCAGGTTGGACACAGTGCACTGAATGGGGAAAGCCAAATGATCTGAAGGACCCAGATTGGCAGATTATGTTTGAGTCAGCGCTTCAAGACCTATGATGACAAGGCTAAAAATATTAAGCACACTAATCTGTGTCTAACCTAAGGATTGAATTTTGTGATAATTGCAGGCACAAACATACACTATCACGTCTGTGTTTTTCCATAATTATTCTGCTTAACTACTTTTGAAACTTCTCCAATAGTGCTGCTAACCCTTGAAGGGGGGTTCATTACCTTAATCAATAGCCATTTTTGATTGTGATGAGTAAAAGGCTTAAAATAAACTGGCCATGCATATCCCTAGTGGAGTAAACACTGATGTTTTGTTCTTTGTACAGATTCAAAGGAGAAAGGAATAAGATGCAAAAATGAACATGAGGAGGATACTTTGGTCCTTCATTCCCCAGCGGAGGCCTTTTTCCTTTCATCCCCAGCAGAGCTCAGAAGAAAAAAAAGACCGTCAAGATCTTCAAACTCTCTTGCAAGAAATTCAAGAGCAAAGAGAAGCATTGCCATAATCCCCAGGGAGTTGTCTAGGCAGATCATACTCCCACCAGACCCCCAATGGAGTAGCTCATGAGTGGGAAGAGAAGATTTAACGCCTCGACAAAAAAAGAACTTGGTAAGGAAAAGAAACAAAAAGCAATAACGAGCCAATTCGCCCCCTCTTGTAAATTTTGATTCCCACTTTTGTAAATAGCATAGGCTAGAGTAGGTGTGTGGTCTCCGAGATGATGGACAGCAGCACAAAAGCTTCCTCTCGTCCTCTCACCTGCACTCCCAAACTGTGCGCACCCGATTTTGGTCGCACGGCGAGGCGCACGCAATGCGATGTGTGCCTCGGGATTTGTTTGGAGTCGCCACTGCCTGATGGGGTGCAGGCAGACACCTAGGTGCCTAAGTTATTTTATTAAGGCTTGGTCTGCGGCTTGAGATTCTAAGTAGGGGCTCGGTTGCGGTCTGGGGAAGTCCGTAGACACCCCAGTCCACCCCGTCAAGTGACGGGTCCCATAGGTTTCCTTAGTTTTGAGTCAACTTAGTTGGTCTCTCACTTACCCGATTCCTAATCCAGCATTCAATTTAGTTAAGTCTGGCGGGACCGCCAAAGTGGTGTGGGTCCCTTTACTTGATTTTATCTTCTTTAGCTCAAAGTGAGATGAGTCTGCATGGGCGGGCCCCGTTGGAGGCCCGTGGATTCCTTGGTGGGCTGGTGGAGCCCACGTGTCCCTTGTGGGCCTCAGTCTAGCCTGAGAGGCCCTTTGGGCTTTGGTTCAAGTGAATTGATTTTATTTAAATTCCAGGTTTGATTAAATTCAATTTCCATGCAAAAGATGAGTCTGGGTTGCTCTGTGGGCCCGTGGGTGGGCCACACAGTGGTTTGCCAAGTGATTTCAATTTATCTTGATTAGCCTTTGCAAAAGTGGGCCAGGCATTGGGCTTGGGGCCCTTTACCTGGGCTTGGGCTTGAAAGCCCAAGGCTTCTGGAGTTAGGGTTTTGAAACCCTACACTTGTTTGGTTTAATGGGCTTAGTGGGCCCGACAGGCCCTGCCCGTGGTCTCGGCCAAACCACAATCTATTTTAAGCATGCATGGCCCAAATAGGGCTTGGGTGGGCCTCAAAGGGTCTAGCCCACTCAAATCTCTCATTTATCTTAGTTAAGCATGGATGAGTTGGTCGGGCTTGGTGGGCCCCGTTGGAAGGCCCACCTGGAATCAGTTTGGACCGGGTCGGTCCATGGTCCATTTTGGGTTTCCGGGTGACCCGGAAACCCTACTGGTTCACCCAGATTCGATCAAACAATCCACAATATTGCACAAGGTCAGCAAAATAGCAAAAAAGAATTCTGGCAGTGTAGCCGGCCTGAGATGCCGGTTACACACAGGTCACTGTGTATCCGGCATCTGTAGCTGGCTACACGTGGGCTTCAGTTGATCCGGCTTGAGTTGCCGGATCAACACAAAGGATCCATTTTTTTGGAATTTTCCAATGGGGTTGGTTTCTTGGGTCTCCTAGGGTGTTCTAGCATTTGTGTGGGCTCCTGTGTGAGCCCACAGTGGTTTAGGTGAGAGGAAGACCTCCTCTCGGTCACCTTTTTTTTTGGGGTTTTGAAATCTATACCAAGGGAGACGAATGGGGTTCCAACTCCTCCTCCCCTTGAATAAAATACAGCGGAGGGACAGAGGTCCTACACCTCTGTCCGGGTTGTTTGGGGCCTCAGAGAACCACAATCAGTTATCAATAATCACATGAGAAAGAAATCCATTAGAGCATGCTTCACTTAAGGCCTATCTTTCATTAAAAGATGCATGCATACCTACTTATAATCCTATATGAATGGATAAAATAAAATATGCATCACACATCACATGTGTTATAAACCTATTAGTCCAAATCACACATCTAGCTAAAATAGATCTAAAGAAGGGGATAAGGGGGATTACATGTGGGATACATGAGAGGCAAGCCAAAATGGGGGAACATGCTCCCCCATGCAAACAAGAGAACCAAGATCAGCCAGGTGAGACATGCTTAGACAACAAAAATTATATCATGCTCCAGAGATGCTCATTTTAATATATGTTGAATAAATCATGTCAAGGAACAATACCTTGGGGTTTTGAAACCCCTTTGAAGTGTGTAGCCTTCTCCTTGGAGCAAGAACAGGTGCTGGAGCCCTCCCTTTACACACCAACAGCAGGTACTCTCCTTCTTGGTGGGATGAAGATGGAGAAGAAGAAGAAAAGGAGGAAGGGGGAGCTTTAAGATGATGCTTGGGGGGTTATAGGACCAAAGGGGGGTAGGAAGGAGGAGTTTTCGGAGCTGGCACAGTGGAGGAAGAAAGGGGAGAACAGCCAAAAAGAAGCCAACCCCGGAAATGAGCTGCTGGTTTGCTATTTATAGACACATTAATGTATCCGGCAACTCAGGCCGGATACACTGAGGCTTATTCATATCCGGTCTTCAAGTCTGGATACACTGAGGCCCCTTTGTATCCGGTCTTCAAGTCCGGATACAAAACATAATCATTTGAAAATTAAATGCCGCCGCGAATTTGTCGGGCGATCGGCGCGGATCTTGAGCGAAAATCTTCTTGTATCCAGTCTTCAAGTCTGGCCATGAAGGGAAGCTAGTGTATCCGGTATATTTGACCGGATACAAATCGAAAAATTACGGATTTGCCCTTCGACTTGACCGATTCGACCGATTTGACTCTTTCGGATATCTACGAATCGCTCGTACGAAATTTTTATATTTAAGATTAAGTCCCTGAGATATTTTGCTGCGTTGGTCGCCACGTGCGCAGTTCCTGCGCCACGTGTGCAGTTTCTGGCTTTGCTGCTCAGAAGCTTTGACAGATCATATCTCACTCATCTGAACTCCGATTCGAGCAAACTCAATTGCGTTGAACTCGTATCAGAGCCCTCTATTTAATGACATGGGGCTAAACACTTGGCACGGATTCCGAGGAAAAGTCAACTTTTGGCCTTCCCTTAAGTTTGACTGCCCTTAGAACCTTCATCCGGACTCCGATTCCTGCAAACCCAGTTGCGCTGGAACCGTGTCGGGATTCTCTATCCGTTGGGATAAATCAAGGCATTTGGCACGGAATTCGAGGAAAAGTCAACTCTCGGCTTTCCCTCAAGTTTGACTGGCCCGCAGAACCCTCATCAGGACTCCGATTCCAGCAAACTCAGTTGCGTTGGTCTCGTGTCGGGATTCCCTATCCACTTAGATAAAGCAGGGTGGCCAATTATCACTTGATCAAAAGGTCAAATTTTCATCCCTTATGGTTTGACTTTCTATTTAGGGTTTGCATTTGCGGCAATTCCAAGGGTGCAAAAATAAGGTGCTTACACAAACCTTACCATGGCCTGATTGTCCAAAAAAAAAAAACTGAAATCACTAAAAGTTTTAATGGAACGAACAAGAAGAAAGGAACATTATTAAGTGCCTTGCATCAACGCCGAAACATGCTGATGAGCTCAGATCCAATCTTATCTTTTCAAAAAAAAAAAAAACTGCCCTATTCAAACCCGAAAGAGGGTATAGGGATTCCAAAGCCAGGAAGTGATACCAGACATTTGACACTTCCTTTTCACTGAAGAATGATTGAGCTCGTCGACCATGCCGACAGAAATGCAAGGTGTAAAAATAAGGTTCTTTTTTCTTCTTTGCAGTTCATCCCCCAAGGTGACTCCGGCAAAGAGGGGCAGCTGTTAGCACCTGATTTTTGCACCCACAAAATGAAGAAAAATGAAAAGTCAAAACTAAAAGTCAAACCCTGAGGGGGTCAAAAAATTGACTTTTTGATTTGGCCATCAAACTTCATCTCATTAAAAAGAGCATTTCGACACGGTTCCAACGCAACTAAATTTGCTGGAATCGGAGTCCGGATGAGAAAGTTATAAGCTGGTCAAATTTTTGGGGAATGAAAATTTGACTTTTTGCTCGACCCCAATTCAGCTGCGAAACTTGATTCCAATGAATAGGTGGTTCCGAGCCGGTTCCAACGACACTAAGTTTGCTGAAATCGGACACCGGACGAAGAAGTTATGGGCAGTTGAAGTTTCAGAAAAACTGTCCATGTGGCAAAAAGGCAGCAAAAAAGGGAATAAACCAATAAAATAAATAAAATAAATGTATTTATTAATATTTTAATAAAGGGAATCTCGCTTTTCAATAAAATAATCGGAAAAATCAAATAGAAATCTTACAAAAAATCAAATTGAATAAAGGTTTGAAATCCAAACATTTTAAAAACGTGCTGGCTCGTATTTGAAATACGGGCAAGGCATGCCCGTATTTCAAATACGGGCAACTTCTAGAAGAGGACGTGCATCACTGTATGGCGGGACACACATCCCGTACGTCCGATTCTGCGAGATTTGCAAATGTGTGTTTTTCGCCCGTATTTGAAGTATGGGCAGGGCATGCCCGTATTTGAAGTATGGGCAAGGCATGCTGGTATTTTAAATATAGGCACGACCTTTTTGCCTATAAATAGAGAGGCCAGCCCCCCATTCGAAGAAGCAACCCCCAAGGGCCTCCACCCCCTCTCTTCCTTGCTGTTACCACGTCCAAACTCTGCCCAAACCTCGCCACCCCAAACCTAACCCAAAAATACCCATTTTGCCCCTGGAGTACTGCCCAACCTCTCCTTTCACCTTGTAAGCATAATCAACCTTTCAAGACCCTTTCAAAACCAATCCTAAGAATCCAACGGGGCGCGGAAGCGCTGTCAAAATTTCCGGAGAACCACAAAAGTGTAAAACAAGCAAAGAGACTATATTGTAAGTATTTCTGATACATAAGTAGAATGTAATTTCTGTTAATATCTCTTCTTGTTTCCTTTCTACGTTCTATTGTTACAATAACATTTCTAACCCATTTGCTGTTTATTGTGCACTACGAGAGGCTTGATACAAGGTGGTTTCACTATAAATGGAAAAGAACAATCCTAAATAAGAAAGGAACATTGGGATTAACTTTAATCTATCCCACCTCATTTTTTTTGTTTTGTTTATTATGAGGGATTTGTCCTCCATATAAGTCTACTGTATCCCCACGTTCTTTCCCTCTCCTTCCGTTCTTGAGAACAGTCATGAAAGGTTAAGAAAGAGGATGGCTTCAAAGAATGCAAGAGAAAAGGAAAAAGAGGTCATTTAGGCCAAACAAAGTAAATGCAGCACCCTGAAGAAATTGAGAACCTCAATAGAAGTCGATAGAATATCCAGGAAGCCGACCAAGTTGATCCCGACCAAAATTGGCACCAAAAACGCAAAATTGGGTGTGACTGTATACTCAGAACGGGCTAGATGTGCCCGTATTTACTACACGGGCGAGTCCGACCCGTATTGTACTTACGGGCAAGGCTAGCCCGTATAGCAAATACGGGCGATTGTGAAATAACTTAAAAGAATATAATTTTTTGGCCCGGTTGGATTTGGTCTGACCCGAAAACTTAAAACCCGACCCAATAAGTAATTTGGACTTTTTTAAGTCCCCTTTTGGACCATGGGCCCAGATGGGCCCATCAAGACCACATTGGGCCTACTTATGGGGCCCACCTTTGACTGGTCCATACTGGGCCCGTTTTCAACAAACGGGCTCCAGGCCACTTGATCCTTGGCTCATGGGCCCATTCTTAGCCCATCAAGCCCAAATAAATTGTAAATAAATAAAATTTAAATAACCAAATGGGTTACCCAATAACCCAACTGGGCCCCAGGCCCAATCATGGCAACCCACGGGTCTTCCTACGGGACCCGGGTCCGACCCATTCCACTAAATGAGAAGATAAAATCAAAGTAAAAGGGACCCACACCTTCAGAGGGCCCCGCCAGACCCAATAAATAGCATGCTGGTCTAGGAAGGGTGAGATTGACTCATAAACCAGGGAGACCTGAGGGACCCGCATACCGACGGGGCGAGCCGGGGTGTCTTAGGGCTTCCTCGGACGTAACCGAGGACTTAGCTAGAACTCTGAAAAGCCGCAGACTAGACTTAGACCCGGATAGGGCAATCACCGTGTCTGCCTGCACCTCTCAGGCAATGGCGACTCCGAAAGTCCCAAGGCATGCACGAACCTCCCCGTGCGCCCCGTGTGCGATCTAGGCCAGATTTAGGTGCGCACAACGGTCAATGTTATGTCCCAGAAAAATGATCATGCTGCTAAGGACATTAGCTCCTCTCTGAACTGGGTCTCCTCTCTTATGGCCCAAATAAACATTGCAAGGCCTCCTTTGGTCTTCAATTGCAGTCCACCCACTTGTTCTCCATCCCCAACTGTGCGCACCCCCTTTCGGGCCACACGTACGAGGTGCATGCTGATGTGATGCTCGCCTCAGGACTGTTTTGGAGTCGCCACTGCCTGAGAGGTGCAGGCAGACACAAAGGGGCACCTATTCGGGCCTAATTTTCTGGTCTGCGGCTTTATTAGAGATCTGAGCAAGTTCTCGGTTACGTCTAGGGAAGCCCGAAGACACCCTAGCCCACCCCGTCGATTGACAGGTCCCGTGGGTCTCCTTGGTCTTCAGTCAACTTAGTTTTCACCCAATTCCTAAGCCAGCATGCACACTTATTTGGTCTGGTGGGGACCGTTGATGGTGTGGGTCCCCTTTTTATTTGATTTTATCTTTTTATTAAGTTAGTGAAGTGGGTCTGGTAGGGGCCCCGTTGGAAGGCCCATTGGGATCCAAATTGGGCTTAAGTCAAGCCCAAGGCCCAATTCGGGTTATTGGGTAACCCTTATTGGATTATGGCTATTTGGTTTAAGGGTTTATTGCATATTCACAAAGTTAGTGGGTTGAAGTTTTTTAGGGCCCATTGGGCTTGGATTTGGCCCAAGGACAATTAACCAAGTGGCCTTTAGCCCATTTGTCGAAATGGGCCTTGGTTGGGCCAGACGGGATGTGGGCCCCATTGGAGGGCCCACGAAGCCTTGGTGGGCCCACTTAGGCCCACAGTCTCAAGAATTGGCTTGGAATTACCCAAGAAGCCCAATTAGTCGGGTCAAGTTTAAATGGGTCGGATTGGGTCCAACCGGGTTAGAAAAATTACTTTTTTAAGTTACCTTATCGAGTGACCGTATTTCAATCACGGTCTGGGCTAAACCGTAATTTTAATACGGTTCAGGCCAGACCGTAGATTAATTACGGGCACGCCTGAACCGCTCTGAGTTTACGGTTTTCATCCGAACTTGCATTTTTGTGCCAATTTCGACCGGAATCAGTTCCGTGGTCTTCTTGGGATGTTCTGCAACGTCTGTCAAGGTTTTGCAGCCTATTTACAGTGACGAAAATGTCTTATTCTTAGACTTGCATGGTTTCCTTCTTCAATGCTCGCCAAGAGGATCGGTTTCACATTCTTCCCCACTTTATATGATCAACCTTCATGATGCACGACCATAATCAAGGAGAATAGGAAAGAGGGATTTGGAATTTGGGGTACAATAGACTTATTAAGAAATCAAACTCCTCCGAAATGAATGAGAAAGATGAAGCCCTGAAAATTGTATTAGTCCAAGTAGCCTTTAAGGCTTTCCTAAAACCATTCTTCTTCTTCTCGTATAGAGGTGCATGAGGCATCTCTAGTCATGCAGAACTTCAATAAACAGGTTAATGTAACATCAAGTAAAGAAATTAACAAAAGAAAGAAGGATTCGTATAGATATAAAAAGAACTCTTTACCATACAAATACCTTCTTGATTGAGGTTCTCCGAAGAATTTCGATAGCTCTCCCGCACCCCTGTTGGATTTCACGAATTGGTTTGAATAGGGGTTCACTTGGTTTCCTATGCTAAAAGGGTGAAAAAGCAAGATTTAGGCAAGTTTTGGGCAGCACAGGGGCATTTTGGTCATTGGGATAGATGCTGACAGAGTGGAGGCAGGGCTTCGGCGTAAAGATGCCAAGGAAGGAGAGAGGGGAAGGCCAAAGGGACCAGCCTGCTCAAATGAGGGGGGTGGCCTCTCTATTTATAGGCAAAATTTTCGTGCCCGTATTTGAAGTACGGGCGAAAAACGCACATTTTCAAATCTCGCAAAATCGACCGTACGGGACGCGTGTCCCGCCGTACAGCGAAACGCGTCCCCTTCTAGAAGCTTGCCCGTATTTGAAATACGGGCATGCCTCGCCCGTACTTCAAATACGGTCCAGAACGTTTTTAAAATGTTGGATTTCAAATGCTTTATTAAATTTGATTTATTTAAAGATTTTTATCCGATTTTTGATTATTTTATTATAAAAACGAGATTCTTTTATTAAAATATTATTAAAAAACAAAGATATTTTTATTAAATGATTATTTTATTTATTTAATTCATTTATTCTGCTTTTTGCTGCTGTTTTGCCACACGGGCAGCTTTCTTTGGAATTTCAACTGCCCATAATTTTTCCGTCCGATATCCGATTTCAGCAAATTTGGTGTCGTTGGAATCGGCTCGGAACCCACTATCCACTGGGATCAAATTGGGGTCGAGCAAAAAGTCAACTTTCGCTTCCCCAAAAGTTTGACCGGCTCATAACTTTCTCATCCGGACTCCGATTCTGGCAAACTCAGTTGCGTTAGAACCATGTCGAAATGCTCTTTTCAATGAGAGGAAGTTTGATGGCCAATTCTCTTTGGATCAAAAAGTCAAATTTCAGGTCCCTCAGGATTTGACTTTTTAATTGAAAATTTTATTTTCTGCATTTTTGGGGGTGCAAAAATCAGGTGTCTACACCAACATCAAAAGCTCCATTGGTCATCAACCTCGACCCCACCACTGCTTCCATCACTTCTTCTGTGCTAACAAGATCCAAGCTTTAGCCCTTGGTGGTAAATGTTCCACCGGCCCACAATGTTCATAAACCGGCCCATACATCTCGATCCAAACTCTAGCCATTGGTGGTTAATGTCCCTAAACTAACCTATTCTGATGCAGCTGTACCATGGAATTATAGCGAGGGGGTCACGGCTACGGTTCCAATGGTCAAAAGCCAGAACTAGGAGAAGGTGAACCTTATGACAAGGTCGGGGAGATGTGCTCCCGAGGAGAAAAGAAAGAAAAAGAAACAGAAGTGGAGAGAGATAAAAAAGAAACAGAAGAAAAAAGAAAATTGAAAGGAAAAACAAAAGTAGGAGAAAACACCCCCAGGGTGCAGAAAATGAGGTAGCAGACCTCATAAAAATTATAAAAAAAAGGTGAATTCAATCTTGTGGATCGGTTGAATAAAGTCCCGGCCCAGATTTCAATACTGGGCCTTTTGTTAAATTCAGAAAAGCATAGGGACGCATTATTAAGGGTGCTTCAGAGTGCACATGTGTCCCAGACTATTGATCCGGACCAACTAGGCAAAATGGTTGGTCAAATCTTGTCACATAATGTGATAAGTTTCTCTGAAGGTGAGATAAGCCCAGGTGGGTGCTACCATGTTGACCCTTTGCACATCACAGTGCTTTGTAAGGGCAGTATGGTGGTAAGGGTTCTAATTGACAATGGGTCGGCATTAAATGTTTGCCCATTAATCACTTTTGCCAAACTTGGTCTGGATCAGTCAAAGATCAAACAGAATGGGAGGATTGTGAGGGCTTTTGATAGCTTGAAGACACACTCCCTAGGGGAGATTGAACTACCGGTCACAATTGGATCGAATATCTTCAACATTACATTCGAAGTAATGGATATCCCTACAGCCTTCAATCTGCTCCTATGGAGGCCGTGGATACACTCGGCTAGGGCAATACCATCCACGCTCCACCAAAGGGTGAAATACATAAGAGAGCAAAGGGTGATAACTGTCCTAGCTGAGAATTTGGTACCTCCCATTGTGTCACCTGACGTACCCTTTATAAATGTGGAATTAACTGTCGACAGGATTGCGTTCCATTCGTTTCAATTTGAAACAGTCAATTTCAGACCTGGGGGGTGTAAGAAAAAAAGAAAAGAAAGGGACTACTGTTGAGAAAATGGTGAAGAAAGTGATGGAAAAATACCACTTTCACCTTAGGAAAGGCCTGGGAATTAATTTGCAGGGGATGGTGGAGCCAATCAGGGCAAAGAAGCTAGTCCCTAAAGTAGGTTTGGGATTTAAACCCTGAGGATGGAGAAGGATGAAGTAGAAGAGGGAGAGAAGAGAAGCAGAGGAATTTTCCCTCACTTAAAGGAAAATTTTCCTAAACCCTCCTATACGATCCAACTATCTCCTCCCATGGACTAGTCCAAATCCCCTTACCGAAATGTCAATCCCTACCAAAAGCCTTCCGTTCCAACCCTGCAACCCTACAACCCATTTCCTATACTTGAAACAGTGGGTGGGCCTGGGCCACAGCCAGAGCAGCAAGTGGACTTCTTCGAAAATGTCGGGGCTTTCTTCGCCATGATTGAAGGCGAGAGGACTGGTGATGATGAGGAGCTGCCATTCATTGATTGGGCAGCGATAAAGATTCCAGATGATGTTATATTTGGATTGGGCCCCATGGCAGAAAAGGGTAGTACAACTCATCCGGTGATGATGCCATCGGATTTTGGGTTTGAGGAGCAGGCTTGCACCTGAAAAACTTTTTTTAAATAATTGGGAGGAAACTCCCCTTACCTTTGAAGCAGCGTTTGTTTGGCAAACTCACTCGGCTTCCAAAAAAAACTCCATTAGTGGATTGCCATTTCCCTAAAGGTTTTAATGAGCCTTCGTCTTCAGGGAGAGTTTTTGTAGAATGCTCACTAAAAACCCAAAAAGATTTTTCTATTTTTTCTAGAAAATTTAATTTTTTCAAAAAGGTCCAAACCACTTATGAACCAAATAAGCAAACCGAATTAGACCAGGTTGAATATGACTTCGACCTCGAGCTCGACTTTGATTTCATAGGGATCGAAGAAGAGATTGAGGTTGAAGAAGAAAACCTTACAAAAGAAATTGAATATCAATTGGAACGTCATGAAAAGGGGGTCCAACCTAATATTGAGGAGACCATTTCAATAAATCTTGGGACCGAAGATGACCCAAAAATAGTTAAGATTGGGGCATGCCTATCTGAGGTGCAACAAAATGAAAGGACACGGTTCTTGGCAGACTATAAGGATGTGTTCGCTTGGTCGTATCGGGACATGTCGGGGTTGGAAACTGAAATGGTAGTGCACAAGTTGCCAATTTTGCCAGGGGTTAAGCTAATTAAGTAGAAGCTGAGAAGATTGAAACCTGAATGGACCTTGAAGGTCAAGGACGAAGTGGTAAAACAATTTCAAGCAAGATTTTTGGCAGTCTCCACGTACCCTGAGTGGCTCGCAAACATAGTGCCGGTACCAAAGAAGGACGGGAAAGTCAGAATGTGCATAGACTATAGAGATCTGAACAAGGCAAGCCCAAAGGATGATTTTCCACTTCCACATATCGACATTCTGGTTGATAATACTGCGGTACATAGCCTATTCTCGTTCATGGATAGCTTCTCTAGATACAATCAGATCAAGATGGCTAAGGAAGATCAAGAGAAAACAGCGTTCATCACACCTGGGGCACTTTCCACTACACAGTCATGCCGTTTGGGCTTAAGAACACTGGGGCAACATACCAAGAAGCCATTACAGCACTATTCCATGACATGATCCATAAGGAGATGGAGGTCTATGTGGACGATATGATTGCCAAATCATGCAAAGAAGAGGACCACTTGATCAATCTGAAGAAGGTGTTTGATCGACTTAGGAAGTACAGTCTACAGCTCAACCCGGCTAAATGCGTCTTTGGGGCTACATCAGGGAAATTGTTGGGGTTCATTGTAAGCAAAAAAGGAATTGAAATTGACCCAGTTAAAGCAAAGGCAATTATTGAGATGCCATCACCCAGAACAGAGAAGGAGATTTGGGATTTTCTTGGAAGAATTCAGTACATAAGCCGATTCATAGCACAGCTCACTGCTATCTGTGAACCGATTTTCAAGCTTCTGAGGAAGGATAACCCGACGGTCTGGAATGACGATTGCCAATAGGCCTTTGATATAATAAAGAAGTATTTGCTGAACCCACCTGTGCTAGTGTCACCAACTCCAGGAAGACCACTGATCTTGTACATGTCAGTATTGGAAACATCAATGGGGTGTGTCTTGGGGTAGCATGATGAGACTGGTAGAAAAAAAAGGGCAATTTACTATCTGAGTAAAAAATTCACAGAATATGAAGCCAAGTACTCACCATTGGAAAAGACTTGTTGTGCTCTAGTGTGGGCAACTCAGAGGCTAAGGCATTACTTCCTTAGTCACTCCACATTATTGATATCTCAGATGGACCCTCTGAAGTATTTATTTGAGAAACCGACACTAACTGGCAGAACGTCAAAGTGATAGCTGCTACTATCTGAGTTTGACCTCACGTACATCACTCAGAAGGCGATTAAGGGTCAAGCCATTACAGATCACCTGGCTGCACATCCTTTGCCAGAATACCAACCGTTGAAGACTAACTTTCCTGATGAGGCAATTCTATTTACTAAAGAAGAGGAAAGCGAAAGTTCTTGGCAAATGTTCTTCGATGGGGCCGCCAACATGACTGGAAATGGAATAGGGGCAGTCTTGGTCAAACCAGGCGGTTCACACATCCCAATTGCAGTGAAGTTGAGATTCCAGTATACCAATAATATTGCAGAGTATGAAGCATGCATAATTGGGTTGCAAGCTGCCATAGATCATGAAGTGGAGGAACTTGACGTATACGGAGATTCGAGTCTTATCATCTTCCAAACAACTAGTGAATGGAAAACCAAGGATCACAAGCCGATCCCCTATCATCAGTATTTGGAAGAAATAAGCACAAATTTTACTCGAATTTCCTTCAACTATATGCCAAGGGCCAAAAGTCAGTTTACGGACGCTCTAGCAACATTGGCTTCCATGGTCAGCATGCCAGAAGGGGTAGATATCAAACCACTGGAGATTGAGGTTAGAGATGAGGCTGCATATTGTCTTGTTCTAGAGGGAGCACCAGAAGAGGAAGCACTATGGTTTCAAGACATCAAAAATTTCTTGAACAATCGGAGTTTGCCAAAAAATGCCACTTCCACTGAGAAAAGGACAATACAAAGATTAGCCGGTCAATTCCTACTAAGTGGTGGACATTTGTACAAGAGATCATATAATGACATTCTGCTCAGATGTGTTGCTAAGGCTGAGTCGGAAAGGTTGGTTGAGATTGTACATGGAGGAGTCTGTGGACCCCATATGAACAGGCACATGCTTGCAAAGAAGATTCTGAGGTTTGGATACTATTGGTCGACAATGGAGCATGATTGCTGTGTACATGCCAAGATGTGTCATCAACGTCAAATATATGCAGATAACAAGCATGCACCCCCAAGTGTGTTGCACAACATGACATCACCGTAGCCCTTCTCCATGTGGGGCATAGATGTCATTGGCATGATTTCCCCTAAGGCATCGAACGGGCACAGATTTATCCTGGTGGCAATCGATTATTTCACTAAGTGGGTAGAAGCGGCCTCATATGCGAATATCACAAGCAACCATGTTATTAAATTTTTTAAGCACAATATTATTTGTTGCTATAGACTGCCAAGTACCATAGTATCAGACAATGCTTCAAATATTAAGAACAAGGATATGAAGAAGATGTGTGAGCAGTTTTAGATCACTCACCACAAGTTAGCTCCATACAGGCCAAAGATGAATGGGGCAGTAGAAGCAGCAAACAAAAACATAAAGAAAATCATTCAGAAAATGATAGTGAGTTACAAGGATTGGCATGAAATGCTACCACTTGCTCTACATGCCTACAGAACCTCAATCTAGATTTCAACTTGGGCAACCCCGTATTCCCTAGTCTATGGGATGGAAGCAGTTTTGCCAGTGGAAGTAGAAATCCCATCACTTAGAGTGCTCATGGAGGCTGAATTGGAAGAAGCTGAATGGATACAGTCAAGACACGATCAACTCAACCTGATAGAAGAGAAGCGTTTGAAGGCGCTTTGTCATGGCCAATTGTACCAGAAGAGAATGGCCCGGGCCTACAATAAGAAGGTGAAGCCCAGAACTTTCCAGGAAGGGAATTTGATTCTAAAGAAAATTCTACCATTTTTGGAAGACCCTCGTGGTAAGTTCAAGCCGAACTGGGAAGGGCCTTATGTTGTCAAGAAGGTCCTGTCAGAGGGTGCACTCATCTTGACAGAAATGGATGGGACAGATTTTCCTGAACCAATTAACTTTGATACGGTAAAAAGGTATTTTCCTTGATTGAATATTACTAGGAAATGATCCGAGGCCATTTTTATTTATTTCCCTCTGTGCGCACCCGATTTCGGTCGCACGACGAGGCGCACGCGAAACGATGCGTGCCTCGGGATTGTTTGGAGTCGTCACTACCTGATGGGGTGCAGGCAGACACCTGGGTGCCTAAGTTCTTTTACTAAGGCTTGGTCTGCGGCTTGAGATTCTAAGTAGGTTCTCAGTTGCGGTCTGGGGAAGTCCGTAGACACCCCAGTCCACCCCGTCAAATGACGGGTCCCATAAGTTTCCCTGGTTTAAGTCAACTCAGTTGGTCTCTCACTCACCTGATGCCTAATCCAGCATTCAATTTTGGTTAAGTCTGGCGGGACCGCCAAAAGTGGTGTGGGTCCCTTTACTTGATTTTACCTTCTTATTATTGAATGAAGTGAGTCTGATTGGGTGGGCCCCGTTGGAAGGCCCAAGGATCCCTTGGTGGGCTTGGTTGAGCCCACGTGTCCCTTGGTGGGCCTCAATCTAGCCTGAGAGGCCCTTTGGGCTTTGGTTCAAGTGAATTGATTTTACTTTAAAGTTTAAGTTGAATTTAAAGTGATTTTTTATGCAAAGGTGGGCCGGGTTGACTTGCGGGCCCCTAAGTGGGCCTCGGCCTGGTTGCCAAGTGTTTTGAGTTTATTTGTGTTAATCTTTGCCAAAATGGGCCAAGCTTTGGGCTTGGGGCCCTTTACCTGGGCTTGGGCTTGAAGGCCCAAGGCTTCTTGAGTTAGGGTTTTGAAACCCTAACCTTGGTTGGTTAATGGGCTTGGTGGGCCCGATAGGCCCTGCCCTTTGCCTCGGCCAAACCATATCTAAGTCTAGATCAACATGCTTCAAAATGGGGCTTGGGTGGGCCTCCAATGTTGTGGCCCACTCAAATGGATTGATTTTATCTTTATCTAACAAAAGGAGTTTGTCGGGCTTGGTGGGTCCCATTGGAAGGCCCACCGGGAATTAATTTGGACCGGGTGTCCAAGGCCCATCTAGGGTTTCCGGGTGACCCGGAAACCCTTCTGGTTCGACTGGTTTGATCAAATGAACCAAAAAAATCAACACAATATCTCAAAATAGCAAAAAAGGCAATCTAGCAGTGTAGCCGGCCTAAGATGCCAGTTACACATAAGGCTCAGTGTATCCGGCATCTGTTGCCGGCTACAAATAGGATTCTGTTGATCCGACCTGAGTTGCCGGATCAACACACAGAAGCTGCTTTTTTCGGATTTTGGCAATGTGGTTGGGTTTTTAGGCTCCTTGGGGTGTTCTAGGAATTGTGTGGGCTCCTGTGTGAGCCCACGTTGGTTCAGGTGAGAGCCACTTGGCTCTCTTGAAGGGTTTTCCAAGTTTAAGTAAACAACGGGGACCAAAGGGTGTATCTTCCCCTTCCCAACCAAGGCAAGGAATGAGTAGTGATCTGTGTATCCCTACTTTAATCCCATTCTCGAAAGAGGCAAAGCTTCACGTGCATGAGATAATAACAAGCCTAGAGCAGACTTTAAATCTGAGATTGGGCTAACATGAACAAGATGGACACCTAGCACATCAAATCTGATTTTTAGACATGCAAATTCATGTTGGATGATGATATATACAACTGCCTAGACATGTTTCTAGCGAACAAAGAAACCAGCATGCAAGTGAGACCCTCAAGACAGCAAACTAAAAAGGGAGAAGAGGTCAAGGCCATTCAAGCATGCCAAAATCTATCATGTTGCCTAAGCATGCATCATGGCTATAAACAAGATTTCAAGCCTACTAATAACCAACACAAAAAAAACAGCAAAGAAAGGATGAGAAGGGGGGGGGGGGGGGGTTAAATATGGGATACAAAAGGATCACAACATCAGGAAACATGCTTCCTCTTAAGACAACAAACACATGTCAAAACAGTGGCTTGAGATGGCCGAAACTGTGATAGACCGTCTCTCATCCTCCCATAGACCCAAGCGTAGGATCTCCCTTGCTTAGAGATTTTCATGCATTGAAAAGAAGAGAATAACACATGCCAACATACCATGAAGACAGATTTATGCTAAGGAAGAAAGCAGGCTTAGTAAACTCTTTAGAAAATCCTCATTTTAATATATGTACAATGAAATGTGAGGAGGAACCTTACCTGGGGGTTCTTGAACCCCGGAGTTGTGTAGAGAACTCCCTTGAAGCCAAAATAGTTGCTAGAACAGCACCTCCAAGCACCAACAGCAAACTCACCTTCTTCCCTTGAGATTTGAAGTGGAGAAGATGAAGGAGAAGATGAAGGATGGAAGTAAAAGAGTGGTCCTTAAGGTTTGGGGGAGCAAGGAGGGTTAGAGAGGGAGATTTCGGACCTGGTGTAGTGGGGGAGAAGGGGTGAAAATAGCCTGAGAGAAGCCAACCCCGGAAATCAGGCTGCTGTTTGCCTTTTATAGGCAACTTAATGTATCCGGCAACTCAGGCCGGATACACTAAGATTCCTTCATATCCGGCCTTCCTGGTCGGATACACATGCACTCCTTAGTATCCGGCCTTCAATGCTGGATACAAAACATAATCATTTGAAAAATTAATGCCGCCGCGAATTTGTCGGGCGATCGGCGCGAATCTCGCCCGAAAATCTTCTTGTATGCAGTATTAAAGTCTGGATATGAAGGAGAGCTAGTGTATCCGGCATATATGGCCGGATACAAATTTGAAAATTATGGATTTGCCCTTCGACTTGACCGATTCGACTGATTCGACACTTTTGAGCAATTACAGATTGGTCCCTGCAAATTTCAGTTTAGTCCCTGAGATTTTTAGCCAATTTTGGATATTTAAGATTTAGTCCCCGAGATATTTTGCTGCGTTGGCTGCCACGTGTGCAGTTTCTGCGCCACGTGTGCAGCTTCCGGCTTTGCTGCGCGGAAACTTCGACAGCTCATATCTCCTTCATCCGAGCTCCGATTTGAGCAAACTCTATTGCGTTAGACTCATATCGGAGCCCTATATCCAATGACATAGGGCTAAGCACTTGGCGCAGATTTCGAGGGAAAGTCAACTTTCGGTTTTCCTTTAAGTTTGACTGCCCGCAGAACCTTCATTCGGACTCCGATTCCTGCGAACTCAGTTGCGTTGGACTCGTGTCGGGATGCTCTATCTATTGGGATAAAGCAAGGTAGCGCATTACCACTGGATCAAAAAGTCAATTTCTTGCCCCTTAAGGTTTGACTTTTTAGCCGGGTTTTGTATTTCTGGCTTTTCCGGGAGCGCAAAAATGAGGTGCTTACAGCAGTCCCTCTTTGCCGGAATCACCTTGGGGATGAACGGCAAAGAAAAAGAAGAACCTCGTTTTTGTGCCTTGTATTTCTGTCGTCATGATTGACGAGCTTAGTCCTTTTGATTTTCAAAGCAGTGTGTGCGCAGCTAAAAATGGCCTAGATCGCACACCGAGCGCACGTTTTGCAGTTCGTGCGTGCCTCGGGACTTTCGGAGTCGCCACTACCTGAGACATGCAGGCAGACACGGGTTTGCCCTATCCGGGTCTAAGTCTGGTCTGCGGCTTTTCTAGAGTTCTGGCTAAGTCCTCGGTTACGGCCGGGGAAGTCCTAAAGACACCCCGGTCCGCCCCGCCGGTCTGACGGGTCCTTCAGGTCTCCCTGATTTTTGAGTCAAGTTCACCCTTTCCTAGGCCAGCATTCTACCTTATTTGGTCCTGTGGGGCCCTCTTAAGGTGTGAGTCCTTTTTATTAGATTTTATTTTTTTATTTATGTGATGTGGGTCGGATTCGGGTCTTGTTGGAAGACCTGTGGGTGGCCAAGGTTGGGCCTGGGGCCCAGTAGGGTTATTGGGTAACCCTATTTTGGTTATTTACCTAGCTTATTTATTTACATTTTTATTTGGGCTTGATGGGCTTGGATTTGGCCCATTAGCCTAGGATCAAGTGGCCTTGGGCCCGTTTTATTGAAAACGGGCCTGGTTTGGGCCGGTCTAGGGTGGGCCCCACAAGTGGGCCAAGGGTGGTCTTGGTGGGCCCATTTAGGCCCATGGTCTATTATTGGGCTAAAAATAGCCCAAAGTGCCAATTTGGGTCGGGTTAAACCGACTCGGGTCGGAACAAATCCAACCGGGTCGAAAATCTTGTTTTTTTTTTAGCCACTTTATTCATTGACCGCACTTACTCTGCGGTTTGGTCTAAACCGCAGATGTACTGCGGTTTAGACTTGACCGTAGATTAACTGCGGTCACGCCTAAACTGCTCTGAGTATGCGGTTTCTACGCTACTTCGCCGTTTTGCTCCGATTCCGGCAGGGATCATTCCGGTGGGCTCCTTAGGTGCTCCTGCGACCTCCGTGGTGGTTCCCACCTTTTCTGTCGGAATGCATTTGCTTCATTTGGCTTCAAAAGGCCACTTTTCTTCTCTCCTGCAGTTTCTGAATGACTAAGGCCTCCTTTTAACCACTTGTAGCCATTGTTAAGGAGGGAATGAGAGGGCGATTACAGGGGTATAGCCAACTTTCATAAGCCCTAAAATTCCTTGTGACAAGAAACAAAAATGAGTTGATTAAATTGTCCTTAGTAGTCCATAGAAACTCTCCTCCTCTTTGTGTGGAATTAACCTCCTTGGATAAAGTTTCTTAATAGTCAAGAAAAAGATTAGCACAAAAAAAAACGGGAAGGAACAAATGTAGAAAGTAAACTTTGAAAGATGAAAACCATCCAATGTTTATTTATATTGAATGGAAAGTTGTAAACAATACTTACAGTATTACCACTTCCTTTCTTTAGATGTGTTGAGGTTCTCCAAGAATTTTGGCAGCGCTTCCGCGCTCTGGTGAATTTCCCGAAATGGACTTGAAAAGAGGTTCACTTGGTTTTGGTTGAAAGGGACTGAAAATGAGGAGAAAGGGTAATGGTTCTGGGGCAAAATGGGCAGCGCTTCCGAACTCCCTTTGATTTCCTGAAATGGACTTGAAAAAGGTCTTGTTGGGTTGTTTATGCACAAAGGATGGTAAGGCAGAGCTTGGGCAAGGTTTGGGGGTAGCTTAAGGGTATTTTAGGCATTTTGGGTTTGGGTTTTAGGAGAGATGGAAGTTGGGCATGGTTTGGACATGGGAAAGCCAAGGAAGGAGAGGGGGAAAGGTTAAGAGGGTTGCTTCTCTAGGAGGGAGAGAAAAGGGAGGGGGTGAAGTGGGAGAGAGCTAGAGGGGAGAAAGGGAGAGGTTTTTTCCATGCTTTGGATTTGGGGGGGGGGGGGGGGGCCCTTTTATAGTTGAAAAATGATTTTTTTTGGAATTTTAATCACCTTTTGTGACTGAATTTTTATTTCATATTTCATGTAACTAAAACATAAATATTTTCATTCTTATCCATCCAACTCATCTTTATCATACGTATGTGGTTAATAATTTTTGTTCAATTTTTATTTATTTTAATTGAAAGATTCTTTTAAGTTTTAATATTATTTTATCCTTAAGACTAGTTTGTTAGAAGACACATGTCTTTTGTATTTTTCTTTTTATTTTTGATTTAATTTAATTGTTAGATATTTACAAAATATTATTACTTTATTCTTAGATTTTTATTTTTTTATTTTTTGCCCTTTCTTCAATCTTGCCACATGTGCAGATTTTCCGAAATTTTTGACTGCTCATAACTTTCTCATCTGGTGTCCGATTTGAGCAAACTTAGTGTCGTTGGAATCAGCTCGGAACCATCTATCTATTGAGATCAAGTTTGGCAGTAAATTCGGGCTTTTTAGCAGAAGTGCATATTCGCGTCCCGGAGCCAGTTTTGCTCATATCTCCTTATCCGGGACTCCGATTCCAGCAAACTCAGTTGCGTTGGAGTCGTGTCGATGTGTTCTTTCTGCTGATGTCCAATTGAGCAGCTAATTTGGAGTTTTGCAGAAAGCCGATTTCTGCTATTTCTAGATTTGACCAGCCTATAACTTCTTTATCCGGACTCCGATTTGAGCAAACTCAGTGGCGTTAGAACCGTATTGGAATCTTCTTTCCAATGGTATGAAGTTTGGTATTCAATTTGCACCTGATCAAAAAGTCAAAATTTTGACCCTTTCAGGTTTGACTTTTAATTTTCTTCATTTCAAGGGTGCAAAAATCAGGTGTCTACACAGTGGAAACACGAAATGGTTTCCACTAAGTTTGCTCACCCACTTCGGGCCTTTGGGTGCAACTTCTAATTTTTGATTCAGATTAAAAAGGATGGGGTTGGACTTAAGCTCATCAACCCGTTTCGACGTTGATGCAAGGCACTCCACAATTTTCTTTTTCTCTTGCTTGTTCCATTAAAGTTTTTAGGTGTTTTAAGATTTTGGGATATCATTTCAGATTTCAGATTTTTAGACTTGGGACTTTCGAGGACAGTTTTTTTTAGGGGGTTGGATTAGGGATTGGAAGGAACGAAGAAGGAGGAGATGCTCTTGGCGAGGAGGTGCTCTCAGCGCTGCTCAGTGCCTCAAGGGAGCTCATACACCTGTCCTACTCTATTTACAAAAGTGGGAAATGAAAAATTTACAAATGGGGCCATCCTGCCTGAAGATTTCTTCATTTTGCCTTCTTCTTCGTGAGAGGTTCTTTGTCTCTTTCTGCTTTTCCAGGGAGGGTGCTTCTGCCAGTCCCCGTTTTAATGAGGTAGGGGCTTCCCAGTTTGAAGTAACTCCACTGGGGATTGGTGGGAGTCCCTACCATCTCACTTTTTGCCTAACTCAGTTCCTTCTGGTCAGGTGTGAGTTGATCGGCCTTTCGGCTCTTGTCTTTCTGGATGGAGGCCCTCCCTGTTCTGAGGAGGAGATCATCACTTAGGCAAACATCGGGGCTTCTCTTGAAAGGACTGTTCCACTGAGGACTTGCGGAAGCCTTCTTGCATTTGTCTTTCTTTTGCAAAACCAACCTCTTTAGACTGGGCATGGTCTTGGCATACAGCCTCGGGTTTCTTGGACATTCCGCTGGGGAAAAGAGTCAGCTCAGGGACAGAGGAAGTCTTTGCCATTCCCCCTACCTGCATATCACCGCATTGTCTTTCCACTGTTTTGCCTTTCCTTTGTTCTTGGCTTCTTGACATTTCTTGACTCCTTCTGGTTCTTTTGCCTTGCCTGAGCCTGCAAAATTCTCACAAAGCAGTGAGGTATCTGAAATTTGAACAGAAGTAAGCATCAACAGCTTACTTGCTTTTAGTGTGTGTGCCTGTGCACATGACTGAAATAACACAATTTTCAAAAGTTTTTTTTTTTTTTTTTAGAAATTTGTATGAGTGATTTTAAGAGAAATGGCATGACAAATGACCATGGTAAGTTGCCTTGTCAACTCAAAGGGCTTTGGGACTGTGTGCTTGACACGGATTCCCATGAAATTCTTGACTTGTGCCACCAAAGGCTTTGCAGAGGTTTAGAAAATTAAAGGGCATCTCGATGGATGTTCTCCCTTTCCCAGTTTTGGCTTTCTCTCACCTCGACCCCAAATTTTCAGGGTGATTTTAGGATTTTGCAATTGAGGGGTTTTCCCTTTCCTTTTCCCTTGGGTTAGTGCTAGTCCCGGTTTACGGGTTTTGGCTGACTTGCATCATGTCCCATAGATCCGAGAGGTCTTTACATTAGGACGAAACATTGGCTCAGTTTTGAATCTGAGGAATGAAGGGATATAAGGCCCAAATTTTTATCTTTTCATCTTCAGGTTTTGCTCTGTGTCTTGCCAAAGCTTGTTCTTCTTTTCAACTTCCTTCATCATTAACTTGCATGAATTCCATCATCACATTTTCTGCAATCAGAAAGGACTTTTGATGCGACGAAACGAAGGCTGAGGTTTTTGGTTCATGAGAGAAAGGGAGTATGGCTCAAAGTTTCTTTGTAGATGGGTCGAGTAATGTTCCACCCTTTTTCTTGATTGCTTGGGCTTTACCAATGCCTTTTTGCTTTCCTTTATTTTTCTTTGTGATGTCTTTTGTGACCTTCGTTTTTTCCTTTGGCATTTTTGCCTTTCTTTTCCTTTGCTCCAGGATCAACTTGGCTTTTTGCTTTGATTAGCAAGTCCCAGTGTGTTTTCTACTTTCTTTTCCTCTTCTTTGTTCTCCCTCATTCATTGTTTTCTCTCCTCTTACCCAGCACCAAATTTTAGGGTTCATGACTCAGTGGGTTAAAAGAAAGAACATTAGGCTCAAAATGGTTTGACTAAAGATATGACTTTAAAAACTGGGGAAATAAAGCAAGGATGGCCTTTCATCCTTTAACAGAAGTTGTGAAAACTTAAAATGTTCATGCAAATTAACTTGAGACTCCATTTATCCTTTTTACTTTCTTTTGTAGCTTTGCCCCAGTGTGGGGTGGCTAGACACAACACGGATATTTGAACAACACGATTAAGCCCAAAGTGTTTTGACTAGCGGATCTTTAAAATTCAAGGACGCATGAAGGATGGCCTCTCATCCTTTCTTAGAGACATGATGTTAAAGCTGGCCTTGGCCCTTAACTGGTTCTTGCACTTTCACTTTCTTTCTTTCTTTTCTCTCAAGGATTGCTTGCCCTATTGCAAAGGTAGGTTCTTAGGAAGAAAATTACGGTCTAGATCACGAAATGATTGCCTTTGGCTCAGTCAAGGTTCTCATGGGATAGCGTACTGCACCCAGCTGAGGACACCTTTGAGCAACTTGGCATTTTTTCCATGATCGAGGTCTTTGCCAAAAGGGGTGTGGTCTCAGAGCAGTGTCATCACCGACCAACACTTGCATTTTTTCTTTCAAAAGGTATTTTCTTTTCTTTTTGTGTTTTTCAAAAGGTTCTTTACAAAAGCTTGCATGAAAATAAAAAGCATTTAAAATATTTACAAAACGACCACTCCTACCAGGGATGTATGGTGCAAAAAATAGAATTCAACTTATCCTGGTCACGGCTGACTGAAGATTTTGGATTTCAGGATCGCTCTCTGCCTTGCAGTTTTACCAACTTGTTCAGCTGGTGCCACTTGAAGACGCCCGATTGTGATCAGGGAGAGGATTCGTGAAAACTGACGCGGGAGGAGTCGAAACCGGGGGATCAACCGAGATACGCTTGTTGTCGATCAAATCTTGGACATCGTGCTTCAGTTCCCAGCAGCGATTGGTGTGATGTCCGGGGGCTCCCATGTGATAGTCGCAGTATTCATTGGGATTATAGGAGCGACTGTTGGACGGTTGCTGGGTTGGTTGCTTCTTCTGTAAGTACCCTTTCTTCAATAAGGTTGACAGCAATTCTGACAATGGATAAGGTAGGGGTGTGAAAACCCGGTTCAACCTTGATTGAAATTCCTTTTTGGTCCACCTCGGCCGACCTGCGGATTGCGCCCCCTGGCCACTATTCTGATACTTCCTCATGTCGGGTGCCGAGAAGTGGAAAGGCCGATTCTGTTGGACGTGGTTGACAGCCTCGTCCTCTTTCTTTCAATCCATGCCCCTTCCACTAACAGGGGTCCTTCTCTGCTCAGTTACAAAGCCAGCCACTCTGCCAGACTTCACCCCATCTTCTATCTTGTCAGCCAACACCACAAGATCAGCGAAGCTTGTAGCAAACTGCCCCAGTAGCAAAGTGTAGTACGGCTGCCCCAGCATCGAGATGAACAATGTCACCATTTCCTTCTCCAACATGGGTGGTTGCACCATACCAGCCATTTCTCGCCATCTCTTCGCATATTCACGAATGGATTCAGTACCCTTCTTGGTCATCTTTTGTAGTTCATCCCGGTGCGCAGGACTTCTGTGTTGAACTTGAAGTGTTCAAGGAATGTACTCGCCAGGTCATCCCAAGTCCTGATCTGGTTCCTGTCTAGACCGGCAAACCACTTTTGCGCTGAGCCTATCAATGAACGCTGAAAGAACTGGATCATGATTCTTTCATCATAGGTGTATTGGCACATATCCCCGTAGTATGCCGTCAGGTGCGACAGTGGACAGCCACTTCCATCAAACTTCACGAAGTCCGGACACTTGAACTTCGGCGGCAGTTGCAAATTGGGATAGAATCCCAGTCTGTCTAGTGAAGCTTCCTTTGGCATAGGACCTCGGTTCACATTCTGCATCTGTTCTTTTAGGGCTTGCAAATCTGCTTGCATCTGGGCTGTGATGCCTGCTGCTTCCCTTGCTCGGTACCACTCTTCTTCGTCGTGCCCCATTCCTTGTGGCATTACTTGCTGTGGTGGTATGGCCAGGGGTGCCAGAATTTGTAATGGCTGTTCTGGTTGAGCTGCCAAACGATGCGGGATCTGTGGTTCTGGCTGCTGTAGGTTCAACTGTGGGAGCACTGGTGGTGGTTGCTCTAGTTGTGGCTGTTGCACCGGAGGTGCCGGCTGCTGTGGCGGAGGTACCGGCGGTGGTGGCTGTACAAGCTGCTGTGGCGCTTGCATTCTCTCCATTTGCTGCATCATGGCAGTCATCATGGTGGTCATGTTGGCCATCTGTTGATTAAGGCCAACGATCACAGGGTGGCCTTCCAAGTCCTCTTGCCCGTGAGGCGGGAGAGGTGGCGCTTGCTCGAGTCCTTCAGCGGGATCCATCTGTAATCTTCTTCTTGAACGTAGGAGGTATGGATTGCGAAACGCAATCTTGGTACCTGGGTTGAAAATAGACAAGTCAGTATAAAGAATGCACATTATAACGAAATATAATGCATGTCTGTGCAGATTGACTGTGATGATTTTCCATTATTTATTCTCCTTTTTAACCGCCAATTCGGACGTAAAGGAAGAGTCCTTATTTTGATTTTAGGAACTGCGAGAATTGATTTCTGCAAATTTTGGAAACTGCAAGAGTTGATTTCCAAATATCGGTACATGTCCATGGGACAGTCCCTGTGTTTGATCTCCAGGAACTTCAAGAGTTGAATCCTACGGGGTAAGTGATTCCCACCGAATTTGGAGAAATGCGAAATGATTTCCAAAGCAACAGAAGTACAAAATGACTCCTACTGAGATTTGGGGAAGCGCGAAATGGCTTTGATTTGGATTTTGGAAACGCAAAATTGTTTCAGAGTAGTGGAAGCTCGAAATGGCTTCAATTTGGAAACACGAAGTGGTTTCAGATTTTGGGGGAAGCGCGAAATGGCTTCAGATTAGGGTTTTGAAAACACGAAGTGGTTTCGGATTTTGGAAACACGAAGTGGTTTTGGATTTGGACACACGAAGTGGTTTCGGATTTGGACACACGAAGTGGTTTCGGATTTTGGAAACACGAAGTGGTTTCGGATTTTGGAAACACGAAGTGGTTTCGGATTTGGAAACACGAAGTGGTTTTGGATTTGGAAACACGAAGTGGTTTCGGATTTGGAAACACTAAGTGGTTTCGGATTTTGGAAACACGAAGTGGTTTCGATTTTGGGGGAAGCACGAAGTGGTTTCGGATTTGGAAACACGAAGTGGTTTCGGATTTAGAAACACGAAGTGGTTTCGGATTTGGAAACACGAAGTGGTTTCGAATTTTGGAAACACGAAGTGGTTTCGGATTTTGGAAACACGAAGTGGTTTCGGATTTTGGAAACACGAAGTGGTTTCAGGAGCAGTAGAAACACGAAATGGTTTCGACTAAGATTTTGGGAAACACGAAGTGGTTTCAATTTTGGTGGAAGCACGAAATGGCTTCGAATTAAGGGAAGCACGAAATGGCTTCAGAGTAGTGGAAGCGCGAAATGGCTTCGACTAAGATTTTGGGAAACACGAAATGGTTTCAATTTTGTAGAAGCACGAATGGCTTCAATTTGAGGAAACACGAAATGGTTTCAAGTTTGGGGAACACGAAGTGGTTCCAGAGTAGCAGAGGCGAGGGGAAGGGTCCCTAATTTTGTGGGTAATCCCGGTTTGGGAAGAAGTCCGGGTTTGGGAAGAAGTCCCTGATTTTGGGGAAAGTCCCTGTTTGGGAAGAAGTCCCAGTTTTGGGAAGAAGTCCCTGTTTTTTTTTGGAAACACGAAATGATTTCTTAGGGCTGCAGCAGCACAAAGTGGCCTTGACTGAGATTTTGCCATATTTGGTCTTTTCTTGGATTTGAAATTTCTTCCTTCTTCTTTTCATCATTTTTTCTTTGTCTTTTCAATTTGGCTGGTGGCCATCAGCAAGGGTCAAGCTTCTCCTTGATTTCCCTTGACTTGTTACTTTGGGCTGAGTCATAGCCAATGACTTTTCCGATTAAGCCGAAGCTGATTGAGGTACAGGGAATTGGAGCAAGTCCCGGTGTAGCTTTGATCTTTGGAAAATTTTGCATTATTTCCTTTAAAAATGATTTGATCATAAATGTCTGTGCAAATGATCTTGAAGTGTGTGCATTCAATGCATGAAGATGCTTGCACAAAATTAAAGCCAAGGCTAGATGCTATTACCATTCAAAAGCCTATATCCAAAATTTGAAAAATTACATCAAAAAGGGTGTGTGCATAGCCCTAAAAAGGTTGGTGCCCCGAGGGACACGACTCCTAGACACACTTGTGTATGGAAGTACATCCGAGTCCCGGTCTGCTTTCTTTGGTCTGCTTTCTTTCATCTACTTTTGACTTCAGGTATCCAACCAAAAGAATTTACAACTTGCCAGTGAGGGCGAAAATTTACATGATATTCACAAAAAATCTGCAAAGGGTTCATCCTTAGGGCTGTTGGAAGCTAAAAGGAAGGATACAAATTTGCTTCAGGGCAGGTCGGACAAATTCCTAAATCTAGGGTTTAGTTCCCCTGCTCTGATCTGGCCTGCTTTCATCTGATTGTCTGATCTAGCCGGCTTTCATCTGCTCAAAAGGCTGACCCGGACTCAGAGTGCTTCCAACGGACTCAATGGGTCAAGGCCCACGGCTCGCAGGACTCCGTGCATGGATCTGGGGTGGTTCCCCTGATCAAAGTTAGGTTAGCTTCCTAAATTAGGGCTAAGGCAGCCCATAATCTAGGGTTTACTCCATTTGATGCAAACAGCGGGGGTCGCTGCCCCTGATGGACTCTGGATTTTATTTTGATTTTTTTTTCTTACTTCATCATTCACATTATCTCACAATCCCAAAATGCGGTTCATTCAGAAGCGTTAGGTGGGGAAGGATACCCAGCCCGAGACATACGCCTACAAGGGTCTGGACCAGTACTAGATCCTCACGTCCCACGGCAAGAAACTTGTGGTGCTAATGGACTCCAGAAAACTGGGGGGATGGGTTTACCCTGATTTCCCCGGCAAGCCACGGGAGCGTAGGTGCTAATACCATCCCAATAGTCAGTTCATAGGAATCAGAAGGGTAGGTTGCTAGAGAGATCTAGGTTTTGGAAAAGAAGATGCCATATCCACTCTCATTCATTCGGGGTCGGATCATCCACGCAGTCCCCCTCGTGCGTGTCACCCCACGCAATTTATCACAAAATTGAAGACTAGATCCATCCACGGTGTGGTGGTGTGCCCTTGTGTGCAGTTGGGTTGAGTGCTGTGTCTCATCGGGTGAGATTTGATCGGATTTTGTTGATAAAGGAATTTTTACTATCTCACATAGTAAGATGCAGAATTGGCACGCAATACGAGGTTCTGGGAGAGTCCCCAGGTAAGTGGAGGGTCACAGGGAACCACTTAAATTCCACATGCCTTAGGCAATTATCTCGTCCTTGTGACAGGACTCCCCAGAATACGTAATTACGTGTATTCCACGTCTTACTAAGCGAGGTAGTAAAAACCCTAAAATCGACTAAATCCCTCTTAGGTTGACTCATTCTAACCAAGGGTCCTATTGGGCTGAGAAGTCCCCAGCGGAGTCGCTAGGCTGTGCACACCCGATTTCGGTTGCACGACGAGGCGCATGCGAAACGATGCGTGCCCCGGGATTGTTTGGAGTTGCGTGGCCTGATGGGGTGCAGGCAGACACCTGGGTGCCTAAGTTCTTTTACTAAGGCTTGGTCTGCGGCTTGAGATTCTAAGTAGGTTCTCGGTTGCGGTCTGGGGAAGTCCGTAGACACCCCAGCCCACCCCGTCAAATGACGGGTCCCATAAGTTTCCCTGGTTTGAGTCAACTCAGTTGGTCTCTCACTCACCCGATGCCTAATCCAGCATTCAATTTTGGTTAAGTCTGGCGGGACCGCCAAAAGTGGTGTGGGTCCCTTTACTTGATTTTATCTTCTTATTATTGAATGAAGTGAGTCTGATTGGGTGGGCCCCGTTGGAAGGCCCAAGGATCCCTTGGTGGGCTTGGTTGAGCCCACGTGTCCCTTGGTGGGCCTCAGTCTAGCCTGAGAGGCCCTTTGGGCTTTGGTTCAAGTGAATTGATTTTACTTTAAAGTTTAAGTTGAATTTAAAGTGATTTTTTATGTAAAGGTGGGCCGGGTTGACTTGTGGGCCCTTGAGTGGGCCTCGGCCTGGTTGCCAAGTGTTTTGAGTTTATTTGGATTAATCTTTGCCAAAATGGGCCAGGCTTTGGGCTTGGGGCCCTTTACCTGGGCTTGAAGGCCCAAGGCTTCTTGAGTTAGGGTTTTGAAACCCTAACCTTGGTTGGTTAATGGGCTTGGTGGGCCTGATAGGCCCTGCCCTTTGCCTCGGCCAAACCTTATCTAAGTCTAGATCAACATGCTTCAAAATGGGGCTTGGGTGGGCCTCCAATGGTGTGGCCCACTCAAATGGATTGATTTTATCTTTATTTAACAAAAGGAGTTTGTCGGGCTTGGTGGGCCCCATTGGAAGGCCCACCGGGAATTAATTTGGATCGGGTGTCCAAGGCCCATCTAGGGTTTCCGGGTGACCCGGAAACCCTTCTGGTTTGACTGGTTTTATCAAATGAACCAAAAAAATCAACACAATATCTCAAAATAGCAAAAAAGGCAATCTGGCAGTGTAGCCGGCCTAAGATGCCGGTTACACATAAGGCTCAGTGTATCCGGCATCTGTTGCCGGCTACAAATAGGATTTTGTTGATCCGGCCTGAGTTGCCGGATCAACACACAGAAGCTGCTTTTTTCGGATTTTGGCAATGGGGTTGGGTTTTTAGGCTCCTTGGGGTGTTCTAGGAATTGTGTGGGCTCCTGTGTGAGCCCACGTTAGTTCAGGTGAGAGCCACTTGGCTCTCTTGAAGGGTTTTCCAAGTTTAAGTAAACAACGGGGACCAAAGGGTGTATCTTCCCCTTCCCAACCAAGGCAAGGAATGAGTAGGGATCTGTGTATCCCTACTTTAATCCCATTCTCGAAAGAGGCAAAGCTTCACGTGCATGAGATAATAACAAGCCTAGAGCGGACTTTAAATCTGAGATTGGGCTAACATGAACAAGATGGACACCTAGCACATCAAATCTGATTTTTAGGCATGCAAATTCATGTTGGATGACGATATATACAACTACCTAGACATGTTTCTAGCGAACAAAGAAACCAGCATGCAAGCGAGACCCTCAAGACAGCAAACTAAAAAGGGAGAAGAGGTCATGGCCATTCAAGCATGCCAAAATATATCATGTTGCCTATGCATGCATCATGGCTGTAAACAAGATTGCAAGCCTACTAATAACCAACACAAAAAAACAGCAAAGAAAGGATGAGAAGGGGGGGTTAAATATGGGATACAAAAAGATCACAACATGAGGAAACATGCTTCCGCTTAAGACAACAAACACATGTCAAAACAGTGGCTTGAGATGGCCGAAACTGTGATAGACCGTCTCTCATCCTCCCATAGACCCAAGCGTAGGATCTCCCTTGCTTAGAGATTTTCATGCATTGAAAAGAAGAGAATAACACATGCCAACATACCATGAAGACAGATTTATGCTAAGGAAGAAAGCAGGCTTAGTAAACTCTTTAGAAAATCCTCATTTTAATATATGTACAATGAAATGTGAGGAGGAACCTTACCTGGGGGTTCTTGAACCCCGGAGTTGTGTAGAGAACTCCCTTGAAGCCAAAATAGTTGCTAGAACAGCACCTCCAAGCACCAACAGCAAACTCACCTTCTTCCCTTGAGATTTGAAGTGGAGAAGATGAAGGAGAAGATGAAGGATGGAAGTAAAAAGAGTGTCCTTAAGGTTTGGGGGAGCAAGGAGGGGTTAGAGAGGGAGATTTCGGACCTGGTGTAGTGGGGGAGAAGGGGTGAAAATAGCCTGAGAGAAGCCAACCCCGGAAATCAGGCTGCTGTTTGCCTTTTATAGGCAACTTAATGTATCCGGCAACTCAGGCCGGATACACTAAGATTCCTTCATATCCGGCCTTCCTGGCCGGATACACATGCGCTCCTTCGTATCCGGCCTTCAATACCGGATACAAAACATAATCATTTGAAAAATTAATGCCGCCGCGAATTTGTCGGGCGATCGGTGCGAATCTCGCGCGAAAATCTTCTTGTATCCTGTATTAGAGTCCGGATATGAAGGAGAGCTAGTGTATCCGGCATGTATGGCCGGATATAAATTGGAAAATTACGGATTTGCCTTTCGACTTGACCGATTCGACCGATTCGACACTTTTGAGCAATTACAGATTGGTCCCTGCAAATTTCAGTTTAGTCCCTGAGATTTTTAGCCAATTTTGGATATTTAAGATTTAGTCCCCGAGATATTTTGCTGCGTTGGCTGCCACGTGTGCAGTTTCTGCGCCACGTGTGCAGCTTCCGGCTTTGCTGCGCGGAAACTTCGACAGCTCATATCTCCTTCATCCGAGCTCCGATTTGAGCAAACTCAATTGCGTTAGACTCATATGGGAGCCCTATATCCAATGACATAGGGCTAAGCACTTGGCGCAGAATTCGAGGGAAAGTCAACTTTCGGTTTTCCTTTAAGTTTGACTGCCCGCAGAACCTTCGTCAGACTCCGATTCCTGCGAACTCAGTTGCGTTGGACTCGTGTCGGGATGCTCTATCTATTGGGATAAAGCAAGGTAGCCCATTACCACTGGATCAAAAAGTAAATTTCTTGCCCCTTAGGGTTTGACTTTTTAGTCGGGTTTTGCATTTCTGGCTTTCCCGGAAGCGCAAAAATGAGGTGGTTACACCCTCAAAATTTTAATCCCTAGTTAAGCCAAGTTGAGTCGGTTCATTTCTTTGATAAACCTAAACCGGACTTACAGTCTTATACTGGGGCAAAACAAATTGGGGCAAGGCCAATTGGGGCAAAAATAAAGGAAAAGGAAAAAGAGAGAAAAAGCAAAGAAAAATGGCAAATGACAGCCAAGTGTGAAAAGAGATGAAAGGATACATTTTGGGGAAATGGGGCAAAATTCATCATGACTGTAAGTCCGGTCGACCTATTTTCACATTTGAAAAATTTTGAGCCTTTAATACCTTTTCTTTCATAAACCAAGCCTAGCCTTTGTTTCGACCTATTTTTAAGCCTTCAGTGATCTTAGAGTGTTCATTCAAATTTCAGAGTAAGATTGGTGTTGACGGAATGCAAAAGCTGGCCCTAGTGAAAACCGTAATTGGTGCTAGGGGCAACATTGGCAAAAAGAAAAAATCAGAGGTTGAGTTGATCATGGAGATCTAAGCTTGAAGTAAAATCAGGATGAATATTGAGACTGAGTAGATTGAGAATAATGGGGTCAGTTTTGGAAGAAAAAGCATTTGGGGATGATTCTAAAGGTCCTAAGATAGCCAGATTTGATCCCTCCTTATTATTTGGATTATCCTTTACATTATTTAACTTGGTTTTAATTCCTCTAACTATGGGTGATTAAGCATATGGACCAAATTTCAAAAAAAATAAAAAATAATAAAAAGAAAAACTATACTTTGGCCAGTGATGATAAATCAAATACTTTTCATAAAACCTTTGTTTTTACAAGCATCTGAGCATTCTGGGGCCAATAACATAAAAAAGTTATTTTTAATTAAATCCTTTGTATTTCCACTATTGGAGTTTGCTTTCGTACAAAGGTATGAAAAAAGAAAAAAAAAGAAAAAACTTAATGTGCAGGAAAGAAGACTAATCTTTGTCCCCTAGCTGCTCCTCAAGCTCCCGAATCCGAGCTGCCTGAGCTGTGATAACCCCAGAAGCCCCCTCTGCAGCAGGATCACTTAGAAAGGAAATGACCTCATCTGAAAGAGTCTGCCTAATCCTCATGCTCCTAAGGCTGGCTAAAGCATCCTGGTACTTCTGCTGTATCATCCGGACCTCAAAGCGGCGAGCCTGCCTCTGCTCCTCCAGTTTCTCCTCCATAGCTATACGGCAAGATATTTGCTCCTCAAGCTGTTTCTCCAGATAAACACCCAGTATCCTAAGCTCCTGGGCCTCTCGTACCCATATCTGCTGAAATCGCTTGTGAGAGGCTCTCTCAGACTCCAAGAGGTCCTCATAAGTGGGAGCCAAAACTGCAGGAGGATCCTCGGATACTGGGGCTTGACTTTGAATATGCTCCTTGATCCAGAAAAGGTAGTCCTTCACATGGGACTCTGAGAAGACTGGGCTCCGCATGAAACGAACATAGGACGACTCCCTCATCAACCAAGCATTCAGCTTCTTGGTGGTTGGTGAAAGTGGCCCAAGATGATCCTCGTATCCACTTGGGATTATAATCCCCTGGGTCGCTCTGAACTGCCGAAGAACCCGCAAGGGGAGGTAAAGCACAGCATGACTCAAGCCAGCCATAACCAAAAAGTTTCTGTCTCTAAAATTGATCACGGTCTCCGCATTGGGTTGATAAGTGCCAGGCCACCTCACTTGATCATCCTGAAGAGTAGCCAAAAAAGCAAACCAACCCTGTTTGCCTCCTAGGATATCGGGCACCCCCGGTTGCTCATCAAGATTGGAACCTTTAGGCTCAGAAAGAAGTGTCGATTGATCTCCTCAATTTGACTCAGGTGGTCAAGTAACCAAAGCTGCATAAGAGGAGAGATATTTCAATATATTGTGGAGGAAAAGCAAAAAAAGAGGGGGGGGATTTTACTTGCAGGATAGGGGCACATGATAGGAAGTGCTTCTTCTTCCTGTAATAACAATCAGTCAAAGCCTGGTACATCCATGCCAAAATCATAGAGGCCAATCTCTCCCGCTCCCTAACCTGGCATATAACTGAGATAAGGGCCAAGTCGACTTCATCGTCATCCCGCAGAAAAAGCAGTTGGTTAACCACTACCAGGTTTAGAGCATTGAACCTGGCTTCCTTGTTCTCCCCCCTCAAGAGCTTCTCAGTCAAAAAAGACTTGGATAAAGTCAAAAGGGTGTCAGAATTCCCTAAATCTTTCTTCCCTATACCCAGAAAAGTAGAAGCCTCTTTCTTGTAGCTAGGCCTAGGAGATGGGTTCACTACCTTCTCTGCAAACCTCAAGCCTAAAATGGTTTCAACCTCTTCAATGGTTGGAGTCATCTCATTGTCTCCAAAACAGAAAAGGTTCAGATCAGGTACCCAGTGGCCAATCATGGCTTCAATAATTTCCCATTTGAAAGGTATCTTGGGGATAAGCAGGGTGTGACCTAGGTGAATAGAATCCCATCTAATCTCTTCATCAAGGGTCATGGAGTTGACCCACCTAGTGTAAAATGAATCTACAGAGCTGTACCTAGTGAGATTAGGGGGTTATGCTCTAAAAGGTTGTTTTGAGGGGAGGCTGCGTGGACAGACAATAATGAGGTAGAAGATGATCCAGAAGCCATTAGGGATGATTGGAGCTTGCTAAGAATCAATGGGGGGAGGAAATAGGCGAAAATGGGGTTTTCTAAACTCAAAAACTCGTTAAAATGACTCAAATATCGAGGTCCATTGCTTTTATAGCATGTTTTAATGTATCCGACATATCAGGTTGGATACAAAAGGTTCTATTCTTATCCGACAAAAAATGTCGAATACATTAAAATGTTAATATATCCGACGTATTACGTCGGATACAAAAAGATTTTTTTGTATCCGATCTGATATGTCGGATACAAAGAAAAAAGCAAAAAAAATGAAAGAAGGAAGAAAATTCCAAATTTTTTACCTGTGTACAAGTTATAATTGCATAAAAATGAGAAGGAAAAGAGAGCGGAACAAGAGAATGAAGAAAAATTTTCATATATATATATATAAGTCTCGTTTGTACAAGGATGATATAAATACATAAAAATCCTAATCTACTGCTCCTGTGCAGGATCACCCCCGCGACCTCTACCTCGTGCTCCTCTGCGGCCTCTACCTCGAGATGGTTGACGCCTATAGAAATGTGCTAGAAGGCGCTCGGCCATATAGCAAGGTCTTTGGCCCACGAATGACTTAAGCTAATACTCAAGGCAGTAGGCCGAGGTATTCGGAGGCGGGTCAGGAACAAAATCTGATGAGGAAGCCTCAAGCCCAGCAGGAACAGGCTCAACTGGCAGGATAGCCGCCTCAGGCTCAACCAGGTCCTCGGCCGCAGCAGTCTTGACTCTCGCAGCTCCGGAAGGGTCGGTAGTAGCAGAAGAAGGACCAGGAATAGAAATAGCTGGGTTAATGGAAATAAAGTTAGAAATTGAAGTATCAAAATGAACCAAGGAGGGGAAACTAAAGAAAACTTCTCAGGGATGTTTGCAACAGGAACTGGGGGATCCGGAACAATCGGGTCAGCAGCAGGGACGTCCTCCGGCTCAGGAACCATCACTGGAGATGAGGGACCCACAGGATCAGCAGGAGTAGCAGGCACAGGAGCTACAACCGGGTCAGCAGCTGGGGCGTCCTCAGGATTAGCAGCCCGAACCGGAGATGGATCAGGAACAGGAAGATCTGGCTCAAAGGTAGCATCATGATCTGGGACTAGACCCTGCAAAAGTCAAAGCAGTTCATATCAGAACAACAAAGAAACACGGAAATGAAAGAGATAGAGTTATAAAGAACTAGATACCTGGCTAGCCTTAAGCTCAGCAACCAAAGCCTCCAACTCTCTGATCCGGGAATCTCTCTGGGCCACAATCACATCGTGCTTGGTAATCATATCATCGACCGCGGCCTGCTGGCTTTGGAACCGGTCCCGAAGAGCATTCAACTCCTCTACTTGCCAACAAGAATGGATTAGAGTCACAAATTCAGAATTGAAGGAAATGAGATGAAAAATGCAGATAATAAACTTACAGTGTCATCATGGACCCGGATAAAAATCCTGCCTATCTCAGTCACCCCGGCACGGGTGGACCGGTCCATCAGACAGTCGATGAATACTCTCTGAATCCACTCGTCATAATCCCTAGGTACAGTAAGCACCTATGTATCCTCTTATTGATCAAACTAGGCAACATCGAATCCAGGCAGGAGGATGGTAGGACCAACAGGAGGTGGACGAACAGTAATACGGGGGACACTGGTATGCTGAAATTACAGGCGCTTGCCTAAGTACATAATCCTACCAAGTCTCCCAATGAAACACTGGTGGGACTGGCATCGCACATCTCACTCAAAAGTGTGCTGTACCATCTCCTGACGAGCAACCTCGTCATCCACATCCTCGAAGCGGGCCAGTATAAGCTGCAATCAAAATAAAAAGTATCAGATGTAAGGGTGGTTTTGAAGAAAAAGAGAATATAGGAGGGCGAGGAAAATTTACATCAAAGCGGCGAGAGCGGTCTAAGTGCGCCTGGGCTGATCGTGGCTAGCTCCTATCTGCGTCCCTCTCAAGAATAGACCACCGTATAGCTACGGGGAACTCTGCAGCACCGGGCACGGGAGAAGGGTGGAAGTAGGTCATATGTGTATACATGAATATCTGACAAGGAAAGAAAACAAGTTAGAAGGAGATAAAAGAATTTTTAAAAGGGATTAAGCAAAAATATTCCTTACCTGTTGTGAGACATGGGAAAAAATCACCCGGAGATGATCATCCTTCCGTCAACACGCGGGGCTCGACATAAAGAGTGGGAGTCACCACCATCCAATTGTTTAGGGTGTGAATGGACACCAAAAGAATTAAAAACAAGCAAAAAGAGATAAAAAGTGCTAAAAGGCAAATTCTAGAGTAAAAATAACCCTACTTGAAAATCAAATCCAGAGATGGGTAAGGGGATTAGATTATGAACGGGGGAAGGTGTTAGGCACCCCCATTCACCCACACAAGGTGGTTGCCAAGTGTTATTCATGCTAAAAGAAAATAGAAAGCTTGCTAAAAAATCATGAAAACCTTGAAAAAGGACAAATGTATGATATCTTCACATGAAAATCCAAATGAATTTCAGATCTTCTTTTATGTTAATATCACTTCTGGAATATCACAAAAAGATGGAAATCACAGCAAAAGTTGCATAAAACCAAGTTAAGGCAAATCCGGGAAATTTGGTAAAAAGTAAGGCCATTTCTCTTGAAATTAATCAAATCCAAGTTTAAATTAAATCAAACCAAATCCATTTGAAAGATTAGGGTAAACAATAGTCTCATGCAAAATTTCAATTAATTCCGGTTGAAATCCTAAGAGTTATGGCTCTTTTAAAGTTGCTGCCCGAGAAAATCAAAAGTAGCAAGTAGGAAACTTTGGAGAATCACCTAGAAAAATCTACTCCATAGAAAACCGTGAAATTTGGTGTCAATGAAGTCTGTATGGCTATCTTTCAAAAGAAACTAGCCTCATACAAGAACTCATTCGGATGTGCCTTGGGTGACTTCCCGAACAGGCCCCGAGGATCACAGGTTGACTCAGAAACGTTCTGTTGAGCAGTTCTGAGTAAATCTGCTCTCCACGACACAATTTAAATCAAAAAATTATGAAATCAATTGGATTTAAAAATAAACTCATAAAGGAGTTCCCAGAAACAAAAATCACTCAAATCGGATTTAAAACGAACACATGACGCTCCGTCGAAGTGACAAGTTCCGTATTTAAACCTGAACTGACCAACCAACTTCGACAGAGAGGTGTCAAAAATCTGCTTGATAGAAATCAATGGAATTTGGTAGGCATAAACTATACAGCCTCACCTTTCCCATGGTTCTGAAATCACACCAAAATTCATCCGGATGATGAAGTTATGAGTGTCCGAAGTCAGGGTACAGTTGCTGTCAAGTAAACCCTATTTTGAGTAAAACCAATGCCAAACTGTGACAAAGTGTGTGCAATTCGTGCAAGATGAATACAAAACTCTTAAAAATCATTTAAAGACATTCCAGAATTGATTGAGGCCATTTATTTGAGATTTATCACAATGAATGTAATAAATCCCCAAATGTGAGCCTATCCCGCCAAAATAGTGCTATGTATAAGTGTGAAAAACCATACAAGATCAATACAACAACATAGCATGCATACATATTCATCAAAATAAGGTTCTAAAACAACCTAGGGTTCCGTTCCATTATCGTTTCCCTTTGTTCTCTCTCCCCGTTAAATACGGTTCTTCAAGATAATCAAGGGTACTTTGAATATGGAACGGTTTACAATCAATCAAAAAGCTTATGCAAATAGGGTTCTAGTACTAGGGTCAATCCCCAGTCTTGTTTCTCCTAGATCCCGCCTCCACGTTTTACGGCTAGGGGGAGTCTCGAGATACTTTGAGCCGGGGAAGGATTTTCACACACAAAGAAGGCTTTATTCTATAGAAAGGTAGAAGAAGAGATCTAGATCTAGGAAGGTAAATACAGAAAAATAAAGGAGGGTTGAGGCTTACCTGGGGTTCTGGAAACAATCCGGCAACGGTTCCCTTCTTCACTCGGAGCTCTTGGATCTCCAACTTCTTGGCCATTTGCTTGAGGAGGAGCCTCCTATTTATAGGCAAAGGCTAGGGTTGTTGGTAGACACAACTTAATGTCCAGAACCCCCCAACCTTAACCCTAGGGCTGTTTCCGAGATTTCCCCTCATTTAATGAGGGATATGATGGTAAAAAGTGATTTCTCTCGGAAAACCCTAATTTTTGAGCAAAACTAATGTATCCGGCATCTCAGGCCAGATACACTAGGGCTTTAATGTATCCGGCATATGATGTCGGATACACTAAAGTTTCCTTGTATCCGGCATTTTCTACCGGATACAAAGGAAAGTACTTGTATCCGGCCTGAGTTGCCGGATACAGGTAAAAAATTCATTTTCTTCAATTTTTGTGCTGGCTTTCAAGGAGATAATGATTTTTGATGATTTATTGTGCAATTTGGGGTGTCTACAACTGCCCCTCTTTGCGGGAGCTGCGAAGCAGTGAGCTGAAAAGATTAGACAAGCCCAAATTGTACTCCCTTAAGCATGATTTGCTTGATTTAATTCAATTTTGTAAAAAAAGTAATTTTTGGGTGAAGATTTGCCAAAAAGCCCCAACTTTAAGGGGGGCATCTCTCCAAGAGTTCTTAAATTCCACTGAGCTCTTGTGGCTGTGAAGTGGATTTTAAGCCCAAAAATAAGATTTCTTGAAAACTGATTTTTTATCAAACCAAGTTAAAAATTGAGTGGATATCATCCTTTTGACCAGCACATTTCCCAAACTTGTCCTAAATTCCACTGAGCTCTTGTGGCTGTGAGGTGGATTTTAAACAAGATAGGATTTTTGTGAGAAAATAATAGAAGTTATAGCACATTTTTGCTCCCTTTTTTTTCTTCTTTCTTTTTCTTTTTCCTCTTTTTCTTTCCTTTTCCCTTTTTTTTCTCCTTTTTTCTTCCCTTTTTTTTTTCTTTTTCTCTATTTCCTTTTCTTTTTTTCTACTCCCTTTTTTTCTTTTCTTTTTTTCTCTTCTTTTTTCTTATTCTCTTCTTCTTTTTCTCCTTTTTTCTGTTTTTTTTTCTCTTTTTTTTTTTGTATCCGGCATGTTTAGCCGGATAAGAATGGTCTTGCTTGTATCCGGCCTGAGTGACCAGATACTACTGCTTTTATTAAGTCGCGCGTGACCGCGACTTTTCCATTATTCTCTTCTTCTCCGATTACTAACTCCGGACACAGCCCACTCTTGCGCTCGTCTTCTCCTTTCTTCTCCGGCCATTCCCGACGAATCCTTGAGCTCCGACGACTCCTATTGACTCCGGCAAGGCCTAAATCCCCTGGCGATTGTTCACTTGCTGTGGTGGCCGAGCCCCAGCTCGTTTTCCAGATTTGCTGTTTTCTGTTGATCTCACAGTTTGGCGACTGTCCTCCGGAGTATAAAAAATCGTCTCCGACTTCGGGCGATCCTCCCTTCTTCACCTTGCTTCCACATTTTGCATTTGAGGTATCATACTGTTCGTCCACCAACCAGGTTAGTGCATTTACTTTGCACTTTTGTAATCAAATCCCCAAATTGATCATGACATGATTCTATGATTTTGTATTCTCAACTCTGGTGATATTTGGAACTTGCAGACTTGATGCCATGTGCTCTTTTTTCTTGCGATATGCTTCGCCTAATTTGCCATGTCCAAGCACTTTTATCATGCCTTGATTGTTGTTCTTTGATGATTGCCAATGTGAACTTGTCTTCTGATGTATGCAATTTCACACTTTGCACTTGCTATGATTATATCCATGCTGTGATTGGCTTTTAGTTTGACCATTCCTTGAGACTAATTGCCGGTGACATATTCCTACGGATTGGCATGATTTTTCAATGCTTTTGAATTGCCAGTGGTGGAGAATTGCCTACTTTCCAAATTTCAGATGATGTATTTTCCCCAATCTGATTCCCCACATGCTTTTGACCAAGGCGGGGCTTTAACTTTTCACACTTGTCTGTGATTTGTTTTTGAACATGTCTGACTTCATGACCACCCCAGACTTGGTGTCTCAGTAGCCTTCGGAGTGTGCTTTCCCCCATTGATCCTTATCCTGCCCATTTTATCCTGCCTTCCAGAGCAACTCCTGAAAATCAATTAGGAAGTATTAAGCTTCGCATAGATCCAAGATAGCTGACAATCAAATATTTTCCCAAAAAACTTTGAACCACAATAGCAGAAATAAAAGGATAGCTTGAAAAAGTCTTGTAAAACTTCAGCTGAATTAAAACCTAGGTTAAAAGCAAGGTAATTTGCACCGAAACCTAGATTAAAAGCAAAGTAGAATTTCTGATGAATTTGAACCGAAACTCATAGGACACTTCCCTGTGTAGATGGCTAGGAGTCGTTCTCGTGTGCGAGAGGAGGTCGACCCAGCTGATCGACCCTCTTCGTCTCGAGCTTGGATTGAGACGAGTTTTAGTGCCACCCTTTCGGAGCCTCTGGATGATCTCAGAGAGAGCTCTGTTGAGGGTTCCGCTGAGGTAGGTTTCCAAATTCTTTCTCTCTTTTCTTTCTTCTATTCTCTTTTCCCACACAACCTTCACACTTTTCCTTTGAATTTTAGCCCGTCGTTGCTCCGGCTCGAGGTCGAGGCAGAGGCCGAGGTAGAGTTCAGGATCAGGCCCTTGAGAGCGAGGGAGGCCGTGGCAGAGGCCGAGGCCAAGGCAGAGCTAGAGGTGCGGCTCAGGATGATGCTGCTGTGGCTCTATCAGGGGTCTTTGAGGAGCTAAGAGCATCTGTTCATGATACAGAGCTTCTCAGTGGCTTGGATAGCCACCCCTCCTTGTGCATCAGGGTAGATGTGCCTCTTCCCTACCATTCTTCCCATTTGCGAGGCAGTTGGGGGAGATTCAGCGAGTTGGCTCAGTCCCTTTTTCCGGCACTCAGACGCGAGTTTGGGAGGTGCCACCTGGATCACTTCATCAGCATCCCCTTGTTCAGAGCCGATCGTCCACTCATATTTGCCATGATGGAGAGATATTTCCCGGAGACTCAGTCATTCCATCTAACGAACGTGGAGCTAGGGATCCGCCCCTCCGATTTTGTGATGATTACCGGCATTCCTTTGACGGGGCGGACCATCGTCTTGGATCGGCCTTCTGCAGAGGATGTCGGCCTCCTCCTGGGATATCCGGATCTGCCCCATGTTGCTTGGGATGGGCGGAGTGGTCGCCTCTCTATTAGCTGGTTGCGGGAGAGCCTGGCTCATCATTATGAGGGGAGACACGAGACCATCTCCGTGGAGGATGCAGATTTTGTCCCTATCTTCCGCCATGTATTCCTGCTGATGCTCGGGAGTTGCTTCTTCCCGGAGGATACCACCAGTGTCAGCCCACTCTTCTTGGATGCCTTGAGAGATTTCCGCCAGACTCGCCAGCTAGCTTGGGATCGACTCATTTATGGGACCATCCTGGCCGGGTTGTGCCGAGTGGTTCGAGGCCTGGCATCCCTGAGAGGCGATGGAGTCAGTTGTCGGTTCTTCTGGCAGATTCTGCAGGTATTGGATTCATCTGTCTGATTTAATTCCTTGGGTTTTATCCTTCTTTATCTCTGTCTGATTTTTCTTTTGCCAGGTGTTTATGTACACCAATATGACTTTCTTTCGCCCATCCGCGGTTCCTGAGGTCGCGGATTTCCCCGTTGCTTTACGCTGGTCGGCCCAGGTCCGAGATGCTGATAGAAGTCAGCCTCGCACTGCTCGGGTGCACTTGGATCGTGCTCGCCGATCCGATGTAAATCCTCTATCCTTTTTTCTTTTACTTCTCTTCCTGCCTCTTGATTGTATCTGACCACTTTTATTCTTTGCAGCTCATCCTATCCCGTTCTGATGACGTGGATGTTGGAGCGGCTCGTGAGATGGCAGTACAGGATGCTTTTGATAGAGATCTCTGACGTCAGCCCTACCAGTGCTTCCTTGGAAGACTTGGTAGGGTGATGTATTTGGGAGAGCGCCTGTACTTCCAGCACATAGGCACACTTCGCATCCCCGTTCCTCCTCCTCTTGTGGGTCCCGACACACTCCTCCCAGACTTTGATGTGGATTAGTTTGATCACTTCCTGGATGCGGAGGGGCTCACAGTAGACGGGGATTATGACGAGTGGATCCAGAGAGTCTCTATTGGATGCTTGATGGATTGACCCACTCGTGCCGGGGTGACCGAGATCAGCGGGATCTGCATCCGGATCCATGAGGACACGGTAAGCCTTGTAATCTTAATATTTTCATCCACTTTTCTTCCCTTATGCATTTCTGACCCCACTTCTGTTCTTGTTGGCAGGTGCACGAGCTGAATACCATCCGAGACCTGTTCGAGAGCCAGCGGGCCGCGATCGATGATATGATCGCTGAGGACGACGGGGTCGTGGCCCAGAGGGATGCCCGGATCAGGGAGCTGGAGGCCCTGGTTGCTGAGCTCCAGGCTAGACAGGTATCTGGTCTTCTTATATTTTCATCTCTTTCATTTTCCTGTTTCTGCTATTATGATATGCTTGTTTGACTTGTGCAGGGCCCAGTCCCGGATGACGCTGCTTACGAGCCGGCTCCTCTAGCTCCTGATCCGTCTCCAGCTCAGGCTGCTGATCCCGAGGATGCCCCAGCGGCTGGTCCTGATGAGCCGGATCCTCTGGTTCCTGCTGCAGACATTCCTGGTATGTTCTCTTTTAATTTTCCTCTTTGGTTCCTCCTTATATCTCAATTTTCTGATTTTTTCCTGTGGACCCAGCTACTTCTGCTCCTGGTCCTTCTACTGCTGTTGCCGGGCCTTCTAGAGCTGCGGGAGTAGAGCCTGCTATGGCTGAGGGCCTAGTTGGGTCGGTTGCTGCTGAGCCAGAGGCCTCTTCTGATTCTGCTCTTGCTCCGCCCCCAGACCTCGAGGAGTATTGCTTGGAGTATCAGATCTAGCAGGTGGTGGGTCGGCTTCCTTGTCTTGCTACCGAGCGTATTATGGCCTACTCTAGTGGCCGATCGCTTCGAGGGAGAGGCCGTAGAGGTGGACGCGGCCGAGGACGCGGGGATGATCCTGTACAGGAGTAGTAGATTTGGATTTTTTTTCCATGTGTTTATACCACACTTTGTATAGAAAAACTTGCATATATATAAGAAAATATTTTTTATTCATTCTCTCTTGTGTTGCACTTCTTTTGTTTTCAATTTTATGCAATTATGACTTGTACACAGGTAAAACAGGTAAAAAATTTGGATTTTCCATCCTTTGCTCTTTTTTTTGCTGTTTTTCTTTGTATCCGGCATATCAGGCCGGATACATTGAGTTTTCTTTGTATCCGGCATAGTATGCCGGATACGCTAAAACTTCTTTGTATCTGGCATTCTTTGCCGGATATGAACAGAATGCTTTGTATCCGGCCTGATATGCCGAATACTTTAAAACCTGATATAAATGCAACCAGCATCGGGATTTGCACTTTTTCTACGAGTTTTTGAGTTTAGAAAACCCCCTTTTCACCTTTTTCTTCCTCATCTTGAGTTCTAGCCTGCTCCCATCAACTCTAATGGAATCCAGATCATCTTCTGCCCCATTATTGTCTGTTCACACTGCCTCCCCTGCAAAACAACCTTTTAGATCAAAACCCCCAAATCTCACTAGGTATAACCCTGTGGATTCCTTTTACACAAGATGGGTTAACTCTATGACCCTAGATGAGGAGAGGAGATGGGATTCTACTAATCTAGGCCACACCCTGCTCATTCCCAAGGTTCCCTTCAAGTGGGAGATTATAGAGGCCATGATTGGTCATTGGGTTCCCGACCTCAACTTGTTTCGTTTTGGGAACCATGAGATGACCCCAACCATTGAGGAGGTGGAAACCATCCTGGGCTTGAGGTTTGATGAGAAGGTGGTGAACCCACCTTTTAGGCCCAGTTACAAGAAGGAAGCTTCTACATTCTTGGGCATAGGGAAGAAGGACTTAGGGGACTCTGACACACTGTTGACCTTGTCTAAGGCTTTTTTGACTGAGAAGCTTTTGAGAGGGGAGAACAAGGAAGCCCGGTTCAATGCCTTGACCCTGATAGTGGTCAACCAGCTGCTTTTCCCACGAGATGATGATGAGGTGGACTTGGCCTTGATTTCAGTGATATGCCAGGTTAGGGAGAGGGAGAGGTTGGCCCCTATGATTTTGGCTGGGATGTATCAGGCCTTGATTGATTGCTACAATAGGAAGTCGAAACGCTTCTTAGCATGTGCCCAGATCCTGCAAGTAAAAAAAATTATTTTTTTATTTATTTTATTTTTGCCTTTTTGCTTTCTTTTTTGCTTTTTTTTTGCTTTCTTTTTGCTTTTTTGCTTTTTTTCTTGCTTTTTTTGCTTTTTTCTTTTACAATGTGCTGAAATATCTCTCTTCCTTTGTAGCTTTGGCTACTTGATCATCTGAGTCAGATTGAAGAAATCAATCGACACTTCTTCCCTAGCCTGAAATTCCCCAACTTGATGAGCAATCGGGGGTGTCCTGATATTCCAGGGGGCAAACAGGGTTGGTTCACTTTCTTGGGCTTACTTCAAGATGACCAGGTGAGATGGCCCGGTACTTATCAGCCCAATGCAGAGACAGTGATTAGCTTCCGTGACCGCAACTTTCTGATCCTAGCTGGCCTGAGACATGCAGTGCTGTATCTTCCTCTGCGGGTCCTTCGTCAGTTCCGAGCGACCCAGGGGATTATCATCCCAAGTGGGCATGAGGATCATCTTGGGCCCCTTTCTCCAGATACCATGAAGCTGAATGCCTGGTTGATGAGGGAGTGGTCCTATGTTCGCTTCATGCGTGGCCCCGTCTTCTCAGAAGCCCGTGTGAAGGATTATCTCTTCTGGATCCAGGAGCAGATACAGAGTCAGGCCCCAGTACCCGAAGATCCTCCTGCACTCTTGGCTCCCACTTATGAGGATATTTTAGAGTCTAAGAGAGCTTCTCATAAGCGGCTTCAATAGATATGGGTTCGGGAGGCCCAGGAGCTCAGGATACAGGGCCTTTATCTGGAGAGGCAGCTTGAGGAGCAGATATCCCGCCGTACCGCCATGGAGGAAAAGCTGGAGGAGCAGAGGCAGGCCCGTCGCTTTGAGGTCCGTATGATACGGCAGAAGTACCAGGATACTTTGGCCAGCCTTAGGAGTATGCGGATCAGACAGGCCCTTTCAGATGAGGTCATATCCTTCCTGAGTGGTCCCGCTACAAAGGGGGCTTCAGGAGTTATCGCAGCTCAGGCAGCTCGGATTCGGGAGCTTGAGGAGCGGCTAGGAGACAGAGATTAGCCTTATTTCCTGAACACATTTTTTCTTTCTACTTTTGTACAAAAGCAAACTCCAATAGTGGAAAGACAAAGGATTTAATAAAATTTTTATATTATTGGCCTCAAAAATCTCAGATGCTTCTAAAAACAAAGGTTTTATGAAAATTATTTGATTTATCATCACTGGCCAAAGTATAATTTTTCTTTTTTATATATTTTTTTTATTTTTGAAATTTGGTCCATGCACTTAATCACCTATAATTAAAGGAATTAAAACCAAGTTAAATAATGAAAAGGGTAGTCCAAAAAATGATGAGGGATCAGAACCGTCAATATTAGGTCCTTTAGAGTCATCCCCAAATGCCAAAACTGACCCCATTCTGCTCATGCCGATTTTGCTTCAAGCTTAGATCTCCATGATCAACTCAACCTCTGATTTTTCTTTTTTTTTTTTTTTCTTTTTGCCAATATTGCCCATAGCGCCAGTTACGGTTTTCACTAGGGCCAGCTTCTACATTCCGTCATCACCCATCTTACTCTGACATTTGAATGAACAAACTAAGATCACTATAAGCACCTCATTTTTGCGTTCCCAGAAAAACCAAAAATGCAAACCCTGGATAGAAAGTCAAACCCTAAGGGGTAAAAAGTTGACTTTTTGATCAAATGAAAATTGGTCACCTCAATTTATGCCATTGGATAGAGAATCTTGACACGGTTCCAACGCAACTGAGTTTGCAGGAATCGGGGTCCGGATGAGGGTTCTGCGGGCGGTCAAACTTGAGCAGAGCCAAAAGTTGACTTTCTGCTAAAATCCGATCCAGAGGCCTACCCCTAGGTCATTGGATAGAGAATCTCGACACGATTCCAACGCAACTGAGTTTGCAGGAATCAGGGTTCGGATGAGGGTTCTGCGGGCGGTCAAACTTGAGCAGAGCCAAAAGTTGACTTTCTGCTAAAATCCGATCCAGAGGCCTACCCCTAGGTCATTGGATATAGAATCTCGACACCGTTCCAACGCAACTGAGTTTGCAGGAATCGGGGTCCGGATGAAGGTTCTGCAGGCGGTCAAACTTGAGCAGAGCCAAAAGTTGACTTTTTGCTAAAATCCGATCCAGAGGCCTACCCCTAGGTCATGGGATAGAGGGCTTCGATACGATTCTAACGCAAGTAAGTTTGCCCAGATCGGAGCCCGGGTGAAGAAAATATGAGCTGATGAAATTCCCGAGCAGCAAAACCGGCAATCTGCGCACGTGGCAAAAAGCTACACACGTGGCGAGTTGCGCAGGAAAATATCTCGGGGATCAAATCCGTAAATATCCAAATATACGAAATATCCCAGGGACTAAATCTGTAAAAATCCGAGAACATCGGATTAAATTGAAATTGGCCAGGGACCAAATCTGAATTTTTCAGATTTTTCGACCGGCGAGTGGCGGCATTAAATGATTTTTCATCATTATGCCGCTCGCGCAAACGTGGCAAGTGGTATGCGCTCACCTTGAGCTAGGCGCCAAAGTGAGCGGCACCTCTTCTCCCTTGCCTATATAAGCCGCGCGAGTGCTCGCGCAAAGGGAGGGAAAAAAATTTTGGTTGGAGGTTTTCGAGCTTGGTTCTTTCTGGGTTGGCACAACTCTGCCGGATTTCATTTCCCTCTTCCCCACTCTACCTGGATTTCATTTCCCTCTTCCCCACTCTACCTGGTTCGGGACCCCGCCCCTTCTCTTCCTCTTCTTCCTCATCAAACCCGAAGAAGAGCTTGCTGCGGGCGTGGAGAGGTGTTGTTCCGACGGCTGCTCGCGCGCTCCAAGGAGGCTTCACCCACTTCGGAGAGGTGTTGAAACACCCAGGTAATGTTCCCAATGGCCTCTCGTCCAAAATAAATAAGTTCATTGCTATATTTTTTTTTCTGTTATTTCGTTTAGTAACAGTGCTTGTGTGATTGAGGGGGGAGCATGTTCTCCTTGATGTTTGCATCTCTTGTATCCCGATAAGCCCCCTGTTCCCTTCCTCATTGTTCATGTCTTGAGTGGTTGGTTTTCGGATTAGGGTTGTGTGCGAGGGGGATCTCGGTTGTGATGTTAGAGAAGCTTAGATTAATTTCCAAGTGTGCTTAGAGGCCTTCTGGGGTTCTAAGGATCCCCAGAGAGTGATTACAGAGCTTAAAAAACCAGTTACAGAGCTTTAAAACCTTAAAAATGGAGTTTGGAAAGAAAAAAACATAGAATCAGGTATGCGCTGAGCTCGCGCTCACCTATCTTGGGTCCGCCCACTTCGCGCCGAGCTCGCGCCCACTTCGCGCTGAGCTCGCGCTCACCTCGTGCCGAGCTCGCGCTCACTTATTTTGGGTGCGCTGAGCTCGCGCCCACTTGGCGCTGAGCTCACGCCCACTTGGCATTGAGCTCGCGCCCACTTGTCGCTGAGCTCGCACCTACTTCTTCTTTTGGGGCGCTAAGCTCGCGCCCACTTCTTTTTTGGGCGCTGAGCTCGCGCCCACTTGGCGCTCAGCTCGCGCCCACTTTGCCCGTGATTCGTTTTCTTTGGTTTTTCGATCCGCCCACCTCGCTGACCTTGCGCCTAGTGCCTGAGGTCGGCGCATACCCCTAAAACATGCCGGATTGCTATATTTTTGAGAAATTCCGAAAACGCCCCGGGTACCTCCCCTTGGACCCAGCATAATGAGCTAATCTCTCCTTGCTAAGTATTGAATTTGATATGTTTCTGTGGCCTATATTCTGTAACTTTGGCTAAGTATGGGTGGCATTCCTAAATCGAGCCAAATGAACCAATAGGGTTTCCGGGTCACCCGGAAACCCAACATGGGACTTGGACCCTCGGTCCAACTTGATTTCCAGTGGGCCTTCCAACGGGGCCCACCCGGCCCAATAAACATGTATGCATGCAACTTAATCAAGATAAGCGAAATTAACCGATTAAACCGGGCGGGCCAAACTTAAGGCGGTCCACCCGAACCGGACTTGTGAAATTGATGCATGAAATGCGTGGTTTGGCCGAGACTAAGGGCAAAAGGCCTATCGGGCCCGCCAAAGCCCACGAACCAACTGAGTAAGGGTTCAAAACCCTAACCTCACATAACCTGGGCTTTCAAGCCCTAATCGGGACTACGGGCCCCAAGCCCAGTGTCCTACCCATTTGTTGGAAACTTAAGAAAGATAAAATCCAATAAATTACCAGGCCACCATGTGCGGCCCACCCAATGGGCCCACAAACCAAACCGGCCCGCTTTGCATATAAATCACTTAATAATCCAACTTGGACTCCAAGATAAAAGCAACTCACTTAACCAATGCCCAAAAGGCCTCCTAGGATAGGTCGACACCCACAAGGGCACACAGGCTCGACTAAACCCACCAAGGACACCGTGGGCCTTCCAATGGGGCCCACCCAACCCGACCCAAATCACCTAATTAAATCAAGATAAAAGCAATTAAAGGGACCCACACCACTCAGGTGGTCCCGCCAGGCTTAATCAAACTGCATATCGGATTAGGAATCAAGTGAGACCAAATAAGCTGACTCAAACCAGGATAAACCTAAGGGACCCGTCACCCGACGGGGTGGACCGGGGTGTCTACGGACTTCCCCGGACCACAACCGAGACCCTACTTAGAATCTCAAAGCCGCAGACCAAAAGCCCTAATAGACAATATTAGGCACCCAGGTGTCCGCCTGCACCCCATCAGGCGGTGGCGACTCCGAATTTCCCCGTGCCGCGTTTCCCACCCGCGCACAATCACCGAGGGCTTAAAAATAGGACGAAACAAAGGTTAGGCTTGGTTTATGAAAAAGAGGGTATTAAAGGCCCAAAAATTTTCAAGTGTGGAAATAGGTCAACCGGACTTACAGTCATGATGAATTTAACCCTTTTCCCCAAATTGCCTTCTTTGCTTCTTTTTTCCACAATTGGCTTTCATTTGCCAATTTTCATTGCTTTTCTCTCTTTTTCTTTTTTCCTTATTTTTGCCCCAATTGATTTTGCCCCAATTTGACTGTAAATCCGATTTGGGTTTTTCAAAGAAACGAACCGGCTAAACTTGGCTAGACTAGGGGTTCAAATTTTGAAGGAAATAAAGAAAGATGGCCTCGGATCATTTCCTAGAAATATTCACTCAAGGAAAATACCTTTTTACTGCATCAGAGTTAATTGGCTCAGGAAAATCTTGTAACGCCCCGGATCCAAGTTACGTAGATAAAACCGTAACTTATCTCCAGAGGTTATTATATAACCCAGGATAGCAAATCAGAGTAAAGGAAAAACATGAATTAAACAATAACTATAAAATCAGAGTGCACTATAACCCAAGCTCAAATATTAAATACCATAATCGAGGCTGACTCACATGAACCAAGTATATACCCGCTGATTGCCGTCCTTACTAGAAACTGAAAACAAAACAAAACAAAACATAATGAGATATGGATATCCCAGTAAGCAGCACATGCATGCTCAAATACAGTTTATCAGTTCTAAAATATGATACAGTTGTAGATCATGCAACAGTAGCGATAACACCTTAGTTCCGAATAATCCGAGTAATTCAACAATAATTCATCGATCAATATAAGATACAACAAGAATAATCCAATATAACGAACATATCTGTATCATCAAAACAACAGTTGATAAGTCGCCGCAGGACTCATGAAATAAGACTGCCTTTAACTAGTGTAAGACCATGCTCACTATGCCACCTCCCGGCTTATGAGCGAAGCCGAGCTACACGGTCATCGACTTATTGCGAGAGAACCCATCCAGATACAGTAATGGGTTGGCATGTACTATCCTATCATAGCCGCAGCCAACCAGATACAGAGAAGGCCTCATCGAGATACACGATGGAAACGCGTGCGTGAACAAAGTGTTACGACTAGCAAAGAACAATCCTTCCCACTATCTAGCTCCCAACATGGATCCATATCGAGCTATGCCCACTAGACTCTATAACCAAAACCAATAATGAAAACCAGTAATCACAACTCATCTAAATCTCAATAACCTCATCCCGAGCTACACGGGCATCCCCGAGATACACGGAGGCAACAGCCATCAAACCATCAAAACATTGTTCAAGTATAAAGAGAAAACAAATAATCATTTTTCACCAAAATAATTTGATTCCAAGCTCATTTTCAAAGTATTGCATAAAATTTCCCTCTTTATTATCAAAGTTAGGGGAATTGCTCAATTTCGGCGAAACCGGCAAATTCGAATGTCAAAACTAGAATTAAATAGCATTACTAAATTCAGACTTGAATTAATTAACTTGTGCCCAAACAGTGGCTCTTTCTATAGTTATTAACCTTAGTTTACTCTCTTTAACATAAACCTTTAATGTTTGCTATCAATACTTCTATCTCACCTATGAATACCCATAAATTTCCTCCTTTTGGTTATCCCAAATTCAGTAATTATTCTCTATTATTTGACCCAAATCTTTAGATAGAATCTGAACCTCAATAATCCATTCCTTTAGTCTCAACCTGCAACTCTATTACACCTAATTCACCCTTCACAAAATCTGAATATTCATCTTGCTTATTCGACTGTAACACCTGATATATATGTTCAATTCAGACCTTACTTATTTACTCCTTCCACTCCCTTTTTTATCATTTCTAATCAATCCTTACAACATCTTCCCAATTGTGTTTCATAATTTAAAGTGTGTATGTGTTCGACTAGTTTCAGTATTCTAAGAATGCTCAAATACTTAACTAATACAAGTTTCTGATTTCATAACTTTATACCTTATATATGCTCACATTTTTTCCGTGCCTACTATACCTCAAAATCTCTTAATAACTTCCAATTAACTCCCTAAGAGTAATTCATCAGTTGAGATTAATGACAACTAGCCAATCTAATTAAGAGAGCTGGCGCTGTCCTTTTGAGGAGGTAGGCGCCAACCCACTGCACTCAGCAGCACCTAACACACCCAAATGTGAAGTGCTATTTGTCCCATTTCCCAAATAAAACTGAATTAATATTTTCCTTCCCAACCAATTTCAGCATGAAAATTTATTATTTAAGTGATAGGTTTCACCTGCCGTGGATTATTTAAACACTCCAACCATTAACAACTTAACAGCCCATGCTAGAACCCAAACCAGTTTTAGCATCCTCCATCATAGTTTCCAGGATTTTTCCAGCACCTCTTGTGTACTGAATTGAGTAGATTTTCTCATCCTTAATTCTCTTAAGTAACCCCTCACTTTAGCCCCTATGTAGCAACTATGTAGATTACTTAAAACCACCACAAGCTGCTGGCGCTGACCTCTGTTGAGGTTGCTGCCAGGTGAATAGTGCTCAGCGCCAGGTGGTGTTTTCCAGGTTCGAGTTCTGTTAATGGACAAATAACAGGATTTGACTCATGTCTTGCATTAAAATTATTTTGAACCAAGTTCAACTTAACACTCTATGCATAGTTTAAATTTACATTCGAACCTCATTTATTCACCAATCAAAGACATCTACTACAGTCGTTCATAACTATTCTTCCAACTAAAATTAATATACAGCAAAAGGATTTCTAATTTTTAACATGCAGTATAAAATATTTCCTCTTTTATTCATCTTCAACATAACATTAATCACCTAACTAAACCACAGATCTGCCCTGGAAATTTTGTTGAAACACTTTCATGTATGAACAGATCTGGGCGCCACAAACAAAAATAGGGGATCGGCTGAATGCTTGCTCAAAGCTGAACTAAAATTCCATTATCCAAACCAAATCGAATTGTGCGACTTACCTGGTGGAGGACTAACTACAGCTTCAGGTTTTCCCAATTCACCTAGCACAACTCAGCAACCCAAAGTTTCACCAGCCACCAACCTTCCTTTGATCTAATTTCTCAAGGTTAATCTGCTCCAGAAGAGATGAGACATCTGCCGCCAGCGAAAACTGATCCAATTCAACTGGAATTGAACTCTCCTTCAGATTTTGATGTAATAGATCAGATCTCTACAGATCTGAGATGCTCTGATAATTTTCTACAAGAATTTATTCCAAATACGATAATCTCACCTGGAATTGAATCCAATTGTAGAAATTCCAGTTCCTGTACGAATTTGGAACAGCTGCCGCAAGAGGCTTCACTTCTCTTGAACAGGAATCAATCGACTATCAATCAAATCTCTTTGATCAGCTCTAATCCTCCAGAAACTACTTTAGAACCCTAACCCTCCTTCTCCTCTCTGGTTTCCAGATCTCTTATTCGCACAACCAATGAAACAGACCACCAAAACACAAATGAGCCTCCATATATAGCTGCCGCCAGAAGAGTGCTTTAAACATGATTACATGTTTTGTCACTCTACACCTTTCCTACATCAGCAAGGCTAAATGGCCATGATCCCCCCATAAACCACAACATCTGAAAATTCCCAAACCAGCCAAATTAAAATTTAACAACAACCCCAACTGATTTAAATAAAATTTTCCAACCGGTTCACCCAAACTTCGGTTTGACACCTTGATCCCTCTTTTCTGAAATTTCTTAACAATTACCTAAATTAATCCACCCTAAAATCCAAATTTTTTTTTATTATTATTAAAATTCGGGATTTTACATACTCCCCTCCTTCAAAAATTTCGTCCTCGAAATTTAAGATAAAATGAAGTAACCCAAAACCGAAGCACATCTCCTTCATCTCATCCTCCCTTTCAATTCGCACTTAATTAAATTATCATTCAACTAGATCACTTTGAAGTTTTCCGACTTCAATTTTGATAATACCATCAGCTTGGTGTTGCTCATTTCCAATTTCAAGAGTTTATTTTCCCAATAGAATCATCCCTATCCAAAATAAATCACAATTCTTCTCTTCTAAGATTACTAATACACCTAAATGAGAAGCCTAAACTATCCACCTATCAATTAGCTTAAAATTTTATTTTATTTTTAAAAAAAACTTGTATAACAATCACTCTTGTTATTCCTTTATTATAAAAGTACTTATACATGCTCTATTAAGAACACCTATCCTTTTTTTTTTTTTTATGGCTAAACCTCTCTTTTTCTTTTTTCCTTATTTTTGCCCCAATTGATTTTGCCCCAATTTGACTGTAAATCCGGTTTGGGTTTTTCAAAGAAACGAACCGGCTCAACTTGGCTAGACTAGGGGTTCAAATTTTGAAGGAAATAAAAAAAGATGGCCTCGGATCATTTCCTAGAAATATTCACTCAAGGAAAATACCTTTTTACTGCATCAGAGTTAATTGGCTCAGGAAAATCTGACCCATCCATTTCTACCAAGTGAGTGCACCCCCTGACAGGACCTTCTTGACGACATATGGCCCTTCCCAATTGGGCTTGAACTTACCACGAGGATCTTCCAAAAATGGTAAGATTTTCTTTAGCACCAAGTTTCCTTCTTGGAAAGTTCTGGGCCTCACTTTCTTATTGTAGGCCTGGGCCATTCTCTTCTGGTACAACTGTCCATGGCAAAGCGCTTTCAACCGCTTTTCTTCTATCAGGTTAAGTTGATCATGTCTTGACTGTACCCATTCGGCTTCTTCTAGTTCTGCTTCCATGAGCGCTCGGAGTGATGGGATCTCTACTTCCACGGGCAAGACTACCTCCATCCCATAGACTAGGGAGTACGGGGTTGCCCCAGTTGAAGTCCGGATCGAGGTTCTGTAGGCATGTAGAGCAAGTGGTAGCATTTCATGCCAATCCTTGTAGCTCACCACCATATTCTGAATGATTTTCTTTATATTTTTATTTGCTGCTTCTACTGCCCCATTCATCTTCGGCCCGTACGGAGCTGACTTGTGGTGGGTGATCTGAAACTGCTTACACATCTTCTTCATGTCCTTGTTCTTAATATTTGAAGCGTTGTCTGATACTATGGCACTTGGCAGTCCATAGCGACAAATAATATTGTGCTTCAAAAATTTAATAACATGGTTGCTTGTGATGTTTGCATATGAGGCTGCTTCTACCCACTTAGTGAAGTAATCAATCGCCACCAGGATGAATCTGTGCCCGTTCGATGCCTTAGGTGAGATCATGCCAATGACATCTATGCCCCACATAGAGACAGGGCCATGGTGATGTCATGTTGTGCAACTCACCTGGGGGTGCATGCTTGTTATCTGCATATATCTGACATTGATGGCATCTCCTGACATGTATACAGCAATCATGCTCCATGGTCGTCCAGTAGTAGCCGAACCTCAAGATCTTCTTTGCCAACATGTGCCCACTCATATGGGGCCCACAAACTCCTCCATGTACAGTTTCAATCAGCCTTTCCGATTCAGCCTTGGCTACACATCTGAGCAGAATATCGTTATGTGACCTCTTGTACACATGTCCACCACTTAGCAGAAATTGACCAGCCAATCTCTGTATTGTCCTCTTCTCAGTAGCAGTGGCATTTTCTGGCAGACTCCGATTGTTCAAGAAATTTTTGATATCTTGAAACCACGGTGCTTCTTCTTCTGGTGCTCCCTCTAGAACAAGACAGTAAGCCGGTTCATCTCTAACCTCAATTTCCAGTGGTCTGATGTCTACTCCTTCTGGTATGCTGACCATTGAAGCTAATTTTGCTAGAGCATCCGCAAATTGATTTTTGGCCCTTGGCATATAGTTGAAGGAAATTCAAGTGAAATTTGTGCTTATTTCTTCCAAATACTGGTGATAGGGGATCAATTTGTGATCCTTGGTTTTCCACTCACCAGTTGTTTGGAAGATGATAAGACTCGAATCCCCGTATACGTCAAGTTCCTCTACTCCATGATCCATGGCTGCTTGCAATCCAATTATGCATGCTTCATATTCTGCTATGTTATTGGTGCACTGGAATCTCAGCTTTACTGCAATCGAGATGTGTGACCCATCTGGTTTAACCAAGACTGCCCCTATTCCGTTCCCATTCATATTGGCGGCCCCATCAAAGAACATCTGCCAAGAACTCTCACTTTCCTCCTCTTCAGTGTACAGGATTGCCTCATCTGGAAAGTTGGTCTTCAAAGGTTGATATTTTGGCAGAGGATGTGCAGCCAGGTGATTAGCTATGGCTTGACCCTTGATCGCCTTCTGAGTGATGTACGTGAGGTCAAACTCGGACAGTAGCAGTTGCCATTTTGCCGTCCTGCCAGTCAGTGCCGGTTTCTCAAATAAATACTTCAGCGGGTCCATTCGGGATATCAATAGTGTGGAGTGACTAAGGAAGTAATGCCTTAGCCTCTGAGTTGCCCACACTAGAGCACAGCAAGTCTTCTCCAATGGTGAGTACTTGGCTTCATATTCTGTGAATTTTTTACTCAGATAGTAAATGGCCCTTTCTTTTCTTCCAGTCTCATCATGCTGCCCCAAGACACATCCCATTGACGTTTCCAACACTGACAAGTACAGGATCAGTGGTCTTCCTGGAGTTGGTGGCACTAGCACAGGCGGGTTCAGTAGATATTCCTTGATCGTATCGAAGGCCTGCTGGCAATCCTCATTCCAGACCGTCGGGTTATCTTTCCTCAGAAGCTTGAAAATTGGTTCACAGATAGCAGTGAGTTGTGCTATGAACTGACTTATGTATTGAATTCTTCCGAGAAAACCACAGACCACCTTCTCGGTTCTGGGTGCTGGCATTTCAATTATGGCCTTGGCTTTAGCCGGGTCAATTTCAATTCCTCTTCGGTTCACTATAAACCCCAGCAACTTCCCTGATGTAGCCCCAAAGACGCACTTAGCTGGGTTAAGCCGTAGACTGTACTTCCTGAGCCGATCAAACACCTTCTTCAGATTGATCAAGTGGTCCTCCTCCTTGCATGATTTGGCAATCATATCATCCACGTAGACCTCCATCTCCTTGTGGATCATGTCATGGAATAGTGCTGTCATGGCCCGCTTATATGTTGCCCCGGCATTCTTGAGTCCAAACGGCATGACTGTGTAGTGGAATGTGCCCCAAGGTGTGATAAATGCCGTTTTCTCTTGATCTTCCTTAGCCATCTTGATCTGATTATATCCAGAGAACCCATCCATGAAGGAGAACAGGCTATGTACCGGAGTATTATCGACCAGAATGTCGATGTGTGGAAGCGGAAAATCATCCTTTGGGCTTGCCTTGTTCAAGTCTCTATAGTCCACGCACATTCTGACTTTTCCGTCCTTCTTGGGTACTGGCACTATGTTTGCGAGCCACTCTGGGTACGTTGAGACTGCCAGAAATCCGGCTTGGAATTGTTTGACCACTTCGTCCTTGACCTTTAAGGTCCATTTCGGCTTTAATCTTCTCAGCTTCTGCTTGATTGGCTTAACCCCTGGCAAAATCGGCAACTTATGCACCACCATGTCTGTGTCCAACCCCGGCATGTCCCGATACGACCAAGCAAACACATCCTTGTAGTCCGCCAAGAACCGTGACATTTCATTTTGCTGCACATTAGAGAAGTATGACCCGATTTTCACAATTTTTGGGTCATCTTCGGTCCCCAGATTTATGGATATGGTGTCCTCAATATTAGGTTGGACCCCCTTTTCATGACGTTCCAATTGGTATTCAATTTCTTTTGGAAGGTCTTCTTCTTCGGTCTCTTCTTCGACCCCCATGAGATCAAAGTCGAAGTCATATTCAACCTGGTCCAATTCAGTTTGATTATAGGGTTCATAAGTGGTTTGGACCTTTTTGAAAAAATTAAATTTTCTAGAAAAAATAGAAAAATCTTTTTGGGTTTTTTGTGGGCCTTCTAAACATAATCCCCCTGAAGACGAAGGCCCATTAGAACCTTCAGGGGAATGGCAATCTACTATTGGAGTTTTTTTTTGGAAGCCGCGTCAGTTTGCCGAACAAACGCTGCTTCAAAAGTAAGGGGAGTTTCCTCCCAATTATTAAAAAAATGTTTTTCGGGAGCGGGGGAAATTGTGCAAGCTCGCTCCTCAGGCCCAGAATCCGATGCCATCATCACCGGGTGGGCATTGCCCTTTTCTGCTACAAGGCTCAGTCCAGATATGACCTCGTCTGGAATCTTCACTACGGCCCAATCAATGAACGGCAGGTCCTCAGCTGCTTCTGTCTTATTGCCCTCAGTCATGGCGAAGAAAGCCCCAACCTCTTCAGAAAATTCCACCTGCTGCTCGGGCTGTGGCCCAGGCCCATCTGCTGCTTCCAGTATTGGATACGGGTTATTGGGTTACAGGGTTGGAATATAGGGTTTTTGGAATGGGTTGAGGTTGTGGTATGGAGGCTTGGACTGGTCCATGGGATGAGACAGTTGGATTATGCATGAGGGTTTAGGAAAATTTTCCCTTAAATGAGGGAAACTTCTTCGGCTTCTTCTCTCTCCTTCCTCATACTTCTGTCTTCTCCAGCCTCGGGGCTTGAAGCCCAACCCTGCTTTGGGAACCAGCTTGTTTGCTTTGACTGGCTCCACCCTTACTTGTAAATTTCTTCCCAGGCCTTTTCCTGGATGAAAGTGGTATTTTTCCATCACTTTCTTCACCATTCTCTCAGCAGTAGTCCCCTTTTCTTTCTTTTTCTCACACCCCCCAGGTATGAAATTAACCGCCTCAAATTGAAATGAGTGGAATGCAATCTTGTCAACATTCAAGTCTACATTGATCAAGGGTACATCAGGTGACACGATGGACGGCACCAAGTTTTCGGCTAGGACTGTTATCACCCTTTGCCCTTTTACATATTTCACCATTTGGTGGAGCGTGGATGGTATTGCCCTAGCCGAATGTATCCACGGCCTCCCTAGGAGTAGATTGAATGCTGCGGGTATATCCATCACCTCAAATGTGATGTTGAAGATATTCGGCCCAATTGTGACCGGCAGTTCAATCTCCCGTAGGGAATGGGTCTTGGAGCTATCAAAAGCCCTAACTATCCGCCCATTTTGTTTAATTTTTGACTGGTCCAGACCCAGCTTGGCAAAAGTGATTAACGGACAGACATTTAATGCCGACCCGTTGTCAATCAGAACCCGTGCCACCATGCTGCCCTTACAAAGCACAGTGATGTGCAAAGGGTCAACGTGATAGCACCCACTTGGGCTGATCTCACCCTCAGAGAAACTTATCACATTATGTGATAAGATTTGACCAACCATCTTGCCTAGCTGGTCTGGATCAATTGTCTGGGACACATGTGCACTCTGTAGCACCCTTAACAATGCGTCCCTGTGCTTTTCCGAATTCAGCAAAAGGCCCAGTATTGAAATCTAGGCCGGGACCTTGTTTAACTGATCCACAAGATTGAATTCACCTTTTTTTTATGATTTTTATGAGGTCGGCTGCCTCATTTTCTACACCCTGGGGGGTTTCTTCTCCCACTTTGTTCTTTCCTTTTTGTTTTCTTTTTTCTTCATTTTCTTTTTTTTCTTTTTCTGCTTCTGTCTCCTTCTCCTTCTTTTCACCCCCTGCACATTTCCCTGACCTCGTCATGAGGTTCACCTCCTCCTGGTTCTGGTTCCTAACCTTTGGAACCGTAGCCGTGATTCCCTCGCTATAATTCCATGGTACAGTGGCCTCAGTATAGGCTAGTTTGGGGATATTAACCACTAATGGCTGGAGTTTGGACCGGGATGTATGGGCCGGTTTAGGGATAGTCTGGGCTGACTGAACATTTACAACCAAGGGTTGAAGTTTGGATTTTGTGGGGACAGAAGAAGTGATGGAAGCAGTGGTGGGGTCAAGGTTGATGACCAGTGGAGCCTTGGATGGCTTGGATGGGGAATAAGTGGGTGGACTGCAATTGAAGACCAATGGGCGCCTTGCAGTATTCATCTGGGCCATAAGAGAGGAGACCCGGTTTAAAGAGGAGCTTATGTCCTCAGCAGCAGGATTATTTTTTTGGAAGACCATGTTGATCTCCTCTTCTTCCTCCTCTGGGAAAAATCGGACCTGGACCGTGGTCCCTATGGGAGCTATGAGCTGTGATGGGTCAAAGGCCCTTCTTGTGGTGGATATGGCTGTGATAGAATTGGATGGGCCTGCCCCATTATGGTACGGCAGAGGGTTCTGCCCAATATCCTTCCCGGACGGGGCTAGTGCAGCAGTGTTAAACACTAAGGCCTTTTGGTCCAACAAGTCCTGGACCGCGTGATTCAACACCCAGCAGGCATCTGTAGAATGCCCTGGTGCACCCATGTGGAAGTCACAGGTGACTGCTGTGTCAAAATTCCTCCCCCTGGTGGCATTCGGGTTGGGCTCTTTCAGAGTCAAATATTCACCCTTCAGCAGGGTTGGCAGCAGTTGGGAAAGAGATATTGGGAGAGGAGTGAAAACCCGGTTCTTTCTTGTTGCTAACCAGGCGTCCCTTTCCTCCCTGGTAAAAGCCCTCCTTGGGTTTGCTGGTACGGAGGGGGAGAAATTGACATTCAGTGGGGTCTGATAAGACTGCTGGGCCTGTTGGGTTGCAGAGATGTTGACGTGGAGCGGCTTCTTGGCTGGAGGAGCCTGGACCAGATTTACTTCCCCTTCTTTTCGGGCCCCGGTCTTTTTGAATCCAGCCCCTTTCTTCTGGACCATGGAGACAGAGGAATCAGACTGCCAATCAGAGTAGAGTAGTCTATCAGCCTTCCTGACCTGACCCCTTACTCGATCCGGTTCGACACCTGTACCAGGGCTGCAAAGTTGGTGGTGATTTGACCCACCAAATGGTTGTAGAAGGGCTGCCCCAGTGTGCCCATAAACGTGGAGATCATCTCCGGTTCTTGCATAGGTGGCCTGACCTGGGAGGTGGCCTCTCTCCACCTCTTGGCGTACTGCCGTACCGGCTCATATTTCCCCTTGCCCATCCTCATCATGTCGTACCGGTCCGGCACAATCTCAGAGTTAAACTTGTACTGATCCAAGAACGCGTCAGCCAAGTCCTTCCACCTCCTGATCCTTCCATGGTCCACTGTAGCGAACCACCTAAGAGCTGACCCGGTCAAACTCCTCTGAAAGAGTTGGATCAATGTGCCATCATCCCGGCCAAATTGGCATAGGGCCCCGCAGTATAGTTTTAAGTGGCTCATGGGGCAGCCTGTGCCGTCGAACTTGTCGAAGTCCGGGCACTTAAACTTGGCTGGTAGACATATGTCAGGATACATGCACAGATCCTCGAAGGTGGTGCCTCCATGGCTGTTTCCCCCCTTCACTTCCTTCAGCTCCTCTTGGATCCTCTCTATCCTGAGCAGCATTTTTCTTTCAGTTTCTTCCCTGGCCTTTTCTTTCTCTAGTTCTTTCTCGGACTCTGCTGTATTTTCCCTGATCAGAATGGGTTCAGGGATTGGTTCAGAAATGGGCTCAGGCATGGGTTGAGCCGAAGGCGGTATGTAGGCCTGAGGTGGTGGTGCCTGATGGGAAGTCGATGCCTGATTTTGGGTCTGAGCCTGTTGGGCCTGAGCCTCCAGTAGGTCTCCCAGCATTTTGGCCAGACCGGCCACCTGCTCTTGCATCTGAGCAAAGTCCTGAGCAGGTACGGTGGCTTGGGCTTGGTTCTCTTCAGTGTTCATGGCTCTGGCTTTGGATCTGGTCACGGGAGCAATGGTTGCAAATAAATGTACCTGGGGAAAAAAATTAATAGAACATGTTAGCTTCTATTTAACTTGAGCCACACCCCTATACATGTAAACAAGTAGGTTAGGTGAACACCAATCCAGATTTGTTTTTTTTTTTTTTTGTTTTTGTGTTGGAATATTCTAGGGCTTCCAAGGGTCCCAAAATTTTTTTGATTTGATTGGTACGAAAAAGACCAACCAAGGGTTTTTATGGAATATTTTAGGGCTTCCAAAGGTCCCACAATTTTTTGATTTGATTGGTACGAAAAAGACCAACCAAGGGTTCATGGAATATTTTAGGGCTTCCAGAGGTCCCACAATTTTTGACTTGATTGGTAAAAAGAAGACCAACCAAGGGTTTTTTATGGAATATTTTAGGGCTTCCAGAGGTTCCACAATTTTTGACTTGATTGGTAAAAAGAAGACCAACCAAGGGTTTTTTATGGAATATTTTAGGGCTTCCAAAGGTCCCACAATTTTTTGATTTTATTGGTAAAAAGAAGACCAACCAAGGGTTCATGGAATATTTTAGGGCTTCCAGAGGTCCCACTTTTTTTGACTTGATTGGTAAAAAGAAGACCAACCAAGGGTTTTTTACGGAATATTTTAGGGCTTCCAAAGGTCCCACAATTTTTTGATTTGATTGGTAAAAAGAAGACCATCCAAGGGTTCATGGAATATTTTAGGGCTTCCAGAGGTCCCACTTTTTTTGACTTGATTGGTAAAAAGAAGACCAACCAAGGGTTCATGAAATATTTTAGGGCTTCCAGAGGTCCCACTTTTTTTGACTTGATTGGTAAAAAGAAGACCAACCAAGGGTTCATGGAATATTTTAGGGCTTCCAGAGGTCCCACTTTTTTTGACTTGATTGGTAAAAAAAATACCAACCAAGGGTTTTTTATGGAATATTTTAGGGCTTCCAGAGGTCCCACAATTTTTGACTTGATTGGTAAAAAGAAGACCAACCAAGGGTTTTTTATGGAATATTTTAAGGCTTCCAAAGGTCCCACAATTTTTTGATTTGTTGTGTAAAAAGAAGACTAACCAAGGGTTCATGGAATATTTTAGGGCTTCCAGAGGTCCCACTTTTTTTTGACTTGATTGGTAAAAAGAAGACCAACCAAGGGTTCATGGAATATTTTAGGGCTTCCAGAGGTCCCACTTTTTTTGACTTGATTGGTAAAAGGAAGACCAACCAAGAGTTCATGGAATATTTTTGGGCTTCCAGAGGTCCCACTTTTTTTGACTTGATTGGTAAAAAAAAGACCAACCAAGGGTTTCATTTTTGAAATTTGCTGAATTTTCTCAATTTTCAAGTTCTAAAGCTTGATTGACACATGTTTGAATTGAATTGATATCAAAAAATATGACACCTTAGCTTGTTCTTTGAGCTTTAACAATATGTTTAATCTTAAAGGAATATATATTTTTTTATTATATTTTTTTATGTTTTTTGACATTTTTATATTTTCTTTTGGGTGCCTAAGGATTATCTATAGTGTTTAGGCATTTTATTCTGAAAATTCGGGCTGAAAAAGCCAATTTATTCACTTTCTGCATGTATCCGGCATTAAGTGCCGGATAAGCATATGCCTTACTGTATCCGGCAATAATGACCGGATACACGCATAACCCTTTGTATCCGGTATTATATACCGGATATGAAGAAAATTATTCTTAACCAGCCTAAGTTGCCGGTTAATGCCGAAATGGCCATTTTGACTCATTTTTTCACCAGATTAGGTTTTTTTTCATTCCCACTTGATGTTCACCTTAACTTGACCTTCCAAACTTGCCCCAAATTGGGCTTGGACATCATATTTGCAAAATTCCCCAAATCATGAAAAGAGCATGGCTTTACCTTGCCACCTTGTATTACCTTCATTCAATATGGTATTCACATTATACCTTGGCCTATAAAACATGCAAACGGCCTTCCCACATTTACACCCAATTCCCCAAACGCAATTGTGTACTTTTAGCTGAAAACGTGTTTCTCCACCTTCAAGCGTATGGTTTTGGGGTTTTGGCTTAATTGGCAACTTAGAACTCAAGTCTAGTGATGCCCAGAATCGAATCACAGATCCCATTGTCATCACATCATTGACTCAAATTCTAAGGTAAATGTTTTCACTTTCGCTTTCCGAAGTCACGACCTCGGTGCGCCAAGCGACACACATTCGTGGTTCAACTTCCTATAGGTAAAAGGGTAGGTTGTGCAAAGTGTTTATTGTGCTCAAGTGCATTTGAAATTGAGGTAACATTCACAACGTCCCAGCCCCTTGCCACTCTTTTTCGTAGCCATGCATTCAATTTCAAGCCAAGGCATATATGACAAAATAATGAAGCTAAATACAAGCAAGCAAGAGAACCAAAGCAACTAAATATGCACAAAAATATTACATGCCCAAAAAGTGGTATACAAACATGTTATTTGTGCAAACAACAATTAAACCATGGAAGCATGCTTGAAACCCAAAAGCATTCCCTAAAATTCCAGATTTTCATGCTCTTTTTCATGCTCAAAGGTGCATTATTTTTACCCCAAATTGAAGCCTAAAAATTCAGAAACTACTTGTCATGGTATAAGAAGGGTTTTGATGGTGAAAATATGCTTGAAAACCCAAAATTAACACTAAATTTTCAGATTTCATTGCTCATTGTTTTCATGCTCAAATCATGTCATCCTATACCCCCAAATCAAAAGCATGGCATAAAACAAACATTAAGCACAAAAAAGCATTATTCATGAGAAACATGCTTGAATACCCAAAATTAACACTAAATTTCCAGATTTCAATTTCTTAAATTTTTTCATGTTCACCTCATGGTATTGAAACCCAAAAGAACACATGCTCTCACAAAACATAGCAAAGTCCTATTACAACATGGGCTTTCCCTTAAACACATTCATAGACACAATCAAGCAACATACCCATGCTTTTATCCATGTGAATTTTCTAATCATGCAAATCAGATTTGAGATTCAATATACATAAGCAAAATAAACAAAATAGCAAGCATTCAAAAGTAAAGAAAAAGCATGAATATACACAAAATAGCTTAAATCCAAGAGGCCCCAGCGGAGTCGCCAGTTGTGAAACATGGGAAAAAATCACCCGGAGATGATCATCCCTCCGTCAACACGCGGGGCTCGACATAAAGAGAGGGAGTCGCCACCATCCAATTGTTTAGGGTGTGAATGGACACCAAAAGAATTAAAAACAAGCAAAAAGAGATAAAAAGTGCTAAAAGGCAAATTCTAGAGTAAAAATAACCCTACTTGAAAATCAAATCCAGAGATGGGTAAGGGGATTAGATTATGAACGGGGGGAAGGTGTTAGGCACCCCCATTCACCCACACAAGGTGGTTGCCAAGTGTTATTCATGCTAAAAGAAAATAGAAAGCTTGCTAAAAAATCATGAAAACCTTGAAAAAGGACAAATGTATGATATCTTCACATGAAAATCCAAATGAATTTCAGATCTTCTTTTATGTTAATATCACTTCTGGAATATCACAAAAAGATGGAAATCACAGCAAAAGTTGCATAAAACCAAGTTGAGGCAAATCCGGGAAATTTGGTAAAAAGTAAGGCCATTTCTCTTGAAATTAATCAAATCCAATTTTAAATTAAATCAAACCAAATCCATTTGAAATATTAGGGTAAACAATAGTCTCATGCAAAATTTCAATTAATTCCGGTTGAAATCCTAAGAGTTATGGCTCTTTTAAAGTTGCTGCCGGAGAAAATCAAAAGTAGCAAGTAGGCAACTTTGGAGAATCACCTAGAAAACTCTACTCCATAGAAATCCGTGAAATTTGGTGTCAATGAAGTCTGTATGGCCATATTTCAAAAGAAACTAGCATCATACAAAAACTCATTCGGATGTGCCTTGGGTGACTTCCCGAACAGGCCCCGAGGATCACAAGTTGACTCAGAAAAGTGCTGTTGAGCAGTTCTGAGTAAATCTGCTCTCCCCAACACAATTTAAATCAACAAATTATGAAATCAATTGGATTTAAAAATAGACTCATAAAGGAGTTCCCAGAAATAAAAATCACTTGAATCGGATTTAAAACAAGCAGATGGCGCCCATTCGAAGTGATAGGTTCAACAGTTTGACCTGAAATGACCTCTCAACTTCGGCAGAATGGTGTCAAATATCTGCTTCATAGAAATTAATGATTTTTGGTAGGCATAAACTAGACAGCCTCACCTTTCCCATGGTTCTAGAATTACTCCAAAATTCATCCGGATGATGAAGTTATGAGTATCCGAAGTCAGGGTACAGTTGCTGTCAAGTAAAGCCTATTTTGAGTAAAACCAATGCAAAAATGTGACAAAGTGTGTGCAATTCGTGCAAGATGAACAAAAAATCTTTAAAAATCATCCAAATACATTCCAGAATTGATTAAGGCTATTTATTTGAGATTTATCACAATGAATGTAATAAATCCCCAAATGTGAGCCTATCCCGCCAAAATAGTGCTATGTATGTGCAAGTGTGAAAAACCATACAAGATCAATACAACAACATAGCATGCATACATATTTATAAAAATAAGGTTCTAAAACAGCCTAGGGTTCCGTTCCATTATCATTTCCCTTTGTTCTCTCTCCCCGTTAAACACGGTTCTTCAAGATAATCAAGGGTACTTTGAATATGAAACGGTTTACATAGAATCAAAAGGCTTATGCAAATAGGGTTATAATACTAGGGTCAATCCCCAGTCTCGTTTCTCCTAGATCCCGCCTCCACGTTTTACGGCTAGGGGGAGTCTCGAGATACTTTGAGCCGGGGAAGGATTTTCACACACAAAGAAGGCTTTATTCTACAGAAAGGTAGAAGAAGAGATCTAGATCTAGAATGTAAAATATAGAAAATAAATGAGGGTTGAGGCTTACCTGGGGTTCTGGAAGCAATCCGGCAGTGGTTCCCTTCTTCACTCGGAGCTCTTGGATCTCCAACTTCTTGGCCATTTGCTTGAGGAGGAACCTCCTATTTATAGGCAAAGGCTAGGGTTGTTGGTAGACACAACTTAATGTCTAGAACCCCCCAACCTTAACCCTAGGGCTGTTTCTGAGATTTCCCCTCATTTAATGAGGGATATGATGGTAAAAAGTGATTTCTCTCGGAAAACCCTAATTTTTGAGCAAAACTAATGTATCCGGCATCTCAGGCCGGATACACCAGGGCTTTAATGTATCCGACATATGATGCCGGATACACTAAAGTTTCCTTGTATCCGGCATTTTCCACCGGATACAAAGGAAAGTACTTGTATCCGGCCTGAGTTGCCGGATACTGGTAAAAATTCATTTTCTTCAATTTTTGTGCTGGCTTTCAAGGAGATAATGATTTTTGATGATTTATTGTGCAATTTGGGGTGTCTACACCTGTAAGATCTGCCAGAAAAATCGGCAGCTGATACCATCTCCCCTCGGAGCAGCCAGACCTCGGACAACTCGACTCAGTCCGACTAATATAGTCCCATATATCAACCAGCCCCATGCTAGCCACCTAGTCTGCTGAAGATCTCTCAGGGCGTCCAAGAAGACAGGACTGACCGACGTTGTAACCTCCAGGAAAATGCAGCTACCCAGCATCAACAGGAAGACTCGTCAAAATAGAGGGACGAAACCGTCATGAGCCTCAGCGATAGTAGCGTGCCTCCGGTCGGGGTGATCAACAATGCTGCCGCGCAACCAACTGATAGAAATCCGTCCACTCCTGCCATCCCAAGCATCCTCCAGAAGAGGCTTGTACCCTAGCAGGGCGCTAATATCCGCAACTGAAGGACGCTCCATCTCTATAGTCCTACCTGTCAAAGGGATGCCAATGAGCATGACAAAATCTGAAGGACGAATCCCCAGCTCAACATCGGGCAGATGGAAGGACTCTGTGTCAGGAAAGTATTGCTCCAGCATGGTAAAGATGAGAGTGCGGTCAGCTCGGAACAACGGGATGAGGAGAAAATGATCAAAGCGGCATCTACGGAACTCCCGTCTCAGTCTGGGAGATAGGGTCTGATATAGCTCAAAGAACTTCCCCCAACTACCTCTCAGATGAGAAGGGGGATACCGAAAAGGAACATCTACTCGGACACACATCGAAGGATGATGATCCAATCCACTGAGAAGCTCAGTGTCCTGAACAGATGCTCTCAACTCCTTAGGAAAAATCAAACGGAATCCCCTGGCGTCACCCACAGGGGCCTGATCCTGAACCACACCTCTAGCCCTGCCACATCCTCGGCCTCTGCCGTGGCCTCCCTCACCCTCAAGAGCCTGATCATGAACTCTGCCCCTACCTCGGTCTCTGCCCCGACCTCGAGCAGGAGCAACAACAGGCTAAAATTCAAAAGAGAAATGTGAAGGTTTGTGTAGAAAGAGAATAGAAGGAGGGAAAAGAAGATTGGGAAGCCTACCTCCCCAGAGCTCTCTCTGGAATCATCTAGCGGCTCCGACAGGGTAGCACTAGAACTCGCCTTTGTCCGAGCCCACGAAGTGGAGGGCTGGTCAGCAGGGTCAATCTCCTCTCGGACGCGGGAATGACTCCTAGCCATCTACAAGCCACAGGGAAGTGTTTTATGAATTTCAGTTCAAATTTATCAGGAATTTTACCATGCTTTTGGTCTAGGTCTCGGTTCAAATTCATCAGGAATCTTATATGATCTTTTCAAAGTTATCATGAATTGTGTCTTGAAGGAATTTTATCTTACTTTTGATTCAGTTCAAAGTTTTTTTGAAGTGATTGGTATTTCTATTTTGTGAAATCCTGGTTCTAAAGCTTTTTGTCCCAAAGATATCTATAAGGCTTAATATCTGCTAATTTATTTCAGGACTGCTACATGCAAAAGTCAAAGGTCTTAGCTGATCAAAGATCAAAGCAACTGTGGAGTCCAATGGCCAATCATGGAAAAGTTCTGGCAGTTGGAGCACCACATTGATCAAAAGTGTACTAAAGTCAAGGCAAATTGCAAGAAAAAGAACAAATCACAGCATGATATTTGGATCAAATTTAAAGATGAGCATTTGAAATTATGTTTCCATCAAAGCATTGGAAATGCACAATCTAAAAAAGCATACAGTTCAAAATGAAATAAGCAATTCAGTGGGAGGTCACCACCAACAGGCAATCAGAATTCAAGCCAAGAATTGGTAAGACATGTGGGGAAGTCAAGACAAATTGAGGAAAATCATAATATGGTATGGTAGTAAAGTTGAAGATGAACACATGAAAAATCGACCATCAACAATTCAGAAACATTGGCAAAATCTGAAAATCATGCCATTCAATAAGCCATTCAGTTGAAAATCACCACCGGCAGAAAATCAATTATTCTTAGTCACTGTCGATTTAAGGACTCAGGAACTGTAGTCATGCTTCAAAAATTATCAAAATTAATTCACCTACCACAGTACAGTAGAATTGGGTGGTCATGCAAGCTGTGGGATTAATCATGGAATTCATGGAAAGATCCTAAGATAAATGGTGAAGTCAAAGCAGATTGCAGAAAAAGAACAAAGGAAAAATCCTAGCATGGTATTTAAGCACCAAGAAATTCAGTGTCCAGGAGCATTTTAGTTGGTCGAAAATCATCACTAACAATCAATCTGATGCAGTTAATTGGAATGCATTACCGAAGAACAACAAGTTTTATCTGAATCTAGATGAAACCTCAAATATACAATCAAAGAAAAATGTGCACTAACCCAGTTTGATTGGCAAGAGCAGTGGAGAGATGGATGGAGCAAGGAGTTGCCAGAACTTGGGTGAAGTCGTCAAACAGAATTGATTGGAAGTAAGGGTTTAAGCGAAAACCTGAAGTGCTGAACCAGGGCTTGGTCGCAACAGCAGGTGGATGATCGCCGGAGTTGATAAGAATCGCTGGAGTTCGCAAGTAGTTGCCGGAATCAAAGAGAACCGTCGGAGAAGATAACCGATGTGGAGAACAAGCAATGTGTCCGGGGTTTGCAATCAGAGAAGAAGAAAAGAAGGGGAAGAGTCGCGGTCGTGCGTGACTTATATAACCTAGTGTATCCGATGGATCACGTCGAATACAAATGAGGCCTTTCTTATCCGACCAATTATGTCGAATACAAAAGAAAAACAGAGAAAAAAAAAGAGAAAAAAAGGGAAAAAGAAAGAGAAAAGGAGAAAAAGAAAAGAAAAAGAGAAAAAAGGAGAAAAAAGAAATGAAAAAGAAAAAAAAGAAATGAAAAAAAAGAAAAAGAAAAAAAATGTGTGCTACAAAATCTACTATTTTCACAAAAAAACCTATTTTGGGCTTAAAATCCACTTCATAGCCGCGAGTGCTCAGTGGAATTTAAGACAACTTGGAGAAATGTGTTGGTCAAAAGGAAAATATTCATTCAATTTTTAACTTGGTTTGATAAAAAATCAGTTTTCAAAAATCTTATTTTGGGCTTAAAATCCACTTCATAGCCGCGAGTGCTCAGTGGAATTTAAGACAACTTGGAGAAATGTGTTGGTCAAAAGGAAAATATTCATTCAATTTTTAACTTGGTTTGATAAAAAATCAGTTTTCAAAAATCTTATTTTGGGCTTAAAATCCACTTCATAGCCACGAGAGCTCAGTGGAATTTAAGACAACTTGGAGAAATGCCCCCTTCAAATTAGGGCTTTTTTGGCAAATCTTCACCCAAAATTATTTTGCAAAATTAAATTGAACCAAGCAAATCTTGGTCAAGGAAGCGCAATTTGGGCTTATCTAATCTTTGCAGCTCATTGCTCTGCAATTCCCGCAAAGAGGGGCAGCTGTAGACACCGCAAAATTGCACTGAGAAAATAATGAATAATTGGCAAAAAATCATTCTTTCCTTTGTAACAAGCACAAAAATTTAGATTTAAGCATTCTTTATTGTATCCGACACAAGTCATCAGATACAAGAAGACCTTTTTATATCCAACACAAGTCGTTGGCTACAAGCAGGTATTATTGTATTCGACGACATATGTCGAATACATATAGGTGTCCTTGTAGCTGACCTCAGTTGTCAGATACAAGGTTTTTGCTCAAAATTAGGGTTTTCCGAGAGTTTTCACTTTTTACCATCATATCCTTCATTTTAGAAGTGGAAATCTCGGAAATAGCCTTAGGGTTTAAGTTGGTGGATTCTAGACATCATTTTGTGTCTAGCATCATGCAAACCCTAACCCTAGCCTTTGCCTATAAATAGGAGGCCCCTCCTCAAGCAAATGGCCAAGAGGTTGGAGGTTGAAGAGCTCCGAGTGGAGAAGGGAACCGCTGCCACACTACTTCTAGAAACCCAGGTAAGCCTAAAACCCTCTTTATTTTTTTGTCTTTACATTCTAGGGTTAGCTCTTTTATTCTACCTTTCTGTAGAATAATGGCCTAATCTTTGTGTATGCAACCCCTTTCTCTACTCAAAGTACCTCAAGATTCCCTCTAGCCATAAAATGTGAAGAGGGATCTAGGGGAAACGAGATTGAGGATTGATCCTTAGTGTTAGAACCCTTTTGAAAAGCCTTTTGTTCTATGAAAACCGTTTCATACTCAAAGTACCCCAAGACTATCTCGAAGAACCATAAAACGGGGAGAGAGAACTAAGGGAAATGAGAATGGAACGGAACCCTAGGTTTTTAGAACCCCATTTGATTGATATGAATGCTATATGTTGTTGAAGAGTGGATTTTTACACATACACACATAGCACCCGTTTTTGTCGAATCGGCTTGTATTTCGGATTTATTGCAGTCATTGTAATAGATCTGAAATAAATAGCCCCAAACAGTTATGGGACATTTCTCAATGGTTTTCAACATGATTTCAAGCAAGTATTGAAGACCTCACGGTCTAACCTCTCGGTTTTGGGCGTTTTGCTCAATTTGAAGGTTTTTGGCATATTCTCTCCAATCGGAGAGGATGGTGAGCCAACCTTGTGCCCTATTTCCACCTAGAGGTTCTTCAACAATTTTTCAAATGATTTTGATTCATATTGCACGGATCACACACATTTGATCACCATTTTGGATTGATTTTACTTAAAAAGGTCTAAACCGGACAGCAGCTGTACCCTAATTTCGAACACTCATAACTTCATCATCCGGATGAATTTTGGAGTGATTCAAAGCCATGGGAAAGGTGAGGCTGTATAGTTTATATCTGTAAAATTTCATCGATTTTTATGAAGGGGATTTTTGATACCATTTAGTCGAAGTTGATAGGACAGTTCAGGTCTAATTGCTGAACCTGTCAATTTGAATGAGCACCATGTGTTCGTTTTAAGTCCGATTTGAGTGATTTTTGTTTCTGTGTTTTCCTTCAGGAGTATAATTTTGAATCCAGTTGGTTTCATAATTTTTTGACTCCATTTGTGTGGTGGGTGACTGATTCACTCAGAACTGCTCAACAGCACATTTCTGGGTTAATCTGTGATCTTCGCGGCCTGTTCGGGAGGTTGCCCAAGGAACATCCGGATGAAATTTTGTATGAGGCTAGTTTTATCTAAAAGATGGCCCTACATACTTCATTCATACCAAATTTCATGGATTTATATGGAGCCGATTTTTCCAAATGAATTTCCAAAGTTGCTCACTTGTTACTTTTAACAATTTCCAACAGCAGATTTCAAAGGAGTATAACTCCTAGGATTTTAACCGGATTTGATTGAAAATTTGCATGAGTCTTCTATTTATCATAATCTTTCAAATGGATTTGGTTTGACTTAATTAAAATTTGATTTGAATGATTTCAAGACAAATGGCTCTATCTTTTACCGAATTTTCCGGATTTGTCTCAACTTGGTTTTGTTCAAGTCTTGCTTTGATTTCCATTTAATGGTGATATCCCAGAAGTGATATTGACATAAAAGAGGATTTGGAATTCATTGGATTTCTCATGTGAAAGTATCATACATTTGTTTAATCCTTTTTCAAGGTTTTTGATGATTTTAGCAAGCTTTCTTATTTTTCAGCATGAACAACACTTGGCAACCACCTTGTGTGGGTGAGTGGGGGTGCCTAACACCTTCCCCCATTCATAATCTAATCCCCTTACCCATCTCTGGATTTTATTTTCAAGTAGAGTTATTTTTACTCTAGTTTCTGCCTTTTTGTTTATTTTGATGATTTTTGGTGCCTATTCACACCTTTAAAATTGAATGGTGGCGACTCTCCCATTTTTGTTAAGCCCGTGTGATGACGGAGGGAATCATCTAGGTGATTTTTCCATGTCTCACAGGCCTCTCATCCTTTCTTAAAGACATGATGTTAAAGCTGGCCTCGGCCCTTCATTGGTTTAGGCACTTTCTCTCTTTTTCCTTTTCCTTTATTTTCTCTCAAGGATCATTCTACCCCAGTGTAAAGATTGGTTTGGAAGGAAAATCAAGGCATGTATTAAGAAAAAGTTGCCTTTGGCTCAGTCAAGGTTCTCATGGGAGCAGTATGTTGCATCCGGCTGAAGACACCTTTGAGCAACTCAGCATTTTTCCATGATCATGGTCGTACCAAAAAAGGTGCGGTCTTAGAATGATATCATCATAGACCCGAGCACTTGCCCATTTTTTTTCAAAAAGTATTTTCTTCTTTTTTTTTTTAAAAAAAGGGTTTTTTTACAAAAGTTTGCATGAAATTAAAAACATGTAAAAATATTTACAGAATGACCAATCCTACTAGGGACAGTTAATGCAAAAAAGTAAATTTCAACTTAGCCTGGGAATGGTGGACTTGGTGTGGGACCGCGTCTGGTGAAGATTTTGGATTCTTGGGAATTGGTTGTGCCTTGCAACCTTGCCTCGCCTCTTTCTAGCCCGTTCCGCTCGAAGATGTCCCATTGTTGTCTGGAAGATGATTCACTTCTGTGGCAGTGGGTGGTGTCTTGGCAGGAGCAGGAGGGTCTACAGTGATTCTCCTGGCATCAATCAGATCTTGGATTGCATGCCTGAAAGCCCAACACTTATTAGTGGCATGCCCCAGTGCCCCCATGTGGTACTCGTAGGTTGCTTTGGGATCATAGTTCCTCCCTAATGCTACATTTGGGTTGGGAGTGATCAACCTTAAATAGCCTCCCTTCAGCAATGTAGGAAGGAGCTCAGCCATTGTATAGGGAAGTGGTGTAAATACCTTCTGTCTTCGATCTTCCTTTTGCGCACCCTGTAGTGGTGCTGACCCCGTGGGCCTTGCGCCATGTGGATGAGACCCTCTTTGCAGGTGGAGTGGTTGTTGCTCCTGTGCAGAGTCAACACTTACCACTTCCCTTTGACCTTCAGGCTTCTTGCCTCCATTTACTGGTCTTCTTGACATTGCCCCAAGTGAGCCTGCCTCTATCAATCCTGCTTTGATGCCGCCCTCAACCCTATCAGCTATCTGGACCAAGGCACTAAAGCTTGTCTCTTGCTGGTCAATCATGTGGGAATAGTATGGTTGTCCCAGGGTTGAGGTGAATAGGTTGGCCATCTCTTCCTCTGTCAGTGGTGGGCGCACCATTATTGCATGTTCACGCCATCTCCAAGCATAATCCCGGATTATTTCGCCTGTCTTCTTGCTTATCCTCATCAGTTCCATCCTTTTAGGTACAACCTCAGAGTTAAACCTGAATTGTTTAGTGAAGAGGCATGCCAGGTCTGACCAAGTCCGGATCTGTGCAGGGTTCAAAGTGGAAAACCACCGATGTGTTGCCCTATTAGGGACCTCTGGATAGCTATATCATTAACTGCTCGTCCCTGTTGTACCCCATCATGGCTCCACAGTATGATCAGAGATGTGCTATTGGGCAGCTAGTTCCGTCGAATTTCTCAAAGTCGGGACACTTGAACTTCGCCGGGGGTACTATTTCAGGGAAGAAACAGAAATTGTCAACTATCATCCTTCTTGGCACTGACCGTCCTTTTAGTTCTTACCATTTTGCTCTGAGGTCATTGATCATGGCACTGACTTCAGGCGAGATGCCCCTTGCCTCGACTCCTTGTCTATGCCATTCGTCTTCCTCTTCATGGTTTATCACCAGGAAGTGTGGGAGATGTGCTTCTTCAGGAGGTGGCTGATGTGGCTGCTGACCTTGCGGCACCACCGGACTTGGAACTTGTGGAGGGAAAGCTAGTGGAGGCATTGGATAGACAGGTGTCGGCAGGGCATGTGGTGGCCCGGCGGTCCCTGCGGCAACGCTTGTGGTTCTCCTGGAGGTTGAGGGATGACCGGTTGCAGCATCTACCTGATTAAGCTTTGGAGTAGCTGGGTGATTTGCCACATTTGCTGAGTTAAGTTCACGATTACTAGCTCATCCTCAATTTGGCGCTTAGGCAGAGGTTGCTGTGGTGCTTGAGGTTGTGGTATTAGTGGCTGAGGCGCATGTGGCTCTTCTAGATTCATCATCGCATGGGACCTTAGTAGATATGGGCTCCAATTAGCAATGGATGCAATGATTTCAACCTTGGTAAAACAAAATTAAAAAAGGAAAGGCAAAACAAAAAACATGTTAGTTTCTTCTGAAAATGGTCTGCTCCTGTGCGAAGGCGGCCGTGGTTTAGAGTGCTGTGTGTGGCAGAAAAGTGTTGTTTTTAATGAAAAGGTAAATTTTGCTCTGTGCTGGTGTTGGCGCTGTGAATGGAAAAAAAGAATCTTCGCATTATGGATAGTGCTGCAGCCGTGTATGGCAAATGCTATGTATGATAAAAAAGAATCTTCGCACTATGGATAGTGCTGCAGCCATGTATGGCAAATGCTATGTATGATAAAAAGAATCTTCGCATTGTGGATAGTACTGCAGCCGTGTATGGCAAATGCTATGTATGATAAAAAGAATCTTCGCACTGTGGATAGTGCTGCAGCCGTGTATGGCAAAATGCCGTATTAGGGCCTTCTTGAAAGCTATGCTATGCCAGGGATTGGCAAGGGTAGCCCAAGGGTGAATGCCGTGATAAGGGCCTTCTTGAAAGCTATGCTATGCCAGGGATTGGCAAGGGTAGCCCAAGGGTGAATGCCGTGATTAGGGCTTTCTTGAACGCTGTGCTATCCCGTGTAGGGGAAGGGTAGCTGAAGCTGTGCTATCCCAAACACGAGAAGGGTAGCCCAAGGGTGGTTGTCTTAAAAGCTGTGCTATCTCGTGCATGAGAAGGGTAGCCAAAGCTGTGCTATCTCAAACGCGAGAAGGATAGCCCAAAGGTGGTCATCTTGAAAGCTGTGCTATCCCGCGCATGAGAAGGGTAGCTGAAGCTGTGCTATCTCAAAAACGAGAAGTGTAGCCCAATGGTGGTCGTCTTGAAAGGTGTGCTATCCCATGCATGAGAAGGGTAGCCGAAGCTGTGCTATCTCAAACATGAGAAGGGTAGCCCAAGGGTGGTTTGTGAGCTATGCTATCCTGTGTACAGGAAGGGTAGCTCAAAGGTGAGCTGTGTTATCTCGTGGATGGGAAGGGTAGCTCGAAAAGGGATTGCTGTGTAGCTTATTGTGAGCTGTGCTATCTCGAGTATGGGAAGGGTAGCTCGAAAAGGGATTACTGTGTATAGCAAAATGCATTTGAAAATTTTCGAGGGTGTCGTGAATGAAACAGTGATTTTTGAAATCTTGGCTTTGGTGCTGTGATGGCAAAATGAATTTTGAAAATCTTTTATTGGTTCTATGCCGTGAATGGCACATGGATTTTTTTGGGAATCTGGTGAGGTGCCGTGGATGGCACCATGTGCTTGAAAGCTTTACTGTGCCGTGAATGGCACTGTGAATTTTGAAATCTCTCTTTCTCTTTTGTTTTGTACCGTGAATGGCAAAGGAGTTTGAAAACTTTATGATTTGTGCCATGCATGGCACAATGGTTTTGAAAATTTTAGGACTGTGCCATGCATGGCACAATGATTCTTTGGAAATTTTGTGAGCGTGCCGTGGATGGCACAAGGATTTTGAAAGATTGGTTTAAAACACTTTTTGGAAATCTCTTCTAAGGTTTTCCCATTTCATGGCGAAATCCGAAATCATGCCGTGAATGGCAAATTTTGAAATTAGTGCTATGAAGTAGCAACATTGGGGGACCATTGGAATTGGTTCCACATGTCATGCCATGGATGGCATTCCTTCAGTTGAAAAGAGTATACCCATGAAAGGGCAATGCAATGTTTCTCGGAAGGTGGCTTGATGTACGCCTGGAGGCGATTTGATGTATGCCCTAAGGCACTTTGACATACGCCCGGAGGCGATTTGATGTATGCCCTGAGGCACTTTGATATACGCCCCAAGGCGATTTGATGTATGCCCAAAGGCACTTTGATGTACGCCCAAAGGCGATTCGATTTTGAAAATTCTTTTTGTACAATTTTTCAAAGCAGTTTTGACCAAACGTGTTGGTATTGTTTTTGATTTTGAAATGGGTGCACCTTGATGTGCAAACAGTTCATGCAAGTGTAGGATGGTAAGGACAAGTGTTGCAAGGCTTACCATCCTCTGACATAGTGTCAAGCAAAAACACACAAACGAAATTGAAATGTGTGTGTAGTCCTATGAGGGTTGGTGCCAGCGAAGGCATGACTCCTAGACGTAATTGTGTAGGGAAGCACATCCGAGTCCAAATCAGTCTTTTCTTTCATCTGCTCTGAAGAATCTCTGCTTTCTGATGGAAGAAATTCTTACAACTTGCCAGCAAGGGCGCAATCACATGAAGCTTAAAAAGCTAAAAAAGTGCTCGATCCCAGGGTTGTTGGGAACCCTAGGAAAGGATACAATTGATTTAAAAGGGGTAGGCTGAAAATTCCTAGATCTAGGGTTTCACTGCCCCTGCTTTGATCTGGCTTGCTTTCGTCTGCTTTTTCTGATCTGGCTGGCTTTCATCTGCTTGAAGACTGACCCGGACTTAGCGTGCTTCCAGCGGTCTCAATGGCTCGAGGCCCATGGCTCACAAGACTAAATGCATGGATCTGGGGTGGTTCCCCTGATCAAAGTTTGGTTGGTGTCCTAAATTAGGGCCGAGGTAGCCTCTGATCTAGGGTTTACTCAATTTGATGCAAAAAGACGGGGGTTGCTGCCCCTGATGGACTCTTCGATTTTAAGTTGATTTTACTCCTCTTGATTCATCATTCACATCACATTCACAAATTGCGGTGTATTCAGAAGCGATAGGTGGGGAAGGATACCCAGCCCGAGACATACGCTTACAAGGGTCTCGACAAGTACTAGATTCTCGCATACCACGGCAAGAAACCAATGGCGCTATAGAACTCTAGAAAACTAGGGAGATGGCTTTAACCTGCTTTCCCCGACAAGCCACGGGAGCTTAGGGCTAATACCATCCCAAAAGTAAGTTTATAGGAATCAGTAGGGTGGCTGCTAGAGATGTCTAAGTTTTGGTAAAGAAGATGCAATATCCGTATCCATCCATTCAGGGTCAGATCCTTCATGTAGTCTCCCTTGTGCATGTCACCCCACGCAATTTATCATGAAAAACTATAAAAGAAATCTATCCACAGTGTGGTGGTGTGCCCGTGTGTGCGGTTGGGCTAAGTGTTGTGTCTAAACGGGTGACTTTTGCTGGATATTTGATTAGTAAAGGGTTCCTTGCAGCCTAGTTCTAGTGAAATGCAGAATTGGCATGCAATACAATGTTCCGAGAGAGTCCCCAGGTAAGCGGAAGGGACACAGGGATCCCACTTAAACTCCACTTACCTTAGGCAATTATCTCGTCTGTTTGACAAAACTCCCCAGAACACACAGTTGCACGTATTCCGTATTTCACTAACGTATGGCAGTAGATCTTCCTAAACCAATCTATAACCCTTATGTTGACACTTGTTAACAAGGGTTCGATTCGGTCGAGGGTCCCCAGCGGAGTCGTCAGGTTGTGCGCATGGTCCCATAGCGTAGGCGTGCCTCCTAAAGGTTAATTCAGGAAGGTTGGAGTCGCCATTACCTGATGGGGTGCAGACAGACACCTGAGCGCCTAAGTTTGTCTAGTAGGCGGTCTGCAGCTTGAGATTCTAAGCAGGGTCTCGATTACGGTCTGGGGAAATCCGTAGACACGCCGGTCCGCCCTGTCATATCACGGGTCCCATGGGTTTCCTGGTTTGAGTCAACTTGGTCTATCTCACCCGGTTCCTAAGCCAGCATGCACATTTGGTTAAGTCTGATGGGACCACCTGAGTGGTGTAGGCCCCTTTATTTGATTTTATCTTGATTAATTTAGGTGATCTGAGTCTGATTGGGTGGGCCCCGTTGGAAGGCCCATGGATTCTTTGATGGGCTAAGTCCAGCCCACATGCCTCTTGTTGGGCCTCAGTCTAAGCCTGGGAGGCCCTTTGGTCTTCGGTTCAATGAATTGGTTTTACTTAGGATTCAAGTTTAAAATTAAGTTGATTTTCATGCAAAGTGGGTCTGGATTGACTTTGTGGGCCCCTTGGTGGGCCACACAATGGGAACCAAGTGATTTGAATTATCTTGGTTGATCTGTGCCAAAATGGGCTAGGCACGGGCTTGGGGCCCGTTACCTAGGAAATTAGGTTTTTGACCCTTCAAATACGGTTAATGGGCTTGGCGGGCCCGACAGGCCCTGGCCTGCGGTTTCGACCAAACCACACCTAGTCTAAGCATGCATGCTTCATTTTGGGCTTTTACTGGGCCTCGAATCGTGCGGCCCACTCAATTAACCTATTTCTCTTATTTACATTCATTTGGTTCGATTGGAAAAGCAAGAAAATTGCACGAAACCTAGAAAAATAAGACAATGAAATTCTGGCAATGTAGCCGGCCTGAGATGTCAACTACACACAGGAACCAGTGTAGCTGGCCTTAGCTGTCGACTACACACAAGATTACATGTAGCCGACCTTGGATGTCCGCTACAAACAAACACAGGCTGATCCGACTTGAGTTGTCAGATCAACAAACAGAAAGGGGTTTTCCAGATTTCTCAAAGGGGCTTGGGTTTTTGGGCCTCTTGTGGTGTTCCCGCAATGGGACAGGGACCTAAGTATCTCTGTTTCGGCTCTTCATACTCAACATGCCAACAAACACATAAAAAAAATGAAAACCCGATGATCAAAGATAGCTTGCGTACTCTAAGGAATGATGGAAATATATGCATTCCTACATACTATATGCATTCATAAGACTGTGTGTGCTCACATGTGTAAAGATCTAATGGCAAACAAACAAAGGAACAGCTTAGCATGATTCTAGTGAGAAAATGCATGTACATGAGGACATGTTTGATGTGTATGCAAGTGCTAAAAAGGAGAACATGCCCATTGCCTATAACAGTAGATAGAAAGTACTAACATGAAGATGTTAGAGAGCATATATCCTAGAAGACATGCACATATGATCTAACCTGAACAAACCAACCAACCTTACCATTACCTTCATGCTCAAAACATGCATAAGTTCATCCAAGCAAAATTATTTAAAGAAGGGAAAGACGGGCAGTTAAGTGGGGTACATTAGATGAATACACAAAGGGGGAACACCCTCCCCCCATTCGAATGAGAAGTAAAGGATGGCAAAATAGCAACCCAATGACCATGAAAATCATATACGGGTGGACTCTCAGCCTCCCCTTGAAGTCATACGTATTCCTCATACAATAGGAGATGTGTATGTGAGGAAAAAGAGGAGAGAACATGCAAAGGTCATGTTGAATAACGGATTGCAGCAAAGATCTACGAAGCCTCTAGAACATTCATGAAATCATCCCATTTTCACATATATGTAATAAAAGATGGTGGGAAACACTACCTTGGTGTATACAAACTCTGGAGTGGTGTGGTTGAGGTTCCTTGAAGCAAGGCAAGGGATTGGAGCTCCTTCTTTGGCCACCAACAGCAAGTCCTCCTCCTTTTGTTTGGGTGAGAATGAAGAAGAAGAGAGGAAAAGAGGAAGAGATTAGACTTCGAATGGTATTTGGGTGGTATGGGGGCAAGGAGAGATGGAAGAGAGGGGATTCGAACCAGTGGGTGTGGGGGAAAAGGGGTGAAAACCAGCCAAAGGAAGCCAACCTCGACCAAGGGGGTGCTGCTCCCTTTTTATATGCAGCATTTTGTATCTGACAAAATATGTCGGATACACATGATTTGGTGTGTATCTGACATATTATGTCGGATACACTAAGCCTCGTTTGTATCCGACATAAAATGCTAGATACAAACACAATCATTTCAAACATTAAATGCGCTAAGAAAATCTGTTGTAAAATTCGGCGAGATTTTGGATAAAATCTTTTGTATCTGGCATATTATATCAAATACAAAGAAAAATATGCGTATCCGACATATTATGTCAGATACAAAAAGGCGAATTTTTTATATTTACAGATTGTCCCCCGGATTTGACCGATTTGACAACCGAGATAATTACAGATTGCCCTTGGGATATTTTTACATCAATTGCGTATTTGCAGACTAATCCCCCGAGATATTTATTTGCTCTCCTGCCACGTGTGCAGTTCCTTTGCCATGTGTGCAGTTTTCGGCATTGCTGCCCTAGAACTTCAATTGCTCATATCTTCTTCATCCGGACTCTGATTCTAGCAAACTCAGTTACGTTAGAACCGTATTGGAGTCCTCTATTCATTGGGATGTGATTAAGCAGCTGTTACGGGGTTTAGAAGAAAGTCAATTTCTGCTCCCCCTCAACTTTGACCGTCCTGTAAATCATTCATCTGGACTCCGATTCCAGCAAATTCAGTTGCGTTGGAATCGTGCCGGGATTCTATATCCATTGAGATAAAGCAATGTAGCCAATTATCACTTGGTCAAAAAGTCAAATTTTGTCCACTTAGGGTTTGACTTTCCAGCTAGGGTTTGCATTTCCGGCCCTTTCGGGGATGCAAAAATGAGGTGCTTATAATTTGATTGTGATCAGAAAGCCAATTTTTGTTCCTAGGGTTTTGAGCTGTTTTGTTGTCTTTTAGCACATTTTTTTTGTTTGATCAAAATTTGGGTGCTTACAGCTATGAGACATGGGAAATCCCCTAGATGATCTCCGTATCATCACACGGGTTTGACAAAAAATAGGAGTTGCCACCATTCAATTTAAGGTGTGAATGGAAACCAAAGGGATTATAAAATGTAAAATATAGCCAAAGTAGCTCTAATTCAAAGATGAATCCAGAGATCAGGTAAGGGGAATAAGTTATGAGCAGAGGAAGTGTTAGGCACCCCCACTCATCCGTACAAGATGGTTGCCACATGCTTGTTCATGCTCAAAAGATTGTTTGCTAATCAAATAAACAAAGAATGCGTGAAAATAAGCAAATATATGTGTGATTCCTCCATATGAGTAATCCAATAAATATGGACTCTCTCTATGGGTATATCACCCCTAGAACTTCAGGAGTAAGTAAAATCAAAGTAAAAATTGAAGAAAAATCAAGTTAAAGCAAATATGGGAAAATCAAACCATAAGAGATTGAAAACTTTGATCATTCATAAATCCTTCGATTTATACTCAAATCAAATGAAACCAAAGCCCTTAGCAAGCTGGTATGAAGTAGAGTATTCAGTAGAAATTTCAGCTCAATCCGATTTAAAACAAGAAAGAAATACTCAATCAAATCTACTGCTGTAAATCAAAAAAAGTGGCGAGTAAGCATCTTTGAAACTCTAACCGTGGAGTTTGGCTCCATATAAATCCATGAAAACTTTCATGAATGAAGTATGTGGTGCCATCTTTCAAACGAAATAGGCCTCACACAAAACTCCATCCATTTGTGACTTGTGTGACTTCTTGAACATGCCTAGAAGATCACAGATTAACCTAAAACTCCGTTACAGAGCAGCTCTGAGTCAATCAAGCACACAAGACACAAATGAAAAAAAAATCTCTTGAAATCAATTGGATTCGAAAATAGGCTCCCCAAGGAGAACACAAAGATCAAAATCACACAAAGTGGATTAAAAATGAGCAAATGGTGTTCAATCAAAGCGACAAGTTCAACAATCTGGACTCAACTAACCTTCCGACTTTGATCAGATGGTATCAAAAAATGGCTTCATAAAAATTGATGAAAATTTCCAGATATTAAATAGACATTCCCACCTATCACATGTTTTTGGAATCACTCAAAAATTCATCCGGATGATGAAGTTATGAGCATTCTAAGACAAGGTACAGATGCTGTCCTGTTTTGAAAATCTTGAGTAAAAGAAACAAAACAGTGCATGTGTGCAATTGGATTCGATTAAAATGGTTTGAAATCATGAAGAACACTCTCCTGAAGTCCTAAGAGTTCATTCTAAGGCCAAGGATCTCAGATTTACCATATTGAGCATGGTGTATCCAAGATCTAGCCTATTCTTGATGAAAACAGTGAAAAGTGTGTGAGGAAGTGGAAATCACTTTTCTAGGAGAAAGTTAGGATCCATTACTATAGAGATCACAGATCACACTGATTTCTCCAGATTCAAAACACAATCACTTCAAACACAAGATCGACATAAGATCAACATGCTATTCAAAGTAGGTTCTAAACCTAGAGGGTCCATTCCAACATCCGTGTCCCCAAACTCTCTCTTCACGTTTTATGGCTAGAGAGGTTGCTTTAGGTACTTTGGAAGTGGTTTTGGGTTTACAAACAATCACCAAGGCCTTATGCTACAGAAAGGTAGAAGATGAGAGTTGAAATGTAAAGAGGAAACTAGACAAGTAATTGGAGCTTTACCTTAGTAGCTTGAACACTTGAGCAAACAATCCAGCAGAGTTTCACTTCTTCTTTCAGAACTTCAAAGCTTCAAATTAGCAGCCCTTTACAAGAGGAGGACCCCTCTATTTATAGGCACAGCCAAGGGTATAAAAGTCCCAATGGTATGCCCATAAATCCTTTTAGATTATTCCAATTCAAATTAAAGGCATGAATTGGTGTAAATCTACAAATTTTTGAGGTTAAAATAGGGAGTTCAAGCCTCCTAGAGAGAGGTAATATGCGTAAATAAGGCTCAGAAATCGAGTTTTTTCGCAAATGCATGAAATGAGCAAAACTGTATACAAGTGCGGTTTGAACTAAACTGCCCTTTGTATGTGATTTCAATGCAAAACTCCTCCAACTGCAACTACAGAGCGGTCTAAAATCAGTTATGCTCCAATGATTGTTGCCGATGTGGCCTAACGGCCTGGTGGCCACGTGGCAGCCCATTTGCGTGCACCAGGGAAGCATGAACTGAAACCGCATTGTGTGTGCGGTCGCAACCGCATACACAGTGCGGTCGAGACCAAATTAACAAAAACCGCATGTACAATGCAGTTAGCACCTTTTTGAATATTTTTGAGTTTTTGACACATGTCAAAGCTCAAACAAAACATTTAAAGTTCATTTTGATTGCTCTCTCATATTGAATGCAATTTGGGGTGTCTACAACATCACGCATGCACGCACACACACACACACACACACGCACACACGAATCCACGATCAACATCATCACAATCACTATCATTAACATTAACTATTGCCGTATTTTTGCTGATTTTTAAAGTCATAATTGATTTTAACTAAATGTTACCAAATGGTTTTCAAATTGTGTTAATAAAAATTGTTACCAAACAGCCTCTCATTTAGCTTTCTTATATCTAACTTGCTTACGTAGGTGTTGTGTTCTCTTTCTGTTTATTTTTACTTATTTTATTTTAAATGATCTACTTATCCTCATTTAATAACTTAATTATTTGTTTTTTCCTATATAAATTTTGTTGATTTTGAGAGGTCAAGTCTTCGATATTATCTACGAAGAAAGGTTTCATTGGTCATTGCACCAAAGTTCCTTTTTGAACAGATTTGAAACTTTTATTTAATTTTCTTTCTTCGATGTTTAGAAATTCATTAATCCGCCAAAATGTGTTTAGTACCTGTCTCTCTTATCCAGTTGGAATTTCAAGGTTTTTTTTTGCCGCCTTAATGACTTCCTCATCCTTGTTTAATTTAATGTGTTGATTATATGAAGGATTAATGATATTGACATGACTTTTCTTTGCTTTCTTCTTCGTGTTCTTCAACCAACCAAAATTTTGAAAATTTTTTTTTTCATGCATCAATATGTAGTGGGCTAAATGTCTCTTGGACCATTGCCTATTTGATCTATTATAACCAAAGATGAAATATATGCCAAATTTTTGTATGAAGCTTTACCGTTGGACTAGCAGATCTTACATGGAATGGCCGGTCGGGTCTAGTTCTTATATCATTATGTAATGCCCCAGTCCCATGAGCGACAATATTGTTTGCTTTGGCCTATTGGGCCTCATGGTTTTGCTTTTGGGTTTTACCCCAAAAGGATTCGTCATTTGAGGGAGTCACAAGACTATATATATAGAACTTCACTTCATTCTTCCTGAGCAATGTGGATTTCGAGACCTCACACATGGATTTCAAAAAAGCGCTCCCAAATCTTGCTTCTTTAGAAACATTTATTCTTTTTTCTTTGTAGCCACTTTTAAATATCTGTGCTTTTCTTCCAAGGAAAAAAATTAGAGAGAATTTGATTTTCTATTTTTATTCTGCCTCCAAGCAAAAACCGTAATACAAAATTTTATTTCCAATGTTGTTCATTGTGATATAATGTCTTGGATTTAACAAACCGGAAGGTTCATTAGTTGGGGCAACAAAGTTTTGGGAGTTTTATATAAGGGGGAAATTAGATCATTTTTAGTGTGTGTTGCATTTTGTTGTTTTGACAAAGGTTTAGGTATTCTGAGAACATAGTGATGGAGCTCAGAAGATCATCCTACCGTATTTGCCTCGTTCTCTAGTAGAATAACTTCACAGTACATGCCCGTGGACTAGGCATTTAAGGCCAAACCATGTAAATTTGTCTCTCCATATTCTTTGTTTTGTTTTAAGCATTTTTACTTGGAGACCGTAGCCAATGCCATGCAGCCAGGCACAGACATTTTTCAGGTCTGTGTTAGCCATGTAGGCCCATGTGACTGCAAGGCATTGGCTATAGCTGGACCATTTTACAAGTGGTCCAACTATAGATGATTCAAATCTTTAATCATATTGACCTTTAGTTTTTCAATTTCTTCTTTGTGTTATTCGAGTAACCAAAATTTTGAATTTTATTAGGACTGAAAAAGGGGATTAAGATATTAGTAGGAGCAATAATTGGCTATTTTGATCTATTATAACCAAGGATGAAAGATGTGTACAAGTTTGTCGTATGAAGCTAGCGTGCACACACATGCTTTACCATTGTACCAACATATCTTTCATGGAGTAGGTCCACCATGTTTACCTTTATTGTTATATATTTTATGTGCTACTGCAGTCCAAAAAAAAAAAAACAGAAACGAAAAAATTATACCCTTTTTCCCAAATCTCTGTGCTTCCAACCAACAAAACTACAGAGAAATTTGATTTTCTATTTGTATATTGCCTCGCCAAGCCAAAAAAAAGAAAAAAAAAACCACGAGAAATTTGAGTTTTCCAATGCTGGCCTTGTGATGTAGATGTGTTGAATTTAACGATGAGGTCACGAAATTTTGGGGGTCGAAAAGGGGACTGTACAGTTCCTGTCTATAATTTTATTTATAGCTTTGAAGTAGGTAGGAAATTACTGATCTCTCTTGTAGAATAACTTCACCTTGTACGTACACTCGTGAATGTAGGCATTTAAGGCGAAACCACGTAAATTTCTATCAATCTCCGTCTTGTTCTTTGTTTCCGTTTCATTACCCTTCTCTTCAGGATATTGATCATTTTCTTACAGCAGTTTAGCCATTTCTTATCATCTATGGGTCCAACGGTCATCTGTTTCCCAACTGGTCCTCTCTCTTACTCCTTTTGCATATAAAGTGAACGGCAAACATGGGTCTATATTGGTTATGGACGTGACCACTTTACTAGAGGTGAAGAAGTTTGACCTAGAGCCATCAGAGATTCAGAGCCAACTAATGGGACTCTGAACAAGTAGAGAGTAAATCAGTTATAACAAAGCATCTGAACCTCAGTTTTTTTTATTATATGCAGATCAGGAAAAGAGAAGATCGCTCCATTGATAATGCTTGGCCATTTACAAGAGTCGACTCTTGAAGGTTCAATAGAAGGACTCCAGAAAATAAGACAAGTAAACATATATAGATGCTTCAAGCTAGCTAGCCAACCCAGATTAATTTACAGACTTTGAGAACTAGAAAGATACAGCAGCCATTAATATATAAGAACTAATACTGCAATTAAGTTTATTTCACTCAACCCCATTACAATTAATTTGTTCGCACGGAGGGCTCTGAATCTCTACCATGATTCACCTGCCGCTCAACATCTTTAGCTTGATCTTGTCCACGAATTGATCTGGTGTAAAGTTTCGACATCAATATTGTTATTAGGTACTGCAGCATTAGTTTCGACCTTAACACAAAAAATATGTAGAGAAATGGCAAAGCATAGCCGAAAAGAACGACTAATAGTGGGTGGTGTCCTTGTGGTGCTATGCTTTGCAGTGAATAGAGGTAATTAACCACCAAGGGCAGTAGGGCGAAAATCAGCGCAAATTGCAGAGGGAAACCCCATGTGAGGATCATCATCATTCCAAGAGACATGTAAAAGCCCAAAGAGTTGATAAATGAGTAGTAATAAAATTGAGCGTCATTGCTTAGAACAAAGGGCCGTCCTGCAGGTACTCCACCTTTAATGGTGATTCTCCTGTTATGATGATCGGGTTTGAATTTGTGCTGCCAATTATCGCCGGGAGGGGAGATCCCCGTCTGGTAAGTGGCGGCGGCGATCAGCCCCGCCACCACCAGAAGTGCATTGCGCACACTATCTGGGGAGTTTCTATCCGGATTGTATTTGAAGTAGCTGATCAAGTTCGACCAGAAGAATATTCTCCTTCGGATCTCCGCCATCGCATGCAAAAAGCCACCACTCTTATCAGATTCAATCTCATCTGACTTTAAAGCCCCGGCCCGGCGGAAGGGACGTACTAGCTTGTGCCCTTGTCTTCCTGGTTCCAACAATATGTCCAGGGCTGTCTTTTCCTCTGTATTCATATGATTTACTTGACACTCCTCCCAGAGCAGCTTCTTAACAAACTGCACAACAACAAGAGTATTAATCTTAATTTAAGTCAAAACAATGACTGACATACGAGGTTAATTAATTGAAGGGGATCGATCAAAGAAGAATGTATGAAGATCTATCGATATATATCTCAACAGGCCAAGCCTACCTTGTGCTTATTTTCTGTGGTTGCCACATGCAGCACGGTGTTGCCATGGTTATCCCCCCAGCTCAAGATCTCACTCTTACCTTGCTTTCTGAGCGATTCCAACAGAAGCAAAAACGCTTTCCACTTGTTCTTCACCTTGCTCTCCACGGCAAGGTGAAGAGCAGTCTCCAGTTGAACTGCAGTCTCCAGTTGAACTGTCGTGCCCAGGTGAAGAGCAGTCTCCAGTTGAACTGTCGTGTCCTCTTTCACGGCAAGGTGAAGAGCAGTCTCCAGTTGAACTGTCGTGTCATCAACAGAAGCTGGGCAAGCATCGAGAAAGACCTTTAACAGATCTGAATTCCCAGTAGAAGCCACTTCGTGGAGTGGAGTTCTCCTTCCTCTTCCTTTGACACGGACGAGTTCTTTGTCAACCTCCACGAGCCCTCTCGCTATGCTCTTGTGTCCCTTTTGCAGAGCCAGATGCATGGGACTGAGCCCCTCTTCGTTTAGCTTTCTGGCCAACGAAGGCTTCAGATTCGCTATCTCCATCGCAAATTCGGCTTTCCCATCCCTTGCTGCTATGTGTAGGGGAGTATCAACGAACTGGAGTGCATCAAGACCATCAAGAATGGAGTGGTTTTGCTTAATTAATGAGTACAAGCCATTGATGTCTCCCGCCTCAGCAACCTTGTTCAGAGCCTCTTCCAGGGCTGTCTTTCCCTCTGTATTAATGTCATTTACTTGAAAATCCTGCCAGAGCATTAATCTTAATTTAAGTCAAAAAATGCCTGACATAATTAATTGAAGGGGATCGATCAAAGAAGAATGTATGAAGATATATCGATATATTACCAACAAAAAAAAAATGAAGATATATCGATATATATATAAAGAATATACTTGAATATACTCTGAGGTAGCCACATGCAACACGGTGTTGCCATGGTTATCCCTCCAGCTCAGGATCTCACTCTTATGTTGCCTTTCCAGCGATTTCAACAGAAGCGAAAACGCTTTCAACTCGCTGGATTTCATGGCAAGGTGAAGAGCAGTCTCCAGTTGAACTGTCGTGTCCTCAACAGAAGCTGGGCAAGCATCGAGAAAGACGCTCAACAGATATAAATTCCCAGTAGAAGCCACTTCGTGGAGTGGAGTTCTCCCTCCTTTTCCTTTGACACGGACGAGTTCTTTGTCAACCCGCACCAGCCCTCTCGCTATGCTCCAGTGTTCCTTTTCCAGAGCCAGATGCATGGGACTGAGCCCGTCTTCGTTTAGCTTTCTGGCCATCGAAGGCTTCAGATTTGCTATCTCCATCGCAAATTCGGCTTTCCCATCCCTTGCTGCTATGTGTAGGGGAGTATCAACGAACTGGAGTGCATCAAGACCATCAAGAGTGGAGTGGTTTTGCTTAATTAACGAGTACAAACCATTGATGTCTCCCGCCTCAGCAACATTTTGCAGATCCTTAATTTCGTCAGACATCTCTGAGGGAGCTACATGCAACACGGTGTCGCCATGGTTATCCCTCCAGCTCAGGATCTCACTCTTATCTTGCTTTCTGAGAGATTTCAACAGAAGCGAAAACGCTTCCTCCTTGCTCGATTTCAGGGCAAGGTGAAGAGCAGTCTCCAGTTTAACTGTCGTGTCCTCAACAGAAGCTGGGCAAGCATCGAGAAAGACGCTCAACAGAGATAAATTCCCAGTAGAAGCCACTTCGTGGAGTGGAGTTCTCCCTCCTCTTCCTTTGACACGGACGAGTTCTTTGTCAACCCGCACCAGCCCTCTCGCTATGCTATCGTGTCCATTTTCCAGAGCCAGATGCATAGGACTGAGCCCTTTTTTGTTTAGCTTTCTGGCCAGCGAAGGCTTCAAATTCGCAATCTCCATCGCAAAATCGGCTTTCCCAGTCCTTGCTGCTACGTGTAGGGGAGTATCATCGAACTCGGGTGCATCACGACCATCGAGAATGGAGGGGTTTTGCTCGATTAATGAGTACAGGCCATCAAGACCATCAACGTTTCCAGTCTCTGCAGCCTTCTTCATTTTTTCATCTGCAGCTTTCTTCATGGCCGGCTCCATCTTTTGTAGATCCTTAATTTCCTCTGAAATCTCTAATGAAAATTGTGCACTGGAGGTCTAAAACTTGGAAGCTTTTAAAGACATGCAAGTTGCAGGGGGGACCCTACTTTATTGATGTTGCACATGCCGGCTTTGAGAGGCTAAGGTCATTACCAAAAAAAAAAAAAAAAAAGGCTAAGGCCGTACAATAATCTATTATATTAAGCGGGCGGTGTGGTGTCTTGGGTGGCAGGCTCGCAGGGCTTTGGGGCTGATGTGTCACGCTCGCGTGCTGCGGAAGGTTACTTTGCGGCAGAAAAAGGGGCAATTGGTTTTTAGCGATATTTTTCAAAATAATTCTTATTTAGTGATACTTTATTTAAATAAACTCAACGCCACCTTGTTCAGCACGTCCCCATTTAATGCTCATCATCAGTACAAGTCCATATTAGAGCATTAGCACCAGCAGATTCCTTATTTTATTCCTATCTTTAAAATAAGGAAGAAAAAAATGGAATGAGGCACAATTTGACTTGCAGCAGCTTCCCTATCTTTATATTATTCTCTAAATATATTTAGAGATTGCTATAGTGTGTGTGCACTTAAATCTAACCTAGATCGCACACGAGGCGCACGTGCAAGTGCGTGCCTCGGGACTTTCGGAGTCGCCACTGCCTGAGAGGTGTAGACAGACACGGGAATTTCCTATCCGGGTCTAAGTCTGGTTTGCAGCTTATTAGAGATCTAACTAAGTCTTCGATTACGTCCGGGGAAGTCCGAAGACACCCCGGCCCGCCTCGTCGATCTGACGGGTCCCTCGGGTCTCCCTGGTTTTTGAGTCAAGTTCACCCTTCATAGACCAGCATGTGCCTTTTTAGTTTGGTGGGGGCCTCTGAAGGTGTGGGCCCCTTTTTATTCCATTTTTTATCTTTTTATTTAAGTGAGGTGGGTCAGGTACAGGTCCTGTTGGAAAGCCTGTGATTTGCCAATATCAGGCTTGAGCCCAGTAGGGTTATTGGATAACCTTTTTGGTTTATTTATTTGATTAAAGGTTTTCAAGGCCTAATGGGCTTAGCTTGGGCCCAATGGAAATTATGCAAGTGGCCTTGGGCCCGTTTGTTGAAAACAGGCATGGTTTGGGTCGGTCAGAGGTGGACCACATAGGTGGGTTCAGGAGGTCTTGGTGGGCCCATTTAGGCCCACAGTCTACCAATGGGCTAAGAATAGCCCAAAAAGCTGGAAGGATCAGGCCAAGATGGTTTGGGTCGGATTCGGGTCCAACCGGGTCCAAAAATTCCATTTTTAAGTTATTTTAAAATTGCCCGTATTTATTATATGGTCTGGCCTAGCCCGTAAATGTACTACGGTTCAGGCCAGCTTTGTAGACACCCCAAATTGCACAAACAATCATCAAAAATCATTATCTCCTTGAAAGCCAGCACAGAATTTGAAGAAAATAAACTTTTACCTGTATCCGAATACTCAATCCGGATACAAGTACTCCTTCATGTATCCGGATACTCATATCGGATACATGTGAGCCTTAGTGTATCCGGTACCATGTACCGGATACCTTAAGGCCCTTTTTTATCCGGTCTGACATACCGGATACCTTAAGTTTGCTCAAAATTAGGGTTTTCCGAGAGCTTTTCACTTTTACCATCATGTCCCTCATTAAATGAGGGGAAATCGCGGAAATGACCTTAGGGTTAAGGTTGGAGGGGTTCTAGACATTAAGTTGTGTCTACCAATGACCTTAGCCCTTGCCTATAAATAGGAGTCTCCTCCTTGAGCAAATGGCACTGAACTCTTGTTTTGAATTCTCGCAAAGAAGAACTCCAAGAGAAGAAGAAAACCGCTGTGGAATCGCCTCCAGAACTCAGGTAAGCCTCAACTTTTCTTTTTATTTTCTGTCTTTACATTCCTAGATCTAGATCTCTTCTTCTACCTTTCTGTAGTGTAAAGCCTTGTTTGTATGTGTGGAAATCCTTCATCGGCTCAAAGTATCTCAAGACTCCCCTAGCCGTAAAACGTGAAGGCGGATCTAGGAGAAACGAGACTGGGGATTGACCCTAGTGCTAGAACCCATGTAGCATAAGGCCTTTTTGATTGATTGAAAACCGTTCTATAATCAAAGTACCCTTGATTATTTCGAAGATCCGTGTTTAACGGGGAGAGAGAACAGAGGGAAACGATAATGGAACGGAACCCTAGGCTATGCTAGAACCTATCTTGTTGAATCTATATGCATGTTGTATTGATCTTGCTTGGTTTTTCACTCTTGCACACATATTACACTTTTTGGTGAATAGGCTCACATTTGGGGATTTATTACGTTCATTGTGATAAATCTCTAATAAATGGCCTCAATCAAATTCTGGAGTGTTTTTAAATGTTTTTCAAAGGTTTTGGATTCATCTCACACGAATCTCACACACTTTATAAATTTTCGGATTTGATTTTCTTCAAAAGTGGCCTAACTAGACAGCACCTGTACCCTTACTTCGGACGCCCATAATTTCATCATCCGGATGAATTTTGGGGCGATTCTAGAACCATGGGAAAGGTGAGGCTGTCTAGTTTATGTCCACCAAATTTCACAAATTTCTATCTAGCGGATTTTTGACACCTCTCTGTCGAAGTTGAGTGGACAGTTCAGGTTCAAATACAGAACTTGTCACTTCGACGGACCGCCATGTGTTCGATTCAAGTCCGATTCGAGTGATTTTTGTTTCTGAGTACTCTTTTATGAGTCTATTTTCAAATCCAGTTGGTTTCATAATTTTTGGATTCCATTTGAATTATTGGTATCCGATTTACTCAGAACTGTTCATTTGTACTTTTCTGGGTAAATCTGTGATCTTCGGGGCCTGTTCGGGAGACCACCCAAGGCACATCCGAAGGGATTTTTGTATGAGGCTAGTTTCTTTTGAAAGATGGCCATACAAACTTCAATCACACCAAATTTCGTGGACTTTTATGTAGTGGATTTTCCTAGACAATTTTCCAAAGTTGCCCACTTACCACTTTTAAAAATCCCCAGCAGCAACTTCAAAGGAGCATAACTCCTAGATTTTTCGTCGGAATGAAGTGAAATTTTGCATGAGGCTCTTATTTATTATAATCTTTCAAATGGATTTGGTTTGATTTGATTTAAAATTGTATTTGAATGATTTCAAGACAAATGGCATACTTTTTACCAAACTTCCCGGATTTGATTTAACTTGGTTTTGAGCAACTTGTGCTTTGATTCCCACCTCTTTAATGTTCCAGAAATGATATTGACATAAAAGGAGAACCCAAAATTCATTTGGATTCTCATGTGAAGATATCATACATTTGACCTTTTTCAAGGTTTCTCATGATTTTTAGCAAGCTTTCTTACTTTGTTTTTGCATGAACATACACTTGGCAACCACTTCGTGTGGATGAATGGGGGTGCCTAACACCTTCCCCCGTTCATAATCTAATCCCCTTACCCATCTCTGGATTTGATTTTCAAGTAGGGTTATTTTTATCCTAGAATGTTTTTTTTTTGGCTATTTTTGCTTATTTTGAACATTTTGGTGTCCATTCTCACCTCAAAAAAAAAATGAATGGTGGCGACTCTCCCGTTTTTATTTCGAGCCCCGTGTGTTGACGGAGAGATGATCATTCCGGTGATTTTTCCCATGTCTCACAAGCTCGTATAGCAAATACGGACATGCCTGACCGTATAGTAAATACGGGCATCTGCCCGATTTTTCAATTTTGCACTTTTTTTGGCCGGGATCAGTCCGGTTGGCTTCCTTGAATGTTCGGCGACCTCTGTTGGTTTTTCACCACTTCTATGATGATAGAAATGTCTTGTACTTGCTTCGAATCCTCATCTTTTTTTTCCTTTGATGCTTTGTTGTTTGCAAACCCGCATGCATGGGAATCTAAGAAGGGAAAGAGGGGGGAAGTTATGGGGGTACAAAAGACGTCTTAGGAGGACAGATCCCTCCTCAAAATAAATTAGTTAAATTATCAAAGAGACAAGGTTAGTATAAAAAGCATTAAGGAGAGTTCTTTTAGCTTATATGACATTCCTCTTCTCCCAGTGAATCGTATAAGAAAGTTTCCCTCCATTAGGGTCACATTTGTATGCACAAAAGAAACCGAATGAGTTAGAAATAACATAGTGAGGACGAAGCAAATGAAACCAGAAACAAAGGTTATCAGAATAAACTGGTTTCATATATGTTAAACACAAAAATGTGGGAAGGCTTACTACCTTATTACCTTCTTGTTTCAGTGTGTTTGTGATTCTTCGAGAATTTTGGCAGCTCTTCCGCATTCCTGTTGAGTTCGCAAAATGGGTTTGAAAAAGGGTCTCTCTTACTCTGGGTTGAGAGAGATGAAAGGTGGGGACAGTGGGTAGATTTTAGCAGCGCTTCTGTGCTCTTGTTGATTTCCCGAAATGGGTTTGAAAAGGGGGTTCCCTTGCTTTGGGTTGAAAGGGTGGAAGGTAGGGATGAAAAGGGTGTGGAACAGGGGCAAACTAGGAACAAACAGGATTTGAAAATGGCAGAGGGGTTTTGGACAGAGGTTGGACGTGGCAAAACACAAGAGAGGAGAGGGGGAGTCGAATGAAAAGGGATGGGGGGACTCCTCCTTCTTTTGGAATGGGGTGGCCCCTCTTTTATAGTTAAAAAATGACCAAAATACAAATATTTGTTATATCATGTCTTTTTTTTAAAGAAAACAATGATGAATTGATTCCTTTCTTATCCCCTAACCTTTTTTTTTAATTTAATTACTTAGATATTTATATTATATTACTATTTTATTCTTTTGTTCTTTCTTTAATTCTTGCCACGTGTAGATTTATTGAAATTTTAACTGCTCACAACTCTTTCATCTGAGCTCCGATTCTGACAAACTCAGTGGCGTTGGAATCAGGTCGAGATTCTCTACCCACTGAGCTAGAGTTTAGCAGCAAATTTGGGTTTTTTAGCAAAAGTATCGAGTCGCGCTCCGGAGCCAATTTTGCTCATATCTCCTTATCGGATTTTGAGCAGCTAATCCGGGGTTTAGCAGAAAGTTGATTTTTGTTTTTTTGAGATTTGACCAGTTCATAACTTCTTCATCCGGACTCCGATTGAGCAAACTCAGTGGCATTAGAACCGTATCGGAATCCTCTTTCCAATGGCATGAAGTATGGTGGTCAATTTGTACCCGATCAAAAAGTTAACTTTTTGACCCTCTCAGGGTTTGACTTCTTTTTTTTTCTTCATTTTAGAGGTGCAAAAATCATGTACTAACACAGTGCTTCCTCAAATTTGAGGAACCACTGTAAATTCCCTAAACTCAAACCACTTTAACTTTATATCAAATCGGTATGCTTTATGTCAAATCGTTATAATAAAAAACCATAAAAAATTCTTAAAAGTAATGATGTTTAAAAAGTAAGTAATATTTTAATATTTTTACCCTTTCAAACAGCATAAAGATTTATGATAAGAAAATGCTCTTATGAGCAAAACATGAAAAACGAGGTTCGTGACAAGAGAACAAAAGATACAATAAAACGAAAAAAGAATGACTAAGCAAATGAAATATTGGCTTGGTTAGGAGTATAGGATTCACATGCATCATTACCTCAAACATAAGGCATCTAAAGCAAGATGAAATCTTATACAATGCTTTACTGCATTGTAGACTGCTGTGGGCATGAGATGATGCCATGTAGAGCACCTCATGGTCAATGTTTTTTTATTAAAAAAAAATAACAGATCATGAGATTCTCTAGATGATAGCATCTCACACCCATAGCAGTCTGCAAGGCAGTAAAGCATTGAAGAAGATTTCAACCCAATGCGGTAGTTTGATCATACTTGTCAATCTAGACAAAATCCTCTGGACATTTGGACAAACACATTTCCTCTGGTCCCAAAATCCGATAATATTGTGATACCATTGACTCGAATTTTTTTTGGGGTGTAGGGCCCCCTATTGAATGGCTACATGTGTCAAGTCCGTTTCACGCTATGGTACCATTTGGACATATTATTGATTAATCTAAAATGGCAAGGTGATGTTTGTGGAAACAATTCCTCTCAAATCTTGTGTTGTCTCTTTATATATCATCCTCCAATGAGATTGATACATATATCCTTGAATTGGTAAGCTTTTCCTTGCATTTAGAATTCTTAAACTAATTTATGATACCTGTTGCAGTCTGATTGGAGATTGATACAAGAGGAGGACAAAAGACTTGAGAGGAATGGCTTTGGATGTTGAATAGTTTGAGAGCAACCAAGCATTTGCATACGATATGCATTTAATGAGGCGAATTCTCTCAATTACTACAAAAAGACATTCGTGCATGGTACCCCACAATTATAATGATGTAGCCAAGCAATTCATCTAAGATCTTCAGTCCATGTATTAGTCTCCAACAAGACTAAAGAACGTACCCTCCTGAATTTTTATGGTATGATTATACCAACACTAATGCACCAGATCCCATCAGTACCCTCCTGAACTGCTAAGCTTTACCCCTCAGGTTTAAAATTCACAGTTATGTGCACCACTCTCATTGGACACTGATGCAGGCAGGATTAAAAATCGGAGAAGAATCACTAGGGATGGCAACGGATTGGTTTTGCAAAAAATCAAAACCAAACCGACAAGTTGACCATGAAAACCATAACCGAACTATAATCGTTACGGTTTACTAATTTTAAAACCAAAACCGTTTAATTTTCATATTATTGAAACCGTGACTGAATTGAGTCGTTCCGCCTTTTTTGGAAGTTCAAATAAATTAAATTTTCTATTATTATACCTTGTTTATACAGGGATGTGCTCATTAATGAAAAATTGTATCAAAGCTTCTCAGCCTCCTCTTCTCTAATACGTTGTTCTATTCCATCTCTAAAATTTTTAATAAATCCCTAATGAGCTAACTGACTAGTGGGCTGTGCAATTGTGCAACTCAAACCTTATGCACAATATATGTGGTTAGTTCGGTTTCGGTTTGGTTTCCCCATAAATTCGTAACCAAACCGAAATTGCATCAGTTTTTCCAGTTAAAAAGCAAAACCAAACCGAAACCAATTATTGAAGACCCAAAACTGATCCTAATAAGTTTGGTTCGGTTCAATTTGTCGACTTTAACCGAACCATTGCCATCCCTAAGAATCACTCTGACAATGTAGCAAGGATCCATAATAAAGTAAGTAGATGCAATAAAGAAACCCTTTTTACAAATTGATTTTTCATTTTGGAAACAAGAAACTGAAATTGTATATGGAAAGAATAGTTTTTTATTTAATTTAAAAAAATAAAAAAATAACCTTGGTTTATAGAAGTTGAAAATTCGGCTTTTAAGAATAGGGAAATCAAAAAATTTTTTTTTTTTTTTTTTGAGTTCTCAGTGTCACTTTTTATAAATTTACTTTGGTTAATTTAATTTCCTCGTGTTGAACCCCCATATACGAGCAACTCAATCCAATCCAACCCATTTTCGCCGCTAATCACTTTGGATTGAAAATACAAATCACAAAAGATTCCATTTGGATAGTCTTAAAAACAAGCAACCATTTGGACACCGTGTGCATTTGAATAGACCGAACTACAAATCCCATCACAATTAATACAAAATGTGACATGTACTGTACGTATGATACCCAAAATTTAAAACAAAATGTGGAATTTCATGTACCATACCCCACAACTATTTCTACCAAAAAAAAAAATACCCCACAACTATTTTTTCCTTTTTCAATATAAAATTTTGAAATTTTGATGGGCAAGGAAAGTTTTAGAAAATACTTTTTTTTTTAAAGAAAAAGTCTAAAATTAGTCGAGGTTTATGGAAGCAGAAAATATTCAGCTTTCAAATGAAAAATAATTCACATTTTATAGAAGTTTATTATGGTTATTAAATTAAAATAGTTAACAAAAGTTTACATATATTTTAATGTCACGCAAAACTTCATAGTAAGATTACAAATGTCAATTTATGATGATAAATACAAAAATTATAATAATAATAAGATTACAAACATAAATGTATAATGAGACGAATGTATACCTTTAATTCGACATAAAGATAGGAGATAAGAAATTGATTTTCTTCCAAAAGATGGAAAATAAGGTTTCCACTTTCCACAAGAAAACAAAACATACAATGAAGTCCAAAAACACGTTCACACGGTTAGGAGTACACAATCCACGTTAATCATATCTACCTCAAACATAACTCAATTAAAGCAGAAAACTATGTCGAACTGTTCAACCAGTCAATTTAATAATGGGTAATGTTTATTCTACGTTTGGAATTGTAACATTCCAGTTTTAGAGATTCTTATGTTTTGCTGTGTTTACGATGACTTGAAATTAATTTGGAATTTTTTTTGTTAATTATCGAGGAATTTATTGAATTAATTGTAATTTATCTCGCATGTTTTAGACGTGAGATTAATTATATTTTGTTTCTAGTGATTTTCTATTAATTATCATATATTTATTTGAGGATTTATTAGGGTTAATTTGAATTTAAGGTTTTCTTCCTTAATTTATGCAATTATACGTATGGTTGTTAATTTAAGGATTAACTTGGTATTTTATTGGACGAAAAGTATTAAATTATTTTGTGCTATTAATGTACTAATTATTGATATAAAAATTATAATTGTTGGTATTATAATTAAGCATGTGCAATTTAGGGGTTTTCTTATGGATTTGTGGAGTACTTGTGAAGGATGTTGGGGAGTAGGACCTTAGTGCCTTCTTATAATAAGACAGAACACTTGTCTTTCTCTTGTCTCTTTCTATCTTTTGGTAGGAATTGAGTACAAGAGGAGAAGATAAAGGAAAATATTTAAATCTCAATTGAATATTTTCCTTTATCTTGAATATTTTCTTTTATCTTCTCCTCTTGTAGTGCAATTTGGGTTGTCTACAACTACCCCCTATTTGCTGGAATTAGAACCAATTATCAACAGAGAGCAAAAAGACCCACAAATTGCACTTCTTGAGCTTTGTCTAGCTAATTGCAATTTGCAAGGATTTGAAAGGTAATTTTGGAAAAAGTAGTTGTGTGGAAGAATTGTTGAAAGTCCCTAACTTTAAGGGGCAAATCCTCCTCTCTAGTCTTACTAAGCACTCATGGCTATGAAGTGATATTTGAGCAAATAAAAATGGGTGAAGTGGTAATCCATGCAATTTACAATTAATATGGACATTAATCTCCTGATAAGTGTGGACAAAAATAATGAAAATCCATTTTCCATATGCTGCCCACATTGGAATTGCGGTTCTGTGTTGTCCGCATTTATCTTGCGGTCAGGTGTTGACCGCATTTCAAGGCCCTTTATCCGACCGCGAATGGCGCTGGTTCACCTTTTTGGGTACTCTTCCCGATGATCAAGTGAGATGGTCTGGCACTTATCAGCCAAATCCAGAGACGATGATCAACTTCAGAGATAGGAACTTCGTGGTACTAGTGGCATTTATTGAAACTGTGACTGAAATGAGTCGTTCCGCCTTTTTTGGAAGTTCAAATAAATTAAATTTTCTATTATTATGCCGTGTTTACACAGGGATGTGCTCATTAATGAAAAATTGTATCAAAGCTTGTTAGCCTCCTCTTCTCTAATACGTTGTTCTATTCCATCTCTAAAATTTTTAATAAATCCCTAATGAGCTAACCGACTAGTGGGTTGTGCAATTGTGCAACTCAAACCTTATGCATATTATATATAGTCAGTTTGGCTTTGATTTGGTTTCCCCTTAAAATCGCAACCAAACCGAAACTGCATCAGTTTTTTCAGTTAGAAACCAAAACCAAACCGAAACCAACTATTGAAGACCCAAAACTAATCCTAATAGGTTCAGTTTGTCGACTTTAACCGAACCGTTGCCATCCCTAAGAATCACTCTGACAATGTTGCAAGGATCCATAATAAAGTAAGTAAATGCAATAAAGAAACCCTTTTTACAAATTGATTTTTCATTTTTGAAAACAAAAAACTGAAATTGTATATGGAGAATAGTTTTTTATTTAATTTTAAAAAAATAAAAAATAACCTTGGTATATAGAAGTTGAAAATTTGGCTTTTAAGAAAAGGAAATCATTTTTTTTTTGGGTTCTTAGTGTCATTTTTTATAATTTTACTTTGGTTAATCTAATTTCCTCTTGTGTTGAACCCACATATACAACCAACTCAATCCAATCCAACCCATTTTCCCTACTAATCACTCTAGATTGAAAATACAAGTCACAAAAGATTCCATTTGAATAGTCTAAAAACAAGCAACCATTTGGACACTTCGTGCATTTGAATAGAGCGAACTACAAATCCCATCACAATTAATACAAAATGTGACATGCCTTGTATCATTCCGAACAACTATAGCGATTGGAAAATTGAACTAACCACGGATGATATTACAAAAGAATTCATTTGAGGAGCCTAACAACGACCAACCATCACAATTAAAACAAAATTTGGCTTGTCATGTACCTTACCCCACAAGCCACAACTATAGCCACAACAAGGATTGATAGTACAGAAGCATTAGTTGCTGTTTGAAACCCTTTCACAAAGATTTTTTTTCTTTTCCAATATAAAAATTTGAAATTTTGCTGGGCAAGGACAATTTTCAAACCAAAAAAAAAGGACAGTTTTCAAAAAGATTTTTTAGATAAAAATATCTAAAGATAGCCTAGGCTTATAGAAGCAGAAAATTCAGCTTTTGAAATTAACAAAATGTTCTTTAGAGTTCTTAGTGCAATTCTTGTAATTAAAAAAAAAAAGAAAATTCTTGTAATTTTACTTTTGGTTAATCTAATTTCATTTTCTATTGAACCCATATTGAATCACAAGATTTTGAAAATCAAATATCTTTTGCAGACGACGTGGCTGCCAACATTCAGGCTATAATCTTACTATTGTAATTATGTGAACTTTCTCCCAATTAATGTATAGCTATAAAAACATGTTTATCAAAATCAATGAAAGATCAAGCAAAAGAAAATTCTTTTGTTCTCTATCTTCTTTTCTTTCCTCAATCCACATAAACGTGTAGACTTTTTTTTAGTGTGGGCTCACATTAATTGTACTAGCGGGGTGCACATAAAGGGAGGGAATAGTTTTACACCAGCTCAGATTTTAAATGAATAGATAGGGTTTTGACTATTTTAACCCTATATTAATTATGCCTTTACAAAGAACATGTACAGTAAGCACTTTTTGGGGAAGTCATGCAAAGTTGTTGGCACGCTTCCGAATGGACCTATTCTCATTATTGTAGATACCCCAAATTGCACTTCAATATAAGAGAACAGTCAAAAAGAACTTTAAATGTTATATTTGAGCTTTGACATATGTCAAACACTCAAAAGTACTCAAGAATGGTGCTAATCGCACTAAATATACGGTTTTTGAGAATTTGGTCTCAATCGCCCTGTATGTGCGGTCACAACCGCACACATAGCACGGTTGATGTTCATGCTTCTTGCGTGAGCTGCCACGTGGCTTCTAGAAGCTTTGGCCGTTGAGCTACGTTGACAGCAATCATGACGAGCGTAACTGAATTGGAACCGCCTTGTATGTGCGGTTGAGGTGAATTTGCATGGAAACCGCATATAGAGTGACGGTTCTGTGGAAACCGCACTGTGTATACGGTTTTGCTTGTTTCGGGGATTTGCGAAAAGGCTCGATCTCTAAGCTTTATTTACGCATATTACCTCTCTTTCAGGGACTTGAACTCCCTATTTTATCCTCCGAAACCTCTAGATTTACATCAATTCAAGGCTTTAACTTGAATTGGAACAATCTAGAGAGATTTTTAGGCATACCCTTGGGACTTTATTGCCCTTGGCTGTGCCTATAAATAGAGGGGTCCTCTTCTTGCAAATGGCTGATAATTTGAAGCTTGGAAGCTCTGCAAGAAGAGGAGAAACTCTGCTGGATTGCTGCCTCAAGTGCTCAAGCTACAAAAGGTAATGCTCTAGTTCAGTTTCTAGCACCTTCTTTACATTCCAACTCCCATCTTCTACCTTTCTATAGTGTAAGGCCATTTTGTGTCTTTTTAAAGCCCCAAACCTCTTCCAAAGTACCTGGGAATTCTCTCTAGCCGTAAAACGTGAAGAGAGAACCTTGGGAAAAAAAAGTAAGAATGGATCCTCTAGGCTTAGAACCCACAAATGATGAATAGCATGCTATTTGGTTATTTTGAGCCTATGGATGATTTCTCTGATGTATTGTGCATTTGTCTCTGAAGAAGATGTGTGAATCCTTGCTCTCAATAGCAATGGATTCCAGCCTTCTCCTAGAGAATTGATTTCCACCACCAAACACACTTTTCACTATTTTTTTGCAATGATAAGCTAGATCTTGGATTTCCATGTTTAATATGGGAAATTTGAGCTTATTGGCTTTAGAATGAATTTTAGGATTTCATGAGATGGTTTTTCTTGATTTCCAAATGTTTTGGTCGAATCCACTTGCACACATGCACTAGTTTTGGCTTTTTCTTCAAAAATCTTCAAAACAGAGCAGCATCTGTGGCCTGTCTTAGAATGCTTATAACTTCATCCTTCGGATGAATTTTTAAGTGATTCCAAAGACATGTGATAGATGAACATGTCTAGTTGATATATGGAAATTTTCGTTCATTTCTATGAAGCCAATTTTTGACACCATCTGTTCAAAGTCTGTAAGTCAGTTCAGCCCAGATTGCTAAGCTTGCCGTTTTGATGGTGCACCATTTGCTCAATTTTAATCCGTTTTGAGTGATTTCAGTTTCTATATTTTCCTTGAGGAATCTATTTGCATTTCCATTTGGTTTCAACAGATTTTGATCTGATTTGTGGCCTGTGTGCTTGATTGACTCAGAGCTACTCAATGGCATAGTCCGGAGCTAATCTGTGGTCTTCAAGGCCTATTCAAGAGTGCACACAAGTCACATCTGGATGGAGTTTTGTGTGAGGCTTATTTCATTTGAAAGATGGCACCACATACTTCATCCATGAAAATTTTCATGGATTTATATGGAGCCAAACTCCACAAATAGAGTTTCAAAAATTCTTATTCGTCGCTTTTCTTTGAGTTACAACAGCAGATTTTCATAGAAGATTTCTCTCTTGTTTTAAATCTAATTGAACTGATTTTCTTACTAAGTATTCTACTTCATGCCAGTTTTCAAATGGCTTTGGTTTCATTGGATTTGAATTTAAATTAAGTGATTTGTGGTTAATCGAAGCTTTCATGTTCTTATAATCTGATTTTTCCAGATTTTCCTGGACTTGGGTTTTCTTCAAATTTTACTTGGATTTTCCTTCACTCATGAAGTCCTAAAGTGATATATCCATGAGGAGAGTCTAAATTTATTGGACTACTCATGTGGAATAATCACATACATTTTGCTTATTTTAAGCATCCTTTGTTTATTTTTTTTATTAGTAAACAATCCTTAGCATAAGCAAGCATGTGGCAACCGTTTTAGACGGATGAGTGGGGGTGCCTAACACCTTCCCTCACTCATAACTAATTCCCCTTACCTGATCTCTGGATTTTTCCTCAATTTAAAGCTACTTTGGCTTTATTTGACACTTATGAACCCTTTGGTGTCCATTTACACCTTAACTTGAATGGTGGCGACTCTTTATTTTTATCGATCCCCGCGTGACGATATAGGAAGTCATCTTAGGTGATATTTCCATGTTTCACAGTTATATATGGTATAGATTTTTGATTTTATAAAAACAAGTTGAATATATAGTTTATGATGATATTATGATTGACCCAATATTATGTATGATCAATTTAATTGGGTTTAGTGCACCTTAATTATACAAGTATATTTTCTTTGTATTTGTTATGTACTATAAGTTGTATGTAGACTAGAAGACCATATTGGGTAAGGAGTCTTCATAGAATCCTATTCAAGATCGATCAAAGTCCCTAATGGAAGGACTATTATGTTATAAATAGGCTAGGTCCCCTCTCCTCTCCTAGTTTTAACTGACAGAACATTACGTAATCTAACATCTCCCATCTGACAAAATCTGATAAAGAGGAGTAAAGAGAGGAAGAGCTAGTCCTAACCAATATTATTTTGCAAAAAATTAAAGAAATAAAAGCAACCATGTCTTCCATAGGTAAACCTATAAATTGGTTTAATTTATTCTAGATTTATGCATGTGGATAATAGATTGAAGCTAACAATTGGTATCAAAGCGAGTAATTCCATACTTAGATTTGGGATTTTCATAATTTAAAATAAATTAAAAAACCAGAAAAACAGTGGTTTTTTCTCGAATTAGATTTGGCCAGATTTTAAAAGTTTGATTCACTGGATTTCAGCCATCCATCTTCTTGAGATTTAGTTCAATGTATTTTTGCCCCATTATTCTTGAATTAAGCATGCACGAGTTGAAGGTTTAATCTTGAACCCAAAAATATGAAAAATTTTCAATTACATAAAGTAACATCAAATTCATAAGTTTATTTCTCTTTGATTTCATAGAGAAGATTCTAGGACGTGTATGTTTAATCCTATGTGATTTAATTGCATGAAGGATAGAGATTTACAGGCGAACTAAAGTTTATTTGAAGCTAGGGTATCAGTTTCTCGAAAAACTGAAATTTCCAGATAATTTTGCGTCTGTTTAATCGAAACCCATCATGTTTTATGCCCTAAAACTTCTTGGAAAAGATCTCAGGATCAAAACCCTTCTAGAGGCAGGGGACAACCTCCAGCCGCATCAGCGTTTCCCCATGTGCATGTGTGGGCTCCTCCTTGGGCATTTAAGGATTACCGTATTCTCCCTCTCCTAAATTGTCAAACTTTTTCCTTGCATTTAAGATTCTTAACCTGTTGCAGTCTCATTGGAGACTAATACAAGAGGATGATAGAAGCTTTGAGAGGAATTAATGGCTCCTAACATTGAATAGCTTGAAAGCAACCGAGCAATTGCATACAATATAAATTTAATGAGATCGAATTATCTTTGCTAGCTAGTACAAAACGTGACATTCATGCAAGGTACCCCACAATTATAAAAACGTAGCCAAGCAATTCCTCTAAGATCATTGGAGACTGATACAAGGACAGGACTAAAGATCTGAGAAGAATCGCGCTCTGACAATTTTTATAAGGATCAACGATAGTGTTAGTAATACTAGATGCAATTAAGAAACCACTTTACAAATTTATTTTTCATTTAACTGAAATTGTATTTGGCAAGAATAGTTTTTAATTTGATTTTAAAAAGAATAATACAAGTCACCTCATATATCTTACAAAAGAATCTCTTTGAATAGTCTAAAAACAACCAACCATTTGGTGCATTTGAATAGGCCGAACTACTTCCAACCAAAAAAGAAGACTGAACTACAAATCACATCACATCTAATACAACATGTGATCATGTCCACCTAGTAACTATAGCGATTTGGAGGTAGAAGTCACCAAAGATAATGTTACAAAAGAATTCATTTTAATATGTAGCCTAAGAACGTCCAACCGTTTGTACACTCTGGATGTGATTAAACTCAAGTACAAATCCCATCACAATTAAAACAAAATGTGGTTTGTCATGTACCATACCCCACAACTATAGTGATGCAACAAGGATTGATGGTCAATATCTGGAGCCTAAAGGTATGTTCTTTCTGAGGTCTCAAGTTCGAACTCTCTCAGGCCCAATCTCTTGGGGCTACCTGCATAAGGTTTATGGGCCTTGGACTTATCCGGGCCATGTGAGTTGCAGGGTTTTGCATGGGCCATCAGGGATTAGTCGGTTGAGCGTAAGCGGGCCCAAATACCCTAAGTTCCGAAAAAAAAAAGGATTAATAGTAATTTACCATTAATTGTTGTTTGAAACTCTTTAACAAAGATTCTTTTTTCTTTTTTCAATATAAAAATTTGAAATTGTTTGGGCAAGGACAGTTTTCATGCGACTCCAAAAGAGGAGACAGGCTTTCGGGATTCTTATTTCTGTTTCATTCTATCTATTGGATCACTTGGAAGCCCCTTTCTTTGAGATGATGAGCCCCCCTTGAGTTGGGAGACATACCGGATGGGGCTCTGGCTAGGAAATGCTGCTGACTCATTTCATTTTCGGGAATATAGGCGAATAGCATTCTCTTTTGGGGAATCGCTGTCATGATTCCAATAAGTATGGGCAAAACGAGACTTTTGGACATCTTGGAAGGCTCATCTATAAAGGGAAAAGTCATTGCATCAAAAAACACGGGTTTCCATTTCCTAAACTGGATTTCTTCTAGTCAGCCTTTCCCTGGCCTCTCCTACGGATAGGAAGACAGGCTAAACCGACGACTACGTATAGCAGCAGTAATGAGAGTGTTCGGTAGCTCATTTTTTTTTAACCAAAAAAAAAAAAAAGGAAAGTCTAAAAGTATTCTAGGCTTATAGAAGCAGAAAATATTCAGCTTTTGAAATGCAAAACAATTCACATTTTATAGAAGTTGGTTATGGTTATTAAATAAAAATAGTTAACAAAATGAAGTTAATTTGAATAGTCTTCTACAACTAATTTCACTTTTGGTTAAACTAATTTCATTTTGGGTTGGAGTTGTTGGACTAAAATGAAGTTAATTTGAATAGTCTTCTATAACTCAATCATACGAACCCATTTTCACTGCTAATCACTTTGGACTAGAAATAGGAGTTCACCACAAGTCTCATAGAAGAATTCATTTAAATATTTTGAGAATGACCCACCATATGGGCACTATGTGCATTCGATGAGAGCTACAAATCCTATCTCAACTCCTAGTGAATCGTCTAGTGAATCCAAAGTAATCACCCCTCCAAAAGCCCAATATCTCCAGTGCATTCCGCAAAATTTCGACAGAATCGTTCGACAAAATTTCATTGATGTGCTACTTTTTCCCAGGTGCAGCACCACATCCATCGGCACCGAAACTGAAAACCTTGGTAGATCATACACCTCACCCATAGCGAGGAAGCGTTTTTGGGACAGAGAAGCGCTTCCTACATCAAATAGGACCTAACCAACTTTGGGAGACTAACAAGCATAGCTAGCTATCTTTTAATTGGCCTGTAGATCAAATGCATGGGCATAATACAGCCCATACAAAATACAGATCAATGAAGGCAACACATGTTCAAATCTAGGTAGGTATCTCAATTTCACAAAACATTTGCTTAGAGACTTGTTAAGCCCAGATGTCTGCAACATTTCCTTTTCTGCAACAAAAACCTGTGATTGATTGGTCCTTTGCAAAAGGAAACTGTATTTTTTTGAATACATAATCAATTAGAGACTTGTATGAAATGTTGCAGAAAATAAGTAACAAGAAATGTCATTCATTTACCCATTGAGCAAACCCAGAGAAGGATCAATTCCTGGGAAGCAGATTTGCCATGACCAAATTAATCAAAATTTTTTTCCAAAAACTGTGACAGAAGAATCAATGGATATTTAACCATATCTTATTACGACAAACTAGGAACAAACAAAACTAGCAATGCTTGTATAATGCATTTGGTTTCCATGTTGATTGAGAATATAAACATGCACAAGGCAAGGTTCACTCACAGCACCATTTCCAAACCGATTTCTTGCTAGACTTCTAAGCAAAACTGCAACCCCAAATGATTTTGTACAAGTAGCACAACAGTTTCTGTACCCTCTCCTCCTAGCCTGTTTGACATTAGCAATTGTATGAAATTTCACCTAATGTTGACCTCTTCAATCTCCCCATGATGGCTGCAGGCGGAATTAGAGGAAGATGAGGATGCAGCAGTCTCTCACTTGTTATCTGATGATAAACTGAGGCATTTGCCCTTGTTTTCATCTGGTTTCTGCTGATGTATAATCTACAACAGGTTTTGCAAGACCTAATGAAGAATATTGAAGGGACAGAAAAGAATCAACAGGAGTAAAATAGCCAAATTAATAGTTCCTCATAATTTTGGATGGAATATCAGAGAATCTTAACAAAATATAATAGACATAGCATTCAACTCTATACTAATTGCATTTAAAATATGTCTTTTATAATTTATGAGCTGGCCTAGTTGCATTCAGCCCAACTTGGATTAGTAATTCAGAGACGCTTGTTGTTGCATCAAAATATCTTTTTACATACACATGTATATTCAATTCCTTGTTTCCATTCTGACAAATATTTCCTCATGGATTTTGGTCCATTCTGACAGATATTTCCTCATGTAAAGTAAAATCCATTCTATGATCAACCGGTTTAAATAACTAGCATTTGGAATAAAACATTGTACATACACCTTGGGGAACACAATAACTTGATCAAATACACAAATCCAATGCATGACTTTCTCTGGATCTCCCAGCTAGTGAGATCTCAAATTGCGGAGCACATTTATGTGCAAGGTAATTACTATTTGATATATCTACATAAATATTCACAATCACCAAAACATCTCTCTTAAGAAGCAAGGGAACAACAATTTGATCAATCTATTCATAATAAATGAAACCAAAAACAAACGTAAGACCAAGTAACTAATCTTAACTTCTATTAATCTAATTTATAGTACTTACACTTTGAATTCAAATAAACATAAATGAAAGACAAACTGATACTATTTTTCTTAAAACTCACATAACATTTACATTTTTAGTTCAATCAAAATATATGGAAAACATAAACAACACTTAAACTCACATAACATTTTAAATAAAATTATCATGTCAAGGATACCTTTATAAAATCATAACTTACTTTGTAATGCTACTTCAACCCTATTTTGAAGACCAAAACATTAAAATCTCAATAATTTAGTAGAACTAGCTATTATAGATCGCTAAAAGACCTTTATAATGAGCCAAATATCATCCAAGTGGAAACACATCATAAATTATAAACCTAAAAGAGAATAGAAACTTTCTTAGGAAGGGGCAGAGTCAAGGAAACACCATTTGGTGAGGTGGAGTGAGGTGTGTACTAGAATCAGCTCAGGAGATTTGAGATTAGGAAACATTCATCTTTAGAACTTAGCTCTATTGGGAAAGTGGCTTTCGTGGTTAGCGGAAGAGAAAGGTTCTTTGCGACATTCAGTTATATCAAGTGAATTCTGCGTACAAGGAAATGGACGAGACTTCAAGTCTACAGTTAGACCCAATTGAACTTGCCCTTGGAAAGAAATTTCGGCCCTCAAGCCTATTTTCAGGCCTCAGTTTCCTTTAAACTTCAGTTGGGATCCTCTCTCAGCTTTTGGCATGATGTTTATTGGGGAAACAAGCCCCTTTCACTTTGTTTCCCCTGATTATTGTGTATTTGTTGCCTTTGAATCATCTAGTCTCTGAGATACTCTCATGGCCATTTCGGGTCTTAATTGGAGCCTCAAGTTTTAGTAGAGATTTCCACTTAGTAGAGTTAGACAATTTGGGTTTGCTGCTAGAGGAGCTTAGTTCCATTGTTTTACAGCTCTCTCCCCCTAATGTCCGTTGTTGGCCCCTTTCATCAGATGGGTGTTTTCCTCTTGAAGTCATATTTCTCACATTTATGTCCATCCCCTAGTTTGCCAAAGCCTGGCTTTCCCCCACCTTGCTTTGGTTAGCCCCAGTTCCTTCCAAAGTCAAAGCCTACATGTGGATGGTCCTCCCCAAATGTGTTTGTGAGTGGTGCATGAAGAGTGAGGAATCACTAGATCACATTTTCATACACTGAATTTTCAGGCACTATATGGTCTTATATTTTTAATTTGATTGGATTGAAGCACGTGTTCCCTAGAACTCCATCTGATTTGGCAAAACAGTGGCGGTTCCCTACATTGCAGACGAAAGGGAAAATTATGTACCACGCAGTTTTTTCTTTTTTTTTTTTTTTTTGCAAGGATTGCTGTATATGGTTAGCAAGAAATAAATGATTTTCCAAGGTGAAAAGGTGATGAAACTGAGGATTTTGGAGGATATTCTTTCCATGACTGTATCCTGGGTTTGTATCAAGAAAGAGTTTTAAGTCTTATGGAACTGAGGAGCTGATAACATATAGCAATAGTGCAAGCGACATTACATGGGCTGTACTACGTTCTGTTTTTGCCTTCATGTTTTTCTCCTAGACTGTTACTTAGGTTTCTTTTAATACACTACCTCATTATTCACCAAAAAAAAAATATATACAGAGATTAGAATCCAAAGTCCAAGCATATTACACGCAACCATTGAACTAAAAATTGATAAAATATTCAACCACGTCAAGCCCATACGAGTGTGAAGTAATAGTTTCTTATTTTGACCTACTAGTGCGTGAGAGATTAAAATATAGGAAATCAGCATTAGTGGAAATTACAAAATCAAGTTAAACTTTAAAAGAGAAAAAGGGTTAAGGACTATCAACAATGATTTTTCAGATGATAATTATGAAGCAGGAGTAATCACATAACTGAAAAAAAGATATAATACCTCAATCTGGTGCTGAAGAAATTGTTCTTGAGCTTCTATGTTAGGAGCTGGTATATTATCATTGCCTACTCTTAGTCCACCACTGGAATTGCCACCAAGTGTCCGAAAAGGGATAAAAGCACTATGTGAAACCTGAGGAGAAGTGAAGTTAGGGAGTCCGCCTGCGAATGCAAATTGGTGGTGTTGTTGCCCAGAAGCATCTCTTTCTCCACCTGAATCACTGTTGAATGAATCTGCCAAAGGCATATGCGTCTGAGGAAGTACAGCATATCTTGAGGACCTGAAATGCAAAGTAACACGAATTAGATGAATTATAGTAATTTAAGGGATAGTAATTTTGCATGAAATCATTAGATGTTTACCAATGCTAAAGTTTTGTTCAATAGAAGACTGATTCATTTACCAACCAATCCAAAAAGATGAAAAACAATGGTTCCCATCGCCTCAACGATCATTGCAAATAAACATTGTTCATAAGCAAGATTTGCAAAATAAGCCAAATGACAACCACCTCACAATGTCTCAATGATGAAATACTTGAAAATAATCAACTCAATTCAACTATTCAGCCCTGTCATTCCAGCAAAGCTTCCATGGTACCAACTAAAAGCAAACTCCTGTGCAAATCAGCAGTATCTTTGGGTTGGGCTGTATCATCTACAACAAAGATACTCCATACAACCATACACCAAGACACAAGTGTGGGGCCCACCAAGTGAATATCTTGTGGGCCACACACCTGTGTCTTCCTTGGTGATCTGATTGCTCTGATGCGGCATTCTCGTGGCCCCTGCATTGGAAGGATTTCCTTTTCTTTGCTGGAAATGGAGGGTTTGGTCAGACTCTGTATAGTTGACAGTTGGCTCTTCCCTTATGTTTTTTAGCTTCTTACTACCATTTAGGGGTTTCCATTGTGTCCCTCCGGCTGTGCCTCCTATGATCAATCCAAACTTGATTCCTCCTTCGACCCTGTCAGAGATTTGGACTAGTGAGTTGAAGCTTGTCGCATATTGGCCAATTAGATGGGAATAGTAGGGTTAGCCTAAGGTTGAGATGAAGATGGTGGCCATCTCTTCCTCAGTCAATATATGGTGGTTGCACTAGCATGGCTAGTTCCCTCCATTTACGAGCGTAGTCCCTGATTGATTCAATATTCTTTTTTGACAATCTCATCAATTCCATTGGTGTCAGCAGGACTTCAGAATTAAATTTGAACTGCTCCATGAAGAGGCATGCTAGATCTGGCCAGTTGCGAATTTGAATAGGGCCAAGGGTGGAAAACCAACGATGTGCTTGCCCTATGAGGGACCTTTGAAAGAATTGAATCATCAGTCTCTCATCTCAAGTATATCCTACCAAAGCTCCGCAGTATGATATTAGATGAGCTGTGGGGCATCTGGTACCATCAAATTTCTCAAAGTCTGGGCATTTAAACTTTGGTGGGAGCTAGACATTAGAAAAGAAATAAAGGCTATCAACTTTCATTTCCCTTTAGGACGATCCTCTGCTTATACTACGAATTTGTTCCTGGAGGTCATTGATTAATTTGGTCACTCCTGGAGGGATGCGTTGGTGGGCCCTTTAGAATAGGACTACCAACGCCTTTGTTCATCTTGTGTCCATCTTTTTATATGCCTCACCTACTTGCAATTTTGTTTTTATTTAATATAAAAGAGTAACGATAAACGAATCTTTTTTGGTATCTTCTTCATTGTTCTTCAAATAAACCTAGAGTATTATTATACTTTATTTCTTTTTTGGTAAAGATTATTATACTTTATTTCTGTTAATGTTTGCTTTTAATAAAGCTATTAATTGTCATCATCCGGTGTCGTATATGAGGTGTTAGGTGCTATGATCTTTTCACAATCATCTTTTATTCCAAAAGAAAATTTAAAAGTTCCCTTTCAGGTTACGTTGCCTTGTAATTAGGGATGTTGACCAGTCAAATACACTAAAAATTAATACTAAAAACATTTAATAAAATTAATGAATGTAATTAAAAAATATATATATTGTAACATCTTCGGATTAAATAAATTATGCTGAAATATTCGGATTCCAGAAAATATACTAAAATAAACCATGTTGACATATTTGGATTCGAGAAAATGAATGTACTAAAATATATATTGATGGCATTATTATTATTTAGTATAATAAAATATACTAAAATATATTGATGGAATTATTATTATTTAGTATAATTAAGTAGTTGTCATACTTAATATAATTTAGTATATATATTATTATACTTAAATGCACTTATATAGATATATCATTTATTATTATTAAGTATCAAAACTGTATTAAGTATATTATGCACTTATATATATACATATATATGTATATATATATACATATATGTATGTATGTATGTATGTATGTATGTATGTATGCATGTGGGTAATATGCTTTTGAAACATCCCAGTTTCTGAAATTTCAACCACCACCACCACATCCACAACTGCCACCACAACAACTTCCAAGACCACCGCCACAACCACCACCTTCATCAGCACATCTAGGACCACCTCAACCACTGCCATCACCAACTCTGCCACCACCTTTATAACCACCACCACAATAACCAGCACCTCTAACACCATCATCACCACCACCATCATGAATCCACAATCAATATCATCACAACCACTATCATTAACATTTATTATTGCCATATAACCATAGCTAACAGAAATTTTAAATACAAATTATTTTAAAAACTTTATCAAACACATTTTTGCTGATTTTTAAAGTCATAATTGATTTTAACTAAATGTTACCAAATGGTTTTCAAATTGTTTTAACAAAAATTGTTATCAAACAGCCTCTCGTTTAGCTTTCTTATATCTAACTTGCTTTTACGTAGGCGTTTTGTTCTGTTTATTTTTACTTATTTTTATTTGAATGATCTACTTATCCTCGTTGGATAACTTATAATTATTTGTTTTTTTCTATATAAATTTTGTTGATTGTGAGACAGTTGATTTCCTCTACGGCGAGAGCTTTTACGGCGAAGTCTATTGCGTCAAGCTCCTCTTGACATGTGGATACGGTGGTCTCGTGAGCGGCACGAGAGACAGCTAACACTAAGCCCCTTATTCTTTTACCCAGCCGGCTCAATTCCCCAGCCCGGGTGATTTAAGCCCCTATTATTTTGAAATTTAAATTTCAAAACCAGACAAAGAGGAACCCTTAGAAAAGCCATTCTTCATTCTTCACGCGAAACCTTTCTTCGTCTCTGCAAACATCAAGAAGAAGAGGAAGAGCAGCAAAGAGGAAGAAGACAACCCAAGCAGAAGACCAGCTCTAACATCTCACCACCTGGTTCTTCTATCAATGCTTGATTGATTCCCAACTGCTCTCAAAATAAAAAACAATAAATCAAGAAGTTCAATAAACTTGCTAACCAGATAACCACCTTTTGCGGTTTCTCGAACATGCTTCAACAGACATCTACAATGACAGAGCTATGAATTATTCAATTTACTACATAACATGATTCGTCAAAGCCAAAGCCAATATCCGATGATCAATCACGCCGCTACCAACGAACTCAAAGTCATCTACTGTTGAAATTACTACCTATTTGGCCATTAAAGATCTAATAAGATGTGCCATCGCATTGTGCAATGTGGATTCAAGAACAAATAAAACAGGATAAAAAGGGAAACAGGAGTGGGGATTAAATTAACTTACCAGGATTTGCAAAAAGCAAAGATAGAAGAAGGGTTCAAATGTATTCTGCAAGAACAAAATATTTCCTTCTGGGAAAACTTCAGCCCCTAAAATCAGGTCTGCTGCTAATCCACCATGAAGCAACTATTCTTAGCCAAATGTATTCTGCAAAAAATGCTTGCAGCAACAAAAAACGGAGGGGCGCGAAATCATTTGGCAAGCATGGCGCCATTGCTGAAAGCCTGAAACGAATAGATGAACCTGGGGGCTGGGGAACTGAGCCGGCTGGTTTTTCGGGGCAGGTGAAAGAATAAGGGGCTGAGCTTTAGTCGTTGTAAGGGACCGTTTTCTTCTGCGACGGACCCTCTTACGAACCCTCCGACATGCGTTCTGGAGACGACACGCTTCCCACTCGTTTCAGCCGTGACGATCAGCCGAGCGAGAGATTTTTCAGCTGCAATCCTCAAAATGGCTCGATTGGAGCCACGTTTGAAAGCCTCATTTCGTTGAAATCCCTCGAACGAAAATGCAAATCCCACCTCTTGTTGGCGGGAAATCAAAAAATGCCAATTGGACTAAAGGTTCAGCATTTCTCTGCTGAACATATTCTTCATCTCTCTCTCTCTCTCTCTCTCTCTCTTCCCGACTAAAGGTTCAGCATTTCAGCAGTGTTTTATGGTTTCTCGGATCTCTTGGCTGTGTTTGTTCGTTACAATTCGTAGCCGATAGAGTTTTCTTTGCGGAGCTTAATAAAGTGCTCACTAGAGAGCTTGCTGTGGACGGATACTCGAGCGTCGAGGTCAGGGTTACGCCGATGCGAACAGAGATCATCATCAGGGCCACTCGAACTCAGAATGTTCTGGGTAAATTCTGATTGTTGGTGTTTTCGATGATGCCCGGTGTTTTGTTGGTTGATCTCGGTGATTGGGTTTTAGGTTTCATTAACTATGATGTGGTGGATTTGTTTTAGGCGAGAAGGGAAGGAGGATCAGGGAACTGATGTCTGTCATTCAGAAGCGCTTCAAGTTTCCAGAGAACAGTGTGGAGCTTTACGCTGAAAAGGTTAACAATAGAGGGCTTTGTGCAATTGCTCAGGCCGAGTCTTTGCGGTACAAACTTCTCGGAGGCCTTGCTGTTCGGAGGTATTGACAAGTTTTGCTGGCTTCTTGCTTATAGCTATTATATGCATTTTGGTGAACTTGTTCTTCTTGATTTTAGGTTTGATTTGGCAGGAGAAAATATTGAGTTAGGTTCTAAAATGGGGCTGTGAAAATGAGACTTGTCTAGGCTACCTTCTGTTAGAGAACCTTAAGATGAGGTCAGTAGTCTAAAATTTCTGTGGCTTGCGAAGGCTAAGAATCTTTGCATAAAAATTTATATTAATAGTCTAAAATTTAATTTAGGGTATTTGTAGTTGAATGGAATTGGTTTGGGACCAATCGGAACTTGAGGTATTGCAAAAAAAATCCAGAAAAATGGATGATTTCCGTCCAATAGGTTTCGCGGCTGTTTGGAACCACCTGTAGCAAAACAGCCATAACTTCCTGTAGGAAACTCTGAATTACGAACTGTCTATTGCGTTGGAAACTAGATTCGTAGATCTTTTCAACAATATATGGTACATATACCAATTCCTTATATATTGGATCAGGTTTAGTATTCAATTCATTAGTTAAATGTAGATTTACATAGTAAGTAGCAATTGCAAACAAAGTGTAAATAATTTGTGTTAGCCTATGGTATTTAAATAGCCATGATATGTTATTATTATATCTATGGGTAGTAGATTACCGTTCACCCTAGCTATTGAGAGCTGGGGGTAGTGAACCTGCATCCACTACAGACATGGATTTTGGGGGTTGAGGACGGCAGTTCACCCTAGCTCATGAGGGGCCGGGGGTTTTGAACTTGCATCCTCCTCGGAATGTGCCACAGCAACCCGAAAAGTCAGCTAGATGGTCTTAGTGAGATCACTAACTCAATGGTCTAATAGAGATCACTAACTCGATGGTCTGAAGAGATCACTAACTTGCTATGGTTGGACTGGGTTGTACTTGCCAGCTCATGCATGTCTCATGCTTGAGTGCTCCGCTTTGGAAGAGCGATCCTAGCTAGATCTTTCCATTGTAAGTCGTGAGGTGGCGAATTGGACAAGTGAATTAAATCATTGTTATTTCATGAGATTTTGCTGAGATCGTGGTCTGGATTAATCTGATTTTATCTGTTTTATGATTCCACTGAATTCAAAGTAATGTTATTACATGAAATTGATATGGTTTTAACATGAGTTTCAAGAGTTTGATTGTATATTACATTATCATGCTACTTTAATGTTTGAAATTGCATAAAATGTTGTTATCATGCATTATGCTGCTTACTGAGACGTTAGTCTCAAGCGTTTTGTTTTACCCATTTTGTTTTCAGATAAATTTGCAGAGCGAGCACAAACTGGGGTAGACAGAAATAACGAACCTGATGATGACTAACACCCTGACGATTATTATTATCCTGGATAGGGTTGGGCAGTATATATTTTTGTAGTCGTCTATTTTTTGGATCTTGTATAAATTGTAAATGAGAAAGAGAGAAAGAGAGTGAAAACCTTAGTGAACTTTATTTTAAATCTGTAGATGTTGGATGGTTTAGTTTTTGGAATGATGTACATTGTCTATATGTTTATCTTGTGTCTATCAGGTATTGGGGGCTTAGCCCATTCTTGTAAATACAGGCCTTATATAGCCGTTTTTCCGAAAATTTAAGGATTTGAATATAACTGCTTTGGTTAGTTTTTTTAAACTTAGGAATGCATTTCTGGGACCTCACCTGATGTCAAGGAACCGGCATATACCTTTAATGAACATGTCCGAGTCCAGGACGTCACAGTCGTCTCACGTGCCGTTCACGAGATTGCTGTGTCCACATGTCAATAGGAGCTTGACCCAGTAGACATTAGGGCTGTAAATGGATAGGATCATGACCCGTTTACCGTCCGTTTTCGATTAAATTATCCGATTTAATCGGATTTTTAACCGATTAAATGATCCGTCGGATCGGATTCGGATCCGATTTTCGGATCCGTTTATAATCGGATTCGGATTCGGATCAGGGCAATATCCGTCCGATTAAGATCCGAATCCGATTAAATAAGTATAATGTATTTGTAAATTACATATAGTATTGAGGATAATAAAGTAATTTTATGCTCTATCTATAAAAGCAACATTTCGATTTTTCCCTAAACCCTAACCCTCTGTCTGAAGGAAACGAAGACGAAGAACTGAAGAAGAGGAGACCGAACCGAACACCTTGCTTCCACTGGTTCGCTGCCCTCTCTCTACACTCGATATCTTCTTCTCACCGTGCTCTTTCTCCCTCTCTCTCTTGCTCTCTCTAGTTCAGAAGGAAATGAAGACGAAGAAGAGGAGAGTCAGGAGACCGAACACCTTGCACTGGTTCGCTGCCCTCTCTCTACACTCGATATCTTCTTCTCACCATGCTCTCTCTCCCCCTCTCTATTTCTCTCTCTACCCCCACCCCAAATCCCGTTTGTTTATTTATATTCTTAAAGATCTGGAGTTCCCAAAATCACATGAGCATTTCGTTTTGACAGACCGGCCAAGAAACCGAGCAATGGAGCTCTTTTGCAGTGTTGCATTGCGGAGAAGATCACGCTCAAAATGTTTCGGTTACGGAGAAGATCCAAGAGTTCCTATAGATCAAGCTTTGAGGATGTTTTAAATCGTAGCCCTGAGGAGGCTAGGTTTATGTTTTTTTGCACTTTCTCCTTTATTTTATTTTTCCCTCTCTATTTGGCTAAATTGTTCCTAAACAAAAATGTAAGGTTTTACATTTGGTGTTTGGGTGCAGTTGTTGGAGAATGGAAAGTCGGAAGGTGGAGATTTGAGGCGTTTTAGAAGAGGGAGATGAGCTTACAGTCCTGATACGTGTTTCTTTCCCTTAAAAGTCCAATCGGGGAGAAAGAGATCTCGAAAGTCCATGTGAACGATTTGTGGTTTTATACTTTCTTGAGGAAGACTATCAGATGAAGCGATTCTTCTGAAAGTGCTTCAGATTGCCATTGGAGAGAAATTCCATTTGTTGCTGACGAATGCTAATTGAAGGAAATTCCGGAGATTTTGGAAAATTTCCAAAGTCCCTATTTTAGTAAGAGAAGGAATAGGTGGTCAAAGAAATCGCATGTGGCGCAAATGGCGGTAAGAAACTCCAGTGAGAGAGAGTTTTTGTCGTCTTCTGCCTGATTTTGGGAAACGAAGAGGAAAGGTTGCAAGTTCAATTAATTGCTTCTTTTCATTGTCCTTTTTCTATTTGTTCGTTGGAGCATAGCCACTTGGAAGGACTGGGGAAGGTGTATCCAACACTTGAAATTTATTTATAAGGGAAGATTCGACCCCGGAACTTGTTTTAATGTAACTGTAGGTTGAGCGTAGTTTGGACGGCCATATTGAAGTTTGATTGTTTTCTGTGATCTGGAAATCCTCCCTAAGATTTGATAATTTACACTGATTATTCAGGTGCAGTACTTTTGCAATATTATGGTTTTAACTAGGTCAATTAACTAATTTTAACTTACAACAGATTTCTAATATATATGCATATTTTTTTCCTATCCTTTTCATTTACAGGATGCAAATGAGGAGTCAAAAGCTGCTACAAAAGCCTCAACAATGAAAGGCAAGACTCTTTTCCCTCATCTTAGTTTAATATGTACAAAGTCCCTGGAATTTATTAGAGCAAGAGTTAATTTCATGAGGCAGAATTGCCCGGGTAAATCTGAAAACGAGATTTAATTCCCTGACAAAGACCCAAGAGAAAGGATTTTCTGTTTAAAAGAGAGAAAAAAAAGTTTCTGTTTAATCGGCTTGGAAAGATACCTGAAACTCTGATAAATTCTTGAAAAACAGTTTCCACTGGAAACAACTTACTGTGCTTTTAGTGTTTCACATTTATCGTAGTTTCTTGTTTGCCATAACAGCTCTAAAATATTTTTAAAGTTGGGTTTTGTTTTGCTACTCAAATCTGGGATTAGAATTCAAGAAGATGTCATTTTAAGTTTAGAACCACACTGATCACTAGACGGATTATTTCTAATGCCTTGAAAAACTTAAAGAGAGTTGTTAGTAAACTTGCCATATCATTTTTTATAATTGAATAAATAGATTAGGGGCAAGGATAACCTAATTGATTCGATAGTTTATCCTTAGTGCCATGGGCACCATTTCTCACAGCAAGAATGTTCTGTTTCAATGAAAATTATGTTTTCTGTTTGCATGTTTGAGAAAGAAACAGTCGCTACTCGGACATTCTTTCTGGAAACAGTAAATTTCCATGTGAAGTTGTGATATCAAGCAAGCTGCCATGGACTGTGACATTTAAGGTGAAAACTGTGATAGTGAGGGCTTTTGGGGATGCCTTTTCAAGTTACTTCTCTGTTGCAGAAATGGTTGTAATGTTTTAATTGTTCCATATTTCTTCAATCTTAATTTTTTCCCCTTTTTTGAGTAGACTTTCTAGCCTAGATAATGACTCTTTACTGCAGCATGCACACACCACCGTGCAAATGTTGTCCATGGAGTTGGAATCTGGAACCTGTTTCACATAAGGGACATGGGATGACCATCTCTTTTGGGATGGCTATGACAGTGATTTGTGTGCTTGTGGGAACTTTTAAGAACTTCTTTATCAATTTATTAATTTTTAAGCATTTTCCTGGAGTGAAGACTTATAAGTAATTAGAATAAATAAAGATTTGCATTTTCCACCAGGATTTATTGTTAAAAGGAGTTGTGTAGAATAGCTTTACACTAAGTTGAGCCTACAGGCTAAAACAAAAGATAGATTATATGATTGCAGTATTAAAACCGGTATCCCTTTCTTTTTATTTTTTTTTCTTCTTTTCCGATTTTGAACCAAGTCTTGGTTTCATTTGATGAATTATTGTAACATCTTTATTGTATTTTGTGGGAACAGTCCATGGCTTGGAGTATGGATTCGGAGCTCACAACTTTCCAACCAATGGAGTATTTGAGGTTGAACCTAAGAGCTGCCCGGGTTTTGTCTATAGATGTTCTGTCCCTTTGGGCTTCACAATATGTCTCCCTCTGAATTTCGATTATTTATGGAGAATTTGGCAGCAGAATATCATGGAGACACCTACCACCTGCTCTCCAAGAATTGCAATCATTTTACAAATGACATATCCTTGAAATTGACAGGGAAACAAATACCTGGATGGGTTAATCGGCTTGCCCAACTAGGTACTAAAAGACTCCATAATTTGCTACTTCTTGGACATTCATGCTCTCTCTTTTTTTTTCCCCCCTTTTTCTTTATCCCTCAACTATTGGATGATTCAGCTGCAGCAAATTTGTGACTAATGTTGCTTATTTTAGTTAACAAGTGAATTTTACAGGCTACCAAGTTTGTTTTTTCTTTTCCTTTCTATTGTTTTCCATCCAGCTTTCTTAATTCAGTAGTTATGATACTAACTACTCAGCTTCATTTGTCAACTTGGTATTCTCTTTGTGCCTTTTTGTGTGTTCAATTGCATGTGTATGGGGTTGTGGGTGTTGTTGCGGGTGTGCATGTTGAGTAGTTCTTCATGGCAGAGTTGAAGGCCCATATTCTGGTTCTAATTTCAGGATCTTGTGCAGTTGTATGTATTCTATGTGTAGTTTTTTATGGCATAGTTGAAGAACCATGTTCTGGTTTTAATTTCAGGAACCATGTGCAGTTGTCTACTTCCTGAAAGCTTTCAAGTATCTACAGTTAAGCAGCTTCCTGAGTACCATGGTTGCTCTGGTTAGTATCTTATTGTCCTCCTTGATTTGCATTCTCTTGTCCATCGGCGTTTTAACAATGAGCTTGTCTTTTTCACTGATAGAAGATGGGTCGGAATCTTTTTCAACCAACACCCCACATGAGCCAACAGAAAGTGATGATGCTGATCAAGATAGAACTTTTATGGGGAAAGCTGGAGTAGAACTTTTATGCTGTAATTTTTTCTAATTTTTTCATGCTATAATGGTGAAATTTAATCGGATTTTCGGATCTCTTAACGGATTCGAATATTTAATCGAATTCGAATACAATCGGATACGAATACGGATTTAGCAATAACAATCGGATTCGGACTTGGTAGGACATACGAAAGATCCGTCGGATAGTTAAACGAATACGGATATCCTAAATCGTAATCGGATTCGGATTCGGATTCATATAGATCCGCTCCGTATTCGCTCCGTTTACAGTCCTAGTAGACATCGCTGTAAAAGCTCTCGCTATAGAAGAAATCGGTTCATTTTGAGAGGTCAAGTCTTCAATATTATCTATGAAGAAAGGTTTCATTGGCCATTTGTAAACACCCCAAATTGCACAAACAATCATCAAAAATCATTATCTCCTGGAAAGCCAGCACAGAATTTGAAGAAAATAAACTTTTATCTGTATCCGGATACTCAATCCGGATACAAATACCCTTTCCCGTATCCGGATACTCATACCGGATACATGTCGGGCTTAGCGTATCCGGTACCATGTACCGGATATCTTAAAGCCCTTTGTTATCCGGTCTGATATACCGGATACCTTAAGTTTGCTCAAAATTAGGGTTTTCCGAGAGCTTTTCACTTTTACCATCATGTCCCTCATTAAATGAGGGGAAATCGCGGAAATAACCTTAGGGTTTAGGTTGGAGGGGTTCTAGACATTAAGTTGTGTCTACCAATGACCTTAGCCCTTGCCTATAAATAGGAGCCTCCTCCTTGAGCAAATGACACACAACTCTTGTTTTGAATTCTCGCAAAGAAGAACTCCAAGAGAAGAAGAAAACCGCTGTGGAATCGCCTCCAGCACTCAGATAAGCCTCAACTTTTCTTTTTATTTTCTGTCTTTACATTCCTAGATCTAGATCTCTTCTTCTACCTTTCTGTAGTGTAAAGCCTTGCTTGTATGTGTGGAAATCCTTCCCCGGCTCAAAGTATCTCAAGACTCCCCTAGCCGTAAAACGTGAAGGCGGATCTAGGAGAAACGAGACTGGGGATTGACCCTAGTGCTAGAACCTATGTAGTATAAGGCCTTTTTGATTGATTGTAAACCGTTCCATATTCAAAGTACCCTTGATTATCTTAAAGAGAACAGAGGGAAACGATAATGGAACGGAACCCTAGGCTATGCTAGAACCTATTTTGTTGAATCTATATGCATGTGTATGGATCTTGCTTGGTTTTTTTCACTTTTGCACACATATCACTATTTTGGCGGGATAGGCTCATATTTGGGGTTTATTGCATTTATTGTGATAAATCTCAAATAAATGGCCTCAATCAATTCTGGAATGCCTTTCGGATGATTTTAAAGTATTTGTGTTCATCTTGCACGAATTTCATTTTTATCAATTTTCGGACTTGGTTTTACTCAAAAAATGGCTTAGCTTGACAGCACCTGTACCCTTACTTCGGACGCCCGTAACTTCATCATCCGGATGAATTTTGGGGTGATTCCAGAACCATGGGAAAGGTGAGGCTGTCTAGTTTATGTCCACCAAATTTCATGAATTTCTATCTAGCCGATTTTTGACACCTTTCTGTCGAAGTTGAGTGGACAGTTCAGGTCCAAGTACAGAACTTGTCACTTTGACGGACCGCCATGTGTTCGTTTTAAGTCCGATTCGAGTGATTTTTGTTTCTGAGTACTCCTTTATGAGTCTATTTTCAAATCCAGTTGGTTTCATATTTTTTGAATTCCATTTGAATCATTGGTAGCCGATTTACTCAGAACTGCTCATTTGCATTTTTCTGGGTAAATCTGTGATCTTCGGGGCCTGTTCGGGAGACCACCCAAGGCACGTCCGAAGGGATTTTTGTATGAGGCTAGTTTCTCTGGAAAGATGGCCATACAGACTTCAATCACACCAAATTTCATGGATTTCTATGTAGTGGATGTTTCTAGACAATTTTCCAAAGTTGCCCACTTACCACTTTTAAAAATCCCCAGCAGCAACTTCAAAGGAGCATAACTCCTAGGATTTTTATCGGATTAACTTGAGATTTTGCATGAGCTCCTTATTTATCATAATCTTTCAAATAGAGTTGGTTTGAATCAATTTGAAATTGGATTTGAATGATTTCAAGACAAAGGACCTTACTTTTTACCAAAATTCCCGGATTTGCCTTAACTTGGTTTTGGCCACTTTTACTTTGATTTCCATCTTTTGAAATACTCCAGAAGTGATATTGACATAAGAGATGATCTAAAATCCATTTAGATCTTCATGTGAAAATATCATACATTGTTCCTTTTTCAAGGCTTTTTCATGATTTTTAGCAAGCTTCTTATTTTCTTTTTAGCATGAACATACACTTGGCAACCACTTCGTGTGGATGAATGGGGGTGCCTAACACCTTCCCCCGTTCATAATCTAATCCCCTTACCCATCTCTGGATTTTATTTTCAAGTAGGGTTATTTTTACCCTAGAATTGGCATTTTTGTACTTTTTGATGATTTTTAAATATTTTGGTGTCCATTCTCACCCCAAAATCATGAATGGTGGCGACTCTCCCAATTTTTGCGTTGAGCCCGTGTGTTGACGGAGGGACGATCACTCCAGTGATTTTTTCCCATGTCTCACAACTGGCGACTCTGCTGGGGACTTGTGGATTTAAGCCTTTTTTGTGTATATTCATGCTTTTTACTTATTTTTGAATGCTTGCTACTTTGTTTAATTCATTTGTATATATGCTTGTATTTCAAATCAGATTGGGATGCTTTTGAATTTTATATGAATCAAGTCATGTATGTTTTGCTTGATGTTGCCTAAAGGTTGATTTAGGAAAAGCCTATCTTGAAGCATGATTTGGTTGTATTTTGTGATAACATGCTCTAATTTGAATTTTGAATACCATGGTTTGAATATGAGAATTAGTAGCATGAAATCTAGGAGTTCAGAATTTTTGGGTATTCAAACATGATTCCTATAAAGCATGTTTTTTTTTTTTGTGCTTAAAAATTTTTTGTTATGCCATGCCTTTGATTTGGGGTATAAGGGAAGCACTTTTGAGCATGAAAATTCTGGAAATTTCAGTGTATATTTGGGGGATTTCAAGCATGTTTTACCTCATTGAAACACTTTTGAACCATGTCAAGTAGTGCTAAAATTTTAGGCTCCAATTTGGGTAGAAATGGTACACTTTGAGCATGAAAAAGAGCATGAAATCTGGAATTATAGGAATGCTTTTGGGTTTCAAGCATGTTTACATGATTTAATTGTTGTTTGTACAAATAACATGTTTTGTATACCACTTTTTGGGCATGTAATATTTTTGTGCATATTTGGTTGCTTTGGCTCTTGCTTGCTTGTAGTTAGCTTCATTATTTTTGTCATATGTACCTTGGCTTGAAATTGAATGCATGGCTACGAAAAAGAGTGGCAAGGGGCTGGGACGTTGTGAATGTTACCACAATTTAAAATTGCACTTGAGCACTTGAAACAATTTGCACAGCCTACCCTTTACCTATTAGGAAGTTGAACCATGAATGTGTGTAGCTTGGCGCACCGAGGTCGTGACTTCGGAAAGCGAAAGTGAAAACATTTACCTTAGAATTTGAGTCAATGATGTGATGACAATGGGATCTGTGATTCGATTCCGGGCATCACTAGACTTGAGTTCTAAGTTGCCAATTAAGCCAAAACCCAAAAACCATACGCTTGAAGGTGGAGAAACACGTTTTCGGCTAAAAGCACACAATTGCGTTTGGAGAATTGGGTGTAAATGTGGGAAGGCCGTTTGCAGGCCAAGGTATAATGTGAATACCATATTGAATGAAGGTAATACAAGGTGGCAAGGTAAAACCATGTGTAACGCCCCAGACCCAAAACCAGCAAGATATTGTCCGCTCTGGGCCCATGGGCCCTCACGGATTTGTTTTCAAGGACAACACGAGAAAACTTCCCAGGGGTCACCCATCCTAGCAGTGCTCCCACCTGAGCACGCTTAACTTTAGGGTTCCCAGGGGATTTAATCCCGTGTTGCTCCTTAAAAGGCCTCTTGCTAATTTGGGGGTCTTAAGACTACTTATAGCATCCCCAAGCGTTGTGGGATTCCCAACCATATGCACATCCTTGCCTAGTAGCTCGCCACTGTGGTAGCTCGCCCAGGTCTCTCACCCCGCCCACATCACAGCCGCCCACTCAGACAGCCAGGATGTCACATACTCCCCTCCATGGGACAACGCGTCCTCGCGTTGGGCAGAACCCCCACACTTTCCGGTCGGGGCAGGCTCTGATACCATTTGTAACGCCCCAGACCCAAAACCAGCAAGATATTGTCCGCTCTGGGCCCACGGGCCCTCACGGATTTGTTTTCAAGGACAACACGAGAAAACTTCCCAGGGGTCACCCATCCTAGCAGTGCTCCCACCTGAGCACGCTTAACTTTAGGGTTCCTAGGGGATTTAATCCCGTGTTGCTCCTTAAAAGGCCTCTTGCTAATTTGGGGGTCTTAAGACTACTTATAGCATCCCCGAGCGTTGTGGGATTCCCAACCATATGCACATCCTTGCCTAGTAGCTCGCCACTGTGGTAGCTCGCCCAGGTCTCTCACCCCGCCCACATCACAGCCGCCCACTCAGACAGCCAGGATGTCACATATTATGTAAAATCCCAAATTTTAATGATATTAAAATTTATTATTTTAGTAATTAATTAATGTCAATTGGAAAAATATATATATATATATATATATACATAGATCTGGAGATCGTAAAGGGGTGACCGGAGTTGGGTGAACCGGTTGGTTAATCTTATTAAAAATGGGTGAGGGCTTGGCTGAGAATTATTATTGATCTATTTCACGTTGACTCAATGGGTGGCATGTATGGAATCAAGGTCTTTTTAGTTGTGCTTCTGTAGAGAGTTGCTGGAGTGGCAACTAGGGGATCAACCTATCTTGAGCACATTAGTGGCAACTATAAATACTAGTAAATTTCAGTTTGCTGGTTCGTTTGGAATTTCGGAGAGTTGAAGTTGCTGAGATGTGAGAGAGGTGAACTGGGGATCTAGGGTTTGGAGAATCGAGTTGGTGGATTTTGGGGATTTGAGAGTTAGAATTGGAGCTGGTTGAAGTCTGTTCGAGAGAGTTGAGGAGATCATTTACGGTAGAATCTGAATTCGTCCAGGAGCTGAAACCTGAGCAGATGTGAATCAGAATTCAGAAACAATGTGTTCGTTTGGTTTTGGAGGGAGGATTCAAAGATCTAATTGTGCAATTTGGTTTCCAGCAGCTATAATTCAAAGTTCAGAGGTAAGTAGCAGTTTTACTTTGCTGATTTTCGTATGAGTGGATTTGAAGCATGGAATTGTTAGATTTAGGAAAAACAGTTTTGATCGAAAGATTAGGAGGTGCTGTGTTTGTGTAATGTGCTGAATGACTAGTTAGATCTACAGTAGAGTAAAATTTTAAAGAGAAGACTCATAAAATTTTCTGGAGAAATTTTGTAAGTAAACCTTTGGTTTGTGAAGAGTTTTACGCAGTAGAAGTTGAATTGAACTTCAGATCTGCAGTGATAGCACGAATGTGACCTTAGAAATATTATTTCAGATTATAGTTCAGCAAACCTCACTGTACAGAAACTTCTCCACATGATTTCCATGTAGGGAGCACTTCTTAATCTGGTTTTTGAATGACTTAAATTGATGTATGGATAATTTAGGACTGAATTGAATCTTGCTTTCCTTGTTGTGTAATGGACATAACTTCTAGTTTTTTTTAGCATGATCTCCTTGATTAACTAATTCCAAATGAGTGTTAAAGGTTGGTTTTGAGGTTTAAGATTACTCTAGAAGTGGTTCGAATGCTAAACATTGGTTAGTCCTAATGAATGTTACGTTAGTCAAATCTGAATCTGGAAACTTGCATTGGTGCTGAGGGATGAGGTCTGGAGCCACCTTCCCAGAGGTTGGCGCCAGCCTGATTTCCAGCAATTGTTCAAACAGTAGCTTATTTGTTTATGTAGTTAAATATTAGAGTGTTGATGAAGGAAGTGATCCAGTTGTGTCCATGCTCAGTCGTAGTAAGTTGTTGCTGTTTTTTTGAGTGAGGTGGATGCATGGGCGACCAGGTCTGTTCAAGTGTTTAGTTGGCTAAATTAATCTAATTAGGATACCTGAATTTAACTAGATTTCTGTTGGAAATAACATGGATGTCAAGTGTTGTAAGTAGCATGTATTGAGCTGGTCTAGAGGTTTACCATTGAAGTGTGGCACCCAATTTAGCATATGGAATTGTTTTCCCTGTTTTCTGGTTAGTCATGGATGCCTATCACGAGCAGATTTTCTGAAGATGGATCAAATAAGAATTTAAGGTAAGTTGCTGTTTTTATTAAGTGAATTGAATTGTGTTGGGAGTGTAGAACAAGGGAATGGACTGATTAGATACATTGGGAATTAAGGCTTTATTGTTATGGCAAAATTTTTAAAATGAATAGCATGGATATATGTTGCTGGTGCCCAGGTTTATTGAGTGTGGCTGAGTGGTGTTCAGCTCATTTTCAATAATTGGATGTGGTGTGGCATCTGAGTTTCAGCTCACTTAAATATTTTGTTGAATGTTACATGAGGTTTTTTTTAGGAATTGCATTAGTTGATGAATTGCTGAACTTTTAAATGGAATGGGAAGGATTTAGAGGCTGTTATACTGTCATGAGTTACTGTTGGTGGGAATATGTTAGGTGCTGGTATATCATGATAAATCTAAATAGGGAAATAAGTCTAAGTTAAGAAAACAAATCTGATTAAGGGCTTAAGACTGTAATGGTTTAAATTCTATAAGAGTAGTGGTGTTCCATGATTAACCATAAGTAATAGACTTAGGAATTGCTGGTGTAGTTGCTGGAAAGAAGTAATGGGCATTGCTGTTGGCCTATCTACTTAGAGGTCAGCAGCAACTTTCAAATAGTAAAATTAGTATCACTTATGGGAAGGGAGTTAGAGTTTAAGCTCAAGAGACTAATTAGAAGTGGTATTCAGTAGGTAGGTGTGGGTGAGCAAACAAATTTAGCATCATAGGGGAAGTTATACATGCTGAATTCTGAACATCTGGGTAGATGTCAAGTGCTGCAGTAGTTGATGGCAGCCTTGGTCGATTTCTTTATTAGCTATTTCCAACTTCAAAGGTGGGAAATGATATTTAAGAAAGATATCTAAATGCTGAAACCTCCTCCCAGGCATATAAATATTTGCAAGCTACACCTGGGAAGTTACTTAAAGGATTGTGTATATATAAATCAGTAATTTAGAAGTGACCTCATGTTGCTAAGAACTACTAAACTAGAGTATCTAAGAATTGTGGAGCATTGTTGAGTGGCATTTCACTCATGCCCATGAGTGGCACTCCACTCATGCTACTAAAGGGAAAACATGTTTTAAAAAGTAAATTTCTGAAAACAGAATTCTTAAGAATGGTAAGTTTAGAGAAACCAAAATGTGTTAAAGAAGGAATTGGAAATGTGGACCAAATAAGAGGGATATGAGTATAAATTCTACTTGGCACTTACTGTTTAGGATGTAAGCAAACCCTATAAGACAGATTTAAGTAGCATAGTTGGATTTTGGTTTCAATACACGAATTTGCCGGTTTAATCGAAAATTTGAGGAATTTTCATCACAACTTTGACTATAAAGATAAATTTTATGCAATACTTTGAAAAGAAATTTTAGGTCAAGTTATTTTGGATAAATATGATTATTTTGGTTTTCTCCATACACTTGAACGAGGTTTTGGGATTCTTTGATGGATGGATGGTTACATTACCTCCGTGTACTCGGGGATGCCCATGTACTTGGGGGTTGGTTCCTCTGTGTACTCAGAGATGACTGTGTGCTCGAGATAGCATGTTTTGGTTCTGAAACACGTTGATATTAGTAATATTTCTGTTTTGGCTTTAGCTCGGGTCTAGATGGCATAGCTCGGTGTGGATCCACATTTGTCAATCTAAGAGCTAGGTAATGGAATAGTTTGTTTTCCTTGCTAGTAGTAATGAGTTGTTCACGTACGCGTTTCCACCGTGTACTCGATGAGGCTTGATCGTGTACTCGGCTGGCTGCGGCTACCCCTCACTTTGTCGTGTACTCGGACTGTGACTGGACTAGTACATGCCAACTCATCACTGGACTGGATGGGTTCTCCCGCAATAAGACGATGATCGTGTACTCGGCTTCGCACCTAAGCCGGGAGGTGGCATAGTGAACTTCGGCATTACCTAGTTAAGGGCACTCTTATTTCATGAGTCCACCGTGGACTTGTTTTATGATTTCACTTTTGTCTCGCAGTTATTGTATTGATTGTTGAGATGGCTCTTATTAGTATATAAGTTGTATTTGGATTTTCGGATTTCTATTAAATGTTGGCTATCATTACTGATGCATAGATTTTACTGAAGCGTGTTTTAGAACTAATATAAATGTTTTTGGGCATGCATCTGCTACTTGCTGGGATATTCGTATCTCATTGCGTTTTATTTTGTTTTGTTTTCAGATTTCTGGTAAGGACGACACTAGCGGGTATATGCTTGGTTCTTGTGAGCTAGCATTGGTTATGGTATTTTATTTTTGAGCTAAGAGTTATAGTGCACTCTGATTATTCCAGTTATTGTTTTATTCATGTTTTCCTTCACTCTGGTATTGCTATCCTGGGTTATACATTAACCTTCGGAGATAAGTTACGAATTTACTTACGTAACTTGGATCCGGGGCGTTACACCATGTTCTTTTCATGAATTTGGGGATTTTGCAAGTATGATGTCCAAGCCCAATTTGGGGCAAATTTGAAGGTCAAATTAAGGTGAACATCAATTGGGAATGAAAAAAATCAAATCTGGTGAAAAAATGAGTCAAAAAGGGCCATTTCGGCAATAACCGGCAACTCAGGCCGGTTAATAACAACCCTGTTCATATCCGGTATATATTTCCGGATAAAAAGGCATATGCGTGAATCCGGTTATGGTAACCGGATACAATAAGGCATATTATTATCCGGAATGTTGTACCGGATACGTTCAAAAATGCACAAATGGGCTTTTCAGCCCAAGTTTTCAGAATAAAATGCCTAAAACACTGTGGATAATCCTTGGGCACCCCGAAAAGAACATAAGAAATGTTCCCAAAAATACAAAAAAAAATACAAAAAAAGAAAAACAAAAAAGAATAAAATAAAATATTCTTTCAGGATTTAACCTAAGTTTGAAAATCAAAGAGGAAACCAAGGTGTCATATTTTTTGACACCAACTCAACTCAAACATGTGTCAGTCAAACTCTGGAACTTGAAAACTGAGAAAATTCAGCAAATTTGAAGAAGAAAAAAAACCTTTGGTTGGTTATTTTTATCAATAAAATCAAAAAAAAATGGGACACTTGGAAGCCCTAGAATATTCCATGAAAACCTTGGTTGGTTATTTTTATCAATCAAATCAAGAAAAAAATGAAAACCTTTGGTTGGTTATTTTTATCAATCAAATCAAAAAAAAGTGGGACACTTGGAAGCCCTAGAATATTCCATGAAAACCTTGGTTGGTTATTTTTATCAATCAAATCAAGAAAAAAATGAAAACCTCGGTTGGTTATTTTTATCAATCAAATCAAAAAAAAGTGGGACACTTGGAAGCCCTAGAATATTCCATGAAAACCTTGGTTGGTTATTTTTATCAATCAAATCAAGAAAAAAATGAAAACCTCGGTTGGTTATTTTTATCAATCAAATCAAAAAAAGTGGGACACTTGGAAGCCCTAGAATATTCCATGAAAACCTTGGTTGGTTATTTTTATCAATCAAATCAAAAAAAAAATGAAAACCTTTGATTGGTTATTTTTATCAATCAAATCAAAACATTTGTGGGATACTTGGATAGAGTAGTCCAAGACACCTTTGGTTGGTTATTTTTATCAATCAAATCAAAACATTTGTGGGATACTTGGATAGAGTAGTCCAAGACACCTTTGGTTGGTTATTTTTATCAATCAAATCAAAACATTTGTGGGATACTTGGATAGAGTAGTCCAAGACACCTTTGGTTGGTTATTTTTATCAATCAAATCAAAACATTTGTGGGATACTTGGATAGAGTAGTCCAAGACACCTTTGGTTGGTTATTTTTATCAATCAAATCAAAACATTTGTGGGATACTTGGATAGAATATTCCAAGACACCTTTGGTTGATTATTTTTATCAATCAAATCAAAACATTTGTGGGATACTTGGAAGCCCTAGAATATTCCAAGACACCTTTGGTTGGTTATTTTTATCAATCAAATCAAAACATTTGTGGGATACTTGGATAGAATATTCCAAGATACCTTTGGTTGGTTATTTTTATCAATCAAATCAAAAAAAAAATGAAAACCTTGGTTGGTTATTTTTATCAATCAAATCAAAAAAATTGGGACCCTTGGAAGCCCTAGAATATTCCATGAAAACCTTGGTTGGTTATTTTTATCAATCAAATCAAAAAAAAAAAAAATTTGGGACCCTTGGAAGCCCTAGAATATTCCAACTCAAAACAAAAAAAAAAAACAAAAACAAAAACAAAAAATTTTTTCTGGCTGGTGTTCACCTAACCTACTGGTTTACATATATAGGGGTGTGACTCAAGTTAAGTGGAAGCTAACATGTTCTATTCATTTTTTCCCTCAGGTACATTCAACCCAGGTACATTTACACTTATTGGCAATCATTGCTCCCGTGACCAGATCCAAAGCAAGAACAATGAATACTGAAGAGAACCAAGCCCAAGCTACCGTCCCTGCTCAGGACTTTACTCAACTGCAGGAGCAAGTGGCCGGTCTGGCCAAAATGCTGGGGGACCTACTGGCGGCTCAGGCCCAACAGGCCCAAGCCCCGAACCAGGCATCTACTTCCCATCAGGCACCACCACCTCAGGCCTACATTCCGCCTCCGGTTCAGCCCATGCCTGAGCCCATTTCTGAACCAGTCCCTGAACCCATTCTGATCAGGGAAAATATGGCGGAGTCTGAGAAAGAGCTGGAGAAAGAAAAGGCCCGAGATGAAATGGAAAAGAAAATGCTGCTGAGGATAGAAAGAATCCAGGCAGAGCTAAAAGAGGTGAAGGGGGGAGGCAGCCATGCAGGCACCACCTTCGAGGACCTGTGCATGTACCCGGACGTCTGTCTACCGGCTAAGTTCAGGTGCCCGGATTTTGACAAGTTTGATGGCACGGGCTGCCCATTAAGCCATCTGAAACTATACTGCGGGGCCCTGTGCCAGTTTGGCCGGGACGATGGAATACTGATCCAGCTCTTCCAGAGGAGTCTGACCGGGTCAGCCCTTCGGTGGTTCGCTACAGTGGACCATGGAAGGATTAGAAGGTGGAAGGACTTGGCCGATGCTTTCCTGGACCAGTACAAGTTCAACTCTGAGATCGTGCCAGACCGGTACGACATGATGAGGATGACCAAGGGGAAGGATGAACCGGTACGGCAGTACGCCAAGAGATGGAGAGAGGCCGCCTCCCAGGTCAGGCCACCTATGCAAGAGCCGGAGATGATCTCCACCTTTATGGGCACACTGGGGCAGCCCTTTTACAACCATCTGGTGGGTCAGATAACCACCAACTTTGCAGCCCTGGTGCAGGTGGCTGACCGGATTGAAGAAGGGGTTAGGTCAGGACGGCTGATAGACTACTCTACTCTGACTGGGCAGTCTGATTCCTCTGCCTCCATGGCCCAGAAGAAAGGGGCCGGATTCAAAAAGACAGGGGCCCGAAAAGAAGGGGAGGTGAACCTGGTCCAGGCTCCTCCAGCCAAGAAGCCACTTCATGTGAACATCTCGGCACCCCAACAGGCCCAGCAGGCCCAGCAGTCATACCAGACCCCACTGAATGTCAACTTCCCTCCCTCTGTGCCAGCTAACACAAGGAGGACCTTTTCTAAGGAGGAGCGGGATGCCTGGTTCGCAGCAAGAAAGAACCGGGTTTTCACCCCTTTACCAATATCTCTTTCCCAACTATTGCCAACCCTGCTAAAGGGTGAATACTTGACTCTGAAGGAGCCCAACCCGAATGCCACCAGAGGGAGAAATTTTGACACATCGGTCACCTGTGATTTCCACATGGGTGCACCGGGGCATTCTACCGATACCTGCTGGGTATTGAAGCATGCGGTCCAGGACCTGTTGGACCAGAAGGCCTTAGTGTTCAACACTGCTGCACCGGCCCAGTCCGGGAATGATATTGGGCAGAACCCTCTGCCTTACCACAATGGGGCAGGCCCATCCAACTCCATCACTGCCATATCCACCACCAGAAGGGCCTTTGACCCATCACAGCTCATAGCCCCTGTGGGGACCACAGTCCAGGTCCGATTCTTCCTCGAGGAGGACGAAGAGGAGATCAACATGGTCTCCCAAAAAAATAATCTTGCTGCTGAGGACATAAGCTCCTCCTTAAACCGGGTCTCTTCTCTGATGGCCCAGATAAATACTGCAAGGCCCCCATTGGTCTTCAATTGCAGTCCACCCACTTATTCCCCATCCAAGCCGTCTAAGGCTCCACTGGTCATCAATCTTGACCCCACCACTGCTTCCATCACTTCTTCTGTCCCCACCAAATCCAAACTTCAACCCTTGGTTGTAAATGTGCAGCCAGCCCATACTATCCCTAAACCGGCCCATACATCCCGATCCAGACTCCAGCCACTAGTGGTTGACATCCCTAAATTAGCCTATTCAGAGGCCGCTGTACCATGGAACTACAGCGAGGGAATCACGGCTACGGTTCCAATGGTCAGGAACCAGAACCAGGAGGAGGTGAACCTCATGACGAGGTCAGGGAGATATGCAGGGGGTAAAGAGAAAGAAAAGGAGACAGAAGCAGAAAAAGAAAAAATAGAAAAAGAAAATGAAGAAAAAAGAAAACAAAAAGGAAAAAATAAAGTGGGAGAAGACACCCCCCAGGGTGCAGAAAATGAGGCAGCCGACCTCATAAAAATAATAAAGAAAAGTGAATTCAATCTTGTGGATCAGCTAAACAAGGTCCCGGCCCAGATTTCAATACTGGGCCTTTTGCTGAATTCTGAAAAGCATAGGGATGCATTGTTAAGGGTGCTACAGAGGGCACACGTATCCCAGACCATTGATCCGGACCAGCTTGGTAAAATGGTTGGTCAAATCTTGTCACATAATGTGATAAGTTTCTCAGAGGGTGAGATCAGCCCAGGTGGGTGTTATCATGTGGACCCTTTGCACATCACTGTGCTTTGTAAGGGCTGCATGGTTGCACGGGTTTTAATTGACAACGGGTCGGCATTAAACGTTTGCCCGTTAATCACTTTTACCAAGCTGGGCCTGGACCAGTCAAGGATCAAAAGAAATGGGCGAATAGTGAGGGCTTTTGATAGCTCCAAGACCCACTCCCTAGGGGAGATTGAACTGCCGGTCACAATTGGGCCGAATATCTTTAACATCACATTTGAAGTGATGGATATACCCGCAGCTTTCAATCTGCTCCTAGGAAGGCCGTGGATACATTCGGCTAGGGCAATACCATCCACGCTCCACCAAAGGGTGAAATATATAAGAGGGCAAAGGGTGATAACAGTCCTAGCTGAAAACTTGGTGCCGCCCATCGTGTCACCTGATGTACCATTAATCAATGTGGACTTGACTGTCGACAAGATTGCATTCCACTCATTTCAATTTGAGGCGGTCAATTACATACCTGGGGGGTGTGAGAAAAATAAAGAAAAGGGGACTACTGCAGAAAGAATGGTCAAGAAAGTGATGGAGAAATACCACTTTCACCCAGGGAAAGGCTTGGGGATCAATCTGCAGGGGATGGTGGAGCCAATCATGGCTAAGAAACTAGTCCCAAAGGTAGGGTTGGGCTTCAAGCCCAGAGGTTGGAGGAGAATGAAACATGAAGAAGGGGAGAGCAGAAGCAGAGGAAAACTCCCGCATCTGAGGGTGAACTTCCCAAAACCCGCTTATATAATCCAAATTTCTCCTCATATGGACCAGTCCAAGCCTCCCTACCGAAACATCAACCCATTCCAAAAGCCTTTTGTTTCGGCCCTACAACCCTATAACCCATCTCCAATACTGGGAGCAGTGGATGGGCCTGGACCACAGCCCGAGCAGCAGGTGAACTTTTCTGAAGATGTTGGGGCATTCTTCGCCATGACTGAAGGCGAAAAGACTGACAGTGACATGGACCTGCCATTTATTGACTGGGCCGCAGTAAAGGTTCCAGACAAGGTCATTTCTAGATTGGGCCCCGTAGCAGAAAAGGGCAGTACCCACCCGGTGATGATGGCATCGGATTCTGGGTTTGAAGAGCAGGCTTTCCCTATTTCCCCTGCTCCCCAAAATTTTGTACTGAACAATTGGGAGGAAACTCCCCTTACCTTTGAAGCAGCGTTAGGTCGGCAAACTGACGTGGCTTCCAAAAAAAAACTCCGATAGTGGATTGCCATTTCCCTGAAGGTTCTAATGGGCCTTCGTCTTCAGGGGAATTATGTTTAGAAGGCCCACAAAAAACCCAAAAAGATTTTTCTATTTTTTCTAGGAAACTTAATTTTTTCAAAAAGGTCCAAACCACTTATGAACCATATAATCAGACCGAATTGGACCAGGTTGAATATGACTTCGACCTTGAGCTCGACTTTGATCTCATGGGGGTCGAAGAAGAGACCGAGGTCGAAGAAGAAGACGTTCCAAAAGAAATTGAATACCAATTGGAACGTCATGAAAAGGGGGTCCAACCTAATATTGAGGAGACCATATCCATAAATCTTGGGACCAAAGAGGACCCAAAAATTGTGAAAATCGGGTCATGCTTATCTGATGTGCAGAAAAATGAAATGTCACAGTTCTTGGCAGATTACAAGGATGTGTTTGCTTGGTCGTATCGGGACATGCCGGGGTTGGACACTGACATGGTGGTGCACAAGTTGCCAATTTTGCCAGGGGTTAAGCCGATTAAGCAGAAGCTGAGAAGATTGAAGCCTGAATGGACTCTGAAGGTCAAGGACGAGGTGGTCAAACAATTTCAAGCTGGATTTTTGGCAGTCTCTACGTACCCAGAGTGGCTCGCAAACATAGTGCCGGTACCCAAGAAGGACGGGAAGGTCCGAATGTGCGTGGACTATAGAGACTTGAACAGGGCAAGCCCAAAGGACGATTTTCCGCTTCCACACATCGACATTCTGGTCGATAATACTGCGGTACATAGCCTGTTCTCCTTCATGGATGGTTTCTCAGGATATAATCAGATCAAGATGGCTAAGGAGGATCAGGAGAAAACAGTATTTATCACGCCTTGGGGCACATTCCACTATACAGTCATGCCATTTGGGCTTAAAAACGCTGGGGCAACATACCAGCGGGCCATGACTGCACTATTTCATGACATGATCCATAAGGAGATGGAGGTCTACGTGGACGATATGATTGCCAAATCATGCAAAGAGGAGGACCACTTGATCAATCTGAAGAAAGTATTTGATCGGCTCAGGAAGTACAGTTTACGGCTTAACCCGGCTAAGTGCGTCTTTGGGGCTACATCAGGAAAGTTGCTTGGGTTTATAGTGAGCCGAAGAGGAATTGAAATTGACCCGGCTAAAGCCAAGGCCATAATTGAAATGCCAGCACCCAGAACTGAGAAGGAAGTCAGGGGTTTTCTTGGAAGGATTCAATACATAAGCCGGTTCATAGCACAGCTCACTGCTATCTGTGAACCAATTTTCAAGCTTCTAAGGAAAGATAACCCTACGGTCTGGAATGAGGACTGCCAGCAGGCATTTGACACAATAAAGAGGTATTTGCTAAACCCACCTGTGCTAGTGCCACCAACTCCAGGAAGACCACTGATCCTGTACTTGTCAGTGTTGGAAACGTCGATGGGATGTGTCTTGGGGCAGCATGATGAGACTGGTAGAAAAGAAAGGGCAATTTACTATCTGAGTAAAAAATTCACGGAATATGAAGCCAAATATACACCATTGGAAAAGACTTGCTGTGCTCTAGTGTGGGCCACTCAGAGGCTAAGGCACTATTTCCTTAGTCACTCCACACTATTGATATCCCGGATGGACCCGCTGAAGTATTTATTTGAGAAACCGGCACTGACTGGCAGGACGGCAAAGTGGCAACTACTACTGTCCGAGTTTGACCTCACATACATCACCCAGAAGGCGATCAAGGGCCAAGCCATAGCTGATCACCTGGCTGCACATCCTTTGCCGGAATATCAACCCTTGAAGACCAACTTCCCAGATGAGGCAATTCTGTACACTGAAGAGGAAGACAGTGAGAGTTCTTGGCAGATGTTCTTTGATGGGGCAGCCAATATGAATGGGAACGGAATAGGGGCAGTCTTGGTCAAACCGGATGGTTCTCACATCCCGATTGCAGTAAAGCTGAGATTCCAGTGCACCAATAACATAGCAGAATATGAGGCATGCATAATTGGATTGCAAGCAGCCATGGATCATGGAGTAGAGGAACTTGACGTATACGGGGATTCGAGTCTTATCATCTTCCAAACAACTGGTGAGTGGAAAACCAAGGATCACAAATTGATCCCCTATCACCAGTATTTGGAAGAAATAAGCACAAATTTCACTCGAATTTCCTTCAACTATATGCCAAGGGCCAAGAATCAGTTTGCGGATGCTCTAGCAACCTTGGCTTCAATGGTCAGCATACCAGAAGGAGTAGACATCAGACCACTGGAAATTGAGGTCCGAGATGAACCGGCTTACTGTCTCGTTCTAGAGGGAGCACCAGAAGAAGAAGCACCATGGTTTCAAGATATCAAGAACTTCTTGAATAATCGGAGTTTGCCAGAAAATGCCACTGCTACTGAGAAGAGGACAATACAGAGATTGGCGGGTCAGTTTCTGCTAAGTGGTGGACATGTGTACAAAAGGTCACATAACGACATTTTGCTTAGATGTGTTGCCAAGGCTGAATCGGAAAGGCTGATTGAGACCGTACATGGAGGAGTCTGTGGGCCCCATATGAGTGGGCACATGCTAGCTAAGAAGATCTTGAGACTGGGATACTACTGGACAACCATGGAGCACGATTGCTGTGTACATGTCAAGAGGTGCCACCAATGTCAGATATATGCAGATAATAAGCATGCACCCCCAGGTGAGCTACACAACATGACATCACCCTGGCCCTTCTCTATGTGGGGCATAGATGTCATCGGCATGATCTCCCCTAAGGCATCGAACGGGCACAGATTCATCCTGGTGGCGATTGACTACTTCACTAAATGGGTGGAAGCAGCATCATATGCGAACATCACAAGCAACCATGTCATTAAATTTTTGAAGCACAATATCATTTGTCGCTATGGACTGCCAAGTGCCATAGTATCAGACAATGCTTCAAATATTAAGAACAAGGACATGAAGAAAATGTGTGAGCAGTTTCAGATCACCCATCATAAGTCAGCTCCGTATAGGCCAAAGATGAATGGGGCAGTAGAAGCAGCCAACAAGAATATAAAGAAAATCATTCAGAAGATGGTAGTAAGTTACAAAGATTGGCATGAAATGCTGCCACTTGCTCTGCATGCATACAGAACCTCGATCCGGACCTCAACTGGAGCAACCCCGTATTCCCTAGTCTATGGAATGGAAGCAGTCTTGCCAGTGGAAGTAGAAATCCCGTCACTCCGAGTGCTCATGGAAGCAGAACTAGAAGAAGCCGAATGGGTCCAGTCAAGACATGATCAACTTAACCTGATAGAAGAAAAACAGTTGAAAGCACTTTGCCATGGACAGTTGTACCAGAAGAGAATGGCCCGGGCCTACAATAAGAAGGTGAGGCCCAGAACTTTCCAAGAAGGAAACTTGGTGTTGAAGAAAATCTTACCATTTTTGGAAGATCCTCGTGGTAAGTTCAAGCCCAATTGGGAAGGCCCATATGTCGTCAAGAAAGTACTGTCAGGGGGTGCACTCATCTTAGCAGAAATGGATGGGTCAGATTTTCCTGAGCCCATTAACTCTGATGCGGTAAAAAGGTATTTTCCTTGAGTGAATATTTCTAGGAAATGATCCGAGGCCATTTTTCTTTATTTCCTTCAAAAATTTTAATCCCTAGTCTAGCGAAGTTGAGCTGGTTCGTTTCTTTGATAAACCCAAACCGGATTTACAGTCTTAAATTGGGGCAAAACAAATTGGGGCAAAGTAAGGAAAGAAAAAGAAAAAGAGAGGAAAAGCAATGGAAATGGCAAATGAAAGCCAAGTGTGAAAAAAAGATGCAAAAAATGCAATTCGGGGAAAAATGGATAAATTCATCATGACTGTAAATCCGGTTGACCTATTTCCACACTTGAAAATTTTTGGGCCTTTAATACCCTTTCTTTCATAAACTGAGCCTAGCCTTTATTTCGTCCTATTTTTAAGCCCTCGGTGATCTTAGTTTGTTCATTCAAATATCAGAGTAAGATGGGTGATGACGGAATTCAGAAGCCGGCCCTAGTGAAAACCGTAACTGGCGCTAGGGGCAATATTGGAGAAAAGGCAAAAAGAAAAAAAATAAGAAAAATGAAAGAAAATCAGAGGTTGAGTTGATCATGGAAATCTGAGATTGAAGCAAAATCGGCATGAGCAGAATGGGGCAGTTTTGGCAGTTTGGGGATGACTCTAAAGGTCCTAAGATGGACGGTTCTGATCCCTCAGTATTTTGTGGACTACCCTTTTCATTATTTAACCTGGTTCTAATTCCTTTAATTATAGGTGATTAAGTGCATGGACCAAATTTCAAAAAATACAAAAAAAAAATATAAAAAGGAAAAATTATACTTTGGCCAGTGATGAGAAATCAAATACTTTTCATAAAACCTTTGTTTTTACAAGCATCTGAGCATTCTGAGGCCAATAATATAAAAACTTTATTTTGAATTAAATCCTTTGTATTTCCACTATTGGAGTTCAATTTTGTACAAAGGTATGAAAAATGTGCAGGAAATAAAGCTAATGTCCTAGCCGCTCCTCAAGCTCCCGAATCCGAGCTGCCTGAGCTGCAATGACTCCTGAAGCCCCCTCTGCAGCGGGATCACTCAGGAAGGAAATGACCTCATCTGAAAGGGCCTGCTGGATCCTCATACTCCTAAGGCTGGCCAAAGTATCCTGGTACTTCTGCCGGATCATACGGACCTCGAAGCAACGGGCCTGCCTCTGCTCCTCCAGCTTCTCTTCCACGGCAATGCGGCGTGAGATCTGCTCCTCAAGCTGCCTCTCCAGATAAGCGCCCTGTATCCTGAGCTCCTGGGCCTCCCGTACCCATATCTGCTGAAGCCGCTTATGAAAAGCCCGCTCAGACTCTAGAATGTCCTCATAGGTGGGAGCCAAGACTACAGGAGGATCTTCGGGTACCGGGGCCTGAGTCTGTATCTGTTCCTTAATCCAGAAGAGATAATCCTTCACATGGGCTTCTGAGAAGACTGGACCATGCATGAAGCGGACATAGGACCACTCCTTCATCAACCAGGCATTCAGCTTCATAGAAAGGGGCCCAAGACGATCCTCATATCCACATGGGATGATAATCCCCTGGGTCGCTCGGAACTGACGAAGGACCCCCAGAGGAAGATACAGCACTGCATGCTTCAGGCCCGCCAGAATCAAAAAGTTGCGGTCTCGGAAGCTATCACTGTCTCTGCATTAGGTTGATAAGTGCCAGGCCATCTCACCTGGTCATCCTGAAGCGAGCCCAAGAAAGTGAACCAGCCCTGTTTGCCCCCTGGAAGATCGGGGCACCCCCTGTTGCTCATCAAGAGAGGGACTTTCAGACTCGGGAAGAAGTGTCGATTGATCTCTTCAATCTGGCTCAAATGATCAAGTAACCAAAGCTGCAAAGAAAGAGAGATCTGTCAGCACATTGTATAAAAAAAAAAAAACTTTTTACCTGCAGGATCTGAGCACATGCTAGGAAGCGTTTCGACTTCCTATTGTAGCAGTCGGTTAAGGCCTGATATATCCCAGCTAAAATCATAGGGGCCAACCTCTCCCTCTCCCTAACCTGGCATATCACTGAGATCAAGGCCAAGTCCACCTCGTCATCCTCCCGTGGGAAAAGCAACTGGTTGACCACTATCAGGGTCAACGCATTGAATCGGGCCTCCTTAGCTTCCCCCCTCAAAAGCTTCTCAGTCAAAAAAGCCTTAGATAGGGTCAAAAGGGTGTCAGAATCCCCCAAGTCCTTCTTCCCTATGCCCAAAAAAGTAGAAGCTTCCTTCTTGTAACTGGGCCTAAGAGGTGGATTCACCACCTTCTCATCAAACCTCAGGCCCAGGATGGTTTCCACCTCCTCAATGGTTGGGGTCATCTCATGGGTCCCAAAACGGAACAAGTTGAGATCGGGAACCCAATGACCAATCATGGCCTCTATAATCTCCCACTTGAAGGGAACCTTGGGAATGAGCAGGGTATGGCCTAGGTTGGTAGTACCCCATCTCCTCTCCTCATCTAGGGTCATAGAGTTAACCCACCTTGTGTAAAAGGAATCCACAGGGTTGTACCTAGTGAGATTTGGGGGTTTTGATCTAAAAGGCTGTTTTGCAGGGGAGGCAGTGTGGACAGACAATAATGGGGCAGAAGATGATCCGGATTCCATTGGATTTGACGGGAGCAAGCTAGAACTCAAGAGGAGGAGGAAAAAGGCGAAAAAGGGGGTTTCTAAACTCAAAAACTCGTAAAAAATGCTCAAATCCCGAGGCAGGTTGCATTTATAGCATCTTTTAACATATCCGGTAACTCAGACCGGATAAAAAAGCTTTATGCATATCCGGATAAGTATACCGGATAGAAAAGATGGCACGAATATCCGGTATGGCATACCGGATACAAAGACGAATCAATGTATCCGGTATGTCAGACCGGATATCGAGAAAAAATGCAAAAAAAGAGCTAAGGATAAAAAATCCGAATTTTTTTACCTGTTTTACCTGCTTACATGTCATAATTGCATAAAATTGAGAACAAAAGATGTGTAAGACATGATAGAATGAATAAAAAGTTTTTTTCATATATATCTGGAAGTTTTGTACAGGGATGATGATAAATACATGAAAAATGAAAAAATCCTAATCTACTCCTATGCAGGATCATCCCCCGCGTCCTCGGCCACGTCCACCTCTACGGCCTCTCCCCCAAAGTGCTCGGCCTCTAGAGTATGCAAGGATCCGCTCGGCTGCATGGCGAGGATGCCGACCTACCACCTGCTGAAGATGATACTCCAAGCAATAATCCTCGAGATCTGGGGGAGGAGCAGGAGTAGAATCTGGGGAAGAAGCCTCGGGCTCAGCAGCAACCGGCCCAACTGGGCCCTCATACAAAGCATCCTCTGCTCCCGCAACTCCAGAAGGCCCAGCATCAGCAGCAGAGGGGACAGGATCAGAAGTAGCTGAGTCCACAGAAAAGAGAAAAATCAGAAGATTCAGATATAAGGAAGAATAAAAGAGGAGAATTAAAAGAAGATCATACCAGGAAGGTCTGCAGAAGGAGCAGGAGGATCCGGCTCGTCAAGACCAGCCGCGGGGGCATCCTCGGGATCAGAGGCCCGAGCAGGAGATGGGTCAGGAATCAGGAAATCATGCTCAAAGAAGGCATCCTGATCATGGACCGGGCCCTGCACAAGTCAAACAAGCATATCAGAATATCAGAAACAGGAAAATGAAAGAAAAAATATAAGAAGGCCAAGTACCTGTCTAGCCTGGAGCTCAGCAACCAAGGCCTCCAGCTCCCTGATCCGGGCATCCCGCTGGGCCACGACCGCATCGTGCTCTGCAATCATATCATCGATCGCGGCCCGCTGGCTCTCGAACCGGTCCCTGATGGTGTTCAGCTCGTGTACCTGTCAACAAAAACAGAAGGGGATCAGAAATGCATGCAGGCAGAAAGGCAGATAAAAACAAGAATAATACAAGGCTTACCGTGTCCTCATGGATCCGGATACGGATCCCGCCGATCTCAGTCACCCCGGCACGAGTGGGTCGATCCATCAAGCATCCAATAGACACCCTCTGGAACCACTCGTCATAATCTCCGGCTGCTGTGAGCCCCTCGGCATCCAGGAAGTGATCGAACTGATCCACATCGAAGCCAGGAAGGAGAGTGTCGGGACCCACAGCAGAAGGAGGGACGGGGATGCGAAGTGCGCCAGTGTGCTGGTAGTACAGGCGCTCTCCCAAGTACATCACCCTACCAAGCCTCCCAAGGAAGCACTGGTAAGGCTGACGTCGGAGATCTCTCTCAAAAGCATCCTGTACTGCCATCTCACGGGCAACTCCGACATCCACGTCATCTGGACGGGATAGAATGAGCTGCAAAGAAGCAAAGTGGTCAGATACAGTCAAGATACAGGAAATAAAATAGAAGAAAAAGAATAAGGCTTACATCAGATCGGCGGGCACGGTCTAAGTGCACCCGGGCAGTACGAGGCTGACTCCTATCAGCATCCCGGACCTGGGCCGACCATCGTAGGGCCACAGGGAAATCCGCAACCTCAGGAACCGGAGAGGGGCGGAAGAAGGTCATATAGGTGTACATGAACACCTGGCAAAAGAAAAATCAGTCAAGAAAAGATAAAGCCTATTAAATTAAACCAGACAGATGAATGCAATACCTGTAGAATCTGCCAGAAGAACCGGCTGCTAACTCCATCGCCTCTCGGGGAGGCCAGACCTCGAACTGCACGGCACAACCCGGCCAAGATGGTCCCATAAATGAGCCGACCCCATGCTAGCCGGCGGGTCTGATGGAGATCTCTCAAAGCGTCCAGGAAAAGTGGGCTGACGCCGGTCGTATCCTCCGGGAAAAAGCAGCTCCCAAGCATCAGCAGGAATACTTGCCGGAAGATAGGCACAAAGGCTGCATCCTCCACAGAGACGGTCTCATGCCTCCTCTCAAAATGACGAGCCAGACTCTCCCGCAGCCAGCTAATGGAGAGCCGGCCGCTCCGCCCATCCCAAGCAGTAGGTGGCAGGGCCTGATATCCCAAGAGAAGTCCCATATCCTCCGCAGAAGGCCGCTCCAAGACAATGGTCCGCCCCGTCAGAGGAATGCCCGTAATCATCACAAAATCAGAGGGGCGGATCCCCAGCTCCACGTCCGGCAAATGAAACGACTGTGTCTCTGGGAAATATCTCTCCATCATGGCAAAGATAAGCGGACGGTCGGCTCTGAAGGATGGGATGCTAAGAAAGTGGTCTAGATGACATCTCCCAAACTCCCGCCTAAGTGCCGGAGAAAGCGACTGAGCTAGATCACTAAATCGGCCCCAGCTACCTCGTAAGTGGGAGGAATGATAGGGAAGCGGCACATCTGCCCTGATGCACATAGAAGGATGGCTATCCAAGCCATGGAGGAGCTCTATATCATGCACGGAGGCCCTCAACTCCTCAGAGACCCCGGCCAGAGCCACAGCAACCCCCTCCGGAGCCGTATCTCTGACTCTGCCTCGGCCTCTACCACGGCCTCTCTCGCCCTCAGGGGCCTGATCCTGAACCCGGCCTCTGCCTCGGCCTCGACCATGAGCGGGTGCAACCACGGGCTGAATTGCAAAGGAACAAGGTGAAGATTTGTGTAGAAAGAGGATAGAAGAAAGAAAGAAAAATTTTTGAAAGCCTACCTCAGCAGAGCTCTCTCTGGAGTCACCTAATGGCTCAGACAAGGTGGCACTGGAACTCGCCTCCGTCCGAGCCCGCGAAGTGGAGGGCTGATCAGCTGGGTCAGCCTCCTCTCGCACACGAGAGCGACTCCTAGCCATCTACAACAGGGAAGTGTCCTATGAAATTCAGTCCTACTTTGCTTTGAATCTCAATTCAGTTCAAATTTATCAGGAATACTACTTTGTTTTTGATCTATATTCATGGCATATTTGTTAGGAGTAATGCTTTACTTTTGGGTCCAGATTCAATTCATATTTAATAGGACCTTGGTCTCTTCAAAGCTATTGTCAGGAATTCTAACTTAATTTGGTTGTCTGTCACAGTTCAAGTGTTTCTGGGAAGATTTGAGACTAATGCAGAAGTTGTAATGAGTGGTTCTCCAGATACGAGTTGGTCTCAGGAATCATCAAGGTGGCAAAAACACAGGGAAATATAATAGTTCGGTACAAACATAGCATTACTACAATTTGAATGAAGGAAATGTCAATTGCAAGAAAAGAAATACCATATGATCAAGAATTGGCCATCAAGTCCGAAAAGAGCCAATGGCAGCAATTCAGTATAACATCAAGGTGATCATGCAAAGAGAAGTCAAGAGCAAGTCATGGGCAGACAGAGTATCACTTTATTCAGAACAGATAAAAAAAAAATTCAATGAAGGCATCGAAATCAGGTTGTCAAGCTTCTTCTAATCAAGAGGAACCATGGGAATTCAGCCAAGACAAATATGGGGAAATGCACAGGTAAAGCTGCTCAATTTGAGAAACAACTCAGAAATCAAGCAACAGAAACCAAGGCAATTGCGATATTTGATTTATTAAGGCATCAATTCAGGCAAATAAGATTTGGCAAAAATTCAGAAGTTCAGGCAATTGAGACTTGGCAAAAATTCAGAAATTCAGGCAATTGAGAATTGGCAGAAATTCACAAATGTAGGCAATGGGCAATTTACAACAATTAACTACATTCAAGAGAAATCGAAGCATGGCAATTCAGAATCATGGCTTAACAGCCAAGGTCATGGCAAGAACAAGCAAACAGCAAGCTCAAGCTTTGTAAAAATTGAGGGAACAAGTTCAATCGAAATCACTTACTGTTGGGAACAGTATAGGTGAGCGAGGGTAAGCTGGACACCAGTCAAATGCTGCCGGAAGTCGTGGCTCCAACGCCAAGATGAGGAATCACCAGAAATCAGCAAATAAACCAAGCTAGGGCTCGTAAATGATCAACCACTGGAGTCGCCGGAGTTACAGGTTGTCGCCGGCAGCAAAAGGAGCACCGGAGTCGTCGGAGATCGCCGGAGAAGAAGGAGGATCGTCGGTCGTCGAAGAAGCAAAGCCTGGGGCCGGTCTGAGTAATCGGAGCAAGGAGAAAAGAAATGAAAAGTCGCGGTCGCGCGCGACTTAAGTAAACCTGGGGGATCCGGATACTCAGGCCGGATACCCGCAAACTCTTTATTATCCGGATACACTTACCGGATACCAAAGAAAAAAAAGGAAAAAAATAGAAAAAAGCAGAAAAAAATAGAAAAAATAGAGAAAAAAAACAGGGAAAAATAGAAAAAAAGAAGAAAAGGAAAAAGAACAGAAAAAAAAGAGAAAAGGAAAAAAGAAAAAAAAAAGAGAGAGAAAAAAAAAGAAAAAAAAAAAAGAAAAAAGCAAACTTGTGCTATAATTCTTACTATTTTCTCAAAAATCCTATTTTTGTCTTGAAATCCACCTCACAGCCACGAGAGCTCTGTGGAATTCGGGACAACTTTGGGAAATGTGCCTGGTCAAAAGGATGATATCCACTCAATTTTCAACTTGGTTTGATAAAAAATCAGTTTTTCAAAAACCCTATTTTTGGGCTTAAAATCCACTTCACAGCCACAAAGGGCTCAGTGGAATTTAAGAACTCTTGGAGAGATGCCCCCTTAAAGTGAGGTCTTTTTGGCAAATCTCCACTCAAAAATGGTTTTCTACAGAAATTGAATTGAACCGAGCAAATCATGCTCAAGGGAATGCAATTTGGGCTTGTCTACTCTTTGCAGCTCACTGCTTCGCAGCTCCCGCAAAGAGGGCAGTTGTAGACACCCCAAATTGCACAAACAATCATCAAAAATCATTATCTCCTGGAAAGCCAGCACAGAATTTGAAGAAAATAAACTTTTATCTGTATCCGGATACTCAATCCGGATACAAATACCCTTTCCCGTATCCGGATACTCATACCGGATACATGTCGGGCTTAGCGTATCCGGTACCATGTACCGGATATCTTAAAGCCCTTTGTTATCCGGTCTGATATACCGGATACCTTAAGTTTGCTCAAAATTAGGGTTTTCCGAGAGCTTTTCACTTTTACCATCATGTCCCTCATTAAATGAGGGGAAATCGCGGAAATAACCTTAGGGTTTAGGTTGGAGGGGTTCTAGACATTAAGTTGTGTCTACCAATGACCTTAGCCCTTGCCTATAAATAGGAGCCTCCTCCTTGAGCAAATGACACACAACTCTTGTTTTGAATTCTCGCAAAGAAGAACTCCAAGAGAAGAAGAAAACCGCTGTGGAATCGCCTCCAGCACTCAGGTAAGCCTCAACTTTTCTTTTTATTTTCTGTCTTTACATTCCTAGATCTAGATCTCTTCTTCTACCTTTCTGTAGTGTAAAGCCTTGCTTGTATGTGTGGAAATCCTTCCCCGGCTCAAAGTATCTCAAGACTCCCCTAGCCGTAAAACGTGAAGGCGGATCTAGGAGAAACGAGACTGGGGATTGACCCTAGTGCTAGAACCTATGTAGTATAAGGCCTTTTTGATTGATTGTAAACCGTTCCATATTCAAAGTACCCTTGATTATCTTAAAGAGAACAGAGGGAAACGATAATGGAACGGAACCCTAGGCTATGCTAGAACCTATTTTGTTGAATCTATATGCATGTGTATGGATCTTGCTTGGTTTTTTTCACTTTTGCACACATATCACTATTTTGGCGGGATAGGCTCATATTTGGGATTTATTGCATTTATTGTGATAAATCTCAAATAAATGGCCTCAATCAATTCTGGAATGCCTTTCGGATGATTTTAAAGTATTTGTGTTCATCTTGCACGAATTTCATTTTTATCAATTTTCGGACTTGGTTTTACTCAAAAAATGGCTTAGCTTGACAGCACCTGTACCCTTACTTCGGACACCCGTAACTTCATCATCCGGATGAAGTTTGGGGTGATTCCAGAACCATGGGAAAGGTGAGGCTGTCTAGTTTATGTCCACCAAATTTCATGAATTTCTATCTAGACGATTTTTGACACCTTTCTGTCGAAGTTGAGTGGACAGTTCAGGTCCAAGTACAGAACTTGTCACTTTGACAGACCGCCATGTGTTCGTTTTAAGTCCGATTCGAGTGATTTTTGTTTCTGAGTACTCCTTTATGAGTCTATTTTCAAATCCAGTTGGTTTCATATTTTTTGAATTCCATTTGAATCATTGGTAGCCGATTTACTCAGAACTGCTCATTTGCATTTTTCTGGGTAAATCTGTGATCTTCGGGGCCTGTTCGGGAGACCACCCAAGGCACGTCCGAAGGGATTTTTGTATGAGGCTAGTTTCTCTGGAAAGATGGCCATACAGACTTCAATCACACCAAATTTCACGGATTTCTATATAGTGGATGTTTCTAGACAATTTTCCAAAGTTGCCCACTTACCACTTTTAAAAATCCCCAGCAGCAACTTCAAAGGAGCATAACTCCTAGGATTTTTATCGGATTAACTTGAGATTTTGCATGAGCTCCTTATTTATCATAATCTTTCAAATAGAGTTGGTTTGAATCAATTTGAAATTGGATTTGAATGATTTCAAGACAAAGGACCTTACTTTTTACCAAAATTCCCGGATTTGCCTTAACTTGGTTTTGGCCACTTTTACTTTGATTTCCATCTTTTGAAATACTCCAGAAGTGATATTGACATAAGAGATGATCTAAAATCCATTTAGATCTTCATGTGAAAATATCATACATTGTTCCTTTTTCAAGGCTTTTTCATGATTTTTAGCAAGCTTCTTATTTTCTTTTTAGCATGAACATACACTTGGCAACCACTTCGTGTGGATGAATGGGGGTGCCTAACACCTTCCCCCGTTCATAATCTAATCCCCTTACCCATCTCTGGATTTTATTTTCAAGTAGGGTTATTTTTACCCTAGAATTGGCATTTTTGCACTTTTTGATGATTTTTAAATATTTTGGTGTCCATTCTCACCCCAAAATCATGAATGGTGGCGACTCTCCCAATTTTTGCGTTGAGCCTGTGTGTTGACGGAGGGACGATCACTCCGGTGATTTTTTCCCATGTCTCACACCATTGCACCAAGGTTCCTTTTTGAACAGATTTGAAACTTTTATTTAATTTTCTTTCTTCGATGTTTAGAAATTCATTAATCCGCCAAAAAGTGTTTAGTTCCTGTCTATCTTATCCAATTGGAATTTCAAGGTTTTTTTTTATCGCCTTAATGACTTTCTCATCCTTATTTAATTTAATGTGTTGATTATATAAAGGATTAATGATATTGACATGACTTTTCTTCGCTTTCTTCTTCGTGTTCTTCAACCAACCAAAATTTTGAATTTTATTATTTTTTTTCATGCATCGATATGTAGTGGGCTAAATGTCTCTTAGACAATTGCCTATTTGATCTATTATAACCAAAGACGAAATATATGCCAAATTTGTGTATGAAGCTTTACTGTTGGACTAGCAGATCTTACATGGAATGGCCGATCGGGTCTAGTTCTTATATCATTATGTAATGCCCCAGTTTCATGAGCAACAATATTGTTTGTTTTAGCCTATTGGGCCTCATGGTTTTGCTTTTGGGTTTTACCCCAAAAGGACTCATCATTTGAGGGAGTTACAAGACTATATATATATATATATAACTTCACTTCCTTCTTCTTAAGCAATGTGGATTTCGAGACCTCACACAGATTTCAAAAAATCTCTCCCAAATCTTGCTTATTTAGAAACATTTTATTCTTTTTTCTTTGTAGTCACTTTTAAATATCTGTGCTTTTTCTTTCAAGCAAAAAAATCAAAGAGAAATTTGGTTTTCTATTTTTATTCTACCTCCAAGCAAGAACCATAATACAAAATTTTATTTCCAATGTTGTTCCATGTGATGTAATGTCTTGAATTTAACAAACCGGAAAGTTCATTAGTTGGGGCCACAAAGTTTTGTGAGTATTATATAAGGGGCCACAAAGTTTTGGGAGTATTATATAAGGGGGAAATTAGGTCCTTCAGTGCGTGTTGCATTTTGTTGTTTTGACAAAGGTTTAGGTTTTCTGAGAGAGTAGTGATGGCGCTCAGAAGATCCTATTGTATTTGCCTAGCTAGCTTGTTCTCTAATAGAATAACTTCACACTAAATGCCCGTGGGCATAGGCATTTAAGGCCAAACCATGTAAATTTGTGTCTCCATATTCTTTGTTTTGTTTTATTACTGTTTTGTTCTAGGCATTTTTACTTGGCGACCATAGCCAATACCATGTAGCCAGCCGGCACAAACATTTGTCAGGTCTGTGCTAGCCATGTAGGTCCATGTGGCTGCATGGAATTGGCTACAGTTGGACCATTTTAAAGATGGTCCAACCGTAGATGATTCAAATCTTTAATGATATTGACCTTTTTTCAATTTCTTCTTTGTGTTATTCAACTAACCAAAATTTTGAATTTTATTAGGACTGAAAAATGGGATTAAAATATCAGTAGGAGCAATAATTGGCTATTTTGATCTATTATAACCAAGGATGAAAGATGTGTACAAGTTCGTCGTATGAAGCTAGTGTGCACACCCATGCTTTACCATTGGACCAACATATCTTTCATGGAGTAGCTCCACCATGTTTACCTTTATTGTTATATAGTCCCAAAAAAAAAAAGAAAAGAAAAGAAAAGAAAAGAAAAAATTATACCCTTTTTCACAAATCTCTGTGCTTCTTCTAACCAACAAAACTACAGAGAAATTTGATTTTCTATTTGTATATTGCCTCGCCAAGTAAAAAAAAAACCACAAGAGAAATTTGAGTTTCCCAATGCTGGCCTTGTGATGTAGATGTGTTGAATTTAACGATGGGGTCACGAAATTTTGGCGGTCCAAAAGGGACTATAATTTTATTTATAGCTTCGAAGTAGGTAGGAAATTACTGATCTCTCTTGTAGAATAACTTCACCTTGTACATACACCCGTGAATGTAGGCATTTAATGCGAAACCACGTATATTTGTATCAATCTCCGTCTTGTTCTTTGTTTCCATTTCATTACCCTTCTCTTCAGGATATATATTGATCTATTTCTTATAGCAGTTTAGCCATTTCTTACGATCTATGGGTCCAACGGTCATCTGTTTCCCAACAGGCCCTCTCTCTTACCCTTTTGCATATATCTACAAACTGTACTTAAAAGGGAAGGTTTTGCGGTTTTCATCCGACTTATCGAACTACCCGAATTGCCCTTCCTCCCCCCATGTATTTACGGAATTGGTTAGACCCTTCCACTGTCTCTTCTTCCCCAAGTTATCACCGACACCGTCTCCACTTCTTTTTTTGTTTTTTTGATATAAGACACCGTCTCCACGTTTCTTCTTCCCCAAGTTATCACCAACACGGCAACACCCTCTCCTTCACCCATTGGTCGTTGTTTCTAGGGTTCTAAGATTCTGCTTCTAGGGTTCGCCCATTGGCTGTTGCTGCACAGCAAGGCCCTTCACATCACTTCTTCTCCCTCCAACCTTCTATAATCTCAAGTTGCAGTCATCATGGCCGAGCTTCCTCTACCATTGGCTGCCAACAGGCGGCTGCTGCCACCGACGTCTTTACATGAGTTTGGGATGAAGCCAAAGCGTAGGAGCCCCTGTTGTGCATCTGTGTTGGTGAGCCACGGCATCCCCAATTGCCGCCCCTCTTCCCCCGCAGCGTTATTCCTCCTGCTTTTGCCCTCCGCCTCCTCAATCACAGGTATTCTTCCACCCATCGCCGTCTGTGGTGCCGATATCTAATTATTGCTAAAGGTTAATAGTGCCGTTCCACTCCCATGCTTTAGACAACCTACCTCAGATGACAACCTACCTCAGATGCACTCCTGCGCATTGTAGAGTGCGTTTGGGATGGGTGCTTGTAAAACAAGGTCTTTCTCAGATACTGAAACCTATTTCTAACACACATGGTGATATTGCTTTTTTGCGAAACCCTCGTTCTTTGATGGATACTGATCTCTGCAATTTCAGTCTTTGAATGAGGTTTCATGCAACATGTTGGAAATAGGTAGAGCCGATGGTTCCTCCACGGTGCTGCATAGGAAAAAGCTGTATGAATTGTGCATCCTTCAATTGTAAGGAGGTGCACTTGCCGTGTGTGTGCCGTATTTGGGAACATCCATCTCAGAACATCCTTGATACGAATTATATCAAGGGATTGTTTCATAACCACCTTCTGATATATTCCCTTTTGTGCCATTTTTAGCCAGCAAGTCCATGATTGTATAGCTGTAAGTTGTTTGAGATTTATAACTTTTTTCTTATTTATTTATTTATTTTTTGAATTTTTGGGAGATTTTGATTAGCACTAATGATAAAATGCATGTCTTTGTTCAGCTGACACATGCATGCACATGAAGTTTAAAATATATCAAATGAAGTTTAAATCAGAATTATTCCTTCTGTAAATAAATAAAATACAAAAGTTGAGTAATGGGTATGATATCTAATTTTCATAATTAAGATTTGGGATTAATAGACAAACACTTGACAAGTCCAAAAGATCTGAATTTGACACTATCATCAAAGAGACAAAAGTACAAAAAAGAAATGAAAAAGGATTAAGAGAAAAGGCCTTGCATCTTTTTATTTTTTTGTGTTCTGTTTTGTGATACAATTGAAATGATTTTCCCTGTTTACTAAAGTACTTCCAAGTAGAAAAACAAACTTTATCATGGGTTATAATTCTTTTTAATCTTTGGATTGCAATTCATCTATAAAACCAAAAAGAGGAAAACGGTAGAAATGCTCTTAATATTCTTTCATGTGTGTAGTTATAGAAATGAATTCACATGTACATTCACAAGCATGTGAATCTATCTTTGGTGAGTTTTGCATTACCGTACACACCACTATCCATTGTGAGCGATGGTCACATTATAGTGTACTTTATAGAACTACGTACATTCTTCCTGCCCGTGCATAACCACTGTCCAATATATATGCACTTAAATTTATGTTGAATGCTTGCATTTTGCAATATTGTTTTACAATTTCCGTGCTTCATTATCACCGTGGTAGGTTCAGATTATGAGTGATCAATTGGGTGCTGTTTTGTGCAGAATTTTTAGGTTGGTTCTACCTAGATCAATTATGGTGCTCCCCACGCCTCCTCCTATTGTTCATTATCGAAATGACCTTTTATAGTTGTAGACACCCCAAATTGCACTGTCAAAATGATCAATAATTACCAAAAATCATTATCTCCTTGAAGGCCAGCACAGAATTTGAGAAAATGAGTTTTTTCCTTATATCCGGCAACTCAGGCCGGATACAAGTGTTTTTCTTCGTATCCGATGGAACATGCCGGATACAAGCAGACCTCAGTGTATCCGGTATCATAGGCCGGATACATTAAGGCACTTGTGTATCCGGCCTGATATGCCGGATACATAAGTTTTACTCAAAATTAGAGTTTTCCGAGAGCTTTTCACTTTTACCATCATGTCCCTCATTAAATGAGGGAAAATCTCGGAAATAGCCTTAGGGTTAAGGTTAGTGGGCTATAGACATTATATTGTGTCTACCATTCTCAGCAACCCTAACCCTAACCTTTGCCTATAAATAGGAGGCTCCTCCTTAAGCAAATGGCCATTAACTATTGTTTTGAATTCTCACCAAGAAGAACTCCAAGAGAAGAAGGAAACCACTGCAGAAGTGCTTCCAGAACCCAGGTAAGCCTCAAACTTTTCTTTTATTTTCTGTCTTTACATTTCTAGATCTAGATCTCTTCTTCTACCTTTCTGTAGAGTAAGGCCCTCTTTGTGTGTGAAAATCCTTCCCCGGCTCAAAGTATCTCGAGACTCCCCATAGCCGTAAAACGTGAAGGCGGGATCTAGGAGAAACGATACTGGGGATTGACCTTAGTACTAGAACCTATGTAGCATAAAGCCTTTTGATTGATTGTAAACCATTTCATATTCAAAGTACCCTTGATTATCTTGAAGAACCGTGTTTAACGGGGAGAGAGAACAGAGGGAAACGATAATGGAACGGAACCCTAGGCTGTTTTAGAACCTTATTTTGATGAATATGTATGCATGCTATTGATCTTGTTTGGTTTTTCACACTTGCACATACATATCACTATTTTGGTGGGATAGGCTCACATTTGGGGATTTATTACATTCATTGTGATAAATCTCAAATAAATGGTCTCAATCAATTCTGGAATGTCTTTGGATGATTTTTAAAGGTTTTGTGTTCATCTTGCACGAATTGCACACACTTTGTCACATTTTTGCGTTGTTTTTCTCCAAAAAAGGGCTTAACTTGACAGCAACTGTACCCCGACTTCGGACACTCATAACTTCATCGTCCGGATGAATTTTGGAGTGATTCTAGAACCATGGGAAAGGTGAGGCTGTCTAGTTTATATCCACCAAATTGCATTAATTTCTAGTGAGCGGATTTTTGACACCTCTCTGTCGAAGTTGATTGGACAGTTCAGGTTCAAATACAGAACTTGTCACTTCGACGGAGCACCATGTGTTCGTTTTAAATCCGATTCGAGTGATTTTTGTTTCTGGGCTCTCCTTTATGAGTCTATTTTTAAATCCAATTGGTTTCATAATTTGTTGACTCCATTTGAATTATTGGTAACGGATTTACTCAGAACTATTCATCAGTACTTTTCTGGGTAAATCTGTGATCTTCGGGGCCTGTTCGGGAAGGCACCCAAGGCACATCCGAATGAGTTTTTGTATGAGGCTAGTTTATTTTGAAAGATGGCCATACAGATTTCATTGACACCAAATTTCACGGATTTCTATGGAGTAGATTTTTCTAGGTGATTTTCCAAAGTTGCCTACTTGTTGCTTTTAATCATCCCCAGCAGCAACTTTAAAGGAGCATAACTCCTAGGATATCAACCGGATTGACTTGAAATTTTGCATGAGTCTCTTATTTACCAAGATCTTTCAAATGGATTTGGTTTGGTTCAATTTAAAATTGGATTTGAATGATTTCAAGACAAATGACATTACTTTTCACCGAATTTTCCGGATTTGATTCAACTTGGCTTTGTACACTCTTTTGCTTGGATTTTTTATCCTTTTATGACATTTCAGAAATGATATTGACATAAGAGAAGATCTAGAATCCATTTGGATCTTCGTGTGAATATATCATACATTTGTTCCTTTTTCAAGGTTTTTGATAATTTTTAGCAAGCTTTCTTATTTCTTTTTTTGCATGAACAAACACTTGGCAACCACCTTGTGTGGGTGAATGGGGGTGCTAACACCTTCCCCCGTTCATAATCTAATCCCCTTACCCATCTCTGGATTTGATTTTCAAGTAGGGTTATTTTTACCCTAGAATTTGTCTTTTGGCTATTTTTGCATATCTTTGAACTTTTAGGTGTCCATTCACACCCAAAAATTCTGAATGGTGGCGACTCTCCCACTTTTGCGTCGATCCCCGTGTGTTGACGGAGGGATGATCATTCCGGTGATTTTTTCCCGTGTCTCACAATAGTAAGTGATTGCATAGTTTTATTTATTTTTAATACATTACTTTAACGTGTATACCATGGATATATGATATAATGGGCGTGCTTTTTGACTCCTCCTTCACCTAGCCTATTGCTCGTGATGACTCAACCCACCTTGGTGTTGGGATTGACTCCCTACCAATAGATTTGGTGATGGTCGAAATTGTGTCACGTGTCATTCAGTCGGATACTAGTTTACAAGACTGGGTTTCCTTGAGCATTACATTAGTATCTCTATCTTGAACTATGTTTCATTTGTTATGCTATATTGTTGTTCTCACGAAAAGCCTCTGCCATCAGGTGTCAAGGACTTTATGCGGCTACGCATGTTGCGTATGTTTTGGAACGAGCTCGCATTGACCATGCACAATTAATGACTCCATTTTGTGATCAGTCATATGGGGAGTTGTTGGAGCGATGTGTTGTGGCGAGAAATGTTGATGCATCTTTGGTTCTTGGTTTGGTACTGGGTTTCGTCTCTGAATTCCTATCTCAATTGTTAAGTACTTTTCGATTTCGACTGCGATTTATCTTATGCACGCTAACTTCGCTTTTGTAGAGCTACTGTTTCTGTCTTGGAGATGTCAATGGTGGATTCCCTTATCTTGTTATGGCATCTTTGAGGTATGAATATGCTTTGTATGCATTATCGATGGTGCTTTTTTATCAAGAGGGCAGCGTCATATGGTAGTGGAGGTACTAAGAGGTGTCGTGGCCAGGAATTTTAAATTTGATAAGACATCCATACCATGAAAACTCTTATGCAAAGTAGTATGTGTTAATTTTAAATTTTAAATTTTAATATTCTTCAACAATGAAAAATTCCACATACTGTTAATTTCTATGTATATTATATGTGATCCACATCAATAGATATTTGCTTGATGATTGGAGGTTAGAAGGAACAAGGTAACGAGCCTTAAGGTAATTATTTTGCTGCATTATATAGATATATGCAATTGTTGTATTTGCTATTAGGGATTATTCCATAGCGACTTAATATTAAATCCCTACGGATTTAAATTTTAGCACATTGGACACGTGAATGAAATAATGGGGCAAGTGGAGCTCTCCAAATAAGCTGCAGCATGCAAAATCCAACATTTCATAAGGTTCCCAAGTTTGAAGCCTTTCATCAGACAATCTTTATCTTTTCGATTAATATTTCTTGATAAAGAATGTCATAAAACATAATTTAGGGTTAAGAGTTAAATGTCTTGGGTTGGCAAGTGTTTTTTACACAATACCAGTTGATAAATGGGCTGCAATCAAAGCTTTTTGGAGCCGAAAAGGTATGCATGCCACTTTTATTACACCCACTGTATTCAATGGCATTGTGACCAGATCACTTGCCTCTTGTGTTTTAACATTTAGATCTTGGGGTAATGTTTAGGTATTCATTTTATTTAGTTTTGTAAATGACACTTGGTTAATATTTGTCATACTGTGAAATTTTTTTGGTATTGTGTTATGTCAAACATAAATAATGTTCATTGCTTATGACTGCAAATGCATGAATCATCGTTAAACATATACCCTGTTTGCTTTATGCTAATTAAAATACCGTGGTTCATTTTATTTTGAAATGCCATGGAAGCAGCTAAAGTCTACCAAAAAACTTAATTGATTTTCAAAATGCTACAAGCGATGCTTCTTGAACAAAAGTGAGAAATCATGTCTGACTCTATCCAAACAAACTGTGTAACTAGCGTTATAATCTAATTTGCTTTACAATGAGAATTTGGGGTTTGGGAACTTTTTGATGGAGGTTGGATCCATGAAAGATGTATAAAAAATTGGTAAAAGAATTTCATGCCAATATCATGTATTCATTTTGTGCAGGTTACGCCTTTGTATGTTTTAGAATCCTTATAATCCCCCAGCTGTGTTTCTGATTCCAGTTTTTCACAGAATATAACCCAAAGCTACTGGAGTCAACCACCTAGATCACCAAACAACATGCTGTGAAGGTATGATGTGTTCAAGATTACCCGCTTCACCTCACCTTCTCTTCCTTGCATGGACATTTAGTGCCAGGAGTGTAAGAATTGGAAATTGTTTTTCCCCTGCTTGGTAATAAAAACCTTGAAACTAAATAAAAAAGGGGAAAGCCCCAACTACTTGGAACGAGATCTTTAGTCGATGTTGTCATTTTTAGTGAGAAACCTTCCGATGTTTTGTTCTTAGATATTTTCTATTTCCTGTTTTCCTTTGATCTCTCTGAAATTTAGTTATTGCTCCTTGAATTTATATTTTGTTTTGCCTTTTGAAATTTTAATCCTTATTACAGCCCTGAGTTTATCTGTTTGACAACTATATATATTTGCTTTCTTGTCAAATGCTTTCTAAAGGTTAGGACTTCAGGTCTTGGTTACCATAAACATTCTCATTTTGTTTAGTACTACAATTATTGATTCTCACCTTGCTGGGAAAAATTTTTGTTCACATTCAAGATTCACCTGTCTTTAAATATATTAACAGCCTTCCTCCTATAAAGCCTGTGAAACCTTTGTTTTAGGTCTAAAAAAGTGAAAATGGGGAACTTGTAACTTTATAGAATGCCAGTGAAACCTTAAAAATTGGCCACAATAAACCCTTTCATCTGCTCTACCAATCTAGCAGCATATATTATTTGGGAACTTCAGAATGAGTGGTAAGGATTCTAATACAATCATTAGCACTAATATAGACTCTGTTACAGACTACTTTCTACTGTTAAAAATTATTTTTTTATGAGAGCCATTATTTATAGCCGAAGTGTATCAATGACAATTTGATTTCCTGTACACTCTTGGTGTACATATATTTATTTTTTGGACTTGCTTCTTTTTTTAATATAATCTAGCCCCCACTATTACTGATAAAAGAAAATTTGTTTATACATTCCAATTTGATTTCGTGTTCATTTATTATAATGAATTTAGCAAATCAATACTGCAATTAACTTTTATTTTGGCAAATACATTATGAACTCTAGAATTAATCTCCTAAAGTAATGCCAAAAATGTTTCATAACGTTAGTCGTTCAATCTTAAAATTAGTTATTTATGTTCGTTAACTTCTTTGGTATACGTAGCTCACTTAAGCTTTTATTTCTGGATGGTTCTTTTCTAGCCTAAGTCTCTGATGTTTGATCATTTTCTCTTGTGGACATGTGGCCATCCAATGCAAGTTAACAAAAAAGAGGGCTCTTCTATGGAAACCAATAAGCCTTCATTTGACTTTTTTATGAATAGGCCGGTGATGCAATGTATATTAAGTTAGCAGCCTATGGGAGAATTTTACTTCAGTCATTTGACACCTTCGGAAAATTAATGCATTATTCTCTATGAGTATATAAGCTACAGATATGGGAAGGGAAATTAGAGAATGATTCAGTGATTTATTTGTTGCATTTAACAACACATTTGGAACTCCTAAAAAAATGAGAAGCTATTGTCATGAAGCTCATGTTTATCAATTATTTAATCTTTGCTGGTCTTTGGAAGGTTAAAAATCTGAAGGATAGGTTAGATGCATTGTTTTGCAAAGTTAAACATAGTCCGATTAAGCTTACTTTGTTGTAACCTCAATTATGCTTTTATTTCTATACATTCTTTTCTAGCCTAAGTTTCTCATCTACTGTTGTAACCTTGATTATGCTTTTATTTCTTGACATTCTTTTCTAGCCTGGGTTTCTCATCTACTTTCATTTCCCCTTATTAAATCTTCATTCATCCAATTTAAGTTCACAATAACAAGTGATTTAAGGCCAACAAGGTTTTCCTTCAATTTTTCTGAATGGGTTAGTGATCCCAAGTATATTAAGCTGTTAGCCTTGGGAAGGATATATATTGTTTCCATTATAACTGGAATGTATAAATCAATTCGTAATTTAAAACCGAATCAATCCGATCGATTCGATAAAACATATTATATTATATATTTATATCACAATGCTAATTAACATACTGTCCGGCCATAACTATAGATGTTGCTTGGACTACAACTATACTATTTAGACTGGGATTCTCAGTCCTTAGATCACAAGATCACCACACACAGCACATTTCGGATAAGAAACATTTCTGGTAAGTCCCCTTTTATAGAAAAATACCAATCACATTGCTTGCACTGTCAGGCGGAATTAGTAATCTCAAGGATATATATTGTTTCTATTAAAAAAATTAAGAAAAAACAAGTTATTTGATGAGATTATTTGTGGATTTTCATCTATTTTTTGCACTTGCAGGCCATTGGCTATGACTTTGACCATGATGATTACCACAGGTGCTGATCACATTCTCTCTCTTCCCCCTTTTTCTTCTATCGCTACTTTTTCCATCTTTGCATTTGTTTATTGAAATTTGTTATACTTCCTTTTCCATTGTTCAGTTGTGTTGATTGCCATATTGTATTCTCAACATTATGTACCATATACATACTACACCCTTCTTCCTAAATGATTGATTTCTATTTATTCCTTTGGTAAGGTACACAAAAATATTTCTCCACATAACGTAATTGCTAAGCCTTCCTTCTGCAATTAAGCTCAACATGGTTTCATGATTAATTTATATTAACAATACTATGAATCCTACTACTTGTGATAAGTCTGTGGTGCCGTGTGTATAAAATTGAGTTGTATTGTTTATGATGGAATATGAATTTTGGGAAAAAAGTTTGCTTCAATTTGGAGTTGTGGAAACCATCTTCACTGTATTTTGTAGTGATTTTTTCAGGAATGTTTAACTTTTTGGTTGCATTATTATTCTTTTTATACTTGAGGTAATCATTGAATGCTTTTCTTTTGGTGGGAATAACTAAACAAGGCTAAAAGGCATCCTTGAGGCGTAATGAATATCTACATGTGAGGTGATAGGTGCTTTAACTGGTTTGTTGTGTACCTTATCATGAGTGTCAAACAGAAGGAAATTTGAGGCTCTATGACTCAAAACAAGAACTCTGTAACTCTCTGTCTTATTTTGTTTCCATATCTGCCTACCAATTTCTTCTTGTTCTCTTAGGAACTTGAGAATGAATTTCAGGGTTCCTCTCAAATAAGGACTTGTTTGATCCCCTAACTTACCGAACAAACATAAGATTGTCAATAAGGGATTTAGGCTTGTTTTGAAATTCTTTATCAAAATTTCTTAGTTCCAAAATAATTCAATAGGTGTTGTTTGCTCTACTGCCGTGTAGATAATGCATTAACTTAAAAAACATGAAACTAAAATTTTCATATTTCAAGATTGTCATTTGTGTTCACAATATCTTCATGTTAAACTGTATAGCATTTCTCTATCAAGGATCAAATTCGTTCTCTGCTATTTGTAAATGGAAGGGCATGATTTGTAACACTGATGAGCTACCGAAGATGAATGATTGCCAAGCACTTCTCAAGACGGATCAGGTGATAGTTCAATTCGAGCTAAAACAAAGGGTTCTTTGTTGGTATTGATTTAAGCTTTAGTTTTTGTTTGATAAATTAATTACATTATATCTGATTGGGTAGTGAATTAAGTTCATTTTGATCCATTATATGTATCTGTCATTTAATATTGATTAGCTTATGGGAATGTAGTGGAGTAGCTACGCATGGAGAAGAGAGCTGGTCAAGTGTTAAAGAGATGGGAGGATTGGAGGATAGTTCCTGCTCTTACTTAAAAGTGCATTGCCAAATCAGACGTTCACGTTGTAGGAACCTCCAAGTCATCAAAAGCGAAGCAACAACATCCTCTTTGGTCTCGTCTTCCCTTTTTTTTTTGTTTTTTTTTCCAGATAGTACCATTAAAAACTGGACTTTGCCCCTTCCCATGGTTCAGTTTTGGAGATTAGGGAACTGAAATGCGTTGCTTCCATTGCCATGACCATGAAATACCTTGCAGAGAATCCTAATGCTTATAATCAATAATTTAGGTATTATATGCAACTTTTTGGGAAAAGCTTCTTATTTCCTTTAGCCAGTTTTGATTATTTTTAAGTTCACAGGCACATGCCATTATTTTATCTAACTTTTGTAGAGCCATTTATCCTTTATTATTTTGTTATTTTACTATTCATTCATAATGGTAGGATGATGGGTACGCAATATCCTTATCCAAGAGAGATAGTTTAGACTTACAGGCTATTTGTTGGTCTTTATTGGATATCTACATGGATAGGTATGGGTCTGAATTGTAAGGACATATCTACGAGATGCACCTACATGAATTTGATGCCTAAGGAAAAGTTCTCATCATAGTTCTTGCATATTATGATCTTATTACAAAGGATTTTTACTTTTAAATACCTTATATTTAAATATATTTATTCCCATATGTTTTGTTCCATTAGTATTTTTTTATTTATCATAATTGTTCCTTGTTATTTGAGCATGCACTTTGTTTTTTAAGTATGTTTAATAAGTTTCTTACCTAAAGAAACCATTAGAAAGTTAATTAAAAAAATTTTGCCTTACTATAAAATTTTAAAGAGCTGGTTATTTTCGTTTTTTAATTCAAAGGCCCACCACGTGCTACTAATAATGGACTCCGAACAAGTAGGGATTAGTTCACTCAACCCCATTTACAAGAGTCGACTCTTGAAGGTTCAATGTGGATTTTTTCAAAAAATCGCTCCCAAATCTTGCTTCTTTAGATTTCAATGGGGGCGACTGGCGACTGGCAATTGGGGGCGGCTGGCGATTGGGGGCGTCTGGTGACTTGCGACCAAAGTGTTCCCAGCATTCGCAGGCGACTGGCGGCTGGCGATTGGGGGCGACTGGCGATTGGGGGCGTCTGGTGACTTGCGACCAAAGTGTTCCCAGCGTTCGCAGGCGACTGGCGTCTGGCGATTGGGAGCGACTGGCGAAGAGTGCGTCTGGTGCCCGGTGACCAGAGGGTGCGTCTGTGTGCGTCCGAACTTTTTCGGGGCATTTGTTTATCGGAGATTGAGAGACAGAGGCTGTTGTGCGGAGCTCAGATTGGGCGTGTCCTTCGTTCAGAGGTCGGCTTCTGCTGGGTCTCTGAGCAAGGTTTTTTAGCAGGCGCCATTTGGCGCTCTTGGACGAGTGGTTATGCTCAGGTGAGTTAGATTACATGAGTATGCCTGATGCTCCGTCTGGTACGCCCCATGTTCCGACTGCTGGTATGGAGTTAGGCTCAGGCGAGGTGGCCGATTAGTCCAATGGCGCCATTGCTGCGAATTTGTTGCCGCCAGCTGGTGAGATTTAAAATTTGAAAACTTTGGGGGTTACGGGGGAGCCGGGACAGCTCCCTCTGACCCAGGATCCGAGAAATTTGGGTAGTTTGGAACCATCAACAGGTCCTACGGTCCTGTTCAAGCTAAGGCTTGGAGTGAATTGTTTAAAAGTGGAACATCACCTAGAACAAAGCTATCTTTCTACACGCCTGCATCTGTGAATGGAGCGACAGTGATCAACCCTATGGAGTGGCCCAAGAGGGATGTGAAGCATGGAAGAACTGCATTGTAGGGCACTTCATTGATAAAAAAACTCCCATTCAGTATAGTGAAGGTAAGTGCTGAGAAACTGTGGAAGAGCGAAGGAGAACTTCAAGTATCTACAACAGACACTGGATTCTTCTTTTTCAAGTTCAGCAATGAACAATCAAAGATCAGAATTCTTGATGCAAATCCATGGCACTTTGGAGGGAAGTTAATGATCCTACGAGATTGGGAGCCGAAAATGAGTCTCAAACGACAAGAGTTTGAAAAAGTACCTATTTGGATAAAGCTTTTCAACATTCCTACTGAGTTTTGGACAGTAAAGGGGATGAGCTACATTGCAAGTGGAGTGGGGCGACCTTTATTTATGGACGAAGCTACAGAAAAACGAGCTAGACTATCATTTGCAAGGGTGTGTGTTGAAATTGATACAAATTGCAAGTTTATGGAATCTCTACAATTAAACTTGGGGGACAGATTAGAGGAAATCAGAATTGAATATCCATGGAAGCCATTCTTGTGCCCAAACTGTTCAGTCTTCGGTCACAATGAGAGGAATTGTCCCAAAAGGGTTGCCACTGAGTGGAAACCAACCGGGAGGATAATTGACCTTGATGCTGATCCGATTCAAGAGAGGAATGAAGAGGATGAATGGCAATTGGTGCAAAAGAGAAGGAATGCTAACAAGGATAAGCAACCTATGGAAGAATGGGAGTGTAGTGAGAAATATGATCAGATCCCAAAAGAGAACACCACTGAGATCTGCCCTGAAAATCCTATGTGGTCTTTAACGGAGGAAGGAGGAGTTAACCGTCGGGCAGTGGGTAATGAAGAAGTAGGTAGATGCCCAAGGGTCTAAAGTGGGCGATGCAAGTGCACAAGTAGGGGTACACACTGACATACCAGAGGAAGTCCAATCTCCAAATTCCTTTCAATTGCTCAACTCTGAAGGTGCCGACAACTCAGACATGAAGAACAGTGGGTCTGGTAATTCCAACAAAAAGAAGCAAAGAAAGAAGTTCTTGAAACAATTGCTAGTGGATGAAATCGAAATGAAGGCTGCCAATGCTAAATCAAAAAGCAAGAAAGGTGGGGAACCACCAGGGGAACTCAGACCCTCATCTTCATGATTAGTTTAGCATGCTGGAATATTAGGGGTCTAAATTACCCCTCAAAGCAGAGAGCAGTGCAGCAACTGATCTCTGACCATAAGTTCAGTTTGATATGCCTTCTTGAAACTAAGATCAGACAGGTGAATAAAAGGAATATAGTCAATAGATTGTGTCCAAAATGGAGCTGTTTGGACAATTATTCTGATGCACTCAAAGGAAGAATTCTGATATGCTGGAATCCAAATGAAGTCACTGTTGGTGAAACTAATGCCAACACATTAAATTAGGACAAAAAAGTACACATACTTGTTGAGCTAGTTCTCTTGTTGGTGAAAGTACAAGGCAAAGTGGATTCCTTTTCTTTGACGTTCTCATATGTTCCTTTTGCAATATATGCATGAGTGCCGGAACCCCAAATGCCAAAGTTTTACCTGATCACAAGAAAACACGTCACATCATCAGACTAAATAGAATAAAACATTACGCAGCGAACAAAGAAACACAACCACTTCAACTAAAACATCAAATAGACGAAATTTTGAAAAAGAGCACAGTCTCTAATGCAAAATTCTAATGTATACCAAATCCAGTCGCCGCAATTCCAATGAAATCCCGCCCATCCAAAAGGAAAGGCCAAGCATGAGACTGGATTGGCGATGGTTTGCTAAAATTCTTGCAGCATTCAATCACCTCGTCGGGAAGTCGAGATTCAGCAAAAGAACTCAGAGCCAAATACTTCGATTCCTTTACATTATTTCCGGACACAGTCACACCATCCTCACTCGTTAACTCCTCATATTGGCCTCTCTTAGCTTCAACATTATCAAACTGTTTACACCCTATATAACCGACGAATAAGAGAAGGACACGTGGTGCCTAGGTGGCTTGGTTAGGCCACGGCCCGTAGACTTTGAAGGGTTGAGCCGGCCGCGTCAGCACGCATACAGAAGAATGCGGTTCGAGCCACGCAAGCCAATAAGACAAAACCATAAATAGCAGAAGATCGTGCCATCGGCCGTTCAAGAATAGAATTATTAGATCATGGCCGGGCGGTTATCACTTTGAAACAGAGAACTGAAGATAAACAACCGCCATGAAGATCGTGCGAGAGTAGGAAGTTGAGCAACCGTCAAGGAGCGGCTATAAAAGGCCTCAATTCGAAGAGCTCGAGGACACAATCCACACAACCGCAACCGGTTATTATATTATTTTGATCATCCGTGATCCTTTATCCCCTCTAATACAGACGGATAAACTAGGACTTCTCTCACTGCTTCCAGTCGCAGTGACATCTTCGACCCCTCTTTACTCCGATTAACACCAGAATCCTGCCACCGGAGAGTAAGTTGAGGCCGCCCCTGACTCGCAGTTCTGTCTTTACAGAATCCCGAGCAGCCGGTCCCGAGACTCGCTCTGTTCACGCCAGGTGACTTGTGTATTTTCGGGTAAGCAGCAATCCAAGGTGAACCCCCTGAACCGACTTTGTAAGCAGCCGCCCCCTTCCTCCTGCGCTTATACCCGATTACGGCTATAAGACCAGGACAGGCCGGTCCTGCGAGCCCTGTCGATTTTCTTTTGCACTTGTTGTTTCCATTTTGAGGATTATCTGTTGTCGCTTTCGGCTATTCGGCCGATTTATTAATAAAGGATTTGTGTGCCGTTAGTTGCTTTCGCTTTCAAACACTTACAAGAACCCGAAACGAAGACCGAACCCCTAGTCTTCATACCATCGCCTGACCCGTTTTATTACAGGTGACTTGCAGTACGACTGAACCGATCCCGGTTCAGATTCGGAACAGGTGCCCGGGGTCAGGAATCGACTCGAAAATCATTGTATCAAACGATACTGGCACGCCCGCGTAGAGACACATCACCACCACAGACACGTGTCCACACCGGCCCATTTTTGGAGCAACATCCCTTTTTGGCACGCCCGGTGGGACCATTAGTCTTTGAAAGAGCACTAATGGCGGCAAGAAGAAGTACTCGGCATGCTGAAAATGCAGCGCCAGAGGAACCTGCCGAATCTCAGGTAAATCCTCTTTATGCTTCAGAGGTCCCGGAAGAAGGACCTTCGAGTTCTCAGCCGGACCTTAATGAGCGACTTATTCAGGCCATACAAGGTCTCAGCCAACAAATGGCAGGCTTTGGCCAGGGTATTAACAAAATTTCTTCTGATAATGGTAGAATCCTAGCGGTTTTACAAGAAGGTTTCTCTACAATGGCAAGACCTGTCATAATGACCGAACGAGCCGAAACATCGGCTGCTGGGTCAAATGCTCACGAGAGGATAAATATCCCGGAGCAGCCACCAATCATGAACCTAGGTGTAAACGGCCGACACGAACAGGCCAACACCGCTGCTTTGAGGGGAGAAATACCTCCTGGTGTCCCAGTTCATCCCAATGTGCCTCCGATCGAGGTGCGACCCATGGGACAAAGGGAAGCACAGGAGAACCATAGAGAAGATATCGGGGTAAGAAATATGGCCGTAAACCGTAATTACATTCAAAATGTAATTCAAGAAATGATCGGAGATCAATATCACCGACGAATGACTAGGCCAGTTTATAGGAAACCTTACCCAGGCTGGATTGACCAACAATTTGAATTCCCTAGGGGATACAAAATTCCCGAATTCACTTTGTTTTCAGGAGAAGGTCAACAATCTACCATTGAACACATTGGCCGATTTACGGTTCAATGTGGAGAAGCATCCGGTAATGATTTCCTTAGACTTAGACTATTTGGAAACTCATTGACCGGACAGGCTTTTACATGGTATATTACTTTACCGGCCAATTCAGTTACAAATTGGGGAATGATGGAAGAAAAATTCCACTCCCAATTTTATCGTACGGAGCCCGAAGTAACCATGGTTGATCTTGCTCGGTTAAGACAACAACCAGGGGAATCGGCCGATAAATATATTGCTCGCTTTAAATATATGAAAAACAAATGCCGAATTCTTTTACCAGAATCGGAATTTGCAAATTTGGCTTTAAATGGATTACACTTTGAACTCCGAAAGAAATTCGAAGGTGAACAGTTCGAAGACTTATTTGAGTTGTCGGCCAGAGCCACCAAATACGAGTGGCTATTACAGGAAGACAACGAAAAGAAAGTCTCATCTTACGGGTCTTATTACAAAGACCCGAACTTTGAATACGGAGTTGTAGAAGTCGTGGGAAAACAATCAATCACCTGCCCGATTCTTATCCGGAAAACCAAGGATACAGAGGCAACAAAGGAGACGAGTACTTTTAGCCGAAATTATTCCTTTGACATAAATAAGACGGCTGAAGTATTTGAATACCTCTTGAAACAGGGATTCTTCAGATTAACCAAAGACCATCCTTTTATCCCAGCCAATGTGGCAGCCAAGGGTAAAGCTTGTAAATGGCACGGGGTAAAAACTCACGAAACTAATGAATGTACTGTGCTTCGTAATGTGATACAGGAGAATATTGATAAAGGGCTCCTGAAGTTTGCAGAAACCGACAAAGAAAAGATGCAGGTCGACACACAACCATTCCCTAAAGAGGTGTCGGCAAATATGGTTACCATTGGATTGCCAAAACGCACTCCAGCAGTTAAGATCGACCTGGATGGATCTTCCTCAGGGAAATGGGGGAAAACAGCACAACCAGTGCAAAACCAGGTGAATTTACGACCAAGGAACCATTGGAGGTATCCACCTACACAAGGACGGTCATGGCATCAAGAGAGGAAAGGGGAAATCTGGGGTGAATGGTGGCATAAGCCCAGACGCGAACCCAGAATAGAAGAAGACAGGAAACCAGAACTCAATGAAAAAACAACAAAGAAATTGGTTTTGGTTCCTTCTGAATTGTCTTCCAATCAAGCTGCAACCAAAAAGCGACTGGAAACGGTTGCTAAATCCTCAGAGGAGTCTTCCGTCGATAAAGATACATCATGCAAGATTCCGGAGAAAATAGAGATGTCACTAGGCCTCCTTTGCCAAGACTGCAAGCAAAAAGTGATAGCAGAATACCGGTATTCCCAATACAAAGGGAAATCAGTCAAGCATGAAGATGCACGCCACACTCAGGGGGGCAAGAGACCCTTGTACTTCACATCTGGTAGACAAGTAGGCTCGCCGACAAGGACGGCAGCCACCTATAGCTCCGTTAGAGACAGCGGCTACATGACTTACGAGCAATACAGGATGGTAAACGGGGTCAAACCCAGGATGGTAAAACCACCTATTATCCAGGATGGTCACTGGAAAAGATTGACTCATCCTAAATTTCCTTTTCATGCGCAGGCAAGTATCGCAGAACTGACCAGAACGCAGAATTGACGCTGGCAGCGACAGCAAGCTAAGAGACGATACCAGGAACAGAGTACTGGATCATCCGAGCCATATTGGTCGTCTAGGTTTGTTGCCAAAAGACGCCTTCCGAAGCCACAAAGGCTCAAAAAGAGCCCGCCTGATTCACCAATCCCTCCAGACACCACGCCCGAGCACAATTCCAATGCAGTGACCGAAAGGTTGGTTTCGGACGAAGAGTTGACAGACAATTTCGCCGGAGGAGAGGGAGAACAATTGTTAGTTGAACAAATGTTAACAGAGTACAGTAGAATCTCAACTCCGTCTACGGTGGAAATAACAGAGGAATTGACGCTCGAAAATCCCAAAGACGAGATCAGTGAGTCGCTGAGTCAACCTCCATTGAGTGCGGATGCATCAATCGCCGAAATCTGTTTCGGTCGGATGCCCCCGATACCACTCGACTGTCATATGGTCCTCACTTTACCTATGACTTTTGGGGCCAGCATGGAGTTACCACGTTTAGAGGAGATCCAGGAGGAGGAAGACCCAGTAGCTTTGTATGTGATTGATCCAGAACATCTCGAAGAAGAGAAAAAAGATCAGAAACCGGCCGATGGTGACAAAATCGGTCTGGTGGGAGAGGTATGTTTCGTTGAACCATCCTTAACCATGACTCAACATCTGAAACCTTTATTTATAAAGGCGCACATGAATGGGATCCCTATCAATAGAATTCTAATTGATAATGGAGCAGCAATAAATTTCATCCCAATATCCACATTGAAGAAATTAGGTAAGTCTTATTCGGATTTAATTTCTTCCGAGATCACCGTCACTAACTTTGCAGGAGGTATTACAGGAACTAGAGGAATCCTCCCAATCGAACTAACGGTTGGGACACGGCAGTCTCTTACGGCATTCTTCGTAATTGAATCATCCGCCGGATACAATGCATTGCTGGGAAGAGATTGGATCCATTCAAACAAATGTGTACCATCTTCTTTACACCAATCGTTGCTGTTTTGGAAGGATGGCAAGACCGAAGAAGTAAAAGCCGACCAGCGGCCATTTGCCGTGGATTCCAATGCCGCACATGCATCCCTTTATAACGAAGGGGTAAAACCAATTTCATTCAGTGGATATGACAAGAATGGGCAGCCGATCACTTCAAATTCGGCTATACTACAAACGGCGCAACTACAGATTACAGAAGTAGCCGCAGTCGCCGAACTCAAAGAACTACCAAATGATGGTTAAACCATCAGAAGTCGCAGAAGCCGTCGTAAGAAAGATGACGGCTTACATGCAGGAAGAAAAGATAGGGAAGTTGCAGCAGGAACAAGAATGGCTGGAAAACGGCGAGATAATGATAAACTCGGCCGAATTCATTAATGAACAAGAGGATGAAAGGGTACTAAACCGGAATGAGATTACTCTCGCCGACCTACAAGCAGCACCAGCCAAATTAGAAGACCTGAAGGTAGATACCCAAGATCCATTAGAAGAAATCAACCTGGGGACAGAGGTGGAACAGAAGCCTGTTTTCATAAGTAAGCTATTACCACCTTCGGTCAGACAAGAAATGAGACTATTGTTAACCGAATATTCGGACTGTTTCGCCTGGACTTATCAAGAGATGCCAGGATTGGACCGAAGAATGGTAGAACACAGGCTCCCGATCAAGCCAGAATTTAAACCATTCAGACAACCTTCAAGAAGGATGGGTGGCGACGTGGTATGTAAAGTGAAGGTTGAAATAGAACGGCTTTTATCAGCCGGGTTTATTAGGCCGATACGATATGCCGAGTGGCTTTCAAACTTTGTACCCGTAATTAAAAAGAATGGTCAAATTAGGGTATGTATTGACTTCCGCAATCTGAATTCTGCAACGCCCAAGGACGAATATCCAATGCCGATCGCAGACCTCTTAGTTGATAATGCATCACGGCATAAGTTTTTGTCATTTATGGACGGCCACTCCGGATATAACCAAATCTTTATTGCCGAGGAAGATGTAGCTAAAACGGCGTTTCGATGCCCAGGAGCATTAGGAACTTATTGTTGGGTGGTTATGCCGTTCGGATTAAAGAATGCTGGCGCAATCTATCAAAGGGCAATGAATCTTATCTTCCATGACATGATCGGTCAAATACTTGAGGTATATATTGACGATGTTGTGATAAAGTCTCAGACCGAAATGGGCCACTTGCAGCATTTAAAGAAGGTTTTTGAACGACTTCGTAAGTACAGTTTGAAAATGAATCCATTAAAGTGTGCTTTTGGTGTATCGGCCGGAAATTTCCTAGGCTTTCTCGTACACCAGAGAGGAATCGAGGTCGATAAAAATAAGGCAAAATCGGTCATAGAGGCCAAACCACCAGCCAATAAGAAACAACTACAAAGGTTGCTCGGCCAGGTGAATTTCTTGAGAAGATTCATTTCAAACCTGGCCGGGAAGATCAGGGTCCTATCCCCATTATTGAAAATCAAGAATACTGAAGAGTTTATCTGGAATGAAGACCATCAAGCCGCTTTTGAAGGCATCAAACAATATTTGGCAACCCCACCGGTTTTGGTGCCACCTTCAAAAGAACGGCCGCTAAAACTTTATATAGCGGCTTCGAGCGATTCAGTTGGAGTCTTGTTGGCTCAAGAGAACGATCAAGGATATGAGCAGGCCATTTATTACCTCAGTAGATTCCTGACTCCAGTGGAAGAAAGGTACACTAATCTAGAGAAGTTGTGTCTAACACTCTATTATGCAGCTACCAAACTACGACATTATCTCCTGTCGGCCAAAGAAATTTTCGTCATAGCAGCCACTGACGTGGTCAAGTACATGCTCACTCGGCCTACGGTGAGTGGTAGACTCGGAAAATGGACCCTGACTCTGATGGAATTCGACTTTAAATATGTACCGCAGAAAGCGGTAAAGGGACAAGCATTGGCCGATTTTTTGGCCGATCATCCATCTAGTGTGCAGGAAAAAGAATTGGATATCCCAGTATTTCATGCCAGTTTTTGCTATGCCGAATTCCAACCATGGACACTGGAATTTGATGGCTCAAAAACAGAGTTTGCTTCTGGGATCGGAGTAGTAATAACTTCACCTACTGGTGACAAGCACGAACATGCATTTCAGCTTGAAGAATTATCCACAAACAATCAGGCAGAGTTTGAAGCTACAATTATAGGGTTGGAAATTCTATGGGAAATGGGTGCTCGAGCAGTTAATATTGTTGGAGATTCCCAACTCGTCTTGAAGCAAATGGAGGGCATATATAACTGCAATAGCGAGTCATTAGTGTTGTTGCTACGAAGGGCGAGATTCTTGGCCCAGCAGTTCAATAGAATTGAATTCGAACATCGGCCAAGGAAGGAAAACTACCAAGCTAATGAACTAGCCCAGTTGGCATCTGGACTCAGACTGCGCGATTCAGTTAGAACGGTAACCATACAATCTCTCCCCAACTCCGAGAAAAGACCATTTCTGGTGGATTCATTAGCATGTTGTAACCAGACAATAAGACAGGATTGGAGAGGTGAGATCTGGGGATATCTTAAAGATCCTACTATAAAGACTAGCAGATCGACCAAAAGGAAAGCTGCCAACTATTTTATTCTGGGCGATGAGCTATATAAAAAGAGTATTGAGGACATCCCACTTAGATGTGTCAACCCAACAGAAGCCATGTTAATAATGGCCGAAGTACACGAAGGGATTTGTGGCGCACACCAAGCAGGAGTCAAGATGCGATGGTTATTACGTCGGCATGGTTATTACTGGCCGTCAATCTTGAAAGATTGTCAGATGTTCGCTGCAGGATGTCAAGAATGTCAGAAACATGGACCAGTTCAGAGGGTGCCGGCATTTGAATTGCAAACCATAGTCAAGCCATGGCCCTTCAGAGGTTGGGCAATGGATTTGATTGGAAAAGTGTATCCTCCTTCGACCGGTCTACACAACTTCATCATAGTGGCCACCGATTACTTCACCAAATGGGTAGAAGCTAAACCTTTGAAAAAAGTGGAACAATCGGATGTGATTGAGTTTATCAGAGAACAGATAATTCACAGATACGGTATCCCCGAAACCATTACGACCGATTCAGGTACCGTTTTTGTAGGACAAGAAGTGACTGAATTTGCCAAAACATATGGCATCAGAATGATTCAATCTACACCCTATTACGCACAGGAAAATGGGCAAGCTGAAGCCACGAATAAGGTGTTGAAAAATATCCTAAGAAAGATGATTGAGGATAAGCCAAGAAGTTGGCATAAACTCTTATCTGAAGCATTGTGGGCGTATCGAATGTCTTACAAGACGTCTATTGGAACTACCCCTTTTGCCTTAACCTTCGGTCATGAGGCAGTTATTCCGGCCGAAATCACGGTCAAATCGTTAAGGGTGGCTATTCAGAATAATTTCACTCCCAAGGATTACACGGAAGCAATGTTAGTTGAATTAGAAGACTTGGGAGAGATGAGGAGGCTAGCCCTGGATAGGCAGAGAGCCCTCAAGCAAAGGATTGCAAGATCCTATAATCGCCGAGTAAAACACAAATCATTTGCTCAAGGAGATTTAGTGTGGAAAACCCTGCTGCCAATAGGGAAAAAGGATTCTTTGTATGGAAAATGGTCCCCCACGTGGGAAGGACCATTACAAGTCAGCAAGGTATTGCCCGGGGGGGCATACCATATACAGTCATTGGATGGCCAAGAAAAGAAGATTATCAACGGCCAGTTTTTGAAACGGTACTTTCCCACTCTATGGGAAAGCCGCGAAATCAATAACCAACCTGAGGAAAATCAGGAATAAAATAAAATATCTACTGTTCGGTACCTGCAACGCCAAATAAATGGCATTGTCAAATCGAGGAGCCGACATACAGTGCGGATTAGACTAAAATAGGAAATCTCTTCGAGATCCGCTCAAACCCATTGATCTTCTTTCTAACGATCGGTCTATAAATACTAAGGCAATGCTCGCCATTCTTTCAAGAAAGGGAAGAAGAGAAGAGATGGCGAAAAGTCAAGAGCCGATGACGGAGACGATCGGAGAAAAAGAAGTCAACAAAGCCGATGACTTCATGAGAATGGGCGGGATCGGAAAAGGCGACTCTACTCTCGCTGACCCCATCACGGTGGGTCTTCTCCCACCAAGTTCTGGGTAGAGACGAGAGTTCTCTCCTCCGACCAGCATTTACGCCGGTCGGAATAGTCGCCATCCCCCCCTCTTTCCTCTTGCCCCTTTGAAGGAATTGGCCCTCACTAACACCGTCTATGGTTGGAGTGCGGAGCAATTTCAGGGGCATATCGGCCCCGGTTGTATTATCATACCCCGGCTGATACATCTGGCCTTGATTGTATGAAAGAGCCAGAAGAGCTCGGCTTTGGTTGTATGAAAGATCAATGTTGAAATAAAAACATTCTTATTTTGTTTGTTTAGTTCTAATCTTTCTATGACGAGCAGTAGATATGAAATAAAACGAGTATGTTACGCATCCAAAAAGCATGCAAAAAACTACCATTTAATAAAAGCCGAGGAGTCGGCTGAATAAAGTTTAAAATGCCAGCCATATGGCATTATCATAAAAAGTGAATACCGAACAAACGGTATGATTGTTTAGAAAAGGTTTTATAACCTTACCTTTCGAACCAAGTCTGAAATCGGGCATGATCATACTTCGCCCGCTCCAATAATAATTGCATCTCAGCTCGACGCACCTCCACCTCCCTTTCATCCCTCATGTGCTCCTCCAAACGGTGCCGGCTCGATTCGATCAGCAGCATCTGAATCTGGATAGATTCTTTAAGATGATGTTCCTCAGATTGTAGCCGAGATAATTCGTCTGGAGCAGTATCTGATGGGTCACCAGCAATAGAGCCCTGGCCAAGAGAATTTTTATGAAGAGACCACCTCAAAGTTTCCAACTGGCGATTATGACCATATACAGCACGGATTTCTTGACGGAAATCGGAACATCTCACGTTGACAGAACGGAGAAAGTCCATGGCTTCCCTTAGCTGCGGCACGGCACTATAAAAACCAAGCATGGACATCAGCCGATCTCCGGTTGAACGATCCCCGCGAGAATTCATCACTACGGCTCTGCATATCAACAATCGAACTTCTGACAATTCTTCGTCAGAAAGTTCTTCAGGCTGACGAAGAACAAAGGAGCGGAGTTCGTTCCAACTGTCAAAATCCGAAAGAAATGCCGGACGAAGGTCATGAAACTCTGGAGATGAAAGACAACGGTCTACTTCCATGAAGCAAAACCTGACAAATCCGAAGCAAGTACCAGGGAGGGGTCTATAATTTTCTTCCTTGGCCACAGGAATTTTTGGCTCAGAAGGTAATTCACCAGAAGAAGAACCAGAGGAAGCAGCACCAGGCATAGTGGATGGACCAGCTTCATCAACCACGGGACGAGGGAAGAAAGGAGCCGGCCTAGATGCACTAGGCAACGGATCGGTCGAAGGAGTGACAAATCGAGTTGAGGTTGGGGGACTAGCATAATGAAATGCACGAGGAGGAGTCGGCATGGGAGTTGATCTACCACTACTCCCAGAATGAACTGGAGGCCCATGCTGAGGACGAAATAAATCGATGTCTTCTTCCTCGTCCGAAGAATCGTCAGCCACGACGACACGCTCACCTGGATGCTGAACTCGGAGTCGCAAACTGGAACGAGTAACGTAAGCACGACCATCCGATACCTCACCAATCTTCCGTTTTTTCAAAGGCGACTGTTTGGAAGAAGGGTTGCTCCGACTGGCAGAAACCTTGGAAGGTCGCCGCCAGTTAAAGGTGACCGACGTCTCGGCTTTCTTCTTCTTGCTCTTCACATGGGAGGATCGAGGATCATCTAATAAAGAAAAAGAAAGTCAGACGCGACCGAATAAAGAAGATCAATTTATAAAAACATAAAAGAAAGTTACCTGGGTAACGGGCCTCATAATACCCGCGGAGTTTGCCTATACTCGCTATATCGACCGCATTCGGTCGAAATAGCGCAGTATACGACTCTGCATCAAGCCGGACAAAGTCAGAGTAAAGCTGAGACCACCATCGACGAAAGGAAGGTTCAACTGAGGATTCCCGGGGAAGAGGATAATTGCGGAAGCGATCAGAAAGATCGCGGAACCGAGAAGTTGCTAATGACAGGTAACTAGGGCTCAAAACAGACCGAGAGCCACCATTGGTAGATGAAAACACCACCAGAGGAATGCCTTGGCCATAACCAAGTTGCCGACTGACGAAATGCGGCAGATATATTTCCACCCCTTCTCTTCTAGAAGTGGCAGGAGCATCTCGGTTATGCAAGCCAAAAGGAAGCTCACGGGCAATAAGAAAACTGGCCGTAGCACGTCGGTGAGCTTCTGGAGAAGAATTGATGGCGGCATAAAGGGGAGACCCATGAAATTGGTCTAGAGAAAAGTGATGGAATAAAGGAGGATTATTTTCCTGTAGACCTACCAGGAAGAAATCAAGAACAGCCGTGAAAGACAATTGAATAGGTGTTGCGGTAAGCCAACGACGGCCGGCATAGTAATAATTAGGAAAAGGATTGTCTACGGCTGTACAGAAAAAGCCGGGAAAGTATTCATAAAACCAGAATTGTAAAAACCAAAGAGGGCCACTGGCAACCCCTAATCGGCCGGAAGACAGACTGTGTAAACCACGGTAGACCTGGCTGAGAAAGAAAGGGGCTAGAGCCAAACGGCGACCATGGGCCAGGGCTACCGCAATACCGGCAAACTCCTTTACCATCTGAGCAGATGGGCCACAGCAGAAAAAATGGCAAAGAAAAAACAGCAAGAAAGAGCAATGCTCTTGAAGGGAAGGAGGATTATCGGTATTTGGAACTCGCTCAGCACGAACAAAGGTGCCGAAAGCAGAAGAAGCATGAGCGGTGTTAAAAACAGAAGATGAGAAAACGGACAGGGTAGAATCTACTTCTTCCCCAAGGACCGAAAGACCTGTGATGCAGCAAACATCCAACAGGGTCGGGGTCATAGGCCCATGGTAAAAGGAGAAGGTGTTGGAACCCCGACACCAGAAAAATGAGGCCACCCCAAGCAAAATAGGATTGAAGGGAATGTAGAATGTGGAATAGAAGATCATCTCCGCCAAACCTAGCCTAACCCAGGTCTCCATATAATAAGACCGTAAACGCTCAACCCATTTGTTCCACTCAGGGGAACACTTAGGCCAGGAGCGAGGAAGAGTAATCAGATTACCCCATCTCACAGGATCAGAGGCGCTGATCAAGTGGTAGGAAGAGTGCAGGACCTTTGGGGCCTTTTCCGTCTCGTCACCAGTGCATGGACCAAGAACAGGACCATCCTCACCATCAAGGAACAGATTCAAGTCGTTAGGGTTGTCGTCCGCCATGATCGATACCAGAAATCAGAAAAGAAAAGCTCGAAGGAAGAAGACGAAATGAAACAAGGAAACGTCTGCAGGAAGGAGAGCTCGTAATGATTCAAAATATCGAGCAGGACGTTGATAAGACTGCTGTCTTCCCGAAAAAGATGTTGATAGTACGATCGCCTTCCCGAAGAAATCGAAACGGCGGCTCGATATCTTCTCGAAAAAAGCGTTTTTAAGGGTAAAGATCATACGGATGAATCAAATTGAAAAGATAACTTTGTCGAAAAAGGAGCCGATTCTGACGGCTAGGACAGTTGGCAAAATGGATTCCAAAAAAGAGTTTAATTCATTAAATGCTTTACAAATAAGTATTTAAAATGGCAGAATATATACGGTCAAAAGACTCTTGGGCAGACCGTTTTTCTTCAACCAAAGTGGACCGAAGCAGAGAGGAACCTCGAGCCAACTCTATCTCCGATTTCAGCTCGTGGGAGATTTCGATGCACTGACGGGTCTTCTCTTTCAAGGTGTCATCAATAGAGTTATGTGTACGAAGAAGTTCCTCCCGTTGATTTACAAGATCAGACTTCCTAGACTGAAACTCAGCAATCTGACGGTCGACCGCCGAAATATCATCATCAATGATGTTTATACGGTGGACCGTTTCAGTAAACTGATGATGACAAATCTCGCGCTCATTCCTCAACTGTTGCAAAAGTTGATATCGACCATCAACAGAGTCGGCCGTATTACTCATTTCATGTAATTTGGCCGAAAGATGGTCAAAGACAACTTTATAAGGGTAAAGGAGAGTAAGTTGAGAGAACACCGATTTGACATCAGGAGATACAGAAGACAGATCCCGAAGCTGTGCAGCCAATGCCATTACACGGGTAAGAGTCTCTTCGGAAATACCAATTATTCCTGGAGAGAGGAGGCGAGTAATCTCCGATCGGATACTCGTTGGAGATAAGGGCTCAGATAAGCCATCTGATGAGAGAGTAGAACAGACATCGTTCAATATAGTGTCCAATCGGCCATCACCAGGGAGTGATCCCGCAGCAAAAGAAGGAATAAGCGATGAACTGGAACTCCCCAAGTCGTTAAGCTTTTGCTTCGACCGACCAATATCAACTTCCGCTGCTGTAACAGGAGAATCAGAAGGAATATCGGCCAAGGCAGAAGGGCCGGAAGGCCCAATAGAAATAGTAGACGTTGCAATCCCAACTACCGGTAAGGCAGCACTCTGCTCATATCCAGGAGGTAACTCGGGAGACGGACTTCTTTCTGAAGAAACCTCTTGAACGGATAAATGCTCCTGACCTTCAGCAAGTGCTAAAGGGGCTGCTGCAACGACGCTACCAGGAGAATCCAACGCTTCGGTAGGAACAGAGAAATTGGCCGAATCAAAAACAGACATGGGATCAACAACTAGATCCGAAGAAGATTCCATGACATTGGAAGAAAAAGCAGTTGGACCCGAGGAACTCGAAGCCTAGAAGAATGAAATGTCAGAACGAAAAATAAAATTAAGAAGAGGAGCAATAAAGATCCTGTACCTTCCGAGGACGCCATCGTAGTGGGACATCGTCGGGATCCTCATCATCTTCATACGGGACAATCGAGAGAGGACATTCTGGTGACAACGCATCAGCTTCGGCCAATTCCCCGGAAGGAGAAGCATGAGCCTCCAATGTAAGAAACGGCGTTTCACCGGGTGGCCTAATAGCTGAACTGATATCTTCTTGGACAGGTTCAGGCAAAAGTTCAAGTGGACTAGCCTCCAAAGCTAGAGCCGGAACTTTACCTAATGACAGAAAAACTGAGTGAACATCAAGCGGATCAGAAACAAGAAAGATAAGAATATACCTTCTTGGATAGGTGAAGCCGGGGGCTCAAACAGACCCATCCTTTCCAGATAATAATCGGCCGAATAACAGCAGATATTGTTCCACAAAGATTTCCACCAAACATGGAAATCACTGCGACAGTCGTGATGACGAGGAAGAAAGGGAAGTCGAAATTCAACGGCAGTAACTCTATAAGCATCTTCCATGTCGGCAGCCTCTGCTACAGTGACAGACGGCCGATCAACAGATTTGGCATTAATTGTGAACAAACCATCTATATCAAATAAGGGGATCCTCTGTTCACATTGAAATTGCCGGCCGACACAATTGGGTAAGTATACTTCATACCCCGGTTTCTTGTTAATTGACTTCACAGCATAATTTAAATTTCGAGCCTTCAGAAAACTGGCCCAGATGAGATGCTGCTCGTCAGTTATGTCATCCACCATTGAAAGGAAACCGGGAGAATTTGCGGAAACTTCAAAAGGAGGAGTAGGAAAATTATGAAGATTGAAAAAGAAACGGAAACATTCAGAAAAAGATAGAACAGCTGGAGTGGCAGCCAAACAGGCGTGGCCACCGAAATCAGAAGGCATGTTGGGAGGGATTGGTACTTGAGCATAAAACTGGGAAGGAAAATAGTGATAAGCCCAAAATTGGAGAAACCACAATGGCCCCCCAGGATTCTGAAGGGAGCCATGAACGAACTCTTGAAGTGAACGGTATAAAACCGATAAAAAGTAAGGAGCAAGGGCAACTTCATACTCACCCAGAATTAACTTGACCAATGAGTAATACTCTTTGGTAACTGCTTGAGCCTTGGAACAGAACACAAAGTTGCAGAAAAAATAAAGAAGAAAGTAGAAGTGTTCCACCTCATCTGCATAAGCTGGAGGCCGAAATTTGGCACAGTCCTTGATGTAGGACCGATAAGAAGAATGAATTGAAGTTGGTGGAGATTCGCTCTCTGACGGTGGAGGTTCATTCTCAGACAACACAATACCTTTTGGCCGAGAAGATCGTGCCTTCTTGAAAGCCCTGTTATTCTTCGTTGAGGGTTGCTTTCGTTTCTTTTCTACCTCTTTCCCTTTGTCACCCACTTCCATCGGAGGTAAATGCTGGTAATCCTTAAGGTCCGCCATACCGACCCGGATCTCATGACCAGTCGCGAAGAAACCAGTAATAAAGCAGACATCCATGACAGTAGGAGTCATCATTCCGCAGGGGAAATTGAAGGTGTTGGTATGAGTATTCCAGAATGAACTCATGGCGCAGAGAAGATCACGATTGCAGGGAATAGAGTGACACGAAAAGATAATCATGTCATAAATACCTGTCTTACGCCAAACAACGGCAAAACGATCCTTCATGCGGTCAACCCAAGCTTTCCATTCAGGGTAAGCAGTCGGCCAATTTCGAAAGCGAAGAGGTAGATGGAGATTCTCTTCGTCAGTAAAGAGTAAAGGGCCCCTCACTTTCTCAGTCGGGGCCTCCAAAGGAGCATTACTGGCACAAATGAAGGGGCCTACAGATATCGAGTTGCCGAAAACTTCGACTGTAGAAGGATAGTGTATGAGAGTGCCCGCCATTGAAGACAAAGAGGAAGAAAAGACAAACAGCCAAAAAGAAAGAGTAAAGTAAAATCTCGGCTGTGGTACTTTATAGAAGGCGAAATCCGAAAGGTTTCATCATTACGATCGTAAGGAAACGGCGCGATCTTTTCACATCAAACGACGGACAAATTTTGAAAAACCCGAAAATACTTACTCATCACACCGGCCGATGACGGCGTCACAAGTAAGTAGGGGGGCAATGTTTACACCCTATATAACCGACGAATAAGAGAAGGACACGTGGTGCCTAGGTGGCTTGGTTAGGCCACGGCCCGTAGACTTTGAAGGGTTGAGCCGGCCGCGTCAGCACGCATACAGAAGAATGCGGTTCGAGCCACGCAAGCCAATAAGACAAAACCATAAATAGCAGAAGATCGTGCCATCGGCCGTTCAAGAATAGAATTATTAGATCATGGCCGGGCGGTTATCACTTTGAAACAGAGAACTGAAGATAAACAACCGCCATGAAGATCGTGCGAGAGTAGGAAGTTGAGCAACCGTCAAGGAGCGGCTATAAAAGGCCTCAATTCGAAGAGCTCGAGGACACAATCCACACAACCGCAACCGGTTATTATATTATTTTGATCATCCGTGATCCTTTATCCCCTCTAATACAGACGGATAAACTAGGACTTCTCTCACTGCTTCCAGTCGCAGTGACATCTTCGACCCCTCTTTACTCCGATTAACACCAGAATCCTGCCACCGGAGAGTAAGTTGAGGCCGCCCCTGACTCGCAGTTCTGTCTTTACAGAATCCCGAGCAGCCGGTCCCGAGACTCGCTCTGTTCACGCCAGGTGACTTGTGTATTTTCGGGTAAGCAGCAATCCAAGGTGAACCCCCTGAACCGACTTTGTAAGCAGCCGCCCCCTTCCTCCTGCGCTTATACCCGATTACGGCTATAAGACCAGGACAGGCCGGTCCTGCGAGCCCTGTCGATTTTCTTTTGCACTTGTTGTTTCCATTTTGAGGATTATCTGTTGTCGCTTTCGGCTATTCGGCCGATTTATTAATAAAGGATTTGTGTGCCGTTAGTTGCTTTCGCTTTCAAACACTTACAAGAACCCGAAACGAAGACCGAACCGCTAGTCTTCATACCATCGCCTGACCCGTTTTATTACAGGTGACTTGCAGTACGACTGAACCGATCCCGGTTCAGATTCGGAACAGGTGCCCGGGGTCAGGAATCGACTCGAAAATCATTGTATCAAACGATACTGGCACGCCCGCGTAGAGACACATCACCACCACAGACACGTGTCCACACCGGCCCATTTTTGGAGCAACACAAACACAACAGATTTCTTCTGCCTCTTACTCTTCTTCTCCAATTCCGTTACGGTTTCATCTTCCTTTCCATTCTCAAATTTCATCCGCTCACTGCGATTCAATTCCCTCTTTTTCTTCTCCTTCTTATTCTTTCTCTCTTGTGCATCGCTTCCATGGCTTTCCGAGACTGCTAGGGTTCCGTTCTCTTCTTCGCCAACAAGCTCAACTTCTTCCTGCTTCCACTTCCTCTTTGCTTCCCCTTCATGCAGTTCTGATGCTTGATTTTCCCCACTTACATCAAAGTGTTCTGTTTCCTTGTCCTTCCTCTTCTTCCTCTTGTTCTTCTTTATCTTCTTAGTTTCAAAATCTCCACCGTTCTCTGTAACTTCCAAGGCTTCTGGTTCCATTAGACGTCGTGCATCTTCGAGTTCTCTTCCCATTCTGTAAGCAAAACGCGAACCAGGAACAAAATTCCACGAAACCAAACAGGTGACTCCGCTTAAGAGATTAACAAAAACACCATTGCATACGATATTAAATTACGAATGTAACACTCACCGAATGGCTGAGTCTATGACTTCCTTTGTGACCATGTAGGGCTGCAAGCCTGCAACGGGTGAGATTCCGACCCGATCTAAGATCCAATCCCATTAATTTTAAAGATATCCGAATCTATTAACGTGTATAAAAGGTCCGTTACGACCTCCTGTTTTCCGACCTGTCTGCTTCATCATTTCATTTATGAAAACAATCTTCAGCGTCATTCACCTCCTCCATGTTTTCAACTCCTACTATTCCGGCCACGTTTCAGCACTCGTGTCAACCTGCATGCTCACCTCCATGTCTTCGTCCTCATCGACGGCCTCGGAGCGCGATGCATCGCCTCTTTGAAGCCCTCTCCCAATCTCTTTCACTCCAGGTGATTCTATCTTATCAACGATCCATCGATCAATTTTTGATTTTCTTAATGACATCGAAGTTTTTCGATCGGATAAATCTACTCACATGCTGTTTCTGGGGAATTTAAAAAAAATGTTTTTTTTAAAGCATATTGAGTTCGTTGTTTTGCCTTGCTTCATGTGGTACTCAGTTTGGTGCTCCATTGATGCAGCGGTTGGTCTGTGGATTGGGGATTCTTAAAACAGCTAATCCGAACATCTCTTTTTATAAAATATGTAACTTGCTTTTCTAATTTGCTGTCTTGATTATCCTTAATTGCAGGTGATAATCCTCAGACGGTAAAGACAAGGCTGAGGCAGTGGGCCCAAATCGTTACTTGTTCGGTGCGGCTATCTTCTTCCTGAGGAGCCGAACTTCACCTGTTTGATATAATTCCTCACCTATTTTGTCATGTGAAAAGAGGAGAAAGAACCCCTGAGATTCGGTATGTGTTTTCCTTGTGTGAACATTTTGACCTTGTCTTATGTTTTCTCTTCTTGTTATAGAAGATTGACGACTTGGAAGTTGTCTGTTTCTGTCTAAACTCTAATGTGAAAGGCTTGTAGCGTGTTATTGTGCTGAAGAGCTGAGTTGAACCCGATAAATAAGTATAGAAATAAATGGGTTTTTGTTTTGTTTCGGTTGGGGTGGCGTCCGGTTGCATGGTGACTCCTTCAACGGAGTTGGCGTATAGCAAGGTGACCGTTTCCTTGGGATCACAGCTGATGGAACAAAGATCTGGTTGTCTTCCAACCGATCTTTGTTTGAAACCCTTTTTAACTTATTTGGGTCTTTAAAGAAACCGAACCAGACAAACTGACACTTGAGCTGCGCTGTTTCTAGGGTTTATTAGAAACGTCGGTTTGACCAGTTCAATTGAACCAGGAAAAGTAATTTGAACAGCATCAGAATCTTGCCTTAAAATCGTTTTAAGATTATGGTTTTGCATATCATTACTTGTTCTACGAGATTTGATTTACTCGTCAATCTTTTAATTGTAAACAATTGTTCTTTCCAATGAGTTTTAGCAATCAGAACTTTTTATTTTGGTTACTCATCTTTCGCCCCTTGTTTGAGAGGTAATAAAAATCATTGGTAGCATTTTCTACACTTAATAAGTGAAACGACAGCAGGACCTGGGTTGAGGCTTTAGATAAATTGAGTGACCCCCCAAAACCAACGTATGCACTCCCATATATTGTGCAACCTATGGTTCAGCGAGTTTCTTGTAAATGGAATCGGCGGTTGAAGAGTCTGAAGACCCCGATGGAGATGATATTGGGGGGTTGCCATCGATTTCTTTTAGGTGATATTGTTGGTGTTGTTGTTATTTTGTTTGTCTGCTTGTCTGTCTACGATTTTGTTTGTCTGCTTGTCTTTGAAATGGGGCTACTGTTGGTGCTTTTCCTTTTCCCTTTGTTTCATGTGTGTGCTGAGTAATTAATCTGACAAATCATTTTACATCAACAGATGAAAAGTGAAAAGCCATGAGACATCATACAATGCAAAAGAATTTCTCTTACTATAAAAGCATCGAGATGTCATATTTAATTTTGTTTTGATGTGGTCTTCTCCTCTATGTTTCTGTATTTATTACCTGTGATTTCTGTTATGCTTGTAGGTCCTTTTTTTGCATTTGTTCTGCATGTGTGTGTGTGTGTGTGTGTGTGTTTTTCTTTTTCTCTCTTCCTACCTCAATCGGTAAGTAGAGAATCTTACTTCTTGATATAATGAAAAATGTCAGGGAACTGCGAAAAACCAATTTGAGTGCAAGAAAGTAACTTCACTTTCATCTTTAGTTGTTTTGTTGTTGATGAAACTTCGACATTGTTTACAGTATCTGTATCAATATCAATCAGTTATTGCCATTTCTGATACACATATTGCCAATATTAATATTTATCTGTCCATATATAAATAACATTCTTAGTTAGGGAGAAAAAAAGAAGGATCAGAGCCATATTTGTAGGATAAAGGAAGCTCAAAATGCATAAAATACTTAAAATTTAGTGACACTTCCATTTTAGGATTTCGTAAAAATTCCAGCTCAATATAGGAAGAGAGTTACTGTTGTTTGTTCGTTTACATGTTTTGCTTCAATTTTATGTAGTGTCATTTTTTATTAACTATAAATATAAGAAAACAAAGTGCAAACTAAACCAATAAATAATCAAAACCACAATGTTGAAGCAAAAAAGAAGCTAAATCTTTTCAGATTAACCATAAACCTAGCCGAAAACCAAAAAATGATGTTTGATCAGTTTTATTTTGTATTTATATAGTGTCAACTGTTATGGATTAAATATTACAGTTATTTGTCATTTTTTACTTCTTCTTCTATAAAAAATACTGAAACATTAGATCAACTTAGTTTTGGGTTGGAACCTCAATTAAACAACACCAAACTAAAACCTTAGCCATAAAGCACAAACATCTAAATTGATATGGAAAACAACATTTGTAGTTTATTTTTTAGATCCTTCTTGTCAATTCTATATTCTCTTATTCTTTCTTTTTTATGATAAATTATAGATATGGAAAATACACTCAGCCCAAAGAACGTCCTCCAAGAAATGTGTCAGAAGTATAAGATCAATTTACCAGTTTACAATCACATTACAGAAGGTGATGCACACCAACTGTTTTTCCAATAAACGATTATTGTGGGTAAAGTTTCATCTATAGGAGCATGGAAGAAAAATAAGAAAGAAGCTGAAAAATCTGCAGCAGATGTTGCCGTTGATGTATTAAATTCAAAAGGAGTTTCCAGTATGCTTGATCCAGTCATTGTTGATTTGAAAAAGCAACTGAATGAAGCTAGAGTTGAAATATCTGAAATTAAGAAATATGTGAGTTATTTAGAAGAAAAGTTACAAAAAAATGAAGACCATGTAATGGCATTGGAATCAAAAATCCAAGATTCGAATCAAACAATATTAGAATATATGAACGAGAACCAGATGCTGGCTGAAAGGCTTGAACAAATGGATATTTGAAGGAACAGATTTGTTTGGTTTGGTGAATTCTCCTGTTAGTTGGTTTTGTTTTATCACACCTGCTGTATATGCTTTGTACATATGGATCAGGTCAAAGCTACTGTTTGTAATTACTGTCCTTATGATAGTTCTAGCTCATTCTGCCGTGCACTTATTTCATAAGTATGACTACATCACAGAATGTTGCCTTTTTTGTAATAGATATGAGCAAGTAACAAATTGCTCTTTTTTTGTTATACATACGAGCAAACAGCAATTTGCTCTTTTTTTGTTATATCTGTATGTAATCTTGTAAATACCTCTTTCATAAGTTAATAAGAACCTCGCCTTTTTTACATCTATTTGTAATTACATTAAGCACAATAAATTTCAGAAAAAAGAACAAAATATCTTGTTAGAAAAATACAAAGAGCAATTTATCACTTGCTGCTACAGATTTATAAAATGCTTTCATTCGGAGTGTGCAAATCAACAGTAAGTTTACTTTGCTTTTTATTTTATTTCCTTCATGGTTTCGTATATCTCATATCTATAACAAACTTAAACATTGCATGTGCATGCACGCTGATTGGGTCTATTTGAGAGAAAGGAGAGATTAAATGTAGCAAAACAAACAACAAATACTTGCCCCTCTGAAGAAACATATTCCTGAATATGCAGGTCCCTTATTGGCAACTTGTCAGCTGCAAACTGTTCCAAATCTGAACATTTGAAGAGACCAGAAAATTGGGCACTGGGTACACTTTTTTCCCCTGCACACATGCTCTATATGTTCTATATCAACTTCTGTTATATTTTTTTTTATGGTGCATTAGTAAAATAAAATTCCTTATTGGTCTGAGAACAAGTTCCCAATGTGGGGTAAAACCTTTTTTTTTCGCTGTGGATGTTTTGTACTTTGTCATGTTTTTCTGTACTTGTATAGTTAATTTAATAGCCTGTAAATGAAAGCCATAGCCTGTAAATAACAGATTTCAACCTTTTTGTTTTCATGCTACAATACTGTGTGATGGATTTTTTCCAGGTGGGTTTTGAGATGGTAGATGCTATAGCTCAAGCTGAAGGAATATCCATGAACAGTATTCACTTCAAAGCTCTTTTTGGAAAAGGTTAACATTTGTTTAAGTTCTGAATTCTATCAGCTTTTTACTGCTGCAGCTAGGCATATTAGCATGATGCATAAAGGGAATCGACATGCATTTTCACATTTAAAAGTTTCTCCTTGGTGATGATTATGATGGATTAATTTTGGATTTCTGATTACAGTGAATCAATCTTGTGACAAATGTCATGTGCAGTACTCTGCTGCATTAATTGGTTATCCAAGATGTATGTCTACTCTTTTATCTAAGCATAATTGCATATTCCTTTGTTAACAATTTATTCCTTACAGTTGGTGTAAATTCCTTATAGAAGCATAACTTGCATATTTGCATATTCATTGTAGGTCAGGAAATAGATTATGGAAGCATAAATTGATCATGAAAGGGGAAAAAAATTACAAGCATAGAACCAATTGAACTGAGATAATTCTATAACAGTTTAGAGTAATATTCCTGAATTTCTTGGAGCTTAAGTTGTTTGTAGTGAAGATGGTACATGACATGTAAGTATTTCTAGCATTTGATTATGGACATATCTTTGCATTTTATGGACGTATCTTTTTTTTTCCCCAATATCTTTTAGGGCCACAATGATCTTCAGCCTTTTTGCTCCCCAAAACTTGATGATCTTGCCACCATTTGCTACACAAGTGGGACAACAGGGACACCAATGGTACTATAAAGATACTTTAATTCAAGTATTCTCATTGGAATGAATTTGTTGCTTATATTAACTATGTGAAGTGTGTATTGTTCTTATGGCAAGGGAGTTATGCTGACCCATGGAAATTTTATTGCAAATATTGCTTGTTCCACTCTTACTACAAAGTTCTATCCATTAGATGTAAGTTATTTTTTCAGATTGTACATTTATATGATGTAGAGGAATTAGTGCTTTATCTCTTTCTGAGTTTTATTTTTAATTAAGCTGCTTGGCATCTCCTCCTTCTCACTCTATCTCTCTTTCTTGTGGGCAGTTACATATCATATCTTCCTTTGGCTCACATCTATGAACGTGCAAATCAAGTTATTACAGTGTACTTTGGAGTTGCAGTTGGTTTCTACCAGGGGGTACACGACCGAACCAAATAATATTGCATCAGTAATTTCTAAAGTCTTTGAGGTTATCATTTCCATTCATATGACGTTATCAAGTGATGATGTAGTCTAAAAAAAATAATTTCAGGGGAGTAAAAACACTTAACATTAATATTTTACTTCATCAAAGTTCCAGTCAGAGTATCTCCTAATATATACATATACTTGGAAGTTGATGGGGCCATGAGAATACATTATCTAGCTGTCAAGATGATGATTTTTGTGTACATCCTAATTGATGTCTTCAGTATCAGGCATCCAGTTATTTATATGAACTGTTTCAGTGTCTATTTGCTTCTTGATGTCTTCCTAATGATGTCTTCATTTTCGACTAAACAAAGCTTTTTATTGCTTCTTGGCCTATTTGCTTTCCAAGAGTTTCCATTGAAGTATTGCTTTGAAACTGTAAGCTCAAATGACAAAGAGAGATTTTGATGGAAAAGAGAAAATTCAAAAGTAGATCTGCCAGACAAAGAAAGTCAAAATGCTAGAGAACAAGGAGAGTAGAGGTTTTCTGTTTCTCTTCCCTGCCATTCAGAGGAAAGCAAATTTATCAATTTAAAAGGCCATAGGAGAGCAGAACGGGTTCATTTGACTTCTTTTATGTTCATCACTTTCTATCTTGTTTGGAGATGAACACATGGTTGCTGAAGTTTTGGGGAGTTCTGTTTAATATTTCTGTCTCTTGTATCATGATCTAGAAGGGTTACTTAGTACTGACCGTCTCATTCCTGGATTTCTTTTTTCCATTTTTTCTCTTCAGTGTATGGCTTTCATGTTTTAGGGAAAGGCAAAGTAATACTTCAATTGTCAGTTAACTACTTATCCATTTGATTATTCTGAAAAGATTCGCATTTGTTTCTTATCCTTGTCAAGTGCATGTTTCTTATCCTTGTCAAGTGCAGCAAGTTTCTTGTTTAATATTATTACTTTGCTTTCACTGTGGGCCATATGGCACTAATGAATAATGATAAGTCTTCTATGGAAGTTTGTACCTTTTATTTTTGCTAACATTTAGAAAATGTTATTTTTCCACTTCTCTGTAAGAATGTGAATCAATTCTATGTTATGCAAAAATTCTTAAGCTTTACGTGATCAGATTCTTATGAGCATCGAAATTAGAAATATAAGATTTGACTTTATATATTGGTGTCTATTTATTGTTGAATTTTCCTTCATTGTTTGACATGAGCAAAATTTATGTAGAAGCTTATCTTTTTCTCTCATGTGGGAAATGTCTCTTGATTGGGCACAAGTCCAGGTGGCTAACTTGTTTGACTCAAAAATCTCAGGTTATTTGATGCTTTTGCATCAATAGCTAGAATAATATTGTTCTGCTTAAATACAGAAGGAACAAAAATAACAAAGTATTTATCCCATGTATGTATGGTTGTCAATATGGACCTTGTTTCTCCACCACATGTCAAAAATTGTGTCTTCACTGTTATTATGAGTATCCAATTTGTATCTGACTAACTCCAGTGTGTTCTTTTTTTTTGGGGGGTGGGGGGTTGTGGTGTGTGTTGTTCTGTTTCTCTCATCAAATGGTTCATTTTGTATTACTATAATTTTATTGTACTTAATTTAAAATTTTGAAAGTATTTTTGATTTTTTTAAGATCATATAATTTTTGTATGACTGAACCAGTTCAGTAGTGGTTTCCTCAATGTGATTTCATGTTAATTAGTATGTAGGTTCTTGAGAGGTGTGTAAAATGGTAGAGTTATGAGAGAGGTAATCGAGTCATCCTCAATTTAGGTTTCATGTTGTCTTTAGGTAATTCAGTTTCAAATGAAGGGGGAAAACAGTGTGTAATCAAGGGTCTACTTCAGATCAGGTGTTCACATTTGTCCTTCTGGTAGGTTTTCACCTTTTTGTCTTCTGTCTGAGTTAATTCCTTTCGAGGATAGTCATTTGAGTACATCTTTGGATTCTGGTTATTCTAGCGGATATTACTGATCATTAAATCTCTTGATCAAATTATGGAAGGAGTAGACCCCGTGGATATTATGTAACACAAACTTTCTGCTGGTTCCTTTAACCGCATAAGGTGTCATATGCAATATGATTTGTTAGGATTAGTGTTCTTTCAGTGGATCTTGATCATATAAAAGGACAATTAGACACCATATAGAGCAGCACTGTTTTGAGCATAACTGAGATTTCCAACTCGTTTTCCAGAGAGAGTTATATCCTACACAAATTTTTTTATGTCAAATGTTAGGCATCATAATAAACATTAACTATCCTTTTGAACAGAAATTTTCTATTATTCAGTATATACAAAAAAAGTGGATACGTCAAACTTGATAAATGAGATTTATGATTATGGGTTTGCTCCAATTTGTGTATGTACATGAAATGTTTGTAAAGATTTGAATTAACCTCGGACCAAGTTTTTCATTAGATGAATAAACATTGTATGAGTACATAAGAAACTACTTTGAAAACATTATAAAATCTTGTTTGACAGTGACTGCACTCTCTGAGGTCTTTGTTCTTCTAATTAGGAACTCATTTCTATATGTGAATTATGGGAAAAAAAAATTAGATTTAACTTTGTAATGATTAAAATAGTGAACTTTCCTTAAACTCAGGTTGGTTTGGGTGGGTTTGATGCCAAGCCAGTTCCAAACTCAGGGTCTAAAACATCAGCAAAACCAACCCATAATGTAACCGATCCAATTCAGAACCAAATTCTCTAATTTGAGAACCCAGACCCAGATAAACTTGTAGTTTAGCTTGGCATGGATTCAAATAGGTGACGGTGCATAATAAGATTCGATTTTTTATACATGGAGCACCATCGTATGTCAGGTTATGACAATTACTTGTACCAAATTTGAAGTTATTCACACATAAGCAGAAAACATGTTCTTGTTAGTCTATATCTTTTAGATGTTGTTGCAAGTAGGTTCAAATGCAGGATTAGGAATGGGAACTATCAGTCAGAAATGGTTATGCATAATAAATTTTGATCAATCAATCAATTGATAGCCAATGCCCTATCTTAACTAGCTAGGGTCAGTAAATGAATCCGGTCCATCCCTATAGGTTAAAGATTGAAATAATTCTTCAGGATTCATGTAATGCATAAACAAATTTGATAAATATTTTATGTATGTATTCGTATTGGCTATAGTCTTCCTTGCAAACACATTGCTATATTCTTCTCTTCAAATTCCTCAAACGCAAGATAGCTGAACAGGCAGTTGTCCTGTTGGTAGATTGTTTTCTTTTCATTTTCAGTTGTGATTGCTTTTATTATTTGACGGGATTAAGTGCTTTGTACTTCTATAGGTCTATTTCTGGCAAAGGGAGCGGAACGAGAAATATCATGATTATGGACATATCTTTTTATGGACATAAAAAGCCCTAGATTATATCCCTCTATGATAATGTTGGGAGTTTCACTATGGTTTGGAGTTTAGTGTTGGGAACTGGAGCTTTGATAAGGCAAATTGGTGGAATGTTGACTTGGTTAACACATGCTGGTCAAAGTTTTCAGACCCACCTGATCCTTCTACACTTGATTCAACTGATGAGAACATCATGCAGCGGGACCAGTTGAGCATCTGATTGATCGTCATGCACCATGTGATAGTATAGAATTATGGCAATTGTAATCCTGTAATAGATTCTATTTTGTACTTCTGCTTTTTATTATTTATGGTTTTCTTCAACAAAAGGCAAGTTGCAGAACCTAAACAGGGGAAAAATATCTATTGGAGATCACAAATTAAGTTTCTTAGAATAACTTTGTTGCATTTTAACTGAAATTGGTAATGTATTGGGGTTGGCAAGGATGTTTTAGGCAGATTGTTGTTATTGATATATCTCTACTTTATTTTGCAACTTGAATCTAATTCATTTTAAGTCTTGCCAAACCAGATTTCAAGAAATTAAAAATGTGTTCACCATTTCGCGGTTATATAACAAGGCCTAAACACATAACACTCATTTCAAGTTGTAGAGTGATTAGTGACTGAATTCTTTTGCACGTGCGATGCACGTGCAGGCCCCCCCCCCCCCCCCCCCCCCCCCCCCCCCCCCCCCCTAGTCCAATTAAATATCAGATGGATCCTCTGTATAAAGGCTGTTGTTTAAGACAAATTCAATTACAATTTTAAAAATATAATGTGTTTGGTAATAATTAAAATTTTATTTTGCTTGCTTGTATCATATAATGCATAAAGCCTTCTATTAAGACCGTACAAAATGATGCATAATGCCTTTTATAAGGTCCAACCATCATTTTCATTAAGAAGTGTAAAAAGAACAATACTATAACCGTATTACTAAAAAAGGATAATAACTATTTTAATGGGTCTAACTACTGTTATCGTAGTACTCATATCCTACATAACCCATATACCATAATATCTTGCCATCTATTGTGTGATTCTTTCTCCCAATATTGTCATTTCTCTATGCCAAAGTTGCTTGTGGACTTTCTTTGGGGGTATATAACATCTTGTCTGCCTTCGCTTTGAATAACCAATTCATAAACTCAACTGCGCCAAATCCATATCTTACCATGCGATGGAGTATTGTTGAATTTGGCCCATATTTAAGCACACAATGAAGTGGGATTAGAAAGCCAATAGAGTTTAGACTTTAGAGTGGGGATGGCAACGGGGGTTTTTGGTGAATGTAGACTTGCTCTTAAGGAGTCTAGCCCAAATTAGGGTGTCTACAGCGGCTGAATAACAAAATGGTTCACGCGCGACTGCACGAGTGTGGGTAGGGCGCAATTTCAAAGGCTTAATAAAACAAGTGATATTGGAGTGGGACATTGGGTGCAGGTTAGGTGTAGGAAACTTGCTATCCAATTCTAAAAATTTAACATAGTCATCACTTAATGTTAAGGCTAACTGTACGAGATAGGCGCGAAGACACAAAAATATGCTATGCTTGATAGTGGTTGAAGTGCAAGCTGGTGTGAAGGCATAATCTAAGAATTTATTGGATTTTCATGGAATAGTCATTCCTTCTGGGTTTTCTACGATCAAAACAGATCTAGAACTCTTTGAAAATCCTTTCAAATCATCTCCAATACATTCCTAATCATCCATTATCAATTCAACATCATAAACAATAGAATTTAAGCATAATCATCCAAGAATACTAAAAATTATTCATTCAAAACCTTTCAAAACAATATACATTTACCCAAATAGATCATCAAATCCATTCAAAAAACCAATGTTTGTTGCTTAAACTATAAAACAATGCATAGATTTCCTTTAAAGGATTGTTACTTACCTACCAACTCAATCCATACTCAAACCAAGATCTTCAGCAACTCTTTCTATGATCAACACACCAACCCAGACGAAGATCCCCACGTCTTTCAGCCTATAACATCGGTTTTTCTTCCTCTCTAGGTTTAGTCGTCCAAAGTAGCACAATGCGATAGGATTTTTTTTCCCCCAAAACAATAGCACACATGACCACAATAGAGTTTTAGCACAAGGAAATTTCTCAAAATTGATTAACGGGTCCCAATGTTTCTATTAGAATTTCATGATTGCTAACTATGCTACTCCACCAAAACTCATAAAATACAATCAATTGGATTAAAAGAAAATATTTAATTAACTATCACATTCTTAAAAGTAAATCCAACCGTTGGATCTTCATCAAACCATCCATATTAATCCTCGTTATCATTATACATAAGATACACTTTAAATTATCGACGGTCTCTTTAAATAATTTTTAGTTTTATATAAGTTATTATTATTCAAAATTCAAGATACCACATATAATGAGATTGAAAAAAGGTGAGAATTCTCAGCCCTTTTAAAGAAGTTGTTCAGAAGATTGATGGAAAACTAGGGCAAGCTTGTGGGACGGACACGGCGTGGGCTGATTGATGTTGTTGATCAAAGTAAAATTAGAGTCTCCAACGAAATCATCTAAACTATATTTGCTTGTTCTCTCAACTCTAGCTTTTCCTTTGGTGCTTCTGAGATAGAGAGGCTCGAACTTGGGTTCGAGCACATTAACTAAAAAAAATTGCAAAAATTCCACATGATTTGTGGTTTTTTAAAAACTGGAAGTTTCGGCTTTTAAAAACAATCTTGGTTCTCAATCTCTCTCTTTTTTGTTTCTAACAATTTGAAAACTAAGTATGCCAAACACGATTTTGTGTTTCCTATTTTCAAGAGGCCGTTTGGTAATGTTTTTAAAAAACAGTTTGAAAACTAAAAACACTTTCAACTGTTTTTGGGTTTTTGAAAACAAGTGACAAGAAACCCGTTTGGTAACAATTATTGTTTTTTGGGTTTTTTAAATGGGTGTCAAGAAACCTGTTTAGCAACAATTGATTTAAGAAAAACGATTAAAGTTTTCAAAATCAACAAAAATGCATTACTATACAACATGCAAGGCTGTTAAACAATAACAAAGTTGCTATGAAAAAATAAGCAAATCAAAATTCTATACCACAGATTACAAACTAACCAATGCTATCAACCCTTCCTATACCCACCATCATAAACAACTCTCACACCATTGGCTATTTTTATTTGTTGATAGTTTAAAGACGGTAGTAACAAATTTAAAAATCATAGCCGTTTTAATCATTTAAATCTTTATAATTTTGTTATTCTAGATAAAAATATTAATGAAGGACAAATTGTATAAAGCTTGGTGCTGATTTGATGAGAGCCTTGCGTGCCATTTTGCTGAAATCTTGCCACTAAAAAAATTGACCTTTGCAGTGGTTATGGACCTTATGGTCTTCTTTCCTTATTCCTTCCAAGTCCAATTCTTTGTAATTGACAATTAGCAATACTTTTTTCAAACAATTGAGAACAAGTATCATTTATTATTGTTCATACTTCATGGAGTTCTTTTCCAAAAATACCCTTAAAAGACTTATAAACTTGTTTAAATACTTTCAACAAACCATTATTACAAAAGGTTGAAAAGGTCACTTATGAAGAAAGTCTTTGTGAATGACACTTGTTCTCTATTACTTGAAAAAAGTATCACTAATTTTTAATTACAAATAATTGGACGACGAGATATGAATTATGTTAAAAAAGAATCACTAAAAACCAAAATTCCCTTCCGAACATGTTTTTCAGACGATTTTCATCAAGTCCTTGTACTCTGGTTCCGCAAGCTTCTACAAGTGCCGGTATGCACCGGAAGCTAATAGCTTCTTTTGACATCCATGACCTCCTCCATTGAGGATCGCATAAATCACTGATACAGGATGCTTCTTACACCTTCTAAAGATCTGATGATGAGAATTATAGGCATTGAGAGATGGTTCGAAGCAAGACAACAAGGATTCCAATGCCTTCCCCAAATCTTTAGCAACAGAAAGGATTTTCAACTCCATTCGGGTGAGGGCCTTGAGAGATTTCACAGCTCCAATCGGGTGAGGACCTTGAGAGATTTCAAAGCGGTGGAGTAGTTGGAAAAGGTTGATTTGTTGCCGGAAATGGCCTGAATCCATACAGTCGTTATAAATCCTAACCATTTTCTAGCGGGAGACATTGGAGATATCAAAACCCCATGTCTATTAGCACTGAATAACAGAAAATCCAAAGAAGAGATCATAACAAAATAGCATGAATGTAATCAATGAAATCGTAACAACAAATTGATATAGATCAGAGCTTTGAGATGGTCTGAGAAACAATGCCATTTCTGTTTCTTCTCCGATATCTGATCGTGCTTGTGAGGAAGAAGAGTTTAGTTTGAAGAATAGAGACGAGAGATAAAACTATCGAAGAGAAAAGAAATAATATATTATAAAAATGCCATCAAATCGAAACACGATTTGTCGCTTATAAAAACAAAAAAATTCGGTTTTTAAAAATGGGGTTGTTTTCAATCGTTTTTCTGAAAAACGATTTGAAAACTCTCACTACCAAACAAGTTTTCGGTTTTTTGTTTTTAAAAACCAAAAAACAATGTCAAACATGTTACCAAACACCCTCAAAAACAACAAAATTGAATTTGTAAACGTTACCAAACAGCTTCTAATGTTGTAACGGGGATAAAATCGTTTGCCACAGTGGTCTTGCGGTAGACCTTGCTGTGGGCACGTCGATCCATGGGCCGCACGTCGAGGTTGGGATCTCTTTAGGAGGTGTGTGTGAGTGCGTGCTTCTTTTGGGAAATGGGCGATAAGGAGTTGCCACTGCCTAACGAGTTGCAGGCAGACACCTGTGTATCTAGTGTTTGTCTATTAGGTGGTATGCGGCTTGAGATTCTGAATAAGTTCTCGGTTACAGCCCGGGGAAGTCTGTAGACGCTCCAGTCCACCCTATCGGGTGATGAGTCCCATAGGTCATCCTGGTTAAGAGTCAACTTGATTACCTCACCCGATCATAATCCGATGTGCACTTTTTATTTTAGGTCTATGTGGGGACCCTTTAAGTGGTGTAGGTCCCCTTTCATTTGATTTTATCTTCTTTATTTAAGTGATCTTGGTCTGATAAGGCGGGCCCTGTTGGAAGGCCCGCTGGATCCCAGATGGGCTAGCGTGTAGCCCACTTGTCCTTCATTTGGGCTTGGTCTAAACCTACAAGCTCTTTAAGGTTTTGGATTTTAAGTTAGATTGATTTTATTAGATTGAGGTTAAAAAAGGGTTTAAGATTAAGATTTATGACATTCAGTGGGCCCTCTGGGTGGGCCTCACTATAGCCTTCTTTAGTTTTATTATCTTTGTTACGAAGGATGGACTTGGGGCTCATCTTCTAGGCTTAGGCTTGAAAGCCTAAGATTTTTCAGGATTAAAGCACTAAAAAAAAAAGAGGGTTTTTTGTGTCAAATATTTTGTGACAGATGGAAAGGTAGTAGTGAAAAGGACTAAATTGCGGCAGACCCACAACCTTCGCCACAGATTGTTAGTCGCTAATTCTATTTGCACGACGGCGCTTTCTTTTAACCCTTTTTCCTTTCGCGCGCAAGTCATTCTCCCTCTCCCGCGCATGTTCCCGTTTGCTTGCAACTAACAACACAAGATCAAGCCCTAATCAGGGCTCTACCGCTTCCAATCTGCCATTTTTAACTCTGGTTACGCTGTTGGAAAACTCGGTCAGCATTGTAATCTGCCATTGACGACCCATTAATCAGTACTGAAGTCTGCCGTTGTCGATCCTGCAGCAATTCGATCTGCTACTATCAGCACTCCAATCTACCATCGTCGACCTTTTGTTCTGTTGAGAACACAATCGTCTCTGCAATTTGCTATTGTCGAGCTTGATTGTGCTGTTGCAGATTGATTGGAGAAAGATTTCAACTCCAGGTAGACACTCTCTGTTTGCTCCGATTTGGTCCTTTAATGTCGTCTTTGTAGAAATGAAAAGCCCTTTGTATTTTTCTTGGGGCCGTGATGTTTTTGTTGAACATGAATCTTCTTCTATTCAATCTTACGGTTTTTTTTTTCTTTTTCCTTTTTTTTTCCCTTTGATTCCGTCATGCACAGGGTTGGAAAAACCTTTTTTTTTTTTTTTAACTTCTATTCTCTGGCAGTTTCTTTTAATTTTATTCTTCAATTTTGAATTGGGGTTTCAATCCAAGGCTCTTATAACATCAGTTTATCTTTAGTATATAGATTGGAATTTATCTTTAAATGGTGTATATTGTTAGACTAAATTTATTCAGGGATTGAAATACTCTTCCCATATATGTTATCAATACATTTTGATCGATGTAAAGTTCCTATTTCCTAAAAAAAAAATTCCTATCTGTTCGTCATTGTTTGGCTTAATGTTTGCCTCACAAAGGCTATAAGAAATAAGAATGCCTCTTTGAAATGTGTGGAAATGAAAAAAGAAGAGTATGAGACAAGTCACTGCACAATGCCATGCCCCATGGTATTTAGACAGTTGAAGCAAATCAAAATGATACATATGATTTTCATGGGATTGAATTTATTTTTTATTTTTTATGAGTTTTTTCTTTTTCATCATCTATTCTGTTTTATTCAAAATTTGCAGATTAGTGAAGCTGTTGTTAGTGGGTGGTTATTCTTTCGCTATTTGGTTATTGGAGGTAAGATATGCATGCAAATTCATATTGTATTGATGTTTATTTATCTCATTTTGGAATTTTTACTTTCTTAACTAGGAGTATATATAATGTGTATTGTCCGCTGCATAAAACAAAAGGAAATCCCACCCTTGGGGCTTGATTGGATGCACTTAAGTCCCCTTAATTAGATCGTGTTTACCTAACTCCTCCATTGCACTTTATTTGATAGCAGAATGTAAAAGCAAAAGCAAAAAGTTTTTACATTAAGAAGGGAGAGCATTTGGGCTTTTAGGGGAAAGACCTTTCCTAAAGAGGAAGGTTGCTTGGAAATCTCATCTGCTTGTCAATTCTTGGTGATATAATATCACGATTATCTGTGGTATACATTAACCACTACATAACACAAAGAAAAATCCCACCACTGGGGCTTGGATTGATGCATCTAAATCTTCCTAATTAGATTGTGTTTAGTTTACCCATTAGCAAGTTTTAGTCGTTGAATTACATTCTCGCTGCTTATTTTGTGACACTGTTGGCATTAATTGTATCTAATTAATGACTCCATCCGGTTTGGAAGGAGACAAATAAATCAAAGTCATCAGTGCCATCTAACCATCTACATACTACCATTTTACCTTGTTAGTATTTAAAAGACTGACCACACTTAAAACATAGATGAGATGAGATGGGTGTATTTTCTCATATCAGCATTAACATTTTTTTAAAAGAATTTCAATAGGATTTCATATTTGATGTGATGCTAATGACTGCTACACTTAACATAGATGGGATGAGCTTGGTGGGTTTTTCTCATTTCAGCAATTCCATTTTTTTTTAAAAAGAATTTCAATAGGATTTCATGTTTGACGTAATGCTAATGTCTGCTTGATAACCATTGGAGAACACGAGCATTAATTTGAATGTGGGTGAGGGACAAGCTTGTAGCATTAGATAATCTAAGTCATCAAATGTCTCATCGGAGTATGTAGGTCATTGGAGGATGTATGTAGCGTGTGTGTGTGTGAGGACCTAGAGGATATTTAGCATCCGGTGGCAGCTTTTGGAATCACTCAAATTATATGGGGCTTTTTCCCAATTTTGGGGGTTTTTTTTTTCTCACTTTTTTAGCATGAAATTTTTAGCTCAAAAGAATGAAGTTGTTTGCTTCTTGGCTGGCGCTTTGGACAAGGATTAAAATCCTCTCCAAAAGCCCTTCCATTCGCTTCTTGTTTGGGGCTTGTAAAAGTGAAATAGAAGAATCTCTGAAGCTTGCTGGTAATTGTGCCAGGGAGTTCCTTTCTGTTTGTTGGTTTTGATTTTTTTTTTATCGGTAATCAATATATATTATTATATTAATTTCTAGGAAAGAGTTTTATAATGCTTGACAAGGACTAGATTACAAGACTAGATTCAGGCTCTCAAGACCCCCTTAGTCTGAACACATTACACATAAGTGCAAGCCCTCCCCCCATACTCTGTACAGAATATAATTCTTAGGCAACATGTTTGTTGGTTCTGATTTAATAGATTGAAATCTTGCGTATGTGCTGGTTTATGAACAGTTTTAGATTTTGAAAAGGAGATTGGAATTCCAAAATCTTTAATTCATCCTGGACTAGGAGTATAGATAATAGTTTCACTTAATTTTTAGGGAGATGATAGACCCACAATATCTTTTTGGATTTCCCAACCTGTGCAAAATTATTGTTTTCCAGAAAAATGCTTTAACCATGATAGCACCTAGTGCGAATATGAGACATGGAAGTGTTTCCAAGTCGTTATGTGGTAGTTGCATTTTCCTGGGGTGCTTTTTCAAATATGTTTGATCTTGGGGTTATCACACTCTAGTTGTCATTTTCTGTTGGAGAGTGAGTGGAGGACTATTGCTGTAAAATTTTCTCCCTAAGAAATCGGAACTTTTAGTTTTCTACGGTGAGCTGGCAGATGCTTCTCTAGCTTAGAAATAATGCTATATATCTGGAGTAGCATATAGGAACATTCTCTTGTAAAATTTCAAGCAAATGATGGTTTGTCATTGATGGAGTCTTGGCCAAAGGATAAACTAATCTCTATTGGTGGGGGAGGTGGTGGCTCTGCTTCAGCTGATGGTTTTTTGTGTATTGTACAATCTAAAAGCATTTAGAGTCCTTGTCAAGAATAATGACCTTGAAAATATTCAGGCCTATTTGACATTGCTTTCGAAAAGGAGAAACAGTTGCTTTGCGAAAACTGCCTCAGCTGAGAGGACAGCATCCGGTAAATGCATACATAAGAGCTTATACTGTAGAAGAATGATCCATGTTAGATTACCATTGCAGCTTTGTTATTGTTTATTTCAATCTCAGATTTCTTTCTCTCTTAAAACAATACATTTTTCTCTTTCCCCTATCAAATAATCACTGGTGGCAAGGCTACTGCAGTAGCACTGGACTGTTTTCTTAAAGTTTCTTTGGACATCATGGTTTTGTGATTTGTAAGTATGTTGTACCAGTCAACTCATTAAAAATAAGATTACTGCTGTCTATTATCTCCTGTTTACACTTTACATTATGACCCCGTTCATGGAAACAGAGTACCCAGCTTTTCATAAGGCATAATAGGATCTTGACCTTTGCCTAACCAAGTAAAAATTGCACAGATTATCAGTCTGACCTCTGATTCTTTCAAACCACAGACCTTTCTCCTGTTCATCATGGACATATAAAATTATTATACCATAAAGTATATCAATAATGAATACCATCTGTACAACACAATTAAACAAAGTAGGTAACTCTTTTTTATTTGTGCCTTTTTACCATTTTTTTGGGGGTGTTTGGCTCCCAACTTCAGCACAATGCAACTCTTCAACTCTTAACAAAGAGGTTTGCTGAAGTGTCTTTGTTAGTAGAATCATTCTCTCTAAAAGACAAACAACGAGTAGATATGCATAAGCACTTATCCAGTAGAGGTTTTAATTGCTTGTCAACTTAATCAGAAATTTGAAACATGATTGACTGACTGATTTGCAGGAACGTCAAAACCAACAAGTTTGGGGTTGGCTGGTCTCTTTGTGACAAATTCTTATATGATGATATTGTTAAATTTATTTATTTTGTGAATGTGTGTCCTTGTTAATTGCAATTTTATCAAAGTGAACTCAGCAAGTGGTTGGTCCATACTCTTCATTTACATGCCTGTGGGATATTAGAATATTTATTTTCTTTCCTTTAGTATTGTGTTGCTTAGATAAAACTAGTGTCTACTATGTATTATAGGTTGCCTTATAATCTTTTCTTTGTTAAAAGTTGTTTCATTTTTTTTTCTATTACAAGTTCTAAAGATATGAATGCATACATTTGATAATGGTGATAAAAGTCACTTGAATTGTTAGTTGAAATAAAGAGTGAGGATTATTTGCAACCAAATCAACAAAGAAGTGAGAGCTTTGAGGAACAACATACTCTCCTATGGATAAGTCTTGGATGAGGTATATAACTATTAAATTTTATTTGGTTAATTTAGACTCTTTTATTTTGTATATGTCTTATTGATATACTAATATAATTCTTATTTTCTAGCTTAAATAGGGCAACCAATGAATTCCTTGATGGTGTTCAGGGTTTTCTTCAGTTTGCATTTGATCATAGAACCAATATTGGGGAACAATTGAAGTGTCCGTGTCCCAAATGCAATAATGTGTTATGGCATCATCGAAATACAGTAGAAGACCACATTTTGAGGCATGGATTTGCTAAAAATTATAGGACATGGTATCATCATGGAGAAGATATTTTACAGTTAGCAACGTCTACTAACAATTTGGGGAATAATGAACCTAGTGTGACAAGAGATGATGGTATTAGTGACTTAGTACATGATATTTTTGGGAATCAGAACTTGCATGAATTGCCAAGTGGTTTTGGAAACCAAAACTCGAATGAAGAGTCAAGTGGTGTTGGGAACCAAAACTTGGAAGGGCAAGAAGCTGAACACCAGCACAATGAACATACTAATAACTTCTCCAAAATTTTTTTTTTTGATCAGTAAAAAGATGGAAATGATATAAATGAAGGAAAAAACAGACATGGTACACAAAGAGTGTACCCACACCTAGGAACAAAAGTAGTCAATACAAGGCTTAAGGACTAGAACCGAAGGACAACGAACAACGACCCAATCATCCCCCTCCCAGATCATAGAAGTTGTTACATAACAGAAAATCCTCAATAGGTATATTAGATCCCCCTACTTGCCCAGTCAACCAGCTGTGCATCAAGCTTAAAACAGCCCTCTCAAGCAATTGGTTATTTCTCTCCAAGTTCCTAAATATTCTTCTATTCCTTTCGCCCCAAATTACCCATGCTATTGCTGCAGGGGCCACATTCCAACAAATATTACCACAAGATTTCCCTTTCTTCCCACCCCCAAGCTTCTAAAGCTTGTCTAAGCTCTTTTGGATGGGTCCATTCTACCTTAAATCGTTGGAGAATTGAACCCCAAATCCGAGTAACGCCTGAACAGTGCAAGAGTAGATGAGCTACATTCTCTTCTTCTTCTTTACAAATGCTGCATCTATTTGCCAAATGCCATCCCCTACTCTTCAAGTGGTCCACTGTAAGTATCTTGTCAAGGGTTGCTGTCCACATAAAGAAGGCTATTTTACTTGGAAACAAATGAGACCAAATTTACTTAAAGACTGCTTGCTCCACACCAGAATTATGGAGGAGATCAAAAGCATCCTTGACTAAAAAGGAGCCAGATCTACCATGAATCCACCTCCTGGAGTCTTCTTCTTGCCCTACTACCTTGGTATACAACTCACTTAATAAGGCCTCAAGGCTTTCAATCTCCCAATCCATCAGATTTCTTCTTAGATCAATGTTCCACACTATGCCAGCTTCTGAGAAGGACATGTAATCATTTACCATTGCTAGTTTATTAGTGCACAGGTTGTAAATCAGTGGGAAAGATTCCTTCAGTTTAGCCTCTCCACACCATAGATCGTCCCAAAATCTGATTCGCAAACCATTTCCCACTAAGTATTTGCATTCCTTCTTCACTGAACTTGTCAACTTGGCAATAGGCCTCCACAGGCTCATCCCACACGGGAGATTAGAGGGTTTTGGGAACCAACCATTGGATGAGGAACCATATTTTGCAATGATTAGGTCTCTCCACATACTCCCGCTCTCGCTACCAAACCTCAAAATCCACTTTTGGAGAAGGGCTATGTTAAACATCGGTAGAGGCCTTAGACCAAGCCCCCCCTCTAACTTTGATCTACAAATCTGGTTCCATGCCACTAACTTCTCCAAATTAATGAATGAATATGAGCAAGAATTAAGGGATGTGTGTCCCTTCCATCTCTCAATTTGTTGGATGGGCTCTCTTTAAAGAAAGAGATGGGGCCCGATAAGCCCACACCCAATTTCTCAGCCAAACCATCTAAACTATCCAAGCATGCATTTTATTGGGCTTTAATTGGGCCTCAAAGGGTATGACCCTTAATTAAGATTTGTTTAATTAATCAAAGTGAGTTGGGTTGGGATGGGTGGGCCCAGTAGGAAGGTCCATCAGTACTCCATTAGGGCCCAATGGGCCCAAGGCCCATATTGGGTTATGGGAGAGCCCAAAACCATATTGGATTTATTTGATTTAGTTAAAAGGGACTAAAAATAACTAAAAGAAAACAAAATCTGAATTTTCTGATTTTTCTGGGCTTGGTGGAAAATACAGTTCGCCCAAACCCTAATTCTTCATGATCGAAATTATATTTCGGTCATACTTATTCTATAAAAAAATATTGCTTAATCGAACTGTGTTTTCGATCAAGCATGAAAATACCAAGATTTGCAATTTTCAGTTAGGGTTTGGGATCCTTGGTTTCTTGGGGTAACCAGATCTTCTGTGGGCCTTGGGGCAGGCCCACAGTGGTCTAAGATTGGGGTTTTGACCTAATTTACTAATGATCTTGATTTTTAAGCCAAGGAAGAGGAGGGGATGAGGCTAGGGGTCTTCCCCTCCTTATTGGGATGAAATCCCAACAACCAAAAGAGGCCAGAAGGTGTCTCTTTTATAGTAAAGTGGCTACTCATTCTCTTCTAAATAAGAAAAGAAAGTGGGACCTGATAGGTCTTGCCAAAATCCAACCGGCCACACCATTTACATATTTAAAAAATAAAAACTAACTAAGCATTAATATGGTCAAAATGTAATTTAAAATACCTTAGCTCCGATTGGTTCAATGAATTGGAATTAAGAATTATAATTCCAATTCTACTTCATCAAGAATTGGAATTTGGTAAAATTGAATTTATTATGATTGGATTGTAAGAGAATTGAAATTTGGAATTACAATTCCATGAATAATTGATTTAAAATCCAATTCCACTAATCGGATGAACTTATGAAGAATTGATTTCTATCATTCCCATGTTAATAATAACAACACAAGTGATTGATTATCAAGACATATCAAGTCTATATTTTAAAAACTGATAATAATATAAACTTTAACACTAAAATTAAAATAACAATGTATTTGACCGCATTATTAATATTCATAAACCATCCAAAAAAATAACAGTCTAATTACTAAATACTAATCTATATCTATACTATAAAATAAAAAACTATTTAAGTATGCATGTTTATCCACTTCTTCCTAAATTCAATTGGAAGGCATGAAAAATACTCAAACTTCCGTGGATCACTTGCCAGCAAATCACCCGCCTTGATAAGTTGTGACATTTCAAGATCTAGAACCTTGGAGACCTCTTCAAATACTACTTGTGCACTCACTTTAGCAGGCTCATTATTTAAGGCTCTATCAATTGATTGGGCCATGTGGGAAACTGCAGTTGCCAATGTGTCACTTGTACGGTTTCTTTTCCTTAAGGATTGCAAAAGTGATGCAGATGATGGCGCCTGTCGACGAGATGAAGAACTGGATGTCGGAGAAGGTAAATCACTGATATCTATATCATCAAGACTAACATTATTATTAATGTCAGCTCCATCATTAGCCACAAAAGCTTGTTCTGCCTCTTCACCATGTTCTACACCATCTCCATTAGCATGATCCTGCCCACAAATGATGCTCAAGTCATCCCAGTTGTCAATCACTTTTGACCGATAACACTTTGCTTCTACATGAGACTGTTAAAAATAAAATAAAATAAATAAAATTAGTACAAGGTAATATACTTTTGTAAATATTTAAACATTAAACTAAATTATAATATACCTGACAAAAAGCATTTCACACGTTTTCATCATCAACATGAACCATATTCTTGGTGTTGTCCCATCCAAAACCACTTTGCTTGATAATCTCACTAACAATGCGGTAGTGTTTGTCCCAAGTTTTGAGACGATATTTAATGTTATCTTTAGAAATTGATACACCACATTGATCTTTTAAGGCATTTATAGCTGCAGTAAAGGCTGGAGACTTCCATCCATTTGGTGTTTTATTTCCAAGGTTATGTTGATCAAGGAGAATAGTGGTTAGAACACGATCCATTTCTATCGTCCATTTAAAATATGATTTTCCTTTCTCTCTTACATTTTGAGCTTGGGATTGAGATCTACCACTTTCCATCTGTAATAATCTACACAAATATTAATATAATAGTTACTTAAAACAATATGCAATTGTAATTTCATAAATTATAATAAATATTGAGCCATAAAAATTTTTGATAGCATACACAGGAAATGATATTTTCAAAAATAAATTAAAACCACCAAGTATGAGGAGATATAAACCAATAGCACAATTCAATTTAATTAACAAAAGGAATTTCTCATGTGTTCAAGAATTATAAAAAAAAATAGTCAAAAGACTAAATAATGCTAAATTAATCTATAACTTTAATTTTTGTTCCTTCGCCTAGCTTGATAGTCAGCATACATGCTCTGAGCTAAATCATCTCGAAACTTTGTCCACTCATTTGTAACTTGAACACTTGTTATCAATACTTCATCTAACTCTTTTGGTATTTGTGGCTCTGATGATAACTCTTCATCAACTTCTCTTAAAAGGCTATCATCTATCTCTCGATGCTCGTCTCTTATGAAGTTGTGTATAACACAACAAGCATTGATTATCTGCACCTAAATTTATGCATAAAAAGATGTTACTTAAACAATCAATTTCTATTACAATTTTTTTATGAAAAGTTTATCACAATCACTATCTTAGTTTTCACATCAAAGAATGATGGAGTTCTCAAAATGGCCCATCGCTTCTTTAGCAAACCAAATGTTCTTTCAATCACATTCCTTGCTGAAGAATGGCGAAGATTAAATAACTCTTTGTAGTTATTTGGATTATTTCCACTTACAACCCATTCATTAAGGTGATAACGAGTTTGGCGATATGGAGCTAGAAAACCAGGACCATTTGTGTATCCTGCATCAACTAGATAGTATTTTCCTATAATCGATGGAAAAATCAACAACTAAATAAATCATAAAAAATCATGAAATCAAATAATTAAGGTTTGAAAAAAGTACCAATGGGAACAGATAATGGACAAGATCTAGTAAGGGCATTTCTTAGCACCCTAGAGTCTGAAGCTGATCCTTCCTAACCAGGTAATACATAAATAAATTTCATGTTGCGGTCACATACTCCTAAGACATTCGCAGAAATATCTTGCTTTCTATTTCGATATCGACCTTGATCTTGAAGTGGAACGGTTACTTGGATATATGTTCCATCTAAAGCTCCAAGGCAATTCTGAGGAAAAGAGTAAGAAATTAGTTTTCTTAATTTGTAAACAACTAATGTAACTACGTATCGTGTACAATTTTTTTGTTTACCTTAAACCATTTTCATTTGTCATCTTTAGAATCATTTCCAACGTTATCTGTCACTTTTATGAAATCCTTCGTTAGTTTGAGCACTCCCCTTAGAACAAAACCAAAATGTCTGCTAATTGTCTCTCCCGAACGGATAAAAGTACCCTTAATTACTCGAAACTTGACATCATGGGCAAGGACATGTAGGAACATTGAAATTGATTCTTCTACAGTGATATGCCTTGTGTCATATAATCCTCCCCTTCCGCGTAAGATTTCACATAGCTTATAAAATGCCCTTTTTGTAAGTCGTAAATTATCATAACACATTATATCACTTGCACCATACAAATGTGTTAAATATAGTTTCCTTAAAATATCATTATTTTCAGTTGGTCCTTTCACAATATATTTTTCATAATGCCAAATTGTAATTGCCGTAACAGTACAAGCAAGTGCATGTAAAATAAGTTTCTTCTTCTTCTCTTTTGTGTCATTGTTGGCATGAATACCAATCAATCTATCATCCATCTGTAAAGCAAAAAATTGCATATCAAACAACATATTAATCATGCATTTTGACAGTACACACCAAAGCACATACATGCACATATATGGAATTTAGTGTAAAACAAATAAAAAAGAAAAACATAGCACATAATAGCAGCAAAAATATACAAATAAGAAAAGTTAAGACAAAATAGACGAAGAAAAATATAAGAAGAGAATATAGTACACACCGGCAACGTTTGAAGGTACTAGTTGGGTATCACTTTGTTTGCAACAAAGACAATGATCACGTGAGAGGTTGCTGAAAAAGAAATTGTACAACATCAATTTAAAACATAACATTAGAGAGAGAGAAGAAGAAGAAGAAGAGAGTCTTCAAAATTCTGCTTGCATTTCTAGATTTACAAAATATAATTCTCATTTGAAATGATTTGGCTCCTCTATTTGCAAGAGAGGCCATAGATATGTTGGGCCAGGAGGGCCTAATATTTGCAAGAGAGGTCACAAGAAAAGTGATTGTTATCGGTTCGGTTTGACATTGATTTTTAAAATGTGATTGTTTGACGATAACGACCAAGACCGGAGAGATCACAAGAAAAGATGACCAGAAAAATACCCTCCTAATATTTGCAAGAGAGGTCACAAGAAAAGTGATTGTTATGGGTTCGGTTTGACATTGATTTTAAAAATGTGATTGTTTGACGATAAAGACCAAGATCGGAGAGATCACAAGAAAAGACGACCATAAAAATAGTGGTAGAAAGAGACGACCAGAAAATTAAAAGTAAGGAAACAGAGATGACCAGAAATTATGCAAAAGGACGACCACATATTGCTAGAAAAAGAGGAATTAAGAAGAAAAAAAACTTATGCCAAAAGACGACCAGATTGCAAACTTATGCCAAAAGACGACTAGATTGCTTGAAAAAGAGGACTGAAAAAGAAAAAAAACTTATGCCAAAAGATGACTAGAAAAAGGAAGGAAAAGAAGACGACCCAAAGAAAAAAAAAACCAGAAGAAAAAGATAGGAAAAGACGGCCAGAAAAGGAACAGAAAAAGATTATGAAAAACTTGAACAACAGGTGAATTCTTTCACAGGAAAAGATTATGCAAAACCAGAAAAGGAACAGAAAAAGATTCTTCTTCTCTCTGTTGTTTTCCTATGCAAGACTTGTTTGCAACCAAGTCATTGGAATTCTTTCACAGGTCTGACCTTTTCTTTGGCCCTCTTGAACAACAGGTGAAGAAACCTTGGAGCAGGGTGTGACATCTTGGCTATCTGAGTGGGCGGGTGAATGGGTAATTTCACTGGGCGAGCTACCAGGCGAGAATGTACATATGGTTGGGATCCCACAACGCTCGGGGATGCTATAAGTAGTCTTGAGATCTCCTACTAAGCAAGAGGCCTTTTAAGGCATAACACGGGACTAAATTCCCTTGGAACCCTGAAGTTAAGCGTGCTCGGGTGAGAGCACTGCTAGGATGGGTGACCACTGGGAAGTTTTCTTATGTTATCCCTTAAGAACAAATCCGTGAGGGCCCAGAGCGGACAATATCTTGCTGGTTATGGGTCCGAGGTGTTACAAATGGTATCAAAGCCTGCTCCGACCGGAAAGTGTGGGGGTTCGGCCCAACGCGAGGACGCGTTGTCCCATGGAAGGGAGTATGTGACATCCTGGCTATCTGAGTGGGCGGCTGTGATGTGGGTGGGGTGAGAGACCTGGGCGAGCTACCAGGCGATGATGTGCATATGTTTGGGATCCCACAACGCTCGGGGATGCTATAAGTAGTCTTAAGACCCCCAACTTAGCAAGATGCCTTTTAAGGAGCAACACAGGACTAAATCCCCTGGGAACCCTAAAGTTAAGCGTGCTTGGATGGGAGCACTGCTAGGATGGGTGACCCCTAGGAAGTTTTCTCGTGTTATCCTTAAGAAAAAATCCGCGAGGGCCCGTGGGCCCAAAGCGGATAATATCTTGTTGGGTATGAGTCTGGGGCGTTACACAGGGGGAATCCTCTTAGCAAGAAAAGACGCAAATTGGAACCAATAGAGCACAACGAAGGTTTTCGTTGGAAACAAATTGGAAACAATGGACCACAGGGTTGAGCTGCAGCCAATAACCAACGGGAATAGACAAAGGAAGCTCGAGAAAAGACGCAAGAAGACCATTAAGGAGGAAACCAGTTTAGGTTTGCTTGTGATATTTTTAAGTGTTCCAGGTGTTAGGTCATCACAGTTCAGGCGAGGACAGAGACCTCAGAATATTAAATTTATTGCTGATTAGCTGAACTCTGTTCTCATTGCGGCTTTGACTTCACCTTCTATTTGTAATTATTAGTGGTTCCGTCTTTATCTCATTGCGGCTCTGAACTCTATTCTTATTGCGGTTTAGTCTTTTATCTGAATCTTTGATTTCATCTTTGGAAAGAGGAAAAAAATTATGCAAAAAGATGACTAGAAAAAGGAAGGAAAAAAAGACGACAAAAAAAAAAACCAAAAGAAAATGATGGGAAAAAGGCGACCAGAAAAAGAGAAGAAAAAACTACAGAAGAGAGAGGACATTGTTTGACATTAACGGCAAAGACAACCGGAGATATCGCTAGAAAACGATGACTCGAAAAGGAAAAAAAAAACAAAACGATTGGAGAAGATGGCTGGAAAAAGAAAAGAGAAAGCTTACCTGTTTTGAAGTAATGGAGATATCGCTAGAAAATGATGACTGGAAAAGAAAAAAAAATAGAACAAACGATTGGAGAAGATGACCGTAAAAAGAAAATAGAAGGCTTACCTGTTTAGAAGTAATGGAGAGGAACGAGTTTCTCAACCTGTTCAAAAGAAAACGTTAACACAGACTATCGATGGGTTAGTTTTCGTATTGAGTCTATTGACTTCCCAATTCTTATCACAAATCCTAAATTCTCTCCTCTTGGGATAGGGATTAGGTAAGCTAAAAAATAGCTTATAACGTAATTCAACAGAATTTGTAACAATTCTAATTCAAATCTCTATTGTGCTTCCAAACATGAGATTTGGAATTTAAGCTCACAATTCCAATTCCATACTGAATTCTTGCCCCAATTCTTTGAACCAATCAGGGCCTTAGAGGAGACTTATGTGTGTGGGTGCAAACATGGAATATGCATGGGAGTGTGGGAAAGAGTGGAAAACCTTGGGAGACACATATTTTTAGATCATAAGATTATACATGTGCAATATGCTTGTGTTGAGTGTAGAAATCCCAAGAGATTTGACTAAAGGCATGGAGTAAGCAAACCTACTAATGTTACCATGATATGTTACTCATACCTCTTATACCCATGCAAGACCACCAACTCATGCAATTACACAACATGGGATGAATGATGCTAAGATGTAAACTAGAAGACCAAGCAAATAAAAGAAAGGTAATGGGGGTTTTAAAGGGTACAATAGATGGAGAAGGGAAGAACAAGCTCTTCCTTTAAATGTAAAAGTTAACAATGATCTAGGATGACTCTTTAGGTGATGTTGTTGCTCCCTCTCATCCTCCCATTTACCTCACCCTTCTCCCCTTACCATAGGAGCATCATCTTAGAAAGGAAAATGAAGAAGTGATGAAGGGACATGGGGGGAAGGAGCAAGATAAACTAGGAAGCTAAACATATAACTCAAAATATGCTTATAATGTCATGAATCTCATATATGTTACATAAAATGAGAAAAGAGCCTTACCTTGGAAGAAGTAAACTTCTTTGAAGTGTCTTGGAGATCCTTTGAGAAGTGGACAACAACTGGAGCCCTCTTCTTCAGCTTCCAAGTGTTTCCCAAGCTTTACTTTTGGTTAAAGTGGAAGAAAGGTGGATTGGGTGGTGATTTGAGGGTGTTTGGAAGAGATTAGGGTGCTTGGGGAGTGGCGAGAGGGGTTAGGAGAGACGGGTGCATGTGGGAGAGGAGTGGGAGAAGCCAAAAACAGCTAACCCCTTGAAATGAGCTGCTATTTGCCTTATATAGGCAAAAATAATGTGACCGAAAACTCAGTTTGTTCACATTATTTTTATGTATACCCGAAATATAATTTCAGCTATACATAACTTATTTGTGACCGAAATATAATTTCGGTCACATTAACATCCAATTAGCAATGATTTGCGTCAGGGATTCGTGTAGAGAATCCTGACACGAAAATCCATAACCTTATCTTAGAACCGAAATTAAATTTCGGTTATAAATATTTTATGTATAACTGAAAAGTAATTTCGATTATTTTTAGATATTTTTATATTTTTGCTTTCTCTCCAATTTGCTTGAGATGATGTTTGATTCCTCATTAATGAGAGAATCCGGATTTTTTTTAATTTAATTAATTAATTAATTAAATGAGATATTTTAGAAAATAATACTATTTTATTTGAGATATTTTGCTTTTGTGTTTTATCTTCTCTTTATTTTATCCTTTTGTCCTTTAATTTGCCATTTTTGCCACGTGGACAGAATTTCTGCATTTATTTACAATTTTGCCCTTAGGGTTGTTATGCTCATATCTCCTTCATTTGGACTTTGATTCTGACAAACTTAGTTACGTTGGAACTGTGTCGAGATTTTCTGTCCATTGGAATAGGGTATGACAGCCAATTCAAGCTTGATTAGAAAACCAATTTCTGCCCCCTAGAGTTTGACCTGTCTTTTAGGGCTTTCATTTCTAGCTTTCCAAGGGGTACAAAAATGAGGTGCTTACACCTGCAGCATCCTACGGATGCTATTAACTCACATTTTTAAAAAAGTGAAATGTTAGCTGAAGTGACATTTCACTTTTTTAATATAAAAAATACAGCATTTGTGGGATGCTACACATGGTAGCATTTGCAGGGTCTGCCGCAGCCCACAGACGATATCAACCCATTGTAACGTACAACATCTGAAAAATATAAAAAAGAAAAAAGGAAAAAAAAACCCCTAATCTGGAAATGGTACATGCGGCAGCATCTCTTTTCACCTGCACAGATTACTGGAGTTAAATGCCAAAGACTATTTCATCCCGTTCCGTCATGTTTATCGGCCCATTCTCAACTAAACGACAAGATCCCATGTAAGCGCCAAGGCGGGAAACACGATCATGAAAGGAAGAAAGAGTCCACAAGCCAGACTGAAGGAAGCCCTAAGGCGGGAAACGCAAAAACACAAACAGAAGAAAGAGACTTCAGACGTCCGGACACTGGTTTGCTCCGATGCCTCTATCCCTTATTTTACTTTGTTTATTTACGTTTAGATTTGGGGAATTTGGGCGAAATCGCCTGTGCTCATTGTTTTGAGTGGCCTAGAAGCGACATGCTTTGGCAGGAATTGCAGAAACAAAACGAAAATTAAGCCATGGTGGAAAGAAGAGAGAGAATGTTAAGGGCATTTGTTGTTATTTGTTAAAGTGGGAGTTACACAGTTGCTCGAGCTTTGAGTAGAGCTGTAAGTTTTGCCCGGCCCGCCCTAAACCCGCCCAGCCCAGCCCAAATTGTAGCCCAATCTAAGAGTTCAGTTTAGGTTTGGGTTCGGTTCGGGTTTAATTTTAAGCCTGGACTTAAGTTCGGGTTGAGCTCGGGCTCACATTTTACAGCCCGAAGAACCCAAAAAGCCCGACTATAAAAACCGCATAACTCGTAAAAACCCTCCTATCCATTGATTCCACTCCCGTTTTTTCTAGGGAAAATTACGGTACGGTCCCATTTTTTGTTTTTTTTGTTTTTGGTAATAAGAAAAAAAAAGATTTTTTGATCTATGTTATTTATTGTACGACAACTCCAGAACTTTTTTACAAAGTTTTTGACCATTTAAGCCTTCAGCATCTCCTTTTCTTCTGTAAGTGAAGCAAGACAAATTTGCCCCCCTCAACTCGAGAACCAATCTTCAATCATTAAACCGGTAAACCCTCTGCTTAAACTAAACCAGTCCCCAAGACCTAGGGGTGCGCGGCGGGCCGGCCCGGCACGGCCCGGCACGCCTCAGGCGTGCTCGGGCGGGCCGCGGGCCAGCCGTGCCGCGGGCCTGACGTGCCGCGGGCCTGGCGGGCCGCGGCACGCCAGGCCCATTTGCCCCAAACCCAAGCCCGGCACGGCACGCCCCAGCAGGCGTGCCGTGCCGGGCCTAGCCCGCCGGGCCGGCGGGCCAATTAATTTTTTTTATTTTTAAAAATCCCAAAAAATCCCAAAAAAATCCCAAAAAATCCCAAAAAAATCCCAAAAAATCCCAAAAAATTTCTGTAAAATACTTTTATTATTCACAAAATTGTTTTACACATATTGAGATAAATTTTGCTCAAAAAAATATAAATTCATTAATTAGCATAAGTACACTTACAACTTTGCAAAAATTACATAATTACTTGAACAAATAATACTGCATCACTATAGTATAAGCACATCCCAACTAGGTTGGCACCCACTCATCTATCTATCATTTGCAGTTTAAAAGAAACAAAAAAAAGAGAAAGTACAATTCCTATACTTTGATTACAAAAATTATAACAAAACTTAGACTACTCTAGTTGACTAAAATCAATATTCAAATCATCAAAGTCTCCAGCAAGTTGATCATCTTCATATTCTTGTTCTCTCAGTTCTGCCCTTAACCAATCTGTAAGACTAACACATGCTTGCACCATCTCCGGCGTTAATCTGCTCCTGTAATCATCCACGGTTCGTCCACCTGCACTAAAAGCTGATTCCGATGCAACTGTGGACACCGGAACCGTTAGTAGATCACGTGCCATGGCGGAAAGCACAGGATAATTAACCTGATTTTGCTTCCACCATGTCAAAATGTTAAAAGCATTATGCTCTTCTATAGTATTAAAACTCATTGGGGGGCTTTCTAAAAAAATCATTAATTCAGATGATCCCCCACTACTAGAAGCTGGTTGTTTTCCCTTTCTTCTCCCACTTAAAAAATTCCAAGCGGAATTATTTGGTAGTGTTTGTTGGGTTCGTGTATGACTTTGTATGCTACTACTAGTATCGTATTCACAAAAAAGTCTTTCTAATAGATTTCTTATTTTACGTATATCTATTTGAAAAGTAGAATTCATATTTTCATTTATTCCATCTATTAAGTCTTCAACTCCTAATTTAATCCTAGGGTCCATTGTAGTAGCTAAACAATATAAATTAGGCATCTCTTGCCAATATTTTAAAAATTTAATTTCCATTGCAGGGATAATTTCCTTAGCAATGGGTACATCTCTATATTGTTTAAAACAAATACTTATTTGATATAAACAAGTTATAATACTTGAAGATGTTGGGTAATAAACTACTGATAAATATCTTGTTGCATCATAAAAAACTTTTAAAAAATCTCTTAAAATTTCGGCTATTTGCCAATCAAGATCCTCTAAGTCACTTTCAGGCATTTTACTTTTATAAAATATTGTAATTTCTTGTTTTAATCCTAATGCAGCTTCTAGCATTATATATGTTGAATTCCACCTATGTTCAACATCTAGGGTAATTTTTTTATATTGTTTTCCTAAAGTTTCACAATAATATTTAAATTCTCTAGCGGTTGTGCTAGATTGTTTTATAAATCTTACTGCATCTCTAATATTTATTAAATGATGTTGAACAATTTTTAATCCATCTTGCACAACTAAATTAAGAATATGACAAGCACACCTAACATGAAATAAACTTCCATCTATATTTAAGTTTAATTGTTGTCTTAATATTCCTATTGCAACATTATTAGCACTTGCATTATCAAGTGCTAGAGCCATTATTTTATTGTGTATTTTATAATTTCTTAGATTTCTACTTATAGCATTTGATATATTTATTCCAGTATGGCTAGCATCTAGTGGTTCAAAAGTTATTATTCTTTTTTCCATATTCCAATTTTCATCAATATAATGTGCGGTTATAGCTAAATAGCTTATTTGTTGTCTACTTGTCCAAATATCTGAAGTTAAAGCTATTTTAAAAGTACTGTTTGACAAAGTTTCTATTAATGCAGTTTTCATTTTTCCATATAATTTTATGGCATCCTTTCTTAAAGTGTGGCGTGAAAAAGGTTTAAATTGTGGTGCTAAATATTTAGTTAGTAAACGGTGAAATCTTTTAGAATCTATTAATCTAAAGGGTAATTCTTCTTGAATTACCCACTTTACTATTTCAAGCCTAGTTTCTTCTTGATTAAAAATAAAATTACTTATAGCAACACTACTAGTAGAAATTTGGGTTTGCCTAGGGTCAATTTGGCCATGTTTTGGAAGGCATTTCTGCAAATGCCGGTTCAAGTGGCCTGTACCACCTTTGCCTTTACAACTAAACTGTTTTTTGCAATGGTTACACACTGCCTTCTCTTCACTCCCTACACTTTCAATTGTAAAATTAAGCCAAACACTAGAGGTTCTACTCCTCTTAGTGCTCCTAGGTGGTAGGGAAGACGATCCCATATCCTGTGAAGGGAATTCTGTTTCAAGACCTTGGATGGGAGGGTCATTATATTGGGGTTGGGTTATATCATCAGAAAATACTGGGTCAGAAAGGGGTCTAAGATATTCCCTTTCTTCAGTGTCAAAAAACATAGGATACCTAGGGTCCATTATCAAATTTTTTGAAAAAAAAAATTCTTAATAAATAATATTATAATAACTATTTGGTGATATTAATTTATAAGAAAGGTAGAAGGAGAGACTTACTTATAATAATAATATTTATACTAATTTTAAAATCAGAAAATTAAATAGAAGAATACCTCTTTAGAATGAATCTTGAACTTTGCAATTGAAGCCTTCAACCTCCAGAGTCCAATTTCCCACTTTTGATGCTTGAACAATTAGAAGAGATTGAGTATCACCAATTTCCAATTACAACAATTAGAGCAAAGAACTATTTGATAATCAATTAGAAGAGAGTAGGAGATTGTAGAAGTGGTGTGGTTTGGAGTGGGAAAGGGAGTGGCTATTTATAGAAATTAAAAGTGGCTTTTTACTACCTCTACCCTTCAATATGACTGTTATTTTGCAGTTGGAAGGGTAGAAAAGGTCTTTTTATCATCAATTACAACTATATCCCCCCAATATAGTTGTTATATGGCTGTTGGGGGGGTAAAATAGGCATAAAAATGGCTAAAAGCCACTTGTATGGAGGGAAAAGAGAGCTAGCCAACGGCTAGCTCTCTGGCGGGCCAGGCGGGCCGCCGGGCGGGCCGGCCCGCCTTGCCCCAACGGCAGGCACGCGTGCCTGCCGTTGGGCGCGTGCCCAGCGGGCTCGCGCGCGGGCCGGCGCGCGGGCCAGCCCGCTTGGGCCCGCGCGCGCCCGCGCCGAGCGCGGGCCCGGGCTGGCACGCGGGCCCGCGTGCCGCGGCCCGCGTGCCCTGGCGGGCCGTGCCCAAACGGGCCGTGCCCCCAGGGCCCTAGGCTCGGCACGGCACGCCCCAGTGGGCGTGCCGTGCCGGGCCAGGCCCGTGGCGTGCCCGGGCCAGCCCAGGCACGCCACAGGCGTGGCCGGCACGGCCCGTTGCTCATGCCTACCAAGACCAAACCAGACGTTGAAACCCTCTCCCTTCTCCACTGTCCGACCTTTCTTCTTCCTTATTCCGGCGAGAGCAACTGGCAACGGGATCTTCCGGTGGCGGAGTCTACCGGCGGTGGTGAGACCCTTCTCCCTTCTTCTCCCTATTCTCTACTTCACATTGTCGTCATTCAAAACCCTATGTTTCAAGTTCTTCGTTCACTTATATCTAGCAAGCAATGTGCACCCATCATGCTGCGTTTGGCGTAATGTTTCTTTCTATTTTTATTTACTTATACTCTATTCGCCCCTTCTGAAATTTATATCTATTTGCTTGGAATTAGAATTTTGAGTTTCTTGTTTCTGTTTTTCTCATTTAGTTTCTCCTAGATTCAATATTTTTTTTGGCTTCTTATTCTCCTTTCCGGAGAATTTCTTAAGTTTTTGCGCATTCTATATGCGAATTTTTGAATTTCGTCTTTCTCTTCTTGTTTCCCCTATCTTCGTCTTCATTTTTGACTCTTGTTAATTTGATTCACTTGCAGCATTTCTGGTTTTTCTATCATTAGTTTATTATGGAAGTGATTTCTATTATTTGATGATATATTTAGTGGTTTTTTTATGGATCTTGTGTTTGTTACTTAATGTACCTTGCCCTCTTAAACATTGAGCAGTTATATTTGCATTTCGTCTTTCTCTTCTTGTTTCCCCATATCTTCGTTTTCATTTTTGGCTCTTGTTAATTTGATTTACTTTAAGCGTTTCTAGTTTTTCTATCGTTAGTTTATTATGGAAGTGATTTCTATTATTTGATGATCTATTTAGTGGTTTTTTTATGGATCCTGTGTTTGTTATTTAATGGAGCTTGCTCTGTTAAACCTTATTTTGGTTGCTTGCTTTTAGATTTTTGACAATCATAAACACGTGATCCGTTGTAGATTTGGACTTCTTCACTACACAGTACACTCTACAATAACATAGAAATATCATTCCATTGAAGAGCTATTGGTGCCTAAAATTGAAGTGTTATTTCTTTTGGGCGTTGAAGTGTTGACAAAATACCTTTTTTGATGAGTACTGAAAATTTGTATTAAATAAAAAATATGGAAAAGATTTGACAGCATACTTATTATTATGATTATTATTATTTTTTCTATTATTGGTAGAAAATCAATCAAGCCATTGAAAATTATATGCATGATGCAATTCTGCTTGGTGCTATGTGGCACATCTTTGGGCCATAATCTGTTGACCCAATTGGTGCTTTTCTACACTTTGTTATTGCAATCAGTAAACTGTGTCTTTCTTATCTCTTAATTTTGGAGGTTACTAATCCAGAGTATCCATAGGCAACTTGGATGTTATTCTGTTTGGTTTTGGAACTACTAACATGCCTGCCACAGTAGAAGTGAGAAAGACAGCAGAATGCCTAGATTGCTCGTCAAATACAAGCTTCTGAACAAGGAAGGTTTGGGTTACCTAATTTTAGATTGGGCTAAGCCCGAACTCATTAAAACCCGGCCCAACCCCCCCTACTTACAGCTTTAGCTTTGAGCCTCTGCCCATTTGGTGGTGGCTAGATTATGTGAGGCGAAAGGGGTTATGTTCTGTCGCAGCAGCTTTTAATTGGCTGTTGTGACAGATCAGAATGTGTCATGTGGAAGAATGATTTGGTCAATTTAGAGCGTCCATTTTGACCTGTGGACAAAATCTTTAGTCGGAGTGGATGTTTATGATGTTTTAATGCTTCTTTAGACCTGGAAAGATTTTAGTTCTTGGATGAGGTTGCTGCCAAGTGGAAAATTTCTCTGGGTTTGAAACTTAAGTGTTACATATGGAAACATGGAGTTGATGTGCTGCTAGTGATTAATTTGATGGCAAGAAAATGCTATAAGTGGCAAATTCAGATTGTCTCCTTTGATCCATTTTATGTAGTTAAGTTTTTGATTTGCAATTATTAAAAAAAACAGAAGTTTTTTATTTGTAAATGTTTTGTCTAGCTTACAAGGTATATTTTCCTAACCTGAATTTGTATTCTGCTGTTTAAGGTAAATCATAATACAGAGATATGGCCAAGGGAGAAGTTGAGAATGGAAGAGATGATATGTTAGTTGATGGGCACGAGGCTGAACATGGGCAAGGGAATGCTGTTCCCCGAAGGATTTGATGCTAACTATCTCAGAATTTATTATGGTAATGTTCTCTAAGATCCGATGATTCGCTTGTTACCCTGGCATTCTTTTGGTCTAATTCTTGATACTTGTTTTTCTTAAATGATTTGATGTCCTCTTGAGTTGTTATACCATTTTAGGAATATACATGGATGTTTATATTCCTAACATGGAAGTTTTTACTTAATCATTGTTTCTTAGAATTGAGGACATGTTCTAGATGTGTCATAAGCTTTATGTACTGATTAGATTCTTGAAGGGAATCTTCATTTACACTAGATGTCCATTCCTTCCCTTTTCCTTAAGATGGGCTGAACTCAGTGAAAGCTCTTCTTCTAAAATGAGCAGTGCAATAATACACATTCTGCGTTTTGTTACAAGAGTGATCATTAAGGAAGCTCCGTTGTCCATGTATCTTTCAGTTTGTTATTTGCAGCATCTATTCATGATGCCGATAAAGTTTGAAACCAGTCCAAACCAATTAACTGCTTTGCACAATAAACACCACGCTTGCCTACCTCCAAGGGCACCCAAAAAAAAAAAAAAGATGAAACTATAAAAAAGGAAATGAATCTGGTTCTAGCCCCAAAATGAATGGATAAGCCGAAAATCTTGACTCATAAAATGCCTTTCCATGATTGAATGGTGGTCGGGGGATTATGAAGTTAGCACAAAGGCTAATGTTTTGGAATCCCACCTCCTTTTTTATGTGTTTGTATATTAGTTTGTGTACAATGAAGAATATGATATTGCGACCACCTTAACTGGGTCAGTTTCCATATATGACGTTTGCTATGTCTACATTAAATTGCATAGTCCCATTTCTGGTACAAGGGTCCTATAAATTTGGTCAGCTCACAGCAAGTTTCATTTGTGACAGGGAAGCTGTTTCCTCATACTGAGATTTTTAAATGGATGTCCTATGGAAATGGTATTCAAGTTTCCTGATGAACCTGATAGTATGATACTATCATCTATTTCTTTATAATTTCCGCTTTCTCTCTTTCAGTTTTATTAGCCTTTTCACTTATAACATTGCCCCTTGGTTCCTTGTTTGTAGATGGGAAGCACCCTGCCTGTGACCAGTCATACTTTGGTCGAAGAGAATTTTCCTTCACTCTGGATAATGATATTTACCTGCGCTTCCAGTCATTCAACAGTGAGGCAGAATTGGAAAATTCCATCAAAGAAAAGTGCCCCTTTAAAATTGACATTGGACCTGTTTACAGTGTTGATGTATGATATGAATACTTGTTTTTAGTGCTAAAAGTATCATTTATCAGCATATGACTTTAATTGAAAATTTTGCAAGGAAAAGCTTGACAAAGCAGTTTGAACTGGTGACTAAAAAGAGGAATTCTTTTTACTTTTAACATTTGCTCATTGATAGAAAAATCTGAAGTTTTTTCTCTTGGATATGCATGTCTATTGTATGTAGAACTTGTATGTAAATGTGCATTTAAGTGAAGTAAATCATTGTTGCTAATGTTCCTGGTCCTGCTATGGTGTTCTGATTTTATATCATGATCTTAATTAAGAAATTTTTTTTAAAGAGATATGTCTCTCTTAATTTTGTAGTCCCCTAGTGGCTATTGCTGAGTATGAATCAGCTGACTAATTTATTTTTTGTTTTACTTTGATAAGAGTTGTGGGCCTCATGGCATTTGTAAGAATATTTCATGCTGATAGTTAGCTGTGTTTCTGGAATCATGTTTAAGTGTGTTTTTTTTCCTTTTAATGGTTGCCCCTGTTTGGCTTGCCTATTGACCTGTTAAGTTATCTTTTGGATCATGTTTATTACAGCCTGCTAAGAGGCATGCATATGCACAAGCTGGTGATAATGTTTTCACTCCTGTTGAAAGGGAGCTAATTTTTGATATAGTAAGCTGATCATCCACCTTTGCAATTGAACATGTATTTTAATTGCCTTTGTCTGATTATTAGATGTTTGATGCGTACCTAACACATTTTCTTGTACAGGACATGACAGATTATGATGATGTCCGATATTGTTGCTCGGGAGCTGATATTTGCTTGGATTGCTGGCCATTAATGACTATTGCTATTAAAGTGATTGATACCACCCTAAGAGGTAGGAACTAGTGCGTTTTTCTTTGCTTTTTAAATGGCTCATTTTATAAAATTCAATCTGGGCACCAAAGGTCCCCTTTCAAAATAAAATTTAATTAACAGGGATTCCACCAGCGGGTGGAAGATTTATAATTTTTGATATGGGTGTTTTGGACATAGATGAAATCTTACCCTTCTCTAAGTATTATACGTCACAATGCAACAGGGCAAGATGAACCATATTGCTTAAACTGCATTGCACTAAGTCCCCCACCTTAGTATTCTTTCTTTTGTTTTGGCAATTAGCCATTGCTATCTCGTTCTTCTTCTTTTTGGATTGGAAGTCACAGGCAATAAATTATTAGTTTATTGTCTGAAATTCCACTATGAGTTCCTTCATTATGTTCTCCAATTTATGCACGTGTCTCCTTATTAGCTTTCCGAAATTTGGTTTTAAAAGTTGATTCCATAGCGTTGATTGCATATTATAGGTTGCTCCATTACCGTCTATTTCAGTTTTGGTTTGAATCAAAATTTGCACTCTTGGAGTTGTTATGGGTGCAAATTGTATGGTTTCTTTATATTGTGAGCATTTCCTATTCCTTCTTGTACTACTTTCCTATTATATAGTTCTAATTAATGTTTTCAAAAGCTAAAGCATGGGCGAGGCATTTGCTGCATTTCACTTGATTAGCATGTGATGTTGGAGCCTTAAGGTATGAGGCTTAAGTCTCCTGAGCGTGAATTTTTCATTAGGCAAAACACTGAATAAGTACATACAATATAATATAATGTATGGCTTGAATAAGAAATTTAGGGTGCAGTGGGAAAAAAAATTATAATTCCAAAATATACAAGAACATATTTCATGAATCCTATCTAGTTTCAAAACGAGCTATCATATGAAGTTCTCAAACTTCTAGAAGCTATGATTAACTTTTGTTCATATGGAAATTTTAAACAATAGTTGGCCGTCATTTCAAATTGAAAGTTTTAGATGGGATAGTTGTATCCAGGTCACAAAGCTATTAAAATGCAAAATCATATCCCTTCCATATCTATAATGGATCTTTGATTCTCCAGAAGGTTTTAGAAAATGATAAAACTTATCATAAGAAGTATAAAATATTAATTTTTAAAGATTGCAGTATTGTTTTGCTGCAAAATTGCTGATTTAGTTGGAGAACCTTATGGAGGACCTTTATTGATTTTAATGGAGAACCTCGTTCCGTATGAGGTTCAAAATTGCTGATTTTGATGGAGAACCTCGTTTTATATGAGGTTCAATACTCAAACATAATGGAGAACCTTAAGGCTTGAGTTGTGAAATGCCTTAATGGAGAACCTTGTTTTGTATGAGTTTCCATACTTTAAATTTGCTGCAAAATTGCTGATTTAATGGAGAACCTCGTTTTGGATGTGGTTCAATACTCAAACATAAGGAGAACCTTAAGGCATGAACTGTGAACTTCATGTGAAAACCATAGTATTTGAGCCTCAAGGTTAAGTCTCAAGGCACAAGACTCAATCAGCTTTTAAAACTTCATTTCTAATATCTTGGCCGGTTCTGAGATAAGTTCAGTTTCATCATTTGAAGTCCTTGATTGCTTGGGAGCACTATGTTATGTTGTTGCTAAAGACAGGAGAGATATTAGATCACTTTTATCTTGGGTTCTTGACCTCTGCATTATTAACTTTGAGAACAATTCTACTTTTTGCCCGATCCTTCTTTGAAAGTTTCCTTCTCATTTCCCTCTTTCATAATTGGAAAACAAAAGGGAATTGAGAATTATCCCCATAGAAATAATTATGGTCATATTTCACGGACTTGTTTGCAACAATTTGCAGTATCACAGATATTTCTGGGAGAGGAATTTCTGCCATCTTCCTTTATTGCACTTTGCCATATCCTCTCACGACTGTCTTTCAAAAGAACAATGATCCAAACCCTGGGCAGGCTAGCGTGAGTTAGATGCGTAGTAAGGCCACTGTTTGGGACCTTGTCTATGACATTTGCAATTGATGTTAGGTAATAGGTAATGATCCTGGTAAAATATACCAAAATTTGTGGCAAAGAGATTCACAGGGCAACATTTGACAGCAGTTTTTTTTATTTTAACAATAGTTGTGAGCTTGATTTGAAGTTTGGTGATCGTTCAATAAAGAAAAAGGTCGCCTTTGATGTGATTGTTGCCATGAAGCCAAAATAATATGCAGTTCCCTGGCCAGAAACAATGAAAAAGAAAGGAATCTGGCGGAGAAACCCTAGGGACTAATGTTCTTTCAGATTCCTGTAAGCTGCAACGAATTATTTAATTCATGTCATAAGGGATAGTTGTAAAAGAACTTCCTAACCAATGATAAACAAAATAGTAAAAATTTGACTCAGTATGCCAGAAATCCTAAGTATGACTGGTGTGAGTGAAATCAAGCCTTTAAACACTTTGGAATAGTAAGATACCACATGCTTCCCAGTGAACAACATTTGCTGTACTCATTCTAGGTAGTTTTCACTATGGAGCGAGTAACCCCTTTTCCCATTTCAGTGTCTCAAACTTTGATCCAAATATCTCTTTCTATATTTGCTTATGCTTTACCAGCGGGTAGCGCCTCTCTCTCTCTCTCACACACACACACACATGCACACACAGAGTCTGTTCACACTGTGCACGAGCAGGTCTCTTGACATGGACACTCACTTTGATACCAAATGAAGCTGACCAATACACCAAAAGCCCATGGAGCTGACGACATGCGTCAGATCAAGCCTTAGAACCCATTGGGATCATATCGCCAATGGAGCAGTGGCTTGAGTGTTCTCTTTCTGAGACCATCTGATATTTCTTCAGTGGGCTGGTAGCTATGGTAAGGAGGCAGAGGAGAAGTTCTGGAAGATTTAACATAGGAAATAGGGGGCCTTGGTTTTTCCATGAAAGCCTTGGAATTCTAAGCTTCAATATGATCAGCCGTACAGGGTAGTACCAACAAAGAGATGGCATTCTTTGATATATGTTAATGTGGAGGACATGTTGAGCGTATGCAAGAACATTGAGCCTATATTTTATGGGTTACTCATGCCAGACTATGTAAGTGCTCATGACTGATTAATATTAATCAATTGTTGGTTGACTGACAAAATTAATAATTCAGTATTTGTTTAACATCCAATTATGGATGTATGAAAATATAGCCCAACAACTGGAGAAAAGTTCATCTCGTTTATTTGGTAGGTTTTTGATATATAATGTCTCAGGGCTGGTCGTGCACTGCTGCATGTGCCCTGCATGTCTTGCCACTCTGCTGCTTCATCATGTGGCTATTCTATCACATAAACTTCTTTTGAAACCTTCCATCTTGGGTCTTTCTTCACTTTCAATGTAGTCTTGGCACACATTGACACTGTTACTAGGACAGGTTTTATCTGTTCAATGCGTGGTTTGTTCTATCTCCTCAAGTATCTTACTTCTGCTGATTTTGCATTCCCAGCAGAATTTTTTTTTAATATATAAAGATGATTTTGCATATTAATTATGTAATCAGACAATGTTTATACATAGTTTTGGGCTTATTGTCTAGCAATTTTCTTCTGTAATGAGGAGTAATGAATAAGGACACCATAGCTATAAAGTTCAAGATTAAAATTATACTGACAATCATAAAATTGTGGTCAATGTGTGATTCACTATTTTTCTTTTTCATACATGAATACAGATGACTTTGGTTTTAATCACATTCTGTGGGTGTTTAGCGGCAGGCGTGGAGTTCACTGCTGGGTTTGTGATGGGAGAGCAAGAAGGTAATGGTAGTTGGAAAATTCAATTAATTTGATATTCTTTCTATTTCTCTAAATTCTTGAGTATTGTTCCATTCAGGTTGACAAATGAACAGCGGGCTGCAATTGCAGACTACTTTAGGGTCTATAAGGTGACAAAATTATTTTGCCTGATGTGTGGAAGACGTTTCCTAATATCTAATCATGGAAGTTATTGACACTGCTCTTTGTTTTAGGGAAATGAAAATAGTAATAAGAAGGTTTCTTTGACTGGTTCTGTTCTTCATCCTTTTCTTGCGTAAGTTATAGCATACTGTAATATATTTCTTTTCCTTAAATAACCCTGTTCTTTAATTGGGAAACTCATATTCAAGCTCTACAGAAGATCTTATACAGAAGTTCTGAAGGCATTCTTTGAAGATAAAATGCTTTGTAGTCAAAAGCTGCTTGCAACTGAGGAAAGATATGAGATGATCCTTGAGATGATTCCTGATGAATGTACGTTGATTTTACTCAGAGGAGCATAATAGCTTCTCCTATTATTACTATTTTTTTGTCAGACGGTATTGGCATGTTAACCCAGACATGAAATCCATGCAGCCATTACTTCTGAGCTTCGTGGAAAGTGGCAGGACAATCGTAGGTCCTCAATTTCCAAAGAAGACCCTAATTTTGTTCGGTGGAATCAACTAAAACATCTGCTGCAGTCTGGAAAACAGAAGGTACGATGTTAAATAAATAACAAAACACTAAAAAAGAAGTAGCAACCTTTAAATTTTACAAAGAAAATAACTAGCTTTGTGGTTTACAAACAAATAGGAACATGAGTAGTGCAGAAAAACTGAGTGGAATACAATTCTACTTGTTATAAGCAATTAAGTAATCTACCAACTGTGTTATTTGTGAACATTTAAATGGGTTTGTCCCCACATTGAACAATTCTGGAGATTCTTGATGACTATACAGACATGACGTGATTGATGGCTATAACCATTTGCTTTCCTCTTTCTCTCTCTCTCTTTCTTTCTTTCTTTTATTTTTTTTATATTTTTTTTCATTTTTTATGTGGCTTTTCTTCCACTGAAGTTTTGAAGAAATTTTGTTTCCACTTATGGTTCAGGTTGATAGCAAAACTTTCAGCGACCATAAGGCAGCATCCATTAGTCAAAAGCTTAGTGTCTGTATTGGATACATGGTTCTGCGGTGCTGTGTGATCAACTTATTCTCACCAAACTTGTTTAGCAATGTCCAAATATGCTTATGAAACATAATACATTAGAAAATTGAGGAAATAAAAATATTGACATTGGATGAGCATAGTTTGTATGAGAATGTTAAGCTTAAGGAACAACAAGACTGCAAGAATAAACATATACATCTTAGGATCCTAGAAATTGATCCCAGGGGTTGTAGATAAGAGCGGATCTTGTGCACCGAAGTTTACTGAGATTTAGAGGGAGCACTCTAAGACAGGGTGAAGGACCTTGAAATGAAATGGCACAACTGATTTGAAGTCAGTCATGTTAATTGAAGATATAGCCCTCCTTACATTGGAATGCTAGTAAAATTATACAAGGATTGCCATAAAGCCTTAGAGACGATGTAAATGAATAGGTGATGATGGTTCATGTTATCATCTTCTAGCATATTTTATTTTTTATATATGTAGATCAACTTGACAGGTTCCCAGCAAGGTGCTTAAGCTTTCTTTTCTTATGTTTCTGATTGGATGTTCCATACAAATCTTACTATGTGTACTCGTCAATGTTTTCTTTTCTTCTTATTTTCTATTTTTCTTCAATGTTTTCCCTTTTCATAGGCTTTGTATCAATGAAAGACATAATTGCACATCTGTTGGATTTCTTGGAATATGTGAGCTCAACAAATTGTTTCATTGTACATTATGCAAGGATCATCTTATTTTCTATGTGAATCTAATAATATTTTTGTTAACCAGAAAGAATATATATTTCTTATGACAGCTAAATGATGTTACAGGCACAAGGGCTTCGTAGGTGTGTGGAGGAGATTATTTTTACATACACATACCCCAGACTTGATATGGAGGTTTGCTGAATCGCTCTTTTGTTCTTTCTTTTTCTTTTAAATGTTGGTGTCCTGTGGAGCATCTTCTGTAAGGTCCAAACTGCAGATTGTTCTGAGTATTTCTGGTGCAAATCTTGTAAATCATCCAATACTGTGGATCTATGAAGCACAGTGATGAATACATTGAATAAGGACCAACCCCTTCCCCTACCCTTTTTCTGCTGAGGAATCTGCGGATGTGAATCATATTCTCATGAAATCCATCTGGTTTATTTCAGGTTTCAAAACATATGAATCATTTGCTGAAGGCACCATTCTGTGTGCACCCCAAAACAGGTCTGTAGATGTGGGAACCAAATATGATTTTAAAAAGGCTAATTTTTTTTCCCTGGTAGTTAAAATGCATTTCACTGTAAAGATTAGAATATGTCATGCTATGAGTTTATCCATGGGATAAGGAATTTGGTTGACTGATTAGTTGATGCCTTGTGGATAAAAGCAATTAACTGATTGTGAATATGTTTGATATGGAATTAGGTGCATCTGATTGTGTTTGCTGAGAATCCGTGATTTTATTAAAGACCACTGACCTTGGAAAGCAATTTGCATCGTGGGAAACATGGAGAATATGAGGACGGAGAAAAACACACTGGGTGAATAGATATTAGGTTAGCTTTAGTTGGTTGAATAATGTGGTAGGGGTGTAACTCGGCTTGGTTAAAACCGAGAACTGACCAACCCAAACAGAAACAGACTTTGGGCTGGTTTGGGTTGGGTTTCAAACCATAGGGTTCGGTTTTGGTTTGAAAATCTGTAAACTGAATTAACTTTGGTTCGTTTTGGGTTGATGTTTTGATTGAACCGAACTGAACCCAGCTTAAAATATACCTTTTTACATTAAACCAACCCTAATTAACTTTGGTTTGGTTTTGGGTTTTCCGTTTGGTTTGGTTTGATTTTAGGTTAAAAGTCTGTGACCTTGGTTTGGTTTTGGGTTGAGGTCAACCCAGACTGAACATAACCGAGTTGCACCCCTTCATGAGTGAATTAACATGATTCTTCAGTATCCTTGTTTATTTCTATTTTTAAGGCTCTAATCTAGTTAGAACTACTTTAAACTACTTCAATTTAGTATATATGAGATAAAATGTGTTTTTTTTACCAGCTACCATTGGTTGCTATTTTCTGTTGGGTTTGCTCAATTTTTTGCATGTTTTCCTTACTAATGTGTTTGATATTTTCTTATTTATTCTCATGAATGGTTATCTTCTTATTATATCACTCAGTTATGAATGATTATGCTTATGAATGATATTCCTAATTTACAATCATTATACGCTTCTTCTGTAATAAAAAAAAACAAAAAAAAAATATTTCTAGCTAAATTTCCATGGTACACTGCATCGTGCTGCTAAAATTTAAACCATTTTGAGCAAGTCAGGACTTCTGAAATATCAACAATGTGCTGCCGATATTTAGTTACAGTTCATTGATGGCATTGAGACAATAATCGTTGTCCAGAAGAAAGGGCATGCTAATAGAAAAGAACTTAAATAATTATTATTCTCAAGCATCTTCTGTTCTTGGAGTCAGCAGGAGCTGTATGCTTCTCAATGTTTGCTAAGTTCTTGTTATTTTGATCAGGCCGTGTTTGTGTTCCAATTGATCCTGACCGTTGTGAGGAATTTGATCCTACAAATGTGCCAACCCTTTCCAAGGTATGCTTTTTGCTCATAAGTTAGCAAATGATGAGAAAATTTCAGTAAATCCACATAAATGCGTGTTGAAATTTCAGTAAATACACATTTAATATTTATATTATGTGTTTCTGTCCACTACCGCTTCTGCAAAAGGCGTTCATTGAATGTCAAACATGAATGGTAGCATTTATTGATGAATATAGGAGTGGGATTTTGCTATGCACCTCTTGGATAATGGGAGGTTTCAATTTGAGATATCTAGCCATTATAAACTTAACTGGCTGCTTGATCAGATGATCTGTTTAAAGCATGAAATCTTTTTCTTTACTTTTTTTTTTCCTTCCTTATTTCTCTTCTATTCTACAATATTTCTTCTTCTGAAAACCAAAAATGCAATTGATCAGTTAGAATCATATAATAAGCCTTTCTGGTGGTGGTTTGCTGAAGGTTTAAAAACTCGGACTTGGGCTCGGTAGCCCAAGTGCGAGTTAACTCGCCGATATGGGAAGTATTGATCGAGTTTGTTCCGAGTCGGGTTGGTTAGACCCAATTGCCCAGAAAACAAAAAAAGCATAGAATACCTGCTCGTGCAGGTCTTCATTCGCTTTCAGAGAATATAAAAAGAGGGAAAAAAAACACACACACACACACAATTCCGACCGTCGACGGAAAGGGGAGAAGAGAAGAAAGGGAGATGAGGAAGAGGAGCAGGAGAAGAAGATGGGAGAAGAAAAGACAAATTATAACTTGTTTGCGCCTTCGTCGAGGATGGATGCCGGATGGACCTATTCAGGTATGCTGTTATCTTCTTTCTTCTTCCTTCTCCTTCTTCTTCCTTCTTTTTTTTCAAGGAGCTTAAAATTGACAGAGGTTTTAAAGCCTCCGTTGAACTCGACCGAGGCTTCAAAAGGCTTGGTTGAGTTCAGTAGAGGCTTTAAAAGCCTCCGTCAAACTCTCTTTCTTTGTCGAGTTGCCCGAGACGCCTCGGGTGATACTGCACTCCTCGGACAAGATGTTGCGGTGTCGCCCGAGTCATCTCAAACTTGAAAAGACTCAGCTTAGACTTTTCGAGTTCTGATGTTCCATAAGGAACTCTTGTATCAACTGGTATTGGCTTGCCTCTAGATACCACGTTAACTCAGCCGATACTTCTTTGTATCGGCCGAGTTTCAAAAAATTGATTGCAGGGTGACGTGTGATCCAGTAGCTCCATATCACTGAACTGTCCTAGCTCACTTAAGCTCAGGCTCAGTTCAGTTGAGTTCCGAAAAGAAACTAGCAAGCTAAGTCAGAGCTTGAGAAGAAGCAAATTTTATGAGCCTGAGAGGGGCTTATGTGGCTCAGCCAAGTTAGAGCTCTACTCAACCCAATAAGACATTGTAAAATTTATAGGATTAGGACCCTTGATGTGAATATACCTTTAGCTAAGATGAAAATGGGAAAGGCCTTAGGAGCACATGGTAATCTAATTGTACTGCAGAAGTACACGGGAGATATTGGTGTAGTCAAGATAGAAACCCTGATGCCTCACAATAGAGACTTTGCTGGGCATAGCATTTATTAGCAAGGAAATATGAAAGTTACAAAGTGGGATAACAATAAATATTGTCTAAAGCAAAAGGAAATGAAACTAAACTCCCACTAAAGAAATAAGCTGAAGCTATCAGTAAGCACCATACGAGCAATATGCCATTCAAAAACCATATGAGCAATATGCCATGCAAAACTCAAGATGACCTGAACAAGATTGCTCTACTCAGTGAAGTCTGATCTAGTTGACAATGCAATTATAGATGATAGTGAAGATATTTCAGATGGGTTTACCTCTAAAGTCTAGAAAATAGATTATTATAACTGAAACATCCATCAACCAAAATCATATTACAATATGGCCACATTATCATGTGAATGGGTTACATTTAATTCAATTGATTGGGACCTCATTTTGATCCTTTGAACAATTATTAACTCCTATAGTGAGAGACTTGATGCATCAATAAAATTCATCCTTTGATTTGAGAAAAATGCATGATAATATTTTCATTATTTTTAGGAAAAAATTCACAAGGCTAGTTAAATATGAACATAGATTTTTTAACAGCTTACTGTTTTGTGCTTAAGCACCAAGTCCACAATGCTCACATTAACAATCATGTCCGATCAACACCACAAAATAACGATGACCTCCATTTGGATCAACAAAATCAGGTATTCCCACTAACAGTTATCATAACATGCATAACAAACTAAATAAGATTAATCAAATGCTAGACAATGCCTTCAAGGGTAGGTCGCTTTGGCAGCTAATGCAGCCAATTTGACTATGATTTTGACTTGTGGAATACCTATGTATTTCAAACCCAAAGAATGCAATTATTTAAAATGCAAACTGTGTCAATCACATACTACAAATATCTATAATATGTCATATGCAACCAAACTACATAAAGGCTCAATAAAACAACCTCCCCCATTTAAGAAAGATAAAATAAAAATCAAAAGAACAAATAAAAAGCATAATGATATGATTGGGGCCTTTAAGAACTGCAGATACACATAAAAGTAGCCCCGAAAATATGTTCCGATGAGGCTTTAATGGGCTCAAGCTATATTCAAGCAGACATTTAGTCTCTCTTCATTTTGATGTCAACGATTTTCCGATGTAAGTTGTTTTACATGAATTTAATTTTATATAAAATATGTAATTATCAATATTTTTGGTTAGAAATATGGAATACATATTGACAACACATTGTTCACTTTCATAAGTTTCGATTGAATAAGTTATCTAGATCTTAGAAACACAATATTTAGTGTTGATGGTTACTTGGTGATGTTATATTTTGTTATCAATATTTTAGGTTAGAAACATGGAATACATAAGTTTCGACTGAATAAGTTATCTAGATCTTACAAACACAATATTTAGTGTTGATGGTTACTTGGTGATGATAACACTACCATGGTGGCATAGCACCACCAAATTAGGTGGTAGCAATGACAGTGCAATGTGAGAGGTGGTTCAAGTGGTGCTACCAATTTGATAGCAATGATGGTGGTGGCGGCAGTGGAGGAATTGGTTTTGGCGGCAACATCAGTGGCAGTGGCAATGGAATGTTTATGGGCCAATGGTGATGGTGGTGGAGATTGGAGGCAGCAATGACCAGAAGTGGTGATTTTGTTGGTGGTATATTGCTAGTGGCATGCCAGTTTTGGTGGTGGTGCTGGTTTGTTGTTGCTGAGGGGATGTGGTAATGTTTGTGGCAGCAACTTAAGTGGTGGTAGTGGCAGCAGTGTGGTGGCAGTGGTAGCAATGATGGAGTAGTAGTTTTGGAAAGTCAAAATGAAAAGAAATAACTTAAATAGTGCTTCAATGGTGCTGTCCCACTTAATTTTGATTTTCTGGACATTTGACATTCAGAATTTGAAAAGCAAATCCTTTTCCAAAAAATTGATATGTTTTAGAAAAAATAAATACATTTGGCTTGCTTCTACATTTAGACAAATACTCAGATTGTATAAGAGAACAAAGGAAATGATTAAAAGAAGGCGACATCAAATTTATTTATGCAAGGATCAAACTGAGGTAGATGTGAAAATATACACAGACAAAAACATGAGTTAGAAAATATATATATATATATATATATATATATATATATATATATATATATATATATATTTGGCAACGTTACTAAATGTGAAGATTGTCCTCCAAGGAATGAAGAGTTCATAAATTAAAAACTTGGTCTCGGGCTTGGTATTGCCCCTGCCTAAGAGGCTGAGACTGAGTTGACACCGATATTGGCAGTTTCGGCCGAGTTGGGTTGGGTCGACCAGATGAACCAGAAATTAAAAAAACAAAATAAGAACTTCAGAGCAGGTCTATGTTCTTTAAAAGAAAAAAGGAAAATACGAGAGTTGCGAAGGGGAGAATGCGAGAAGAAGAAGAATAGGAGATCAAGAAGAGAAGCTGCTGTGAGTTTCACGTTCATGGAGCTTCCATCCTCACATACACAGGCACGCATTCATTTCTACTACTTCTTCTTCTTTACTTTTTTTTTCCTGAAATTTCTAGAAAACTACTCTTCATTATTCATCTGAACATGCAAAAATAGAGCACCAATCTGTTATCAGATGGAAGAGTACTTCAAAATAGGAGGATGAGTGAAATTTTCTTTTGAAAATGAAGATGAAGAAGTGGGTGCAAAGATGGGAACTCGGAATTGCTAGAAATAGCATCCAGAGTTTGACAGAGGATTTTTAAAGCCTCTATTAAGTCGTCCCAATCATCTCAGCCAATATGTCTTTGTAACCTCCAATACGACTCGTACTTCGCAAGTCTAGTCCGAGTCTTGCCAATTTTAGAGGTTTCTTACAGAGCCTCACATATCATTGCTCGGCATTGGCTTGAGGCCGAGCCGATACCGGGTTGACCCTGTCGACACTTATCAGTATCGGCCGAGTTTTAAATTGATGGGTTTGCTTGCATTGGTTAAGGGATTTGAGAACAGTTCTGTTGGTTTTCCACCATCAGACATCACTACTTGCACAAGAACTAGTTGGCTCCCGTATTAAGTCTGTTATAAATCCTGTAATTCTTTCCTTGTAGGCAAGTTTGCTGTGTTATCTAAATTGATAAAGTAGTATTAAGAGACGTGGAACTCTGAACCACAGAGTATTAAAGGTTTTGTCATACAATTATTTTTAATTGGTTGTTGGTAGCAGAGTTTATTATCTTAAGCTAGTGGCCTATGAATATCACACAATTTTAGCACTTACTGTTCCTTTCGCTTTGGACTCATGGTTTACTTGCTAATGGACATAGGTCATCCAATAGGTGTGCCGGATCTTAGTCACGTGATTTGCAATTCAGTAGATTATCTTGTTGCCATATAGTTAAAATTATGCTTGCTTGTCAGGTTTGGAATCTCTCTGGAGTAGCACTTTGGTTTGATTTTTCGGACATTTCTGCCTGTGCGCTAGTGTTTAAAGTATGATATTGTGATTTAGTTTTGTTCTTGTGAAATCTGTGTTAATATTTGTTAATCTGCAGCTTTTGGAAGAACTCAACATGGGGGGTTTGAGAGGCGATAAGGGTGATGGTATGTTGCCAGAAAACTAGGATATTTTACTATTGTTTTTTTTATTTCTTATTTAGGGGCATGCCTTTAAATGGCAAAACTCAAGCAGTTGACCGACACCCAGGGCCACAGGCAAGGGTGTGACTCTTCTTCCATAATTTAAGTACCAAAACATGCTTTCTGTCCAGACCAAATCCCTGGATCAATCTTCTCCTGGATTGTCATTATCTCGCTGGATATTCTTAGGCAGTCTTGGAGATCCTGTAGGTATGGCCTATCAAAGGATGTGCTCCAGGCCCTGCACATACTTTACTACTACATTATTGTGGTGGATGTCTTAGATTTCCCATGATAAGTGCTATGCATTTACTAGCATAGTCAACACCAACGTGGATGCATGAAATTTGCTTTATGACCTTATATTGTTACAAATTTTTGTGTTTGATGGCAGAATGGGAGAAAACTTCACTAGACAAATCAGTAAGGTTCTTCAGATCAGCATTCCTACAGCCCCTACTGAAATCTTGCAAGGTCACCTTTACCTCACAATTTCTTTATGTTTGAGTATTTGTTGTAATAAACTGGTAGTCCTACAAAGTCACTTAAAATGCAAACAGCCCTTATGTTGCAGAGGCATTATATACCAGTACATAACATTTTGATATCTAGACAAGAAAACAATTGACAAAGTGAAAAATGGGTAAAAGTTTCTGTTGAATGAATTTGGTGGTTTCTACTTGCTGCAGGAGGAGATGGAAGCTTCATATAATGCAAAAGTTCAACAGTCGAAGAATTCATTGAGCTGGTAGAAGTTATGTCTTGTTACTGCTTGCATGGTTTTAAGCTACCCTCTTCTGGATTCCTCATTTTATGCTGTACCATATTCGAAAAAGATTTAATTGTGTTCTATTAGACATTCTTGTAATATAAATAACTATTTTTTCATCAATGGAATGCAATTGGGGAATTTAGTATCTACATCTCTTTGGAATTCCCTTATGAGTGGAGAAATTGCAGCCACCACCACCAGCACATCCACGACTGCCACCACAACAACCTCCATGACCACCGCCACAATCACCACCTCCACCATCTTCATCACCACGTCCAGGAGCACCTTAACCACCGCCATATCAACTCTACCACCACCATGACTACCACCTTTATAAGCACCACCATAGTAACCAACACCTCTACCACTGCCACCGCCACCGTCATCATTATCATCGAATCCACTATCAACATTATCACAACCACTGTCACTAACATCAGTTATTGCCATATAACCATAGCTGACACAATTACTATAAACACAAATTATTTTAAAAACTTTACGAAACACATTTTTGCTTATAAATTATTTTAGAAACTTTACCAAACACATTTAGGCTGATTTTTAAAATCATAATTGATTTTAACTAAATGTTACCAAATGGGTTTTTTTTTTCTTTATTTGTCTCCAAAAACACAAAAATAATTTTTAAAGTTTTTGATTTTCAAATTGTTTTTATAAAAATTGTTATCAAGTAGCCTCCCATTTAGCTTTCTTACACCTAACTTGCTTACGTAGGCGTTTTGTTCTGTTTCTGTTTATTATTACTTTTGTTTATTTGAATGAGTTACTTTTCCTTACTTAATAACTTAACTATTTGTATTTTTCTAAATAAATTTTGTTGATCTTGAGAGGTCACGTCAAGTCTTCGATGTTATCTATGAAGAAAGGTCTAATTGGTCGTCCTTTGAAATTTTTAGTTAATTTTCTTTCTTCGGTGTTTAAAAATTCATTAATATGCCAAAATGTGTCTGGTATCTGTCTCTCTTATCCAGTTGGAATTTCAAGTTATTTTGTCGTCTTAATGAGTTCCCCATCCTTGTTTAATTTAATGTGTTGATTAAATAAAGGATTAATGATATTGACATTGACTTTTCTTCGGTTTCTTCTTCGTGTTTTTCAACCAACCAAACTTTTGAATTTTATTATTTTTTTCATGCATCGATATGTAGTAGGGTGAATGTCTGGCATGTTAAAGGGGACTAAACATCACACTCGGACCATTGTGGGTCTGGTTCTTATACCATTTTGTAATGCCCCAATCCCACGAGCAACAATACTGACCCTTGCGGTTTTGCTTTCGGCTTTTATCTCAAGAGGACTGGTCACTTGAGAGAGTCGCAAGCCTATATATATGGACATTCACTTTCTCCTCCCCAAGCAATGTGAGATTTCGAGATTCACACATTGATTTCAAACAATCGCTCCCATATCTTGTTTGTTGTTCATCCTTTGCGGGGGAGAGAGAGCGAGAGGGGCCTGTTCACGAGGAAGGGGACGAAGTGAGGCGTCTTCTTCCTCTAGCCAAATAAGAAAAAAAAGGAAACATTTATTTCTTTTTCTTTGAAATAACTTTTAAATCTCTGTGCCTTATTTTTTTTTTCCCAAGCAACAAAATCATAGAGAAATTTGATTTTCTATTTTTATTCTTCCTCCAAGAAAAAACCATAATACAAATTTTAATTTCCAATGCTGGCCCTGTGATGTACATGTCTTGAATTTAACAAATTGGAAGGTTAGTTTGTTGGGGTCACAAAGTTTTGGGGGTACCATATAAGTGGGGAAATTAGGTCATTTTCAGCGCATGTTGCATTTTATTGTTTTGGGAAAGGTTCAGGTTTTCTGAGAGAGCAGTGATGGTGCTTAGATGATCTTATTGTATTCGCCTTGGTCTCTAGTAGAATAACTTCACCTTAAATGCCCGTGGACATAGACATTTACGGGCAAACCATGTAAATTGTCTCTGCATCTTTTTCTCTGTTTCCATTTCACTGTTGTTCTGTTGGCATTTTTACTTGGCGGTTGATCTATTTCTTATGGCCGTTTAGTCATTTCTTACGATATTGTCCCCCAATAGGCCCTCTCTCCCGCCCCTTCTTCAGATAAAGTGAACGGCTGAACGCAACCCCTCATGGAACATAATATCAAATCATGTGATCTCTTTTGGTGTCCATCTTTTTTGTTTTATATGCCTCACCTACTTGCAATTTTGTTTTTATTTAATGTGTTGATTAAATAAAAAATTAATGATATATGATTTTTCTTTAGTGTTATTCAACTAACCAAAATTTTGAATTTTATTATTTTTCTCATGCATCGATATGTAGTGGGATGAAAAAGGGGATTAAATATCAATTGGAGCATTGACTATTTTGATTAATCAAAGATGAAACATGTGTACAAGTTCGCATATGAAGCTAGCGCACAGACATGCTTTACCGTTGGACCAACAGATCTTTCATGGAGTAGCTCCACTAGTGTTTACTTTATTGTTACTAGTTAGACCCCCGCGTGCTACGCATGTGGAGGGCCTTTGTATTAAAAAAAGAAAATAAAAAGCTTTAAACTTTTATATAAAGGAGTTAAAATTTGTTAAATGAATCTTCTAATGGTTTCTTTAGTTAAGAAACTTAGTAAATGTAATTTTTTTAAAAAAGTGCTCAAATAACAAAAATATATTATAATAAATATAAAGATATGAAATACCAATGCAAAAAGTCAATATATGTGAATATCTTCAAATATATGGTATTTAAGAGTAAAAATCGTTTGTAACAAGATTATAATATACAAGATCTGCAATGAGAACTTTTAGGTGCATCTTGTAGATATTTTCTTATAATTTGGACCTTGTAACTATCCATGTAGGCATCCAATAAAGGCCACAAAAATAGCTTGCAAGTATGAACTACTACTCCTAGATAAGGATATTTCAGACCCATTATTGGTACCATTCCGAAAGAGGACGTTACGTTAACTCATCAAAACTTCGCTTAGAAGACCAGTCAAGACTAACCCCTTTATATCAATTGCATATATTTTTAGTTCAAATATTACTTTTAAAAAGATAAAATTGTTATAACATAGAGGGTTTATTTACCAATTTAGACTATCAACTCAATTTTATAAATATTCATATTAGGTGAAAGTTAAAAGTGCACTTGTACCAGATTAATCAACATATATAAAATAAAATTATTAATTTTAACAGTAAAATAGGCACACCAAATGTGACTAAAAACTAAATGTCAAAACCATCTCTAAAATTAGAGCATGTTTATTTTGCCAGAAACATACATGCAGTAATTCTACAAAATCCATCTTTGCAGGGCCACAAATATAAGGCCTTTACAAAAAATAAGATTAGTGTACATAGCTTCTTGTTTGTTGATACTACTAAATTTATTGTTTAGAACATAAAAAGCAATTGAGATATATGTCATTACTATAATTTCTTTCATTATATATCTGGCTCATACAGTTTGTAAAAGAATAATAATTCTTTGTAATGAATAAGGAACGCAATGATTTCTAGAGATGAACAATATAATAGAAACAATATATATACTTCTCTAGCCCAATAGCATAATATACATGGGATAACCACCTATTCATAAAAAGTCAAAAGAAGGCTTGTTGCCCTAAAATCACTTATTGTTGTTAACTAACAGTGGATGAACAAAAACTTAATTAGGGGAAATGAAAGTAGATGAGAAACTAAGGCTAGAAAGAATGTGAAGAAGTAATTGAGGTTATAGTAGTAGGTGAGAAACTCAGGCTAGAAAAGATTGTCAAAATAAGAACACCAAATGTAACTAAATACGTAATGTCAAAGCCAACTCAAAATTGTACTATGTTTACATATGCAAAACAATGCATGTAACCATCCTCCAGATTTTTATCTTCTAAAAACTACAAAGATAAAATAATTGACAAAAATGAGGTGCATGATTGTAGCCTCTCATTTTTTTATGAGATCCAAATTTGTTGTTAAAGGCAACAGAGGCATCACTTGATCATTCTGTAGTGTCACTTGATATAACTCTAGCTTATACACTTGTAGAGAATAATGCATTAATTTTTTGAAGGTGTCAAATAATGGAAGTAGAATTCACCCAATATATGAAAAAATTAATTAACCATATAAATATTAAAAAACTACTACCAATATTTCTATTATATTTCAATGGCCAAATTATACAAAATGATGCCCAGTCTTGGACCTTACTTGGGAATTATGTGTTATGGTTAAATGTTGAAGAGTTGGATCCAAAATATTCACAGAAATGATGAAAATAAGTGTAAAATCTACATGTTATGAACTTAAAATGGAGGCGGAGAAAGAGGAAGAATTTACAAATTTTATATAGATGAAATCATACCATGTAGACACCAGTACTTATTGAGGGGATCGCAACAAAGGAAGCATGAAATTCTATTAAAGGTGGGTTTCATAGAGTAAGCTGGCCCATTCCTGCATGATCTGTAGATAGTAATTATCGCTACATCTAACAACTTTACCATACAATAAATAATTTTACTGAAGAAAAACAACTAACGATGGGAAAGAATTTGGTAATTGTGTTTCGTCAATCTAATGGGGAGGATCTTGATTACCCACTGTTTCAAAGCTATTATACATGCAATAGTTGAAAAATCAATATAATAACCCAATGCTTTGAAAGACAAATGAAAATTTTCAAAAAAGGGTGATGGTCAAGAAGAGACAAACTTAAAAGTGTTACCATCAGAAGATAAATAAAATTTTTAATAAGACTTATAAAATGAAGGGACAACTATAACTAATGAGTATTTCATTCCCATCACTCATTATTCCTATACAATGTTTATTATAAAGTAATCTATCTTGACATAACAAATCATTGGTGAGTCATCTCCTCGTTTACAATTTTAAGAGAATGGAAATAAAGCTTCTTCCTTTAAATCTCCAAATGCACATAATCATCCTTTTCCATCCCTCAATGCCAACAACCATGGATTAGCTTGTCGTATGTAACAAAATCAAAACCACCAAAGTCAAAATAGCATTAAAATCAATATTAAGCGAAGAAAAAAAAAAGGTAAATTGTATCATAAAATCTTACATAATGTTATAAACAAAATTTTAAAAATGGTGGTGTAAGACATCAATTCTGCATTAATATCATCTATTGTGAAAGAGATACGTGGTACTAATATGCTGCAACAAACTAAGACCCATAATCTATGCCTGGCATCTCTGAGTTGAAACTTGGTGGCACTTTTGTGCTAGGCCAAGAGGCTTGCCTGTCATTTCCATTGAAACTAAGAATACAAATATGAAAGAAAAATTATATCTTTATAGTTGGTCTGTCAAAACAAGAAGGAAGAACAATAAAGAAAGCGCTAAGTTGCAAAAATATATCGGTCTGAAGTATTGAAAATTAAGTACGGTGGATAATGAGATTGGTTTCTTTACCAAGTTTAAATCTATACAATTAGTTCACAAGCAATGTAGGGTGTTAGCTTGATAGTCTTAATTAAGTGACAGAATTTGCTAACTTGTACTTTTTTAGACAATTCTTGCTGATTGTAATTTATCATAGTAGATAGGCACAATTCCTCCATTAATGAAGAGAGAAGGAATGGTTACTCCTACTATGATAAGAGAGACCTCTTGCTAGTGTGGAGGAAATTAGAAGGTGAATTGTAAAATCCCTAATTTTTATGCAAATAAAAATTATATTAGTTTAATATCTTAAATAAAAATCTAATTAATGTTTTTTTTTCATGAGTCAAGGGTGACCATATGGCCTTAATTTAAATCCGGGTGGACCAACTTGGAGATCCTTTATTTTAACAAGGTAAGAATTTTTTTGTTGTTGTGTAATATGAAGGTTAAGAGGGTAGCTGATGTGGAATTAATGTGAGACAAATATAATATGTAATAAATAGGGTTGCTGTAGTAAGGAGGTGTGGTGGAGTGGGCACACCACACAATCATGGTTAAAACTTGCTGGGCGGCAACTATAAAAGGTTAAGCATAAATTTCAGTCGAAGGTTTTCTGGAGTGGGCGATCTGAGTTTGGGAGTTTTCAGAGGAGAAGAGGAGGAATTGAGGAAGAGGCTGGATCTGGAGTTGCTGGACTGCTCAATGAGTTGCTGTAATACTATATTCTGTCAAAGAGGAAGAGAAGAGGAATCTGCCGCAGCTGAGAAATTGAAGTTGTGTCTTCTTCCAAAACAGTAGGTATTGGTTTAATTGAAGTTTCGATAGGTCATGTGGTGATTAGGTAATCAGATCTTAGATCTGACTTTGTGCTTTGCAAATTTCAGATTTCATTGGAGCAAAGGAAGAGCTCGAATGAAAACATAGATCGGATTGGGAGAGTGTGCTTGGCGACTGTGGGAAATCAGAAGTTGGTTTGCTTAAACAGGTAGGTAGCATAGTTACTTCTCAGATTTGTTGTTTATTATTGAATGGATTTCGTTTATACCAGTGGAGATTTTTTTATGAAGTCTGATCTGGAATTCCAGATCTGTTATGGCATAAAATGGTAATTGAATGAATGGTTTATCATGGGCGGCAGGTGATATATATATAGTGTTCTTTTTCTATGGTGAATAAGATTGTAAGTAGCATGAAGCTGATTTGGTATAGATGTTTGAATCTGGAATTTTGTACAAGTTCAGACAAGGAATTAGTCGAACCCTGTTTCTGGTTAGCCATTGACGCCTAAACATGATCAGTCTCTAAATGTGATTCAATAAAATTAAACGCATGGTTGCTGATTTAATATATGAATGGAAATGTATTGGAAGTGAAAAACAGAAGAACAATTAGATTAGACCATTTAAAAATGGAATTTGTATTTGATGTTTATGAAAGAAGTGCTGGCATTAAGGTTGGTGGTCTGGCGCCAATCCTTCCAGAGGTCAATACCAGATCCTATTTCACAGTCTTATTCGGCTGTTTTGAGTATAAGCTTTATTCTATATCTTCCAATTAGAAATACTAGTTAGATGTTTTAATTGGGTGTTGGTGATGAAATTTAAAACCACCTATGATGAATGCATTGAACTAGAATTTTTCTTAGTAATGACTGGGATATTAAGTGGTAAGTTGTTTAACAATTGAAATGGTTTAGATGTTCAACTGGGAAATATGGTACAGAAATTTCATAACAAATTGGTTCTCTATTTCTGGTTAGTCATGGAAGCATGGCACGTTTATTTACTGAAATGGGGCAAACAGAATTGTAAGGTATGGTTGATGTTTCATTAGGTAATTTGAATGGGTTTTGAAAGGTGGAACAGGTGAAAGAATGGACTAGCTCCATTGGGGACTGAAACATTACTGATGGGTTTTAGCGAAGAATGTCCTAGATATATTTGTCAAAATTGGGATGGGACAAATGGATTGCTAAGAAAATGACTTTGAAAAGGCTATGCTTAAAGATACCGCTGCTTATTATTCTCAGAAAGTTTCAAGCTGGATTTCTGTGTATTCTTGTCCAGACTACTTGGTGGAGGTATTTTTTTATAGTTTATTTGATTACAGAATTTTTATAAGCCATTCTTGATGCTAACTAAGTTTCCTATTTTAATTCCTAGGCTGAGAAGTGCTTGGAGTCAGAGAAGGAAAGGGTATCTCATTACCTACAGTCAAGGAGTGAGCCAAAGCTACTGGATGTATGTTCTTGTTAACATCTCCTTAATTGCATTTTTTTTTGTTTCTTCCCTAACAGTGGATATTCTGCTATTGAAGTCTAATATGTTGGGTTTCCATTATTTTATGATCAATTTTCATATCATGTCATTGAGTGTATATTCTAATTCATTTTTATTTATCATCAATATGTCTTTTTCAATAGAAAGTGCAAACTGAGCTGCTGTTAGGATATGCAAACCAACTGCTTGAGAATAAGCACTCTGGATGTCATAAGTTGCCTAGAGATGACAAAGTATTAATTTTGCTACCATTTTTCATCAATTATAATTTATTGCTGCATTGGCTATTTTCAGATCCAGAAATTTATCACTCTTACAGACGTGTCACATGTAGTTGGAATCTTAGAGTCAGATTCTCATCATAACTGGATTAATCCGGGATTTTGGTTTTTATCAGATTCGGAATAACTACGGAATCAGCCTGATTCTAATAATCCAAAATCATAAAGAAAATCCAATTTCGAAAACCCCAACAAAACAGCCTCTTCACTTTTTGGTCCGTACTTGTTGTTAGGTGGAGGATCTCTCAACAATGTATAGGCATTTTGGATGTCATAGGTTGGTTGGACATGACAAGGTGTTAATTTTGCTACCTTGCTTCATTGATTAAATATTTGATGTTGCTTTGGCTATTTGCAGAAACCAGAACTATATCACTCTTAGGGGAACGAAGTTGGAATTTTAGAATCAGATTCTCACCATAACTGGATTTCATAATCCAGGATTTTTGGTTTTTGGTCAGATTCAGACTATGGAATCAGCCTCTAGTGGGTTTCATATAATCCACTTAACAGTGTACACTGCCTACCACCTTCCAATTACCATCACCACTCACTACCTATGCACCTACAACAATTTGCACCACTTATTGACCACTGTTGATGCTACTGTCAGTGATTGCCGTTACATTTGGCACCCACATTCATCACCACATTGCCACCATTATTGGCACCACCTACCCCTAATCATCGCTAATATCCTCTGTCATCACCACATTGCCACAATTATGGACACCACCAACCACTAAGCATTGCTGCTGTCCACCACTGTGTATAATCATGATTCTGTATTCTGAAAATCGGTATCAAAATCTGATTCTGATAATTCAAAATCGTAAAGAAGATTCAATTTTGAGAATCCTAACAAAACAACCTGTTTAACTTTTTGATCTGTACTTTTTGTTAGGTGAAGTATCTCTCAAAAATATGTATGCTCTTTTCTGAAATTCCTCAATGCTTAGAACTTGTATCTGATAGATTTAAACAGGTTGGTATTGTTCTAGCATTTTGGGTTTGCAAATAAAGGTACATGTTTGTATAATTCCTCCTCCCCTCAATTTTTTGATTGTTTACTGTTGCAGCATATTATTGATGAGTGTACGGCCTTGGTTGAACAAGCCAAAGATGCAGCCAGTGATAAGAAGGTCTCATCTTGCTTTTGCCCCTTATTCCAACTTCCTGTATATCAAGCATCTTGGGCCCCTAAAAAGGCCTCTTGCTTTTGCCCCTAAAAAGGCCTCTTGTTGCAAAAAATTTTGACTAAGAAATCATTAAGCAAATGCATTTTTTACATTCCTGTCAAATTACCAGTAGTTATGGAATTATGCCTTCGTAGAATTGGAAATCTTGGCATTGTTTTCAACCATTAGAACACTTTATGATGCTTACATATATTCTGAAGGATCTGGAGAAACCCTACATAGTCTTCTCAGCCACATTCAAATTAGAGGAGTAGCTATAATGTTGTTGCATATGAGGTATACTCATGCATTTAGTGAGGAAAACTTTTGAATTTTCTTATTTTTTATTTTTTTTATTTACTTGTGAGATTTGAAGAGATTGAATCACATTCAACGCTCAGTTGTTTGTTTCTAGAGAACTCTATCTTAATGGTCTATTTTGGCAGTGTATGACTATATGTCCCACATAAGTTTGTTGGATCAAGACCTGTAAGAGCTTAGAACATGGAAAACATGGGGGAATGACAGCTGTTATTCTTACCATCAGTAGTTGTATGGCATGACTACGAAAAGTTTGTTACAGCTGAGGCTGACCTAAACTTGGATGTTTCCATATCTTTTTGCTTTAGGTTAAAACATTTAGTTTAATTGATACTAAATTTAGTATCCATGTATCTAAAATTAATTTGTTAATATAATAATTAATTTTAATTTTAAATTAATAATGCAATTAAAATTATAAATTGGTTACCAAATTGATGTATTCATCAGCAAATTTCTTTTCCTTTCCTTTTTATTTCTAAGTTTAATTGAATACTCATCACTTTTGGGCATCAAAAATTAATTTATGGATGTTAATATGAATATTAGTGCAATGGATATGTGAATGTTAGTGCACTGGATATGCACAGTAACACCTAGTTTTTTTCCCAATGCCATTGGTGTTAAATTTTCATTTATCACCTTTAAAATAGGCCTTAGCTATGGCTGTATGGTACTGATGTTGGGTATTTTTGCATCAACTATTTATTTAAATACATTTGTAGGAGTAATTTATTTAATTTGTTGAAATACAAATTGTGTTCCACAGGCAGAGAAGTAGTTGGAAGGAATAGAAATTGGAGGAGATTGTTGGTCTTGGCTGGAGTACAGTGACCTAGCTCTCTTGGTGAGATGGCTATCCAATGGCGTTTTCCTCACTTGTCAAAGAGAGGGAGAAGTCTATATTACCTCGTCTTCTTTGCTACCATCTGGGTTGTGTGGTCGAGTCATCTTTCAGTGATTTAACAGAAAGAAAAGAATTTCCGTTAATACACCGGTCATCGTTAGTTGATCTCAGGTAAGTCCATCCCCAGCCATATCTGTTTCAAGTTCTTTTAATCAACTCACTGTTATTATTTAATTATAAAAAAACTTAATTTAAATTTAATGAAGACTTATTAATCAACTCATGATTGTTCGTTATTATTTTGCAGAGAAATCTACAAGCATATATCTGGATTTCAAGGATCTATATGTGACTGAGCGGTTGGAAGATATGCAAGCTACTATTGTTATCCCTCACAGATTGGCTACACAGAGCAAAATCGAAATTCACGGTATTCTTCTTTCTTAAAATCAAGCAGACGTTTTCATTTATGTTATTCATTTTGATATTTTTGTTCTACTTGGGTTTACATTCTTCTTCGTTATGGTGAGGATTTGTTTCTAATAAGAATAACATGGGTTCCATAACATGTTAAAAAATTACATATAGAATAGAAGAATGGATAAGGAATTCCAGAGAGTATTATATATATGCAGAGTCTTCCACAAACATAATCGATAAGTTTCCATGGTATCAAGGTGTGGCAACAACTCTGTTGTTATGTAATCTTTGTTACGAAATTTTATCCTGTATTGAAACAGAGAGTGGTTGGTCTGCAGCTGAATGGCTCAATCAAAATATAAATGGATCATGTTATGTTCCCGGTTGAAATGATCAAATGAACGACTTGGATTTTGTTATGGATAAGTTATTTGTGCTGACCAAAAATTGATTTTTTGCATAGTCTTCGTATTGTTTGTAGGCTGAAACTATACATTATGTTTCCAGCTATATCTTATTCTTAATATAATGATTGACTTGATGAACTGTAGGTTTTTATTTCTTGCTCTTGGTGGATTGCTTTGTGGCTATGATACTGGTGCTACATCTGGGGCTGAGATTTCTTTAAAGGTATGGTAATACAAAATTTTAATATAGATAAGAGCTGTTATTTATCCAGCACCGAGGCTCTGCTCTTTCATGATGAATATGTTTACGATTTACAATGTTTTGTTATATCTTCTTTCTCAATAACTTTGCATAATTTATGTTTTTCCTTTTGTTTCTTTCTAAAGAGGGATAAATTCGCTGGAAAAAGTGCATTATTGTTGCAATGAGACGTCATTGAAATCATGTGCTGAACACCGTTATGATGGAGTATCAGGTAATCAAGCATTGTCTTGAATAGATTTCTCCCTTTAACTCAGATTTTCTGTACTGTTTTTATCTTTTTTGGTTTGTTCTGTTTTTTGTTTATTTTCCTTTGTTGCTGAACATTTAGGTGGAATCAAGTGGTATCCTTTTTTATAACGCTACGATTTTGTATGGATTACTTGCTAGCTTCAAAAGGAAAATGCCTGAACAACCTTTATGAAATTCAGTTCCTAGATATTGTTAGAAGAAGTAAGTTGGTGGTTCTCCTTCATAGAGAAAGTAAATCTATTAACCTATATAAAAAGTCCCTTACAACCTGCCTGCTTCATCACTTGATTAAATATGAATTATTTTTAAAATATTAACCTGTCTAAAAGTTTCTTCATCAGAAACTTTTATGGGATAACCACCTATTCATAAAAAGTCAAAAGAAGGCTTGTTGCCCTTAAATCACTTATTGTTGTTAACTAACAGTGGATGAACAAGGACTTAATTAAGGGAAATGAAAGTAGATGAGAAACTAAGGCTACAAAGAATGTGAAGAAGTGATTGAGGTTATAGCAATTTAAAATTATTAATGTTAACAGTAAAATAGGCACACCAAATGTGAATAAAAAGCTTTAAACTTTTATATAAAGGAGTTAAAATTTGTTAAATGAACCTTCTTGATCCTTGCATATATGGGACAAGCAGCTTATCTTTCTCAGCATCATGTCATTGAAAGCTACTACCAAATTGGTTTCTATGTATCTGTACCTGGTAGGCAACCTGGGTATCCCTTCTAGAAGTAAATACTTTAAACTCGACCATATAGATTCACCTCATGAATGATAACCAGTCTTATTGTCTCAGAGCAAATAAGATGGCCAGTTGTGGCAATAGCTGTAATTGCAGCGGTGGCGGGAAGTCAAGCCATCATCACAGGGACTTTCTCAATCATCAAACAATGCTCAGCTCTGGGATGCTTTCTAAGAGTCAAAACAATCCATACCTCATCTACAATTCATGGCCAGATTTACATCCCAGAGATTAACTGGATTTGATATTATGCTTGGCAGTCACCCTTGGTTTTAGAGATACAAGGCACATGGGACATGCATCAGGTATGAAAACAATGAAATAAATAAATATTTATAGCTTTAATTTCGTTCCTCCCTTTACAGTTAATATTTTTTCTACTATTTTGAATGAGGATGGAATGGAAGTACCTTTTTAATTAGTTATGTTGATTATATGATGAGGGAATATTGTATGTTTTGCTCTGGTTATGTGTTATAAGTTTGATAAAATATAAGTTATATAACTCTACCCTATAAAAATGACTTCTCATTTGTGGCATAAAATTGAACACAAGTATCCAATTAGTTTGTGGATTTTCGGTTTAATCTGTAGTGTTTGCTTTCCTTTGAAACAGGTTTTGCAGTTATAACTGTCATGCTGGTTACCACCTGCCTAATGTCTTTAGTTATAGTGCTGTGCTGGCACCAGAGTGTCTTCCTAGCTATTTGCTTTATGTTCTTCTTTGGTTCCATTGAAACACTCTACTTCTCGGCCTCCCTCTCCAAGTTCCACCAAGGCCCTTGCTTTAATCTTCTTGATAGCCATGTGTGTGTGGCACTATGGCACTCTCAAGAAGTTTGAGTTTGATGTCCACAACAAGATCTCATAAATTGGCTCCTTGGCTTGGGTCCAAGCCTTGGTATTGTGCGTGTAAAAGGCCTTGGTCTCATACAAACTGAACTTGTGTCCGGGATTCCTGCAATCTTTTCCCATTTTGTAACCAACCTCCCATCCTTTCACCAGGTTTTAGTCTTTCTCTGCATCAAGTCTGTACCAGTGCCATGCGTAAATTCCGATGAACGGTTCCTTGTAGGCCGAATTGGCCCGAAAGAGTATAGAATATATAGGTGCATCGTACGATATGGGTATAATGATGTGCCTTCTTGTTTGATTTTTCTGGGTTCCCATTTGAAGGTATTGCAAATGCAAGCTGCCTTATAACCCCGATGACCTCATGGTGCAGTGTGAAGGTTGCAAAGACTGGTAAACTTTTTGCCTCATCTTGTTTTCTGCTATCTGAGTGGTCTTAAGATGAATTCTTCATTTAATTTTGCGTGCAAGATTAAGTTGATCTGCTTTGGTGGTTTTATAGTCTGTTGGCGTCCATCGGGATGAGCATATTTAGGACTTAGGCATGTGTTTTGCTCTTCTTCAGGAATTTGTAAGTTTTGAAGGACTTTTGTTGATTGCAATGCATACATGTCCTATATGGGCATCTGTATTCCCTGCTGTACTTGGCCTCCACGATGTATGCTGATTTTGACTGAACCCTTTTTCTTTTCCATATTTCCCTTCTTTTGTGTTTTACATGACTTTCTTCAGAATCCTGCTTCCATAGGTTAGTATTCTCAGATTCATGGTGAGAAATCAGGAGGGTGCTATGGAAATTTGGTAATGGAGAATCAACTATTGTTAAAACCCAGTGCATCCAAGATGATCATTTTTTCTGTTTGTTTTTAGTCAGTGCTTTAGGTTTTGCATAGACATCTTATGCTTCAACTTCGATGACACAAGGACTATGAAATGTGCAAGTTGGCCTGTGACTATTTTTAAATAATGCAGAATGGTTTTGCACTTAGTTATTGTGTCAAAGTCACATTTATATTTTGTCATTTGTCAGTTTTACTCTCTTAGAAATTTGTTTAATTATGCTTTATATGCATTATATGAATCTTGACAGAATTTGTAAAAGAGCTAAAAGTTACAAATAAAACAGAACAGTTGGAGTTGGTTTGTGCATTGGCATTAGTTCTTGCATTAGGACCACGACTTTGCTCTATTGGTATTGTCCACGTTAAATCTTTGTGTTGATATGTTGAATGACATTTTATTTGTAATATATTGATCTGGGCGATGAATAGGATTACTGGGCGAATTGGAAGACGTTATGTGTGCGTAGGACTGAAGGAAGGTTAAAGTTACGAGATACAGGAGCTCAATATAAACCAAATTTTAAACTTTTGGTTTCTTCTCATGTTTGCCTCTCCAAAATCTGATTGGAGAAGCTAACTAAAAGCCTTAAAGTTGTGGAAAAACTTGAAGAATATATGAAATACTTTCTTAACCAAAAAAAAAATTTTTTTTTGATTATGTTTGTGGATACTTCTTCCAGGAAAGTTCTCACACGTGCATACATCTTGGATTTGTTTGGTTCTACCTTCTTGTCTCCCAGTTTTTCATGTGCTAAATAAATGAAACAAAGTTGGTCTAGGTTTTCGAGAATTTGGATTTTTTTTTTTTGTGTAATGAAAGGCGTCTGTTGGTCTCGCTTAGAAACATTTTTGAGTGACATTTTTTAACCATTCAGGGGTGATCTTGTAGGATTGAGAATGACAAAGTGGAGAAGTACACCATCACACAGAGCTTCAATAAACAAGAGAATTGGACATCGTCAGTGGTCTCTGCTCATGCCGAAGTTTCAGGAATAGGCTCTTTGTACACAAAGCATGTGTTACTGATTCCAAGTCTGAATCTCGCAACAAATTAAACCCATGATACAGGAACTTTGTACATTTACTTTTTGTACTTTTTTTCCTTCATTTTAAAGCATTAGGTTTAGATTCAGACAGAGATGTATATAGAATTTGAAATGCATATGCAAATTTATGATGTTTGGATCATTGATCATCTTTTAATCCTATAAGAAGTTTTGAGCTAAGCTTTGTATTGAATGACAAAATGTGTAGGGCTACCTAAGCACTTCTAATTATATGATGATCTGGGTGTAAATTGAAAGATACTGGAATATTGATTTATTAAATTTTAATGCTTCATCTGATGCAGAAGCTAACTGATGCAGGGGGATCCGAGACAGATGATGCGGAGCTGTCAGATTGCACATTGATGGCGCTAGAATACCATAAGTTGGCAGAGCATCGCAAAGGCAGGAAGTGATGGTGATATATTTCTTATTGGGGCAGTTTTGAGTGCGTTTTAGTGTTTTGGCCATAACTTTGGCTACGGTTATCGGAATCGCGCATATGACCCCAATTCGGAAAGATATTTCCGGTGCGCACGCCATGCTACATTGACTAAAGTCGATGTTCCCCTTTATCGACCTCAAATTCCACTGTTTTCCCCTCTGAATTGCTATTCTTAGTTATTTGTTGCTATTTTTGGTAATACTTCCTTTGTCAATTAGGAAGTGATTTTAAACCCGATTTGGGCTAGATTTTTCATAGGATGCTTATTTATTTCTATATTTTATTTAGGCATGCCTTAAGGGATTTTGCCGTTTTTAGTAACTTTCCAGTATAGACGATTTTTGGCTATAAAGTCCGGCTTGTGGACTTGGTTTAGGGTACTTGATGAATTAATATTGAATTGAACCTCAGAGACGTTGTTCTCTGTGTTTTGGGCAAGCTGCTTGTGTTCTTCCCTGTTTATCATCTGTTTGAACTAGCCTACAGAATAATCTCTATTCTGTTTGGCGTCACTAACCTATTCATCTCCATGAGTTAGTTGCATTTACAATAGAGTTAATCGCATTTACAAAATCTTGGGATCTGTTTCATCAGGGTTGAACATAAATTTCAGGTCCATCATGTACTAATGCTTCAAAAAGAATGGTGAATAAAAATGTAACCAGAAAAAAAAAATAGAGAACCCCCATAAAGCCGCTTGGAAGTAAAATTTCTCTAGGTTGTGCTCATTAAATGACTTTTGTTGGGTCATAAAATGGGTATTGGACGTTCCCATTTTTTCCCTTGGCACAAAGTATTGGAAAATTTCATATGGGGAAAAACTAGAATATAACAATGGAGAGAGAGAAGGATGAAAAGGTGGGAGGTCGTTCCTGTGGTTCCTACCTTCATCCTTGTTTCCAAGAATATGATCTGGGAGAGAAGAGGGGGCACAAAGGGAGTTGATGATTTGGAAGCTTGCTCTTAAATTTATGCACATGGGAAGAAGGCTGTCTATTTGGGGCTTCATTTTCTTCTTTACTGGAGAGGAGATATGCTTTGGTCGACCCAACAGAAGGTGCCCTACGCTAGCGTACCTTTCACTAATCTTGTCTTAATAGACCCAAAACATATTGGGACCATGTGCTCCTCAGGGTCCTACAAAACCAAGTACCAAACTCAAAATTGTCAGGAGGCTTGATAAATTATAAGTCTTCTTTTCACTAATGTTAAGTTAGAGATCTGATCTCATGATTTTATTTGGAGGGGAGCGACTAAATAATATGAAATTCCTAGATATATTGGAGACCGATTCTTCTTTTATAGCTTCCCTGTGCCCATTGTGTTACGTTCGTATGAACGTTACACGTGTCCCATTAGATGGGCCCCACGAATAAAGACGCAAACGTCTAACTCTAACACCCGTTTCAAAAGTTTTTTGAATTAAAATAAAAGTTAACTCAAAATGCTTGGGCGCACCATTTTTTTCAACATTTTAAATCTAAAAACGAGCTCCTTTCACTTGGCACCCAGAGGAATGACATTTTTGATAGATTTTGGTCGGTTCAGCCCACTGTTCTTAGCATCTTTCTGGGGAGTTTATTGTTAGCATACTTTTGGGGAATCAAGTCTTGCCATTGTTTGCCTCTTTTATAGAGGGTTCTTTAATCGAATCGAGTTACATATTGAATGACATAAGCATCTTATTCATTGTCATCTACTCGTTTGACTTAACGTTTTTGTTATACAATCTTTTTATTCGCATATACCAATTCTTCATTGGCTATATACCATTTTTTAATCAAATATACTGGGCTATTCATCGTCTCATACTAGCTTGACGCAATGTTTTTGTTACACAATCTTTTTATTTTCATATACCAATTATTCATCGGCTATATAACAATTTTTCATCAAATATACCAGGCTATTCATCGTCACATACTAGCTTGATATAACATTTTTGTTGCATTATCTTCCCATGTCATATACCAATTCTCGCATATATACCTGTTTTTCATCAAGTATACCAGTGTATTCATCGTTGCACCCTAGCTTGATCCATCGTTTTTGTACACAAGTTTTTTATTCTCATATACTAATTATTCATCGGCTATATACCATTTTTTTTATCAAATATACCAGGCTATTCATGGACGTATACCAGCTTGATGTTAACATTTTTTTTGCACTATCTTCCCTTGTTATATACCAATTACTCATCGCATATCTATTTGTTATCAAATATACCAGCGTATTCATCGTCATATAACGTTTTTCAATTAAACAGAAGAGGAAGTAGAGAGAGAAAGAGAAAGATTTGACAATTACCTATTGGGTGGTTGTAGAACAAACATAATAGTAGATTGCGGTTGCAAGTTTCTAATTGCGTTGCAGGTGGGACTCAAAAGCAAATCATTTCGCAAAAAATAAAAAATAAAAAAAATATTCACTTATCTTTTCCTCCTCTTTTGCAAAAGGAGGTCTAACAGAGCGCCGAACAGGGTACGAAATAGTCGCAAAGCATGAAGAGAATGGATTTTGTTAATTTTTTGGTGCGTAACTAGGGTTTTGATTGCCACGTTTATATTTTGCAGATAGATTTCGATAGTTTAGAAGAAGTTCGATGGTGCAGAAAGTGGTTATGTTTGGGATTTTTAACTTCTTCTGCAACTTCTCTTTTTGTGGTGTTCTCATTGTCATGGCTTCGACCGACTCAGAATCAGCTGCAAAAGAGAAGGAGAAAAAGATAAGTGAATATTTTTTTTATTTTTTATTTATTGCAAAATGATTTGCTTTGTAGTCGGCTTCCACATGTGTTATGATTGTATGCTGGCATGTGGTTGCGATTTATTGGTAGCCCGGACGGTGTAGATACCGGTTTCTTCAACTCTTTTTAATGTTATTAATAGATATGGATTAGTCGTTTAGGTTTTTTTCATTCCACTGCATCTTTGTATTAGCTGCGAACAGGTAGTGTAATTTTTTCTTCACTCTATGTGTTCAAATTCTGGTTTCTTTTTGTTTTGTTGTTATCTTTGTTCTGGAAAATGATGTAGATAAGGGTTTTAATTGGATTTTACAAGTTTCGTTATGTCTCTATAACCGTTAATTTTACTGAAATGCTTTTTTCTAATACAGGCATGAACTCCTAGAGAAACGTAGTGACAATTGGTTTTGAGTTATAAGTTATACTTGAAGTATAGATTAGGTCTCTTTTTAGAGTGAATCTAAATAATCATCTGTTTTGAAGATACAACATATATTTCATAAACTGAAGCTTTTGTAGGCTTTCATATCTTTTGTTTTTCCTTTCTAATTTTTATAATGTTGAAACTATAATCTTGCACTTTTAATTTTCGTAAGAAATTTCAACTTTACAATAAATTTAATTTTCAGTTGCTATGCAGTATCTAGGATAAAATTGAAATATCAATTATGAATTCTCTACTTTCAGGCAATAACTGATTTTACTTGTTCTATATAAGTTTCGAAGAATCAAGGCACATGAAAATTTAAAACTGAACCAAAGTGTATCTATATTTGATTCCAGATTTATAGATAAAGCAGAATTCAATCATATTTTATCTAGATAATAAAGATAACACCCTTACATTGTTATAAATAAGTTGAGTAACCTGTACGTGTATGTCTAGCAGGGAAAACTCTCCCATATATCTGTGAAAAGGTCTATGATATTTTTTTCCCATATATTGATATACTAACTTACATACAATTGGGCACAGTGTTGGGTGTGGGGATGTTCTTAGTTACCACATCTGTTTAATCCCTGATCATAGGATTCAACAACTCAATGAAGAAAATTTAAGACACATTTTTCATCACTAAAAATGTGGTCAAGAAATACATAATAGTATATGTGCGCACCTAAACCTGGCCTAGCTCGCACATGGGGCGCACCTTCAGTGCGTGCCTCGGGACATTCGGAGTCGCCACTGCCTGAGAGGTGCAAGCAGACACGGTGTTTGCCCTATCCGGGTCTAAGTCTGGTCTGCGGTTTTTCAGAGTTCTAGCTAAGTCCTTGGTTACGTCCGGGGAAGCCCTAAGACACCCCGGCCCGCCTCGTCGGTTTGACGGGTCCCTCGGGTCTCCCTGGTTTTTGAGTCAAGCTCACCCTTCCTAGACCAGCATGTTGCTTTATTTGGCCTTGTGGGACCCTCTGAAGGTGTGTCCCTTTTATTTGGATTTTATCTTTTTTTTTATTTACCTAAGTGAAATGGGTCGGACTCGGGTCCCGTTGAAAGACCCGTGGGCTGCCATGGTTGGGCTTTGGGCCCAGTTGGGTTATTGGGTAACCCATTTGGTTATTTATTAAATTAAACTATTTACACATGCAATGGGCTTAGTGGGCTTGGATTTGGCCCATTAGCCAAGGGTCAAGGGGCCTGGGCCTGTTTATTGAAAACAGGCCTGGTATAGGCCAGTCAAAAGTGGGCCCCACAAGTGAGCCCTAGGTGCCTTGGTGGGCCCATGGTCCATGGAGGGCTAAGAATAGCCCAACCAACTTCTTGGGTTGGTTTAAACTGGCTTAGGTTGGAATAGATCCAACCGGGCCGAAAAATTACATTTTTTATGTTACTTTTACATCTGCCCGTATTTTCTATACGGTCCAGCTGTGCCCGTGAACGAAATCCGGTTTGGCTTGCCCGTGAAGCAAACACGGTCCCGACCGGACCGTTCTGAGTTTACGGGCGCAGTTGGTTTTACATTTTTTGCCGCCGATTCTGCTTGGGATCACTCCAGCGACTTTCTCAGGTGTTCCGACAACCTTTGTGATGGATCTAGTGCCTTTTGTCACAGCACATCCACTTCATTTGCCTCTTCAAGTCTTCTTTTTCCTTATTTTTGCCAAGCCACTTTTGGCTCCTTGGTTTGTTCCTCCGATGATTCCGGCAGCGCTTCCGCGTCTCCGTGGATTCCTCAATTAGGTTTTGGAAAAGGTCTTGAGGGGTTGTTTATGCTTACAGAGTAAAAGGGTGGATTTCAAGCAGCATCTCAGGGGCAAAATGGGTATTTGGTATTTGGGATTGGGGTGGCAGGACTTGGGCAGGGGTTGGACGTGGGAAACATGAAAGAAGAAAAGGGAAGAGGCCTGGAGGAGGCTTGTTGAAATGAGGGGGGTGACCTATCTATTTATAGGCAAAAAGGGGCGTGCCTGTATTTGAAGTACGGGCGTGCCTTGCCCGTACTTCAAGTACGAGCGTGCCTTGCCCGTAATTCAAATACGGGCGAAAAATGCACATTTGTAAATCTCGCAGAATCGGCTGTACGGGGCGCGTGTCCCGACGTACAGCGACGCGTGTCTTCTTCCAGAAGCTTGCCCGTATTTCAAATACGGGCATGCCCTGCCCGTAATTGAAATACGGTCCAGCACGTTTTTAAAATGTTTGGATTTCAAACCTTTATTCAATTTGGTTTTTTGCAAGATTTTTATTCTATTTTTCCGATTATTTTATTAAAAAGCGAGATTCTCTTTATTAAAATATTGTTAAACACTTTTATCTTATTTATTTTGTTGGTTTATTCCATTTTTGCTGCCGTTTTGCCACATGGGCAGTTTTTCTGAAACTTCAACCGCTCATAACTTCTTCGTCCGGTGTCCGATTTCAGCAAACTTAGTGTCGTTGGAACCGGCCCAGAACCACCTATCCATTGGGATCAAGTTTGGCAGTTGAATTGGGGTTGAGCAAAAAGTCACCCCAAAAGTTTGACCAACTCATAATTTTCTCATCTGGACTCCGATTCCAGCAAATTCAGTTGCGTATGAACCGTGTCGAAATGCTCTTTTTAATAAGATGAAGTTTGATGGCCAAATTTATTTGAATCAAAAAGTCAATTTTTTGACCCCCTTAGGGTTTGACTTTTCATTTTTCTTTATTTCGGGGGTGCAAAAATCAGGTGCTAACAGTAAACTAAAAATTTAAGACATATTTTTCATCCACCTTGTTTGCCTCTTGCTAGAGTACATAATAGTAAACTATTTTATATGTAGTCAAGAAGTCAATGGCCTGATTTTCTATCAGTTAATTTGTTTTAATTTTATAGCCCATTTACGTGCCATTAAGAGGCCTGGGACACTTTAATTAACTCCTAAATGTACAAGACTCAATAACACAAGATGGTGATCTGGGTGGCTTAAGATTGGGAGGGATTCTTCTGCCAACTGATGGAATAAACCATAATATTTTTGGTGGATGGTGGGTTTATCCCAAGTTATATTTCTTTGTATAAACATAAATAATGTTTGATTAGTTTTATTTTGTATGTATACAATAAATATGAAATAAATGAAAGCAACTTTATTTTGAAGCTGTGGACATTTAAATGTGCTTTGACTATGTTCTCTTAAAAGTTACTATTGTAAGGGACTTTAATATTGTGTTGTTTTGATAGGGCATTTTTATAGCATTGAGAGGGAGAAAAAGAAGGATTTGCGTGTTTGTGCAAATCAGTAAGTAATTTGTATTTTGACATCCTTTTGTCTATTTATATATCTTAGGAACTATTCTTTTCACATATGTAGATGTCTTGATTTATTGAAATATATTTTTGCTTTATTTAATTTAACATTTGTTATACTTAGTTACTACCTTCTGTTAGTTTGTTTGTGCAAATACTTTTCTGCTTATGTTTAATTTTTCTACACCATAAAATTATGCTTTCTAGGAATGGATTTGTGACTAATGTAAGTGTTGTTGTTGTTTATTTCTTGTTCTGATATCTTCTTCTAAAATTTTATACATTTGTATTTAAATTTTTGATGTGCTTGTTTATATTGTGTTGCAAGTACTATTTTCTTCTACTTATGTTTAGTTTGTCTATGCAATAAAGGTATGCTTTATAAGAATGTATATATACAAATTTATTGCAGGGAAACGAAGGCTTTCTTGTTTGCAAAAAAAAAGTTAGTAATTTATATGTCAACATGCTTTTCTCTATTAATATTAACTATTATTCTGTTACAAATTTCTTTTTTGGTTTCACATATTGTATTACAAATTCCATCTTCATTTATTTGTATACATTTTTCTTTTTCTATTTCATATTTGTAATGCTTAGTTAGTATCTCCAAATTTTTTGTATAAACAAACATATATATATTTTACTTCTGTTTATGTTCAGTTTATTTATGCCATAAAGTTATGCTTCATATACGTGAATCTTTAAAAAAATGATGTTTGCTTAGTTGTATTTTGTATTTATTTTGTATTTTGTATTCATGTAGTGTCAACTGGTATGGATTAAATATTATAGTTATCTGTCATTTTTTTAGTTCTTCTATAAAATACGGAAACATTAGATCAACTCAGTTTTGGGTTGGAACCTCAATTAAACAACACCAAACTAAAACCTTAACCATAAAGCACAAACATCTAAATTGATATGGAAAACAACATTTGGAGTTTATTTTTTAGATCCTTCTTTTCAATTCTATATTCTCTTCTTTTTTATGATAAATTATAGATATGGAAAATACACTCAACTCAAAGAATGTCATGCAAGAAATGTGTCAGAAGTATAAGATCAATTTACCAGTTTACAATCACATTACAGAAGGTGATGCACACCAATTGTTTTTCCAATCAACGGTTATTGTGGGTGAAGTTTCATACGTAGGAGCATGGGGCAGAAATAAGAAAGAAGATGAAAAATCTGCAGCAGATGTTGCCGCTGATGTATTAAATTCAAAAGGAGTTCCCAGTATGCTTGATCTAGTGATTGTTGATTTGAAGAAGCAACTGAATGAAGCTAGAATTGAAATATCTGAAATTAAGAAATATGTGAGTTACTTAGAAGAAAAGTTACAAAAAAGTGAAGACCGTGTAATGGCATTGGAATCAAAAATCCAAGATTCGAATAAAACAATATTAGAATATATGAACGAGAACCAGATGCTAGCTGAAAGGCTTGAACAAATGGATATTTGAAGGAACAAATTTTTTTGGTTAGGTAAATTCTAATCTTAGTTGGTTTTGCTTTATCGTAATGGAATATGAAGATAGGACACCTGTAGGTCCTCTTTATGTAAATAGCTTTGTTAATTTTAATTTCATTTAACATCATCGTCATGTAGGTCTCTGTTCATACTCATAGTTGAGGGATATGAGTATATGCGAGGCCAAACCATGTTCCAAAAGCTGAACGTTATATCAATTCAGTAAAGTTTATCAAATGCGTGAACAACGGTTTGCTCGTAGATAGAAAGTAGTAAAGAACTTTTTGTAATGCACACCTGCTGTATATGCTTTGTACATATGGATTAGGTCAAAGCTACTGTTTGTAATTAGTGCCCTTATGATAGTTGTAGCACACTTGGTCGTGCACTTATTTCATAAGTATGTCTACATCACAAAATTTTGCCTTTTTTGTAATATGTAATAGATATGAGCAAGTAACAAATTGCTCTTTTTTTGTTATACATACGAGCAAACAACAATTTGCTCTTTTTTTGTTATGTCTGTATGTAATCTTGTAAATACCTCTTTCATAAGTCAATAAGAACCTCGCCCTTTTTGCATCTATTTGTAATTACATTAAGCACAATATATTTCAGAAAAAAGAACAGAATATCTTGTTAGAAAAATAAAAAGAGCAATTTACAACTTGCTGCTACAAATTTATAAAATGCTTTCATTTGGAGTGTGCAAATCAACAGTAAGTTTACTCTGCTTTTTATTTTATTTCCTTCATGGTTTTGTATATCTCATATCTATAACAAACTTGAACATTGCATGTGCATGCACTCTGATTGGGTCCGTTTGAGAGAAAGGAGAGATTAAATGTAGCAAAACAAACAACAAAGCTATTTATTTTCACAAAAAATAAAATTGTTTTAATGGAGAAGTGTAAATTCCAATGTACATGAAATGTATACAAGGACTAAAAGTTGGTTTGCAGAAGCTATATGTTATGTATAAAAAGAAGTCCAGCTCTTTTACAAGGGAGTGAAAATAGGACTCCCAAACTTTGGTATAATAGCTTCCAGGTTAATAGCGAACGTCATTCATTCGCAATCTAAACTAAAGCTTCAAAAGTACAATAGTTTATCTCTTTCTATATTTGTTTGAACAGAGACCTGCTTCGATCCTTTCTTAGGTAACATCTTTCCTAGAACTGAAAATAAGATTTGATTGCCCAGTCAGCTACCTAGGAACGTAGGTGCTCACCATTTGCAAAATGGAATATGTTCCTCTATATTTTTGTGTAGACACATTTTGTTGACTTTCCTGCTTTGTCAATCCAAAATCCGATTCGCAAATTTGTGGCGTATTTGCTTTCAAAGGGTGATTGTTTTTTCTTGCCACTCTTTTGTTACATTTTACACATTGATGCTCTTATATACTGTCATTTGGAAACAGGATACAGTGCAGCAAATATGTTTAATTTTTCTTTGTTGAAACAACAAATATGTTTAATGCACTACACTAATTTTGAAAACTTTATTGAATTCAAGATTTCTGGCAGCCAATGTGATTCCTTACATGAGTCCAGTGTCTCTTCAGTTGTTTCTGAAGCTTTGGAGAAAGAAGATGATGGAAATGTTTCTGGAGTATTCGACCAGTACTTTGTCCCTCTGAGCTTGATTGAGAGGTGGGGAAGTGCCATGGGTATCCTTATCTTTTCTATAGATTGCCAAGTACCATTAATGAGTTAATTGTTATGTTTTCATACTATATAACCATGAGTCTGTTTGAAAAGAAATCCTTAAAAGTGACTCAAATATTGTATATCCCGATTCAAAACGTTGTTGTTGTTTCACAAAAAGCTATTATCGACATGTCAAGGGTACTGGCTCTCTCTTGGCAACCAGACAAGTAGGATTCTTGTTTAGACATGCAGACCATTTGTTGAATATTTGTCTATATTTTCTTTTCCTTCACTTCGTGCAAAACAATTCTCAGTTTCCATTTCTTATCCTTCTTCTGGTGTTCTTGATGTCTTTTTTTTCCTCATGTTATGCACAAAAAATTCATGGCATGCAGCTGGAGAACAAGGGTAAAGCATGTTCATTGCAGGAGCAGTGCCTCAGATATTTCACCCCTAAAGAGGTACGTACAGTCCCTTGTTGTATCTTGTTTTTGTATTCCTTTATTTGCTATAGGTTACCAATTTAAATCATTCAAATGTAAATGGCAATTTTTTAACGCCACCAGGTTGGTAATTTGCATTCTTTCCCTGTGGATTCCCAGTTCCCACATCACATCAACCTTAGACAGAGGTATGTTTTGTTTTCTTTATATTTTCATTTATTTCATGAGGATAGGTAAGCGGGAAAAGCGTGGCTGTTAGTTCTAATGTTTTATATGTCTTGCTACTGATGGGATGTATTGGAATCATGGTTGTGAAAATCATCTTGGATGCACAACTCTTCCTCTTCTCATTTTTTATTGCTTCGACAACTGTAATCAGAAACTTTTGCAACAAATTTTCCTTTTCCTGATTAGGTTTTCATTTTGTGGGTGTCTTCCATTTATGATCAATGTGTTCAAATAACGAGTCACACTTGAATGACTCATTCAAAGTTGATATCAGTCTTTTTTCATTTTCTAATTATTGTTACTATTCAGATCTTAACTTTATTTGATTAGTTGCACGTATTACAACAGAATCATTGTTGGCTGGAATAATCTTACATTGGCTCCTCTAAACTGATTTTATTAAATTTAGCTCTCAATTTTCCTCAGGAAGTAAGCCGAGACTGCTTTTTTGCTGTAGGTATGCTCTGCTAGGTAATAGTTTAAGTGTAGCAGTGGTTGCTCCCTTCATCCGTTGTCTATTCACTGAGCCGCATTAATTGCAAAGATGAATCCTTTATTTATGAGGGCAAGTTATGACAAACAGGCACTTACGCTTCTCGCCTCGGGTGAGGTGGGTAATGCAATCAAACCCGTGCACTTAATCAATAGCTACATCATCATCATCTTCATCTCCCTCTCAATCTGTGCATGTTTTGTTTTGTTCACTCCACAGGTGATTTTAGTAGAGGAGATTCAAGCATGCAATAAAAACGAAGAGGCACTCGCTGATCAACATGTAAGTGCTGTCACTGCGGTGGAAAGCACATTGGAAAGCACATGTCCAACATGGAAGAAACCTTGTTTTAGATCAATTGATTTTTGCCTGAAGCACCCAATTGCCTGGAAATATGTATCATTCACAGGTCTCAGACAGTAGTTGAACCATTGAATAGGCTTTTTCAGTGGAATAGGTTTTTTCAATGGAATAGTTGAACCATTATGGAATAGGTTTTTTTATTATTCGTTTGCATATCTACTAAAGATTGGGTTAGCTTGGATGGTGAAATACATTTGGGGACTTTAGAAATAGTTCTTAATTGATATTGAGAGGTGACTTCTGATACTTCAAATATAGTTTTTCATTGATTTGCCTGCTTACAGTTGCTTCTGCCCAACATGAGAAACATAATTACTCATTTATTACTTGCTTTTATATGCTTTTGCTTCAAAATAGTACTGTCAATTCAAGTCATCTAAGCATAGCATAGGCAATAGGAAATTTTGGCTAATACATACACAAGTGGCAAAAAAATTTTTTTTTATTATTATGTTGTAGCTTTTCTAGATATTATATAACTGACATATATTGCAAATACATCAAAAAGGATAAGAGTGACTGCAACAATGATCTGCACAAGTTTTTCATTCCTCTTGCAAAGCCTTAACTCTGAAACTTTATATTGATTTAAGTTTTTTCAACATTTCAAACAACCTGTTATTGTTTAATAGATGATGCTATTTTTATTATTTTTGAAACAGGATAGTTGTTATTCAACAATCCAAAAAATGCCATGTTTTAACAGACATATTTTGCTGATGTCTTTTTTTCTGTTATCAACAAAAATTTCCCACAGGTTTTGAATTGTCCAAAAGTTGATAATTTGAGCCATATAGGAATTAAAGTAGATGCATTACCGTATGATATGGTTTGCAACATCAGTTTATGCTTATATATTACAAGTTAGGTACTGTAGGTGTTAACCTTGTAGTGATGACTTTTGTTGTGATATAAAAATGTTCTCATTGAAGGTGAAAGTGCCCCTAACAATGTCCTCTCAATAGGGTAGTAGAGATGAGTTGTAGGGTTAGAAGTGCCCCTAACAATGTATCTTGAGATTTAAATTTGATGGGTGGATCAAGTTTCAATAAATGATGAAGAAAATGCACCACCTCTTCTCGAAAAAATGCTTTCTCATAGATAGGTGTTCATGATAAATATGGAATTGAAGTTCTTTCACATGGAATTGCAATGCTGATACTGTTCTTGATAAGAATTTTGCTAAATAGACCATGGGAAACCATTTTAATTTTTTTCTTTTCGACTTACATGGGCCACAACATTATTATGTCTTGAAATTTTCAGTCTGTTGTTAATTATTAAATTTGTTACTTGAGGACTATGACATTAACTATTCTCCCCTTGATCTCTGATCCAAGTATCGTGGTGGTTTTGATCTCTTTGGGTCAGTTTCAGATTCAGAGCCATAGATGCTATAGAAGTCTTGAGTATAGAATACAAGTAGTTTTCAAAGTACAATAGATGAATTAGCAATAGAATTAATTGATATTGTTATTTTTATTTGATGGTTTATAGATGCTTGCACAATATTAGCTTGGATGGAAGTACACTTGTCTTACACACCTTACCAAAACTAGAAGAGTTATGTGTTTTTTTAGTTTTTTATTTTTGAAAACCCATGTGTATTATAATCTGATACATGTTATGTCATGCTAGCCAAATTAACTTTATTCACACACTCTTCATCCTTTCGAAAATTTGCTATTAGATAGCATATTTTGTGAGACCATGCCCTCTTTGATATGTGAAAATAAGAAATTGTTGTTAGAGTATGGCTCATATTTTTCCTCAAATATACTGATTATATTAGAGGAAATTGTTTTTAGATTGTAATTGAGTATTGGAGCCATAGGTTTTAACTCTTATTTCTTGACATAGTGAAAAGGCATCTTCTTCTCTTTGGTGGATGTAGCTACCAAACAACATAAAATTTGTGTATAAGCTTCTTTCATCTTTCTTTTGGTTTTTCACATACTCATCGCACGGTTTAATTATAAACATTTGCAATTCAACTATGGGCATATTTTTCAGTTACTATGACTGTGTGTGACAATGATTAATTAATATTATTGCTCTTTTTATATCTTTTGTAAGTGAAGCTATTTGTTATTCTTATAATATTCAGATTGCGTGCTTATGTTAACTGTGGACCTAGAATTGAGTAAATCTAAGATACTTTATCTAAGACTCTAGAGCATTCATGTAATGCCCCGGATCCGGGTTACGTAATGGAACCGTAACTCGTACCCGAGGGTTAGATAACAAAACCGCAGGATCTATATCAGAGTGTAAGAAACATGACATTCAATTTATTATTACCAAACAAAATATCAGAGTTCGCTAAAATATCCCAATCACCCAATCACAATGAATTGAAAGAATTACAATTCAAAAGTTACTCACTATCTCCAATGGAAATTTACAACTAAAATGTATCTCAGAAATCACTCGACAAAATAATCCTCTCCCCTATACTCGGGGTAAGCTGCGTCTAGCTCAATCCCAGGTATATCGTCCTCACCAGGATCTGAAAACAAAACAAATCAAAACGGAATGAGATACGAATATCTCAGCAAGTAGCATATGCGTGCACAAAACATTTATATTAGTTCTAAAACATGCTTCAATAGTAAAACATGCATTCGAAACGATAACCAACCTTTAAGAGTAATCCAAATACAACATATATAATGATAAAGATCAATAGCAACAGTCAACGCATAATAACGATTCATAAGTGAAATCATAAAAACCTGACCACGGTGGACTCATGAAATAAACCACCTTTTACTAGTGTAAAACCAAGCTCACTATGCCACCCTCCGGCTTATGTGTGAAGCCGAGATACACGGTCATCGACTTATTGCGGAAGAACCCATTCAGATACAGAAATGGGTTGTCATGTACTATCCTAACATAGCCGCAGCCAACCAGATACAGAGAAGGCCTCATCGAGCTACACGATGGAACGCGTGCGCGAACAAGGTATTACTACTAGCAAAGATCAATCTATTTCACTACCTAGCTCTTAACTTTGACAAATGTGGATCCACACCGAGCTATGCCATCTAGACTCAAAACCAATGATTAAAATGACCAAACAAATTTTATAGTGCCAATCAAACATCAACACCCTCCAAGATACATGGAGATAAAATAACCATCATTTCATAAAAAATTTCCCAAACATCTTTCTAATACCTGGAGAAACCAAATAATCACCTTTTATCCAAAACAATTTGACTTTAAGTCCCTTTTTAAAATATTGCATAAAATTCCCTTTTTGAGTCAAATTTTAATAAAAACTGTAAAGTCTCTGTTAAACCGGCAAGACTTAGTGTTTAAATCAAATCTTAACTTCACTCTTGAAATAAGAACCTCTATTAATTTTCCTTTACCTCAACAAGAGTATACATGCCAAGCTTACACTCATGTCACTCTTAATTAGCCTAAAACTTCAATGTTTTTCTTAATATTTCTTATTTTATCGAAACACTCCATTAACCCCATTTACTGAATTAATTCATGTTATCCTAAGATATACTCCCAACAGCAGCTCCTACTTGTATTTTATACTCTAGACAAATTTTCTTTACTCAAGTGCACAATGCCTATTTTCTTACTCTTCATTCTATGTCTACATTCCTTGATTACCTATTGTTCATTGTCTTTTCAACATCCTAAGGTTCATCCCTAAACCTTTTATTCATCCACAACTAGCTCATTACTTACCCTCTCAATTGTAGTGAGTTATGCCCAAGGTACATGGGCTAGAGAATATTCAGCACCTAGAATTTATTCGAAAATTTCCTCTAAAATACTTGCTGATTTTTCATATCTTAATACCTGAAAAGTATTTCCCAGATTCAGCCCTTGTGGCTCCCCAATAGTTTAATAATACCAATGATCATTTCCCTAATTAATCTCTCACCATTTGAAGTTAAAACAGTTCATGGAGTACACAACCATTGCTGTACCCAACACAACAGTACTTGGTTTTAGGTTCAGACTTCAGATTTTTTAGGACTCCAACTGTGCTAACAATGTAGCACATTCATTCATAGCTACACTTCTAATTTAGGCATGAGCAAACCCTATCTGAAATGTAGTGTTTGATACCTACAGTGATAATGAAGTTGCTGCTGATTTTTTTTTTAAGTAAGTGGGCACCAGCAGCACTAGCTTCCTAATTAAACATATCAACACCTATCCATAACAGCACCCACAATGATGAAGGAGTTACTTATTAAGCCTAACAGCACCTAAAGTGCTCGAACAATCCACTCATAATTGTGTACAGTCTCTAGAAATATTCCTATTTCTAGAGTATCTCAATACCCTAAAATCCAGCAATAACCCTTCAATACACTTCCTAAGAAAACCCCAATCCTAACCCTTAATAACATTGTATAATTTGAGCTGTAAAGAAATGGAATCTCAGCAACTAACTTATTGGACATGAGCTGAGTACCATTCGGCCATGCTCAGCAAAACTAAGCCACCAGCAACACCTTAAAATCCTAATCAATACCATAACCAAAATCCTTTACTTTATTCTAAAGTGTCACTCACCACTACATGCAGAAATTTCCTAAGTCTTCACATGCTGCATGTGACTCATTTTGGGTTAAAATAAGTCACTCAGACTACATCACAAACAGTAGCCCCTCGTAGTTTTTCGTTTAGAAAATCTGCAATGTCAATTTTCTCTCCCTCACGCTCTTTATCAATCTGATAGACAAGCACTTGGTTAATTAGCACTGAGTGGGAACAGAAAGAGAGGATAGTCTTAATTGACATACCAGAGTAATCACGACATCCCTAGCTTTAACATTTATCTCTTGATAGACCTGAATTATAGAGAAGCACATATTGAGAATTGTTGAATGAAAAATATTTTGCAGTTCAGAATTTGTACAGGAGAAAGATAAAATGAACCAAAAAGGGTATTTTTATCTGGTTGAATTTCCATATAAAGAATATCAAAAAAATAATAATAAGGGACAAGCATATACCAAATCATGGAAGCAAGCGTATCCAACTTCATTAAGTGGAGGAACCGACTTCGGAGCAGTGAAGTAGCGATCAAGAAAATATAAAAACTTACGGAGCAAATTTAACATGCATTGGTGGTTTACCCACCTTTTCATTAATTCTCTCAACATAAATTCATCACGCTTCTCCATTAAAGAAGGCAAAACCTGAGAAGAGTATAGATCATCATGAGCAGAAATGCGCGAAATATATTCAAATAATTAAAAAAATTCAAGTGATACCCAAAGTAACCAAACAGGTCATGATGCAGATCATTAATTAGATAACAAAACTGTCTCAACAAGAAAAAAAAAATTACGAAAGCGATCGGCCGGCGCACATGTTCACGATGGGCACTCTTTGTCGTCTTCTTCTCCAACGACCGTTAGCAACCACTTCTCCCGCTGCACACAAAAACAAAATGTCAGCTCAACGAATCTTAACCAAGCCCATGTGTCGGCTCTACTACCATGAAAGAGAGATATTGTCCCGATGCGTCAGAAGAGAGCGTTCGAGGAGCTTGTGGAAAAAAAAGTTCGAGTAGCTTCCGGAAAAGAAAAGGGTTCGAGGAGCTTCTGGAGAAGGAAAGCGTCCTTTTAATTTCATTATTTTGAAACGAAACGGAGAGTAACTTTACAAGTTGAAGGCAAAAGGGGAAGAGAGCTCAGAGAAAAAAAGTAAAACCCTTACCAGTTGAAAAAGTAATCAGTAAACATAAAAAGAGCTCGGAGAAACCTTACCAAAACCCTTACCAGTTGAAGGCAGAAAGGAAATAGAGAAGAGAATCAGTAGTGTTTCTTCTTTCAAACCAAATAGAGAGCAGGGCAAAAGAATCGGGGAGTTCTATAGAAGCTTGGACAGCAAACCAAGGTACTGAAATGCCTGATTCCAATCTCCTCACAAAAGATGAAAGATGAGATTGCTTCCTACTACTACCTCTGCCAACGCCGATACTGATAGGGACGTACAAGAATGCATGGCTTATCTTTTACAATCTGTTATGCAACGGCCATGCAAAACCAAGCTACAGTTGTAGTTGTTTGATCTTATCTAAAATATCTTTTAGATATGCTTATCTTTTATTTAGTTCTATCCTAGAGGATTAGGCTATCCCTTTTTAGTTGTTTTCTGTTAATAGATCTCCATGATAGGAGGAGGAGATCATCAATAAGTAGTGGAGTTGTTTTGTAAACTCTTCATGTTTTGAATGAAGTTAGTTCTTGTGGTTAACGTCCAGTAAAACGTTAATGTTATTGTGGTTAACGACCAGCAATTCGTTTCTTTCCTAGTTTGAATACTCATTTGATAATTGGATCCTAACATTTGGTATCAGAGACAAATCACGAGAATGGTGAAACGAACTACATAGGAAGTCATCGGAGTTGAGTTCGACCTTCAAGAACACAAAGATCAAACTGACGCTCGCATCGGAGAACTTCAAGAATCTCTATAAGAAATGACGTCCAAACAAGGTGAGTTCCAGAAAACCATATTGGAGGAAATACGGCAATTGAGTGTAGGATCCAAACGACCAATGCATCATGAAGGGGAATCATCTGCTTCAAAGAATAATAATCAAGCATATCCTGCCATGACTGTATGACCATTAAAATTGGATTTTCCTTTATTCAATGGGAGCAATCCATTGGATTGGGTTTCCCGAGCAGAGAGGTTTTTTCGCTACCATCGTACACCGGAGGAACAGAAGGTGGAAATAGCGTCATTTCATCTAGAAGGTGACGCAACTCCATGGATGGATTGGTTTGAAGCCAAACACATATCCAACAACTGGAATGAATTTCTAGATTCCCTTATGAAACGATTTGGGCCACATGGTCATGAAGATTTCCATGGTGCTCTTTCTAAACTTCCACAAGAGAGCTCCATTGAAGCCTATCAAATCGAGTTCGAAAGACTAGCTAGTCGAGCTCACGACTGGACTGATGAGCAGCTTAAGGGTTGTTTCATTAGTGGTTTACAGGGCGAATTGCGACATGAGGTTTGTTCGTTCAGACCGAATTCTTTACCTTCAGCCATTGCTTTGGCTCGAATTCAAGACGAAAAGCTCACAGCCCGTAAATCGGCTTCAAGGTGGTCACTTAGCAAGCAAACAACCACTACTCAGACCAAAGTTTTTCCTCCGTTAACTGGTGGTACAGTGATGAACCCCATTAAGACGCAAGTTTCTCCACCTACTACACTTCCACCAATTCGACGGTTAACTCCAGCAGAGGTTCAAGAAAGGCGACAAAAGAATCTTTGTTTCACATGTGATGAACCATTCCGACCAGGTCATAGATGCAAAAAACCTCAACTATTGTTTATGGAAGAAGAATGGAGTGCGGAAGATGTGATTTCGGAAGAACCCATAAGAAATGAAGTAGAGTCAAAACCGGAGGTTGAACCTACTATATCATTACATGCTCTGACTGGTTCTCTTAGACCAGAAACAATGCGCTTGCAAGGATTTATTGGCAAAACTAAGGTGACGATACTAATTGATTCAGGTTCGACTCATAATTTTATTAATCCAGCCATTGCCAAACGATCGGGATGTCGAATTGATTCTAAAGATGTATCAAAGATTTTGGTTGCTGATGGGTCTTTTCTCACAACAAATGGGAGAGCGTTGGAGGTAGACTTAAAACTTCAGAATTATCAATTTTGCATTGATTATTTATTATTGTCTGTTAGTGGATGTGAAGTTGTATTAGGTGCACAATGGCTGCAATCCTTGGGTTCCATTTTATGGAATTTTATAGACATGTCAATGTCCTTTACCATTGATGGAAAAGTCCATAACCTTCAAGGAGATACCACACCAACAATGCAACTAGCGGAATGTCGGATGATGCAAAAAATGCTTAATCACGAACATACCGGGGTGATTGCTCAGTTGGTCAAAACAACTGATGACCAAAGTGATTTGTCTGTCCCTCCAGAGATACAAACAGTGCTTGATATATATCAAGACATTTTCGGCACACCAACAGGGCTGCCCCCAAAGCGTTCACATGATCATCGCATACTTTTGATGCCGGGAAAAGCACCAACTAATGTTCTTCCATACCGATAACCTCATTTTCAAAAGTTAGAAATTGAAAAAAATAATTCAAGAGATGCTGCAGACTGGGGTTATACGGCCCAGTAAAAGTCCATTTTCTTCTCCAGTTATACTTGTCAAGAAGAAAGACGGAAGCTGGCGTATGTGTATTGACTACCGTGCCTTAAATGCAATAATGGTAAAAGATCGTTTCCCCATTCCGCTGATCGATGAGTTATTGGACGAACTGCTTGGAGCAACAATATTCTCAAAGCTGGATTTACGATCCGGATATCATCAGATCGGGTTCATGAAGATGATATTTCCCAAACGGCATTCCGCACTCCTGATGGCCATTATGAATTTTTGGTCATGCCGTTTGGGCTTTGCAATGCTCCATCTACATTTCAGTCACTCATGAATGACATATTTTGGTCATATCTACGTAGGTTCGTGTTGGTATTTTTTGACGATATTCTTATATATAGTCAGAATCTCACAAACCATTTGCAGCATTTAACCATGGTGTTTGATGTGATACGTATCAACCAACTATTGGTCAAAAGGTCGAAATGCATATTTGGACAAAACTCATTGGAGTACTTAGGCCATATCATATCGGATCAAGGAGTGCAAGTTGATCCAAACAAAATAGAGGCCATTGCAAGTTGGCCTAAACCGAAGACTCTCAAAGGCTTGCGAGGATTTCTAGGCCTCGCAGGTTATTACAGGAAGTTTGTCAATAACTTTGGAATCATTTCCAAACCACTTACAGAAATGCTCAAGAAAGATTCCTTCCAATGGACTGAAGCTTCGGAGAAAGCGTTTGACTTACTAAAAAGTGCTATGTCATCTACACCTATCTTGGCTTTACCGGATTTCTCAAAGCAGTTTACAATTGAATGTGATGCATCGGGTTATGGGATCGGTGCTGTTCTGACTCAAGATGGCTGCCCTATTGCATTTTTGAGCAAGGCTTTGTCAGGCCGAAATCTGGCATTACCAGTTTATGATAAGGAAATGACAGCAGTGATTTTTGCGGTACAAAAATGGAGGCCATATTTGTTGGGCCGTCCATTCAAGATACTCACAGATCATCGGACCTTACAATATTTTTTGACCCAGCGTATCTCCACTCCGAATCAACACAAATGGCTTATTAAATTATTGGGATACGACTACTCAATTGAGTATAGGAAAGGAACTCAAAATACTGTTGCTGATGCACTATCAAGATGTAAAGAAGATGAAGATGGTTCTTTATTGGCTATTTCCGGACCTATTTTTTTGATCATGGATGATCTCAAATCAGCTTGTTATAATGATCCGGATCTTTCTCTTATTATTCGTCAATTGCAAGACAATAATTCTTCCCAATCGGTTTACTCACTTCGTGATGGATTTTTGTTATACAAAAATCGTTACATGGTTCCTCCTTCCGGCCAATGGCGAACCATATTGTTACAAGAATTTCATGCATCCCCCATCGGTGGACATTCCGGATTTTGACGCACTTATAAGAGATTAACTTGCAATTTCTTGTGGCCCGGAGTGCGAAAGGAGGTGAAACGTTTTGTAGCAACTTGTGATACTTGTCAACGCCAAAATTATGAAGCTATATTTCCACCAGGGTTATTACAACCGATTCCCATTCCTACAGAAGTTTGGCTTGATATTTCAATGGATTTTATCGACGGACTTCTGCCATCCGCTTCAAAGAATGCCATTCTTGTTGTGGTAGATAGATTTACTAAGTATGGCCATTTTATTGCTATATCACATCCATACTCGGCTTCACATATTGCTGAAATATTTATTCGTGAGGTTTTCAAGTTACATGGCATGCCTCGTTCCATCATCAGTGATCGGGACCCAATTTTCGTTAGCCAATTTTGGGAGGCTTTTTTCAGCAAACAAGGTACTCAATTATGTCGAAGTTCTGCCTATCACCCTCAATCGGATGGTCAGACGGAGGTGTTGAATCGCACTTTGGAACATTATCTACGTTGTTTTACCGGTGATAAGCCCTCTAGTTGGAGTCATTGGTTACCATGGGCAGAATGGTGGTATAATACAACGTTTCAAAGTTCCATTAAAATGTCTCCTTTTGAAGCTTTATACAACTGACCCCCTCCTATTATAGCATCATACCTTCCCGGTTCAACGGCGGTTCACATGGTTGATAATGTCTTACGAGATCGAGATGAGACTATTCGGTTGCTCAAACAGAACCTTTCTACATCTCAAGCCCGAATGAAATTGTTCGCGGATCGTCATAGGACTGAACGAAGCTTTGAAATCAGTGATTAGGTGTTCGTACGTCTTCTACCTTACCGGCAACAAACTCTTGCTACTCGTGTAATCCACAAGTTATCTCCACGGTTCTACGGCCCTTTCCAAGTGTTAGCTCGAGTAGGACCGGTGGCTTATAAGTTGGCATTACCGGACTCATGTAAGATTCATCCAGTCTTTCATGTTTCTCTCTTAAAGAAGAAACTTGGTGAACACATACAGGCTTCACCAATTTTACCACCTATAGCTGATTCTGGGGGCACCTCTTGGGTTCCAGCTAAAGTGTTAGAGCATGGAAGTTTTAAAAGAAATAATCAAGCTGTTACTCGTTTACTCATTCAATGGGAAGGCCTGCCAACTGAAGATGCAACATGGGAAGATGCCAATGATATTTTCACAAGGTTTCCAGATTTCACGGCATGAGGACATGCCGTTTTGAAGAAGGGTGGAATGATAGGGACGTACAAGAATGCATGGCTTATCTTTTACAATCTGTTATGCAACGGCCATGCAAAACCAAGCTACAGCTGTAGTTGCTTGATCTTATCTAACATATCTTTTAGATATGCTTATCTTTTATTTAGTTCTATCCTAGAGGATTAGGCTATCCCTTTTTAGTTGTTTTCTGTTAATAGATCTCCATGATAGGAGGAGGAGATCATCAATAAGTAGTGGAGTTGTTTTGTAAACTCTTCATGTTTTGAATGAAGTTAGTTCTTGTGGTTAACGTCCAGTAAAACGTTAATGTTATTGTGGTTAATGACCAGCAATTCGTTTCTTTCCTAGTTTAAATACTCATTTGATAATTGGATCCTAACAGATACCCTCCCGAATAGTCACAGCTTGTTTCCTCCAGATTGTTGCCAAATGCAACGGACAGCAAAAAGGGTCCGCATGGCAACCGAGGGTTTTGTTACTGACAGTCTTTAGATAACTTGGGGAAGAAGAGACGTTTCTTTTTTAAAAAGACACCCGTGGTAATCCCGTGAATATGTGGGGAGGAAGGGCAATTCGGGGGGTTTGATAAGTGTGACGAAAGTAGGGAGGTTCTCCCTTGTAGATACAGGTTTGTAGATATATTTTATGTGCTACGATATCTATACCTAGTATAAAAGGGACAGTGAAGGGACACTACCCTTACCAAGGTGCTGCTTCACCTGCTTCTCTCCTGCTGCAACGCTTCACCTGTTCTTTTATCGTACTATTAAATATGATGGCATTCTGCCGTGTGCTTCCGTCAGCTGCCTGCTACATCCGACATCGCCGTCTCCTTCGACAAAGTTTCACAAAGACCTCTGACTCCAATTGACTCCATCTCACCTGCGTGGTTACTATTTGGCTGTTTCTCATTGCAACACCCGTATCCTTACATGCAAACGGTAGCTACCTGCCCTTTCCCAATGAGATGCCAAGGTGCTTGCTTCACCTGCTTGTTTGCGTTTCGGCTGCTTCAGCTGCTCACCTGTTTCACCGCCTTGTTTGAGTTTCAGATGCTTCACCGTTTGCGTGCTCCTCTTCTACCGCCACCTGCGTTGCTTCACCTGCTTCACCGCTTGCTTGCTTCACGAGCGTCTCCTCTTCTACTGCCACTTGCTTCACCTGATTCCCTGTCCTATCTTTTACCGCCACTGCGTCTCTTCTTCTCTGTGCTACCGGCATGAGTGTTGTACCTTCTACCGTCTCAACAGAGTTGCTGCAACTGCATCTCCTCTTCTCTGTATGGGTTTTTGATTATAAATCACTTGTTTATTATTAATCTTTCGATGAAGAAAGACGCAAATCCATCTACAGGCTCAAGCACAAATTGTATTTTACTTTTAGAGACAGAGGAAATCAGATGAGAAAAGGTAAGAGTTCGATCCATTTTATGTGTTCTTTTCTAGCTGGAGATTTACTTGGTGTTCTTTTGATTTTCTACTATTGGAAGAGAATTGCTAATCAATATCGTTTTTCTGAGGAAACTCCGATTTGGATTGTTCTTTCCGATGAGTTTTAGAAATCAGAACTTTTCATTTTGGGTACTCATCTTTTGGCCCTTGTTTGAGTGGTAATAAAAATCATCCTTTTTCGTAAGTTTGTTTTGACGAACACCAGCTTGGAAGAGATCTTCTCGTCATTGAATTGTTCTTGTTGGTGGATCAATCTTTATGTTGTGATTGTTTTGTTCATACGACTGAACTGATAAATCAAATTTATTTTTCTAATATCTGAATTTTTGTTAAATTTCTAATGGAAGAAGTCATTTTTTTTTTCTTAATCTTTTTTTAAGATCCTAATTTTAGAAAAATTCTGAAGTAGGAACTAGGAAGTAATTCCAAACTGCAAACGTACAGGTGATGCTGTTATCAATTGAGATGATACAAAATGCATACGTGTATCGCTTTTAAATATTTTAAATCTTCATTCATTCCGTGTGTTACTCGCAGATTTGGTGAAATAGATTCCGAAGTTCTCGTGCAATAAATGCGTTGGAAGGCATCCTTCTAAGCAAGAAAGGCCTGGTTACTTGCAGGGTTTGAGGATAGGTTAGTAGTCGCATCTTGATCTAATTTTGATGTTGTTTGTTGCGAAGTTGGAGACATGTCCGAATTAGTTATCTGATGTAGAAACTATTGCCTGTATTATATGGGAGCAGTTTATTTTTGAATGTTATAGGAGGTTTAGAAACATGGTATGGCCGAGATTATATTATATTTGAAAGTTTTTTTTTCTATTTCTAGACATGGAAATTATATGTAACAATTTGATTATATTAATGTTAGTTTTAGCTAAGTGAAACATTATTAATGGAGCCACACACAATCTGGGTACAATGAGATGTGGTTCTTGCGGTCTTTTGACGATGAAAGGGGAGAGTGAGAATTTATCAAATAGGCAGAGGAATGGATGGACGATTCATCTCTAATAAATTTTTTTATATGCTATAATTGAAACTTATTTTTATAGGTATAGATGAGCCACACTATGTAATAGATAATGCTTCGTTTATCTGAATATATCTTTCATATGGTTTGCATTTCTATTTTGTTCTTCTTTATTGGGTTTATATTGTTTAGACAATTTCTGGTTGAAATATTTCTCTTTGTGGTTTGAGTTGGTAGTGTCTCTTCCAATTCGTGCAAGCTGGTACTTCAGTTTGCTGTTGTTTGCACATTAAAGAGGGTTGGTACAACTTATTATTTGGTACCTTATTATTTCCAGTGATTTCATAATGAGAGTCTTTCTACAATAATTGTTACAACTTCTAACATTTCCTCTGTTCTTATGGGAACATTAGGATGCCTTCCATCCAAGTACTTGGAAACTTCTTAGTCATCAAAATTTCTTGCACCTTTTCAGAAATAGTAACTCATATCCTAACTTTCCTTCCAACAACTCATGTTAATATGTTTATGCCACTAAAAGATTATTTCCACTAAATTAGGCTTCAGCTGAAACCTAACAAAATGACATTATTGTATATTTTTTTTCTCAAAAACCTGTTGGCAAAGGAAGACGGACAGATTTAACCATTCCGGTGTGTTACCCATAGTCTACATTATTTAAGCACACCATTTACATCATTAAAGAAAAAAAACAGTAGTTAGTTGAACTGCCTGGATAACCATATGCAGTAATTAAGAAATTAATACAATAAGTGGTTGCAGCTTATATACTTGAATAAGAGCATGTATGTGTCTGTGACAGCTTGAAATTACAAAGATCAAAGTAAGCATATATAATGGGAAGAAGAAAATACAAGGAAAACTATGAAAAGAATGAATGACCTCTTTATATGCAATCATTTCACAAAGAGAACTAAGACTCCATTCCTAGAGATTCCACCAAGCTTTAGGTTAGCCACACTGGACAGATCCTTCAAAGCTTTAATGCATGCATCATAGTTCCTCGAAATTTTAACAGCATCATTGGCTATGCAAACTCCAACCTTAAGATGTTAAGTGTCATTGCAAGATAATGAAACATTAAAAAGAAATTAAAAAAAAAAAACCAGCAAACAAAAGGAACAATGCATGAACAACATGGTCCTTCAAAAGCATATGGAAATCTTAAATGTTAAAGAGATTTTATTAAAGTTATTATTAACAGACCTTCAGCAATGTAGGATCATCAAGAAGTGATTGCAGAATCAGCATATTATCTGATTATTAGGCCACCTCAAGAGCATAGTTGTTGGAAAATATATTTTCCCATGTGACAAAATGCATGACAAAGAGTATTGAAATTTATTAAAACATTCAGTTTCTTGATGAAGTGAAGTATGGTTGAATGTGTGACTTGAGATAGCTTCTAGCAAGGTTAAGTGTAACTTGCTGGAGCTACTCAACCAACTGAAATCTCAGGCAGTTACGAGATTCAGTTGGGTTGTTTTGAAGATAGTTACAGGTTGTTGAGACAGTTAGAAAAGTGGTTAAGAACCTCTGATTTAAAGGTTCTTGGAGGTTCTTGGAAGCTAGATCTTTTGGGAGTCCAGAAGTAGCTTGGTGAAGAGTGCAGCTGGAGAAAGATCAGAGATGTTGAGGTTGCTGTAGAATTCTGGAAAACTGGGAAAGTTTTCAGAACAAGAACATTCCAGATCTATGTACGATTGGAATGGGCAATCTCATTGATCACATCATGTTTGTGTGAAGTCTTGAAACTGCTGGAGAAGATGAAGATCAAGTTGTTGCAGACAAAGGTTGTGGAATCAACTGTGTGAGTGAATCCTTATGTTTGTATAAGATCACTGTATGTCTGAACATTTCGTAAAGAACATTTGTTAGTAATACATTGTTTTCAGGCATGGTCTTACTCAACAAGACCCGAGGTTTTACCTAGACTATTGTCTAGGGTTTCCTCGTTAAATCGTGTGTCCTCTTGTCACTGTTTTGTCATTTAGTATTGTAATCTCTTCTTGTTGTTTAGAATCCTAGAGAACAGGGACCTGAGATTAGAAATCTCAATAGTGCTTCAAACTTCAAAATCAAATATACCTTCTGTCAACTTTGAGTAGGAGGTGCTATTATTACACAGGCATGCTTATTTTGAAAAAGTGCACTAAAATAATATAATACTTAAAAGAAATAGAAGGATACAAAATTCATGAACAAGATTATTGGAAATAAGAAAATAAAGCAATTCTAAATTCTAATGTTAAATCACCTACAACATAGTCCAACAAAGAAATATTTTAAAAATTACTAACTGAGTGACCAAAATGTACAATACCAACACTATAACCCTATATTGCATCCTGCAATAGGCAATGTGTCGGCATGCCCCCATTAACATGCATGTATAGAAAAATTATTGCTCCAAAGTACTTATAAATGAAGATATTTTACAATAAAAATACTTCATAGGTAGCAGACCCGAGAAATAAACAGAAAGTTATGACAAACAAAAACAGAAACTTCTGTAGTTAGGTTTCTGCAAATGGAAAGTTATGACAAACAAAAACGGGGTGCTAGGATTAGGACATATGAAAGCAATGGTAAAGATATAAGGGCAGGAAGTTACATTGAAAATTCAAAAGCAAAACGAAAATAAGGTTGTCTTATCTGTGGTATTAGAAACTTTTCTTGTGCACTCTTCCTCATTGGTAAGACTCATAAATTGAGAAAACAAATATTTTGTACTGTAACTTCTACAACTTCAGAGTGTTTGTACAGTCAGTCTGTAAAGTGCAAAAGATGTTTAGGCAGAAATGCATTTTGTTTTAAATCAGAGACACGAGGCTTCACTGTTCAATGATCATCAGTATTTGGATCGATATGATACAATTGAAGTTCTTGGATGATTTTGGAAGGGTTAGGATCTTGAAGACCCAAGTCAGATTTCTGTCCATGTCTGATATTTTTCCTACTTGAGCCATAGCATCTCTCTTCATTTTAATCATCACTATCGGCAAAATATTTCTGGAAGATCCAATGTTTAAAGTTTTTGTTCCATTTCTGGTTTTGTCCCCCTCTAAAACTGAAATGTGTGTCAAAGGAATGGAAAACATGTCATAAAAAATCTGAAAAATCTGAAAAATTAATGATGGAGGTCAGTGAAAAATCTGAAAAATATAGAAAATATTATAAAAATATATAAATTGGTGTTTTGATGAAAACAAAATTTGAAAATTTTAGATTAGTACAAGGTTTATTATATGAAATATTTAACCTCATGGCTGATGTAAATTGGATAACTCCAGAAGGAAGAAGGTAAGCATGATCACAGATTCCTGATACCCAGGATAGAAACAGTTACATAAGAATGATTCCTTTAGCTCTCCTCTGCATCATCACTTCATGAGAAAGTATACAAAATTAATCTAAAAGTGAAATCAACTCTATATCGGACCCCAATATAGTTTGGGATGATGATGACAATAAATAACTTCAAAGTATCAAATAATCTTCCTAGCATGTGGATCTACTGTAGTAATAATAAAAACATGCATGCATTCAAAGAAGATGAAGAAAACTCACCTTTTATCCAAAATTCCAAATTTTATAGATTCCGGTTTTAATCAAATTGAGTCCCCAAAATCTGTGAAGTTCTTGACATTTGATGAATGGATTTGGTCTCAGGGGTCAATTGGTGGGCATTCCTTCATTACCTAAAAAAGTGGGTAACATTCTTATATGAATTAAATATAATTTCATTGTATTTGTTTAATCTTAAGTGACAATTGAAATTTGTTCTTGTAGATGAAATGTTTTTCATGTCTCCAATATTTCAGCATCTGTAGTTGCATTGATTTTTATCTTTGATTGTTTTAACATTGTTTTTCAATTATTCCTCTATGCAGATCATATCAAATACAACTATTACAAGACCAGATCCTGTTAACAGATACCCTGTGGCTGAAGAATCTGGTGGCTTAAGTGGGAAGCCACTCTTCAATCTGTCCACGAGTATCTTGAAGGAGATGTATATTCTAACAAGGGTATGCCAGGTTTATGTTAACTTTGTATGAAAACTATTTTTAGTCAATTGCCCACCAATGACATGCTGACACAATGTTGCACTGTTGGTGTCAGGTACAAATACAAGAATATTGGATACAATGAACGTAGCAATTTTCAAAATCTGTCATTTTATTAAGGTTAATTAATAACTTGTGATACATATTTTTGAAATAGTTCAGCTACTGTCTAAGTGCATGATAGAGAGTATTTAGATAAAGCAATTTAAAAAAAAAATGTATATGTGGTTTTGGTTTGTGTCATGAGGTGCATTATACGAGTAAAAATGGCTCATTATCTTACGGGAACGAAATTCCAGAAAATGAAGTCTTTTTTGTGTCAATTGATTATGGAACAGGGGTTTTACAAGTTTTCAAACAATCATTATCTGTTAACTTTCAATCTTTTGAGTGTGTGCAATATCAGGAGTCAAAGTTTACATTCTTATGGACTATCTATGTCGTCTGCCAATATACTGCCATGGTAGTGCAGCAAAAAAGCTGGAGAAACCAGGGCAAGATTACAGGAAAATATTCTTGATCATATTTCATTCTGCTGGCCTAGAACAAAATTTTTTGCACAATTGAAAATGTAGCTGAGTGGTTGTACAGTTATTTCCACTGATTAAGTTTCTTTTATGTACCAAGCATAAATATCGATACATTTCTACTAATTACTATCAGTTCTTTGGTGCATTTCTACTTGTTAACAGTGGGTCTTTCTATATTTACTACTGTACTATTAATTATAATCCGTATTTTTCATCTTGGGTCATGCTATCATATTCTTTTGGAACTTTCTTCTTTTCAGACATCCAAGTCTCTTGTTCTTTATTCTCGTTTATAATTGATTGTTTGTTTTAGTAATTTTTTTCTCTTTTCAGGGGAAGATCCCTCTTATAGGCTATGGGGGTGTGAGCACGTAAGTTGCTTTTCGTTGCCTCATAAATTTTTGTCCATCAGAAAGCCTAATGACTCCAAATTAAACTCTTTTAACTATAATTTTTTGGAATGAAATTTTGTCAGCAGTGAGGATGCATACAAAAAGATACGAGCTGGAGCAACTCTCATTGAGCTTTATACAGCATTTGCATATGGAAGCCCTGCACTTATTCCACAGATGAAGGTACTCCTATAAACTTTAACAAGATTGTTGGAAGCTTAAAGCTGTTAGGCATTTGACATTGTCTTGTTTTCTCATTTGTATTGAAAAGGATCGTAAAAACAACTTTCTGCAGTTTTGATTGTCATTTATACATGAACTCCTACAATTGTATTGACAATGGTGAGCATAAAATCCCGATAGATGAATCTTGTTTGGCCAGTGCATCCATCTGGAGTCTAGGAAATAATATGCAATTGTGCCCCAGGATTGCTATTATAGTGATACAACTAAACTACATCATTTCTGCATATGCTAGCAGCTTTAGTGTGATCTATTCTCTGCTACTCTTCTTACTTGTTTATGTGGGCCAACAACTTGATTGCTTCAAAATTTTGAGATTTCAACAAAAATTCGAATGAAACCTCAAAATGAGGCTAAATGTTTTCTGAAGCTGCTCAAAACTTAACAGAGAGTATAAATATATTAATTTATCAACTCTTTTATTTTTCCCTGTTGTTAAAGCAAAGAGAAAATGAAATAAACTTGGTAAAAATGATGTATGGTACATAAAGTCTTCTTGGCAGACAGTCATGAGGGATATGACTCAGACCATTTGTCAACAAACTTTATGGTTTAGCTGTATTGTTCTGGATGATGAGCCACACCGTTTTTGTTCTATTGAACAAAAGATATGCCATGAACATGTTATTTGCTTGCTTACTGTGTTGATGGCAATTGCTACATGAGCATCTTCTAGATATCAAGTTTTGATTACTGCATAAATTCATGTTTAACTGTTTGTCTTATAGAAGCTACATTCTTGAAGGAACTTAATACACTCAATTCTATGTCGTAACTTTAATGGCATTTTTGTCATTCTCATCCTTTGTCTTCATAACCTCCTTAATGTTACCATTGAACCACCTCTTCACCTATTTTCTGCCAAGTCTCGTGCTCCATCAGAGCTGGATTTAATTGTACCCTTCTGCAGGGGCAGTGTTTGGTTGAGGTGGGTGGAGTTGTTCTAATATGTGCACTACAGATTGTAGTATTCCTGATTTGTTTTTGGGATGTCTTAATCTCATGTTGCCAAGTTTACATGTATTCAAGTACTTATTCAGGAACTGGTTTAACCATGACTGTTGGTACTGTGCTGGAACTTCAAAACTTGCCACATTTCTATTTTTCCAAATGAAGCATAGGAATGTTGCAAATGTTTTAGTTTCATCATTTTGTGTTTTTGGAACTATGATGCAATTCTTATTTCCTTTTGATATCTACCAAAAATCAGATCGATCCTTATTGATTCCTGTGAGGACCTTTGCTTAAAATTGTTTCTAATCCCCCCATAAAAGTAATGGCAGTGTGCAAGCTCTTGCCTTCCCGTTTGTACACCACACCAGTAGGTGCTCTTGCCTTCATGTTTGTACAATACACAAGTAGGTGCATCACCATCTCCACTTCATTACATGGTGAGAAAAGTTGACTAACTTGCATTTGTTTTTGCACTGGCCAAATTCATAGGAAGAAATATCCATTCGAAGTCCCTATGGAGAATTTTCTTTAGGTTTGGAGGCCCATTCAAGCCCCAAAATGCCGAACATTTTTTTTTCTTTTTCTGAACAGGCTTAATGACACTTTGTATGTCAATGTCACTCTTGATTCATGAATGTGACAAATCAAATCTGATTCTATACATTTCTCACTACAAAGGCATAGACAAGACTAATTTGGCTTCATGACTCCGAATCTTTCTGATTTCAGTGGATACCCACTCACATGTTACAGTCATTTCTACTGCAGGTCTCCAGTTTAATGTCCGAAACCATCTCACACCAGATAGTTGTGATCTGTGCATCATTTTTTCCTTATTTTTATTTGATAGGATAAAAAAGAAACTTTGGGATTGCTAAAATTCTGGTTTAATTTCGAGAGCAAGTTTAATTTGATTGTTGATATGCTTATCGGTTTCTTACTAACAAGTAATTTTTTATCTTCTTTGACATGTTAACCTGTCTGTTTGTCAGGCGGAACTGGCTGAGTGTCTAGAAAGGGATGGGTTCAAGTCTATCCAAGAAGCAGTTGGAGCAGACTGTAGGTAGCTTCAGTCCTTAATTCCCTTTCCCAATCTTCAAATCCCAGTTGAGCACTTAATAAAGAGCCACACCTCACCAGACAAATAGATTTGAAGATTGTGATTTATTTTTCCTTTTCCAGTTTTCTTTGTAATGTTATCATTTGAGATTACCAATTTTGAAATATTATTTAATGTCTTAGCATGACTAATCAACTCCCGTAAACATGATACCATTAATGGGGAAAAGACGTTGATGCAATTCATTGCTATCAAATTGAAGTCATTATTGATGATAATCCGAGAGCAATGTCTTAGAATGTCAAAGAGGAGATGCAGGGCTGCCTCTGGACTACTGACCAACCTAAGTTGGAAGTCTATATTTGCTTGGTTGAAACAGATAAATATGAAACTTAATGTAAATTGCTTCAAATCGTTCTACAAGATGGTCCGAAGAGCCAGCCAACTCAGTTGCTCAAACAAAGCTGCCTTGGACCATCCCTTACACATTTCAGATTGGTTACATGTCCCAAACACTTGATACAGGCTCACACCAACAAGAAAACCCAAGTAGACCCTCAAAATCGACTAAAAATTAATTGAAGTCTTAGCTTCTAAGTGACAGTTTTTCCAAAACGTTCTGGACTAAAACAATAGTTGACTGCATTAACAAGACGGCTATGGGCATGGTTACATAGTGGGCTTCTCTGGCCCATTTTTCTCTTCACGAACTCAGTTCTGAGGCCCGAAATAAAAACAAAGGGCCTATATGACAGAATCTATACCTATATCTATACCTTATATGACAGGATCTATATATGTATCTATACACTTTGTCCGGGTTCCCTGCCTATATTTTAGGACGTCTTTACCCCTTTGTCTCCGGTGCTTCCGCACTTTAACAAACATAAATAGTTTAGATTCAGTCATTTAATTTTCTATAATTGAAAATAAGGTACACCTTTTTATAAAACCGCAGCACCCGCAGCACTTGCAATTCTTCCCCAATTAAATAATTAAGATTCAGCCATTTAAATTTTTATTTGCAATTCTTCCACAATTAAATAATTTAGATTCAGTCATTTAAATTTTTATATTTGAAAATAAGGTATACTTTTAAAAAAAAAGGTATACTTTTTTAAAAAACGACATGACTTTTTCGGAGTCGAAAGCTGGTTTCTGGTTTTAAAAATAATTTAGATTAAGTCATTAAATTTTCTATGATTAAAAATCAGGTATATTTTTTAAAATATTTGACTATAAGTATAATTTAAATATTAACCAAGATTTTCTTCAAAAATATCTATCCCTAATATAAAAGAAAGCTTGTGCTGCTTTTTGTTCTTCTACCAAATTGCCTGCATCACCATGTCACATTGTGTTTTCCTTCCGTTTTTCGTCGTCACTTGTTTCATCGCCGAAATATATCAAGATGACTCATTGTAGGCCTCCGCACCCTGGATTTCAGCAATTGCGATGATTTCTAGATAAAATGCCTCCAACTTTCAGTGGTGCACCTCATAGTGTGCCCACTATTCACAGATGGATTAGAATTCTTGATGATCTTTTAATGTGTATGAGATGCTCTAAGACTTATAAAACAATTTTGAGTAGCATTATGTTAGAGGGAGAAGCGGATAAGTGGTGGTCTAAAATTTCAAAAAAAGGAAAAAAAGGTTTAAAGGCGTATCTCCCCCATGGTGCACATTTGTAGAGATGATACTACAACAGTATGGTTCTACGACAGAAGTTACTCAAAATGCGGAAGCTTGGTGTCCTTGGCTATAAAAATAAAATCATTATTTGTGTATTTACATGCTTTCTCCTGAAAGAAAAATAACGATGGAGAACTTGTAAATGATATAGTGTTTTATAATGTCTTTTTTTTTAATGTACATAATGTTTGTTATTATGTAAAATTTTTCTTTCTTAATGTAATGCATATACTTTTTTTCAAATTTAAAACCTTTTACGTCCATATTGTGCGCACCTGTTTCTAGGTCGCACTGGGTAAAAATGGGAAATTGGAGTCGCCACCGCCTGATGGAGTGCAGGCGGACACCTGGGTCCCTAAGTTTGTCTATGAGGGCTTGGTCTGCGGCTTGAGATTCTAAGTAGGTTCTCGGTTGCAGTCTGGGGAAGTCCGTAGACACCCCAGTCCACCCCATCGGATGACGGGTCCCATAGGTTTTCCTGGTTTGAGTCAACTCTTTGGTCTCTCACTCACCCGATTCCTATTCCAGCATGCCATTTGGTTAAGTCTTACGGGACCACCGAAGTGGTGTGGGTCCCTTTACTTGATTTTATCTTTTCTTTACTTAGGGTGATCTGAGTCTGATTGGGCAGGCCCCGTTGGAAGGCCTGCGGGTCCCTTGGTGGGCTTGGTTAGGCCCACATATCCCTTGGCGGGCCTCAGTCTAAACCTGAGAGGCCCTTTGGGCTTGGTTCAAGTGAATTGATCTTATTTGAGGGTTCAAGTTTGAGATTAAATTTAATTCCATGTAAAAGTTGGTCTGGATTGACTTGCGGGCCCATTGGGTGGGCCACACAATGGTGACCAGGTGATTTTAATTTATCTTGATTTATTTGCGCTAAAGTGGGCTAGGAATGGGCTTGGGGCCCATTACCTAGATTTGGGCTTGAAAGCCCAAGGCAATAGTGGATTAGGGCTTTGGACCCTATCCTTTGGTTTTGTGGGCTTCCCTTGAAGAGAGATGGGCCCGATAGGCCCAAGCCCGAGTCACGGCCAAACTAGACCTAGACTAGCAAGCATGCTTCAATTTGGGCTTTGGTGGGCCTCACATGGTTTGGCCCATTGGATTGATTTACTTTGCTTATTTAAGATGATATGAGTTTGTTGGACTTGGTGGGCCTCGTTGGAAGGCCCACCGGAAATCAAATTGGACCAGGTCAGTCCATGGCCCATCTTGGGTTTCCGGTTGACCCGGAAACCCTTCCGGTTCATCCGGAATGATCAAACAAACCAAAGAAATCAGCACAATATCATAAAATAGCAAAAAATGGTATTCTGGCAGTGTAGCTGGCCTAAGATGCCAGTTACACACAAGGCTCTGTGTATCCGGCACCTTCGGCCGGTTACGAATGGGCTTCTGTTGATCCGGCCTGAGTTGCCGGATCAACATGCAGAAGCCTCTTTTTCGGATTTTTCCATCGGATTGGATTTTTGGGTCTTCTAGGGGGCTCCAAGGATTGCGGCAGGGACCTGAGTGTCCCTGTTTGGGTCTTCACCCTTCACATATCAATGAAATAACCATGCAAAATCAACTCAATTAATACAACCTAGCATGCATCTAAGCCATTACAAACACATGCGTTTTTATGGAGTTTTGCACATGAAATAAAGTGTGTGTGTGAGCGTGTGTTAAAAAGGGAAGAGAAGGGGGTTTACATGGGGGATACAAAAGAATCACAAAAATGGGGGAACAAACTCCCCCCTTTCGAATAGGACCATCTCATGTCAAAATAGTATGTAAAAGAGACCCCAAAAGTGGGTAAAACCACTTCCTCATCCCTCCATGGAATCATCCATGTGTCTTCCCCTTACCATGGGAGTTCCCGCATTTAACATAAAAAGGGAAACAGTGGGGAAAGGACACTACTCATGCTGGAATTACTGAGAATATTATGCTAAGAACGGAGAATATCCAACATGCTTGAAATGTGCTCATATCCATATATGATGAACAAAATACATAGGGAGGGTTTACCTTGGGGCTAAAACCCCTTTTTGAGATGTGGTTGAGCTCCCTTGAGATGAAAATCGTGGCTGGAGCACCTCCTCTTGACCCCAACAGCAACTCCTCGAAGTGGTTTTCAAGTGAGAATGAAGGGAGAGTGGGAAGTGGAAATGTATAATGGTCTTGAGTGGTGCTTGGAGGGCTTGGGGAGCAAGGAGGGGTGGAAAGGAGGGGTTTCCGCACCAGGTGGTTTGAGGGAGAAGGGGTGGAATCAACCCAAAAGAAGCCAACCCCGGAACTGGGCTGCTGTTGGCCTTTTATAGGCCAACTTAATGTATCCGGCAACTCAGGCCGGATACACTAAGACCTCTTCATAACCGGCCTCCATGGCCGGCTACACACAGGTCCCTTTGTACCCGGCATTCAATACCGGATACAAAACATAATCATTCGAAAATTAAATGCGGCCGCGAATTTGTCGGGGAATCGGCACGAATCTCGCTGAGCAAATCTTTGTATCCGCCATTTAAGTCCGGATATGAAGAGGAGCAAGTGTATCCGGCATATTTGGCTGGATACAAATTGAAAAATTACGGATTTGCCCCTCGACTTGACCAATTTGACCGATTTGACACTTTTGGATATCTATGGATTGCCTTCTGCGAATTTTGGTTTGGTCCTTGAGATATTTGATGATTTTTGGATATTTGAGATTTAGTCCCTGAGATATTTAGCTGCATTCATCGCCACGTGCGCAGTTTCTTCGCCACGTGTGCAGTTTCCGGTTTTGCTGCGTGGAAACTTCGACAGCTTATATCTCCCTCATCTGAACTCCGATTTGAGCAAACTCAGTTGCGTTAGACTCGTATCGGAGCCCTCTATCTAATAACATAGGGCTAAGCACTTAGTTCGGGGTTCGAAAAAAGTCAATTTTTGGCTCACCCTCAAGTTTGACCGGCCCACAGAACCTTCATCCAGACTCCGATTCCAGAAAACTCAGTTGCGTTGGACTCATGTCGGGATTCTCTATCCATTGAGATAAAGCAAGGCGGCCAATTATCACTTGATTAAAAGGTCAAAATTTTGCCCCTTAGGGTCTTGAGCTATTTTGTTGCTTTTTAGCACATTTTTTCTCTTTATTTGGTTTGATCAAAATTTGGGTGCTTACACATATATATTAATTTTCCCTTCTTTATTCTTTTCTTTATCTTTCATAATCACGTCTCGCATGCAAAACTTTACGGAAGCTCATGAACCTTCACTGCAACTGCAATCAATGATTACTCCTTGTGATGTCTATAACCAATTAGTTAATTCTATTCACTTAAAAAATAAATTTTTACGACTCACTTGACCTGAAAATAATAGTATAAATTGAAATATTAATTATACTAATAACAATTCCAATATTACGAACACAAATTTGTAAAAGTTAACCTTAATTTCACCAAACCATATAAAATGACAATCAAACTATCAATTTTTAATTGTGCATATAATTAACTAAAATAAATAAATCACAAACCTAATTTATGACAAATATTTGAAGAAAAAGAATCCCGCCAGAAGATTCCAAACAGAAGTACAATAGCACGAAAACATTACTTTTACAAATTTAATGCTCTAAAACGATATAGAGACTTAAGTTTTGACTTTACCTTAGTTTAACTACTAAACCGCTTACCTTCATCTGCAAGTATGCTTTCTCTTTCAACAGCAGATATCATCTGTAACTAAATAATTTTCCATTTTGTAAATCTTGTTAATGCATTACTATTATGTAAACTACCATAAAAATTATAAAACAATTATTGACTAAAATATTTAATTCAATTGGCAACAGACATTTTACACCACATACTAGTTCTCCTAAAAAAAGGAAAAGAAAAAAAAAAAGGTAGAAACAGTTATACCCTTTTCTTTGTAATCACTTCTAAGTTCTAAATCTCTGCGCTCCTTCCAACCAATAAAACCAGAGAAAAAATTGATTTTTCGTTTGTATTTTGCCTTCAAAACGAATAAAAATAAAAAAAGCACAAGACAAATTTGAATTTTCTGATGCTGGCCTTGTGATGTTGATGTCTAGAATTTAACAATGGGAGTCACGAAGTTTTGGTGCTATAAAAGGAAGGAAATTAGATCATTTTCAGTGCATGTTGCATTTTGTTGTTTTGAGAAAGGTTTAGGTTTTCCGAAAGAGTAGTGATGGCGCTCGGATTTTATTCGTCTTGTTCTCTTGTGGAATAACTTCACTTGTGCTACGACTATGGATGTAGACATTTCAGGCAAAACAACATAAATTTGTATCCATCTCCTTGTTCTTTGTATCCGTTCCATTACAGTTCTCTTCAGGATATTGATCTATTTCTTACAGCAGTTTATCCATTTCTTATGATATATGGGTCCAATGGTCATCGTTTTCCCAATAGGCCATGGCCCTCTCTCTTATCCATTCTGCATATAAATTGAACGGTTGAACACAGCCCCTCATTCACCGTCAGAAGTTTGACATTGAGCCATGAGATGTTAAGAATTTGACCTGATTTCTAGAGATAAAAAACCATAGAAAGAATTACACAAGAAGAAGAAACACAGAGATTTTTACATAGTTCACCCAAAATAGGGCTACGTCCACAGCCGCTGGCTGTTTTACTATATTTTTGAATGGAAGAAGCTTAACAAGGATAAACAACTATGGAAATATAACCTTAACACAATGAAAATGCCTGAAATACGCTCTTATTGTCAATTTTCGCGAAAGCTATGGCTGAGTGTTCAGTAATATCAGGCTTCACACAACTCAACATGAAAGCCTAACTAATGGACTCTAAACAAGCAGAGAGTAATTCAGTTATATCAAATAGCTTATAAACCAATAGATATATAATCCTTTTCCTAAGCTTAATGGTGGAAGTTGTTACCAAGCATCTGAACCCCATTTTTTTCATTATATGTACAGATCAGGATAATCAAGGAAGTGCCCATTGGTAATGCTTGAAGATTCAATTAAAGGACTTTAGAAAGACAAGTAAACACAGATGCATCTAGCTAGCTAGTCAATTAACCCAAATTTACAAACTTAGAGAGAGAGAGAGAGAGAGAGAGAGAGAGAGAGAGAGAGAGAGAGAGAGAGATTAATTAATTTGTCACCAGCAAAGGTGTTTCCATGGAGGAGTCTGCATCCCTAACATCATTCACCTATTGCTCAACATCTTCTGGATCTTGTCCATAAATTGATCTGTGGGCAAATATCCACAACAATTTTGCTGCATACTGCACTAGTTCCCATGCGAACAGAAGACAGAATGTGTAGAGAATTGGCAAAACAAGGCTGAAAATAAAGAAGAATATAGGGTGTCCTTGTGGTGCTATACTTAGCAGTGAATAGCTATAATTCCCCACAACGGACGGTAGAGCGAATACCAGCACAGCTTGCAGAGGGAAACTCATTGTGAGGATCATTAGCATTGCAAGAGACATGTAAAACCTCAAAGAGTTGAGAAACAAGTAGCCATAAAATTGAAAGTCTCTATAGCTTAGACCAAAGGGTCCGGCAAGTCTTCCGCCATTAAACGTGATGGTGCTGTTATGATCGGGTTTGAAGTTGTGCTGCCAATTATCGATGGGAGGGGTGATCCCCGATTTGTAAGTGGCGGTGGCAATCAGCCCCACCACCACCAAAAGTGCACTGCGCACACTATCAGGGGAGTCTTTATACGGATTGTATTGGAAGTAGCTGATGGAGTTCCATGAAAAGAGAGTCGTTCGGACACAACAAAAAAAGGGACTTTTAGCGGCGGACCAAGACCGCCGCTAAAAGTCCAGCCTAACGACGCATGTCCGCCGAAGATTGGTCTGTCGCTAATTCTTTCAGCAGCGGCTTTAGTGGCGGTCATGACCGCCGCTAAAGCTCTTTTTGTTTTTGTTTTTTTCCGTAAATCAACCCTACACCCGCTTTTTTTTTTCTAATTTTACCGGCCCCCCTCCCAAATTCTTATTTTTACGAATAAACCCCCCCACATCCATAAAACACCGGCCCCCCTCCCAAATTCTTATTTTTACGAAGAAACCCCCCACATCCATAAAACACCCACCCGCATGCATTAGGGCGCCCCAAAACCCGTACCCTTTCTACCCGCACCTGTACCCGACCCACCCCCCCCCCCCCCCCCCCTCTTTCTCTCTTACCCGCAATCCCCAAAATTACACTAGATTAAGCCAAACAAAAAAAAAAAAAAATTTAATTTGCAAATTAAGAAAAAAAAACATTAATTTGAAACTTGCAGTTTCCATTACAATATTAGTACCCAAAAAAAAAAAAAAACATGTTTTGTGACATTTGATGATTCAAAATTCATCTACAAACCTTATTACAAAAAACAGAAAAAAAAATTGCTCACAACCACGATTTGATGCTTCGAAATCCATCTCCAAACCTTCAAGCTCTACTGCGGAAACAGTCATCTTCATCTAAACGTTCCAACGCAAAAACTAAATTAAGAACAATAATTAAAACAAGGAGACCATTGGCAACTAATAGAATCAAAGCAAATTCCAAACTGGAGTCTAATTACAATTTTAACTTACAGCATACATTGTGATGAAGCTTGTGATATGAAGGCCGAACTAGCAAATTCCCAACTGGAGTGCTCTTGTGTTAATTCAATATGATCATTGCTTCAGCAACCTGATCAATTCCTCATCTCTGAAATTAAAGAAACATATGGTTAGATTAATACCTTAATAGGGTCCAATACAATACCAAAAAGGAAATTTATAAAAAAAACAACGAAGCCTTCATATAGAGCCATGATATAATTCTACACCTGCATGTCATCTCCGCAGCTAAAAGGACAGTTCAGTTGACCTACTTGTGCTATAAAATATTAAAATAAAGTGGTTAATGAAAGTATATAAATTGTTTTTGTATAGATATATGTGAAGAACATATATCTGAAGGGATTAAGGATGGGTTTGAGGTGGATTATGGTCAAGTTGGATTAAAACCTAGCCTGAACCCTATACAATATTCATAAATTGGCAAACTCTAACCCGTAAGGGTTAAGTTGGATTGAAACCTAACCAAGAAAATCAGTTTCTTGATGAAGATAATTATAATGAAAATTTATTTTGAAAGCTTTGTCTCTTTACTTACCACTCTGTGTTGCATTTCGGTTTGGTAACACGCCGGCTCCAAGTTGGAAAACATGAGCCTAACAAAGGATTTAAGTCACATACACATTTCCTGCAAAGAGATGGAATGATACCCAAAAAGAAAATGGATCCCACAAGAAATACAAGAGAAAGAGAAAAAAGCAAAAAAGTACAGCAAAAGGATGGGTTAGATGATATTCCTCACCTTGATAGGAGACATGATTGGAAGTTGTATGTTAGGATCCACCAGTATCAACTACCAAGACCTTGGTTCATGAGCTGCAACGATGTACATATCCAAAGCTCTCATGACCAAAATTGGTAGCTTGCCAAAGGAGATTGAGGGGTGGGGCCGCATCTTCCTGCACCTAGTTTCCTCGGCTTTTGATATGAAAATCTCAGAAATTAAACGCAATTTAGTGAATGAAACCTGAATGAAGTCAGAACCAATTGGTATATATTAAAGCTGCATATAAGTTTGGAACATCCATACCTCCATTTGCCAGACCTAACTGCATGGCATAGAAAATAGCAATCAAGAGTCAAGACCACCACAATCAGAGAACTTAACAAGGAACAGAACATGAAATATTTCCAGAAAAGCACCAGCATGACATATAAGCTGTATCCTCCCTACACTTTTCTGAGGGTCTTTGATTTTCCATCTTATACACTGCTTCATGCAAAAACTTGTATATGTCCCTTAGACCAAATTTATATTATCATCTAATAGTTTCAGTTTCAGCCATGATTAGTGATTATGAAGGGCTATGACCCGGATGGGTAATTGAAAATTGACAACTTAACATGGTAGATTCTAACCCAAGGCACATCCAAGAGAGCTATACAATCTCCAAAATGACCATAGTTAAAGTAGACAACAATCTTTAGATGACAAATTGTGCTATCCTTAGGTTAAAATAGAGTGGATTTCTCATGAGCAAGAGGACAGTTAATCAAGGAACAGTTGAGTAATAACAATGAGTTTCTCAACACCTATTCAATACACCCAGATCATAAGTCGTATGACACACATACACACCTATTCAATAACCAAGTGCTACCATTTGATACAGATTTCAATCCCAACATTTTGGGAGAAAAAAACATGACTTCATAGCAATTTCTAACCAGAAAGGAAACTTAGGCAAAAAGAGTTGAAGCCAAAGTCATAGGTAATTCAAAACAAAACTGTAGCTACAATATAACCAGAAAGGAAAATTAGGTACCACAAAATATAAGTAAAAAAAATGAATATATTAGATAATAGGCAAACTCAAGAGAATCATAAACTAAAAAAATTAGGTACCACAAAATAATGTAGACCCAGCAGCCCACATGAAAAAGCACTACATAACTTGTCGAAGAAGAACAATAGATTGACAATAATTGTGATGTATGGCCTAATTGGAAAATACTGCCATGAAAAAGCTTCTCCACAATTTACAAGCTTGGGATTATTCCTTTTTTCCATTATAAGTGCAGCTTAATCAATCATAATCTCAGTTTCCTCATGCTTAAAACTTCAGAACTTGACATTGACATGCCTTGACAACCAATACAACACTTGGGCAACAACTTTACCTAGTCAAGACACGGGCCACAGCCTGCATTTACAAGCAGTAAAGAAAATTTAATGAAACTAAGAAAAGGGAAGAAAAAAAAAATTAATAATAAAAATTGGAGAAGGAAGAGTTTCAGGAACCAAACCTTCAAAATCTGCTTTGAAATTCGGAAGCTAGAGCCGCGGGTTGTCTATTCTAAGGTTCTTTGAGACGATGATTTGGACTTGTACAGAAATTTGGCGAACTACTACTTAGACTACTCTGAATGGGGACGACAAGGTTCTGGGTGCCTTGAAGGATGAGATCGATTGCCTCAATTAAGCTGAAATTTGAAAAGAAAAACAGAGAACAAGAATCAGATATCCAAGTATCTAGCTCAGACAATAAATAAGACTTTAAAGGAATAACTTTTATTTTTTCTTCCTTCGACGAGTTTGCAAAAATAAAGAAATATTCAATTGATCCGAGCAGTTTAAATTTCAGCAAACCAGGAGAGAGACGGTATTTAAAATAGGGTAAACAGATGAGAAATCATCCATTAGCATGCAACTTGCATGAACAATTTTTGAATTAAGAAAGAATTGGGAGAAAAATTTGTAAACCATGCAGCAGAGGAAAAGCAACAGGGCACTAAAACGGAGGAGAAATCATCACGAGTAAGAACTTCAAAGATGAAATTGAACCTTGAATGTGGCTCTACATGCCTCACAGGACCCGGAATTTCTGGCAGAAGAATAGAGATCGGTGATTTAAGGGCAGTCGAAGGAGACAAAAGGTTATCCTCTTTGCAGAGATAACAAAAGATATCCACCATGCAAACCTTCCCGATGCAGCGACAATCGTCGAAATCGGTAGTCGCCGTCGAAGAGTGATCACAGCTCCATACGCTGAGAAAATTCTTTCCGGATCTCTTGAGAACTGAAAGCACCTCGCCGACTGTTGTGGAGTCCGAGAGCGACCTCAAGGCCGGTTTTCCAAGGCAGAGGTCAGATACCTCATGAACAAGTAAGCTAACTGCCATACAAGACAAACACAAACCCTAGAAAAACCTTCGAAGATTGCAGAAACGAAGAAAGAGCTCAGAAACTCGAAAAAGAGTTTCGAAAAGCAGAAAAGAGGACCCAGAGATGACTGAGAAGTAGTAGAAGAGAAACTTTGGGGATCTTCCTCGGTAGAGGCAACAATGATGTCGTGAGTGAAACACAAAAGGATTTGAGGAAAGAGATTAGGGCGAGAAGACGGTCTTTCGCAGGGGTATGCAGCAGGGAACAGGTCAGAAGAGAGATGGAGAGAAATGGCTTTCGCGAAATAGAAAACAGGATGGAAAGGACAGATTAGGGCGAGAGAGAAGGAAAGGAGATGGTTTCGTGTCACAAAGAACAGATCGGGGATGGAGAAGATCGGGAAAGGAGAGAGATGGAGAGAAATGGCTTTTGCCAGACAGAAAACATGATGGAATATACAGGTTAGGGCGAGAGAGAAGGAGAGGAGATAAGGTCAGGGCGAGAGAGAAGGGAGAGGAGATGGTTTCCCGTGACAGAGATACAGGTCGGGACAGAAAAGATCAAGAAAGGTTGCCCGACTTTTAGCGGCGGTCATTAAAAGACCGATGCTAAAGCTCTACTAAATCCCGCCGCTAAAGCCGTGTTTTTTTGTAGTGGGACCTGCGCCTTCGCATACACAAAGCCACTCTTATCAAGATAAAATCTCCTTGGAGTTTAAAGCTCCGGCTTGACGGAAGAGGCTCACTAGCTTCAGCTTGTGCCCTTGCGGGCTTGCTCCTTCTTCCAACATGTCCAGGGCTGTCAATCCCTCTGAATTCATGGGATTTACTTGCAAACCCTTGAAGTATATCTTGCTTAGTAGCAACTTAACAAACTGCATAAGAGAATGAAGTTAAAAAAAAAATGATATATGAAGATAAAGGGAAAGAAGAATGTTTAAAGAGCATGGTTATGCCCTTGTTAACCCTTGCTCCAAAAGCCCTAAGGCTTATAGAGACTTCATTAGTTAAGTACTGTCACGCCCTAAATCCTCACCTCACGACTTACTATGCATGAGTAGGACCGAGCGTAACCTTGCTCGTAAGCGAATCCGAAAATGCATTTGTTTCTCAATAAGTACTTGAGAATTTCATTTAATACTTCTTCAATCAGAGTTAAGGCAGAATTTAAACCAATATAACAATTAAAAATCGAAATTGAACCAGCCCGAACCATGGTTTATCCACATACATCCAATTACAATTCTTGAACCCCAATTGTTCATAAAATACATTAATTCAAAGATTCTTGCCGAAGAAATAACATCTCAAACAACATGTTCGTCATTCTAATCACCATCCCGTCACCATATTTCATTATCTCAAGATTGTAGGTTTCCTGTAAAAATATAAGGGGTGAGTCTCAACGAAACCCAGTAAGTGAGGCTAATACACCCCGCATGAGAATATGCATAATATTCCTTATTTCAATAATATCTTTACACCAAATAGGTATTTAATAGTATTATCATTAAATATGCAAAGTTTTCCTAAGTTGGGTTCATAACATATATACGTATATATTTTAATATTAACAATGTTAAACATAAGGGATCACGAATTCTAACATGAGAACAATAAATTAAACATGATAAAGAGATACAATAAATAAACCTTAATCTAAGTGTTAGAAATACTTACCTGTGATTTTTATGGACATATGCCTTGCAGAAAATAAAATAAAATAACCGAATGTAAAGAAATATTAACCACCAAATATCATCCTCACATCCCAGTAGACATCTAGGTCACGTTGGGTACTAAATTAGCATTATGTCTGCTAACAGTACAATCATCTCAATATCCTCTTCCAGTGGGCGTCCCTCACTGGGTACTGAACTAGTATGGACTAGCAGTAAACACACTCCCAATAGAACGTCCCTGGCAGACTACTTAACTAGTGTGTGGCCTCACAACTAGAAGTACTACCATATAGGTGTTTGCCAGTCTTCATATTGGGTACTGGACTAGTGAACTCTTGCCACTAGCAGTACAATCGCATCACAATCATCCCAGTGGTTAATCACACACCAACTGAACTAGCACGGCTAGCAGTACAATTTAATCATCATCCCAGACATTTCAAAGTGCTGGGTACTGAACTAGCAACTCGTGCCAGCAGTACTAAAATTATATCTCCCAACAATACTTGGTGTTGGGTACTAGGCTAGTATCAAGATACTAGTAGTACTAATATCCATATAATCATGTCTCATTCACAACTACCAACTCAACATGCCATGCTTTGATTTAATTTCAACAATTATTAAACATTCCACCAATTCATATAATTTCAAATATTTAAACAACAATAGGGTGTATGCTTATGTTATGGTACAAGAAACAACCCTATCTCTTTCTCCCTCTTCCACCTTAACTAAAAGACAAAATAGCCAACCCATTTACTCATTTAATTCTCTTTCTCATTTTCCCTCTCTATGTTCTCTCTCTTCTATCTCACCTAAACAATAAATAAAAATTGACAACCCAATTCTCTCTTTCTTTATTTAAATTCCTTTTTATACAAAAGCAAGTCAAAGAATTCATTGCCTAGTCTTTATAGGGGTTGTAGACTTATAAAGTATGCTAATCCTATTCACCACTCTCTCTTTTATTCTCTTATAGCACCCGTACCAAAATCCATCTTATTTATTATACTTGTACCACCAATGCATAAAGAAGGATGATGCCATCCTACTTTTCTTTTGTTGAGAGTACCTTACCATTGTACATTTCTTTAACATACCTAAACCTTCAACCCTCATGTATGGAAATTGCACAACGTACCCACACAAATTTGAAATCAATATAAAAATTGTGCAAAAGTGATCAAGTCCAATCAAACCAATACAAATCTGCATATAACCAACAAAGTGAAAAGAGGCATACGTCAACCCCATTCAAACCAATAAAACAATGCGCATATAACCACTACCAATTTTTAAAACATAAATCTGCATATCCCTAGAATTCGAATATCTAAAAAATTTAGAAATCATCAATACATACATATTCACATAACAACAAAACATTTCCCCATGGTGTTTTTAAATGATACAAAGGTAATGAATATGAACACTAGTTTCACCAAAAATTATCATGATTTTCATTCCATAAAAATTGTGTGGTTCTCCGTCATTATACACATGGAAAACAAAACAAACCAGATTTAAAGGAAATATGCACATAATCATATAAGTTGGATTAACCCCACTTACTTGTATGAAACCTTTGGATTACATGCATCCTTCTCTTTTTGTCATTTCCATCATTCTCTTAATCCCAAGAACAAAATAAAACATGGAGGTAAGCATATGAGGAAGAGATGTGAGAGGAAGAGAGAGTGAGTGAAATGGAGTGGAATAGAGGGCTAAACGTGAGAGAGAGTGGATGTGGCGGCTAAGAGAAAAGAAAAGTGAAAGAGGATGTGATGTGTTGTCATAGGTTAGGGTTTTAAATGGTTTGATTGGGTGAGTGTGTGTAGGTAGGGAGTTATGTGTTTAGCACCAAGCAAAAGCAAAGATGAAAGACTTTGACCGGTCAAATGTTGACCTTGGTCAAAATTCAAAAAAGGAAATTTTAGGTCCTTACAATCTACCCTCCTTAAAGAGAATTTCGTCCTCGAAATTTGGCATAATTCAATAATAAAAGAAGATACAAAAGCCCAAGGCTTACGAAGGCTTCATCAATTAAACACTTATCTAGGATCATAACAGTCCCAGATACGATGTCGCAACACCCCCACACCACGAGAAGAGAGGACAAACCCCCCAAAACACAAATAAATGCTTATGCAAACTCACCCCACAAAGTTAGTCACACCTCATATTAAGCTGATAAGTGAAGGCATATTTATGTAAATCAAAGTGCCTTGATACGATCTCAACAAGCCAAGCCTACCTTGTGTTGATTTTCTGAGGTTGCCAGATGCAACACGGTGTTGCCATGGTTTTCCCCCCAGCTTAGGATCTCACTTTTATCTTGCTTTCTGAGTGATTCCAACAGAAGCAAAAACGCTTTCAACTTGCTGGATTTCACGGCAAGGTGAAGAGCAGTCTCGAGCTGAACTGTCGTGTCCTCAACAGAATCTGAGCAAGCATCGAGAAAGACGCTCAACAAAGCTGAATTCCCAGTAGAAGCCACTTCGTGCAGTGGAGTTCTCCTTCCTCTTCCTTTGGCACGGAGGAGTTCTTTGTCAACCAGCGCCAGCCCTCTTGCTATGCTCCAATTTCCCTTTTGCAGAGCCAGATGCATGGGACTAAGCCCCTTTTGGTTTAGATTTCTGGACAAAGAAGGCTTCAAATTCGCAATCTCCATCGCAAAATTGGCTTTCCCATCCCTTGCTGCTATGTGCAGGGGAGTATCAATGAACTGGAGTGCATCAAGACCGTCAAGAATGGAGGGGTTTTGCTCAATCAATGAGTACAGAACGTCTCCAGTCTCTGCAACCTTCTTGAACCCCGGGTCCATTTTTTGCATATCCTTTCGTCAGAAATCTCTGATGAAAATGTTGCGCCTAGCTAGGTTCGATCTATTATAATGGAGGTGGTTAAGCTTTGGAAGCAGAACCATTTTCTTATTATTTATTTTAGAGAAATTACACTTGCTTTCCTTTTAGTTCCTGACAACTACAGATTCCTCCCCTAAGGTTTTTTGAAATGATACTTGCCTCCCTTGTATCTTTTGTCGTCTGCTTCATATCCCTCTCTTTTGTACAAAGTTTAACAAAATTTAAATACGTTTTGACAAATTTACTCTTCTTTAAGTACAAAAAGTGTATGATTTAGAGATTTTCTTAAAAAATAAAAATTTAAGGCTTAAAAGTCTTAATAATTGATTTAAAAATCGTGGTTGCATGATTTTATTTTTTAAAATTTTTAAATTTTCTTATTTGAAATAAAAAATTGATAAAGGATAAAATAGTCAAATTATATTTTATAAGTCTAACAATAGAGATAAGTATCATTTAAGAAACTTTAATAACCATAATTTTCTCCTTTTCTAATAACCCATTAATCAACCAGCATTTTTGGACTTCCACCATGATAGAGGTTCTTCTCTCTTTCTTGGGTTCCATTGGCTTCATCCAATTCGAATTTGGATCTGATCTAGAAACCAATTTCTAGTGCCCAGCAGAAGTACCAAATTTTGCTCTTAGTTTGCATAGCGCTTTGGAAAAATTAAATTTTGTGACACCTATTTTTCTTAAAATAAATTTGTCATTGAGTTTTTAGCCTTGTAAGATAACTTAGGGGTAAAAATGTTATGAAATATTTTGAAGGGTGATCGTTAAGTAAATAAATATTCAATTTATATGGGAGAATCTCTAATTGTTAGTGTAGTCCAAAAATTAAAAGTTAAAAAATAATTTCAAGTTGCTTCATCCCTGATGAAATCCTTTGTCGAGTTTTCTCTAACGCTCTAGTCTGTCACCAATCAAATTATGTCATGTCATTGTTCCCTATGCTCTAATGAGCCCTTTACAATAGAACTACCAACACTTGTGTCCATCTTGTGTCCATATTTTCATATGCCTCACCTACTTGCAATTTTGTTTTTATTTAATATAAAAGAGTAACGATAAACGAATCTTTTTTGGTGTCGTTCTTCATTGATGTTCTTCAAATAAACCTAGAGTATTATTATACTTTATTTCTGTTAATGTTTGCTTTTAATAAAGCTATTAATTGTAACATCTTCGTTGATGTTCTTCAGGGTACGTTATGCCTTGTAATTAGGGATGTTGACAAGTCAAATACACTAAAAATTAATACTAAAAAAATTTAATAAAATAAATGAATGTACCTAAAATAAATATATATATTGTAACATCTTTGGATTAAATAAATTATGCTGAAATATTCAGAAAATATACTAAAATAAGGCCTCGTTTGGCTTTCATTCCGGATTTAGGAACTCATTCCGAGAATGAGTTCTTAAAACTCATTTTGCGAATCAATTTTGAAATATTTTTAATTGCGTTTGGTTAGCACGTAGCGGAATGAATTTTCACCTAGAAAACTGTTTGGTTAACAATTAAAATAAAAATGAGTTCCATGAAATTTTTTTTCCCTTTTTTTTCTTTTTCCATGAATAATTATAAGAAATTGGTTGAACCTTGAAAGATAAAACTTGAAACACCTAAGAAATGAGAAACAAAAGCAAAATAAAGGATGGGTTTGCTGATTATGTCTATTAATGTAGCACCCCGGAACCAGGTCCACCCATATCGGGTTTATATTGGCTCCTGGGCAGTAGCTTAGGGCCCAAAATGTGGTAAAAACTAACTTAAGAACTAACCAGACACAATTATAACATCCTAAAATTTTTAGAAAAACGACTATATAACGCCTGTATTTATAAGAATGGGCTAAGCCCTCAAACCAATACCTGATAAACACAATAAAAACATATATACAATATACATCATTCCAAAAAGTAAACCATCCAACTCATTGCAAAGTTCATTACATTAATACAAATAATACTCTCAAGGTCCTTCATTATTGCAAGCATGCGATATAGCTTCAGCAATTGAGTGTCTAAATGCATCCATCCTCCTTATTCCTTGTTCTTGTATTACTCCATCTGGATCTGGTTCATCATCAATGTGCTCTTCTTCAATAATTAAATCTTCTTCTTCATATTGGCTAAATAACTCATCTCTCAATGCTTCTTGTCTAATGAAGTTATGCACAGTACATGCAGCAACTACAATATTTCTTTGTGTTGGAAATGGGTATGGAGGCATTCTCTTAAGAATAGGAAAGCATGCCTTCAACACACCAAAGCATCGCTCGATTACATTCCTCAATGAAGAATGAGCATGATTAAATAACTCTTTCACTCCACTTGGTGAGCTACCTCGTCTATAGTCTGGTAAATGATAGCGCACTCCTCGATATGGTGCAAGAAAACCCGGCATGTTTGGATATCCAGCATCAACAACATAATACTTTCCTAATAAAATAATAACATATTTCAATAACTTGGATATTTAAAAAAAGTTATATATAACTATAAAATTTATTTACCTTCAGGGGCTTTTGGAAAGTTCAAATGTGGTTTATGTATAGCCTCCAAAAGAATTCTTGAATCATTAGCTGAGCCCTCCCAACCAGCATAAACAAAGGTGAATCGCATATCAAAGCCACATGCAGCCATCAAATTTTGGGAGATATTTGACTTCCTATCTCGATAAGGAATTTGCTTCTCAGTAGAAACCACAGCATCAACCAAAGAACCATCAATTTCACCAATACAATCCTTTACAAGATAAAAAAAATATAAAATTAAAATAGAAAAAAACAATGACAACTATTTAAACAAATTGGGCTCTATCATATTGTAAATGGGTCTTCAAATTGAATTCCTTATTTATTGTGGCCCACCCAGACTTGTTGAAACTTGAGCTTGGCCTATTGCCATTAAGCGTCTGTTCTAATGCAAGGTCGATAAAAATCTTTTTCAAATCATCCGACCAAAAGGCTTTATTTTTAGCCTTTGATGTTTGTTGAGTTTCCATGAATCACTGAAACATAAAAGTAATAACAAGAGATGTTAAGTTAGAGTAATTACATGGACTCTTTAGTAATTACTTGAATATAACTGACCTACTGGACATAATCTAGCTTCTATTACATAGTCCAGGTTTTGTGTTGAAGGAATCTAGTTAGTTATTATTTTTTATCTTCAATATATGATCAGAACCTTGTATATTACAGAAACCATTGGCTTCAGATGATAGGTTGTACCATTAAAAGTGTCTCAAAAAGTTGGGCCTGCTTTTAGAAGTCATAATAGAATTAGGACTTTAGTTTTGTAGAAATTCACTATTCTATGTATAGGTTAGATTCATAGAGCTTAATATTGAGTATTCTGTTTTGAGAATTGAATACTAAATTGTCTCACCATATCTCTAAATTGTTGGGACCACATCAACACTCACGACTACATGATGTTTGGAGGCAAACACCCCACTTAGGATATTCTAAATCTAGAATTTCAATTTCTTGCACAGTCACATCTCAATTTATATAACAAATGCAGCCATAGATCAAAAAGCAAACAACAAAAATAAGAAATACAATCAGGCAAACATATTTTTAAGTTTAATGCTCACTCTTGCCCTTGCTTCACAAGGCAAGCAATAATGACTAGAAATGCCGAAAAAAAGAAGCAAACTTGAAACACACAAGGATGCAATATGGTGGTCCAAGATCACCCAATAAGGCATGATCCAAAGGATAAATGTTTGTGTGAAACAAGAAATTCTGTAAGCATACGAACTCTTTGCAACTAGACATAAGTTCACATTAAAACAACCATAACCATGGCAGACATCAGCTATTTGACTAGTATGCCAAACAATGCAAATGTAGAGGAGTGGTTATAAATTTGGATACTTACCATGAGTCAAGAAATTTATCCACAATTTCAGGAGAACTTTCCTTGTAAAGCTCCACTGTTATACTACCCTTTGAGGTTTTTAGAAAATAAAAAAGAAAAGCCGCAATCCATGACATGGGGGCTTAAACTTAAACCCCACTACAGCTCTTGAGTGGAAGACTGGAACTGTGCCTTTTGCAAAGTCGCACCAATCCAGCCAAGGCACTAAAATGAATGGATTCCAGTAAAGAAATCATCAAACCTGATGGATTCCACTAGAGACACCAAAGAAAACATTTCATTTCAGAACAAAAACCTAGAAATGGAACAAGTTGATCAAACAGTCCACCAAATATCTCATCGCAGTGCTTTGATTCCAAGCACGAAATTCAGTTTGGTCACTTCCTATAAACCAGCCACAGAAGATTAGTTGGCTCAGAAACCGGTTACGTGGCTTCTTAATTTTTTAATGGCCAAAGATCAGCAAAGTTCCTAAAGTTAAAGCCTTTGAAGACCAAATCCTTCCACTCTCCTTTACTCAAACATCCACAAAAGTAAATGCCCCTGCTCTCCTCAATTTACTACCCCATGTCTCTAATTAAATAAACCCCACACTCCCTTTGACCCACTCTCTTTCTCTCTCTCTCTCTCTAAAACTCCCCTCTCGCTCTCTCTCTCACTAAAACTCCATTAACAAACGTCAATCTACCAACATTTTCTTCCACGCCCTCGCTTAGGAATCACCCACACCTCTCTTTCTCTTTCTGTCTCCCCTCTCTTTAAGGGTATGTGCTTTGGTTTTTTCTGGGATCTTACAAGACGGTAAAATAAGAACAGAAAGAATGGCAGAAGAGAGAAGAGGAGAAAGCTGAGATCAACTACCTCAATGAGGTGCAAGAGACACCTTGACGACCTCACGAGCAGCGTCGGCGTCTGCGCTTCTTGTCTCCGGGAGCGACTCTTTGCCCTTATCGCAGCTCAAGACCAGCAAGCCCAAGCTCGAGCGGACGAGGATCGCCGCCTCTTCGACGCACACCCTCCACCTCTTGTCTTCCCTCGCTCCGTCTCTCCTTACATCACGCGCCGACGACTCGTCCTGGCACCACCAACAACGAAACCACAGCAATTTTTGCTTTGAACGACTCCTCACCTGGTAACCAAGACCAAGAAGAGAAACGCGAAAGTGTTGCTTTGAAGAAGAAGAAAAGGCCCAATTCGCATATTTACAATTTTTGCCATTGATAAAATTTTAAGTTATTTACAAGTTTGCCACCGCAAAAACGGCAAAACTCATTATCAAATTCTAAAAACGGGGTCAAAGCCGTTTCAAAAAATCAGGGTTTTTCTCATTCTCATTTTAGAAGAATGAGTTTTAGAACACTTAACCAAACGCCTTTTTATCTCTCAAAATGAATTTTAGGCTTTGGAACTCATTCCAAGGCCTGGAATGAGTTCCAAAAATGAAAGCCAAACGATGTTGACATATTTGGATTTGAGAAAATGAATGTACTAAAAAACTGATTCCAAATTTGATAAAATAACTTATTTAAAATTTAATAAAACACCTGAAACTCTTATGCATGTACCTTGAAATAACAATAATACTAACATTTTTTAATGATGCCCCTTGTAATTTGATGGAATTATTATTATTTAGTATAATTAAGTAGTTGCCATACTTAATATAATTTAGTATATATATTATTATACTTAAGATGCACTTATATAGATATATCATTTATTATTATTAAGTATCATAAACTGTATTAAGTATATGACACATACACGCGCACGCGCACACACACGCACACACGCGCGCACACACACACACACCCACACGCACACACCCACACACATGCACACACGCACACACGCGCGCACGCACACACACGGACACACGCGCGCACACACATAGACACACACACACGCACACGTGCACACACGCGCGGACGCACACACACGCACACCCACGTACACCCACAAAAACGCACACACACGCAACACACGCGCGCCACACGCACACACGCGCGCGTGCACACACACACGCACACTCGCACACACACATGCATGCACACGCACGCTCGCTCGCATGCACACACGCTGTGCGCACCCGATTTCGGTCGCACGACGAGGCGCACGCAAAACAATGCGTGCCTCGGGATTTGATTGGAGTCGCCACTGCCTGATGGGGTGCAGGAAGACACCTGGGTGCCTAAGTTCTTCTACTAAGGCTTGGTCTGCGGCTTGAGATTCTAAGTAGGTTCTCGGTTGCGGTCTGGGGAAGTCCATAGACACCCCAGTCCACCCCGTCAAGTGACGGGTCCCATAAGTTTCCCTGGTTTGAGTCAACTCAGTTGGTCTCTCACTCACCCGATTCCTAATCCAGCATTTAATTTTGGTTTAAGTCTGGCGGGACCGCCAAAGTGGTGTGGGTCCCTTTACTTGATTTTATCTTTTTAATTAAAGTGATGTGAGTCTGATTGGGCGGGCCCCGTTGGAAGGCCCACGGATTCCTTGGTGGGCCAAGTGTGGCCCATATGTCCCCTTGGTGGGCCTCAATCTAAACCTGAGAGGCCCTTTGGGCTTTGGTTCAAATGAATTGATTTTTATTTTGAAGTTTAAGTTTGATTATTTAAGTGGATTTTCATGCCAAAGCGGGCCGGGATTGCTTTGTGGGCCCTTGAGCGGGCCCCACAGTTGTTTGCCAAATAATTTGAGATTTATCTTGCTTAAGTTTCCAAAGTGGGCCAGGATTTGGGCTTGGGGCCCTTTACCTGGGCTTGGGCTTGAAAGCCCAAGACTTCCTGGGTCAGGGTTTTGAAACACTAACCTTAGTTGGTTAATGGGCTTGGTGGGCCCGATAGGCCCTGCCCTTGGTCTCGGCCAAACCACGACCTAATTTAAGCCTGCATGCCCCACATAGGGCTTGGGTGGGCCTCAAGTGGTCCGGCCCGCCCAGTTCCTTTGATTATTTTATTTAAGCACAATCCAATGGTTCGGGCTGGGTGGGCCCCGTTCGAGGGCCCACTGGAAATAAAGTCAGACCGGGTGGTCCGGGTCCCATGTTGGGTTCCCGGGTGACCCGGAAACCCTATTGGCATATTTGGTTCGGTTTGAGAATGTCACCCCACAGTCAGAAATCATGAAATACCCAAAATATACGAAAATCACATACACTGGGTCCAAGGGGTATTTTCGGAATTAAAAAAATATAGGCCATTCGGCCTTAAAAGGGTAGGCGCCGACCTCCGGGCGCTAGGCGCGAGGTCAGCGTGAAGTGGGCGGACCGAAAACAGCGAAAAAGCACCCAAAAACGAAGTGGGCGCACCCAAAATGAAGTGAGCGCACCCAAAATGAAGTGAGCGCACCAAAAATGAAGTGGGCGCAAGCTGAGCGCACCCAAAAAAATGAAGTGGGCGCGAGCTGAGCGCATCCAAATTTAAGTGGGCGCGAGGTGAGCGCGAGGTGAGCGCATCCAAATTTAAGTGAGCGCGAGGTGAGCGCATCCAAATTTAAGTGGGCGCGAGCTGAGCGCAAGTGAGCGCATATACCTTGATTCTCTGTTTTTTTGCCCGAACTCCATTTTTAATGGGTTTTAAGCTCTGTAATCCATTTTTAATGGTTTTTAAGCTCTGTACTCCCTCCCAGGTGTTCCCCAGACTCCCAAGAGACCTTTGAACACAGCTCACAATTATTCTAATCTAACATATTCTCATCACTCATCACTCAAACCTCTCTGCAAACCTACAAATCCGAAACAAAACACTAACAGAACATGAATAAATGAAGAAGGGAACATGGGGGCTTTATCAGGATACAAGAGATGCAAACATCAGGGAGAACATGCTCCCCCCTCGAATCACACAATCACTGTTACTAAACGAAATAACAGAAAAGAAAATATAGCAATAAACTTATTTATTTTGGACCAGAGGCCATCGGGAACATTACCTGGGTGTTTCAACACCTCTCCGAAGTGGGTGAAGCCTAATTGGAGCGCGCGAGTAGCCGCCGGTGCAACACCTCTCCACGCCCACAGCAAGATCTCCTTCGGGTTTGATGAGGGAGAAGAGGAAGAGAGGAATGGGGAGAGGGGGGTCTGGTTTTTTTTTGGGGAAGATGATGGTCAAGACCACCTTCGAATGTCTCGGGCCAAAAGAAATCCAACCCTTTTGCGCGAGCACTCGCGCGGCTTATATAGGGAAGGGAGAAGGGGTATCTGCTCACTTTGGCGCCCAGCTCAAGGTGTGCGCATACCGCTTGCCACGTTCGCGCGAGCGGCATAATTATGAGAAAACAATAAATGCCGCCGCTCGTTTGTTTAAAAAATCCGAAAATTAGGATATGGTCCCTGGGATATTTAGATTTAATATTATTTTATTCAGATATTTTCAAATATTTTCAGATTGGTCCCTGGGATCTTTTGAATGTTTGGATATTTACGGATTTGATCCCCGAGATATTTTCCTGCGCCAGCCGCCACGTGTGCAGCTCTTTGCCACGTGCGCAGTTTGCCGGTTTTGCTGCTCGGGAATTTTGTCAGCTCATATTTTCTTCATCCGGGCTCCGATCTGGGCAAACTCAGTGGCGTTAGAATCGTATCGGAGCCCTCTATCCCATGACCTAGAGGTAAGCACCTGGATCGGATTTTAGCAGAAAGTCAACTTTTGGCTTCGCCCAAGTTTGACCGCCCGCAGGACCTTCATCTGGACTCCGATTCCTGCAAACTCAGTTGCGTTGGAATCGTGTCGAGATTCTCAATCCAATGATATAAAGCAAGGTGGCCAAATATCACTTAATCAAAAAGTCAAATTTTTGTCCCCTCGGGGTTTGACTTTTTGCCAGGGTTTTCATTTTCAGCAATTCCAGGGGTGCAAAAATAAGGTGCTTACAGCAGTCCCTCTTTGCCGGAGTCACCTTGGGGATGAACGGCAAAGAAAAAGAAGAACCTTGTTTTTGCGCCCAGCATTTCTGTCTACGTGATCGATGAGCTTAAATCCTTTTGATTTTCATAAAAGGGGGTGGAGACAACAAGCGTTGATCTCCAAAGTAGTGAAAACACCAACTGGTTTCCATTAATATATCGAAGTTTGCTCACCCACTTCGGGCTTCTGGGAGCAACTTCTGATTTTGATTCAAATTAAAAAGGATGGGGTTGGACTTAAGCTCATCAACCCGTTTCGACGTTAATGCAAGGCACTTAACAGTTTTCTCTTTCTCTTGTTTGTTCCATTAAAGTTTTTAGGTGATTTCAGACTTCTGATTTGGGATTTGATTTCAGGTTTCAGACTTTTTGACTTGGTTTTTTTTTAATTTTTTAATTTTTAATTTTTTAATTTTTTAATTTTTTAATTTTTTAATTTTTTAATTTTTTAATTTTTTAATTTTTTAATTTTTTAATTTTTTAATTTTTTAATTTTTTAATTTTTTAATTTTTTAATTTTTTAATTTTTTAATTTTTTATTATTATTATTTTTTTAAGGGGTTTGGAGAAGGAACGAAGAAGGAGGAGATGCTCTTGGCGAGGAGGTGCTCTCAGCGCTGCTCGATGCCTCAAGGGAGCCCACACACCTGTTCTATTCTATTTACAAAAGTGGGAAATGAAAAATTTACAAAAGGGGCCATCTTGCCCGAAGATTTCTTCTTTTTGTCTTCTTCTTCTTCAGAGGTTCTTTGTCTCTTTCTGCTTTTCCAGAGGGGAGGGTGCTTCTGCTAGTCCCCGTTTCAATGAGGTAGGGGCTTCCCAGTTCGAAGTAATTCCACTGGGGATTGGTGGGAGTCCCTGCCATCTCACTTTTTTGCATGACTCAGCTCCTTCTTGTCGGGTGTGAGTTGATCGGCCTTCCGGCTCTTGTCTTTCTGAGTGAAGGCCCTCTCTGTTCTGAGGAGGAGATCATCACTTAGGCAAACATTGGGGCTTCTTTTGAAAGGACCGTCCCACTGAGGATTTGCGGAAGCCTTCTTGCATTTGTCTTTCTTTTGCAAAACCAACCTCTTCAGACTGGGCATGGTCTTGACATACAGTTTCAAGTTTCTTGGACATTCCGCTGGGGAAAAGAGTCAGCTTAGGGACAGAGGAAGTCTTCGCCATTCCCCCTGCCGGCATATTACCGCATCGGCTTTCCACTGTTTTGCCTTTCTTTTGTTCTTGGCTTCTTGACATTTCTTGACTCCTGGTTCTTTTGCCTTGCCTGGGCCTACAAAATTCTCACAAAGCAGTGAGGTATCTGAAATTTGAACAGAGGTAAGCGTCTGCGGTTTACTTGCTTTTAATGTGTGTGCCAGTGCACATGACTGAAATGACACAATTTTCAAAAGTTTTTTTTTTTTTTTTTGGGAATTTGTACAAGTGAATTTAAAAGAGAGGCGAGACCAACCGTCATGGTGAATTGCCTTGTTAGCTCGAGGTGTTTTGGGACGGTGTGCTCGACACACAATCCTATGAGACTCTTGACTCATGCCAACAAAGGCTAAAAAGATGGAGGGTGCTTCAAAGGGTGTTCCCCCTTTCCCAAATTTTGTTTTTCTCTCATCTTGACTCAATTCTTCAGGGTGATTTCAGGATTTTGCAATTGAGGGTTTTTCTCTTTTCTTTTTCCCTTGGGTTAGTGCCAGTCCCAGTTTACGGATTTTGGCCGACTCGCACATCATGTCTCATAGATCAGAGAGGTCTTTACATTAGGACGAAACATTGGCTTGGTTTTAAATCTGAGAAATGAAGGGATATAAGGCCCAAATTCTCATCTTTTCATTTCCAGGTTTTGCTTTGTGTCTTGCAAAAGCTCGTTCTTCTTTTTAGATTCCTTCATCATAGATCTGCATGAATCCCATTGTCACATTTTCTGCAATCAGAAAGGACTTTTTGATAGGACGAAACGAAGGCTGGGGTTTTTAGCTCATGAAAGAAAGGGAATATGGCTCAAAGTTTCTTTGTACATGGGTTGAGTCATGTTCCGCCATTTTCTTGGCTGCTTGGGCTTTGCCATTACCTTTTGCTTTCCTCCATTTTCCTTTTTGAGGTCTTTTGTGACCTTCGCCTTTTGCTTTTGCTCTATCATCATTCATTTTTTTATTATTTTTTGTTATTTTTCTATCCTTTGCTTTGGGATCATCTTGACTTTTTGCCTTGATTAGCAAGTCCCAGTGTATTTCCTGCTTTTTTTTTTCTCTTCTTTGTTTCTGCTCATTCAGGTCTTCTCTTCTTTACCCAGCGCCAGATTTAGGGCTCATGACTCAGTGGGTTGGAAGAAAGAAAATTAGGCTCAAGTGGTTTGACTAGAGATATGACTTTGAAAACTGGGGAAATAAAGCAAGGATGGCCTTTCATCCTTTTGCAGAAGTTGTGACAACTTGAAATGCTCATGCAAACTCATTCAAGAATCTATTTATCCTTTTCATTTTCTTTTGTAGCTTTGCCCCAACGTGGGGTGGCTAGACACAACACAGGTATTTGAATAATACGATCAAGCCCAAAGTGTTTTGACTAGCGGATCTTAAAATTCAAGGATGCATGAAGGATGGCCTCTCATCCTTTTTTAGAGACATGATGTTAAAGCCGGCCTTGGCCCTTAACTGGTTCTTGCACGTTCACTTTCTTTCTTTCTTTTCTCTCAAGGATCGCTCTGCCCTATTGCAAAGGTAGGTTTTTTAGGAAGAAAATTATGGTCTGGATCAGGAAGGAATTGCCTTTAGCTCAGCCAAGGTTCTCATGGGACAGTGTACTGCACCCAGCTGAAGACACCTTTGAGCAACTTGGTATTCTTCCATGATCGTGGTCATTGCCAAAAGGGTGTGGTCTCAGAGCAGTATCATCACCGACCACTCACTTGTATTTTTTTCAAAAGGTATTGTTCCTTTCTTTTTGTATTTTTCAAAAGGTTTTTTACAAAGCTTGCATGAAAGTAAAAAGCATTTAAAATATTTACAAAACAGACACTCCTACCAGGGATACTTGGTGCAAAAAGCAAAGTTCAACTTATCCTGGTCATGGTAGACTTGAAGATTTTGGATTTTGGGATTGCTCTTTGCCTTGTAGTTTTACCAACTTGTTCAGCTGGTGCCACTTGAAGACGCCCGATTGTGGTCCGGGAGAGGATTCGTGGTGGTGGCCGTGGGAGGAGTCGATACCGGGGGATCAACCGAGATACGCTTGTTGTCGATCAGGTCTTGCACATCGTGCTTCAAGTCCCAACAGTGGTTGGTGTGATGCCCGGGAGCCCCCATATGATACTCGCAGCACTCATTGGGGTTGTAGGAGCGACTGTTGGATGGCTGTTGAGTGGGCTGCTTCTTCTGCAAGTACCCCTTCTTCAGTAGGGTTGGCAGCAATTCTGACAATGGATAAGGTAGGGGTGTGAACACTCTGTTCATCCTTGCTTGATATTCCTCCTTAGTCCATCTCGGCTGCCATGCGGGTTGTGCCCCCTGACCACCGTTCTGATTCTCTCTCCTGTCGGGTGTCGAAAAGTGGAGGGGCCTATTTTGCTGGACATAGTTGACATTCTTGTCCTCTCTCTTTCTGTCCATGCCTCTTCCGCTGGAAGGGTTCCTTCTTTGCTCTGTTACAAAGCCAGTCACTTTGCCAGACTTCACCCTATCTTCTATTCTGTCTGCTACCATCACAAGATCAGCGAAACTCGCCGCAAACTGCCCCAGCAGCAATGTGTAGTATGGCTGCCCCAGCGTTGAGATGAACAATGTCACCATCTCTTTCTCCAACATGGGTGGCTGGACCATTCCGGCCATTTCTCGCCATCTTTTCGCATATTCACGAATGGATTCAGTACCCTTCTTGGCCATCTTTTGTAGTTCCATTCGGGTGGGCAGGACTTCTGTGTTGAACTTGAAATGTTCAAGGAATGTACTAGCTAGGTCGTCCCAAGTCCTGATCATGTTTCTGTCCAGACTGGCGAACCATTTCTGTGCTGAGCCTATCAATGAACACTGGAAGAATTGGACCATAATTCTCTCATCATAGGCATACTGGCACATATCCCCATAGTATGCCCTTAGGTGCAACAGTGGGCAGCCACTTCCGTCAAACTTCACAAAGTCTGGGCATCTGAACTTTGGTGGAAGCTGCAGATTAGGGAAGAATCCTAGACTGTCCAATGAGGCTTCCTTTGGCATAGGACCTTGTTTCACATTCCGCATCTGTTCTTTTAGCATTTGCACATCTGCTTGCACCTGGGCTGAGACACCTATTGCCTCCCGTGCTCGGTACCACTCTTCTTCTTCGTGCCCCATTCCTTGCGGTATCACTTGTTGCGGTGGTACGGCCAAGGGTGCCGGAATCTGTAATGGCTGCTCTGGTTGGCCTGGCAAACGATGTGGGATCTGTGGTTCTGGCGCCTGTAGGTTCAACTGCGGGAGAATTGGTGGTGGCTGTTCTAGCTGTGGCTGTTGTACTGGAGGTATCGGCTACTGTGGCAGAGGTACCGCTGGTGGTGGTTGTACAAGCTGCTGTGGCGCTTGCATTCTCTCCATTTGCTGCATCATGGCAGTCATCATGGTGGTCATGTTGGCCATCTGCTGATTAAGACCAGCGATCATGGGGTGGCCTTCCAAGTCCTCCTGCCCATGAGGCGGGAGAGGTGGCGCTTGCTCGAGTCCTTCAGCAGGATCCATCTGTAATCTTCTTCTTGAACGTAGGAGGTATGGACTGCGAAACGCAATCTTGGTACCTGGGTTGAAAATAGACAAGTCAGTATAAGGAATGCATATTACAATGAAATATAATGCATGTCTGTGCAGATTAACTATGATGATTTTTCTTTATTTGATTCTCTTTTTTTAACCGCTGCTTCGGAGGTTAGGGAAGAAGCTTTCTTTTAACCGCCACTTTGGAGGTAATGATTTTCTCTCAACCGCCACTTCGGAGGTGAGGATTTCTTTTTGACCGCCACTTCGGAGGTAAGATTCCTTTTAACCGCCACTTCGGAGGTAAAGGAAGAAGATTTTGAACCGCCACTTCAGAGGTAAGGAAGTAAGGTTTTTAACCGCCACTTCGGAGGTTGGATTCTTTTTAACCGCCACTTCGGAGGTAATGATTTTCCTTCAACCGCCACTTCGGAGGTGAGGAAATAAGGTTTTGAACCGCCACTTCGGAGGTTGACCGCCACTTCGGAGGTAAGATTCCTTTTAACCGCCACTTCGGAGGTAAAGGAAGAAGATTTTGAACCGCCACTTCGGAGGTAAGGTTTTTAACCACCACTTCGGAGGTTGGATTCTTTTTAACCGCCATTTCGGAGGTTGGATTCTTTTTAACCGCCACTTCGGAGGTAATGATTTTCCCTCAACCGCCACTTCGGAGGTGAGGAAATAAGGTTTTGAACCGCCACTTCGGAGGTTGACCGCCACTTCGGAGGTAAGATTCCTTTTGACCGCCACTTCGGAGGTAAAGGAAGAAGATTTGAACCGCCACTTCGGAGGTTGACCGCCACTTCGGTGGTAAAGGAAGAAGATTTGAACCGCCACTTTGGAGGTTGACCGCCACTTCGGAGGTACGATTCCTTTTGACCGCCACTTCGGAGGTAAATGAAGAACATTTTGAACCGCCACTTCGGAGGTAATGATTTTCTCTCAACCGCCACTTCGGAGGTGAGGATTTCTTTTTGACCACCACTTTGGAGGTAAGATTCCTTTTAACCGCCACTTCGGAGGTAAAGGAAGAAGATTTTGAACCGCCACTTCGGAGGTAAGGAAATAAGGTTTTGTTCTGATTTTGGGGAACTGCAGGAATGGATTTTTATGAAATTTTTGGGAAACTGCAAGAGTTGATTTTCATTTTGATCTCTTTTTAACCGCAACTTCAGAGGTAAGGGGAGAGTCCCTGTTTCAGGTTCCAGAAACTGCGAGAATTGATTTATGCAAATTTTGGAAACGGCAAGAGTTGATTTCCAAATATTGGTACATGTCCATGGGACAGTCCCTGTGTTTGATCTTCAAGAACTTCTGAAGGGTAAATAATTTCTACCGAATTTGGGGAAACGCGAAATGATCTCCAAAGCAGCAGAAGCACGAAATGACTCCTACTAAGATTTGGGGAAGCGCAAAATGGCTTTGATTTGGATTTTGGGAAATGCCAAATGGTTTCAGAGTAGTGGAAGCTCGAAATGGCTTCAATTTGGAAACACGAAGTGGTTTCAAATTTGGGGAAGCACGAAATGGCTTTGGATTTGGGGAATACAAAATGGTTTCAAATTTGGGGAAGCACGAAATGGCTTCAATTTTGGAAACACGAAATGGCTTCAGATTAGCGGAAGCACGAAATGGCTTCAAATTAAGATTTTGGGAAGCACGAAATGGTTGCAATTTGGAAACACGAAATGGTTTCAAGTTTGGGGAACACGAAGTGGTTCCAGAGCAGCAGAAACGCGAAATGGTTTCCTACTAAGATTTTACCGTTCAGAGGCGAGGGGAAGAGTCCCTGATTTTGTGGGTAGTCCCGGCTTGGGAAGAAGTCCTGATTTGGGAAGAAGTCCCTGTTTTTTTTTTTTGGGGAGACACGAAATGATTTCCTTGGGCTGTAGCAGCACAAAGTGGCCTTGACTGAGATTTTGCCATATTTGGTCTTTCCTTGGATTTGAAATTTCTTCCTTCTTTTTTCATTTCATCATTTTTCATTCATTTTTTTTTCAATTTGGCTGATGGTCATCAGCAAGGGTAAGACTCAATCCTGATTTTTTTCTGATTCACTATTTTGGGCCGGGTCACAGCCGATCGATCTCACAATATTTTCTTGATTTAACTTGGATTTGATTAAAGCACAGGAAATTTGAGCTGGTCCCGGTGTAGCTTTGATCTTTGGAAATTTTTTTTTTGCATTATTTCTTTTGAAAATGATTTGATAAAAAAGCTTGTGCAAATGATTTTGAAGTGTATGCATTCAATGCATGAGGATGCCTGCACAAAATTAAAGCCAAGGCCAAATGGTATTACCATTTGAGAATTCAGTATCAAAAAATTAATACAAAAAGTACACCAAAAAGGGTGTGCACGATCCTAAAAAAAAGGTTAGCGCCTCGCGGGGCACGACCTCTAGACACACTTGTGTATGGAAACACCCCAGAGTCCCGGTCTACTTTTCTTTCATCTGCTTTTGACTTCAGGTATCCAACCAAAAGAATTTATAACTTGCCAGCGAGGGCTAAAATTTACATGATATTCACAAAAAATCTGCAAAGGGTTCATGCTTAGGGCTGTTGGCAGCCAAAAGGAAGGATACAAATCTGCTTCAAGGCGGGTAAGCCAAATTCCTAAATCTAGGGTTTGGTGCCCCTACTCTGATCTGGCTTGCTTTCATCTGATTGTCTGATCTAGCCGGCTTTCATCTGCTCGAAAGGCCGACCCGGACCCAGAGTGCTTCCAGCGGACTCAATGGGTTGAGGCCCATAGCTCGCAGGACTCCATGCATGGATCTGGGGTGGTTCCCCTGATCAAAATTTGGTTGGCTTCCTAAATTAAGGCCAAGGTAGCCCATGATCTAGGGTTTACTCCATTTGTTGCAAAAAGTGGGGGTTGCTGCCCCTGATGGACTCTTGGGTTTTAATTTGATTTTTTTCCTTCTTATTTCATCATTCACATCACACTCCCTCACAATCACAAGCGCGTGGTTCATTCAGAAACACTAGGTGGGGGAGAATACCCAGCCCGAGACATACGCCTACAAGGGTCTGGACCAGTACTGGATCCTCGCGTGCCACGGCAAGAAACCAGTGGTGCTAATGGACTCCAGAAAACTGGGGGGATGGGTTTACCCTGCTTTCCCCGGCAAGCCATGGGAGCATAGGTGCTAATACCATCCCAAAAGTCAGTTCATAGGAATCAGAAGGGTAGGCTGCTAGATAGATCTAGGTTTTGGAGAAGAAGAAGCAATATCCGCATTCACTCAATCATTCAGGGTCGGATCATTCACGCATCCTACCTCGTGCGTGTCACCCCACGCAGTTTATCACAAAATTGAAAATTAAATCCATCCACGGTGTGGTGGTGTGCCCGTGTGTGCATTTGGGCTGAGTGCAGTGTCTAACCGGATGAGATTTGACTGGATTTTGTTGATAAATGAGTTTTTACCGTCTCGTATAGTAAGGTGCAGAATTGGCACGCAATACGAGGTTCCGGGAGAGTCCCCAGGTAAGTGGAGGGTCACAGGGGACCGCTTAAATTCCACTTTCCTTAGGCGATTATCATGTCCTTGTGACAGGACTCCCCAGAATGCGCAATTGCGTGTATTCCACGTCTTACTAAGCAAAGCAGAAAAAAACCCTAAAATCGACTAAATCCCTCTTAGGTTGACTCATTCTAACCAAGGGTTCTATTGGGCTAAGAAGTCCCCAGTGGAGTCGGCAGGCTGTGCGCACCCGATTTCGGTCGCACGACGAGGCGGACGCAAAACAATGCGTGCCTCGGGATTTGTTTGGAGTCGCCACTGCCTGATGGGGTGCAGGCAGACACCTGGGTACCTAAGTTCTTCTACTAAGGCTATGTCTGCGGCTTAAGATTCTAAGTAGGTTCTCGGTTGCGGTCTGGGGAAGTCCGTAGACACCCCAGTCCACCCCGTCAAGTGACGGGTCCCATAAGTTTCCCTGGTTTGAGTCAACTCAGTTGGTCTCTCACTCACCCGATTCCTAATCCAGCATTTAATTTTGGTTTAAGTCTGGCGGGACCGCCAAAGTGGTGTGGGTCCCTTTACTTGATTTTATCTTTTTAATTAAAGTGATGTGAGTCTGATTGGGCGGGCCCCGTTGGAAGGCCCACGGATTCCTTGGTGGGCCAAGTGTGGCCCATATGTCCCCTTGGTGGGCCTCAATCTAAACCTGAGAGGCCCTTTGGGCTTTGGTTCAAATGAATTGATTTTTATTTTGAAGTTTAAGTTTGATTATTTAAGTGGATTTTCATGCCAAAGCGGGCCGGGATTGCTTTGTGGGCCCTTGAGCGGGCCCCACAGTTGTTTGCCAAATAATTTGAGATTTATCTTGCTTAAGTTTCCAAAGTGGGCCAGGATTTGGGCTTGGGGCCCTTTACCTGGGCTTGGGCTTGAAAGCCCAAGACTTCCTGGGTCAGGGTTTTGAAACACTAACCTTAGTTGGTTAATGGGCTTGGTGGGCCCGATAGGCCCTGCCCTTGGTCTCGGCCAAACCACGACCTAATTTAAGCATGCATGCCCCACATAGGGCTTGGGTGGGCCTCAAGTGGTCCGGCCCGCCCAGTTCCTTTGATTATTTTATTTAAGCACAATCCAATGGTTCGGGCTGGGTGGGCCCCGTTCGAGGGCCCACTGGAAATAAAGTCAGACCGGGTGGTCCGGGTCCCATGTTGGGTTCCCGGGTGACCCGGAAACCCTATTGGCATATTTGGTTCGGTTTGAGAATGTCACCCCACAGTCAGAAATCATGAAATACCCAAAATATACGAAAATCACATACACTGGGTCCAAGGGGTATTTTCGGAATTAAAAAATATAGGCCATTCGGCCTTAAAAGGGTAGGCGCCGACCTCCGGGCGCTAGGCGCGAGGTCAGCGTGAAGTGGGCGGACCGAAAACAGCGAAAAAGCACCCAAAAACGAAGTGGGCGCACCCAAAATGAAGTGAGCGCACCCAAAATGAAGTGAGCGCACCAAAAATGAATTGGGCGCGAGCTGAGCGCACCCAAAAAAATGAAGTGGGCGCGAGCTGAGCGCATCCAAATTTAAGTGGGCGCGAGCTGAGTGCATCCAAATTTAAGTGAGCGCGAGGTGAGCGCATCCAAATTTAAGTGGGCGCGAGCTGAGCGCATCCAAATTTAAGTGGGCGCGAGCTGAGCGCAAGTGAGCGCATATACCCTGATTCTCTGTTTGTTTTTGCCCGAACTCCATTTTTAATGGGTTTTAAGCTCTGTAATCCATTTTAATGGTTTTTAAGCTCCGTACTCCCTCCCAGGTGTTCCCCAGACTCCCAAGAGACCTTTGAACACAGCTCACAATTATTCTAATCTAACATATTATCATCACTCATCACTCAAACCTCTCTGCAAACCTACAAATCCGAAACAAAACACTAACAGAACATCTAACAGAACATGAATAAATGAAGAATGGAACATGGGGGCTTTATCAGGATACAAGAGATGCAAACATCAGGGAGAACATGCTCCCCCCTCGAATCACACAATCACTGTTACTAAACGAAATAACAGAAAAGAAAATATAGCAATAAACTTATTTATTTTGGACCAGAGGCCATCGGGAACATTACCTGGGTGTTTCAACACCTCTCCGAAGTGGGTGAAGCCTCCTTGGAGCTCGCGAGTAGCCGCCGGTGCAACACCTCTCCACGCCCACAGCAAGATCTCCTTCGGGTTTGATGAGGGAGAAGAGGAAGAGAGGAATGGGGGGGGGGGGGGGGGGGGGGGTCTGGTTTTTTTTTGGGGAAGATGATGGTCAAGACCACCTTCGAATGTCTCGGGCCAAAAGAAATCCAACCCTTTTGCGCGAGCACTCGCGCGGCTTATATAGGGAAGGGAGAAGGGGTATCCGCTCACTTTGGCGCCCAGCTCAAGGTGAGCGCATACCGCTTGCCACGTTCGCGCGAGCGGCATAATTATGAGAAAACAATAAATGCCGCCGCTCGTTTGTTTAAAAAATCCGAAAATTAGGATATGGTCCCTGGGATATTTAGATTTAATATTATTTTATTCAGATATTTTCAAATATTTTCAGATTGGTCCCTGGGATCTTTTGAATGTTTGGATATTTACGGATTTGATCCCCGAGATATTTTCCTGCGCCAGCCGCCACGTGTGCAGCTCTTTGCCACGTGCGCAGTTTGCCGGTTTTGCTGCTCGAGAATTTTGTCAGCTCATATTTTCTTCATCCGGGCTCCGATCTGGGCAAACTCAGTGGCGTTAGAATCGTATCGGAGCCCTCTATCCCATGACCTAGAGGTAAGCACCTGGATCGGATTTTAGCAGAAAGTCAACTTTTGGCTTCGCCCAAGTTTGACCGCCCGCAGGACCTTCATCTGGACTCCGATTCCTGCAAACTCAGTTGCGTTGGAATCGTGTCGAGATTCTCTATCCAATGATATAAAGCAAGGTGGCCAAATATCACTTAATCAAAAAGTCAAATTTTTGTCCCTTCGGGGTTTGACTTTTTGCCAGGGTTTTCATTTTCAGCAATTCCAGGGGTGCAAAAATAAGGTGCTTACGCACGCGCACCACACGCACGCACGCACGTATGCATGCATGCACGCACGTATGCATGCATGCACGAACGCACGCACGCACGCGCGCGTACGCAAACGCACTCACGGACGTACGGACGCACACACACGCACGCCTACACACATGCACACACACGCAACACACGCACACATGCGCACCACACGCACACACGTGCGCACGTGCACACACACGCACACACACACCCACACACACACCCACACACACACACACATCCACCTACCCGCCCGCGCGCACGCATGCGTGCACGAACGCACGCACATAGACGCGCACACATAGGGGTGGCAATTGGTCGAATACGGATCAGATATATGTATATTTATATTTGAATCCGAATTTTTTCGGATCTTAGATTTCAGATCCGTATTCGAACCACGGATCTAATTACTATATTTGAATTCGCCAATTTCGATTTCGGATCGGATTCGTATCGAATTCGGATATATATATCACTCATTGCCAACCCTACTCAAAGAGGGATTTAAATGAGAAATGGGTTTGAACTTCAAATTTGAAGCACCACACAATAGTGGATATTGAGCAACTGGAAAAAAAAATCATACCCCAAAACTTAGAACAACCGGCCTGTTCTAGATAATGGAATTTCAGAGCAAAATAGGGGGTTTTGGAATTGGTTCTTTAAGGGGGTTTCCAGGTACCAATCGCCGGAGGGTGGCAGCGACAAAGAGGAGAGAAAATTTAGATTTAGGGCAAATAGTTCTCTAAAGGTTTTTGGTTTTAGTTATGATGGTTCAACCGTAGTTTATAAATGATTTACAATCTAATCAATGTCTGCTTTGGGTTTATGTATAGGATATATATGATTTCAGTCGGATCTTATTCGGATCGGATATATGTATATTCGTATTTGAATCCGAATTCTTTCGGATCTTAGATTTCAAATCCGTATTCGAACCACGGATCTTAGATTTCGGATTGGATTCGCCAATTTCGGATCGGATTCGGATCGAATTCGGATATATATCCGACCCATTGCCAGCCCTACGCACACACACACAATCACACCCTCCCACAAACACACACGCACACACACGCATGCACGCACTTACGCACACACGCACACACGCACACACACACACACACACACATCATCACCACCACCACCTCCACCATCATAGCTAACACAAATTAAAAATACAAATTGTTTTAAAAACTTTATCAAACATATTTTTGCTGATTTTTAAAGTCATAATTGATTTTAACTAAATGTTACCAAATGGTTTTCAAATTGTTTTAATAAAAATTGTTACCAAACAGCCTCTCGTTTAGCTTTCTTATATCTAACTTGCTTAGGTAGGCGTTTTGTTCTGTTTTTGTTTATTTTTACTTATTTTTATTTGAATGATCTACTTATCCTCATTTAATAACTTAATTATTTGTTTTTTCCTATATAAATTTTGTTGGTTTTGAGAGGTCAAGTCTTCGATATTGTTCCGTTTTGAACAAATTTGAAACTTTTATTTAATTTTCTTTCTTCGATGTTTAGAAATTCATTAATCCGCCAAAAATATGTTTAGTACCTTTCTCTCTTATCCAGTTGGAATTTCAAGGTTTTTTTTGTGGCCTTAATGACTTCGTCATCCTTGTTTAATTTAATGTGTTGATTATATAAAGGATTAATAATATTGACATGACTTTTCTTCGCTTTCTTCTTCGTGTTCTTCAACCAACCAAAATTTTGAATTTACTTTTTCATGCATTGATATGTAGTGGGCTAAATGTCTCTTGGACCATTACCTATTTGATCTATTATAACCAAAGATGAAATATATGCCAAATTTGTGTATGAAGCTTTACCGTTGGACTAGCAGATCTTACATGGAATGGCCGGTCGGGTCTAGTCTATATATACTAGGGGGTTGCACGCGCTACGCGCGTAGAAAACGTGGGCCCACTTTGATAAACAGCCAAGGTAGTTACAATAGTGGGGAATTGTTTTGTTTGGGGAGGCTAATGCTTGGAAAAAGAAAAAGGGGGTCAGAATCTAGAGGGAATACTCCCCCCTCTTCTCTTTATATACAGTATAGATTATATATATAATATATAGCAATCGATAAACTCACGAGAAGGCTTCAATCTTGAGACTCTCAAACCTGTAGCTCCACGTCACTGTTGACGTGGCTGCTTACTTGTCACAATAAATAAACGACCCAAAACGTATCCACCTCTTGCAACGCATGGCCCTTCCTCTCCCATAATGCCCATTTTCCTCCCTGTAATAAACGTTTCTGCTCAATCGGCAGAAATGAGAATCAGACAACAAAAATATGAGGAATCCATCTGCATTCGTATGACCCAAAAGAGGAGTGAAGACTCCAGGAGCGGCAAAGAAGAAGATGGAGAAGGTCATGAACCCTCTCTTTGAGAAACGACTGAAACAGTTCAGGATAGGTGGAGCATTGACTCCATCTTTCTTTCCTTCCGTCAATTTTCTTTTGCAAAAGAACCATGGCGATATCTCTCGATCTGGATTTCTCAATGCTACACTTGCGGTTTGTACTTGCTTGAGTTGGATATTTGAATCAATGACGTTGATTCGCTGTTTCTCCTTGTTGTTTCTCGCTGTTTCCATGTTTCCCTATCTGATTTGGATCTCTCGCTTAATCCCCAACAGAATCATCATCAACAGCAGCAACAACAATTAAACTCCGATCTAATGAGATACCGGTCTGCATTGGCGATGGTACTTGTAAATCTTATTGATGTTGTTGGTTACAGCGATGTATGCAGGGATTTCTCCATCCTCGATCTTCAAGACCTGAAGCAGAGAACATGTGCTGGAAAATACTACAAAGTTGGGGCTGATGGGGTATGGCTTCCTGATTTTCGAATCTTTTGAAATTTGTATTGTATAATTGAAATTCGACTTTTGCTTTTTATTTCTGGCATTAATATTTAATTTCAGTTTAGTTTTTTTGAATATAATAGGCCTCCGTGATTTTTCTCTAGGGGATTTGCCAATGTTGCAGGTTTGTGATTCAACAATTACAACTATTTTATGTGTCAATTTTCATCATATATCTGAAACTAAAAAGGCAAAAGTTGAGGTCCTATGCATTCCTAGAGGTAATCTATATTTACAACATTGCAAAAGTACTTCTTTGAATAGTTCCTTTGTATTTCTGAATTTTATTGATTGCTTTCTAATTCCAGCTTCAAACTAATGCGAGCAACCTTTTCCACAAGTTTTCTATAAATATTAGTGTACTTTAGTCGTGAATTCCTCAATCCTGATTTCTGCAGGAATCTACTTGGGGAAGACTTGGGGCCATTACGTACAAAAGAGCTTGGTCAGCTTGAGCATTAACTGGAGATGTGCTTGAAGCAAATCAGAACAACAAAGGTAATGAATACTTGTAGCAAGAATAAGATATATTCGTTATTTGTATACTTACAAAAGATTATTATCTAGATTTAAATTACTAGTGTGGTTGGTAACTGTTTTCCACATTAGTTAGGAGCAATTTCTTGTCATCAATCTTCTTGTTTTTGTGTGGCATTGAAATTGAAGTCTAGGTAATAATCTATAAGTCTATAAGGCTGTACACAACACAGTTATTTTATAAATAGTGGGTCATAGGTATTTATTTAACTGTATCATCCGGTGAGTGTGGGATAAAGGTAAGTTTTGACCTATTTCATCAAATATGATACAGAAGCATAACTTTGGCCAAGTTTGGGCTTAACAAAATGTAGTTTATGTGATGTACACATATCTATCTTCAAATCATATGCATTTTACGAGTCCACAGGCTTGACACTGAAGCCAGATCACCATCATATGGTCTCTAGATATTTCAGGTTTTTTAGTTCAACAAAATTCCAAGCACATTGAATGAAACATTCATGCTTTTTGCTAGCAAGGAACAAAAAACTTGCTTTTACCTTCAATAGGTCCTAAATTATCAAACTCTTAGTCAAAGTTGAATGGAAATCGTGATAGAAACATAATGTTGTCGGATGAAAAAGCTGAAAATTGGCATTTGTTGCCTTTATGTTTGATTATAATATGCTATGTCTATATATACAGAGTATCCAATTGCCTTTGAGTACTTTCATTTTTTATTTATTTGAAAGAATTACTGGTGTGACTAAATGGATTGTACTTCCTGGTCTCTTACACCTTATGCTTGGATGTATCTCTATTAGAATTTTTTTAGGCTGATTATTTTGATTCCTGGGGCTAAGAAACTAAACTGCTTGAGTTGTCCTAATATATTCTATTTCCATTTCAACACTCTCTGCAGACTCAATTTGTTCCACTTTTTGCATGATACTCTATATCATTAGCATATCATCTCCTCTTATTTTCACCATTTCTTGTGTTTCATTACTCAAATCATCCCATTAAGGCGAAACTTCGAAAAATATGCAACAGGTCTAACATTATTCTTTTGTTTCTTTTTAGCTATACCACATAGACTGGCATTTTGGGAATGGCAGAGAGGATCTGATTATCCCAACGACCGAGAACTCCTGGACTCTTGGATGCAAGTTAGAAAGTTTGGACTCATCTCACAATTGTATTGTTAAAGAGATGAATCTGAGTATGGAAGACGTTGAATTTGAAGGAAGAGGCTAGCACAATGAAGTTGGGAGAGATTTGTAGGAAATTAACTTGTTACCATGTGACTACAAGATGTTTTATACCCTGACAAGTAAACTTTATTTTTTTAAGACATACTACATTCTTTCTAATTTGGCATATTTATAGCTAGGATTGAATGAAATGCAAATGTTTGAATCCTAGGAGGGTTTATTTTGTAATTATTAATTTAGTTCCCATGCTACTAAAATTAGGATAAGCCAAACATAGATAACTCTGGATTTTGCTTCTTGAAACTTCATGTTCTCCTTGTTTGGCTTCTTTTATCCACTTTTATTGTTATTGTGAGATATGGAAATGTTACCTAAGATGACTTCTGATATCGTCACGCGGGGATCGATGAAAATAAAGAGTCGCCACCATCCAAGTTAAGGTGTGAATGGACACCAAAGAGTTCATAAAAACCAAATAGAGCCAAAATAGCTCTAATACAAGGAAAAATCTAGAGATCAGGTAAGGGGAATTATTTATGAGCGGGGGAAGGTGTTAGACACCCCCACTCATCCGGCTAAAACGATTGCCACATGCTTGCTTATGCTAAGGGTTGTTTGCTAATCAAAAATAGACAAAGGGTGCTTAAAAATAAGTAAATGTATGTGATTATTCCACATGAGTAGTCCAATGGATTTGGACTCTCCTCATGGATATACCACTTTTATAACTTCATGAGTAAACGAAAATCAAGATAAAAATGAAGAAAAACCAAACTAAGGTAAAACTGGAAAAATCAGGTTATAAGAACTTGAAAATTTCAATCAACTATAAATCGTTTGATTTAAATTCAAATCAAATGAAACCAACGCCATTTGATAACTGGTATGAAATAGAATATTGAATAAGAAAATCATCTCATTCCTATTTAAAACAAGGGAGAAATATTCTATGAAAATCTGTTGTTGTAACTCAGAGAAAAGCGGCGAGTAAGCATTTTTGAAACTCTATTTGTGGAGTTTGGTTCCATATAAATTCGTAAAAACTTGCATGGATGAAGTATGTGGTACCATCTTTCAAACGGAATGGGTCTTACACTAAATTCCATCCATTTGTGACTTGTGTGTTCTCTTGAACATGTCTAGAGGATCACAGATTAACACAGAACTCTGTTACAGAGTCACTCTGAGTCAATCAAGCATACAAACCACAAATCAAATCAAAATCTGTTGAAACCAGTTGGAATAGAAAATAGTCTCCTCAAGGAAAACACAGAGGCTGAAATCACTCAAAACGGATTAAAATTGAGCAAATGGTGCACCATCAAAGCGGCAAGTTCAGCAATCTGGGCTGAACTAACCTACAGACTTTGAACAGATGGTGTCAAAAATTGGCTCCATAAAAATGAACGAAAATTTCTAGATACAAAGTAGGCTATCCCATCTATCATATGTCTTTAGAATCACTCAAAAATTCATCCGGAGGATGAAGTTATAAACATTCCAAGACAGGCCACAGATGCTGCCCTGTTTTGAAGATTTTCGAATAAAAGGCAAAAATCAGTGCATGTGTGCAAGTAGATTCGACCAAAATGGCTTCAAATCATCAAAAATATTCTCATGAAGTTCTAAGAATTCATTCTAAGGCCAAGGATCTCAGATTTACCACATTGAATATGGTGAATCCAAGATCTAACCTATTCTTGATGAAAACAGTGAAAAAGTGTGTGATATTGGTAAAAAACACATATCTAGGAGAAAATTAAAATCCATTGCTATTGAGAGCATGGATCATGTTGATTTCTCCAGATTCAAATAGCACAAATAATCAGCATATAGAAATAACATGCAAATGATTCAAGGTAGGTTATAGCCTAAAGGATCCATTCCATATTCGTTTTCCTAAGGCTCTCTCTTCACGTTTTACGGCTAGAGAGGATTGCCAGGTACTTTGGAAGAGGTTTGGGGCTTGCAAACAATCACCAAATGGCCTTACACTACAGAAAGGTAGAAGTTGGGAGTTGAAATGTAAAGGAGAAGCAAGAAATGAAATGGAGCTTTACCTTTGGTAGCTTGAACACTTGAGATAGCAATCCAACAGAGTTTCCCCTCTTCTTGCAGAGCTTCCAAGCTTCAAATTATCAGCCATTTGCAAGAGGAGGACCCCTTTATTTATAGGCACAGCCAAGGGCAATAAAGTCCCAAGAGGATGCCCAAAAATCTCTCTAGATTGTTCCAATTTAAGTTAAAGCCTTGAATTGTTGTAAATCTAGCAATTTCGGAGGGTGAAATAGGGAGTTCAAGTCCCTGAGAGAGAGGTAATATGCGTAAATAAGGCTCAGAGATCGAGCTTTTTCGCAAATCCTCGAAACAAGCAAAACCGCATACACAGTACGGCTTCCACAGAACCGTCACTTTAAATGCGATTTTCATGCAAATTCATCTTAACCGCACATACAGGGCAGTTCCAATTTAGTTATGCTCCCCATGATTGCTGTCGACGTGGCCCAACGGCCAAAACTTCTAGAAGCCATGTGGCAGCTCACGCAAGAGGCATGAACCTCAACCTCGACAGGGCGGTTCAGACCAAATTAACCAAAACCGCACATATACTGCGGTCAGCACATTTTTGGTTGGTTTTGAGCTTTAACTGCACAGGCCAGGCTTATTTACATGTAATATCGTTTCAGTAAATGCCCTCTTATTTTTTGATCTCCATTTACTTAAGATATTACATGTAAATAAGCAAACACCCCCCCCCCCCCAAATTTGAATCCATTAAAAATATTTTCAGACCCAAATTCCAAGTGAATAAAAAGTCAACTTTCCAGTTCCAGGCTAAATTCCTGTTTTTCAGGTCCGGTAAAAAGATTCAACATGTTGATACAAAGGTATTTATCAAGATTTAAAATCTCAAAAAATTCATTTATGCAATAACATTGCCAAAAACTTGATTACCAGGAAAAATTATCTTAAAATCTTGCCTTAAAAAATATTTCATTTTCTAGGGTCAAAAGTCAACAAAATTCAACCCGAAAAAGTTGACTTTGCATAAAAGATTGAATTCGGGCCTTTTCCTTTGCGGCTTTGGATTCAAATGGGTTAAGGATCTCAAATCCAATGCTAAGAATTGAAAATTCCAATAAAATATTTCTCTCCTTCAAGATTTATCAAAAATCGTGCAATTTTGGGGTGTCTACAGTTATGCACATGAATTGAAGGATTGTGAGTGATCATGATAAGGTGTTCACCTCCAAATGATATGAACTTAAACATCCAAATGATATGTATTTTAGTTCATTAACTGCTTAATTGTTTCATTGAGAAATTTTGAGATAGGTTGGATTTTCTATAATTTCCTTAAGTCACATTTTCATTCATTATTGTTGTGCCTAACAGGGTTAGAATTACATTTTTGTAGGTTTGATATGAATTGGTCTAGGCCAAAGCATTAAGTTGTTCGGGTTGAAAGTGGGAGGGGGTAGGCAAGCTCATTTGTATAATTTATGCCGACGAAAGATTCTTTGGACATTATGGAAGGGAAGAAACAGTTGTATTTTCGAAAGAAAGGGCCAGAGGACTGGCGCTTTGAAGTTGAAAGTGTTTTCATTAATTTTCTATTGGGCAAGGTTTATACCAAAGTTCTGGGAAGTTTCATCTTATGATTTTGTAAAGGAGAATGTGCTCATGTCCTATTATTGTATAACCATATAACGATACCATTCCATTAATTTAGAAAAAATAGATGATTTTGCTACTTGCAACTTCATATTTTGTAACTTGAAAGTTGGTTGTAAGGTGGTTTTTTTTTTTCAAATAATATCCCATTTGTAAACCTGTTATATATTATAGTATTTTTTTCCTTGTAGTTATTATAAATTGTTCAAAGTGTCATTTCTTCGGTAGCCCGTGCATCGCACGGGGTTTTTGCTAGTTCTTATATCATTATGTAATGCCCCAGTCCCATAAGCAACAATATTGTTTGCTTTGGCCTATTGGGCCTCACGGTTTTACTTTTGGGTTTTACCCCAAAAGGATTCGTCGTTTGAGGGAGTCACAAGACTATATATATAGAACTTCATTCTTCTTGAGCAATGTGGATTTCGAGACCTCACACATGGATTTCAAAAAAGCGCTCCCAAATCTTGCTTCTTTAGAAACATTTTATTCCTTTTTCTTTGTAGTCACTTTTAAATATCTGTGCTTTTCTTCAAAGCAACAAAATCTGAGAGAAATTTGATTTTCTATTTTTATTCTACCTCCAAGCAAAAACCGTAATACAAAATTTTATTTCCAATGTTGTTCACTGTGATGTAATGTCTTGGATTTAACAAACCGGAATGTTCATTAGTTGGGGCCACAAAGTTTTAGGAGTTTTATATAAGGGGGAAATTAGGTTCTTTTCAGTGTGTGTTGCATTTTGTTGTTTTGACAAAGGTTTAGGTTTTTTGAGAGCATAGTGATGGAGCTCAAAAGATCATCCTAATGTATTCGCCTCGTTCTCTACTAGGATAACTTCACACTAAATGCGCGTGGACTAGGCATTTAAGGCCAAACCATGTAAATTTGTCTCTCCATATTCTCTGTTTTGTTTTATAAGCATTTTTACTTGGAGACCGTAGCCAATGCCATGCAGCCAGGCACAGACATTTGTTAGGTCTGCGTTAGCCATGTAGGCCCATGTGACTGCAAGGCATTGGCTACAGTTGGACCATTTTACAGGTGGTCCAATTATAGATGATTCAAATCTTTAATCATATTGACCTTTAGTTTTTCAATTTCTTCATCGTGTTATTCGAGTAACAAAAATTTTGAATTTTATTAGGACTGAAAAAGGGGATTAAAATATCAGTAGGAGCAATAATTGGCTATTTTGATCTATTGTAACCAAGGATGAAAGATGTGTAAAGTTTGTCGTATGAAGCTAGCATGCACACAAATGCTTTACCATTGGACCAACATATCTTTCATGGAGTAGCTTTACTATGTTTACCTTTATTGTTATATATTTTATGTGTTACTATAGTACAAAGGATAAAAAAGAAAAGAAAAAATTATAACCTCTTTTCCAAATCTCCGTACTTCTTCCAACCAACAAAACTACAGAGAAATTTGATTTTCTATTTGTATATTGCCTCGCCAAGCCAAAAAAGAAAAAACCACAAAAGAAATTTGAGTTTTCCGGCCTTGTGACGTAGATGTGTTGACTTTAACAATGGGGTGACGAAGTTTTGGAGTTCGAAAAGCGGACCGTACAAAAAAAAAAAAGCGGACCGTACAACTCTTATCTATAAATTTTTTTTAACTTTTTGATGGTACTCTTAGAGCATTAGCAGCAGATTCCCTATTCACTTCCTTTTCTTTAAAATAGAGAAATCAAATAGAGATTTTGGCAAAAAATTGTCCCCAACAGCTTCCTCATTGCTATTTCATTTCCTTAAATTTTTAGAAAGTGCTACAGTGATGCCCCATTTTTGAGGAAGCACTGTAGCTCCCTAAACACGAAAAACACACGCATTTCTCTCCTTCGCTTGGAAAAAAGAGCTCGACGCCCTAGCAGCGGACATCCATTCTCACCCTCATTTCGCTACTATCTCTTCATATTCTCTAGGTCCTTGGCTCCGGTGACTGTGTCCCTCTCATATGGCGAATTTCAGCAACCTCCAGTGACGTTGGTGATCTTCGACAACAGCTTCAATGTGGGCACCTTTATTTCCTTATGTGACAATGCTTCCGATCCGGTGACTCATGGCAGCTTCAGACCAATTCTATCCAAGCTCGGTCGAAGCATCGGCAGCTTGTGAAACATGCTCAGACTTTCCTATTGCTACAGGGACTGATTCAAGCGGGGAGTTGTTTGTGAATGGGGATGCAAATTGGGCATCGGATGTGAGTGAGGCTAAAAATTTGAAGAGATAGGGCAGGGATAATGGCGGAGGAGCAGATAGGGAGAATCCATATTCTGGAATTTGGCAGATTGGCGTGTTTGATGCTCAAGGTATGGAAGCGAGCCTGATTACAGAGGGTTTGCAGAGTTTGGATATGGCGACGAGCTCGATTAGGGTTTCAAACTCTATTTATTGTTTATATGAATTGACTTGATTCGTTTAACTCTATGATCGTGAATGCTTTTTGATGATCGTAAGTTGATTGGTCCATAATCGTTCTCACTTTGCTGTTTGAGAAATGACTTAACGGTATTCATCTTTTATATATAATACGATTACCACTAAAATAATTCCATTCAGTTGTGTATACCTTGAGGGAAGCATCTTGAGATGATAGGAAAGTTAATGGTGAAAATTTTCTGAAATAGTGTGAAGTCCCGCATGATGCGTAATAAATATTGATACTTGAAAAGTCTGTAATAGAGGAAAGAGGGAAGGGGTTTTATGTTCTTTTGATATACCATGGATTATGATGCAGTGTGGAAATCAAGCAAGAAGGAATTTATTATCAATTTAAAGGATAAACAAGTCACTTGAGATAAAAATAAAGAAGATTTAAAAAAATATTATTTTAATGGTATAGGGAAAAAATAGGGAATTTGATGCAGTGTTTTGTTGAAAAGGCAATCCCTAAAATAGAAAGTGAACCAATTTGCTTAAAATAGAGAATTTAAATAGGGAAGCTGCTGCTAATGCTCTTATCTAAAATTTTATTTACAGGTTTGAATTAGGGAGGAAATTAATGATCTCTCTTGTAGAATAACTTCACCTTGTACATCCGTGAATTTAGGCATTGAGGGCAAAACCACGTAAATTTGTATCAATCTCCGTCTTGTTCTTTGTTTCTCATTACCGTTCTCTTCAGGATATTGATCTATTTATTTCTTACAGCAGTTTAACCATTTCTTATGATCTAGAGGTGAAGAAGTTTGACCTAGTGCCATCAAAGCCAACTAATGGACTCTAAACAAATGGACTCTGAACAAGTAGAGAGTAAATCAGTTAGAACAAAGCATCAGAACCCCAGTTTTTTTTATTATATGCAGATCAGGAAAAGAGAAGATCGCTCCATTGATAATGCCTGGCCGTTTACAAGAGTCGAATCTTGAAGGTTCAATAGGAGGACTCCAGAATTTAAGACTAAGTAAACATATATAGATGCTTCTAGGTAGCTAGCCAACCCAGATTTACAGACTTTGAGAACTAGAAAGATACAGCAACCATTAATATATAAGAACTAATACTGAAATTAAGTTTATTTCACTCAACCCCATTACAATTAATTTATTTCTACGTACGAGTCTGCATCTATTGTGTTGCTTAGAAACAGATCTGATAACTGGTTTGTTTATAGGAAGAGCACCTGGGTCAAGCTTGCCTAGCTTCCTTATTTTGGAAGTTTAAGATAAAATAATATATAGGATATTTCGAGGAATCCTAAACCTCCTGTTCAACACGGAATTGAGATGGATATTCTCTGATAATTTATTCAGTAACTCATGGAGTAGAAATAGCCAAATAGGCTTACAAGATAAACCCAAAATAACAGCAACATAAATGACGCCTAACCTATTAACCTAGCACGTACAACTCGGAAGAGACAGACCTCATCCTTATTCAAAAGTAAACAAATTTAAATCTAACCTTATCTAATAGATCTTGATAAGAGATAATAGATATCGTAGTGCTTTTAGCCTTATCTAATAGACATCCTAATACTTGTTCACGTGATAGCCCCTAACAGCTAGCATCTCTAACCTTCGCCTGCTGCCCAACACCTGCAGCTGGATATTGATGATGAATTGATCCCGTGCGAAATTTCCACAACGTGTTTACTGTGTACTGCAGTAGTTCCACCTTTAACACAAAAAACAATGTGTAGAGAATTGGGAAAATATAGCCGAGAAGAAAGAATATTAGAGGGTGGTGTCCTTGTGGTGCTATGCTGTGCGTTGAGTAGACGTAATTACCCACCATGGGCAGTAGGGAGAATACCAGCACAACTTGCAGAGGGAAACCCACTGTGAGTATCACCATCAATACAAGAGACATGTAAAAGCCCAAAGAGTTGATAAATAAGTAGCCATAAAATATGAGGTCATTAACGCTTAGACCAAGGAGTCCTGCCAGTACTCGTCCACCATTAATGATGATTGTGTTGTTATGATGATCGGGTTTGAATTTGTGCTGCCATTTATCGACAGGAGGGGTCATCCCCGTCTGGTAAGTGGCGGTGAAGATCAGCGCCGCCACCACCAGAAGTGCATTGCGCACTCTATCTGGGGAGTCTCTACACGGATTGTATCGGAAGTAGCTGATGCACTTCCACACAAAGAATCTCCTTCGCATCTCCGCCATCGCATGCACAATGCCTCTCTTATCATATAAAATCTGATCTGACTTTAAAGCCCCGGCCCGCCAGAAGGGACGTTCTAGCTTGTGCCCTTGCTTTTCTTGTTTCAAGTTCAACAATATGTCCCGGGCTGTCTTTCCCTCTGAATTCCTATGATTTACTTGAATATCCTGCCGGAGCAGCTTCTTAACAAACTGTACAACAACAAGAGTATTAATCTTAATTTAAGTCAAAAAAATGACTGACATACGAGGTTAATTAATTGAAGGGGATCGATCAAAGAAGAATGTATGAAGATCTATCGATATATATCTCAACAGGCCAAGCCTACCTTGTGCTTATTTTCTGTGGTTGCCACATGCAGCACGGTGTTGCCATGGTTATCCCCCCAGCTCAGGATATCACTCCTATCTTGCTTTCTGAGCGATTCCAACAGAAGCAAAAACGCTTCCCATTTGCTCTTCACCTTGCTCTCCACGGCAAGGTGAAGAGCATTCTCCACTTTAACTGCAGTCTCCAGTTGAACTGTCGTGTCCAGGTGATGAGCAGTCTCCAGTTGAACTGTCGTGTCCTCTTTCACGGCAAGGTGAAGAGCAGTCTCCAGTTGAGCAGTCGTGTCCTCAACAGAAGCTGGGCAAGCATCGAGAAAGACCTCTAACAGATCTGAATTCCCAGTAGAAGCCACTTCGTGGAGTGGAGTTCTCCCTCCTTTTCCTTTGACACGGACGAGTTCTTTGTTAACCCGCACCAGCCCTCTCGCTATGCTCTCGTGTCCATTTTTCAGAGCCAGATGCATGGGACTGAACCCTTTTTTGTTTAGCTTTCTGGCTAGCGAAGGCTTCAGATACGCAATCTCCATCACAAAATCGGCTTTCCCATCCCTTGCTGCTATGTGCAAGGGAGTATCATCGAACTGGGGTGCATCAAGAACGTCAAGAATGGAGGGGTTTTGCTCAATTAATGAGTACAGACCATCAAGACCATCAACGTTTCCGGTCTCTGCAGCCTTCTTCATTTTTTCTTCTGCAGCCTTCTTCATGGCCGGCTCCATCTTTTGCAGATCCTTAATTTCCTCAGACATCTCTAATGAAAATGGTGCACTGGAGGCCAAAAACTTAGAAGCTTTTAAAGACAAGCAAGATTTAGGGGGCTGGGAATCCTATTTTATAGATGTTTAGGCACATGCGGGTCCTACGAGGATAAGGCCGTACAATAATCTATTACATTAAGCGGGGCGGGGCGGGGCTGGGGTGGCGTCTTGGGTGTCAGGGTCGCAGGGCTTTGGGGCTGATGTGTCGCTCGTATGCTTTGTAGGGTTGCTTAAGAAAAAAGATTGATTTTTAATGATACTTTCAAAATAATTCAGATTTAGTAATACTTTATTTAAATAATATCAATGCGTCGCGCTGTTCCGCACGTCCCCCATTTAATGCTTATAATCACTACAAATTTATATTAGAGCATAAGAGCATTAGAAGTAGATTCCTTATCTTACTTCCTATCTTTAAAATAAAGAAGAAAAAAAGGGAATAAGGTAAAATTTGATTTGCAGCAACTTTCCTATCCTTATATTATTCTCTAAATATATTTAGAGATTGCTACAGTGCTTCTTCAAATTTGAGGAACCACTGTAGCTTTCCTAAACTCAAACCACTTTAATTTTATGTCAAATTGGTATGCTTTATGTCAAATCGTTATAATAAAAAACTATAAAAATGCTTAAAAGTAATAATGTTTTAAAAACAAGTAATATTTTAATATTTTCACCATTTATTTTAAGGAATCTGATGTAGGTTGAAAGATCCCTAAAATACAAAAGTTGCAAACTTCCTTAAATTTAAGGAAAATTTTTAGGAAATCTGCTGCTAAAGCTCTTAGAAATAGAAAAAAAAACGACAGATATTTTAAGCAATGCGTGTTTGGTACAGATGGGCCCCACAAACCTACAAGCTATAAGAAACAAGGAGCTCTGTTAATGTTTAGCTTGTCATTATCGTGAGCATTTCTTCTGGAGTTAAAATCCGGACCGGCTGGGATGCATTTTGGGGTTTGGCCCCCTATTGAAAAGGGCCATCCATCTACACGTTTCATGTTGGAACCATTGATTGGCTCTAGATGAAACGGTCTCATCATTATCATAATATAGTGTACGATCATGTTCGTGTAGGGTCATTTAAGAGGGGAGCCATGAAAGCAAGGATCTAAGCTTCTTTAGAAGCAAGAAACGTGTCTAAATCCGGAATCCAGATCCCTTAGTGGAGGTGCACATATCTAGAAGGGAATCGAGGCGTGTGTCATTTTTGTTTCATGTTTGTATTGGAGGCCCCACCCATGCTCCTCTCCTTGGAAGGAGAATTTTTAAAAAATAATCTAGATTCAGTCATTTAGTTTTTGGTAATTAGAAAGTAGTGACACTTTTTAATATAATTGAAATACTTATCTCTTACTATATATATATATTAAAGCAAACGGAAATTTAAAATTTATCTAGATTCGATCGTTTGAGCTTAAGGAGACGCATCGTTTACAGTGACGTTTTGGCTAACAAAGAGGGAGAGCTCCAATATCCCCATTCGACTTCCCTCTCTCCCAACTAATCACCTACTCTTTTGAGCAACCGCTATAGAAACCAGTGCACCATGGCTTGAGACTGGCAAAATCCCATCGGCTCCATCTCCTTTTTGAAAGAGGGAGAGAGGGAGTATTTTATTTTATTTTTTAATCACTCTCGAATCTTTTTCTCCTTTTTCCTGTCATCTCCTTCCTCCACTTTTCGTTAAAGTGGAATTTTTCTTCATCTTTGTGCTAATTCGGACTAAAGTAGATATTTTTGCTGATTTTCTTAAATAATCACCTAATACAATTTGTATCTATCAGAACAAGTTTCTTCAAGTACTAATAAAATAAAATAAAAAACCAAATTAACCTATTTAATTTCTAATTCATTTGTTACCCACACACTATTTGATGCCTAATAATAACAACATAATTGCATGCATTACCGCAAATTCATCTTTAGCGGCTTCTTTCGTGGCCGTTTGTATTGTTTAATCATGAAAACCAAGCTGATCATCATCGTAATGTGCTATATGTAATTGATTTCACTTTCTCTATTGCAACGAAGAGTGTGGGAGGTCTGAGTTATGTTATCGAGGAGTCGTCTCTTACAATTTATTATTAATAAATATTAAATAGTAATAATATTATTAACAACCAGTAATATTATTATCTAATTAATATATAGTATATTTATTAAAATGAAACATAACTTATGGGAAAAGCAAAAACGAAAGGTGCTTTATACATTTAAAATAAAATTTATGTTCTTCCTTTTCTTCACAGAAGCAAAAATAGTTGAACCCTTAAAAAGGGAAAAATAATAACTTAACAAACATTACACTACATTTAACTTTACATATGATGCCCGTGCGATGCACAAGCTGTTTGATAGTATATACTTAGACGAAAGGCACATGCGATGGAAAGCTAGAAATTGTAAATTTTTTTTTTTTTGGGAACTCAGGGTATTCGGGCCTGCTTACACTCAACCAACTAATCCCTAAGGGCCCATGCAAGACCCTGCAACCCACATGGCCCGGTTAAGTCTAAGGTCCATAGACCTCATGCAGGTAGCTCCAAAGAATTGATAACACCTAAGAGGTTTTGAACCTGAGACCTTGGAGGGAGCACACCCCTAGGCCCCAAGCCTTGACCACTAGGCCAACCCTTTGGGGTTAATTGAAGTTACTTGTTTAAAATAGGAAGGTATAAATTGTAATTAAAGCTACATGCATGTACATACAAATTCATAATGCTTTTAAAGTTTATAGTATATTGTGTAAAAGTGAAGTAAAAGCTATTGTAATGGTATTTGAGCACAAAGTGCCTTGCTTCGACCATAGTCTCATCACAATGTCAAAATAAAGCTGTGGTGAGACACCTTTAGATACATAAATGTGAATTTAAGCAAAACTGTGTGTACACCTTATGCTTTTCTTGATTAGAAGGTGGTGTCTTTTAATACGAAATTATAAGAAGATTGAAGACTCACACTCACACCCATTGACACATTAGGCCAACATCATGTACAATTTTATCATCTAAAGTAGCTACAATCTTTATGTAACTCATGACAATAAGATCATTGACAGATAATAATCATTATGTAGAGCGCTAATCTCAAAAGTAGAGAAAAAAATAAAAATATAAAATTCATCGAAAATTGACAATTATTTTGTAGCATTTAAATTATTAAACCTGTGGGACCATGGAAATCACCTATGTGACTACCTAATCATCCACACGGAATTCATAAAAACAAGGAGTCGCCACCATTCAAGTTTAGGGTGTGAATAGACACCAAAGTGAGCATAAAAGAATGAAATAGAGCCAAAGTAGCTTTAATTCGTGGTCTAGTCCAGAGATTGGGTAAGGGGGTTCGGTTATGAGTAGGGGAAGGTGTTAGACACCCCTAATCATCTACACAAAGTGGTTACCATATGCTCATTCATGCTTCATGCTTGTACATATATATTTCACACAAAAATGAACGAAAACAAGAGAAAACACATGTGTGATTCTCCACATGAGTGATCCAATTGATCATGGACTCTTTTTGTGGATACATCACCTTCAGGGCTTCATGATCAAGATAAAAATCAATACAAATCTTGAAGAAAAATAGATCAAATCAAATCTAGAAATATCAATACAAGATCATGCTATTTGAGCTAGGAAATTTCAATCAACCATAAATCATTCAATCAAAACTCAAATAGAGTGAAACCAAAACCATTTGAAAGGTTATATGAAGTATAAGTCTCAATAAAAATTTCATTCGAATCCGATTAAATCAAAGGAGATATACTTGTTCAAAATCTATTGATGTGAAATAGAAAAGGGGATAAGTAGCAAATTTTGAAAGCCTATTGGTGGAGATTGGCTCCATATAAATCCTTGAAAATTGGTGTGAATGAAGTATGAGATGTAATCTTTCGAATGGAATAGGTCTCATTCAAAACTTCATCCATTTGTAGCTTGTGTGCTCTCTCAAACATGCTTAGAGGATCACAGATTGACTTTGTAACTTGCTACTAAGCAGTATATAGTCAATCAAGCACATAAAGCTCAAATCAAAGTGAAAAGTTATGAAACTAATTGTATTTGAAAGTATACTCATAAAGGAAGGCTTAGAAATTAGAATCACTCAAATTAGAGTTAAAATGAACCTTTGGTGCTCAATCAAAATGACAAGTACAACAATCTGTTCTGATCTAACTCATCAACTTCAATCAAATGGTTTGAAAAATCGGCTTCATATAAATTGCTTAAATTTTACAGGATTAAACTAGACTTCCTTACCTTTCACATGCCTCTGGAATCATTCAAAAATTCATCCATATGATGAATTATGAATGATCCAAGATAGGGTATAGGTTTTGTCTAGATCTGTAAACAAATTGAGTAGAGGCTATACCAAATCCTTAAATTTGAGCATCCAGCTCTTGAAATCAAATCCAAACGAATTCAAATGAGTTAGGAGATTTGTAGAAACATCTAGGACAAGAATTTAGTCCAAATCTCTCGTAATTTGGAGAGTTTGAACCCAACTTCCATAAGGAAATGCCTAGATCTAAGGAGATTCGGCCATGAGACCTTCTCCTAGTGATCAAGGTTAAATATAAAACATCATGATGATCCTGAAATTTTATTTTAAGGCCAAATTCTCAGATCTACCATATTGAGCATGGTGGATCTGAGAAATCATGCCTAACATTGAAAAAGAGCACAAATGAGTATATTCTTTGTAAAATTGTGTGAAAAATCAAATCTATGAAAGAATTTCAGATCTAAAGCTATACGATAGCTTAGATATACGAAATTCTTCTCAAATTGAGGATAAAACCACACAAAATATAGAATATATCATATCACATCAAAATCAAACAAATAAGGATCTAAACCTAAGGATCCATCCTTTAGCTTGTTTTCCCTAGTTCTCTCTTTATGTTTTACGGCTAGAGAGGTGGCTTAAGGTACGTTAAGCAAGGTTTGGGGTTACAAACGCACCTAAGGGCGTTATACTACAGAAAGGTAGAAGTTGAGAGTGCTTGAATTAAAGAAAAATAAAAGAGAGAGATTAGAGGATTACCTTTGATGCTTGAGAGGCTTGAGTGGAGAATTGGGCAGAGGTTCCCTTCTTCTTCAAGAGCTCTCAATCTTCAAAATTCTAGCCATTTGCTAGAGGAGAGACTCTCTATTTATAGGCAAGAGCAAGGGCAAGGATGCCCTAAGGGTAGACACAAAAGTTTGTCTAGATCCTTCCAATTCAAGTCTAAGGCATGAATTGGGGGAATTTGGCCAATTTGGGGAATTCAGGCTTCCCAGAGAGAGGTTTAAAGGTAAATAAGAGAAAGTTCGTGGGGATTTTCAATTTGCTCAAGCATTTTTCTCGTGACTGAAAACTCAGTTCGATTATACAAAAAATTATCTATAACCGAAATATTATTTCGGTCAACAACAAATTATGCATAACCGAAATTAAATTTTGGTTCAAATTCAGTTATACCCCATGTGCAATTACTGATGTAGCATAACTAACAAAGATTCACCATCTCATTAAAAGAATCAAAATTTTATCTCCGTCAAACATAGTCTATTCACGACCGAAAATAACCCACGGGTACACATTAAAATTCAATGACCGGAATATTATTTCGGTCACAATATATATGCTTATAGCCGAATATTCATTTCGGTCAAACATAAAAAATCCTTTGCAATTTTAAATTTCAACTTAGTGCAATTTGAGGTGTCTACAAAAGGATGGCTCAAATCTCTCATGATTTAAAGAGTGAGAGCCAAATAAAACCCAAGTTCACTTGGAATTCATTAGATCTAAGAAGATATGGTCATGAGGCCTTCTCCAAGAGATCAAATCTATTTAAAAACTTGCTAAAAGTCCTGAGATACTGATTTGAGGCTAAATCCCCAAATCTACAATATGGAGCATGATATATCTAAGGATTCATGCCGAAAATTGAAGAAAAGAACACAAGTGCATCTGTGGATGTGTAAAGTGAATAAAAACTTAACAATATGGAGGAATTTCATATCTAAGGCCTGAGTTGACCTACATCCACAAAATTCCTCTCAATTTGAAGACTAAAATCACACAAACACAACAATCTTAACTCATATAAGAGAATCAAATCAAAACCACATCAATGGGTTCTAAACCCTAAATGATCCATTCCATAGATCGTTTACCCTAGCCTTCTCTTCATGTTTTACGGCTAAAGAGAGGCTTAAGGTACTTTAACCAAGTTTTGGAGCTCATACACACTCAGACTCTATCCTAAATAAAGGTAGAAGATGAGAGAGTGCTTGCAATGTAAAGAGTTTGCTGAAAATTAAAGGTATTATACCTTGGTTGATCTTGGAAACCTTATATGCTTGAGAATACACTTGGGCATTGTTTCCCCTCCTCCAGCAAGAGCCCTTAGATCTCAAATTTCCAGCCCTTTGCATGGAGAAGAGACCCTCTATTTATAGGCACAAGTGAGCGTAGAAAAGTCCTAATGGTAGACACAAAAGTGTCTCTAGATGCTTCCAATTAAAGGCTAAAGCATGAATTAGAAGGAATTTGGTCAATTTCATAGGCCAATTTTGACAAATAAAGCCTTCTAGAGAGAGGTTATATGGTAAATAAGAGAAGACTAATGGGAATTTTCGAATTGAACCTTTTTGAGGTGAACCAATATCTCAGGTCGGTCACAAAGAAACAATTTATAACCGATATAATAAATCTGTTACAAAGAAAGCTTGTTTGACCGATATAACATATTGGTTCTGTGAGACATGGGAAAAATCAATTCAATGAATGACTTCTTCAATCATCACGCGGGATTGGTTAAAAACACAGAGTCGCCACCATTCTTTTTAGGTGTGAATGGACACCAAAATATCAAATAAGCACAAAAAGGCAATTTTAGGGTAAAAATAACCCTCTAAAAAAAACAACCAGAGATGGGTAAGGGGATTAGGTTATGAACAGGGGAAGGTGTTAGGCACCCCTATTCATCCACACGAAGTGGTTGCCAGGCATTGTTCATGTTAAAATAAAAGAAAAAGGCTTGTTATAAAATTCATGAAAAATCACAAAAAAGACAAAAGTGTATGGTTTTTTTCATACGAATATCCTGATTGATCCAGAACTTTTAAATATGATCATACCATTCCTAGGATTTCATGATTAAAATAAAATTGAGATAAAATCAAATAAAACCAATTTAAAGTGAAATCTTCAAAAATCTGGCTTTAAGTTAAATTCTAGAAATCTAGAAAAATATGATTTTTATAAAATATTGCAAAATTAAACTTGAACAGCCCAGGACACAGATATAGCCCAAATTTCACATTAAATCAAAAAATCAAAACCAAAAATACCCACGTTGATGAAGAACATCAAAAGGGGAGAACTTAGATCGTAGGGTCCTCTCAAAAATGAAAAAGGACTCAAAAACCACATCATGAAACCCTAGAGGTTATTTTCAGGCTTCTGGATCCAGATCTATCATATAGATCATGATAGATCCAGGATCTTAGCCTAATATCCCAAAAATCACGAAAACAGTGCTATAGGTGCAAATATGTAAAAAATCAAAATTTTAGAAAAAAGTGGGGATCTCATGGTATAAACATCATGAACATCATAGACTCATTCAGATTCAACATAAAAACCATTAAAACATGATCAGGATATTCAAAGACGCCACATCTCACAGATTTGAGCACATGTGGGTCTACCCTACGGATCCACCCGTTTTCTTTTCCCCTAGCTCTCTCTTCATGTTTTACGGCTAGAGAGGATTCTTGAGGTACTTGGAGACAGGTTTGGTGATACAAACACAATCAAAGGTCTTATTCTATGAAAAAGGAGAAAAACAGATATGGGGTTCTATTCTAGGGATCCACCTGTTCCCCTTTACCTTAGCTCTCTCTTTACGTTTTACGGCTAGAGAGACTCTTGAGGTACTTAGAGACAAGTTTAGTAATACAGAATAAAAGATGGCCTTATTCTACAGCAATGGAGAAGATCCTATTACTTCTATAATTGAAGACAGAAAATAAAAGGGAAAAGGGACTTACCTGGATTGAGCAAGTAAAGCAGCAGGGATTCCTATCTTCTCTTGGAGCTCCTTGGACTTCAAAATTTTGTGGCCTTTTGCTTGAGGAAAGACCCTCTATTTATAGGCAAACACAGGGGTATGGTTGGTCCAAGGTTTGGCAAGATAGAGTTTCAGTTTGAGTTAAACACAAGATCATGCCAATCCTTTATCCACAAAGATATTTCGAACGAATAAAAGATATAATTCGCTCATTTAAAGAGGATATTGGACTAAAGATAAGGCTTAGAAATCGAGAGAAGAATAAAACTCGCACGAATCTATTGTGCCTGTAAATGATTTACTGTCCAATGGTGTCTGTATATGTATTATGGGCGTTGCGTGCCCGTATATAAAATTCGGGCGCGCTTAGACCGTAGATACAATACGGGCAAGGCTTAAATTATTGATTTTCATGCATTTTTTGCCTGTTTTAAATTCCATTTAATGTTTTCATTATTTTCTCATTTTGTAGTGCAGTTTGGGATGTCTACAACTGCTCCCTCTTTGCTGGTAATTGGAACCAATTACAAGCAGAGAGCAAAAAGACCCACCAATTGCACTTTTTGAGATCTTTGTCTAAGTAATTGCATTTTGCAAGGATTAAATGGATGATTTTGGAAAGAGAATTTCATTGCGGAAGAGTTGCTAAAAAGTCCCTAAGCTTAAGGGGCAAATCCTCCTCTCTCCTCTCACTGAGCACTCGTGGCTATAAAGTGAGATTTGAGACAAAATTTTTAAACAAAAGTGGGTAAGGTGGCAATCCTTGCAACTTACAACTAATATAAACATTAATCTCCTAAAAAGTGTGAAGAAAATAATGAAATATGCAATTTTTTGCTTCGCTCGTATTTGCATTACGGACAGATGTTGCCCGTAATTTGAACACGGACGAATTGGACCGTATTACCTTCATGGGTGTCTGTAGCCCGTACTGCTTTTACGGATTTTGGGGTTTTACTTATCCGTGGCCGTGACCTTTTCTTCATTTCTGCTTGTCTTTCTGCCCTATTTTCTCTACGCCTGTATTCTCTCTTACAGTCTTCTTCTCAATCTCCACAGTGCTTCCCATCTTCTTCTTCCAATCTTCGACGACCACTGTTCTCGGCGACCACTGTTCTCCGGCGACTTCATTGTTGGCAATCGACCCTTCAACTTCTCCAGTGACGTCTTGTTTCTTCGGTGATCACTCACAACAGTAATCGACCGTGGATGATGTGCGCGCGTGGGAAACGCGGCACGTGGGAAATTCGGAGTCGCCACCGCCTGATGGGGTGCAGGCGGACACCTGGGTGCCTAATCTTGTCTATTAGGGCTTGTTGGTCTGCGGCTTGAGATTCTAAGTAGGGTCTCGATTGTGGTCCGGGGAAGTCCGTAGACACCCCGGCCCACCCCGTCGGATGACGGGTCTTGTGGGTTCCCTGGTTTGAGTCAGCTTACATTGGTCTCACCTGATTCCTAATCCGATATGCAGTTTGGTTAAGTCTGGCGAGACCACCTGAGTGGTGTGGGTCCCTTTAATTGTTTTTATCTTGATTACTTAGGTGATCTGAGTCTGGTTGGGTGGGCCCCGTTGGAAGGCCCACGGTATCCTTGGTGGGCTTAGTCAAGCCCGTGTACCCTTGTGGACCTCAGTCTAGCCTGAGAGGTCCTTTGGGCTTTGGTTAGTTCAATTGATTTTTACTTTAGGTTCAGATTTAAAATTTAAGTGTTTTTCATGAAAAGGTGGGCCGGATAGGTTCATGGGCCCCTAAGGTGGGCCCACATGGTGGCCAAGTATTTTTATTGGATTTATCTTTTTAATCTGCCAAAGTGAGTTGGACACTGGGCTTGGGGCCCGTAGTCCAAATCTGGACTTGTAAGCCCAAGTTACCAGAAGTTAGGGTTTGCACCCTTCCTTGGTTCGGTTGGTGGGCTTTGGCGGGGCCGGTAGGCCCTTGCCCTTGGTCTCGGCCAAACTACGCAATTCATGCATCAATTTCACATAACAAGGCTCGGGTGGGCCGCATTGGGTTTGGCCCACCCGGTTCAAATTGTTCATTTTACTTAAGTTATTTAAGGGCATGCTTTGGTGTTTATTGGGCTTGGTGGGCCCCGTTGGAAGGCCCACTGGAAGTCAAGTTGGATCGGGAGTCCAAGTCCCATGTCGGGTTTCCGAGTGATCCGGAAACCCTATTGGTTTATCCGGTTTGGTTCGGAAATGGCACTCACATTCAGTAATAATCACAACAAGAAAATACACAAGATTGACACTTTATCAGGAAAAAATTGGCTCATTGTGCTGGGTCCAAGGGGAGGTACCCGGGGGGCCCTGTGGGCGGAGCGAAGCGGAGGGTATTTTCGGAATTTTTCCAAAAATCCAGCAATTCGGCATGTTTTAGGGGTATGCGCTCACTTCCTGAAGTGAGCGCCAAGTGAGCGCCAGTAGGCGCTAAGAACCGGGCGAAATTTTGGACCTGGCGCTCACTCGATACTAAGTGAGCGCGAGCTGGGCGGGAGGTGAGCGCGAGATGGGCGCCAGAATTACGCTTGGTTTTAAGTGAGCGCGAGCTGAGCGCCAAGTGGGCGCGAGATGGGCGCCAGCTCGGCGGGTAGTGAAATTAAAGGGCGCCTACTTCCTAAGTGAGCGCAAGTGAGCGCCAAGTGGGCGGCGGCTCACTGCGATTTTCAATTCTCTGTTATTTTGAGATCTCCATCTCTGGCCGATTTTTTTCGGTCTGTAATTGCTCCACTAGCCTCCTAACATGCCCAGAACACCTCCCAACTAGTTTTGGATTTAATCTAAACACATTTTATTTCAAGTTTTGAAAACCCAGAAAACTCACAATACAACCATGCATTCAAAATACTTCACGAATAATATGCCCAGAACACTTCCCCAGGCCTCAACCACTCCCCAGAAGGCACTTAAACTTGTATTGAAATTAATCTAAACATGCTTCATGCTTCATCCCACAACCCAAAATCTCTTAGAAAAGAAAAAAAAACAAACCCGATAAAAAACAAACAGGTACAGATGCATTAACAGCTTAAAAGAGGGGGGAGGGGGTGATGGGAGCATGCTCAAGGGTGCACAAGCAGCAAGTAGCATGTTAGCAAGTCCAGCAATGTAAAAAAAAAAACAACAAAAAAACAACATGCAGACATTACATGCACTTTCCTCCCCCGACTGGACCTCCGAGCAGGCACACTAACATCCGAAGAAGAGAGAGAGGAGGGGGGTTTACAGGGATACATCAGATGAGTTAAATGAGGAGCTGGTTCTTTACAGGAGTGCCGGATACCTCATGAGCACTTGGAGGAGCAACAAAACCCTTGTCTTCTTCACGGGGTCATGCATGAGGTCTCCCTTACCCTGGAGACCTCCATGTCACCCAAAATAGGGGAGCAACAGAATGCGTAGCAAGGGAAGGAAACACAACAGTTGCGATGACATGCATACGACTCCATTTTTATATATGTAAACAAGTGCGAAACATTACCTGGAGTTCCTACGTTCTGGTGCAAAGCGGCGGCTTCTCCTTGAGGTGGCACGAGCGCTGGAACTCTCCTCTCTTGCACCTCCAATAGCAACCGGCCTTCGTTTGGTTGTGCGAGGACGAGGAAGAAGCAAGGATAGGGGGGGATTTGGATCAAGGTGGGGGGCTTGTGGAGGCCGAAGCCACTAAGACAGGTAGGGTTCAGGTGGGGAAGGGGCTTGGGTACGGCAACTGGAGCTAACCAAAATTCCCAAAAAAAAAAAAACTTCTTTGAACACTTAGCTTTTTTTCGAAAAACCTTCCAACCCTCTGCGCGAAAAGTCGCGCAGCTTATATAAGGGAGAAAAAAAACAAGGGGCGCCCACTTGCTTGCCACCTCGGCTCGAGCGACCGCATGATGAGAAATCATTAAATGCGGCCGCTCGTTTGTCTAAAAAAATCGGGAAATTAAGATTTAGTCCCTGGTAATTTTCAATTCAATCCGATATTCTCGGATTTTTACAGATTTAGTCCCTGGGATATTTCGTATATTTGGATATTTATGGATTTGATCCATGAGATATTTTCCTGCGCAACTCGCCACGTGTGCAGCTTTTTGCCACGTGCGCAGATTGCCGGTTTTGCTGTTTGAGAATTTCGTCAGCTCATATTTTCTCCATCCGGACTCCGATCTGGGCAAACTTAGTTGCGTTAGAATTGTTTCGGAGCCCTCTATCCGATGACCTAGGGGTAGGCCTCCGAATCGGATTTTAGCAGAAAGTCAACTTTTGGCTCTGCTCAAGTTTGACCGCTCGCAGAACCTTCATCCGGACCCCGATTCCTACAAACTAAGTTGTGTTGGGACCGTGTCGAGATTCTTTATCCAATGGCATAAAGCGAGGTGGCCAATTTTTACTTGATCAAAAAGTCAACTTTTCACCCCTTAGGGTTTGACTTTCTGTCCAGGGTTTGTATTTCTGGTTTTTATGGGAGCGCAAAAATGAGGTGCTTACAGATGACTTCTGTGAGTGACTTGATCTCTTGTTTTGAAAATTCGGGTGAGACCAAGCCTCAATTTTTCTTGCAAAGTTTCCATTCAGATAATCAGGTATGCCTTTATCTTTTGCTCTTGATCAAGCCAAGTCTCCAAATTGTTGGACCCTTCATCCGTAATGTGCATTGTTTGTTTGTGAAAACTCCCAAATGTTCATGGTATATTGCTTGAATGTCCCATTTGGTAGCTACGATTTCTTCTGAATGCTTGAATTCTGCTGCATTTGTCTTATTTTGATTCTTTTGCTTTGGTCGAAATTGATTTCATATGATTTTTCTATTTGGCCTAAGCTTGTTCATTCCTCTTGTCCCAAATGTTTTTCCTGTTTTGCCCAATGAAATGCTGACTTTGGATTTCTGTATCTGATCATTAGCTGGTATCGAACCCTTTATTTTGAGCATATGACTTATGATGATTTGATTTGTGACAGCTCCAATTTGCTCTTAAATTTTCTGTTTGCCTGTATAAACCTTGATTCTGTTATGCTTTCGCATACTATGCCATCTGACCTTCATGCTTTGCCTATTTTCTCTATTTTGAACATATTAGTTCGAGTAGAACCTTTGCTGATGTTGAACACTTCACCCTAAATTTCCAATGTTACATTTCTCCGGCCACCCTAGTATCCACACAAGTAGGCATGACCTTCCATCCTGAAACCAAATAAATTTAAATGGTTAGGTTTTTTTGCCAAAAGAGAAAATTTAGATCAATTCTTAACACATATATTATTATTTTTTTCATATAAAAAGAATATACAGGAAGCCTAAACTTCCTATATATAAATTTTTCTTTTGATTAAAGCGAAGACAAGTAATTAAAACAATAAAATTTCTCAAAAATAAACTCCTCAGTTGACTTTTGATTTTGGTCGGGAGTTTCTGAAGCATTTTATTCTATTTTCCATCTTTCTTTTTCCTACAAATCAATTAAACTTGGTTAAAATGGAAATCAAGCAAATAAAAAATTTTAAATGAATAATTAACCATCTCCCTGATTTGAACCGTAGATGGCCCGCCTTCGATTAGCTTCTAGGGATCCTGCAGATGAGCCTTCCTCCTCGAGGGTTAGGCGGGATCATGCTGATGTGGCCTCGTCTTCGAGGGCCGAGAGGGATTCTGATTCTGATATCCCAGATCTCCCTTCTGGGGATTCGCGTGAGGCGACCCCAGAGGTATACTCTAACCTTTCTGAAATTTCACATTCCTTCACAAAGTGCATCACCTTGATTCTTTCTTCTCTCCAATTGTTTCTTTAGCCGGCAGTTGAGGCTTCAGGCCGAGATAGGAGCCGTAGAGGGCGCTGCAGCGGAGGCAGAGATGGAGGCCATGATGAGGGCCGTAGAGGAGGCCGTAGAGGAGGCCGTGGCCGAGATGACGCCAGGAACAGGGTTGAGGTCCCTGAGGAGGTGGCTGCCCAAATTAGGGATACTGATCTTTTGCATGGCTTGAGGACTCATCCCTCAGCGTGTATTAGAGCAGATATCCCTTTGGAGTATCCCATGTCTCATTATCGTGGGAGTTGGGCTAACTTTATTAGATTTATTGGAAATTGCGGTTCGGCCTACTGTTGGGAGCTAAGCTTGTATGGCTTTGGCCTCTTCATCATCATTCCGGATGTGCGCCTAGATCGGGCCCTTATTGCAGCGCTACTCGAGAGGTTCTTCCCCGAGACATTGAGCTTCCATTTTCCAGATGTCGAGATTGGGATCCGGCCGTCAGATTTTACACTTATCACCAGGATTAGGATGATCGGTGATGTTATTCCTGAGATGGTGCTGCCGGATGCCGAGGAGATCGCCTATTATCTTGGCTATATCGTGCTGCCTCCGGAGGCTTGGGATAGAGGGAGAGCGAGATTGTCTCTGACTTGGTTGAGAGAGACCTTCCGGGGTAGGTAGCTTGGCCAGCTTGCCGCCGGTGATCCAGCTTTTCCATTTGCCTTCTAATTCATTTTTCTATATATGATGGGCTCCTACTTCTTCCTAGAGGACACGACTTCTGTCAGTCCTCATTTTTTGAGCTTATTGGGAGATCTTCAGCAGGCGAGGAGGTATGCATGGGGCCTGCTCATTTTTGGCACCATTTTGGCCGACCTGCGTCGATCAGTGAGCGGCCTCTCTACTTCTAGAGGAGCTGGAGTTGTGTGCAGATTTTTCTGGCCCTTCCTGCAGGTGAAATATCTATTTCTCTTCTCTTTCTTTCTCTTTCTTTTTCTTTTCTCCTTTTCTATTCTTCTTGACCCTTTTTTCTTCTTTTTGCAGTTTTTTGCTAGGGTTTATATCCCTTATTTCCGCCCTACCTCTACGATGCCAGAGGAGACATATCCCATGGCTCGTAGATGGTGTCATGTGGAGCACGACTCTGAAAAGAGTCGTCCTAGGTCTGCCCGGGCCCACTTGGACAGGCTATATCGGTCCGAGGTAAGCTGCTATAATTCCTCTTCTCTTTCTCTTTTTTTTTTCTTCTGGATCACATGTCTAATATCCCCTTCTGTTTTCCAGCTGTTCGTTCCCAGGATGGAGGACATTCATGAGGTGTTGGCCCTGCATGCGGCCAGAGATGATGCTTTTGCCCCTAACCAGAGACGTCAGAGATATAAGTTCTTCATTGGTCAGATGGGCAGCATCTAGTATTGCGGCGAGCGCTTCTTCTATCAGCATGTTGGAGAGCCTAGGATTCCTGCCATTCCTCCAGATACTACCCCCTCCTTTCCTCCTATGCCTGTTGATCCTGCCCAGTTCCTAGATTGGATTGAGGCAGAGACTTTATTGGAGGAGGGTGACTATGATGCCTGGTTCAGGCGAGCTTCAGTCGGGTGCCTTATGCCACCTATGGCTGTCCGTGGCGGAGTCACGGAGATAGGAGGGGTAGTGATCAGGGCCTACGACACGATGGTATGCCTTCTCCCTTTTCATCTTCCATTATTATACTTTATTTGAACTTGGCATTTTTTTCTTACACCTTCTTTTCTATTTCAGGAGGCTCAGTTGGCAGAGATTCGGTCTCGGTATGTTGATTTAGAGCGCCAGCGAGATGCTGCTATTGCCGAGTGGGACGCCCTCTACATTACTATCTCAGACCTCCGGGGACAGCTTGCCAGGGCACAGGGCCAGGCGGGCCCTTCTGGTGCACAGGACCAGGCGGGTCCATCTCATACCCAGGTTAATTCTTTCACCTCTTTCCATTCCTGTTTTTATATCTGTTTATCCTGTTCTGATTAAAATTTCCTTTCTTATTTTCAGGATGACACAGCCGGCCCTTCTTCACCTGCTTCACCTGTGCCTATGCATCTTCGTGGGGAGATATTCTCTGTGGCATGAGTGGAGTTTGTGACTTCTCCCAGATCGGTAGAGCCACCTGCAGCAGAGCCTGAGGTCGGTGCTGAGGTTGCACCTGCTGTTGTGGATGTGCCAGAGTCTGCTCCAGGACCTGAGATTGCTCCTGATGCGTTTACTGGTGTAGATATAGAGATGGAGTCGGCCAGGGATGCTGCTGTGGTGGAGCCTACTGAGGAGGCCGTGGTTATAGAGGAGGCTGCTGTTGATCCTGTGGAGCCTGAGGTAGAGACTGATGTTCCTGGGACGTCCGTTCCTGCTGCTGCCGATTCTGAAACTGTCTATACGGATTCTGATACCCAGTCTACGGGATATGTAGATACTTCGGGGTACGTTCCTCCTGATCATCCCACCGCTGGCCTTGTGCCTTTATATATGTGGCATGATATTTAGTCTGTTTTGAGCAAGATGACCCGTAGTACAGCCCGTAACATCGTACGACATGTTTTTGAGCCCCGGCGATCTTCAGGCCGTGGTCGAGGCAGAGGACGTGGCCATAGGGGTGGTCCTGTGTAGACAGTAGATTAGGATTCTTCATGTACATGTATTTTGACAAACTGATGTATCCCTTTTTATATATATAAAAGAAATTTGATTCATTTTTATTCATTTGTGCTCTTTTTTCCTTTTATTTCTAGCTTTTCTTGCATGATATATGTTAAAGCAAGGACAGGTGAAACTTAGGAGACCAATGAAATTAAAATTTCCCACTTTTTGGCATTTTCCCGAAGGAACCGTAATTAGGTTACGAGCAAGCCGTGCCCGTAATATTAATACGGGCGCACTCTGCCCGTAAATTTTCCACGGTCACAGTGTGTCCGTATTCTTTATATGGGCACGCCATGCTCGTATTATAATTACGGATTTTACTGCATTTTCGAATTTTCTATATAAACTCAAGGGGGACGTCATTGTGACACTTTAAAAGTTTGAAAACTCCCTGAGCCTTCTGTTTTCTGCTTTCCTTGTCTTCTTTGGTGCTTTCATGGCTTCCCTCATGTAGACACCCCAAATTGCACTACAAAATGAGAAAATAGTAAAAACATGTAATTAGAACTTAAAACAGGTTAAAAATGCATAAAAATTGAATAAACAGGCTTTGCCCGTATTTTATTCACGGGCCGGTCACGCCCGAGATCGATCTACGGTCAGGCGCGCCCGTAGTGAAAATACGGTCACCGTTGGACCGTAGTGCATTTACGGTCACTAAAGACATGTGCGAGTTTTGTCCTTCTCTCGATTTCCGAGCTTTATCTTTAGTCCAATATATCTTTAAATGAGCGAATTACGTATTTTATTCGCTGAAGCCACCTTGGTTGGCTATGGATGGGCATTACCTCCAATTTTCACTCTATCCTGAGGATCAGGATATATCCTTCTGGACCAGCCTTGCCCCTGTGCTTGCCTATAAATAGAGGCTCTTTCCTCAAGCTTAGGCCACGAAATTTTGAGTCCAAGGAATTCTAAGAAGCTCCAAGAGAAGAGAAAGAACTCCTGCTGCCTGCCTGCTCAATCCAAGTAAGTCCCCTATCCCTTTTTATTTTTCTGTCTTCAATTCTAGAAGTAATAGGATCATCTCTATTGCTGTAGAATAAGGCCATATCTGTGTTTTTGTCTTCCTAAACTTGTCTCTAAGTACCTCAAGAGTCTCTCTAGCCGTAAAACGTGAAGAGAGAACTAGGGGAAAGGGGAATAGGTGGATCCCTAGAATAGAACCCCCATATCTGTTTTCTCCTTTTTTCTAGAATAAGGCCATATCTGTGTTTTTGTCTTCCTAAACCTATCTCTAAGTACCTCAAGAGTCTCTCTAACCGTAAAACGTGAAGAGAGAACTAGGGGAAAGGGGAATAGGTGGATCCGTAGGGTAGACCCCCATGTGCTCAAATCTGTGAGATATGGCTGCTTTTGATATCCTGATCATGCTTAATTGTTTTTATGATATATCTAAATGAATAACATGAGTCTATGATGTTTATAGCATGAGATCCCCACTTTTTGCCAAAATTTGGATTTTTGCCACTTTTGCACATACAGCACTGTTTTCATGATTTTTGTGATTTTAGGCTAGGATCTTAGATTTATCATGATCAATATGGTAGTTCTGAATCTAGAAGCCTGAAAATAACTTCTAGGGTTTCATGATATGGTTTTTAAATTGTTTTTCATTATTGAGAGAAGACCCTACGGTCTCAGTTCTCCCCTTTTGGTGTTCTTCATCAACGTGGGTATTTTTGGTTTTGATTTTCAGATTTAATGTGAAATTTGAGCTATATCTATGTCCTGGACTGTTCAAGTTCAATTTTGAAATATTTTATAAAAATCATATTTTTCTAGATTTCTAGAATTTGACTTGAAGCCAGATTTTTGGATTTTTCGCTTTAAATTGATTTTATTCGATTTTATCTTGATTTTATTTTGATCATGAAACCCTAGGAATGGTATGATCATATTTGAAAGTTCTGGATCAATCAGACTATTCATATGAAAAAACCATATATTTTTGCTTTTTTTTGTGATTTTGTGTGATTTTTATAGCAAGCTTTTTCCTTTATTTTAACATGAACAATGCTTGGCAACCACCTTGTGTGGATGAATAGGGGTGCCTAACACCTTCCCCTGTTCATAACCTAATCCCCTTACCCATCTCTGGTTGTTTTTTTTAGGAGGGATATTTTGCCCTAAAATTTGCCTTTTGTGCTTATTTAATATTTTGGTGTCCATTCACACCTAAATTGAATGGTGGCGACTCTTTGTTTTATATAATCCCGTGTGATGATGAGGAAATCATTAAATTGATTTTTTCCATGTCTCACACCTCGCCCCTTTCTCTTCTGTCAATGGATCTTCTCCTGCAAGACAACTTTTTAGATCAAAACCTCCTAATCTCACCAGGTACAATGTTGTGGATTTCTTTTATGATAGGTGGGTTAACTCCATGACCCTTGATGAGGAAATTCGTTGGGATTCCATCCACTTAGGCCATATCCTACACATCCCTAAAATTCCCTTTAAGTGGGAAATCATTGAAGCTTTAATTGAACACTAGGTTCCTGAATTGAATTTCTTCCGCTTTGATGACAAAGAGATGACTCCTACCCTAGAAGAAATTGAAACCATCCTTGGCCTAAGGTTTTCTGAAAAAGTTGTGAACCCTCTCCTAAAGCCTAGCTACAAAAAGGAGGCCTCCACATTCTTGGGTATAGGGAAGAAGGACTTAGGAAATTTTGATACCCTATTGATCTTGTCCAAGACCTTTTTGACTGAAAAACTTCTAAGGAGTGGGGACAAGGATGCCAGGTTTAATGCTTTGACTCTGATAGTGGTCAATCAGTTACTCTTTCCACAGGGTGATGACCAGGTTGACTTGGCTCTCATCTCAGTTATCTGCCAGGTTAGGGAACGTGAGGGATTGGCTCCTATGATCTTAGCAAAGATATACCAGGCTCTAACTGACTGCTATTTCAGAAAGAAGAAACGCTTCCTTGCCTGCGCCCCTATCCTACAGGTAAAAAAGAAATAGTTTTTTTCTTTCTTTGTTTTTTTTTTTTTTTCTTTTCTTTTTTCTTTCTTTTTTCATACTTTTATACAAAAGCAAACCCCAGCAGAGTCGCTAGTTGTGAGACATGGGAAAAATCAATTCAATGAATGACTTCTTCAATCATCACGCGGGATTGGTTAAAAACACAGAGTCGCCACCATTCTTTTTAGGTGTGGATGGACACCAAAATATCAAATAAGCACAAAAAGGCAATTTTAGGGTAAAAATAACCCTCTAAAAAAACAACTAGAGATGGGTAAGGGGATTAGGTTATGAACAGGGGAAGGTGTTAGGCACCCCTATTCATCCACACAAAGTGGTTGTCAGGCATTGTTCATGTTAAAATAAAGGAAAAAGGCTTGCTATAAAATTCATGAAAAATCACAAAAAAGACAACAGTGTATGGTTTTTTCATACGAATAGCTTGATTGATCCAGAACTTTCAAATATGATCATACCATTCCTAGGATTTCATGATTAAAATAAAATTGAGATAAAATCAAATAAAACCAATTTAAAGTGAAATCTTCAAAAATCTGGCTTCAAGTTAAATTCTAGAAATCTAGAAAAATATGATTTTTATAAAATATTGCAAAATGAAACTTGAACAGTCCAGGACACAGATATAGCCCAAATTTCACATTAAATCAAAAAATCAAAACCAAAAATACCCACGTTGATGAAGAACATCAAAAGGGGAGAACTTAGACCGTAGGGTCCTCTCAAAAATGAAAAAGGATTCAAAAACCACATCATGAAACCCTAGAGGTTATTTTCAGGCTTCTGGATCCAGATCTATCATATAGATCATGATAGATCCAGGATCTTAGCCTAATATCCCAAAAATCACGAAAACAGTGCTGTAGGTGCAAATATGTGGAAAATCCAAATTTTAGAAAAAAGTGGGGATCTCATGCTATAAACATCATGAACATCATAGACTCATTCAGATTTAACATAAAAACCATTAAAACATGATCAGGATATTCAAAGCAGCCACATCTCACAGATTTGAGCACATGGGGGTCTACACTACGGATGCACCCGTTCTCTTTTCCCCTAGCTCTCTCTTCATGTTTTACGGCTAGAGAGGATTCTTGAGGTACTTGGAGACAGGTTTGGTGATACAAACACAATCAAAGGTCTTATTCTATGAAAAAGGAGAAAAACAGATATGGGGTTCTATTCTAGGGATCCACCTGTTCCCCTTTCCCCTAGCTCTCTATTCACGTTTTACGGCTAGAGAGACTCTTGAGGTACTTAGAGACAAGTTTAGGAATACAAAATAAAAGATGGCCTTATTCTGCAGCAATGGAGAAGATCCTATTACTTCTATAATTGAAGACAGAAAATAAAAGGGAAAATGGACTTACCTGGATTGAGCAAGTAAAGCAGCAGGGATTCCTATCTTCTCTTGGAGCTCCTTGGACTTCAAAATTTCGTGGCCTTTTGCTTGAAGAAAGGCCCTCTATTTATAGGCAAACACAGGGGTATGGTTGGTCCAAGGTTTGGCAAGATAGAGTTTCAGTTTGAATTAAACACAAGATCATGCCAATCCTTTATCCACAAAGATATTTCGAATGAATAAAAGATATAATTCGCTCATTTAAAGAGGATATTAGACTAAAGATAAGGCTCAGAAATCGAGAGAAGAATAAAACTCGCACGAATCTAATGTGCCCGTAAATGATTTACGGTCCAATGGTGTCTGTATATGTATTACGGGCGCTGCGTGCCCGTATATAAAATTCGAGCGTGCTTAGCCCGTAGATACAATACGGGCAAGGCTTAAATTATTGATTTTTATGCATTTTTTGCCTGTTTTAAATTCCAATTAATGTTTTCATTATTTTCTCATTTTGTAATGCAATTTGGGGTGTCTACAGGTTCAAATCAGTTATAATCCCACGTGCCTTTGCTGATGTGGCATAGCTGTCGAAGGTTCTAGATGCCACATTAGCCTTAAATCGTTACAAAATCTCTGTCAACAACCATTTATTAGTGATCAATATACAATATCGATTACAAAAGAGTAGTATATAACCGATTTCAATTCACGGTTAGCTATGCTAAAAAATTCTTTACGCATGCATTCATCCATTGATTTTTTTAGTACAATTTGGGGTGTCTACAATATCAAATGGTGTATTATACATTAGGTCAAGTTGATAAAGTTATAAGAATTTATTTTGTTTTCTTCTTAATTTTGATAAAAAAATTATCAATGTAAAGTTATTTGATCATTTCGTGAAAAGAAATGGATATACATTTACGCATAATTTGGCATTCATTTTTTGAATGAGTTCTAAGGCTTGGAACGAGTTTCAGTAGTAAACTAGGTGTTTGGTTCCATTTTGTTAATAAGTTTTCCTCAAATAAGTTTTAAGAAAAAAAATACAATAGATGAAGGAATCACATCGACACACGTTTTTAGATTTTCAAAATGCAAAAGTGCAATGGCATATTTATAATATCTATATGACAAGGACAGACTTGTCATTTATGAAAACTTCTTTTAAGTTATAACAATGGCAAACTTGTAATATTTATAAGCTCTAAGAGAATTAATAACTTGTTACTAAACTTAAAACTCATCTTCTCTTCAAATCATTCAAACCTATTCCTAGGGATTCCAGATTCTGAATGAATGCCAAAGGAGGCTTAGTTTTTAATGCCCAAAATATTAATGTAAGAAATGGGATAAATGATACGAGGGTATAGATGTAAAAATCTTAAAGTAGAGGAAGAATGAAAGTTAATACATATTTTATAGAAGGTTATTATGGTTATTTAGTAAAAAATAACCAACAAAAGTACTTTATCTATACTATTAATAAAGCCAATTGGGGGGAAATATTCCCTAGATTCTGACTCTCCTTTTTTTTTTTCTTTAAAGATTACCCTTCACAACCAAAAGAATCCTTAATTATAACCACCATATCCACCGTTCGAGACTGATACAAGAGGAGGACAAAAGACTTGAAAGGAATGGCTTCGGACATTTAATATTTTGAGAGCAACCAAGCATTTGCCTACGATATGCATTTAATGAGCTGAATTCTCTCAACTACTACAAAACGTGACATTCGTGCATGGTACCCCGCAATTATTATGATGTAGCCAAGCAATTCTTCTAAGATCTTCTGTCCATGTATGAGTCTCCAACAAGACTAAAGCACGTACCCTCCTGAATTTTTATGGTGCGATTATACCAACACTAATGCACCGCATCCCATCAGTACCCTCTTGAAATGCTAAGCTTTACCCCTCAGGCTTAAAATTCACAGGTACGTGCACCACTCTCATTGGATATTGATACAGGCAAGATTAAAAATCAGAGAAGAATCACTAGGGATGGCAATGGTTTGGTTTTGCAAAAAATCAAAACCAAACTGACAAGTTGACCATGAAAACCATAACCGAACCGTAACCGTTATGGTTTACTAATTTTAAAACCAAAATCGATTAATATTCATATTATTGAAACTGTGACTTAATTGAGCCGTTTCGCCTTTTTTGGAAGTTCAAATAAATTAAATTTTCTATTATTATGCCGTGTTTACATAGGGATGTCCTCACTACTGAACAACTGTATCAAAGTTTGTTAGCCTCCTCTTCTCTAATATGTTGTTCTATTCCATCTCTAAATTTTTTAATAAATCCCTAATGAGCTAATCGACTAGTGGGTTGTGCAATTGTGCAACTCAAACCTTATGCATATTATATATAGTCGGTTTGGTTTTGGTTTGGTTTCCCCTTAAAATCGCAACCAAACCGAAACTGCATCAGTTTTTTCAGTTAAAAACCAAAACCAAACCGAAACCAACTATTGAAGACCCAAAACTAATCCTAATAGGTTCAGTTTGTCGACTTTAACCGAACCGTTGCCATTCCTAAGAATCACTCTGACAATGTTGCAAGGATCCATAATAAAGTAAGTAGATGCAATAAAGAAACCCTTTTTACAAATTGATTTTTCATTTTTGAAAACAAAAAACTGAAATTGTATATGGAAAGAATAGTTTTTTATTTAATTTTAAAAAAATAAAAAAATAACCTTGGTTTATAGAAGTCGAAAATTCGGCTTTTAAGAAAAGGAAATCATTTTTTTTTGAGTTCTTAGTGTCATTTTTTATAATTTTACTTCGGTTAATCTAATTTCCTCTTGTGTTGAACCCACATATACAACCAACTCAATCCAATCCAACCCCTTTTCCCTACTAATCACTCTGGATTGAAAATACAAGTCACAAAAGATTCCATTTGAATAGTCTAAAAACAAGCAACCATTTGGACACTTCGTGCATTTGAATAGAGCGAACTACAAATCCCATCACAATTAATACAAAATGTGACATGCTTTGTACCATTCCGGACAACTATAGCGATTGGAAAATTGAACTAACCACAGATAATATTACAAAAGAATTCATTTGAGGAGCCTAACAACGACCAACCATTTGTACACTCTGCATTTGATTAAACTCAAGTACAAATCCCATCACAATTAAAACAAAATGTGGCTTGTCATGTACCATACCCCACAACTATAGCCACAACAAGGATTGATAGTACAGAAGCATTAGTTGCTGTTTGAAACCCTTTCACAAAGATTTTTTTTTCTTTTCCAATATAAAAATTTGAAATTTTGCTGGGCAAGGACAGTTTTCAAACAAAAAAATAAAGGACAGTTTTCAAAAAAGATTTTTTAGATAAAAATATCTAAAGATAGCCTAGGCTTGTAGATAGGTATGGGCGGCGGGCCGGCCCGGCACGCCTGAGGCGTGCTCGGGCGGGCTGCGGGCCGGCCGTGCCGCGGGCCTGGCGGGCCGCGGCATGCCAAGCCCGTTTGCCCCATTACCCCAGCCCGGCACGGCACGCCCCAGCAGCCGTGCCGTGCCGGGCCTAGCCCGCTGGGCCAGTATTAAACTTATTTTTTTTTTAAAAATAAAGAAAAAATTCAAAAAAAGCACCAAAAAATCTAAAAAAATCATTAAAAAATTCTGAAAAATATTTTTATTATTCACAAAATTGTTTTACACATATTTGGATAGATTTTGCTCAAAAAAATATAAATTACATCCATTAAAGACTTAAAGTAGTCTAATTAAAAACTATGGACTTAACAAATATATTTAATTGGAGATTTTGTAAGAGTTTTTTGGGTTTATTTATACTTAGTTATTTTCTTAGCTTTAAATGATTATATAAGAGTTTCAACAATCATGTGGTATCCTTAATGTTTAGGTAAAATATTTTAATTATGATACTATTGTTGCAAGAAGTTGATCTGTCCTAGTGGTTAAGGAGACAGATTTTCAGTCCCTTGGACAAGGTTCGAATCTTCTTATGGACAAATTTTGGCTATTTAAGCTAGTTTGGGCTGTTGGAGCGTGCCCAGCGGGCCCACAGGCAGGCCAGCCCGTCTGGGCGCGCGGGCCAGCCCGCCTAGGCACGCGCGGCTCGCGTCGTGCGCGGGCCCGGGCCGGCACGCGAGCCCGCGTGCCGCGTGCCCTAGCGGGCCGTGCCCAAACGGGCCGCGAGGCCAGGACCCCCGGCCCGGCACGGCACGTGTACTGCCTGCCCAGGCACGCCCAAGGCGTGCCGGGCCGTGCCGTGCTCGTTGCTCATCCCTACTTGTAGAAGCAGAAAATTCAGCTTTTGAAATTAACAAAATGTTCTTTAGAGTTCTTAGTGCAATTCTTGTAATTTAAAAAAAAAAAAAATTCTTGTAATTTTACTTTTGGTTAATCTAATTTCATTTTCTATTGAACCATATTGAATCACAAGATTTTGAAAATCAAATATCTTTTGCAGACGACGTGGCTGCCAACATTCAGGCTATAATCTTACTATTGTAATTATGTAAACTTTCTCCCATGTATAGCTATAAAACATGTTCTGTATCTTCTTTTCTTTACTCAATCCACATAAACGTGTAGACCTTTTTTCCTTTTTTTTTTATGTGGGCTCACATTAATTGTACTAGCGGGGTACACATAAAGGGTAGTTTTACACCAGCTCAGATTTTAAATGAATAAATAGGGTTTTGCCTATTTTAACCCTATATTAATTATGCATTTACAATGAACATGTACTGTAAGCACTTTTTGGGGAAGTCATGCAAAGTTGTTGGCACGCTTCCGAATGGACCTATTCTCGTTATATATGGTATAGATTTTTTATTTTATAAAAACAAGTTGAATATATAGTTTATGATGATATTATGGTTGACCCAATATTATGTATGATCAATTTAATTGGGTTTAGTGCACCTTAATTATACAAGTATATTTTCTTTGTATTGGTTGTGTACTATAAGTTGTATGTAGACTAGAAGACCATATTGGGTAAGGAGTCTTCATAGAATCCTATTCAAGATCGATCAAAGTCCCTAATGGAAGGACTATTATATTATAAATAGGCTAGGTCCCCTCTCCTCTCCTAGTTTAACTGAGAGAACATTACGTAATCTAACATCTCCCATCTGACTAAATCTGATAAAGAGGAGTAAGGAGAGGAAGAGCTAGTCCTAACCAATATTATTTTGCAAAAAATTAAAGAAATAAAAGCAACCATTTCTTCCATAGGTAAACCTATAAATCGGTCTAATTTATTCTAGATTTATGCATGTGGATAATAGATTGAAGCTAACAATTGGTATCAAAGCGAGTAATTACATACTTAGATTTGGGATTTTCATAATTTAAAATAAATTAAAAAACCAGAAAAACAATGGTTTTTTCTCGAATTAGATTTGGCCAGATTTTAAAAAGTTTGATTCACTGGATTTCAGCCATCCATCTTCTTGAGATTTAGTTCAATGTATTTTGCCCCATTATTCTTGACTTAAACATGCACGAGTTGAAGGTTTAATCTTGAACCCAAACATATGAAAAATTTTCAATTACATAAAATAACATCAAATTCATAAGTTTATTTCTCACTGAAATTTCCAGATAATTTTGCGTCTGTTTAATCGAAACCCATCATGTTTTATGCCCTAAAACTTCTTAGAAAAGATCTCAGGATAAAAAAAAATCCTGCTAGAGGCAGCGGACGACCTTCAAAATCAGGAACAAATCTAAGGATTACCCTATTCTCTTTTTTTTTTTATAACAAAACGTGGAATCACTTTATTAATCAGGAACAAATCGCGGCAGATCTCTGCCAACAAAATCATACCTCACAAGAGGTTCAACAGACCTGGGAACATGTTTAATCCAAAGGCATGAAAAGTTATCCAATGCAAAATTACCCTATTCTCCCTCTCCTAAATTGTCAAGCTTTTTCCTTGCATTTAAGATTCTTAACCTGTTGCAGTCTCATTCGAGACTAATACTAGAGGATGACAGAAGCTTTGAGAGGAATGGCTCATAACGTTGAATAGTTTGAGAGCAACCGAGAATTTGCATACAATATGCATTTAATGAGACCAAATTATCTTGGCTAGCTAGTACAAAACGTGACATTCGTGCAAGGTACCCCACAATTATAACTGACGTAACCAAGCAATTCCTCTAAGATCTTCGGTTCTTTTCTTCTATCAGTCTTCAATGAGACTAAAGCACATACCCTCCCGAATTTCTAAGCTTTTCCTTGCATTTAAATTTCACAGGTACATGCACCACTCTCATTGGAGACTGATACAAGGACAGGACTAAAGATTTGAGAAGAATCGCGCTCTGACAATTTTTATAAGGATCAACGATAGTGTTCGTAATACTAGATGCAATTAAGAAACCCCTTTTACAAATTTATTTTTCATTTAACTGAAATTGTATTTGGCAAGAATAGTTTTTAATTTGATTTTAAAAAGAATAATACAAGTCACCTCATATATCTTACAAAAGAATCTCTCTGAATAGTCTAAAAACAACCAACCATTTGGTGAATTTGAATTGGCCGAGCTACTTCCTACCAAAAAAGAAGACCGAACTAAAGACCGAACTACAAATCACATCACGAATAATACAAAATGTGATCATGTCCACCTAGTAACTATAGCGATTTGGAAGTAGAAGTCACCAAAGATAATGTTACAAAAGAATTCATTTTAATATGTAGCCTAAGAACGTCCAACCGTTTGTACACTCTGGATGTGATTAAAACTCAAGTACAAATCCCATCACAATTAAAACAAAATGTGGCATGTTATGTACCATACCCCACAACTATAGTGATGCAACAAGGATTGATAGTCAATATTTGGAGTCTAAAGGTATGCTCCCTCTGAGGTCTCAAGTTCGAACTCTCTCAGGCACAATCTCTTGGGGCTACCTGTATAAGGTTTATGGGCCTTGGACTTATCCGGGCCATGTGAGTTGCAGGGTCTTGCATGGCCATCAGGGATTAGTCGGTTGAACGTAAGCGGGCCCAAATACCCTAAGTTCCGAAAAAAAAAAAAGGATTAATAGTAATTTACCATTAATTGTTGTTTGAAACTCTTTAACAAAGATTCTTTTTTCTTTTTTCAATATAAAAATTTGAAATTGTTTGGGCAAGGACAGTTTTCAAAAAGATTTTTTTTTAACCAAAAAAAAAAAAAAAAGGAAAGTCTAAAAGTATTCTAGGCTTATAAAAGCAGAAAATATTCAGCTTTTGAAATGCAAAACAATTCACATTTTATAGAAGTTTGTTATGGTTATGAAATAAAAATAGTTAACAAAATGAAGTTAATTTGAATAGTCTTCTACAACTAATTTCACTTTTGGTTAAACTAATTTCATTTTGGGTTGGAGTTGTTGGACTAAAATGAAGTTAATTTGAATAGTCTTCTATAACTCAATCATTCGAACCCAGTTTCACTGCTAATCACTTTGGACTAGAATAGGAGTTCACCACAAGTCTCATAGAAGAATTCATTTAAATATTTTGAGAATGACCCACCATATGGGCACTATGTGCATTCGATGACGGCTACAAATCCTATCTCAACTCCTAGTGAATCGTCTAGTGAATCCAAAGTAATCACCCCTCCAAAAGCCCAATATCTCCAGTGCATTCCGCAAAATTTCGACAGAATCGTTAGACAAAATTTCATTGATGTGCTACTTTTTCCCAGGTGCAGCACCACATCCATTGGCACCGAAACTGAAAACCTTAGTAAATCATACACCTCGCCCATAGCGAGGAAGCGTTTTTGGGACAGAGAAGTGCTTCCTACGTCAAATAGGACCTAACCAACTTTGGGAGACTAACAAGCATAGCTAGCTATCTTTTAATTGGCCTGTAGATCAAATGCATGGGCATAATAAAACCCATACAAATGACAGATCAATGAAGGCAACACATGTTCAAATCTAGGTCGCTATCTCAATTTCACAAAACATTTGCTCGGAGACTTGTTAAGCCCAGATGTCTGCAACATTTCCTTTTCTGCAAAAAAAACGTGTGATTGATTGGTCCTTTGCAAAAGGAAACTGTATTTTTTGAATACGTAACCAATCAGAGACTTATATGAAATGTTGCAGAAAATAAGTACCAAGCAATGTCATTCATTTACCCATTGAGTAAGCCAGAGAAGGATCAATTCCTGGGAAGCAGATTTGCCATGACCACATTAATCAAATTTCTTTTCCAAAAACTGCGACATAAGAATCAATGGATATTTAACCATATCTTATTACGACAAACTAGGAACAAACAAAACTAGCAATGCTTGTATAATGCATTTGGTTTCCATGTTGATTGAGAATATAAACATGCACAAGGCAAGGTTCACTCACAGCACCATTTCCAAAGCGATTTCTTGCCAGACTTCTAAGCAAAACTGCAACCCGGTTTTTGTACCCTCTCCTCCTAGCCTGTTTGACATTAGCAATTGTATGAAATTTCACCTAATGTTGACCTCTTCGATCTCCCCATGACGGCTGCAGGCGGAATTAGAGGAAGATGAGGATGCAGCAGTCTCTCACTTGTTATCTAATGATAAACTGAGGCCTTGGCCCTTGTTTTCATCTGGTTTCTGCTGATGTATAATCTGCAACAGGTTTTGCAAGACCTAATGAAGTATATTGAAGGGACAGAAAAGAATCAACAGGAGTAAAATAGCCAAATTAATAGTTCCTCATAATTTTGGATGGAATATCAGAGAATCTTAACAAAATATAATAGACATAGCATTCAGCTCTATACTAATTGCATTTAAAATATGTCTTTTATAATTTATAAGCTGGCCTAGTTGCATTCAGCCCAACTTGGATTAGTAATTCAGAGACACTTGTTGTTGCATCAAAATATCTTTTTACATACACAGGTATATTCAATTCATTGTTTCCATTCTGACAGATATTTCCTCATGGATTTTGGTTCATTTTGACAGATATTTCCTCATGTAAAGCAAAATCCATTCTATGATCAACCGGTTTAAATAACTAGAATTTGGAATAAAACATTGTACATACACCTTCGGGAACACAATAACTTGATCAAATACACAAATCCAATGCATGACTTTCTCTGGATCTCCCAGCTACTGAGATCTCAAATTGCGGAGCACATTTATGTGCAAGGTAATTACTATTTGATATATCTACATAAATATTCACAATCACCAAAACATCTCTCTTAAGAAGCAAGGGAACAACAATTTGATCAATCTATTCATAATAAATGAAACCAAAAACAAACGTAAGACCAAGTAACTAATCTTAACTTCTATTAATCTAATTTATAGTACTTACAGTTTGAATTCAAATAAACATAAATGAAAGACAAACTGATACGATTTTTCTTAAAACTCACATAACATTTACATTTTTAGTTCAATCAAAATATTTGAAAAACATAAACAACACTTAAATTCACATAACATTTTAAATAAAATTATCATGTCAAGGATACCTTTATAAAATCATAACTTACTTTGTAATGCTAATTCAACCCTATTTTGAAGACCAAAACATTAAAATCTCAATAATTTAGTAGAAATAGCTATTATAGATCTCTAAAAGACCTTTATAATGAGATAAATATCATCCAAGTGAAAACACATCATAAATTATAAACCTAAAAGAGAATAGAAACTTTCTTAGGAAGGGGCAGAGTCAAGGAAACACCATTTGGTGAGGTGGAGTGAGGTGTGTACTAGAATCAGCTCAGGAGATTTGAGATTAGGAAACATTCATCTTTAGAACTTAGCTCTATTGGGAAAGTGGCTTTCGTGGTTAGCGGAAGAGAAAGGTTCTTTGCGACATTCAGTTATATCAAGTGAATTCTGCGTACAAGGAAATGGACGAGACTTCAAGTCTACAGTTAGACCCAATTGAACTTGCCCTTGGAAAGAAATTTCGGCCCTCAAGCCTATTTTCAGGCCTCAGTTTCCTTTAAACTTCAGTTGGGATCCTCTCTCAGCTTTTGGCATGATGTTTATTGGGGAAACAAGCCCCTTTCACTTTGTTTCCCCTGATTATTGTGTATTTGTTGCCTTTGAATCCTCTAGTCTCTGAGATCCTCTCATGGCCATTTCGGGTCTTAATTGGAGCCTCAAGTTTTAGTAGAGATTTCCACTTAGTAGAGTTAGACAATTTGGGTTTGCTGCTAGAGGAGCTTAGTTCCATTGTTTTACAGCCCTGTCCCCCTAATGTCCATTGTTGGCCCCTTTCATCAGATGGGTGTTTTCCTCTTTAAGTCATATTTCTCACATTTATGTCCATCCCCTAGTTTGCCAAAGCCTGGTTTCCCCCACCTTGCTTTGGTTAGCCCCAGTTCCTTCCAAAGTCAAAGCCTACACGTGGATGGTCTTCCCCAAATGTGTTTGTGAGTTGTGCATGAAGAGTGAGGAATCACTGGATCACATTTTCATACACTGAATTTTCAGGCACTATATGGTCTTATATTTTTAATTTGATTGGATTGAAGCAGGTGTTCCCCTAGAACTCCATCTGATTTGGCAAAACAGTGGCGGTTCCCTACATTGCAGACGAAAGGGAAAATTATGTACCATGCAGTTTTTTCTTTTCTTTTTTTTGCAAGGATTGCTGTATATGGTTAGCAAGAAATAAATGATTTTCCAAGGTGAAAAGGTGATGAAACTGAGGATTTTGGAGGATATTCTTTCCATGACTATATCCTGGGTTTGTATCAAAGAAGAGTTTTAAGTCTTATGGAACTGAGGAGCTGATAACATATAGCAATAGTGCAAGCGACATTACATGGGCTGTACTACGTTCTGTTTTTGCCTTCATGTTTTTCTCCTAGACTGTTACTTAGGTTTCTTTTAATACACTACCTCATTATTCACCAAAAAAAAAAAAAAATACAGAGATTAGAATCCAAAGTCCAAGCATATTACACGCAACCATTGAACTAAAAATTGATAAAATATTCAACCACGTCAAGCCCATACGAGTGTGAAGTAATAGTTTCTTATTTTGACCTACTAGTGCGTGAGAGATTAAAATATAGGAAATCAGCATTAGTGGAAATTACAAAATCAAGTTAAACTTTAAAAGAGAAAAAGGGTTAAGGACTATCAACAATGATTTTTCAGATGATAATTACGAAGCAGGACTAATCACATAACTGACAAAAAGATATAATACCTCAATCTGGTGCTGAAGAAATTGTTCTTGAGCTTCTATGTTAGGAGTTGGTATATTATCATTGCCTACTCTTAGTCCACCACTGGAATTGCCACCAAGTGTCCGAAAAGGGATAAAAGCACTATGTGAAACCTGAGGAGAAGTGAAGTTAGGGAGTCCGCCTGTGAATGCAAACTGGTGGTGTTGTTGCCGAGAAGCATCTCTTTCTCCACCTGAATCACTGTTGAATGAATCTGCCAAAGGCATATGCGTCTGAGGAAGTAAAGCATATCCTGAGGACCTGAAATGCAAAGTAACACGAATTAGATGAATTATAGTAATTTAAGGGATAGTAATTTTGCATGAAATCATTAGATGTTTACCAATGCTAAAGTTTTGTTCAATAGAAGACTGATCCATTTACCAACCAATCCAAAAAGATGAAAAACGATGGTTCCCATCGCCTCAACGATCATTGCAAATAAAAATTGTTCATAAGCAAGATCGATTTGCAAAATAAGCCAAATGACAACCACCTCACAATGTCTCAATGATGAAATACTTGAAAATAATCAACTCAATTCAACTATTCAGCCCTGTCATTCCAGCAAAGCTTCCATGGTACCAACTACAAGCAAACTCCTGTGCAAATCAGCAGTATCTTTGGGTTGGGCTGTATCATCTACAACAAAGATACTCCATACAACCATACACCAAGACACACAAGTGTGGGGCCCACCAAGTGAATATCTTGTGGGCCACACACCTGTGTCTTCCTTGGTGATCTGATTGCTTTGATGCGGCATTCTCGTGGCCCCTGCATTGGAAGGATTTCCTTTTCTTTGCTGGAAATGGAGGGTTTGGTCAGACTCTGTATAGTTGACAGTTGGCTCTTCCCTTATGTTTTTTAGCTTCTTACTACCATTTAGGGGTTTCCACTGTGTCCCTCCGGCTGTGCCTCCTATGATCAATCCGAACTTGATTCCTCCTTCGACCCTGTCAGAGATTTGGACTAGTGAGTTGAAGCTTGTCGCATATTGGCCAATTAGATGGGAATAGTAGGGTTAGCCTAAGGTTGAGATGAAGATGGTGGCCATCTATTCCTCAGTCAATATATGGTGGTTGCACTAGCATGGCTAGTTCCCTCCATTTACGAGCGTAGTCCCTGATTGATTCAATATTCTTTTTTGACAATCTCATCAATTCCATTGGTGTCAGCAGGACTTCAGAATTAAATTTGAACTGCTCCATGAAGAGGCATGCTAGATCTGGCCAGTTGCGAATTTGAATAGGGCCAAGGGTGGAAAACCAACGATGTGCTTGCCCTATGAGGGACCTTTGAAAGAATTGAATCATCAGTCTCTCATCTCAAGTATATCCTACCATAGCTCCGCAGTATGATATTAGATGAGCTGTGGGGCATCCGGTACCATCAAATTTCTCAAAGTCTGGGCATTTAAACTTTGGTGGGAGCTAGACATTAGAAAAGAAATAAAGGCTATCAACTTTCATTTCCCTTTAGGCCGATCCTCTGCTTATACTACGAATTTGTTCCTGGAGGTCATTGATTAATTTGGTCACTCCTAGAGGGATGCGTTGGTGGGCCCTTTAGAATAGGACTACCAACGCCTTTGTTCATCTTGTGTCCATCTTTTTATATGCCTCACCTACTTGCAATTTTGTTTTTATTTAATATAAAAGAGTAACGATAAACGAATCTTTTTTGGTATCTTCTTCATTGTTCTTCAAATAAACCTAGAGTATTATTATACTTTATTTCTTTTTTGGTAAAGATTATTATCCTTTATTTCTGTTAATGTTTGCTTTTAATAAAGCTATTAATTGTCATCATCCGGTGTCGTATATGAGGTGTTAGGTGCTATGATCTTTCCACAATCATATTTTATTCCAAAAGAAAATTTAAAAGTTCCCTTTCAGGTTACGTTGCTTTGTAATTAGGGATGTTGACCAGTCAAATACACTAAAAATTAATACTAAAAACATTTAATAAAATTAATGAATGTAATTAAAAAATATATATATTGTAACATCTTCGGATTAAATAAATTATGCTGAAATATTCGGATTCCAGAAAATATACTAAAATAAACGATGTTGACATATTTGGATTCGAGAAAATGAATGTACTAAAATATATATTGATGGCATTATTATTATTTAGTATAATTAAGTAGTTGTCATACTTAATATAATTTAGTATATATATTATTATACTTAAAATGCACTTATATAGATATATCATTTATTATTATTAAGTATCAAAACTGTATTAAGTATATTATACACACACACAGTTTCTATATATATATATATATATATATATATATATATATATATATATATATATATATATATATATATATATATCTATATATGTATGTATGTATGTATGTATGTACATATGCATCTTTGTAATATGCTTTTGAAACATCCCAGTTTCTGAAATTTCAACCACCACCACCACATCCACAACTGCCACCACAACAACTTCCAAGACCACCGCCACAACCACCACCTTCATCAGCACATCCAGGACCACCTCAACCACTGCCATCACCAACTCTGCCACCACTTTTATAACCACCACCACAATAACCAGCACCTCTAACACCATCATCATCACCACCATCATCACATGAATCCACAATCAACATCATCACAACCACTATCATTAACATTAATTACTACCATATAACCATAGCTAACAGAAATTATAAATATAAATTATTGTAAAAACTTTATCAAACATATTTTTGCTGATTTTTAAAGTCATAATTGATTTTAACTAAATGTTACCAAATGGTTTTCAAATTGTTTTAATAAAAATTGTTACCAAACAGCCTCTCGTTTAGCTTTCTTATATCTAACTTGCTTTTACGTATGCGTTTTGTTTTGTTCTGTTTATTTTTACTTATTTTTATTTGAATGATCTACTTATCCTCATTTAATAACTTATAATTATTTGTTTTTTTTTTTATATAAATTTTGTTGATTGTGAGACAGTTGATTCCCTCTACGGCGAGAGCTTTTACGGCGAAGTCTACTGCGTCAAGCTCCTCTTGACACGTGGACACGGTGGTCTCGTGAGCGGCACGCTAGACAGCTAACACTCAGCCCCTTATTCTTTTACCCAGCCGGCTCAATTCCCCAGCCCGGGTGATTTAACCCCCTATTATTTTGAAATTTGAATTTCAAAACCAGACAAAGAGGAACCCTTAGAAAAGCCATTCTTCATTCTTCACTCGAAACCTTTTTTCGTCTCTGCAAACATCAAGAAGAAGAGGAAGAGCAGCAAAGAGGAAGAAGACAACCCAAGCAGAAGACCAGCTCTAACATCTCACCACCTGGTTCTTCTATCAATGCTTGATTGATTCCCAATTGCTCTCAAAATAAAAAACAATAAATCAACAAGTTCAATAAACTTGCTAACCAGATAACCACCTTTTGCGGTTTCTCGAACATGCTTCAACAGACATCTACAATAACAGAGCTATGAATTATTCAATTTACTACATAACATGATTCGTCAAAGCCAAAGCCAATATCCGATGATCAATCACGCCGCTACCAACGAACTCAAAGTCATCTACTGTTGAAATTACTACCGATTTGGCCATTAAAGATCTAATAAGATGTGCCATCGCATTGTGCAATGTGGATTCAAGAACAAATAAAACAGGATAAAAAGGGAAAAAGGAGTGGGGATTAAATTAACTTACCAGGATTTGCAAAAAGCAAAGATAGAAGAAGGGTTCAAATGTATTCTGCAAGAACAAAATATTTCCTTCTGGGAAAACTTCAGCCCCTAAAATCAGGTCTGCTGCTAATCCACCATGAAGCAACTATTCTTAGCCAAATGTATTCTGCAAAAAATGCTTGCAGCAACAAAAAACGGAGGGGCGCGAAATCATTTGGCAAGCATGGCGCCATTGCTGAAAGCCTGAAACGAATAGATGAACCTGGGGGCTGGGGAACTGAGCCGGCTGGTTTTTCGGGGCAGGTGAAAGAATAAGGGGCTGAGCTTTAGTCGTTGTAAGGGACCGTTTTCTTCTGCGACGGACCCTCTTACGAACCCTCCGACATGCGTTCTGGAGACGACACGCTTCCCACTCGTTTCAGCCGTGACGATCAGCCGAGCGAGAGATTTTTCAGCTGCAATCCTCAAAATGGCTCGATTGGAGCCACGTTTGAAAGCCTCATTTCGTTGAAATCCCTCGAACGAAAATGCAAATCCCACCTCTTGTTGGCAGGAAATCAAAAAATGCCAATTGGACTAAAGGTTCAGCATTTCTCTGCTGAACATATTCTTCATCTCTCTCTCTCTCTCTCTCTCTTCCCCACTAAAGGTTCAGCATTTCAGCAGTGTTTTATGGTTTCTCGGATCTCTTGGCTGTGTTTGTTCGTTACAATTCGTAGCCGATGGAGTTTTCTTTGCGGAGCTTAATAAAGTGCTCACTAGAGAGCTTGCTGTGGACGGATACTCGAGCGTCGAGGTCAGGGTTACGCCGATGCGAACAGAGATCATCATCAGGGCCACTCGAACTCAGAATGTTCTGGGTAAATTCTGATTGTTGGTGTTTTCGATGATGCCCGGTGTTTTGTTGGTTGATCTCGGTGATTGGGTTTTAGGTTTCGTTAACTATGATGTGGTGGATTTGTTTTAGGCGAGAAGGGAAGGAGGATCAGGGAACTGATGTCTGTCATTCAGAAGGAGATTCACCGACGGCGAATCATTTGTCTTGTCCGACCTCCTAACAGTGGCAGCCATTTGGATCCGTGTTTTTTGTTTTTTTGTTTTGTCCTTCTCACTGAGTCCTGTCTCTGTTCTTTAGAATCGCTGCCGCCTCTGCATCTCTGACTTCAATGGCGACGGAGTTATCTACTATTTCAAACACACTTGATGAGAGTTTTGATGACGAGGGAGGTGAAAAAAGGGATAAGGAGATTACCAATGAGTGGGAAGCGAAAGCCGCTGCTTACCAGATTTTCCGGAACGTTGCAAGGCTTGGCTGCAAGTGGGAAAATCTACTAAAAATGAAAAAGTGCTTATATCTTCCAATGATCGGTTCTTCTGTTCTTATACCTGTCTATTTTGTTCAATGGAATAGGTATATCGATGAGGAGGACCTCCTGCGATTCATGAAAAAGGAAGAGGTGGATAGTGTGCTTCCACTGTTGCCTGAAGCAGTTGAGACCGGCAAAATCAAGAAATCAACTTTGAGAAACTGGGTGGTAAGACTTTTTTTTGACTTTTTCCTTGACTAGTTTATGCTTCCAAAATCATCTCTGGGTATGAGATCTCTAAATTGTTATCCTGGTTTAGTAAAATTATGTTATCGTTTTTTTACCCTCTATTCATTTATCATTGTTTTTCTTATGAATACAAGAAATTTTATCGAAAGAAAAAATTTGGAAATCGTACAGTGAGGACCAAGAGGCCCAAAGATACAACATGCGTAGAAAAAAAACAAGATAAAAAAATGGATAAAACAGTAAAAACAGGACAACAACATTCACTCTGTAAGCCCTTTGCCTGTAGAAATAGAACCCTTCTAACCCCATTTTTGTCTATCTCATCTGCCATTTCATCAGCTGAAATTGGCACTAAATGGAGAGATGCTTGGTAATGCCGCCATTCTCCTATTTAATCTTAGATACCTTCAAGCTTCCAAGAGCCTATCGTGTCACTCTTTACCCAATCAATGAGCCAAGTTTATGTCTCCAAAGGAGTTCATCAACTAATTATTGTCAGCTCTCCAAAACCAGATAAAGGGGACATAACTTTAGCCTATAGCCACTTCTTTATCACCTGGGCTGGAAATTGGTATCCCCCTCCATGATCTTGAAACACAAAAAACCATCAAAATTGAGCAGTAAATTCTGAGTGTGGAGGAGATCATATGAAAATACAAGTATGCCTGCATGGATTTAGCAAAGCATCATCCTTTCAACCAATTGTCATTTTTTTTCATTTGGAACATCCTGAAATTCTCTTTAATTGAAACCCAACAAGCTCCGCAAAGCTTCTTTCCATCACTTAAAAGAAACCTAAATAATTACTAAAATTCCTCCAGACCATTTTATAACAAGATCCCAATTGGCTAGCTTGGTTCAAAACACTCTACACAATTCTCCCTCTCCCGTATGAACCGAGAACTTGAGACAATGAAACATGTGTTTCTATGTGCCATACACATGTTGCTTTAAAATAATGGCAGGAGCACAAGGTGAGTACTATGCCTTATTATAAAACACGATCAGTCGTCTTTGGTTGTATGTTATTGTTCATTTGAAAACTTGGGCTTATGCAAAATAGACTTTGGTTTTATGCATGACCTCTTTTGTATAACAACCTGTTGTTATTTTCCTTCTCATTTCATGGAAAGGAACAGGGAACTGTCTGTTGGAGGAAAATTGGACTTACTAACTCTCATAATGTTCTCATCTGAAGGTGAAGGTTTATCTTGATCTCAAATCGCTTGTGCATTTGTTGAATGATACCAAAACAGCTGTCAAACAATTGAACAGGCTTGCCTCAGCGGTTGTGATTGTTCTAATCATTATTGTATCTCTCCTTTTGATGGGATTTGCAACGACCAAGTTGTTTGTTTTCATTTCATCTCAGATGTTGGTGGTTGCATTCATGTTTGGAAACACCTGCAAGACTGTATTTGAAGCCATCATTTGTTTTTGTGACACATCCATTTGATGTTGGTGATCGTTGTGTCATTGATGTAGTGCAGGTAACTTACTCTCTACAGCACATAATAAATTATATTATGGATACTTGGTTAGTCGGGTTTGATAAATTGTAACCTGACAGATGATTGTTGAAGAGATGAACATCTTAACAACTGTCTTCCTGAAATATGACAATGAGAAGATATTCTATCCAAATTCAGTTTTGGCTACAAAGCCTATCAGCAATTATTACCGAAGTCCACAAATAAGTGACACAGTGGAGTTTGCAGTTGATGTTTCTACTTCAATTGAGAGCATTGGAGATCTAAAAACTAGAATTTGCCTTATATTTTATTTTAACCAGTGATCATGACAAACATGAAAGCATCTGTTAGCTGTTAGCCTTGATGTAACGAGCTTGCTAATTTCAACATTGTGAATCAGCAGGGGTGATGTGGGATCTCCACAATTATATTACTTTGTTGTTTACAAATTAAAAAATGGAATGTCATAAAAAAATTGCTCTGTTTGTGTGGAGCTAAAGACAATCCAAAAATGCTTGGAATTTTCCTTTCCGTTCACTCTCCTTGTGATGATTCTCTTCTTGTATATTTGTAATAATCCCTGTACTCTGGAAGCTGTAATTTGATTGAAAAGATGCCAATCAAATTCCCGTTTTAGTTCATTGGACTAGATTGGATTGGATGTAATAATTCTCAGTGCACGGCGAGGATAATTTGCTTCGGGAATTCTCTTACATGAAACAATGCAATACATACTTCAATATAAGCTTAAAGGACTCAACTGCCAGAGTTTCATTCTTGCTCTATTTAAATTTTCTTAAATAGAGACTCAAAATTTTCAGTTATTAGAATACAGAGCCAGATGGGAAGAGAAATCTAAAACGTATGAAAGAACTCAGACGGAAAGAAAGAAAAGAGTTGCAGGCAGAGGAAGTCTGAATTCAGGGTAAAGTTCGAGCTGAGTCTGCAGACATTAGTCCAGTTTATGAGTAATGGTAGTTTGATCAAAAGGTCCCACAAGCAGAAGGTAACACAAAACTCAGTTAGAAACGTAGGATGCTTAAAAAGATAAGAAGCAGAAGAAGGGGCAACGCAATCAATCAAGGAAATGGGTTATAATCCATCACTCATTACAGATGACAATAACCTCTCATGATAATTAAAAATGCAGAAAGAAAATAACACAAAAATGAAAGTATTTAAAATATGAAGAACAAAACATCTTAAAACACCACTGACCATGAAATCCTAAGTTTTATGCTTTCAAACTTGGAAACATCTTTAAAATCCTAAGAATGTCAAGGAAGATGCTACAATGGAAGCTTGTCCCCAAAAGCAGCCCTAGCATTCCTCAACTTGCAGCCACCTCAATATCTGCTGCATGCATTGACGGCCTCACATATTCTTCTTCATCTTTGGGCATGTGGATTGCTACTAGATCTAGCAGGGGTGTTTCTGGACCTTGCTTGTCCTTAGGATCCCAGTCAAGCATTATTTTGACTTTAATACCCAGAACACCCTGTTTGAAAAAGGGTTAAAAAAAATTATCAAACCTCATAGCTCAACTCTTACATTATTGACATATAAGAGTATAAGAATGACTGACAAAGTCTTCAGACAACAAAATGGATCACAAAAAAGTTAACAAAAAAAGCCACCAAATTTTTTTTTGAAATGCCTTCACACAAGAAGACGATGAAGAAATAAAATATGGTCATCCTCAGACACGAGATTGGCATGCGGAACCAACTCGCTGTAAAGATGACTAAAGCAAGTAAATTTAGAGAATACCAGGAAAAGCATATGAACATTCAAAGTTAACATAGGGAAGTTCAACAATATATCTGCCAAAAATCCACCAATAAGAACAAGTTCACCAAAATGCATATAGCTATAAGCAAGACGCCAGCAAAACTTGTCAATACCTCCGAACAACAAGGCCTCCGAGAAGTTTGTACCGCAAAGACTCGGCCTGAGCAATTGCACAAAGCCCTCTATTGTTAACCTTTTCAGCGTAAAGCTCCACACTGTTCTCCGGAAACTTGAAGCGCTTCTGAACGACAGACGTCAGTTCCCTGATCCTCCTTCCCTTCTCGCCTAAAACAAATCCACCACATCATAGTTAACGAAACCTAAAACCCAATCACCGAGATCAACCAACAAAACACCGGGCATCATCGAAAACACCAACAATCAGAATTTACCCAGAACATTCTGAGTTCGAGTGGCCCTGATGATGATCTCTGTTCGCATCGGCGTAACCCTGACCTCGACGCTCGAGTATCCGTCCACAGCAAGCTCTCTAGTGAGCACTTTATTAAGCTCCGCAAAGAAAACTCCATCGGCTACGAATTGTAACGAACAAACACAGCCAAGAGATCCGAGAAACCATAAAACACTGCTGAAATGCTGAACCTTTAGTCGGGAAGAGAGAGAGAGAGAGATGAAGAATAGGTTCAGCAGAGAAATGCTGAACCTTTAGTCCAATTGGCATTTTTTGATTTCCTGCCAACAAGAGGTGGGATTTGCATTTTCGTTCGAGGGATTTCAACGAAATGAGGCTTTCAAACGTGGCTCCAATCGAGACATTTTGAGGATTGCAGCTGAAAAATCTCTCGCTCGGCTGATCGTCACGGCTGAAACGAGTGGGAAGCGTGTTGTCTCCCGAACGCATGTCGGAGGGTTCGTAAGAGGGTCCGTCGCAGAAGAAAACGACGACCCTAGGATTTTGAGAAAAATAAAATAAAATTAATTAATAGGTTCAGTAAAAACAATAGAGAATTAAATTTAATTCAAACCATTTGGTTTAATGGGTTGATTAGTTTAGTGGTTCAATGGGGTTTGGTTTAGTTTAATTGAACCGGTTCAAATGGTTCAAGGGTTCTATTGGTTCAATGGTTTAACAAAAAAAAAACTCAAGCAATGGACGATTTGGCATTTGGGGGTTTTTGGTGCTTGGGTCATTAGGGTTAGAAGAAGAAAACGAACCCAGGGGAAACATTGAAGAAAGAATCGCAGGAGGAAAAAGAAGAATAAGAAGAGGAGGAAGAGAGAGATTCTTCCATCTTGGTCGTGCGTGAGACGGTTGTATTTCTGTTCTGGGTGATTGGATTGTGCGATTTAGGTAAGTAGCATAGTTTTCTTCGATTCGATCGATCCTCGTTTGGTTTTCTGATTTGTTAGTGGGAATGGTTTGATTTAGTGGCCGTTATTGGTATGTTTCTAAAAAATTTTCCCTGTCTTTGTTATTGCATCCACCGTTTTCTTCTTTTCTGTGGTGAATGGGACGTATGCTTCACGGAGTTAATGTCCAGTAGCAATCGTATAAACCTTGTTCCATAAGCTTGTCTTCCATGCTTGGGTTGATGACGGCTTTGAAAAAATTTATTATTGGTGGTCTTTCTTCAACAATAATCACAAAGACAAGAAACTAAATCCAAAATTACCTTCATACTAGAGAGATGAATAAAAAATTATTGACCCCATGATCTATTTTGTCTCCCTTGGACGTTTTTGGGAGGGTATGTTGTGACTAAGAGGAGAAATTTACATATTATTGGGGCATTGAAAGAAATTAGGTGATAGTAGGTTTGTTCTAAGCAATAAAGCTGTTACGATGGTTCTGTTTTTGAAGTGATAGTAGGTTTGTTCTAGTTTGGATTTTCTTATATTTGAAATTAGGTCTTACGTACTTAATTCTTCATCTTGGGATGATGTTTAAATAGTATATTTACAAATAAAACACCTGTCAAACTAGATCAATTCAATTACAGCTAGTCACTTTCATCATTTTTCATTTTCTATGGAAGTAGATGTTACCATACGCATTATTTAGTCTACACGATCTGGTCTCTATGGTTTTATTATTAGAGATTACAGTGGTTTTTCTAGTAGTTAAGAATCATGAAGGATTCTCTATGGTTTTCTTATTAGAGATTACAGTGGTTTTTCTAGTAATTTCAAGAGACCTCTATTTGTGATGAGAGTTTTAATTTAGGTTTTGATTTTAGGTTTGATTTGGCTGGAGAAAATATTGAGTTAGGTTCTAAAATGGGGCTGTGAAAATGAGACTTGTCTAGGCTACCTTCTGTTAGAGAACCTTAAGATGAGGTCAGTAGTCTAAAATTTCTGTGGCTTGCGAAGGCTAAGAATCTTTGCATAAAAATTTATATTAATAGTCTAAAATTTAATTTAGGGTATTTGTAGTTGAATGGAATTGGTTTGGGACCAATCGGAACTTGAGGTATTGCAAAAAAAATCCAAAAAAATGGATGATTTCCGTCCAATAGGTTTCGCGGCTGTTTGGAACCACCTGTAGCAAAAAAAGCCATAACTTCCTGTAGGAAACTCTGAATTACGAACCGTCTATTGCGTTGGAAACTAGATTCGTAGATCTTTCCAACAATATATGGTACATATACCAATTCCTTATATATTGGATCAGGTTTAGTATTCAATTCATTAGTTAAATGTAGATTTACATAGTAAGTAGCAATTGCAAACAAAGTGTAAATAATTTGTGTTAGCCTATGGTATTTAAATAGACATGATATGGTATTATTATATCTGTGGGTAGTAGATTACCGTTCACCCTAGCTATTGAGAGCTGGGGGTAGTGAACCTGCATCCACTACAGACATGGATTTTGGGGGTTGAGGACGGCAGTTCACCCTAGATCATGAGGGGCCGGGGGTTTTGAACTTGCATCCTCCTCGGAATGGGCCACAGCAACCCGAAAAGTCAGCTAGATGGTCTTAGTGAGATCACTAACTCGATGGTCTAATAGATATCACTAACTCGATGGTCTAAAGAGATCACTAACTTGCTATGGTTGGACTGGGTTGTACTTGCCAGCTCATGCATGTCTCATGCTTGAGTGCTCCGCTTTGGAAGAGCGATCCTAGCTAGATCTTTCCATTGTAAGTCGTGAGGTGGCGAATTGGACAAGTGAATTAAATCATTGTTATTACATGAGATTTTGTTGAGATCGTGGTCTGGATTAATCTGATTTTATCTATTTTATGATTCCACTGAATTCAAAGTAATGTTATTACATGAAATTGATATGGTTTTAACATGAGTTACAAGAGTTTGATTGTATATTACATTATCATGCTACTTTAATGTTTGAAATTGCATAAAATGTTGTTATCATGCATTATGCTGCTTACTGAGACGTTAGTCTCAAGCGTTTTGTTTTACCCATTTTGTTTTTAGATAAATTTGCAGAGCGAGCACAAACTGGGGTAGACAGAAATAACGAACCTGATGATGACTAACACCCTGACGATTATTATTATCCTGGATAGGGTTGGGCAGTATATATTTTTGTAGTCGTCTATTTTTTGGATCTTGTATAAATTGTAAATGAGAAAGAGAGAAAGAGAGTGAAAACCTTAGTGAACTTTATTTTAAATCTGTAGATGTTGGATGGTTTAGTTTTTGGAATGATGTACATTGTCTATATGTTTATCTTGTGTCTATCAGGTATTGGGGGCTTAGCCCATTCTTGTAAATACAGGCCTTATATAGCCGTTTTTCCGAAAATTTTAGGATTTGAATATAACTGCTTTGGTTAGTTTTTTTAAACTTAGGAATGCATTTCTGGGACCTCACCTGATGTCAAGGAACCGGCATATACCTTTAATGAACATGTCCGAGTCCGGGACGTCACAGTCGTCTCACGTGCCGTTCACGAGATTGCTGTGTCCACATGTCAATAGGAGCTTGACCCAGTAGACATCGCTGTAAAAGCTCTCGCTATAGAAGAAATCGGTTCATTTTGAGAGGTCAAGTCTTCGATATTATCTATGAAGAAAGGTTTCATTGGCCATTGCACCAAGGTTCCTTTTTGAACAGATTTGAAACTTTTATTTAATTTTCTTTCTTCGATGTTTAGAAATTCATTAATCCGCCAAAAAGTGTTTAGTTCCTGTCTATCTTATCCAATTGGAATTTCAAGGTTTTTTTTTTATCACCTTAATGACTTTCTCATCCTTATTTAATTTAATGTGTTGATTATATAAAGGATTAATGATATTGACATGACTTTTCTTCGCTTTCTTCTTCGTGTTCTTCAACCAACCAAAATTTTGAATTTTATTATTTTTTTCATGCATCGATATGTAGTGGGCTAAATGTCTCTTAGACAATTGCCTATTTGATCTATTATAACCAAAGACGAAATATATGCCAAATTTGTGTATGAAGCTTTACTGTTGGACTAGCAGATCTTACATGGAATGGCCGATCGGGTCTAGTTCTTATATCATTATGTAATGCCCCAGTTTCATGAGCAACAATATTGTTTGTTTTAGCCTATTGGGCCTCATGGTTTTGCTTTTGGGTTTTACCCCAAAAGGACTCGTCATTTGAGGGAGTTACAAGACTATATATATATATATATATATAACTTCACTTCCTTCTTCTTAAGCAATGTGGATTTCGAGACCTCACACAGATTTCAAAAAATCTCTTCCAAATCTTGCTTATTTAGAAACATTTTATTCTTTTTTCTTTGTAGTCACTTTTAAATATCTGTGCTTTTTCTTTCAAGCAAAAAAAATCAAAGAGAAATTTGGTTTTCTATTTTTATTCTACCTCCAAGCAAGAACCATAATACAAAATTTTATTTCCAATGTTGTTCCATGTGATGTAATGTCTTGAATTTAACAAACCGGAAAGTTCATTAGTTGGGGCCACAAAGTTTTGTGAGTATTATATAAGGGGCCACAAAGTTTTGGGAGTATTATATAAGGGGGAAATTAGGTCCTTCAGTGCGTGTTGCATTTTGTTGTTTTGACAAAGGTTTAGGTTTTCTAAGAGAGTAGTGATGGTGCTAAGAAGATCCTATTGTATTTGCCTAGCTAGCTTGTTCTCTAATAGAATAACTTCACACTAAATGCCCGTGGGCATAGGCATTTAAGGCCAAACCATGTAAATTTGTGTCTCCATATTCTTTGTTTTGTTTTATTACTGTTTTGTTCTAGGCATTTTTACTTGGCGACCATAGCCAATACCATGTAGCCAGCCGGCACAAACATTTGTCAGGTCTGTGCTAGCCATGTAGGTCCATGTGGCTGCATGGAATTGGCTACAGTTGGACCATTTTAAAGATGGTCCAACCGTAGATGATTCAAATCTTTAATGATATTGACCTTTTTTCAATTTCTTCTTTGTGTTATTCAACTAACCAAAATTTTGAATTTTATTAGGACTGAAAAATGGGATTAAAATATCAGTAGGAGCAATAATTGGCTATTTTGATCTATTATAACCAAGGATGAAAGATGTGTACAAGTTCGTCGTATGAAGCTAGTGTGCACACCCATGCTTTACCATTGGACCAACATATCTTTCATGGAGTAGCTCCACCATGTTTACCTTTATTGTTATATAGTCCAAAAAAAAAAAAAGAAAAGAAAAAATTATACCCCTTTTCACAAATCTCTGTGCTTCTTCTAACCAACAAAACTACAGAGAAATTTGATTTTCTATTTGTATATTGCCTCGCCAAGTAAAAAAAAACCACAAGAGAAATTTGAGTTTCCCAATGCTGGCCTTGTGATGTAGATGTGTTGAATTTAACGATGGGGTCACGAAATTTTGGCGGTCCAAAAGGGACTATAATTTTATTTATAGCTTCGAAGTAGGTAGGAAATTACTGATCTCTCTTGTAGAATAACTTCACCTTGTACATACACCCGTGAATGTAGGCATTTAATGCGAAACCACGTATATTTGTATCAATCTCCGTCTTGTTCTTTGTTTCCATTTCATTACCCTTCTCTTCAGGATATATATTGATCTATTTCTTATAGCAGTTTAGCCATTTCTTACGATCTATGGGTCCAACGGTCATCTGTTTCCCAACAGGCCCTCTCTCTTACCCTTTTGCATATATCTACAAACTGTACTTAAAAGGGAAGGTTTTGCGGTTTTCATCCGACTTATCGAACTACCCGAATTGCCCTTCCTCCCCCCATGTATTTACGGAATTGGTTAGACCCTTCCACTGTCTCTTTTTCCCCAAGTTATCACCGACACCGTCTCCACTTCTTTTTTTTGTTTTTTTGATATAAGACACCGTCTCCACGTTTCTTCTTCCCCAAGTTATCACCAACACGGCAACACCCTCTCCTTCACCCATTGGTCGTTGTTTCTAGGGTTCTACGATTCTACGATTCTGCTTCTAGGGTTCGCCCATTGGCTGTTGCTGCACAGCAAGGCCCTTCACATCACTTCTTCTCCCTCCAACCTTCTATAATCTCAAGTTGCAGTCATCATGGCCGAGCTTCCTCTACCATTGGCTGCCAACAGGCGGCTGCTGCCACCGACGTCTTTACATGAGTTTGGGATGAAGCCAAAGCGTAGGAGCCCCTGTTGTGCATCTGTGTTGGTGAGCCACGGCATCCCCAATTGCCGCCCCTCTTCCCCCGCAGCATTATTCCTCCTGCTTTTGCCCTCCGCCTCCTCAATCACAGGTATTCTTCCACCCATCGCCGTCTGTGGTGCCGATATCTAATTATTGCTAAAGGTTAATAGTGCCGTTCCACTCCCATGCTTTAGACAACCTACCTCAGATGCACTCCTGCGCATTGTAGAGTGCGTTTGGGATGGGTGCTTGTAAAACAAGGTCTTTCTCAGATACTGAAACCTATTTCTAACACACACGGTGATATTGCTTTTTTGCGAAACCCTCGTTCTTTGATGGATACTGATCTCTGCAATTTCAGTCTTTGAATGAGGTTTCATGCAACATGTTGGAAATAGGTAGAGCCGATGGTTCCTCCACGGTGCTGCATATGAAAAAGCTGTATGAATTGTGCATCCTTCAATTGTAAGGAGGTGCACTTGCCGTGTGTGTGCCGTATTTGGGAACATCCATCTCAGAACATCCTTGATACGAATTATATCAAGGGATTGTTTCATAACCACCTTCTGATATATTCCCTTTTGTGCCATTTTTAGCCAGCAAGTCCATGATTGTATAGCTGTAAGTTGTTTGAGATTTATAACTTTTTTCTTATTTATTTTTTTTTTTTTGAATTTTTGGGAGATTTTGATTAGCACTAATGATAAAATGCATGTCTTTGTTCAGCCGACACATGCATGCACATGAAGTTTAAAATATATCAAATGAAGTTTAAATCAAAATTATTCCTTCTGTAAATAAATAAAATACAAAAGTTGAGTAATGGGTATGATATCTAATTTTCATAATTAAGATTTGGGATTAATAGACAAACACTTGACAAGTCCAAAAGATCTGAATTTGACACTATCATCAAAGAGACAAAAGTACAAAAAAGAAATGAAAAAGGATTAAGAGAAAAGGCCTTGCATCTTTTTATTTTTTTGTGTTCTGTTTTGTGATACAATTGAAATGATTTTCCCTGTTTACTAAAGTACTTCCAAGTAGAAAAACAAACTTTATCATGGGTTATAATTCTTTTTAATCTTTGGATTGCAATTCATCTATAAAACCAAAAAGAGGAAAACGGTAGAAATGCTCTTAATATTCTTTCATGTTTGTAGTTATAGAAATGAATTCACATGTACATTCACAAGCATGTGAATCTATCTTTGGTGAGTTTTGCATTACCGTGCACACCACTATCCATTGTGAGCGATGGTCACATTATAGTGTACTTTATAGAACTACGTACATTCTTCCTGCCCGTGCATAACCACTGTCCAATATATATGCACTTAAATTTATGTTGAATGCTTGCATTTTGCAATGTTGTTTTACAATTTCCGTGCTTCATTATCACCGTGGTAGGTTCAGATTATGAGTGATCAATTGGGTGCTGTTTTGTGCAGAATTTTTAGGTTGGTTCTAACTAGATCAATTATGGTGCTCCCCACGCCTCCTCCTATTGTTCATTAACGAAATGACCTTTTATAGTTGTAGACACCCCAAATTGCACTGTCAAAATGATCAATAATTACCAAAAATCATTATCTCCTTGAAGGCCAGCACAGAATTTGAGAAAATGAGTTTTTTCTTTATATCCGGCAACTCAGGCCGGATACAAGTGTTTTTCTTCGTATCCGATGGAACATGCCGGATACAAGCAGACCTCAGTGTATCCGGTATCATAGGCCGGATACATTAAGGCACTTGTGTATCCGGCCTGATATGCCGGATACATAAGTTTTGCTCAAAATTAGGGTTTTCCGAGAGTTTTTCACTTTTACCATTATGTCCCTCATTAAATGAGGGAAAATCTCGGAAATAGCCTTAGGGTTAAGGTTAGTGGGCTATAGACATTATATTGTGTCTACCATTCTCAGCAACCCTAACCCTAACCTTTGCCTATAAATAGGAGGCTCCTCCTTAAGCAAATGGCCATTAACTATTGTTTTGAATTCTCACCAAGAAGAACTCCAAGAGAAGAAGGAAACCGCTGCGGAAGTGCTTCCAGAACCCAGGTAAGCCTAAAACTTTTCTTTTATTTTCTGTCTTTACATTTCTAGATCTAGATCTCTTCTTCTACCTTTCTGTAGAGTAAGGCCCTCTTTGTGTGTGAAAATCCTTCCCCGGCTCAAAGTATCTCGAGACTCCCCCTAGCCGTAAAACGTGAAGGCGGGATCTAGGAGAAACGAGACTGGGGATTGACCGTAGTACTAGAACCTATGTAGCATAAAGCCTTTTGATTGATTGTAAACCGTTTCATATTCAAAGTACCCTTGATTATCTTGAAGAACCGTGTTTAACGGGGAGAGATAACAGAGGGAAACGATAATGGAACGGAACCCTAGGCTATTTTAGAACCTTATTTTGATGAATATGTATGCATGCTATTGATCTTGTTTGGTTTTTCACACTTGCACATACATATCACTATTTTGGTGGGATAGGCTCACATTTGGGGATTTATTACATTCATTGTGATAAATCTCAAATAAATGGCCTCAATCAATTCTGGAATGTCTTTGGATGATTTTTAAAGGTTTTGTGTTCATCTTGCACGAATTGCACACACTTTGTCACATTTTTGCATTGTTTTTCTCCAAAAAAGGGCTTAACTTGACAGCAACTGTACCCCGACTTCGGACACTCATAACTTCATCGTCCGGATGAATTTTGGAGTGATTCTAGAACCATGGGAAAGGTGAGGCTGTATAGTTTATATTCACCAAATTTCATTAATTTCTAGCGAGCAGATTTTTGACACCTCTCTGTCGAAGTTGATTGGACAGTTCAGGTTCAAATACAGAACTTGTCATTTCGACGGAGCGCCATGTGTTCGTTTTAAATCCAATTCGAGTGATTTTTGTTTCTGGGCACTCCTTTATGAGTCTATTTTCAAATCCAATTGGTTTCATAATTTTTTGACTCCATTTGAATTATTGGTAACGGATTTACTCAGAACTGTTCATCAGTACTTTTCTGGGTAAATCTGTGATCTTCGGGGCCTGTTCGGGAAGTCACCCAAGGCACATCCGAATGAGTTTTTGTATGAGACTAGTTTCTTTTGAAAGATGGCTATACAGATTTCATTGACACCAAATTTCACGGATTTCTATGGAGTAGATTTTTCTAGGTGATTTTCCAAAGTTGCCTACTTGTTGCTTTTAATCATCCCCAGCAGCAACTTTAAAGGAGCATAACTCCTAGGATTTCAACCGGATTGACTTGAAATTTTGCATGAGTCTCTTATTTACCAAGATCTTTCAAATGGATTTGGTTTGGTTCAATTTAAAATTGGATTTGAATGATTTCAAGACAAATGGCATTACTTTTCACCGAATTTTCCGGATTTGATTCAACTTGGCTTTGTACACTCTTTTGCTTGGATTTTTTTATCCTTTTATGACATTTCAGAAATGATATTGACATAAGAGAAGATCTAGAATCCATTTGGATCTTCGTGTGAATATATCATACATTTGTTCCTTTTTCAAGGTTTTTGATAATTTTTAGCAAGCTTTCTTATTTCTTTTTTTGCATGAACAAACACTTGGCAACCACCTTGTGTGGGTGAATGGGGGTGCTAACACCTTCCCCCATTCATAATCTAATCCCCTTACCCATCTCTGGATTTGATTTTCAAGTAGGGTTATTTTTACCCTAGAATTTGTCTTTTGGCTATTTTTGCATATCTTTGAACTTTTAGGTGTCCATTCACACCCCAAAATTCTGAATGGTGGCGACTCTCCCACTTTTGCGTCGATCCCCATGTGTTGACGGAGGGATGATCATTCCGGTGATTTTTTCCCGTGTCTCACAATAGTAAGTGATTGCATAGTTTTATTTATTTTTAATACGTTACTTTAACGTGTATACCATGGATATATGATATAATGGGCGTGCTTTTTTGACTCCTCCTTCACCTAGCCTATTGCTCGTGATGACTCAACCCACCTTGGTGTTGGGATTGACTCCCTACCAATAGATTTGGTGATGGTCGAAATTGTGTCACGTGTCGTTCAGTCGGATACTGGTTTACAAGACTGGGTTTCCTTGAGCATTACATTAGTATCTCTATCTTGAACTATGTTTCATTTGTTATGCTATATTGTTGTTCTCACGAAAAGCCTCTGCCATCAGGTGTCAAGGACTTTATGCGGCTACGCATGTTGCGTATGTTTTGGAACGAGCTCGCATTGACCATGCACAATTAATGACTCCATTTTGTGATCAGTCATATGGGGAGTTGTTGGAGCGATGTGTTGTGGCGAGAAATGTTGATGCATCTTTGGTTCTTGGTTTGGTACTGGGTTTCGTCTCTGAATTCCTATCTCAATTGTTAAGTACTTTTCGATTTCGACTGCGATTTATCTTATGCACGCTAACTTCGCTTTTGTAGAGCTACTGTTTCTGTCTTGGAGATGTCAATGGTGGATTCCCTTATCTTGTTATGGCATCTTTGAGGTATGAATATGCTTTGTATGCATTATCGATGGTGCTTTTTTATCAAGAGGGCAGCGTCATATGGTAGTGGAGGTACTAAGAGGTGTCGTGGCTAGGAATTTTAAATTTGATAAGACATCCATACCATGAAAAGTCTTATGCAAAGTAGTATGTGTTAATTTTAAATTTTAAATTTTAATATTCTTCAACAATGAAAAATTCCACATACTGTTAATTTCTATGTATATTATATGTGATCCACATCAATAGATATTTGCTTGATGATTGGAGGTTAGAAGGAACAAGGTAACGAGCCTTAAGGTAATTATTTTGCTGCATTATATAGATATATGCAATTGTTGTATTTGCTATTAGGGATTATTCCATAGAGACTTAATATTAAATCCCTACGGATTTAAATTTTAGCACATTGGACACGTGAATGAAATAATGGGGCAAGTGGAGCTCTCCAAATAAGCTGCAACATGCAAAATCCAACATTTCATAAGGTTCCCAAGTTTGAAGCCTTAATTTCATCAGACAATCTTTATCTTTTCGAATAATATTTCTTGATAAAGAATGTCATAAAACATAATTTAGGGTTAAGAGTTAAATGTCTTGGGTTGGCAAGTGTTTTTTACACAATACCAGTTGATAAATGGGCTGCAATCAAAGCTTTTTGGAGCCGAAAAGGTATGCATACCACTTTTATTACACCCACTGTATTCAATGGCATTGTGACCAGATCACTTGCCTCTTGTGTTTTAACATTTAGATCTTGGGGTAATGTTTAGGTATTCATTTTATTTAGTTTTGCAAATGACACTTGGTTAATATTTGTCATACTGTGAAATTTTTTTGGTATTGTGTTATGTCAAACATAAATAATGTTCATTGCTTATGACTGCAAATGCATGAATCATCGTTAAACATATACCCTGTTTGCTTTATGCTAATTAAAATACCGTGGTTCATTTTATTTTGAAATGCCATGGAAGCAGCTAAAGTCTACCAAAAAACTTAATTGATTTTCAAAATGCTACAAGTGATGCTTCTTGAACAAAAGTGAGAAATCATGTCTAACTCTATCCAAACAAACTGTGTAACTAGCGTTATAATCTAATTTGCTTTACAATGAGAATTTGGGGTTTGGGAACTTTTTGATGGAGGTTGGATCCATGAAAGATGTATAAAAAATTGGTAAAAGAATTTCATGCCAATATCATGTATTCATTTTGTGCAGGTTACGCCTTTGTATGTTTTAGAATCCTTATAATCCCCCAGCTGTGTTTTCTGATTCCAGTTTTTCACAGAATATAACCCAAAGCTACTGGAGTCAACCACCTAGATCACCAAACAACATGCTGTGAAGGTATGATGTGTTCAAGATTACCCGCTTCACCTCACCTTCTCTTCCTTGCATGGACATTTAGTGCCAGGAGTGTAAGAATTGGAAATTGTTTTTCCCCTGCTTGGTAATAAAAACCTTGAAACTAAATAAAAAAGGGGAAAGCCCCAACTACTTGGAACGAGACGTTTAGTCGATGTTGTCATTTTTAGTGAGAAACCTTCCGATGTTTTGTTCTTAGATATTTTCTATTTCCTGTTTTCCTTTGATCTCTCTGAAATTTAGTTATTGCTCCTTGAATTTATATTTTGTTTTGCCTTTTGAAATTTTAATCCTTATTACAGCCCTAAGTTTATCTGTTTGACAACTATATATATTTGCTTTCTTGTCAAATGCTTTCTAAAGGTTAGGACTTCAGGTCTTGGTTACCATAAACATTCTCTTTTTGTTTAGTACTACTATTATTGATTCTCACCTTGCTGGGAAAAATTTTTGTTCACATTCAAGATTCACCTGTCTTTAAATATATTAACAGCCTTCCTCCTATAAAGCCTGTGAAACCTTTGTTTTAGGTCTAAAAAAGTGAAAATGGGGAACTTGTAACTTTATAGAATGCCAGTGAAACCTTAAAAATTGGCCACAATAAACCCTTTCATCTGCTCTACCAATCTAGCAGCATATATTATTTGGGAACTTCAGAATGAGTGGTAAGGATTCTGATACAATCATTAGCATTAATATAGACTCTGTTACAGACTACTTTCTACTGTTAAAAATTATTTTCTTATGAGAGCCATTATTTATAGCCGAAGTGTATCAATGACAATTTGATTTCCTGTACACTCTTGGTGTACATATATTTATTTTTTGGACTTGCTTCTTTTTTTAATATAATCTAGCCCCCACTATTACTGATAAAAGAAAATTTGTTTATACATTCCAATTTGATTTCGTGTTCATTTATTATAATGAATTTAGCAAATCAATACTGCAATTAACTTTATTTTGGCAAATACATTATGAACTCTAGAATTAATCTCCTAAAGTAATGCCAAAAATGTTTCATAACGTTAGTCGTTCAATCTTAAAATTAGTTATTTATGTTCGTTAACCTCTTTGGTATACGTAGCTCACTTAAGCTTTTATTTCTGGATGGTTCTTTTCTAGCCTAAGTCTCTGATGTTTGATCATTTTCTCTTGTGGGCATGTGGCCATCCAATGCAAGTTAACAAAAAAAGGGCTCTTCTATGGAAACCAATAAGCCTTCATTTGACTTTTTTATGAATAGGCCGGTGATGCAATGTATATTAAGTTAGCAGCCTATGGGAGAATTTTACTTCAGTCATTTGACACCTTCGGAAAATTAATGCATTATTCTCTATGAGTATATAAGCTACAGATATGGGAAGGGAAATTAGAGAATGATTCAGTGATTTATTTGTTGCATTTAACAACACATTTGGAATTCCTAAAAAAAATGAGAAGCTATTGTCATGAAGCTCATGTTTATCAATTATTTAATCTTTGCTGGTCTTTGGAAGGTTAAAAATCTGAAGGATAGGTTAGATGCATTGTTTTGCAAAGTTAAACATAGTCCGATTAAGCTTACTTTGTTGTAACCTCAATTATGCTTTTATTTCTATACATTCTTTTCTAGCCTAAGTTTCTCATCTACTGTTGTAACCTTGATTATGCTTTTATTTCTTGACATTCTTTTCTAGCCCGGGTTTCTCATCTACTTTCATTTCCCCTTATTAAATCTTCATTCATCCAATTTAAGTTCACAATAACAAGTGATTTAAGGCCAACAAGCTTTCCTTCAATTTTTCTAAATGGGTTAGTGATCCCAAGTATATTAAGCTGTTAGCCTTGGGAAGGATATATATTGTTTCCATTATAACTGGAATGTATAAATCAATTCGTAATTTAAAACCGAATCAATCCGATCGATTCGATAAAACATATTATATTATATATTTATATCACAATGCTAATTAACATACTGTCCGGCCATAACTATAGATGTTGCTTGGACTACAACTATACTATTTAGACTGGGATTCTCAGTCCTTAGATCACAAGATCACCACACACAGCACATTTCGGATAAGAAACATTTCTGGTAAGTCCCCTTTTATAGAAAAATACCAATCACATTGCTTGCACTGTCAGGCGGAATTAGTAATCTCAAGGATATATATTGTTTCTATTAAAAAAAATTAAGAAAAAACAAGTTATTGATGAGATTATTTGTGGATTTTCATCTATTTTTTGCACTTGCAGGCCATTGGCTATGACTTTGACCATGATGATTACCACAGGTGCTGATCACATTCTCTCTCTTCCCCCTTTTTCTTCTATCGCTACTTTTTCCATCTTTGCATTTGTTTATTGAAATTTGTTATACTTCCTTTTCCATTGTTCAGTTGTGTTGATTGCCATATTGTATTCTCAACATTATGTACCATATACATACTACACCCTTCTTCCTAAATGATTGATTTCTATTTATTCCTTTGGTAAGGTACACAAAAATATTTCTCCACATAACGTAATTGCTAAGCCTTCCTTCTGCAATTAAGCTCAACATGGTTTCATGATTAATTTATATTAACAATACTATGAATCCTACTACTTGTGATAAGTCTGTGGTGCCGTGTGTATAAAATTGAGTTGTATTGTTTATGATGGAATATGAATTTTGGGAAAAAAGTTTGCTTCAATTTGGAGTTGTGGAAACCATCTTCACTGTATTTTGTAGTGATTTTTTCAGGAATGTTTAACTTTTTGGTTGCATTATTATTCTTTTTATACTTGAGGTAATCATTGAATGCTTTTCTTTTGGTGGGAATAACTAAACAAGGCTAAAAGGCATCCTTGAGGCGTAATGAATATCTACATGTGAGGTGATAGGTGCTTTAACTGGTTTGTTGTGTACCTTATCATGAGTGTCAAACAGAAGGAAATTTGAGGCTCTATGACTCAAAACAAGAACTCTGTAACTCTCTGTCTTATTTTGTTTCCATATCTACCTACCAATTTCTTCTTGTTCTCTTAGGAACTTGAGAATGAATTTCAGGGTTCCTCTCAAATAAGGACTTGTTTGATCCCCTAACTTACCGAACAAACATAAGATTGTCAATAAGGGATTTAGGCTTGTTTTGAAATTCTTTATCAAAATTTCTTAGTTCCAAAATAATTCAATAGGTGTTGTTTGCTCTACTGCCGTGTAGATAATGCATTAACTTAAAAAACATGAAACTAAAATTTTCATATTTCAAGATTGTCATTTGTGTTCACAATATCTTCATGTTAAACTATATAGCATTTCTCTATCAAGGATCAAATTCGTTCTCTGCTATTTGTAAATGGAAGGGCATGATTTGTAACACTGATGAGCTACCGAAGATGAATGATTGCCAAGCACTTCTCAAGACGGATTAGGTGATAGTTCAATTCGAGCTAAAACAAAGGGTTCTTTGTTGGTATTGATTTAAGCTTTAGTTTTTGTTTGATAAATTAATTACATTATATCTGATTGGGTAGTGAATTAAGTTCATTTTGATCCATTATATGTATCTGTCATTTAATATTGATTAGCTTATGGGAATGTAGTGGAGTAGCTACGCATGGAGAAGAGAGCTGGTCAAGTGTTAAAGAGATGGGAGGATTGGAGGATAGTTCCTGCTCTTACTTAAAAGTGCATTGCCAAATCAGACGTTCACGTTGTAGGAACCTCCAAGTCATCAAAAGCGAAGCAACAACATCCTCTTTGGTCTCGTCTTCCCTTTTTTTTTTTTTTTTTTTCCAGATAGTACCATTAAAAACTGGAAAAAAAAAGTATTTGCCTATAAGAAGTTTCTGTAAGTTGCTACAATTGATATATGCTTAGATTTTATAATATACAAGGACTTTACATATGTTCTTTAGCATCTGTTGATAACGAACTTCTGTAGGAGCTGTCCCTGTGGTTGTTGGTGCTCCAAATATGCAGGACTTTGCCCCTTCCCATGGTTCAGTTTTGGAGATTAGGGAACTGAAATGCGTTGCTTCCTTTGCCATGACTATGAAATACCTTGCAGAGAATCCTAATGCTTATAATCAATAATTTAGGTATTATATGCAACTTTTTGGGAAAAGCTTCTTATTTCCTTTAGCCAGTTTTGATTATTTTTAAGTTCACAGGTACATGCCATTATTTTATCTAACTTTTGTAGAGCCATTTATCCTTTATTATTTTGTTATTTTACTATTCATTCATAATGGTAGGATGATGGGTACGCAATATCCTTATCCAAGAGAGATAGTTTAGACTTACAGGCTATTTGTTGGTCTTTATTGGATATCTACATGGATAGGTATGGGTCTGAATTGTAAGGACATATCTACGAGATGCACCTACATGAATTTGATGCCTAAGGAAAAGTTCTCATCATAGTTCTTGCATATTATGATCTTATTACAAAGGATTTTTACTTTTAAATACCTTATATTTAAATATATTTATTCCCATATGTTTTGTTCCATTAGTATTTTTTTATTTATCATAATTGTTCCTTGTTATTTGAGCATGCACTTTGTTTTTTAAGTATGTTTAATAAGTTTCTTACCTAAAGAAACCATTAGAAAGTTAATTAAAAAATTTTTGCCTTACTATAAAATTTTAAAGAGCTGGTTATTTTCGTTTTTTAATTCAAAGGCCCACCACGTGCTACTAATAATGGACTCCGAACAAGTAGGGATTAGTTCACTCAACCCCATTTACAAGAGTCGACTCTTGAAGGTTCAATGTGGATTTCGAGACCTCACACATAGATTTCAAAAAATCGCTCCCAAATCTTGCTTCTTTAGATTTCAATGGGGGCGACTGGCGACTGGCAATTGGGGGTGGCTGGCGATTGGGGGCGACTGGCGATTGGGGGCGTCTGGTGACTTGCGACCAAAGTGTTCCCAGCGTTCGCAGGCGACTGGCGGCTGGCGATTGGGGGCAACTGGCGATTGGTGGCGTCTGGTGACTTGCGACCGAAGTGTTCCCAGCGTTCGCAGGCGACTGGCGTCTAGCGATTGGGAGCGACTGGCGAAGAGTGCGTCTGGTGCCCGGTGACCAGAGGGTGCGTCTGTGTGCGTCCGAACTTTTTCGGGGCATTTGTTTATCGGAGATTGAGAGACAGAGGCTGTTGTGCGGAGCTCAGATTGGGCGTGTCCTTCGTTCAGAGGTCGGCTTCTGCTGGGTCTCTGAGCAAGGTTTTTTAGCAGGCGCCATTTGGCACTCTTGGACGAGTGGTTATGCTCAGGTGAGTTAGATTACATGAGTATGCCTGATGCTCCGTCTGGTACGCCCCATGTTCCGACTGCTGGTATGGAGTTAGGCTCAGGCGAGGTGGCCGATTAGTCCAATGGCGCCATTGCTGCGAATTTGTTGCCGCCAGCTAGTTAGATTTAAAATTTGAAAACTTTGGGGGTTACGGGGGAGCCGGGACAGCTCCCTCTGACCCAGGATCCGAGAAATTTGGGTAGTTTGGAACCATCAACAGGTCCTACAGTCATGTTCAAGCTAAGGCTTGGAGTGAATTGTTTAAAAGTGGAACATCGCCTAGAACAAAGCTATCTTTCTACACGCCTGCATCTGTGAATGGAGCGACAATGATCAACCCTATGGAGTGGCCCAAGAGGGATGTGAAGCATGGAAGAACTGCATTGTAGGGCACTTCATTGATAAAAAAAACTCCCATTCAGTATAGTGAAGGTAAGTGCTGAGAAACTGTGGAAGAGCGAAGGAGAACTTCAAGTATCTACAACAGACACTGGATTCTTCTTTTTCAAGTTCAGCAATGAACAATCAAAGATCAGAATTCTTGATGCAAATCCATGGCACTTTGGAGGGAAGTTAATGATCCTACGAGATTGGGAGCCGAAAATGAGTCTCAAACGACAAGAGTTCGAAAAAGTACCTATTTGGATAAAGCTTTTCAACATTCCTACTGAGTTTTGGACAGTAAAGGGGATGAGCTACATTGCAAGTGGAGTGGGGCGACCTTTATTTATGGACGAAGCTACAGAGAAACGAGCTAGACTATCATTTGCAAGGGTGTGTGTTGAAATTGATACAAATTGCAAGTTTATGGAATCTCTACAATTAAACTTGGGGGACAGATTAGAGGAAATCAGAATTGAATATCCATGGAAGCCATTCTTGTGCCCAAAGTGTTCAGTCTTCGGTCACAATGAGAGGAATTGTCCCAAAAGGGTTGCCACTGAGTGGAAACCAACCGGGAGGATAATTGACCTTGATGCTGATCCGATTCAAGAGAGGAATGAAGAGGATGAATGGCAATTGGTGCAAAAGAGAAGGAATGCTAACAAGGATAAGCAACCTATGGAAGAATGGGAGTGTAGTGAGAAATATGATCAGATCCCAAAAGAGAACACCACTAAGATCTGCCCTGAAAATCCTATGTGGTCTTTAACGGAGGAAGGAGGAGTTAACCGTCGGGCAGTGGGTAATGAAGAAGCAGGTAGATGCCCAAGGGTCTAAAGTGGGCGATGCAAGTGCACAAGTAGGGGTACACACTGACATACTAGAGGAAGTCCAATCTCCAAATTCCTTTCAATTGCTCAACTCTGAAGGTGCCGACAACTCAGACATGAAGAACAGTGGGTCTGGTAATTCCAACAAAAAGAAGCAAAGAAAGAAGTTCTTGAAACAATTGCTAGTGGATGAAATCGAAATGAAGGCTGCCAATGCTAAATCAAAAAGCAAGAAAGGTGGGGAACCACCAGGGGAACTCAGACCCTCATCTTCATGATTAGTTTAGCATGCTGAAATATTAGGGGTCTAAATTACCCCTCAAAGCAGAGAGCAGTGCAGCAACTGATCTCTGACCATAAGTTCAGTTTGATATGCCTTCTTGAAACTAAGATCAGACAGGTGAATAAAAGGAATATAGTCAATAGATTGTGTCCAAAATGGAGCTGTTTGGACAATTATTCTGATGCACTCAAAGGAAGAATTCTGATATGCTGGAATCCAAATGAAGTCACTGTTGGTGAAACTAATGCCAACACATTAAATTAGGACAAAAAAGTACACAAACTTGTTGAGCTAGTTCTCTTGTTGGTGAAAGTACAAGGCAAAGTGGATTCCTTTTCTTTGACGTTCTCATATGTTCCTTCTGCAATATATGCATGAGAGCCGGAACCCCAAATGCCAAAGTTTTACCTGATCACAAGAAAACACGTCACATCATCAGACTAAATAGAATAAAACATTACGCAGGGAACAAAGAAACACAACCACTTCAACTAAAACATCAAATAGACGAAATTTTGAAAAAGAGCACAGTCTCTAATGCAAAATTCTAATGTATACCAGATCCAGTCGCCGCAATTCCAATGAAATCCCGCCCATCCAAAAGGAAAGGCCAAGCATGAGACTGGATTCGCGATGGTTTGCTGAAATTCTTGCAGCATTCAATCACCTCGTCGGTAAGTCGAGATTCAGCAAAAGAACTCAGAGCCGAATACTTCGATTCCTTTACATTATTTCCGGACACAGTCACACCATCCTCACTCGCTAACTCCTCATGTTGGCCTCTCTTGGCTTCAACATTATCAAACACAACAGATTTCTTCTGCCTCTTACTCTTCTTCTCCAATTCCGTTACGGTTTCATCTTCCTTTCCATTCTCAAATTCCATCCGTTCACTGCGATTCAATTCCCTCTTTTTCTTCTCCTTCTTATTCTTTCTCTCTTGTGCATCGCTTCCATGGCTTTCCGAGACTGCTAGGGTTCCGTTCTCTTCTTCGCCAACAAGCTCAACTTCTTCCTGCTTCCTCTTCCTCTTCGCTTCCCCTTCATGCAGTTCTGATGCTTGATTTTCCCCACTTAGATCAAAGTGTTCTGTTTCCTTGTCCTTCCTCTTCTTCCTCTTGTTCTTCTTTATCTTCTTAGTTTCATAATCTCCACCGTTCTCTGTAACTTCCAGGGCTTCTGGTTCCATTAGACGTCGTGCTTCTTCGAGTTCTCTTCCCATTCTGTAAGCAAAACGCGAACCAGAAACAAAATTCCACGAAACCAAACAGGTGACTCCGCTTAAGAGATTAACAAAAACACCATTGCATACGATATTAAATTACGAATGTAACACTCACCGAATGGCTGAGTCTATGACTTCCTTTGTGACCATGTAGGGCTGCAAGCCTGCAACGGGTGAGATTCCGACCCGATCTAAGATCCAATCCCATTACTTTTAAAGATATCCAAATCTATTAACCTGTATAAAAAGTCCGTTACGACCTCCTGTTTTCGGACCTGTCTGCTTCATCATTTCATTTATGAAAACAATCTTTCAAACAATCTTCAGCGTCATTCACCTCCTCCATGTTTTCAACTCCTACTATTCCGGCCACGTTTCTGCACTCGTGTCAACCTGCATGCTCACCTCCATGTCTTCGTCCTCATCGACGGCCTCGGAGCGCGATGCATCGCCTCTTTGAAGCCCTCTCCCAATCTCTTTCACTCCAGGTGATTCTATCTTATCAACGATCCATCGATCAATTTTTGTTTTTCTTAATGACATCGAAGTTTTTCGATCGGATAAATCTACTCACATGCTGTTTCTGGGGAATTTAAAAAAAAATGTTTTTTTTAAAGCGTATTGAGTTCGTTGTTTTGCCTTGCTTCATGTGGTACTCAGTTTGGTGCTCCATTGATGCAGCGGTTGGTCTGTGGATTGGGGATTCTTAAAACAGCAAATCCGAACATCTCTTTTTATAAAATATGTAACTTGCTTTTCTAATTTGCTGTCTTGATTATCCTTAATTGCAGGTGATAATCCTCAGACGGTAAAGACAAGGCTGAGGCAGTGGGCCCAAATCGTTACTTGTTCGGTGCGGCTATCTTCTTCCTGAGGAGCCGAACTTCACCTGTTTGATATAATTCCTCACCTATTTTGTCATGTGAAAAGAGGAGAAAGAACCCCTGAGATTCGGTATGTGTTTTCCTTGTGTGAACTTTTTGACCTTGTCTTATGTTTTCTTTTCTTGTTATAGAAGATTGACGACTTGGAAGTTGTCTGTTTCTGTCTAAACTCTAATGTGAAAGGCTTGTAGCGTGTTATTGTGCTGAAGAGCTGAGTTGAACCCGATAAATAAGTATAGAAATAAATGGGTTTTTGTTTTGTTTCGGTTGGGGTGGCGTCTGGTTGCATGGTGACTCCTTCAACGGAGTTGGCGTATATCGAGGTGACCGTTTCCTTGGGATCACAGCTGATGGAACAAAGATCTGGTTGTCTTCCAACCGATCTTTGTTTGAAACCCTTTTTAACTTATTTGGGTCTTTAAAGAAACCGAACCAGACAAACTGACACTTGAGCTGCGCTGTTTCTAGGGTTTATTAGAAACGTCGGTTTGACCAGTTCAATTGAACCAGGAAAAGTAATTTGAACAGCATCAGAATCTTGCCTTAAAATCGTTTTAAGATTATGGTTTTGCATATCATTACTTGTTCTACGAGATTTGATTTACTTGTCAATCTTTTAATTGTAAACAATTGTTCTTTCCGATGAGTTTTAGCAATCAGAACTTTTTGTTTTGGTTACTCATCTTTCCCCCCTTGTTTGAGAGGTAATAAAAATCATTGGTAGCATTTTCTACACTTAATAAGTGAAACGACAGCAGGACCTGGGTTGAGGCTTTAGATAAACTGAGTGACCCCCCAAAACCAACGTATGCACTCCCATATATTGTGCAACCTATGGTTCAGCGAGTTTCTTGTAAATGGAATCGGCGGTTGAAGAGTCTGAAGACCCCGATGGAGATGATATTGGGGGGTTGCCATCGATTTCTTTTAGGTGATATTGTTGGTGTTGTTGTTATTTTGTTTGTCTGCTTGTCTTTGAAATGGGGCTACTGTTGGTGCTTTTTCTTTTCCCTTTGTTTCATGTGTGTGCTGAGTAATTAATCTGACAAATCATTTTACATCAACAGATGAAAAGTGAAAAGCCATGAGACATCATACAATGCAAAAGAATTTCTCTGACTATAAAAGCATCGAGATGTCATATTTAATTTTGTTTTGATGTGGTCTTCTCCTCTATGTTTCTGTATTTATTACCTGTGATTTCTGTTATGCTTGTAGGTCCTTTTTTTGCATTTGTTCTGCATGTGTGTGTGTGTGTGTGTGTGTGTGTTTTTCTTTTTCTCTCTTCCTACCTCAATCGGTAAGTAGAGAATCTTACTTCTTGATATAATGAAAAATGTCAGGGAACTGCGAAAAACCAATTTGAGTGCAAGAAAGTAACTTCACTTTCATCTTTAGTTGTTTTGTTGTTGATGAAACTTCGACATTGTTTACAGTATCTGTATCAATATCAATCAGTTATTGCCATTTCTGATACACATATTGCCAATATTAATATTTATCTGTCCATATATAAATAAGATTCTTAGTTAGGGAGAAAAAAAGAAGGATCAGAGCCATATTTGTAGGATAAAGGAAGCTCAAAATGCATAAAATACTTAAAATTTAGTGACACTTCCATTTTAGGATTTCGTAAAAATTCCAGCTCAATATAGGAAGAGAGTTACTGTTGTTTGTTCGTTTACATGTTGTGCTTCAATTTTATGTAGTGTCATTTTTTATTAACTATAAATATAAGAAAACAAAGTGCAAACTAAACCAATAAATAATCAAAACCACAATGTTGAAGCTAAAAAGAAGCTAAATCTTTTCAGATTAACCATAGACCTAGCCGAAAACCAAAAAATGATGTTTGATCAGTTTTATTTTGTATTTATATAGTGTCAACTGTTATGGATTAAATATTACAGTTATTTGTCATTTTTTACTTCTTCTTCTATAAAAAATACTGAAACATTAGATCAACTTAGTTTTGGGTTGGAACCTCAATTAAACAACACCAAACTAAAACCTTAGCCATAAAGCACAAACATCTAAATTGATATGGAAAACAACATTTGTAGTTTATTTTTTAGATCCTTCTTGTCAATTCTATATTCTCTTATTCTTTCTTTTTTATGATAAATTATAGATATGGAAAATACACTCAGCCCAAAGAACGTCCTCCAAGAAATGTGTCAGAAGTATAAGATCAATTTACCAGTTTACAATCACATTACAGAAGGTGATGCACACCAACTGTTTTTCCAATCAACGATTATTGTGGGTGAAGTTTCATATGTAGGAGCATGGAACAAAAATAAGAAAGAAGCTGAAAATCTGCGGCAGATGTTGCCGTTGATGTATTAAATTCAAAAGGAGTTTCCAGTATGCTTGATCCAGTCATTGTTGATTTGAAAAAGCAACTGAATGAAGCTAGAGTTGAAATTTCTGAAATTAAGAAATATGTGAGTTATTTAGAAGAAAAGTTACAAAAAAATGAAGACCGTGTAATGGCATTGGAATCAAAAATCCAAGATTCGAATCAAACAATATTAGAATATATGAACGAGAACCAGATGCTAGCTGAAAGGCTTGAACAAATGGATATTTGAAGGAACAGATTTGTTTGGTTAGGTGAATTCTACTATTAGTTGGTTTTGTTTTATCACACCTGCTGTATATGCTTTGTACATATGGATCAGGTCAAAGCTACTGTTTGTAATTACTGTCCTTATGATAGTTCTAGCACATTTTGCCGTGCACTTATTTCATAAGTATGACTACATCACAGAATGTTGCCTTTTTTGTAATAGATACATGCAAGTAACAAATTGCTCTTTTTTTGTTATACATACGAGCAAACAGCAATTTGCTCTTTTTTTGTTATATCTGTATGTAATCTTGTAAATACCTCTTTCATAAGTTAATAAGAACCTCGCCTTTTTTACATCTATTTGTAATTACATTAAGCACAATAAATTTCAGAAAAAAGAACAAAATATCTTGTTAGAAAAATACAAAGAGCAATTTATCACTTGCTGCTACAGATTTATAAAATGCTTTCATTCGGAGTGTGCAAATCAACAGTAAGTTTACTCTGCTTTTTATTTTATTTGCTTCATGGTTTCGTATATCTCATATCTATAACAAACTTAAACATTGCATGTGCATGCACGCTGATTGGGTCTATTTGAGAGAAAGGAGAGATTAAATGTAGCAAAACAAACAACAAATACTTGCCCCTCTGAAGAAACATATTCCTGAATATGCAGGTCCCTTATTGGCAACTTGTCAGCTGCAAACTGCTCCAAATCTGAACATTTGAAGAGACCAGAAAATAGGGCACTGGGTACACTTTCTTCCCCTGCACACATGCTCTATATGTTCTATATCAACTTCTGTTATATTTTTTTTTATGGTGCATTAGTAAAATAAAATTCCTTATTGGTCTGAGAACAATTTCCCAATGTGGGGTAAAACCTTTTTTTTTCGCTGTGGATGTTTTGTACTTTGTCATGTTTTTCTGTACTTGTATAGTTAATTTAATAGCCTGTAAATGAAAGCCATAGCCTGTAAATAACAGATTTCAACCTTTTTGTTTTCATGCTACAATACTGTGTGATGGATTTTTTCCAGGTGGGTTTTGAGATGGTAGATGCTATAGCTCAAGCTGAAGGAATATCCATGAACAGTATTCACTTCAAAGCTCTTTTTGGAAAAGGTTAACATTTGTTTAAGTTCTGAATTCTATCAGCTTTTTACTGCTGCAGCTAGGCATATTAGCATGATGCATAAAGGGAATCGACATGCATTTTCACATTTAAAAGTTTCTCCTTGGTGATAATTATGATGGATTAATTTTGGATTTCTGATTACAGTGAATCAATCTTGTGATAAATGTCATGTGCAGTACTCTGCTGCATTAATTGGTTATCCAAGATGTATGTCTACTCTTTTATCTAAGCATAATTGCATATTCCTTTGTTAACAATTTATTCCTTACAGTTGGTGTAAATTCCTTATAGAAGCATAACTTGCATATTTGCATATTCATTGTAGGTCAGGAAATAGATTATGGAAGCATAAATTGATCATGAAAGGGGAAAAAAAATTACAAGCGTAGAACCAATTGAACTGAGATAATTCTATAACAGTTTAGAGTAATATTCCTGAATTTCTTGGAGCTTAAGTTGTTTGTAGTGAAGATGGTACATGACATGTAAGTATTTCTAGCATTTGATTATGGACATATCTTTGCATTTTATGGACGTATCTTTTTTTTTTCCCCAATATCTTTTAGGGCCACAATGATCTTCAGCCTTTTTGCTCCCCAAAACTTGATGATCTTGCCACCATTTGCTACACAAGTGGGACAACAGGGACACCAATGGTACTATAAAGATACTTTAATTCAAGTATTCTCATTGGAATGAATTTGTTGCTTATATTAACTATGTGAAGTGTGTATTGTTCTTATGGCAAGGGAGTTATGCTGACCCATGGAAATTTTATTGCAAATATTGCTTGTTCCACTCTTACTACAAAGTTCTATCCATCAGATGTAAGTTATTTTTTCAGATTGTACATTTATATGATGTAGAGGAATTAGTGCTTTATCTCTTTCTGAGTTTTATTTTTAATTAAGCTGCTTGGCATCTCCTCCTTCTCACTCTATCTCTCTTTCTTGTGGGCAGTTACATATCATATCTTCCTTTGGCTCACATCTATGAACGTGCAAATCAAGTTATGACAGTGTACTTTGGAGTTGCAGTTGGTTTCTACCAGGGGGTACATGACCGAACCAAATAATATTGCATCAGTAATTTCTAAAGTCTTTGAGGTTATCATTTCCATTCATATGACGTTATCAAGTGATGATGTGGTCTAAAAAAAATAATTTCAGGGGAGTAAAAACACTTAACATTAATATTTTACTTCATCAAAGTTCCAGTCAGAGTATCTCCTAATATATACATATACTTGGAAGTTGATGGGGCCATGAGAATACATTATCTAGCTGTCAAGATGATGATTTTTGTGTACATCCTAATTGATGTCTTCAGTATCAGGCATCCAGTTATTTATATGAACTGTTTCAGTGTCTATCTGCTTCTTGATGTCTTCCTAATGATGTCTTCATTTTCGACTAAACAAAGCTTTTTATTGCATCTTGGTCTATTTGCTTTCCAAGAGTTTCCATTGAAGTATTGCTTTGAAACTGTAAGCTCAAATGACAAAGAGAGATTTTGATGGAAAAGAGAAAATTCAAAAGTAGATCTGCCAGACAAAGAAAGTCAAAATGCTAGAGAACAAGGAGAGTAGAGGTTTTCTGTTTCTCTTCCCTGCCATTCAGAGGAAAGCAAATTTATCAATTTAAAAGGCCATAGGAGAGCAGAACGGGTTCATTTGACTTCTTTTATGTTCATCACTTTCTATCTTGTTTGGAGATGAACACATGGTTGCTGAAGTTTTGGGGAGTTCTGTTTAATATTTCTGTCTCTTGTATCATGATCTAGAAGGGTTACTTAGTACTGACCGTCTCATTCCTGGATTTCTTTTTTCCATTTTTTCTCTTCAGTGTATGGCTTTCATGTTTTAGGGAAAGGCAAAGTAATACTTCAATTGTCAGTTAACTACTTATCCATTTGATTATTCTGAAAAGATTCGCATTTGTTTCTTATCCTTGTCAAGTGCATGTTTCTTATCCTTGTCAAGTGCAGCAAGTTTCTTGTTTAATATTATTACTTTGCTTTCACTGTGGGCCATATGGCACTAATGAATAATGATAAGTCTTCTATGGAAGTTTGTACCTTTTATTTTTGCTAACATTTAGAAAATGTTATTTTTCCACTTCTCTGTAAGAATGTGAATCAATTCTATGTTATGCAAAAATTCTTAAGCTTTACGTGATCAGATTCTTATGAGCATCGAAATTAGAAATATAAGATTTGACTTTATATATTGGTGTCTATTTATTGTTGAATTTTCCTTCATTGTTTGACATGAGCAAAATTTATGTAGAAGCTTATCTTTTTCTCTCATGTGGGAAATGTCTCTTGATTGGGCACAAGTCCAGGTGGCTAACTTGTTTGACTCAAAAATCTCTGGTTATTTGATGCTTTTGCATCAATAGCTAGAATAATATTGTTCTGCTTAAATACAGAAGGAACAAAAATAACAAAGTATTTATCCCATGTATGTATGGTTGTCAATATGGACCTTGTTTCTCCACCACATGTCAAAAATTGTGTCTTCACTGTTATTATGAGTATCCAATTTGTATCTGACTAACTCCAGTGTGTTCTTTTTTTTGGGGGGGGGGGGGGGGGGGGGGGGGGGGGGGGGGGGGGGGGGGTGGGGGGTTGTGGTGTGTGTTGTTCTGTTTCTCTCATCAAATGGTATCATTTTGTATTACTATAATTTTATTGTACTTAATTTAAAATTTTGAAAGTATTTTTGATTTTTTTAAGATCATATAATTTTTTTATGACTGAACCAGTTCAGTAGTGGTTTCCTCAATGTGATTTCATGTTAATTAGTATCTAGGTTCTTGAGAGGTGTGTAAAATGGTAGAGTTATGAGAGAGGTAATCGAGTCATCCTCAATTTAGGTTTCATGTTGTCTTTAGGTAATTCAGTTTTAAATGAAGGGGGGAAAACAGTGTGTAATCAAGGGTCTACTTCAGATCAGGTGTTCACATTTGTCTTTCTGGTAGGTTTTCACCTTTTTGTCTTCTGTCTGAGTTAATTCCTTTCGAGGATAGTCATTTGAGTACATCTTTGGATTCTGGTTATTCTAGCGGATATTACTGATCATTAAATCTCTTGATCAAATTATGGAAGGAGTAGACCCCATGGATATTATGTAACACAAACTTTCTGCTGGTTCCTTTAACCGCATAAGGTGTCCATATGCAATATGATTTGTTAGGATTCGTGTTCTTTCAGTGGATCTTGATCATATAAAAGGACAATTAGACACCATATAGAGCAGCACTGTTTTGAGCATAACTGAGATTTCCAACTCGTTTTCCAGAGAGAGGTATATCCTACACAAATTTTTTTTATGTCAAATGTTAGGCATCATAATAAACATTAACTATCCTTTTGAACAGAAATTTTCTATTATTCAGTATATACAAAAAAAGTGGATACGTCAAACTTGATAAATGAGATTTATGATTATGGGTTTGCTCCAATTTGTGTATGTACATGAAATGTTTGTAAAGATTTGAATTAACCTCGGACCAAGTTTTTCATTAGATGAATAAACGTTGTATGAGTACATAAGAAACTACTTTGAAAACATTATAAAATCTTGTTTGACAGTGACTGCACTCTCTGAGGTCTTTGTTTTTCTAATTAAGAACTCATTTCTATATGTGAATTATGGGAAAAAAAATTAGATTTAACTTTGTAATGATTAAAATAGTGAACTTTCCTTAAACTCAGGTTGGTTTGGGTGGGTTTGATGCCAAGCCAGTTCCAAACTCAGGGTCTAAAACATCAGCAAAACCAACCCATCCTGTAACCGATCCAATTCAGAACCAAATTCTCTAATTTGAGAACCCAGACCAGATAAACTTGTAGTTTTAGCTTGGCATGGATTCAAATAGGTGACGGTGCATAATAAGATTCGATTTTTTATACATGGAGCACCATCTTATGTCAGGTTATGACAATTACTTGTACCAAATTTGAAGTTATTCACACATAAGCAGAAAACATGTTCTTGTTAGTCTATATCTTTTAGATGTTGTTGCAAGTAGGTTCAAATGCAGGATTAGGAATGGGAACTATCAGTCAGAAATGGTTATGCATAATAAATTTTGATCAATCAATCAATTGATAGCCAATGCCCTATCTTAACTAGCTAGGGTCAGTAAAATGAATCCGGTCCATCCCTATAGGTTAAAGATTGAAATAATTCTTCAGGATTCATGTAATGCATAAACAAATTTGATAAATATTTTATGTATGTATTCATATTGGCTATAGTCTTCCTTGCAAACACATTGCTATATTCTTCTCTTCAAATTCCTCAAACGCAAGATAGCTGAACAGGCAGTTGTCCTGTTGGTAGATTGTTTTCTTTTCATTTTCAGTTGTTATTGCTTTTATTATTTGACGGGATTAAGTGCTTTGTATTTCTATAGGTCTATTTCTGGCAAAGGGAGTGGAACGAGAAATATCATGATTATGGACATAAAAAGCCCTAGATTATATCCCTCTATGATAATGTTGGGAGTTTCACTATGGTTTGGAGTTTAGTGTTGGGAACTGGAGCTTTGATAAGGCAAATTGGTGGAATGTTGACTTGGTTAACACATGCTGGTCAAAGTTTTCAGACCCACCTGATCCTTCTACACTTGATTCAACTGATGAAAACATCATGCAGCGGGACCAGTTGAGCATCTGATTGATCGTCATGCACCATGTGATAGTATAGAATTATGGCAATTGTAATCCTGTAATAGATTCTATTTTGTACTTCTGCTTTTTATTATTTATGGTTTTATTCAACAAAAGGCAAGTTTCAGAACCTAAACAGGGGAAAAATATCTATTGGAGATCACAAATTAAGTTTCTTAGAATAACTTTGTTGCATTTTAACTGAAATTGGTAATGTATTGGGGTTGGCAAGGATGTTTTAGGCAGGTTGTTGTTATTGATGTATCTCTACTTTATTTTGCAACTTGAATCTAATTCATTTTAAGTCTTGCCAAACCAGATTGCTATAAGGCCTAGATTATAGCCAGTGAAGGACCGAAGCCTGCAAATTAGTAATCCCTTTATTTTAGTTACTTAGATTTCAAGAAGTTAAAAATGTGTTCACCATTTCGAGGTTATATAACAAGGCCTAAAAACATAACACTCATTTCAAGTTGTATAGTGATTAGTGACTGAATTCTTTTGCACGTGCAGGGCCCCCCTAGTCCAATTAAATATCAGATGGATCCTCTGTATAAAGGCTGCTGTTTAAGACAAATTCAATTACAATTTTAAAAATATAATGTGTTTGGTAATAATTAAAATTTTATTTTGCTTGCTTGTATCATATAATGCATAAAGCCTTCTATTAAGACCGTACAAAATGATGCATAATGCCTTTTATAAGGTCCAACCATCATTTTCATTAAGAAGTGTAAAAAGAACAATACTATAACCGTATTACTAAAAAAGGATAATAACTATTTTAATGGGTCTAACTACTGTTATCGTAGTACTCATATCCTACATAACCCATATACCATAATATCTTGCCATCTATTGTGTGATTCTTTCTCCCAATATTGTCATTTCTCTATGCCAAAGTTGCTTGTGGACTTTCTTTGGGGGTATATAACATCTTGTCTGCCTTCGCTTTGAATAACCAATTCATAAACTCAACTACACCAAATCCATATCTTACCATGCGATGGAGTAGTGTTGAATTTGGCCCATATTTAAGCACACAATGAAGTGGGATTAGAAAGCCAATAGAGTTTAGACTTTAGAGTGGGGATGGCAACGGGGGTTTTTGGTGAATGTAGACTTGCTCTTAAGGAGTCTAGCCCAAATTAGGGTGTCTACAGCGGCTGAATAACAAAATGGTTCACGCGCGACTGCACGAGTGTGGGTAGGGCGCAATTTCAAAGGCTTCATAAAACAAGTGATATTGGAGTGGGACATTGGGTGCGGGTTAGGTGTAGGAAACTTGCTATCGAATTCTAAAAATTTAACATAGTCATCACTTAATGTTAAGGCTAATTGTACGAGACAGGCGCGAAGACACAAAAATATGCTATGCTTGATAGTGGTTGAAGTGCAAGCTGGTGTGAAGGCATAATCTAAGAATTTATTGGATTTTCATGGAATAGTCATTCCTTCTGGGTTTTCTACGATCAAAACAGATCTAGAACTCTTTGAAAATCCTTTCAAATCATCTCCAATACATTCCTAATCATCCATTATCAATTCAACATCATAAACAATAGAATTTAAGCATAATCATCCAAGAATACTAAAAATTATTCATTCAAAACCTTTCAAAACAATATACATTTACCCAAATAGATCATCAAATCCATTCAAAAAACCAATGTTTGTTGCTTAAACTATAAAACAATGTATAGATTTCCTTTAAAGGATTGTTACTTACCTACCAACTCATTCCATACTCAAACCAAGATCTTCAGCAACTCTTTCTATGATCAACGCACCAACCCAGACGAAGATCCCCACGTCTTTCAGCCTCTAACATCGGTTTTTCTTCCTCTCTAGGTTTAGTCGTCCAAAGTAGCACAATGCGATAGGATTTTTTTCCCCCAAAACAATAGCACACATGACCACAATAGAGTTTTAGCACAAGGAAATTTCTCAAAATTAGGTTAACGGGTCCCAATGTTTCTATTAGAATTTCATGATTGCTAACTATGCTACTCCACCAAAACTCATAAAATACAATCAATTGGATTAAAAGAAAATATTTAATTAACTATCACATTCATAAAAGTAAATCCAACCGTTGGATCTTCATCAAACCATCCATATTAATCCTCGTTATCATTATACATAAGATACACTTTAAATTATCGACGGTCTCTTTAAATAATTTTTAGTTTTATATAAGTTATTATTATTCAAAATTCAAGATACCACATATAATGAGATTGAAAAAAGGTGAGAATTCTCAGCCCTTTTAGAGAAGTTGTTCAGAAGATTGATGGAAAACTAGGGCAAGCTTGTGGGACGGACACGGCGTGGGCTGATTGATGTTGTTGATCAAAGTAAAAATTAGAGTCTCCAACGAAATCATCTAAACTATATTTGCTTGTTCTCTCAACTCCAGCTTTTTCTTTGGTGCTTCTGAGATAGAGAGGCTCGAACTTGGGTTCGAGCACATTAACTAAAAAAAATTGCAAAAATTCCACATGATTTGTGGTTTTTTTAAAAACTGGAAGTTTCGGCTTTTAAAAACAATCTTGGTTCTCAATCTCTCTCTTTTTTGTTTCTAACAATTTGAAAACTAAGTATGCCAAACAAGATTTTGTGTTTCCTATTTTCAAGAGGCCGTTTGGTAATGTTTTTAAAAAACAGTTTGAAAACTAAAAACACTTTCAACTGTTTTTGGGTTTTTGAAAACAAGTGACAAGAAACCCGTTTGGTAACAATTATTGTTTTTTGGGTTTTTTAAATGGGTGTCAAGAAACCTGTTTAGCAACAATTGATTTAAGAAAAACGATTAAAGTTTTCAAAATCAACAAAAATGCATTACTATACAACATGCAAGGCAGTTAAACAATAACAAAGTTGCTATGAAAAAATAAGCAAATCAAAATTCCATACCACATATTACAAACTAACCAATGCCATCAACCCTTCCTATACCTACCATCATAAACAACTCTCACACCATTGGCTATTTTTATTTGTTAATAGTTTAAAGACGGTAGTAACAAATTTAAAAATCATAGCCGTTTTAATCATTTAAATCTTTATAATTTTGTTATTCTAGATAAAAATATTAATGAAGGACAAATTGTATAAAGCTTGGTGCTGATTTGATGAGAGCCTTGCGTGCCATTTTGCTGAAATCTTGCCACTAAAAAAATTGACCTTTGCAGTGGTTATGGACCTTATGGTCTTCTTTCCTTATTCCTTCCAAGTCCAATTCTTTGTAATTGACAATTAGCAATACTTTTTTCAAACAATTGAGAACAAGAATCATTTATTATTGTTCATACTTCATGGAGTTCTTTTTCCAAAAATACCCTTAAAAGACTTATAAACTTGTTTAAATACTTTCAACAAACCATTATTACAAAAGGTTGAAAAGGTCACTTATGAAGAAAGTCTTTGTGAATGACACTTGTTCTCAATTACTTGAAAAAAGTATCACTAATTTTTAATTACAAATAATTGGACGACGAGATATGAATTATGTTAAAAAAGAATCACTAAAAACCAAAATTCCGTTCCGAACATGTTTTTCAGACGATTTTCATCAAGTCCTTGTACTCTGGTTCCGCAAGCTTCTACAAGTGCCGGTATGCACCGGAAGCTAATAGCTTCTTTTGACATCCATGACCTCCTCCATTGAGGATCGCATAAATCACTGATACAAGATGCTTCTTACACCTTCTAAAGATATGATGATGAGAATTATAGGCATTGAGAGACGGTTCGAAGCAAGACAACAAGGATTCCAATGCCTTCCCCACATCTTTAGCAACAGAAAGGATTTTCAACTCCATTCGGGTGAGGGCCTTGAGAGATTTCACAGCTCCAATCGGGTGAGGACCTTGAGAGATTTCAAAGCGGTGGAGTAGTTGGAAAAGGTTGATTTGTTGCCGGAAATGGCCTGAATCCAGACAGTCGTTATAAATCCTAACCATTTTCTAGCGGGAGACATTGGAGATATCAAAACCCCATGTCTATTAGCACTGAATAACAGAAAATCCAAAGAAGAGATCATAACAAAATAGCATGAATGTAATCAATGAAATTGTAACAACAAATTGATATAGATGAGAGCTTTGAGATGGTCTGAGAAACAATGCCATTTCTGCTTCTTCTCCGATGTCTGATCGTGCTTGTGAGGAAGAAGAGTTTGGTTTGAAGAATAGAGACGAGAGATAAAACTATCGAAGAGAAAAGAAATAATATATTATAAAAATGCCATCAAATCGAAACACGATTCGTCGCTTTTAAAAACAAAAAAATTCGGTTTTTAAAAATGGGGTTGTTTTCAATCGTTTTTCTGAAAAACGATTTGAAAACTCTCACTACCAAACAAGTTTTCGGTTTTTTGTTTTTAAAAACCGAAAAACAATGTCAAACATGTTACCAAACACCCTCAAAAACAACAAAATTGAATTTGTAAACGTTACCAAACAGCTTCTAATGTTGTAACGGGGATAAAATTGTTTGCCGCAGTGGTCTTGCGGCAGACCTTGCTGTGGGCACGTCGATCCATGGGCCGCACGTCGAGGTTGGGATCTCTTTAGGAGGTGTGTGTGAGTGCGTGCTTCTTTTGGGAAATGGGCGATAGGGAGTTGCCACTGCCTAACGAGTTGCAGGCAGACACTTGTGTGTCTAGTGTTTGTCTATTAGGTGGTATGCGGCTTGAGATTCTGAATAAGTTCTCGGTTACAGCCCGGGGAAGTCTGTAGACGCTCCGGTCCGCCCTATCGGGTGATGAGTCCCATAGGTCATCCTGGTTAAGAGTCAACTTGATTACCTCACCCGATCATAATCCGATGTGCACTTTTTATTTTAGGTCTATGTGGGGACCCTTTAAGTGGTGTAGGTCCCCTTTCATTTGATTTTATCTTCTTTATTTAAGTGATCTTGGTATGATAAGGCGGGCCTTGTTGGAAGGTCCGCTGGATCCCAGATGGGCTAGCGTGTAGCTCACTTGTCCTTCATTTGGGCTTGGTCTAAACCTACAAGCTCTTTAAGGTTTTGGATTTTAAGTTAGATTGATTTTATTAGATTGAGGTTAAAAAAGGGTTTAAGATTAAGATTTATGACATTCAGTGGGCCCTCTGGGTGGGCCTCACTATAACCTTCTTTAGTTTTATTATCTTTGTTACGAAGGATGGACTTGGGGCTCATCTTCTAGACTTGGGCTTGAAAGCCTAAGATTTTTCAGGATTAAAGCACTAAAAAAAGAGAGGGTTTTTTGTGTCAAATATTTTGCCACAAATGGAAAGGTAGTAGCGAAAAGGACTAAATTGCGGCAGACCCACGACCTTCGCCACAGATTGTTAGTCGCTAATTCTATTTGCACGACGGCGCTTTCTTTTAACCCTTTTTCCTGTCGCGCGCAAGTCATTCTCCCTCTCCCGCGCATGTTCCCGTTTGCTTGCAACTAACAACACAAGATCAAGCCCTAATCAGGGCTCTACCGCTTCCAATCTGCCATTGTTAACTCTGGTTACGCTGTTGGAAAACTCGGTCAGCATTGTAATCTGCCATTGACGACCCTATTAATCAGTACTGAAGTCTGCCGTTGTCGATCCTGCAGCAATTCGATCTGCTACTATCGGCACTCCAATCTACCATCGTCGACCTTTTGTTCTGTTGAGAACACAATCGTCTCTGCAATCTGCTATTGTCGAGCTTGATTGTGCTGTTGCAGATTGATTGGAGAAAGATTTCAACTCCAGGTAGACACTCTTTGCTTGCTCCGATTTGGTCCTTTAATGTCGTCTTTGTAGAAATGAAAAGCCCTTTGTATTTTTCTTGGGGCCGTGATGTTTTTGTTGAACATGAGTCTTCTTCTATTCAATCTTACGGTTTTTTTTTTCTTTTTCCTTTTTTTTTCCCTTTGATTCCGTCATGCACAGGGTTGGAAAAACCTTTTTTTTTTTTTAACTTCTGTTCTCTGGCAGTTTCTTTTAATTTTATTCTTCAATTTTGAATTGGGGTTTCAATCCAAGGCTTTTATAACATCAGTTTATCTTTAGTATATAGATTGGAATTTATCTTTAAATGGTGTATCTTGTTAGACTAAATTTATTCAGGGATTGAAATACTCTTCCCATATATGTTTTCAATACATTTTGATCGATGTAAAGTTCCTATTTCCTAAAAAAAAAATTCCTATCTGTTCTTCGTTGTTTGGCTTAATGTTTGCCTCACAAAGGCTATAAGAAATAAGAATGCCTCTTTGAAATATGTGGAAATGAAAAAAGAAGAGTATGAGACAAGTCACTGCACAATGCCATGCCCCATGGTATTTAGACAGTTGAAGCAAATCAAAATGATACATATGATTTTCATGGGATTGAAATTTTTTTTTTGTTATGAGTTTTTTCTTTTTCATCATCTATTCTGTTTTATTCAAAATTTGCAGATTAGTGAAGCTGTTGTTAGTGGGTGGTTATTCTTTCGCTATCTGGTTATTGGAGGTAAGATATGCATGCAAATTCATATTGTATTGATGTTTATTTATCTCATTTTGGAATTTTTACTTTCTTAACTAGGAGTATATATAATGTGTATTGTCCGCTGCATAAAACAAAAGGAAATCCCACCCTTGGGGCTTGATTGGATGCACTTAAGTCCCCTTAATTAGATCGTGTTTACCTAACTCCTCCATTGCACTTTATTTGATAGCAGAATGTAAAAGCAAAAGCAAAAAGTTTTTACATTAAGAAGGGAGAGTATTTGAGCTTTTAGGGGAAAGACCTTTCCTAAAGAGGAAGGTTGCTTGGAAATCTCATCTGCTTGTCAATTCTTGGTGATATAATATCAGGATTATCTGTGGTATACATTAACCACTACATAACACAAAGAAAAATCCCACCACTGGGGCTTGGATTGATGCATCTAAATCTTCCTAATTAGATTGTGTTTAGTTTACCCATTAGCAAGTTTTAGTCGTTGAATTACATTCTCGCTGCTTATTTTGTGACACTGTTGGCATTAATTGTATCTAATTAATGACTCCATCCGGTTTGGAAGGAGACAAATAAATCAAAGTCATCAGTGCCATCTAACCATCTACATACTACCATTTTACCTTGTTAGTATTTAAAAGACTGACCACACTTAAAACATAGATGAGATGAGATGGGTGTATTTTCTCATATCAGCATTAACATTTTTTTAAAAGAATTTCAATAGGATTTCATATTTGATGTGACGCTAATGACTGCTACACTTAACATAGATGGGATGAGCTTGGTGGGTTTTTCTCATTTCAGCAATTCCATTTTTTTTTTAAAAGAATTTCAATAGGATTTCATGTTTGACGTAATGCTAATGTCTGCTTGATAACCATTGGAGAACACGAGCATTAATTTGAATGTGGGTGAGGGACAAGCTTGTAGCATTAGATAATCTAAGTCATCAAATGTCTCATCGGAGTATGTAGGTCATTGGAGGATGTATGTAGCGTGTGTGTGTGTGAGGACCTAGAGGATATTTAGCATCCGGTGGCAGCTTTTGGAATCACTCAAATTATATGGGGCTTTTTCCCAATTTTGGGGGTTTTTTTTTTCTCACTTTTTTAGCATGAAATTGATTAGCTCAAAAGAATGAAGTTGTTTGCTTCTTGGCTGGCGCTTTGGACAAGGATTAAAATCCTCTCCAAAAGCCCTTCCATTCGCTTCTTGTTTGGGGCTTGTAAAAGTGAAATAGAAGAATCTCTGAAGCTTGCTGGTAATTGTGCCAGGGAGTTCCGTTCTGTTTGTTGGTTTTGATTTTTTTTTGATCGGTAATCAATATATATTATTATATTAATTTCTAGGAAAGAGTTTTATAATGCTTGACAAGGACTAGATTCAGGCTCTCAAGACCCCCTTAGTCTGAACACATTACACATAAGTGCAAGCCCTCCCCCCATACTCTGTACAGAATATAATGCTTAGGCAACATGTTTGTTGGTTCTGATTTAATAGATTGAAATCTTGCGTATGTGCTGGTTTATGAACAGTTTTAGATTTTGAAAAGGAGATTGGAATTCCAAAATCTTTAATTCATCCTGGACTAGGAGTATAGATAATAGTTTCACTTAATTTTTAGGGAGATGATAGACCCACAATATCTTTTTGGATTTCCCAACCTGTGCAAAATTATTGTTTTCCAGAAAAATGCTTTAACCATGATAGCACCTAGTGCGAATATGAGACATGGAAGTGTTTCCAAATCGTTATGTGGTAGTTGCATTTTCCTGGGGTGCTTTTTCAAATATGTTTGATCTTGGGGTTATCACACTCTAGTTGTCATTTTCTGTTGGAGAGTGAGTGGAGGACTATTGCTGTAAAATTTTCTCCCTAAGAAATCGGAACTTTTAGTTTTCTACGGTGAGCTGGCAGATGCTTCTCTAGCTTAGAAATAATGCTATATATCTGGAGTAGCATATAGGAACATTCTCTTGTAAAATTTCAAGCAAATGATGGTTTGTCATTGATGGAGTCTTGGCCAAAGGATAAACTAATCTCTATTGGTGGGGGAGGTGGTGGCTCTGCTTCAGCTGATGGTTTTTTGTGTATTGTACAATCTAAAAGCATTTAGAGTCCTTGTCAAGAATAATGACCTTGAAAATATTCAGGCCTATTTGACATTGCTTTCGAAAAGGAGAAACAGTTGCTTTGCGAAAACTGCCTCAGCTGAGAGGACAGCATCCGGTAAATGCATACATAAGAGCTTATACTGTAGAAGAATGATCCATGTTAGATTACCATTGCAGCTTTGTTATTGTTTATTTCAATCTCAGATTTCTTTCTCTCTTAAAACAATACATTTTTCTCTTTCCCCTATCAAATAATCACTGGTGGCAAGGCTACTGCAGTAGCACTGGACTGTTTTCTTAAAGTTTCTTTGGACATCATGGTTTTGTGATTTGTAAGTATGTTGTACCAGCCAACTCATTAAAAATAAGATTACTGCTGTCTATTATCTCCTGTTTACACTTTACATTATGACCCCGTTCATGGAAACAGAGTACCCAGCTTTTCATAAGGCATAATAGGATCTTGACCTTTGCCTAACCAAGTTAAAATTGCACAGATTATCAGTCTGACCTCTGATTCTTTCAAACCACAGACCTTTCTCCTGTTCATCATGGACATATAAAATTATTATACCATAAAGTATATCAATAATGAATACCATCTGTACAACACAATTAAACAAAGTAGGTAACACTTTTTTATTTGTGCATTTTTACCATTTTTTTGGGGGTGTTTGGCTCCCAACTTCAGCACAATGCAACTCTTCAACTTTTACAAAGAGGTTTGCTGAAGTGTCTTTGTTAGTAGAATCATTCTCTCTAAAAGACAAACAACGAGTAGATATGCATAAGCACTTATCCAGTAGAGGTTTTAATTGCTTGTCAACTTAATCAGAAATTTGAAACATGATTGACTGACTGATTTGCAGGAACGTCAAAACCAACAAGTTTGGGGTTGGCTGGTCTCTTTGTGACAAATTCTTATATGATGATATTGTTAAATTTATTCATTTTGTGAATGTGTGTCCTTGTTAATTGCAATTTTATCAAAGTGAACTCAGCAAGTGGTTGGTCCATACTCTTCATTTACATGCCTGTGGGATATTAGAATATTTATTTTCTTTCCTTTAGTATTGTGTTGCTTAGATAAAACTAGTGTCTACTATGTATTATAGGTTGCCTTATAATCTTTTCTTTGTTAAAAGTTGTTTCATTTTTTTTTTCTATTACAAGTTCTAAAGATATGAATGTATACATTTGATAATGGTGATAAAAGTCACTTGAATTGTTAGTTGAAATAAAGAGTGAGGATTATTTGCAACCAAATCAACAAAGAAGTGAGAGCTTTGAGGAACAACATACTCTCCTATGGATAAGTCTTGGATGAGGTATATAACTATTAAATTTTATTTGGTTAATTTAGACTCTTTTATTTTGTATATGTCTTATTGATATACTAATATAATTCTTATTTTCTAGCTTAAATAGGGCAACCAATGAATTCCTTGATGGTGTTCAGGGTTTTCTTCAGTTTGCATTTGATCATAGAACCAATATTGGGGAACAATTGAAGTGTCCGTGTCCCAAATGCAATAATGTGTTATGGCATCATCGAAATACAGTAGAAGGCCACATTTTGAGGCATGGATTTGCTAAAAATTATAGGACATGGTATCATCATGGAGAAGATATTTTACAGTTAGCAACGTCTACTAACAATTTGGGGAATAATGAACCTAGTGTGACAAGAGATGATGGTATTAGTGACTTAGTACATGATATTTTTGGGAATCAGAACTTGCATGAATTGCCAAGTGGTTTTGGAAACCAAAACTCGAATGAAGAGTCAAGTGGTGTTGGGAACCAAAACTTGGAAGGACAAGAAGCTGAACACCAGCACAATGAACATACTAATAACTTCTCCAAATTAATGGATGAATATGAGCAAGAATTAAGGGATGTGTGTCCCTTCCATCTCTCAATTTGTTGGATGGGCTCTCTTTAAAGAAAGAGATGGGGCCCGATAAGCCCACACCCAATTTCTCAGCCAAACCATCTAAACTATCCAAGCATGCATTTTATTGGGCTTTAATTGGGCCTCAAAGGGTATGACCCTTCATTAAGATTTGTTTAATTAATCAAAGTGAGTTGGGTTGGGATGGGTGGGCCCAGTAGGAAGGTCCATCAGTACTCCATTAGGGCCCACTGGGCCCAAGGCCCATATTGGGTTATGGGAGAGCCCAAAACCATATTGGATTTATTTGATTTAGTTAAAAGGGACTAAAAATAACTAAAAGAAAACAAAATCTGAATTTTCTGATTTTTCTGGGCTTGGTGGAAAAGACAGTTCGCCCAAACCCTAATTCTTCATGATCGAAATTATATTTCGGTCATACTTATTCTATAAAAAATATTGCTTAATCGAACTGTGTTTTCGATCAAGCATGAAAATACCAAGATTTGCAATTTTCAGTTAGGGTTTGGGATCCTTGGTCTCTTGGGGTAACCAGATCTTCTGTAGGCCCTGGGGCAGGCCCACAGTGGTCTAAGATTGGGGTTTTGACCTAATTTACTAATGATCTTGATTTTTAAGCCAAGGAAGAGGAGGGGATGAGGCTAGGGGCCTTCCCCTCCTTATTGGGATGAAATCCCAACAACCAAAAGAGGCCAGAAGGTGTCTCTTTTATAGTAAAGTGGCTACTCATTCTCTTCTAAATAAGAAAAGAAAGAGGGACCCGATAGGTCTTGCCAAAATCCAACCGGCCACACCATTTACATATTTAAAAAATAAAAACTAACTAAGCATTAATATGGTCAAAATGTAATTTAAAATACCTTAGCCCCGATTGGTTCAATGAATTGGAATTGGAATTAAGAATTATAATTCCAATTCTACTTCATCAAGAATTGGAATTTGGTAAAATTGAATTTATTATGATTGGATGGTAAGAGAATTGAAATTTGGAATTATAATTCCATGAAGAATTGATTTAAATCCAATTCCACTGATCGGATGAACTTATGAAGAATTGATTTCTATCATTCCCATGTTAATAATAACAACACAAGTGATTGATTATCATGACATATCAAGTCTATATTTTAAAAACTGATAATAATATAAGCTTTAACACTAAAATTAAAATAACAATGTATTTGACCGCATTATTAATATTCATAAACCATCCAAAAAAATAACAGTCTAATTACTAAATACTAATCTATATCTATACTATAAAATAAAAAACTATTTAAGTATGCATCTTTATCCACTTCTTCCTAAATTCAATTGGAAGGCATGAAAAATACTCAAACTTCCGTGGATCACTTGCCAGAAAATCAACCGCCTTGATAAGTTGTGACATTTCAAGATCTAGAACCTTGGAGACCTCTTCAAATACTACTTGTGCACTCACTTTAGCAGGCTCATTATTTAAGGCTCTATCAATTGATTGGGCCATGTGGGAAACTGCAGTTGCCAATGTGTCACTTGTACGGTTTCTTTTCCTTAAGGATTGCAAAAGTGATGCAGATGATGGCGCCTGTCGACGAGATGAAGAACTGGATGTCGGAGAAGGTAAATCACTGATATCTATATCATCAAGACTAACATTATTATTAATGTCAGCTCCATCATTAGCCACAAAAGCTTGTTCTGCCTCTTCACCATGTTCTACACCATCTCCATTAGCATGATCCTGCCCACAAATGATGCTCAAGTCATCCCAGTTGTCAATCACTTTTGACCGGTAACACTTTGCTTCCACATGAGACTGTTAACAATAAAATAAAATAAATAAAATTAGTACAAGGTAATATACTTTTGTAAATATTTAAACATTAAACTAAATTATAATATACCTGACAAAAAGCATTTCACACGTTTTCATCATCAACATGAACCATATTCTTGGTGTTGTCCCATCCAAAACCACTTTGCTTGATAATCTCACTAACAATGCGGTAGTGTTTGTCCCAAGTTTTGAGACGATATTTAATGTTATCTTTAGAAATTGATACACCACATTGATCTTTTAAGGCATTTATAGCTGCAGTAAAGGCTGGAGACTTCCATCCATTTGGTGTTTTATTTCCAAGGTTATGTTGATCAAGGAGAATAGTGGTTAGAACACGATCCATTTCTATTGTCCATTTAAAATATGATTTTCCTTTCTCTCTTACATTTTGAGCTTAGGATTGAGATCTACCACTTTCCATCTGTAATAATCTACACAAATATTAATATAATAGTTACTTAAAACAATATGCAATTGTAATTTCATAAATCATAATAAATATTGAGCCATAAAAATTTTTGATAGCATACACAGGAAATGATATTTTCAAAAATAAATTAAAACCACCAAGTATGAGGAGATATAAACCAATAGCACAATTCAATTTAATTAACAAAAGGAATTTCTCATGTGTTCAAGAATTATAAAAAAAAATAGTCAAAAGACTAAATAATGCTAAATTAATCTATAACTTTAATTTTTGTTCCTTTGCCTAGCTTGATAGTCAGCATACATGCTCTGAGCTAAATCATCTCGAAACTTTGTCCACTCATTTGTAACTTGAACACTTGTTATCAATACTTCATCTAACTCTTCTGGTATCTGTGGCTCTGATGATAACTCTTCATCAACTTCTCTTAAAAGGCTATCATCTATCTCTCGATGCTCGTCTCTTATGAAGTTGTGTATAACACAACAAGCATTGATTATCCGCACCTAAATTTATGCATAAAAAGATGTTACTTAAACAATCAATTTCTATTACAATTTTTTTTATGAAAAGTTTATCACAATCACTATCTTAGTTTTCACATCAAAGAATGATGGAGTTCTCAAAATGGCCCATCGCTTCTTTAGCAAACCAAATGTTCTTTCAATCACATTCTTTGTTGAAGAATGGCGAAGATTAAATAACTCTTTGTAGTTATTTGGATTATTTCCACTTACAACCCATTCATTAAGGTGATAACGAGTTTGGCGATATGGAGCTAGAAAACCAGGACCATTTGTGTATCCTGCATCAACTAGATAGTATTTTCCTATAATCGATGGAAAAATCAACAACTAAATAAATCATAAAAAATCATGAAATCAAATAATTAAGGTTTGAAAAAAGTACCAATGGGAACAGATAATGGACAAGATCTAGTAAGGGCATTTCTTAGCACCCTAGAGTCTGAAGCTGATCCTTCCCAACCAGGTAATACATAAATAAATTTCATGTTGCTGTCACATACTCCTAAGACATTCGCAGAAATATCTTGCTTTCTATTTCGATATCGACCTTGATCTTGAAGTGGAACGGTTACTTGGATATATGTTCCATCTAAAGCTCCAAGGCAATTCTGAGGAAAAGAGTAAGAAATTAGTTTTCTTAATTTGTAAACAACTAATGTAACTACGTATCGTGTACAATTTTTTTGTTTACCTTAAACCATTTTCATTTGTCATCTTTAGAATCATTTCCAACGTTATCTGTCACTTTTATGAAATCCTTCGTTAGTTTGAGCACTCCCCTTAGAACAAAACCAAAATGTCTGCTAATTGTCTCTCCCGAACGGATAAAAGTACCCTTAATTACTCGAAACTTGACATCATGGGCAAGGACATGTAGGAACATTGAAACTGATTCTTCTACAGTGATATGCCTTGTGTCATATAATCCTCCCCTTCCGCGTAAGATTTCACATAGCTTATAAAATGCCCTTTTTGTAAGTCGTAAATTATCATAACACATTATATCATTTGCACCATACAAATGTGTTAAATATAGTTTCCTTAAAATATCATTATTTTCAGTTGGTCCTTTCACAATATATTTTTCATAATGCCAATTTGTAATTGCCGTAACAGTACAAGCAAGTGCATGTAAAATAAGTTTCTTCTTCTTCTCTTTTGTGTCATTGTTGGCATGAATACCAATCAATCTATTATCCATCTGTAAAGCAAAAAATTGCATATCAAACAACATATTAATCATGCATTTTGACAGTACACACCAAAGCACATACATGCACATATATGGAATTTAGTGTAAAACAAATAAAAAAGAAAAACATAGCACATAATAGCAGCAAAAATATACAAATAAGAAAAGTTAAGACAAAATAGACGAAGAAAAATATAGGAAGAGAATATAGTACACACCGGCAACGTTTGAAGGTACTAGTTGGGTATCACTTTGTTTGCAACAAAGACAATGATCACGTGAGAGGTTGCTGAAAAAGAAATTGTACAACATCAATTTAAAACATAACATTAGAGAGAGAGAAGAAGAAGAAGAAGAGAGTCTTCAAAATTCTGCTTGCATTTCTAGATTTACAAAATATAATTCTCATTTGAAATGATTTGGCTCCTCTATTTGCAAGAGAGGCCATAGATATGTTGGGCCAGGAGGGCCTAATATTTGCAAGAGAGGTCACAAGAAAAGTGATTGTTATCGGTTCGGTTTGACATTGATTTTTAAAATGTGATTGTTTGACGATAACGACCAAGACCGGAGAGATCACAAGAAAAGATGACCAGAAAAATACCCTCCTAATATTTGCAAGAGAGGTCACAAGAAAAGTGATTGTTATGGGTTCGGTTTGACATTGATTTTAAAAATGTGATTGTTTGACGATAAAGACCAAGATCGGAGAGATCACAAGAAAAGACGACCAGAAAAATAGTGGTAGAAAGAGACGACCAGAAAATTAAAAGTAAGGAAACAGAGATGACCAGAAATTATGCAAAAGGACGACCACATATTGCTAGAAAAAGAGGAATTAAGAAGAAAAAAAACTTATGCCAAAAGACGACTAGATTGCAAACTTATGCCAAAAGACGACCAGATTGCTTGAAAAAGAGGACTGAAAAAGAAAAAAAACTTATGCCAAAAGATGACCAGAAAAAGGAAGGAAAAGAAGACGACCCAAAGAAAAAAAAAACCAGAAGAAAAAGATAGGAAAAGACGACCAGAAAAGGAACAGAAAAAGATTATGAAAAACTTGAACAACAGGTGAATTCTTTCATAGGAAAAGATTATGCAAAACCAGAAAAGGAACAGAAAAAGATTCTTCTTCTCTCCGTTGTTTTCCTATGCAAGACTTGTTTGCAACCAAGTCATTGGAATTCTTTCACCGGTCTGACCTTTTCTTTAGCCCTCTTGAACAACAGGTGAAGAAACCTTGGAGCAGGGTGTGACATCTTGGCTATCTGAGTGGGCGGGTGAATGGGTAATCTCACTAGGCGAGAATGTACATATGGTTGGGATCCCACAACGCTCGGGGATGCTATAAGTAGTCTTGAGATCTCCTACTAAGCAAGAGGCCTTTTAAGGCATAACACGGGACTAAATTCCCTTGGAACCCTGAAGTTAAGCGTGCTCGGGTGAGAGCACTGCTAGGATGGGTGACCACTGGGAAGTTTTCTTGTGTTATCCCTTAAGAACAAATCCGTGAGGGCCCATTGGGCCCAGAGCGGACAATATCTTGCTGGTTATGGGTCTGAGGTGTTACAAATGGTATCAAAGCCTGCTCTGACCGGAAAGTGTGGGGGTTCGGCCCAACGAGAGGACGCGTTGTCCCATGGAAGGGAGTATGTGACATCCTGGCTATCTGAGTGGGCGGCTGTGATGTGGGTGGGGTGAGAGACCTGGGCGAGCTACCAGGCGATGATGTGCATATGGTTGGGATCCCACAACGCTCAGGGATGCTATAAGTAGTCTTAAGACCCTCAACTTAGCAAGATGCCTTTTAAGGAGCAACACAGGACTAAATCCCCTGGGAACCCTAAAGTTAAGCGTGCTCGGATGGGAGCACTGCTAGGATGGGTGACCCCTAGGAAGTTTTCTCGTGTTATCCTTAAGAACAAATCCGTGAGGGCCCGTGGGCCCAGAGCGGATAATATCTTGTTGGGTATGGGTCTGGGGCGTTACACAGGGGGAATCCTCTTAGCAAGAAAAGACGCAAATTGGAACCAATAGAGCACAACGAAGGTTTTCATTGGAAACAAATTGGAAACAATGGACCACAGGGTTGAGCTACAGCCAATAACCAACGGGAATAGACAAAGGAAGCTCGAGAAAAGACGCAAGAAGACCATTAAGGAGGAAACCAGTTTAGGTTTGCTTGTGATATTTTTAAGTGTTCCAGGTGTTTAGGTCATCACAGTTCAGGCGAGGACAGAGACCTCAGAATATTAAATTTATTGCTGATTAGTTGAACTCTGTTCTCATTGCGGCTTTGACTTCACCTTCTATTTGTAATTATTAGTGGTTCCGTCTTTATCTCATTGCGGCTCTGAACTCTATTCTTATTGCGGTTCAGTCTTTTATCTGAATCTTTGATTTCATCTTTGGAAAGAGGAAAAAAATTATGCAAAAAGATGACTAGAAAAAGGAAGGAAAAAAAGACGACCAAAAAAAAAAAACCAAAGAAAATGATGGGAAAAAGGCGACCAGAAAAGAGAAGAAAAAACTACAGAAGAGAGAGGACATTGTTTGACATTAACGGCAAAGACAACCGGAGATATCGCTAGAAAACGATGACTCGAAAAGGAAAAAAAAACAAAACGATTGGAGAAGATGGCTGGAAAAAGAAAAGAGAAAGCTTACCTGTTTTGAAGTAATGGAGATATCGCTAGAAAATGATGACTGGAAAAGAAAAAAAAATAGAACAAACGATTGGAGAAGATGACCGGAAAAAGAAAATAGAAGGCTTACCTGTTTAGAAGTAATGGAGAGGAACGAGTTTCTCAACCTGTTCAAAAGAAAACGTTAACATAGACTATCGATGGGTTAGTTTCCGTATTGAGTCTATCGACTTCCCAATTCTTATCACAAATCCTAAATTCTCTCCTCTTGGGATAGGGATTAGGTAAGCTAAAAAATAGCTTATAACGTAATTCAACAGAATTTGTAACAATTCTAATTCCAAATCTCTATTGTGCTTCCAAACATGAGATTTGGAATTTAAGCTCACAATTCCAATTCCATACTGAATTCTTGCCCCAATTCTTTGAACCAATCAGGGCCTTAGAGGAGACTTATGTGTGTGGGTGCAAACATGGAATATGCATGGGAGTGTGGGAAAGAGTGGAAAACCTTGGGAGACACATACTTTTAGATCATAAGATTATACATGTGCAATATGCTTGTGTTGAGTGTAGAAATCCCAAGAGATTTGACTAAAGGCATGGAGTAAGCAAACCTACTAATGTTACCATGATATGTTACTCTTACCTCTTATACCCATGCAAGACCACCAACTCATGCAATTACACAACATGGGATGAATGATGCTAAGATGTAAACTAGAAGACCAAGCAAATAAAAGAAAGGTAATGGGGGTTTTAAAGGGTACAATAGATGGAGAATGGAAGAACAAGCTCTTCCTTTAAATGTAAAAGTTAACAATGATCTAGGATGACTCTTTAGGTGATGTTGTTGCTCCCTCTCATCCTCCCATTTACCTCACCCTTCTCCCCTTACGATAGGAGCATCATCTTAGAAAGGAAAATGAAGAAGTGATGAAGGGACATGGGGGGAAGGAGCAAGATAAACTAGGAAGCTAAACATATAACTCAAAATATGCTTATAATGTCATGAATCTCATATATGTTACATAAAATGAGAAAAGAGGCTTACCTTGGAAGAAGTAAACTTCTTTGAAGTGTCTTGGAGATCCTTTGAGAAGTGGACAACAACTGGAGCCCTCTTCTTCAGCTTCCAAGTGTTTCCCAAGCTTTAATTTTGGTTAAAGTGGAAGAAAGGTGGATTGGGTGGTGATTTGAGGGTGTTTGGAAGAGATTAGGGTGCTTGGGGAGTGGCGAGAGGGGTTAGGAGAGAGGGGTGCACGTGGGAGAGGAGTGGGAGAAGCCAAAAGCAGCTAACCCCTTGAAATGAGCTGCTATTTGCCTTATATAGGCAAAAATAATGTGACCGAAAACTCAGTTTGTTCACATTATTTTTATGTATAGTCGAAATATAATTTCAGCTATACATAACTTATTTGTGACCGAAATATAATTTCGGTCACATTAACATCCAATTAGCAATGATTTGTGTCAGGGATTCATGCAGAGAATCCTGACACGAAAATCCATAACCTTATCTTAGAACCGAAATTAAATTTCGGTTATAAATATTTTATGTATAACTGAAAAGTAATTTCGATTATTTTTAGATATTTTTATATTTTTGCTTTCTCTCCAATTTGCTTGAGATGATGTTTGATTCCTCATTAATGAGAAAATCCGGATTTTTTTAATTTAATTAATTAATTAATTAAATGAGATATTTTAGAAAATAATACTATTTTATTTGAGATATTTTGCTTTTGTGTTTTATCTTCTCTTTATTTTATCCTTTTGTCCTTTAATTTGCCATTTTTGCCACGTGGACAGAATTTCTGCATTTATTTACAATTTTGCCCTTAGGGTTGTTATGCTCATATCTCCTTCATTTGGACTTTGATTCTGACAAACTTAGTTACGTTGGAACCGTGTCGAGATTTTCTGTCCATTGGAATAGGGTATGACAGCCAATTAAAGCTTGATTAGAAAACCAATTTCTGCTCCCTAGAGTTTGACCTGTCTTTTAGGGCTTTCATTTCTAGCTTTCCAAGGGGTACAAAAATGAGGTGCTTACACCTGCAGCATCCTACGGATGCTGTTAACTCACATTTTAAAAAAAGTGAAATGTTAGTTGAAGTGACATTTCACTTTTTTAATATGAAAAATACAGCATTTGTGGGATGCTACACATGGCAGCATTTGCAGGGTCTGCCGCAGCCCACAGACGATATCAACCCATTGTAACGTACAACATCTGAAAATATAAAAAAGAAAAAAGGAAAAAAAAACCCCTAATTCGGAAATGGTACATGCGACAGCATCTCTTTTCACCTGCACAGATTACTGGAGTTAAATGCCGAAGACTATTTCATCCTGTTCCGTCATGTTTAACGGCCCATTCTCAACTAAACGACAAGATCCCATGTAAGCGCCAAGGCGGGAAACACGATCATGAAAGGAAGAAAGAGTCCACAAGCCAGACTGAAGGAAGCCCTAAGGCGGGAAACGCAAAAACACAAACAGAAGAAAGAGGCTTCAGACGTTCGGACACTGGTTTGCTCCGATGCCTCTATCCCTTATTTTACTTTGTTTATTTACGTTTAGATTTGGGGAATTTGGGCGAAATCGCCTGTGCTCATTGTTTTGAGTGGCCTAGAAGCGACATGCTTTGGCAGGAATTGCAGAAACAAAACGAAAATTAAGCCATGGTGGAAAGAAGAGAGAGAATGTTAAGGGCATTTGTTGTTATTTGTTAAAGTGGGAGTTACACAGTTGCTCGAGCTTTGAGTAGAGCTGTAAGTTTTGCCCGGCCCGCCCTAAACCCGCCCAGCCCAGCCCAAATTGTAGCCCAATTTAAGAGTTCAGTTTAGGTTTGGGTTCGGTTCGGGTTTAATTTTAAGCCTGGACTTAAGTTCGGGTTGGGCTCGGGCTTACACTTTACGGCCCGAAGAACCCAAAAAGCCCGACTATAAAAACCGCATAACTCGTAAAAACCCTCCTATCCACTGATTCCACTCCCGTTTTTTCTAGGGAAAATTACGGTACGGTCCCATTTTTTGTTTTTTTTCTTTTGTAATAAGAAAAGAAAAGATTTTTTGATCTATGTTATTTATTGTATGACAACTCCAGAACTTTTTTACAAAGTTTTTGACCATTTAAGCCTTCAGCATCTCCTTTTCTTCTGTAAGTGAAGCAAGACAAATTTGGCCCCCTCATCTCGAGAACCAATCTTCAATCATTAAACCGGTCAACCCTCTGCTTAAACTAAACCAGTCCCCAAGACCAAACCAGACGTTGAAACCCTCACCCTTCTCCACTGTCCGACCTTTCTTCTTCCTTATTCCGGCGAGAGCAACTGGCGACGGGATCTTCAGGTGGCGGAGTCTACCAGTGGTGGTGAGACCCTTCTCCCTTCTTCTCCCTATTCTCTACTTCACATTGTCGTCATTCAAAACCCTATGTTTCAAGTTCTTCGTTCACTTATATCTAGCAAGCAATGTGCACCCATCATGCTGCGTTTGGCGTAATGTTTCTTTCTATTTTTATTTACTGATACTCTATTCGCCCCTTCTGAAATTTATATCTATTTGCTTGGAATTAGAATTTTGAGTTTCTTGTTTCTGTTTTTCTCATTTAGTTTCTCCTAGATTCAATATTTTCGTTGGCTTCTTATTCTCCTTTCCGGAGAATTTCTTAAGTTTTTGCGCATTCTATATGCGAATTTTTGAATTTCGTCTTTCTCTTCTTGTTTCCCCTATCTTCGTCTTCATTTTTGACTCTTGTTAATTTGATTCACTTTCAGCATTTCTGGTTTTTCTATCATTAGTTTATTATGGAAGTGATTTCTATTATTTGATGATATATTTAGTGGTTTTTTTATGGATCTTGTGTTTGTTACTTAATGTACCTTGCCCTCTTAAACCCTGAGCAGTTATATTTGCATTTCGTCTTTCTCTTCTTGTTTCCCCATATCTTCGTCTTCATTTTTGGCTCTTGTTAATTTGATTCACTTTAAGTGTTTCTAGTTTTTCTATCGTTAGTTTATTATGGAAGTGATTTCTATTATTTGATGATCTATTTAGTGGTTTTTTTTATGGATCCTGTGTTTGTTATTTAATGTAGCTTGCCCTGTTAAACCTTATTTTGGTTGCTTGCTTTTAGATTTTTGACAATCATAAACACGTGATCCGTTGTAGATTTGGACTTCTTCACTACACAGTACACTCTACAATAACATAGAAATATCATTCCATTGAAGAGCTATTGGTGCCTAAAATTGAAGTGTTATTTCTTTTGGGCGTTGAAGTGTTGACAAAATACCTTTTTTGATGAGTACTGAAAATTTGTATTAAATAAAAAATATGGAAAAGATTTGACAGCATACTTATTATTATGATTATTATTATTTTTTCTATTATTGGTAGACAATCAATCAAGCCATTGAAAATTATATGCATGATGCAATTCTGCTTGGTGCTATGTGGCACATCTTTGGGCCATAATCTGTTGACCCAATTTGTGCTTTTCTACACTTTGTTATTGCAATCAGTAAACTGTGTCTTTCTTATCTCTTAATTTTGGAGGTTACTAATCCAGAGTATCCATAGGCAACTTGGATGTTATTCTGTTTGGTTTTGGAACTACTAACATGCCTGCCACAGTAGAAGTGAGAAAGACAGCAGAATGCCTAGATTGCTCGTCAAATACAAGCTGCTGAACAAGGAAGGTTTGGGTTACCTAATTTTAGATTGGGCTAAGCCTGAACTCATTAAAATCCGGCCCAACCCCCCCTACTTACAGCTTTAGCTTTGAGCCTCTGCCCATTTGGTGGTGGCTAGATTATGTGAGGCGAAAGGGGTTATGTTCTGTCGCAGCAGCTTTTAATTGGCTGTTGTGACAGATCAGAATGTGTCATGTGGAAGAATGATTTGGTCAATTTAGAGCGTCCATTTTGACCTGTGGACAAAATCTTTAGTCGGAGTGGATGTTTATGATGTTTTAATGCTTCTTTAGACCTGGAAAGATTTTAGTTCTTGGATGAGGTTGCTGCCAAGTGGAAAATTTCTCTGGGTCTGAAACTTAAGTGTTACATATGGAAACATGGAGTTGATGTGCTGCTAGTGATTAATTTGATGGCAAGAAAATGCTATAAGTGGCAAATTCAGATTGTCTCCTTTGATCCATTTTATGTAGTTAAGTTTTTGATTTGCAATTATTAAAAAAAACAGAAGTTTTTTATTTGTAAATGTTTTGTCTAGCTTACAAGGTATATTTTCCTAACCTGAATTTGTATTTTGCTGTTTAAGGTAAATCATAATACAGAGATATGGCCAAGGGAGAAGTTGAGAATGGAAGAGATGATATGTTAGTTGATGGGCACGAGGCTGAACATGGGCAAGGGAATGCTGTTCCCGAAGGATTTGATGCTAACTATCTCAGAATTTATTATGGTAATGTTCTCTAAGATCCGATGATTCGCTTGTTACCCTGGCATTCTTTTGGTCTAATTCTTGATACTTGTTTTTCTTAAATGATTTGATGTCCTCTTGAGTTGTTATACCATTTAGGAATATACATGGATGTTTATATTCCTAACATGGAAGTTTTTACTTAATCATTGTTTCTTAGAATTGAGGACATGTTCTAGATGTGTCATAAGCTTTATGTACTGATTAGATTCTTGAAGGGAATCTTCATTTACACTAGATGTCCATTCCTTCCCTTTTCCTTAAGATGGGCTGAACTCAGTGAAAGCTCTTCTTCTAAAATGAGCAGTGCAATAATACACATTCTGCGTTTTGTTACAAGAGTGATCATTAAGGAAGCTCCATTGTCCATGTATCTTTCAGTTTGTTATTTGCAGCATCTATTCATGATGCCAATAAAGTTTGAAACCAGTCCAAACCAATTAACTGCTTTGCACAATAAACACCACGCTTGCCTACCTCCAAGAGCACCAAAAAAAAAACAAAAGATGAAACTATAAAAAAGGAAATGAATCTGGTTCTAGCCCCAAAATGAATGGATAAGCTGAAAATCTTGACTCATAAAATGCCTTTCCATGATTGAATGGTGGTCGGGGGATTATGAAGTTAGCACAAAGGCTAATGTTTTGGAATCCCACCTCCTTTTTTATGTGTTTGTATATTAGTTTGTGTACAATGAAGAATATGATATTGCGACCACCTTAACTGGGTCAGTTTCCATATATGACGTTTGCTATGTCTACATTAAATTGCATAGTCCCATTTCTGGTACAAGGGTCCTATAAATTTGGTCAGCTCACAGCAAGTTTCATTTGTGACAGGGAAGCTGTTTCCTCATACTGAGATTTTTAAATGGATGTCCTATGGAAATGGTATTCAAGTTTCCTGATGAACCTGATAGTATGATACTATCATCTATTTCTTTATAATTTCCGCTTTCTCTCTTTCAGTTTTATTAGCCTTTTCACTTATAACATTGTCCCTTGGTTCCTTGTTTGTAGATGGGAAGCACCCTGCCTGTGACCAGTCATACTTTGGTCGAAGAGAATTTTCCTTCACTCTGGATAATGATATTTACCTGCGCTTCCAGTCATTCAACAGTGAGGCAGAATTGGAAAATTCCATCAAAGAAAAGTGCCCCTTTAAAATTGACATTGGACCTGTTTACAGTGTTGATGTATGATATGAATACTTGTTTTTAGTGCTAAAAGTATCATTTATCAGCATATGACTTTAATTGAAAATTTTGCAAGGAAAAGCTTGACAAAGCAGTTTGAACTGGTGACTAAAAAGAGGAATTCTTTTTACTTTTAACATTTGCTCATTGATAGAAAAATCTGAAGTTTTTTCTCTTGGATATGCATGTCTATTGTATGTAGAACTTGTATGTAAATGTGCATTTAAGTGAAGTAAATCATTGTTGCTAATGTTCCTGGTCCTGCTATGGTGTTCTGATTTTATATCATGATCTTAATTAAGAAATTTTTTTTAAAGAGATATGTTTCTCTTAATTTTGTAGTCCCCTAGTGGCTATTGCTGAGTATGAATCAGCTGACTAATTTATTTTTTGTTTTACTTTGATAAGAGTTGTGGGCCTCATGGCATTTGTAAGAATATTTCATGCTGATAGTTAGCTGTGTTTCTGGAATCATGTTTAAGTGTGTTTTTTTTCCTTTTAATGGTTGCCCCTGTTTGGCTTGCCTATTGACCTGTTAAGTTATCTTTTGGATCATGTTTATTACAGCCTGCTAAGAGGCATGCATATGCACAAGCTGGTGATAATGTTTTCACTCCTGTTGAAAGGGAGCTAATTTTTGATATAGTAAGCTGATCATCCACCTTTGCAATTGAACATGTATTTTAATTGCCTTTGTCTGATTATTAGATGTTTGATGCGTACCTAACACATTTTCTTGTACAGGACATGACAGATTATGATGATGTCCGATATTGTTGCTCGGGAGCTGATATTTGCTTGGATTGCTGGCCATTAATGACTATTGCTATTAAAGTGATTGATACCACCCTAAGAGGTAGGAACTAGTGCGTTTTTCTTTGCTTTTTAAATGGCTCATTTTATAAAATTCAATCTGGGCACCAAAGGTCCCCTTTCAAAATAAAATTTAATTAACAGGGATTCCACCAGCGGGTGGAAGATTTATAATTTTTGATATGGGTGTTTTGGACATAGATGAAATCTTACCCTTCTCTAAGTATTATACGTCACAATGCAACAGGGCAAGATGAACCATATTGCTTAAACTGCATTGCACTAAGTCCCCCACCTTAGTATTCTTTCTTTTGTTTTGGCAATTAGCCATTGCTATCTCGTTCTCCTTCTTTTTGGATTGGAAGTCACAGGCAATAAATTATTAGTTTATTGTCTGAAATTCCACTATGAGTTCCTTCATTATGTTCTCCAATTTATGCACGTGTCTCCTTATTAGCTTTCCGAAATTTGGTTTTAAAAGTTGATTCCATAGCGTTGATTGCATATTATAGGTTGCTCCATTACCGTCTATTTCAGTTTTGGTTTGAATCAAAATTTGCACTCTTGGAGTTGTTATGGGTGCAAATTGTATGGTTTCTTTATATTGTGAGCATTTCCTATTCCTTCTTGTACTACTTTCCTATTATATAGTTCTAATTAATGTTTTCAAAAGCTAAAGCATGGGCGAGGCATTTGCTGCATTTCACTTGATTAGCATGTGATGTTGGAGCCTTAAGGTATGAGGCTTAAGTCTCCTGAGCGTGAATTTTTCATTAGGCAAAACACTGAATAAGTACATACAATATAATATAATGTATGGCTTGAATAAGAAATTTAGGGTGCAGTGGGAAAAAAAATTATAATTCCAAAATATACAAGAACATATTTCATGAATCCTATCTAGTTTCAAAACGAGCTATCATATGAAGTTCTCAAACTTCTAGAAGCTATGATTAACTTTTGTTCATATGGAAATTTTAAACAATAGTTGGCCGTCATTTCAAATTGAAAGTTTTAGATGGGATAGTTGTATCCAGGTCACAAAGCTATTAAAATGCAAAATCATATCCCTTCCATATCTATAATGGATCTTCGATTCTCCAGAAGGTTTTAGAAAATGATAAAACTTATCATAAGAAGTATAAAATATTAATTTTTTAAATATTGCAGTATTGTTTTGCTGCAAAATTGCTGATTTAGTTGGAGAACCTTATGGAGGACCTTTATTGATTTTAATGGAGAACCTCGTTCCGTATGAGGTTCAAAATTGCTGATTTTGATGGAGAACCTCGTTTTAGATGAGGTTCGATACTCAAACATAATGGAGAACCTTAAGGCTTGAGTTGTGAAATGCCTTAATGGAGAACCTTGTTTTGTATGAGGTTCCATACTTTAAATTTGCTGCAAAATTGCTGATTTAATGGAGAACCTCGTTTTGGATGTGGTTCAATACTCAAACATAAGGAGAACCTTAAGGCATGAACTGTGAACTTCATGTGAAAACCATAGTATTTGAGCCTCAAGGTTAAGTCTCAAGGCACAAGACTCAATAAGCTTTTAAAACTTCATTTCTAATATCTTGGCAGGTTCTGAGATAAGTTCAGTTTCATCATTTGAAGTCCTTGCTTGCTTGGGAGCACTATGTTATGTTGTTGCTAAAGACAGGAGAGATATTAGATCACTTTTATCTTGGGTTCTTGACCTCTGCATTATTAACTTTGAGAACAATTCTACTTTTTGCCCGATCCTTCTTTGAAAGTTTCCTTCTCATTTCCCTCTTTCATAATTGGAAAACAAAAGGGAATTGAGAATTATCCCCATAGAAATAATTATGGTCATATTTCACGGACTTGTTTGCAACAATTTGCAGTATCACAGATATTTCTGGGAGAGGAATTTCTGCCATCTTCCTTTATTGCACTTCGCCATATCCTCTCACGACTGTCTTTCAAAAGAACAATGATCCAAACCCTGGCAAGGCTAGCGTGAGTTAGATGCGTAGTAAGGCCACTGTTTGGGACCTTGTCTATGACATTTGCAATTGATGTTAGGTAATAGGTAATGATCCTGGTAAAATATACCAAAAGTTGTGGCAAAGAGATTCACAGGGCAACATTTGACAGCAGTTTTTTTTATTTTAACAATAGTTGTGAGCTTGATTTGAAGTTTGGTGATCGTTCAATAAAGAAAAAGGTCGCCTTTGATGTGATTGTTGCCATGAAGCCAAAATAATATGCAGTTCCCTGGCCAGAAACAATGAAAAAGAAAGGAATCTGGTGGAGAAACCCTAGGGACTAATGTTCTTTCAGATTCCTGTAAGCTGCAACGAATTATTTAATTCATGTCATAAGGGATAGTTGTAAAAGAACTTCCTAACCAATGATAAACAAAATAGTAAAAATTTGACTCAGTATGCCAGAAATCCTAAGTATGACTGGTGTGAGTGAAATCAAGCCTTTAAACACTTTGGAATAGTAAGATACCACATGCTTCCCAGTGAACAACATTTGCTGTACTCATTCTAGGTAGTTTTCACTATGGAGCGAGTAACCCCTTTTCCCATTTCAGTGTCTCAAACTTTGATCCAAATATCACTTTCTATATTTGCTTATGCTTTACCAGCAGGTAGCGCCTCTCTCTCTCTCTCACACACACACATATGCACACACAGAGTCTGTTCACACTGTGCACGAGCAGGTCTCTTGACATGGACGCTCACTTTGATACCCAAATGAAGCTGACCAATACACCAAAAGCCCATGGAGCTGACGAAATGCGTCAGATCAAGCCTTAGAACCCATTGGGATCATATTGCCATTGGAGCAGTGGCTTGAGTGTTCTCTTTCTGAGACCATCTGATATTTCTTCAGTGGGCTGGTAGCTATGGTAAGGAGGCAGAGGAGAAGTTCTGGAAGATTTAACATAGGAAATAGGGGGCCTTGGTTTTTCCATGAAAGCCTTGGAATTCTAAGCTTCAATATGATCAGCCGTACAGGGTAGTACCAACAAAGAGATGGCATTCTTTGATATATGTTAATGTGGAGGACATGTTGAGCGTATGCAAGAACATTGAGCCTATATTTTATGGGTTACTCATGCCAGACTATGTAAGTGCTCATGACTGATTAATATTAATCAATTGTTGGTTGACTGACAAAATTAATAATTCAGTATTTGTTTAACATCCAATTATGGATGTATGAAAATATAGCCCAACAACTGGAGAAAAGTTCTTCTCGTTTATTCGGTAGGTTTTTGATATATAATGTCTCAGGGCTGGTCGTGCACTGCTGCATGTGCCCTGCATGTCTTGCCACTCTGCTGCTTCATCATGTGGGTATTCTATCACATAAACTTCTTTTGAAACCTTCCATCTTGGGTCTTTCTTCACTTTCAATGTAGTCTTGGCACACATTGACACTGTTACTAGGACAGGTTTTATCTGTTCAGTGCGTGGTTTGTTCTATCTCCTCAAGTATCTTACTTCTGCTGATTTTGCATTCCCAGCAGAATTTTTTTTTTAATATATAAAGATGATTGTGCATATTAATTATGTAATCAGACAATGTTTATACATAGTTTTGGGCTTATTGTCTAGCAATTTTCTTCTGTAATGAGGAGTAATGAATAAGGACACCATAGCTATAAAGTTCAAGATTAAAATTATACTGACAATCATAAAATTGTGTTCAATGTGTGATTCACTATTTTTCTTTTTCATACATGAATACAGATGACTTTGGTTTTAATCACATTCTGTGGGTGTTTAGCGGCAGGCGTGGAGTTCACTGCTGGGTTTGTGATGGGAGAGCAAGAAGGTAATGGTAGTTGGAAAATTCAATTCATTTGATATTCTTTCTATTTCTCTAAATTCTTGAGTATTGTTCCATTCAGGTTGACAAATGAACAGCGGGCTGCTGACAAAATTATTTTGCCTGATGTGTGGAAGACGTTTCCTAATATCTAATCATGGAAGTTATTGACACTGCTCTTTGTTTTAGGGAAATGAAAATAGTAATAAGAAGGTTTCTTTGACTGGTTCTGTTCTTCATCCTTTTCTTGCGTAAGTTATAGCATACTGTAATATATTTCTTTTCCTTAAATAACCCTGTTCTTTAATTGGGAAACTCATATTCAAGCTCTACAGAAGATCTTATACAGAAGTTCTGAAGGCATTCTTTGAAGATAAAATGCTTTGTAGTCAAAAACTGCTTGCAACTGAGGAAAGATATGAGATGATCCTTGAGATGATTCCTGATGAATGTACGTTGATTTTACTCAGGGGAGCATAATAGCTTCTCCTATTATTACTATTTTTTTGTCAGACGGTATTGGCATGTTAACCCAGACATGAAATCCATGCAGCCATTACTTCTGAGCTTCGTGGAAAGTGGCAGGACAATCGTAGGTCCTCAATTTCCAAAGAAGACCCTAATTTTGTTCGGTGGAATCAACTAAAACATCTGCTGCAGTCTGGAAAACAGAAGGTACGATGTTAAATAAATAACAAAACACTAAAAAAGAAGTAGCAACCTTTAAATTTTACAAAGAAAATAACTAGCTTTGTGGTTTACAAACAAATAGTAACATGAGTAGTGCAGAAAAACTGAGAGGAATACAATTCTACTTGTTATAAGCAATTAAGTAATCTACCAACTGTGTTATTTGTGAACATTTAAATGGGTTTGTCCCCACATTGAACAATTCTGGAGATTCTTGATGACTATACGGACATGACATGATTGATGGCTATAACCATTTGCTTTCCTCTTTCTCTCTCTCTCTCTTTCTTTCTTTCTTTTATTTTTTTTATATTTTTTTTCATTTTTTATGTGGCTTTTCTTCCACTGAAGTTTTGAAGAAATTTTGTTTCCACTTATGGTTCAGGTTGATAGCAAAACTTTCAGCGACCATAAGGCCGCATCCATTAGTCAAAAGCTTAGTGTCTGTATTGGATACATGGTTCTGCGGTGCTGTGTGATCAACTTATTCTCACCAAACTTGTTTAACAATGTCCAAATATGCTTATGAAACATAATACATTAGAAAATTGAGGAAATAAAAATATTGACATTGGATGAGCATAGTTTGTATGAGAATGTTAAGCTTAAGGAACAACAAGACTGCAAGAATAAACATATACATCTTAGGATCCTAGAAATTGATCCCAGGGGTTGTAGATAAGAGCGGATCTTGTGCACTGAAGTTTACTGAGATTTAGAGGGAGCACTCTAAGACAGGGTGAAGGACCTTGAAATGAAATGGCACAACTGATTTGAAGTCAGTCATGTTAATTGAAGATATAGCCCTCCTTACATTGGAATGCTAGTAAAATTATACAAGGATTGCCATAAAGCCTTAGAGACGATGTAAATGAATAGGTGATGATGGTTCATGTTATCATCTTCTAGCATATTTTATTTTTTATATATGTAGATCAACTTGACAGGTTCCCAGCAAGGTGCTTAAGCTTTCTTTTCTTATGTTTCTGATTGGATGTTCCATACAAATCTTACTATGTGTACTCGTCAATGTTTTCTTTTCTTCTTATTTTCTATTTTTCTTCAATGTTTTCCCTTTTCATAGGCTTTGTATCAATGAAAGACATAATTGCACATCTGTTGGATTTCTTGGAATATGTGAGCTCAACAAATTGTTTCATTGTACATTATGCAAGGATCATCTTATTTTCTATGTGAATCTAATATTGTTTTTGTTAACCAGAAAGAATATATATTTCTTATGACAGCTAAATGATGTTACAGGCACAAGGGCTTCGTAGGTGTGTGGAAGAGATTATTTTTACATACACATACCCCAGACTTGATATGGAGGTTTGCTGAATCGCTCTTTTGTTCTTTCTTTTTCTTTTAAATGTTGGTGTCCTGTGGAGCATCTTCTGTAAGGTCCAAACTGCAGATTGTTCTGAGGATTTCTGGTGCAAATCTTGTAAATCATCCAATACTGTGGATCTATGAAGCACAGTGATGAATACATTGAATAAGGACCAACCCCTTCCCCTACCCTTTTTCTGCTGAGGAATCTGCGGATGTGAATCATATTCTCATGAAATCCATCTGGTTTATTTCAGGTTTCAAAACATATGAATCATTTGCTGAAGGCACCATTCTGTGTGCACCCCAAAACAGGTCTGTAGATGTGGGAACCAAATATGATTTTAAAAAGGCTAATTTTTTTTCCCTGGTAGTTAAAATGCATTTCACTGTAAAGATTAGAATATGTCATGCTATGAGTTTATCCATGGGATAAGGAATTTGGTTGACTGATTAGTTGATGCCTTGTGGATAAAAGCAATTAACTGATTGTGAATATGTTTGATATGGAATTAGGTGCATCTGATTGTGTTTGCTGAGAATCCGTGATTTTATTAAAGACCACTGACCTTGGAAAGCAATTTGCATCGTGGGAAACATGGAGAATATGAGGATGGAGAAAAACACACTGGGTGAATAGATATTAGGTTAGCTTTAGTTGGTTTAATAATGTGGTAGGGGTGTAACTCGGCTTGGTTAAAACCGAGAACTGACCAACCCAAACAGAAACAGACTTTGGGCTGGTTTGGGTTGGGTTTCAAACCATAGGGTTCGGTTTTGGTTTGAAAATCTGTAAACTGAATTAACTTTGGTTCGTTTTGGGTTGATGTTTTGATTGAACCGAACTGAACCCAGCTTAAAATATACCTTTTTTCATTAAACCAACCCTAATTAACTTTGGTTTGGTTTTGGGTTTTCCATTTGGTTCGGTTTGATTTTAGGTTAAAAGTCTGTGACCTTGGTTTGGTTTTGGGTTGAGGTCAACCCAGACTGAACATAACCGAGTTGCACCCCTTCATGAGTGAATTAACATGATTCTTCAGTATCCTTGTTTATTTCTATTTTTAAGGCTCTAATCTAGTTAGAACTACTTTAAACTACTTCAATTTAGTATATATGAGATAAAATGTGTTTTTTTTACCAGCTACCATTGGTTGCTATTTTCTGTTGGGTTTGCTCAATTTGTTGCATGTTTTCCTTACTAATGTGTTTGATATTTTCTTATTTATGCTCATGAATGGTTATCTTCTTATTATATCACTCAGTTATGAATGATTATGCTTATGAATGATATTCCTAATTTACAATCATTATACGCTTCTTCTGTAATAAAAAAAAACAAAAAAAAAATTATTTCTAGCTAAATTTCCATGGTACACTGCATCGTGCTGCTAAAATTTAAACCATTTTGAGCAAGTCAGGACTTCTGAAATATCAACAATGTGCTGCCGATATTTAGTTACAGTTCATTGATGGCATTGAGACAATAATCGTTGTCCAGAAGAAAGGGCATGCTAATAGAAAAGAACTTAAATAATTATTATTCTCAAGCATCTTCTGTTCTTGGAGTCAGCAGGAGCTGTATGCTTCTCAATGTTTGCTAAGTTCTTGTTATTTTGATCAGGCCGTGTTTGTGTTCCAATTGATCCTGACCGTTGTGAGGAATTTGATCCTACAAATGTGCCAACCCTTTCCAAGGTAAGCGTTTTGCTCATAAGTTTGCAAATGATGTGAAAATTTCAGTAAATCCACATAAATGCGTGTTGAAATTTCAGTAAATACACATTTAATATTTATATTATGTGTTTCTGTCCACTACCGCTTCTGCAAAAGGCGTTCATTGAATGTCAAACATGAATGGTAGCATTTATTGATGAATATAGGAGTGGGATTTTGCTATGCACCTCTTGGATAATGGGAGGTTTCAATTTGAGATATCTAGCCATTATAAACTTAACTGGCTGCTTGATCAGATGATCTGTTTAAAGCATGAAATCTTTTTCTTTACTTTTTTGTTTTTCCTTCCTTATTTCTCTTCTATTCTACAATATTTCTTCTTCTGAAAACCAAAAATGCAATTGATCAGTTAGAATCATATAATAAGCCTTTCTGGTGGTGGTTTGCTCAAGGTTTAAAAACTCGGACTTGGGCTCGGTATTTACCCAGTCCAAGTGCGAGTTAACTCGCCGATACGGGAAGTATTGATCGAGTTTGTTCCGAGTTGGGTTGGTTAGACCCAATTGCCCAGAAAACAAAAAAAGCATAGAATACCTGCTCGTGCAGGTCTTCATTCGCTTTCAGAGAATATAAAAAGAGGGAAAAAAAACACACACACACACACAATTCCGACCGTCGACGGAAAGGGGAGAAGAGAAGAAAGGGAGATGAGGAAGAGGAGCAGGAGAAGAAGATGGGAGAAGAAAAGACAAATTATAACTTGTTTGCTCGTTCGTCGAGGATGGATGCCGGATGGACCTATTCAGGTATGCTGTTATCTTCTTTCTTCTTCCTTCTCCTTGTTCTTCCTTCTTTTTTTTCAAGGAGCTTAAAATTGACAGAGGTTTTAAAGCCTCCGTTGAACTCGACCGAGGCTTCAAAAGGCTTGGTTGAGTTCAGCAGAGGCTTTAAAAGCCTCCGTCAAACTCTCTTTCTTTGTCGAGTTGCCCGAGACGCCTCGGGCGATACTGCACTCCTCGGACAAGATGTTGCGGTGTCGCCCGAGTCATCTCAAACTTGAAAAGACTCAGCTTAGACTTTTCGAGTTCAGAGGTTCCATAAGGAACTCTTGTATCAACTGGTATTGGCTTGCCTCTAGATACCACGTTAACTCAGCCGATACTTCTTTGTATCGGCCGAGTTTCAAAAAATTGATTGCAGGGTGACGTGTGATCCAGTAGCTCCATATCACTGAACTGTCCTAGCTCACTTAAGCTCAGGCTCAGTTCAGTTGAGTTCCGAAAAGAAACTAGCAAGCTAAGTCAGAGCTTGAGAAGAAGCAAATTTTATGAGCCTGAGAGGGGCTTATGTGGCTCAGCCAAGTTAGAGCTCTACTCAACCCAATAAGACATTGTAAAATTTATAGGATTAGGACCCTTGATGTGAATATACCTTTAGCTAAGATGAAAATGGGAAAGGCCTTAGGAGCACATGGTAATCTAATTGTACTGCAGAAGTACACGGGAGATATTGGTGTAGTCAAGATAGAAACCCTGATGCCTCACAATAGAGACGTTGCTGGGCATAGCATTTATTAGCAAGGAAATATGAAAGTTACAAAGTGGGATAACAATAAATATTGTCTAAAGCAAAAGGAAATGAAACTAAACTCCCACTAAAGAAATAAGCTGAAGCTATCAGTAAGCACCATACGAGCAATATTCCATTCAAAAACCATATGAGCAATATGCCATGCAAAACTCAAGATGACCTGAACAAGATTGCTCTACTCAGTGAAGTCTGATCTAGTTGACAATGCAATTATAGATGATAGTGAAGATATTTCAGATGGGTTTACCTCTAAAGTCTAGAAAATAGATTATTATAACTGAAACATCCATCAACCAAAATCATATTACAATATGGCCACATTATCATGTGAATGGGTTACATTTAATTCAATTGATTGGGACCTCATTTTGATCCTTTGAACAATTATTAACTCCTATAGTGAGAGACTTGATGCATCAATAAAATTCATCCTTTGATTTGAGAAAAATGCATGATAATATTTTCATTATTTTTAGGAAAAAATTCACAAGGCTAGTTAAATATGAACATAGATTTTTTAACAGCCTACTGTTTTGTGCTTAAGCACCAAGTCCACAATGCTCACATTAACAATCATGTCCGATCAACACCACAAAATAACGATGACCTCCATTTGGATCAACAAAATCAGGTATTCCCACTAACAGTTATCATAACATGCATAACAAACTAAATAAGATTAATCAAATGCTAGACAATGCCTTCAAGGGTAGGTCGCTTTGGCAGCTAATGCAGCCAATTTGACTATGATTTTGACTTGTGGAATACCTATGTATTTCAAACCCAAAGAATGCAATTATTTAAAATGCAAACTGTGTCAATCACATACTACAAATATCTATAATATGTCATATGCAACCAAACTACATAAAGGCTCAATAAAACAACCTCCCCCATTTAAGAAAGATAAAATAAAAATCAAAAGAACAAATAAAAAGCATAATGATATGATTGGGGCCTTTAAGAACTGCAGATACACATAAAAGTAGCCCCGAAAATATGTTCCAATGAGGCTTTAATGGGCTCAAGCTATATTCAAGCAGACATTTAGTCTCTCTTCATTTTGATGTCAACGATTTTCCGATGTAAGTTGTTTTACATGAATTTAATTTTATATAAAGTATGTAATTATCAATATTTTTGGTTAGAAATATGGAATACATATTGACAACACATTGTTCACTTTCATAAGTTTCGATTGAATAAGTTATCTAGATCTTAGAAACACAATATTTAGTGTTGATGGTTACTTGGTGATGTTATATTTTGTTATCAATATTTTAGGTTAGAAACATGGAATACATAAGTTTCGACTGAATAAGTTATCTAGATCTTACAAACACAATATTTAGTGTTGATGGTTACTTGGTGATGATAACACTACCATGGTGGCATAGCACCACCAAATTAGGTGGTAGCAATGATAGTGCAATGTGAGAGGTGGTTCAAGTGGTGCTACCAATTTGATAGCAATGATGGTGGTGGCGGCAGTGGAGGAATTGGTTTTGGCGGCAACATTAGTGGCAGTGGCAATGGAATGTTTATGGGCCAATGGTGATGGTGGTGGAGATTGGAGGCAGCAATGACCAGAAGTGGTGATTTTGTTGGTGGTATATTGCTAGTGGCATGCCAGTTTTGGTGGTGGTGCTGGTTTGTTGTTGCTGAGGGGATGTGGTAATGTTTGTGGCAGCAACTTAAGTGGTGGTAGTGGCAGCAGTGTGGTGGCAGTGGTAGCAATGATGGAGTAGTAGTTTTGGAAAGTCAAAATGAAAAGAAATAACTTAAATAGTGCTTCAATGGTGCTGTCCCACTTAATTTTGATTTTCTGGACATTTGACATTCAGAATTTGAAAAGCAAATCCTTTTCCAAAAAATTGATATGTTTTAGAAAAAATAAATACATTTGGCTTGCTTCTACATTTAGACAAATACTCAGATTGTATAAGAGAACAAAGGAAATGATTAAAAGAAGGCGACATCAAATTTATTTATGCAAGGATCAAACTGAGGTAGATGTGAAAATATACACAGACAAAAACATGAGTTAGAAAAAAAAAAAAAAAAAAAAAAAAAAAAAAAAAAAAATATATATATATATATATATATATATATATTTGGGCAACGTTACTAAATGTGAAGATTGTCCTCCAAGGAATGAAGAGTTCATAAATTAAAAACTTGGTCTCGGGCTTGGTATTGCCCCTGCCTAAGAGGCTGAGACTGAGTTGACACCGATATTGGCAGTTTCGGCCGAGTTGGGTTGGGTCGACCAGATGAACCAGAAATTAAAAAAACAAAATAAGAACTTCAGAACAGGTCTATGTTCTTTAAAAGAAAAAAGGAAAATACGAGAGTTGCGAAGGGGAGAATGCGAGAAGAAGAAGAATAGGAGATCAAGAAGAGAAGCTGCTGTGAGTTTCACGTTCATGGAGCTTCCATCCTCACATACACAGGCACGCATTCATTTCTACTACTTCTTCTTCTTTACTTTTTTTTTCCTGAATTTTCTAGAAAACTACTCTTCATTCTTCATCTGAACATGCAAAAATAGAGCACCAATCTGTTATCAGATGGAAGAGTACTTCAAAATAGGAGGATGAGTGAAATTTTCTTTTGAAAATGAAGATGAAGAAGTGGGTGCAAAGATGGGAACTCGGAATTGCTAGAAATAGCATCCAGAGTTTGACAGAGGATTTTTAAAGCCTCTATTAAGTCGTCCCAATCATCTCAGCCAATATGTCTTTGTAACCTCCAATACGACTCGTACTTCGCAATTCTAGTCCGAGTCTTGCCAATTTTAGAGGTTTCTTACAGAGCCTCACATATCATTGCTCGGCATTGGCTTGAAGCCGAGCCGATACTGGGTTGACCCTGTCGACACTTATCAGTATCGGCCGAGTTTTAAATTGATGGGTTTGCTTGCATTGGTTAAGGGATTTGAGAACAGTTCTGTTGGTTTTCCACCATCAGACATCACTACTTGCACAAGAACTAGTTGGCTCCCGTATTAAGTCTGTTATAAATCCTGTAATTCTTTCCTTGCAGGCAAGTTTGCTGTGTTATCTAAATTGATAAAGTAGTATTAAGAGACGTGGAACTCTGAACCACAGAGTATTAAAGGTTTTGCCATACAATTTTTTTTAATTGGTTGTTGGTAGCAGAGTTTATTATCTTAAGCTAGTGGCCTATGAATATCACACAATTTTAGCACTTACTGTTCCTTTCGCTTTGGACTCATGGTTTACTTGCTAATGGACATAGGTCATCCAATAGGTGTGCCGGATCTTAGTCACGTGATTTGCAATTCAGTAGATTATCTTGTTGCCATATAGTTAAAATTATGCTTGCTTGTCAGGTTTGGAATCTCTCTGGAGTAGCACTTTGGTTTGATTTTTCGGACATTTCTGCCTGTGCGCTAGTGTTTAAAGTATGATATTGTGATTTAGTTTTGTTCTTGTGAAATCTGTGTTAATATTTGTTAATCTGCAGCTTTTGGAAGAACTCAACATGGGGGGTTTGAGAGGCGATAAGGGTGATGGTATGTTGCCAGAAAACTAGGATATTTTACTATTGTTTTTTTTATTTCTTATTTAGGGGCATGCCTTTAAATGGCAAAACTCAAGCAGTTGACCGACACCCAGGGCCACAGGCAAGGGTGTGACTCTTCTTCCATAATTTAAGTACCAAAACATGCTTTCTGTCCAGACCAAATCCCTGGATCAATCTTCTCCTGGATTGTCATTATCTTGCTGGATATTCTTAGGCAGTCTTGGAGATCCTGTAGGTATGGCCTATCAAAGGATGTGCTCCAGGCCCTGCACATACTTCACTACTACATTATTGTGGTGGATGTCTTAGATTTCCCATGATAAGTGCTATGCATTTACTAGCATAGTCAACACCAACGTGGATGCATGAAATTTGCTTTATGACCTTATATTGTTACAAATTTTTGTGTTTGATGGCAGAATGGGAGAAAACTTCACTAGACAAATCAGTAAGGTTCTTCAGATCAGCATTCCTACAGCCCCTACTGAAATCTTGCAAGGTCACCGTTACCTCACAATTTCTTTATGTTTGAGTATTTGTTGTAATAAACTGGTAGTCCTACAAAGTCACTTAAAATGCAAACAGCCCTTATGTTGCAGAGGCATTATATACCAGTACATAAAATTTTGATATCTAGACAAGAAAACAATTGACAAAGTGAAAAATGGGTAAAAGTTTCTGTTGAATGAATTTGGTGGTTTCTACTTGCTGCAGGAGGAGATGGAAGCTTCATATAATGCAAAAGTTCAACAGTCGAAGAATTCATTGAGCTGGTAGAAGTTATGTCTTGTTACTGCTTGCATGGTTTTAAGCTACCCTCTTCTGGATTCCTCATTTTATGCTGTACCATATTCGAAAAAGATTTAATTATGTTCTATTAGACATTCTTGTAATATAAATAACTATTTTTTCATCAATGGAATGCAATTGGGGAATTTAGTATCTACATCTCTTTGGAATTCCCTTATGAGTGGAGAAATTGCAGCCACCACCACCAGCACATCCACGACTGCCACCACAACAACCTCCATGACCACCGCCACAATCACCACCTCCACCATCTTCATCACCACGTCCAGGAGCACCTTAACCACCGCCATATCAACTCTACCACCACCATGACTACCACCTTTATAAGCACCACCATAGTAACCAACACCTCTACCACTGCCACTGCCACCGTCATCATTATCATCGAATCCACTATCAACATTATCACAACCACTGTCACTAACATCAGTTATTGCCATATAACCATAGCTGACACAATTACTATAAACACAAATTATTTTAAAAACTTTACGAAACACATTTTTGCTTATAAATTATTTTAGAAACTTTACCAAACACATTTTTGCTGATTTTTAAAATCATAATTGATTTTAACTAAATGTTACCAAATGGGTTTTTTTTTTCTTTATTTGTTTCAAAAACACAAAAATAATTTTTAAAGTTTTTGATTTTCAAATTGTTTTTATAAAAATTGTTATCAAGTAGCCTCCCATTTAGCTTTCTTACACCTAACTTGCTTATGTAGGCGTTTTGTTCTGTTTCTGTTTATTATTACTTTTGTTTATTTGAATGAGTTACTTTTCCTTACTTAATAACTTAACTATATGTCTTTTTCTAAATAAATTTTGTTGATCTTGAGAGGTCACGTCAAGTCTTCGATGTTATCTATGAAGAAAGGTCTAATTGGTTGTCCTTTGAAATTTTTAGTTAATTTTCTTTCTTCGGTGTTTAAAAATTCATTAATATGCCAAAATGTGTCTGGTGTCTGTCTCTCTTATCCAGTTGGAATTTCAAGTTATTTTGTCGTCTTAATGAGTTCCCCAACATTGTTTAATTTAATGTGTTGATTAAATAAAGGATTAATGATATTGACATTGACTTTTCTTCGGTTTCTTCTTCGTGTTTTTCAACCAACCAAACTTTTGAATTTTATTATTTTTTTCATGCATCGATATGTAGTAGGGTGAATGTCTGGCATGTTAAAGGGGACTAAACATCACACTCGGACCATTGTGGGTCTGGTTCTTATACCATTTTGTAATGCCCCAATCCAACGAGTAACAATACTGACCCTTGCGGTTTTGCTTTCGGCTTTTATCTCAAGAGGACTGGTCACTTGAGAGAGTCGCAAGCCTATATATATGGACATTCACTTTCTCCTCCCCAAGCAATGTGAGATTTCGAGATTCACACATTGATTTCAAACAATCGCTCCCATATCTTGTTTGTTGTTCATCCTTTGCGGGGGAGAGAGAGCGAGAGGGGCCTGTTCACGAGGAAGGGGACGAAGTGAGGCGTCTTCTTCCTCTAGCCAAATAAGAAAAAAAAAGGAAACATTTATTTCTTTTTCTTTGTAATAACTTTTAAATCTCTGTGCCTTATTTTTTTTTCCCAAGCAACAAAATTATAGAGAAATTTGATTTTCTATTTTTATTCTTCCTCCAAGAAAAAACCATAATACAAATTTTAATTTCCAATGCTGGCCCTGTGATGTACATGTCTTGAATTTAACAAATTGGAAGGTTAGTTTGTTGGGGTCACGAAGTTTTGGGGGTACCATATAAGTGGGGAAATTAGGTCATTTTCAGCGCATGTTGCATTTTATTGTTTTGGGAAAGGTTCAGGTTTTCTGAGAGAGCAGTGATGGTGCTTAGATGATCTTATTGTATTCGCCTTGGTCTCTAGTAGAATAACTTCACCTTAAATGCCCGTGGACATAGACATTTACGGGCAAACCATGTAAATTGTCTCTGCATCTTTTTCTCTGTTTCCATTTCACTGTTGTTCTGTTGGCATTTTTTCTTGGCGGTTGATCTATTTCTTATGGCCGTTTAGTCATTTCTTACGATATTGTCCCCCAATAGCCCTCTCTCCCGCCCCCCCTTCAGATAAAGTGAACGGCTGAACGCAACCCCTCATGGAACATAATATTTTTTTACCAAAAAGGTAAATGATCAAATCATGTGATCTCTTTTGGTGTCCATCTTTTTTGTTTTATATGCCTCACCTACTTGCAATTTTGTTTTTATTTAATGTGTTGATTAAATAAAAAATTAATGATATATGACTTTTCTTTAGTGTTATTCAACTAACCAAAATTTTGAATTTTATTATTTTTCTCATGCATCGATATGTAGTGGGATGAAAAAGGGGATTAAATATCAATTGGAGCATTGACTATTTTGATTAATCAAAGATGAAACATGTGTACAAGTTCGCATATGAAGCTAGCGCACACACATGCTTTACCGTTGGACCAACAGATCTTTCATGGAGTAGCTCCACCAGTGTTTACTTTATTGTTACTAGTTAGACCCCCGCGTGCTACGCATGTGGAGGGCCTTTGTATTAAAAAAAGAAAATAAAAAGCTTTAAACTTTTATATAAAGGAGTTAAAATTTGTTAAATGAATCTTCTAATAGTTTCTTTAGTTAAGAAACTTAGTAAATGTAATTTTTTTAAAAAAGTGCTCAAATAACAAAAATATATTATAATAAATATAAAGATATGAAATGCCAATGCAAAAAGTCAATATATGTGAATATCTTCAAATATATGGTATTTAAGAGTAGAAATCGTTTGTAACAAGATTATAATATACAAGATCTGCAATGAGAACTTTTAGGTGCATCTTGTAGATATTTTCTTATAATTTGGACCTTGTAACTATCCATGTAGGCATCCAATAAAGGCCACAAAAATAGCCTGCAAGTATGAACTACTACTCCTAGATAAGGATATTTCAGACCCATTATTGGTACCATTACGAAAGAGGACGTTACGTTAACTCATCAAAACTTCGCTTAGAAGACCAGTCAAGACTAACCCCTTTATATCAATTGCATATATTTTTAGTTCAAATATTACTTTTAAAAAGATAAAATGGTTATAACATAGAGGGTTTATTTACCAATTTAGACTATCAACTCAATTTTATAAATATTCATATTAGGTGAAAGTTAAAAGTGCACTTGTACCAGATTAATCAACATATATAAAATAAAATTATTAATGTTAACAGTAAAATAGGCACACCAAATGTGACTAAAAACTAAATGTCAAAACCATCTCTAAAATTAGAGCATGTTTATTTTGCCAGAAACATACATGCAGTAATTCTACAAAATCCATCTTTGCAGGGCCACAAATATAAGGCCTTTACAAAAAATAAGATTAGTGTACATAGCTTCTTGTTTGTTGATACTACTAAATTTATTGTTTAGAACATAAAAAGCAATTGAGATATATGTCATTACTATAATTTCTTTCATTATATATCTGGCTCATACAGTTTGTAAAAGAATAATAATTCTTTGTAATGAATAAGGAACGCAATGATTTCTAGAGATGACCAATATAATAGAAACAATATATATACTTCTCTAGCCCAATAGCATAATATACATGGGATAACCACCTATTCATAAAAAGTCAAAAGAAGGCTTGTTGCCCTAAAATCACTTATTGTTGTTAACTAACAGTGGATGAACAAAAACTTAATTAGGGGAAATGAAAGTAGATGAGAAACTAAGGCTAGAAAGAATGTGAAGAAGTAATTGAGGTTATAGTAGTAGGTGAGAAACTCAGGCTAGAAAAGATTGTCAAAATAAGAACACCAAATGTAACTAAATACGTAATGTCAAAGCCAACTCAAAATTGTACTATGTTTACATATGCAAAACAATGCATGTAACCATCCTCCAGATTTTTATCTTCCAAAAACTACAAAGATAAAATAATTGACAGAAATGAGGTGCATGATTGTAGCCTCTCATTTTTTTATGAGATCCAAATTTGTTTTTAAAGGCAACAGAGGCATCACTTGATCATTCTGTAGTGTCACTTGATATAACTCTAGCTTATACACTTGTAGAGAATAATGCATTAATTTTTTGAAGGTGTCAAATAATTGAAGTAGAATTCACCCAATATATGAAAAAATTAATTAACCATATAAATATTAAAAAACTACTACCAATATTTTTATTATATTTCAATGGCCAAATTATACAAAATGATGCCCAGTCTTGGACCTTACTTGGGAATTATGTGTTATGGTTAAATGTTGAAGAGTTGGATCCAAAATATTCACAGAAATGATGAAAATAAGTGTAAAATCTACATGTTATGAACTTAAAATGGAGGCGGAGAAAGAGGAAGAATTTACAAATTTTATATAGATGAAATCATACCATGTAGACACCAGTACTTATTGAGGGGATCGCAACAAAGGAAGCATGAAATTCTATTAAAGGTGGGTTTCATAGAGTAAGCTGGCCCATTCCTGCATGATCTGTAGATAGTAATTATCGCTACATCTAACAACTTTACCATACAATAAATAATTTTACTGAAGAAAAACAACTAATGATGGGAAAGAATTTGGTAATTGTGTTTCGTCAATCTAATGGGGAGGATCTTGATTACCCACTGTTTCAAAGCTATTATACATGCAATAGTTGAAAAATCAATATAATAACCCAATGCTTTGAAAGACAAATGAAAATTTTCAAAAAAGGATGATGGTCAAGAAGAGACAAACTTAAAAGTGTTACCATCAGAAGATAAATAAAATTTTTAATAAGACTTATAAAATGAAGGGACAACTATAACTAATGAGTATTTCATTCCCATCACTCATTATTCCTATACAATGTTTATTATAAAGTAATCTATCTTGACATAACAAATCATTGGTGAGTCATCTCCTCGTTTACAATTTTAAGAGAATGGAAATAAAGCTTCTTCCTTTAAATCTCCAAATGCACATAATCATCCATTTCCATCCCTCAATGCCAACAACCATGGATTAGTTTGTCGTATGTAACAAAATCAAAACCACCAAAGTCAAAATAGCATTAAAATCAATATTAAGCGAAGAAAAAAAAAAGGTAAATTGTATCATAAAATCTTACATAATGTTATAAACAAATTTTTTAAAATGGTGGTGTAAGACATCAATTCTGCATTAATATCATCTATTGTGAAAGAGATACGTGGTACTAATATGCTGCAACAAACTAAGACCCATAATCTATGCCTGGCATCTCTGAGTTGAAACTTGGTGGCACTTTTGTGCTAGGCCAAGAGGCTTGCCTGTCATTTCCATTGAAACTAAGAATACAAATATGAAAGAAAAATTATATCTTTATAGTTGGTCTGTCAAAACAAGAAGGAAGAACAATAAAGAAGCGCTAAGTTGCAAAAATATATCGGTCTGAAGTATTGAAAATTAAGTACGGTGGATAATGAGATTGGTTTCTTTACCAAGTTTAAATCTATACAATTAGTTCACAAGCAATGTAGGGTGTTAGCTTGATAGTCTTAATTAAGTGACAGAATTTGCTAACTTGTACTTTTTTAGACAATTCTTGCTGATTGTAATTTATCATAGTAGATAGGCACAATTCCTCCATTAATGAAGAGAGAAGGAATGGTTACTCGTACTATGATAAGAGAGACCTCTTGCTAGTGTGGAGGAAATTAGAAGGTGAATTGTAAAATCCCTAATTTTTATGCAAATAAAAATTATATTAGTTTAATATCTTAAATAAAAATCTAATTAATGTTTTTTTTTCATTAGTCAAGGGTGACCATATGGCCTTAATTTAAATCTGGGTGGACCAACTTGGAGACCTTTATTTTAACAAGGTAAGAAATTTTTTTTTGTTGTGTAATATGAAGGTTAAGAGTGTAGCTGATGTGGAATTAATGTGAGACAAATATAATATGTAATAAATAGGGTTGCTGTAGTAAGGAGGTGTGGTGGAGTGGCACACCACACAATCATGGTTAAAACTTGCTGGGCGGCAACTATAAAAGGTTAAGCATAAATTTCAGTCGAAGGTTTTCTGGAGTGGGCGATCTGAGTTTGGGGGTTTTCAGAGGAGAAGAGGAGGAATTGAGGAAGAGGCCGGATCTGGAGTTGCTGGACTGCTCAATGAGTTGCTGTAATACTATATTCTGTCAAAGAGGAAGAGAAGAGGAATCTGCCGCAGCTGAGAAATTGAAGTTGTGTCTTCTTCCAAAACAGTAGGTATTGGTTTAATTGAAGTTTCGATAGGTCATGTGGTGATTAGGTAATCAGATCTTAGATCTGACTTTGTGCTTTGCAAATTTCAGATTTCATTGGAGCAAAGGAAGAGCTCGAATGAAAACATAGATCGGATTGGGAGAGTGTGCTTGGCGACTGTGGGAAATCAGAAGTTGGTTTGCTTAAACAGGTAGGTAGCATAGTTACTTCTCAGATTTGTTGTTTATTATTGAATGGATTTCGTTTATACTAGTGGAGATTTTTTTATGAAGTCTGATCTGGAATTCCAGATCTGTTATGGCATAAAATGGTAATTGAATGAATGGTTTATCATGGGCGGCAGGTGATATATATATAGTGTTCTTTTTCTATGGTGAATAAGATTGTAAGTAGCATGAATCTGATTTGGTATAGATGTTTGAATCTGGAATTTTGTACAAGTTCAGACAAGGAATTAGTCGAACCCTGTTTCTGGTTAGCCATTGACGCCTAAACATGATCAGTCTCTAAATGTGATTCAATAAAATTAAACGCATGGTTGCTGATTTAATATATGAATGGAAATGTATTGGAAGTGAAAAACAGAAGAACAATTAGATTAGACCATTTAAAAATGGAATTTGTATTTGATGTTTATGAAAGAAGTGCTGGCATTAAGGTTGGTGGTCTGGCGCCAATCCTTCCAGAGGTCAACACCAGATCCTATTTCACAGTCTTATTCGGCTGTTTTGAGTATAAGCTTTATTCTATATCTTCCAATTAGAAATACTAGTTAGATGTTTTAATTGGGTGTTGGTGATGAAATTTAAAACCATCTATGATGAATGTATTGAACCAGAATTTTTCTTAGTAATGACTGGGATATTAAGTGGTAAGTTGTTTAACAATTGAAATGGTTTAGATGTTCAACTGGGAAATATGGTACAGAAATTTCATAACAAATTGGTTCTCTATTTCTGGTTAGTCATGGAAGCATGGCACGTTTATTTACTGAAATGGGGCAAACAGAATTGTAAGGTATGGTTGATGTTTCATTAGGTAATTTGAATGGGTTTTGAAAGGTGGAACAGGTGAAAGAATGGACTAGCTCCATTGGGGACTGAAACATTACTGATGGGTTTTAGTGAAGAATGTCCTAGATATATTTGTCAAAATTGGGATGGGACAAATGGATTGCTAAGAAAATGACTTTGAAAAGGCTATGCTTAAAGATACCGCTGCTTATTATTCTCAGAAAGTTTCAAGCTGGATTTCTGTGTATTCTTGTCCAGACTACTTGGTGGAGGTATTTTTTTATAGTTTATTTGATTACAGAATTTTTATAGGCCATTCTTGATGCTAACTAAGTTTCCTATTTTAATTCCTAGGCTGAGAAGTGCTTGGAGTCAGAGAAGGAAAGGGTATCTCATTACCTACAGTCAAGGAGTGAGCCAAAGCTACTGGATGTATGTTCCTGTTAACATCTCCTTAATTGCATTTTTTTTTTGTTTCTTCCCTAACAGTGGATATTCTGCTATTGAAGTCTAATATGTTGGGTTTCCATTATTTTATGATCAATTTTCATATCATGTCATTGAGTGTATATTCTAATTCATTTTTATTTATCATCAATATGTCTTTTTCAATAGAAAGTGCAAACTGAGCTGCTGTTAGGATATGCAAACCAACTGCTTGAGAATAAGCACTCTGGATGTCATAAGTTGCCTAGAGATGACAAAGTATTAATTTTGCTACCATTTTTCATCAATTATAATTTATTGCTGCATTGGCTATTTTCAGATCCAGAAATTTATCACTCTTACAGACGTGTCACATGTAGTTGGAATCTTAGAGTCAGATTCTCATCATAACTGGATTAATCCGGGATTTTGGTTTTTATCAGATTCGGAATAACTATGGAATCAGCCTGATTCTAATAATCCAAAATCATAAAGAAAATCCAATTTCGAAAACCCCAACAAAACAGCCTCTTCACTTTTTAGTCCGTACTTGTTGTTAGGTGGAGGATCTCTCAACAATGTATAGGCATTTTGGATGTCATAGGTTGGTTGGACATGACAAGGTATTAATTTTGCTACCTTGCTTCATTGATTAAATATTTGATGTTGCTTTGGCTATTTGCAGAAACCAGAACTATATCACTCTTAGGGGAACGAAGTTGGAATTTTAGAATCAGATTCTCACCATAACTGGATTTCATAATCCAGGATTTTTGGTTTTTGGTCAGATTCAGACTATGGAATCAGCCTCTAGTGGGTTTCATATAATCCACTTAACAGTGTACACTGCCTACCACCTTCCAATTCCCATCACCACTCACTACCTATGCACCTACAACAATTTGCACCACTTATTGACCACTGTTGATGCTACTGTCAGTGATTGCCGTTACATTTGGCACCCACATTCATCACCACATTGCCACCATTATTGGCACCACCTACCCCTAATCATCGCTAATATCCTCTGTCATCACCACATTGCCACAATTATGGACACCACCAACCACTAAGCATTGCTGCTGTCCACCACTGTGTATAATCATGATTCCGTATTTTGAAAATCAGTATCAAAATCTGATTCTGATAATTCAAAATCGTAAAGAAGATCCAATTTTGAGAATCCTAACAAAACAACCTGTTTAACTTTTTGATCTGTACTTTTTGTTAGGTGAAGTATCTCTCAAAAATATGTATGCTCTTTTCTGAAATTCCTCAATGCTTAGAACTTGTATCTGATAGATTTAAACAGGTTGGTATTGTTCTAGCATTTTGGGTTTGCAAATAAAGGTACATGTTTGTATAATTCCTCCTCCCCTCAATTTTTTGATTGTTTACTGTTGCAGCATATTATTGATGAGGGTACGGCCTTGGTTGAACAAGCCAAAGATGCAGCCAGTGATAAGAAGGTCTCATCTTGCTTTTGCCCCTTATTCCAACTTCCTGTATATCAAGCATCTTGGGCCCCTAAAAAGGCCTCTTGTTGCAAAAAATTTTGACTAAGAAATCATTAAGCAAATGCATTTTTTACATTCCTGTCAAATTACCAGTAGTTATGGAATTATGCCTTTGTAGAATTGGAAATCTTGGCATTGTTTTCAACCATTAGAACACTTTATGATGCTTACATATATTCTGAAGGATCTGGAGAAACCCTACATAGTCTTCTCAGCCACATTCAAATTAGAGGAGTAGCTATAATGTTGTTGCATATGAGGTATACTCATGCATTTAGTGAGGAAAACTTTTGAATTTTCTTATTTTTTATTTTTTTTATTTACTTGTGAGATTTGAAGAGATTGAATCACATTCAACGCTCAGTTGTTTGTTTCTAGAGAACTCTATCTTAATGGTCTATTTTGGCAGTGTATGACTATATGTCCCACATAAGTTTGTTGGATCAAGACCTGTAAGAGCTTAGAACATGGAAAGCATGGGGGAATGACAGCTGTTATTCTTACCATCAGTAGTTGTATGGCATGACTACGAAAAGTTTGTTACAGCTGAGGCTGACCTAAACTTGGATGTTTCCATATCTTTTTGCTTTAGGTTAAAACATTTAGTTTAATTGATACTAAATTTAGTATCCATGTATCTAAAATTAATCTGTTAATATAATAATTAATTTTAATTTTAAATTAATAATGCAATTAAAATTATAAATTGGTTACCAAATTGATGTATTCATCAGCAAATTTCTTTTCCTTTCCTTTTTATTTCTAAGTTTAATTGAATACTCATCACTTTTGGGCATCAAAAATTAATTTATGGATGTTAATATGAATATTAGTGCAATGGATATGTGAATGTTAGTGCACTGGATATGCACAGTAACACCTAGTTTTTTTCCCAATGCCATTGGTGTTAAATTTTCATTTATCACCTTTAAAATAGGCCTTAGCTATGGCTGTACGGTACTGATGTTGGGTATTTTTGCATCAACTATTTATTTAAATACATTTGTAGGAGTAATTTATTTAATTTGTTGAAATACAAATTGTGTTCCACAGGCAGAGAAGTAGTTGGAAGGAATAGAAATTGGAGGAGATTGTTGGTCTTGGCTGGAGTACAGTGACCTAGCTCTCTTGGTGAGATGGCTATCCAATGGCGTTTTCCTCACTTGTCAAAGAGAGGGAGAAGTCTATATTACCTCGTCTTCTTTGCTACCATCTGGGTTGTGTGGTCGAGTCATCTTTCAGTGATTTAACAGAAAGAAAAGAATTTCCGTTAATACACCGGTCATCATTAGTTGATCTCAGGTAAGTCCATCCCCAGCCATATCTGTTTCAAGTTCTTTTAATCAACTCACTGTTATTATTTAATTATAAAAAAACTTAATTTAAATTTAATGAAGACTTATTAATCAACTCATGATTGTTCGTTATTATTTTGCAGAGAAATCTACAAGCATATAGCTGGATTTCAAGGATCTATATGTGACTGAGCGGTTGGAAGATATGCAAGCTACTATTGTTATCCCTCACAGATTGGCTACACAGAGCAAAATCGAAATTCACGGTATTCTTCTTTCTTAAAATCAAGCAGACGTTTTCATTTATGTTATTCATTTTGATATTTTTGTTCTACTTGGGTTTACGTTCTTCTTCGTTATGGTGAGGATTTGTTTCTAATAAGAATAACATGGGTTCCATAACATGGTAAAAAATTACATATAGAATAGAAGAATGGATAAGGAATTCCAGAGAGTATTATATATATGCAGAGTCTTCCACAAACATAATCGATAATTTTCCATGGTATCAAGGTGTGGCAACAACTCTGTTGTTATGTAATCTTTGTTACGAAAGTTTATCCTGTATTGAAACAGAGAGTGGTTGGTCTGCAGCTGAATGGCTCAATCAAAATATAAATGGATCATGTTATGTTCCCGGTTGAAATGATCAAATGAACGACTTGGATTTTGTTATGGATAAGTTATTTGTGCTATCCAAAAATTGATTTTCTGCATAGTCTTCGTATTGTTTGTAGGCTGAAACTATACATTATGTTTCCAGCTATATCTTATTCTTAATATAATGATTGACTTGATGAACTGTAGGTTTTTATTTCTTGCTCTTGGTGGATTGCTTTGTGGCTATGATACTGGTGCTACATCTGGGGCTGAGATTTCTTTAAAGGTATGGTAATACAAAATTTTAATATAGATAAGAGCTGTTATTTATCCAGCACCGAGGCTCTGCTCTTTCATGATGAATATGTTTACGATTTACAATGTTTTGTTATATCTTCTTTCTCAATAACTTTGCATAATTTATGTTTTTCCTTTTGTTTCTTTCTAAAGAGGGATAAATTCGCTGGAAAAAGTGCATTATTGTTGCAATGAGACGCCATTGAAATCATGTGCTGAACACCGTTATGATGGAGTATCAGGTAATCAAGCATTGTCTTGAATAGATTTCTCCCTTTAACTCAGATTTTCTGTACTGTTTTTATATTTTTTGGTTTGTTCTGTTTTTTGTTTATTTTCCTTTGTTGCTGAACATTTAGGTGGAATCAAGTGGTATCCTTTTTTATAACGCTACGATTTTGTATGGATTACTTGCTAGCTTCAAAAGGAAAATGCCTGAACAACCTTTATGAAATTCAGTTCCTAGATATTGTTAGAAGAAGTAAGTTGGTGGTTCTCCTTCATAGAGAAAGTAAATCTATTAACCTATATAAAAAGTCCCTTACAACCTGCCTGCTTCATCACTTGATTAAATATGAATTATTTTTAAAATATTAACCTGTCTAAAAGTTTCTTCATCAGAAACTTTTATGGGATAACCACCTATTCATAAAAAGTCAAAAGAAGGCTTGTTGCCCTTAAATCACTTATTGTTGTTAACTAACAGTGGATGAACAAGGACTTAATTAAGGGAAATGAAAGTAGATGAGAAACTAAGGCTACAAAGAATGTGAAGAAGTGATTGAGGTTATAGCAATTTAAAATTATTAATGTTAACAGTAAAATAGGCACACCAAATGTGAATAAAAAGCTTTAAACTTTTATATAAAGGAGTTAAAATTTGTTAAATGAACCTTCTTGATCCTTGCATATATGGGACAAGCAGCTTATCTTTCTCAGCATCATGTCATTGAAAGCTACTACCAAATTGGTTTCTATGTATCTGTACCTGGTAGGCAACCTGGGTATCCCTTCTAGAAGTAAATACTTTAAACTCGACCATATAGATTCACCTCATGAATGATAACCAGTCTTATTGTCTCAGAGCAAATAAGATGGCCAGTTGTGGCAATAGCTGTAATTGCAGCGGTGGCGGGAAGTCAAGCCATCATCACAGGGACTTTCTCAATCATCAAACAATGCTCAGCTCTGGGATGCTTTCTAAGAGTCAAAACAATCCATACCTCATCTACAATTCATGGCCAGATTTACATCCCAGAGATTAACTGGATTTGATATTATGCTTGGCAGTCACCCTTGGTTTTAGAGATACAAGGCACATGGGACATGCATCAGGTATGAAAACAATGAAATAAATAAATATTTATAGCTTTAATTTCGTTCCTCCCTTTACAGTTAATATTTTTTCTACTATTTTGAATGAGGATGGAATGGAAGTACCTTTTTAATTAGTTATGTTGATTATATGATGAGGGAATATTGTATGTTTTGCTCTGGTTATGTGTTATAAGTTTGATAAAATATAAGTTATATAACTCTACCCTATAAAAATGACTTCTCATTTGTGGCATAAAATTGAACACAAGTATCCAATTAGTTTGTGGATTTTCGGTTTAATCTGTAGTGTTTGCTTTCCTTTGAAACAGGTTTTGCAGTTATAACTGTCATGCTGGTTACCACCTGCCTAATGTCTTTAGTTATAGTGCTGTGCTGGCACCAGAGTGTCTTCCTAGCTATTTGCTTTATGTTCTTCTTTGGTTCCATTGAAACACTCTACTTCTCGGCCTCCCTCTCCAAGTTCCACCAAGGGGCATGGATTCCTATTGCCCTTGCTTTAATCTTCTTGATAGCCATGTGTGTGTGGCACTATGGCACTCTCAAGAAGTTTGAGTTTGATGTCCACAACAAGATCTCATAAATTGGCTCCTTGGCTTGGGTCCAAGCCTTGGTATTGTGCGTGTAAAAGGCCTTGGTCTCATACAAACTGAACTTGTGTCCGGGATTCCTGCAATCTTTTCCCATTTTGTAACCAACCTCCCATCCTTTCACCAGGTTTTAGTCTTTCTCTGCATCAAGTCTGTACCAGTGCCATGCGTAAATTCCGATGAACGGTTCCTTGTAGGCCGAATTGGCCCGAAAGAGCATAGAATATATAGGTGCATCGTACGATATGGGTATAATGATGTGCCTTCTTGTTTGATTTTTCTGGGTTCCCATTTGAAGGTATTGCAAATGCAAGCTGCCTTATAACCCCGATGACCTCATGGTGCAGTGTGAAGGTTGCAAAGACTGGTAAACTTTTTGCCTCATCTTGTTTTCTGCTATCTGAGTGGTCTTAAGATGAATTCTTCATTTAATTTTGCGTGCAAGATTAAGTTGATCTGCTTTGGTGGTTTTATAGTCTGTTGGCGTCCATCGGGATGAGCATATTTAGGACTTAGGCATGTGTTTTGCTCTTCTTCAGGCATTTGTAAGTTTTGAAGGACTTTTGTTGATTGCAATGCATACATGTCCTATATGGGCATCTGTATTCCCTGCTGTACTTGGCCTCCACGATGTATGCTGATTTTGACTGAACCCTTTTTCTTTTCCATATTTCCCTTCTTTTGTGTTTTACATGACTTTCTTCAGAATCCTGCTTCCATGGGTTAGTATTCTCAGATTCATGGTGAGAAATCAGAAGGGTGCTATGGAAATTTGGTAATGGAGAATCAACTATTGTTAAATCCCAGTGCATCCAAGATGATCATTTTTTCTGTTTGTTTTTACTCAGTGCTTTAGGTTTTGCATAGACATCTTATGCTTCAACTTCGATGATACGAGGACTATGAAATGTGCAAGTTGGCCTGTGACTATTTTTAAATAATGCAGAATGGTTTTGCACTTAGTTATTGTGTCAAAGTCACATTTATATTTTGTCATTTGTCAGTTTTACTCTCTTAGAAATTTGTTTAATTATGCTTTATATGCATTATATGAATCTTGACAGAATTTGTAAAAGAGCTAAAAGTTCCAAATAAAACAGAACAGTTGGAGTTGGTTTGTGCATTGGCATTAGTTCTTGCATTAGGACCACGACTTTGCTCTATTGGTATTGTCCACGTTAAATCTTTGTGTTGATATGTTGAATGACATTTTATTTGTAATATATTGATCTGGGCGATGAATAGGATTACTGGGCGAATTGGAAGACGTTATGTGTGCGTAGGACTGAAGGAAGGTTAAAGTTACGAGATACAGGAGCTCAATATAAACCAAATTTTAAACTTTTCGGTTTCTTCTCATGTTTGCCTCTCCAAAATCTGATTGGAGAAGCTAACTAAAAGCCTTAAAGTTGTGGAAAAACTTGAAGAATATATGAAATACTTTCTTAACCAAAAAAAAAAATTTTTTTTGATTATGTTTGTGGATACTTCTTCCAGGAAAGTTCTCACACGTGCATACATCTTGGATTTGTTTGGTTCTACCTTCTTGTCTCCCAGTTTTTCATGTGCTAAATAAATGAAACAAAGTTGGTCTAGGTTTTCGAGAATTTGGATTTTTTTTTTTTTTTTGTGTAATGAAAGGCGTCTGTTGGTCTCGCTTAGAAACATTTTTGAGTGACATTTTTTAACCATTCAGGGGTGATCTTGTAGGATTGAGAATGACAAAGTGGAGAACTACACCATCACACAGAGCTTCAATAAACAAGAGAATTGGACATCCTCAGTGGTCTCTGCTCATGCCGAAGTTTCAGGAATAGGTTCTTTGTACACAAAGCATGTGTTACTGATTCCAAGTCTGAATCTCGCAACAAATTAAACCCATGATACAGGAACTTTGTACATTTACTTTTTGTACTTTTTTTCCTTCATTTTAAAGCATTAGATTTAGATTCAGACAGAGATGTATATAGAATTTGAAATGCGTATGCAAATTTATGATGCTTGGATCATTGATCATCTTTTAATCCTATAAGAAGTTTTGAGCTAAGCTTTGTATTGAATGACAAAATGTGTAGGGCTACCTAAGCACTTCTAATTATATGATGATCTGGTTGTAAATTGAAAGATACTGAAATATTGATTTATTAAATTTTAATGCTTCATCTGATGCAGAAGCTAACCTATTCATCTCCTTGAGTTAGTTGCATTTACAATAGAGTTAATCGCATTTACAAAATCTTGGGATCTGTTTCATCAGGGTTGAACATAAATTTCAGGTCCATCATGTACTAATGCTTCAAAAAGAATGGTGAATAAAAATGTTTCTCTAGGTTGTGCTCATTAAATGACTTTTGTTGGGTCATAAAATGGGTATTGGACGTTCCCATTTTTTCCCTTGGCACCAAGTATTGGAAAATTTCATATGGGGAAAAACTAGAATATAACAATGGGGGGAGAGAGAGAGAGAGAGAGAGAGAGAGAGAGAGAGAGAGAGAGAGAGAGAGAGAGAGAAGGATGAAAAGGTGGGAGGTCGTTCCTGTGGTTCCTACCTTCATCCTTGTTTCCAAGAATATGTTCTGGGAGAGAAGAGGGGGCACAAAGGGAGTTGATGATTTGGAAGCTTGCTCTTAAATTTATGCACATGGGAAGAAGGCTGTCTATTTGGGGCTTCATTTTCTTCTTTACTGGAGAGGAGATATGCTTTGGTCGACCCAACAGAAGGTGCCCCACGCTAGCGTACCTTTCACTAATCTTGTCTTAATAGACCCAAAACATATTGGGACCATGTGCTCCTCAGGGTCCTACAAAACCAAGTACCAAACTCAAAATTGTCAGGAGGCTTGATAAATTATAAGTCTTCTTTTCACTAATGTTAAGTTAGAGATCTGATCTCATGATTTTATTTGGAGGGGAGCCACTAAATAATATGAAATTCCTAGATATATTGGAGACCGATTCTTCTTTTATAGTTTCCCTGTGCCCATTGTGTTACGTTCGTATGAACGTTACACGTGTTCCATTAGATGGGCCCCACGAATAAAGACGCAAACGTCTAACTCTAACACCCGTTTCAAAAGTTTTTTGAATTAAAATAAAAGTCAACTCAAAATGCTTGGGCGCACCATTTTTTTCAACATTTTAAATCTAAAAACGAGCTCCTTTCACTTGGCACCCTGAGGAATGACATTTTGGACAGATTTTGGTCGGTTCAGCCCACCGTTCTTAGCATCTTTCTGGGGAGTTTATTGTTAGCATACTTTTGGGGAATCAAGTCTTGCCATTGTTTGCCTCTTTTATAGAGGGTTCTTTAATCGAATCGAGTTACATATTGAATGACATAAGCATCTTATTCATTGACATCTACTCGTTTGACTTAACGTTTTTGTTATACAATCTTTTTATTAGCATATACCAATTCTTCATTGGCTATATACCATTTTTTAATCAAATATACCGGGCTATTCATCGTCTCATACTAGCTTGACGCAATGATTTTGTTACACAATCTTTTTATTTTCATATACCAATTATTCATCGGCTATATAACAATTTTTCATCAAATATACCAGGCTATTCATCGTCACATACTAGCTTGATATAACATTTTTGTTGCACTATCTTCCCATGTCATATACCAATTCTCGCATATATACCTGTTTTTCATCAAGTATACCGGCGTATTCATCGTTGCACCCTAGCTTGATCCATCGTTTTTGTACACAAGTTTTTTATTCTCATATACTAATTAGTCATCGGCTATATACCATTTTTTTTTATCAAATATACCAGGCTATTCGTGGACGTATACCAGCTTGATGTTAACATTTTTTTTTTGCACTATCTTCCCTTGTTATATACCAATTACTCATCACATATCTATTTGTTATCAAATATACCAGCGTATTCATCGTCATATAACGTTTTTCAATTAAACAGAAGAGAAAGTAGAGAGAGAAAGAGAGAGATCTGACAATTACCTATTGGGTGGTTGTAGAACAGACATAATAGTAGATTGCGGTTGCAAGTTTCTAATTGCGTTGTAGGTGGGACTCAAAAGCAAATCATTTCGCAAAAAATAAAAAATAAAAAAAATATTCACTTATCTTTTCCTCCTTCTCTTTTGCAAAAGGAGGTCTAACAGAGTGCCAAACAGGGTACGAAATAGTCGCAAAGCATGAAGAGAATGGATTTTGTTAATTTTTTGGTGCGTAACTAGGGTTTTGATTGCCACGTTTATATTTTGCAGATAGATTTCGATAGTTTAGAAGAAGTTCGATGGTGCAGAAAGTGGTTATGTTTGGGATTTTTAACTTCTTCTGCAACTTCTCTTTTTGTGGTGGTGTTCTCATTGTCATGGCTTCGACCGACTCAGAATCAGCTGCAAAAGAGAAGGAGAAAAAGATAAGTGAATATTTTTTCTATTTTTTATTTTTTGCAAAATGATTTGCTTTGTAGTCGGCTTCCACATGTGTTATGATTGTATACTGGCATGTGGTTGCGATTTATTGGTAGCCCGGACGGTGTAGATACCGGTTTCTTCAACTCTTTTTAATGTTATTAATAGATATGGATTAGTCGTTTAGGTTTTTTTCATTCCACTGCATCTTTGTATTAGCTGCGAACAGGTAGTGTAATTTTTTCTTCACTCTATGTGTTCAAATTCTGGTTTCTTTTTGTTTTGTTGTTATCTTTGTTCTGGAAAATGATGTAGATAAGGGTTTTAATTGGATTTTACAAGTTCCGTTATGTCTCTATAACCGTTAATTTTACTGAAATGCTTTTTTCTAATACAGGCATGAACTCCTAGAGAAACGTAGTGACAATTGGTTTTGAGTTATAAGTTATACTTGAAGTATAGATTAGGTCTCTTTTTAGAGTGAATCTAAATAATCATCTGTTTTGAAGATACAACATATATTTCATAAACTGAAGCTTTTGTAGGCTTTCATATCTTTTGTTTTTCCTTTCTAATTTTTATAATGTTGAAACTATAATCTTGCACTTTTAATTTTCGTAAGAAATTTCAGCTTTACAATAAATTTAATTTTCAGTTGCTATGCAGTATCTAGGATAAAATTGAAATATCAATTATGAATTCTCTACTTTCAGGCAATAACTGAATTTACTTGTTCTATATAAGTTTCGAAGAATCAAGGCACATGAAAATTTAAAACTGAACCAAAGTGTATCTATATTTGATTCCAGATTTATAGATAAAGCAGAATTCAATCATATTTTATCTAGATAATAAAGATAACACCCTTACATTGTTATAAATAAGTTGAGTAACCTGTACGTGTATGTCTAGCAGGGAAAACTCTCCCATATATCTGTGAAAAGGTCTATGATATTTTTTTCCCATATATTGATATACTAACTTACATACAATTGGGCACAGTGTTGGGTGTGGGGATGTTCTTAGTTACCACATCTGTTTAATCCCTGATCATAGGATTCAACAACTCAATGAAGAAAATTTAAGACACATTTTTCATCACTAAAAATGTGGTCAAGAAATACATAATAGTAAATGTGCGCACCTAAACCTGGCCTAGCTCGCACACGGGGCGCACCTTCAGTGCGTGCCTCGGGACATTCGGAGTCGCCACTGCCTGAGAGGTGCAGGCAGACACGGTGTTTGCCCTATCCGGGTCTAAGTTTGGTCTGCGGTTTTTCAGAGTTCTAGCTAAGTCCTCGGTTACGTCCGGGGAAGCCCTAAGACACCCCGGCCCGCCCCGTCGGTTTGACGGGTCCCTCGGGTCTCCCTGGTTTTTGAGTCAAGCTCACCCTTCCTAGACCAGCATGTTGCTTTATTTGGCCTGGTGGGACCCTTTGAAGGTGTGGGTCCCTTTTATTTGGATTTTATCTTTTTTTTTTTTAATTTACCTAAGTGAAATGGGTCGGACTCGGGTCCCGTTGGAAGACCCGTGGGCTGCCATGGTTGGGCTTTGGGCCCAGTTGGGTTATTGGGTAACCCATTTGGTTATTTATTAAATTAAACTATTTACACATGCAATGGGCTTAGTGGGCTTGGATTTGGCCCATTAGCCAAGGGTCAAGGGGCCTGGGCCTGTTTATTGAAAATAGGCCTGGTATAGGCCAGTCAAAAGTGGGCCCCATAAGTGAGCCCTAGGTGCCTTGGTGGGCCCATGGTCCATGGAGGGCTAAGAATAGCCCAACCAACTTCTTGGGTCGGTTTAAACTGGCTTAGGTCGGAATAGATCCAACCGGGCCGAAAAATTACATTTTTTATGTTACTTTTACATCTGCCCGTATTTTCTATACGGTCCAGCCGTGCCCGTGAACGAAATCCGGTTTGGCTTGCCCGTGAAGCAAACACGGTCCCGACCGGACCGTTCTGAGTTTACGGGCGCAGTTGGTTTTACATTTTTTGCCGCCGATTCTGCTTGGGATCACTCCGGCGACTTTCTCAGGTGTTCCGGCAACCTTTGTGATGGATCTAATGCCTTCTGTCACAGAACATTCACTTCATTTGCCTCTTCAAGTCTTCTTTTTCCTTATTTTTGCCAAGCCACTTTTGGCTCCTTGGCTTGTTCCTCCGATGATTCCGGCAGCGCTTCCGCGTCTCCGTGGATTCCTCAAGTAGGTTTTGGAAAAGGTCTTGAGGGGTTGTTTATGCTTACAAAGTAAAAGGGTGGATTTCAAGCAGCATCTCAGGGGAAAAATGGGTATTTGGTATTTGGGATTGGGGTGGCAGGACTTGGGCAGGGGTTGGACGTGGGAAACATGAAAGAAGAAAAAGGAAGAGGCCTGGAGGAGGCTTGTTGAAATGAGGGGGGTGGCCTCTCTATTTATAGGCAAAAAGGGGCGTGCCCGTATTTGAAATACGGGCGTGCCTTGCCCGTACTTCAAGTACGGGCATGCCTTGCCCGTAATTCAAATACGGGCAAAAAACGCACATTTGTAAATCTCGCAGAATCGGCCGTACGGGAGCGTGTCCCGCCGTACAGCGACGCGTGTCTTCTTCCAGAAGCTTGCCCGTATTTCAAATATGGGCATGCCCTGCCCGTAATTCAAATACGGTCCAGCACGTTTTTAAAATGTTTGGATTTCAAACCTTTATTCAATTTGGTTTTTTGCAAGATTTTTATTCGATTTTTCGGATTATTTTATTAAAAAGCGAGATTCTCTTTATTAAAATATTATTAAACACTTTTATCTTATTTATTTTGTTGGTTTATTCCATTTTTGCTGCCTTTTTGCCACATGGGCAGTTTTTTTGAAACTTCAACCGCTCATAACTTCTTCGTCCGGATTCTGATTTCAGCAAACTTAGTGTCGTTGGAACCGGCCCGGAACCACCTATCCATTGGGATCAAGTTTGGCTGTTGAATTGGGGTCGAGCAAAAAGTCCTTTTTGCTCTCCAAAAGTTTGAACAACTCATAATTTTCTCATCTGGACTCCGATTCTGGCAAATTCAGTTGCGTTGGAACCGTGTCGAAATGCTCTTTTTAATGAGATGAAGTTTGATGGCCAAATTTATTTGAATCAAAAAGTCAATTTTTTGACCCCCTCAGGGTTTGACTTTTCATTTTTCTTTATTTCGGGGGTGCAAAAATCAGGTGCTAACAGTAAACTAAAAATTTAAGACACATTTTTCATCCACCTTGTTTGCCTCTTGCTAGAGTACATAATAGTAAACTATTTTATATGTAGTCAAGAAGTCAATGGCCTGATTTTCTATCAGTTAATTTGTTTTAATTTTATAGCCCATTTACGTGCCATTAAGAGGCTTGGGACACTTTAATTAACTCCTAAATGTACAAGACTCAATAACACAAGATGGTGATCTGGGTGGCTTAAGATTGGGAGGGATTCTTCTGCCAACCGATGGAATAAACCATAATATTTTTGGTGGATGGTGGGTTTATCCCAAGTTATATTTCTTTGTATAAACATAAATAATGTTTGATTAGTTTTATTTTGTATGTATACAATAAATATGAAATAAATGAAAGCAACTTTATTTTGAAGCTGTGGACATTTAAATGTGCTTTGACTATGTTCTCTTAAAAGTTACTATTAAAAGGGACTTTAATATTGTGTTGTTTTGATAGGGCATTTTTATAGCATTGAGAGGGAGAAAAAGAAGGATTTGCGTGTTTGTGCAAAGCAGTAAGTAATTTGTATTTTGACATCCTTTTGTCTATTTATATATCTTAGGAACTATTCTTTTCACATATGTAGATGTCTTGATTTATTGAAATATATTTTTGCTTTATTTAATTTAACATTTGTTATACTTAGTTACTACCTTCTGTTAGTTTGTTTGTGCAAATACTTTTTCTGCTTATGTTTAATTTTTCTACACCATAAAATTATGCTTTCTAGGAATGGATTTGTGACTAATGTAAGTGTTGTTGTTGTTTATTTCTTGTTCTGATATCTTCTTCTAAAATTTTATACATTTGTATTTAAATTTTTGATGTGCTTGTTTATATTGTGTTGCAAGTACTATTTTCTTCTACTTATGTTTAGTTTGTCTATGCAATAAAGGTATGCTTTATAAGAATGGATATATACAAATTTATTGCAGGGAAACGAAGGCTTTCTTGTTTGCAAAAAAAAAGTTAGTAATTTATATGTCAACATGCTTTTCTCTATTAATATTAACTATTATTCTGTTACAAATTTCTTTTTTGGTTTCACATATTGTATTACAAATTCCATCTTGATTTATTTGTATACATTTTTCTTTTGCTATTTCATATTTGTAATGCTTAGTTAGTATCTCCAAATTTTTTGTATAAACAAACATATATATATATATATATATATATTTTACTTCTGTTTATGTTCAGTTTATTTATGCCATAAAGTTATGCTTCATATACGTGAATCTTTAAAAAAATGATGTTTGCTTAGTTGTATTTTGTATTTATTTTGTATTTTGTATTCATGTAGTGTCAACTGGTATGGATTAAATATTATAGTTATCTGTCATTTTTTTAGTTCTTCTTCTATAAAATACGGAAACATTAGATCAACTCAGTTTTGGGTTGGAACCTCAATTAAACAACACCAAACTAAAACCTTAACCATAAAGCACAAACATCTAAATTGATATGGAAAACAACATTTGGAGTTTATTTTTTAGATCCTTCTTTTCAATTCTATATTCTCTTATTCTTTCTTTTTTATGATAAATTATAGATATGGAAAATACACTCAACTCAAAGAATGTCATGAAAGAAATGTGTCAGAAGTATAAGATCAATTTACCAGTTTACAATCACATTACAGAAGGTGATGCACACCAACTGTTTTTCCAATCAACGGTTATTGTGGGTGAAGTTTCATACGTAGGAGCATGGGGCAGAAATAAGAAAGAAGATGAAAAATCTGCAGCAGATGTTGCCGCTGATGTATTAAATTCAAAAGGAGTTCCCAGTATGCTTGATCTAGTGATTGTTGATTTGAAGAAGCAACTGAATGAAGCTAGAATTGAAATATCTGAAATTAAGAAATATGTGAGTTATTTAGAAGAAAAGTTACAAAAAAGTGAAGACCGTGTAATGGCATTGGAATCAAAAATCCAAGATTCGAATAAAACAATATTAGAATATATGAACGAGAACCAGATGCTAGCTGAAAGGCTTGAACAAATGGATATTTGAAGGAACAAATTTTTTTGGTTAGGTAAATTCTAATGTTAGTTGGTTTTGCTTTATTGTAATGGAATATGAAGATAGGACACCTGTAGGTCCTCTTTATGTAAATAGCTTTGTTAATTTTAATTTCATTTAACATCGTCGTCATGTAGGTCTCTGTTCATACTCATTGTCGAGGGATATGAGTATATGCGAGGCCAAACCATGTTCCAAAAGCTGAACGTTATATCAATTCAGTAAAGTTTATCAAATGCGTGAACAACGGTTTGCTCGTAGATAGAAAGTAGTAAAGAACTTTTTGTAATGCACACATGCTGTATATGCTTTGTACATATGGATTAGGTCAAAGCTACTGTTTGTAATTAGTGCCCTTATGATAGTTGTAGCACACTTGGTCGTGCACTTATTTCATAAGTATGTCTACATCACAAAATTTTGTGTCTACATCACAAAATTTTGAAGCTTTAGTTTAGATTGCGAATGAATGACGTTCGCTACCTAGGAATGTAGGTGCTCACCATTTGCAAAATGGAATATGTTCCTCTATATTTTTGTGTAGACACATTTTGTTGACTTTCCTGCTTTGTCAATCCAAAATCCGATTCGCAAATTTGTGGCGTATTTGCTTTCAAAGGGTGATTGTTTTTTCTTGCCACTCTTTTGTTACATTTTACACATTGATGCTCTTATATACTGTCATTTGGAAACAGGATACAGTGCAGCAAATATGTTTAATTTTTCTTTGTTGAAACAACAAATATGTTTAATGCACTACACTAATTTTGAAAACTTTATTGAATTCAAGATTTCTGGCAGCCAATGTGATTCCTTACATGAGTCCAGTGTCTCTTCAGTTGTTTCTGAAGCTTTGGAGAAAGAAGATGATGGAAATGTTTCTGGAGTATTCGACCAGTACTTTGTCCCTCTGAGCTTGATTGAGAGGTGGGGAAGTGCCATGGGTATCCTTATCTTTTCTATAGATTGCCAAGTACCATTAATGAGTTAATTGTTATGTTTTCATACTATATAACCATGAGTCTGTTTGAAAAGAAATCCTTAAAAGTGACTCAAATATTGTATATCCCGATTCAAAACGTTGTTGTTGTTTCACAAAAAGCTATTATCGACATGTCAAGGGTACTGGCTCTCTCTTGGCAACCAGACAAGTAGGATTCTTGTTTAGACATGCAGACCATTTGTTGAATATTTGTCTATATTTTCTTTTCCTTCACTTCGTGCAAAACAATTCTCAGTTTCCATTTCTTATCCTTCTTCTGGTGTTCTTGATGTCTTTTTTTTCCTCATGTTATGCACAAAAAATTCATGGCATGCAGCTGGAGAACAAGGATAAAGCATGTTCATTGCAGGAGCAGTGCCTCAGATATTTCACCCCTAAAGAGGTACGTACAGTCCCTTGTTGTATCTTGTTTTTGTATTCCTTTATTTGCTATAGGTTACCAATTTAAATCATTCAAATGTAAATGGCAATTTTTTAACGCCACCAGGTTGCTAATTTGCATTCTTTCCCTGTGGATTCCCAGTTCCCACATCACATCAACCTTAGACAGAGGTATGTTTTGTTTTCTTTATATTTTCATTTATTTCATGAGGATAGGTAAGCGGGAAAAGCATGGCTGTTAGTTCTAATGTTTTATATGTCTTGCTACTGATGGGATGTATTGGAATCATGGTTGTGAAAATCATCTTGGATGCACAACTCTTCCTCTTCTCATTTTTTATTGCTTCGACAACTGTAATCAGAAACTTTTGCAACAAATTTTCCTTTTCCTGATTAGGTTTTCATTTTGTGGGTGTCTTCCATTTATGATCAATATGTTCAAATAACGAGTCACACTTGAATGACTCATTCAAAGTTGATATCAGTCTTTTTTCATTTTCTAATTATTGTTACTATTCAGATCTTAACTTTATTTGATTAGTTGCACGTATTACAACAGAATCATTGTTGGCTGGAATAATCTTACATTGGCTCCTCTAAACTGATTTTATTAAATTTAGCTCTCAATTTTCCTCAGGAAGTAAGCTGAGACTGCTTTTTTGCTGTAGGTATGCTCTGCTAGGTAATAGTTTAAGTGTAGCAGTGGTTGCTCCCTTAATCCGTTGTCTATTCACTGAGCCGCATTAATTGCAAAGATGAATCCTTTATTTATGAGGGCAAGTTATGACAAACAGGCACTTACGCTTCTCGCCTCGGGTGAGGTGGGTAATGCAATCAAACTCGTGCACTTAATCAATAGCTACATCATCATCATCTTCATCTCCCTCTCAATCTGTGCATGTTTTGTTTTGTTCACTCCACAGGTGATTTTAGTAGAGGAGATTCAAGCATGCAATAAAAACGAAGAGGCACTCGCTGATCAACATGTAAGTGCTGTCACTGCGGTGGAAAGCACATGTCCAACATGGAAGAAACCTTGTTTTAGATCAATTGATTTTTGCCTGAAGCACCCAATTGCCTGGAAATATGTATCATTCACAGGTCTCAGACAGAAGTTGAACCATTGAATAGGCTTTTTCAGTGGAATAGGTTTTTTCAATGGAATAGTTGAACCATTATGGAATAGGTTTTTTTATTATTCGTTTGCATATCTACTAAAGATTGGGTTAGCTTGGATGGTGAAATACATTTGGGGACTTTAGAAATAGTTCTTAATTGATATTGAGAGGTGACTTCTGATACTTCAAATATAGTTTTTCATTGATTTGCCTGCTTACAGTTGCTTCTGCCCAACATGAGAAACATAATTACTCATTTATTACTTGCTTTTGCTTCAAAATAGTACCGTCAATTCAAGTCATCTAAGCATAGCATAGGCAATAGGAAATTTTGGCTAATACATACACAAGTGAAAATTTTTTTTTTTATTATGTTGTAGCTTTTCTAGATATTATATAACTGACATATATTGCAAATACATCAAAAAGGATAAGAGTGACTGCAACAATGATCTACACAAGTTTTTCATTCCTCTTGCAAAGCCTTAACTCTGAAACTTTATATTGATTTAAGTTTCTTCAACATTTCAAACAACCTGTTATTGTTTAATAGATGATGCTATTTTTATTATTTTTGAAACAGGATAGTTGTTATTCAACAATCCAAAAAATGCCATGTTTTAACGGACATATTTTGCTGATGTCTTTTTTTCTGTTATCAACAAAAATTTCCCACAGGTTTTGAATTGTCCAAAAGTTGATAATTTGAGCCATATAGGAATTAAAGTAGATGCATTACCGTATGATATGGTTTGCAACATCAGTTTATGCTTATATATTACAAGTTAGGTACTGTAGGTGTTAACCTTGTAGTGATGACTTTTGTTGTGATATAAAAATGTTCTCATTGAAAATGAAAGTGCCCCTAACAATGTCCTCTCAACAGGGTAGTAGAGATGAGTTGTAGGGTTAGAAGTGCCCCTAACAATGTATCTTGAGATTTAAATTTGATGGGTGGATCAAGTTTCAATAAATGATGAAGAAAATGCACCACCTCTTCTCGAAAAAATGCTTTCTCATAGATAGGTGTTCATGATAAATATGGAATTGAAGTTCTTTCACATGGGAATTGCAATGCTGATACTGTTCTTGATAAGAATTTTGCTAAATAGACCATGGGAAACCATTTTAATTTTTTTCTTTTCGACTTACATGGGCCACAGCATTATTATGTCTTGAAATTTTCAGTCTGTTGTTAATTATTAAATTTGTTACTTGAGGACTATGACATTAACTATTCTCCCCTTGATCTCTGATCCAAGTATCGTGGTGGTTTTGATCTCTTTGGGTCAGTTTCAGATTCAGAGCCACAGATGCTATAGAAGTCTTGAGTATAGAATACAAGTAGTTTTCAAAGTACAATAGATGAATTAGCAATAGAATTAATTGATATTGTTATTTTTATTTGATGGTTTATAGATGCTTGCACAATATTAGTTTGGATGGAAGAACACTTGTCTTACACACCTTACCAAAACTAGAAGAGTTATGTGTTTTTTTAGTTTTTTATTTTTGAAAACCCATGTGTATTATAATCTGATACATGTTATGTCATGCTAGCCAAATTAACTTTATTCACACACTCTTCATCCTTTCGAAAATTTGCTATTAGATAGCATATTTTGTGAGACCATGCCCTCTTTGATATGTGAAAATAAGAAATTGTTGTTAGAGTATGGCTCATATTTTTCCTCAAATATACTGATTATATTAGAGGAAATTGTTTTTAGATTGTAATTGAGTATTGGAGTCATAGGTTTTAACTCTTATTTCTTGACATAGTGAAAAGGCATCTTCTTCTCTTTGGTGGATGTAGCTACCGAACAACATAAAATTTGTGTATAAGCTTCTTTCATCTTTCTTTTGGTTTTTCACATACTCATCGCACGGTTTAATTATAAACATTTGCAATTCAACTATGGGCATATTTTTCAGTTACTATGACTGTGTGTGACAATGATTAATTAATATTATTGCTCTTTTTATATCTTTTGTAAGTGAAGCTATTTGTTATTCTTATAATATTCAGATTGCGTGCTTATGTTAACTGTGGACCTAGAATTGAGTAAATCTAAGATACTTTATCTAAGACTCTAGAGCATTCATGTAACGCCCCGGATCCGGGTTACGTAATGGAACCGTAACTCGTACCCGAGGGTTAGATAACAAAACCGCAGGATCTATATCAGAGTGTAAGAAACATGACATTCAATTTATTATTACCAAACAAAATATCAGAGTTCGCTAAAATATCCCAATCACCCAATCACAATGAATTGAAAGAATTACAATTCAAAAGTTACTCACTATCTCCAATGGAAATTTACAACTAAAATGTATCTTAGAAATCACTCGACAAATAATCCTCTCCCCTATACTCGGGGTAAGCTGTGTCTGGCTCAATCCCAGGTATATCGTCCTCACCAGGATCTGAAAACAAAACAAATCAAAACGGAATGAGATACGAATATCTCAGCAAGTAGCATATGCGTGCACAAAACATTTATATTAGTTCTAAAACATGCTTCAATAGTAAAACATGCATTCGAAACGATAACCAACCTTTAAGAGTAATCCGAGTAATCCAAATACAACATATATAATGATAAAGATCAATAGCAACAGTCAACGCATAATAACGATTCATAAGTGAAATCATAAAAACCTGACCACGGTGGACTCATGAAATAAACCACCTTTTACTAGTGTAAAACCAAGCTCACTATGCCACCCTCCGGCTTATGTGCGAAGCCGAGATACACGGTCATCGACTTATTGCGGAAGAACCCATTCAGATACAGAAATGGGTTGGAATGTACTATCCTAACATAGCCGCAACCAACCAGATACAGAGAAGGCCTCATCGAGCTACACGATGGAACGCGTGCGCGAACAAGGTATTACTACTAGCAAAGATCAATCCATTTCACTACCTAGCTCTTAACTTTGACAAATGTGGATCCACACCGAGCTATGCCATCTAGACTCAAAACCAATGATTAAAATGACCAAACAAATTTTATAGTGCCAATCAAACATCAACACCCTCCAAGATACATGGAGATAAAATAACCATCATTTCATCAAAAATTTCCCAAACATCTTTCTAATACCTGGAGAAACCAAATAATCACCTTTTATCCAAAACAATTTGACTTTAAGTCCCTTTTTAAAATATTGCATAAAATTCCCTTTTTGAGTCAAATTTTAATAAAAACTTTAAAGTCTCGGTTAAACCGGCAAGACTTAGTGTTTAAATCAAATCTTAACTTCACTCTTGAAATCAGAACCTCTATTAATTTTCCTTTACCTCAACAAGAGTATACATGCCAAGCTTACACTCATGTCACTCTTAATTAGCCTAAAACTTCAATGTTTTTCTTAATATTTCTTATTTTATCGAAACACTCCATTAACCCCATTTACTGAATTAATTCATGTTATCCTAAGATATACTCCCAACAGCAGCTCCTACTTGTATTTTATACTCTAGACAAATTTTCTTTACTCAAGTGCACAATGCCTATTTTCTTACTCTTCATTCTATGTCTACATTCCTTGATTACCTATTGTTCATTGTCTTTTCAGCATCCTAAGGTTCATCCCTAAACCCTTTATTCATCCACAACTAGCTCATTACTTACCCTCTCAATTGTAGTGAGTTATGCCCAAGGTACATGGGCTGGAGAATATTCAGCACCTAGAATTTATTCGAAAATTTCCTCTAAAATACTTGCTGATTTTTCATATCTTAATACCTGAAAAGTATTTCCCAGATTCAGCCCTTGTGGCTCCCCAATAGTTTAATAATACCAATGATCATTTCCCTAATTAATCTCTCACCATTTGAAGTTAAAACAGTTCATAGAGTACACAACCATTGCTGTACCCAACACAACAGTACTTGGTTTTAGGTTCAGACTTCAGATTTTTTAGGACTCCAACTGTGCTAACAATGTAGCACATTCATTCATAGCTACACTTCTAATTTAGGCATGAGCAAACCCTATCTGAAATGTAGTGTTTGATACCTACAGTGATAATGAAGTTGCTGCTGATTTTTTTTTTTAAGGAAGTGGGCACCAGCAGCACTAGCTTCCTAATTAAACATATCAACACCTATCCATAATAGCACCCACAATGATGAAGGAGTTACTTATTAAGCCTAACAGCACCTAAAGTGCTCGAACAATCCACTCATAATTGTGTACAGTCTCTAGAAATATTCCTATTTCTAGTGTATCTCAATACCCTAAAATCCAGCAATAACCCTTCAATACACTTCCTAAGAAAACCCCAATCCTAACCCTTAATAACATTGTATAATTTGAGCTGTAAAGAAATGGAATCTCAGCAACTAACTTATTGGACATGAGCTGAGTACCATTCGGCCATGCTCAGCAAAACTAGGCCACCAGCAACAGCTTAAAATCCTAATCAATACCACAACCAAAATCCTTTACTTTATTCTAAAGTGTCACTCACCACTACCTGCAGAAATTTCCTAAGTCTTCACATGCTGCATGTGACTCATTTTGGGTTAAAATAAGTCACTCAGACCACATCACAAACAGTAGCCCCTCGTAGTTTTTCGTTTAGAAAATCTGCAATGTCAATTTTCTCTCCCTCACGCTCTTTATCAATCTGATAGACAAGCACTTCGTTAATTAGCACTGAGTGGGAACAGAAAGAGAGGATAGTCTTAATTGACATACCAGAGTAATCACGACATCCCTAGCTTTAACATTTATCTCTTGATAGACCTGAATTATAGAGAAGCACATATTGAGAATTGTTGAATGAAAAATATTTTGCAGTTCAGAATTTGTACAGGAGAAAGATAAAATGAACCAAAAAGGGTATTTTTATCTGGTTGAATTTCCATATAAAGAATATCAAAAAAATAATAATAAGGGACAAGCATATACCATATCATGGAAGCAAGCGTATCCAACTTCATTAAGTGGAGGAACCAACTTCGGAACAGTGAAGTAGCGATCAAGAAAATATAAAAACTTACGGAGCAAATTTAACATGCATTGGTGGTTTACCCACCTTTTCATTAATTCTCTCAACATAAATTCATCACGCTTCTCCATTAAAGAAGGCAAAACTTGAGAAGAGTATAGATCATCATGAGCAGAAATGCGCGAAATATATTCAAATAATTAAAAAAATTCAAGTGATACCCAAAGTAACCAAACAGGTCATGATGCAGATCATTAATTAGATAACAAAACTGTCTCAACAAGAAAAAAAAAATTACGAAAGTGATTGGCCGGCGCACATGTTCACGATGGGCACTCTCTGTCGTCTTCTTCTCCAACGACCGTTAGCAACCACTTCTCCCGCTGCACACAAAAATAAAATGTCAGCTCAACGAATCTTAACCAAGCCCATGTGTCGGCTCTACTACCATGAAAGAGAGATATTGTCCCGATGCGTCAGAAGAGAGCGTTCGAGGAGCTTGTGGAAAAAAAAAGTTCGAGTAGCTTCCGGAAAAGAAAAGGGTTCGAGGAGCTTCTGGAGAAGGAAAGCGTCCTTTTAATTTCATTATTTTGAAACGAAACGGAGAGTAACTTTACAAGTTGAAGGCAAAAGGGGAAGAGAGCTCAGAGAAAAAAAGTAAAACCCTTACCAGTTGAAAAAGTAATCAGTAAACATAAAAAGAGCTCGGAGAAACCTTACCAAAACCCTTACCAGTTGAAGGCAGAAAGGAAACAGTGAAGAGAATCAGTAGTGTTTCTTCTTTCAAACCAAATAGAGAGCAGGGCAAAAGAATCGGGGAGTTCTATAGAAGCTTGGACAGCAAACCAAGGTACTGAAATGCCTGATTCCAATCTCCTCACAAAAGATGAAAGATGAGATTGCTTCCTACTACTACCTCTGCCAACGCCGATACTGATAGGGACGTACAAGAATGCATGGCTTATCTTTTACAATCTGTTATGCAACGGCCATGCAAAACCAAGCTACAGTTGTAGTTGTTTGATCTTATCTAAAATATCTTTTAGATATGCTTATCTTTTATTTAGTTCTATCCTAGAGGATTAGGCTATCCGTTTTTAGTTGTTTTCTGTTAATAGATCTCCATGATAGGAGGAGGAGATCATCAATAAGTAGTGGAGTTGTTTTGTAAACTCTTCATGTTTTGAATGAAGTTAGTTCTTGTGGTTAACGTCCAGTAAAACGTTAATGTTATTGTGGTTAACGACCAGCAATTCGTTTCTTTCCTAGTTTGAATACTCATTTGATAATTGGATCCTAACATTTAGTATCAAAGACAGATCACGAGAATGGTGAAACGAACTACATAGGAAGTCATCGGAGTTGAGTTCGACCTTCAAGAACACAAAGATCAAACTGACGCTCGCATCGGAGAACTTCAAGAATCTCTATAAGAAATGACGTCCAAACAAGGTGAGTTCCAGAAAACCATATTGGAGGAAATACGGCAATTGAGTGTAGGATCCAAACGACCAATGCATCAAGAAGGGGAATCATCTGCTTCAAAGAATAATAATCAAGCATATCCTGCCATGACCGTACGACCATTAAAATTGGATTTTCCTTTATTCAATGGGAGCAATCCATTGGATTGGGTTTCCCGAGCAGAGAGGTTTTTTCGCTACCATCGTACACCGGAGGAACAGAAGGTGGAAATAGCATCATTTCATTTGGAAGGTGACGCAACTCCATGGATGGATTGGTTTGAAGCCAAACACATATCCAACAACTGGAATGAATTTCTAGATTCCCTTATGAAACGATTTGGGCCACAGGGTCATGAAGATTTCCATGGTGCTCTTTCTAAACTTCGACAAGAGAGCTCCATTGAAGCCTATCAAATCGAGTTCGAAAGACTAGCTAGTCGAGCTCACGACTGGACTGATGAGCAGCTTAAGGGTTGTTTCATTAGTGGTTTACAGGGCGAATTGTGACATGAGGTTCGTTCGTTCAGACCGAATTCTTTATCTTCAGCCATTGCTTTGGCTCGAATTCAAGACGAAAAGCTCACAGCCCGTAAATCGGCTTCAAGGTGGTCACTTAGCAAGCAAACAACCGCTACTCAGACCAAAGTTTTTCCTCCGTTAACTGGTGGTACAGTGATGAACCCCATTAAGACGCAAGTTTCTCCACCTACTACACTTCCACCAATTCGACGGTTAACTCCAGCAGAGGTTCAAGAAAGGCGACAAAAGAATCTTTGTTTCACATGTGATGAACCATTCCGACCAGGTCATAGATGCAAAAAACCTCAACTATTGTTTATGGAAGAAGAATGGAGTGCTGAAGATGTGATTTCGGAAGAACCCATAAGAAATGAAGTAGAGTCAAAACCGGAGGTTGAACCTACTATATCATTACATGCTCTGACTGGTTCTCTTAGACTAGAAACAATGCGCTTGCAAGGATTTATTGGCAAAACTAAGGTGACGATACTAATTGATTCAGGTTCGACTCATAATTTTATTAATCCAGCCATTGCCAAACGATCGGGATGTCGAATTGATTCTAAAGATGTATCAAAGATTTTGGTTGCTGATGGGTCTTTTCTCACAACAAATGGGAGAGCGTTGGAGGTAGACTTAAAACTTCAGAATTATCAATTTTGCACTGATTATTTATTATTTTCTGTTAGTGGATGTGAAGTTGTATTAGGTGCGCAATGGCTGCAATCCTTGGGTTCCATTTTATGGAATTTTAAAGACATGTCAATGTCCTTTACCATTGATGGGAAAGTCCATAACCTTCAAGGAGATACCACACCAACAATGCAACTAGCGGAATGTCGGATGATGCAAAAAATGCTTAATCACGAACATACCGGGGTGATTGCTCAGTTGGTCAAAACAACTGATGACCAAAGTGATTTGTTTGTCCCTCCAGAGATACAAACAGTGCTTGATATATATCAAGACATTTTCGGCACACCAACAGGGCTGCCCCCAAAGCGTTCACATGATCATCGCATACTTTTGATGCCGGGAAAAGCACCAACTAATGTTCGTCCATACCGATAACCTCATTTTCAAAAGTTAGAAATTGAAAAAAATAATTCAAGAGATGCTGCAGACTGGGGTTATACGGCCCAGTAAAAGTCCATTTTCTTCTCCAGTTATACTTGTCAAGAAGAAAGACGGAAGCTGGCGTATGTGTATTGACTACTGTGCCTTAAATGCAATAACGGTAAAAGATCGTTTCCCCATTCCACTGATCGATGAGTTATTGGACGAATTGCATGGAGCAACAATATTCTCAAAGCTGGATTTACAATCCGGATATCATCAGATCCGGGTTCATGAAGATGATATTTCCCAAACGGCATTCCGCACTCCTGATGGCCATTATGAATTTTTGGTCATGCCGTTTGGGCTTTGCAATGCTCCATCTACATTTCAGTCACTCATGAATGACATATTTCGACCATATTTACGTAGGTTCGTGTTGGTATTTTTTGACGATATTCTTATATATAGTCAGAATCTCACAAACCATTTGCAGCATTTAACCATGGTGTTTGATGTGATACGTATCAACCAACTATTGGTCAAAAGGTCGAAATGCATATTTGGACAAAACTCATTGGAGTACTTAGGCCATATCATATCGGATCAAGGAGTGCAAGTTGATCCAAACAAAATAGAGGCCATTGCAAGTTGGCTTAAACCGAAGACTCTCAAAGGCTTGCGAGGATTTCTAGGCCTCGCAGGTTATTACAGGAAGTTTGTCAATAACTTTGGAATCATTTCCAAACCACTTACAGAAATGCTCAAGAAAGATTCCTTCCAATGGACTGAAGCTTCAGAGAAAGCGTTTGACTTACTAAAAAGTGCTATGTCATCTACACCTATCTTGGCTTTACCGGATTTCTCAAAGCAGTTTACAATTGAATGTGATGCATCGGGTTATGGGATTGGTGCTGTTCTGACTCAAGATGGCCGCCCTATTGCATTTTTGAGCAAGGCTTTGTCAGGCCGAAATCTGGCATTACCAGTTTATGATAAGGAAATGACAGCAGTGATTTTTGCGGTACAAAAATGGAGGCCATACTTGTTGGGCCGTCCATTCAAGATACTCACAGATCATCGGACCTTACAGTATTTTTTGACCAAGCGTATCTCCACTCCGAATCAACACAAATGGCTTATTAAATTATTGGGATACGACTACTCAATTGAGTATAGGAAAGGAACTCAAAATACTGTTGCTGATGCACTATCAAGACGTAAAGAAGATGAAGATGGTTCTTTATTGGCTATTTCCGGACCTATTTTTTGATCATGGATGATCTCAAATCAGCTTGTTATAATGATCCGGATCTTTCTCTTATTATTCGTCAATTGCAAGACAATAATTCTTCCCAATCGGTTTACTCACTTTGTGATGGATTTTTGTTATACAAAAATCGTTACATGGTTCCTCCTTCCATCCAATGGCGAAACATATTGTTACAAGAATTTCATGCATCCCCCATCGGTGGACATTCTGGATTTTTACGCACTTATAAGAGATTAACTTGCAATTTCTTGTGGCCCGGAGTGCGAAAGGAGGTGAAAAGTTTTGTAGCAACTTGTGATACTTGTCAACGCCAAAATTATGAAGCTATATTTCCACCAGGGTTATTACAACCGATTCCCATTCCTACAGAAGTTTGGCTTGATATTTCAATGGATTTTATCGACGGACTTCCGCCATCCGCTTCAAAGAATGCCATTCTTGTTGTGGTAGATAGATTTACTAAGTATGGCCATTTTATTGCTATATCACATCCATACTCGGCTTCACATATTGCTGAAATATTTATTTGTGAGGTTTTCAAGTTACATGGCATGCCTCGTTCCATCATCAGTGATCGGGACCCAATTTTCGTTAGCCAATTTTGGGAGGCTTTTTTCAGCAAACAAGGTACTCAATTATGTCGAAGTTCTGCCTATCACCCTCAATCGGATGGTCAGACGGAGGTGTTGAATCGCACTTTGGAACATTATCTACGTTGTTTTACCGGTGATAAGCCCTCTAGTTGGAGTCGTTGGTTACCATGGGCAGAATGGTGGTATAATACAAAGTTTCAAAGTTCCATTAAAATGTCTCCTTTTAAAGCTTTATACAACCGACCCCCTCCTATTATAGCATCATACCTTCCCGGTTCAACGGCGGTTCACATGGTCGATAATGTCTTACGAGATCGAGATGAGACTATTCGGTTGCTCAAACAGAACCTTTCTACATCTCAAGCCCGAATGAAATTGTTCGCGGATCGTCATAGGACTGAACGAAGCTTTGAAATTAGTGATTAGGTGTTTGTACGTCTTCTACCTTACCGGCAACAAACTCTTGCTACTCGTGTAATCCACAAGTTATCTCCATGGTTCTACGGCCCTTTCCAAGTGTTAGCTCAAGTAGGACCGGTGGCTTATAAGTTGGCATTACCGGACTCATGTAAGATTCATCCAGTCTTTCATGTTTCTCTCTTAAAGAAGAAACTTGGTGAACACATACAGGCTTCACCAATTTTACCACCTATAGCTGATTCGGGGGGCACCTCTTGGGTTCCAGCTAAAGTGTTAGAGCGTGGAAGTTTTAAAAGAAATAATCAAGCTGTTACTCGTTTACTCATTCAATGGGAAGGCCTGCCAACTGAAGATGCAACATGGGAAGATGCCAATGATATTTTCACAAGGTTTCCAGATTTCACGGCATGAGGACATGCCGTTTTGAAGAAGGGTGGAATGATAGGGACGTACAAGATGCATGGCTTATCTTTTACAATCTGTTATGCAACGGCCATGCAAAACCAAGCTACAGTTGTAGTTGCTTGATCTTATCTAACATATCTTTTAGATATGCTTATCTTTTATTTAGTTCTATCCTAGAGGATTAGGCTATCCCTTTTTAGTTGTTTTCTGTTAATAGATCTCCATGATAGGAGGAGGAGATCATCAATAAGTAGTGGAGTTGTTTTGTAAACTCTTCATGTTTTGAATGAAGTTAGTTCTTGTGGTTAACGTCCAGTAAAACGTTAATGTTATTGTGGTTAATGACCAGCAATTCATTTCTTTCCTAGTTTGAATACTCATTTGATAATTGGATCCTAATAGATACCCTCCCGAATAGTCACAGCTTGTTTCCTCCAGATTGTTGCCAAATGCAACGGACAGCAAAAAGGGTCCGCGTGGCAACCGAGGGTTTTGTTACTGACGTCTTTAGATAACTTGGGTAATAAGAGACGTTTCTTTTTTAAAAAGACACCCGTGGTAATCCCGTGAATATGTGGGGAGGAAGGGCAATTCGGGGGGTTTGATAAGTGTGACGAAAGTAGGGAGGTCCTCCCTTGTAGATACAGGTTTGTAGATATATTTTATGTGCTACGATATCTATACCTAGTATAAAAGGGACAGTGAAGGGACACTACCCTTACCAAGGTGCCTGCTTCACCTGCTTCTCTCCTGCTGCAGCGCTTCACCTGTTCTTTTATCGTACTATTAAATATGATGGCATTCTGCCATGAGCTTCCGTCAGCTGCCTGCTACATCCGACATCGCCGTCTCCTTCGACAAAGTTTCACAAAGACCTCTGACTCCAATTGACTCCATCTCACCTGCGTGGTTACTATTTGGCTGTTTCTCATTGCAACACCCGTATCCTTACATGCAAACGGTAGCTACCTGCCCTTTCCCAATGAGATGCCAAGGTGCCTGCTTCACCTGCTTGTTTGCGTTTCGGCTGCTTCAGTTGCTCACCTGTTTCACCGCCTTGTTTGAGTTTCAGATGCTTCACCGTTTGCGTGCTCCTCTTCTACCGCCACCTGCGTTGCTTCACCTGCTTCACCGCTTGCTTGCTTCACGAGCGTCTCCTCTTCTACCGCCACTTGCTTCACCTGATTCCTTGTCCTATCTTTTACCGCCACCTGCGTCTCTTCTTCTCTGTGCTACCGGCATGAGTGCTGTACCTTCTACCGTCTCAACAGAGTTGCTGCAACTGCGTCTCCTCTTCTCTGTATGGGTTTTTGATTATAAATCACTTGTTTATTATTAATCTTTCGACGAAGAAAGACGCAAATCCATCTACAGGCTCAAGCACAGATTGTATTTTACTTTTAGAGACAGAGGAAATCAGATGAGAAAAGGTAAGAGTTCGATCCATTTTATGTGTTCTTTTCTAGCTGGAGATTTACTTGGTGTTCTTTTGATTTTCTACTATTGGAAGAGAATTGCTAATCAATATCGTTTTTCTGAGGAAACTCCGATTTGGATTGTTCTTTCCGATGAGTTTTAGAAATCATAACTTTTCATTTTGGGTACTCATCTTTTGGCCCTTGTTTGAGTGGTAATAAAAATCATACTTTTTCGTAAGTTTGTTTTGACGAACACCAGCTTGGAAGAGATCTTCTCGTCATTGAATTGTTCTTGTTGGTGGATCAATCTTTATGTTGTGATTGTTTTGTTCATATGACTGAACTGATAAATCAAATTTATTTTTCTAATATCTGAATTTTTGTTAAATTTCTAATGGAAGAAGTCAATTTTTTTTTCTTAATCTTTTTTTAAGATCCTAATTTTAGAAAAATTCTGAAGAAGGAACTAGGAAGTAATTCCTAACTGCAAACGTACAGGTGATGCTGTTATCAATTGAGATGATACAAAATGCATACGTGTATCGCTTTTAAATATTTTAAATCTTCATTCCTTCCGTGTGTTACTCGCAGATTTGGTGAAATAGATTCTGAAGTTCTCGTGCAATAAATGTGTTGGAAGGCATCCTTCTAAGCAAGAAAGGCCTGGTTACTTGTAGGGTTTGAGGATAGGTTAGTAGTCGCATCTTGATCTAATTTTGATGTTGTTTGTTGCGAAGTTGGAGACATGTCCGAATTAGTTATCTGATGTAGAAACTATTGCCTGTATTATATGGGAGTAGTTTATTTTTGAATGTTATAGGAGGTTTAGAAACATGGTATGGCCGAGATTATATTATATTTGAAAGTTTTTTTTTCCTATTTCTAGACATGGAAATTATATGTAACAATTTGATTATATAAATGTTAGTTTTAGCTAAGTGAAACATTATTAATGGAGCCACACACAATCTGGGTACAATGAGATGTGGTTCTTGCAGTCTTTAGATGATGAAAGGGGAGAGTGAGAATTTATCAAATAGGCAGAGGAATGGATGGACGATTCATCTCTAATAAATTTTTTTATATGCTATAATTGAAACTTATTTTTATAGGTATTGATGAGCCACACTATGTAATAGATAATGCTTCGTTTATCTGAATATATCTTTCATATGGTTTGCATTTCTATTTTGTTCTTCTTTATTGGGTTTATATTGTTTAGACAATTTCTGGTTGAAATATTTCTCTTTGTGGTTTGAGTTGGTAGTGTCTCTTCCAATTCGTGCAAGCTGGTGCTTCAGTTTGCTGTTGTTTGCACATTAAAGAGGGTTGGTACAACTTATTATTTGGTACCTTATTATTTCCAGTGATTTCATAATGAGAGTCTTTCTACAATAATTGTTACAACTTCTAACATTTCCTCTGTTCTTATGGGAACATTAGGATGCCTTCCATCCAAGTACTTGGAAACTTCTTAGTCATCAAAATTTCTTGCACCTTTTCAGAAATAGTAACTCATATCCTAACTTTCCTTCCAACAACTCATGTTAATATGTTTATGCCACTAAAAGATTATTTCCACTAAATTAGGCTTCAGCTGAAACCTAACAAAATGACATTATTGTATATTTTTTTTCTCAAAAACCTGTTGGCAAAGGAAGACGGACAGATTTAACCATTCCGGTGTGTTACCCATAGTCTACATTATTTAAGCACACCATTTACATCATTAAAGAAAAAAAACAGTAGTTAGTTGAACTGCCTGGATAACCATATGCAGTAATTAAGAAATTAATACAATAAGTGGTTGCAGCTTATATACTTGAATGAAAGCATGTATGTGTCTGTGACAGCTTGAAATTACAAAGATCAAAGTAAGCATATATAATGGGAAGAAGAAAATACAAGGAAAACTATGAAAAGAATGAATGACCTCTTTACATGCAATCATTTCACAAAGAGAACTAAGACTCCATTTCCTAGAGATTCCACCAAGCTTTAGGTTAGCCACACTGGACAGATCCTTCAAAGCTTTAATGCATGCATCATAGTTCCTCGAAATTTTAACAGCATCATTGGCTATGCAAACTCCAACCTTAAGATGTTAAGTGTCATTGCAAGATAATGAAACATTAAAAAGAAATTAAAAAAAAAAACCAGCAAACAAAAGGAACAATGCATGAACAACATGGTCCTTCAAAAGCATATGGAAATCTTAAATGTTAAAGAGATTTTATTAAAGTTATTATTAACAGACCTTCAGCAATGTAGGATCATCAAGAAGTGATTGCAGAATCAGCATATTATCTGATTATTAGGCCACCTCAAGAGCATAGTTGTTGGAAAATATATTTTCCCATGTGACAAAATGCATGACAAAGAGTATTGAAATTTATTAAAACATTCAGTTTCTTGATGAAGTGAAGTATGGTTGAATGTGTGACTTGAGATAGCTTCTAGCAAGGTTAAGTGTAACTTGCTGGAGCTACTCAACCAACTGAAATCTCAGGCAGTTACGAGATTCAGTTGGGTTGTTTTGAAGATAGTTACAGGTTGTTGAGACAGTTAGAAAAGTGGTTAAGAACCTCTGATTTAAAGGGTCTTGGAGGTTCTTGGAAGCTGGATCTTTTGGGAGTCCAGAAGTAGCTTGGTGAAGAGTGCAGCTGGAAGAGAAAGATCAGAGATGTTGAGGTTGCTGTAGAATTCTGGAAAACTGGGAAAGTTTTCAGAACAAGAACATTCCAGATCTGTGTACGATTGGAATGGGCAATCTCATTGATCACATCATGTTCGTGTGAAGTCTTGAAACTGCTGGAGAAGATGAAGATCAAGTTGTTGCAGACAAAGGTTGTGGAATCAACTGTGTGAGTGAATCCTTATGTTTGTATAAGATCACTGTATGTCTGAACATTTTGTAAAGAACATTTGTTAGTAATACATTGTTTTCAGGCGTGGTCTTACTCAACAAGACCCGAGGTTTTACCTAGACTATTGTCTAGGGTTTCCTCGTTAAATCGTGTGTCCTCTTGTCACTGTTTTGTCATTTAGTATTGTAATCTCTTCTTGTTGTTTAGAATCCTAGAGAACAGGGACCTGAGATTAGAAATCTCAATAGTGCTTCAAACTTCAAAATCAAATATACCTTCTGTCAACTTTGAGTAGGAGGTGCTATTATTACACAGGCATGCTTATTTTGAAAAAGTGCACTAAAATAATATAATACTTAAAAGAAATAGAAGGATACAAAATTCATGAACAATATTATTGGAAATAAGAAAATAAAGCAATTCTAAATTCTAATGTTAAATCACCTACAACATAGTCCAACAAAGAAATATTTTAAAAATTACTAACTGAGTGACCAAAATGTACAATACCGACACTATAACCCTATATTGCATCCTGCAATAGGCAATGTGTCGGCATGCCCCCATTAACATGCATTTATAGAAAAATTATTGCTCCAAAGTATTTATAAATGAAGATATTTTGCAATAAAAATACTTCATAGGTAGCAGACCCGAGAAATAAACAGAAAGTTATGACAAACAAAAACAGAAACTTCTGTAGTTAGGTTTCTGCAAATGAAAAGTTGTGACAAACAAAAACGGGGTGCTAGGATTAGGACATATGAAAGCAATGGTAAAGATATAAGGGCAGGAAGTTACATTGAAAATTCAAAAGCAAAACGAAAATAAGGTTGTCTTATCTGTGGTATTAGAAACTTTTCTTGTGCACTCTTCCTCATTGGTAAGACTCATAAATTGAGAAAACAAATATTTTGTACTGTAACTTCTACAACTTCAGAGTGTTTGTACAGTCAGTCTGTAAAGTGCAAAAGATGTTTAGGCAGAAATGTATTTTGTTTTAAATCAGAGACACGAGGCTTCACTGTTCAATGATCATCAGTATTTGGATCGATATGATACAATTGAAGTTCTTGGATGATTTTGGAAGGGTTAGGATCTTGAAGACCCAAGTCAGATTTCTGTCCATGTCTGATATTTTTCCTACTTGAGCCATAGCATCTCTCTTCATTTTAATCATCACTATCGGCAAAATATTTCTGGAAGATCCAATGTTTAAAGTTTTTGTTCCATTTCTGGTTTTGTCCCCCTCTAAAACTGAAATGTGTGTCAAAGGAATGGAAAACATGTCATAAAAAATCTGAAAAATATAGAAAATATTATAAAAATATATAAATTGGTGTTTTGATGAAAACAAAGTTTGAAAATTTTAGATTAGTACAAGGTTTATTATATGAAATATTTAACCTCATGGCTGATGTAAATTGGATAACTCCAGAAGGAAGAAGGTAAGCATGATCACAGATTCCTGATACCCAGGATAGAAACAGTTACATAAGAATGATTCCTTTAGCTCTCCTCTGCATCATCACTTCATGAGAAAGTATACAAAATTAATCTAAAAGTGAAATCAACTCTATATCGGACCCCAATATAGTTTGGGATGATGATGACAATAAATAACTTCAAAGTATCAAATAATCTTCCTAGCATGTGGATCTACTGTAGTAATAATAAAAACATGCATGCATTCAAAGAAGATGAAGAAAACTCACCTTTTATCCAAAATTCCAAATTTTATAGATTCCGGTTTTAATCAAATTGAGTCCCCAAAATCTGTGAAGTTCTTGACATTTGATGAATGGATTTGGTCTCAGGGGTCAATTGGTGGGCATTCCTTCATTACCTAAAAAAGTGGGTAACATTCTTATATGAATTAAATATAATTTCATTGTATTTGTTTAATCTTAAGTGACAATTGAAATTTGTTCTTGTAAATGAAATGTTTTTCATGTCTCCAATATTTCAGCATCTGTAGTTGCATTGATTTTTATCTTTGATTGTTTTAACATTGTTTTTCAGTTATTCCTCTATGCAGATCATATCAAATACAACTATTACAAGACCAGATCCTGTTAACAGATACCCTGTGGCTGAAGAATCTGGTGGCTTAAGTGGGAAGCCACTCTTCAATCTGTCCACGAGTATCTTGAAGGAGATGTATATTCTAACAAGGGTATGCCAGGTTTATGTTAACTTTGTATGAAAACTATTTTTAGTCAATTGCCCACCAATGACATGCTGACACAATGTTGCACTGTTGGTGTCAGGTACAAATACAAGAATATTGGATATAATGAACGTAGCAATTTTCAAAATCTGTCATTTTATTAAGGTTAATTAATAACTTGTGATACATATTTTTGAAATAGTTCAGCTACTGTCTAAGTGCATGATAGAGAGTATTTAGATAAAGCAATTTAAAAAAAAAATGTATATGTGGTTTTGGTTTGTGTCATGAGGTCCATTATACGAGTAAAAATGGCTCATTATCTTACGGGAACGAAATTCCAGAAAATAAAGCCTTTTTTGTGTCAACTGATTATGGAACAGGGGTTTTACAAGTTTTCAAACAATCGTTATCTGTTAACTTTCAATCTTTTGAGTGTGTGCAATATCAGGAGTCAAAGTTTACATTCTTATGGACTATCTATGTCGTCTGCCAATATACTGCCATGGTAGTGCAGCAAAAAAGCTGGAGAAACCAGGGCAAGATTACAGGCAATATTCTTGATCATATTTCATTTTGCTGGCCTAGAACAAAATTTTTTGCACAGTTGAAAATGTAGCTGAGTGGTCGTACAGTTATTTCCACTGATTAAGTTTCTTTTATGTACCAAGCATAAATATCGATGCATTTCTACTAATTACTATCGGTTCTTTGGTGCATTTCTACTTGTTAACAGTGGGTCTTTCTATATTTACTACTGTGCTATTAATTATAATCTGTATTTTTCATCTTGGGTCATGCTATTATATTCTTTTGGAACTTTCTTCTTTTCAGACATCCAAGTCTCTTGTTCTTTATTCTCGTTTATAATTGATTGTTCGTTTTAGTAATTTTTTTCCCTTTTCAGGGGAAGATCCCTCTTATAGGCTATGGGGGTGTGAGCATGTAAGTTGCTTTTCGTTGTCTCATAAATTTTTGTCCATCAGAAAGCCTAATGACTCCAAATTAAACTCTTTTAACTGTAATTTTTTGGAATGACATTTTGTCAGCAGTGAGGATGCATACAAAAAGATACGAGCTGGAGCAACTCTCATTGAGCTTTATACAGCATTTGCTTATGGAAGCCCTGCACTTATTCCACAGATGAAGGTACTCCTATAAACTTTAACAAGATTGTTGGAAGCTTAAAGCTGTTAGGCATTTGACATTGTCTTGTTTTCTCATTTGTATTGAAAAGGATCGTAAAAACAACTTTTTGCAGTTTTGATTGTCATTTATACATGAACTCCTACAATTGTATTGACAATGGTGAGCATAAAATCCCGATAGATGAATCTTGTTTGGCCAGTGCATCCATCTGGAGTCTAGGAAATAATATGCAATTGTGCCCCAGGATTGCTATTATAGTGATACAACTAAACTACATCATTTCTGCATATGCTAGCAGCTTTAGTGTGATCTATTCTCTGCTACTCTTCTTACTTGTTTATGTGAGCCAACAACTTGATTGCTTCAAAATTTTGAGATTTCAACAAAAATTCGAATGAAACCTCAAAATGAGGCTAAACGTTTTCTGAAGCTGCTCAAAACTTAACAGAGAGTATAAATATATTAATTTATCAACTCTTTTATTTTTCCCTGTTGTTAAAGCAAAGAGAAAATGAAATAAACTAGGTAAAAATGATGTATGGTACATAAAGTCTTCTTGGCAGACAGTCATGAGGGATATGACTCAGACCATTTGTCAACAAACTTTATGGTTTAGCTGTATTGTTCTGGATGATGAGCCACACCGTTTTCGTTCTATTGAACAAAAGATATGCCATGAACATGTTATTTGCTTGCTTACTGTGTTGATGGCAACTGCTACATGAGCATCTTCTAGATATCAAGTTTTGATTACTGCATAAATTCATGTTTAACTGTTTGTCTTCTAGAAGCTACATTCTTGAAGGAACTTAATACACTCAATTCTATGTCGTAACTTTAATGGCATTTTTGTCATTCTCATCCTTTGTCTTCATAACCTCCTTAATGTTACCATTGAACCACCTCTTCACCTATTTTCTGCCAAGTCTCGTGCTCCATCAGAGCTGGATTTAATTGTACCCTTCTGCAGGGGCAGTGTTTGGTTGAGGTGGGTGGAGTTGTTCTAATATGTGCACTACAGATTGTAGTATTCCTGATTTGTTTTTGGGATGTCTTAATCTCATGTTGCCAAGTTTACATGTATTCAAGTACTTATTCAGGAACTGGTTTAACCATGACTGTTGGTACTGTGCTGGAACTTCAAAACTTGCCACATTTCTATTCTTCCAAATGAAGCATAGGAATGTTGCAAATGTTTTAGTTTCATCATTTTGTGTTTTTGGAACTATGATGCAATTCTTATTTCCTTTTGATATCTACCAAAAATCAGATCGATCCTTATTGATTCCTGTGAGGACCTTTGCTTAAAATTGTTTCTAATCCCCCCATAAAAGTAATGGCAGTGTGCAAGCTCTTGCCTTCCCGTTTGTACACCACACCAGTAGGTGCTCTTGCCTTCATGTTTGTACAATACACAAGTAGGTGCATCACCATCTCCACTTCATTACATGGTGAGAAAAGTTGACTAACTTGCATTTGTTTTTGCACTGGCCAAATTCATAGGAAGAAATATCCATTCGAAGTCCCTATGGAGAATTTTCTTTAGGTTTGGAGGCCCATTCAAGCCCCAAAATGCCGAACATTGTTTTTTCTTTTTCTGAACAGGCTTAATGACACTTTGTATGTCAATGTCACACCTGATTCATGAATGTGACAAATCAAATCTGATTCTATACATTTCTCATTACAAAGGCATAAACAAGATTAATTTGGCTTCATGACTCCGAATCTTTCTGATTTCAGTGGATACCCACTCACATGTTACAGTCATTTCTACTCCAGGTCTCCAGTTTAATGTCCGAAACCATCTCACACCAGATAGTTGTGAACTGTGCATCATTTTTTCCTTATTTTTATTTGATAGGATAAAAAAGAAAGCCAAAAAGGAAAAAGAAACTTTAGGATTGCTAAAATGCTGGTTTAATTTCGAGAGCAAGTTTAATTTGATTGTTGATATGCTTATCGGTTTCTTACTAACAAGTAATTTTTTATCTTCTTTGACATGTTAACTTGTCTGTTTGTCAGGCGGAACTGGCTGAGTGTCTAGAAAGGGATGGGTTCAAGTCTATCCAAGAAGCAGTTGGAGCAGACTGTAGGTAGCTTCAGTCCTTAATTCCCTTTCCCAATCTTCAAATCCCAGTTGAGCACTTAATAAAGAGCCACACCTCACCAGACAAATAGATTTGAAGATTGTGATTTATTTTTCCTTTTCCAGTTTTCTTTGTAATGTTATCATTTGAGATTACCAATTTTGAAATATTATTTAATGTCTTAGCATGACTAATCAACTCCCGTAAACATGATACCATTAATGGGGAAAAGACGTTGATGCAATTCATTGCTATCAAATTGAAGTCATTATTGATGATAATCCGAGAGCAATGTCTTAGAATGTCAAAGAGGAGATGCAGGGCTGCCTCTGGACTACTGACCAACCTAAGTTGGAAGTCTATATTTGCTTGGTTGAAACAGATAAATATGAAACTTAATGTAAATTGCTTCAAATCGTTCTACAAGATGGTCCGAAGAGCCAGCCAACTCAGTTGCTCAAACAAAGCTGCCTTGGACCATCCCTTACACATTTCAGATTGGTTACATGTCCCAAACACTTGATACAGGCTCACACCAACAAGAAAACCCAAGTAGACCCTCAAAATCGACTAAAAATTAATTGAAGTCTTAGCTTCTAAGTGACAGTTTTTCCAAAACGTTCTGGACTAAAACAATAGTTGACTGCATTAACAAGACGGCTATGGGCATGGTTACATAGTGGGCTTCTCTGGCCCATTTTTCTCTTCACGAACTCAGTTCTGAGGCCCGAAATAAAAACAAAGGGCCTATATGACAGAATCTATACCTATATCTATACCTTATATGACAGGATCTATATATGTATCTATACACTTTGTCCGGGTTCCCTGCCTATATTTTAGGACGTCTTTACCCCTTTGTCTCCGGTGCTTCCGCACTTTAACAAACATAAATAGTTTAGATTCAGTCATTTAATTTTCTATAATTGAAAATAAGGTACACCTTTTTATAAAACCGCAGCACCCGCAGCACTGGCAATTCTTCCCCAATTAAATAATTAAGATTCAGCCATTTGCAATTCTTCCACAATTAAATAATTTAGATTCAGTCATTTAAATTTTTATATTTGAAAATAAGGTATACTTTTTAAAAAAACGACATGACTTTTTCGGAGCCGAAAGCTGGTTTCTGGTTTTAAAAATAATTTAGATTAAGTCATTAAATTTTCTATGATTAAAAATCAGGTATATTTTTTAAAATATTTGACTAAGTATAATTTAAATGTTAACCAAGATTTTCTTCAAAAATATCTATCCCTAATATAAAAGAAAGCTTGTGCTGCTTTTTGTTCTTCTACCAAATTGCCTGCATCACCATGTAACATTGTGTTTTCCTTCTGTTTTTCGTCGTCACTTGTTTCATCGCCGAAATATATCAAGATGACTCATTGTAGGCCTCCGCACCCTGGATTTCAGCAATTGCGATGATTTCTAGATAAAATGCCTCCAACTTTCAGTGGTGCACCTCATAGTGTGCCCACTATTCACAAATGGATTAGAATTCTTGATGATCTTTTAATGTGTATGAGATGCTCTAAGACTTATAAAACAATTTTGAGTAGCATTATGTTAGAGGGAGAAGCGGATAAGTGGTGGTCTAAAATTTCAAAAAAAGGAAAAAAAGGTTTAAAGGCGTATCTCCTCCATGGTGCACATTTGTAGAGATGATACTACAACAGTATGGTTCTACGACAGAAGTTACTCAAAATGCGGAAGCTTGGTGTCCTTGGCTATAAAAATAAAATCATTATTTGTGTATTTACATGCTTTCTCCTGAAAGAAAAATAACGATGGAGAACTTGTAAATGATATAGTGTTTTATAATGTCTTTTTTTTTTAATGTACATAATGTTTGTTATTATGTAAATTTTTCTTTCTTAATGTAATGCATATACTTTTTTTCAAATTTAAAACCTTTTACGTCCATATTGTGCGCACTTGTTTCCGGGTCGCACTGGGTAAAAATGGGAAATTGGAGTCGCCACCGCCTAATGGAGTGCAGGCGGACACCTGGGTCCCTAAGTTTGTCTATGAGGGCTTGGTCTGCGGCTTGAGATTCTAAGTAGGTTTTCGGTTGCAGTCTGGGGAAGTTCGTAGACACCCCAGTCCGCCCCGTCGGATGACGGGTCCCATAGGTTTTCCTGGTTTGAGTCAAATCTTTGGTCTCTCACTCACCTGATTCCTATTCCAGCATGCCATTTGGTTAAGTCTTACGGGACCACCGAAGTGGTGTGGGTCCCTTTACTTGATTTTATCTTTTCTTTACTTAGGGTGATATGAGTCTGATTGGGCAGGCCCCGTTGGAAGGCCTGCGGGTCCCTTAGTGGGCTTGGTTAGGCCCACATATCCCTTGGCGGGCCTCAGTCTAAACCTGAGAGGCCCTTTGGGCTTGGTTCAAGTGAATTGATCTTATTTGAGGGTTCAAGTTTGAGATTAAATTTAATTCCATGCAAAAGTTGGTCTGGATTGACTAGCGGGCCCATTGGGTGGGCCACACAATGGTGACCAGGTGATTTTAATTTATCTTGATTTATTTGCGCCAAAGTGGGCTACGAATGGGCTTGGGGCCCATTACCTAGATTTGGGCTTGAAAGCCCAAGGCAATAGTGGATTAGGGCTTTGGACCCTATCTTTTGGTTTTGTGGGCTTCCCTTGAAGAGAGATGGGCCCGATAGGCCCAAGCCCGAGTCACGGCCAAACTAGACCTAGACTAGCAAGCATGCTTCAATTTGGGCTTTGGTGGGCCTCACATGGTTTGGCCCACTGGATTGATTTACTTTGCTTATTTAAGATGATATGAGTTTGTTGGACTTGGTGGGCCCCGTTGGAAGGCCCACCGGAAATCAAATTGGACCAGGTTGGTCCATGGCCCATCTTGGGTTTCCGGTTGACCCGGAAACCCTTCCGGTTCATCCGGAATGATCAAACAAACCAAAGAAATCAGCACAATATCACAAAATAGCAAAAAATGGTATTCTGGCAGTGTAGCCGGCCTAAGATGCCGGTTACACACAAGGCTCTGTGTATCCGGCACCTTCGGCCGGTTACGAATGGGCTTCTGTTGATCCGGCCTGAGTTGCCGGATCAACATGCAGAAGCCTCTTTTTCGGATTTTTGCATCGGGTTGGATTTTTGGGTCTTCTAGGGGGCTCAAAGGATTGCGGCAGGGACCTGAGTGTCCCTGTTTGGGTCTTCACCCTTCACATATCAATGAAATAACCATGCAAACGCGACTCAATTAATACAACCTAGCATGCATCTAAGCCATTACAAACACATGCGTTTTTACGGAGTTTTGCACATGAAATAAAGTGTGTGTGTGAGCGTGTGTTAGAAAGGGAAAAGAAGGGGGTTTACATGGGGGATACAAAAGAATCACAAAAATGGGGGAACAAACTCCCCCCTTTCGAATAGGACCATCTCATGTCAAAATAGTATGTAAAAGAGACCCCAAAAGTGGGTAAAACCACTTCCTCATCCCTCCATGGAATCATCCACGTGTCTTCCCCTTACCATGGGAGTTCCCGCATTTAACATAAAAAGGGAAACAGTGGGGAAAGGACACTACTCATGCTAGAATTACAGAGAATATTATGCTAAGAACGGAGAATATCCAACATGCTTGAAATGTGCTCATATCCATATATGATGAACAAAATACATAGGGAGGGTTTACCTTGGGGTTAAAACCCCTTTTTGAGACGTGGTTGAGCTCCCTTGAGATGAAAATCGTGGCTGGAGCACCTCCTCTTGACCTCAACAGCAACTCCTCGAAGTGGGTTTCAAGTGAGAATGAAGGAAGAGTGGGAAGTGGAAAGGTATAATGGTCTTGAGTGGTGCTTGGAGGGCTTGGGGAGCAAGGAGGGGTGGAAAGGAGGGGTTTCCGCACCAGGTGGTCTGAGGGAGAAGGGGTGGAATCAACCCAAAAGAAGCCAACCCCGGAACTGGGCTGCTGTTGGCCTTTTATAGGCCAACTTAATGTATCCGGCAACTCAGGCCGGATACACTAAGACCTCTTCATAACCGGCCTCCATGGCCGGCTACACACATGTCCCTTTGTATCCGGCATTCAATACCGGATACAAAACATAATCATTCGAAAATTAAATGCGGCCGCGAATTTGTCGGGGTATCGGCGTGAATCTCGCTGAGCAAATCTTTGTATCCGCCATTTAAGTCCGGATATGAAGAGGAGCAAGTGTATCCGGCATATTTGGCTGGATACAAATCGAAAAATTACGGATTTGCCCCTCGACTTGACCGATTCGACCGATTTGACACTTTTGGATATCTACGGATTGCCCCCTGCGAATTTTGGTTTGGTCCCTGAGATATTTGATGATTTTTGGATATTTGAGATTTAGTCCCTGAGATATTTCGTTGCATTCATCGCCACGTGCGCAGTTTCTTCGCCATGTGTGTAGTTTCCAGTTTTGCTGCGTGGAAACTTCGACAGCTTATATCTCCCTCATCCGAACTTCGATTTGAGCAAACTCAGTTGCGTTAGACTCGTATTGGAGCCCTCTATCTAATGACATAGGGCTAAGAACTTAGTTTGGGGTTCAAAAAAAGTCAACTTTTGGCTCACCCTCAAGTTTGACCGGCCCACAGAACCTTCATCCAGACTCCGATTCCAGAAAACTTAGTTGCGTTGGACTCGTGTCAGGATTCTCTATCCATTGAGATAAAGCAAGGCGGCCAATTATCACTTGATTAAAAGGTCAAATTTTTGCCCCTTAGGGTCTTGAGCTATTTTGTTGCTTTTTAGCACATTTTTTCTCTTTATTTGGTTTGATCAAAATTTGGGTGCTTACACATATATATTAATTTTCCTTTCTTTATTCTTTTCTTTATCTTTCATAATCACGTCTCGCACACAAAACTTTACGGAAGCTCATGAACCTTCACTGCAACTGCAATCAATGATTACTCCTTGTGATGTCTATAGCCAATTAGTTAATTCTATTCACTTAAAAAATAAATTTTTACGACTCACTTGACCTGAAAATAATAGTATAAATTGAAATATTAATTATACTAATAACAATTCCAATATTACGAACACAAATTTGTAAAAGTTAACCTTAATTTCACCAAACCATATAAAATGACAATCAAACTATCAAATTTTTAATTGTGCATATAATTAACTAAAATAAATAAATCACAAACCTAATTTATGACAAATATTTGAAGAAAAAGAATCTCACCAGAAGATTCCAAACAGAAGTACAATAGCACGAAAACATTACTTTTACAAATTTAATGCTCTAAAACGATATAGAGACTTAAGTTTTGACTTTACCTTAGTTTAACTACTAAACCGCTTACCTTCATCTGCAAGTATGCTTTCTCTTTCAACAGCAGATATCATCTGTAACTAAATAATTTTCCATTTTGTAAATCTTGTTAATGCATTACTATTATGTAAACTACCATAAAAATTATAAAACAATTATTGACTAAAATATTTAATTCAATTGGCAAGAGACATTTTACACCACATACTAGTTCTCCTAAAAAAAGGAAAAGAAAAAAAAAAGGTAGAAACAGTTATACCCTTTTCTTTGTAATCACTTCTAAGTTCTAAATCTCTGCGCTCCTTCCAACCAATAAAACCAGAGAAAAAATTGATTTTTCGTTTGTATTTTGCCTTCAAAACGAATAAAAATAAAAAAGCACAAGACAAATTTGAATTTTCTGATGCTGGCCTTGTGATGTTGATGTCTAGAATTTAACAATGGGAGTCACGAAGTTTTGGTGCTATAAAAGGAAGGAAATTAGATCATTTTCAGTGCATGTTGCATTTTGTTGTTTTGAGAAAGGTTTAGGTTTTCCGAAAGAGTAGTGATGGCGCTCGGATTTTATTCGTCTTGTTCTCTTGTGGAATAACTTCACTTGTGCTACGACTATGGATGTAGACATTTCAGGCAAAACCACATAAATTTGTATCCATCTCCTTCTTGTTCTTTGTATCCGTTCCATTACAGTTCTCTTCAGGATATTGATCTATTTCTTACAGCAGTTTATCCATTTCTTATGATATATGGGTCCAACGGTCATCGTTTTCCCAATAGGCCATGGCCCTCTCTCTTATCCATTCTGCATATAAATTGAACGGTTGAACACAGCCCCTCATTCACCGTCAGAAGTTTGACATTGAGCCATGAGATGTTAAGAATTTGACCTGATTTCTAGAGATAAAAAACCATAGAAAGAATTACACAAGAAGAAGAAACACAGAGATTTTTACATAGTTCACCCAAAATAGGGCTACGTCCACAGCCGCTGGCTGTTTCACTATATTTTTGAATGGAAGAAGCTTAACAAGGATAAACAACTATGGAAATATAACCTTAACACAATGAAAATGCCTGAAATACGCTCTTATTGTCAATTTTCACGAAAGCTATGGCTGAGTGTTCAGTAATATCAGGCTTCACACAACTCAACATGAAAGCCTAACTAATGGACTCTAAACAAGCAGAGAGTAATTCAGTTATATCAAATAGCTTATAAACCAATAGATATATAATCCTTTTCCTAAGCTTAATGGTGGAAGTTGTTACCAAGCATCTGAACCCCATTTTTTTCATTATATGTACAGATCAGGATAATCAAGGAAGTGCCCATTGGTAATGCTTGAAGATTCAATTAAAGGACTTTAGAAAGACAAGTAAACACAGATGCATCTAGCTAGCTAGTCAATTAACCCAAATTTACAAAATTAGAGAGAGAGAGAGAGATTAATTAATTTGTCACCAGCAAAGGTGTTTCCATGGAGGAGTCTGCATCCCTAACATCATTCACCTATTGCTCAACATCTTCTGGATCTTGTCCATAAATTGATTTGTGGGCAAATATCCACAACAATTTTGCTGCATACTGCACTAGTTCCCATGCGAACAGAAGACAGAATGTGTAGAGAATTGGCAAAACAAGGCTGAAAAGAAAGAAGAATATAGGGTGTCCTTGTGGTGCTATACTTAGCAGTGAATAACTATAATTCCCCACAACGGACGGTAGAGCGAATACCAGCACAGCTTGCAGAGGGAAACTCATTGTGAGGATCATTAGCATTGCAAGAGACATGTAAAACCCCAAAGAGTTGAGAAACAAGTAGCCATAAAATTGAAAGTCTCTATAGCTTAGACCAAAGGGTCCGGCAAGTCTTCCGCCATTAAACGTGATGGTGCTGTTATGATCGGGTTTGAAGTTGTGCTGCCAATTATCGATGGGAGGGGTGATCCCCGATTTGTAAGTGGCGGTGGCAATCAGCCCCACCACCACCAAAAGTGCACTGCGCACACTATCAGGGGAGTCTTTATACGGATTGTATTGGAAGTAGCTGATGGAGTTCCATGAAAAGAGAGTCCTTCGGACCTGCGCCTTCGCATACACAAAGCCACTCTTATCAAGATAAAATCTCCTTGGAGTTTAAAGCTCCGGCTTGACGGAAGAGGCTCACTAGCTTCAGCTTGTGCCCGGCTTGATGGAAGAGGCTCACTAGCTTCAGCTTGTGCCCTTGCGGGCTTGCTCCTTCTTCCAACATGTCCAGGGCTGTCAATCCCTCTGAATTCATGGGATTTACTTGCAAACCCTTGAAGTATATCTTGCTTAGTAGCAACTTAACAAACTGCATAAGAGAATGAAGTTAAAAAAAAATGATATATGAAGATAAAGGGAAAGAAGAATGTTTAAAGAGCATGGTTATGCCCTTGTTAACCCTTGCTCCAAAAGCCCTAAGGCTTATAGAGACTTCATTAGTTAAGTACTTAACATCTAGGATGTAAAATTCACCATGCTTCATTAGCTAGCCAATGTTTATGGTGGCCCACTCTATCGACACCAACCTAATGGTAGTTCTTTCCCTTTTGAAGGCTTCACTCATCTATTGGTATTGAATGACTTAGCATGGTGTTGATACATGATATTTAATCCAGCATATAGGTCGCCCCTTCCGAGACTAAAACCTTGGACGTGGAACTTGACTTCGATACCATTACGTGCCTAACTGTTGCTCCAAAAGCCCAAGGCTTACGAAGGCTTCATCAATTAAACACTTAACATCTAGGATCATAACAGTCCCAGATACGATGTCGCAACACCCCCACACCACGAGAAGAGAGGACAAACCCCCCAAAACACAAATAAATGCTTATTCAAACTCACCCCACAAAGTTAGTCACACCTCATATTAAGCTGATAAGTGAAGGCATATTTATGTAAATCAAAGTGCCTTGATACGATCTCAACAAGCCAAGCCTACCTTGTGTTGATTTTCTGAGGTTGCCAGATGCAAGACGGTGTTGCCATGGTTATCCCCCCAGCTTAGGATCTCACTTTTATCTTGCTTTCTGAGTGATTCCAACAGAAGCAAAAACGCTTTCAACTTGCTGGATTTCACGGCAAGGTGAAGAGCAGTCTCGAGCTGAACTGTCGTGTCCTCAACAGAATCTGAGCAAGCATCGAGAAAGACGCTCAACAAAGCTGAATTCCCAGTAGAAGCCACTTCGTGTAGTGGAGTTCTCCCTCCTCTTCCTTTGACACGGACGAGTTCTTTGTCAACCAGCGCCAGCCCTCTTGCTATGCTCCAGTTTCCCTTTTGCAGAGCCAGATGCATGGGACTAAGCCCCTTTTGGTTTAGATTTCTGGACAAAGAAGGCTTCAAATTCGCAATCTCCATCGCAAAATTGGCTTTCCCATCCCTTGCTGCTATGTGCAGGGGAGTATCAACGAACTGGAGTGCATCAAGACCGTCAAGAATGGAGGGGTTTTGCTCAATCAACGAGTACAGAACGTCTCCAGTCTCTGCAACCTTCTTGAACCCCGGGTCCATTTTTTGCATATCCTTTCGTCAGACATCTCTGATGAAAATGTTGCGCCTAGCTAGGTTCGATCTATTATAATGGAGGTGGTTAAGCTTTGGAAGCAGAACCATTTTCTTATTATTTATTTTAGAGAAATTACACTTGCTTTCCTTTTAGTTCCTGACAACTATAGATTCCTCCCATAAGGTTTTTTTGAAATGATACTTGCCTCCCTTGTATCTTTTGTCTTCTGCTTTATATCCCTCTCTTTTGTACAAAGTTTAACAAAATTTAAATACGCTTTGACAAATTTACTCTTCTTTAAGTACAAAAAGTGTATGATTTAGAGATTTTCTTAAAAAATAAAAATTTAAGGCTTAAAAGTCTTAATAATTGATTTAAAAATCGTGGTTGCATGATTTTATTTTTTAAAATTTTTAAATTTTCTTATTTGAAATAAAAAATTGATAAAGGATAAAATAGTCAAATTACATTTTATAAGTCTAACAAATAGAGATAAGTATCATTTAAGAAACTTTAATAACCATAATTTTCTCCTTTTCTAATAACCCATTAATCAACCAGCATTTTTGGACTTCCACCATGATAGAGGTTCTTCTCTCTTTCTTGGGTTCCATTGGCTTCATCCAATTCGAATTTGGATCCGATCTAGAAACTAATTTCTAGTGCCCAGCAGAAGTACCAAATTTTGCTCTTAGTTTGCATAGCGCTTTGGAAAAATTAAATTTTGTGACACCTATTTTTCTTAAAATAAATTTGTCATTGAGTTTTTAGCCTTGTAAGATAACTTAGGGGTAAAAATGTTATGAAATATTTTGAAGGGTGATCGTTAAGTAAATAAATATTCAATTTATATGGGAGAATCTCTAATTGTTAGTGTAGTCCAAAAATTAAAAGTTAAAAAATAATTTCAAGTTGCTTCATCCCTGATGAAATCCTTTGTCGAGTTTTCTCTAACGCTCTAGCCTGTCACCAATCAAATTATGTCATGTCATTGTTCCCTATGCTCTAATGAGCCCTTTACAATAGAACTACCAACGCTTGTGTCCATCTTGTGTCCATATTTTCATATGCCTCACCTACTTGCAATTTTGTTTTTATTTAATATAAAAGAGTAACGATAAACGAATCTTTTTTGGTGTCGTTCTTCATTGATGTTCTTCAAATAAACCTAGAGTATTATTATACTTTATTTCTGTTAATGTTTGCTTTTAATAAAGCTATTAATTGTAACATCTTCGTTGATGTTGTTCAGGGTACGTTATGCCTTGTAATTAGGGATGTTGACAAGTCAAATACACTAAAAATTAATACTAAAAAAATTTAATAAAATAAATGAATGTACCTAAAATAAATATATATATTGTAACATCTTTGGATTAAATAAATTATACTGAAATATTCAGAAAATATACTAAAATAAACGATGTTGACATATTTGGATTCGAGAAAATGAATGTACTAAAAAAACGATTCCAAATTTGATAAAATAACTTATTTAAAATTTAATAAAACACCTGAAACTCTTATGCATGTACCTTGAAATAACAATAATACTAACATTTTTTAATGATGCCCCTTGTAATTTGATGGAATTATTATTATTTAGTATAATTAAGTAGTTGTCATACTTAATATAATTTAGTATATATATTATTATACTTAAGATGCACTTATATAGATATATCATTTATTATTATTAAGTATCATAAACTGTATTAAGTATATGACACACACACGCGCACGCGCACACACACGCACACACGTATGCACACACACACACGCACACACACCCACACACATGCACACACGGACACACGCGCGCACGCACACACACGTACACACGCGCGCACACACATAGACACACACACACGCACACGTGCACGCACGCGCGGACGCACACACACGCACACCTACGTACACCCACAAAAACGCACACACACGCAACACACGCACACACGCGCACCACACGAACACACGCGCGCGCGCACACACACGCACACTCGCACACACACATGCATGCACACGCACGCTCGCTCGCACGCACACACGCTGTGTGCACCCGATTTCGGTCGCACGACGAGGCGCACGCAAAACAATGCGTGCCTCGGGATTTGTTTGGAGTCGCCACTGCCTGATGGGGTGCAGGCAGACACCTGGGTGCCTAAGTTCTTCTACTAAGGCTTGGTCTGCGGCTTGAGATTCTAAGTAGGTTCTCGGTTGCGGTCTGGGGAAGTCCGTAGACACCCCAGTCCACCTCGTCAAGTGACGGGTCCCATAAGTTTCCCTGGTTTAAGTCAACTCAGTTGGTCTCTCACTCACCCGATTCCTAATCCAGCATTCAATTTTGGTTTAAGTCTGGCGGGAGCGCCAAAGTGGTGTGGGTCCCTTTACTTGATTTTATCTTTTTAATTAAAGTGATGTGAGTCTGATTGGGCGGGCCCCGTTGGAAGGCCCACGGATTCCTTGGTGGGCCAAGTGTGGCCCATATGTCCCCTTGGTGGGCCTCAATCTAAACCTGAGAGGCCCTTTGGGCTTTGGTTCAAATGAACTGATTTTTATTTTGAAGTTTAAGTTTGATTATTTAAGTGGATTTTCATGCCAAAGCGGGCCGGGATTGCTTTGTGGGCCCTTGAGCGGGCCCCACAGTTGTTTGCCAAATAATTTGAGATTTATCTTGCTTAAGTTTCCAAAGTGGGCCAGGATTTGGGCTTGGGGCCCTTTACCTGTGCTTGGGCTTGAAAGCCCAAGACTTCCTGGGTCAAGGTTTTGAAACCCTAACCTTAGTTGGTTAATGGGCTTGGTGGGCCCGATAGGCCCTGCCCTTGGTCTCGGCCAAACCACGACTTAATTTAAGCATGCATGCCCCACATAGGGCTTGGGTGGGCCTCAAGTGGTCCGGCCCGCCCAGTTCCTTTGATTATTTTATTTAAGCACAATCCAATGGTTCGGGCTGGGTGGGCCCCGTTGGAGGGCCCACTGGAAATCAAGTCAGACCGGGTGGTCCGGGTCCCATGTTGGGTTCCCGGGTGACCCGGAAACCCTATTGGCATATTTGGTTCGGTTTGAGAATGTCACCCCACAATCAGAAATCATGAAATACCCAAAATATACGAAAATCACATACACTGGGTCCAAGGGGTATTTTCGGAATTAAAAAAATATAGGCCTTTCGGCCTTAAAAGGGTAGGCGTCGACCTCCGGGCGCTAGGCGTGAGGTCAGCGCGAAGTGGGCGGACCGAAAACAGCGAAAAGCACCCAAAAACGAAGTGGGCGCACCCAAAATGAAGTGAGCGCACCCAAAATGAAGTGGGCGCGAGCTGAGCGTACCCAAAAAAATGAAGTGGGCGCGAGGTGAGCGCGAGGTGAGTGCATCCAAATTTAAGTGGGCGCGAGGTGAGCGCATCCAAATTTAAGTGAGCGCGAGGTGAGCGCATCCAAATTTAAGTGGGCGTGAGCTGAGCGCGAGCTGAGTGCATCCAAATTTAATTGGGCGCGAGCTGAGCGCAAGTGAGCGCATATACCCTGATTCTCTGTTTTTTTTTGCCCGAACTCCATTTTTAATGGTTTTTAAGCTCTGTATTCCCTCCCAGGTGTTCCCTAGACTCCCAAGAGACCTTTGAACATAGCTCACAATTATTCTAATCTAACATATTCTCATCACTCAAACCTCTCTGCAAACCTACAAATCCGAAACAAAACACTAACAGAACATCTAACAACATCTAACAGAACATGAATAAATGAAGAAGGGAACAGGGGGGCTTTATCAGGATACAAGAGATGCAAACATCAGGGAGAACATGCTCCCCCCTCGAATCACACAATCACTGTTACTAAACGAAATAACTGAAAAGAAAATATAGCAATAAACTTATTTATTTTGGACCAGAGGCCATCGGGAACATTACCTGGGTGTTTCAACACCTCTCCGAAGTGGGTGAAGCCTCCTTGGAGCGCGCGAGCAGCCGCCGGTGCAACACCTCTCCACGCCCACAACAAGATCTCCTTCGGGTTTGATGAGGGAGAAGAGGAAGAGAGGAATGGGGGGGGGGGGGTCTGGTTTTTTCTTTGGGGAAGATGATGGTCAAGACCACCTTCGAATGTCTCGGGCCAAAAAATTCAACCCTTTTGCGCGAGCACTCGCGCGGCTTATATAGGGAAGGGAGAAGGGGTATCCGCTCACTTTGGCGCCCAGCTCAAGGTGAGCGCATACCGCTTGCTACGTTCGCGCGAGCGGCATAATTATGACAAAACAATAAATGCCGCCGCTCGTTTGTTTAAAAAATCCGAAAATTAGGATATGGTCCCTGGGATATTTAGATTTAATATTATTTTATTCAGATATTTTCAAATATTTTCAAATTGGTGCCTGGGATCTTTTGAATGTTTGGATATTTACGGATTTGATCCCCGAGATATTTTCCTGCGCCACCCGCCACGTGTGCAGCTCTTTGCCACGTGCGCAGTTTGCCGGTTTTGCTGCTCGGGAATTTTTTCAGCTCATATTTTCTTCATCCGGGCTCCGATCTAGGCAAACTCAGTGGCGTTAGAATCGTATCGGAGCCCTCTATCCCATGACCTAGAGGTAAGCACCTGGATCGGATTTTAGCAGAAAGTCAACTTTTGGCTTCGCCTAAGTTTGACCGCCCGCAGGACCTTCATCCGGACTCCGATTCCTGCAAACTCAGTTGCGTTGGAATCGTATCGAGATTCTCTATCCAATGATATAAAGCAAGGTGACCAAATATCACTTAATCAAAAAGTCAACTTTTTGTCCCCTCGGGGTTTGACTTTTTGCCAGGGTTTTCATTTTCAGCAATTCCAGGGGTGCAAAAATAAGGTGCTTACACACGTGCACCACACGCACGCACGCATGTATGCATGCATGCACGCACATATGCATGCATGCACGCATGCACGCACGAACGCACGCACGCACACTCGTACGAACGTATGCATGCACGCACGCGCGCGCGCGTACGCACACGTACTCACGGACGTACGGACGCACACACACGCACACCTACACACATGCACACACACGGACGCACACACACACACATGCGACCCACACGCACACACCCACCCACCCACACACACACATCCACCTGCCCGCCCGCCCGCACGCATGCATGCACGAACGCACGCACATAGACGCGCACACATAGGGGTGGCAATCGATCGAATACGGATCGGATATATGTATATTTATATTTGAATCCGAATTTTTTCGGATCTTAGATTTCAGATCCGTATTCGAACCACGGATCTAAATACTATATTTGAATTCGCCAATTTCGGTTTCGGATCGGATTCGGATCGAATTCGGATATATATATCACTCATTGCCAACCCTACTCAAAGAGGGATTTAAATGAGAAATGGGTTTGAACTTCAAATTTGAAGCACCACAGAATAGTGGATATTGAGCAACTGGCAAAAAAAATCATACCCCAAAACTTAGAACAACCGGCCTGTTCTAGATAATGGAATTTCAGAGCAAAATAGGGGGTTTTGGAATTGGTTCTTTAAGGGGGTTTCCAGGTACCAATCGCCGGAGGGTGGCAGCGACAAAGAGGAGAGAAAATTTAGATTTAGGGCAAATCGTTCTCTAAAGGTTTTTGGTTTTAGTTATGATGGTTCAACCGTAGTTTATAAATGATTTACAATCTAATCAATGTCTGCTTTGGGTTTATGTATAGGATATATATGATTTCGGTCGGATCTTATTCGGATCGGATATATGTATATTCGTCTTTGAATCCGAATCCTTTCGGATCTTAGATTTCAAATCCGTATTCGAACCACGGATCTTAGATTTCGGATTGGATTCGCCAATTTCGGATCGGATTCGGATCGAATTTGGATATATATCCGACCCATTGCCAGCCCTACGCACACACACACGCATGCACGCACTTACGCACACATGCACACACGCACACACACACACACACACACACACACATCATCACCACCACCACCTCCACCATCATAGCTAACACAAATTAAAAATACAAATTGTTTTAAAAACTTTATCAAACATATTTTTGCTGATTTTTAAAGTCATAATTGATTTTAACTAAATGTTACCAAATGGTTTTCAAATTGTTTTAATAAAAATTGTTACCAAACAGCCTCTCGTTTAGCTTTCTTATATCTAACGTGCTTAGGTAGGCGTTTTGTTCTGTTTTTGTTTATTTTTACTTATTTTTATTTGAATGATCTACTTATCCTCATTTAATAACTTAATTATTTGTTTTTTCCTATATAAATTTTGTTGGTTTTGAGAGGTCAAGTCTTCGATATTGTTCCGTTTTGAACAAATTTGAAACTTTTATTTAATTTTCTTTCTTCGATGTTTAGAAATTCATTAATCCGCCAAAAATATGTTTAGTACCTTTCTCTCTTATCCAGTTGGAATTTCAAGGTTTTTTTTGTGGCCTTAATGACTTCGTCATCCTTGTTTAATTTAATGTGTTGATTATATAAAGGATTAATAATATGGACATGACTTTTCTTGGCTTTCTTCTTCGTGTTCTTCAACCAACCAAAATTTTGAATTTATTTTTTCATGCATTGATATGTAGTGGGCTAAATGTCTCTTGGACCATTACCTATTTGATCTATTATAACCAAAGATGAAATATATGCCAAATTTGTGTATGAAGCTTTATCGTTGGACTAGCATATCTTACATGGAATGGCCGGTCGGGTCTAGTCTATATATACTAGGGGGCTGCACGCGCTACGTGCGTAGAAAACGTGGGCCCACTTTGATAAACAGCCAAGGTAGTTACAATAGTGGAGAATTGTTTTGTTTGGGGAGGCTAATGCTTGGAAAAAGAAAAAGGGGGCCAGAATCTAGAGGGAATACTCCCCCCTCTTCTCTTTATATATAGTATAGATTATATATATAATATATAGCAATCGATAAACTCACGAGAAGGCTTCAATCTTGAGACTCTCAAACCTGTAGCTCCACGTCACTGTTGACGTGGCTGCTTACTTGTCACAATAAATAAACGACCCAAAACGTATCCACCTCTTGCAACGCATGCCACTTCGTCTCCCATAATGCCCATTTTCCTCCTGTAATAAACGTTTCTGCTCAATCGGCAGAAATGAGAATCAGACAACAAAAATATGAGGAATCCATCTGCATTCGTATGACCCAAAAGAGGAGTGAAGACTCCAGGAGCGGCAAAGAAGAAGATGGAGAAGGTCATGAACCCTCTCTTTGAGAAACGACTGAAACAGTTCAGGATAGGTGGAGCATTGACTCCATCTTTCTTTCCTTCTGTCATTTTTCTTTTGCAAAAGAACCATGGCGATATCTCTCGATCTGGATTTCTCAATGCTACACTTGCGGTTTGTACTTGCTTGAGTTGGATATTTGAATCAATGATGTTGATTCGTTGTTTCTCCTTGTTGTTTCTCGTTGTTTCCATGTTTCCCTATCTGATTTGGATCTCTCGCTTAATCCCCAACAGAATCATCATCAACAGCAGCAACAGCAATTAAACTCCGATCTAATGAGATACCGGTTTGCATCGGCGATGGTACTTGTAAATCTTATTGATGTTGTTGGTTACAGCGATGTATGCAGGGATTTCTCCATCCTCGATCTTCAAGACCTGAAGCAGAGAACATGTGCTGGAAAATACTACAAAGTTGGGGTTGATGGGGTATGGCTTCCTGATTTTGGAATCTTTTGAAATTTGTATTGTTTAATTGAAATTCGACTTTTGCTTTTATTTCTGGCATTAATATTTTATTTCAGTTTAGTTTTTTGAATATAATAGGCCTCCGTGATTTTTCTGTAGGGGATTTGCCAATGTTGCAGGTTTATGATTCAACAATTACAACTATTTTATGTGTCAATTTTCATCATATATCTGAAACTAAAAAGGCAAAAGTTGAGGTCCTATGCGTTCCTAGAGGTAATCTATATTCACAACATTGCAAAAGTACTTCTTTGAATAGTTCCTTTGTATTTCTGAATTTTATTGATTGCTTTCTAATTGCACCTTCAAACTAATGCGAGCAACCTTTTCCACAAGTTTTCTATAAATATTAGTGTACTTTAGTCGTGAATTCCTCAATCCTGATTTCTGCAGGAATCTACTTGGGGAAGACTTGGGGCCATTACGTACAAAAGAGCTTGGTTAGCTTGAGCATTAACTGGAGATGTGCTTGAAGCAAATCAGAACAACAAAGGTAATGAATACTTGTAGCAAGAATAAGATATATTCGTTATTTGTATACTTACAAAAGATTATTATCTAGATTTAAATTACTAGTGTGGTTGGTAACTGTTTTCCACATTAGTTAGGAGCAATTTCTTGTAATCCATCTTCTTGTTTTTGTGTGGCATTGAAATTGAAGTCTAGGTAATAATCTCTAAGTCTATAAGGCTGTACACAACACAGTTATTTTATAAATAGTGGCTCATAGGTATTTATTTAACTGTATCATCCGGTGAGTGTGGGATAAAGGTAAGTTTTGACCTATTTCATCAAATATGATACAGAGGCATAACTTTGGTCAAGTTTGGGCTTAACAAAATGTAGTGTATGTGATGTACACATATCTATCTTCAAATCATATGCATTTACGAGTCCACAGGCTTGACACTGAAGCCAGATCACCATCATATGGTCTCTAGATATTTCAGGTTTGTTAGTTCAACAAAATTCCAAGCACATTGAATGAAACATTCATGCTTTTTGCTAGCAAGGAACAAAAAACTTGCTTTTACCTTCAATGGGTCCTAAATTATCAAACTCTTAGTCAAAGTTGAATGGAAATTGTGATAGAAACATAAGGTCGTTGGATGAAAAAGGTGAAAATTGGCATTTGTTGCCTTTATTTTTGATTATAATATGCTATGTCTATATATACAGAGTATCCAATTGCCTTTGAGTACTATCATTTTTTATTTATTTGAAAGAATTACTGGTGTGACTAAATGGATTGTACTTCCTGGTCTCTTACACCTTAGGCTTGGATGTATTTCTCTATTAGAATTTTTTTAGGCTGATTATTTTGATTCCTGGGGCTAAGAAAATAAACTACTTGAGTTGTCCTAATATATTCTATTTCCATTTCAACACTCTTTGCAGACTCAATTTGTTCCACTTTTTGCATGATACTCTATATCATTAGCATATAATCTCCTCTTATTTTCACCATTTCTTGTGTTTCATTACTCAAATCTTCCCATTAAGGCGAAACTTCGAAAAATATGCAACAGGTCTAACATTATTCTTTTGTTTCTTTTCAGCTATACCACATAGACTGGCATTTTGGGAATGGCAGAGAGGATCTTATTATCCCAACGACCGAGAACTCCTGGACTCTTGGATGCAAGTTAGAAAGCTTGGACTCATCTCACAATTGTATTGTTAAAGAGATGAATCTGAGTAGGGAAGACGTTGAATTTGAAGGAAGAAGCTAGCACAATGAAGTTGGGAGAGAAATTTGTAGGAAATTAACTTGTTACCATGTGACTACAAGATGTTTTAAACCCTTACAAGCAAGCTTTATTTTTTTAAGACATACTACATTCTTTCTAATTTGGCATATTTATAGCTAGGATTGAATGAAATGCAAATGTTTGAATCCTAGGAGGGTTTATTTTGTAATTATTAATTTAGTTCCCATGCTACTAAAATTAGGATAAGCCAAACATAGATAACTCTGGATTTTGCTTCTTGAAACTTCATGTTCTCCTTGTTTGGCTTCTTTTATCCACTTTTATTGTTATTGTGAGACATGGAAATGTCACCTAAGATGACTTCTGATATCGTCACGCGGGGATCGATGAAAATAAAGAGTCGCCACCATCCAAGTTAAGGTGTGAATGGACACCAAAGGGTTCATAAAAACCAAATAGAGCCAAAATAGCTCTAATACAAGGAAAAATCCAGAGATCAGGTAAGGGGAATTATTTATGAGCGGGGGAAGGTGTTAGACACCCCCACTCATCCGCCTAAGACGGTTGTCACATGCTTACTTATGCTAAGGGTTGCTTGCTAATCAAAAATAGACAAAGGGTGCTTAAAAATAAGTAAATGTATGTGATTATTCCACATGAGTAGTCCAATGAATTTGGACTCTCCTCATGGATATACCACTTTTATAACTTCATGAGTGAACGAAAATCAAGATAAAAATGAAGAAAACCCAAATTAAGGTAAAATTGGAAAAATCAGGTTATAAGAACTTGAAATTTTCAATCAACTATAAATCGCTTGATTTAAATCCAAATCAAATGAAACCAAGGCCATTTGATAACTGGTATGAAATAGAATATTGAGTAAGAAAATCATCTCATTCCTATTTAAAACAAGGGAGAAATATTCTATGAAAATCTGCTGTTGTAACTCAGAGAAAAGCGGCGAGTAAGCATTTTTGAAACTCTATTTGTGGAGTTTGGCTTCATATAAATTCGTAAAAACTTGCATGGATGAAGTATGTGGTACCATATTTCAAACGGAATGGGTCTTACACCAAATTCCATCCATTTGTGACTTGTGTGTTCTCTTGAACATGCCTAGAGGATCACAGATTAACATAGAACTCTGTTACAGAGCCACTCTGAGTCAATCAAGCACACAAACCACAAATCAAATCAAAATCTGTTGAAACCAGTTGGAATAGAAAATAGACTCCTCAAGGAAAATACAGAGACTGAAATCACTCAAAACAAATTAAAATTGAGCAAATGGTGCACCATCAAAGCGGCAAGTTCAGCAATCTGGGCTGAATTGACCTACAGACTTTGAACAGATGGTGTCAAAAATTGGCTTCATAAAAATGAACGAAAATTTCCAGATACAAAGTAGGTTCTCCCATCTATCACATGTCTTTGGAATCACTCAAAAATTCATCCAGAGGATGAAGTTATAAACATTCCAAGACAGGCCACAGATGCTGTCCTGTTTTGAAGATTTTTGAATAAAAGACCAAAATCAGTGCATGTGTGCAAGTGGATTCGACCAAAATGGCTTCAAATCATCAAAAATATTCTCATGAAGTCCTAAGAATTCATTCTAAGGCCAAGGATATCAGATTTACCACATTGAACATGGTGAATCCAAGATCTAACCTATTCTTGATGAAAACAATGAAAAAGTGTGTGATATTGGTAAAAAACACACATCTAGGAGAAAATTAAAATCCATTGCTATTGAGAGCATGGATCATGTTGATTTCTCTAGATTCAAATAGCACAAATAATCAGCATATAGAAATAAAATGCAAATGATTCAAGGTAGGTTCTAGCCTAAAGGATCCATTCCATCTTCCTTTTCCCAAGGCTCTCTCTTCACGTTTTACGGCTATAGAGGATTGCCAGGTACTTTGGAAGAGGTTTGGGACTTGCAAACAATCACCAAATGGCCTTATACTACAGAAAGGTAGAAGTTGGGAGTTGAAATGTAAAGGAAAAGTAAGAAATGAAATGGAGCTTTACCTTTAGTAGCTTGAACACTTGAGGCAGCAATCCAACAGAGTTTCCCCTCTTCTTGCAGAGCTTCCAAGCTTTAAATTATCAGCCATTTGCAAGAGGAGGACCCCTTTATTTATAGGCACAGCCAAGGGCAATAAAGTCCCAAGGGTATGTCCAAAAATCTCTCTAGATTGTTCCAATTCAAGTTAAAGCCTTGAATTGTTGTAAATCTTGCAATTTCGGATGGTGAAATAGGGAGTTCAAGTCCCTGAGAGAGAGGTAATATGCGTAAATAAGGCTCAGAGATCGAGTTTTTTCGCAAATCCCCGAAACAAGCAAAACCGCATACACAGTGCGGTTTCCACAGAACCGTCACTCTAAATGCGGTTTTCATGCAAATTCATCTTAACTGCACATACAGGGTGGTTCCAATTTAGTTATGCTTCCTATGATTTCTGTCGACGTGGCCCAACGGCCAAAGCTTCTAGAAGACACGTGGCAATTCACACAAGAAGCATGAACCTCAACCGTGCTGTGTGTGCGGTCAAAACCGCACACACAGGGCGGTTCAGACCAAATTAACCAAAACCGCACATATACTGCGGTCAGCACATTTTTTGTTGGTTTTGAGCCTTAACTGCACAGGCCAGGCTTATTTACATGTAATATCGTTTAAGTAAATGTCCTCGTGTTTTTTAATCTCCATTTACTTAAGATATTACATGTAAATAAGCAAACACCCCCCCAATTTGAATTCATTAAAAATATTTCCAGACCCAAATTCCAAGTGAATAAAAAGTCAACTTTCCAGTTCCAGGCTAAATTCCGGTTTTTCAGGTCCGGTAAAAAGATTCAACATGTTGATACAAAGGTATTTATCAAGATTTAAAATCACAAAAAATTCATTTATGCAATAACATTGCTAAAAAGCTGATTACCGAGAAAAATTATCTTGAAATCTTGCTTTAAAAAATATTTCATTTTTTGGGGTCAAAAGTCAACAAAATTCAACCCGAAAAAGTTTGACTTTGCATAAAAGATTGAATTCGGGCCTTTTCCTTTGCGGCTTTGGATTCAAATGGGTTAAGGATCTCAAATCCAATGCTAAGAATTGAAAATTCCAATAAAATATTTCTCTCCTTCAAGATTTATAAAAAATCGTGCAGTTTTGGGGTGTCTACAGTTATGCACATGAATTGAAGGATTGTGAGTGATCATGATAAGGTATTCACCTCCAAATGATATGAACTTAAACATCCAAATGATATGTATTTTAGTTCATTAATTGCTTAATTGTTTCATTGAGAAATTTTGAGATAGGTTGGATTTTCTATAATTTCCTTAAGTCACATTTTCATTCATTATTGTTGTGCTTAACAGGGTTAGAATTACATTTTTGTAGGTTTGATATGAATTGGTCTAGGCCAAAGAAGCTACTAGAGGAAGCATTAAGTTGTTCGGGTTTAAAGTGGGAGGGGTTAGGCAAGCTCATCTCTATAATTTATGCCGACGAAAGATTCTTTGGACATTATGGAAGGGAAGAAACAGTTGTATTTTCGAAAGAAAGGGCCAGAGGACTGGTGCTTTGAAGTTTAAAGTGTTGTCATTAATTTTCTATTGGGCTAGGTTTATACCAAAGTTCTGGGAAGTTTCATCTTATGATTTTGTAAAGGAGAATGTGCTCATGCCCTATTATTGTATAACCATATAACGATACCATTCCATTAATTTAGAAAAAATAGATGATTTTGCTACTTGCAACTTCATATTTTGTAACTTGAAAGTTGGTTGTAAGGTGGTTTTTTTTTTCAAATAATATCCCATTTGTAAACCTGTTATATATTATAGTATTATTTTTTCGTTGTAGTTATTATAAATTGTTCAAAGTGTCATTTCTTCAGTAGCTCGTGCATCGCACGGGGTTTTTGCTAGTTCTTATATCATTATGTAATGCCCCAGTCCCATGAGCAACAATATTGTTTGCTTTGGCTTATTGGGCCTCACGGTTTTGCTTTTGGGTTTTACCCCAAAAGGATTCGTCGTTTGAGGGAGTCACAAGACTATATATATAGAACTTCATTCTTCCTGAGCAATGTGGATTTCGAGACCTCACACATGGATTTCAAAAAAGCGCTCCCAAATCTTGCTACTTTAGAAACATTTTATTCCTTTTTCTTTGTAGTCACTTTTAAATATTTGTGCTTTTCTTCAAAGCAACAAAATCTGAGAGAAATTTGATTTTCTATTTTTATTCTACCTCCAAGCAAAAACCGTAATACAAAATTTTATTTCCAATGTTGTTCACTGTGATGTGATGTCTTGGATTTAACAAACCAGAATGTTCATTAGTTGGGGCCACAAAGTTTTGGGAGTTTTATATAAGGGGGAAATTAGGTCCTTTTCAGTGTGTGTTGCATTTTGTTGTTTTGACAAAGGTTTAGGTTTTTTGAGAGCATAGTGATGGAGCTCAGAAGATCATCCTAACGTATTCGCCTCGTTCTCTAGTAGGATAACTTCACACTAAATGCCCGTGGACTAGGCATTTAAGGCCAAACCATGTAAATTTGTCTCTCCATATTCTCTGTTTTGTTTTATGAGCATTTTTACTTGGAGACCGTAGCCAATGCCATGCAGCTAGGCACTGACATTTGTCAGCTCTGCGTTAGCCATGTAGGCCCATGTGACTGCAAGGCATTGGCTACAGTTGGACCATTTTACAGGTGGTCCAACTATAGATGATTCAAATCTTTAATCATATTGACCTTTGGTTTTTCAATTTCTTCTTCGTGTTATTCGAGTAGCCAAAATTTTGAATTTTATTAGGACTGAAAAAGGGGATTAAAATATTAGTAGTAGCAATAATTGGCTATTTTGATCTATTGTAACCAAGGATGAAAGATGTGTAAAGTTCGTCGTATGAAGCTAGCATGCACACAAATGCTTTACCATTGGACCAACATATCTTTCATGGAGTAGCTCCACTGTATTTACCTTTATTGTTATATATTTTATGTGTTACTATAGTCCAAAGGAAAAAAAAGAAAAGAAAAAATTATACCCTCTTTTCCAAATCTCCGTGTTTCTTCCAACCAACAAAACTAGAGAGAAATTTGATTTTTTATTTGTATATTTCCTCGCCAAGCCAAAAAAAGAAATAGGAAAAAAAAGATTTTATTTGAGTTTTCCAATGCCGGCCTTGTGACGTAGATGTGTTGACTTTAACGATGGGGTCACGAAGTTTTGGGGTTCGAAAAGCGGACCGTACAACTCTTATCTATAGATTTTTTAAATTTTTTGATGGGACTCTTATCTATAATTTTATTGAGAGGTTTGAAGTAGCGAGGAAATTAATGATCTCTCTAATAGAATAACTTCACCTTGTACACCCGTGAATTTACAGTCGTTTTCCTCTATGAGGTTTTCCTCTTTGGATTCCTCTTGGAAGCGCCTGGGGCGACACGCGTCCATCTCCATTTCTCCTCTTGATCAACGCTTTTAGCCGACTTGGGTTGTTTGAGCCGCGTTCGTCGTTTGTAGCCGCGTAGACGCGTTTGAAAAGTCGAGCTTCATTCGTAAATTTCATTTTCCCTCTCTCAGTCTCGCTGCAAAGAGGAGACTCTCCGATTTCATTTTCCCTCTCTCAGTCGAGCTTCACTTGAGTAATAAGCCTCTTCGGTTCTGCAAGTGCTTACGTGCTGTGGAGACGAAGATGTTCATCAAGCAGCTCCTTCGATCCAATCTTCGAACTCAGGTTTCAGTCTTCGATACCCGGAAATCTGTAAATTATGTAATTGTCTCTGTTTTACTGTCTGGAGTTTCTTCAGAAACTTTGTCGTTATTGTACCCTTTAGAGTTTGGTGTGATGTTTTGGTTATGAGTTCTGCTTCAAGGGTTGAGAAGAGATTAGAAACATATAAGAAGGGGAAGAAAAATAGGCCAGACGTTATGGAGAGTTCATCAGAAATGGTGCCATTTCCGTTGCTGATGACTCCTGTCGAATCGAATTACAGAGCTTGCACGATTCCTTATAGATTTCCTTCCGACAATCCTCGAAAGGCTACGCCCGCTGAGATTGCTTGGATCGATCTCTTCTTACACTCCATTCCATCTTTCAAGTATGTGTTTTCACTTAATCATAAATTCATCTTTGCCGGATCATATATTAGCCCCTATTAGCTGTTTTCTCATGATTCTATGTTTCCATTTTTGCGTTCGAGTTGTTTAGGGCTTTCGACATATCTTCTTGTAATTTTAGGGCTACATTCTCTGTCTGTGGATGAATGCCATTTCCCTTTTCCTTTGTCTTGATCCATTTGCGGGGGGAATTTGTATGTCCATCTGAGGTGCACAGATGTACTCAGTACTTCATTTTATGGACCCTTACAGCTTTGCGCGGTTCACCAAACCTGCGTTGTTCTTCGGATTCGTTGTGGTTTAAAAGGGATCTCTTAGCATTTCTAGGGTTAATTGTGTTCTCATATTTTTGTTTTCGCTTGATACTGACGGCAAATTTTCTCCGCCATTCGTTTGACTCCATTCTTAGGAGGTAGATATAACGAAACGTTTGAAGCAGGAAATGTGAGATCAGTTTCCATGCTCCGACTTGTGATAAGTCTTGCTCGATTTCCTGTATCCAGTTTCAAGAATTACTTGTTTTAGGGTTTTGTGACTTTTGTCTTTTAGGGCGCCTTAGTGTCTTAGGGTTTCTTTTGGCATTGGAGTTGTTGGGATTGGTTTCCGATGGATGGTGTTTGATATTCTTGTCTACTTTAGTACCTTCTAATTTCGTTTCCAATCAAATAAAATAATAATAATAATAATAATAATAATAATAATAATAATAATAATAATAATAAATCTGAATGTCTACTTTCAAAGGCTTTTATCTATCTTATATCCTAATGTTATATTAACACTGTTTTGGGAACTGAAATCAAACGCTTTGTGAATGTGGTTGCTCTAATTATATAATATTTCCTTATTTGTCAATTTAGTCTTCTTCTTTTTTCCTTTTTTGGTAGTTGTTAGATTTGGTTTGATGCAGGCAAAGAGCAGAGAGTGACAGCACCGTTGCTGATGCCCATTCCAAAGCTGAAAAATTTGCTCACAGGTATTTCTAACAATCAAGTTTTTATTTACATTCCCCACCTCTTAAAATCATAGTTTTTCTGATTTTGACAATAGGACGTGACATGTTTCTCCAGTATTCCTATTCATACTGACGAAAGAAGTTATATGAACTATAGCTCAACTTGTGGTTTTGATTAATAATTTTCTAGGAATAAATTGCATTGCTACATGGTCAATTTATGTACAAGTAGTCACAGGATAAAGCTCCTTTGGGTTGTTATCAATTGAGATTATGGTTTCAGTTTGATGTGACCAAACTTAGACCTGGGTGGTCATATATAAGTTTTCAAAATAGTTGTGAAGTCAATATGTGTAGGGATGGTAATGGGGTGGGTTAAACGGGTAACCCCCCATAATGCTTAGGGTTTGGTATGGCTAAATTCGGGTATGGGGCAGGTTCGGGTTTGGCCCAACATGCCCCAAACCTGACCTTCATATTTTAAAATATCATTTTTATCTGTTCAAAATATTATTTTAATATATCGTATGTAAAAAAATAAATATTTGATTAATAAATATATTATTAATACATACATTCTATTTGAAAAACACATTTTACTTTTGCGTTTTATATTTCAACTGGGTCAAACCTGACCTGCCGAGTTACCAACCCAGTAGGGCCGGGTTCAGGTTTGGTATTGGCTATAAACCCCTATAGGAGCAGGTTCAGGTTCACCAAAACTTGTCCGAACCATTCCTGTTGCCATCTTTAAATATCTGAATTGATAAAAGTTGTATGAATTTCGATGTTTTCATATACTTATTACAAAATATCTGACATGATATGATGTTGAACATCTTTGGCAAAAATTCTTGCAGTGCTTTTGGATTTGCTGGAAAATAAAAAATTTTTAATTACTCTCAAATAGATATCTATATATATACACACACACACATGTGCATGCGTGCGCTCACGTGTGTGTGTATGGAGCCATTATCACATTCTAAGAGATCGTCAATTTTATTCAAAGGCATAGGAATGCCGAATTGACGTGCATCTTATAGAACCTTGATTGCTTTGTGAATTCATGCATAGAATGTTATGCCTATGTCATCTAGCTTAATGTTACGTGTAATTTCATCATATATTACAATGACAATAAAATTTGCATCTTAAGGCAGAAATTTGCAAGTTATTAAATTAAGTTTGTTTTTACCCTGAATTTACTTCAATATCTGGGAAGATATGCAGAAATACTTGAAGACTTTAAGAAAGACCCTGAAAGTCATGGTGGGCCACCTGATTGCATTGTAAGCCAACTCTCATGGGAATTATTGTTCAGACTCCTTTGTTTTTATCCTCATAATTTCATCACAAAGATTAACTGATGATGACAATGCTGATCTCCCACTGCTCTAGCTTCTTTGTAGGATACGCGAGCAAATTCTTAGAGAGTTTGGATTTACTGATATATTCAAGAAAGTAAAGGTAAGAGAAAACCCTGTTAATATAATGTGTACCTATGAGCGCCAAGATTTTTTGCTTCTTCTCAAATGAATTTCTTTTTCTTGCGTGCTAAAAAATATTGTAGGATGAAGAGAATGCTAAGGCTATATCTCTTTTTGGAGATGTCATTAATTTTAATGATGCCATTGAAGATGGAAGCAAACGTGTAGAAAACTTGGTTAGGGGAATATTTGCTGGGAACATATTCGACCTTGGTTCTGCTCAGGTGAATGAATTTTTATTCTGATAATGTGAAAATTGTACACTAAATTGCTGTTGGTTTTATTTTGATATTGACATTCATCTAGCTTCCTGTTTTGACCTCTATCTGTTTTCTTTTTCTGTCGGGTAACATGCCAGGTAGAAATGATAAAGCACAGATGAATATTTAGACACAGATAGGTAGAGCCCATCAATAAAATTATAAATGTGGTATTTCCTGGAAAGTTGTATAAGCATTTCTTCCCTTCTAAAAGGATCATGTTGTTGTATTTTTAATGGTTTTTTAAGGGCTCAAAATTTCCTCTTGGTGTTTTGTCTTTTAGTGTTTGTCTCTTGTGGGATGAATAGTCCCACATTGGAAGTTTATGAGAACTTCTAATGGTTTATATAGAATAGTGGGAACTAAAGGGGTGCAACCCCTAAAGTGAGACACTGTTCCTTGTTGTCGGGGTTTCTTTGAATCACGCGCGCGCGCGCCGCCGTCGCCGTCCGGTCGGTCGGTCGTGTCGTGGTGTGTGTGTGTGATGATGCTATCTTTTTATGCTAAATATTAATCGTTTTTTCTTTTTCTTTCTAAAACGTTTTATTTTTCCTTTCTAAAACGTTTTCCAATCGTTTGAGTTTTATAACCGTTGGGTTAACGTTAATTAAGAGACACAAACGTTAACGTTTTATTTGTGTGAACGTGTGCCTCTTAAGAGACACAAACGTTCGTTTCCTCTCTTATATATAGAAGAGAGAGATTAGGGTTTTGGTAAAAAAACGAAAATCAGAGAATACAGCCTCTGACGCCTGTGTTTTTCTTCTCTGTTCTGAAAGTAAGAGTGACACTGCTACGCGGTTCGATTTGTCCAGTATTTCTGTGCGGATTACTGGAGAGACATTGTTGTCGTTGAATGCTGGAAGTCATAGCGTAGAGCAACCCTTCGCACTGGAGATTCGTTCTACAGGGGACGCTTAAGGCTTTAAGCACAGAGATTTTTGAATCTCGCCTCGACTGTTAAATCTGATAAGTTTATTCCAATCCTGTTTACATTTGTTTCTGCTTACATCTGTTGCTTCTTTCTGTCTTGACTGTTCTTCTCATATTTGTGCATCTATAATCTGATACTGTTTTAAGTGTTTACCCAATTCCATTCGTATTCTGATACCTGTTGATAATACAGAACATTATTTCCCCTAAATATTACAACACATGTTACATGGGAAGATAGTAAATTTTTTTTTTAGCCAAGTTGTAGTTATCAGAAGAGTTCAATATGTTGGGGTGCTACCTATGTGTACTTGCGTGCATGAAGTCCTTGAGAACTAGTAAATGAACTCATGGAAAGTTTTTGTTTGATCAACCAACCACTACTGGCCCCACTGATGAGATTATCAGTTCTCTCTATCGTCTTGATTTGTTTTTTAACTGTATCATTGACACTTATTAATACTGTATGGTAATCTTTGACTTCCAAAAAAGAAAATTATGTAAGCAAATGGTTAAAAACATATGGTCGGTCAGATTTTTGAAATGCTTGGTCCTACTGGGACTCATCAGATGCAATGTTTTGATCCTTCACAAAAGTTGGCCACTTGACTGAATCTGGTGCATAAAAATGTCTTTTACACAAGACCCTATTATTTTGCCTGTATAGTTATGAAGTATCTTTTAAAGTTTCCCATCTTGGTAGTTTAATGGGGTACTTTCCACAACTTATGTCGTGGTCGGCAGACCATTTTATGTGGAGTTCCCCATATTTGTATAGCATTTATTTCATCAAAAGAAAAAAAAAACCTTTTTTAGATTTTAATGGCAAAGCAATACATTGGAGAACTCCTAGTAATTATTTATACTTTTTTATCCGTGCTTTCATGTTTTGAAGCTTGCAGAAGTGTTTGCAAAGGATGGAATTAGAACAGCCATGGTAGATGCTGCAAGGTAATGTCAAATTCTTCGTTCTCTTGGCTTCTTTTCATTCTCCTAAGTAACAATCTGATTACTGTCATCCCTGTGTAGTGTGTCTTCTTTGATGACGACAACTGAGGTTGTTGTGGTTGAGCTTCCAAAGGATGAGAGGAAGTTCCGGCAATGGGTGGTGGCATGGGTGGCATGGACTTCTAAGTCTTCTTAGTCGACACAACGATGTCGTAATCTGAAACTACCTGATGTTTGTTGTGTTCATTTGAAAGACACTTAAAATTGAAAACATCATTGGGGTTCTAAATCATGGTTCCTTGTATTTGAGTCACTTCTACCTGTCGAAGCTTGTGCCATCTAGATTTTTGTTGTTAGGAGGCCAACTATCCTTGTAATCTTGTTTAGAGGTCAATTAAGGCAGTTTTGGTCGTCTTGCTTGGACTGCAAACTCAACATCTGTTGTCAGGTATCCATTGCACTTCTAACAGGGCTTGTAACTGGGCTTGTGAGGACTTGTAACTGGGGTTGAGAGGACTTGTAACAGGGCTTGACAGGACTTGTAACTGGGGTTGTGAGGACTTGTAACCGGGCTTGTGAGGACTTGTAACAGGGGTTGCGAGGACTTGTAACTTGGCTTGTGAGGACTTGTAACTGGGCTTGTGAGGACTTGTAACTGGGGTTGAGAGGACTTGTAACAGGGCTTGACAGGACTTGTAACTGGGGTTGTGAGGACTTGTAACGGGCTTGAGAGGACTTGTAACTGGGGTTGAGAGGACTTGTAACAGGGGTTGTGAGGACTTGTAACTGGGCTTGTGAGGACTTGTAACAGGGGTTGCGAGGACTTGTAACTTGGCTTGACAGGACTTGTAACTGGGGTTGTGAGGACTTGTAACTGGGCTTGTGAGGACTTGTAACTGGGGTTGAGAGGACTTGTAACTGGGCTTAACAGGACTTGTAACTGGGGTTGTAAGGACTTGTAACAGGGGTTGTGAGGACTTGTAACAGGGGTTGCGAGGACTTGTAACTTGGCTTATGAGGACTTGTAACAGGGGTTGCGAGGACTTGTAACTTGGCTTGACAGGACTTGTAACTGGGGTTGTGAGGACTTGTAACAGAGGTTGTGAGGACTTGTAACTGGGCTTGTGGGGACTTGTAACTGGGGTTGTGAGGACTTGTAACCGGGCTTGAAAGGACTTGTAACTGGGGTTGAGAGGACTTGTAACAGGGGTTGTGAGGACTTGTAACTGGGGTTGTGAGGACTTGTAATTAGGCTTGTGGGGACTTGTAACTGGGGTTGTGAGGACTTGTAACCGGGCTTGACAGGACTTGTAACTGGGGTTGTGATGACTTGTAACCGGGCTTGAGAGGACTTGTAACTGGGGTTGAGAGGGCTTGACAGGACTTGTAACAATGCAATAGAGGACTGTATAAGCTCTTTTTTTTTAATTTTTTAAATATGTATATCCTGTTATTATTAGTCCAATTAACTTTAACCTTTGCGACAGTTAAAAGATCAGTTAATCTCAATATTGTAACAGGGCTCTTTTTGTATGATACGTTTGATATTCCAGAATTTGATAGCCTAAAATTTGGTTAGCAAGAAAGTTAATAAAATCCTGAATTCAATTTCCAATTAGTGGATAAATCAAATTGAGCTCTTTTTTTCACTTTTTCCCCATCTCTGTACCTGGACAATAGAAGGTGTGATGCCAAAAATCTTTCTTCTAGCTTTGTAATAACACACTCTCTAATAATATAGATACCCAAAAAATACACTCTCTAATAGTATGTTCTTGGCAGCTATGAGATCTTAGCATCACTTCCTACCCAACATAGAAATATTAATAAATTCTTTATCCCTTGCACAAAAATATTCATTTATTTTTGGAACGGATTGGGATACATGCTAAAGTTTAAAAAAATAAAAAATTAACACAATAAAGTTATTCTTATTCATTGTCATGCATAAAAGGATGGCACAAAAACTGTCGACGCCTTGCCATGTTCTAACAAGTACTTTTCAAAGTGAAGCCATTGGCTTTAACCCTTCTTTTAGAGATTTTGCTTCCCCCAGTATTTTCACTGCCGCACTACCAACAATCACACTAGCAGCTCCCCATCCCGCTATCTGGAATGAGCAAAAAAAGAAGGAATTGGTGACAGATCTCTCAAATGAATCAATATGACTTCAATATAGTAAACATTGAGTTATATGTTACAACAAACCTGTTTCACATGCTCTGGTTTTGATATGCCGAAACCAACACCTAGAATGACCTGAAAATACTGGACCGAAGCACCAATAACTCACTTGAAGAGTTCTTGTAGTAGAATGCAATGATTAGACTTTACCACATAAGCAAACATATAAGAAAACAAAGCAACATGCTGTGCTTCTACCATTGTGTTTTCTGCTTTGAAGAGAAATAATGAGGTAAGAAACTTAAAACAGAAATTGTCAAGTTGTCTCAGTGTAAGATGTATTTTATGAGTCACCATCTGATGACTGAAACAAGTTTATTTCTTGTTTTCTGATACTTCAACCAAGTGGATAGCAATTTTTTCTGTAATTCATGAGTTGATAGATTTTCATGGCAATTTGACTATGTGATCAAATATGAACCAACTTGTTACCTACTTCTACAGTTTCATTGTCAAATCTATCACAAACTGGCATCATGATTTGACTCAAAAGAAAAAAATTTATCATGGAGAAACACCCAAAAAATATACCTTGCGTGATACAGCTTCCTTAAGCTTCTGGTTGTGAGACATGGATTCGTCATCTCCGATGACTTCCGATGATCGTCATGCGGGGATCGATAAAAATAAGAGTCGCCACCATCCATTTTAAGGTGTGAATGGACACCAAAAGGTTCATAGATGTCAAATAGAGTTAAAGTGGCTCTAATACATGGAAAAATCCAGAGATTGGGTACGGGGAATTATTTATGAGCGGGGGAAGGTGTTAGGCACCCCCACTCATCCGTCTAAGACGGTTGCCACATGCTTGCTTAGTAAAATAAACAAAGAGGTGCTTAACAAGCACAATGTGTGTGACCATTCCACATGAGAAATCTAATGAGTTTAGACTCTCTTTGTGGATTCATCACTTCTAAAACTTCACGAGTGAAGTGAAATCAAAGTAAAAATGAAGAAAATCAAGCTAAGGCAAATCTGGAGAAATTAGGTCAAAAAGCTTGAAAGCTTTGATTAACCCTAACTTACTAAATTTAAATCCAAATCAAATGAAACCAAAACCATCTGAAAACTGGTATATAGTAAAATATACGGTAGAAAATTCAGCTCGATCCGATTCAAAACTAGAGAGAAATCCACATATGAAATCTGCTGTTATAACTCAGAAAAAGTGTTAAGTAGGCATTTTCAAAGCTCTATTCGTGGAGTTTGGCTCAATAAAAATCCATGAAAATTGGTATGGAGGAAGTATGTAGTGCCATCTTTCCAAAGAAAAAGACCTCACACCAATCTCTATCCGGATGTGACTTGTGTGCTCTCTTGAACAGGCCTAAAAGACCACAGATGAGCTCTGGACTATGCCAGCGAGCACTTCTGAGTCAACTGAGCACCCAAGACACAAAACAGATTAAAATCTGCTGAAATCAGTTGGAAATGAAAGTAGACTTCTCAAAGAAAACTCAGAAACTGGAATCATAGGAAACGGATTAAAACTGAGCAAATAGTGCACCATCAAAGCGGCAAGTTCAACAATCTGGGCTGAACTGTCTTACAAACTTTGAAGAGATGGTGTCAAAAATTGGCTACATGGAAGTGGACGAAAATTTCCAGATATTAAATAGACACATCCATCTATCACATGTCTTTGGAATCACTCAAAAATTCATCCAGAGGATGAAGTTATAAGCATTCCAAAACAGGCTACAGATCTGTCCTGTTTTTGAAGAACTTTGAATAAGAAGCCAAAATCAGTGTATGTGTGCAAGTGGATTCGACCAAAACAATTTAAAATCATGAAAAACAACTCATGAACTTCTAAAAACTCATTCTAAGGCCAATGATCTCAGATTTTCCATATTTACATGGAAATCCAAGATCTAGCCTATTTTGATAAAAAAAAAAGTGGAAAGTGGGTGCAAAGATGTGGAAAATCACATTTCTATGAGAAAGTTGGAATCCATGGCTATTGAGAGCATGGATTCACATCTTCTCCAAATACAAAAATGATCAGAGAAGCATTCAAGGGCTCAAAATAACCATATAGCATGCTTGCACATCATTTGAGGGTTCTAAACCTAGAGCATCCATTCCACCTTCCTTTTCCCCAGGCTCTCTCTTCACGTTTTACGGCTAGAGAGGATTCCCAGGTACTTTAGAAGGGGTTTGGGGCTACAAACAATATCAAAGCCTTAAACTACAGAAAGGTAGAAGATGAGAGATTGCTAGAATGTAAAAGGGAAGCAATAACTCAAATAGGCCTTACCTTAGTAGCTTGAGCAGTTGAGTAGCCAATCCAGCAGAGGTTCTCCTTCTTCTTGCAGAGCTTCTAAGCTTCAGATTGTCAGCCATTTGCAAGAGGAGGACCCCTCTATTTATAGGCCAAGTTAAGGGTAGAAGAGTCCCAAGGGTAGGCCAAAAAGGCCTTCTAGATTATTCCAATTCTCCTCCAAGGCTTGAATTGGAGTAATTCAGCAAGTTTCGGAGGGTGAAATGGGGAGTTTAGGTCCTTCAGAGAGAGGTAATATGCGTAAATAAGGTTCAGAGATTGAGCCATTTCGCAAATCCCTGAAACAGCCAAAACCGTATACTCAGTGCGGTTTCTACACAACCGTCACTTAAAGTGCGGTTTATGTATAAATTTAACCAAACCGCATATACAGGGCGGTTCAATTCAGTTATGCTTTAATTGATTGCTGTCCACGCGGTTTAACGGCCGAAGCTTCGCGAAGCCACGTGGCCGCCAGCGCAACAAGCCTTGATGTGAACCGTGCTGTGTGTGCGGTTGCAACCCTACATACAGAGCGGTTGAGACCAAGATTATAAAAACCGTATACACAGTGCGGTTGGCACTGATTTTGAAGGTTTTTGAAAGTTTGACACATGTCAAGGCTCAAATAACACCTTTGGAGCCCTTCTTAGTTAATCTCTTATATTGGGGTGCAATTTGGGGTGTCTACAACTGCCCCCTCTTCGCTGGAATTGGAATCAATTGACAGCGGAGAGCAAAAGACCCGCAAATTGCACCTCTCCGGATCATGTCCATTTGATTATGAGCTGCAAGAACTCCAATATGGTTTTTGAAAAAGAATTTGTTTAAAGGATTTGATGAAAAGTCCCTAACCTTAAGGGTCAAATCCTCTCCTCGCCTCTCACAGAGCACTCGTGGCTATGAAGTGAGATTTGAGCAAATTTTAAAAGCAAAAGTTGATAGGGTGGTGTTTCTTGCAATTCACAACTGCCCTGGACATAGATCCTTTGAGAGAGATTGAAAAAAGTTTTGAAAATTCATTTTTGGGTGCCAACCGTACTGAACATGCGGTTTTTAGCATTTTCAATTTCGACCGTGCTGTATGTGCGGTTTTAGGTACTTGCAATACTAACCGCTCTGTATGTGCGGTTTTCTAGGTTTCATAAAACCGAGACCGCGACCGCGCCTGGCTTCATTTCCTTTGCGAAACCCTTGACCATCAGTGTTGTTGCTCTTCTCTCTGGCGACCGCGGTTTCCCTCCGGTCTTCGATCTATCTTCTCCGGCGACCTTACTCCGCTTCCGGCGAAGTCATTTTTTCGGTGAACTCTGCTCTCTCTGGCGACCTCTGTTTTGACAAGCGATCGACAACTTCCTGTGGTTGAGGATTCCGGTGAGCTCTTGCCATCCTACCACGACTTAGCCCCAGCTCCCTCATCGATTGAGGATTTTCTGAGTTCGCCAATCGTCCGGTCAGTCATTTCTGGAGCTCCGGTGAGGCCAAGACTCCGTTTTTCTTGTAAACCTTTGATTTCGGCTAATCACAGGTAAGTGGCCGGATACTTATTCTTTTCGCAAGCAATTAATTCGAACATTTGTGCATGGATTTTCATGGTTGATTGCTGTTATACTTTTGCTTTTGGGCATGCTCTGAACTGATGACCTATGATCAAACAGGATCCCTCGAATTCTGTATCTGTGTCGGCCATGACTTATACTGCTTATATTTTGTCCAAAATCTTACTTCATGATGCCAGTTTCTTTCTTGATTGTTGTTCTTCTGTTTATCCAATTTGATTATTGCTTTTCGTTGCATGTTTGCCTTTCATCAGCCTGATGATTTCTTTTCTGTGGCAACCTAACACTTGACATGCTCATTCCTTATTCATGCTTCCATGTTTATTTCAAAATCCTGAGCACCCGCTCTTGTACTTTGAAAGCTTCTCTCAAAATCTTTAGCATGAATAGGTGTAGGCAACTCCTGCTATTTTGATCATGCCTTGACTGCCTTTAGTACTGCTTTCTTTTGGTAAACCTGAAAAGAAAACAAATTCAGAATTTTAGGGATTTTAGATAATCTGCAAACATTTTAGAGTTCTATAATCTTTAGCAATGGAATTAGACTCTTGAAAACTTCTTTCACAGTTTTCCCTTTTTTTTTGTTTATAAGAAAGATATATAGAAAATCTTGTTTCTTATATATAATTCTTATATATAACAGAAATAATAAAGAGATTAGTAAAAGAAATCAAATCCTTGTCTGGCCGGGCACTTTTTGAAGTGTCTCTTCTGATTTCCTTTCTCCTGTGCACCAAACAAATTTGATTAATTTAAAGAAAAGAAAAGTTAAAGAAAATATGAAAGAAAATATCATGGCTTTATTTAAACGAAAAAGCATATTGAATTTCTCCCTGTAATTGGTCCTGTAGATGGCTCGCACCCGTCGTGCTTCCCGGGGTCCCGCAGATGAGCCTTCATCTTCGAGGGTTCGGAGGGATCCGGCCGATGTGGCGTCTTCCTCTAGGGCCGAGCCAGACCCTGAGCCTTCTTCTCCCAGTGGTCTGGAGCTTTCAGATTCAGACTCTGGAGCGTCTGGGGATTCGCTGGAGTCGATCCCAGAGGTATTCCCTTTCCCTTTTTTTAAAACCCGGCCTTTCTTTTATCACATTCAACTTAAACCCCTTTTTATTTGCCTTTCTAGCCTGCTGGTGAGGTCCGTGAGCGTAGGGGAGCCCGTCGTAGAGGTAGGGCGGGGGCCCGGGCGACTTGTGTCGCCATTCCTGCAGAGATAGCAGATCAGATCAGGGACACCCCTCTCCTTCATAGTTTGACGACGCATCCTTCGGCAGGCGTCAGGGCAGACATCCCTCTTAGATATCCTTCTTTTCATTTCCGAGGGAGCTGGGCCCTTTTTGCCGATGTTGTGGCTGCCTGCTCGACCTCTCTGCGCCGAGAGATGGCCGTTTTGGATTTGGCCCCTTTATCACCATCACCGGCGTTCGTCAGGATCGGCCTTTGATTTTGGCTTTGTTGGAGCGCTTTTTCCCGGAGACCCTGAGCTTCCATCTGCCGGATGTGGAGATAGGCATTCGACCTTCCGACTTCGCTCTTATTACTGGGATCAGGATGACTGGAGATGTCATCACTGAGATGGATCGGCCGGCGGACTTGGAGATTGCCGAGCTGTTGGGATATGACGAGATGCCAGTGGAGGTGTGGGACCGGAGCAGGATTACCCGTATTTCCTGGACATGGTTGAGGGAGGCATTTCTGGAGAGGGGATTCAGCACCCTAGCAGCGGAGCATCCCAGTTTCCCGATAGCTTTCAGATTTCTTTTTCTTCTGATGATGGGCTCCTGCTTCTGCTTGGAGGATACTACTTCAGTCAGCCCCCATTTCTTGAGTCTTCTCCGGGATCTGCACCGAGCGAGGGACTACGCTTGGGGTCAGCTTGTCTATGGCACCCTGCTAGCGGGCCTTCGACGAGTGGTTTCTGGCCTGTCCTCTCCCAGGGGAGCCGGAGTGGGTTGCAGATTTTTCTGGCCCTTTCTGCAGGTATAAATTCTTTTCTTCTTCCTTTCATTTCTTTTCTTTTCTTTCTTTTTTTTTTCTTTTTCTCTCTTCTTTTCTTTGCTTACCCTCTTTTTTCTTTTTTTCTTTTTTTTTTCTTCTTCTCTCTTTTTTTTTTCTTTTTCAGTTCTTTGCTCGGGTCTATGTGGCCTACTTTCGCCCTACCTCCACCTTGTCTGAGGAGACGTTTCCCTTGGCCCGTCGGTGGAATCAGATTAGGCGTGACTCAGAGAAGAGTCGCCCTAGGTCGGCCAGGGCTCACCTGGACAGGACCTTCAGGAGAGAGGTAAGCACTTTCTCCATCTCTCTTTTCCTCATTTCCTTTTCTCCTTTTTATCAGATTCTGATATTCTTCTCTGTTTACCCTCAGCTATCTGTCCCCCGTCTTGACGGCCTGCATGACGAGTTGGCTTTCCAGCCCTTTGTGGACGCCGCTTTCGCCCTGGATCAGCGACGCCAGAGGTACCCATTCTTTATTGGGCAGTTGGGCAGTATATGGTACCTCGGGGAGCGCTTCTTCTTCCAGCATACTGGCGAGCCCCGGATCCCAGCGGCTCCTCCAGCTACAGCCCCATTCATCCCTCCTGGTCCATTCGACCCTGCCCATTTTGGCGAGTGGGAGGCAGGAGATGGCCTTCTAGTCGATGGTGACTATGATACCTGGTTCGGGCAGGTCTCAGTGGGTTGTCTGATGCAGCCCATGCCCGTTCGAGGTGGAGTTACTGAGATAGGAGGGGTAGTGATCCGCCTCTATGACACCACGGTATGAACCTCCCTTTCTTGTAAATTCTTCTAGTCTTTCTTTCTTATTTACTGATATCTTTTCTCTTCTTATCTTATTTCAGGAGGCACAGCTAGAGGAGGTCCGGGCCCGATATGCGGATCTGGAGCGCCAGCTGGCTGAGAGAGACGCCGCCATTGCTGAGAGCGACGTCATCATCACTGGGCAGGCCGCTCTCATTGCCGACTTGCGAGCCCAGTTGGCCAGTGCTCAGGGCCAGGCGGGGCCTTCAGGAGCTCAGGTCTGTCTTCTTCAGTTTCTTGTATTTTTTCCACTTTATCTTTCCTGCTTCTGATCAGTCTGTCTTTGTCTTCCAGGAGGATGTGGTGCCTTCACCATCCAGTTCCCGCACTTGGTCCTTCTCTTTAGGAGCTGTGGAGATTCCCGAGAGAGAGACTGAGGTGGCGGCCGAGGCTACCTCTGCTGGTGTAGTTCCTGAGTCGGCCGAGATGCCCGAGGCTGCACCTGTATCTGAGACCGCTCCTGCATCTGAGCCAGAGACTGCTCCTGAGACAGCGGAGGGTGACTTGGAGGTTCCCGCGGTTCATGAGGCGGCCGAGCCTACGAGAGAGGAGGATGTTCCCGGCATAGCAGATCCAGAGGTGGACGAGCCTATGAGAGAGGAGGATGTTCCCGGCGTAGCAGATCCATCTCCTCCTGTCGAGGACTCTCGGGTTCTGGAGCTGGTTCCTTTGGCTGTGGACACTTCAGTCTCCTGCTTCATGGACCTGACCCGGGATGATCCAGCTCCAGCCTCAGCCTCTTTTACCGATCCTGCTCCTCCTGCAGACCCGGTGCCTCCTGTTGGTCCATCCTTGCTTGGTGAGCCTTCTTCTCCCAGTAGCCAGCGCTTTTCCGACCACTTTTTCATCCGGCAGCGTCGGCGGGGTAGAGGCGATAGGGATTGACCTGTAGAAGATAGGTCTAGATTTAGGATTTATTTGACAGTTGTATATAAACATGCTGTATCCACTTTCAGTTATATATAAAAAGAGAAGATTATTTGGTTTTGTTTCTTTTTTTGTAGATTTTTTTGTTTATTTGTGTATGTTTGTCATGTTATAACTGTTATACAGGTAACAGGTTTTCTGGGAACATGACTTATTAAAAGAAAGAAGAAAAAAACCCCTTTTTGTGCAAAAACCGTACATTCAGGGCGGTTATACAAGAACCGTACTTATTCCGCGGTTTTTAAACCTTGCGGGAATGCAACCGCATATTAAGTGCGGTTCAGGCATAACCGTTCTGTGTATGCGGTTTTTACCCTTAGGTTATTTTAAAGTCGCGAATTGCGGGCAGGACGTCATTTTGACGTATTGCTTAGGTCAGAAACCCCCTGTTTCGATGATTTTCTCTCTCCTAGTTGCCTTTAATCCACTTTTGCCCATTAATGGCTTCTGGTTCAGCTTCTGTGCCTTCTTCATCTTCTGTACCTGAAATATCAGCACCTAGACCAAAAATTAGGTCCAAACCTCCTAATTTGACCAGGTATGCCATTGTAGATACCTTTTATGAGAGGTGGGTCTCCTCAATGACCCCTCAAGATGAGATAGATTGGGCCTCTGTCAATCTAGGCCACCTCCTCTCAATCCCAAAGGTTCCTCTAAAATGGGAAATCATAGAGGCACTAATTGGGCATTGGGAGCCTCAATTGAACCTCTTCAGGTTTGGGGAAAAAGAGATGACCCCTACAGTCGAGGAGGTTGAAACCATCCTCAACCTTAGCTTCTCCAAGAAAGTAGTCAACCCACCTCTCAAACCGAGCTTCAAAAAGGAAGCCTCCACTTTTTTAGGGATTAACAAGAAAGAGTTAGGGGAAGCCGACGCTTTATTGACCCTATCCAAGTCATTTCTGACTGAGAAGCTGTTAAATAGCTCCAACCAGTCGGCTCGGTTCAATGCTTTGACCTTGATAGTGGTCAATCAACTTTTATTCCCCCGAGGTGATAGCGAGGTTGATTTATCCCTCATTTCAGTCATCTGTCAAGTTAGGGAGCGCGAAAGGCTTGCCCCTATGATCCTGGCTGAAATATACCAGGCCTTGACTGACTGCTATCACCGGAAGCAGAAAAGTTTCCTTGCCTGCGCCCCTATACTTCAGGTAAAATCTGAACCTCTTTCTTTGAATTGTAATTTTTATTGCAAAATTGAAATTTTCTAAGGTTGGAAATGCTTCCCTTTTATTTGCAGCTCTGGCTACTTGATCACCTGAGTCAAGTTGAAGAGATCACCCGCCGTTTCTTCCCTCGGCTAAATATTCCTGTTTTGATGAGCAACAGGGGGTGTCCCAATATCCATGGTGGCAAACAGGGATGGTTTGCTTTCTTGGGGACGCTTCAGGACGACCAGGTGAGATGGCCTGGCGCTTATCAGCCTTCTGTCGAGACAGTGATCAGCTTCTCTGATCAGAATTTCGCTGTGCTCATGGGCTTGAGGTCTGCCTTGCTCTATTTGCCTTTGAGGGTCATCCGGCAGTTTGGAGAGGAGGTGCAGGGGATTCTGGTACCCCAGGGATATGAAGAGCTCATAGGTCCGCTCACACCGGCTACCATGGGCCTCTGCTTCCGCCTATTGAAGGACTGGTCGCAGGCCTGCTTCTTGAGAGGTCCTGTCTTCTCCAAATTGCATGAGAAGGACTATATCTTCTGGATTAGAGAGCAGGTGCAGAGCTGTGCTTCCATACCGGTGGATCCTCCTGCTATCCCGTGTCCTACTTATGAGGACCTCTTGGAGACCGAGCGGGCCTCTCATAGGCGGCTTCAGCTCATATGGGTGGATGAGGCCCGCACTTTGAGGTTGGAGAAAGAAGACCTGGAGCGGCGATTATCAGAGCAGATACAGGCCCGTCGCTTCGAGGTGAGAGCTGCATGGCGCAGGCATGACGAGACCATGGCCAGGCTCAGAGATATGAGGACCAGGCAGACCCTCTCCGATGACGTCATCTCTTTCCTCAGTGACCCAGATGCAGAGGGGGCTGAAAGGCTTGTGGCGGTTCAGGCGGCCAGGATCAGAGAGCTTGAGGAGAGGCTAGGGGATAGAGATTAGCCCCTTTTATTGTATTTTTTTCTTTTTTATACTTTTGTACAAAGAGAAACTCCATTAGCGGAAAAATAGAGAATACAAAATAGGTTTTTATACTATTGGCCTCAGAACTCTCATATGCTTGTAAAAACTGACAGTTTTAATGAAAAGTCACTGATTTCTCATCATCGGCCAAAATATAATTTTCATTTTTGTGTGTTTTTATTGTAAATTGGTCCATAATGCTTTAATCCCATATAGTTGGATGAATTGAAGTAAGTTGGGCAAAAAGGGTATTTCAGTTAATGAGGAGGAAGCCAATCTGTCCCCCTTGGAACCCTTAGACTCATCCCCAAGTTTCCTTCCCACTTCCAGGGGGCCTGCCCCAGCCTACTGGTTCAGTCCTGTGCAGAAAATCTGCTCAATTAAATTTTGCTGCATAAAACCGCGCATTCAGAACGGTTTAGCCAAAACCGTCTTCAATATGCGGTTGCATAGCCCTTCTGCCAAAACCGTAGAAAAAGGGCGATTTAGTTCAATCTGCATCCCAAGTGCGGTTGGTGACCTTTTTCCTGTTTCTTCTTTTTCTTTTATTCTTTTTTCTTTCGCCTTCTTTCTGCCAATATTGCCCCTAGTGCCTGTTACGGTTTTCACTAGGACCGGCTTGTTTATTCCGTCATTGCCCTTTCAACACCGCGAGCTTGAAGGAATACACCCAGATCACCAAGGACTTGACTAATAGGACGAAACGAAGGCTAGGTTGAGTTTATAAAAAAAAGGTTATTATAGGCTCAAAATTTTAACATCTTTAAAAGGGGATAACTGGGCTTACAGCTATAATGGATGTGACCCTCCAGTCCCAAGATTGGCCTCTTTTCTTGCATTTGGCCTTTCTTTGCTATTTTCCTTTGTTTTTGTTTTTTTTTTCTTTTGTTAACTCTGCCCCAGTCCCAGCTGTAAGCTCCAGTTTGGGTTCTTTGAAGCACGAACAGGCTCAACTTGGTTTAATCTAAGGATATTAAAATTTGTGAGGGATGAAGAAAAATGGCCTCGGATCATTTCTTTGTAATATTCCTTCAAGGGAAATATTGCTTGACTGCATCGGAGTTAATTGGCTCAGGAAAATCTGTCCCATCCATTTCTGACAAGATGAGAGCGCCTCCTGACAGGATCTTTTTTATCACATAAGGTCCTTCCCAGTTTGGCTTGAACTTTCCGCGAGGGTCCTCCAGGAAAGGCAATATCTTCTTCAAAACCAAATTGCCCACTTGGAAAGCTCTGGGCTTCACCTTCTTATTGTAGGCTCTGGCCATCCTCTTCTGATACAGCTGGCCGTGGCAAAGCGCATTCAAACGCTTTTCTTCTATCAGATTGAGTTGCTCATATCTGGACTGAACCCATTCAGCTTCTTCAAGTTCTGTCTCCATAAGCACTCTTAATGAAGGGATTTCTACTTCAACAGGTAAGACTGCGTCTGTTCCATAAACCAAGGAATATGGCGTTGCCCCAGTAGAAGTTTGGATCGAGGTTCTGTAAGCATGGAGAGCAAATGGTAACATCTCGTGCCAATCTCTATAGCTTACTACCATCTTCCGGATTATCTTCTTTATGTTCTTATTTGCCGCTTCTACTGCTCCATTCATTTTTGGCCTGTAAGGGGCTGACTTGTGATGAGTTTCTGAAACTGCTCACACATCTTCTTCATATCCTTGTTCTTAATATTTGAAGCATTGTCTGAAACTATGGCTTTTGGCAACCCATAGCGACAAATTATGTTGTGCTTCAGAAACTTAAGAACATGGTTTCCTGTGATATTTGCATACGAAGCAGCTTCAACCCATTTTGTGAAATAATCAATTGCCACTAGAATGAACCGGTGTCCATTAGACGCTTTTGTAGAAATCATCCCAATGACGTCAATACCCCACATAGAGAACGGCCATGGAGAGGTCATGCTGTGTAGCTCACTGGGTGGTGCATGCTTATTGTCAGCGTATACTTGGCACAAATGACATCTCTTAACATGTAGGCAACAATCGTGCTCCATTGTAGACTAATAATATCCCAATCGCAATATTTTCCTTACGAGCATGTGTCCATTCATGTGCGGCCCACAGACTCCCCCGTGCACTGTTTCAATCAACCTTTCTGCTTCAACCTTGGTGACGCATCTGAGTAGAACATTATTGTAAGATCTCTTATATAACTGCCCCCCACTTAGAAGGAACTGTCCTGCTAACTTCTGTATTGTTCTTTTTTCAGTGGGACTAGCGCTTTCTGGCAAATTTCGATTATCCAAGAAATTCTTGATATCTTGGAACCATGGTATTTCTGTTTCTTGCGCTCCTTCCAAAACAAGACAGTAAGCTGGCTCGTCTCTGACTTCAATTTCAAGTGGTTGTATGTCTACCCCTTCTGGAATACTAACCATTGAGGCCAATGTCGCCAAGGCATCCGCAAACTGATTCTTAGCCCTTAGCATATAGCTAAAGGAAATTCGAGTAAATTTGGTACTTATTTCTTCCAAATATTGGTGATATGGGATCAATTTATGATCTTTGGTTTTCCATTCCCCAGTCGTTTGGAAGATGATAAGACTCGAATCTCCATATACGTCAAGTTCTTGAACATCATGGTCTAGAGCAGCTTGTAATCCGATTATACATGCCTCATACTCTGCTATGTTGTTCGTGCACTGAAACCTCAATTTCACTGCGATTGGGATATGTGAACCATCTGGCTTTACTAATACTGCGCCGATCCCATTTCCATTCATATTTGCAGCCCCATCAAAGAACATCTGCCAGGAGTCTTCACTTTCTTCCTCTTCAGCAAATAAGATAGCCTCATCAGGGAAATTCGTTTTAAGAGGTTGATAATCTGGCAATGGATGCTCAGCTAGATGATCAGCAATTGCCTGACCTTTAATTGCTTTCTGAGTGACATATGTTAGGTCGAATTCTGAAAGCAAAAGCTGCCACTTCGCTGTTCTACCAGTTAAAGCCGGCTTTTCAAACAGATATTTCAACGGATCCATCCTGGAAATCAACAAAGTTGAATAGCTTAAGAAATAGTGCCTAAGCCTCTGAGTTGCCCAGACCAGAGCGCAACAAGTCTTTTCCAAAGGCGAATATCTTGTCTCATAATCTGTGAACTTCTTGCTCAAATAGTAGATAGCCTTTTCTTTTCTGCCTGTTTCATCATGCTGCCCCAATACACATCCCATTGATGTTCCCAAAACTGATAGATACAGAATCAATGGTTTTCCTGGAATTGGCGGTACTAGAACAGGAGGGTTTAGCAGATAATCCTTTATTTTGTCGAATGATTGTTGGCAATCCTCATTCCATATAGTTGGGTTGTTCTTCCTTAGAAGCTTAAAGATCGGCTCGCAAATAGCAGTGAGCTGTGCTATGAACCGGCTAATATACTGAATTCTTCCCAGAAAGCCCCTAACCTCTTTTTCAGTCTTAGGAGATGGCATCTCAATGATTGCCTTGGCTTTAGACGGGTCTATCTCAATCCCTCTTCTGCTTACAATGAAGCCTAACAATTTCCCTGATGTGGCTCCAAAGACACACTTTGCTGGATTAAGCCTTAAGCTGTACTTCCTTAGACGGTCAAATACCCTCTTTAGATTGATCAAGTGGTCTTCCTCTTCACATGATTTGGCAATCATATCATCCACATAGACTTCCATCTCTTTGTGGATCATATCATGGAAAAGGGCTGTCATGGCTCGCTGATATGTTGCCCCGGCATTCTTCAATCCGAAAGGCATGACTGTGTAGTGGAAGGTTCCCCAAGGAGTAATGAAAGCGGTTTTCTCTTGATCCTCCTTTGCCATTTTGATTTGGTTGTATCCGGAAAAGCCATCCATAAAAGAGAACAAGCTGTGCACTGCCGTATTATCAACCAAGATGTCGATGTGCGGCAATGGAAAATCATCCTTCGGGCTCGCCTTGTTCAAGTCTCTGTAATCCACACACATCCTGACTTTTCCATCCTTCTTTGGAACTGGGACTATATTGGCTAGCCAATCAGGGTATGTGGACACCGCCAAAAACCCGGCTTGAAACTGCTTTACTACTTCATCTTTGACTTTCAAAGTCCATTCTGGTTTCAACCTTCTCAATTTCTGCTTAATAGGCTTTACTCCTGGCAGGATTGGCAGCCTGTGTACAACCATGTCCGTATCCAACCCTGGCATGTCCCGATAAGACCATGCGAACACGTCCTTGTAATCGGCCAAGAATTGGGACATTTCCCTCTGCTGCATTTCAGATAAGCATGTACCAATCTTTACAAATTTTGGGTCCTCTTCAGTTCCCAGGTTTATGGAAATGGTTTCTTCAATATTAGGTTGAATACCGTTTTCGTGACGTTCCAATTGATATGATATTTCTCTTGGAAGGTCATCGTCTTCGGCCTCGATCTCCTCTTCGATCCCCATTAGGTCGAAGTCGAGCTCGAGGTCGAAGTCGTATTCAACTTGCTCTAATTCAGTCTGTGTGTATGGTTCATAAGCAGTCTGGACCATTTTGAAAGCTTTAGATTTTCTAGAAAAAATTGAAAAATCTTTTTGGGTTTTTTGAGAACCTTCTAAAGAGGCTTTTCCTGAAGATGAAGGTTCATTAAAACCTTCAGGAAAAGGGCAATCCACTAATGGAGTTTTTTTTTGGAGGCCGCAGCTGATTGACAACCATATGCAGCCTCAAACGTCAAAGGGGTCTCTTCCCAATTTTTCAGTACAAAGCCCTCTGGAACAGGTGGTATAGTGCAAACCTGTTCTTCCTCAAACTCTTGATCCGATACCATCATTACCGGATTTGAAAAACTGCCCTTTTCTGCTTCGGGGCTGAGTTTAGAGGTGACTTCATCAGGAATCTTGATTGAAGCCCAATCAATAAAAGGAGTTTCTTTTTCTGCTTTTTCTCTTCCTTCATCCTCTGCCATTGCAAAGAATGCCCCTATCTCTTCAGTGAAATCCTGCTGCTCTTGTGGCAGTGGCTCAGGCTCACCCGTGGCTTTGGGCGCCAAAGTGGATGAGAGGGGGATAAAAGGTTGAAGGGTTGAGGTAAAAGGTTTTCTAAAAGGGTTGTCGTTAAAATACGGAGGCTTGGAGGAATCTGTAGGAGGAGCCAATTGAATGGTATGAGAGGGCTTCGGGAAAGTTTCCCTTAAATGAGGGAACTTTCCTTGATTCTTTTCCCTCTCATTTTCTTTCTGTGGTCCCCTCTTCCATCTTCTCATTTTCATCCCTAGTCCTACTCGTGGGACCAACCTGTGTGCCTCTATGGGCGTCACCCTTCCTTGCAGGTTAATTCCCAACCCCTTCCCCGGGTGGAAATTGCAATCCTTTAAGACCTTCTCTACCATCTTATTGGCGCATGTCAACTTCTCATTTTTTAGACACCCCCTAGGTATGAAGTTGACTGTTTCGAACTGAAAAGAGTGAAAAGCAATTTTGTCTGCCGTTAATTCTACATTAATGAAAGGTACGTCAGGTGGTATGACGGGAGGGACTAGACTCTCGGCAAGGACCGTTATCACCTTCTGGCCTTTTATAAATTTTACTCTTTGATGAAGAGTGGAGGGTATAGCCCTAGCTGAGTGGATCCACGGCCTTCCCAGAAGTAGATTGAAGGCAGCGGGAATATCTATCACTTCGAATGTGATATTAAAGATATTCGGTCCGATGGTAATCGGCAGTTCAATCTCTCCCAGGGAGTGTGTTTTGGAGCTATCAAAAGCTCTCACAATCCTCCCGTTCTGCTTTATCTTGGATTGGTCCAGACCAAGCCTCACAAAAGTTACAAGGGGGCAGACGTTTAAGGCTGACCCATTGTCAATTAGGACCCTGGTGTGCACACCTAAATTTGACCTAGATCGCACACCGGGCGCACCTTCGGTGCGTGCCTCGGGACTTTCGGAGTCGCCACTGCCTGAGAGTGCAGGCAGACACGGATTTGCCCTAACCGGGTCTAAGTCTGGTCTGCGGCTTATTAGAGATCTGGCTAAGTTCTCAGTTACGTCCGGGGAAGCCCTAAGACACCCGGCCCGCCCCGTCGGTTTGACGGGTCCCTCGGGTCTCCCTGGTTTTTTGAGTTAGTTTCACCCTTCCTAGACCAGCATGCTGTTTATTGGGTCTGGCGGGGCCCTCTAAAGGTGTGGGTCCCTTTTATTTTGATTTTATCTTTTATTTAGTGAAGTGGAGTGGGTCGGACCCGGGTCCCGTAGGAAGACCCGTGGGCTACCATGGTTGGGCCTTGGGCCCAGTTGGGTTATTGGGTAACCCATTTGATTAGTTTATTAAGTTTTATATACTTACAATTTTAGTTTGGGCTTGTGGGCTTGGAATGGGCCCGTTAGCCTAAGTCAATTGGCCTGGGGCCCGTTTGTTGAAAACGGGCCGGGTTTGGGCCGGTCAGAAGTGGGCCCCACAGCGGGCCAAAGGGATCTTAATGGGCCTATCTAGGCCCAAAGTCCAAAAATGGGCTTAAGGTAGCCCAAATGGTTTAAAGGGATGGTTCAAGCCGGTTTAGGCCGGATCCGGTCCAACCGAACCAAGAAATTACACTTTTTCATCATTTTTACATTTCGCCCGTGTTTTCTCTACGGTCCAGCCTGACCGTGAATTGACTACGGTCTCTTCTGCCCGTGAAGCAATCACGGTCCAGGCTGGACCGGCCTGAGTTTACGGGCACAACTCAGTTTGCCCATTTGCTGCCGATTTCCTTCTGGATCTGTTCCGGCTGCCTTTTAAGGGATCCAGTGGCATCCGCCGAGGTTTACAATATCTTCACAGCAACATAAGAACTCACTTCTTCATCATTTTCTTGTTCTTTACTTCTCCCCTTTTTTTTATCTTTCATATGATCATCTTTTGCATGAGACCACATGAAGGAATCAGAGGTTCTTTATCATATGGCTAGGCTTGCAAACACATATTTATCATTGATCAAGAAGATAGGGAGTGTATGAAAAGGTGATCTGATATGAAGTGAAGCCATCTTGTCTTAGATGACTTTTATTTGTCATATCCAAACTCCCTTTCTCCTTCTTTTAATTGGATCTTCATCTTCAGCATACCATGCTTAATATTGCACACGTTAGAAGCCAATGGATGAGAGAAACAGTAAATAAAATAAGAGACAATTTAAACTCAAAATATTGACATGTATTGAATAAGACAACTTCCCTTTTACTATTACCTTCTCAATTCTTTGACAAGTGATGGTTCTCTGGTAATCTCGGCAGCGCTTCCGCGTCTCTTTGGATTTTCCAGATTGGTTTTAAAAGAGCCTTGATAGGAGGTTGGGTTTTAAGAAGGTGCTTTGGGAGGATTAGGCATGGTTTTGGGGTTACAAGGGTATTTTGGGCATTAAATGGGCTTGGATAGGGTGGTGGTAATTGAACAGCATTTGGTCGTGGTAAGCACCAAGAGGGAGAGGGGGTAGGCCAAAGGAGGATGGCTTGTCCAAATGAAGGGGGTGGCCTCTCTATTTATAGGCAAAAATCCCGTGCCCGTATTTGAAATACGGGCGTACCCTGCCCGTAATTCCACTACGGGCGTACCTTGCCCGTAATTCAAATACGGGCGAAAAACGAATATTTGCAATTATCGCAGATTCGGCCGTACAGGACGCGTGTCTCGCCGTACAGCGACGCGTGTGTCCTTCTAGAAGCGTGCCCGTATTTTAAATACGGGCATACCCTGCCCGTAATACAAATACGGTCCAGCATATTTAAAAAATATTTGGATTTCAAACCTTTATTCATTTTGGCTTTTTGCAGGATTCTTATCCGATTTTTACGATTATTTTATTAAAAAGCGAGATTCTCTTCATTAAAATACATTTATCTTATTTATTTTATTGATTTGTTCCATTTTTGCTGCCTTTTTGCCACATGGGCAGTTTTTTCTGAAACTTCGACTGCTCATAACTTTTTCATCCGGTGTCCGATTTCAGCAAACTTAGTGTCGTTGGAACCGGCTCGGAACCACCTGTCCACTGGGGTCAAGTTTAGCAGCTGAATTGGGGTGTAGCAAAAAGTCAACTTTTTGCTCCCAAAAGTTTGACCAGCTCATATTTTTCTCATCTGGACTCTGATTCCAGTAAATTCAGTTGCGTTGGAATCGTGTCGAAATGCTCTTTTCAATGAGATAAAGTCTGATGGCCAAATTCTCTTGAATCAAAAAGTCAATTTTTGACCCCCTCAGGGTTTGACTTTTAATTTGACTTTTCATTTTTCTTCATTTTTGGGGGTGCAAAAATCAGGTGCTAACACCTGGCTATCATGCTACCTTTACAGAGCACAGTGATGTGCAAAGGGTCCATGTGATAACATCCGCCAGGGCTTATCTCACTTTCTGAAAAGCTTATTACATTGTGAGATAAAATCTGACCGATCATCGTGCCGAGCTGGTCCGGCTCAATTGCTTTGGGCACGTGGGCGCTCTGGAGTACTTTCATTAATGAGTCCCTATGCTTTTCTGAATTAAGCAATAATCCCAGTATTGATATCTGGGCAGGGACCTTGGTTAATTGGTCAACAATATTGAATTCACTCTTTTTCAGTATCTTTAGGAGGTCCTCTGCCTCCTTACTGTCGACCTGGGGGGTGTCCTCCCCTATCTTGGCCTTCCCCTTCTGGACTTGCTCTACCTCTTTCTTTTCTTGTTCTTTTCCTTCTACACACCTCCCTGATCTTGTCATGAGGTTTACCTCCTCCTGACCCTGATTCCTGGCCACTGGGATAGTGGTTGTATAACCCTCGCTGTAATTCCAAGGTACAGCAATTTCTGAATAGGAGGGTTTAGGAACGTTAAATACCAAGGGCTGGAGATGAGACCTTGGTGCAGGAGCTGATGTGGGAATAAGGTTAGAAGAAGGCACCTCAATGACCAGAGGCGAAGATTGCTTGGGTTCCCTGGGTTGAGAGGATTTTAAGGCCTGAGAGGAAACAGATGTAATTGAAGCAGTGGTGGGGTCATAATTAATGACCAAAGGTGGTTTGGATGATGGAGTAGGTGGGGAAGCAACAGCCTGGTTGCAATTAATAATGAGAGGGGGTTTGGCTACATTAAGCTGGGCCATAAGAGAAGCGACCCGGTTTAAAGAGGCATTAATGTCCTCTGCAGTCTTGACATTTCCATTATTTCCAGAAATGACATTGATTTGTTCCTCTATCTCTTCCTGGTCAAAATAGACCCTAACGGACGTCCCTATTGGCGCAATTAACTGCGAGGGATCAAACGTCCTAGGTCTAGAAGAGATGGTCCCTACAAAATTGGAAGGACCAGCCCCATTATGCTGGGGCAGAGGATTCTGACCAATGTCAGTCCTGGCGGGAGAGGGTGCAGCCGTGTTAAACAACAGGGTTCCCTGATCGATCAAATCCTGGATGGCATGTTTTAATGGCCAACACCTGTCTGTAGGGTGTCCTGGTGCACCCATATGGTATTCACAGGTGGTGGAGGGATCGAAATTCTTTCCCTTTGAAGCATTCGGATTTGGCTCTTTCAGGGTGACATACCCCGCGTTTAACAAAGATGGCAATAGCTGGGATGGGGTCACAGGAAGAGGGGAAAGGACCCTGCTCCTTCTGGACGCCATCCAAGCGTCTCTCTCCTCTTTTGAGAATACCCTTTTTTGGTTGGGCATTGCTGCTTGAGGAACATTAATGTTGAGAGGGTTTTGATAGGTCGATTGTGGCTGCACCGGACTGGGTGGAGGTGCAGCAATATTGATCTGGATGGGTTTTTGTGGTGGTTGGGGTTGTACCATGTTTACTTCCCCTTCTTTCTTTCCTCCATTCCTTCTTGCCCCATTTTTCTGCTTCTGGGCAGAAGGATCAAAAGTTGGCTCCTGTTGACGAGCCGTGGCAGAATGGTTGTGGATTCGCCCGGATCTGATTCCATCTTCAATCCGGTCCGCGACCAACATTAGGGCAGCAAAACTGGTGGTAACCTGACCCACCAAGTGATTGTAAAATGGATGCCCCAGTGTGCCAATGAAGGTGGTAACCATCTCTGGCTCCATCATGGGAGGCCTGACTTGAGAGGCGGCTTCTCTCCACCTTTTGGCATACTGCCTGACTGTCTCATCTCTTCCCTTACTCATTTTCATCATATCGTACCTATCTGGCACGATGTCAGCATTGAAACGGTACTGAGCAAGGAAAGCATCAGCTAGGTCCTTCCACCTTCTGATTCTGCCGTGGTCCACAGTTGCGAACCATCTCAAGGCTGCCCCAGTTAGGCTTCTCTGGAATAGCTGGATCAGGATGCCATCATCCCGGCCAAATTGGCACAACGCCCCACAGTAGAGCTTCAGATGGCTCATTGGGCATCCGGTGCCGTCATATTTCTCAAAGTCCGGGCACTTAAATTTGGCCGGTAAGCATGCGTCGGGGTACAGGCAGAGATCTTGAAAGTTGGTACCTCCCAACGTGTTGATCCCCCTTACTTCTTTCAGTTCCTCTTGAATGGACTCCAGCTTGTCCAAGAATTTTCTCTCCACTTCTACCCTCAGTCTCTCCTTCTCTTTCTCCTTTTCCCTCTCACATTCAGATTCCTCCTCCCGGATCAAGATAGGCTCGGGGTTTGGATGAGAGAGTTCAGGTTGAGGTGGGATAGGTTGGATTGGTGGTGGAAGTTCAGTCTGGGGTGGAGCCTGTGGTGGTGCATTGTGGGATGATGAAGCCTGGTGAACCTGAGCCTGCGCCTGTTGCGCCTGCACATGAGCCTGAGCGGCTTGGTTGGCCAGGAAATTTTCCAATAGTTTGGTCATCCCTGCCACTTGCTCTTGCAGTTGAGCAAAGGCCTCAGCCGAAACAGTAGATTGTTCTTCAGCAGGGTTCATGGTGGCAGCTTTTAATCTCTGAGACCGTCGGGGAGCAATGGTTGCAGTAAGAACTTAGTACCTTGGTAAAAGAAAAAAGGACAAAAGAGAAAAATGTTAGTACCCCCTAAATCAATTTTAGACACCTATGCATGCATGCATGTAGGCTTGGTGAACATAAGTTTGGGGTTTTCTTTGTATCCATATTTTTTTGATTTTTGTATTTATGGTTAAAATAACCTTATTAAGACAAGGTGATTGATACGAAAAAGATCAAACCTCAGAAATTTTGTTGGAGTATTCTAGGGCCTCCAACATGTCCCACAAAAATGATATGGCTATGGTAAAAGCCCATAGTCAAATCAAGTATTGGAATTACACAAGCTTCCAAGGGCTTATGAATTGGTTGGTGCGAAAAAGACCTACCAATATTGGAAAATTCTAGGGCTTCCAACACATCCCACACAAATGAGATGTCCAAAGTAAAAAAAACCTTAGACGAACTCGAGACTTGGAATCACGCAAGCTTCCAAGGGCTTATGCTTTGGAGTTAAGGCTGCTACAACCTCCCGAAATTACGCAGGCTTTCAGGGGCCTATGATTTTCTAAATTCAGGCTTTAGAAGGCCTATGAAGATTTTGAAAAATTCTGGAATTTCAGGCTCCCAGGGTCCTATGAGTTTCTAAATTCAGGCTTTAGAAGGCCTATGCAGATTTTGAAAAAGTCTGGAATTTCAGGCTTCCAGGAGTCCTATGAGTTTCTAAATTCAGGCTTTAGAAGGCCTATGAAGATTTTGAAAAAGTCTGGAATTTCAGGCTTCCAGGAGTCCTATGAGTTTCTAAATTCAGGCTTTAGAAGGCCTATGAAGATTTTGAAAAAGTCTGGAATTTCAGGCTTCCAGGAGTCCTATGAGTTTCTAAATTCAGGCTTTAGAAGGCCTATGAAGATTTTGAAAAAGTCTGGAATTTCAGGCTTCCAGGAGTCCTATGAAAAAATTCATTGAATCCTTAATTGATCACTTGCTTGGAATTCAGAGGTTTCCCAGTGACCCAATGAGTTGAAATCTTAAAAGTTTGAATACTTTATGATTAAAGATTTCTTATTTTTGGTTGGAATTTGCTCCATTTTAAAAGAGTTGAGCTTCTTTTCCTTTTACTCTTGGTTCAGATCCCACTTTAGGCTTAAAACATGTTTTGGAAGCTTATTGTGATTTCCAAGTTTAATTCTTGAGGTTGAAGTATGATTAGGTTGGTTATTTGAACCAATTTTCTTTTAATCATTTACTTCAATTAAGATGGGTTAGGTGTTCAAATTAGGTAAAAAGAGCCTAACATGAGCTTAAACCCCAAAATTTGGTGCTTGACCTGATTTTTGGTTTGAACCAACTTTTATTTCATCATTTTCACCTTTGAGTTGGATTAATTTGCTCAATTTAGGTGAATATGTTCAAAATGACCTTAATCTCTTGATCTGGGTGGATATGGAATGGTTTAAATGCCATTTATCTTATTTGGAGCCCCTGCACATTTGCTTATATGACTTAGGGATGAAAGGACCCAGAAATGTTTAATTAGCATGGCCAGAATGGGATTTCGGCTTAAAACCGCACACTCAGGACGGTTTGGCTCAAACCGTATGATACATGCGGTTGCAGCGAAAATGCAGACAACCGCATACTCAGGACGGTTTCCCGCCGAAAATGGGATTTTCGATTTGTTCCTTTTTCCAATTGGTTTTATTATCTTAGTTAAATGCCCAAACACATTGTTCACCATTAGGTGGCTTCCAGACTGCCCCAAATTGGGCATTTGGGACATCAAATGGCATTAAAAGCCCGCTTAGACCATGAATTTCATGAAGGTGCATGAGGAGACCATAAATATGCACAAATAGATCTCTTATAATAAAAGAAACATGTTACAATACAAATTGGCCTTCAAGGGCATGAATCAAAATAAAAATGACAATTTTAGCCTCCTTGGGCTTGAGAATGAAAATTTCTACACAAAAGAAAAAGAAGAGGCTCTTTGCACCAGCAGCTCTTGGATGGCCTTCACACACAAATTCCCTGCAAGAAAGAGGATTAGCCATATTCATACAAAGGAGGGCCTAGGCTCTCTCCTAAAAATGGACACCTAATGCATGGATTTTGGGACTTTTAGGTGCCTCCTATGGACATTTGGGTAGAGTGACACGTAAGGAGAGTTAAAACTCTCACTAAGGGCTACACCAATCCTAGGCAAACAGTAATTTTCTGGGAAAAACAAAATCCCGACAAATAGGTGCCATGAGCATGTTTCTTATAAAGTAAAAAAAAACTATCATAGGGAATAAACTGAAAATACCCTGTTACCTCATGTTTACCTTCAAAATGGTGTCCATATCATACCTCGGGCACCTGAGCCATGCAAAACGGCCTTCCCTCATTACAAACCCTTTCTCCCTCGCATTTGGTTTATTTTGGCCAAAATTGTGTTTCTCCACCTTCAAGCGTGGGGGTTCTGGGTTTTGGCTTATCGGCAACTTAGAGCTCAAGCCTAGTGTATGACCAGAATTCTAGATCCACCATGTCATCACATCATTGGCTCAAAGTCTCTAAGGTGAATGTTTTCACTTTCGCTTTCCGAAGTAACGACCTCGGTGCGCCAAGCTACACACATTCTTGTTCAACTTCCTATAGGTGATAGGTAGGCTGTGTAAAAAAAGAAAAAAGGTGCACAAGTGCATTTGAAAAAGTGGGTCACATTCAACACAACGTCCCACCCTTGCCACTCTTTTTTCGCAGCCATGCAAGCCATACACACCAAGGCATGATATAGAGATCATTTTGAAGCAAATAAACATGGGAACATTCAATTAAATAAAAGAAAGCCTAGCATGCTCCATCTAAATATGCATTCACACTATCATGCAAACATGGAGGCATGTTATCATATCATACAACAAATAGCATTCAATTATGGTGAGCATGCTTTTGACATATTCAAAATATCTCCCTAAAAATCCTGATCACATGCTCAATGACATTAGAATCCTAATCAAAACATGCTCATCATATAAATATGGTAGCCTAGCATGGTAAAACTAGCTAGGTCTCCTAATATGGTTTTGAGCATAACCAAGGCATCACACATCTCATGCCCTATTTCCTAAGGTCTCACATTCTCTAGACATGGAAGCATTCAAATCAGCATGTTTATTACAATCACTCCAAACAACAAACAATCAAATAAAATCAAACAAAGAATAAGCAAGCAAAAGACATGGCTCAATTCCAAGTGTCCCCAGCAGAGTCGCCAGTTGTGAGACATGGATTCGTCATCTCCGATGACTTCCGATGATCGTCACGCGGGGATCGATAAAAATAAGAGTCGCCACCATCCATTTTAAGGTGTGAATGGACACCAAAAGGTTCATAGATGTCAAATAGAGCTAAAGTGGCTCTAATACATGGAAAAATCCAGAGATTGGGTACGGGGAATTATTTATGAGCGGGGGAAGGTGTTAGGCACCCCACTCATCCGTCTAAGACGGTTGCCACATGCTTGCTTAGTAAAATAAACAAAGAGGTGCTTAACAAGCACAATGTGTGTGACCATTCCACATGAGAAATCTAATGAGTTTAGACTCTCTTTGTGGATTCATCACTTCTAAAACTTCATGAGTGAAGTGAAATCAAAGTAAAAATGAAGAAAATCAAGCTAAGGCAAATCTGGAGAAATTAGGTCAAAAAGCTTGAAAGCTTTGATTAACCCTAACTTACTAAATTTAAATCCAAATCAAATGAAACCAAAACCATCTGAAAACTGGTATATAGTAAAATATACGGTAGAAAATTCAGCTCAATAAAACTAGAGAGAAATCCACATATGAAATCTGCTGTTATAACTCAGAAAAAGTGTTAAGTAGGCATTTTCAAAGCTCTATTCGTGGAGTTTGGCTCAATAAAAATCCATGAAAATTGGTATGGAGGAAGTATGTAGTGCCATCTTTCCAAAGAAAAAGACCTCACACCAATCTCTATCCGGATGTGACTTGTGTGCTCTCTTGAACAGGCCTAAAAGACCACAGATGAGCTTTGGACTATGCCAGCGCGCACTTCTGAGTCAACTGAGTACCCAAGACACAAAACAGATTAAAATCTGCTGAAATCAGTTGGAAATGAAAGTAGACTTCTCAAAGAAAACTCAGAAACTGGAATCATAGGAAACGGATTAAAACTGAGCAAATAGTGCACCATCAAAGCGGCAAGTTCAGCAATCTGGGCTGAACTGTCTTACAAACTTTGAAGAGATGGTGTCAAAAATTGGCTACATGGAAGTGGACGAAAATTTCCAGATATTAAATAGACACATCCATCTATCACATGTCTTTGGAATCACTCAAAAATTCATCCAGAGGATGAAGTTATAAGCATTCCAAGACAGGCTACAGATCTGTCCTGTTTTTGAAGAACTTTGAATAAGAAGCCAAAATCAGTGTATGTGTGCAAGTGGATTCGACCAAAACAATTTAAAATCATGAAAAACAACTCATGAACTTCTAAAAACTCATTCTAAGGCCAATGATCTCAGATTTTCCATATTTACATGGAAATCCAAGATCTAGCCTATTTTGATAAAAAAAAAAGTGGAAAGTGGGTGCAAAGATGTGGAAAATCACATTTCTATGAGAAAGTTGGAATCCATGGCTATTGAGAGCATGGATTCACATCTTCTCCAAATACAAAAATGATCAGAGAAGCATTCAAGGGCTCAAAATAACCATATAGCATGCTTGCACATCATTTGAGGGTTCTAAACCTAGAGCATCCATTCCACCTTCCTTTTCCCCAGGCTCTCTCTTCACGTTTTACGGCTAGAGAGGATTCCTAGGTACTTTAGAAGGGGTTTGGGGCTACAAACAACATCAAAGCCTTACACTACAGAAAGGTAGAAGATGAGAGATTGCTAGAATGTAAAAGGGAAGCAATAACTCAAATAGGCCTTACCTTAGTAGCTTGAGCAGTTGAGTAGCCAATCCAGCAGAGGTTCTCCTTCTTCTTGCAGAGCTTCTAAGCTTCAGATTGTCAGCCATTTGCAAGAGGAGGACCCCTCTATTTATAGGCCAAGTCAAGGGTAGAAGAGTCCCAAGGGTAGGCCAAAAAGGCCTTCTAGATTATTCCAATTCTCCTCCAAGGCTTGAATTTGAGTAATTCAGCAAGTTTCGAAGGGTGAAATGGGGAGTTTAGGTCCTTGAGAGAGAGGTAATATGCGTAAATAAGGCTCAGAGATCGAGCCATTTCGCAAATCCCCGAAACAGCCAAAACCGTATACTCAGTGCGGTTTCTACACAACCGTCACTTAAAGTGCGGTTTATGTATAAATTTGACCAAACCGCATATACAGGGCGGTTCAATTCAGTTATGCTTTAATTGATTGCTGTCCACGCGGCTTAACGGCCGAAGCTTCGCGAAGCCACGTGGCCGCCAGCGCAACAAGCCTTGATGTGAACCGTGCTGTGTGTGCGGTTGCAACCGCACATACAGAGCGGTTGAAACCGCACATACAGAGCGGTTGAGACCAAGATTATAAAAACCGTATACACAGTGCGGTTGGCACTGATTTTGAAGGTTTTTGAAAGTTTGACACATGTCAAGGCTCAAATAAGACCTTTGGAGCCCTTCTTAGTTAATCTCTTATATTGGGGTGCAATTTGGGGTGTCTACACTGGTAGAAATTTGTGTTGAAAAAATGATAACTTCCTCTTGCCCCTTCTGTTAGAGAACCTTGTTGCTGTAGGTACCTAGCAATTGGACCACCAATTATTAAAATGGAACATTCAGTAATAAATTCATGTCTAGTTTTGTAAAGGCAAAACCATGAAATAATACAGCTGCATACCTCATGAAATGAGATATCACATAACATGAATGAGACACTAGTCATGAGATCCATGCCATTCTACAACAATATCATGATTTGTGCATCTTCTTGAACCCATTCATAATTTTCTTGTTGATTTGAGTTTCTCCTCATTAATATACTGCCTTTTTCCTTTTCATACCATCTTAACCTACTACCTTTATCTTATCTCTTATTTGGGCTACCTGAACACACTGTCATGTTCGTTTCCCTCATATTTATATCACCAATATTACCATGCCTTTTGATTAAGAGGTTTCACCATCCTGTGCTAAAAAATCAGTCAGTCAAAGAACATACAATGGTAAAGCATTGATCTGATAATTAAAAGCTATATAAACAAGAATATAGAAACCTTCAAAATTTAATAAATTAGCTCAAAAGATGATCCACAATTATTCCTGAATGAAATAATATTTTCAGTATACGCATGGTTTGTGCCCATTCTAAGTTCCAGCCCAATTATAACTGTATCTAAATTACTAAGCCAATGCCCTTGGCTATAAAAATCCTTCAAAGACGTTCTACTATTGTTTGTGTGGTATGAAATGCTAAAAAATGTTCAAATAACAGGCATTTCATTTTCTAATGAGTTACACAATTGCAAATTTCCAATATCGCAAACAAGATCAATCACTTCAGCACTTGCTTCCCACCCCACCAAAAGATGTGGAAAAATTTTGAGGTATACATAACCACAAAACTAATCTGCTCTTCCACAAAGAAAAAAGTGTAAGATATGTCATTTAAAAGAAATACCTTGCTTACTTTGAGAAGAAAAAAAAACTCAAGAAAACAACAAATATTCCCTGTGATTTCCCAGATTTCCCAGCAATTCATGATTTTCATTGCTACCCTGCGGAGCCTCCGGCACATCAAAATCCCACTAACCAACTTTGTTATTCAAAATAAGTCTCTTAAAGATACTAGGTATCAAGGAAAAACTACAACAAATAAATGAATAGATACATGGATTATAAGATATCATCATCCACAAAAATCCAGGATCCACCAAGTAAAAACAAAAAATATTGGCCATCAGAATCTAATCAGCACAGCAAATTAAAATACATGCCCCGCTAATCCTGAAATACAAGGGGACTTCAGATATATGTTCTACTGCAGAATCAAAGGGAAAACTTAAGCCCCAAATGAAAGTTGAAATTTCAAAGCTTCATTTGATTATAGAATAAATACCCAGATTCAAAACTATATATTTTCCTATACATTTTTAACCACTGACCGAGATTCTTCCGTTGAAATCCAATTCCAGTATCTCCGATCCTCAATCCCAGTTATCAACATAGCCTTAGCTGAAATGGACATGCAAACCCTGCTTGTCACCTTATCCACCCAAACTTCCTACATCACCACCAACAGAAAGAAGAAGAAAATGGATAAACAAGCAAATCCCAAGAGCCCCACCCACGCACCCACCAAAAGAAATGAAATGGAGAAACTTCTATAACTCCATACAACCAACTACCACAAAACCCTAACCTTTCACATACCCTGTTGCCATCATCGAACGGAATCGGGCGAGAAAGCAGGGCGAAGATGTCCTTCTTCGAAAGACTCTGGTACCTCTCAGGAGGCAACAAGGCGAGCAGATCTTTGTAATTCGGCGGCAACTTGGCTTCCCAGACGGCGTCCGACGACGCAGCCCCACGAAATGCCCGGTTCAGCCTTGCAAGATTACAAATCTCCATCGGAGTCAAATACATAAAGACACAAGCCACACAGCTCTCTGGTATATCTCCCAGCCCCGGCCCCATGGTCAACCCGTTCACCCCTTCCGTCAGGTTCGACAGCGTCGCCCCCATGATCCCTCCTCCTCTTCTTCTTCTTCCTTCTCCCTTTTCAACCACCCCCTTTACTCCTCTCACCTCATTTCTTCTCCAAAATCCAGTGGTTCCGGTAACTGGAATCAACAAAGCTTGGCGTGAACGAGAACGAAAAAGACAGAGGGAAAAGGAAAAGCACTTATAGTCCCCTTCTCATGGCTGAAGAAAAAACGAAAACCGAAAGAATCTTCGTACAAAGCCTTTTTCTCTGTCTGTTAACTCAGAAGTGGATGGAGCATTCACACATCGTCTCCTCTTCGGTCCGTATCCCACATTCAAAAGCAATGTATAACTGGTATGTGGAAAAGTCTCTTTCTGATTCCTACCCAAAAAAAATGGAGAGAGCAAGTGAAGAATGGAGAAGAAGATGAAGAGAGAGCGAGAGTGCTAGCTTTGCAGAGACGGAGAGCTTTGCAGAAAAACTGTTTACAAAAACTCAGAACCCCGCTTCACATACGCTTCCTTCGTTTCAAATTTCGAAGGCGGCTCCGGTCGACGAACGCGTCTCAAACGGAGCCGGCTAAAAACACGGCTGAAGCGGGGCTGAGGAGGAGTGAGACCGGGCGGGACGCGTGTCGTCCGCAGGTGCTCCCAAGAGGAATCCAAAGAGGAAAACCTCGTAGAGGAAATTGGTTCGTGAATTTAGGCATTGAGGGCAAAACCACGTAAATTTGTATCAATCTCCGTCTTGTTCTTTGTTTCTCATTACCGTTCTCTTCAGGATATTGATCTATTTATTTCTTACAGCAGTTTAGCCATTTTTTATGATCTAAAGGTGAAGAAGTTTGACCTACTGCCATCAGAGCCAACTAATGGACTCTGAACAAGTAGAGAGTAAATCAGTTAGAACAAAGCATCAGAACCCCAGTTTTTTTTATTATATGCAGATCAGGAAAAGAGAAGATCGCTCCATTGATAATGCCTGGCCGTTTACAAGAGTCGACTCTTGAAGGTTCAATAGGAGGACTCCAGAATTTAAGACTAAGTAAACATATATAGATGCTTCTAGGTAGCTAGCCAACCCAGATTTACAGACTTTGAGAACTAGAAAGATACAGCAACCATTAATATATAAGAAGTAAGAACTAATACTGCAATTAAGTTTATTTCACTCAACCACATTACAATTAATTTATTTCCACGGAGGAGTCTGCATCTCTACCATGATTCACCTGCTGCTGGATCTTGTCCATAAATTAATCTGGTGGCGATATTTCCACAACCATTTTACTCTCTGCACTAGTTCCCACCCTAACACACAAGTGAATGTGCCGAGAATTGGGAAAACATAGCCGAAAAGAAAGAATATTAGACCGTGTCCTTGTGGTGCTATGCTCTGCATTGTATAGCCGTAATTAGCCCACATGGACAGTAGGGCGAATGCCAGCATAACTTGCAGAGGTAAACCCCTTGTGAGGATCATCAGCATTGCAAGAGACACGTAAAAACCCAGAGAGTTGAGAAATAAATAGCAATAAAATTGGAAGTCTTTATCGCTTAGACCAACGAACCCTCCTGCAAGTGCTCGTCCACCATTAATGGCGATTGTGCTGTTATGATGATCAGGTTTGAATTTGTGCTGCCATTTATCGAAGGGAGGGGTGATCCCCGACTGGTAAGTGGCGCTGGCGATCAGCCCCGCCACCACCAGAAGTGCATTGCGCATACTTTCTCGGGAGTCTATATACGGATTGTATCGGAGGTAGCTCATGAAGTTCCACAAGAAGAATTTCCTTCGGATCTCCCTCTTCGCAAGCACAATGCCTCCCGTATCAGATAAAATCTCATCCGACTTTAAAGCCCCGGCCCGGCGGAAGGGACGTACTAGCTTGTGCCCTTGCTTTCCTTGTTCCAACAATATGTCCAGGGCTGTCTTTCCCTCTGTATTCTTATGATTTACATGAAAATCCTCCCGGAGCAGCTTCTTAACAAACTGCACAGCAACAAGAGTATTAATCTTAATTTAAGTCAAAAAATGACTGACATACGAGGTTAATTAATTGAAGGGGATCGATCAAAGAAGAATGTATGAAGATCTATCGAGATATATCTCAACAGGCCAAGCCTACCTCGTGTTTATTTTCTGAGGTTGCCACATGCAACACGGTGTTGCCATGGTTATCCCTCCAGCTCAGGATCTCACTCTTATGTTGCCTTTCCAGCGATTTCAACAGAAGCAAAAACGCTTTCAACTTGCTGCTCTCCAAGGCAAGGTGAAGAGCAGTCTCCAGAACTGTCGTGTCCAGGTGAAGAGCAGTCCCCAGTTGAACTGTCGTGTCCTCTTTCACGGCAAGGTGAAGAGCAGTCTCCAGTTGAACTGTTGTGTCCTCGACAGAAGCTGGGCAAGCATTGAGAAAGACTTTCAACAGAGATAAATTCCCAGTAGAAGCCACTTCGTGGAGTGGAGTCCTCCCTCCTCTTCCTTTGACACGGACGAGTTCTTTGTCAACCCGCACCAGCCCTCTCGCTATGCTCTCGTGTCCCTTTTGCAGAGCCAGATGCATGGGAGTGAGCCCCTCTTCGTTTAGCTTTCTGGCCAACGAAGGCTTCAGATTCGCTATCTCCATCGCAAATTCGGCTTTCCCATCCCTTGCTGCTATGTGTAGGGGAGTATCAACGAACTGGAGTGCATCAAGACCATCAAGAATGGAGTGGTTTTGCTTAATTAATGAGTACAAACCATTGATGTCTCCCGCCTCAGCAGCATTCTTCAAGGCCGGCTCCATCTTTTGCAGATCCTTAATTCCCTCTGAAATCTCTAATGAAAATTGTGTACTGGAGGCCTAAAACTTGGAAGCTTTTAAAGACATGCAAGATGGAGGGGGAATCCTACTTTATAGATGTTTAGGCACATGCGGGCTCTGAGAGGATAAGGCCGTACAATAATAAGCGGGCTGGGTGGCAGGCTCCCAGGGCTTTGGGTGCCAGGTTCGCGTGCTTTAGAGGGTTGGTTGGGAAAATGGGATCAATTGATTTTTAATGATATTTTTCAAAATAATTCAAATTTAGTGATACTTTATTTAAATACGATCAACGCGTCACGCTGTTCCGCACGTCCCCCATTGAATGCTCATTATCAGTACAAGTCCACATTAGAGCATTATCATCAAGTTTACCAAATAAAAAAAAAAAAAAATAGAGTATTAGCATCACGCTGTTCCGCACGTCCCCCATTTAATGTTCATTATCATTATAAGTCTATATTAGAGCATTAGTAGCAGATTCCTGATCTTACTCCGTATCTTTAAAATAAGGAAGAAAAAAAAGAGAATATGACAAAATTTGACTTGCAGCAGCTTTCTTATCCTTATATTATTCTCTAAATATATTTAGAGATTACTACAGTATGTTTTATGTCAAATCTGTATGCTTTATGTTGAATCGTTATAATAAAAAATCATAAAAAATGCTTAAAAGTAATGATGTTTAAAAAACAAGTAATATTTTAATACTTTCACCATTTATTTTAGGGAATCTGATGTAGGTCGAAGGATCCTTAAAATACAAAAATTGCAAACTTCCTTAAATTTAAAGAAACTTTTTAGAGAATCTGTGCTCTAGAAATAGAAAAAAAAGCGAGAGATATTTTAAGCAACGTGTGTTTGGTACAGTGATACAAGTCGTGATACAAGTCCGTATCAGAAAGAGAATAAAAAAAACTCTACCAAAAAAAAAAAAAAGAAAGAGAAGAAAAAACGACAGATATTTTATGAAATGCGTGTTTGGTACAGATGGGCCCCACAAACTTACAAGCCAAAAGAAATGAGCAGCTCGGTTAATGTTTAGCGTGTCATTATCATAATGTAGTGTATGGTCATGATCATGTAGGGTCATTTAATAGGGGAGCCATGAAAGCAAGGATCTGCGCTTCTTTAGAAGCAAGAAACGTGTCTAAATCCGGAATTCAGATCCCTTAGTGGAGGTGCACGTAGCTAGAAGGGAATTGAGGCGTGTCATTTGTGTTTCATGTTAGTATTGGCGGCCCCACCCACGCCCCTCCTCTCCTTAGAGGGAGAATTTTTAAAAAATAATCTAGATTAGTCATTTAGTTTTTGGTAATTAGAAAGTAGTGACACTTTTTAATATAATTGAAAATGAGTATCATTTTAATGTTACAAAAATTTTTCAAAAAATGCTCTCAAAAGACTTATCTGTTACTATATATATAAGCAAACGGAATTTTAAAATTTATCTAGATTCGATCGTTTGAGCTTAAAGAGACGCATCATTTACAATGACGTTTTGGCTAACGAAGAGGGAGAGCTCCAATATCCCCAATCGACTTCCCTCTCTCCCAACTAATGACCTACTCTTTTGAGTGACCGCTATAAAAACCAGTGCACCATAGCTTGAGATTGGCAAAATCCCATCGGCTCCATCTCCTTTTTGAAAGAGGGATAGAGGGAGGGAGGGAGTATTTTATTTTATTTTATTTTTTAATCACTCTCGAATCTTTTTCTCCTTTTTCCTATTGTCACCTTCCTCCTCTTTTCGTTAAAGTGGAATTTTTCTTCATCTTTGTGATAATTCAAACTAAAGTAGATATTTTTGCTGATTTTCTTAAATAATCACCTAATGCAATTTGTAGCTATCAGAACGAGTTTCAAGTACTAATAAAATAAAATAAAAAACCAAATTAACCTATTTAATTTCTAATTCATTTGTTACCCACACACTATTTGATGCCTAATAATAAGAAAATAATTGCATGCATTACTGCAAATTCATCTTTAGCGGCTTCTTTCGTGGCCGTTTGTATTGTTTAATCACGAAAACCGAGCTGATCATCATCCTAATGCGCTATATGTAATTGATTTCACTTTCTCTATTGTAGCGAAGAGTGAGGGAGGTCCGAGTTATGTTATTGAGGAGTCGTCTCTTACAATTTATTATTAATAAATATTAAATAGTAATAATATTATTAACAACCAGTAATATTATTATCTAATTAATATATATTATATTTATTAAAATGAGACATAACTTATGAGAAAAGCAAAAACGAAAGGTGCTTTATACATTTAAAATAAAATTTATGTTCTTCCTTTTCTTCATAGAAGCAAAAATAGTTGAACCCTTAAAAAGGGAAAAATAATAACTTAACAAACATTATACTATATTTAACTCTACATACGATGCCCATGCATTGCACTGGCTGTTTGCTAGTATATACTTAGACGAGAGGCACACGTGATGGAAAGCTAGAAATTGTAAAATTTTTTGTTTTTTTGGAACTCAGGGTATCTGGGCCCGCTTACGCTCAACCGACTAATCCCTGAGGGCCCATGCAAGACCCTGCAACCCACATGGCCCGGTTAAGTCTAAGGGCCATAGACCTTAGGTCAAGTTGATAAAGTTATAAGAATTTATTTTGTTTTCTTCTTAATTTTGATCAAAAAATTATTAATGTAAAGTTATTTGATCATTTCATGAAAAGAAATGGATATACAAACCTATTCCTAGGGATTTCAGATTCTGAATGAATGCCAAACGAGGCTTAGTTTTTAATGCCCAAAATATTAATGTAACAAATGTGAAATATTATAGGAGGGTATAGATGTAAAAATCTTAAAGTAGAGGAAGAATGAAAGTTAATACATATTTTATAGAACGTTATTATGGTTATTTAGTAAAAAATAACCAACAAAAGTACTTTATCTCTACTATTAGTAAAGCCAACTGGGGGGAAATATTCCCTAGATTTTGACTCTCCCTTTTTTTTTTCTAAAGATTACCCTTCACAACCAAAAGAATCCTTAATTATAACCACCATATCCACCGCTCTTTTCGCTTTCAAATTTAAACTCCATCTCTACTTCTTTGCTACGATTATTGGGTTCAAGACGTGCAGTATGCATTTGCCACCACTAGTATATTTTTATTTCAACCAAAATTTCTAATCATAAGATTAAAAACGTAAATGTATAATAACACAAATATAAGGTTAAAAATGTAAATATATAGCAACATTAAGAAATAATGCATGAAAGAATGTCTACCTTTCAAACAACATAAAGATTTATGATAAGAAAATGCTCTTATGCACAAAACATGAAAAACGAGGTTCGTGATAAAAGAACAAAAGATACAATAAAACGACAAAAGAACGATTAACCAAATGAAATATTGGCTTGGTTAGGAGTACAGGATTCACATGCAGGATTCACATGCATCATTACCTCAAACATAAGTCATCTAAAGCAAGATGAAATCTTATGCAATGCTTTATTGCATTGTAGACTGCTGTGGGCATGAGATGATGCCATGTAGAGCACCTCATGGTCAATGTTTTTTTATTAGAAAAAAATAATTGATCATGAGATTCTCCAGATGATAGCATCTCACACCCATAGCAGTCTGCAAGGCAGTAAAGCATTGAAGAAGATTTCAACCCAACGCGGTAGTTTGATCATACTTGTCAATCCAGATAAAATCCTCTGGACATTTGGACAAACGCATTTCTTGTGGCCCCAGATCTGATGTTATCGTGTACCACTGATTGGAATTTTTTTTGGGGTGTAGGGCCCCCTATTGAATGGCTGCATGTGTCAAGTTCATTTCACACTATGGTACCATTTGAACATATTATTGATTAATCTAAAAGGGCAAGATGATGGTTGTAGAAGAAATTCCCTCTCAGATCTTGTGTTTTCTCTTTATATATCATCCTCCAATGAGATTGATACACATATCCTTAAATTGGAAAGCTTTTCCTTGCATTTAGAATTCTTAAACTAATTTATGGATACCTGTTGTAGTCTCATTGGAGACTGATACAAGAGGAGGACAAAAGACTTGAGAGGAATGGCTTCGGACGTTGAATAGTTTGAGAGCAACCAAGCATTTGCATACGATATGCATTTAATGAGCCGAATTCTCTCAACTACTACAAAACATGACATTCGTGCATGGTACCCCACAATTATAACGATGTAGCCAAGCAATTCCTCTAAGATCTTCAGTCCATCTATTAGTCTCCAACAAGACTAAAGCACTTATCCTCCTGAATTTTTATGGTGCGATTATACCAACACTAATGCACCGCATCCCATCAGTACCCTCCCGAAATGCTAAGCTTTACCCCTTAGGTTTAAAATTCACAGGTACGTGCACCACTCTCATTGGATACTGATACGGGCAAGATTAAAAATCGGAGAAGAATCACTAGGGATGGCAATGGTTTGGTTTTGCAAAAAATCAAAACCAAACCGACAAGTTGACCATGAAAACCATAACCGAACTGTAACTGTTACGGTTTACTAATTTTAAAACCAAAACCATTTAATTTTCATATTATTGAAACCGTGACTGAACTGAGCCGTTTCACCTTTTTTGGAAGTTCAAATAAATTAAATTTTTTATTATTATGCCGTGTTTACACAGGGATGTGCTCATTAATGAAAAACTGTATCAAAGCTTGTCAGCCTCCTCTTCTCTAACACTATTCCATCTCTAAAATTTTTAACACTAATCGACTAGTGGGTTGTGCAATTGTGCAACTCAAACCTTATGCATATTATATGTAGTCGGTTCGGTTTTGGTTTGGTTTCCCCTTAAAATCGCAACCAAACTGAAACTGCATCAGTTTTTTCAGTTAAAAACCAAAACATAACCGAAACCAATTATTGAAGACCCAAACCTGATCCTAATAGGTTCGGTTCGGTTCGGTTTGTCGACTTTAACCGAACTGTTGCCATCCCTAAGAATCACTTTGACAATGTAGCAAGGATCCATAATAAAGTAAGTAGATGCAATAAAGAAACCCTTTTTACAAATTGATTTTTCATTTTGAAAACAAAAACTGAAATTGTATATGGAAAGAATAGTTTTTTATTTAATTTTAAAAAAATACCAAAAGAACCTTGGTTTATAGAAGTTGAAGATTCGGCTTTTAAGAAAAGGATATCTTTTTTTTTTTTTTAGTTCTCAGTGTCATTTTTTATAATTTTACTTTGGTTAATCTAATTTCCTCTTGTGTTGAACCCACATATACAACCAACTCAATCCAATCCAACCCATTTTCGCCACTAATCACTCTGGATTGAAAATACAAGTCACAAAAGATTCCATTTGAGTAGTCTAAAAACAAGCAACCATTTGGACACTTTGTGCATTTGAATAGAGCGAACTATAAATCCCATCACAATTAATACAAAATTTGACATGCCTTGTACCATTCCGGAGTCCGGACAACTATAGCGATTGGAAAATTGAACTAACCACAGATAATTTTACAAAAGAATTCATTTGAGGAGCCTAACAACGACCAACCATTTGTACACTCTGCATTTGATTAAACCCAAGTACAAATCCCATCACAATTAAAACAAAATGTGGCTTGTCATGTACCATACCCCACAACTATAGCCACAACAAGGATTGATAGTACAGAAGCATTAGTTGCCGTTTGAAACCCTTTCGCAAAGATTTTTTTTCTTTTCCAATATAAAAATTTGAAATTTTGCTGGGCAAGGACAGTTTTCAAACAAAAAAATAAAGGACAGTTTTCAAAAAAGATTTTTTAGATAAAAATAAAAGATTTTTTAGATAAAAATATCTAAAGATAGCCTAGGCTTATAGAAGCAGAAAATTCAGCTTTTGAAATTAACAAAATGTTCTTTAGAGTTCTTAGTGCAATTCTTGTAATTTAAAAAAAAAAAAATTTTTGTAATTTTACTTTTGGTTAATCTAATTTCATTTTCTATTGAACCATATTGAATCACAAGATTTTGAAAATCAAATATCTTTTGGACGACGTGGCTGCCAACATTCAGGCTATAATCTTACTATTGTAATTATGTAAACTTTCTCCCAATGTATAGCTATAAATACATGTTCTCTATTTTCTTTTCTTTACTCAATCCACATAAACGTGTAAACTTTTTTTTTTTTATGTGGGCTCACATTAATTGTACTAGCGGGGTACACATAAAGGGTAGTTTTACATCAGCTTAGATTTTAAATGAATAGATAGGGTTTTGGCTATTTTAACTCTATATTAATTATGCCTTTACAATGAACATGTACAGTAAGCACTTTTTGGGGAAATCATGCAAAGTTGTTGGCACGCTTCCGAATGGACCTATTCTCGTTATATATGGTATAGATTTTTTATTTTATAAAAACAAGTTGAATATATAGTTTATGATGATATTATGGTTGACCCAATATTATGTATGATCAATTTAATTGGGTTTAGTGCACCTTAATTATACAAGTATATTTTCTTTGTATTGGTTATGTACTATAAGTTGTATGTAGACTAGAAGACCATATTGGGTAAGGAGTCTTCATAGAATCCTATTCAAGATCGATCAAAGTCCCTAATGGAAGGACTATTATGTTATAAATAGGATAGGTCCCCTCTCCTCTCCTAGTTTTAACTGACAGAATATTACGTAATCTAACATCTCCCATCTGACAAAATCTGATAAAGAGGAGCAAGGAGAGGAAGAGCTAGTCCTAACCAATATTATTTTGCAAAAAATTAAAGAAATAAAAGCAACTATGTCTTCCATAGGTAAACCTATAAATCGGTTTAATTTATTCTAGATTTATGCATGTGGATAATAGATTGAAGCTAACAATTGGTATCAAAGCGAGTAATTCCATACTTAGATTTGGGATTTTCATAATTTAAAATAAATTAAAAAACCAGAAAAAAAGTGGTTTTTTCTCGAATTAGATTTGGCCAGATTTTAAAAGTTTGATTCACTGGATTTCAGCCATCCATCTTCTTGAGATTTAGTTCAATGTATTTTGCCCCATTATTCTTGACGTAAACATGCACGAATTGAAGGTTTAGTCTTGAACCCAAAAATATGAAAAATTGTCTATTACATAAAATAACATCGAATTCATAATTTTATTTCTCTTTGCTTTCATAGAGAAGATTCTAGGACATGTATGTTTAATCCTATGTGATTTAATTGCATGAAGTATAGAGATTTACAGGCGAACTAAAGTCTATTTGAAGCTAGGGTATCAGTTTCTCGAAAAACTGAAATTTCCAGATAATTTTGCGTCTGTTTAATCGAAACCCATCATGTTTTATGCCCTAAAACTTCTTAGAAAAGATCTCAGGATCAAAACCCTGCTAGAGGTAGGGGACGACCTCCAGCTGCATCAACGTTTCCCCATGCGCATGTGTTGGCTCCTCCTTGGGGATTTAAGGATTACCCTATTCTCTCTCTCCTAAATTGTCAAGCTTTTTCCTTGCATTTAAGATTCTTAACCTGTTGCAGTCTCATTGGAGACTAATACAAGAGGATGACAGAAGCTTTGAGAGGAATGGCTCCTAACGTTGAATAGTTTGAGAGCAACCGAGAATTTGCATACAATATGCATTTAATGAGACCAAATTATCTTGGCTAGCTAGTACAAAACGTGATATTCGTGCAAGGTACCCCATAATTATAACGACGTAGCCAAACAATTCCTCTAAAATCTTCAGTCCTCTTCTTCTATCAGTCTGCAATGAGACTAAAGCACGTACCCTCCCGAATTTCCAAGCTTTTCCTTGCGTTTAAATTTCACAGGTACATGCATCACTCTCATTGGAGACTGATACAAGGGCAGGATTAAAGATCTGAGAGTAATCACGCTCTGAAATTTTTACAAGGATCAATGATAGTATTAGTAATACTAGATGCAATTAAGAAACCCTTTTTACAAATGTATTTTTCATTTAACTGAAATTGTATTTGGAAAGAATAGTTTTTAATTTGATTTTAAAAAGAATAATACAAGTCACCTCACATCTTTACAAAAGAATATCTTTGAATAGTCTAAAAACAACCAACCATTTGGTGCATTTGAATTGGCCGAGCTACTTCCTACCAAAAAAGAAGACCGAACTAAAGACCGAACTACAAATCACATCACAACTAATGTTACCAAAGATAATGTTACAAAAGAATTCATTTTAATATGTAGCCTAAGAACGTCCAACCGTTTGTACACTCTGGATGTGATTAAACTCAAGTACAAATCCCATCACAATTAAAACAAAATGTGGCATGTTATGTACCATACCCCACAACTATAGTGATGCAACAAGGATTGATAGTCAATATCTGGAGCCTAAAGGTATGCTCCCTCTGAGGTCTCAAGTTCGAACTCTCTCAGGCACAATCTCTTGGGGCTACCTGCATAAGGTTTATGGGCCTTGGACTTATCCGGGCCATGCGAATTGCAGGGTCTTGCATGGGTCATCGGGGATTAGTCGGTTGAGCGTAAACGGGCCCAGATACCCTAAGTTCCGAAAAAAAAAAAACAAGGATTAATAGTAATGTACCATTAATTGTTGTTTGAAACTCTTTAACAAAGATTCTTTTTTCTTTTTTCAATATAAAAATTTGAAATTGTTTGGGCAAGGTGTAGACACCCCAAATTGCACAAACAATCATAAAAAATCATTATCTCCTGGAAAGCCAGCACAGAATTTGAAGAAAATAAACTTTTACCTGTATCCGGATACTCAATCCGGATACAAGTACTCTTTCCCGTATCCGGATACTCATACCGGATACATGTGATCCTTAGGGTATCCGGTACCATGTACTGGATACCTTAAGGTCCTTTTTTATCCGGTCTGATATACCGGATACCTTAAGTTTGCTCAAAATTAGGGTTTTCCGAGAGCTTTTCACTTTTACCATCATGTCCCTCATTAAATGAGGGGAAATCGCGGAAATAACCTTAGGGTTTAGGTTGGAGGGGTTCTAGACATTAATTTGTGTCTACCAATGACCTTAGCCCTTGCCTATAAATAGGAGCCTCCTCCTTGAGCAAATGGCACACAACTCTTGTTTTGAATTCTCGCAAAGAAGAACTCCAAGAGAAGAAGAAAACCGCTGTGGAATCGCCTCCAGCACTCAGGTAAGCCTCAACTTTTCTGTTTATTTTCTGTCTTTACATTCCTAGATCTAGATCTCTTCTTCTACCTTTCTGTAGTGTAAAGCCTTGTTTGTATGTGTGGAAATCCTTCCCCGGCTCAAAGTATCTCAAGACTCCCCTAGCCGTAAAACGTGAAGGCGGATCTAGGAGAAACGAGACTGGGGATTGACCCTAGTACTAGAACCTATGTAGCATAAGGCCTTTTGGATTGATTGTAAACCGTTCCATATTCAAAGTACCCTTGATTATCTTAAAGAGAACAGAGGGAAACGATAATGGAACGGAACCCTAGGCTATGCTAGAACCTATTTTGTTGAATCCATATGCATGTTGTATTGATATTGCTTGGTTTTTCACTTTTGCACACATATTACACCTTTTTGGTGAATAGGCTCACATTTGGGGATTTATTACATTCATTGTGATAAATCTCCAATAAATGGCCTCAATCAAATTCTGGAGTGTTTTTAAATGTTTTTCAAAGGTTTTGGATTCATCTCACACGAATCACACACTTTTTGTCAATTTTCGGATATGGTTTTCTTCAAAAGTGGCTTAGCTTGACAGCACCTGTACCCTTACTTCGGACGTCCATAACTTCATCATCCGGATGAATTTTGAGGCGATTCTAGAACCATGGGAAAGGTGAGGCTGTCTAGTTTATGTCCACCAAATTTCACAAATTTCTATCTAGCGGATTTTTGACACCTCTCTGTCGAAGTTAAGTGGACAGTTCAGGTTCAAATACAGAACTTGTCACTTCGATGGACCGCCATGTGTTCGTTTTAAGTCCGATTCGAGTGATTTTTGTTTCTGAGTACTCCTTTATGAGTCTATTTTCAAATCCAGTTGGTTTCATAATTTTTGGATTCCATTTGAATTATTGGTAGCCGATTTACTCAGAACTGCTCATTTGCATTTTTCTGGGTAAATCTGTGATCTTCGGGGCCTGTTCGGGAGACCCCCCAAGGCACGTCCGAAGGGATTTTTGTATGAGGCTAGTTTCTCTAGAAAGATGGCCATACAGACTTCAATCACACCAAATTTCACGGATTTCTATGTAGTGGATTTTTCTAGACAATTTTCCAAAGTTGCCCACTTACCACTTTTAAAAATCCCCAACAGCAATTTCAAAGGAGCATAACTCCTAGATTGTTCATCGGAATGAAGTAAAATTTTGCATGAGACTCTTATTTACCCTAATCTTTCAAATGGATTTGGTTTGGTTCAATTCAGAATTGGATTTGAATGATTTTAAGGCAAATGGCGTACTTTTTACCAAAATTCCCGGATTTGCCTCAACTTGGTTTTGGCCACTTTTACTTTGATTTCCATCTTTTGAAATACTCCAGAAGTGATATTGACATAAGAGAGGATCTAAAATCCATTTAGATCTTCATGTGAAGATATCATACATTTGACCTTGTTCAAGGTTTCTCATGATTTTTAGCAAGCTTTCTTACTTTGTTTTTTGCATGAACATACACTTGGCAACCACTTTGTGTGGATGAATGGGGGTGCCTAACACCTTCCCCCGTTCATAAGCTAATCCCCTTACCCATCTCTGGATTTGATTTTCAAGTAGGGTTATTTTTACCCTAGAATGTTTCTTTTGACTATTTTTGCTTATTTTTAAACTTTTGGTGTCCATTCTCACCCCAAAATCTTGAATGGTGGCGACTCTCCCACTTTTGCATTGAGCCCGTGTGTTGACGGAGGGATGATCACTCCGGTGATTTTTTCCCATGTCTCACAACTGGCGACTCTGCTGGGGACTTGTGGATTTAAGCCATTTTTGTGTATTTGTTCATGCTTGTCTCTAATTTTGAATGCTTGCTATTTTGTTTACTTCATTTGTGCATATTATTATATTTCAAATCAGATTAGGATGCTTAGAAATTTGTATAGATCCAAAGCCTATTTTGAAACATGATTTGGATGTGTTTTGTGATGACATGCTTTGATTTAAGTTGTTATGCCATGAAAAAGAAAATTTCAAAATCTGGAAATTTGGTGTAAATTTTGAGTATTCAAGCATGTTTCCCATGAATAATACTTTTTGTGCTTAATGGTTGTTTTATGCCATGATTTGAACTTGGGGGTATGGAATGACATAAGTTGAGCATGAAAACAATGAAAAAAAATCTGAAATGCTTAGTGGGAATTTTGGGGATTTTCAAGCATATGTTTCCCAAGCTAAAAGCTTTTTATGTCATATTGTTAGCTTCTGGGTTTTAGGCTTGGATTTGGGCATAAAATCATGTCACTTGAGCATCCAATTGAAGAAAAAAAATCTGGAAATTTCAGTGTATATTTGGGGGTTTTTAAGCATGTTTGACCTCATTGAAACACTTTTGAACCATGCCAAGTAAGTGCTAAAATTTTAGGCTTCAATTTGGGGTAAATGGTACACTTTGGGCATGAAAAAGAACATGAAAATCTGGGATTCTAAGAATGCTTTTGGGTTTCAAGCATGCTTACATGGTTTAATTGTTGTTTGTACAAATAACATGTTTTGTATACCACTTTTTGGGCATGTAATATTTTTTGTGCATATTTGGTTACTTTGGTGCTTGCTTGCTTGTATTTAGCTTCATTATCTTTGTCATTTGTACCTTGGCTTGAAATTGAATGCATGGCTACGAAAAAGAGTGGCAAGGGGCTGGGACGTTGTGAATGTTATCACAATTTAAAATTACACTTGAGCACTTGAAACAATTTGCACAGCCTACCCTTTACCTATTAGGAAGTTGAACCATGAATGTGTGTAGCTTGGCGCACCGAGGTCGTGACTTCGGAAAGTGAAAGTGAAAACATTTACCTTAGAATTTGGGTCAATGATGTGATGACAATGGGATCTGTGATTCGATTTCGGGCATCACTAGACTTGAGTTCTAAGTTGCCAATTAAGCCAAAACCCAAAAACCATACGCTTGAAGGTGGAGAAACACGTTTTCAACTAAAAGCACACAATTGCGTTTGGGGAATTGGGTGTAAATGTGGGAAGGCCGTTTGCATGTTTTACAGGCCAAGGTATAATGTGAATACCATATTGAATGAAGGTAATACAAGGTGGCAAGGTAAAGCCATGTCCTTTTCTTAAATTTGGGGAATTTTGCAAGTATGATGTCCAAGCCCAATTTGGGGCAAGATTTGAAGGTCAAATTAAGGTGAACATCAATTGGGAATGAAAAAAAACTAATCGGGTGAAAAAATGAGTCAAAAAGGGCCATTTCGGCAATAACCGGTAACTCAGGCCGGTTAATAACAACTCTGTTCATATCCGGTATATATTTCCAGATACAAAGGCCTATGCGTGAATCCGGTTATGGTGACCGGATACAATAAGGCATATTCTTATCCGGAATATTATACCGGATACGTTCAAAAATGCACAAATTGGCTTTTCAGCCCAAATTTTCAGAATAGAATGCCTAAAACACTGTGGATAATCCATAGGCACCCCAAATAGAACATAAGAAATGTTCCCAAAAATAAAAAATTTCAAAAAAAAAGAGAACAAAAAAAAAACAAAAAAAAAGAATAAAATAAAATATTCTTTCAGGATTTAACCTAAGTTTGAAAATCAAAGAGGAAACCAAGGTGTCATATTTTTTGACACCAACTCAACTCAAACATGTGTCAGTCAAACTTTGGAACTTGAAAACTGAGAAAATTCAGCAAAAATGAAAAAAAAGAAAAAAACCCTTTGGTTGGTTATTTTTATCAATCAAATCAAAACATTTGTGGGATACTTGGAAGCCCTAGAATATTCCAAGACACCTTTGGTTGGTTATTTTTATCAATCAAATCAAAACATTTGTGGGATACTTGGAAGACCTAGAATATTCCAAGACACCTTTGGTTGGTTATTTTTATCAATCAAATCAAAACATTTGTGGGATACTTGGAAGACCTAGAATATTCCAAGACACCTTTGGTTGGTTATTTTTATCAATCAAATCAAAACATTTGTGGGATACTTGGAAGACCAAGAATATTCCAAGACACCTTTGGTTGGTTATTTTTATCAATCAAATCAAAACATTTGTGGGATACTTGGAAGACCTAGAATATACCAAGACACCTTTGGTTGGTTATTTTTATCAATCAAATCAAAACATTTGTGGGATACTTGGAAGCCCTAGAATATTCCAAGACACCTTTGGTTGGTTATTTTTATCAATCAAATCAAAACATTTGTGGGATACTTGGAAGACCTAGAATATTCCAAGACACCTTTGGTTGGTTATTTTTATCAATCAAATCAAAACATTTGTGGGATACTTGGAAGCCCTATAATATTTCAAGACACCTTTGGTTGGTTATTTTTATCAATCAAATCAAAAAAAATTGGGACCCTTGGAAGACCTAGAATATTCCATGAAAACCTTGGTTGGTTATTTTTATCAATCAAATCAAAAAAAAATTGGGACCCTTGGAAGCCCTAGAATATTCCATGAAAACCTTGGTTGGTTATTTTTATCAATCAAATCAAAAAAAAAAATTGGGACCCTTGGAAGCCCTAGAATATTCCATGAAAACCTTGGTTGGTTATTTTTATCAATCAAATCAAAAAAAATTGGGACCTTTGGAAGCCCTAGAATATTCCATGAAAACCTTGGTTGGTTATTTTTATCAATCAAATCAAAAAAAAAATTTGGGACCCTTGGAAGCCCTAGAATATTCCAAAATCAAAAAACAAAAACAAAAACAAAAACAAAAAATAAAAAATAAAAAAACAAGAAAAAATCTGGATTGGTGTTCACCTGACCTATTTGTCTACATTTATAGGGGTGTGTTTCAAATTAAATGGAAGCTGACTTATGTCTTTGTTTTTCTTAATCAGGTACATTTACCCAGGTACACTTATTTGCAATCATTGCTCCCGTAACCAGATCCAAAGGTAGAGCCATGAATACTGAAGAGAACCAAGCCCAAGCTACTGTCCCCGCTCAGGACTTTACTCAGCTGCAGGAGCAAGTGGCCGGTCTGGCCAAAATGCTGGGAGACTTACTAGCGACTCAGGCCCAAGCCCAAAATCAGGCGTCGACTTCTCATCCGGCACCGCCACCTCAGGCCTATATTCCGCCTCCGGCTCAGCCCATGCCTGAGCCCATTTCTGAACCAGTCCCTGAGCCCATTCTGATCAGGGAAAATACAGTAGAGTCTGAGAAAGAGCTAGAAAAAGAAAAGGCTAGGGATGAGATGGAAAAGAAAATGCTGCTGAGGATAGAGAGGATCCAGGCAGAGCTGAAAGAAGTGAAGGGGGGAGGTAGCCATGCAGGCACCACCTTCGAAGACCTGTGCATGTACCCGGACGTCTGTCTACCGGCTAAGTTCAGGTGCCCAGACTTCGACAAATTTGATGGCACGGGCTGCCCATTAAGCCATTTGAAACTATACTGCGGGGCCCTATGCCAGTTTGGCCGGGATGATGGCATACTGATCCAGCTCTTCCAGAGAAGTCTGACCGGGTCAGCCCTTAGGTGGTTCGCTACAGTGGACCATGGAAGAATCAGGAGGTGGAAGGACCTAGCCGACGCTTTCCTGGACCAATACAAGTTCAACTCTGAGATCGTGCTAGACCGGTACGACATGATGAGGATGACCAAGGGGAAAGATGAACCGGTACGGCAGTACGCCAAGAGATGGAGAGAGGCCGCCTCCCAGGTCAGGCCACCTATGCAAGAGCCGGAGATGATCTCCACATTTATGGGCACACTGGGGCAGCCCTTCTACAACCATCTGGTGGGTCAGATCACCACCAACTTTGCAGCCCTAGAAGGGCCTTTGACCCATCACAGCTCATAGCTCCCGTGGGGACTACAGTCCAGGTCCGATTTTTCCGAGAAGAGGAAGATGAGGAGATCAACATGGTCTCCCAAAAAAATAATAATCTTGCTGCTGAGGACATAAGTTCCTCTCTAAACCGGGTCTCTTCACTCATGGCCCAGATGAATACTGCAAGACCCCCATTGGTCTTCAATTGCAGTCCACCCACTTATTCCCCATCCAAGCCGTCTAAGGCTCCACTGGTCATCAATCTTGACCCCACCACTGCTTCCATCACTTCTTCTGTCCCCACCAAATCCAAACTTCAACCCCTGGTTGTAAATGTGCAGCCAGCCCATACTATCCCTAAACCGGCCCATACATCCCGGTCCAAACTCCAGCCACTAGTGGTTGACATCCCTAAATTAGCCTATTCAGAGGCCGCTGTACCATGGAACTACAGCGAGGGAATCACGGCTACGGTTCCAGCGGTTAGAAACCCGAACCAGGAGGAGGTGAACCTCATGACGAGGTCAGGGAGATGTGCAGGGGGTGAAGAGAAAGGAAAAGAGACAGAAGTAGAAAAAGAAAAAATAGAAAAAGAGAATGAAGAAAAAAGAAAACAGAAGGGAAAAAATAAAGTGGGAGAAGACACCCCCCAGGGTGCAGAAAATGAGGCAGCCGACCTCATAAAAATAATAAAAAAGAGTGAATTCAATCTTGTGGATCAGCTGAACAAGGTCCCGGCCCAGATTTCAATACTGGGCCTTTTGCTGAATTCTGAAAAGCATAGGGATGCATTGTTAAGGGTGCTACAGAGTGCACATGTATCCCAGACCATTGATCCAGACCAGCTTGGTAAAATGGTTGGTCAAATCTTGTCACATAATGTGATAAGTTTCTCAGAAGGTGAGATCAGCCCAGGTGGGTGTTATCATGTGGACCCTTTGCACATCACTGTGCTTTGTAAGGGCTGCATGATTGCACGGGTTTTAATTGACAACGGGTCAGCGTTAAACGTTTGCCCATTAATCACTTTTACCAAGCTGGGTCTGAACCAGTCAAGGATAAAACGAAATGGGCGGATAGTAAGGGCTTTTGATAGCTCCAAGACCCACTCCCTAGGGGAGATTGAACTGCCGGTCACAATTGGGCCGAATATCTTTAACATCACATTTGAGGTGATGGATATACCCGCAGCCTTCAATCTGCTCCTAGGGAGGCAGTGGATACATTCGGCTAGGGCAATACCATCCACGCTCCACCAAAGGGTGAAGTACATAAGAGGGCAAAGGGTGATAACAGTCCTAGCCGAAAACTTGGTGCCGCCCATTGTGTCACCTGATGTACCCTTGATAAATGTGGACTTAACTGTCGACAAGATTGCATTCCACTCATTCCAATTTGAGGCGGTCAATTACATACCTGGGGGGTGTGAGAAAAAGAAAGAAAAGGGGACCACTGCAGAAAAAATGGTCAAGAAAGTGATGGAGAAATACCACTTTCACCCAGGGAAAGGCCTGGGGATCAATCTGCAGGGGATGGTGGAGCCAATCACGGCTAAGAAACTAGTCCCAAAGGTAGGGTTGGGCTTCAAGCCCAGAGGTTGGAGAAGAATGAAACATGAAGAAGGGGAGAGCAGAAGCAAAGGAAAACTCCCGCATCTGAGGGTGAACTTCCCAAAACCCTCCTATACAATACAAATTTCTCCTCCCATGGACCAGTCCAAACCCCCATACCGAAATGTCAACCCATTTCAAAAGCCTGTTGTTTCGGCCTTGCAACCCTATAACCCATCTCCAATACTGGGAGCAGAAGATGGGCCTGGGCCACAGCCTGAACAGCAGTTGGACTATTCTGAGGATGTTGGGGCCTTCTTCACCATGACTGAAGGCGAAAAGACTGACGGTGACATGGACCTGCCGTTCATTGACTGTGCCGCAGTAAAGATTCCAGACAAGGTCATTTCTGGATTGGGCCCCGTAGCAGAAAAGGGCAGTACCCACCCGGTGATGATGGCATCGGATGCTGGGCTTGAGGAGCAGGCTTTCCCTATTTCCCCTGCTCCCCAAAATTTTGTAATGAACAATTGGGAGGAAACTCCTCTTACCTTTGAAGCAGCGTTTGTTCGGCAAACTAACGCGGCTTCCAAAAAAAAACTCCAATAGTGGAATGCCATTTCCCTGAAGGTTCTAATGGGCCTTCGTCTTCAGGGGAATTATGTTTAGAAGGCCCACAAAAAAACCAAAAAGATTTTTCTATTTTTTCTAGAAAATTTAAATTTTTCAAAAAGGTCCAAACCACTTATGAACCATATAATCAGACCGAATTGGACTAGGTTGAATATGACTTCGACTTCGAGCTCGACTTTGACCTTATGGGGATCGAAGAAGAGATCGAGGTCGAAGAAGAAGACGTTCCAAAAGAAATTGAATACCAATTGGAACGTCCTGAAAAGGGGGTCCAACCTAATATTGAGGAGACCATATCCATAAATCTTGGGACCGAAGAAGACCCAAAAATTGTGAAAATCGGGTCATGCTTGTCTGATGTGAAGAAAAATGAAATGTCACAGTTCTTGGCAGATTACAAGGATGTGTTTGCTTGGTCATATCGGGACATGCCGGGGTTGGACACTGACATGGTGGTGCACAAGTTGCCAATTTTGCCAGGGGTTAAGCCGATTAAGCAGAAGCTGAGAAGATTGAAACCTGAGTGGACTCTGAAGGTCAAGGATGAAGTGGTTAAACAGTTCCAAGCCGGATTTTTGGCAGTCTCTACGTACCCTGAATGGCTCGTAAACATAGTGCCGGTACCAAAGAAGGACGGGAAGGTCCGAATGTGCGTGGATTATAGAGACTTGAACAGGGCAAGCCCAAAGGACGATTTTCCGCTTCCACACATCGACATTCTGGTCGATAATACTGCGGTACATAGCCTGTTTTCCTTCATGGATGGTTTCTCAGGATATAATCAGATCAAGATGGCTAAGGAGGATCAAGAGAAAACAGCATTTATCACACCTTGGGGCACATTCCACTACACAGTCATGCCATTTGGGCTTAAAAACGCTGGGGCAACATACCAGCGGGCCATGACTGCACTATTTCATGACATGATCCATAAGGAGATGGAGGTCTACGTGGATGATATGATTGCCAAATCATGCAAAGAGGAGGACCACTTGATCAATCTGAAGAAAGTGTTTGATCGGCTCAGGAAGTACAGTCTACGGCTTAACCCGGCTAAATGCGTCTTTGGGGCTACATCAGGGAAGTTACTGGGGTTTATAGTAAGCCGAAGAGGAATTGAAATTGACCCGGCTAAGGCCAAGGCCATAATTGAAATGCCAGCACCCAGAACTGAGAAGGAGGTCAGGGGTTTTCTTGGAAGGATTCAATACATAAGCCGGTTCATAGCACAGCTCACTGCTATCTGTGAACCAATTTTCAAACTTTTGAGGAAAGACAACCCTACGGTCTGGAATGAGGACTGCCAGCAGGCATTTGACACAATAAAGAGGTATTTGCTGAACCCACTTGTGCTAGTGCCACCAACTCCAGGAAGACCACTGATCCTGTACTTGTCAGTGTTGGAAACATCGATGGGATGTGTCTTGGGGCAGCATGATGAGACTGGTAGAAAAGAAAGGGCAATTTACTATCTGAGTAAAAAATTCACAGAATATGAAGCTAAGTACTCATCATTGGAGAAGACTTGCTGTGCTCTAGTGTGGGCCACTCAGAGGCTAAGGCATTATTTCCTTAGTCACTCCACACTATTGATATCCCGGATGGACCCGCTGAAATATTTATTTGAGAAACCGGCATTGACTGGCAGGACGGCAAAGTGGCAACTGCTACTGTCCGAGTTTGACCTCACATACATCACCCAGAAGGCGATCAAGGGTCAAGCCATAGCTGATCACCTGGCTGCACATCCTTTGCCAGAATATCAACCCTTGAAGACCAACTTCCCAGATGAGGCAATTCTGTACACTGAAAAGGAGGACAGTGAGAGTTCTTGGCAGATGTTCTTTGATGGGGCCGCCAACATGAATGGAAACGGAATAGGGGCAGTAAAGCTGAGATTCCAGTGCACTAATAACATAGCAGAATATGAAGCATGCATAATTGGATTGCAAGCAGCCATGGATCATGGAGTAGAGGAACTTGACGTATACGGGGATTCGAGTCTTATCATCTTCCAAACAACTGGTGAGTGGAAAACCAAGGATCACAAATTGATCCCCTATCACCAGTATTTGGAAGAAATAAGCACAAATTTTACTCGAATTTCCTTCAACTATATGCCAAGGGCCAAGAATCAGTTCGCGGATGCTCTAGCAACATTAGCTTCAATGGTCTGCATACCAGAAGGGGTAGACATCAGACCACTGGAAATTGAGGTCCGAGATGAACCGGCTTACTGTCTCGTTCTAGAGGGAGCACCAGAAGAAGAAGCACCATGGTTTCAGGATATCAAGAACTTCTTGAATAATCGGAGTTTGCCAGAAAATGCCACTGCTACTGAGAAGAGGACAATACAGAGATTGGCTGGTCAATTTCTGCTAAGTGGTGGACATGTGTACAAGAGGTCACATAACGACATTCTGCTAAGATGTATAGCCAAGGCCGAATCGGAAAGGTTGATTGAGACCGTACATGGAGGAGTCTGTGGGCCCCATATGAGTGGGCACATGCTGGCTAAGAAGATCCTGAGGCTGGGATACTACTGGACGACCATGGAGCATGATTGCTGTATACATGTCAGGAGGTGCCATCAATGTCAAATCTATGCAGATAACAAGCATGCACCCCCAGGTGAGCTGCACAACATGACATCACCCTGGCCCTTCTCTATGTGGGGCATAGATGTCATCGGCATGATCTCCCCTAAGGCATCGAACGGGCACAGATTCATCTTGGTGGCAATTGACTATTTCACTAAGTGGGTGGAAGCAGCTTCATATGCGAACATCACAAGCAACCATGTTATTAAATTTTTGAAGCACAATATCATTTGTCGCTATGGACTGCCAAATGCCATAGTATCCGACAATGCTTCAAATATTAAGAACAAGGACATGAAGAAAATGTGTGAGCAGTTTCAGATCACCCACCACAAGTCAGCTCCGTACAGGCCTAAGATGAATGGGGCCGTGGAAGCAGCAAACAAGAACATAAAGAAAATCATTCAGAAGATGGTAGTGAGCTACAAGGATTGGCATGAAATGCTGCCACTTGCTCTACATGCCTACAGAACCTCGATCTGGACTTCAACTGGGGCAACCCCGTACTCCCTAGTCTATGGGATGGAAGCAGTCTTGCCCGTGGAAGTAGAGATCCCATCACTCCGAGTGCTCATGGAAGTAGAACTAGAAGAAGCCGAATGGGTCCAGTCGAGACATGATCAACTTAACCTGATAGAAGAAAAGCGGTTGAAAGCACTTTGCCATGGACAGTTGTACCAGAAGAGAATGGCCCGGGCTTACAATAAGAAAGTGAGGCCCAGAACTTTCCAAGAAGGAAACTTAGTGCTAAAGAAAATCTTACCATTTTTGGAAGATCCTCGCGGTAAGTTCAAGCCCAATTGGGAAGGCCCATATGTCATCAAGAAAGTCCTGTCAGGGGGTGCACTCATCTTAGCAGAAATGGATGGGTTAGATTTTCCTGAGCCCATTAACTCTGATGCGGTAAAAAGGTATTTCCCTTGAGTGAATATTTCTAGGAAATGATCCGAGGCCATTTTTCTTTATTCCCTTCAAAAATTTTAATCCCTAGTCTAGCCAAGTTGAGCCGGTTCGTTTCTTTGATAAACCCAAACCGGATTTACAGTCTTAAATTGGGGCAAAACAAATTGGGGCAAAGTAAGGAAAGAAAAAGAAAAAGAGAGGAAAAGCAATGGAAATGGCAAATGAAAGCCAAGTGTGAAAAAAGATGCAAAAAATGCAATTTGGGGAACAGGGTTAAATTTATCATGACTGTAAATCCGGTTGACCTATTTCCACATTTGAGAATTTTTGGGCCTTTAATACCCTTTCTTTCATAAACTGAGCCTAGCCTTTATTTCGTCCTATTTTTAAGCCCTCGGTGATCTTAGCTTGTTCATTCAAATATCAGGGTAAGATGGGTGATGACGGAATTCCGAAGCCGGTCCTAGTGAAAACCATAACTGGCGCTAGGGGCAATATTGGCAAAAAGGCAAAAAGAAAATAATAAGAAAAATGAAAGAAAATCAGAGGTTGAGTTGATCATGGGGATCTGAGCGTGAAGCAAAGTTGGCATGAGCAGAATGGGGACAGTTTTGGCATTTGGGGATGACTCTAAAGGTCCTAAGATGGACGGTTCTGATCCCTCATTATTTTTTGGACTACCCTTTTCATTATTTAACTTGGTTCTAATTCCTTTAATTATAGGTAATTAAGTGCATGGACCAAATTTCAAAAAAAAAAATAAAAAAAAAGGGAAAAATTATACTTGGCCAGTGATGAGAAATCAAATACTTTTCATAAAACCTTTGTTTTTACAAGCATCTGAGCATTCTGAGGCCAATAATATAAAAACTTTATTTTGAATTAAATCCTTTGTATTTCCACTATTGGAGTTCAATTTTGTACAAAGGTATGAAAAATGTGCAGGAAAAAAAAAAGCTAGTCTCCTAGCCGCTCCTCAAGCTCCCGAATCCGAGCTGCCTGAGCTGCAATAACTCCTGAAGCCCCCTCTGCAGCGGGATCACTCAGGAAGGAAATGACCTCATCTGAAAGGGCCTGCTTAATCCTCATACTCCTAAGGCTGGCCAAAGTATCCTGGTACTTCTGCCGGATCATACGGACCTCGAAGCGACGGGCCTGCCTCTGCTCCTCCAGCTTCTCTTCCACGGCAATACGGCGTGAGATCTGCTCCTCAAGCTGCCTCTCCAGATAAGCGCCCTGTATCCTGAGATCCTGGGCCTCCCGTACCCATATCTGCTGAAGCCGCTTATGAGAAGCCCGCTCAGACTCTAGAATGTCCTCATAGGTGGGAGCCAAGACTACTGGAGGATCTTTGGGTATTGGGGCCTGAGTCTGTATCTGCTCCTTGATCCAGAATAGATAATCCTTCACATGGGCTTCTGAGAAGACTGGACCATGCATAAAGCGGACATAAGACCACTCCTTCATCAACCAGGCATTTAGCTTCATAGAAAGGGGCCCAAGACGATCCTCATATCCACATGGGATGATAATCCCCTGGGTCGCACGGAACTGACGAAGGACCCGCAGAGGAAGATAAAGCACTGCATGCCTCAGGCCAGCCAGAATCAGAAAGTTGCGGTCTCGGAAGCTAATCACTGTCTCCGCATTAGGCTGATAAGTACCAGGCCATCTCACCTGGTCATCCTGAAGCGAGCCCAAGAAAGTGAACCAGCCCTGTTTGCCCCTTGGAATATCGGGGCACCCCCTGTTGCTCATCAAGAGAGGGACTTTCAGACTCGGGAAGAAGTGTCGATTGATCTCTTCAATCTGGCTCAAATGATCAAGTAGCCAAAGCTGCAAAGGAGGAGAGATATGTCAGCACACTGTATAAAAAAAAAAAAGCCAAAAAAGCCAAAAAGAAAGCCAAAAAGCAAGAAAAAAAGAAAAAAAAAAACTTTTTTACCTGCAGGATCTGGGCACACGCTAAGAAGCGTTTCGACTTCCTGTTGTAGCAATCAGTCAAAGCTTGATATATTCCAGCTAAAATCATGGGGGCCAACCTCTCCCGCTCCCTAACCTGGCATATCACGGAAATCAAGGCCAAGTCCACCTCGTCATCCTCCCATGGGAAAAGTAATTGGTTGACCACAATCAAGGTTAAGGCGTTGAAACGGGCCTCCTTATCTTCTCCCCTCAAAAGCTTCTCAGTCAAAAAAGCCTTAGATAGGGTCAAAAGGGTGTCAGAATCCCCCAAGTCCTTCTTCCCTATGCCCAAAAAAGTAGAAGCTTCCTTCTTGTAACTGGGCCTAAGAGGTGGATTCACCACCTTCTCATCAAACCTTAGGCCCAGGATGGTTTCCACCACCTCAATGGTTGGGGTCATCTCATGGTTCCCGAAACGGAACAAGTTGAGGTCAGGAACCCAATGACCAATCATGGCCTCTATAATCTCCCACCTGAAGGGAACCTTGGGAATGAGCAGGGTATGGCCTAGGTTGGTAGTACCCCATCTCCTCTCCTCATCTAGGGTCATAGAGTTAACCCACCTGGTGTAAAAGGAATCCACAGGGTTGTACCTAGTGAGATTTGGGGGTTTTGATCTAAAAGGCTGTTTTGCAGGGGAGACAGTGTGGACAGACAATAATGGGGCAGAAGATGATCCGGATTCCATTGGATGTGACGGGAGCAAGCTAGAACTCAAGAGGAGGAGGAAAAAGGCGAAAAAGGGGGTTTCTAAACTCAAAAACTCGAAAAAAAATGCTCAAATCCCGAGGCTGGTTGCATTTATAGCATCTTTTAACGTATCCGGTAACTCAGACCGGATACAAAAGGCTTTATGCATATCCGGATAAGTATACCGGATACAAAGGATTGGATGAATATCCGGTATAACATACCGGATACAAAGACCAATCAATGTATCCGGTATGTCAGACCGGATACAAAGAAAAACAGCAGAAAAATGTGCTAAGGATGAAAAATCCGAATTTTTTACCTGTTTTACCTGTGTACAAGTCATAATGGCATAAAATTGAGAGCAAAAGATGTGCAAAACCAGATAGAATGAATAAAAAGTTTTCTTTCATATATATGCAAGTTTTTTGTACAAGGAATGATGAGATCAATACATAAAAAATCCTAATCTACTGCTAATGTGCAGGATCATCCACGCGTCCTCAGCCACGTCCACCTCTACGGCCTCTCCCTCGAATCACTCTACGCCTAGAATAGGCAAGAATACGCTCGGCTGCATGGCGAGGATGCCGACCCACCACCTGCTGGAGCTGATACTCCAGGCAATACTCCTCGATGTCTGGGGGTAGAGCAGGAGTGGAATCTGGGGAGGAAGCCTCTGGCTCAACAGCAACCGGCCCAACTGGACCCTCAGCCATAGCAGGCTCTGCTCCCGCAGCTCCAGAAGACCCGGCAGCAGAAGAATGGCCAGGAGCAGAAACATCTGGATCAACAGGAAAAAAAATCAGAAATGAAAGCATCAGAATAAACCAAAGAGGAAAAATTAAAGGAAGCATACCAGGGATATCTACAGCAGGCACTGGAGGATCCGGATCCACTGGGTCAGCAGCAGGGACCTCCTCCGGCTCATGAACCATCACTGGAACAGCCGGGGCATCTGCAGGAGCCACTGGGTCGGCAGCAGGGACCTCCTCTGGCTCAGGAACCATCACTGGAGCATCACCAGGATCAGCAGCTGGGACGTCCACAGGATCAGAGGCCCGAGCAGGAGATGGGTCAGGAATAAGGAAATCATGCTCAAAGAAGGCACCCTGATCTGGGACCGAGCCCTGCACAAGGCAAACAAGCACATCAGAATAGCAGAAATAGAAAAATGGAAGAAATGAAAATATGAGAAGGCCAGATACCTGTCTAGCCTGGAGCTCAGCAACTAAGGCCTCGAGCTCCTTGATCCGGGCATCTCGCTGGGCCACGACCGCATCATGCTCCGCGATCATATCATCGATCGCAGCCCGCTGGCTCTCGAACCGGTCCCGAATGGAGTTCAGCTCGTGTACCTGCCAACAAGAACGGAAGCGTGGTCAGAAATGCATAAGGAAGGAAAAGAGGATAAAAATGGGAAGAGTACAAGGCTTACCGTGTCCTCGTGGATCCGGATACGGATCCCGCCGATCTCTGTCACCCTGGCACGAGTGAGTCGATCCATCAAACATCCGATAGATACTCCCTGAAACCACTCGTCATAATCACCGGCTACTGTGAGCCCCTCTGCATCCAGGAAATGATCGAACTGATCCACATCGAAGCCAGGAAGGAGAGTATCGAGACCCACAGCAGGAGGAGGGACGGGGATGCGAAGTGCGCCAGTGTGCTGGAAGTACAGGCGCTCTCCCAAGTACATCACCCTACCAAGCCTCCCAAGGAAGCACTGGTAAGGCTGACGTCGGAGATCTCTCTCAAAAGCATCCTGTACTGCCATCTCACGGGCAACTCCGACATCGACGTCATCTGGACGGGATAGAATGAGCTGCAAAGAAGCAAAGTGGTCAGATACAAGAAAGGAAATAAAAAAAAAAAAGATAGAGGACTTACATCAGATCGGCGGGCACGGTCTAAGTGCACCCGGGCAGTGCAGGGCTGACTCCTATCAGCATCCCGGACCTGGGCCGACCATCGCAGGGCCACAGGGAAATCTGCAACCTCAGGAACCGGGGAGGGGCGGAAGAAGGTCATATAGGTGTACATGAACACCTAGCAAAAGAAAAATCAGTCAAGAAAAGATAAAGCCTAAGGAATTAAACCAGACAGATGAATGCAATACCTGTAGAATCTGCCAGAAGAACCGGCTGCTGACTCCATCACCTCTCGGAGATGCTAAGCCCCGAACCGCTCGGCACAGCCCGGCCAAGATGGTCCCATAGATGAGCCGACCCCATGCTAGCTGGCGGGTCTGATGGAAATCTCTCAAGGCATCCAAGAAAAGTGGGCTGACACCGGTGGTATCCTCCGAGAAGAAGCAGCTCCTCAACATCAGCAGGAATACATGTCGGAAGATCGGTGCAAAGGCTGCATCCTCCACAGAGACGGTCTCGTGCCTCCTCTCAAAATGACGAGCCAGACTCTCCCTCAGCCAGCTAATGGAGAGCCGGCCACTCCTCCCATCCCAAGCAGTAGGTGGCAGGGCCTGATATCCCAAGAGAAGTCCCATATCCTCCACAGAAGGCCGCTCCAAAATGATGGTCCGCCCAGTCAATGGAATACCGGTGATCATCACAAAATCCGAGGGGCGGATCCCCAGCTCCACGTCCGGCAAATGAAATGACTGCGTCTCTGGGAAATACCTCTCCATCATGGCAAAAATAAGCGGACGGTCGGCTCTGAATGATGGAATACTGAGAAAGTGGTCCAGATGACATCTCCCAAACTCCCGCCTGAGTGCCGGAGAAAGTGACTGTGCCAACTCACTAAATCTCCCCCAACTACCCCGCAGATGGGAAGAATGGTATGGAAGCGGCACATCGGCCCTGATGCACATGGAGGGGTGGCTATCCAAGCCATGGAGGAGCTCTGTATCATGCACAGAGGCCCTCAACTCCTCAGGAACTCCTGCAAGGGCTACAGCAACCCCCTCCGGAGCCGTATCTCTAGCTCTGCCTCGGCCTCTACCACGGCCTCTCTCGCCCCCAGGGGCCTGATCCTGAACCCGGCCTCTGCCTCTGCCTCGACCACGAGCGGGTGCAACCACAGGCTAAATTTCAAAGGAACAGCGTGAAGATTTGTGTAGAAAGGAGAATAGAAGAAAGAAAAGAGAGAAAGGGCTTGAAAGTCTACCTCAGCAGAGCTCTCTCGAGAGTCGCCTAATGGCTCGGACACGGTGGCGCTGGAACTCGCCTCCGTACGAGCCCGCGAAGAGGAGGGCTGATCAGCTGGGTCAGCCTCCTCTCTAACTCGGGAACGACTCCTAGCCATCTACACAGGGAAGTGTTTTATGAGTTTATCAGAAATTTTACCCTATTTTTGGTCTAGGTTTCAGTTCGTATCTTACATGGTTATTTTTCAAAATTATCATCTGCAAAGTGTTGGGAAGTGTGGGATATTTCTGTTTTTAAAACATTTCTCCCTAACCCTAAAAGATTCCTACAAAACTTACTATTTCCTAATGTTTTGTGATTTCAGGATATGGGAAAATTAGAGGCCAACGGATCCGAAGCAGGAATCATAGAAACTCAAATGGGCAAGACATGTGGGGAGGTCAAGAGGAAAAATTTCACAGCTAAATTTGGTGGTAAAATTGAAAATGAGCAGTCCATCAGTAATAAGCAATCAACAAGTTCAGGCATCTCAAAGAAAAAATTTCAGAATAGGTAATACAGTCAACAGCAACATCATGGCATAATTCGGTGGCAGGAGAAAGGGGCAATTCAGTCAGAGATTACTACTATCAGAAAATCTTAGCAAAGATACAGGTTGCATGGAGAATCGACTATAGTTAACACATGCTTTTCCTACAAATGCTACCGGCAGGCAATCCGAATTAGAAAGAACCATAGCTCAGAATTGGCAAGAAGAAAAAAGAAGCATGGTATTCAACACAGGCAGAAATTCCTCACTGGCAGAGATTCCAATCAACTGAAGCAGAAATTAAAATATTGCAGTAGCATGGATTATCAGAGGACAGCAGTAAGAAAGGCAAACAAGGATTGCCTAAAAATTTATGGGAAAAGCATTACAATCAGATACAAGTAATTGTGAGCATGGATGCAGTTCCAAAATGCACACAAAATGTGCTACTCATTTTCGGCAAGAATTGGTTACAAAGGCTAAACCCAATAGGCAGTGATAGCACATGCGTAAAATCAAAGCAAAAACATGCTTGGATTCAATGAAGCTAGGCAAGAGAAAAAAAAAACCTGCTTGAATGGGTCGGATTGCCTTTACTGGTTGAGCAGCAAAGAGGGGAATCCGGTTGGTGAAAAAACAGTCACAGGCAATCACCGGAGATCAGTACTCCAATGCCAAGTTGTTGAAGTCGCCGAGAACTGGAAGCAATCGCCGGAGAACAATGCCCCACACCAAGTCGAGAAAATCGCCGGAAATCGGATGAGAAGGGGTCTAGGGCTTGACAATGGCGATCACTAAAATCAAGAGGTGGTCGCCGGCGTCAATAAGGGCCACCGGAGCTCAGGGAATCGCCGGAGAATGATGAAGAAGCCGTCGGGTGAAGAAGAAGAAGGAGATGACCGGTCTGAGTAATCGGAGCAAGGAGAAAAGAAATGAAAAGTCGCGGTCGCGCGCGACTTAAGTAAACTTGGGGGATTCGGATACTCAGGCCGGATACCCGTAGGCCCTTGATTATCCGGATATACATACTGGATACCCAAAAAAAAAAATAGAAAAAACAGAAAAAAAACAGAAAAAATAGGAAAAAACAGGAAAAAATAGAGAAAAAGTAGAAAAAAGAAAAGAAAAAGAAGGAAAAGAAAAAAAATAGAAAAAAAAAGAAAGAAAAAAAAAGGAAGAAGAAAACAAAAAAAATAAAAAAGCAAACTTGTGCTATAATTCTTACTATTTTCTTAAAATCCTATTTTTGTCTTGAAATCCACCTCACAGCCACAAGAGTTCTGTGGAATTTGGGACAACTTTGGGAAATGTGCCTGGTCAAAAGGATGATATCCACTCAAATTTCAACTTGGTTTGATAAAAAATCAGTTTTTCAAAAAATCCTATTTTTGGGCTTAAAATCCACTTCACAGCCACAAAGGGCTCAGTGGAATTTAAGAACTCTTGGTGAGATGCCCCCTTAAAGTGAGGGCTTTTTGGCAAATCTCCACTCAAAAATGGTTTTCTACAGAAATTGAATTAAACCGAGCAAATCATGCTCAAGGGAATGCAATTTGGGCTTGTCTACTCTTTGCAGCTCACTGCTTCGCAGCTCCCGCAAAGAGGGGCAGTTGTAGACACCCCAAATTGCACAAACAATCATCAAAAATCATTATCTCCTGGAAAGCCAGCACAGAATTTGAAGAAAATAAACTTTTACCTGTATCCGGATACTCAATCTGGATACAAGTACTCTTTCCCGTATCCGGATACTCATACCGGATACATGTGATCCTTAGGGTATCCGGTACCATGTACCGGATACCTTAAGGTCTTTTTTTATCCGGTCTGATATACCGGATACCTTAAGTTTGCTCAAAATTAGGGTTTTCCGAGAGCTTTTCACTTTTACCATCATGTCCCTCATTAAATGAGGGGAAATCGCGGAAATAACCTTAGGGTTTAGGTTGGAGGGGTTCTAGACATTAATTTGTGTCTACCAATGACCTTAGCCCTTGCCTATAAATAGGAGCCTCCTCCTTGAGCAAATGGCACACAACTCTTGTTTTGAATTCTCGCAAAGAAGAACTCCAAGAGAAGAAGAAAACCGCTGTGGAATCGCCTCCAGCACTCAGGTAAGCCTCAACTTTTCTGTTTATTTTCTATCTTTACATTCCTAGATCTAGATCTCTTCTTCTACCTTTCTGTAGTGTAAAGCCTTGTTTGTATGTGTGGAAATCCTTCCCCGGCTCAAAGTATCTCAAGACTCCCCTAGCCGTAAAACGTGAAGGCGGATCTAGGAGAAACGAGACTGGGGATTGACCCTAGTGCTAGAACCTATGTAGCATAAGGCCTTTTGGATTGATTGTAAACCGTTCCATATTCAAAGTACCCTTGATTATCTTAAAGAGAACAGAGGGAAACGATAATGGAACGGAACCCTAGGCTATGCTAGAACCTATTTTGTTGAATCCATATGCATGTTGTATTGATATTGTTTGGTTTTTCACTTTTGCACACATATTACACCTTTTTGGTGAATAGGCTCACATTTGGGGATTTATTACATTCATTGTGATAAATCTCCAATAAATGGCCTCAATCAAATTCTGGAGTGTTTTTAAATGTTTTTCAAAGGTTTTGGATTCATCTCACACGAATCATACACTTTTTGTCAATTTTCGGATATGGTTTTCTTCAAAAGTGGCTTAGCTTGACAGCACCTGTACCCTTACTTCGGACGTCCATAACTTCATCATCCGGATGAATTTTGGGGCGATTTCAGAACCATGGAAAAGGTGAGGCTGTCTAGTTTATGTCCACCAAATTTCACAAATTTCTATCTAGCGGATTTTTGACACCTCTCTGTCGAAGTTAAGTGGACAGTTCAGGTTCAAATATAGAACTTGTCACTTCGATGGACCGCCATGTGTTCGTTTTAAGTCCGATTCGAGTGATTTTTGTTTCTGAGTACTCCTTTATGAGTCTATTTTCAAATCCAGTTGGTTTCATAATTTTTGGATTCCATTTGAATTATTGGTAGCCGATTTACTCAGAACTGCTCATTTGCATTTTTCTGGGTAAATCTGTGATCTTCGGGGCCTGTTCGGGAGACCACCCAAGGCACGTCCGAAGGGATTTTTGTATGAGGCTAGTTTCTCTAGAAAGATGGCCATACAGACTTCAATCACACCAAATTTCACGGATTTCTATGTAGTGGATATTTCTAGACAAGTTTCCAAAGTTGCCCACTTACCACTTTTAAAAATCCCCAACAGCAACTTCAAAGGAGCATAACTCCTAGATTGTTCATCGGAATGAAGTAAAATTTTGCATGAGACTCTTATTTACCCTAATCTTTCAAATGGATTTGGTTTGGTTCAATTTAGAATTGGATTTGAATGATTTTAAGGCAAATGGCGTACTTTTTACCAAAATTCCCGGATTTGCCTCAACTTGGTTTTGGCCACTTTTACTTTGATTTCCATCTTTTGAAATACTCCAGAAGTGATATTGACATAAGAGAGGATCTAAAATCCATTTAGATCTTCATGTGAAGATATCATACATTTGACCTTGTTCAAGGTTTCTCATGATTTTTAGCAAGCTTTCTTACTTTGTTTTTTGCATGAACATACACTTGGCAACCACTTTGTGTGGATGAATGGGGGTGCCTAACACCTTCTCCCGTTCATAAGCTAATCCCCTTACCCATCTCTGGATTTGATTTTCAAGTAGGGTTATTTTTACCCTAGAATGTTTCTTTTGACTATTTTTGCTTATTTTTAAACTTTTGGTGTCCATTCTCACCCCAAAATCTTGAATGGTGGCGACTCTCCCACTTTTGCGTTGAGCCCGTGTGTTGACGGAGGGATGATCACTCCGGTGATTTTTTCCCATGTCTCACACAAGGACAGTTTTCAAAAAGATTTTTTTTAACCAAAAAAAAAAAAAAAGGAAAGTCTAAAAATAGTCTAGGCTTATAGAAGCAGAAAATATTCAGCTTTTGAAATGCAAAATAATTCACATTTTATAGAAGTTTGTTATGGTCATTAAATAAAAATAGTTAACAAAATGAAGTTAATTTGAATAGCCTTCAATAACTAATTTCACTTTTGGTTAAACTAATTTCATTTTGGGTTGGAGTTGTTGGACTAAAATGAAGTTAATTTGAATAGTCTTCTATAACTCAATCATTCGAACCCATTTTCTTCACTGCTAATCACTTTGGACCAAAAATAGGAGTTCACCACAAGTCTCATAGAAGAATTCATTTAAATATTTTGAGAATGACCCACCATATGGGCACTATGTGCATTCGATGAGAGCTACAAATCCTATCTCAACTCCTAGTGAATCGTCTAGTGAATCCAAAGTAATCACCCCTCCAAAAGCCCAATCTCTCCAGTGTGTTCCGCAAAATTTCGACAGAATCGTTCGATGAAATTTCATTGACGTGCTACTTTTTCCCAGTTGCAGCACCACATCCATCGGCACCGAAATTGAAAATCACCCATAGCGAGGAGGCGTTTTTGGGACAGAGAAGCACTTCCTACGTCAAATAGGACCTAACCAACTTTGGGAAACTAAGAAGCATAGCTAGCTATCTTTTAATTGGCCTGTAGATCAAATTCATGGGCATAATACAACCCATACAAAAGACAGTTCAATGAAGGCAACAAATGTTCAAATCTAGGTCGGTATCTCAATTCCGCAAAACATTTGCTCGGAGACTTGTTAAGCTCAGATGTCTGCAACAAAAACCTGTGATTGATTGGTCCTTTGCAAAAGGAAGCTGTATTTTTTGAATACGTAACCAATCAGAGACTTGTATGAAATGTTGCAGAAAATAAGTACCAAGCAATGTCATTCATTTACCCATTGAATAAGCCAGAGAAGGATCAATTCCTGGGAAGCAGATTTGCCATGACCAAATTAATCAAAATTTTTTTCCAAAAACTGCGACAGAAGAATCAATGGATATTTAACCATATCTTATTACGACAAACTAGGAACAAACAAAACTAGCAATGCTTGTATAATGCATTTGGTTTCCATGTTGATTGAGAATATAAACATGCAAAAGGCAAGGTTCACTCACAGCACCATTTCCAAAGCGATTTCTTGCCAGACTTCTAAGCAAAACTGCAACCCCAAATGATTTTGTACAAGTAGCACAACAGTTTTTGTACCCTCTCCTCCTAGCCTGTTTGACATTAGCAATTGTATGAAATTTCACCTAATGTTGACCTCTTCGATCTCCCCATGATGGCTGCGGGCGGAATTAGAGGAAGATGAGGATGCGGCAGTCTCTCACTTGTTATCTGATGATAAACTGGGGCATTTGCCCTTGTTTTCATCTGGTTTCTGCTGATGTATAATCTACAACAGGTTTTGCAAGACCTAATGAAGAATATTGAAGGGACAGAAAAGAATCAACAGGAGTAAAATAGCCAAATTAATAGTTACTCATAATTTTGGATGGAATATCAGAGAATCTTAACAAAATATAATAGACATAGCATTCAGCTCTATACTAATTGCATTTAAAATATGTCTTTTATAATTTAGAAGCTGGCCTAGTTGCATTCAGCCCAACTTGGATTAGTAATTCAGAGACACTTGTTGTTGCATCAAAATATCTTTTTACATACACAGGTATATTCAATTCATTGTTTCCATTCTGACAGATATTTCCTCATGGATTTTGGTCCATTCTGACAGATATTTCCTCATGTAAAGCAAAATCCATTCTATGATCAACCGGTTTAAATAATTAGCATTTGGAATAAAACATTGTACATACACCTTCGGGAACACAATAACTTGATCAAATACACAAATCCAATGCATGACTTTCTCTGGATCTCCCAGCCAGTAAGATCTCAAATTGCGGAGCACATTTATGTTCAAGGTAATTACTGTTTGATATATCTACATAAATATTCACAATCACCAAAACATCTATCTTAAGAAGCAAGGGAACAACAATTTGATCAATCTATTCATAATAAATGAAACCAAAAACAAACGTAAGACCAAGTAACTAATCTTAACTTCTATTAATCTAATTTATAGTACTTACACTTTGAATTCAAATAAACATAAATGAAAGACAAACTGATATGATTTTTCTTAAAACTCACATAACATTTACATTTTTAGTTCAATCAAAATATATGAAAAACATAAACAACACTTAAACTCACATAACATTTTAAATAAAATTATCATGTCAAGGATACCTTTATAAAATCATAACTTACTTTGTAATGCTACTTCAACCCTATTTTGAAGACCAAAACATTAAAATCTCAACAATTTAGTAGAAATAGCTATTATAGATCTCTAAAAGACCTTTATAATGAGCCAAATATCATACAAGTGAAAACACATCATAAATTATAAACCTAAAAGAGAATAGAAACTTTCTTAGGAAGGGGGAGAGTCAAGGAAACACCATTTGGTGAGGTGGAGTGAGGTGTGTACTAGAATCAGCTCAGGATATTTGAGATTAGGAAACATTCATCTTTAGAACTTAGCTCTATTGGGAAAGTGGCTTTCGTGGTTAGCGGAAGAGAAAGGGTCTTTGCGACATTCAGTTATATCAAGTGAATTCTGCATACAAGGAAATGGACGAGACTTCAAGTCTACAGTTAGACCCAATTGAACTTGCCCTTGGAAAGAAATTTCGGCCCTCAAGCCTATTTTCAGCCCTTAGTTTCCTTTAAACTTCAGTTTGGATCCTCTCTCAGCTTTTGGCATGATGTTTATTGGGGAAACAAGCCCCTTTCACTTTGTTTCCCCTGATTATTGTTTATTTGCTGCCTTTGAATCCTCTAGTCTCTGAGATCCTCTCATGGCCATTTTCGGGTCTTAATTGGAGCCTCAAGTTTTAGTAGAGATTTCCACTTAGTAGAGTTAGACAATTTGGGTTTGCTGCTAGAGGATCTTAGTTCCATTGTTTTACAGCCCTCTCCCCCTAATGTCCGTTGCTGGCCCCTTTCATCAGATGGGCGTTTTCCTCTTTAAGTCATATTTCTCACATTTATGTCCATCCCCTAGTTTGCCAAAGCCTGGCTTTCCCCCAACTTGCTTTGGTTAGCCCTAGTTCCTTCCAAAGTCAAAGCCTACGTGTGGATGGTCTTCCCCAAATGTGTTTGTGAGTTGTGCATGAAGAGTGAGGAATCACTGGATCACATTTTCATACACTGAATTTTCAGGCACTATATGGTCTTATATTCTTAATTTGATTGGATTGAAGTAGGTGTTCCATAGAACTCCATCTGATTTGGCAAAACAGTGGCGCTTCCCTACATTGCAGACGAAAGGGAAAATTATGTACCATGCAGTTTTTTCCTTTTTTTTTTTGCAAGGATTGCTGTATATGGTTAGCAAGAAATAAATGATTTTCCAAGGTGAAAAGGTGACGAAACTGAGGATTTTGGAGGATATTCTTTCCATGGCTGTATCCTGGGTTTGTATCAAGGAAGAGTTTTAAGTCTTATGGAACTGAGGAGCTGATAACATATAGCAATAGTGCGAGCGACGTTACATGGGCTGTATTACGTTCTGTTTTTGCCTTCATGTTTTTCTCCTAGACTGTTACTTAGGTTTCTTTTAATACACTACCTCATTATTCACCAAAAAAAAAAAAATACAGAGATTAGAATCCAAAGTGCAAGCATATTACACGCAACCGTTGAACTAAAAATTGATAAAATATTCAACCACGTCAAGCCCATACGAGTGTGAAGTAATAGTTTCTTATTTTGACCTACTAGTGCGTGAGAGATTAAAATATAGGAAATCAACATTAGTGGAAATTACAAAATCAAGATAAACTTTAAAAGAGAAAAAGGGTTAAGGACTATCAACAATGACTTTTCAAATGATAATTACGAATCAGGAGTAATCGCATAATTGACAAAAAGATATAATACCTCAACTTGGTGTCGAAGAAATTGTTCTTGAGCTTCTATGTTAGGAGCTGGTATAATATCATCGCCTACTCTTAGTCCACCACTGGAATTGCCACAAACTGGTGGTGTTGTCGCCTAGAAGCATCTCTTTCTCCACCTGAATCACTGTTGAATGAATTTGCCAAAGGCATATGCGTCTGAGGAAGTAAAGCATATCCTGAGGACCTGAAATGCAAAGTAACACGAATTAGATGAATTATAGTAATTTAAGGGATAGTAATTTTGTTCAATAGAAGACTGATTCATTTACCAACCAATCCAAAAAGATGAAAAACGATGGTTCCCATCGCCTCAACAATCATTGCAAATAAACATTGTTCATAAGCAAGATTTGCAAAATAAGCCAAATGACAACCACCTCACAATGTCTCAATGATGAAATACTTGAAAATAATCAACTCAATTCAAATATTCAGCCCTGTCATTCCTGCAAAGCTTCCATGGTACCAACTACAAGCAAACTCCTGTGCAAATCAGCAGTATCTTTGGGTTGGGCTGTATCATCTACAGCAAAGATACTCCATACAACCATACACCAAGACACACAAGTGTGGGGCCCGCCAAGTGAATATCCTGTGGACCACATACCTGTGTCTTCCTTGGTGATCTAATTGCTCTTATGCGGCATTCCTGTGGCCCCTGCATTGGAAGGATTTCCTTTTCTTTTTTTGAAATGGAGGGTTTGGTCAGACTTTGTATAGTTGACAGTTGGCTCTTCCCTTCTGTTTTCTAGCTTCTTACTACCATTTAGGGGTTTCCTCTGTGTCCCTCCGGCTGTGCCTCCTATGATCAATCCAAACTTGATTCCTCCTTCGACCCTGTCAGAGATTTGGACTAGTGAGCTGAAGCTTGTCGCATATTGGCCAATTAGATGAGAATAGTAGGGTTAGCCTAAGGTTGAGATGAAGATGGTGGCCATCTCTTCCTCAGTCAATGGTGGTTGCACTAGCATGGCTAGTTCCCTCCATTTACGAGCGTAGTCCCTGATCGATTCAATATTCTTTTTTGACAATCTCATCAATTCCATTGGTGTCAGCAGGACTTCAGAATTAAATTTGAACTGCTCCATGAAGAGGCGTGCTAGATCTGGCCACTTGCGAATTTGAATAGGGTCAAGGGTGGAAAACCAACGATGTGCTTGCCCTATTAGGGACCTTTGATAGAATTGAATCATCAGTCTCTCATCTCAAGTAAATCCTACCATAGCTCCACAGTATGATATTAGATGAGCTATGGGGCATCTGGTACCATCGAATTTCTCAAAGTCTAGGCATTTAAACTTTGGTGGGAGCTAGACATTAGAAAAGAAACAAAGGCTATCAACCTTCATTTCCCTTTGGGCCGATCCTCTGCTTATACTACGAATTTGTTCTTGGAGGTCATTGATTAATTTGGTCACTCCTGGAGGGATGCGTTGGTGGGAGCTAGACACAAGATGAACAAAGGCGTTGGTAGTCCTATTCTAAAGGGCCCACCAACGCCTTTGTTCATCTTGTGTCCATCTTTTTATATGCCTCACTTACTTGCAATTTTGTTTTTATTTAATATAAAAGAGTAACGATAAACGAATCTTTTGTGGTATCTTCTTCATTGTTCTTCAAATAAACCTAGAGTATTATTATACTTTATTTCTTTTTTGGTAAAGATTATTATACTTTATTTCTGTTAATGTTTGCTTTTAATAAAGCTATTAATTGTCATCATCCGGTGTCGTATATGAGGTGTTAGGTGCTATGATCTTTTCACAATCATCTTTTATTCCAAAAGAAAATTTAAAAGTTCCCTTTCAGGTTACGTTGCCTTGTAATTAGGGATGTTTACCAGTCAAATACACTAAAAATTAATACTAAAAACATTTAATAAAATTAATGAATGTAATTAAAAAATATATATATTGTAACATCTTCGGATTAAATAAATTATGCTGAAATATTCGGATTCCAGAAAATATAATAAAATAAACGATGTTGACATATTTGGATTCGAGAAAATGAATGTACTAAAATATATATTGATGGCATTATTATTATTTAGTATAATAAAATATACTAAAATATATTGATGGAATTATTATTATTTAGTATAATTAAGTAGTTGTCATACTTAATATAATTTAGTATATATATTATTATACTTAAAATGCACTTATATAGATATATCATTTATTATTATTAAGTATCAAAACTGTATTAAGTATATTATACACACACAGTTTCTATATATATATATATATATGTATGTATGTATGTATGTATGTATGTATGTATGTACATATGCATGTGGGTAATATGCTTTTGAAACATCCGAGTTTCTGAAATTTCAACCACCACCACCACATCCACAACTGCCACCACAACAACTTCCAAGACCACCGCCACCACAACCACCACCACCTCCTCCACCACCTTCATCAGCACATCCAGGACCACCTCAACCATTGCCATCACCAACTCTGCCACCACCTTTATAACAACCACCACAATAACCAGCACTTCTAACACAATCAACATCATCACAACCACTATCATTAACATTTATTATTGCCATATAACCATAGCTAACAAAAATTATAAATACAAATTATTTTAAAAACTTTATCAAACACATTTTTGCTGATTTTTAAAGTCATAATTGATTTTAACTAAATGTTACCAAATGGTTTTCAAATTGTTTTAATAAAAATTGTTACCAAACAGCCTCTCGTTTAGCTTTCTTATATCTAACTTGCTTTTACGTAGGCGTTTTGTTCTGTTTCTGTTTATTTTTACTTATTTTTATTTGAATGATCTACTTATCCTCATTTAATAACTTATAATTATTTGTTTCTTTCTATATAAATTTTGTTGATTGTGAGACAGTTGATTTCCTCAACGGCGAGAGCTTTTACGGCAAAGTCTACTGCGCCAAGCTCCTCTTGACACGTGGACACGGTGGTCTCGTGAGTGGCACGAGAGACAGCTAACACTAAGCCCCTTATTCTTTTACCCAGCCGGCTCAATTCCCCAGCCCGGGTGATTTAAGCCCCTATTATTTTAAAATTTAAATTTCAAAACCAGACAAAGAGGAACCCTTAGAAAAGCCATTCTTCATTCTTCACGCGAAACCTTTCTTCGTCTCTGCAAACATCAAGAAGAGGAAGAGCAACAAAGAGGAAGAAGACAACCCAAGCAGAAGACCAGCTCTAACATCTCACCACCTGGTTCTTCTATCAATGCTTGATTGATTCCCAATTGCTCTCAAAATAAAAAACAATAAATCAAGAAGTTCAATAAACTTGCTAACCAGATAACAGAAAGAAAACAGTAAATGAGAGGAAGCTCTCTGATCTGTATTAATTTGTTCAATATTTCTTGAAGACTTACAAACGTATTATATACAACAAAACAAATGGAATGATAATAGTGGCTCACAACGAATGTTATCCTTTCTCGTTAACATTAGAACCCTTCTCTCCTTGATTCATGCCATGATTATTGCCTTTATTTATTCTTCCATAATTATCATTAACAAATCCAATATTCTCTCCAACGTTCCCATAATTATCTTTAACAAATCCAATATTCTCTCCAACGTTCCCATTTATCTCTCCTTCATGTTTATTCCTTTGGACAGCAACAATCTTTCCTTGATCCTTGGGAGTGATTCCTTTATTATCTTGATCAACCACAATCCCTTGATCATTGGGAGTGTTTCCTTTTTCTTCTTGATTAACCATATTCAATCCATGATCGATACATTCCTTATTATCCCCCGTCAAAGTGGGCCGTGGGCAAAGGCCCAGTTTGGTCCGTAGAGAATGTAGAGAAACCCGTGATAGCGGTTTAGTGAATAGATCAGCCAGTTGATGAGAGGAGGAGACATACTTAGTTGTGAGAAGACCCAAGGATACCCGCTCACGAACAAAGTGATAATCAATCTCGATATGCTTAGTACGAGCATGAAACACAGGATTAACTGACATATGCAAGGCACTAAGGTTATCACAAAAAAGAGTGGGAGCATGGGAAAGAGGAATGCGCAAATCACGGAGGAGGAATGATAGCCATGTCAATTTAGCTGTTGTGGAAGCCATAGCACGGTATTCGGCTTCAGCACTGGAACGAGCAACCGTGGGTTGCTTTTTGGCACTCCAGGAAAGAACATTGCTCCCTAAGAATGTGCAAAAACCCGTAGTAGAGCGACGGGTAAGCGGGCAGCCAGCCCAGTCTGCATCAGAAAACCCATAGAGATCAAATGATGAAGATGAGACAACCTTCATCCCAAGGTCCAAGGAGCCTTGAAGATAGCGGAGAATTCGTTTGACAAGATTGTAGTGACCCACAGTTGGTTGTTGCAAAAACTGACATACAAAATTAACACTGAAAGCCAAATTAGGCCTTGTAAAAGTGAGATACTGGAGAGCCCCACATAAACTGCGATAATGAGTAGGATCATCAAAAAACATATTGCTATGATGAGAAGAACCAGAAGGGGATCCAGCAACCATAGGGGTGGAGAGAGGCTTGCATGCATGCATCTTTGCACGCTCAAGAATATCAATAGCATACCGTGATTGAGATAGAAACAGCCCATCTGGAAGAGAAGAAACTTGAATCCCAAGAAAATAGTGGAGAGAGCCCATGTCCTTTATAGAGAATTCTTGACCAAGTGTGGTGATGAAGGAATGGACAAGTGTGATGTCAGAACCAGTAAGAATCATGTCATCCACATACAAAAGGAGGATAAGTGTGCCAACAGTAGTATGGGAAATAAAGAGAGAAGGATCAGCAACACTACAGAAAAATCCTTGTGTGAGAAGAAAGGTACTGAGATGATCAAACCAAGCTCGAGGGGCTTGCTTGAGTCCATATAGAGCTCGTTTGAGTCAACAGACATGATCAGGAAATTGAGGATTAACAAAACCAGGTGGTTGCTCCAGAAAGACTGGTTCTTGAAGAAAACCATGCAAGAATGCATTTTTTACATCCAATTGACGAAGAGACCAGTGACGCATAGTAGCAAGAGCAAGAACAGTGCGAATTGTAGCTGGTTTAACAACTGGTGAAAACGTCTCTAGATAGTCAATACCTTCAACCTGGTTGTATCCTTTTGCAACAAGACGGGCCTTGAGACGCTCAAGAGTGCCATTTGCATGAAGTTTGGCCTTGTAGATCCAACGAGAACCAATAATATGCATGTGAGGAGAGCGAGGGACAAGATCCCAAGTATCATTAGCATACAAAGCAGTTAATTCGTCATCCATGGCAGCTCTCCAACCAGGATGAGCAAGAGCCGAAGCAGTACTAGAAGGTTCCTTAGGAATGGCAGTAGACACGTGAAGATTGGCATATTTAAGGTTGGGCTTGTGAATCCCATGTTTGGAGCGGGTGACCATGGTGTGCGCGCGTGGGAAACGCGGCACGGGAAATCGGAGTCGCCACCGCCTGATGGGGTGCAGGCGGACACCTGGGTGCCTAATCTTGCCTATTAGGGCTTTTTGGTCTGCGGCTTGAGATTCTAAGTCTGTTCTCGGTTGTGGTTCGGGGAAGTCCGTAGACACCCCGGTCCACCCCGTCGGATGACGGGTCCCGTGGGTTCCCTGGTTTGAGTCAGCTTACATTGGTCTCACCTGATTCCTCATCCGATATGCAATTTGGTTAAGTCTGGCGGGACCACCTGAGTGGTGTGGGTCCCTTTAGTTGCTTTTATCTTGATTACTTAGGTGATCTGAGTCTGGTTGGGTGGGCCCCGTTGGAAGGCCCACGGTATCCTTGGTGGGCTTAGTCAAGCCCGTGTGCCCTTGTGGGCCTTGGCCTATCCTAGGAGGCCCTTTGGGCCTTGGGTTGGTGCATTGATTTTACTTTAGATTCAGATTTGAAGGTTAAGTGTTTTTTATGCGCAAGTGGGCCCGACTGGTTTGTGGGCCCCTTAGGTGGGCCCACGTGGTGGCCAAGTATTTTTTATTGGATTTGTCTTTTTAATGTTACCAAAGTGATTCGGACACTGGGCTTGGGGCCCGCAGTCCAAATCTGGGCTTGTAAGCCCAAGTTACCGGAAGTTAGGGTTTGCACCCTTCCTTGGTTCGGTGGGTGGGCTTTGGCGGGCCCGGTAGGCCCTTGCCCTTGGTCTCGGCCAAACCACGCAATTCATGCATCAATTTCACATAACAAGGCTCGGGTGGGCCGCATTGGGTTTGGCCCACCCGGTTCAAATTGCTCATTTTACTTAAGTTATTTTAATGGCATGCTTTGGTGTTTACTGGGCTTGGTGGGCCCCGTTGGAAGGCCCACTGGAAGTCAAGTTGGACCGGGAGTCCAAGTCCCATGTCGGGTTTCCGGGCGACCCAGAAACCCTTTTGGTTCATTTGGCTTGATTCAGGAATGCCACCTATGTCTAGCAAAAGTTACAGAATATACATCACAGAAACAGATCAAAATTGATATTTATCAAGGAGGCACTGGCTCATTATACTGGGTCCAAGGGGAGGGATTTATCAAGGTACAGGGCATTTTCGGGATTTTTCAGGGTAAAGGGCATTTTCGGGATTTTATTTAAGGCAAAGGGCATTTTCGGGATTTTTTAAGGGTAAAGGGCATTTTCGGGATTTTTCAAGGTAAAGGGCATTTTCGGGATCTTATTTAAGGCAAAGGGCATTTTCGGGATTTTTTAAGGGTAAAGGGCATTTTCGGGATTTTTCAGGGTAAAGGGCATTTTCGGGAATTTATTTAAGGTAAAGGGCATTTTCGGGATTTTTCAGGGTAAAGGGCATTTTCGGGATTTTATTTAAGGCAAAGGGCATTTTCGGGATTTTTTAAGGGTAAAGGGCATTTTCGGGATTTTTCAGGGTAAAGGGCATTTTCGGGATTTTATTTAAGGTAAAGGGCATTTTCGGGATTTTTTAAGGGTAAAGGGCATTTTCGGGATTTTTCAGGGTAAAGGGCATTTTCGGGATTTTATTTAAGGTAAAGGGCATTTTCGGGATTTTATTTAAGGCAAAGGGCATTTTCGGGATTTTTTAAGGGTAAAGGGCATTTTCGGGATTTTTCAGGGTAAAGGGCATTTTCGGGATTTTATTTAAGGCAAAGGGCATTTTCGGGATTTTTCAAGACAAAGGGTATTTTCGGGATTTTTCAGGGTAAAGGGCATTTTCGGGATTTTATTTAAGGTAAAGGGCATTTTCGGGATGTTTTAAGGTGAAGGTGAGGTGGACGCACCCAAAATCGAGGTGAGCGTGAGGTGAGCGCATCCAATTTTTAGGTGAGCATGAGGTGAGCGCGAGGTGAGCGCGAGGTGAGCGGGAGGTGAGCGCATCCAATTTTAGGTGAGCATGAGGTGAGCGCGAGGTGAGCGGACCCAAGCTAGGTGAGCGCGAGCTCAGCGCAAGGTGAGCGTGAGCTCAGCGCGAGGTGAGCGGACCCAAGCTAGGTGAGCGCGAGCTCAGCGCGAGATGAGCGTGAGCTCAGCGCGAGGTGAGCGGACCCAAGCTAGGTGAGCGCGAGGTGAGCGTGAGCTCAGCGCAGACCCTGAGTCTCTGTTTTTTCTCTCCAAACTCCATTTCCGACTGGTTTTAAGCTCTGTAACTGGTTTCTGGGGATCCTTAGAACCCCAGCATACCTCTAACATACCTGGGAGTTAATCTAACCTAAGTTGTGAGGATCAAACCTCTTTGAAAACCTACAAATCCGAACAAAACACTAACAGAACATAATAAAATCATCCGGAAACAGACACTAACAACACCATGAATTAACAGAACCCGAATAAGGAAGAAAGGGAACGGGGGGCTTTATCGGGATACATTAGATCTTCGCAGGAACATACTCCTTTAAGATGAAACCAATAACAAAAGCAAGCAAGCAAAATGAATCCGAAGCTGGCAAAAGACCAGATCTGGTCCCGGGAGAGACTTATCTTTCTAAACATGGCCAAATGAATCTAATCTTAGATATGCTGTGTAAAAAAATACAAGAGAGAACATTACCTTGAATGTTTCGAGACCCTAGAGGGGGAAGCATCTCCTTGAAGCACAAATGGTTGCCGGAGCAGTTACTCTCCACACCCACAGCGAGGTCTCCTTCGGGTTTGATGAGGAAGAAGAGGAAGAGAGGAACGGGGTCTTCAAAAGCCGAACCAAGAATGCCAAAAAAGAAACAGGCAACCTTAAGAAGTGCCCGGCAAAAAGAAGGTCTCCAACCACAAGAAGGCCGAGCCAAAAAAAATGCAGAACCCCTGCAAATGAAGGCTGCTGGAGCTTTTATAGAAGGAAAAATGGGCATCCGCCCACCTTGGCGCCCAGCTCGCGCCGAGCTCCTGTCGCTCGGCGCGAGCGACAAAATCATTAAAACATTAAATGCCGCCGCGGGTTTGTTTAAAAAATCCGAAAATTAAGATATGGTCCCTGGGATATTTTGGTTTAATATTATTTTATTCAGATATTTTCAAATACTTTCAGATTGGTCCCTGGGATATTTTGAATGTTTGGATATTTACGGATTTGATCCCCGAGATATTTTCCTGCGCAACTCGCCACGTGTGCAGCTTTTTGCCACGTGCGCAGATTGCCAGTTTTGCTGCTCGGAAACTTCATCAGCTCATATTTTCTTCATCCGGGCTCCGATCTGGGCAAACTTAGTTTCATTAGAATCGTATCGGAGCCCTCCATCCCATGACCTAGGGGTAGGCCTCCGGATCGGATTTTAGCAGAAAGTCCACCTTTGGCTCCGCTCAAGTTTGACCGCCCGCAGAACCTTCATCCGGACCCCGATTCCTGCAAACTCGGTTGCGTTGGAACCGTGTCGAGATTCTCTATCCAATGACCTAGGGGTAGGCCTCTGGATCGGATTTTAGCAGAAAGTCAACTTTTGGCTCTACTCAGGTTTGACCGCCCGCAGAACCTTCATCCGGACCCCGATTCCTGCAAACTCAGTTGCGTTGGAACCGTGTCGAGATTCTCTATCCAATGATATAAAGCGAGGTACTTGGCACGGAATTCGAGGAAAAGTCAACTCTCGGCTTTTCCTTAAGTTTGACCGCCCGCAGAACCTTCATCCGGACCCCGATTCCTGCAAACTCAGTTGTGTTGGACTCGTGTCGGGATTCTCTATCCAACGGTATAAAGCAAGGTGGCCAATTTTTACTTGATCAAAAAGTCAACTTTTCACCCCTTAGGGTTTGACTTTCTGTCCAGGGTTTGTATTTTTTTTTTTTTGGGAGCGCAAAAATGAGGTGCTTACAGCTGCCCCTCTTTGCCGGAGTCACCTTGCGGATGAACGGCAAAGAGAAAAAGAATCTCGTTTTTGCGCCTGGCATTTCTGTCGACACGGTCGACGAGCTTAGTCCTTTGAAGTTTTCATTTTGAAAGGGAAGCGGCCAAATCATGTGGCGTCACTTCCTGGCTTCAGAGTTTCCTTACCCTTTACTGTTCGGGTTTTTGTAGGGCAACTCTTCAGCTTTTTAGCTTAAGTTTGAAAGAGATTAGATTGGACTTGAGCTCGCCAACCCGTTTCGGCGTCGATGCTAGACACTTGACAATATTCTTTTCTTCTTGTTTGTTCCATTAAAGCTTTTAGGTGACTTCAGACTTCTGATCCATTTTGTGTCTTTTACTTGAAGCTTGCTTGCATTTTTCTGTTTTTTTATTTTTTTTTTATTTTTTTTATTTTTAGGATTTGATGGCCAAGGGTTGGGTTGGGATGTGGACCGAATGGAGAAAGGAGGAAGGAAGAGTGGAGGAGGAGCTGCTGTTGGTGAGGAGGTGCTTCCAGCGCTGTCCAGTGCCTCAAGGGAGCCCACACACCTGCTCTACTCTATTTACAAAAGTGTGAAATCAAAATTACAAAAGGGGCCATCTTGCCCGATGATATCTTCAGTTATGCTCATTCTTCTTCATGTCTTGTCATTCCTGTCATTTCCAAGAACTTGTTCAACTTTCTGGAGACACTTTGCTCTGGGGACGCTTGGTCTTTCAACATTGAGAGATGCTCTGCTCCTTTAGGGATTTCAGAGATGGGAGGTGCTTTGCTCCTTTAGTTTTGGGGAGACACTTTGCTCTTTAGTTACTTCAAACGTGGGAGTCACCTTGCTCCTTGGGGACACATTTCCGTGTCATTCAAAGTGGTGGAAGACGCCTTGCTCCTTAGGGACACATTTCCGTGTCGTTCAAATGGTAGGAGGCACCTTACTTCAGGGACGCCTTGCCCTTTCAGTCTTGAGAGATGCCTTGCTCTCTGTGGTTGGGAAACACCTTGCTCCATTAGTTTTGGAGTCGCCTTGCTCCAGGGACGCCTTGCCCTTTTAGTCTTGAGAGACGCCTTGCTCTCTGTGGTTGGGAGACACCTTGCTCCATTAGTTTCGGAGTCGCCTTGCTCCAGGGACGCCTTGCCCTTTTAGTCTTGAGAGACGCCTTGCTCTCTGTGGTTGGGAGACACCTTGCTCCATTAGTTTTGGAGTCGCCTTGCTCCAGGGACGCCTTGCCCTTTTAGTCTTGAGAGACGCCTTGCTCTCTGTGGTTGGGAGACACCTTGCTCCATTAGTTTCGGAGTCGCCTTGCTCCAGGGACGCCTTGCCCTTTTAGTCTTGAGAGACGCCTTGCTCTCTGTTGTTGGGAGACACCTTGCTCCATTAGTTTTGGAGTCGCCTTGCTCCAGGGACGCCTTGCCCTTTTAGTCTTGAGAGACGCCTTGCTCTCTGTGGTTGGGAGACACCTTGCTCCATTAGTTTCGGAGTCGCCTTGCTCCAGGGACGCCTTGCCCTTTTAGTCTTGAGAGACGCCTTGCTCTCTGTGGTTGGGAGACACCTTGCTCCATTAGTTTCGGAGTCGCCTTGCTCCAGGGACGCCTTGCCCTTTTAGTCTTGAGAGACGCCTTGCTCTCTGTGGTTGGGAGACACCTTGCTCCATTAGTTTCGGAGTCGCCTTGCTCCAGGGATGCCTTGCCCTTTCAGTCTTGAGAGACGCCTTGCTCTCTGTGGTTGGGAGACACCTTGATCCGTTAGTTTCGGAGTCGCCTTGCTCCAGGGACGCCTTGCCCTTTCAGTCTTGAGAGACGCCTTGCTCTCTGTGGTTGGGAGACACCTTGCTCCATTAGTTTGGGAGACGCCTTGCTCTAGGGACGCCTTGCCCTTTCAGTCTTGAGAGACGCCTTGCTCTCGGTGGTTGGGAGACACCTTGCTCCATTAGTTTGGGAGACGCCTTGCTCCATTAGTTTGGGAGACGCCTTGCTCCTTCTGTTTTTAATTCTTGGAGGTGCCTTGCTCCATTCTGTGTTCAATGTTTTGGGAGACGCCTTGCTCCATTAGGGTTGAGAGACACCTTGCTCCTTCTGTCTTCAATTCTTGGAGGCTCCTTGCTCCATTCTATCTTCAAATTTTGGAGGCTTCTTGCTCCATTAAGGTTGGAAGACGCCTTACTCCTTCTGTCTTCAATTCTTAGAGGCTCCTTGCTCCGTTCTGTCTTCAAATTCAATTTTTTGGGAGATGCCTTGCTCCTTAATTTTTCAATTCCTGGAGGCTCCTTGCTCCATTCTGTCTTCAAATTCAATTTTTTTGGGAGATGCCTTGCTCCTTAATTTTTCAATTCTCGGAGGCTCCTTGCTCCATTCTGTCTTCAAATTCAATTTTTTGGGAGACGCCTTGCTCCTTAATTTTTCAATTCTCGGAGGCTCCTTGCTCCATTCTGTCTTCAAATTCAATTTTTTGGGAGACTCCTTGCTCCTTAATTTTTCAATTCCTGGAGGCTCCTTGCTCCATTTTGTCTTCAAATTTTGGAGGCTTCTTGCCCCATTTTGTCTTTGTCCATTACTTATTCTGACTTGGTAATTTCTTTTTCTTTCTTGATTGCATTCAAAGTTGCCTTTACCAATTGCTGACTCATTCGCCAGTGGCTTTGGCTGCACAAACTTGGTCAACCAGTATGTGAATACACTGTGATGACTCTTTCTGCGTCCCCTATGTGAGAATACATGGTGACGATTCTTTTCTCCATCCGACATGTGAGATCCGATGTGATGCTTTCTTCTGTCTATTTCAGGCTTTGGTTGGTACCTGGAAAATTCATGTGGAATTCAGTCAATTGGAATTTATTTTTCAAAATTATATGCAAGCTCAAGCAATTTTTCTTTGATTAAAATCTCTTGGGAATTCCTCAAGTGTTTGGATTTTTCCCTCTCAGGTGGGTCCATTGGCAGGGCCAGTAATCTTTGGGGTCAGTTACCTGACACTCTCATTTAGACTTAGGATGTTATGCCTCCCGGCACTCCCTGTAAGGGTCTCAACATTTTTTGCCCTCAAATAGCATGCCCCAGGTAGGAACGAAGGGGATTGTTTTGGTTCAGGGGGTTTCTTTGGCACTGCCCCACCCTGGCTTTTCCTTGATCTCTCTCTTTTTTCATTTTCCCACCCTTGGTTAGGGGTTGTGGAATGTTTTTCTCATTGGCTCCCTCGTTCGGGTTAGGTGCCTTGCCCCAGTCTGAGGGCCCTGTCAATTTCCACGAATCATGATCCGATGATCAGAGAGGACTTATTAGTAGGACGAAATGTAGGCTTTGGTTCCAGTGTTTAGAAATGAAGGATAAACAGGCTCAAACCCTATATAGCTTCACTCTATGGGTAACCATTATGTCTAGCCAAAGTTCTTTTCTATCCTTTTTTTTTTTTCTGTCATTGCCAGTTTGTCCAAAATTCGATGTTACATTCTCTGTAATCAGAAAGGGCTTCACAGTAGGACGAAATGTAGGCTGGGTTCAAGGGTCTAGAAGAAATGATAAGAAGGCTCAAAATTGATGAATGGGGTAAGAGCCATGTCCTGTCCACCTTTTTTGTTAGGGCTTGCTTCACCTTTGTTCCCGCAACTTTACACTCAACTTTGCTTAGCTTCTTCTCCTTTTTTCCATCTTTGTTCTTTTCTTTCTTTCCCTTCCTTCTTGGGTTTGTTGCCCCAATCCTTGATTCTTGCTCATGGGGTTTGCCCCGGCTTTTGTTGTTGTTTTTTTTTTCTTTCTTCTTTTTTCTTTTCTTTCCAGGGATTGCCCCAATTCTTTCTTTGGATTCTTGTTTTCTGGGGTTCTCCCCATTCCTCCTTTCTGCCCCTTTGTTCTTAGGGTGCTTTTCGCTTTGCCCTATCTTCACCTTCATCCTTTTTGTGTCTCCAATTGCACGAAGCTTCATGCCCCAGTTTTGAAGACAAGACATGGTAGGGTTAGTGAAGGAATTGTTAGGCTCGAAGTGTTTTGCTAGGGTTTCATCTTGTGTCAGATGATTTTTGGAGGAAATCAAGGACGGCCTTTCATCCTTTTACAGAGAATGTAACACCCACTTATCTTTGCACAATTATCTGGCTCAAGAGCCATTTTCTTCTTTGTTCCTTTTGTTTGTTTTTTTTTTCTTTTTGACTTTACCCCAGTTTGGGGTGGCTAGACATAACGTGGGTTAGAAATGAGATGATCAAGCTCAACACGTTTAACTAGCGGAATTTATTTGAAGTATCTGAGCCGAAAAAAGGCCTCTCATCATTTCATCGAGATCATTGATCCTGGATCATGTTAGTGACCTTCGACTGGTATGGGGCACCTTGCCCTTTCTTTTCCTTTTTTTTTTCTCATATCACAACTTGCCCCTTGTGTTTGGCCTGGAAGGGTTCAAATGTGGTGCTGACGGGGGATCTTTAGGCCATGTCGAGACCCGCACAGTTCGTGCTGTTTGGAACATCTCATTTGTCCAATTTGATTGTTCAGGTTTGTCCCGAAATTACGGTCATGCCTTGGTGTGGTCCAACACTTCAATGATTTCCCAAAAGATTTTATAGGCTTGCAAGAAGAAACATGTTATCAAGTTCAGAATTTAAAATGAAAAGAAAGCATAAACAAAACAGAACATCAAGCTATGCAAAAAGGGTGGCCAATGTAATTGGCGTTCTTGGAATTTAGTTGCATGCCACGGAAGGGAGCTTTCAAGTGCTCTTCTCATCCTCGTCCTCTCCTTCTTGCGGGGAGATGGCTGGTTCGGATGTCTGAATCTGCGCTAACACGTCAGAGATGTCTCGTCCTTCGATGGACCTTGGTTTCTCGAGTATTTCCTTCAAGAATCCTTGATCGATCAGATCTTGAATGTCGTGCCGCAGATCCCAACACCGGCTTGTGTGGTGCCCTGGAGTACCAGAATGGTACTCGCACCGTTCCGCGGCGTTGTAGCTTCTGGCATTGATCCACCGGGGGTTTGGTGGCTTAACTTGCATATACCCCTCCTTCAATAGTGTCGGTAGCAAGATGGGTGATTTGATTTACGTCTATATGGATGGCACAATATAACCATAAATGATGGCTTATTGTGCATCGCGAGAGACGATGTTGATGTCACGAAAGACAATTCAATGTAGGCCCGGAGGCCGTTTTATTGTGTGCTTTGAAAAAGCAGCATTGGTGTGCGCCCCGAAAGGCGGCTTGATGTACGCTCGAAGGCGATTTAATGTACGCTCGAAGGCGATTTAATGTACGCCCGAAGGCGATTTAATGTACACCCGAAGGCGATTTGATGTATGCCTGAAGGCGATTTGATGTACGCCCAGAGGCGACTTTGGTTTAGGAAATTCTTTTGTGCACTTTTGAAAGCGGTTTGGCCAAAAAACATTTGTGCAAATGATCTTGAAGTGCGTGCACTTAATGTATAAATGTGCATGTACATAAGCAAAATGAACTCAAATCCTATTACCGTCTAGCAAATCTATGTTATTAAACAACCCTAAAAAACACCCAAAAGTGTGTGTACAGTCCTAAAAAATGGTTGGTGCCTATCAAGGCACGACTCCTAGACATACTTGTGTAAGGAAGCACGTCCAAGTCCTAACTGGTCTTTCTGTCTTTCATCTGTTCTTTCATCTGCTTTTGGGCGTCGTACCACAGCAAAAATTACAACTTGCCATCGAGGGCGAAGGTTTACAAGATATTTACAAAAGCTGCAAAGAATTCATCTTTAGGACTATCGGGAGCCCCAAAGAAGGGTACAAGTTGCTTCCAAGGCGGGTGAGCTAAAACTCCTAAATCTAGGGCTTTCTGCCTTTTCTCTGATCTGGCCTGCTTTTGTCTGATTGTCTGATCTGGCCGGCTCTCGTCTGCTCTAAAAGACCAATCTGGACTCAGAGTGCTCCCCGAAGACTTAATGGGTCAAGGCCCACGGCTCTCGGGACTCAATGCATGGATCTGGGGTGGTTCCCCTGATCAAAGTTAGGTTGGCTTCCTAAATTAGGGCTGAGGTAGCCCATTATCTAAGGTTCACTCAATTTGATGCAAAAAGCGGGGGTTGCTGCCCCTAATGGACTCTGAATTTTATTCCAATTTTATTCATCATTCACATCCTACTCACTCTCTCATGCTCAACGCAAGGTTCATTCAGAAACGTTAGGTGGGGAAGGATACCCAGCCCGAGACATAAGCCTACAAGGGTCTGGACCAGTACTGGATCCTCGCGTGCCACGGCAAGAAACCAGTGGTGCTAATGGACTCCAGCAAACTGGGGGGATGGGTTTACCCTGCTTTCCCCGGCAAGCCACGGGAGCGTAGGTGCTAATACCATCCCAAAGATCAGTTCATAGGAATCAGAAGGGTAGGCTGCTAGAGAGGTCTAGGTTTGGTAAAGAAGTAGCAATATCCGATTTCACTCATCTACCAAGGGTCGGATCATTCACGCAGCCTCCCTCGTGCGTGTCACCCCACGCAGTTTATCTCATAAGAACGGAAATAAAAATCCATCCACGGTGTGGTGGTGTGCCCGTGTGTGCAGTTGGGCTGCGTGCTGTGTCTACACAGGTGAGTTTTGTCTAGATTTTGTTGGTAAAGGGATTGTTACTGTCTCGTATAGTAAGGCGCAGAATTAGCACGCAATACGAGATTCCGGGAGAGTCCCCAAGTAAGTGGGGGGTCACAAGGGACCGCTTAAATCCCACTTGCCTTAGGCAATTATCGCGTCCCTTTGACAGGACTCCCCAGAACGTGTAATTACGCGCGTTCCGTATCTTACTAAACAAGGTAGTAAAAACCCTAAATATCAACTAAATCTCTCTTATGCTGACTCATCTAACCAGGGTCCTACTGGGCTGGACTTGTCCCCAGCGGAGTCGCCAAGCTGTGCGCGCGTGGGAAACGCGGCACGGGAAATCGGAGTCGCCACCGCCTGATGGGGTGCAGGCGGACACCTGGGTGCCTAATCTTGCCTATTAGGGCTTTTTGGTCTGCGGCTTGAGATTCTAAGTCTGTTCTCGGTTGTGGTTCGGGGAAGTCCGTAGACACCCCGGTCCACCCCGTCGGATGACGGGTCCCGTGGGTTCCCTGGTTTGAGTCAGCTTACATTGGTCTCACCTGATTCCTCATCCGATATGCAATTTGGTTAAGTCTGGCGGGACCACCTGAGTGGTGTGGGTCCCTTTAGTTGCTTTTATCTTGATTACTTAGGTGATCTGAGTCTGGTTGGGTGGGCCCCGTTGGAAGGCCCACGGTATCCTTGGTGGGCTTAGTCAAGCCCGTGTGCCCTTGTGGGCCTTGGCCTATCCTAGGAGGCCCTTTGGGCCTTGGGTTGGTGCATTGATTTTACTTTAGATTTAGATTTGAAGGTTAAGTGTTTTTTATGCGCAAGTGGGCCCGACTGGTTTGTGGGCCCCTTAGGTGGGCCCACGTGGTGGCCAAGTATTTTTTATTGGATTTGTCTTTTTAATGTTACCAAAGTGATTCGGACACTGGGCTTGGGGCCCGCAGTCCAAATCTGGGCTTGTAAGCCCAAGTTACCGGAAGTTAGGGTTTGCACCCTTCCTTGGTTCGGTGGGTGGGCTTTGGCGGGCCCGGTAGGCCCTTGCCCTTGGTCTCGGCCAAACCACGCAATTCATGCATCAATTTCACATAACAAGGCTCGGGTGGGCCGCATTGGGTTTGGCCCACCCGGTTCAAATTGCTCATTTTACTTAAGTTATTTTAATGGCATGCTTTGGTGTTTACTGGGCTTGGTGGGCCCCGTTGGAAGGCCCACTGGAAGTCAAGTTGGACCGGGAGTCCAAGTCCCATGTCGGGTTTCCGGGCGACCCAGAAACCCTTTTGGTTCATTTGGCTTGATTCAGGAATGCCACCTATGTCTAGCAAAAGTTACAGAATATACATCACAGAAACAGATCAAAATTGATATTTATCAAGGAGGCACTGGCTCATTATACTGGGTCCAAGGGGAGGGATTTATCAAGGTAAAGGGCATTTTCGGGATTTTTCAGGGTAAAGGGCATTTTCGGGATTTTATTTAAGGCAAAGGGCATTTTCGGGATTTTTTAAGGGTAAAGGGCATTTTCGGGATTTTTCAAGGTAAAGGGCATTTTCGGGATCTTATTTAAGGCAAAGGGCATTTTCGGGATTTTTTAAGGGTAAAGGGCATTTTCGGGATTTTTCAGGGTAAAGGGCATTTTCGGGAATTTATTTAAGGTAAAGGGCATTTTCGGGATTTTTCAGGGTAAAGGGCATTTTCGGGATTTTATTTAAGGCAAAGGGCATTTTCGGGATTTTTTAAGGGTAAAGGGCATTTTCGGGATTTTTCAGGGTAAAGGGCATTTTCGGGATTTTATTTAAGGTAAAGGGCATTTTCGGGATTTTTTAAGGGTAAAGGGCATTTTCGGGATTTTTCAGGGTAAAGGGCATTTTCGGGATTTTATTTAAGGTAAAGGGCATTTTCGGGATTTTATTTAAGGCAAAGGGCATTTTCGGGATTTTTTAAGGGTAAAGGGCATTTTCGGGATTTTTCAGGGTAAAGGGCATTTTCGGGATTTTATTTAAGGCAAAGGGCATTTTCGGGATTTTTCAAGACAAAGGGTATTTTCGGGATTTTTCAGGGTAAAGGGCATTTTCGGGATTTTATTTAAGGTAAAGGGCATTTTCGGGATGTTTTAAGGTGAAGGTGAGGTGGGCGCACCCAAAATCGAGGTGAGCGTGAGGTGAGCGCATCCAATTTTTAGGTGAGCATGAGGTGAGCGCGAGGTGAGCGCGAGGTGAGCGGGAGGTGAGCGCATCCAATTTTAGGTGAGCATGAGGTGAGCGCGAGGTGAGCGGACCCAAGCTAGGTGAGCGCGAGCTCAGCGCAAGGTGAGCGTGAGCTCAGCGCGAGGTGAGCGGACCCAAGCTAGGTGAGCGCGAGCTCAGCGCGAGATGAGCGTGAGCTCAGCGCGAGGTGAGCGGACCCAAGCTAGGTGAGCGCGAGGTGAGCGTGAGCTCAGCGCAGACCCTGAGTCTCTGTTTTTTCTCTCCAAACTCCATTTCTGACTGGTTTTAAGCTCTGTAACTGGTTTCTGGGGATCCTTAGAACCCCAGCAGACCTCTAACATACCTGGGAGTTAATCTAACCTAAGTTGTGAGGATCAAACCTCTTTGAAAACCTACAAATCCGAACAAAACACTAACAGAACATAATAAAATCATCCGGAAACAGACACTAACAACACCATGAATTAACAGAACCCGAATAAGGAAGAAAGGGAACGGGGGGCTTTATCGGGATACATTAGATCTTCGCAGGAACATACTCCTTTAAGATGAAACCAATAACAAAAGCAAGCAAGCAAAATGAATCCGAAGCTGGCAAAAGACCAGATCTGGTCCCGGGAGAGACTTATCTTTCTAAACATGGCCAAATGAATCTAATCTTAGATATGCTGTGTAAAAAAATACAAGAGAGAACATTACCTTGAATGTTTCGAGACCCTAGAGGGGGAAGCATCTCCTTGAAGCACAAATGGTTGCCGGAGCAGTTACTCTCCACACCCACAGCGAGGTCTCCTTCGGGTTTGATGAGGAAGAAGAGGAAGAGAGGAACGGGGTCTTCAAAAGCCGAACCAAGAATGCCAAAAAAGAAACAGGCAACCTTAAGAAGTGCCCGGCAAAAAGAAGGTCTCCAACCACAAGAAGGCCGAGCCAAAAAAAATGCAGAACCCCTGCAAATGAAGGCTGCTGGAGCTTTTATAGAAGGAAAAATGGGCATCCGCCCACCTTGGCGCCCAGCTCGCGCCGAGCTCCTGTCGCTCGGCGCGAGCGACAAAATCATTAAAACATTAAATGCCGCCGCGGGTTTGTTTAAAAAATCCGAAAATTAAGATATGGTCCCTGGGATATTTTGGTTTAATATTATTTTATTCAGATATTTTCAAATACTTTCAGATTGGTCCCTGGGATATTTTGAATGTTTGGATATTTACGGATTTGATCCCCGAGATATTTTCCTGCGCAACTCGCCACGTGTGCAGCTTTTTGCCACGTGCGCAGATTGCCAGTTTTGCTGCTCGGAAACTTCATCAGCTCATATTTTCTTCATCCGGGCTCCGATCTGGGCAAACTTAGTTTCATTAGAATCGTATCGGAGCCCTCCATCCCATGACCTAGGGGTAGGCCTCCGGATCGGATTTTAGCAGAAAGTCCACCTTTGGCTCCGCTCAAGTTTGACCGCCCGCAGAACCTTCATCCGGACCCCGATTCCTGCAAACTCGGTTGCGTTGGAACCGTGTCGAGATTCTCTATCCAATGACCTAGGGGTAGGCCTCTGGATCGGATTTTAGCAGAAAGTCAACTTTTGGCTCTGCTCAGGTTTGACCGCCCGCAGAACCTTCATCCGGACCCCGATTCCTGCAAACTCAGTTGCGTTGGAACCGTGTCGAGATTCTCTATCCAATGATATAAAGCGAGGTACTTGGCACGGAATTCGAGGAAAAGTCAACTCTCGGCTTTTCCTTAAGTTTGACCGCCCGCAGAACCTTCATCCGGACCCCGATTCCTGCAAACTCAGTTGTGTTGGACTCGTGTCGGGATTCTCTATCCAACGGTATAAAGCAAGGTGGCCAATTTTTACTTGATCAAAAAGTCAACTTTTCACCCCTTAGGGTTTGACTTTCTGTCCAGGGTTTGTATTTTTTTTTTTTTGGGAGCGCAAAAATGAGGTGCTTACACATGGGATGAGAGATATTAGTGTCCATAGTAGCATGTATGGGTGATGAAACTTCAGAGCTTGAAATGTCTTGGAGTGGTTCAATTGTAGAAGAGACAACCCCATGTGGGAAAGAAGTTGGAGATATCTGATCCATGTGTCCCGGACCGATATGAGGTGCATGAAGTGACTCAGACATGGGTGAACTAGCATCTAGTGAGCCATGAGAGACATGATCCATGTTAGGCTGGTCAATAGAAAGAGGGCCTGTAGGATGACTGAAGATTGGTGGGTCAGCATCAATGGAAATAGGATTTGGGCTTACTGTAGGTGTGATTTGGGCTGAAGTAGATGGATTAGTGCTAGGCCCAGTAATGCAAGCAGATGACGTTGGAGCTCTTGGCTGGTTTGAGGTGCCATCTTCAAGTGTTGGTGAGATGGGCTGCACTGCAACAGGTTCGTGGATGGATAGAGAGCTGGACTGATCAAACCCAACTGAAGCATGAGAAGTAGTAGAGTCTACACTTGGATGGTGGTTCCATTCATGAAAGGTGGAAATATCCTCAGTGTCATGCAATGGCTCAAATAAACTTGATGGTTCTTTGTAAGGGAAAGAAAGTTCATTGAAGACAACATGACGAGAAATATAGAGACGACCAGTGGACGGATAGAGGCATTTATAGCCCTTATGGCGATCACTGTACCCAAGGAACACACATGGTAGCGATTTGGGGTCAAATTTATGCCGGCGCTGATCCCACAAATATGGAAAACACTTACACCCAAACACGCGAAATGAAGAGTAGTCAGGTTGCTTGTCATAAAGTGCAGCAAAAGGAGACTCCATTCCGAGAGTAGAGGAAGGAAGACGATTCATGAGAAACACAGCACTGGAAAATGCTTCAACCCAAAATTTGAGAGGAACCCCACTATGAAATAGCATAGTCATGCCCAATTCTCGAATGATGCGATGACGACGTTCAGCCACCCCATTTTGTTGTGGAGTGCGTGGGCATGACTGTTGAAGTTTGATTCCTTCTTGTTGCAAATGATGTTGGAAAGCACTAGATTCAAATTCATCACCGCCATCGGATTGGAAAACCTTGATTTTCTTGTTAAACTGACGATCCACAAATTTCTCAAACAGCAAATAACTAGAGAAAAAATCTGACTTTTGTCGCAAGGGAAACAACCAAGTAAAGCGTGTAAAATCATCTACAAAGCACACATAATATTTAAACTTCTGAACAGAGAGGACAGGAGCAGGGCCCCATAGATCACAATGTATCTTATCAAATGGTGCTGAGCTAGAAGAAACAAAAATATTGAAAGGAAGTCTGCACGCTTTCCCAAGTTGACAACTATCACAAAAATCCTGACCTTTGACTGATTTGAGAACTTTGATCAAACCCTTGGACTGAAGAAGCTGAAGAGTAGTGGCTTGCGGGTGCCCCAACCGTTGATGCCATATGTCCTTTGTTGCTGAACGAAAACGATTAGCAAAGAGAGCCACTTTGGAGGAATCAAGATGATAAAGATCATGCATCCTTCTTCCCGTTCCCATCACTTGGTTTGTCTTCCTGTCCTTTATCACAAAACCATTGGCAAAAAACTCAAATATACAAGGAAAATCATCGGTAAACTGCCCAACAGAGAGTAAATTCTTATGCATTTGTGGAACAAGTAACACATTTTTCAGATTAACTTGATTGGAGCCAAGAGTAATAGTGGAATCACCAACATGAGTGATGTCAAGAGTAGAACCATTGCCAACCATTACACTATCAGAACCAGAATAAGGTCTGAGATTTGTGAGAGTACCTGCATTCCCGGTCATATGGGCGGAGGCTCCAGTATCAATAAACCACTCAGAATCGACTTCCCCATGGGAAATAGTCATTGCAGCAAGTGCCTGTGGGATATCATCTGGCTGAAATGAATGATTAAAACGGTTCCAACATTTCAAGGCATTGTGACCAGATTTGGAACAAATTTGACATATATCGGCTTGCCTTTGTTTGGTGTCATTACCAGAGATGGGGTCATTCTGAAAAGACGTAGGTTTGGCTCGAGAATGAGGGGCATAAGACCGTTGACCAGTTTGATGAAAACCTCTTCCTCTAGATGTAAAGTTAGGTCTCCCAGTGTTTGGACGTGACCTATGATTAGCTCGAGGTGGGTAGACATTCTTTTCACCAACAAAGGCCATAAAAGGCTGCTGATCATTCTCAAGTTGGGTTTGAATAACACGTGTTTCAAACCCTTGTAGTAGGGGTATGAGATCATTGTAGATAGGCATAGGAGGTTTCAACATTGCAGTGGTAAATGACTCATACCGAGGACCCAAGCTAGTCAACAATGTGAATACCTTGGTCTTGTCAGGCACTGGAATACCTATTGCAGCAAGACTATCACAAATATTTTTAAATTTTCGGAGATGTTCTTGTAGAGACATGTGAGAGTCTTTTCGTAACAACTGTAGTTGTTGTTGAAGTTGAAATTCACGTTCTTGTGATGATTGAGCAAATGAATTCTTCAAGGTAGCCCATACTTGTGATGATGTTTCTTGGCCTACAGCAAGGCCAAGAACTTCTTCAGAGAGAATGCCGACAATCCAGCCTCTAAGAAGATGGTCCGATCTCTTCCAAGATGTAAAGGAAGGATTTAGTACCTCTATCTTGCCATCACCATCGGCGGTGTTTGGGGTAGAGATGGTCGGACATGGTGGAGGAGATTCTCCATTGAGAAACCCAAGCAAGTCTTGGCTTTCTACAAGGCCAAGTATTTGTTCACGCCATAACGGATAGTTAGCGGAATTCAGTTTCAAGGTGACAAAATTGCTCACGTTGAGAGAGGATGGATAGGAATACTCAGTGTTGTTGTTTCCTGCCATTTTCCAGGATATGGCTCTGGTACCAAGAAAGAAAACAGTAAATGAGAGGAAGCTCTCTGATTTGTATTAATTTGTTCAATATTTCTTGAAGACTTACAAACGTATTATATACAACAAAACAAATGGAATGATAATAGTGGCTCACAACGAATGTTATCCTTTCTCGTTAACATTAGAACCCTTCTCTCCTTGATTCATGCCATGATTATTGCCTTTATTTATTCTTCCATAATTATCATTAACAAATCCAATATTCTCTCCAACGTTCCCATAATTATCTTTAACAAATCCAATATTCTCTCCAACGTTCCCATTTATCTCTCCTTCATGTTTATTCCTTTGGACAGCAACAATCTTTCCTTGATCCTTGGGAGTGATTCCTTTATTATCTTGATCAACCACAATCCCTTGATCATTGGGAGTGTTTCCTTTTTCTTCTTGATTAACCATATTCAATCCATGATTGATACATTCCTTATTAATAACCACCTTTTGCGGTTTCTCGAACATGCTTCAACAGACATCTACAATAACAGAGCTATGAATTATTCAATTTACTACATAACATGATTCGTCAAAGCCAAAGCCAATATCCGATGATCAATCACGCCGCTACCAACGAACTCAAAGTCATCTACTGTTGAAATTACTACCGATTTGGCCATTAAAGATCTAATAAGATGTGCCATCGCATTGTGCAGTGTGGATTCAAGAACAAATAAAACAAGATAAAAGGGGAAAAAGGAGTAGGGATTAAATTAACTTACCAGGATTTGCAAAAAGCAGAGATAGAAGAAGGGTTCAAATGTATTCTGCAAGAACAAAATATCTCCTTTTGGGAAAACTTCAGCCCCTAAAATCACGTCTGCTGCTAATCCACCATGAAGCAACTATTCTTAGCCAAATGTCTTCTGCAAAAAATGCTTGCAGCAAGAGAAAACGGAGGGGCGCGAAATCATTTGGCAAGCATGGCGCCATTGTTGAAAGCCTGAAATGAATAGATGAACCTGGGGGCTGGGGAACTGAGCCGGCTGGTTTTTCGGGGCGGGTGAAAGAATAAGGGGCTGAGCTTTAGTCGTCTCACGTGCTGCTCATGAGATTGCTGTGTCCACACGTCAAGAGGAGCTTGACCCAGTAAACGTCGTTGTAAAAGCTCTCGCCGCAGAAGAAATCGGTTCATTTTGAGAGGTCAAGTCTTCGATATTATCTATGAAGAAAGGTTTCATTGGCCATCGCACCAAAGTTCCTTTTTGAAAAGATTTGAAACTTTTATTTAATTTTCTTTCTTCGATGTTTAGAAATTCATTAATCCGCCAAAAAGTGTTTAGTTCTTGTCTCTCTTATCCAGTTGAAATTTCAAGGTTTTTTTATCACCTTAATGACTTTCTCATCCTTATTTAATTTAATGTGTTGATTATATAAAGGATTAATGATATTGACATGACTTTTCTTCGCTTTCTTCTTCATGTTCTTCAACCAACCAAAATTTTGAATTTTATTATTTTTTTCATGCATCAATATGTAGTGGGCTAAATGTCTCTTGGACAATTGCCTATTTGATCTAGTATAACCAAAGATGAAATATATGCCGAATTTGTGTATGAAGCTTTACCATTGGACTAGCAGATCTTACATGGAATGGCCGATCGGGTCTAGTTCTTATATCATTATGTAATGCCCCAGTTTCATGAGCAAGAATATTGTTTCACTACAAGGAAATTTGCATTTAGTAACAGTTTGTAGTAACGTTTCTAATTTAAATGTTACAATAAGATATAATTAGTAACCATTTTTATAAACTGCTACTAATTATATTATTAATGTTTATTTGTAACGGTTTTGTTTTTAAAAGCTACTATAACCATAATTTAGTAGAAATTTTAATAGCAATTGCTGCTATACTTATCAGCCACCGCTACCGTTTATGCTATCTAAAAACGTGCGCGGCTATGTTCTTTGCGCCTGTGGTCGATATTGAAAACCCCTGTTCTTTCTTTTCTCAACCTAATTGATATCTCCGGCCATGAAGTTTGCAAACCTAATCGATATCTCTTGCAATTCATATCTCAACCTAATCGATCATCTCTCAACCTAATCGATCTCCTGTAAATCTTCTCTTGTCGATATGGCATAATCAACATCTCCATTGTAGGAATTGCAGGAAATGCAGAAAGGGCGAATGGAATCTTACAAGGTTAGATTATTTTCTTGTTTCGATACCAAACAAACAGCTCTGCTTCTAATCCTCTTTCTAGCTCTGTTATCTGTTACATAAAATCCTCAGAGATCACTGTAATTAAAATTGAACCGTAAGAGATCATGACTCTCTTCCCTCGAGTCGATATGTAGAACTTCATTTTGATTCTTCCTTCGTCTTCACCTCTCTCGATTTCATCTGATCGGATCGAATTCGAGCTCAGATTTCCGCTTTTTCTTCTTATAGAAGACTTTCATCTCTGCATAGATCATTTAATAAGGAACGATCAAAAGCTCAGTATTCAGTAATGCCTTCCCTTCTCTTCTCTTTCTCTCCCCAATCTCCTCTGACACCGGTCTTACCTACGAACTTTATCTATTCGATTCTCACACTGTGCGCATTAAATTCTCAATTAAAATATCAAGAAAACAATCTGAAATCAGAAACTCGTGCGAAATCACAGCATTAATTCTCATCTACCTGCTTCTTTTTCTCAGATCACGAGTCCTATGACTTCAAGAAAGGACGCTTGTCCTGGCAATTAGGAATCAGACCGAGTTCTATAGTCCAACTACAGAGAGTCCTTCTACAAAGAAGAGAAATCTAAAATCCGATCCGAGTGAAACCAAACTCCAACAAACTCTGAGACAATTGCGCTCTCTCTCTCTAAGCTTCATTGAAGGGATCACTCTCATGAGCAGACTCACTCTCAATCAATGGTATTTGTCTGTATCATCTATACAAATCAGAAGCCTTCTGTTTTTGTTGAATATTGGAATGGCTACTTCTTTTTCAAGTTATTTTGGTGTTTTCTTGTTTGTTGATATTGTCTAACTGCTTCCAGGCATCGTGTTATAACTCTGGTAATTTGGCGAGTTGAAAGAAACCAAGATGGTTTATCAAGAACTACTTCTGACATGCGATGGCATGAAGAAGATCGTAATAAAGATGGTTTATTAAGGCATCCAGCAGACTCCGTAGCTTGGAAAACTTTTGATGCAAATAATCCGACTTTTGCTTTAGATCCTCGCAATGTCAGACTGGGGTTAGCAAGTGATGGCTTCAATCCTTATAGGACATTGAGTATTAGTCATAGTACATGGCCTGTTGTCTTATTTCCATACAATTTACCGCCATGGATGTGTATGAAGCAACCAAACATGATGTTGTCATTGCTTATTCCAGGTCCTTTGGGACCTGGAAATGATATAGACATCTATTTGAGGCCTTTAATAGAAGAGTTGAAGGAGCTATGGGAATATGGCTTGGAAACTTATGATTCATCAAAGAAGGAAACATTTCAGATGCGTGCGGCTTTGATGTGGACAATCAGTGACTTTCCTGGATATGCCATTTTGTCAGGATGGAGCACAAAAGGAAAGAAGGCTTGTCCTTGTTGCCACAAAGACACATGCAGTATTTACTTGTGTAATGGCAGAAAACAAAGTTACATGGGTCATCGTCGATGGCTACCATATTCTCATAGGTTTCGACGAGAAAAACAATCTTTTGATGGGGCTGTAGAAAGTAGATCTGCCCCTATACCATTGTCAGGATCTGAAGTTTGTGAACAGTTAGATGGATACACATCAAAATTTGGTAAGAAGAATAAGGAAACCACCAGGGGAAAGAGGAAACAAGCAATAAGTGATGTGGCAATGTTTCATAATTGGAAAAAGAAGAGCATATTTTTTGAGTTGCCTTATTGGGAGCATAATTTGTTGCGGCATAACTTAGATGTCATGCATATTGAAAAAAATGTATGTGATAATGTGCTTGGGACTTTACTTAATTCAGAAAAATCGAAAGACAATTTAAATTCTCATTTGGATTTGAAAGAAATGGGTATTAGGCAAGAACTTCACCCTCTTCATGATAAGGGAAATGGTAAGTTCTATCTTCCTACTGCGTGCTTCTCAATGGATAGAAAGGAGAAAGAGTTATTCTGCAATGTATTGAAAAATGTAAAGGTCCCAGATGGCTACTCATCAAATATATCGAGGTGTATCAATGTAAAGGATATCAAAATATCTGGATTGAAAAGTCATGATTGTCATGTGATAATGCAACAATTTCTTCCATTGGCAGTGAGAAAGGCATTACCTAAAACATTAGCTCTATCTTGATAGAGCTTAGCAATTTTTTTCAAGAGTTGTGTTCAAAAGTTTGTCGAGAGCATGATTTGAAACAGTTGCAGGATCGTATTGCTTTGACATTGTGCTATCTAGAAAGGATTTTTCCTCCATCATTCTTTGACGTTATGGTTCACTTACCAATTCATTTGGCGTCTGAGGCGATGTTGGGTGGCCCTGTCCAATATCGATGGATGTATCCCATTGAAAGGTATATCTATCATAACCTTAAATCTTAAAAGTTCTTAAAGTTTTTTGATGTATTAGTAAATGCATTTTATTATATATTATTTTTATTTATTTAGGTATTTGTCTACCCTAAAGTCATATGTACGCAATAGAGCTCAACCTGAAGGGTCGATTGCGGAAGGCTATGTGGCAGAAGAATGCTTAACATTTTGCTCCAGATACCTAAATGGTGTCGAGACAAGATTTAATCGACCGGTTAGAAACGATGATGAAACTGTGATAGGAGGTTGCCGACCATTTTATTTAACAGAATTAGAACGACACCAAATTCATCATTGTGTGTTATTTAATTGCGGGAAAGTCTCGACATATATAGAGTAAGGAAATTTTTATTTATGGTTCGAATTTATGTTGAATTATATTTTCTAATTTGGTATAATTAGTAACATTCTACCCTTGTAGGCAACACTTAGAAGACTTAGAGAGTCAGAACCCGAGGACAAGTAAGCGTGAAATACAAAAAAAACACATTGCTGAATTTATTGATTGGTTCAAAGAGCATGTAAGTATAAGGCAAATAGTTCATAACAATCTCATTAAAACTCTTTTCTTTATTAATATATTCATTTACTTGGAATAGGTGCGTAAAATGCTAGAAGCAGGTTGTGGAGTGACAGATGAAATTAAATGGCTTTCATATGGTCCAAATTCAATTGCCAATAGATTCAAGGGATATATCGTCAATGGTTATCGGTTTCGGACCATAAGTAAGGAGAAGGGTGGAAAAAGTCAAAATAGTGGAGTTGCTCTCAATGCTACAGTAACTAGCTATGCAAGTGCAAGGGACAAACGACCTATTCTGTCAGACATTACATATTATGGCTACATAACAGACATTGTTGAACTGACTTATTCAGAAAGTATGAAGTTTGTCTTGTTTAAATGCAATTGGGCTGATGTAAGAGTACCAGGCAAAGGAATCAAGAAAGATGAGCTTTGTTTTACATTTGTGAACTTTATGCGCTTGCTTCCTAGTAATCAGAAAGCAGACGAGCCATATTGTTTGGCATCTTTAGCACAACAAGTCTTTTATGTGCAAGACCCAATAGAAAAAGAGTGGCATGTTGTTATCAAGACCAAGCCGAGGGACTTGTTTGAGATGAATGAAGAATCTACTGAATATGATGAAGAAATTCATGAGAATGAGCCATTTGAAGTTCAACAGCTAAATAACCTGGATAGTGGTAATGATGGTAGTGTTAATTGGATAAGGGTTGATGTACCTGGTGTGGTTGTAGATGTGCCTCCAACTTCATCGATTGAGCAACATGATGAAGTTGAATCAGAAATTTAGGCCAATGTCATTTAAATTTTTTATTAATTCATTGAATGGTTGAATTTTTGATATTTCTGTTTATTGGAAGATTTTGTTTTCTCATAAACTATATTGGGGTTCTTGGATCTTGATGTTTCTTCATTATTGCTGAATTAATTAAACTATATTATTGTTCTAATGTTCAACAACAACAGTTCAGTTTTAGTAATTACTTTAGTTTATTTATAGATGGCTGAGGTACACCGCTCACCCAACGATACGGCAAATATGTCAAAAAAGAAAGGTAGAGGGCGAACACGTTGCCTTGATGTTTGTAGGTTACCTTTAGGTGAGAAATTGTCAATTCAAACAAATGTTGAGGGGCAATTCATTGGCCTACACGCCTCAAAACTACAAAACTACATGGGCCTTGTAGCGCGTGATGCACACATCTTGCCTATTCATAAGACTTCTTGGCCTAAGGTGAATGAATTAGATAAAGAGCGGGCTTGGCAACAGATTCAGGTAAGACCTATGATACAAATGTACACATTTATTTTTTTCTAATTTTTTTAATCATAAATTAGGTTGTAACTTATATTTTAAATTGTGTTGCAGTCCAAGTTTTTTGTGGACCAGTCTCATCGAGATTCTGTCCTTAAATCAATTGGTAATAAGTGGAAGAATAATAAGTGTAGACTGAAAAGAGACTACTATGATAGATCATCTGAGGCACAACGTTATCGTAATCGTCCCGGATATATTCCAGAACCACAATGGATTTCCATTGTTGACTTTTGGAATTCTGAAGAAGGCCAGGTGTATTTTTTTAATTTTTCTATTTTTCCTCTATTACAACATTTTGTATGATTAATCATGTTTAATAGTTGTGAAACTTCTTCTCATGCAGAATAGAAGTAAGAGGAATAAAGAAAACCAAATGCATCAAAAAATTCCTCACACACAAGGGACGAAAAGCTTCGCGAGGGTCAGGAATGAAGAGGTGATGATATGTTTATTTTGTATTTTGTATTATGTTATCTTTTAAAATTGCTTAAGTTGCTTATTAGGATTGTTTTTTTATTTTTTGTGTTCCTTGAGGATATATAGGAAATGAGAACCTCTAAACCAGTTAGTAGAGCTGATTTCTTTATTAAGACAAGAACTAGAAAGGATGGAACTATAGTAAATGTTGAAGCAAATGAAAAAATTGTAAGTTTCACGTGATACTTGTATTTTTTTTTCATTTACATGTGTTTCGCATCTAATTTAGTACACAATATTTTCATAATTGAACATGTTTGTAGCAAGAAATAAAAGAATTGAGATCACAACAACCTGAAGGGTTTGAAGACTTTCCTAGCCGAAGTGATATACTTTCCCAAGTCATTGGGGTTGAGAGGCATGGTCGTGTTCGATGTTATGGAATGGGTCCAACCCCAACCCAACTTTGGGGTCGAACTTCTGATGATTGTGGTGCATCCTCCTATAATAACATGGTTTTAGATTTAAAAGAGGAAGTAAGTTCATTAAATGAGGCTATGCATCACAAGGATTCACAAATCAATACTTTGATGAGGATGGTGGAATCATTAACTTGAGTCACAGGTAGGCTCTACTAGACACCTTTGATTTTATTTTTCTAATCAATTGAATAAGATATTACTTCAGCAATTGTTTAATTGTTTTTCATATTAACAATTGATACGTACAGTTAAGCTTGAAAGTTTTCCATTTGAATCACTTACAAACCCATTATTGGATTGCTAGTTCGATATTTTTTTTGCTGAAACTGGGATCAATAATATGTCAAAGTTGGACAACTCTATTGTTGATCAATAAGAATTACAAAGGTAATTCTTACTCGGGTTTTAACCAGCTCAGTATGTTCTGTCCCTGAGAAAAATTCAGAAATTTCATTACAATAATTATTGTCAAAGTTCACTACTTACTTCTCCACTTGATTGCTGCTCTATCAGCACATATTCCAGTGGTTCCCACCCTTATCCTACTTTATGGTCTGTTGTCTAAGTTATCAAACATCAATTGCTTGTCAAAAATAATTTCTTATCTTAGAAATATTGGTGAAGTGATGACATATTTTCATGAGCAAATAACTTAATGATTCCAAAAATCACATTTCAACAACAGATTCAGTTCCTCTTTCTGGGAATTTTTGTTCCTTGTTCAGTAATGCACTTCATGAGCTATTATTTTTGCTCTTTTAATGAATTCCAAAACAATGTACATGTACATCATTCCACTTTATTCACACTTAATGGGGAGAGATTAGCTTATGTTTTAGATGGAATCAAATGTTAAATCATTTTTGTCTGTTATTCCACTAAAAATATTATTAGAAGCAATTGATTCATTTCTTATTCACTTACCTCAGCCTGTATAAAAATGAGAATCTAATTTCATGTTTTCTAGTTTTCATCTGAAGATCAATGAACCAAATGGACTTCCAATTGATTAAGATATTAAAAGTTTTTTGGGCATCTATTGGGTTTGGAATTTTTTATTATATAGCCTTAGGTTACAGTTAGGGGAATGTGTAATCCAGTAGAAAACTAAGGAATGAGAGCAGATGAAGTGAGAGAGAGAGAGAAAACATGTGAAATTGAGGTTGGAGGCTGTGTATATAACTAAATTCAATTAACCAGGACATGTGGAACTGTTAATTTCTCTGCAACAGTAATCCACATGGCTAAATATCTCAGGCATGGGGTTTAAAAAATTCGTATGCTAAATACCCCACCTTCTGCATTTTGGTGACAGTAGCAGGGAGAAGAAGGTGGGGGTGCCTCTACCTTGCATGTGGGTTATTTGAAAAGTGAATGTGATAATTGTTAGCTTGTCTCACCAAATACTGCTTTGGATTTTCATATCGTGAAGCTGGAGAACTATTTTATTCTGGGAGAAGGTGAAAATTTTGAACAGAACTTTATCAGATACTGACTTAGGCATGCTTATAATACTGAAATAGATAAGAATAAAAAGTTATTGAAGTAGGCATGCACAGTCTGATAATGCACCCTCTGTATTGCTTTTACTTTCCTTCCGAGTCCATCTGACTAAAACATTTGTGAATAGTTGTGGATGGATCATTTATCAATACAAGGCATGGCAGGTGGTTACCCAAGAAACACTTGGTTTTTCCCACCTCGGCCTCACATTATTTCTAAGTTGTAGTTGGCAATGTGTAGATACAAGAAACAGTAGTTAAAATGTTTATTTACTTTTTCTCTTTGGTAGAATAGAGAATGTGATAATTGTCTTAAAATTGATTGTATCTTTCTCCATATAGATAATTGCTAAATTACATAGATGATAGTAATGACTATGATTTTATTCATCTGTTTTTGCACAGGAATAGGGGCAATAAATAAATGGAGTGAGCGGGCTTTCAACAGTTGCAATAAATATAGGAATAGTAATGATAAACTTCTAGGGATTATACCTGATTCTCAAGAACTTGATTTTATGTTTTGTGGACTACCTTGTGACTTGTGCTTGCCTTAAGTTTGTTTTTGGATCTTCCTATGTTTTCTTTTGTGATGAGTGTTACGTTTTGAATCTTAAATTCTTTAGTTTACATATGCAATTATGGTTTGAAGCGCTTATTAGATTCAAACTTCCTTTCTGTTGGCTAAAGCAATCTCATGGAATTAAAGAATCAGGTAACTAGTTTTCATGAATCTTGCCCAATTCAACAGTGTTGAGTTGATTGCTTGTAAAACATGATTACTTATTTTTTTTGGTTTTACAATTTTTTTCTTATTTATTTATTTATTTTTTGAATTGCAGGTGAGCTTCATGATTTGGACTTACAGTTGCGTGTCTTGCTGTTAGTTCAAGATGATCGAGCTTTTCGTCCCCATGCCATTCATTAGATCGATTATTTTTTTTCATTCTAGATAGTTTTTCTTTAGTAGCATAAATTATGATTGGCGACACAGGTTCTTTATGATTTTTTATAGCATTTCACTAATTTTGGGGGTGGGGGGATGAAGAAGGTTTTAGCAGCGGTCAACACAAACTGCTACTAAACATGTCAGGAATTAGTATCAATTTTTTATTGATTGTTACTAAATATTTGAGGCAATTAGTAGCGGTTTTGTTAGTAAGCGTTGCTATATATTCAACGAAATAGAAGCGATTCATCAAATAACTGCTACTATATATTTGAAGATTTAGTAACAATAATGTAAACCGCTACTATTTAATGAAGGAATTAGTGGCGGTTTAATGAATTAGTAGCGGTTTTCATGTGCTTCATACCTTAACAAATTAGCATCAGTTATTGAAAAATGTATTACTATAAGTAAATAGAAATAGTAGCAATTGTTAATATAACCGCCACTAAAACCTTTTAGCAGCCCCTGAATTAGTAGCGGTTGTACAACTGCTGCCGTGACTTTTAGTAACAATCAAGGCCCTTTTAGTAGCGGTTACTGACCGCTACTAAAAGTCACTTTTCTTGTAGTGTTTGTTTTAGCCTATTGGGCCTCATGGTTTTGCTTTTGGGTTTTACCCCAAAAGGACTCGTCGTTTGAGGGAGTTACAAGACTATATATATATATATAAAACTTCACTTCCTTTTTCTTGAGCAATGTGGATTTCAAGACCTCACACAGATTTCAAAAAATCTCTCCCAAATCTTGCTTATTTAGAAACATTTTATTCTTTTTTCTTTGTAGTCACTTTTAAATATCTGTGCTTTTTCTTTCAAGCAAAAAAATCAAAGAGAAATTTGGTTTTCTATTTTTATTCTGCCTCCAAGCAAGAACCATAATACAAAATTTTATTTCCAATGTTGTTCTATGTGATGTAATGTCTTGAATTTAACGAACCGGAAAGTTCATTAGTTGGGGCCACAAAGTTTTGTGAGTATTATATAAGGGGCCACAAAGTTTTGGGAGTATTATATAAGGGGGAAATTAGGTCCTTCAGTGCGTGTTGCATTTTGTTGGTATTATATAAGGGGGAAATTAGGTCCTTTAGTGCGTGTTGCATTTCGTTTTTTTGACAAAGGTTTAGGTTTTCTGAGAGAATAGTGATGGCGCTCAGAAGATCCTATTGTATTTACCTAGCTAGCTTGTTCTCTAATAGAATAACTTCACATTAAATGCCCGTGGGCATAGGCATTTAATTAAGGCCAAACCATGTAAATTTGTGTCTCCATATTCTCTATTTTGTTTTATTGCTGTTTTGTTCTAGGCATTTTTACTTGGCGACTATAGCCAATGCCATGTAGCCAGGCACAAACATTTTTCAGGTCTGTGCTAGCCATGTAGGTCCATGTGGCTGCATGGCATTGGCTATAGTTGGACCATTTTAAAGACGGTCCAACCGTAGATGATTCAAATCTTTAATGATATTGACCTTTTTTCAATTTATTCTTTGTGTTATTCAACTAACCAAAATTTTGAATTTTATTAGGACTGAAAAATGGGATTAAAATATCAGTAGGAGCAATAATTGGCTATTTTGATCTATTATAACCAAGGATGAAAGATGTGTACAAGTTCGTTGTATGAAGCTAGCGTGCACACCCATGCTTTACCATTGGACCAACATATCTTTCATGGAGTAGCTCCACCATGTTTACCTTTATTGTTATATAGTCCAAAAAAAAAAAAAAAAAAAGAAAAGAAAAAATTATACTCTTTTTCACAAATCTTTGTGCTTCTTCCAACCAACAAAACTATTGAGAAATTTGATTTTCTATTTGTATATTGCCTCACCAAGTCAAAAAAAAACCACAAGAGAAATTTGAGTTTCCCAATGCTGGCCTTGTGATGTAGATGTGTTGAATTTAACGATGGGGTCACGAAATTTTGGCGGTCGAAAAGGGGACTGTACTGCTCCTATCTATAATTTTATTTATCGCTTCGAAGTAGGTAGGAAATTACTGATCTCTCTTGTAGAATAACTTCACCTTGTACATACACCCGTGAATGTAGGCATTTAAGGCGAAACCACGTAAATTTGTATCAATCTCCGTCTTGTTCTTTGTTTCTGTTTCATTACCCTTCTCTTCAGGATATATATTGATCTATTTCTTACAGCAGTTTAGCCATTTCTTATGATCTATGGGTCCAATGGTCATCTGTTTCCCAACATGCCCTCTCTCTTACCCCTTCTGCATATAAAGTGAACGGCTAACATGGGTCTATATATTGTTTATGGACGTGACCACTTTACTAGAGGTGAGAAGTTTGACCTAGAGCCATCAGAGCCAACTAATAATGGACTCCGAACAAGTAGGGATTAGTTTACTCAACCCCATTTACAAGGAAGCAAATCTTCTGCTATGTAGAAGTTTACTTGACATCTGGCAAACCTTTAACAAGTTAACCAACTATGGTTAACCTGTTACCTGACTCATAACCCACCGGAGAGCCCCTCTCCGAACAGATTCAAAATTTAATTTAAATTAAAAGCTGCTACATAGGCAAAACGTCATGTCTCTATCCAAATATCTCTGTTGCATCTTCTGTCTCCTCTCCTCTCATCATCGAAAGCGAATCTCATTCAAAGATGGAGTGTGGGTGGACATCTGTTTCTTCAAGCTCGCGATTTTTGATTGAATGCGGCTCTGAATGCCCTCACTAGGGCTTCTGAGGAGAAAATCCCTAATCTCGTTCTCTACAATTATCCCTTCTTTTCTGGATCTTTTTCTGCCCTATTCGCTCATCTTTACCATTCGCATCTGAACCTTCCATTTTCTGCTACCGGAAAATCAAAGGCAAAGATATGGAGAAACCGGCTATGCTCTTCAGAAGATAAAACACATGGAGAAGAAGAAAGCAAAAAAAAAAAAAAAAAGAAAAAGAAAAGGGAAAGAAAGCAATATACGAATCTTGAATCTGCAGTTGTCACTTCATGGCAGATCTTCTTCTAAACTCTTGTGTTTTGGCGTTTTTCTTATGAAATTTATGAACTTTGTCCTGTTTCATGGTTGGGGGTATCGTTAGAAGCTGCAGAAGTTACTTGCTTCACTTTCTAATTTATCTTCTTCTCTTTATCTTTTTTAAGATTTAGCGTAACTTTTCAGCGAGCAAAATTTACAACAGCAAGAGTGAGAGGACAATGATTCATATCAGACATTAATTGAAATCTGTAAGGACCTGGTCAAACATACTAAATTAATTCTAGTAAGACTTTGACCAAGACTATGAGTCCTCAATATTACAAATTTCTATCATTGGTTGTGTACGGTTGTATTTGTAGGTGTACACACACCGTATCATATTTATCATATTGAGATTGAAAGGAAATCAATGGCTAAGATCTATTCTCTTTTAATGAAGGGAATTAGGGTTGAATTAAGAAGGGGAAGAGTCCCAATAACCTATTTTCGTTTTTGGGAGAATCCAGCCATTTTGGGGAAGGTTTTGAGAAGAAAAGTGCTAAAGAACCTTGGATTTGTTGCTTTTGATCAAAGCTTTATTGAAGGTAAGTGGTTTTAATCCATTCTCCATGCTCTTAATGCTTAATTTCTCTTGTTATCATCATTGATTTGTTGTTGTATGAATCTGAATACTTTTGAAAAAACAAGGCTCTTGAATGTGTTAGTATAAATCTGTAGACACCCCAAATTGCACTTCAACATAAGAGAACACTCAAAAAGAACTTTAAATGTTTTATTTAAGCCTTGACATTTGTCAAAAACTCAAAACTCTCAAAAATGGTGCGAACCGTACTGAATGAGCGGTTTTTGTTATTTTGGTCTCAACCGCTTTGTATGTGCAGTTGTAACCGTACACACAGCACTGTTGATATTCATGCTTGTTGCGTGAGCTGCCACGTGGCTTCCAGAAGCTTCGGCCGTTGGGACACGTCGACAGCAATCATGACGAGCGTAACTGAATTGAACCGCCCTGTATGTGCGGTTGGGTTGAATTTGCATAGAAACCGCACATATAGTGACGGTTCTGTAGAAACCGCACTGAGTATACAGTTTTGGCCGTTTCGGAGATTTGCGAAATGGCTCAATTTCTGAGCCTTATTTACGCATATTACCTCTCTCTCAGGGACTTGAACTCCCTATTTCACCCTCCGAAACCTCTAGAATTACTCCAATTCAAGCCTTTGAGGAGAATTGGAATAATCTAGAAGGTTTTTTTGGCATACCCTTGGGACTCCTCTACCCTTGGCTTTGCTTATAAATAGAGGGGTCCTCCTCTTGCAAATGGCTGACAATTTGAAGCATTGAAGCTCTGCTGGAAGAAGGGAAGCTCTGCTGGATTGTCTACTCAACTGATCAAGCTACTAAAGGTAAAGCTCATTTGGGTTTATTGCTTCCTCTTTACATTTCACTCCCAACTTCTACCTTTCTGTAGTGTAAAGACAATCTATGATTGCTTGTAGCCCCAAACCACATCCAAAGTACCTGGGAATCCTCTCTAGCCGTAAAACATGAAGAGAGAGCCTGGGGAAAAAGATGTTGGAATGGATTCTCTAGGCTTAGAACCTACAATGTGATGAAAAGCATGCTGTGTGGTTATTTTGAACCTATGATTGCTTCTCTGATCTATTTTGTATTTGGAGAAGATGCACGAATCCATGCTCCCAATAGCAATGGATTCCAACCTTCTCCTAGATGTGATTTTCCACACCTTCACACATACTTTTCACCATTTTCATCAAAGAAACTAGATCTTGGATTTCCATGTTTAATACGGGAAATCCGAATCAATTATCTTCAGAATAGATTTTAGAACTTCATGAGATTGTTTTTATTTATTTTTAAGTGTTTTGGTCGAATTCACTTGCACACATGCACCATTTTGGCTTTCTCTTTAAAAATTTTTAAAACAGGGCAGCATCTGTGGCCTGTCTTAGAATGCTCATAACTTCATCCTCCGGATGAATTTTTGAGTGATTCCAAAGACATGTGATAGATGAGTTGGCCTACTTCATATCTGGAAAATTTAGTTTACTAAAATGGAGCCAATTTTTGACACCATCTGTTCAAAGTCTGTAAGTCAGTTCAGCCCAGATTGCTGAACTTGCCGCTTTGATGGTGCACTATTTGCTCAATTTTAATCCATTTTGAGTGATTCCAATTCCTGAGTTTTCCTTGAAAAGTATATTTTCATTTCCAACTGGTTTCAGCAGAATTTGATCTGATTTGTGCCTTGGGTGCTCAATTGACTCAGAGGTGCACGCTGGCATAGTCCAGAGCTAATCTGCAGTCTTCTAGGCCTGTTCAAGAGAGCACGCAAGTCACATCTGACTAGAGTTTGGTGTGAGGCTTATTTCTTTGGAAAGATGGCACCACATACTTCCTCCATGACAATTTTCATGGATTTTTATTGAGCCAAACTCCACGAATAGGATTTTGAAAATGCCTACTTAACACTTTTTCCGAGTTATAATAGTAGATTTCAGATGTGGATATCTCTCTCATTTTGAATCGGATTGAGCTGAAATTTTTACTGTATACTCTACTATATACCAGTTTTCAAATGGCCTTGGTTTCATTGGATTTGGATTTAAATTGAGTGAGTTATGGTTAATCGAAGCTTTCAAGCTCTTTTAGTCTGATTTTTCCAGATTTACCTTGGCTTGATTTTCTTCAAATTTGACTTAGATTTTTCTTCACTCATGAAGTTCTGAAGTGACATATCCATGAAGAGAGTTCCATTTCATTGGATTGCTCATGTGGAATAATCACACACATTGTGCTTATTTTAAGCATCTCTTGTTTTTTTCATTTATTAGCAAACAATTTTTAGCATAAGCAAGCATGTGGCAACCGTCTTAGACGGATGAGTGAGGGTGCCTAACACCTTCCCCCGCTCATAAATAATTCCCCTTACCTAATCTCTGGATTTTTCCTTGCGTTAGAGCTACTTTGGCTCTATTTGGCATAAATGATCCCTTTGGTGTCCATTCACACCTTAACTTGGATGGTGGCGACTCTTCACTTTTATTGATCCCCGCGTGACGATATCGGAAGTCATCCTAGATGACATTTCCATGTCTCACAAAATCTGAAGGAAGACTGATATTTTATGATTTCGGTACAATGGATGTAGGTGGATATGTGATTTTGCATATGAGAGATCGAGCAATTGAAAAATTGGATGGTTGATAACTATTCTGTTGGTTGAACTGAATTTAAATTATTCTAGTAATTCGTTGTGATTTTGTTGGGGTTGAACTCAACTGTAAATACTTAATCCATCGTCATGTTAACATTGGATTGAACATATTCTTATTTAATTGTTCTGGGTCAACTTGTTTTCAATTATTCGTGTTACTTGATGCAAAGTTTTAGAGAATGAACTAGATTTCAATTAGTTTTGGTTGCTGAGAGTCGGTTTTGAGTTGAACTCCAAGTAATTATTCTGGTTATTCTTTGAAGTTAAACTTTATTGTAATTACTTTCCTCTTGAACTTTTTGGTTGAACCTAATTTTTGATTACTTTACTTTTCATTCGTCTGTAACTTTTGGACGAATCTGATTTTAATTAATTTACTGTTCATTTGTAGGCAACTTTTTGGTTGAACCTCATTTTTAATTATCTTACTTTTCATCCATGTTATGAACCTAATTTTTAATTATTTTGTTTTTCATCCGTGTGTTGTGAGTTATGGTGAGATTTCTGTGAGATTACAGAATGACATGGAAAGACTGTGTTGTGAACTTTGTGATATTTTATTTTGAAATCTGTTTCTTGAGATGAGTGTACTGCAAGTGGTAAAACTGCTAGTTCAGTACCCAGTAAGAGTATTGCTGGGATGAATTTGTACTGCTAGTTAGCAAACTAGTTCAGTACCCACCGTGAATAAACGTTGGGGGATTTATGAATTTGTACTGCTAGTTAGCACACTAGTTCAGTACCCACCGTGAATAAACGTTGGGGGATTTATGAGATTGTACTGCTAGTTAAAATACTAGTTCAGTACCCACCGTGAATAAATGTTGGGAGATTTATGATGATTGTACTGCTAGTTGAGATACTAGTTCAGTACCCAGTTGGGAATACTTCCAGGATAGTATTTGATGTATTTCTAGTATTTGCCACATACTAGTTAAGTACCCACAAGGATTAGCGATAGGAAGATTGTACTCCTAGGACATTACCTAGTTGAGTACCCAGTGAGGGACGCCTACTGGGATATAGATATTGATGAGTACTCCTGGCATATAAGCTGGTATGAGTACTCGGTGTGACTTCGGGTCTACTGGGAAATGTGGCTATGTGATACTCCTAGTGTAAATTACTAGTTAGAGTACCCAGTGACCGAATGGTCTATTGGGTAGTTGAGATCTAGCATTCTGATCTTATTGTGGGCTTGGTTTGATAAATCATTTAAATCTTTATTTTTGTTTATTGTTATTGTTATTATTGGTTATTAGGTAAATGGTTCAATTTCATGGTGAATTTCATTCTTAATATATTATATTAAATTCTTTTGATGTTAATTGTTAAATTAATCATTGATTTGATAGAGAGCATGATCCCTTATATTCAAGATTTATGTATATGCTATATATATTGACTATAAATGAATATAGGAAACACATGCATGAGTACAGTTTATTAGATATATATATATATATATATATATATATATATATATATATAATATTGATTGTATTTATATTAAGTAAAGTGGAAATTCAGCATGTAATCATATGGAGTGCATTAACTCCACTTACTGAGTTCATGTAAACTCACCCCTTACTATTTTACAGGAAACTATCGTAATCGTGGAGACGAGAAGAAATGAGAAGTTATTGAATTTATGATGTTTAGTGAATCTTATGAACATGTATTATTTAGGATTTAAACTTTTAGTGTTATGTTTGGTTTCATGTAATAGATAAGCGGTTTGGCCTTTTATCAAAATTGTTTTTAGATTCCGCTATGACTCTGATAATTAAGTTTATTAATGAGAATTTCATGTTTCGAGACAAAATTAATTCATAGGTTCTATTCGCTTACGAGCAAGGTTACGTCCGGACCCACATGTGTATAGTTATACACGATGTGTGGTTTCAGGGCATGACAAAATCAGACACAGGGTTTCGAGAGATAAGAGAGTAAAGAAAAAGGAGTGAGCGGGAAGATTGGGTAGAGCATCGAATGCAGGCTGGGGAACAAACAGATGCAGTGATATACGCAGGAGAGTTAGGTGCTAGGTTAGAAAATTAATGTTCTTTGTCTTCACCATCAATGTTCTTCTGTGAGAAGACAAGTTAGAAAAGACAAGAAATAGAAACTTTCTTATGTGCAGTTTAGCCTTTCTGTATTTTGTATCTTTAATCTCTCTTGCTCTTTGTTTCTCTCTCTCTCTCTCTCTCTCTCTCTCTCTCTCTCTCTCTCTCTCTCTCTCTCTCTCTCTCTCAAGTGTTCGTTGGAACGAAGAAACAGTTTTCAAGAATTTCAAAAGTTTAAAGAAAGCAAGGTTCCTCTACAGAGACCCAAGGTTCCTCTGCAATCGAAAAAGAGTCCGAAGGTTCCTCTTTGCAATCGAAAATTTGGAAGACGCAGGAAAGACAAAATGTTTTAATCGGGGTAAGAGTCTGCCGGAAAAGTGTTTTTATTTGCCGGTAAGATGAATCGGCAGATATTGCAAACCATGGTTAGCAACGACCTGGGTAAAGGTATAACCGGGTTTGCTGTGGACCCGACCTGCCAGATGTCTTCCGCACGTTAACGTAGTAACGTGCGGAGTAAACTTCTGCGTAGCAGAAGATTTGCTTCCCATTTACAAGAGTCGACTCTTGAAGGTTCAATGTCGATTTCGAGACCTCACACATAGATTTAAAAAAATCGCTCCCAAATCTTGCTTCTTTAGAAACCTTTCCTTCTTTTTTCTTTGTAGTCACTTTTAAATATCTGTGCTTTTTCTTCCAAGCAACAAAATCAGAGAGAAATTTGATTTTCTATTTTTATTCTGCCTCCAAGCAAAAACCATAACACAAAATTTTATTTCCAATGTTGTTCCCTGTGATGTAATGTCTTGAATTTAACAAACCGGAAGGCTCATTGGTTGGGGCCACAAAGTTTTGGCAGTATTATATAAGGGGGAAATTAGGTCGTCCTTTTCAGTGTGTGTTGCATTTCGTTGTTTTGAGAAAGGTTTAGGTTTTCTGAGAGAGTAGTGATGGCGCTCAGAAGATCCTATTGTATTTGCGTAGCTTGTTCTCTAATAGAATAAGTTCACACTAAATGCCCGTCGGTATAGCCATTTAAGGCCAAACAATGTAAATTTGTCTCTCCATATTTTCTGTTTTGTTTTATTACGGTTTTGGCTCTAGGCATTTTTACTTGGCGACCCTAGCAAATTAAAAAGAAACTCTCTCTCCTTGTTCTTTGTTTCCGTTTCATTACTGTTCTATAGGCCTTCTCTCTGATATCTTTTGCATATAAAGTGAACGGCTAACACGGGTCTATATATTGGTTATGGACGTGACCACTTTACGAGAGGTGAAGAAGTTTGACCTGGAGCCATCAGAGCCAACTAATAGACTCTGAACAAGTAGAGAGTAAATCAGTTATAACAAAGCATCTGAACCCCAGTTTTTTTTTATTACATACAGATCAGGAAAAGAGAAGCGCTCCATTAATAATGCTTGGCCATTTACAGGAGTCGACTCTTGAAGGTTCAATAGAAGGACTCCAGAAATTAAGACGAGTAAACATATATATATAGATGCTTCTAACTAGCTAGCCAACCCAGATTTACAGACTTTGAGAACTAGAAAGATACAGCAACCATTAATATATAAGAACTAATACTGCAATTAAGTTTATTTCACTCAGCCCCATTAATTACACTTAATTTTTTTCCACGGAGGAGTCTGCATCTCTAATCTGATTCGCCTGGTGCTCAACATCTGCAGCTCGATCTTGTCCATGATTTAATCTGGTGAACTTGCCGCCCAACAATTTTGTGGCAAATTTCCCCAACAATTTCACCAAGTAATGCAGTAGTTTCCACCCTAACACACAAGTGACGGTGCCGAGAATTGGAAAAACATAGCCGAAAAGAAAGAATATTCGACCGTGTCCTTGTGGTGCTATGCTCCGCATTGAATGGCCGTAATTAGCCACCATGGACACTAGGGCGATTACCAGCACAACTTGCAGAGGGAAACCCACTGTGAGTATCACCATCATTACAAGAGACATGTAAAACCCCAAAGAGTTGATAAATAAGTAGAAAAAAAATTGGATGTCTTGAACGCTTAGACCAAGGAAGTTAAAATGATGGTGTTTGAATTTGTGCTGCCATTTACCGACGGGAGGGGTGATCCCCGTCTGGTAAGTGGCGGTGGCGATCAGCGCCACCACCACCAGAAGTGCATTGCGCACACTATCTGGGGAGTCTCTATCCGGCTTGTATCGGAAGTAGCTGATGAAGTTAATCCACGAAAAGCGTATCCTTCGGATCTCCGCCCTCGCATGCACAAAGCCACTCTTATCAGATTCAATCTCATTTGACTTTAAAGCCCCGGCCCGGCGGAAGGGACGTACTAGCTTGTGCCCTTGCTGTCCTTGTTCCAACAATATGTCCAGGGGTGTCTTTCCCTCTGTATTCATATGATTTACTTGAAAATCCTCCCAGAGCAGCTTTTTAACAAACTGCACAACAACAAGAGTATTAATCTTAATTTAAGTCAAAAAATGACTGACATACGAGGTTAATTAATTGAAGGGGATCGATCAAAGAAGAATGTATGAAGATCTATCGATATATATCTCAACAGGCCAAGCCTACCTCGTGCTGATTTTCTGAGGCTGCCACTGCCACATGCAACACGGTGTTGCCACGGTTATCCCACCGGCTCAGGATCTCTATCTTATTTTGCTTTCTGATCGATGTCAACAGAAGCCCAACCGCTTTCCACTTGCTGGATTTCACAGCAAGGTGAAGAGCAGTCTCCAGTTGAATTGTCCTATCCTCAACAGACGCTGGACAAGCATCGAGAAATTCCTTTAACAAAGATTCATTCCCAGTAGAAGCCACTTCATGCAGTGGAGTTCTGCGTCCTCTTCCTTTGACACGAACGACTTCTTTGTCAACCGCCACGAGCGCTCTCGCTATGCTCCAGTGTCCATTTTCCAGAGCCAAATGCATGGGACTAAGCCCTTTTTCGTTTAGCTTTCTAGCCAGCGAAGGCTTCAGAGTCGCTATCTCCATCGCAAAATCTGCTTTCCCATTCTTTGCTGCTACGTGTAGGGGTGTATCAATGAACTGGAGTGCATCAAGACAATCGAGAATGGAGCGGTTTTCCTCAATTAATGTGTACAATCCATCAATGTCCCCCGCCTCAGCAACATTCTGCAACCGCTCGTTCATGTTTTGCAGATCCTTAATTTCCTCTGAAATCTCTATTGAAACGAGGAACACTGAAACAAAGGTATACAAGAATAAGAAATAAGGATTACAATTTCGGTTTCGAGAAGCGTGCTGAAACGGCACGCCCGAGAAAAATCGACCAAATGAAGGAAAAACGGTTTGTTTGAAATTTTGTGGAAATTTCACCGGTGTGCCGAAAATTTCGGAAAAAACTTAGTTTTTGAATGCCGTTTGACTAAAAAATGGGTTTTTTTTAAAGTTTCGACGAAAGCCAAAGCAAGCAGAGAAGATTTCATGTAACTGATGAATGAGAAGCACGATGTCTTTCTTCAGGCCAGATATCTTCGGACGAGCTTTGTAGATTGACCCAATTCGAGTAAACGCCGAATTCTTTCACAACATTTCAACAACCAAACCCCAGAAAATGTAGATTTCAGTAGCAAGAATTCAAGTCGATCAAGATTGTCAGCGATCAAGAATCTCCACAAACCATTAAATCCAAACAACGATTCAAATTGGGCAAAAAAAAAAAAAGGATTATCACCGGTTACAAGATTGAAAAGATCCTCCGATAAAGATTCTTTGAAAACTATTAAACAATTAAACCAAAACAATGATACAAAGATCGAAAAGAGGGAGAGGTAAATTGGTTGCTTGAAGGCTTACCTTGCAAATGGTGCTTCTGTTCTCTCAGTCTCGGAAGAAACACCGAAGAAGAAACCAAAGAAGACAAACCCAAGCGCTGTCGACGCAGAGAAAATAAACTAATCTCGCAGCTAGCGTCACATGTATACATAATTTTTGAGTAGTGGATGAGCTGTCAGTTAAGAGCTGGTGGTTAAAACTTTTGGGTCACCCTATAAAGAGTGAAGACCCTTGTAGCCTATTAGAAACCTTTTTTTTTTTTAAATTTTGTTCTCGCGCGCAGGTAAAAAGCACGCGCACGATAAAACGTCAAATATTTCGTCGGCACGCTGCGGCGTACCGACGAAAGACTTCTTTTTTTTAATTTAGTTCTGAAGGGTCTTGACAGAGTGGGGATGACTTTTTTGGCCCGTAATGTCAGTACCCTTTTCCATTTTTAGTTGATGACTCCCAGTCAATCCGATCAGGGTTAGGTTAAAAACTCGTCGGCTTATTGGAAATAATTGAAGTTGGGTTTAGCTTTCTTACTTAAGTCGAGGACTTGAAGTCTTTAGTTGTAGGCCATAGAATTGTGCATGTGAGCCGCGGTTTTCAGTGGAGGCCATATATAAAATTCGCTGCGGTTTTCAGTGGAGCCACGGTTTTTGGTAGGCTGGTAATAATAGAAATTGAAGTTGCTTGTTTGAACAGGAAGGTATAAATTATAATTAAAGCAACATGTTCGTATAGATTCATAATTCATAATGCTTTTAAAGTTTATAATATATTATATTAAAGTAATTCATAATGCACCTGCATGTTGAGCCTGTCAACCCAGCTATTGCAGCCCCATGACGGTGCCACTCTCGAGATCTCTCTCACCCATCTCTTTGTGCGATTTATGACATTGAGCAACAATGCCGGCTCATTATCGTGAACAGCCTTGTTCCTAGCATTCCATAGCTCTCAACACATGAAAGAAGGTAGCAGCCCTGTTAAAAAAGTACTCGGTGTAGCCATTTTTGCAGCATTGAGCCATAACATGATGCGTGCATGAGCCGATTGGGATGTGCTGAATGGCACGTCCAAGATGTTGGAGAAGAATTCCCATACCCCAAGAGCCAACCTACCTGTGGAAAAAATGTGGTTTATGTTCTCCTCCTTGTGTAGTGCACAACAGCAGCAGCGAGAGGCCAAAGGAATGCCAAGTCGCTTGATAGCATCATCCGTCGGTAAACCTTTATTAAGGAGCTTCCACATGAAGACACCGAGCTTCCACAAAAGAATTCATTTGAATATATAGCCTAAGAACGTCCAACCATTTGTACACTCTGGATGTGATTAAACTTAAAGTACAAATCCGATCACAATTAAAACAAAATATGGCATGTCATGTACCCCACAACTATATCGATGCAACAAGGATTGATAGTAAATACCTGGGTCCTAGAGGTATGTTCCCTCTGAGGTCTCAGGTTCAAACTCTCTTAGGCACAATTTTCTAGAACCACTTGCATAAGGTTTGGGCCTTAGACTTACCTGGGCCATGTGGGTTGCAGGGTCTTTCATGAGCCCTCAAGGATTAGTCGGTTGAGTGTAAGCGGGCCCAGATACCTTGAGTTCCAAAAAAAAAAAAACAAGGATTAATAGTAGTGTACCATTAATTGTTGTTTGAAACCCTTTAACAAAGATTACTTTTTCTTTTTTCAATATAAAAATTTGAAATTTTTTGGGCAAGGATAGTTTTCAAAAAGATTTTTTTTAACCAAAGAAAAAAAGGAAAGTCTAAAATTATATAGTCTAGGCTTATATAAGCAGAAAATATTCAGCTTTTGAAATGCAAAATAATTCACATTTTATAGAAGTTTGTTATGGTTATTAAATAAAAATAGTTAACAAAAGTTTACATATTTTAATGTCAAGCAAAAATGAAAATCTTAAGATTACAAATGTAAATTTATAATAAAAAATACAAAAAGTAAAAAAAAAAAGGGTTACAAACATATATTTATAATAAGACGAATGCATACCTTTCATACAGCATAAAGACAGGAGATGAGAAATTGATTTTCTTCCAAAACAGGAAAACAATGTTTACACAAGAAAACAAAAGATACAATGAAACCAGAAGACATGTTCACATAGGGAAGGCAATTCCAGGATAAGGATAAGTCATGTAAGGCAGAAAACGCTTTCGAACCGTTCAACCAGTCGATTGAATAATGTATAACATTTACTCTACGTTTGGAATCTTACATTTTGAGGGAACAGAAATGCTAGGGAAGGCACTTCCTTAGGATAAGGATAAGGATAAGGATACAGGAAGAAAATATTTTTTTAAAATTTTCTCTTTGGAATCAAATCCTCTCTCTTCTAAAAGACAAAGATTTTGAAAAACAACAGAAGGACATAACTTCATTTAGACGAGGTACGTGCATTATTGCACATATGTATAACTACAAGTAGTAGGTTTCTCACAGGTAATTATATAAGAGTGTATATAGGATAATAGAGTTTTTTAAGGAGTTTCAAAGGATTTTAATGTCAAAAACCGGCTAGAATCTTAGGAAATATTCTCTAGACTTCACCTACAATAATAATATAGATAATACGGTAACAATAGATGCTATTTGGAAAATCATTTGTTTTTCACTTTTGAAAACCAAAAACCGAAATTATGTTTCCATGGACACAATGTTCAAATTACTTTAATAAAATTCTAAGAACAGCTTTGGTTTTTATAATGGGAAAAAGATTTTATTTTTGAAAATATCAAGATCTTTTTTGGACTTCCTAGTGTCATTTTTATAATTTCACTTTTGGTTAAACTAATTACATTTTGGGTTGTAGTTGTTGGACTAAAATGAAATTAATTTGAGTAGTATTATATAACTCAATCATTCGAACCCATTTTCAATACTAATCACTTTGGACTGGAAATAGGAGTTCACCACAAGTCTCATAGAAGAATTCATTTAAATATTTTGAGAATGACCAACCATATGGACATTATGTGCATACCTACCATATGGACACTACGTGCATTCGATGAGAGCTACAAATCCTATCCCAACTCATAGTGAATCCGACGCAACCACCCCTCTAAAAGCCCAATCCATCGGATGAGTTTCAAGAAATTTCGACAGAATCGTTTAATAAAATTTCATCAACGTGCCACTTTTTTCCATTTGCATGCTCCATAGACACCGAAACGGAAAACCTTGGTAAATCGTACATGTCACCCATAGGAAGGAAGCGTTTTTGGGACACTACGCCAAATAAAACCTATCCAACTTTGGGAGACTAACAAGCACAACTAGCTATCTTTTAATTGGCCCGTAGATCAAATGCATGGGCATAATACAACCCATATAAAAGACATATCAATGAAGGCAAATAGGTTCAAATCTAGAAGACATATCAATGAAGGCAAATATGTTCAAATCTAGGTGAGTATCTCAATTTCACAAAACATTTGCTTGTGGTGGCTTCTAGAGGAGACTTGTTAAGCCCAGATGTCTACAACATCTTCTCTGCAACAAAAACATGTGATCGATTGGTCCATTCCAAAAGGAAACTGTATCTTTTGACTACATAACCAATCAGAGACTTGTTTGAAATGCTGCAGAAAATAAGTACCAAGCAATGTCATTCATTTACCCATTGAACAAGCCAGAGAAGGATCAATTCCAGGGAAGCATATTTGCCCGTACCAGTTTAATCAAATTTTTTTTTTCCAAAAACTGTGACAGAAGAATCAATGGATATTTAACCGTATCTTATTACGACAAACTAGGAACAAACAACACTAGCAATGCTTGTATAATGCATTTGGTTTCGATATTGATTGAGAATATCATGTACAAGGCAAGGTTCACTCACAGCACCATTTCCAATGTGATTTCTTGCCAGACTTCGAAGCAAAACTGCAAACCCCAAATGACTTTTGTACAAGTAGCACAACAGTTTCTGCACCCTCTCCTCCTAGCCTGTTTGACATTAGCAATTGTGAAATTTCACCTAATGTTTACCTCTTCAATCTCCCCATGACGGCTGCAGGCGGAATTAGAGGAAGATGAGGATGCAGCAGTCTCTCCCTTGTTATCTGATGATAAAATGGGGCCTTTGCCTTTGTTTTCATCTGGTTTCTGCTGATGTATAATCTGCAACTGGTTTTGCAAGACCTGATGAAGAATATTGAAGGGGCAGAAAAGAATCAACAGGAGTAAAATAGCCAAATTAATAATTCCTCATAATTTTTGATGGAATATCAGAGAATCTAGACCAAATATAATAGATATAACATTCAGCTCTATACTAATGCATTTAAAAGGTCTTTTATAATTTATAAGCTGGCCTAGTTGCATTCAGCCCAACTTGGATTAGTAATCCAGAGGCAATTGTTGTTGCATCAAAATATCTTTTTACATACACGGGTATATTCAATTCCTTGTTTCCATTCTGACCAATATTTCCTCATGGATTTTGGTCCATTCTGACAGATATTCCCTCATGTAGAAGCAGAATCCAGTTTTATGATCAACCAATCTAAATAACTAGCATTTGGAATAAAACATGTGCATACACCTTTGGGAACAAAGTTACTTGATCAACAAAAATCCAATGCATGACTTTCTCTGGATCTCGCAGCCAGTGAGATCTCAAATTGTGGAGCACATTTATGTGCAAGGCAATTATTGTTCGATATATCTACATAAATACTCACAATCACCAGAACATCTCTCTTAAAAAGCAAGGGAACAACAATTTGATCAACCTATTCATAATAAATGAAACCAAAAACCAACGTAAGACCAGGTAACTAATCTCAACTTCTATTAATCTAATTTATAGTCCTTACACTTTGAACTCAAATAAACATAAATGAAAGACAAACTCACACAATTTTTCTTAAAACTCACATAACATTTACATTTTTAGTTCAATCAAAATAAATGAAAACATAAACAACCTTAAACACACATGAATTTTCTTAAAACTCACATAACATTTTAAATAAAATTATCATGTCAAGGATACCTTTATAAACAATGCTACTGCTACCCTATTTTGAACACCAAAACATTAAAATCTCAATAATTTATCAGAAATAGCTATTATAGATCTCTAAAAGACCTTTATAATGAGCCAAATATCATCCAAATGAAAACACATCATAAATTATAAACCTAAAAGAGAATAGAAACTTTCTTAGGAAGGTGGAGAGTCAAGGAAACACCATTTGGTGAGGTGGAGTGAGGTGTGTACTAGCCCTTGGAAAGAAATTTCGGCCCTCATGCCTATTTTCAACCCTCAGTTTCCTTTAAACTTTAGTTGGGATCCTCTCTCAGCCTTGGCATGATGTTTATTGGGGAAACAAGCCCCTTTCCCTATGTTTCCCCTGATTATTGTGTATCTGCTGCCTTTGAATCCTCTAGTCTCTGCGATCCTATCATGGCCATTTTCGGGTCTTAATTGGAACCTAAAGTTTTAGGAGAGATTTTCACTTAGTAGAGTTAGACAATCTGGGTTCGCTGCTAGAGGAGCTTAGTTCCATTGTTTTACAGCCCTCTCTCCCTAATGTCCATTGTTGGCCCCTTTCATCAGATGGGTGTTTTCCTCTTTAAGTCATCTTTCTCACATTTATGTCCATCCCCTAGTTTGCCAAAGCCTGGATTTCCCCACCTTCCTCTGGTTAGCCCCAGTTCCTTCCAAAGTCAAAGCCTTCATGTGGATGGTCTTCCTCAACAGCATCAACAGTCTTGATGTCCTCCAAAGATGTATGAAATTAAATGCTACCTACCCAAATGTGTTTGTGTTGTGCATGAAGAGCGAGGAATCACTGGATCACATTTTCATACACTGAATTTTCAGGCACGATATGGTCTTATATTCTTAATTTGATTGGACTGAAGCAGGTGTTCCCTAGAACTCCATCTGATTTGGCAAAAAAGTGGCGGTTCCCTACATTGCAGACGAAAGGGAAAATTATGTACCATGCAGTTTTTTCTTTTCTGCAAGGATTGTTGTATATGGTTAGCAAGAAATAAATGTATTTTCCAAGGTGAAAAGGTGAAAAAACTGAGGATTTTGGAGGATATTCTTTCCATGACTGTATCCTGGGTTTGTATCAGGAAGAGTTTTAAGTCTAATGGAACCGAGGAGGTGCTGACATATATCAATAGTGCAAGCCACATTACATGGGCTGTAATATGTTCCAATTTTGCCTTCATGTTTTTCTCCTAGACTGTTACTCAGGTTTCTGTACTGATAGAGCAGGTTTCTCGTTTCAATTCTTGCCCACATCTCATGGATAAGACGTACATCCTTTTATCTTTTAATACACTACTTCATTATTCATCAAAAATAAAATAAAATAAATGCAAAGATTAGAATCCAAAGTCCAAGCATATTACACGCAACCATTGAACTAAAAATTGATAAAATATTCAATATTCAATCATGTCAACCCCATACGAGTGTAAAGTAATAGTTTCTTATTTTGACCTACTTAGTGCGCTAGACATTAAAATATAGGAAATCAGCATTAGTGGAAATTACAAAATCAAGTTAAACTTTAAAAGAGAAAAAGGGTTAAAGATTTCAGATGATAATTACGAATTAGGATTAATCACATAACTGACAAAAAGATATAATACCTCAATCTGGTGCCGAAGAAATTGTTCTTGAGCTTCTATGTTCGGAGCCGGTATATTATCATTGCCTACTCATAGTCCACTGGAATTGCCACCAGGTGTCCGAAAAGGGCTAAAGGCACTATGTGAAACCTGAGGAGAAGTGAAGTTAGGGAGTCCGCCCGCAAATGCAAACTGGTGGTGTTGTTGCCCAGAAGCATCTCTTTGTCCACCTGAATCATTGTTGAATGAATCTGCCAAAGGCATATGCATCTGAGGAAGTAAAGCATATCCTGAGGATCTGAAATGCAAAGAAACACTAATTAGATGAATTATAGTAATTTAAGGGCTAGTAATTTTGCGTGAAATCATTAGATGTTTACCAATGCTAAAGTTTTGTTCAATAGAAGACTGATTCATTTACAACCAATCCAAAAAGATGAAAAACAATGATTCCTACCGCCTCAACGATCATTGCCAATAAACATTGTTTAGAAGCAAGATTTGCAAAATAAGCCAAATGACAACCACCTCACAATGTCTCAATGATGAAATACTTGAAAATAATCAACTCAATTCAACCATTCAGCCCCATCATCCCAGCACAGCTTCCATGGTACCAACTACAAGCAAACTCCTGTGCAAACCATCAGTGTCTTTGGACTGTATCATCTACAGCAAAGATACTCCATTACAAACCGTATAGACACACAAGTGTAGGGCCCACCAAGTGCATATCCTGTGGGCCCCACACCTGTGTGTCTTGGTGTAGGGCTGTACATAGGATCTTTTCTGTAGGTGATACAGTCGAGTCTTTGCATCCTTTGGCCCCACTTGTGTCAAATACATCTAAACAAGTTATATAACTGAAAGAAACAATCTCTAGGAATTAAAATGCCAGGTTGCTACCATAAGCTAGTCCAAATTTTAAACAGGCTAAACCTTCCTCATCAAACAGCCACTAAATCCAACAACTACAAAATTCCAGCTACACCCACATGCAGCTAAACCTTCCTCATCACCCATTAAGTTAAACAAAGCTACTATATTCCAGCTATACTATCCACTGGTCAAAATTTGAAATGCAAAATTTTCAAACTTTTCCAGATCGGAAAACTAAACATTGATGTATGCTTGAAGCTATCTGGTGCTCATTTCTGCAGAATGTTAAAGCTTCAATCTGCATCTTCAATCAGAAACATTAGTTGAGGCCTCAGTGACTTTGTCATATATTTTTAATCACTCAAGGAGTGATCTTTTGATACCTGGCATCAGGTAATTTGCATCACTTATGTCGCCACCATCTCTGGTTTATAAAATGGTAGCATATCAATTCTTCTTTCTTATCTCATTTTTTATCAGATAGTATGTCATGAACAAGACAATTAATTGGAAGTATGCCTCCAGCATCTGACTTTTCTAAATTTTATTTTTTATGAGCTTAATTTTGTACAAATACACCTTTGGTTCCCAACTATCCCCCCACGGAAACCATTTTTTTAAATAAGCTGAGAAAAATGAAAACAAGGAGGAAAAAAAACACACATGATCTGTGAAGACTATGATTTTTTAACATAATATGTTAAGAAAATTGGTGATCTAATCAAGTAACTAACTTTAATTTTTTGGGAAATCACTTTGAAAGTAGCTATCAAGATGTTTTAGAGTTTAAGAAGATAAGCTCAGGCCACCAATTTTATATTTATTTAAATGTCACCAACATCCATTCTCACCACATCATTTTATGATAAAGAACTATGTATAGCACAACTGAATTATTTAAGTATAAAGGTTTTAAGAAAATTCGAAAACCAAACAAACTAGAAAAGTTAATAGTTTTTGTTCAAAAATCATGAACCGATTAATAAAAAAATAAATAGAATAAACATTGGTGGTGGGGCTCATCTAGTCTCTCCATTACCTATCCTAGGCTGTTTCATAATCGTTTGTTGCCCCATCCTTTTGTTTCAGATATTCTTTCTTGTGATTCTATGGGTCTGTCTTGGAAATTGCACTTCCGTTGTGAGTTGAGCCCCCTAGAAGTGGAGGAGCTAGGCTCCCTTTTACATCAGTTGAGTCATGTCTCTTTGGATGCAACTGTGTCGTACTCACGCTCTTGGTCTCTGTCTTCCCGAGGGCTTTTCCCTACATGCTCCTTTTTTACCCATTTGTGCTCCGGAAGAATTGTTGGCCCTCTTCCTTTCTCTCCATCCTTTATCTTGCACATTCCTGCCCCACCCAAAGTACTTACTTTCCTTTGGGTCGCTCTTCATAATGGTACCAATACTCTTGACAATCTTCAAAGAAGAAGGAAGGGCCTTGCGATTTCGCCCAATGTTTGCATACTTTGCCTCATAGGGGAAGAGTCGGTGGATCACATCTTCCTACATTGTGAACTTGTTAGGTTTAACATTTTAGTTTGGCTTTATTCAGTGTCAAAGAGAAAGTGTTTTAAGTGTGTTTAGAATGTTTAGTTTGAGTCCAAGAAGACATGGTTCAAACGGCGTCAACATCGAGGTCAAATTGAAGAAGTTATGCCCAACGTTTGATCAACGTTCGCTGGCCGTTTGAACGATCATGCTACAAAGAGAAAATAGAGACTAGCGTTCGACCAATGTTCTCTAAACGTTCGACCGTTGGTGACACACAGAGAAACCAGAGAGCAGCGTTTGCTGAACGTTTGCTGACCGTTCGACCGATGGAGTTCCACAGAGAAACCCGAGAGCAGCGTTCGCCTCACGTTCTCTGACCGTTCGAACGAGAAGAGGAAAAGTGAGTTTTTGTCTTGAACGTTCGAGCCGCGTTCGCTGAGCGTTCGAACGTTCATTAACAAACTTCAGTTTTAGAATTCCGATCTTTTCTGATTTGTTTCCTATTCCGATTCTACCTTCTCCTAATCTATATAAGGAGTGTCTAGACTATTGTTATGGTAACAAAAGAGGTTTTTAGAAACCCTAAATTCGTGTGTGAGAGCAAGAGTTATTTCTCCTCTTCCTTCTCCTTTGTTGAGCCATCAAAGCCTTTCTTCATCTTTCTTTTCTACCTTGGAGTTCCGGGTTGGAGAGTTTGTTCGTGGGAGTTCCTACGGATACCAGGCGAGTTCGTTTGGGTGATCGTGTGAAGAGATCTTCAGAGTTCTGAAGTGTTGCTGTGGAGCAAATCTGAGGAGTTTCTCAAATACTTTCAAGTCTGTGAGTTGCAGAGTCTAGCATAGGGATGTTGAGTCGTCTGAACTACAGGTTGTAAGTCTTATTTTCATATTGGATCTTTTAGGTGGCTCCTGCATAGCCCGGAGGGTTTTTCTCTAGTGAGAGTTCTCATAGAGTTTTCCCTTCGTCACCAAAATTGCTTGTGTTGTCTTTTTACTTTATTTGCAATTTTGTGTGATTGGTTATAGACTTGTGCATGCCTATTAATTAAGAACTTGTTTTTAATTAGTAGAATTTTTATTCCGCTGTGCTTCACCTATTCACCCCCCCCCCCCCTCTAGGTGTATTTAGAGTCAAAACCCTGTTTTTCAGAACTGGTTTCAGCTATCTGGTCTTATTTCCTGGGGCTTATAGAAGTGAGTTGGGTTCAGCCTAAATCTATCTCTGATCTCTCTTATCAGTGGCGGTTCCCATTCCTTAAGAGAAAGGGTAAGTTGATGTATAAAGCTGTGTTCTGTGCTACCATGTGGCTAGTTTGGAGAGACAGGAACAGGTGCATCTTCGATGCGGGTGTAGACACCCCAAATTGCACAAACAATCATAAAAAATCATTATCTCCTTGAAAGCCATCACAGAAATTGAAGAAAATAAACTTTTACCTGTATCCGGATACTCAATCCGGATACAAGTACTCCTTCCTGTATCCGGATACTCATACCGGATACATGTGAGCCTTAGTGTATCCGGTACCATGTACCGGATACCTTAAGGCCCTTTTTTATCCGGTCTGATATACCGGATACATTAAGTTTGCTCAAAATTAGGGTTTTCCGAGAGAAATCACTTGTTACCATCATGTCCCTCATTAAATGAGGGGAAATCTCGGAAATGACCTTAGGGTTAAGGTTGGAGGGGTTCTAGACATTAAGTTGTGTCTACCAATGACCTTAGCCTTTGCCTATAAATAGGAGCCTCCTCCTTGAGCAAATGGCACACAACTCTTGTTTTGAATTCTCGCAAAGAAGAACTCCAAGAGAAGAAGAAAAACCGCTGTGGAATCGCCTCCAGAACTCAGGTAAGCCTCAACTTTTCTTTTTATTTTCTGTCTTTACATTCCTAGATCTAGATCTCTTCTTCTACCTTTCTGTAGTGTAAAGCCTTGTTTGTATGTGTGGAAATCCTTCCCCGGCTCAAAGTATCTCAAGACTCCCCTAGCCGTAAAACGTGAAGGCGGATCTAGGAGAAACGAGACTGGGGATTGACCCTAGTGCTAGAACCCATGTAGCATAAAGCTTTTGAATGATTGAAAACCGTTCTATAATTAAAGTACCCTTGATTATTTCGAAGATCCGTGTTTAACGGGGAGAGAGAACAGAGGGAAACGATAATGGAACGGAACCCTAGGCTATGCTAGAATCTATTTTGTTGAATCTATATGCATGAGATGTGGTTGTATTAATCTTACTTGGTTTTCCACTCTTGCACACATATTACACTTTTTGGTGAATAGGCTCACATTTGGGGATTTATTACATTCATTGTGATAAATCTCTAATAAATGGCCTCAATCAAATTCTGGAGTGTTTTTAAATGTTTTTCAAAGGTTTTGGATTCATCTCACACAGATCACACACATTTTATCAATGTTCGGATTTGGTTTTCTTCAAAAGTGGCTTAGCTTGACAGCACCTGTACCCTTACTTCGGACGCCCATAACTTCATCATCCGGATGAATTTTGGGGCAATTCCAGAACCATGGGAAAGGTGAGGCTGTCTAGTTTATGTCCACCAAATTTCACAAATTTCTATTTTGCGGATTTTTGACACCTCTCTGTCGAAGTTAAGTGGACAGTTCAGGTTCAAATACAGAACTTGTCACTTCGACGGACCGCCATGTGTTCGTTTTAAGTCCGATTCGAGTGATTTTTGTTTCTGAGTACTCCTTTATGAGTCTATTTTCAAATCGAGTTGGTTTCATAATTTTTGAATTCCATTTGAATTATTGGTAGCCGATTTACTCAGAACTGTTCATTTGTACTTTTCTGGGTGAATCTGTGACCTTCGGGGCCTGTTCGGGAGACCACCCAAGGCACATCCGAAGGGATTTTTGTATGAGGCTAGTTTCTATGGAAAGATAGCCATACAGACTTCAATCACACCAAATTTCGTTGACTTTCATGCAGTGGATTTTTCTAGACAATTTTCCAAAGTTGCCCACTTACCACTTTTAAAAATCCCCAGCAGCAACTTCAAAGGAGCATAACTCCTAGGATTTTTATCGGATTAACTTGAGATTTTGCATGAGTTCCTTATTTATCATAATCTTTCAAATAGAGTTGGTTTGAATCAATTTGAAATCGGATTTGAATGATTTCAAGACAAAGGACCTTACTTTTTACCAAACTTCCCGGATTTGATTTAACTTAGTTTTGATCAACTTGTGCTTTGATTTCCACCTCTTTAATGTTCCAGAAGTGATATTGACATAAGAGAAGATCTAAAATTCATTTGGATCTTCATGTGAATATATCATACACTTGTTCCTTTTTTAAGGCTTTTTCATGATTTTTAGCAAGCTTCTTATTTTCTTTTAGCATGAACATACACTTGGCAACCACTTCGTGTGGATGAATGGGGGTGCCTAACACCTTCCCCCGTTCATAATCTAATCCCCTTACCCATCTCTGGATTTGATTTTCAAGTAGGGTTATTTTTATCCTAGAACTTGTCTTTTGGCTATTTTTGCCTACTTTTGATTCTTTGGTGTCCATTCTCACCCCAAAATCATGAATGGTGGCGACTCTCCCAATTTTTGCGTTGAGCCCGTGTGTTGACGGAGGGATGATCACTCCGGTGATTTTTTCCCATGTCTCACAGCGGGTACCGTTGCAATGCATAAGATCTTAGAAGACATCTTTATTTTGGTTGCTGATTGGGTTAGTACCAGAAAGGAGTTCAGATCCAGCCATCATCTGAAATTTTCAGGAATTGGGTTAAAGTCTCTTCCTTGGATTAGCCTATTTTAATTTTCAGATTCCTACTATCTTATATTCCCCTGCGGAGTATCCCTTCTAGTTGGCTTTGGATGTTTTGGCTGTTCTTTGCTTTATCTTTGTTGTGTATTTCTCCCATATCTCATGGGCTTTGTTCTTCTCCTCTAAGTTTTAATACATCCTTCATCATTCATATCAAAAAAAAAGTGAATGAAAGAATAAATTCACCAATTTTATATTTATTTAAATGTCACCAACATCCCTTTTTCCCTCATCATTTTATGATTAAGAACTATGTATAGTGCAACTGAATTAATTAAATATAAAAGTTTTAAGTAAATTTGAAAACCGAACAAACTAGAAAAGTTAATATTTTTTGGTTCAAAAATCATGAACTGATTAATTAAAAAATAAATAGAATGAACTTTAAAGAGGAAAAAAAAACTAAACTAAAAAGGAGAATGAAAGAATAAATTTTATAGTTCGAATTTTCAGATGCCCGAGGGACAAAAGGTTCTTCCCTAATCGCAAAAGTGTATTTCAGGTATTCTACAAAAGGAAGTTCACACGTGTCTTGACAATTCTTTAAAAAAATTACACCTCAAAGCAACATTTTGACCCATTTTTACTTTTTGTTTACTCAGTCTCCTATATCATACTTTTCAGTACTTCACTCCTTTTTCCAGCGTTCCAATATTTTCATATCATATTGAAGTGATAATACATCAATGAAAGAGTATAGCAGTATTTTATATGAACTGTACCACAATAAAATGATGAGATATAGTAGAACAGAATTAATTAAATTTTTGCTTCAGATTGGAAACATGACAAAACTTTTTTTATACTCCTTTTAAAGGTTCGACTTGAAAGCTCACCTCTTAAGGTCCACCATGAAGGCTTATTCAATTAATATAGTTGGAGTACAAGAAGAAAACCATTCATGATATATATATCTATATATATATATATATATCTTCTTGTATGAGTGCATTCAAATTTTGCAAAAGGACGCTGCACATGCAGGTACCAAAGCAACGTGGCAACAAAGGTAAAGAGAAATTCCCTGTTATGTGTAAAACTGAAATGCAAGTACCAAAGCAAAGTGGCAACAAAGCTCTAAGAGGGGAAAAGTAAAAATCATGTGATCATGTGCACTTGTGAACGAGGGTATGGTTTTAATTCAATTTTAAATCACCAAGCCTCCTTGTATATGATAAACATGTATATCTAGAATTTACCTTCCCATTCATTTCTATAAAGGCTTTCTTGGCTTCATATTCTGAGCTAAAGGCAACAAATCCAAAACCTTTTGATCTATCAGATGCTCTATCCATTACAAAGTTAATTGGGAAAATGCATAAGATGTGTAATTAATTTGGAGAATGGCAATTACTAGTGTAAAAGGTAATTGGAAAGAGCGTCGTACCACCTTCAACAACTTCACCAGTTTGTGAAAATGCTTCTGACAACTTCACCATAGGAGAACCCCCCGTAGTTAAGAACAAATAATAAGGACAAAAATTATGTACTCACAAATTGAAAAAACACCATTAATACGGGTATTTGATTGAGTTTTTAGGGTGAAGCATGAGGTATGCTATCAATTGCTTCCGAAAGTATCCAATATTTTCCTGTTGCATTGGAAATGAAACAGTTACTATAGAAAAATGTGTAAGTGTTAATCACATCTTATTGCATATGAATCTAAATACTTGCTTACCCAAACCCAGTTGACAATCGATGCCCGTCCCAATATTCCATGAACTTCATTAAGAATACACTGCAATCAATACTATACAACAAGCGGAAGGAATCAAGACAAGGTAGACATGGCAAGTAATAATATTGACTTGTGTTAGTAAGAGTCAAAGGGAGTAACCAAATAAGCAACGTAAGGGCATACTTTAATATCACATGTATGCTCAGTTACTTATGGTAACACATGAGTGATAAAGTAAAACAACTTACGCACTGCTTTGATAGGGCACGGACACAGGGTGAATTGGCCACTCTTGCACTCTCTTGTCACAACCAGGTTTAAGCTCCTCAAAGATAGCAGAAAAAAAGTTTGTTTGCAGTGACAATTGCACCATTCAATATCAAATTATATAATATATCGACACTATATAGTTATTTACATACCAATTTAGTTAAGATAGCAAGATAATGATCAGGCCATTTATTCACCAAGGAGTCTAGCACTTCCACCCGCTTCTCCAACATGTTCAAAATAACGAGGAACCAATGGCTCCTCTTCAAAATGGGTAGGAAAACCTATCAAATGACAATACAAGGCGTACTAGCCATTAGTAATGATCTAAGAGAGAGTAATAAAAAATTTGAAGTTTACCATACCATATGACATCAAAGCAAATTAAATCCTATAACATCTCGTGCAAATTGCCTTCGTACACCATCTACCACACTCAATGCTCCTTTTAGGATTGAAGCCTGTAATTTACAAGTATAATATATTAGTCAATATAGTACCTCATATGCATTGAGAATTATTTATTGTAAGCATCCTAATGTACGATCCTGTATACATACACATGTGTAGGGTGAAATATAGTGGTGACAGATAGTCGATGCATGTTCCAGCATAGATTTGACATGGGCAATCTGTAGACACCCCAAATTGCACAATAATTGGCAAAATTCATTCTTTCCTTTAAAACCAACACAAAATTTGAAAAATAAGCTTTTTTTTCTTGTATCCGACAACTCAGGTCGAATACAAGCATATCCTTTCATATCCGACAGTAGTTGTCGGATATAAGTAGATGTTAATGTATCCGACGACATATGTCGGATACATATATGTACTCTTGTATCCAACCTGATATGTCAGATACAAGCTTTTTGCTCAAAATTAGGGTTTTCTGAGAGTTTTCACTTTTTACCATCATATCCTTCATTAAAGGAGTGGAAATCTCGGAAATAGCCTTAGGGTTAAGGTTGATGGACTCTAGACATCATTTTGTGTCTACCATCATGCAAACCCTAACCCTAGCATTTGCCTATAATAAGAGGCTCCTCCTTAAGCAAATGGCCAAGAAGTTGGAGATTGAAGAGCTCCGAGTGAAGAAGAGAACCACTGCCGCATTGCTTCCAGAAGCCCAGGTAAGCCTCAAACCTCTCTTATTTTTCTGTTCTTACATTTTAGGATTAGCTCTTTCTTCTACCTTTCTGTAGAATAAGGCCTACTCTTTGTGTATGTAAACCCTTCCTCTACTCAAAGTACCTCAAGACTCCCCCTAGCCGTAAAACGTGAAAGCGGGATCTAGGGGAAACGACACTGAGGATTGATCCTTCATATTAGAACCTTTTTGAATGGCCTTTTGATTCTATGAAAACCGTTTCATAATCAAAGTACCCCAAGATTATCTCGAAGAACCGTTAAACGGGGACAGAGAACTAAGGGAAACGAGAATGGAACGGAACCCTAGGTTGTTTAGAACCCCATTTGATTGATATGAATGCTATATGGTTATGTTGTGATTGAATGGTTTTTACACATGCACATATTGCACTTGTTTTGTCAGAATCGGCTTGTGTTTCGGATCTATTGCATTCTTTGTGATAGATCTGAAATAAATACCTCCAAACAATTCTGGACATTTCTCAATGGTTTTCAAATGATTTTGATTTATCTTACACGGATTCCACACACCTTATAACTGATTTGAATTGATTTTACTTAAAAGTGGCAAAACGGGACAGCAGCTGTACCCCAACTTCGGACACTCGTAACTTTATTGTCCGGATGAATTTTGGAGTGATTCTAAAGCCATGGGAAAGGTGAGGCTGTCTAGTTTACGCCTGTAAAATTTCATCAATGTTTATGAAGTGGCGTTTTGACACCACTCAGTCGAAGTTGATAGGTCAGTCCAGGCCAGATTGCGGAACCTGTCACTTTGACTGAGCGCCATGTGTTCGTTTTAAGTCCGATTCGAGTGATTCTTGTTTCTAGGTTCTCTTTTGTGAGTCTAATTTCAAATCCAGCTGGTTTCATATTTTTTTTGACTCCATTTGTGTCGTGGGTAACAAATTTACTCAGAACTGCTCAACAGCACTTTTCTGGGTTAATCTGTGATCCTCGGGGCCTGTTCCGAAGGTCACCCAAGGCACATCCGGATGAATTTTGTATGAGGCTAGTTTCATTTGAAATATGGTTCTACATACTTAATTCATGCCAAATTTCACAGATTTATATGAAGCCAATTTTTCTAAATGAATTTCCAAAGTTGCACACTTGTCACTTTTAACTATCTCCAGCAGCAGATTTCAAAGGAGAATAACTCCTAGGATTTTAATCGGATTTGATTGAAAATTTGCATGAGTCTTCTATTTATCATAATCTTTCAAATGGATTTAGTTTGATTCAATTTAAATTGGATTTGAATGATTTCAAAACAAATGGCACTATCTTTTACCGAATTTTCTGGATTTGACTCAACTTAGTTTTATGCAATTTTACTTTGATTTCCATCTATTGGTAATATTCCAGAAGTGATATTGACATAAAATAAGATCTAGAATTCATTTGGATTTCTCATGTGAAGGTATCACACATTTGTTTAATCCTTTTTCAAGGTTTTTGATTATTTTAGCAAGCTTTCTCATTTTTTTAGCATGAACAACACTTGGCAACCACCTTGTGTGGGTGAATGGGGTGCCTAACACCTTCCCCCGTTCATAATCTAATCCCCTTACCTATCTCTGGATTTTATTTTCAAGTAGAGTTATTTTTACCCTAGATTTGCCTTTTTGTTTATTTTGATGATTTTTGGTGCCCATTCACACCCAAAATTGGATGGTGGCGACTCTCCCATTTTCGTTGAGCCCGTATGATAACGGAGGGAATCATCTCAGTGATTTTTCCATGTCTCACAACTGGCGACTCTGCTGGGGAATTTGTGGATTTAAGCCATGTTAGGTGTTTGTTCATGTTTTACTTTGATTCTTAATGCTTGCTGTTTTGATTATTTGTATAGGACATTTTGGAAGTGTTTTAAATCTAATTTGTGTGATGAAGCATCTTGAGAACATGGTATGAAAATGTATATATATTTGGGAATGTTTAGTACCATGCTTAGGATTTTACACTATCAAGGCATGCTATTTTGAACCAGATTTTTAGTGCCCAGATTTGATAACATGTGCAACCCAGATTTTTAAGGATGAATTCAGAATTAGGATGACATGTTCAATTCAGATTTCCAATGTGTACATGTTTTGGGTACCAACTTTGCATGATAAATCTAGTTCATATGATGAGGCATTTTGAGAACATGGTATGAAAATGGGTATATGTTTAGCACCATGCTTAGGATTTTTGCATTGCCAAATCATGTTATTTTAATTTAGATTTTGAATGCCCTGAATTGATGAACATGTGCAAACCAGATTTTTAGAGAGAAATTCATACTAGGATAGCATGCTCAATGCAAATTTTTAAGGTGTACATGTTTTGATACAAATTATGCATGATAATGTGTTCATTTCAGAGTTTTAAGGCCATGTTTTAATCAAGAACGTGATGAATATCAAATCTGGATATTTAATTGATGTTCTGGATATTTTAGCATGTTCAAGCATGATGGGTGATTTCTTTGTATAATAGGATAACATATACATAGGCTTGTTTTGAAGTTTTTGTATGGTTGTATGAGCATGCTTAGGTTAGGTTGTTTGCCTTGTTCCTTTGTGCATATTTCCAATGAGATATTTGTATTATACCTTGCCTTGGCTTGAAATTGTATGCATGGTTACAAAAAAGAGTGGCAAGGGGCTGGGACGTTGTGAATGTACCTTAAAATTCAAAATGCACTTGAGCACTATAAATACTTTGCATAGCCTACCCATTACCTATAGGAAGTTGAACCCGAATGTGTGTAGCTTGGCGTACTGAGGTCGATACTTCGGAAAGCGAAAGTGAAAACATTTACCTTAGAATTTGAGTCAATGATGTGATGACAATGGGATCTGTGATTCAATTCCAGGCATCACTAGACTTGAGTTCTAAGTTGCCAATTAAGCCAAAAACCATACGCTTGAAGGTGGAGAAACACGTTTTCAGCTAAAAGTACACAATTACGTTTGGGGAATTGGGTGTAAATGTGGGAAGGCCGTTTGCATGTTTCACAGGCCAAAGTATAATATGAATACCATATTGAAGGTAATACAAGGTGGTAAGGTAAAGCCATGTTTTCTTTTTATTATCTTCATGTAAATTAAAAATCATGGTGTCCATATGGTTGGGATGAAATTTTTCCCAAAAAATGTTTGTAGCCTAAGGTTGGTATAACCCATAGGAAGAGTCTCTAACTCTGCTTAAAATTTATCCTACCCAAAGTCCAGGCAAGAGGCAACCAAGTGTACAAAATCCAAGAATTGGTGTATAACTTCGGAGGGTACAAGTACCCTCATGAATTTGTGAATTTTAGCAAGTATGATGTCAAAGCCCAATTTGGGGCAGGGTTTAAAGGCCAAGTCAAGGTGAACATCAAGTGGGAACGAAAATAACATGATCTGGTGAAAAAATGAGTCAAAAAGGGGGTCATTTGGGCATTAACCGACAACTCAGGTCGGTTAAACAGCATTATATTCTTATCCGACATAACTCATCAACAAAAGGGATATATGCATGTATCCGATCATTTATATCGGATACAATAAAACATTGCCTTAGCCAACATATTATGTCGGATACAGTAAGAAAATGTACAAATTGGTTTTTCATCCCAAATTTTTAGAATAAAATGCCTAAAACACTGTGGGTAATCCTTAGGCATCCCAAAGAGAATATAAAAATGTTTCAAAACAAAAAAATAAAATAGAAAAACAAAAACAAAAATTTTTTTAGGATTTAACCTAATTTTGAAACTCAAATCTACCCTTTCCATAAGCTTAAAGAAGATACATAAAAAGGGAACCAAGGTGTCATATTTCTTGATACCAACTCACCTCAAACATGTTTCAATCAAACTTTTGAACTTGAAAACTAAGAAAATTCAGCAAATAAAAAAGGAAAAACCTTTGGTTAGTTATTTTTTCCAATCAAATCAAAAATTTGTGGGACACTTGGAAGCCCTAGACTATTCCAAGAAACCTTTGTTTGCTCACGAGAACCAATCAAACCCAAAAATTTGTGGGACACTTGGAAGCCCCAGAATATTCCAAGAAACCTTCGTTTGGTCACGAGAACAAATCAAAATCAAAAATTTGTGGGACATTTGGAAGCCCCAGAATATTCCAAAAAAAAAAAAAAGCTTTGTTTGGTCACGAGAACCAATCAAAATCAAAAATTTGTGGAACACTTGGAAGCCCCAGAATATTCCAAGAAACCTTTGTTTGGTCACGGGAACCAATCAAATCAAAAATTTGTGGGACACTTGGAAGCCCCAGAATATTCCAAGAAACCTTTGTTTGGTCACGAGAACCAATCAAAATAAAAAATTTGTGGGACATTTGGAAGCCTCAGAATATTCCAAAAAAAAAAACCTTTGTTTGGTCACAAGAACCAATCAAAATAAAAAATTTGTGGGACACTTGGAAGCCCCAGAATATTCCAAGAAACCTTTGTTTGATCACAAGTACCAATCAGACCCAAAAATTTGTGGGACATTTGGAAGCCCTAGAATATTCCAAAAAGAAAAAAAACCTTTGTTTGGTCATGAGAACCAATCAAATCAAAATTTTGTGGGACATTTGGAAGCCTCAGAATATTCCAAAAAAACCTTTGTTTGGTCACCAGAACCAATCAAATCAAAAATTTATGGGACATTTGGAAGCCCTAGAATATTCCAACAAAAAAAAAACAAAAGAAAAAAACGGAAAAATATAGAAAAAAAAAAACAAATAAACTAGGACTTGTGTTCACCTGACTCAATTATCTACATTTATAGGAGTGTGAATCGGATTAAATGAGAGCTGACATGTTGCTTTGTTTTTCCTCCCCAGGTACACTTACTTGAAATCATTGCTCCCGTAACCAGATTGAAAGCCCGCACCATGAATCCTGAAGAGAATCAAGCTCAAGCCACCGTACCCGCTCAGGACTTTGCTCAACTGCAAGAGCAAGTGGCTGAACTGGTCAAGATGTTAGGAGACCTACTGGCAGCTTAGGCCCAATAGGCTCAGGCCCAAAACCAAGCCTCAACTTCCAATCAAGCACCACCACCTCAAGCCTACATTCCACCTCCTACTCAACCCATGCCTAAACCCATTTCTGAGCCAATCCCTGAACCTATTCTGATCAGGGAAAACACTGTGTAGTATGAGAAAGAAATGGAAAAAGAAAAAGCCAGGGAGGAGATGGAAAAGAAACTCCTACACAAGATAGAGAGGATCCAAGAAGAACTTAAGGAAGTAAAGGGGGAAACAGCTATGGAGGTACCACCTTTGACGACCTATGCATATACCCGGATGCATGCCTACCGGTCAAGTTCAAGTGCCCTGACTTCGACAAATATGATGGCACGGGCTGCCCAATGAGCCACTTGAAATTATACTGCGGGCCCTATGCCAATTTGCCCGGGATGACAGCATTCTGATCCAACTCTTTCAGAGGAGTTTGACAGGGTCGGCTCTTAAGTGGTTTGCCACCGTGGACCATGGCAGGATCAGAAGATGAAAGGACTTGGCCGACGCCTTCTTAGACCAATATAAATTCAACTCGGAGATCGTGCCAGACCAGTACGACATGATGAGAATGAGCAAGGGAAAGGAGGAGTCTGTAAGGCAATATGCTAAGAGATGGAAAGAGGCTGCCTCCCAGGTCAGGCCGCCTATGCTGGAACCCAAAATGATCTCAACGTTCGTGGATACACTGAGGCAGCCCTTTTACAACCATCTAGTGGGGCAGATCACCACCAATTTTGCAGCCCAAGTACACGTGGCAGACCGGATCGAGGAAGGGGTCAGGTCGGGAAAACTTATTGACTACTCTTATAAGCACCTCATTTTTGCACTCCCGGAAGAGCCGGAAATGCAAACCCTGGACGAAAAGTCAAACCCTAAGGGGTGAAAATTTGAATTTTTGATCAAGTGATAATTGGCCACCTCGCTTTATATCATTAGATAGAGAATCTCGATACGGTTCCAACGCAACTGAGTTTGCAGGAATCGGAGTCCGGATGAAGGTTCTGCGGGTGGTCAAACTTGAGGGGAGCCAAAAGTTGACTTTCTGTTAAAATCCGATCCAGATGCTTACCTCTATGTCATTGGGTAGAGGGCTCCAATACGATTCTAACACAACTAAGTTTGCTCAGATCGAAGTCCGGATGGAGAAAATATGAGCTGTCGAAGTTTCCAAGCAACAAAACCAGCAAACTGCACACGTGGCAAAAAGCTACACACGTGGCAAATTGCACAGGAAAATATCTCGGGGATCAAATCCATAAATATCCAAACATACGAAATATCCTAGGGAGTAAATCTGTAAAAATCCAAGAGTATCGGATTAAATCGAAAATCTCCAGGGACTAAATTTGTAAATTCCAGATTTTTTAGACAAATTCGCGGCGCATTAATGGTTTTTTAATCATTGTGTCGCTCGGCGCGAGCGACAGCTGCTCGGCACGAGCTCAGCGCCAAACCCGACAAATACCTCGTTCCTCCTCTATAAATACCGCGGCCCCCTTCTTGCGAAGGGGTTCGGCTTTTTTTTTTTTTTTGGGTGTGCTGGTTTGGCTTCTTCTCGGGTGTTGGCTCTCCCCACAGAGAACCCTTTTTGTTTTTTTTGGGTGTGCTGGTTTGGCTTCTTCTCTGGTGTTGGCTCTCCCCACAGAGAACCCTTCTTCTCCACTCTATCTGGTTCGCAAACCCCCTCCGCATACCCCCCTTTGCCTCCACAGACAGCCGCCCCACAGCACTTGAAGCCCCTTTGACCCCCGTTTTCTCATTTCTTCTTCTACCTCATCAAATCCGAAGGAGAACCGGCTGTTGGTGCAAGAAGAAGGAGGCTCCAGCGGCTGCTCACGCACTCCAAGGAGGCCTCACGCATACTCTACCAAGGTGAGCTATCCTTGTTTATTTGCTTGATATATATAAATCGGGGCTCCCCGTTCTTTTCTAGCATTTTTGTTTGCTATTACTGTTGGTTTGATTCGAAGGGGGAGCATGTTCCCCCCATGACCTCCTCTCATGTATCCCAATGTAAACCCCCCATTTCCTTTCTTTGTTGGTCGCATTCCTGCTTGGTTTTCGAATTTGGGTGTCTCTGAAAAGATTTTGTTTTGGATTATAGAGTAGGTTGGATTAATTTCAAAGCGAGTTTAAAGGTCTCTTGGGAGTCTGGGGAACACCGGGGAGGTGTTACAGAGCTCCGAAACCCAGCCAGTCTTTGAGTTTAAGAAGAATTAGAAGATCGGGTTTCGTGGTGGGTATGCGCCGAGCTCGCGTGGAGCTCACGCTAAGCTCGTGTCTAGCTCGCGCAGAGCATTTTTTCATCTGCCAAGCTCACGCTAAGCTCTCGCCGAGCGCGTGCGCGGGTGCTTTTTTCGCTGTTTTCGGTCCGCCAGGCCCGCACTGACCTCGCGCCTAGCGCCTGAGGTCAGCGCACCCTCTTAAAAAAATGACGAATTGCTATATTTTTTGGAAACCCGAAAATGCCCTTTACTGTACCGCGGAAGGAAAAGCCCCCCGCACCCCCCCAACCCCTTTGTTCACCACGCGTCCAACTCGTTCCTTGGACCTAAATTAGTGAGCCAGTCTCCCCTAGTAAATGTCTTTCTTTTTTTATATATTCTCTGTGACCTTTGCTGCTAGATGGGTGGCCTTTCCAAACCGAACCAAATAAACCAATAGGGTTTCCGAGTGACCCGGAAACCCAACATGGGACTTGGACCCCCGGTCCAACTTGATTTCCAGTGGGCCTTCCAACGGGGCCCACCAAGCCCAATAAACACAATGGAATGTATGCATGTAACTTAATCAAGATAAGTAAAATTAACTGATTAAACCGAGCGGGCCAAACCTAATGCGGCCCACCCGAACTTGTTAGTGAATTGATGTATGAAATGTGTGGTTTGGCCAAGACCAAAGGCAAGGGCCTACCGGGCCTGCCAAAGCCCACCAACCGAACCAAGGAAGGGTGCAAACCCTAACTTCCCGTAACTTGGGTTTTCAAGCCCTAATCAGGACTACGAGCCCCAAGCCCAGTGTCCAACCCATTTTCTGGAAACTTGAAAAGATAAATCCACTAAATTACTTGACTACCATGTGGGCCCACTGTGCGCACCCGATTTCGGTCTCACGACGAGGCGCACGCAAAACGATGCGTGCCTCGAGATTTGTTTGGAGTCGCCACTGCCTGATGGGGTGCAGGCAAACACCTAGGTGCCTAAGTTCTTCTATTAAGGCTTGGTCTGCGGCTTGAGATTATAAGTAGGTTCTCGGTTGCGGTCTGGGGAAGTCCGTAGACACCCCAGTCCACCCCGTCAAATTATGGGTCCCATAAGTTTCCCTGGTTTGAGTCAACTCAGTTGGTCTCTCACTTACCCGATTCCTAATCCAGCATTCAATTTTAATTAAGTCTGGCGGGACCGCCAAAGTGGTGTGGGTCCCTTTACTTGATTTTATCTTTTAATTAAAGTGATGTGAGTCTGATTGGGCGGGCCCCGTTGGAAGGTCCACGGATTCCTTGGTGGGCTTGGTTGAGCCCACGTGTCCCTTGATGGGCCTCGGCCTAGCCTGAGAGGCCCTTTGGGCTTTGGTTCAAGTGAATTGATTTTACTTTAAAGTTTAAGTTGAATTTAAAGTGATTTTTATGCAAGAGCGGGCCGGGTTGGTTTGGGGCCCCTTGAGTGGGCCACACTATTGGTTGCCAAATGATTTAGTTTATCTTTGATTATCCGTGCCAAAATGGGCCAGGCCTTGGGCTTGGGGCCCTTTACCCAGGCTTGGGCTTGAAAGCCAAGACTTCTTGAGTTAGGGTTTTGAAACCCTAACCTTAGTTGATTAATGGGCTTGGTGGGCCCAATAGGCCCTGCCCTTTGCCTCGGCCAAACCATGCATAAATATGATCAACATGCTTCACAAGTGGGCTTTGGCGGGCCTCCAATGGTGTGGCCCACTCAAATAGATTGATTTTATCTTTATTTAACAAAATGAGTTTGTCGGATCAAGTTGGATCAGGTCGGTCCATAGCCCATCTTGGGTTTCCGGGTGACCCGGAAACCCTTCTGGTTCGTCCGGATTGATCAATCAAACCAACAAAATAGCACAAAATCACAAAACAGTAAAAACAACATTCTGGCAGTGTAGCCGGCTTGAGATGCCGGTTACACACAAGTCTCGATGTATCCGGCATCTTTTGCCGGCTACAAGTGGGCTTCTGTTGATTCGGCCTGAGTTGCCGGATCAACCTACAGAAGCTATTTTTTCGGATTTTTGCTATGGGCTTGGATTCTTAGGCTCCCTGGGGTGTTCCAGGGGTGGTGTGGGCTCCTGTGTGAGCCCACAGTGGTTCTGGAGATGAGAAATCACCTCATTTCAATCTCTTTTGAGATTTTTACAACAAAGCCAGGAAGGGAGATGTATGGTTCCAATGGTGTGTGAAGGCATGCATGTGTGCATATGCTAGGAAGAGGACAATATCATGCTGTCCATAACATTAGCTAGGGGATATAGCAAAAGGGGATGGGGAGCATACTTTCCAAGGAATATGCATGAAATACATGACCTAGATAATCTAACCTAAGCTCATGCATTAAATCACTACCTTCATGCTCAGCACACATGCTAAATCATTCAAATAAAACCATTTAAAGAAGGGATTGAGGGGGGTTTAACATGGGGTACATTAGATTGTTGGGAGAGGGAACATGCTCCCTATCAAATAAGAGGATAATCATGGCCAAACAGAGATTCCAGCAGCTCAAATGGCTTGATAGGGTGATGAAAACCTCTCACCCTCTCCGGTGGAACCACACCCATGAATCCTCTAGCCTTGGAGAACTCCATGGGATACCAATGGAAAGGAAACACATGGGGATTATGCAAGAAAATAACTCAACAAAAAAGAGAGAGCATACTTTTTCTAAGAACCATGCTAGAGGCTCATTTTCATATATATGGTGTAAATAGTAATGGGGAACAATACCTTGGGGCTTTGAAGCCTTTGTGTGGTGTAGGGATTCTTCTTTGAAGCTCACCAGTGGCTGGAACCTCTCCTTGTGCCACCAAGAGCAGCAGGCCTTCTTCTTGCTTGTGAGGAAATGGAGAAGGAGAAGGGAAGAGAGAGTGGGAGATCCTTGAATTAAGGCTTGGAAGGTTTGGGGAGCCAAAGGAGGCCAAAAGGAAGGGGTTTCGGAGCAAGTCGTCTGAGGGAGAAAGGGTGGAATCAACCCAAAAGGAGCCAACCTCCGGAAATGAGCTGTTGTTTGCTATTTATAGACAACTTAATGTATCCGGAAACTCAGGCCGGATACACTAAGGTCTCCCCTTATCCGGCCTTCATGGCCGGATACACAGGCCCTTCTTTGTATCCGGCCTTCAATGTCGGATACAAAACATAATCATTTCAAATTTAAATGCCGCCGCGAATTTGTCGAGCGATCGGCGCGAATCTTGCGCGACAATCTTCTTGTATCCGGCCTTCAAGTCCGGTAATGAAGGGAAGCTGGTGTATCCGGTATTAAATGCCGGATACAAATCGAAAAATTACGGCTTTGCCCTTCGACTTGATCGATTCGACCGATTTGACACTTTTGGATATCTACGGATCGCCCCGTATGGATTTTTGATATTTAAGATTTAGTCCCTGAGATATTTTGCCGCGTTGGCTGCCACGTGGGCAGTTCCTGCGCCACATGTGCAGTTTCCGGTTTTTCTGCGCGGGAACTTCGACAGCTCATATCTCCATCATCTGAACTCCGATCTGAGCAAACTCAATTGCATTAGACTCGTATCGGAGCCCTCTATTTAATGACATAGGGCTAAGCACTTGGCACGGGGTTTGAGGAAAAGTCAACTTTCGGCTCATCCTCAAGTTTGACCAGCCCACAGAACCCTCATCCGGACTCCGATTCCAGCAAACTCAGTTGCGTTGGACTCATGTCGGGATTCTCTATCCACTGAGATAAAGCAAGGCGGCTAATTATCACTTGATCAAAAGGTCAAATTTCGACCCCTCAGGGTTTGACTTTTCAGCCGGGGTTTTTATTTTCAGCAATTCCAGGGGTGCAAAAATAAGGTGCTTACACCCACCTAAGGGACCCACAATCCAATCCAGCCCACATTTACATGAAAACCACTTAAATCCAATTTGAAACCAAAAGTAAAATCAATTGAACTAACCAAAGCCCAAAGGGCCTCTCAGGCTAGAATGAGGCCCACAAGGGTACATGGGCTTGACTAAGCCCACCAAGGACACAGTGGGCCTTCCAACGGGGCCCACTCAACCAAACTCAGATTACTTAATTAATCATGATAAAAGCAATTAAAGGGACCCACACCACTCAGGTGGTACCGCCAGACTTAACCAACCTGCATATCAGATTAGGAATCGGGTGAGACCAAAGTAAGCTGACTCAAACCAGGATAAACCTAAGGGACTCGTCACCCGACGGGGTGGATCGGGGTGTCTACGGACTTCCCTGGACCACAACCGAGACCCTACTTAGAATCTCAAAAGCCGCAGACCCAAGCCTTAATAGATAAGATTAGGCACCCAGGTGTCCGCCTGCACCCCATCAGGCGGTGGCGACTCCGAATTTTCCCGTGCCGCGTTTTTGACCAACGCACAATTCTACTTTGGCTGGGCAATCTGATTCCTCCGCTTCCCTGGCACAGAAGAAGGGGACTGGGTTCAAGAAGAATTGGGCCAGGAAAGAAGGAGAAGTAAACCTGCTACAGGCTCCTCCCTCCAAGAAACCGCTCCATGTGAACATCTCTGCACCCCAACAGGCCTAGTAGGCATAGCAATCATATCAGACTCCTCTCAATGTCAATTTCTCCCCCTCAGTACCTACAAATCAAAGGAGGGCTTTTACTAAGGAAGAGAAGGATGCCTGGATGGCAGCAAGGAGAAGCAGAGTTTTTACTCCTCTTCCCGTGTCTCTCTCCCAACTGTTACCGACCCTGCTGAAAGGAGAGTATGTAACCTTGAAGGAGCCTAACCCAAATGCCTCGAAGGGGAGGAATTTTGATCCAGCAGTCACTTGTGACTATCACATGGGTAAACCGGGGCACTCTACAGACACTTGTTGGATGCTGAAGCATGCGGTCCAGGATCTGTTGGACAAAAAGCCCTGGTCTTTAATACTGCTGCGCCTGCCCCGTCAAGAAATGATATCGGGCAAAACCCTCTGCCATACCACAATGGGGCAGGCCTATCTAACTCCATCACTGCCATATCCACCAGGAGAAGGGCCTTTGACCCATCTCAACTTATAGCTACCGTGGGGACCTCGGTCAAGGTCCATTTCTTCCAAAAGAAAGAAGAATAGGAGGTCAATATTATCTCCCAGAAAAATGATCATGCTGCTGAGGACATTAGCTCCTCTCTGAACCGGGTCTCCTCTCTTATGGCCCAGATAAACATTGCAAGGCCTCCTTTGGTCTTCAATTGCAGTCCACCCACTTGTTCTCCATCCCAGACGTCAAAAGCTCCATTGGTCATCAACCTTGACCCCACCACTGCTTCCATCACCTCTTCTGTTCCAACAAAATCCAAGCTCCAACCCTTGGTTGTAAATATTCCTCCATCCTACAATGTCCCTAAACTGACCCATACATCCCGGTCCAAACTCCAGCCGTTGGTGGTCAATGTCCCTAAATTAGCTTATTCTGAGGCGGCTGTACCATGGAATTACAGCAAGGGGTTCATGGCTACGGTTCCGATGGTCAAGAACCAGAACCAGGAGGAAGTGAACCTCATGACGAGGTCGAGTAGATGTGCGGGAGGAGAAGAGAAAGAAAAAGTAACAAAGGTGGAGAGAGAGAAAAAAGAAACAGAAGAAAAAAGAAAAATGAAAGGAAAGACAAAAGTAGGAGAAGACACCCCCCAGGGTGCAGAAAATGAGGCATCAGACCTCATAAAAATTATAAAAAAGAGTGAATTTAATCTTGTGGATCAGCTAAACAAGGTCCCGGCCCAGATTTCAATACTGGGCCTTTTGCTAAATTCGGAAAAGCACATGGACACATTGTTAAGGGTGCTACAGAGTGCACATGTATCCCAGACTATCGATCCGAACCAACTAGGCAAAATGGTTGGTCAAATTTTATCACATAATGTAATAAGTTTTTCTGAATGAGAGATAAGCCCAGGTGGGTGTTACCATGTTGACCATTTGTACATCACAGTGCTTTGTAAGGGTAGTATGGTGGCACAGGTTCTAATTGACAATGGGTCAGCATTAAATGTCTGCCCATTAATCACATTTGCCAAACTTGGTCTGGATCAATCAAAGATCAAGCAAAATGGGAGGATTGTGAGGGCCTTTGATAGCTCTAAGACACACTCCCTAGGGGAGATTGAACTGACGGTCACAATTAGACCGAATATCTTCAACATCACATTTGAAGTGATGGATATCCCCGCAGCCTTCAATCTGCTCATAGGGAGGCCGTGGATACATTCGGTTAGGGCAATACCATCCACGCTCTACCAAAGGGTGAAATACATAAGAGGGCAAAGGGTGATAACAATCTTAGCTAAGAACTTGGTGCCTCTCATTGTGTCACCTGACGTACCCTTGATAAATGTGGATTTGACTGTCGACAAGATTGCGTTCCACTCGTTTCAGTTTAAAACGATCAATTTCATACCTGGGGGGTGTGAGAGAAAAGAAAAGAAAGGGAATACTGCAGAGAAAATAGTAAGGAAAGTGATGGAAAAATACCACTTTCACCCGGGGAAAAGCCTGGGAATAAATTTACAAGGAATGTTGGAGCCAATCAAGGCGAAAAAGCTGGTTCCTAAAGTAGGGTTGGGATTTAAGCCCCGAGGTTGGAAGAGGATGAAGCACGAAGACAAAGAGAAAAGAAGCAGAGGAAAAATCCCTCATCTAAGGGAAAATTTTCCAAAACCCTCTTGCATCATCCAACTATCTTCCCCCATGGACCAGTCCAAACCCCCGTACCGAAATGTCAATCCTTACCAAAGGCCTTCTATTCCAACCCTGCAACCCTACAACCCATCTCCTACACTTGAAATAGTGAGCGGGCCTAGGCCACAGCCAGAGCAAGGGATGGACTTCTCCGAAGAGGTTGGGGCTTTCTTCACCATGACCGAAGGCGATGAGACAGAAGCAGACAAAGAGTTGCATTTCATTGATTGGGCAGCGGTAAAAATTCCAGAAAAGGTCATATCTTGTAAGACCCTGATTTTTTTGGTAAGGTTTTTCTTTTATTATTAAAATATAGTTTGTATGCTTGTTAACTTAAGTGGATGCGGGAATATGTAGGGTTTCCAGTGGGCGAGCATGCACAGGATCAAGGACTTTAAAAGGTTGTCGAGCGGCAATACGTATGGGAGCGTACATAGGTAAATATACAAAAAGGGAAATTTAGGTCTTTGGTTTTTAGAATACTCGTAGCAATACTTTTGGCAATACTTTCATTAGCTGAAGAACTTGGGCGATTTGGCGATTCGCGGCTACTGGTGTGGCGATTAGGGTTTTGCTGTGAAGGAACGAGAACCGCAAGAGCTACGACCGGATTAGTGGAGTCGGAGATACCGATTTCAGTGGGTTATTCCTCTCGCGAACAGGGGATCAGTTCGGCTACCTTCACATCCACGTGCGCAGCCGAAGTTGTGATAGGCCGTGGTTGTGGAATAAGCTGTTATTCTGGGATAAGCGTATAAATGTGAGTAGCATTGATTTACAACTGAGGTTTTAGTTTATTCGTGATAGTATTCTGATTGCATGGTTGTATTCTGAGTTTTCTGGTTTTCTGGAATATCATGAGTCCGAGCATGAGAGGGAATTTCAACTTGAAATAAAATGTGTTTAGATTAAATCCAAAACTGGTTGGGAAGTATTCTGGGAATATTAGGAGTGTATTGGAACAAGTACAAACCAAAAAAGATCGGCCAGAGATGGAGATCTCGAAATAACAGAGAGTCAAAAATCGCAGTGAGTATCCGCCGACTTGGCGCTCACTTGCACTTACTTAGGAAGTAGGCGCCCGTTAAAATCACACTATCCGTCGAGCTGGCGCCCACTTGGCGCTCAGCTCGCGCTCACTTAAAAAGCATGCGCAAATCTCGCGCGAAGCCGGCGCCCATCTCGCGCTCACTTAGTATCGAGTGAGCGCATAGTCTAAAGTTTACCTGATTCCGATCCGCCGACTGGCGCTCACTTGGCGCTCACTTCAGGAGGTGAGCGCATACCCAATTATACTTGCCGAAATTGATTTTGACTGAACCAAGGGGATTTTGATGACTTGAGGGTTATACCACTTAACCAATCACTTGTTTGGGAACCTTGGAACCTGCATTACCTATTCAATTACTAGAGGAAAATCTAGTGGCAATTCTTAAAGGCTTCTAAGGTTGAGTTTAGGTTATTTGTATGTGTTGTGCTGGATACCAAAACAATAGGAGTTCCTAGCTAGTTTTCCCTTGAATTTATACACTGTTTTGATTAAGAAATTATTAACTTCTGGTTTCACTTGTTTGGAAAATTCTGAATGTATTGTAAGGTTTTCTTGGTATGAATAACTGAGTTTTGTATTCAAATGGCATGTGTTGCGGAAATGAGAAAATACTGAAAGTAATTGAGATACTGCTTGGTCCAGAGGGACAGGTGATGAACTGTAATGAGTTATACATGATGTGGAATGAATGACTTTATTTTGATGTCAGAATTGCGATTATACGATGATTTACTGTTTTGGTTTAACTTGTCCTGGATCCAAATGCTTAAGCTTAGTAATGTAATGTTATTGTTGGTTGTTGAAATTGCATGGCCTTGTGTGTTGCCACGACCGGTGTAGAGCAGCCAGAAACCCTGAGTAGGCCTGGTTGTCAATGCAGAAACCCGGGGAGTAGGCCTGCATTGGATGACGAAACCCTGAGTAGGCCGTCATTTCAGAGTTTCCGAAACCCTGAGTAGGCTGGAACTGTGTACATGGAGGTGTGGAGTGTCTACTTGGCATGTTTAATTTGTCAACTAAACAATAGTCATGACATTGACCAATCGATGTGTTGCCGTACTTAACTGAGATGTGATTTGACTGATGAAATTGGTTTTGGTCTGAACTTGAAATTGATGTTAATTGTTTAATCGTACAGAATGTTTATCGATGCATAGTTTTGAACTGTGGTTAACTATTTCTGGATGCATGTGCTACTCACTGAGATATTCGTATCTCACTCTGTTGTTTTTGTTTTGTTTTCAGATACTCGTGGTGAGGCGACTATTGGGGTAGATCCGTCTGAGGCTTATAGGGAGGAAGACTACTATTACCTTCCTTAGACTTGTAGGTTATCTTGTTTCGAATTTGAGTAATTTGAATGTTGAGGTGTATTAAAGTCTATTGGGGTTGAACCATATGATTTCTAGTTAAGTTCTAAATGTTACATTCTTGGATAAATGAAATTGTGCACTCTGACAGGTTATAGTTAGATGATTATCCAGCGATCATAAACCATTAACGATCCTTACCTAACCTCCGTGAGACGTGTTATATCTTTATTGAACAACACGGATCCGGGGCGTTACATATCTAGACTGGGCCCTGCAGCAGAAAAGGGCAGTACAACTCATCCGGTAATGATGGCATCGGATTCTGGGCTTGAGGAGCAGGCTTTCCCTATTTCCCCCGCTCCTGAAAAATTTTTATTAAATAATTGGGAGGAAACTCCCCTTACCTTTGAAGCAGCATTTGTTTGGCAAACTGATGTGGCTTCCAAAAAAAATTCCATTAGTGGATTGCCATTTCCCTGAAGGTCCTAATGAGCCTTCGTCTTCAGGGGAATTATGTTTAGAAGGCTCACAAAAAAACCAAAAAGATTTTTCTATTTTTTCTAGAAAATTTAATTTTTTCAAAAATGTCCAAACCACTTATGAACCATATAAGCAAACCGAATTAGACCAGGTTGAATATGACTTCGACCTTGAACTCGACTTCGACCTCATGGGGATCGAAGAAGAGACCAAGGTCGAAGAAGAAGACGTTCCAAAAGAAATTGAATATCAATTGGAACGTCATGAAAAGGGGGTCCAAGCTAATATTGAGGAGATCATTTCAATAAATATTGGGACCGAAGATGACCTAAAAATAGTGAAAATCGGGGCATGCCTGTCTAATGTACAACAAAATGAAATGTCACGGTTTTTGGCAGACTACAAGGATGTGTTCTCTTGGTCGTATCGGGACATGCCGGGATTGGACACCGAAATGGTGGTGCACAAGTTGCCAATTTTGCCAGGGGTCAAGCCAATTAAGCAAAAGCTGAGAAGATTGAAACCTGAATGGACCTTGAAGGTCAAGGACGAAGTGGTCAAACAATTTCAAGCAGGATTTCTGGCAGTCTACACATACCCTGAGTGGCTTGCAAACATAGTGCCAGTACTAAAGAAGGACGGGAAAGTCAGAATGTGCGTGGACTACAGAGATCTGAACAAGGCAAGCCCAAAAGATGATTTTCCACTTCCACACATCAACATCTTGGTAGAAAACACTGCTGTACATATCATGTTCTCATTTATGGACGGCTTCTCCAGGTACAATCCGATCAAAATGGCTAAGGAAGATCAAGAGAAAACAGCGTTCATCACACCTTGGGGCACCTTCCACTACACAGTTATGCCGTTTGAGCTTAAAAATGCCGGGGTAACCTACCAGCGGGCCATGACAGCACTATTCCATAACATGATCCATAAAGAGATGGAGGTCTACATGGACGATATGATTGCCAAATCATGCAAAGAAGAGGACCACTTGATCAATCTGGAGAAAGTGTTTGATCGACTCAGGAAGTACAGTCTACGGCTCAACCCAGCTAAATGCGTCTTTGGGGCTACATCAGGAAAGTTGCTGAGATTTATAGTGAGCAGGAGAGGAATTGAAATCGACTCGACTAAAGCCAAGGGCATAATTGAAATGCCATCTCCCAGAACAGAGAATGAGGTTAAGGGTTTTCTTGGAAGAATTCAATATATAAGCCGGTTCATAACACAGCTCACAGCTATCTGTGAACCTATTTTCAAACTTCTGAGAAAGGATAACCCAACGGTCTAGAATGAGGATTGCCAGCAGGCCTTTGATACAATAAAGAAGTATTTACTGAACCCACCTGTGCTAGTGCCACCAACTCCAGGAAAACCGTTGATCATGTACTTGTCAGTGTTGGAAACGTCGATGGGATGTGTCTTGGGACAGCATGATGAGACTGGTAGAAAAGAAAGGGCAATTTACTATCTGAGTAAAAAATTCACAGAATATGAAACCAAGTACTCACCATTGGAAAAGACTTGTTGTGCTCTAATGTGGGCAACTCAGAGGCTAAGGCATTACTTCCTTAGTCACTCCACATTATTGATATCCCGGATGGACCCTCTAAAGTATTTATTTGAGAAACTGGCACTAACTGGCAGGACGGCAAAATGGCAGCTGCTACTGTCCGAGTTTGACCTCACGAACATCACTTAGAAGGTGATTAAGGGTCAAGCCATAGCTGATCACCTGGCTGCACATCCTTTGCCAGAATACCAACCTTTGAAGACTAACTTTCCGGATGATGCAATTCTGTTTACAGAAGAAGAGGAAAGTGAAAGTTCTCGGCAAATGTTCTTCGACGGGGCCACCAACATGAATGGAAATGGAATAGGGGTAGTCTTGGTCAAACCAAATGGTTCACACATCCCGATTGTAGTGAAGTTGAGATTCCAGTACACCAATAATATCGTAGAGTATGAAGCATGCATAATTGGGTTGCAAGCCGCCATATATCATGAAGTGGAGGAACTTGACGTATACGGAGATTCGAGTCTTATCATCTTCCAAACAACTGGTGAATGGAAAACCAAGGATTACAAATTGATCCCCTATCACCAGTATTTGGAAGAAATAAGCACAAACTTTACTCGAATTTCCTTCAACTATATGTCAAGGGCCAAGAATCAGTTCGCGGATACTCTAGCAACATTGGCTTCAATGGTCAGCATGCTAGAAGGGGTAGACATCAAGCCACTGGAAATTTAGGTCAAAGATGAGCCTGCATATTGTCTCGTTCTAGAGGGAGCACCAGAAGAGGAAGCACCATGGTTTCAAGACATCAAAAATTTCTTGAACAATCAGAGTTTGCCAGAAAATGCCACTTCTACTGGAAAAGGACAATACAGAGATTAGCCGGTCAATTCCTACTAAGTGGTGGACATTTGTACAAGAGATCATACAATGACATTCTACTCAAATGTGTTGCCAAGGCTGAGTCAGAAAGATTGATTGAGACTATACATGGAGGAGTCTGTAGACCCCATATGAACGGGCACATGCTTGCAAGGAAGATCCTGCGGTTGGGGTACTACTGGTCGACCATGTAGCACGATTGCTGATACATGTCAGGAGGTGTCATCAATGTCAAATATATGCAAATAACAAGCATTCACCCCCAAGTGAGTTGCATAGATTTATCTTGGTGGAAATCAATTATTTCACTAAGTGGGTAGAAGCGGCCTCATATGCGAATATCACAAGCAACCATGCTATTAAATTTTTTAAGCACAATATTATTTGTCGCTATGAACTGCCAAGTGCCATAGTATCAGACAATGCTTCAAATATTAAGAACAAGGACATGAAGAAGATATGTGAGCAGTTTCAGATCATCCACCACAAGTCAGCTCCATACAGGCCAAAGATGAATGGGGCAGTAGAAGCAGCAAACAAGAATATAAAGAAAATCATTCAGAAAATGGTAGTGAGTTACAAGGATTGGCATGAAATGCTACCACTTGCTCTACATGCCTACAGAACCTCAATCCGGACTTCAACTGGGGCAACCCAGTGGAAGTAGAAATCCCATCACTCAGAATGCTCATGGAAGCTGAATTGGAAGAAGCTGAATGGATACAATCAAGAAGTGATCAACTCAACCTGATAGAAGAGAAACGTTTGAAGGCGCTTTGTCATGGCCAATTGTACCAGAAAATAATGGCCCGGGCCTACAATAAGAAGGTGAAGCCCAGAACTTTCCAGTAAGGGAATTTGATTCTAACGAAAATTCTACCATTTTTGGAAGACCCTCGTGATAAGTTCAAGCCAAATTGGGAAGGGCCTTATGTTGTCAAGAAGGTCCTGTCAGGGGGTGCACTCATCTTGATAGAAATGGATGGGACAGATTGTCCTGAGCCAATTAATTCTGATGCAGTAAAAAGGTATTTTCCTTGATTGAATATCACTAGGAAATGATCCGAGGCCATTTTTCTTTATTTCCCTCAAATTTTAATCCCTAGTCTAGCCAAGTTGAGCCGGTTCGTTTCTTTGATAAACCTAAACCGGACTTACAGTCTTATACTAGGGAAAAACAAATTGGGGCAAGGCCAATTGGGGCAAAAAAATAAAGGAAAAGAGAAAAAGAGAGAAAAAGCAAAGAGAAATGGCAAATGAAAGCCAAGTGTGAAAAGATATGAAAAGGATACATTTTGGGGAAATGGGGCAAAATTCATTGACTGTAAGTCCGCTTGACCTATTTCCACATTTGAAAGTTTTTGAGCCTTTAATACCTTTTCTTTCATAAACCAAGCCTAGCCTTTGTTTCATCCTATCTCTAAGCCCTCGGTGATCTTAATTTGTTCATTCAAATTTCAGAGTAAGATTGGTGATGACGGAATGCAAAAGCCGGCCCTAGTGAAAACCGTAACTGACGCTAGGGGCAATATTGGCAAGAAGAAAAGAAAAAAAAAGAGAAAATGAAATGAAAAAGAAAGGAGAATCAAGGGCTGAGTTGATCATGTGGTCCAAGTTTGAAATCAGCACAAGAACTGAGACTGAGCAGATTGGGAATAACAGGGTTGAACATGGAGGAAAAGCCATCTGGGGATGATTCTAAATGTCCAAAGATGGACAGATTTGATCCCCCCTTATTACTTGTGTAAGCACCTCATTTTTGCGCTCCCGGAAGAGTCGGAAATGCAAACCTTGGACAAAGTCAAACCCTAAGGGGTGAAAAGTTGACTTTTTGATCAAGTGATAATTTGCCACCTTGCTTTATATCATTGGATAGAGAATCCCAACACGGTTCCAATGCAACTAAGCTTGCAGGAATCGGGGTCCGGATGAAGGTTCTGCGGCCGGTCAAACTTGAGGGGAGCCGAAAGTTGACTTTCTGCTAAAATCCGATCCGGATGCCTACCCCTGTGTCATTGGATAGAGGGCTCCAATACAATTCTAACGCAACTAAGTTTGCCTAGATCGGTGTCCGGATGAAGAAAATATGAGTTGACAAAGTTCCCAAGCAGCAAAACTGGCAAACTGCACACGTGGCAAAAAGCTGCACACGTGGTGAGTTGCGCAGGAAAATATCTCAGGGATCAAATCTGTGAATATCCAAACATACGAAATATCCCAGGGACTAAATCTGTAAAAATCCAAGAATATCGGATTAAATCGAAAATACCCAGGGACTAAATCCAAAAAATCAGATTTTTCCGACCATCGAGCGGCCGCATTTATTATTCTTTCATCATTTTGCCGCTCGCGAACATGGCAAGCGCGATATGCGCTGAGCGCAAGCTCAGCGCAAGCTTAGCGATACCCCTTTTTCCTCGTCTATAAAAGTCGCACGAGACTTCATTGCTCAAGGTTGGCTCATTTCGGGTTGGGAAAATTTTTTGGGAAAGCTTTTCTCTCGTTGGCCTTCGATTTCCGAGAACCTGCTCTCCCCAACTCCCATTGACTCCTTAGCCCCCCAAACACCCCACCCGCCGTGATCACCCCTTTTCTCTTCTTCTTCTCCACCATCGCACCAAAGTCCGAAGAAAAGGAGGGTTGCTGTTGGAGGGTCAAAGGAGGAGAGCTCCAGTGATCGTGCCACCTCAAGGAGAAGCTGGCGCCTTGCACAAGAACGTAGGGAACCTCAGGTTTTTCCTCACTCATTTTTAACTTTACATACATGAAAATGGGTGTAAGCACCCAAATTTTGATCAAACCAAAAAAGAAAAAAAAAAGAAAAGAAAAGAAAATAAGAAAACAAAAAATGTGCTAAAAGACAGAAAAACCGCTCAAAACCCTGGCAGAAAGTCAAACCCCGAGGGGGCAAAAGTTGACTTTTGGATCAAGTGAAAATTGGCCACCTCGCTCTATACCATTGGATAGAGAATCTCGACACGGTTCTAACGCAACTGAGTTTGCAGGAATCGGGGTCCGGATGAAGGTTCTGCGGGCGATCAAACTTGTGCAGAGCCAAAAAGTTGACTTTCTGCTAAAATCCGATCCAAAGGCCTACCCCTAGGTCATTGGATAGAGAATCTCGACACGGTTCCAATGCAACTGAGTTTGCAGGAATCGGGGTCCGGATGAAGGTTCTGCGGGCGGTCAAACTTAAGCAGAGCAAAAAGTTGACTTTCTGCTAAACCCCGAGTCAACTGCTTAACCCTATGCCAATGGATAGAGGACTCCGACACGGTTTTAACGCAATTGAGTTTGCCCAAATCGGAGTCCGGATGAAGAAGATGTAAGCAGTTGAAGTTCTAGGGCAGCGTGCTGGAAAACGGCACACGTGGCAAAAGTCTGCACACGTGGCAAGCAGCAGAGCAAAAAGGTCTCAGGGATTAAAATTGTAATTACCCAAATCAGTGAAAAATATCTCAATGGTAAAGCTGCAGATATCCAAGGGTATCAGGGACTAGATCCATAAGCATCAAAACTTGAGAAAATATCCCAGGGACCAATCTGTAAATATCCAAAAGTATCAGGGACTAAATCTGTAAATATCAAAAGTATCAAGGACTAAATCTGTAAATATCCAAAAGTATCAGGGACTAAATCTGTAAAAATCCAAAGTTCCAGGGACCAATCCACAAATACCAAGATTTGCTCATGATTGGTGTCCCCTATGGGCATGCATGGGCATCATCCATGCATGCACCCCTCTCTCTCTCTCTCTCCCCCCATGATCATACATCATCACCCATGCATGCATCCCCTCTCTCTCATGATTGATGAGCATGCATGTGCATCATACATGCATGCCATCCATCCATAACCTTCTATCTCTCTCTCTCCCCCATAATTATGTCCCCTATGCATGCATGCACATCACATGCATGCATACCCATACCCCCCCACTATAAAAAGACCAACCCCCCATACGTATGGGGGGTTGAGCACATTTTGGTTAGCCCATGCTTCTTCTCTCCCATCTCTCCCAAGCTCTCTTCATGGCTTCCTAAGCCCTCCACCACCATTCTCCACCACCATTCTCCACCACACTCAAGTGAGAAGAAGGAGGTCTTGGAGATCGTTTGGAGAGGAGGAGGTGCTGCCCAAGGACTGCGGTGCCACAAGGAGGCTCAAGCACATCCTGAAAGAGGATTCCAACCTCAAGGTAATGCTTCCCTACACCTTGTATTTCACATATATGAGAATGAGTGCATTTCCTAATGTTTAGAAAGTCTTGCTTATTCCATGCTCAAAATCAGTTTTTTAGTGAAGCTCCCTTGCATTTGCTTTGTTAATTCTGTAGGCCACTGCTTCGCATGCTTCTTGTGATTTAATGAGGGAGCATGTTCCCTCTTACTTGATCTCATGTATCCCATATGCAAGCCTCCCCCTATTCCCTTCTTTAGGCAATCTTTTTATCTAAGTGTGTGACTTAGTTTTGCATGATTAGGGTATGAGTAAGGGTGATGCATTTGTTTTACTCATTTGCACATGATTATAGTTGTATGCGTGCCTGTGATTTCACCTTCATGACTGAGTGTTCCAAGCATGTGTATGAGCAAGGCTGGGTGGGTGTGCATGGAAAGGGATAAGCATGGCTTTACTGTTTTAAGTATCTTGTTTAGGACCCCATGCATGATTGGTTGTTTTCCTGTTATTGTTCATACTTAGCCATTGCTCCATAGGTCTGTGAGCACCCGGAATGGAGGTACATGACCTCTGTTCCTCCACTGAATTTTGTACAAGAGGTAGAAGAAGGGAAGCCCCTACCCTTCTCCCATGATCCGGCTTGGAAACCCCTTTATGAGAGCCAAGTGGCTCACCTGAACCACTGCGGGCTCACACAGGAGCCCACACCACCCCTAGAACATCCCAAGAGGCTTAAAACCCCAAACCCATAGCAAAAATCAAAAAAATAGCTTCTGTAGGTTGATCCGGCAACTCAGGCCGGATCAACCAAAACCCATGTGTATCCGGCTAAAGATGCCGGATACAAAGAATCCCCTGTGTAGCCGGCTAAAGATGCCGGTGTGCGCGCGTGGGAAACGCGACACGGGGTAAATCGGAGTCGCCACCGCCTGATGGGGTGCAGGCGGACACCTGGGTGCCTAATCTTGTCTATTTAGGGCTTTTTGGTCTGCGGCTTGAGATTCTAAGTCGGGATTTCGGTTGCGGTCTGGGGAAGTCCGTAGACACCCCAGTCCACCCCGTCGGATGACGGGTCCCGTGGGTTCCCTGGTTTGAGTCAGCTTTCTTGCTTGGTTCTCACCCGATTCCTAATCCGGCATGCTTTTAAGTTAGGTCTTGGCGGGACCACCTGAGTGGTGTGGGTCCCTTTAGTTGATTTTATCTTTGCTTTAACTTAAATTGTCTGAGTCTGATTGGGTGGGCCCCGTTGGAAGGCTCACGGTGTCCTTGTCGGGCTTGGATAAGCCCATGTGCCCTTGTGGGCCTCTGTCTGAGCCTAGGAGGCCCTGTGGGCTTTGGTTAGTGAATTGATTTTGCTTTAGGTTTATATTTGAATTATTAGGTTTGTTTTCATGCAAAAGTGGGCCGGATAGATTTGTGGGCCCCTTATGTGGGCCCACGTGGTGGCCAAGGGTTTTTTAGACTTATCTTTATATTTGGGCCAAAATCTTTTGGGACGCTGGGCTTGGGGCCTGTAATCCGGTTTTGGGCCTTGGAAGCCCGAATTCAATGAAGTTAGGGCTTGATCCCTTCCTTGGCTTAGTTGGCGGGCTTTGGCGGGCCCGGCAGGCCCTAGCCCATGGTCTCGGCCAAACCAGATAGTTTATGCATTCACTCATATCACGAGATACGGGCGGGCCGCATTGGGCTTGGCCCGCCCGGTTCAATTTGTTCATTTCATTTAAGTTGTTCAATTAGCATGCTTTGGTTCATTGGGCTTGGTGGGCCCCGTTGGAAGGCCCACAAGTGTGCCAAGTTGGACCGACGATCCAAGTCCCAAGTTGGGTTTCCGGGTGGACCGGAAACCCTGTTGGTTCCGTTGGTTTAGCTCCGGGTCATTCAAAATTCGGCAAAGGATCAATGACATGCAAAAAAAATCATGCTGCTGTGTGTATCCGGCAACACAGGCCGGATACACAGGGTCTGTGGGTGATCCGGCCAGTGCATCCGGATACCCAGAGGCCATAGGTGATCCGGCCTGAGTATCCGGATCACACTGGAATTGGCCTTTTTGGGTTTTGGCCTTTTGGGACTGATCCCAGGGGGTTCCAGGGACATGTTAAGGGTCTTGTGGGCTCCTGGATGAGCCCACGTAGGTTCAGAATTGGGAGAAGCCACACTTGGCTTCTCCCCTTGGACTTACAGCAAGGTAAGGGGGGGCCTTGGGGAAGGGGATCATTCTTTCATGCATGCATTCACATATAGCATATTCACATGGACAGATTTTCGAATAATGAAGACAGTAACTATCCTGTCATGGAAGGCCTAGTCTAATACGTAACATACACAACAGTAGATAATGACCCATATGGCTCTACCATGCATATCGCCATGCGTGCAAGAGAGAACACGAAGAAGATAAAACCACAACAGAGTCTAGAGCTCTAGTCCCATGCTTTAAACAAGAAGGAGACGCCGTAAGAAGGGAAAGAGAAGGGGGCTTATTCTGGGGGGTACATTAGATGAGCGGGGAGGGACATTCTCCTCCCCGAGATAATTACAACAGCGTATTAAGTATGGCATTTTACTAAGCATGCATGGTTCCTTAAGAGGCCTACGTGGGTATCATACATGAGGTGACTCCATGCCACGACAGGGAGACCAAGTGTGTGCATATAACGTGCTAAAACTAGGCCATGCAAAGCCAGAAGACAAAAAGCAGAAGAAATTCCAGAAAATTCTACATTTAATATATGTTGAAGCTAACGTGATGAGGAGTGATACCTGAGGTCCTTGACCTCTTGTGCAAGGTGGTGGTATGCCTTGGGGGTGGTACAGCTCCTGGAGACCTCCTTGGAACACCAACAGCCACTCAAGTCCTTCTTCTTTCAGTGGGGATAGAGAGGAGAAGGAGAAGGGGGGAAGGGCTTGGGATGGTATGGGGGCCAAGAGGGGTTGAAGGGGTGGGGATTCGTGTGGGAGAAGAGTGGAGGGAGGAAGCTCAAGACAGCCAAGAAAAGCCCAACCCCGGAAATGAGCTGCTGGTTTGCTATTTATAGAAATTTTAATGTATCCGGCAACTCAGGCCGGATACACTAAGGCCTCTTCGTATCCGGACTTCACGTCCGGATACCCTAGCTTCCCCTTGTATCCGGTTTTCAAGTCCGGATACGAGACATAATCATTCGAAAATTAAATGCCGCCGCGAATTTGTCGGGCGATCGGCGCGGATCTCGCGCGAATATCTTGATGTATCCGGTCTTCAAGTCCGGATAAGAAGGGGAGGCTGTGTATCCGGTATAGGTAACCGGATACAAATCGAAAATTTACGGATTTGCCCCTCGACTTGACCGATTCGACTGACTCGACCGATTTGACCTTTTTTGATATCTACGGATCGCCCGTACGAAAATTTTATATTTAAGATTTAGTTCCTGAGATATTTTGCTGCGTTGGCTGCCACGTGTGCAGTTCTTGCGCCACGTGTGCAGTTTCTGGTTTTGCTGCTCGGAAACTTTGACAGATCATATCTCCTTCATCCGAACTCCGATTTGAGCAAACTCAATTGTGTTAAACTCGTATCGGAGCCCTCTATTTAATGACATGGGGCTAAGCACTTGGCACGGATCCCGAGAAAAGGTCAACTTTTGGCTTTTCCTTAAGTTTGACCGCCCTTAGAATCTTCATCCGGACTCTGATTCCTGCAAACCCAATTGCGCTGGAACCGTGTCAGGATTCCCTATCCGTTGGGCTAAAGTAAGGTTTTTGGCACGGAAATCGAGGAAAAGTCAACTCTTGGCTTTCCCTCAAGTTTGACTGCCCTTAGAACCTTTATCCGGACTCTGATTCCTGCAAACCCAGTTGCGTTGGAACCGTGTCGGGATTCTTTATCCAACTGGATAGACCAAGGTGGCCAAATTTTATCTGATTTAAAGGTCAACTTTTCACCCCTTCAGGGTTTGACTTCTTGGCTGGGTTTTTTACATTTTCTGGCTTTTTGGGAGCGCAAAAATGAGGTGCTTACAGCTGCCCCTCTTTGCCGGAGTCACCTTGCGGATGAACGGCAAAGAGAAAAAGAATCTCGTTTTTGCGCCTGGCATTTCCATCGACATGGTTGACGAGCTAAGTCCTTTGAAATTTTCACTTGGAGAGGGAAGCGGCCAAATCATGTGGCGTCACCTCCTGGCTTCAGAGTTTCCTTACCCTTTTCTTTCGGGTTTTTGTAGGGCAACTCTTTAGCCTTTGGTTTAAGTTTTGAAAGAGATGAGATTGGACTTGAGCTCGCCAACCTGTTTCGGCGTCGATGCCAGATACTGGACAATATTCTTTCTTCTTGTTTGTTCCATTAAAGTTTTTAGGTGTTTTTTTTTTTTTTTTTTTTTTTTTTTTTTTTTTTTTTTTTGACTTTTGATCCATTTTTATATCTTTTACCCGAAGCTTACCTTTCTCTTGACGGCCAAGGGTTGGGTTAGGATGCGGACCGAGTGGGGAAAAGAGGAAGGAAGAGTGGAGGAGGCGCGGCTGTTGGTGAAGAGGTGCTCCCAGCGCTGTCCAGTGCCTCAGAGGGGCCCACACACCTGCTCTAATCTATTTACAAAAGTGTGAAATCAAAATTACAAAAGGGGCCATCTTGCCCGGTGATATCTTCATTTATGCTTCTTCTTCTTCATGTCTTCTTGTCCCTTCTTTGGTAGCTCTGGCTTGTTCTCTTAGAGAGGCTCCCTGGCTGGGCATGACTGTTGCTGGAGATTGGGAAGGAGTCCTTTCCTCATTGCCTCTCCTTTTGATTCAATCCTTGTCATTGGCGAGCGTGGGAGTCTCTCTGGGAAGGATGCTCCACTGGGGATAAGCGGGGATTCCTTACTCTGCCATTTTCCTTTATACGGCCTTCTCCCTCTGCTTGGGTGCGAATTCTTCATGTTCGTTCAAGCTTTTGTTGAGTGCGAGAGGTTCCGCCAGGGATTGATGCGAGCTTGCTTGTCTTCTTTCCGCTCTTCTTCGCAAAGCCGGCCTCTTCAGACTGGGCAAGGCTTGAGAAGTCCACATCATCAAGTATCTTACTGCTTGGGAGGACTCAACTGGGGATGCAAGGGTGTCGTCCTTTGTTTGCTGAAGGTCTTCCACTGGGGATTTTGGAGGCGACGTCCGTCATCTCACTTTCGGCGTACCTGTGAAGGCAGGCAAAGACGACATGTTAGCCAGGGAATAGTTGGGGAGTGCAAAACATTTCTCTTATTCTCTTTTTGCTCCGAGCCTTTTGCCCATTGCAGCCAGCAGCGGCCCTTGCCAAGGTTAAGAGATTATCAACTCAGGTTAGTGGCCCAACATGGAGCTCAAAACAGTTAAGCAGAATAATTATAGAGAAAACAGGTGTGTCAGTGTGTGCCTGTGTATGCAATATCAACGAAATTTCCCAAGGTCAGAAGGGACTTGGAGCGCTTGGTATTTTCAGTAGCATCGTCATCACGGGCCACTGTGAAGTCGTTAACTCGGGCACAACCTGCCGGTTCGGACCCCTCAGCTCTGTGCAATTTTCTCAGTTTACTGTCTGCCACTGTCACTGCTCTCGTCTGTATCTTGCTCCGCTTGATCCAGATGCGACCAGTTCTTCTCTTTTTTTTTTTTTTTTTTTTTTTTTTTTTTTTTTTTTTTTTTTTTTTTTTTTTTGATTGATTGACTAACCACACAACGCCCTTTTTTCGGGTTTTCGCTGTGTCCAGCCTTTTTAGGAAACTCTGAATTCCGTCATTGCTGATGAACGCAGACCTGACTGTTTGCCCTGATCATTCCTTTCAAGATCCGAGAGGTCTTAGAGATAGGACGAAACATAGGCTGGGTCTCGGCTATGAAAGAAAGGACAGATGGCTCAAGAAGCTTAATTGTTTGGGTTTGCAAAGTGTGCTACTTTTATTATTGGTGGGACTTACATCCTGGCTTATTTGTACCTCTGTTTTTGTTGGGTAAACAGTTCCCCATTTTTGTGTTTCTTTCTTTTTTCTTTTCTTTTTCTATTGCATTCTCTCTTCTTTTTGAGGTTTTTTTTCTGGGCAAGAGTGCCCTGCTTCTTTTTGCTTTGCCGGGAATGCCCGTCTGATGTGTAGAACACTTGCACTGGGTTGAAAGAATTTTAAGGCTCAAAATTGTCTAACTAGGGGAGAATTTAAGGTATTTGAAAGGATTTACAGTTTAAAGGAGAGTTAAGGATGGCCTCTCTTCATTTCCCAATCAGAATGATCTTAAGCATAGTACAGTTTGACTGCGTCTGCATTTATCGGCTCCGGAAAAATTGTCCCGTCCATTTCTTGCAGGATAAGGGCTCCTCGGGACAGAACCTTGTGGACTACGAATGGCCCTTCGTAGTTCGGCTTGAATTTCCCTCTATTGTCCTCTTGATGAGGAAAGATTCTCTTCAGTACCAGATCTCCCACTTTGAACTGTCGTGGCTTTACTTTCTTATTGTAGGCTCGCGCCACTCTCTGTTGATAGAGCTGGCCATGGCACAAAGCCTTAATCCTCTTTTCATCCAATAACTGCAACTGGTCAAATCTGGATTCTTCCCATTCGACATCACTGATTTCAGCTTCCTTCAGAATTCTGAGTGACGGAATCTGTGCTTCCACGGGGAGGACTGCTTCCATTCCATATACCAAGGAGAACGGGGTTGCCCCGGTCGATGTCCTAATCGACGTCCGATAGGCGTGCAGTGCATACGGCAGCTTCTCATGCCAGTCTCTGTAGGTGACCACCATTTTCTCGAGTATCTTCTTCAGATTCTTGTTGGCAGCCTCTACCGCTCCATTCATCTTGGGCCGGTATGCCGTGGAGTTCAGATGTCTGATCTTCAGATCTTCGCACATCTTTTCCATGTCCTTATTATTCAGATTCTTTGCATTGTCAGTGATGATCGCTTCTGGAACTCCGTAGCGACAGACTATATTGTTTCTAATAAACTTGAGCACATGAGATTTCTTCACATTTACGAAGGACATGGCCTCTACCCACTTGGTAAAATAGTCAATTGCCACTAAGATGAACCGATGCCCGTTTGAAGCCATTGGATGAACTTGGCCTATCATGTCAATTCCCCAGATGGCGAACGGCCAAGGTGATGTCATGGAGTACAGCGCATTTGGCGGCGCATGGATATTGTCGGCATAAATCTGGCATAACTGGCATTTTCTGACATGAGCGTAGCAGTCTGCTTCCATGGTCATCCAATAATAGCTCATCCTTAGAATCTTCCTTGCTAGCATGTGCCCATTCATGTGTGCGCCGCACAACCCTCCATGGACTTCCTCGATTAATTTCTGCGCCTCGGCTTCCCTGACACATAGCAGTAGGGAATCATTGTACGATTTCTTGTACAGCCTACCTCCACTGTAGAAGTATTGCCCTGCCAACCTCTGTATAGTTCGCTTCTCTGCAGCTGAGGCACCTTCTGGCAGGATTCTGTTTCTTATGTATCTCTCAATGTCCGCGTACCAAGGCTCTTCTTTGGGTGTGCTTTTCTCGATACTGAAGCAGTAAACAGGGTAGCGTCGAATTTCTATCTCCAATGGTTGCACCCAAGCATCATTCGTGATGGTGGCCATTGATGCCAGCGTAGCTAGTGCATCCGCAAACCGATTCCCGTCTCGTGGCATGTAGTCGAATGTCACGCTCTCGAATTCTTCTTCTAATTCCTTGACCAGCTCTTGGTATGGTACTAACTTCACATCTCTGGTCTTCCAGTCTCCTATCACTTGATAGATAATAAGACTTGAGTCACCGAACACTTTCAGCTCTTGTATATGCATCTCAATTGCCGCTCGCAGGCCTAACACACATGCTTCATATTCGGCCATGTTGCTAGTGCAATCAAACAGAAGTTTCGCTGCTATCGGGTGATGGACACCGTCTGGGGAGATTAGTACTGCTCCGATCCCTTTTCCATTCACATTCACTGCCCCGTCAAAGAACATCTGCCACTTGGTTTTTTCTGTATCATCTGCAGATTCTGTACACATCACATCTTCGTCTGGGAAGTGAGTCAGAAGCGGTTGGTAGTCAGGTAGCGGATGTTCTGCCAAGTGATCCGCCACAGCTTGCCCTTTTATTGCCTTCCTAGTTGTGTAGACAAGGTCATACTCCGATAAAAGGACTTGCCATCTAGCAACCCTACCAGTGGAGATCGGCTTCTCAAAGATGTACTTTAATGGATCCAGATTGGAGATTAGTAGGACTGTGTGACTAAGCAAATAGTGTCGGAGCTTCTGAGCTGCCCAGACTAGGGCACAACACGTCTTTTCAAGCACTGTGTATCTGACTTCGATGTTGGTAAATTTCTTACTTAGGTAGTAGATTGCTTGTTCTTTCCGTCCTTTCTCATCGTGTTGTCCTAACACACATCCTACAGCCGTCTCAGAGACTGTCAGATACATAATCAAGGGTCGTCCTGGGACAGGTGGGACCAATGTTGGCGGACTCATCAGGTAGGCCTTGATCTTATCAAACGCTACTTGACAGTCGTCATTCCAAACCACAGGGTTGTCTTTCTTTAGCAACTTGAATATAGGCTCACACACAGGAGTCATCTGCGCAATGAACCTACTGATATACTGCAATCTGCCCAGGAATCCTCTCACTTCCTTTTCTGTCGATGGAGGAGGCATCTCCAGAATTGCCTTTGCTTTGAGAGGATCGACCTCAATGCCTCGCTTGCCCACTATGAAGCCGAGCAGCTTTCCTGAAGTCACTCCAAACACACATTTGTTTGGGTTGAGCCGAAGTTTGTGCTCTCTGAGTCTGTCGAACATCTTTCCAAGGTTCACCAAGTGGTCTTCTTCTTCCTTAGACTTCGCTATCATGTCATCCACATACACCTCCATTTCCTTGTGTATCATGTCATGGAATAACAGAGTCATCGCACGCTGATATGTAGCACCCGCATTTTTCAGTCCGAACGGCATCACGCGGTAACAGTAAGTGCCCCAGTGCGTGATAAAGGATGTTTTCTCCATATCCTCGGGTGCCATTCTTATCTGGTTGTAACCAGAGAAGCCGTCCATGAAGGAGAACATCGAGTGTGTTGCAGTATTGTCAACCAGTACATCAATGTGCGGCAATGGGAAGTCGTCCTTCGGACTTGCTCTATTCAGGTCTCTATAGTCAACACACATCCTGACTTTCCCGTCTTTCTTGGGAACCGGCACGATGTTGGCCAACCACTCTGGATAGTGAGTTACTTGCAAGAATCCGGCATCCAACTGCTTGGTGACCTCTTCCTTGATCTTCAGGGCCCACTCCGGCTTTGTGCGCCTGAGCTTCTGTTTCACAGGTACGGCCTCAGACTTTGTTGGTAACCGATGCACAACCAAGTCCGTATCTAACCCGGGCATATCCTCGTATGACCATGCAAACACGTCAGAATAAGATTTAAGAAAATCAAACATCTGTTTTCTCAATAATGGTGCCAGCTTTTTACCAATTTGGAGAATCCTTGGTTGTGCTACTTCACCTATGTCAATTGACTCTGTTTCCTCAATGTTAGCCTGGGGACCCATCTCATGCCTTTCCAATGCAAGTTGGATTTCAAGCGGGGTCTCCCATGATTCATCGTCGTCCTCATGCTCGAAAGGCTCACAGGGGACGATGTTTGAATCTTCTTGCTGCGATGGGCGAGTGCCCCAATCTGACTTGTCGAGTTCTTGCTCGTTTTCCGGATTGGGCACTGGCTCATGCATTTCATTTATTATTGCCATCTGGACTGGCTTTTCAAATTCCTTTTGTTCTTTTTGTTCAATTATGGCAATCTTATTGCCAATCCCGTGCCCCAGATCTTCCAGGTGTGCGTCGGGATTGACACTAAGATTGCGATGCTCAAGTTGCTTATTATTGTTATTTTCTTTTTCAAACAGATGCAAGTAGTAGGAAGCATTGAGATATTCATTAAAAGTTTCGGCAGTAGCTACAATAGAAAGTTCAGAGGTAGTAGAAACCCCCTTTGGGATAGTAGCTTTGCTGATGGCAAAAGGTGTGGCGCTCCAGTTTTTGAGTGGTGCCTGATCTTCCTGGTTGATAACGGCTGCCGCTTCCGGCTCTTCAGCTAGTACCATGTTGGCGCTGTCGTCAGAAGATAGGCAGATAGGATCATGCGCTGCGCATCCCACTGGCTTGTTCTGGCTTCTCTCTGACTGGGGGCCAGATTCTGATGATATCCCCATCCATGCTCCACTGATGGGGATGGCCCATGGTATCTCGTCCCTGGGTGGCGCATGTGCGATGGTGACTTCGTTGGCCGGGTCAACTCTGGGGGGTGCAAACATTATGGGCATCCCAGTTGGTATCCCAGGAACCGTAGAAGAGTAAGCTGGTGGTGCCCATTTGCCATAAGCTGCATGGTACACCTCTTCCGGTACTGGCCCTAGCACTTGGGGCATGCTACGGAACATGCGGTTCAAACCATCGCGAGTTCCAGGGTGCGGGATATAGGGGCGTGGAGGAGGCGATCTTGGCCTGCGGGTCGGTACTCCTGAGCTGTCTCGCCCTTCCATCATGCAGACATACATGATTGGGCCCCCTTCTTGGGAGTCTCCTAGGGGAGCTGGCGGTGGTGCTTCTATGACAGTCGCCGAGTTGATCGGGATCCCATCAGGGATGAACTGCTCATCTGGTGGGGCGAAGGCCATGGTGACTTCGTCGACTGAGTCTAGGGCGACCAGTGCTGGCAGGCCCTCTGGTGACCCCTTAGGAACCAACGGGTCTACTTCCACTATATCCCCAATCATTTCCATAGGTGGTGGCTCTTCCCAGAGCATCTGAGCTAGGCCTTGCAGGTAGTCTTCTTCTGCAGCAGGGGTGTCCAGAAACTCATCTCCCCACCCTTGGGGGACTATATTCTCGATAGCCTGAGCCGCTTCATGCTCCATGTTAGAGAAGCGGTGGTACAAGTTCCCGTGTGTGCATATGGGCCAGTGGGGGTCTCTTCCTTCAGTTCTGGCCCTTTTCCTCTCTGCACGGTTCCCATGGAGTCGGGAGTAGTCTTCTGGCTGTGGTCTGAACCCCAGTCCGAAACCAGTAGTCTGCTCATGAGGTCGGATGGCTGCCTTAATTCCCTGCTTATACTTGCCTAATCCATTACCGGCCCTAAGGCCCCAGTCCGCGCAGTCAGCAGCGCTGAACATGTACTTTCTCCTCTTTTTCGAGAGTCGTCGCCCCCTCTCAGCTTCAGGGATACGGTTCACCTGCACCATCTCCACTGCTTGGAAATTGAGTGTGGTGGGCAACTCATAGTCCACATAGGGTACTCCGACCTTTTCGAACTCTCGGTGATCCTCGGCATGTACTGTTATAAGTTCGTTGCCTGACACGAACCGGACCATTCTGTGCAGTGTGGAAGATACTGCTCCTGCCTGATGCAGCCAAGGCCTCCCGATCAGCAAGTTGAATGAGGCGTTGATGTCCATGAGTTCGAACTCCATGGTGAATGGCCTATCCGCGATCATGATTACCAACGTGACCTCTCCCAGTGAGTCCCTTCGGGCGTTGTCAAAGCCTCTGACATTGTGCCCACTTGGCTTGATCATGGTAGGGCTCAACTGCAGACTATGAAATGTCCTCATCGGGCATATGTTCAGTGCTGACCCGTTGTCAATCATGGCTCGTTTCACGATGAGATCGACGCACTTCACTGTTATGTAGAGCGGCTCAGCGTGGTCACAAACCTCTGGGGGCAAATCTGCTGCAGAGAAGGAGATGGCCTGGGGTGTCATGATTACTGACACCACTGCCCCTAGCTGTTCCGGGTCAATGCTTGCAGGTACGTGTGCATCCCCTAGGACCTTCATCAGTATTGTCCGGTGCTTCTCTGAGTCAATCAGAAGTCGCATTATGGAGATTTGGGCGGGCACCTTGTTCAACTGCCGGAGGAGGTCGTACTCTGGGGTGAACACACTATGGTGCAAATCTGTGACTTCCTCCTCTGTGGCCCTTCCCTTTCTTTTGAGGGTCGGTGGCAATTCTGTGACCACGTCCTTCCCTTTTTCTTTCCTTTTCGCTTCTGCTTCTGCTCCCTCCTCTGGTGCGGGTGGGGGGTCGGTGTTTATGTATCGACCGGATCGGGTGATCCGATCGATTTCTGCTTCAATGGTGGTTGCAGAGGTGGCTTGAAGGCGGAAAGATGTAGTGGGGTAGGGTGGGGATACCCTGTTGTATGAGGGTGGTTCCAGGTTGAGTTGTGAAAGGTTTAGGGTGGGTGGTTCAAATAAAAGGGAGAAAGGGTCTTGTGGAGGTGAGTCCATGATGTCATGGATGTTAAGGGCGGAGGGGTTGGCGAACGGGGTGGGGTAGAAAAACTCTTGGTCTGTGTGTGGGTGAAAATGCACCAGAGGGAGATCCGTGGGGAAGTCACTGCCATCTCCTTCAACGACGTTCACTGCCCTGCTTTCCTCTGCCGACGTGTCCTCTGAGTCCGTATCAGGGGACTCATCTGAACTCTCATATGGATCAAGCAGGGTTGCAGGTTCAGGAGTGGATGGCGGTTCCTCTTCTTCCGTGGCATAAGGGGGGACGAACCACTCTGACGTGCCGTGGGAAGAGGATTCTGAACTTGGCTCCGCTGATAGGAGATCGGAGAGGGATTGTAGGTCCGGCTCTGAAGTTGCAGACATATATTCAGGTGGCCATCCGGTAGACATCTGCGGGAGTACCTTTGAACTGCCCACTGACGCGTCCGTGTCCGGCGGCCCATTTCGGAACCAGGGTCCCTCAGAACTGCCGATTCCTTCCCTACGTGGAGGGGATGAGTCACTGATCCATCCGCACTGTACCGGGTTCCATGGCCCTGAGACCTCTTCACTGCTCTGAGGTTCATCCTCAATCGTGCAGACATGGGCCTCTGTATTCTCATTAGCTACCCTTGCTGCCGAGGGGGTTCCTGCTCGAAGCTGCACCCTCACTGTCTGCCCTGGTTGGCCAATAAGTGTAGAAGGGTCGAACTGCCTGGTGCCCTGATCGCTGCTCACCTGATTTGCCGTTCTACTAGTGGAGGCTTTTGAGTGATCTGGGAGTGGATTGGTGGTTACGCCAGCTGCTGGAGTCTGGGCCGGTGGTGCTGGAGGGTCGACCGTGATGCGCTTACTATCAATCAGGTCTTGGATATCGTGCCTCAAATCCCAGCACCGATTGGTGTGGTGCCCTGGGGCACCAGAGTGGTACTCGCACCGCTCTGCAGCGTTATAGCTTCTGGCGTTGACCAAACGAGGGTTCGGGGGTTTGACTTGCACGTACCCCTTCTTTAGCAAAGTAGGCAGCAACTCTGCCGGCGCGTACGGGAGTGGAGTGAAAACCCGCTTCATTCTGGCCTCCATCTCTTCCCTTGTTCTTCTTACCCCTTGGTAAGCAGCTTGTCCGGTTCCTTGGGGTGCCACTGCTTCTGGTCTTTGAGAGAAATGATGGGGTTGTACAGGGTGCACGTAATTCACTGCCTGCTGTTCCTGCCTCCTGGGCTCCGGCCCTTGGTTTCTGCTGGCCTGTCCTGTTACTGGCCTCCTCGGCGCGGCACTCTGCCCACTGCCATCTATCTTTCCGGCCCTTACTGCGTCTTCAATCCGATCCGCAGTCAAGATCAGGTCATTGAAGTTCGATGTACTCTGTCCCAGCAGCAGAGTGAAGAAAGGCTGGCCCAATGACGCAATAAACAGCGACGTCATCTCTTGTTCTAGCAACGGCGGCTGTACTAATGCTGCCAATTCCTTCCAGCGCTTGGCGTATTCTCTTACTGACTCTTGGCTCTTCTTTGCCAGCCTCTGCAATTCTGCCCTCGTCTGTACTATCTGACTGTTCAGGCGGTACTGCTGGATGAAGACTGCTGCCAGGTCATTCCATGTCTTGATCTTAGCCTTGTCTAGACTCAGGAACCAAGAGTAAGCGGCCCCGGCTAGTGACTTCTGGAAGAACTGCACCATAATCCGCTCTTCCTTGGCATACTGGCACATGTCGCCAGAATAGGACCTCAGATGGTTCAGGGGGCACCCGGTGCCGTCGAACTGGTGCAACTCAGGGCATTTGAACTTAGCCGGGAGTTGGATATCTGAAAAGAAACAGAGGCTTTCCAGAGTAGCCTCGTTCTGCACTGTGCTAGGTTGGAGTTGTTTGAGCTGCTCCTTCAGGCAGCCATTTCCGTTCTGTTCTCTTCCCTTACGGCTGTCAGCTTCTCCTCAAACTGTACCTCCTGAGTTCTGTACCAGTCCTCATCACCTTGTCCCAGATGGATAGGCAGAAATTGCTCTTGTTGTGCCACATGAAATGGCGCTGCCTGTGGTGGTGGTGGTGGCGGTGCTAGGGGAGGGGGGTTTACTGGACGCGGCGGTGGCGCCGCTTCCGCTTGTGGTGGGAACTGCGGCGGTGGCTGCTGGGCAACCGGCACCCCGGGTGGGCCCTGCCGTAACTCTCTCAGCTCTGTCATTAGTTCCTGGATGATGGCACCCATGCTGTCCATCTTTTGTTGCATCTCATTAACCACTTGCGCATGACTAGACTCTGCAGGATGTTCCCCTGGCGGCGTCTGCTCTCCTTGCTGGTCCATTTCGAGCCTTCTCCTCGATCTTAACAGGTACGGGCTTCTGAAAGCAATTTTTGGTACCTGATGGGACAATTCTCAGGCATTAGTGCAATTTTACACAAATTGGTTATGCAATTAGTAGAATCTGTTTCTTCGATTTATGCTGTTTTTGTTTGTTTGATTGGATTTGGACTAACTAATCTATTTTAGCTACCCTAAGGCAACAAGGGAAGAGAACCTTGATGAATTTTGAAGACTGATCTATTTTAGTTACTTGGAAGTGACCGGGAGAGAGAACCCTAGTAACCGGATCTATTTTAGTCACCCGCAGGCAACCGGGAGAGAGAACCCTAAATGGATTAGCTGATCTATTTTAGCTACCCGCAGGTAACAAGGGAAGAGAACCTTGGGAACCGAGTCTATTTTAGTCACCCGCAGGCAACTGGGAGAGAGAACCCTATTTTTCTGAAAGCTGGTCTATTTTAGTCGCTCGGAAGCGACTGGGAGAGAGAACCCGGTTGAACTAAATCTATTTTAGCTGTTTAGGCAAGGAAAGAGGACCTTCAATTTAAGGGGTTTTGTTTGAGCTCAGAATCACAGGGTTGGACCAATCAAGGTCTCAGAAAGGGGACTGAAGAACAGCACTCAGGGTTGCCTTAACCAAATCCTGACTCACTCGTCGGGGGTCTCGGCGATACAAAGATTCAGCTAGTAGTACCCGGACGCTCCGCAGCCAATATCCGATTCACTCACCGGCGGCTTTGGTGTCACTGAAAGGGGTAGGCTATGCCAGGACGCTCCTCCACCAATATCCGACTCATCCGTCGGCGGCTTTGGTGCCCTAAGAATTCGGCTAGTAGTACCCGGACGCTCCGCAGCCAATATCCGATTCACTCACCGGCGGCTTTGGTGTCACTGAAAGGGGTAGGCTATGCCAGGACGCTCCTCCACCAATATCCGACTCATCCGTCGGCGGCTTTGGTGCCCTAAGAATTCGGCTAGTAGTACCCGGACGCTCCGCAGCCAATATCCGATTCACTCACCGGCGGCTTTGGTGTCACCGAAAGGGGTAGGCTATGCCAGGACGCTCCTCCACCAATATCCGACTCATCCGTCGGCGGCTTTGGTGCCCTACAGGTTTGACCGTATGATCTTGAAAAGATGCAGACGGGTGTGATCTGAGCTCAAAGTCTCGGGTGTTTTTAAACACTTGCCGGGTTTGGCGATCTCAATGAGAGAGATGCAATCAAAGGAAATTAGGTGGTCGCAGCGACCAAGCACATTGCAATTATCTGGAGAGAGGTGGTCTGTCGAAGACCGATTTGCCCTATTGGAGGGAATTATTTTATCTCTTGTTCTTATTAAGTTTGCACAATATGTAGCAAAGTGGAAATAAATTCATGCTTTAATCAAAAGGCGCCGTCATGGCACAAAGTATATCATCATTTATGGCAAAATACAACAAAGCCAAAGTCTAGCTAGGTTGGTCATCATCATAGTGGGAGGACACGTCCTGCCTCCTCAAGGCTCGCAGAAGCTTGTTCCGCAGACGTCGGTCCTCCTCAGCGCGCTTGCGCACTAATTCCATTTCATGTTGCAAGGCCGTATTGGCCTGCCTACTCTCCCGTTCTGAATCCACATAAGCTGAATGGATACGGGAGTGAGTCTCTTGCAGTTCGGCCACCCTGTCCCTATATGTGTTAGGGGGCGGAACTGGAATGTCGCTTGAAGCGATAGGCTGGAGAGGTGGGGGGCCGTCGTGGCCGAACTCCCGAGCTATCCACTGCTCGTAGTCTCGAAAACGTGATTCGATGAAGACGTCTTCTCGATATACACACATTGTCTTCCATTCCACCAGCAGTTGGGTCCTTAGTCCCTTGGTGAGTGGACCAATCAAATTGCCCAAGTCGTCCTTGATCGGGATTCCCTGCGGTTTCCCAAACTGTCTCAGAACTCGAATCGGATAGTATGGCACGGCATGGGTAAGGCCTATCAAGGCAAGTCCCTCTCTTTTCTTGAAAGCTATGATGGGGGTGTAGGGGATGTTGTATGTACCCCACCATCTAATGTCTGTTTCTCCCTTCAGGTGGAGAAAGTGGTTAAACCAATCCTCACGAGTGGGTAGGTCTGGTTCGATCTCTCTTTGAGCCAACCAATGGATGTTGTCCCCGGTTGCCTTGTAATATGCACTGACAGGTGATGACACCATCAGGTGATCTTGCAGCCAAAGGTGGAGGAGGGGGGCGCACCCTTGAAACCTCCGAGTTCCGTTTTTGGACAAAGTCAGGGAATGGAACAATTGAGCTAGGATCAGTGGCATGATTCGGTACCCTGCCCTGAGTTGATCCACAATTTCCATGAGGGCCAAATTAATGGTGTCTCCCCCAGTTGGAAAGAAGATTTGTGACAGAACCACAAGGGTGAAGGTGTCAAACCAAGCCCGGGGTCTTTCCTGCTTTTTGTTTCTCATTTTCTCAGCTAGGAATGTTTTAGAGACCCGAGTAAATGATTTGTCACCTCCTAAGGTCTGAAATTCTCCCCTTGAGAGGCCAAAGAAAACACAAGCTTCATTCTTGTAACTTTCTTTGAGACTTGGCCTGGCGGGTTCTCCTAAGTCACGGAATCGGAGGAACAGGTCAAGTTCCTCAATTGTGGGAGTCAACTCATTGACCCCGAATCGAAACACTGAAAGCTGGGGATCCCAGAAAAGCAGGGCTGCTTGGATCATATCCCAGTTAATCGGCACATTTAACAGGGACAAAGTCTGTCCCATGTGGTATTTGTGCTCCCATTCAATCTGCTCACTCCCTTGGAGCTGCCTTGTCCAAGAACGGATCCAGGGGGTATCCCAGGCACACTTCTCTATCCTAGGGAAACGGGTTCTCTCAGATGAGGATGAAGATGCCATGCCAACTATCCGATCAAAATTCCGAGTCAAATTAAGGTTCCACACCAAGACTCTAAGTTAGTCCTAAGACATGCATAATTTTAAGCAAAAGAGATAACCACTAGCAGTTCTATCATGCTTCACCAAAATGAGCAAAACAAAACAGTGCGGAATTTAACTCAGGCACACCTGGTGTGTGGTCCTAGGGGTTGGCGCCAGTTAAGGCGCGACTCCTAGACATACTTGTGTAGAGGAGCACATTCAAGTCCCGATCAGTCTTTCTGTCTTTCATCTGTTCTTTCATCTGCTTTCGGTGTCGGACCCTAGCGAAATTACAGCTTGCCATCGAGGGCGAATTTTTACAAGATATTTACAAAAGCTGCAAAGAATTCATCCTTAAGGCTGTTGGGAGCCAAAAGGAAGGATACAAATTGCTTTCAAAGTGGGTAGGCTAAAAAATCCCTAAATCTAGGGTTTAGTACCCTGGCATGTTTTCATCTGTCTGTCTGATCTGGCCGGCTTTCGTCTGCTCTAAAAGACCAATCTGGACTTAAAGTGCTCCCAGCGGACTCTAATGGGTCAAGACCCATAGGATACAGGACTCCATGCATGGATCTGGGGTGGTTTCCCTGATCAAGAATTAGGTGAGCTTCCTAAGCTAGGGCCGAGGTAGCCCAGCATCTAGGGTTTACTCAATTTGATGCAAAGAACGGGGGTTGCTGCCCCAAATGGACTCTGGATTTTATTTCAATTTTAATCATCATTCACATCCTACTCACCCTCTCATGCTCAACGTAAAGTTCATTCAGAAACGTTAGGTGGGGAAGGATACCCAGCCCGAGACATAAGCCTACAAGGGTCTGGACCAGCACTGGATCCTCGCGTGCCACGGCAAGAAACCAGTGGTGCTAATGGACTCCAGAAACTGGGGGGATGGGTTTACCCTGCTTTCCCCGGCAAGCCACGGGAGCGTAGGTGCTAATACCATCCCAAAGATCAGTTCATAGTAAGAAGAAGGGTAGGCTGCTAGAGAGGTCTAAGTTTTGGTAAAGAAGTAGCAGTATCCGATTCGCTCATCTATCAAAAGGTCGGATCATTCACGCATCCTCCCTCGTGCGGGTCACCCCACGCAGTTTTATCACACAAAATGCGGGAAATTAAATTTTACATATATGCCATCATCCATCCACGGTGTGGTGGTGTGCCCGTGTGTGCAGTTGGGCTGGGTGCTGTGCCTATACGGGCGAGTTTTGTCTGGATTTAGGTGATAAAGGAATCCTTACTGCCTCGTATAGTAAAGTTCAGAATTGGCACGCTTTACGATGTCCTGGGAGAATCCCCAGGTAAGTGGAGGGTCACAGGGGACCTCTTAAATTCCACTTGCCTTAGGCAATTATCGCGTCCTTGTGGCAGGACTCCCCAGAACACGTAGTTACGTGTATTCTGTACCTTGCTAAGCGGGGTAGCAAAAGTTCCTAGAATATCGCCTAAGTCCCTCTTGAGCTGACTCGGTCCTAAGTAGGGTCCTACTGGGCTGAGTAGTCCCCAGCAGAGTCGCCAGGCTGTGCGCGCGTGGGAAACGCGACACGGGGTAAATCGGAGTCGCCACCGCCTGATGGGGTGCAGGCGGACACCTGGGTGCCTAATCTTGTCTATTTAGGGCTTTTTGGTCTGCGGCTTGAGATTCTAAGTCGGGATTTCGGTTGCGGTCTGGGGAAGTCCGTAGACACCCCAGTCCACCCCGTCGGATGACGGGTCCCGTGGGTTCCCTGGTTTGAGTCAGCTTTCTTGCTTGGTTCTCACCCGATTCCTAATCCGGCATGCTTTTAAGTTAGGTCTTGGCGGGACCACCTGAGTGGTGTGGGTCCCTTTAGTTGATTTTATCTTTGCTTTAACTTAAATTGTCTGAGTCTGATTGGGTGGGCCCCGTTGGAAGGCTCACGGTGTCCTTGTCGGGCTTGGATAAGCCCATGTGCCCTTGTGGGCCTCTGTCTGAGCCTAGGAGGCCCTGTGGGCTTTGGTTAGTGAATTGATTTTGCTTTAGGTTTATATTTGAATTATTAGGTTTGTTTTCATGCAAAAGTGGGCCGGATAGATTTGTGGGCCCCTTATGTGGGCCCACGTGGTGGCCAAGGGTTTTTTAGACTTATCTTTATATTTGGGCCAAAATCTTTTGGGACGCTGGGCTTGGGGCCTGTAATCCGGTTTTGGGCCTTGGAAGCCCGAATTCAATGAAGTTAGGGCTTGATCCCTTCCTTGGCTTAGTTGGCGGGCTTTGGCGGGCCCGGCAGGCCCTAGCCCATGGTCTCGGCCAAACCAGATAGTTTATGCATTCACTCATATCACGAGATACGGGCGGGCCGCATTGGGCTTGGCCCGCCCGGTTCAATTTGTTCATTTCATTTAAGTTGTTCAATTAGCATGCTTTGGTTCATTGGGCTTGGTGGGCCCCGTTGGAAGGCCCACAAGTGTGCCAAGTTGGACCGACGATCCAAGTCCCAAGTTGGGTTTCCGGGTGGACCGGAAACCCTGTTGGTTCCGTTGGTTTAGCTCCGGGTCATTCAAAATTCGGCAAAGGATCAATGACATGCAAAAAAAATCATGCTGCTGTGTGTATCCGGCAACACAGGCCGGATACACAGGGTCTGTGGGTGATCCGGCCAGTGCATCCGGATACCCAGAGGCCATAGGTGATCCGGCCTGAGTATCCGGATCACACTGGAATTGGCCTTTTTGGGTTTTGGCCTTTTGGGACTGATCCCAGGGGGTTCCAGGGACATGTTAAGGGTCTTGTGGGCTCCTGGATGAGCCCACGTAGGTTCAGAATTGGGAGAAGCCACACTTGGCTTCTCCCCTTGGACTTACAGCAAGGTAAGGGGGGGCCTTGGGGAAGGGGATCATTCTTTCATGCATGCATTCACATATAGCATATTCACATGGACAGATTTTCGAATAATGAAGACAGTAACTATCCTGTCATGGAAGGCCTAGTCTAATACGTAACATACACAACAGTAGATAATGACCCATATGGCTCTACCATGCATATCGCCATGCGTGCAAGAGAGAACACGAAGAAGATAAAACCACAACAGAGTCTAGAGCTCTAGTCCCATGCTTTAAACAAGAAGGAGACGCCGTAAGAAGGGAAAGAGAAGGGGGCTTATTCTGGGGGGTACATTAGATGAGCGGGGAGGGACATTCTCCTCCCCGAGATAATTACAACAGCGTATTAAGTATGGCATTTTACTAAGCATGCATGGTTCCTTAAGAGGCCTACGTGGGTATCATACATGAGGTGACTCCATGCCACGACAGGGAGACCAAGTGTGTGCATATAACGTGCTAAAACTAGGCCATGCAAAGCCAGAAGACAAAAAGCAGAAGAAATTCCAGAAAATTCTACATTTAATATATGTTGAAGCTAACGTGATGAGGAGTGATACCTGAGGTCCTTGACCTCTTGTGCAAGGTGGTGGTATGCCTTGGGGGTGGTACAGCTCCTGGAGACCTCCTTGGAACACCAACAGCCACTCAAGTCCTTCTTCTTTCAGTGGGGATAGAGAGGAGAAGGAGAAGGGGGGAAGGGCTTGGGATGGTATGGGGGCCAAGAGGGGTTGAAGGGGTGGGGATTCGTGTGGGAGAAGAGTGGAGGGAGGAAGCTCAAGACAGCCAAGAAAAGCCCAACCCCGGAAATGAGCTGCTGGTTTGCTATTTATAGAAATTTTAATGTATCCGGCAACTCAGGCCGGATACACTAAGGCCTCTTCGTATCCGGACTTCACGTCCGGATACCCTAGCTTCCCCTTGTATCCGGTTTTCAAGTCCGGATACGAGACATAATCATTCGAAAATTAAATGCCGCCGCGAATTTGTCGGGCGATCGGCGCGGATCTCGCGCGAATATCTTGATGTATCCGGTCTTCAAGTCCGGATAAGAAGGGGAGGCTGTGTATCCGGTATAGGTAACCGGATACAAATCGAAAATTTACGGATTTGCCCCTCGACTTGACCGATTCGACTGACTCGACCGATTTGACCTTTTTTGATATCTACGGATCGCCCGTACGAAAATTTTATATTTAAGATTTAGTTCCTGAGATATTTTGCTGCGTTGGCTGCCACGTGTGCAGTTCTTGCGCCACGTGTGCAGTTTCTGGTTTTGCTGCTCGGAAACTTTGACAGATCATATCTCCTTCATCCGAACTCCGATTTGAGCAAACTCAATTGTGTTAAACTCGTATCGGAGCCCTCTATTTAATGACATGGGGCTAAGCACTTGGCACGGATCCCGAGAAAAGGTCAACTTTTGGCTTTTCCTTAAGTTTGACCGCCCTTAGAATCTTCATCCGGACTCTGATTCCTGCAAACCCAATTGCGCTGGAACCGTGTCAGGATTCCCTATCCGTTGGGCTAAAGTAAGGTTTTTGGCACGGAAATCGAGGAAAAGTCAACTCTTGGCTTTCCCTCAAGTTTGACTGCCCTTAGAACCTTTATCCGGACTCTGATTCCTGCAAACCCAGTTGCGTTGGAACCGTGTCGGGATTCTTTATCCAACTGGATAGACCAAGGTGGCCAAATTTTATCTGATTTAAAGGTCAACTTTTCACCCCTTCAGGGTTTGACTTCTTGGCTGGGTTTTTTACATTTTCTGGCTTTTTGGGAGCGCAAAAATGAGGTGCTTACAGCCGGATACACAGAACCCTGTGTGTAACCGGCATCTCAGGCCGGCTACATTGCCAGAATTCACTTTTTACCATTTTTGCTGATCTTGTGTGATTTTGTGGTTTGTTTGATCAACTCCGGGCGAACCAGTAGGGTTTCCGGGTCACCCGGAAACCCAAGATGGGCCATGGACCGACCCGGTCCAAATTGATTTCCGGTGGGCCTTCCAACGGGGCCCACCAAGCCCGACCAATTTATTTTGCTTAACTAAGATAAATAAAATATTTGAGTGGGCCAGACCACTTGAGGCCCACCCAAGCCCTAATTGGGCCATGCATGCTTAAAGTAGGACGTGGTTTGGCCGAGACCACGGGCAGGGCCTATCAGGCCCACTAAGCCCATGAACCCAACCAAGGTTAGGGTGCCAAAACCCTAACTCAAGAAGTCTTGGGCTTTCAAGCCCAATGCTTGGCCCATTTTTGCAAAGGCTAATCAAGATAATCTGAAATCACTTGGCAACCCACTGTGTGGCCCACTCACGGGCCCACAAAGCAACCCAGACTCATCTTTTGCATGAAAAATCAAATTTAACCAAACTTGGAATTTAAATAAAATCAATTCACTTGAACCAAAGCCCAAAGGGCCTCTTAGGCTAGACCGAGGCCCACAAGGGACACGTGGGCTCAACCAAGCCCACCAAGGAATCCGCGGGCCTTCCAACGGGGCCCGCCCAGTCAGACCCACATCACTTTAATTAAGAAGATAAAATCAAGTAAAGGGACCCACACCACTTTGGCGGTCCTGCCAGACTTAACCAAAGTTGAATGCTGGATTAGGCATTGGGTGAGTGAGAGACCAACTGAGTTGACTCAAAACTAGGGAAACCTATGGGACCCGTCACTTGACGGGGTGGACTGGGGTGTCTACGGACTTCCCCAGACCGCAACCGAGCCCCTACTTAGAATCTCAAAAGCCGCAGACCGAAAGCCTTAGTAGAAGAACTTAGGCACCCAGGTGTCCGCCTGCACCCCATCAGGCGGTGGCGACTCCAAACCAATCCCGAGCCACGCATCGTTTTGCGTGCGCTTCGTCGTGCGGCCGAAATATGGCGCGCACAATGGGAGTGGTATGAGTTGTTATCAGCATCTGTTTTTTTTCTTTCCTGGTTATGACATGCATGCTCTTCCCTTTTGGGCGACATGGAGGTCTCCAAGGGTAAGGGAGACCCATGCATGACCCCTTTAAGAAGACGAGGGTTTTATTGCTACACCGAGTGCTCATGAGGTACCTAGCATTTCTACGAAGAACCGGCTCCTCATTTATCTCATCTAATGTATCCCTGTAAACCCCCCTCCTCCTTCCCTTCTTCAGATGTTAGTGTGCATGCTCGGAGGTCCGGTCGTGTGGATGAAAGTGCATGCAATCTCTGTCGGTTGTTGTTTTTTTATTTCATGTTGCTAGACTTGCCAACATGCTCCCCCAACCCCCTGCCATCTGCTGTTTGCTCCTTGTGTCCCTGTAAGCATGCTCCCATCACCCCATTACCAGATGTCTGTAGTTGTTTGATAACAGTCGGGTTTGTTTTTTTTCGTAAAGGGATCTTGGGTCGTGGTTCGAAGTAGCTTAGATTAAGTTTGAAGCATGTTTAAGTGTCTTCTGGGGATGCTAGAAGCTCCTGGGAGGTGTTACAGAGACTGGAAATCAAGCCAGTCTCTGAGAAAAAGAAAAAATCAGAGCATCAGGGTGTCCGCCGAGCTCGCATGAAGCGTTTTCGCTCGCGCGAAGCTCAGTGCTTTCACTCGTGAGAAGCTTGCGCGAAGCTCGTGCGAAGCTCGCACGAGGCGCTTTTTGCGCAAGGGCCTTTGTGGATTATTTGCTTCCGCCAAGCTTGCGCTGACCTCGCGCCTAGCGCCTGAGGTCAGCGCACCCTCTTAAACATGCCGAATTGCTTTTTTTTTTTTTTGAAAACCCAAAAATGCCCTTTACCATACTGCGGGGGGCGAAGCCCCCCGCACCCCCCAACCCCTTTGTTCACAGCACATCCAACTCGTTCCTTGGACCCAGTCTCCCCTGGTAAATGTCTTCCTTTTTTATGTATTCTCTGTGATGCATGTATATTCTCTGTGACTTTTGCTGCTGGATGGGTGGCCTTTCTAAACCGAACCAAATAAACCAATAGGGTTATGGGACTTGGACCTCCAGTCCAACTTGATTTCCAGTGGGCCTTCCAACGGGGCCCACCAAGCCCAATAAACACAATGGAATGTATGCATGTAACTTAATCAAGATAAATAAAATTAACTGATTAAACCGGGCGGGGCAAACCTAATGCAGCCCACCCTAACTTGTTAGTGAATTGATGTATAAATGTGTGGTTTGGCCGAGACCAAGGGCAAGGGCCTACCAGACCCACCAAAGCCCACCACCCGAACCAAGGAAGGGTGCAAGCCCTAATCAAGACTACGGGCCCCAAGCCCAGTGTCCAACCCACTTTTGGAAAGTTAAAAAGATAAATCCACTAAATTACTTGGCTACCATGTGGGCCCACCTAAGGGGCCCACAAACCAATCCGACCCACTTTTACATGAAAACCATTTAAAATCCAATTTGAACCCAAAAGTAAAATAAATTGAACTAGCTAAAGCCCAAAGGGCCTCTCAGGCTAGACTGAGGCCTACAAGGGTACATGGGCTTGACTAAGCCCACCAAGGACACAGTGGGCCTTCCAATGGGGCCCACCCAACCAGACTCAGATTACCTAATTAATCAAGATAAAAGCAATCAAAGGGACCCACACCACTCAGGCGGTCCCACCAGACTTAACCAGGCTGTATATCGGATTAGGAATCGGGTGAGAAAATAAGTGAGCTGACTCAAACCAGGATAAACCTAAGGGACCCGTCACCCGACGGGGTGGACCAGGGTGTCTACGGACTTCCCCGGACCACAACCAAGACCCTACTTAGAATCTCAAGAGCCGCAGACCCAAGCCCTAATAGACAAGATTAGGCACCCAGGTGTCCGCCTGCACCCCATCAGACAGTAGCGACTCCCAATTTTCCCGTGCCGCGTTTCCGATGCGTGCATAGCTTGGATTACCCTTTTCATTATTTAACCTGGTTTTAATTCCTTTAATTATGGGTAATTAAGTGTATGGACCAAATTTCAAAAAATGAAAAAAAATAAAAAGAAAAACTATACTTTGGCCAGTGATGAGAAATCAAATACTTTTCATAAAACCTTTGTTTTTACAAGTATCTGAGAATTCTGAGGCCAATAGTATAAAAACTTATTTTTGAATAAAATCCTTTGTCTTTCCACTATTGGAGTTTGCTTTGACATAAAGGTATGAAAAAAAAAACTAAAGTGCAGAAAAAAAAAGGGGCTATTCTCTATCCCCTAGCTGTTCCTCAAGCTCCCGAATCCGAGCCACCTAAGCTGTCGTATCATCCAGACCTCAAAGTAGGGAGCCTGCCTCTGCTCCTCCAGTTTCTCCTCCATAGCGGTACGGCAAGATATCTGCTCCTCAAGCTGTCTCTCCAGATAAGCACCCCGTATTCTGAGCTCCTGGGCCTCTCGTACCCATATCTGCTGAAGTCCCTTGTGAGAGGCTCTCTCAAACTCCAGGATATCTTCACAAGTAAGAGTCAAAACTGCAGGAGGATCTTCAGGTACTGGGGCTTGACTCTGTATCTGCTCCTTGATCCAAAAGAGATAGTCCTTCACATGAGACTCTGAGAAGACTGGGCTCCGCATGAAACGAACATAGGACCACTCCCTCATCAACCAAGCGTCCAGCTTCATGGTGGTTGGTGAAAGTGGCCTAAGATGGTCCTCATATCTACTTGGGATTATAATCCCCTGGGTCGCTCTAAACTGACGAAGAACCCGCAAAGGGAGGTAAAGCACAACATGTCTCAAGCCAGCCAGAACCAAAAAGTTGCGGTCTTGAAAGCTGATCACGGTCTCGGCATTGGGCTGATAAGTACCAGGCCACCTAACCTAATCATCCTGGAGTGCCAAAAAAGTAAACCAGCCCTGTTTACCTCCGGGGATGTCAGGACACCCCCGGGTGCCCATCAAGATGGGAACCTTCAAGCTTGGGAAAGGAGGAGTGATATTTCAATATATTGTAAAAAGCAAAAGAAAAAAAAGAAAAAAAGCAACAAAAAAAAGCAAAAGAAGGAATTTTACCTGCAGGATAGGGGCACATGATAGGAAGCGCCTCTTCTTCCTATGCTAACAGTCAGATAAAGCCTGGTACATCCCTGCCAAAATCATAGGGGCCAATCTCTCCTACTCCCTAACCTAGCATACAACTGAGATAAGGGCCAAGTCAAACTCATCTTCATCCTGTGGAAAAAGCAGTTGGTTAACCACTATCAGGGTTAGGGCATTGAACCTGGCTTCCTTGTTCTCCCCTCTCAAGAGCTTCTCAGTCAGAAAAGACTTGGACAAAGTCAGAAGGGTGTCAGAACCCCCTAAATCCTTCTTCCCTATACCCAGAAAAGTAGAAGCCTCTTTCTTGTAACTAGGCCTAAGGGGTGGGTTCACTACCTTCTCTACAAACCTCAAGCCCAAGATGGTTTCAACCTCTTCAATGGTAAAGGTCATCTCATGGTCTCCAAAATGAAAAAGGTTTAGGTTAGGTACCTAGTGGCCAATCATGGCTTCAATAACTTCCCACTTGAAGGGAATCTTTGGGATAAGCAGAACGTGACCTAGATGGGTGGAATCCCATTTCCTCTCTTCATCAAGAGTCATAGAATTAACCCACCTAGTGTAGAATGAATCTACAGGATTATACCTAGTGAGGTTAGGGGGTTTTGATCTGAAAGATTGTTTTGCAAGGGAGGTTGCGTGGACAGACAACAATGGGGCAGAAGATGATCTGGAATCCATTAAGGATGATTGGAGCTTGCTAAGAATCAATGGGAGGAAGAAAAAGGGGTTTTCTAAACTCAAAAACTCGTAAAAAAAGACTCAAATCCCGAGGCCAGTCTTATTTATAGCATATTTTAATGTATCCGATATATCAGATCGGATACAAGAAGATCCCGTCATATCCGATGAAACATGTTGGATACAAGAGAAACTATGTATATCCGATATAGTTTGTTGGATACAAAAGGGTATCAATGTATCCGATCTGATATATCGGATACAAAGAAAAAAAGCAAAAAAAAGAGAAAATGGAGAAAAATCCAAATTTTTTACCTGTTTTACCTGTGTACAAGTTATAATTGCATAAAAATAAGAAGGGAAAAGAGCAAAACAAGAGAGAATGAATAAAAAAAATTTCATATATATGCAAGTCTTTTTTGTACAAAGGTGATGTAAATAATAACAATCCTAATCTACTGTGCAGGATCACCCCTGCGTCCTCTACCCCGCGCTCCTCTGCGGCCTCTACCTCGAGAGGATCGGCGCCTAGAATATGCTAGAAGGCACTCGGCCATGTAGCGCGGTCTCCGACCCACAATGGACTAAAGCTAATACTCCAAGCAATAGTCTGAAAGGTCAGGAGGCGGGTCAAGAGCAGAATCTGGTGAGGAAGCCTCAGGCCCAACAGGAACAGGCTCGGCTGGCAGGATAGCCGCCTCAGGCTCAACCGGGTCCTCAGCCGCAGCAGTCTCAACTCTCACGGCTCCAGAAAGCTCGGCAGTGGCAGAAGAAGGGCCAGGAACAGAAATAGCTGGGTCAATAGAAAGAGTCAAAAATTGAAGTATCAAGATGAACCAAAGAGGTGAAACTAAAGAAAACTTACCAGGGATGTCTGCAACAGGAACTGGGGGATCCGAAACAATCGGGTCAGTAGTAGGGATGCCCTCCGGCTCAAGAGCCATCACTGGAGATGAAGGGCCCACAGGATCCGCAGTAGCAGTGGGCACAGGAGCTACAACTGGGTCAGTAGCTGGGACGTCCTCGGGATCAGCAGCCCGAACCGGAGATGGATCAGAAGCAGGAAGATCTGGCTCAAAGGCAGCATCAGGATCTGGGACTGGATCCTGCAAAAGTCAAACAGTTCATATCATAACAGCAGGGAAACATAGAAATGAAAGAAATGCAGTTGTGAATAACCAGATACCTGTCTAGCCCTAAGCTCAGCTACCAAGGCCTCCAGCTCTCTGATCCGGGCATCTCTCTGGGCCACAACCGCATCATGCTCCGAGATCATATCATCGACTGCGGCCCGCTAACTCTGAAACCGATTCCGAAGAGCATTCAACTCCTCTACCTGCCAATGAGAATGGTATTAGAGTCACAAATACCGAATCGAAGGAAATAAGATGAAAAATGAAGATCACAAAACTTACAGTGTCATCATGGACCCGGATATAGATCCCGCCAATCTCCATCACCCCGGCGTGGGTGGGCCGGTCCATCAAACAGCCAATGGACACCCTCCTGATCCACTCGTCGTAATCCCCAGCTACCGTAAGCCCCTCCGCATCCTGATACTGATCAATATCGAACCCAGGGAGGAGCGTATCAGGACCCACGGGAGGAGGAGGAACTGGGATATGAGGTACGCCTGTGTGCTGATAGTACAGGCGCTTTCCTAGGTACATCACCCTACCAAGCCTCCTAATGAAGCACTGGTAGGGCTGACGTCGGAGGTCTCGATTAAAAGCATCATGTACTATCATCTCACGGGCAACCCCGATATCCACATCGTCAAAGCGTGCTGATAGGAGCTGCAAAGAAGAATAAGGGTGTCAGATACAAATAAGATACAGAAAAGAGATAAAAGAGAAAGGGATCAAGAATTTTACATCAGATCATCGGGCACGATCCAAGTGAACCCGAGCAGTACGAGGCTGACTCCTGTGTACATCTCTGACCTGGGCGGACCACTGCAGGGCAATAGGGAACTCCGCAACACCAGGCACAGGGGACGGGCGGAATTAAGTCATGTAAGTGTACATGAGTACCTGGCAAAAGAGAAGTCGGTCAAGGGTAAAGAAGATAAAGCCTGGGGAATAAGACAAGGCAGATAAATTCAGTACCTGCAGGATCTGCCAGAAGAACCGGCAGCTAACTCCGTCACCCCTCGGAGTGGCCAAGCCTCGAACTACTCGGCACAATCCGGCCAGGATGGTCCCGTATATAAGCCTACCCCACGCTAACTGCCGGGTCTGGCAAAAATCTCTCAAAGCATCCAAAAAGAGAGGACTAACACTGGTCGTGTCCTCCTGGAAGAAGCAACTCCCGAGCATCAACAGAAATACATGCCGAAATATAGGTGCAAAAGCTGCATCCTCCACGGTAATGGTCGCGTGCCTCCCCTCAAAGTGTCGGGAGAGGCTCTCTCGCAGCCGGCTGATGGAAAAACGACTACTCCGCCCGTCCCAAGCGGCGTTAGGCAAGTCCCAGTATCCCAAGAGAAGGCCAATGTTTGCAACTAAAGGCCGGTCCAACATGATAGTCCGCCCCACCAGAGGAATGCCGATGATCATAACAAAATCGGAAGGGCGGATCCCAAGCTCCACGTCCGGCAGATGAAAGGACTGTGTCTCCGGGAAGTACCGCTCCATCATAGCAAAAATAAGGGGGCGATCGGCTCGGAACGAAGGGATACGAAGAAAGTAGTCAAGATGGCACCAACAAAACTCACACCTGAGTGCCGGGGAAAGCGTCATAACCAACTCACTGAATCTCCCCCAACTGCCTCGTAGATGGGAAGGAGGATACGGAAGAGGAACATCGGCGCGGATGCACATGGAGGGGTGGCTATCCAAACCACTAAGGAGCTCTGTATCATGAACAGACGCTCTCAGCTCCGCGGAGATCCCTAGGCGGAAAACTGAAGCAACACCCTCCTTACCTAAAGCACCGGCTCGGCCTCGGCCCCTCTCTCTGACTCGGCCTCGGCCCCTCTCTCCAACTCTGCCTCCACCTCTTTCTCGGCCTCTACCGCGACCTCGAGCAGGAGCAACAACAGGCTAAAAGTACAAATGAATAAGCGGGGTCGGTTTCAAGGGAAGCAAGAAAAAAAAAGAATTTAAATCCCTACCTCAGCAGAACCCTCTCCAGAACTCTCTCTGGGATCATCCAGCTGTTCCAACAGGGTAGCACTAGAACTCGCCTTTGTCCGAGCCCGCGAAGTGGAGGGCTGATCAGCAAGGTCAGCCTCCTCTCGAACACGGGAAAGACTCCTAGCCATCTATAAGCCACAGGGAAGTATTTTATGAATTTCAGTTCAAATTTTACCTTGCTTTTGATCTAGGTTTCGGTTCTAGTTCATCAGGAATCTCACATGACTTTTTCAAAATTATCAGGAATTGTGTCTTGAGAGAGTTTTTTGTTCTCTGTTTTACTTCGAAGTTTTTTTAGGAAGTATTTCTATTCTGGTTCTAAAGCATTCTGTCCTAAAAGATATCCACAAGACTTAATATCTGCTAATTTATTTCCGGGCTCCTACATGAAAGCAGGACAGTGGTGCAAAAGCAAAAGGTCTTAGCTAATCAAAGATCAAAATAAGCTGTGGAACTCAAGAGCCAAGCAAAGAAAAGTTCTAGCAGTCAAAGCACCACCTTGGTCAAAAAAGAACAAATCATAGCCTGGCATTCTAGTATGCAATTTTTCACCACTGGCAATCATGCAACTTAGCAGGAAAATGTCACCGGCAATCAATCTCAGGGAGTTGGCAAATTAAAAAAAAAAAAAACAAACCACAGAATAGGAGACAAAGCAAACATGCAACAACAAGAGCAAAGTGAATAAAGAATTTATCATGGCTCGATGATCGCAGAATTCTAAGCATAGAAATTAAGAAGGCAAGCTTGCTCCAACAATCGTCAAAAGGCAACAGTAAAAAGGGCAAACAAGGATTGTCCAAAAATTTTGGGAAAAAGTATGACATTACATGGTTATAACAATCAGATACAAGCAATTGCGAGATTCAGAGAATTCATACTCACCAAAAACATTCAAACTCAAGTTTGGCAGAAATTCTAGAAGGAAGGTTACCGGAAATTGGGAACAAATGTGTCACTCACTTTCAATTTCGGCAAGAACAGTGGCCAAATCCAATCAACAATCATAGCATGATATACAGATAAAATTGCTCGGACATGGCAATTCGGTGTGTAAGCTATGCAAGAAAAAAAATTTTTTGATTGTGCCGAGTTGCACTTACTGTTTGAATGGAGAAATGAACACCTGATTGCAAGCGAGGAAGCAGATTGCCGAAACCAAAATGAAGTCGCCGGAGCCTGTACGATGGCGTCGGGTGGTGGAGTTGTCGCCACTGTTTAGGAAGAACAAGGATTTTTAACAGAAACCGACAAGGGGCTTGGGCTTGGCAATGCCAATCACCAAAATCAAAAGATGGTCGCCGGCGTCAATAGGAGTCGCCGGAGCTCAGAGAAGTTGCCGGAGAAGAAGATTAAGCAGTTGTCCTTGAAGAGAAGAGGAGATGTGTCCGGTGTTGGCAATCGGAGAAGAAGAAAAGAAGCGAAAGAATCGCGGTTGCGCGCGACTTATATAAACTAATGTATCCGACAGATCATGTCGGATACAAATGAAGCTTCTCTTATCTGACAAACTATGTCAGATACAAAAGAAAAACAGAAAAAAAAAGAGAAAAAGAAAAGAAAAAAAGCGGAAAAAGAAAAAAAAGAAGGAAAAAGGAAAAAAAAGAAAGAAAAAAAATGTGTGCTATTTTCACACAAAAAAAACCCTATTTTGGCTTAAAATCCACTTCACAGCCACGAGAGCTCAGTGGAATTTAGGACAACTTGGAAACTATGTTGGTCAAAAGGAAAATATTCATTCAATTTTTAACTTGGTTTGATAAAAAAAATCATTTTTTCAAAAATCTTATTGTGGGCTTAAAATCCACTTCATAGCCACGAGAGCTCAGTGGAATTTAAAACAGCTTGGAGAAATGTCCCCTTAAAGTTAGGGTTTTTTTGGCAAATCTTCACCCAAAAATTATTTTGCAAAATTGAATTGAATCAAGTAAATCATGGTTGGGGAAGTGCAATTTGGGCTTGTCTAATCTTTGCAGCTCATTGCGTTGCAACTCCCGTAAAGAAGGGTAGTTGTAGACACCCCAAATTGCACAATAATTGGCAAAATTCATTCTTTCCTTTAAAACCAGCACAAAATTTGAAAAATAAGCTTTTTTTTCTTGTATCCAACAACTCAAATCTGATACAAGCATATCCTTTCATATCGGACAGAAGTTGTCGAATATAAGTAGATGTTAATGTATCCGATGACATATGTCGGATACATATACGCGCTCTTGTATCCGACCTGATATGTCGGATACAAGCTTTTTGCTAAAAATTAAGGTTTTCCGAGAGTTTTCACTTTTTACCATCATATCCTTCATTAAAGGAGTGGAAATCTCGGAAATAGCCTTAGGGTTAAGGTTGGTGGACTCTAGACATCATCTTGTGTCTACCATCATGCAAACCCTAACCCTACCTCTGCCTATAAATAAGAGGCTCATCCTTAAGCAAATAGCCAAGAAGTTGGAGATTGAAGAGCTCCGAGTGAAGAAAAGAACCGCTTCCGCATTGCTTCCAGAAGCCCAGGTAAGCCTCAAACCTCTCTTATTTTTCTGTTCTTACATTTTAGGATTAGCTCTTTCTTCTACCTTTCTGTAGAATAAGGCCTACTCTTTGTGTATGTAAACCCTTCCTCTACTCAAAGTACCTCAAGACTCCCCCTAGCCGTAAAACGTGAAGGACCTCGAGACTGAGGATTGATCCTTAGTATTAGAACCTTTTTGAATGGCCTTTTAATTCTATGAAAACCGTTTCATAATCAAAGTACCCCAAGATTATCTCAAAGAGCCGTTAAACGGGGAGAGAGAACTAAAGGAAACAAGAATGGAACGGAACCCTAGGTTGTTTAGTTACCCATTTGATCGATATGAATGCTATATGGTTATGTTGTGATTGAATGGTTTTTACACATACACATATTGCACTTGTTTTGTCGGAATCAGCTTGTGTTTCGGATCTATTGCATTCATTGTGATAGATCTGAAATAAATAGCCTCAAACAATTCTGGGACATTTCTCAATGGTTTTCAAATGATTTTGATTTATCTTGCACAGATTCCACACACCTTATCACTGATTTGAATTGATTTTACTTAAAAGTGGCAAAACGGGACAGCAGCTGTGCCCCAACTTCGGACACTCGTAACTTTATCGTCCGGATGAATTTTGGAGTGATTATAAAGCCATGGGAAAGGTGAGGCTGTCTAGTTTATGCCTGTAAAATTTTATCAATTTTTATGAAGTAGATTTTTGACACCACTCAGTCGAAGTTGATAGATCAGTTTAGGCCAGATTGTGGAATCTGTCACTTTGACTGAGCGCCATGTGTTCGTTTTAAGTTTGATTTGAGTAATTCTTGTTTCTGGGTTCTCCTTTGTGAGTCTAATTTCAAATCCAATTGGTTTCATATTTTTTTGACTTCATTTGTGTCGTGGGTAATAGATTTACTCAGAACTGCTCAACAGCACTTTTCTAGGTTAATCTGTGATCCTCGGGGCCTGTTCCGGAGGTCACCCAAGGCACATCCGGATGAATTTTTGTATGAGGCTAGTTTCATTTGAAATATGGCTCTACATACTTAATTCATGCCAAATTTCACGGATTTATATGAAGCCAATTTTTCTAAATGAATTTCTAAAGTTGTCCACTTGTCACTTTTAACTATCTCCAGCAGCAGATTTCAAAGGAGAATAACTCCTAGGATTTTAACCGGATTTGATTGAAAATTTGCATGAGTCTTCTATTTATCATAATCTTTCAAATGGATTTGGTTGATTCAATTTAAATTGGATTTGAATGATTTCAAGACAAATGGCACTATCTTTTACCGAATTTTCCGGATTTGACTCAACTTGGTTTTATGCAATTTTTGCTTTAATTTCCATCTATTGGTAATATTCCAGAAGTGATATTGACATAAAAGAAGATCTGGAATTCATTTGGATTTCTCATGTGAAGGTATCACACATTTATTTAATCATTTTTCAAGGTTTTTGATTATTTTAGCAAGCTTTCTTATTTTTTTAGCATGAACAACACTTGGCAACCACCTTGTGTGGGTGAATACGGGTGTCTAACACCTTCCCCTGTTCATAATCTAATCCCCTTACCTATCTCTGGATTTTATTTTCAAGTAGAGTTATTTTTACCCTAGATTCGCCTTTTTGTTTATTTTGATGATTTTTGGTGCCCATTCACACCCAAAATTGGATGGTGGCGACTCTTCCATTTTTGTTAAGCCCGTGTGATGACGGAAGGAATCATCTCGGTGATTTTTCCATGTCTCACACAATCACATACACATTAACAACCTATTCCACATTCACTTCAGTGAGAAAACTAATCCAAGTTTTACTGTAAGGTAAAACAAATGATACAATTCTCAATACAAAAAACTTACCAAGTCGCTAACCCTCCATCGAGGACCAAGACTAGCTAGCTCGTGTCGAGTCGCATAGCACTCACAAAAATCAACAAGCTTTTCCCTGCACAATTTCCATTTGTAAGGCCAAAAAAACAACCAACAAATAACACAATATTGCAGGATGTAAATTTCTTAATTATGTCAAACACAAAAGACATATACTTACATCGGAAACCCTCTGTCTTGGCATACATCCACACATTTTTCACTGCTTCCTGTAATGGGGGGAATCTATGCTCCTCAACAAAGGGTGACCGCAACTTGTGTGCAAGGTACTTTATTCGCTTTCCTCTACTCTAGGACGAGCCTGAATAGTACTTAGACCGTTTGATGTAGCCAAGGGTCCATCACGTGATAGACTTACAGCAAAAGAAGGCGATGGAACTTGTGGGTGTGCATCAGGTGTGGCATCGGCATTTGCTGGAGATTGCTCTGGAGGTGGTAGAGGAGGCACATCATCACAATGGGGACTAACCGGCTCCGTATCGGGTGCTATGGCCTCCGACCTATGAGATTGTGGTTGGGACTGGCGTAAGGAGGCAACAAAAGCAGTACAATGCCTTGTGAAACCGTGCGCAAACCCGATCATCCGAACAGTATGAGCTTGTCGAACCTACGACAATGAAAACACATTGATGAAAGGAGATGTATAGAAGAATGTGTAAAATCAAAGAAAGAATGCAATGGAATGCCTTACTGGATCAATATCACTCACGTCGGTGAAATCATCTGCCCCCTTGTGATCCCATGCCTAAGCCACATAAGATTCACATATATAACATTTAAATCACATAAAGGCAATCTAGCACCATTAAAAATATATGGGAACTAGTTAAGAAAGATAAATTCCAAGCTGTTTTGGCCAATGTGCAATCACTCAGTTCATTAGTAGGAGAAACTGAAGGCGACGAAGACTTTCTCTGGAAACAAATCAAAACTTCTATAAAAAAAGGTGTTTTGATTTTTTGATCGAAATAAAAAAGATGGGCATTGTGTTTGAAACCTCATCATAGTAGGATATATACCAATACTGGAGGGGACAGAGATATGTGGTGTTGGTTCTAAATACCTAAGAGTAGATCTCTAGTTATTGGTTGTTACCTTCTGTACATGAAGAAGTAAATGCACATTGGCCAAAATTGACCAATCTTGACCTTTTTCCGATCAAGAAAGAGAAAGAGATGGAAACGATAACACAATGAATGTAATTGCTTCCCTAATGGAACATATATTTGAATCTACAGATCTCCTAACATGTTCTAATAGATAATCATGATGTTGCTAGTTGTAAATCACAATTTGGAGTTAAACATAAATTCAATCTATATTACAAATATAAACAGAGAAAAGGTTACAGAAAAACAAACATTAGTGAACTATTTCAATAGAAATAAATAACTAATATAGGTTCTAGAATTCAACAAACAGAGAGATGGAAATCAACAAATTAAAACAGAGGGGAAAAAAAAAAGAAAAAGGGCTCAAAGCTACATACTTCTCAAGCCAAAGAAATCCCTTGTAAGTTCTGCATTACCAGCATAAGCTATGAGTATACAGAATTGAAATCATAGAAGGAAATAAAAATCATAAACAAAGACTGACTCTGTTAGTTCTCGTCTCTTTTTGACGAGAACAGCATACCTAAAACTGCATTAAACTAACTACCACACGAAACAACAAAGAAAGTCGACAGTTGTCTCAAACCCTAAAAATTAAACCTTTAAAGGCAAATTTATGAAAGAAGAAAAAAAAACCAGTATTTCGCCAGTCATTTAAGAAGTAACTATGATGAAATTAAGCAAACAGAATATCAACAAGTGCATTCCTGTTTAGTCATTAATAAACTTCCGAGAAGGAGATCCAGGAAATTTGATATTAAACAAAGAAAGAGACAAAAAGGGATTAATATAGTGTTAACCGATTTCAAGAAAGCCCCAGTTTTATTTGTGTGCCAACGAAGAGAAGGAAAAAAAATACCTCCAAATAGTATTGTAAGCTGGTCGACGGTGGCGACCTAGTGCACGGTGGCTTGCTATTAAACAGCGGCGATGCCTCGTGGAGCCTTCTTCTCGTTCCGACGGTGAGGGTTGAAAACGAACAGCAACAAATATAAATGAACGGAGCATCATTCTCCTTCCAACGGTGTAGTGAGAGGGAGAGGGAGATGGAAACGAACGGCAATTGCGTCCGTCCGACTGGTTCCGAGGGGAGTGGTTTGTTGAGTTGAGTTCAACGAAAATGGGAGGGATTTTGGGGAAGGGGGAGGGAAATCACGTGTTTCCCTCTCCTCTCTCATGGAGAGAAAAGTCAACAACTCATATTCTCTCTTTCTCTCTCACTCAGTTCTGTTCTTCATTATTTCTCTCCTTCTGCTTGTTTCTCTTTTTCTAGCTCACATTTTCTCTTTATCTCTCTTTATCTCTCTTCGAAAAATAAGTGGACAAAGACTATCTTGATGATTAATGTTACAGGGAAGCCAAAAGGGCTCCTAATTATGGATGAAAACGTTAAACAATGATGGAAGCAGATTGAAGGATGGATCATCTCAAATCAAATTGAACTATAATTTGTGATTGTTGTCTAAAATTGATTTAAAATCATGGAGTTTGGAGGACAATACGAAATGATTGTTTCCCAATTTCTTTTGAAGAACTTCCATATTCTTTTGGACTATAGGATTCCTTCTCTTTGGCCAAATGACCGTAGTGGTGACCTAACATCACTTTCCCGTGTTAGAAAGAGTGGGAGATCGTCCTGTTGCACATGAAAACTTGACTGGCGCTATATGTCGGAGATCTAACAACGCAGCTGGCTTGATGAGGGTGCATAGGATCGGGGAGCCCAGCTCCCGCAAGGGAGATCTAAAGAGGAAAAATTAGGAAAACTACCCACTTTTCCCATGTATTTATAAAAACATGCTTTGAAAAGTCAAATGTTAAAAAGCGTGCAATTTTTCCCATATAATTGTGTTTCAGTCCTAAATCACTATAGTTCGATTAATCGCATACTTTGCGATTAATCGACAAAATGTTCAATTACACCAATTGAACAAGCAACATTGAGATTTGTCTATTAATCAAGTGGTAGTTCCAATTAATTGAAAAGTCGCAACGATTAACAAAGATTTACGATGAACTAACATGTATTCGTGGATTATTAAAAGGGCAAATTACACTTACCTCCCTTGAGGTATGACATTATTACACTTACCTCCCTTGGGGTTTCTGATATAACACTGTCACCCCTTGACGTTTATGTGTGGGTCACACTAACACCCCCTCACTACATTTTTCGTATTAAAAAATAAATAACTTTTGAATGTATGACTAAAAATTAATTTTAAAAAATAAATAACTTGTGAATGTATGACAAAAAATTAATTTAGAAAATTAATTTTTAGTCATACATTCAAAAGTTATTTATTTTTTAATACGGAAAATGTAGTGAGGGGTGTTAGTGTGACCCACACATAAACGTCAAGGGGTGACAGTGTTATATCAGAAACCCCAAGGGAGGTAAGTGTAATTATGTCATACCTCAAGGGAGGTAAGTATAATTAACCCTTATTAAATTTGTATCTTTCAAAGATATAACTTGTATCCTATGATGATCATACTTGTTTTCATGATAGTCAACCTAATATCCTACATTTATGTTGTATGTGTTCCGCAAAGATCATACTTGTATTTGTCAAAGATTTGTTTGATATCCTTGAAGAACGAACATGTATTCTTCGATGATTTGAAATTATAATTAACCAAAATCTTAAATCATTGTTTTGCAATTAATCGAAAGTTCTTCAATTAATCTAAATTCATGGACGTGCGATCAACGCATGAAATTTGGCACAAACGTTAATGTTCACACAAACGTTAATGTCTAGGTTAGACACATGATTAAGGCCCAATTCAACGTTCATACGTTCATTCGATTTCGATTAATTAATCGAAGGGCAAATTTTGAATTTTGAAAAGTGTTACAGTAATTTCCAATTGAAACACAATTTATACGGGAAAAGTTCCACGTTTTTTAACATTTGACTTGTCAAAGCATATTTTTATAAATACACGGGAAAAGTGGATGGTTTTCATAATTTGCGATTACGCAAAAGCCCTTATTCCTTGTCATGAATTCAAATAGGGAAAAAGGGTTTTTAAATGGAGAAATTGGTAGTTAGTGCTAGTTTATAGGAATAATTCAGATTTAGTCGTCAAATTCTCTAGAATTTAAAATTAAGGATACTTTCTTAAAATAATTGACAACAAGTGTTATTTTAATGTTTAAAAAGACTTTCTTCCAAAAATACCCTTAAAAGACCTACAAACCTCTTTAAATACTTGCAACAATCCATGATTACTAAAGGTTTATAAGAGCATTTTAGAAGAAATACTCCATGAACAGTAAACTAACATTTGTTTTCAATTATTTAAAAAAGTGTCACTAATTGTGAATTATGAACATTTAGATGACTGAATCTTAATTATTTTTAAAATACCACTAAAACCCAAATTTTCCCAAAAAGAAAAGGGATTAAAAAGGGCACGAACAGAAAAAGATGAAGACATTTAAAAAGACAATTATGCCCCTTGTACTTGTAAACTTTAAAGGTAATTATAGGAAAGATAAATATTTTTTGGCACTATTCCCAAGCATGTGTAGTGTATATATATATATATTTCCTTGTAGCTAGAATTGCCCTAATTATTGCAGGATGGTGTGTGTGAAACATGGGAAAAATCATCGGGATGATTTCCCTCCGTCAACACACGGGGCTCGACGTAAAAAGTTGGGAGAGTCCACCATTCAGAATTTTGGGGTGTGAATGGACACCAAAAAGCTCAAAAATAAGCAAAAATAGCGAAAAGACAAATTCTAGAGTAAAAATAACCCTACAGGAAAATCATATCCAGAGATGGGTAAGGGGACTAGATTATGAATGGGGGAAAGTGTTAGGCACCCCCATTCATCCACACAAGGTGGTTGCCAAGTGTTTGTTCATGCAAAAAAAGAAATAAGAAAGCTTGCTAAAAATTATCAAAAACCTCGAAAAAGGCCAAATATATGATATCTCCACATGAAGATCCAAATGAATTTCAGATCCTCTTTTATGTCAATATCATTTCTGGAATATCAACAAAAATGGAAATCCAAAGTAAAAGTTGCACAAAACCAACTTGAGTTAAATCCGGAAAATTCGGTGAAAAGTAATGCCATTTGTCTTGAAATCATTCAAAATCAATTTTAAATTGAATCAAACCAAATCCATTTGAAAGATCATGGTAAATAAGAGTCTCATGCAAAATTTCAATTAAATTCGGTTGAAATTCTAAGAGTTATGGCTCTTTTCAAGTTGCTTCCGGAGAAAATCAAAAGTAACAAGTAGGCAAGTTTGGAAAATCACCTAGAAAAATCGGCTCCAAAAAAATCAATGAAATTTGGTATGAATAAAGCCTGTATGGCCATCTTTCAAAAGCAACTAGCCTCATACTAAAACTCATCAGATGTGCCTTGGATGACTTCCCGAACAGGCCCCGAGGATCACAGATCAACCCAGAAAAGTGCTGTTGAGCAGTTCTGAGTAAATCTGCTCTCCACGACACAATTTAAATCAAAAAATTATCTAACCAACTGGATTTAAACATAGACTCATAAAGGAGTTTCCAGAAACAAAAATCACTCGAATCGGATTTAAAACAAGCAGATGGCGCCCATTTGAAGTGATAGGTTCAACAGTTTGACCTGAAATGACCTCTCAACTTCGGCAGAATGGTGTCAAAACTCTGCTTCATAGAAATTAATGAAATTTGATAGGCATAAACTAGACAACCTCATATTTCCCATGGTCCTAGAATCACTCCAAAATTCATCCAGATGATGAAGTTATGAGTATCCGAAGTTGGGGTACAGTTGCTGTCAAGTAAAGCCTTTCTTGGAGAAAAAATATCCAAAACTGTGACAAAGTGTGTGCAATTCGTGCAAGATGAATTCAAATCATTTAAAACTCATTTAAAGACATTCTAGAATTGATTGAGGCCATTTATTTCAGATTTATAACAACGAATGTAATAAATCCCCAAATATGAGCCTATCCCACCAAAATCATGCTATGTATGTGCAAGTGTGAAAAATCATACAAGAACAATATAACAACATAACATGCATTTGCATTCATCAAAATAAGGCTCTAAAACAACCTAGGGTTCCGTTCCATTATCGTTTCCCTTAGTTCTCTCTCCCTGTTAAACACGGTTCTTCAAGATAATCTTAGGGTACTTTGAATATGAAATGGTTTTCAATCATTCAAAAGGCTTATGCAAGATAGGGTCTAGCACTAGGGTCAATCCCCAGTCTCGTTTCTCCTAGATCCCGCCTTCACGTTTTACGGCTATGGGGAGTCTTGAGATACTTTGAGCCAGGGAAGGGTTTTCATACACATAGAAGGCCTTATTCTACAGATAGGTAGAAGAAGAGATCTAGATCTAGGAATGTAAATAAAGAAAATAAAGAAGAGGTTTGAGGCTTACCTGGGGTTTTGGAAGCAATCCGGCAGCGGTTCCCTTCTTCACTCGGAGCTCTTGGATCTTCAACTTCTTGGCCATTTACTTGAGGAGGAGCCTCCTATTTATAGGCAAAGGCTAGGGTTGATGGTAGACACGACCTAATGTTTAAAGCCCACCAACCTTAACCCTAAGGCTGTTTCCGAGATTTCCCCTCATTTAATGAGGAACATGATGGTAAAAAGTGAAATCTCTCGGAAAACCCTAATTTTGAGTAAAACTAATGTATCCGGCATATCAGGCCGGATACCCAAGGGCCTTAAGGTATCTGGCATATAATGCCGGATACACTAAAGCTTTCTTGTATCTGGTATTTTCTATCGGATACAAAGAGAGGTACTTGTATCCGGCCTGAGTTATCGGATACAAGTAAAAAACCCTTTTTCTCAAATTTTGTGCTGGCTTTCAAGGAGATAATGATTTTTTATGATTATTGATCATTTTTGCTATGCAATTTGGGGTGTCTACAACCGCCCCTCTTTGCGGGAGCTACGAAGCAGTGAGCTGCAAAGATTAGACAAGCGCAAATTGCACTCCCTTAACCTTGATTTGCTTGGTTCAATTCAATTTTGTAAAAATAATTTTTAGGTGAAGATTTGCCAAAAAAACCCTAACTTTAAGGGGGGCATTTCTCCAAGAATTCTTAAATTCCACTGAGCTCTCGTGGCTATGAAGTAGATTTTAAGCCCAAAAATAGGATTTTTTGAAAACTAATTTTTTATCAAACCGAGTTGAAAAAATTGAGTGGATATCTTCCTTTTTGACCAACACATTTTCCAAAGTTGTCCCAAATTCCACCGAGCTCTCGTGGCTATGAGGTGGATTTGAAGGCAAAAATAGGATTTTTGTGAAAATAGTTAACTTTGTAGCGCATTTTTGCTCTCTCTCTCTCTTTTTTTTCTTTCTCTCTTTCTTTTTTTTTTCTTTTTCTTTTCTTTTTTTCCTTTTTTCTTTTTTTTCATTTCTTTTTTTCTTTTTTTTCTTTTTTTTCTGTTTTTTTCCTTTTGTATCCGGTATGTTTAGCCGGATAAGAGTGAGCTTGTGTGTATCCGGCCTGATTCACCGGATACACATGCTTTTATTAAGTCATGCGCGACCGCGACTTTTCATTTCTTTCATTTCTTCTCCGATTGCCAACCCCGGTTACAGACCCTTCGTCCCCGACTGTTCCTTCCTCTCCGATCACTCCTAGCGATTCCTTGAGCTCCGGTGCCCTCTATTGCTGCTGGCGATAGCCTATAACTCCAGCAACTTCAGTGATTGCTCATAAGGGGCAAAGCCAATAGGGGCAGGAAAAAAAGAAAAAAGAGAAAAAAATAGGGGCAAATGAAAGCCAAATACAAAAGAAGGGGAACGGGATTGAATTTATCATGATTGTAAGTCCGGTTGACCCATTTTCACACTTAGAAAATTTTGAGCCTTTAATACCTTTTCTTTCATAAACCGAGCTTAGCCTTTGTTTCGTCCTATTATTAAGCCCTCGGTGATCTTAGTATATTCATTCAACTTTCAGAGTAAGTTTGGTGATGACGGAATGCAGAAGCTGGCCCTAGTGAAAACCATAATTGGCGCTAGGGGCAATAAGGGCAAAAAGAAAAAAAATAGGGAAAAGAAAGAAAAAAAAAAGAATCAAAGGTTGAGTTGATCATGTGGTCTAAATTTAATCAGCATGAGCACTGGAAACTGAGTAGATTAGCAGGGTCAGTCATGAAGGTAAAGCCATTAGGGGATGATTCTAAAGGTCACGGAGTAGACAAATTTGGTCTCTCCCTATTGCTTGCACTACCCTTTTCATTATTCAACCTGATTTTAATTCCTTTAATTATATGTGATTAAGTGTTTTTGATCAGCTTTCAAAAAAAAAAACTATACTTTGGCCAGTGATGAGAAATCAAATACTTTTTCATAAAACTTCTGTTTTTACAAGCATCTGAGAATTCTAAGGCCAATAATATAAAACCTATTTTTGAATTAAATCTATTATCTTTCCACTAATGGAGTTTGCTTTTGTATAAAAGTATGAAAAAAAAGAAAAAAAAGAGAGATAAAAGAATATAATCCCTACTACCCAACTGCTCCTCAAGCTCCCTAAGCCTAGCTGCCTGAGTTGAAATGATTCCAAAAGCTCCCTCTGCATCAGGATCACTCAAAAAGGAGATGATCTCATCAGAAAGAGAATGCTTGATCTTCAACGCCCTAAGGTCAACCAGGGAATCTTGATATTTCTTCCGCATCGCTCAGACTTCAAAGCAACGAGCCTGCCTTTGTTCTTCAAGTTTCTTCTCCATGGCAATGCGGCCAGACTTCTGTTCTTCAAGTTTCCTCTCCAGATCAATGACTTTTATCCTAAGTTCTTGAGCCTCCCGTACCCATATTTGTTGAAGCCGCTTATGGGTTGCCCTTTCAGACTCCAGAATGTCCTCATAAGAAGGGGGAAGAACTGCAGGAGGATCTTCTGGTACTAGGGCATGACTCTGTACCTGCTCTTTGATCCAGAAGTGATAGTCATTCACATGGGACTCAGAAAAGACAGGACCCCGCAGAAAGCGAACATAGGACCACTCATTCATTAATTGAGCATTTAGCCCCATGGTGGCTGATGTAAGTGGCCCTACAAGGCTCTCATAGCCAGTTGGGATCATAATTCCCTGGGTCGCTCCAAACTGTCGAAGAACCCTCAAAGGAAGATAGAGAACAGCAGATTTCAAGCCTGCCAGGACCAGAAATTTCCTATCTCTGAAGCTGATCACTGTCTCTGGATTGGGCTGATAAGTGCCAGGCCATCTCACTTGATCATCCTGGAGAGTACCCAAAAAAGTGAACCATCCCTGCTTGCCGCCTTGGATATTAGGACAACCCCTGTGGTTCATCAGAACAGGAACTTTCAACCTTGGAAAGAAGCGGCGAGTTATCTCTTCAACTTGGCTCAGGTGGTCAAGCAACCAAAGCTGCAAAAAAGGAGAGAATTCCATAAAAAAAAGGGAAAAAAAAGAGAAAAAAAGAGAAAAAAAAAAGGAGGAAAAGAAAAAAGAGAAGAAAGAAAAAGAAAAAGAGAAGAAAAAAAATATAATATTTATTTTTTTTTACCTGTAGGATAGGGGCGCAAGCAAGTAAGCGTTTCTTCTTTCTGAAATAGCAGTCAGTAAGGGCCTGGTATATCTCTGCTAAGATCATAGGGGCCAATCTCTCACGTTCCCTAACCTAACAGATAACTGAGATGAGAGCCAAGTCAACCTAGTCGTCACCCCGTGGAAAAAGCAACTGGTTGACCACTACCAAAGTCAAAGCATTAAACTTAGAATCCTTGTCCCCACTCCTTAGAATTTTTTCAGTCAAAAAGGTTTGACAAGGTCAATAGGGTATCAGAATTCCCTAAGTCTTTCTTCCCTATACCCAAGAATGTAAAAGCCTCCTTTTTGTAACTAGGCTTTAGGGGCGGGTTCACAACTTTTTCAGAAAATTTTAAGCCAAGGATGGTTTCAATTTCTTCTATGGTAGGAGTCATCTCTTTGTCATCAAAACGGAAGAGATTCAGTTCAGGAACCCAGTGTCCAATCAAAGCTTCAATGATTTCCCACTTAAAGGGAATTTTAGGGATGTGTAGGATATGCCCTAAGTGGATAGAATCCCAGCGAATTTCTTCATCAAGGGTCATGGAGTTGACCCACCTGTCACAGAAGGAGTCCACAATGTTATACCTAGTGAAATTAGGAGGTTTTGATCTAACAAGTTGTCTCGCAGGAGGAGATTCAACGGCAGAAGAGAACGGTGCAGGGGAAGCCATGGAAGCGCCAAAGAAGCCAAGGAGAGCGAGAAAAGACGTGCTCAAGGAGTTTTCAAACTATTAAGAGTGTCACAATGACGTTCCCCATGAGTTTTTATAGAAAAAATTGTTAAGGCAGTAAAATCCGTAATTATAATACGGGGATAGAGCGCCCGTCCAAAGAATACGGACACACTGGACCGTGAACAATTCACGGGTAAGGTGCGCCCGTATTAACATTACGGGCACACCTGGCTCGTAGTATAAGTACGGTTCCTTCGGAAAAATGCCAAAAAGTGGGAAATTTTGATTTCCTTGTTTCCCTAAGCTTCACCTGTCCCTGCTTTAACATTCATCATGCAATAAAAGCTGAAAACAAAGAAGAAAAGAGCAGAAATGAATAAAAATCAAACTTCTTTTATATATATATGAATGTGTACATCAGTTTGTCAAAATACATATACATCTAAAATCCTAATCTACTGTGCCTCCGCAGATCCATCTCCTCTGCCACGTCCTCTGCCTCGAGATCGTCGACGCCCGAAGACTATCGGCACTTTATCACGAGTGGAAATACGCTCCCTCCTGTAGCCCAAAATAGATTGAACGTCATACGAATACAAGAATAGAAGTCAAGAGCATAAAAGAAACATACCTAGAGTTAACCCAAGAAGCAGGGGCAAACCCCGGGAGATCTACGTCCCTAGCAGACTCAAGATCAGTCTCCGTAGGAACAGGCTCAACCACAGGATCGGTACCAATAGCAGGCTCAGAAGCTAGAGTCGACACCTCTGGAACATCGATCACAGGTGGAGGGTCTATCAAAACATCAGGATCAGTCTCTACCTCAGGCTCAGCAACAGTAGCCTCCTCCATCATCCCAGCCTCCACGGTAAGCTCCACTATAGCGGCATCCCTGGCCGGCTCCACATCCACATCAGCAGATGCATCAGGAGCAGACTCAGGTGCTGGAGCAGACTCTGGCACATCCACCACAGGCAAGTGCAACATCGGCCTCGATCTTAGGCTCTGCTGCAGGTGCCTCTACCGGACTGGGAGAAGTCACGAACTCCACCCGTGCCACAGAAAAAACCTCACCACGAAGATGCATGGGCACAGGAGAAGCAGGTGAAGAAGGGCCGGCTGTGTCATCCTGAAAATAAGAAAGGAAGTTTTAATCAGGACAGGACAAACTAATACAAGAGCAGGAATGGAAATAAGTAAAAGAATTAACCAGAGTATGAGAAGGACCCGCCTGGTCCTGTGCACCAAAAGGACCCGCCTGGCCCTGTGCTCTGGCTAGCTGCCCCCGGACGTCTGAGATCGTAATATAGAGGGCATCCCGCTCGGCGATAACAGTATCTCGCTGGCACTCTATATCAGCATACCGAGATCGAATCTCTGCCAACTGAGCCTCCTGAAATAGAAGAGAATGTATCAGAAAATGCCAAGTTCAAATAAAATAAAGAATAGAAGATAGAAAAAGAGAGAAGGCATACCGTCGTGTCTTAAGCTCTAATCACTACCCCTCCTATCTCCGTGACTCCACCACGGACAGGCATGGGTGGCATAAGGCACCCGACTGAAGCTCGCCTGAACCAGGCATCATAGTCACCCTCCTCTAATAAAGTATCTGCCTCAGTCCAATCTAGGAACTGGGCAGGATCAACAGGCATAGGAGGAAAGGAGGGGGTAGTATCTGGAGGAATGGCAGGAATCCGGGGCTCTCCCACATGCTGATAGAAAAAGCGCTCGCCGCAGTACCAGATGCTGCCCATCTGACCAATAAAAAACTGATATCTCTGACGTCTCTGGTCAGGGGCAAAAGCATCATCTCTGGCCGCATGTAGGGCCAGCACCTCATGAATGTCCTCCATCCTGGGGACGAACAGCTGGAAAATAGAAAGGAGATATTAGACATGTGATTCAGGAAGAAAAAGAAAGAAAAAAGAAGAGGAATTAAAGTATATTACCTCAGACCGGTATAGTCTGTCCAGGTGGGCACGGGCGGACCTAGGACGACTCTTTTCAGAGTCGTGCTCCACATGACACCATCTACGTGCCATAGGATATGTATCCTCAGGCATCGTAGAGGTAGGGCGGAAATAGGGTATATAAACCCTAGCAAAAAACTGCAGAAAGAAGAAAGAGAGTTAGAAGAATAGAAAAAGAGAAGAGAAAGAGAAGAGAAAACAAAATGATTCACCTGCAAGAAGGGCCAGAAGAATCTGCACCCAACTCCAGCTCCTCTGGAAGTAGAGAGGCCGCTCATTGATCGGCGCAGTCCGGCCAAAATAGTACCAAAAATGAGCGGGCCCCAGGCGTACCTCCTCGCTCGAGGAAGATCTCCTACTAAGCTCAAAAAGTGAGGACTAACCGAAGTCTTGTCCTCTTGTAAGAAGCAAGATCCCATCATGTACAGGAAAAGAAATCGAAAGGCATACGGGAAAACTGGATCACCGGCGGCAAGCTGGCCAAACTGCCTCACCCTAAAAGTCTCTCTCAACCAAGTCATAGACAATCTCGCTCTCCCTCTATCCCATGCCTCAGGAGGCAGCACAATATATCCAAGGTAAGCAGCAATCTCATCAGCATCTGGCATCACCATCTCAGGAATAACATCACCGATCATCCTAATCCCGGTGATGAGCGTGAAGTCAGACGGCCTGATCCCGATCTCAACATCTGGGAAGTGGAAGCTCAATGTCTCTGAGAAGAATCTCTCGAGCATCGCCGCAATAAGGGCCCGATCCAGGCGAACATCAGGGATGGTGATGAATAGGCCAAAGCCATATAAACCTAACTCCCGGCGATAGGCTGAACTGCAGGCTCCCAAGAATCTAATGAAGCTAGCCCAGCTCCCACGATAATGAGACATGGGATACTCCAAAGGGATATCCGCTCTAATACACGCTGAGGGATGAGTCCTCAAGCCGTGCAAAAGATCAGTATCCCTGATCTGGGCAGGAATCGCATCAGGGACCTCAACCCTGGTCCTAGCCTCATCTCTACCACGGCCTCCTCTACGGCCCTCATCCTGGCCTCCATCTCTGCCTCCACCTCGGCGCCTGCTACGGCTCCTATCTCTGCCCGAAGCCTCAATTGCTGGCTAAAGAAGCAATTGGAAGGAAGAAGGAAGCAGGTGATGTACTTTGTGAAAGGATATGAAATCTCAAAAAGGTTAGAGTATACCTCTGGGGTCGCCTCACGCGAATCCCCAGAAAGGAGATCTGGGACATCAGAATCAGAATCCCTCTCGGCCCTCGAAGACGAGGCCACATCAGCAGGATCTCGCCTAACCCTCGAGGAGGAAGGCTCATCTGCAGGATCCCTGGAAGCTGATCGAAGGCGGGCCATCTACGGTTCAGATCAGGGGGATGTTTAATTATTCTTGTTAAAATTTTTATTGCTCAATCTTTAGTTTAATCAAGATTAATTGATTTGCAGGAAAAGGAAAAATGGAAAATAGAAAAAATACTTCAGAAGTTCTCGACCAAATCAGGAGTCAATTAAAGAAGATTATCTTTTTGATCTCAAGAAATTCTTTAAGAAGCTCCATTATCTTTTAGTGGCTTATTTTATCAGTTAATTATTCATATCTTTTTGTTGGGTTTCAGGACAGTCAAGACATGTTCAAACTAACCTGAGGTTGTGAACAGGAGGTCAAGTCTAATAAGGAAAATGCCTAACAAATCTAGGCTTGTTCAGGAGAAAATTCAGAAATGTGGATAGGAGGTTCTAACATCCCACAGATCAAGAATCAGTTCAAACCCATGAGTGTTCAACCCAAGCTAAAGTTTCAAAGCAAAAATCACGCATTGGTTTGCATTTACTACAACCAAAACACTGGGATGAAAGCATGAACAGATGCAAACAACATGCTAAGTGGAGATGACCCAATGACAATGGTAAAATTGCTCCATAATGATCAATGGAAAAGGAGGTCAGAATTCCCACTGAAAGTATAAGCAAAAATTCAAAACAGAAATCAAAAAGTTGCAAGCATCATGTAGAATGTGCAAAAAGGAATCAGCAAGCCAAATTGATGGATGAACCAGGAGCATTTGGGAATTTCCTACAATCAGACAATACAGAATTATGGAAATTAAGCTTTCATCCATTCAGGAACCTAAACCAAAGGAGTGCTGGCACAAGAACAAATTTTGGCTAAACAGAAAAGTCAAGCAGGAATTAAGATCACATGGGAAGAAACTCAAAGCAAAAGCAAGAATAACAATGAGCATGGAATATCATAAGCATGGTATAGATACAATCAGCAGCTCAAATTGCGAAATAGTTTGGGATTTCGGCCACTTACTTGGTACAGTCGAAATGGAGGAATCAAATGAAGAGCTCTTACTTTACCGAAGCTTCAAGAAGGGTCCACGGTCGATTGAGGAAATGAGAAGCACGATCGAGACTTGATCACAGTCGTAACAGTGAGCAAAATCGCCAGAGAAGATGATTGTGAGAGTCGCCGGAGAACAGGAAAGGTCACCGGAGATGGTAGTAGTCTCCGGAAGTGGTGGACGTCGCCGAAGAAGATGGGAAACACCGTCGGAATCAAAGACCGGAGAGAAGAGTGCGGGCGAAAGAGAAGTTAGGGAAAAGTGCAGACAGAAATGAAGAAATGTTCACGGCCGCGATTAAGAAGAAAGGTAAAATCCATAAAAACAGTACGGGCTACAGGCGCCCGTGAAGGTAATACGGTCCCTTTGGCCCGTAGAACATTTACGGGCAGCATCTGTCCGTAATAAACATACGGGCAAACCAGAAAAATTGTCTTTTTCATCATTTTCTCCACACTTTTTAGGAGATTAATGTTTATATTAGTTGTAAGTTGCAAGGATTGCCACCTTACCCACTTTTGTTTAAAATTTTGTCTCAAATCTCACTTCATAGCCACGAGTGCTCAGTGAGAGGAGAGAGGAGGATTTGGCCCTTAAGCTGAGAGACTTCTAGCAAATCTTCCACAATAAATTCAAAATCATCCATTTAATCCTTGCAAAATGCAATTAGTAAGACAAAGATCTCAAAAAGTGCAATTAGTGGGTCTTTTTTGCTCTCTGCTTGTAATTGGTTCCAATTACCAGCAAAGATGGGGCAGCTGCAGACACCCCAAATTGCACTACAAAATGAGAAAATAATGAAAACATTAATTGGAATTTAAAACAGGCCAAAAATGCATGAAAATCAAAAATTCAAGCCTTGACCGTAGTGTATCTACGGGCTAAGTGCGCCCGAATTTTATATACAGGCACGCAGCGCCCGTAATACATATACGGGCACCTTTGGACCGTAAATTATTTACAGGCACATCAGACTCGTGCAAGTTCTGTTCTTCTCTCAATTTCTGAGCCTTATCTTTAGTCCAATATCCCTTTAAATGAGCGAATTATATATTTTATTCGTGCGAAATATCTTTGTGGATAGAGGATTGGCATGATCTTTTGTTTAACTCAAACTGAAACTCTATCTTGCCAAACCTTGGACCAACCATACCCCTGGGTTTGCCTATAATTAGAGGGCCTTTCCTCAAGCAAAAGGCCACGAAAATTTGAAGTCCAAGGAGCTCCAAGAGAAGAGAGGAATCCCTGCTACTCTGCTTGCTCAATCCAAGTAAGTCCCTTTTCCCTTTTATTTTCTATCTTCAATTCTAGAAGTAATACGATCTTCTCTATTGCTGTAGAATAAGGCCATCTTTTGTATCTAGTATTCCTAAACTTGTCTCTAAGTACCTCAAGAGTCTCTCTAGCCGTAAAACGTGAAGAGAGAGCTAAGGGAAAAGGGGAATAGGTGGATCCCTAGAATAGAACCCCATATCTGTTTTTCTCCTTTTTTATAGAATAAGGCCTTGGACTGTGTTTGTATAACCAAACCTATCTCCAAGTACCTCAAGAATCCTCTCTAGCTGTAAAACGTGAAGAGAGAGCTAGGGGAAAAGAGAACAGGTAGATCCGTAGGGTAGACCCCCATGTGCTCTAATTTGTGAGATGAGGCTGCTTTGAATATCCTGATCATGTTTTAATGCTTTTTATATTGAATCTGAATGAATAACATGAATCTATGATGTTTATAACATGAGATCCCCACTTTTTTCCAAAATTTGGATTTTTGCCACTTTTGCACCTACAGCACTGTTTTCGTGATTTTTGTGATTTTAGGCCAAGATCCTGGATTTATCATGATCAATATGATAGATCTGGATCCAGAAGCCTGAAAGTAAATTCTAGGGTTTCATGATGTGGTTTTTAAATTGTTTTTCATTATTGAGAGAAGACCCTACGGTCTAAATTCTCCCCTTTTAATGTTCTTCATCAACGTGAGTATTTTTTGTTTTTATTTTTTGATTTAATGTGAAATTTGGGCTATATCTATGTCCTAGACTGTTCAAGTTAAATTTTGAAATATTTTATAAAAATCATATTTTTCTAGATTTCTAGAATTTAACTTGAAGCCAGATTTTTGGATTTTTCACTTTAAATTGATTTTATTTGATTTTATCTTAATTTTGTTTTGATCATGAAACCCTAGGAATGGTATGATCATATTTGAAAGTTCTGGATCAATCAGACTATTCGTATGAAAAAACCATATATTTTGTCTTTTTTGTGATTTTTCCTGATTTTTTATAGCAAGCTTTTTCCTTTAATTTAATATGAACAATACCTGGCAACCACCTTGTGTGGGTGAATAGGGGTACCTAACACCTTCCCCTGTTCATAACCTAATCCCCTTACCCATCTCTAGTTGTGTTTTTTTTAGGGTTATTTTTACCCTAAAATTGCCTTTCATTCTTATTTAATGTTTTGGTGTCCATTCACACCTAAATTGAATGGTGGTGACTCTTTGTTTTATTTAATCCCGTGTGATGATAGAGGAAGTCATATGATTGATTTTTTCCATATCTCACAGAAGGTAGTGAATCCACCCTTTAGGCCCAGCTACAAGAAGAGGCTTATACTTTCTTGGGCATAGGGAAGAAGGACTTAGGGAACTCTGACACCCTTTTGACATTGTCTAAGTCTTTTTTGACTGAGAAGCTCTTGAGAGGGAAAAATAAGGAAGCTAGGTTTAATGCCTTGACTCTGATAGTGGTCAACCAGCTACTTTTCCCACGAGATGATGATGAGGTGGACTTGGCTTTGATCTCAGTGGTATGCCAGGTTAAGGAGCAGGAGAAGTTGGCCCCTATGATTTTGGCTGAGATGTTTCAGGCCCTGACTGACTGTTACAATAGGAAGTCGAAACACTTCTTAGCATGTGCCCCGCTCCTGCAGGTAATTTTTTTTCCTTTTTTTTTGTCTTTTTGCTTTTTTGCTTTCTTTTTGCTTTTTTTTTTCTTTTGCAATGCTGATATATCTCTCTTTCTTTGCAGCTTTGGCTACTTGATCATTTGAGTCAGATTGAGGAGATCAATCGACACTTCTTCCCCAGCTTGAAGGTTCCTATCTTGATGAGCAACTGGGGGTGTCCTGACATTCCAGGGGGTAAACTGGGCTGGTTCTCCTTCTTGGGTTCACTCTAGGATGATCACGTGAGATGGCATGGTACTTATCAACCCAATGCAGAGACCGTGGTTAGCTTCCGAGACCGCAATTTCTGGTTCTGGCTGGCCTGAGACATGCAGTGCTTTACCTTCCTTTGCGGGTCCTTCGTTAATTCAGAGCGACCCAGGGGATTATAATCCCAAGTGGGTATGAGGATCATCTAGGGCCCCTTTCTCCAGCTACCATGAAGCTGAATGCCTGGTTGATGAGGGAGTGGTCCTATGTTCGCTTCATGCGTAGCCCCGTTTTCTCAGAAGCCTATGTGAAGGATTATCTCTTCTGGATCAAGGAGCAGATACAGAGTCAGGCCCCAGTACCCGAAGATCCTCCTGCAGTCTTGGCTCCTACTTATGAGGATATTTTAGAGTCTGAGAGAGCTTCCCACAAGCGACTTCAGCAGATATGGGTACGGGAGGCTCAGGAGCTCAGGATACAAGGCCTTTATATGGAGAGGCAGCTCGAAGAGCAGATATCACGCCATACTGCCATGGAGGAGAAGCTGGAGGAGCAAAGGCAGGCCCGTCGCTTTGAGGTCCGGATGATACGGCAAAAGTACCAGGATACTTTAGCCAGCCTCAGGAGTATGTGGATTAGACAGGCCCTTTCAGATGAGGTCATCTCCTTCCTAAGTGATCCCGCTGCAGAGGGGGCTTCTGGAGTTATTGCAGCTCAGGCAGCTCGGATTCGGGAGCTTGAGGAGCAGCTAGGAGACAGAGATTAGCCTTATTTCCTGCACACATTTTTTCCTTTTTTCCTACCTTTGTACAAAAGCAAACTCCAATAGTGGAAAGACAAAGGATTTAATTCAAAAATAAAATTTTATATTATTGGCCTCAGAATGCTCAGATGCTTATAAAAACAAAGGTTTTATGAAAAGTATTTGATTTATCATCATTGGCCAAAGTATAGTTTTTCTTTTTTATTTTTTATTTTTATTTCTTTTTGAAATTTGGTCCATGCACTTAATCACCCATAATTAAATGAATTAAAACCAGGTTAAATAATGAAGAGGGTAGTCCAAGTAATAATAAGGGATCAAAACCGTCCATCTTAGGACCTTTAGAGTCATCCCCAAATGCCTTTTCTTCCAGAATTGACCGTATTACCCAATCTGCTTAGTCTCAATACTTGTGCTGATTTCTCTTCAAGCTCGGATCACATGATCAACTCAACCTTTAATTTTTCCTTTCTTTTTTTTTTCTTCTTTTTTTTCTTGCCAATATTGTCCCTAGCACCAGTTACGGTTTTCACTAGGGCTGGCTTCTGCATTCCATCATCACCAATTTCACTCTGAAATTTGAATTAACATACTAAGATCACCGAGGGCTTAGAAATAGGACGAAACAAAGGCTAGGCTCGGTTTATGAAAGAAAATGTATTAAATGCTCAAAAATTTTCAAATATGGAAATAGGTCGACCGGACTTACAGTCATGATGAATTTTTTCCCCATTTCCCCAAATTGCATTCTTTGTATCTTTTTCACACTTGGCTTTCATTTGCCATTCTTCATTGCTTTTCTTTCTTTTTTTCTTTTTTTCTTAATTCTGCCCCAATTGGCTTTGCCCCAATATAAGACTGTAAATCCGGTTTAGGTTTATCAAAGAACGAACCGACTCAACTTGGCTAGACTAAGGATTAAAATTTTGAAGGAAATAAAGAAAAATGGCCTCGGATCATTTCCTAGTAATGTTCACTCAAGGAAAATACCTTTTTACTGCATCAGAGTTAATTGGCTCAGGAAAATCTATCCCATCCATTTCTGTCAAGATGAGTGCAACCCCTGACAAGACTTTCTTGACAACATACGGCCCTTCCCAATTCGGATTGAACTTACCACGAGGATCTTCCAAAAATGGTAAGATTTTCTTTAGCACCAAGTTTCCTTCTTGGAAAGTTCTGGGCCTCACTTTCTTATTGTAGGCCCGGGCCATTCTCTTCTGGTACAACTGTCCATGACAAAGCGCTTTCAACCGCTTTTCTTCTATCAGGTTGAGTTGATCATGTCTTGACTGTACCCATTCGGCTTCTTCCAATTCTGCTTCCATGAGCACTCTGAGTGATGGGATTTCTACTTCCACTGGCAAGACTGCTTCTACTGCCCCATTCATCTTTGGCCTGTACGGAGCTGACCTATGGTGGGTGATCTGAAACTACTCACACATCTTCTTCATGTCCTTGTTCTTAATATTTGAAGCGTTGTCTGATACTATAGCACTTGGCAGTCCATAGCGACAAATAATGTTGTGCTTCAAAAACTTAATAACAAGATTGCTTGTGATGTTTGCATAGGAAGCTGCCTCTACCCATTTAGTGACGTAGTCAATTGCCACCAGGATGAATCTGTGTCCGTTCGATGCCTTAGGGGAGATCATGCCAATGACATCTATGCCCCACATAGAGAAGGGCCATGGTGATGTCATGTTGTGCAACTCACCTGGGGGTGCATGCTTATTATCTGCATAGATTTGACATTGATGGCACCTCCTGACATGTATACAGCAATCATGTTCCATGGTCGACCAGTAGTAGCCCAGCCTCAAGATCTTCTTTGCCAGCATGTGCCCGCTCATGTGGGGCCCACAAACTCCTCCATGTACAGTTTCAATCAGTCTTTCCGATTCAGTCTTAGCTACACATCTGAGCAGAATATCGCTATGTGACCTCTTGTACAATGTCCACCACTTAGCAGAAACTGACCCGCCAACCTCTGTATTGTCCTCTTCTCAGTAGACGTGGCATTCTCTAGCAAACTCCTATTGTTCAAGAAATTTTTGATATCTTGAAACCATAGTGTTTCTTCTTCTGGTGTTCCCTCTAGAACGAGACAGTAAACCGGTTCATCTCGGACCTCAATTTCTAGTGGTCTGATGTCTACCCCTTCTGGTATGCTGACCATTGAAACCAGTGTTGCTAGAGCATCCGCAAACTGATTCTTGGCCCTTGGCATATAATTGAAGGAAATTCGAGTAAAATTTGTGCTTATTTCTTCCAAATACTGGTGATAGGGGATCAATTTGTGATCCTTGGTTTTCCACTCACCAGTTGTTTGGAAGATGATAAGACTCGAATCCCCGTATACGTCAAGTTCCTCCACTTCATAATCCATGGCGGCTTGCAACCCAATTATGCATGCTTCATATTCTGCGATATTATTGGTGCACTGGAATCTCAGCTTCACTGCGATCGGGATGTGTGAACCATCTGGTTTGACCAAGACTGCCCTTATTCCATTTCCATTCATGTTAGCGGCCCCATCAAAGAACATCTGCCAAGAACTCTCATTTTCCTCCTCTTCAGTGTACAGAATTGCCTCATTTGGAAAGTTGGTCTTCAAGGGTTGGTATTCTGGCAAAGGATGTGCAGCCAGGTGATCAGCTATGGCTTGACCCTTGATCGCCTTCTGGGTGATGTACGTGAGATCAAATTCAGACAGTAGTTGTTGCCATTTTGCCGTCCTGCCCGTCAGTGCCGGTTTCTCGAATAGATACTTCAGCGGGTCCATCCGAGATATCAATAGTGTGGAGTGACTAAGGAAGTAATGCCTTAGCCTCTGAGTTGCCCACACTAGAGCACAACAAGTCTTTTCCAATGTTGAGTACTTGGCTACATATTCTGTGAATTTTTTACTCAGATAGTAAATGGTCCTTTCTTTTCTACCAGTCTCATCATGCTGCCCCAAGACGCATCCCATCGATGTTTCCAACACTGACAAGTACAGGATCAGTGGTCTTCCTGGAGTTGGTGGCACTAGCACAGGTGGGTTCAGTAAATATTCCTTGATCGTATCGAAGGCCTGCTGGCAATCCTCATTCCAGACCGTCGGGTTATCTTTCCTCAGAAGTTTGAAAATTGGTTCACAGATAGCAGTGAGCTGTGCTATGAACCGGCTTATATATTGAATCCTCCCGAGAAAACCACGAACCTCCTTCTCGGTTCTGGGTGCTGGCATTTCAATTATGGCCTTGGCTTTAGCCGGGTCAATTTCAATTCCTCTTCGGCTCACTATGAACCCCAGCAACTTTCCTAATGTAGCCCCAAAGACGCACTTAGCCGGGTTAAGCCGTAGACTGTACTTCCTAAGCCGATCAAACACTTTTTTCAGATTGATCAAGTGGTCCTCCTCATTGCATGATTTGGCAATCATATCGTCCACATAGACCTCCATCTCCTTGTGGATCATGTCATGGAATAGTGCTATCATGGCCTGCTGATATGTTGCCCCGGCATTTTTTAGCCCAAACGGCATGACCGTGTAGTGGAATGTGCCCCAAGGTGTGATAAATGCTGTTTCCTCTTGATCTTCCTTAGCCATCTTGATCTGATTATATCCAGAGAACCCATCCATGAACGAGAACAGGCTATGAAACGCAGTATTATCGACCAGAATGTCGATGTGTGGAAGCGGAAAATCGTCCTTTGGGCTTGCCTTGTTCAGGTCTCTGTAGTCCACGCACATTCGGACTTTCCCATCCTTCTTTGGTACTGACACTATGTTTGTGAGCCACTCAGGATACGTAGAGACTGCCAAAAATCCGGCTTGAAATTGTTTGACCACTTCATCCTTGACCTTCAGGGTCCATTCAGGTTTTAATCTTCTCAGTTTCTGCTTAATTGGCTTAACCCCTGGCAAAATTGGCAACTTATGCACCACCATGTCCGTGTCCAACCCCGGCATGTCCCGATACGACCAAGCAAACACATCCTTGTAATCTGCCAAGAACCGTGACATTTCACTTTGCTGCACATTAGACAAGCATGACCCGATTTTCACAATCTTTGGGTCCTCTTCGGTCTGAAGATTTATGGATATGGTCTCCTCAATATTAGGTTGGACCCCATTTTCATGACGTTCCAATTGGTATTCAATTTCTTTTGGAATGTCTTCTTCTTCGACCTCGGTCTCTTCTTCGATCCCCATGAGGTCAAAGTTGTGCTCAAGGTCGAAGTCATATTCAACCTGGTCCAATTCGGTTTGATTATATGGTTCATAAGTGGTTTGGACCCTTTTGAAAAAATTAAATTTCCTAGAAAAAATAGAAAAATCTTTTTGGGTTTTTTGTGGGCCCTCTAAACATAATTCCCCTGAAGACAAAGGCCCATTAAAACCTTCAGGGAAATGGCAATCCACTAATGAATTTTTTTTTTGGAAGACGCGTTAGTTTGCCGAACAAACGCTGCTTCAAAAGTAAGGGGAGTTTCCTCCCAATTATTTAAAAAAAGTTTTTCGGGAGCAGGGGAAATTGTGCAAGCCCGCTCCTCAAGCTCGGAATCCGATGCCATCATCACCGGGTGGGTACTGCCCTTTTCTGCTACGGGGCCCAGTCCAAATACAACCTCATCCGAAATCTTCACTGCTGTCCAGTCAATGAACGGCAGGTCCATGTCTGCTCCTGTCTTTTCGCCTTCAGTCATGGCGAAGAAAGCCCCAACATCTTCAGAGTAGTCTGTCTGCTGCTCTGGCTGTGGCCCAGGCCCATTTGCTGCTTCCAGTATTGGAGATGGGTTGTACGGTTGCAAGGCCGAAACAAAAGGCTTTTGAAATGGGTTGATGTTGCGGTAGGGAGGCTTGGACTGGTCCATAGAAGGAGATATTTGGATTGTATAGGAGGGTTTAGGGAAACTTTCCTTTAAATGAGGGAGTTTTCCTTTACTTCTTTTCTCTCCTTCTTCATGCTTCATCCTTCTCCAACCTGGGCTTGAAGCCCAATCCTACTTTAGGGATCAGTTTCTTGGCCGTGATTGGCTCCACCATTCCCTAAAAATTGATTCCCAGGCCTTTCCCCGGGTGAAAGTGGTATTTTTCCATCACTTTCTTCACCATTTTCTCAGTAGTAGTCCCCTTATTTTCTTTTTTCTCACACCCCCCAGGTATGAAATTAACCGTTTCGAATTGAAACGAGTGAAACGCAATCTTGTCAACAGTCAAGTCCACATTTATTAAGGGTACATCAAGTGACACGATGGGAGGCACCAAGTTTTCGGCTAGGACTGTTATCACCCTTTGCCCTCTTACATATTTCACCCTTTGGTGGAGCGTGGATGGTATTGCCCTAGCCGAATGTATCCACAGCCTCCCTAGGAGCAGATTGAAGGCTGCGGGTATATCCATTACCTCAAATGTGATGTTGAAGATATTCGGTCCAATTGTGACCGGCAGTTCAATCTCCCCTAGGGAGTGTGTCTTGGAGCTATCAAAAGCCCTCACTATTCTCCCATTCTGTTTAATCTTTGACTGGTCCAGACCCAGCTTGACAAAAGTGATTAACGGGCAAACATTTAATGCCGACCCGTTGTCAATCAAAACCTGTGCCACCATGCTGCCCTTACAAAGCACTGTGATGTGCAAAGGGTCAACATGATAGCACCCACCTGGGCTGATCTCACCCTCAGAGAAATTTATCACATTATGTGACAAGATTTGCCCAACCATTTTGCCTAGCTGGTCTGGATCAATGGTCTGGGATACATGTGCACTTTGTAGCACCCTTAACAATGCATCCCTATGCTTTTCAGAATTCAGCAAAAGGCCCAGTATTGAAATCTGGGCCGGGACTTTGTTTAACTGATCCACAAGATTGAATTCACTTTTCTTGATTATTTTTATGAGATCGGCTGCCTCATTTTCTGCACCCTGGGGGGTGTCTTCTCCTATTTTTGTCTTTCCTTTTTGTTTTCTTTTTTCTTCATTTTCTTTTTTCTCTTTTTCTACTTCTGTTTCCTTCTCTTTCTCTTCACCCCCTGCACATCTCCCTGACCTCGTCATGAGGTTCACTTCCTCCTAGTTCTGGTTCCTAACCACTGGAACCGTAGCCGTGATTCCCTCGCTATAATTCCATGGTACAGCGGCCTCAGAATAGGCTAATTTGGGGATATTAACCACTAATGGCTGGAGTTTGGACCGGGATGTATGGGCCGGTTTAGGGATAGTGTGGGATGGCTAAACATTTACAACCAAGGGCTGAAGTTTGGATTTTGTGGGGACTGAAGAAGTGATGGAAGCAGTGGTGGGGTCAAGGTTGATGACCAGTGGAGCCTTTGATGGCTTGGATGGTGAATAAATGGGTGGACTGCAATTGAAGACCAATGGAGGCCTTGCAGTATTTATCTGGGCCATAAAAGAAGAGACCCGGTTTAAAGAGGAGCTAATGTCCTCAGTAGCAGGATTGTTTTTCTGGGAGACCATGTTGATCTCCCTTTCTTCCTTCTCTTGGAAAAATCGGACCTAGACCGTGGTCCCTACGGGAGCTATGAGTTGAGATGGGTCAAAGGCCCTTCTCGTGGTAGATATGGCTGTGATAGAGCTGGATGGGCCTACCCCATTGTGGTATGGCAGAGGGTTCTGCCCAATATCATTTCCCGACGGGGCGGGTGCAGCAGTGTTGAACACCAGGCCTTCTGGTCCAACAAGTCCTGGACCGCGTGCTTCAGAACCCAGCAAGCATTTGTAGAGTGTCCCGGTGCACCCATGTGGAAGTCACAAGTGACTGCTTGATCAAAATTCCTCCCCTTAGTGGCATTCGGGCTTGGTTCCTTCAAGGTCACATATTCCCCTTTCAGCAGAGTTGGCAGTAATTGGGAAAGAGATACAAGAAGGGGAGTAAAGACTCGGTTCCTTCTTGCTACCAACCAGGCCTCTCTCTCTTCCTTGGAAAAAGCCCTCCTTGGGTTTGCTGGCACCGAGGGGGAGAAGTTGACATTCAGCGGGGTCTGGTACGACTGCTGGGCCAGCTGGGCCTGTTGGGGTGCAGAGATATTCACATGAAGCGGCTTCTTGGCCGGAGGAGCCTGGACCAGGTTCACTTCTCCTTCTTTTTAGGCCTCGGTCTTTCTGAACCCAGCCCCCTTCTTCTGGGCCATGGAGGCAGAGGAATCAGCTTGCCTAGTCAAAGTTGAGTAGTCTATAAGCCTTCCTGACCTGACCCCTTCCTCGATCCGGTCCGCCACCTGCACCAGGGCTGCAAAGTTAGTGGTGATCTGCCCCAACAAATGGTTGTAGAAAGGCTGCCCCAGTGTGCCCATGAACGTTGAGATCATTTCCAGTTCCTGCATAGGCGGCCTATCTCCACCTCTTGGCGTACTACCGTACAGGCTCATCTTTCCCTTTGCTCATTCTCATCATGTCGTACCGGTCTGGCATGATCTCCGAGTTAAACTTGTACTGGTCCAAAAAGTCGTCGGCCAAGTCCTTCCACCTCCTGATCCTTCCATGGTCTACTGTGGCGAACCACCTAAGAGCTGACCAGGTCAAACTCCTCTGGAAGAGTTGGATTAGTATGCCGTCATCCCAGCCAAATTGGCATAGGGCCCCGCAGTATAGTTTCAAGTGGCTCATAGGGCAGCCTGTGCCGTCAAATTTGTCAAAGTCCGGGCACTTGAATTTGGCCGGTAGACATACATCAGGGTACATGCAGAGATCATCAAAAGTGGTACCCCCGTAGCTGTTTCCCCCTTTTACCTCTTTCAGTTCTTCCTGGATTCTCTCTATTCTGAGTAACATTTTCCTTTCAGTTTCTTCCCTGGCTTTTTCCTTCTCCAGTTCTTTCTCGGATTCTGCTGTATTTTCCCTGATCAGAATGGGTTCAGGGACCGGTTCAGAAATGGGCTCAGGCATGGGTTGAGCCGGAGGCGGAATGTAGGCCTGAGGTGGTGGTTCTTGATAGGAGGTAGAGGCTTGGTTTTGGGCTTGGGCCTGTTGGGCCTGAGCCGCGAGTAAGTCCCCCAGCATCTTGGCCAGACCGGCCATTTGCTCCTTCAGCTAAGCAAAGTCTTGAGCAGGGACAGTAGCTTGGGCTTAGTTCTCTTCAGTGTTCATGGCTCTGGCTTTGGATCTGGTCACGGGAGCAATGATTGCAAATAAGTGTACCTGGGGAAGGAAGTAAAGAGACATGTCAGATTCCATTTAACTTGGGTCACACCCCTATACATGTAGACAAGTAGGTTAGGTGAACACAAGTACGGATTTGTTTTTTTATTTTTTTATTTTTTATTTATTTTTTTGTTTTTGTTTTTCTTTTTTAATTTAATTGATAAAAATAACCAACCAAAGGTTTCTTGGAATATTCTAGGGCTTCCAAGTGTCCCACAAATGTTTTGATTTGATTGATAAAAATAACCAACCAAAGGCGTCTTGGAATATTCTAGGGCTTCCAAGTGTCCCACAAATGTTTTGATTTGATTGATAAAAATAACCAACCAAAGGCTTCTTGGAATATTCTAGGGCTTCCAAGTGTCCCACAAATGTTTTGATTTGATTGATAAAAATAACCAACCAAGGTTTTTATGGAATATTTTATGGCTTCCAAAGGTCCCACAAATTTTTGATTTGATTGATAAAAATAACCAACCAAGGTTTTTATGGAATATTTTAAGGCTTCCAAAGGTCCCACAATTTTTTGATTTGATTGATAAAAATAACCAACCAAGGTTTTTATGGAATATTTTAGGGCTTCCAAAGGTCCCGCAATTTTTTGATTTGATTGATAAAAATAACCAACCAAGGTTTTTATGGAATATTTTAGGGCTTCCAAAGGTCCCACAAATGTTTTGATTTGATTGATAAAAATAACCAACCAAGGGTTTTATGGAATATTGTAGGGCTTCCAAAGATCCCACAATTTTTTGATTTGATTGATAAAAATAACCAACCAAGGGTTTTTTTTTTTTTTTTTGAAATTTGCTGAATTTTCTCAGTTTTCAAGTGCAAAAGCTTGATTGAAACATGTTTAAATTGAATTGATATCAAAAAATATGGCACCTTAGCTTGCTCTTTGAGTTTCAAAATTAGGTTAAATCCTAAAAGAAATATATATATATATATATATATATATATATATATATATATTTTTTAAATTTTTTTTAGACATTTTTATATTCTCTTTGGGGTGCCTAAGGATTATCCACATTGTTTAGGCATTTTATTCTGGAAATTCTGGCTGAAAAAGCCAATTTACACATTTTCTGCATGTATCCGGCATTAAGTGCCGGATAAGGATATGTCTTATTGTATCCGGCAATAATGACCGGATACACACATACACCTTTGTAACCGGTAATTTATACGGGATATGAATGGAATTGTTCTTAACCGACCTGAGTTGCCGGTGTAAGCACCTCATTTTTGCGCCCCCGAAAGAGCCGGAAATGCAAACCCTGGTCAAAAAGTCAAAACCTGATGGGTCAAAATTTGACCTTTTGATCAAGTAATAATCTGCCACCTTGCTTCATCTCAATGGATGGAGAATCTCGACACGGTTCCAACGCAACTGAGTTTGCTGGAATCGGAGTCCGGATGAGGGTTCTGCGGGCAGTCAAACTTGAGGATGAGCTGAAAGTTGACTTTTCCTTGATTTCCGTGCCAAGTACCTTAACCTATACCATTGGATAGAGAATTTCGACACGGTTCCAACGCAACTAAGTTTGCTGGAATCGGAGTCCGGATGAGGGTTCTGCGGGCTGTCAAACTTGAGGATGAGCCGAAAGTTGCCTTCTCCTCGAACCCCGTGCCAAGTACTTAACCCTATGTCATTGAATAGAGGGCTCCGATACGAGTTCAACGCAATTGAGTTTGCTCAAATCGGAGATCAGATGAAAGAGATATGGGCTGTCGAGGTTTCCGGGCAGAAAAAGCCGGAAACTGCACACGTGGCGCAGGAACTGCACACGTGGCTGCCAACACAGCAAAATATCTCGGGGGCTAAATCTTGAATATCCAAAAATCTCAAGGACTAAACAAAATTCGTACGGGGCAATCCGTAGATATCCAAAAGTGTCAAATCGGTCGAATCGGTCAAGTCGAAGGGCAAATCCGTAATTTTTTTATATGTATCCGGTCAAATATACCGGATACACATACCCTTGTGTATATCCGGACTCCAAGGCCGGATACAAAGATTTGCTCGACGAGATTCGCGCCGATTCTCCGACAAATTCGCGGCGGAATTAATTTTTGCCAATTATTATGTTTTGTATCCGGCCTTCAAGGCCGGATACAAAGGCGGCTTAGTGTATCCAGCCTTGGAGGCCGGATACACATGGTATATAGTGTATCCGGACTCCAAGTCCGGATACATTAAAATTGTTATAAAAGGGGGCAGCAGCCCCCTTTCCAAGGGTTGGCTCATTTTCCACCCATTTGGACCCCTTTGCCCCGCTTTGTCCCCATCCGAATATCCCTCACCAGCACCCCATTTGGCTCCACCACCTCCCCATTCTCTTCCAAGACCACCCCACCCTAGTTTCCTTCTTCTACTTCACTTCTTTAACCAAGCTAAAGGAGCCTAGTTGCTGTTGGAGTGGAGCTTGGGCATCAGAGGACTTTCCAGCAGCTCTCCAGCCACAAGGAGGTGTCTCCACCTTACCTAGGAGTGCTAGAACCACCAGGTAAGGTTCCTCCACGTATTGTGTTGCATATATGTGAAAACCAGAATTTTCTAAGGCCTTTGCCAAGCATGTATCTTTCTCTTGCATGAGCTCATCTCCATGATATTTTAAGCATGTACTTGTTCTCATCTCACCATATGAAGACCTCCAAGTAAGGGAGAGGTATGTAGATGGCTTTAAAGAGGAGGAGGTGAGATTTTTCAGCCCCTCTTCGACCACTACAGCAACTATTTTAGGCTTTTTGGGTTGTTTCTAGAGGAGGCGTGTCTCCTCGTACTTGGTTATCCATTGTACCCCCTAAGCCCCCCTCCTCTACCCTTCTTGGTGATTTGCTTCCCCATTAGATGTGCTGCTGGCAGTGGGTATGGTCAGCAATGGTGAAATACATGCATGTGCCGGTATGTTTTATGAGCATGAAGCATGTTCCTTTGGACAAGAGCCTGACCCTTCCTTTTTTCGTAGGATAGTAGGTATGCGTGGTGTTTTTAAGGTTGCTGTTGGCGATAGCAACAGCATCCCATTCCCTTCGTTTCCTTTGTTTGCTTTGTTTTTTTTTTTTTATCAGCAAAGTTGGTTTGATGTACCATGCATGGGGTACGAGTACCGGAAGGAAAGATCCAGTTGTTATTACCCCCCTCACCACACTTTCCGCCACCCCCAGTCGTGAAAGCATGTTTAAACTTCCCTTTCTTTGCTTGCTGCCCGTGTATCTACAGCAGTTTGCGTAAGGGGTTTTTTATTGGCACATGCATGGGTTGCTTGTTGGTTATTGATTTTAAGTGCATGCCTATGTATATATGATCCACCATGATTTTTACCCCACCCTTGTTACTGTTTTTTTGGTGTTTACCTTGCCAATCTGTTGCTACCGCATGCATCAATGCATCCCCCCATGCCCCGGTCTATTTGCTGTTTTGTAGTCCTAACATGCCCCCCTCCCCGTGCCACTATTAACTTGTTGTATGTGGTTAAAAAGCATGTTCCCCTCGCCCCTAGCTTCCCTTGGTATGACCCACTCGGGTTGCTGCTGGGGGACAGCAGCAAACCCCCCACCCTTGTTGCTATTTGGTCTCCCATAATGATGGCTGTAGTGGTCTCTCTATGGTTAGTTTTTTTACTACCTCCTACTTGTGTGCATACGTGACATGTCTATCTTGATTGACCACTTTAAACCCACATATGTGCTAACCTCCAGCCCACTTCTAGCATGATCACCCACCTCAACAGGCTGCTATTTTTTTTCTTTTACCACCAGCAGCTCACCCTTGCTCCTGTTGACTCCTGGTTTTGGAGTGATGACTGAGTCTACATGCTTGCCCTTTAGTTTACTGTTTTTGGGTGCTTATGTACTCTCTAAGGAGCCACAGCTGCGTTCCACTTTCCCTTGTTCTGGCCACTCTACCTCGGGCAGCAACATACCCCCCCATATCATTGCTACTGGTTGCTGGAAAGAGGTGGAGTGGCAGGCCCATGCACCATGGCTAGCTCCCTTGCCTAGCTAAGAGACCCAAGAAGAAGCCACCTGGGTTGCACCCCCAAACCTGAGCCAGTGTGGGCCCTCCCAGGGGCCCACCAAACCTTAGAAGGCCTTCTAGGAACCCCTGGCAGTCACCCCAACTGCCAAAATCCGGAAAAAGGCCATTTTGGTGTGATCTGGCAACTCAGGCCGGATCACCTATGGCCTGCGTGTATCCGGCAACTAAGGCCGGATACACACAGAAATGCAATTTTGATGACTTCTTTGATCTTTGCCGAATTTTGTGATGATTTGAACCAAATCAATTGAACCAATAGGGTTTCCGGGCCACCCGGAAACCCAACATGGGACCCGGACTACCAGTCCAATTTGGAACAATTAGTGGGCCTTCCAACGGGGCCCACCAAGCCCAATAAACTTCTTATGCATGCAACTAAGCAACTTAGAGTAATTAATTAAACCAAGTGGGCCAAGCTTAATGTGGCCCACCCCGAACCCATTTTGTGCAGCAATGATACGTTTGAATTTGCATGGTTTGGCCGAGACCTAGGGCTAGGGCCTATCGGGCCCGCCAAAGCTCATTAACCTAACCAAGGAAGGGTGCAAACCCTAAGCCTCAAGGAACTGGGCTTTTTAAGCCCATATTTGGACTACGGGCCCCAAGCCCAACATCCAACCCACCTGGGTGAATTTAAATAAGATAAATTAAAGACATTTTGGCAACCAACATGGGGGCCCACCCAGGGGCCCGCAAATCAATGCCGGCCCGCTTCTTGCATGGAAATCACTTAAAGTATCCAACTTGAACAAACTAAATAAAACCAACACACTTAACCAAAGCCCACAGGGCCTCCTAGGCTTAGACAGAGGCCCACATGGGCAAATGGGCTTACCCAAGCCCGCCAAGGACACCGTGGGCCTTCCAACGGGGCCCACCCAATCAAACTCAGACAATTTCAGTTAAGCAAAGATAAAATCAACTAAAGGGACCCACACCACTCAGGTGGTCCCGCCAAGACCTAACTTAAATACCTGCTGGATTAGGAATCGGGTGAGAACCAAGCAAGAGAGCTGACTCAAACCAGGGAACCCACGGGACCCGTCATCCGACGGGGTGGACTGGGGTGTCTACGAACTTCCCCAGACCACAACCGAGACCCTTCTCGGAATCTCAAGCCGCAGACCCAAAGCCCTAAATAGACAAGATTAGGCACCCAGGTGTCCGCCTGCACCCCATCAGGCGGGTGGCGACTCCGAATTACCCCGTGCCGCGTTTCCCACGCGCGCACAGCCGGTTAATGTCGAAATGGCCCTTTTTGACTCATTTTTTCACCAGATTAGGTTATTTTCATTCCCACTTGATGTTCACCTTAACTTGGCCTCTAAAAATTGCCCCAAATTGGGCTTGGACATTATTCTTGCAATACTCACAAATTCATAAAAAGAATATGGCTTTACCTTGCCACCTTGTATTACCTTCAATATGGTATTCATAGTATACCTTGGCCTGTAAAACATGCAAACGGCCTTCCCACATTTACACCCAATTCCCCAAACGCAATTGTGTACTTTTAGCTGAAAACGTGTTTCTCCACCTTCAAGCGTATGGTTTCTGGGTTTTGGCTTAATTGCAACTTAGAACTCAAGTTTAGTGATGCCCGGAATCGAATCACAGATCCCATTGTCATCACATCATTGACTCAAATTCTAAGGTGAATGTTTTCACTTTCGCTTTCCGAAGTAACGACCTTGGTGCACCAAGCTACACACATTCAGGTTCAACTTCCTATAGGTAATGGGTAGGCTGTGCAAATAGTTTAAAGTGCTCATGTGCATTTAAAATTGAGGTAACATTCACAACGTCCCAACCCCTTGCCACTCTTTTTCGTAGCCATGCATACAATTTCAAGCCAAGGCACATATGACAATATAATGAAACTAAATACAAGCAAGCAAGAGAACCAAAGCAACCCAATATGCACACAAGCATTACATGCCCAAAAAGTAGTGTACAAACATGTTTTCATCTTGTGCAAACAATAATTAAATCATGAAAGCATGCTTGAAACCCAAAAGCATTCCCTAAAATTCCAGATTTTCATGCTCTTTTTCATGCTCAAAGTGTATCATTTACCCTCCAAATTAAAGGCCTAAAAATACAGCACCCACATGCATTGTACAAGAAGCTTTTAACCGTGAAACATGCTTGAAAAACCCCTCAAAACCTCTACCAAATTCTGGGTTTTAAGGTCTCATTTTCATGCTTAGAGTGTCTTGTTTATGCCCAAATTGAAGCCTAAAATTTCAGCAATTACTTGACATGGTATAAGAAGGGTTTTGATAGTGAAAGCATGCTTGAAAACCCTCAAAATGGTTACTGAATTTCCAGATTTCTTTTTCTTTTTTCTCATTGTTTTCATGCTCAAATCAAATCTTCCTATACCCCAAATCAAAGGCATGGCATAAAAAAACATTAAGCACAAGCAAGCATTGTTCATGGGAATCATGTTTGAATACCAAAAAAAATTCTGAACTCCTAGATTTCATGCTCCTAATTTTTATGTTCAAATCATGGCCTTAAAAATTCAAATTAGAGCATGTTATCACCAAATGCATCAAAATCATGCTTCAAGATAGGCTTCTCTTAAATCAATCTCTAGGCAACATCAAGCAACACATAAATGTCTTGATCCATATAAATTTCAAAGCATCCCAATCTGATTTGAAATACAACAATATGCACAAATAAAGTAAGCAAAATAGCAAGCATTCAAAAGTAGAGAAAAGCATGAAGAAATACACAAAACAGCTTAAATCCACAAGTCCCTAGCAGAGTTGCCAGTTGTGAGACATGGGAAAAATCACCGGGATGATTTCCCTCCGTCAATACACGGGGTTCGACGTAAAAAGTTGGGAGAGTCGCCACCATTTAGAATTTTGGGGTGTGAATGGACACCAAAAAGCTCAAAAATAAGCAAAAATAGCGAAAAGACAAATTCTAGAGTAAAAATAACCCTACTTGAAAATCAAATCCAGAGATGGGTAAGGGGATTAGATTATGAATGGGGGAAGGTGTTAGGCACCCCCATTCATCTACACAAGGTGGTTGCCAAGTGTTTGTTCATGGAAAAAAAGAAATAAGAAAGCTTGCTAAAAATTATCAAAAACCTCGAAAAAGGCCAAATATATGATATCTCCACATTGTGAGACATGGGAAAAAATCAATTTTTCTATTGACTTCCTCTCAATCATCACACGGGATTGAATTAAACAAAGAGTCGCCACCATTCAATTTAGGTGTGAATGGACACCAAAATATCAAATAAGCACAAAAGGCAAATTTTAGGGCAAAATATCCCTCCTAAAAAAAACAACCAGAGATGGGTAAGGGGATTAGGTTATGAACAGGGGAAGGTGTTAGGTACCCCTATTCATCCACACAAGGTGGTTTCCAGGTATTGTTCATGTTAAAATAAAGGAAAAAGCTTGCTATGAAAATCAGGAAAAATCACAAAAAAAGATGAAATTGTATGGTTTTTTCATACGAATAGTCTGATTGATCCAGAACTTTCAAATATGATCACACCATTCCTAGGGTTTCATGATCAAAATAAAATTGAGATAAAATCAAATAAACTCAATTTAAAGTGAAAAATCCAAAAATCTGGCTTCAAGTCAAATTCTAGAAATCTGGAAAAATATGATTTTTATAAAATAGTTCACAATTTAACTTGAACAGTCCAGGGCATAGATAAAGCCCAAATTTCACATTAAATCAGAATATAAAAACCAAAAATACCCACGTTGATGAAAAACACCAAAATGGGAAAATTTAGACCGTAGGGTCTTCTCTCAAAAATGAAAAACAATTTAAAAACCATATCATGAAACCCTAGAAGTTATTTTCAGGCTTCTAGATTCAGATCTACCATATTGATCATGATAGATCCAAGATCATAACCAAAAACCACAAAAATCACGAAAACAGTGCTGTAGGTGCAAAAGTGGCAAAAATCGAAATTTTAGCAAAAAGTGGGGATCTCACGCTATAAACATCATAGATTCATGTTATTCATTCAGATTCATGATCAGGATATTCAAAATAGCCACATCTCACAGATTTGAGCACATGGGGGTCTACCCTACGGATCCACCTGTTCCCCTTTCCCCTAGTTCTCTCTTCACGTTTTACGGCTAGAGAGACTCTTGAGGTACTTAGAGATAGGTTTGGGTATACAAACACAATCACAGGCCTTATTCTATGAAAAAAACAAATATGGGGTTCTATTCTAGGGATCCACCTATTCCCCTTTCCCCTAGTTCTCTCTTCACGTTTTACGGCTAGAGAGACTCTTGAGGTACTTAGAGATAGGTTTAGGAATACAAAAACAGATATGGCCTTATTCTACAGCAATAGAGATGATCCTATTACATCTAGAATTGAAGACAGAAAATAAAAAGGGATAGGGGACTTACCTGGATTGAGCAGGCAGGCAACAGGAGTTCTCTTCTCTTGGAGTTCCTTGGACTTCCTTGAACTTCAAATTTTCGTGGCCCTCAGCTTGAGAATCTCACCTCTATTTATAGGCAAGCCCAAGGGTAAGGTTGGTCTAGGGTTTGGCAAGATAGAGTTTCAGTTTGAGTTAAATACAAGATAATGCCCATCCATAGCCAACCAAGGTGGCTTCAGCGAATAAAATACGTAATTCGCTCATTTAAAGATATATTGGACTAAAGATAAAGCTCGGAAATCGAGAGAAGGACAAAACTTGCACGTGTCTTTAGTGACCGTAAATGATTTACGGTCCAACGGGGACCGTATTGTTACGACGGGCGCGCCTGACCGTAGAGAATTTTCAGGCGTGACGGGCCCGTGAAGGAAATACGAGCAAAGCCAGTTTTGTCAGTTTTTATGCATTTTTGACCTGTTTTAAGCTCTAATTCCATGTTTTTATTATTTCTCGTTTGGCAGTGCAATTTGGGGTGTCTACACACATGAAGATCCAAATGAATTTCAGATCCTCTTTTATGTCAATATCATTTCTGGAATATCAACAAAAATGGAAATCCAAAGTAAAAGTTGCACAAAACCAAGTTGAGTTAAATCCGGAAAATTCGGTGAAAAGTAATACCATTTGTCTTGAAATCATTCAAAATCAATTTTAAATTGAATCAAACAAAATCCATTTGAAAGATCATGGTAAATAAGAGTCTCATGCAAAATTTCAATTAAATCCGGTTGAAATTCTATGAGTTATGGCTCTTTTAAAGTTGTTGCCGGAGAAAATCAAAAGTAACAAGTCGGCAAGTTCGGAAAATCACCTAGAAAAATCGGCTCCAAAAAAATCAATGAAATTTGGTATGAATAAAGCCTGTATGGCCATCTTTCAAAAGCAACTAGCCTCATACGAAAACTCATTCAAATGTGCCTTGGATGACTTCCCGAACAGGCCCCGAGGATCACAGATCAACCCAGAAAAGTGCTGTTGAGCAGTTCTGAGTAAATCTGCTCTCCACGACACAATTTAAATCAAAAATTATCTAACCAACTGGATTTAAAAATAGACTCATAAAGGAGTTTCCAAAAACAAAAATCACTCGAATCGGATTTAAAACAAGCAGATGGCGCCCATTCGAAGTGATAGGTTCAACAGTTTGACCTGAAATGACCTCTCAACTTCGGCAGAATGGTGTCTAAAATCTGCTCCATAGAAATTAATGAAATTTGGTAGGCATAAACTAGACAACCTCACCTTTCCCATGGTTCTAGAATCACTCCAAAATGCATCCAGATGATGAAGTTATGAGTGTCCGAAGTTGGGTACAGTTGCTGTCAAGTAAAGCCTTGCTTGGAGAAAAAATATCCAAAACTGTGACAAAATGTGTGCAATTCGTGCAAGATGAATCCAAATCATTTAAAGACATTCCAGAATTGATTGAGGCCATTTATTTCAGATTTATAACAACGAATGTAATAAATCCCCAAATATGAGCCTATCCCGCCAAAATCATGCTATGTATATGCAAGTGTGAAAAATCATACAAGAACAATATAACAACATAGCATGCATTTGCATTCATCAAAATAATGCTCTAAAACAACCTAGGGTTCCGTTCCATTATCGTTTCCCTTAGTTCTCTCTCCCCGTTAAACACGGTTCTTCAAGATAATCTTAGGGTACTTTGAATATGAAATGGTTTTCAATCATTCAAAAGGCTTATGCAAGATAGGGTCTAGCACTAGGGTCAATCCCCAGTCTCGTTTCTCCTAGATCCCGCCTTCACGTTTTACGACTAGGGGGAGTCTTGAGATACTTTGAGCCAGGGAAGGGTTTTCATACACATAGAAGGCCTTATTCTACAGAAAGGTAGAAGAAGAGATCTAGATCTAGGAATGTAAATACAGAAAATAAAGAAGAGGTTTGAGGCTTACCTGGGGTTCTGGAAGCAATCCGGCAGCGGTTCCCTTCTTCACTCGGAGCTCTTGGATCTCCAACTTCTTGGCCATTTGCTTGAGGAGGAGCCTCCTATTTATAGGCAAAGGCTAGGGTTGATGGTAGACACGACCTAATGTTTAAAGCCCACCAACCTTAACCCTAAGGCTGTTTCCGAGATTTCCCCTCATTTAATGAGGAACATGATGGTAAAAAGTGAAATCTCTCGGAAAACCCTAATTTTGAGTAAAACTAATGTATCCGGCATATCAGGCCGGATACCCAAGGGCCTTAAGGTATCTGGCATATAATGCCGGATACACTAAAGCTTTCTTGTATCCGGTATTTTCTATCGGATACAAAGAGAGGTACTTGTATCCGGCCTGAGTTATCGGATACAAGTAAAAAACCCTTTTTCTCAAATTTTGTGCTGGCTTTCAAGGAGATAATGATTTTTGATAATTATTGATCATTTTTGCTGTGCAATTTGGGGTGTCTACAGTGTGACACAAAGAAAAGGCTGATGTAGGCTCAAATTCTTTTAATAACCTATCAATTAATCAGTCATATTTTATTTTCAAACTTCCACCATGCTACAAGCTCTTTCCTCTTAATTTTGAGAAATTTACATTAGCTTTCTTATTTACACTTACGTTTCTTATAGTTTCTAACAACTACAAATACCTTCCTTGAGGTTTCTGAATAAATGATACTTACCTCCCTTCTATTTTTGTTGTTTACTTCATATCCTTCCATTTTGTATAGATTTTATTAAGATCTGAATATGTTTTGACGAATTTACTCCTTTATGTAAGTACAAAAAGTGTAAGATTTTGAGATTTTTAATAATAAAAAATAATTTTTATAAGTTTAAATTGTCTTAATAATCAATTTAAGAATCATGGGTGACTTTATCATATAAGTTTCTAAAATTTTCTTATTTAAAATAAAAGAAAAGTAAAGTAGAAGAAATTGAAAAGTAATTTTCTCAACATTGTTTGGATGTTACAAGAAAATTTTTTAGTTTTAACTGAAAATCTAGAATTTTGTGTTTGCATAGTAAGGAAGTTATTGGAATCTTAAATGCGATTCCAATCTTACCCTCACATGTATGCATGGCTTTGACTTTGTTTTTTTCTTACATTAGCTGGTGTAAATGTCCATTATTTAATCATGTAATTGATACCCAACCTTTTAAAGATTTTTTATTCTTTTTATTTTTTTTTCTTATGTGAACAGTTAGATAACACTTATTCTCAATTATGTTTAAAGAGTATCACTAATTTTCAATTACCAAGCATTTAATGATTGAAATAGAATTATTTTTAAAAGTTAACACTAAAAACCAATTTCCCCTATATTTAATCCCCTAAAAGTTAATGTAGTTATTTAGGAAGGGTATTGTTGGAAAGATGCATTCCTGCTTTTCTTACGATGTGGAATCCAACGTCTAGGTGCATGAAACAAATTTGGGCAATTATTATCCTTTTTTCTCTCGAGAAACAATGGGCCCCACAGTTTTCCAAGTATCCAAACGCTATCGTGATGCGAGAAACCCTATTTTCTTTCACTTTCATTCACTCTTTTGCTATCCAAACGGGGCCTTACCTTTCTTATAGTTTCTATCAACTACAAATACCTTCCTTGAGGTTTTTGAATAAATGATACTTACTTCCCTTCTATTTTTGTTGTTTACTTCATATCCTTCCATTTTGTATAGATTTTATTAAGATCTGAATAAGTTTTGACGAAGTTACTCCTTTATATAAGTACAAAAAGTGTAAGATTTTGAGATTTTTTATAATAAAAAATAATTTTAATAAGTTTAAATTGTCTTAATAATCAATTTAAGAATCATGGGTGACTTTATTATATAAGTTTCTAAAATTTTCTTATTTAAAATAAAAAATTGTTAAGGGGTAAAATAGTCAAATTACATTTTATAAATTTAACAATGGACATAACCATCATTTAAGAAACTTTCGGAGAGTTATCTGCAGTTGTCAAAAACCATAAGAGAGGTAAGTATAATTTACTCCTTTTCGAAAAAACCTTTAATCAAACCAGCATTTCCAGACTTCCCCATGATAGAGGTTCTTCTCTCTTTCCTAGGGTTAGTTCCATTGGTTTCCACCAATTTGATTTTTGGAGCTGATCCAGAAATCAAATTTCTAGTGCCCAGCAGAAGTACCAAAATTTGCTCTTAGTTTACATAACGCTTCGGTAAAATTAAATTTTGTGACACATATTTTGACTAAAATAAATTTTTCATTGAGTTTTAGCCTTGTATGATACTTATGGGTAAAAATGCTATGAAATATTATGAAGGGTGATCGTTAAATAAATAAATAGTCAATTTAAATGGGAGAATCTTCAATTGTTAGTGTAGTTCAAAAATTATAGGTTAAAAAAGAATTGTTGGTTGCTTCATCCTGATGGAACACTTTGCCGAGTTTCCTCTATTGTTCTAGTCTGCCACCAATCAAATCACGTCATATTTTCTATGCTTTGATAGGCCCTTTACAATAAGACTATCATAGCATGTTTTTGTTTTATATGACTCACCTACTTGCAATTTTGTTTTTATTTAACATTTTAATTTTATATAAAAGAGTAATGATAAACGAATCTTCTTCACTGTTCTTCAAATAAAGCCAGAATTTTATTATACTTTTTTTCTGTTAATGTTTCTTTTTAACAAAGCTATTAATTGTCATCCCCCGTTAGGTGCTATGATCTTTTTACAATCTTATTTTTATTGCTAATGGATATTGACATAGAGGCTCGGCAAAATAAAATTTAAAGTGCCCTTTTAGAGGGTACATTGCCTTGTAATTAAGGATGTTGAAACGTCAAACACATTTTGGGTCCATGTTCGAGAAAATGAATGTACTAAAAAATTTAATAAAATAAATGAATGTACTAAAAAAATAATTCCAAATTTAATAAAATAATTTATTTAAAATTTAATTAAACACCTTAAACTCTTATGTATGTACCTTGAAATAATAATAATATTAACATTTTCGCCCCTTGTAACTTGATGGAAGAATTATTATTATTATTATTTAGTATCATTAATTAGTTGTCATACTTAATATAATTTAGTGTATATATACTTAAAATACAAACTTATATAGTAATATTGTTTATTATTGTTAAGTATTATAAACTGTATTAAGCATATTACATGCATATCTATATATATATATATATATACATACATACATACATATGTACATATGCACCTATATAATATACTTTTGTAACATCCCAGCTTCTGAGATTTCGTGTGCTTTGATGTTTTGGAATGCTGTGGCTTTATTTTGAAATCTTCTGTTAATTACTGTGTCATTTATTGAATCAATTGTGATTAAGTTATATTTATTAATTGGATTTATTGAATTATTTGTAATTTATCTCACATGTTTTTGGATGCAAAATAATTTATAATTTTTGTGGTGATTTTCTGTGAATTATAGCAAATTTTGGGGTCATTGGTCATTTATTGGAATTTCTCTGATTTAATCATGATTTAAATGGCATTTTGAGTTCTCTTTAATCTAATTGGCTATGGAGTCTTGAATATAATTTTGAGGTGTTTAGTAGTAGGACCATAGTATTGCTTTCAGTCTGGGTGTCTAGTGCTAATGGGTTTTGGATTGTGTTGTGACTTCTGCCTAACCACAAGGTGAAGCACTGGATCAAGGGTTGTATTTACATGGCTGAGACTTCTACTCTTCCATTGCTTCTCCTCCTCATCTTCTTCCTTCTCCTCCTCCATTCTTCTTCATTTTCTTTGATGTTAAAGGTGAAAATTTTGCTGTTTTGGTGTGGTAGTTGAAGTCTGAACCAAGAGGATTCAATTCAATGGACTGTTTTGAGTTGCTTAAACATGTTCCGTTTTGGTAATTGTATTCGGAAAGTGCAAAGATGCGTTCAATTCATGTCTATTGTTTTGTGGGTAGAATTGTATCAAGTAGGTTTTTAGCATTTAAAATGATTAAAATTGGTTTGAATAGGTAGAAAATCAGATTTCTCAGGATTGTCTTGGGATTTTCCGGCACGCCATAAAAAGATAAACAGTATTTTTCAGGGGTTTTTCCAAATTTGAAGTGTATTTAAATGGGAACAAAATAGGGATTTATTTGCATGTACTTATGAGTTAAATACACATTATTTTGGATCCTATTACTTTGGCTGGATTATTCGTAACTGCATATTTACAATACAGACGCGATGATTAGTTGGATCTTTGTTAAAATGAATTTGGGAATATTCTTAAATGAGTTTAAAAGGATTTGACACTTATATTAAGGACTGAATTTGAATTAAATCCAAATTATATAAGATTATGTTTTACAAGCATCATTTATCTTTATGTGATAAGTTCATTGTATACAATCATGTAAAATAGGAAATTTTGGGAAATTGGAATAGATTGGGGGTTTCAGTCTTAAATCCATATTTAGAATGTTGATTGAGTTTTGATTGATTATATATGCCTAATAAGTCTTCAAACAATATTATTTTGCCCTTGAATTATGAATTTTATGTGATTTCTCTGTTCATGAATTTAAAATGCGTACTAGTATTATTATGTAAGTATCTTTGAAAAAAATGCATATTTAAGTAGGACTGATACACACTTAAGAATTTAAATTTTGGTTTGTGTATTTAGCGCCTATTTAAATAATTTTTATCCTACGATAAGTTCAACTTATCATATGGAATAGTGGGTTACTGATTGATAAGGGCCAAATAAATAACACTATTTGATTTTGATAAGACCCTTATTATGTTTCGGATATTGAGTAGTTTGTATGGATGTAAAAAAATATAATTAAAACACGAGTGTATGATGGCTTTTTAATATGAGAGTTGAATGAGTCATACTGATTGTAGCAACAAAGCTGGTTGAGTTGATGTATCTTCCTAGCATAGTTTTTTTTTCCTATTTGTGATGCTCTACCAATTAAGATGTGTGATTCCTTCTAGTATGACTACGAACAATATGATTACTAATTCGTATGACCCGTCACGACTACAAACAATGCATATTGTGTTGTGTATGGTGATCTGTAATCCAAGAGCTGTCGATCCTAGTCTAATTCTTCTAGTTTGTACTCTGGTCGATGTCTATAATTTCGTCTAGACATTACGCTGATATTATTGTGATATGATATAAATGGTTTATCAGATTAATCGAATCCATTTGTTCAAAATTATTAATTGATTCTATATTCTAATAAAGATTATTATAATTCTTCTGAACCTTTATGTAATTCACGCTATTTAGTGATATATCTATTTACATTACTTAAACATGTTATTTTGTTATGTATCGTGGATATGAATATATAATGATGTATTCATTTAATTTATATCACGATAGCTTACTGGGATTTCCAATCTCATTTAGTTTATTTATATAGATTGTGCAGACATTTTCAAATGAAGAGCCTTTGGTGATTGTAGAAACCCCAAATTGCACAGTAAAAATGAAGAATAATTGGCAAAAATCATTATTTCCTTTGAAACCAGCACAAAATTTGAGAAATGTGCATTTTTCCTTATATCCGACAACTCAGATCGGATACAAGCATACCTCTTCATATCCGACATAAGTTGTCGGATATAAGCAGACCTTAATGTATCCGGCGACATATGCCGGATACATATAGGTGCTCGTGTATCCGACCTAATATGTCGGATACATTATTTTTGCTCAAAATTAGGGTTTTACGAGAGTTTTCACTTTTTACCATCATATCCTTCATTAAAGGAGTGGAAATCTCGGAAATAGCCTTAGGGTTAAGGTTGGTGGGCTCTAGACATTAGTTTGGGTCTACCATCCCACCAACCCTAACACTAGCATTTGCCTATAAATAGGAGGCTCCTCCTTAAGCAAATGGCCATTAACTCTTGCCAATAACTTTTGCCAAGAAGTTGGAGATCAAAGAGGGGAATCGCTGCAGTCTTGCTTCCAGAAGCCCAGGTAAGCCTCAAACCTCTCTTATTTTTCTGTTTTTACATTCTAGATCTAGATCTCTTCTTCTACCTTTCTGTAGAATAAGGCCTCTTCTATGTGTATGAAAACCCTTTCCCTACTCAAAGTACCTCAAAACTCCCCCCAACCGTAAAACGTGAAGGCGAGATCTAGAGGAAACGAGACTGGGGATTGATCCTAGTATTAGAACCTTGTTGGAATAAGCCTTTTGATTCTATGAAAACTGTTTCAAATTCAAAGTACCCCAAGAATATCTTGAAGAACCGTGTTTAACGGGGAGAAAGAACTAAGGGAAACGATAATAGAACGGAACCCTAGGTTGTTTTAGAACCCCATTTGATTGATCTAAATGCATGCTATATGTTGTTATATTGTTCTTGAATGGATTTTTATACACATGCACACATTGCTCTCGTTTTGTCGGATTTGGCTTGTATTTTGGATCTATTGCCGTCATTGTGGTAAATCTGGAATAAATAGCCCCAAACAATTCTGGGATATTTCTTATTGATTTTCAAATTGATTTCAAGCAAGTTTTGTTGAATATTGAAGGCCTCTAGGTCCAACCTCTCGGTTTTTGGGCACTTTTGCTCTATATTGGATCTTTTTGGCATATTCTCTCCAATCGGAGAGAATGGTGAGCCAAGCTTGTATCCTATTATTTCTAGAGGTTCTTCAACACTTTTTAAATTGATTTTGATTCATCTTGCACGCATTCCACACACTAGATCAGTGTTTTAAATTGATTTTACTTAAAAGGGGCTTAACTCAACAGCAACTATACCCCAACTTCGAACACTCGTAACTTCATCGTCCGGATGAATTTTGGAGTGATTCCAGAGCCATGGGAAATGTGAGGCTGTCTAGTTTATTCTTCTAAAATTTCATTAATTTCTATCCAGCGGATGTTTTACACCTCTCTGTCGAAGTTGATAGGTCAGTTCAGGTCTGAATACAGAACCTGTCACTTCGATTGAGTGCCATGTGTTCGTTTTAAGTCTAATTCGAATGATTCTTGTTTCTGCGTTTTCCTATGGAAGTCTAGTTTCAAATCCAGTTGGTTTTATAATTTTTTGACTCCATTTGTGTTGTTGGTAACAGATTTACTCAGAACTGCTCAACAGCACTTTTCTGGGTAAATCTATGATCTTCGTGGCCTGTTCGGGAGACCACCCAAGGCACATCCGAATGAATTTTTGTATGAGGCTAGTTTCATCTGAAAGATGGTCATACATACTGCATTCACACCAAATTTCATGAATTTATATGAAGCCGATGTTTCTAAATGATTTTCCAAAGTTGCCCACTTATCACTTTTAATTATCTCCAGCAGCAGATTTCAAAGGAGAATAACTCCTAGGATTTTAATCGGAATGGATTGAAAATTTGCATGAGTCTTCTATCTATCATAATCTTTCAAATGAATTTGGTTTGATTCAATTTAAACTGGATTTGAATGATTTCAAGACAAATGGTTCTTGCTTTTACTGAATTTTCCGGATTTGACTCAACTTGGTTTTATGCAACTTTTGCTTGGATTTCCATTTATTGGTGATATTCCAGAAGTGATATTGACATAAAAGAGGATCTGGAATTCATTTGGATTTCTTATGTGAAGGTCTCACACATTTGTTTAATCATTTTTCAAGGTTTTTGATTATTTTAGCAAGCTTTCTCATTTTTTAGCATGAACAACACTTGGCAACCACCTTGTGTGGGTGAATGGGGTGCCTAACACCTTCCCCCATTCATAATCTAATCCCCTTACCCATCTCTGGATTTAATTTTCAAGTAGAGTTATTTTTACTCTAGTATTTGCCTTTTAGCTCTTTTTGCTTATTTTGAATCTTTTGGTGTCCATTCACACCTCAAAAAACTGAATGGTGGCGACTCTCTCATAGCTTACGTTGAGCCCGTGTGTTGACGGAGGAGAATCATCCCAATGATTTTTCCATGTCTCACAGTGATATAGTTCTTAAGATTGTCCTAAAATCTGTATTCGAGTCTTAAAAGTGGTATGACTCAGAGTGGAAGAGGAGTGGACATCTAGTCTACTTCTTGGTTGTTAGTGTTGTCTTTAATTTGGTTTTGTTTATTTCAGATGGATGTATATTTATGAGATTCTTGGAATATGGGGGGATTCCTTATTTCAATTATTCTACTTCTGTTGGATTTTACATAATATACATTTGAGAAATTCCACTATATATACATGTTTAAATATTTTATTTTTAGTGAGATACATATTATTCTTCAATCTTTCGTTGTACTTGATTTATAATCTGGGGTCTGGTGCACTCTAATATATTTGTAAGCATGTATTATTTGTGGTATATCAGATGGATACGTATGTCTCAGATGAGTGGATTCGGGTTTCTTTATTCTTAATCCTTGATTAAGATCTGGATTTGCATATGCCCAACATGCCGTCACTAATAACTGTGTGGTTTAAGCCGAAGTCCTTCATTGTCCTTTTGATTTGTGAAAAACTCTCAAGCAATATCCACCCTTCAGGTAGTGCCTCTCTTAAGAAGTCTAGCAACACGGTAAAGGATTTATCAATCCATACATTGAGGCACTTTAAATGATATAGCCTTGTAATGACAAATAACGTAGTAAATTTAGCACAGCCTAGGTAAAGCTCTTTATCAACATCTTTTATCAATCTATTTAAGCCTCAACATATGTAGCAGTTGGGTTATTGATTCTCGCTCCTACTCACCCATATCCTCTACTCCAAGTGCCATTCTAAATGCATCATGTAACAATCTGTTTATATCTACATGTTCTAATTTTATGTGAGATATCAACAAATAATGGATATCGAATGCAGTGACTGTTCACCAATTAAAAAAAAAAAAAAAAAGGCTAACAGTTGTAACTTGGTAAGCAACCATTACTCATAATGTGATTGAAAACCTAAAATGGACCCTTGGTACAAGACATTGCAACATCTCATACATGGACACTTCAATTTTTTGTCACTGTTGAATGGTAAATTTGATGAAACATTCTATTTCAAGCATATATTTATGACTCAAACCTATCTATTGGAAAACAGGGTGGTGTTCAGGTTCAGATGCTTTGGGGCTAAGGTATTATTCTCTCATGGATCAACGCACAAAGACCAACGACGACTCTCATACTTTTTAGGAGTCACCTGCAGGTGCTTTTCCGTTTTTTTTTTTTTTTTTTTTCTGAAATGGGTGACACTCCATTAAAATAATTAAATAAAAAAGGATATTTTTTAAATAATTAAACTTTTGTCATATTTCTATAATATATAAATAAAAATGATCTCTTAAAATCAAAAGAAAACTATTTTATTTTCTATTTTTTTTGGTAATTAAAAATATCATTACTTAATAATATCCATACAGTAGTTTTTCAATAGTTTTTTCAAAAAATTAGGAAACTCGTTCCTCCAGAAAAGCCTTCTTTCTTTACGCTAGTCCCAATTTCGCCATTGTATCTGCAATCTGGTTAGCGCCACGAGAGATATGTCTGATCTCCATCTTCTGTAGCTTGCTAGCAAAAATTTGATATCCTATAAGACGGGTTCTTCTTGCCAAGATATACTTCCTTCTCCCAAAACATATTTGATAACCTGCAAGGCATCCCCTCCAACTTTTCTAAATACATCAGTTCTAGAAGTTTTCTATGCATACAACAAAATTAGATTTCCATCCCATCTTCTCAGCACTCCTCCAATTGCAGCTTTTCCATTTTTGCTTACAGCCCCATCAAAATTTAGTTTGCACCATTGATATTTATGAGGTTTCCAAGTCACCTCCTTTTGTTGTCTTCCTTCACTACTCTCCTTGCTACCTGCAAAAAAGCTAGCATTAGCCTCATTTTCTTCTTCATATGAAGTTAGATTATATGCTGCATTTTCAATAACTTGGTTTGGATGTAAGTGAATATTTTCAAATCTCATTTTATTTCTTACTTCCCATAATTTCCAACATATACCCAACACTTTTTCTAACATCTCAAAACCTATATCTACTGTTTCTTTTAGGCAGTCCCGAATGTCATTATGTTCTTTCATCATAATCTGATTTAGTGTATTGTTATAGCTGCCAATTTTGTTTTGTAAAAATACATTCCTTAAACAAATGATTTTTATCTTCATCATACTCTCTACATAAAGTACACTTCTTATCGACATTTAGATTTCTAGATAAAAGTAGCTCTCCCGTAGGAAGACACTTATTTAGGAACATCCATGAGAACATCTTCATTTTTTGTGGGCATTTTAAAGCTCACATCATTCTAATAATCTCTTTATTCTGGGGTTGAAATCTATTTTCACTGTTTATTCCCTATGTAGCCGATTTGAAAGTAAACTTTCCATTTCTTGTGAAGCCAGAACACATTTCATCTTTTGAATTACATTGAGGAAAATAGAACTGCATAATATTTAAAATTTGTTCTTCTTTTAGAGGTGTTGATCTAAGAAACTGATAATTCCATCGTTTGTTTTCGAATAAGAAATCTTTCAATTTCTGTGTTGTGACTATTTTTTCCTTATAACGTTGGGATAAAGTTTGTATTAAAGGACCATTTCCATACCAATAATAAGTCCAAAAATTTACTAGTTTACCATCTCCCACCTTCCATCTGATGCCTTTCTTTAGTAATTCATTGTTTTTTACAATGTTTTTCCAAATATAGGAATCACCACTTTTACATTTAGCTTGTAGAAATTCCTGATTCCTTAAATATTTTTTCTTTACAATTTGAACCCAAAAATTATGATCTTCATTGAGAATTTTCCAACCTAATTTTATCATACAGGCTTTATTAATACTTGATATATCCCTTATTCCTATTCCTCCTTCCTTCTTTGGACTACATATCCTTTCCCAGCTAATTGTGTGACAGTGTCTCTTTCCTCTTTCTTCATTCCAAAAGAAGTCCCTTCGAATTTTATCTAATTTATTCCTTGTACTCAATGGTAACCACATGGTGTCATTGTGTATTGCGGAATTGTTGCAAGTGTGGATTTTATAAGGGTAACTCTACCAGCTCTCGAAAGGAGCTTAGCTTTCCATGCCTCTAATTTCCTACTTACTCTGTCCTCGAGATATTTAAAGGTATTTTTATTTATTCTAGCATTTATAATTGGTATCCAAAGATATTTTTCCCCTGATGTGGCTATTTTACATTTTAACAATCTACTTAGAATCTTTTTATGTCAATTGTGAACATTTTTTGAAAAATTGAGAGTTGACTTATTATAATTCACCTTTTGCCCTGAATCTTGACAATATTCATCTAATATATCAACTATTTCCCCTGCTGTTTTCAAATCTGCCTTTCCAAAAATAATGCAATCGTCAGCAAACACTAGGTGTGTAATTCGTGGTCCTGTATTTGATGTTTTGATTCCTATATTACTTAAATCTTTTTCCTTTTTTCACTTGATTAGCTATTAATTCAATATTTCTTGTTAACACCTCTGCACATATTATGAAAATGTATGAGGATAGCCCTTGTCTAATTCCTCTAGAAGGCTTAAAACTAGGTGTAGGGTTACCATTTATTAATACAGAAAAGGACACAGTACTCAAGCATTGTATAATCCAATTAGTCCAAACATCTGAGAATCCCAATTTGGCCATGACAGCCTTTATGAAGGGCCATTCCAGCCTATCATATGCTTTCTCCATATCCAATTTCAAATTCATAAAACCTGTTTTTCCTTTTTTTTTCTTGAAAGAGTGAAAAATTTCTTGGGCAGCAAGTACATTGTCCGCTAACCATCTCCCAGGTGCAAAAGCACTTTGTGTAGGAGATACTATCTTGTTTAATATCATCTTAAGCCTATTTGCTAGAATTTTGGCAACTATTTTATAACTAACATTACATAAGCTTATCGGTCTATAGTCCTTCGTGGTTTCTGGGTTGTTTCCTTTCAGGATTAAGGTGATATAGGTGTGATCAATCTCCCTTAACATGTATCCATCATTTAAAAAATGGAAGATCATTTTTTTAACACTATTGCCGACCTCAGAGTAGTACCTTTTATAGAAAAAGACTTGTAATCCATCTGGACATGGGGTTTTAAGGTCCCCCATTTCATTTTTTGCTTTATTTATTTCATCAACAGTTACCATTCTTGTTAGAAACTCCTTATCATCTTTTGTCACATATTCTTGCAGAACGTTAATTGTTTTGAACTCATTATTATTCCATTCAGATTTAAATCTGTTTTGGAATTCTAAATTAAAAGCTGAACTGATTTCTTCATGAGAATCAACCCAAATATTGTCCGAAGTCTTGATTCTTCGTATTCTATTGTAAGTTCTTCTCCTGATGGTCATCGTGTGGAAAAAATTTGTATTGTTATCCCCCAATTTTAACCAATCAATTCTAGATTTTGTGCCCAATACATTTATTCACATTTTAATAATTTCTCATAGTTTTCTTTACATGCCCTCTCTTCCTCTCTAATTTCCTCATTTCAGGATTTCTTATTATTTTTTCTTCACATTCTTGTAATTTCTCTAGTGTTTGTTCCAAATTTTGAAATAGGTTCTTAAAATGCTTTCTATTCCACTCCTTTACTAAGGTCTTAAATTTTTGGCTTTTTTTTCATGAATTTAAAACTTTCTGAACCTGTGGGTTCATATTCCCAAGCTTTCCTAATAACGTTTATGAGATCTGGGTCTTGACTCCACATTAATTCAAATCTAAATGGTTTCTTAAACTTAGAATTATCATAGTTAGTCAAAAAAATTGGAGCATGATCAGAATTCAGAAAAGGCAAATGATAAACTACTGAATCAGAATACATATTCTTCCAACCAGGTGTAGCTAAAAATCTATCTAATCATACAAAAATTAAAGCAAAACCTTTTCTTCTATTGGACCAGGTGAAGGGATTACCTTTATACCCTAGATCCATAAGCCCGCAACTATTGATGCACTCTCAAAACCTTTCGGTTTGAGATGATCCCAACTTTCTCCCTCCCAACTTGTCATCTAGGCTTATCATTGAATTAAAGTCACCAACACCTAACCATTCTCTATCTAGTTTCCTTGCTAGCTCTTATAAATTAACCCACATCTGTTCTTTTTGATACAAGGGAATACATATACTATAGTTAGGAACCAACCTGGGTTCTTTCCTTTGTCATAGACTAGGAAGTGAACCATTTGATTTGAAGTGGATATAATATCCAGCACAAATCTATCTTCCTTCCATAGTATACATAATCCCCCAGATCTACCTAGAGAATTAACACTAATGACTTTATCATAACCTAACCTTCTACACCATCTGCTACCCAAATCACTCGCTTGTTTGGTCTCTAACAGTACTACTATGCCCGGTTTATAATAAGAACTAAGTATCTTTGTAAACCGGAAAGCTGAGGGGCACGCAGCCCCTCTAATATTTCATTCAAGTATTTTCATTTGCAAACTGGAGACCACTGACCTCAATCTCCATTTCACACTTTGATTCCTCTTTATGTTCTTCTCTTAAAACTCTTCCTCCCTCTATAATTCAATTGCCTTTCTTTTAGGTGATTTCCTACATACCTCTTGAAGCTCAGACATTTCTCGTGTCAAGGAGGGAGAGTGGGGGTGCATCATAATGCTCCTTGATGGTTCAGCAGAGGTCACGTCCTTCACAAGTGACGGCTAAAATTGCAGTCGTCCACAACAGCCACAATCGTCATCAGAGGGACGGTGATAGGGCCCTCACCCTCTACACCAAAAGTCGCAGCCGTCTCAAACCATGGTCCGAACCATCAACGGCAGAAATAGTCAAACCGGGCGTAATAGCTTTGGGGGTTAACATTTTAGCTGCATGGACTGTCTACTGGACCAATCAATTTGAAAATCAACCTGAAAATCTCGGTATATAGATTTAGGTTGTGACCTATATCTTGGAATGCACATTGCCTGGGAGGCTAGATGTGGCAATGGGTCGGATCAGGTTGTAAATGGGTTGAGCCTTAAATGGATTGGGTCGAGTTGAACCCGTTTACCAACGGGTTCAAAAATCATAGAACCAAACCGAACCCGCAAATAAACTGGTTGAACCCAAACCAACCTGTTTTATTTTTTTTACTTAACTTTTTCTTCAAAAAGAAAATTCTTCTTAATTTAGCATTTTTTTTAGAGAATTTAGAAATAATGCAAATGTGGACCATTGTTTTTTCTTAACATAAATGTTTTAAATTTTTTTTAACTTGGAATTATGTGTTTATTATTTTAAAATTGAGAAAATAAAGATCATGAAAATTTTCTCCTTAAATGTGCTATCCTCATCAATAAATTAATATAATATTCAGTAGTTAAGCAAACAGTGAGGATTAAGCATATTTCCAATGTTTTCTTATTATCTTAACCAACAAGAAGCCACTTTATTGAAAAATGAAAACCTGGGAGTTGAAGAAGGTGCAAATCTATTCACGTGTTGAGGAAGGATATAATTTTTTCTTAGGTTTCTATTTCTTTTACTAAATTATTTTTAGTAAAAAAAATAAATTATTTTTTATACTTACTAAATTATTTTTTTAGGTTTCTATTTATGTGTAAGCTTGATTAATGGTTTATAATGCCTATAAAAACAATAAAAAAAAACAATGGTATATTGTTGGGTACCCAGTAGGTTGACGAGTTCAGTTAGGGTTGAACCATTTTCAAGTGGGTTGGGAAAACCTCAACCCAAATAATAAATGGGTCAACCCGAACTCATTTATTCGGGTTGGGTTCAAGCGGGTTGATGCGTCGGTTCAAAAATTTCCGGCTGCAAAGATATGGGTGCAGAAGCCATGGATGGCGTGCCTGTTAGCACCTGATTTTTGCACCCCAAAAAATGAAGAAAATGAAAATTAAAAAGTCAAAACCTGAGGGGGCCAAAAAATTGACTTTTGAGTCAAGTGAATTTGACTATCAAACTTCATCTCATTAAAAAGAGCATTTCGACACGGTTCCAACGCAACTGATTTTGCTGGAATCGGAGTCTGGATGACAAAGTTATGAGCCGGTCAAACTTTTAGGGGGCAAAAAGTTGACTTTCTGGTTGACCCCAATTCGACTGCCCAAATTGACCCCAGTGGATAGGTGGTTCCGAGCCGGTTCCAACGACACTAAGTTTGCTAGAATCAGAGACCGGATGAAGAAGTTATGGGCAGTTGAAGTTTCAGAAAAACTGCCCATGTGGCAAAAAGGCAGCAAAAGAATGAAATAAACCAATAAAATAAATAAAACAAATGTATTTATTAATATTTTAATAAAAGGAATCTCATTTTATAATAAAATAATCGTAAAAATCAAACAAAATCTTGCAAAAAAATCAAGTTGAATAAAGTTTTGAAATCCAAACATTTTAAAAACGTGCTGGACCGTATTTGAAATACGGGCGAGGCATGCCCGTATTTCAAATACGGGCAAGCTTCTAGAAGGGGACGCGTGTCGCTGTACGGCGGGACACGCGTCCCATACAGCCGATTTTGCGAGATTTGGAAATGTGCGTTTTTCGCCCGTATTTGAATTACGGGCAAGGCACGCCCGTACTTGAAGTACGGGCAAGGCATGCCCGTACTTTAAATACGGGCACGAAAATTTTGCCTATAAATAGAGAGGCCACCCCCCTCATTTGAGGAAGCCATGACTGAAGGCCTTCCACTCTCTCCTCCTTGACGTTTTACACGTCCAACCCCTGCCCGAGTCCTGCCACTCCAATACCCATACGCCAAATACCCAAAATACCCCTGAAATGCTGCCAAACCTTCCCATTTCACCTTACAAGCACAAATAACCCATCAAACCTCTTTCAAACTGAATTCCAAGAATTCAACAGGACGCGGAAGCGCTGCCGAAATCATCAAAACAAGTGAGGAGTAACACTGTAAGTATTCTTGTTATATTATGTTTAAATAAGCTAGTTTTGGGAATTTCTTCTAATCCTTTTGTTTCTTTTCTCATCTTCTAGTTGTATTTCTAACTTGTTTATTGTGTTTGGCATGTCATGAGAATTCTCACATAAGGTGGGAATCCATGGGAGAAGAATAGTTCCATAAAAGACTTAGAAAATGTCCAAAATGGCATAAAGTCGGTTCTTGTGGCTGTTTAAAGAAAGAATTGTCCCCTTAAATCTTCCCATGAACCCCTGTAAATTCTCTCTCTTTCCTTCTTAATAACGGTGACGATAGAAGTAAAAAGAAAGCTTACCTCTTTGGACAATGCAAAAGAAGAAGAAAGAAGAAAAGAAGAAGAACATGGCCAAGAAGTGGACTCCTATGTTGCTGTGAGGACATTTCAAACCCCAACGGACATTGCAGAACACTCCAAATAGGCCACGGAATGGATCCCAAGCGGAATTGACACCAAAAATGCAAAACTGGATGCGCCCGTAAACTCAGAGCGGTCCGGTGAGGACCGTGTTTGTTTCACGGGCGCGCCAAACCGGATTTCGTTCACGGGCAAGGGTGGCCCATATAACAAACACGGGCAGTTGTAAAAGTAACATAAAAAATATAATTTTCCGGCCCGGTTGAACCCGAACCGGCCTGAACTAGTCCCTTAAGCAATTTGGGCTATCTTAAGCCCATCTTTGGACCGTGGGCCCAAATGGACCCACCAAGGCACCTTGGGCCCACTTTTGACTGGCCCACACCAGGCCTGTTTTCAATAAACAGGCCCAGGCCCCTTGACCCTTGGCTAATAGGCCAAATCCAAGCCCATCAAGCCCAAATAAAAGTGTAAATAAGTAAAATTTAAATAACCAAAAAAGGATTACCCAATAACCCTATTGGGCCTAAGGCCCAACCATGGCAGCCCACGGGTCTTCCAACGAGACCTGGGTCCGACCCATTTCACTTAGATAAATAAAAAAGATAAAATCCAAATAAAAGGGACCCACACCTTCAGAGGGTCCCACCAGACTAAATAAAGCAGCATGCTGGCCGAGGAAGGGTGAACTTGACTCAAAAACCAGGGAGACCCAAGGGACCCGTCAAACCGACGGGACGGGCCGGGGTGTCTTCAAGACTTCCCCGGACGTAACCGAGGACTTATCTAAAACTCTGAAAAGCCGCAGACCAGACTTAGACTTGGATAAGGCAAACACCGTGTCTGCCTGCACCTCTCAGGCAATGGCGACTCCGAAAGTCCCGAGGCACGCACGAACCCACGTGCGCCCCATGTGCGATCTAGGTTTAGGTGCGCACAGTGCCTATAGCTGTAAAGAATCTTGGTAGATTGAGGAGAGAGAGGGAGGAAGAGATCGGAGGATTGAGGCATACCAATGATGGTGAGTGACGAAGATGGCTGGCTTCTCTTATCTCAACACGTGGACTACGTAATTTCTTGGTTCATCATAGGAGAATGCGGAATGGATCAAGCACATAACAAGAAGGACAAAGGCAATACTCATAAATAGTACCACCATGGCTTCCTTTTTCCCCATCTAGACTAGAGCTTGCAGCAAGTTGCAATGAAAGTTAAGTTAATTAATATAATATAATGAATTTATACCCTAATTAATTAAGTTATTAAATTTTAAATATTATAATATAATATAATTATAATTATAATCATTATTTTATTATAATGAATTTTATTATACAATTAAATTCCTAATCTATCTTTTTCCTATTAATTTATAATTATCTTACTAACTAATTGGTCTACTTTCTTATTCAAAGATGTGATACCTGGCATATTGAATTCTATATGCGATGCCCATGCATCGCACAGGCTGTTTGCTAGTATAACTTGAAAAGAAACCGAATTAGTAATTGAATTATCGCATAACTATTCTTTAACGATTTTGATCCTAAAATTACAAATTTTAAAACCTTGGTTTGTCAATCCAACTTTATCCATCTAGTGTTAAGAATTCACAGATACCCCAAATGTGTCACCACTTTTGTAGATGCCTACATGAAGTAAAAACGATGCACGAAAGGTACAAAAAGGAAAAAATCTCCCTAACTCACAATCAACTCAAGTTCAAAAAACGAATTGGCTTAAAATCAAGTCAGAGAGGCTGAATTTCAGCATGCCCTCTTAATCTAAAAAAAGGAAGCTAGATCATTTCATTGTGTAAATATATCAAACACCATATGCATGATAAAGGAAATTAATAAATGAAAACAGAACACAAGGATTACTCAACAGATATGAAAGGTTTTGGGAGCTGGTAAAAGCAACAAATCAACAGATTAGATTTCTATAGAAGGAAATATAACGTACAGAAAACAATAACCACCACTAGAGAAAATCTCAAATCTCAAGAGAATAATCGGAAGTTTAACTTACTCGAGAAAGAACTTACCAGCCAGTCACTTAAGACCAATCAATTGTTGAAGTCTTCGTCTTCGTTACAGGTTTGCACAGGCGGCTCAGCATTTCAACTCAATAGTATTCATGAGTCATGACCCGTACCATTCCTTGAAGAAGTTGCTTTTCCATACGCTCTTAAAATCTGAACTGGGCTTCAAAGAAAACTTAAAAAAAGCATGCTCAAAAATGTTTTTACACGGAATTGTAACCAGAAACTCTCATTACCTTCAACAAATTGCAGGCAAAATTGTGAAAGAAAATGATGGAAAAATTACATAAAAACCCTCACTATGAGCCTGAAAGGAAGAGCAGGCCCCTTTTAGTTATAATTTAAGGCCATCATTTTCCCCTGACAGATATGAAAAAGGGCCCAAAAAAAAAAAACTGAGATGCCTTCATACTATAAAAAAAAAAAAAAAAAAGGTACCTACTGTGACTGTATAGAGCTCATATCATTCTTGGGAATTTCAGGATTTGATATTCCTATTTGTTGTTGAGGCAACTCGGGCTCTTGATCATCAAACACCTCAGACTTCAGAGAAGGAGATATTTTGTCCACATGAGGCCATGTGAGCTCCCACAATGTGCCATCACTGCTACCAGTGGCACTGCTTAGCTTCACAAGGACTCCCTTTGCTTTCATCACAAGCAAGTTATTCTTAAGGAGTTCAGCAACAGTGTCCCGGAGTTTCTCACTCTTTTTCCCTCTGATCTTGACCTTTGCATAGTTCTCCATGCGGCCAAGGATTCCTAACCACAAATTGGAAAAGCTTGCGACTGAAGAGAGATCGCTTACTAGCTGCGAGAACAACTTGGATGATAACTGTACAACCTGTATAAGTGTGACTTCAACATTGCGGTAATGCCTTGAGCGTTGCCCATGCGCAATCTCAAGCGCATTGTCAAGCATCGTGAAGATTACCACATCAAAACATTGAACCCACCATTCGACGAGAAGAGAGAATCCTTCCAATCCCAACGTGCATCTTTGTAAAGACAGTATTGCGTGGCTTCGGACTTCTTCTCTCTGATCCAAACACACTAACAGCAATCGCTGCAGCAATTTTAACCAAATCTCACCTACTTCCTGAGGAGAGAGTCTCCACCGAGGAAGGCGCGTGATGGAGCTTGCCATAAGATCCAATGCATGGATTGAGATCTCTTTGGATCCAACTGGAGATTCAGCGAAGTGCCTTGATGCATCCAGGCAGAGAGTGTAATTGACTGGTGAAAGATGGGCTCCATCAGACATGATAAATGCCAGAGCCTCAAATCCCACTTCGAAAGCTTCAGGATGTCTAGCAGTGATTGAAAGCAAGGAAGTGATTGTCCGCCAACCCATCTGGGATCTGATACACATAGCATTTGTTTTCACAAGGTTTGAAACTTCGTGGGTGATTTGCTCGCAGTATGCATCAGCCACGCGAGCATCAAGCTTTAGGATAAGCTGTAGTGATCTCAAGAGTTCATCAGTGAGATTCTCCTTGTAAGGTAAAAGCCTCTGACAGATATGGAGGAGCCCAAATACAGCCTTCTCCACAAGGGCACAAGGCATCGTGGTGGAATGAACAATGCCTGCTATATGCTCATATACACCAGGCCATAAGAGAACAATACGGTCTCGGTTGTACAGAGTAATTGTGATCAGCAATCCCAAGCAGAAAACAGAAGTATTTTCATCCTCTGGTGAAACATTTTTCCTTTTCTGTGGTGGGCCTGAAACCCGAATAAGAGCCTGCACAAGTTGCAACAGCGAATCTGACTGCAAGAATTTGCTCTCTGTAAATATACTACTAACACGGCACTTTTGGATTGTGTCATGAGCTTTTTGGCGAGCTGCAATCTCTTCTTCACTCGGTTCTATCTTTGGTTCTTCTGTGTCAAGATATAATAGCTGACTAAACCTTCCCATCAGCCCAAAGGATCGAGCAGGAGTAGTACTCCTCACAGGGACATGGGATACAGATTGGGAACTTGTAATAACTTTCCTCGTCAAGGGATCTAAAGACTCTTGATTTTCAGTGGCTGAGTCACCATCCACAGTACCAGGAATTAGATGTAGCTTGTGCAAGCTTAAGATGCAGTCTATGATACTTCTCCAACCAGCGCGGATATAATCGCCAAATTTACTTACTATGGTGAAAACTGTTGCAGTTGCCATCATAGCTTTGGTGTCTCCTGCGAAATACAGAATGAAATCCTCTGTGTAGTGAGGATTTAGGAGAGTTGTAAACTTGCAGAGTGACACAACCAGATCATCAAGTACATTCACAGAGTGATAGGACGCTGACATTTTAGCCACAGCCAAGAAACCATCAATACATGTTTGGTATATGTCATCATGCTCCGCATGATCATATATCACAGAAAGAGCAGCTAGTGTGGGTCCTGACAAGATATTGAACATGTCATGATCTAGGAAAGATCCAGAATCACAGGTAATGAATGGAGCAGAATTCTGTGACTTGTGCAACAGATTGGTCCAATGGTTCAGTGACACCTCAGCAAAACCAATACCTTGTTCTGGAGTCATTCGGATCTCATTCTTACAGATAGAGTAGTACAGTTCCAACAAGAATTCACGTGGGAGATCATTCCCACCATTGATGTGCCGATTGTTCCTGATGAAATCCTCTTCTGTCATCTTCTTTTTAACTTGCACATTGTGCTGGTCTGTGTTCAGCAATATAATTGAATAAGACAACACGAGAGCAGCATCCTTGCTAGCTAGGATTTGTGGCGATTGCTCGTAGTATCTTCCAGAGAATGCCTCAAGTACCCTATGTATCTTTTGAGCCTCTCCAGGGAGCCTAAAATTTTCCAGAAACAGCCTCAGGGCAACATCCAAACTCATGTCTTGAAAATTGAAAGTCTGCGCAAATTCATGAAGCACCTCCACCCAGAATTCATCATGATTTCCCAAGAAATCACCAACAACAGACTTATCCAATCCTGCAGCGTATCTGAAAAAACATGCAACACTCTTGGGATCAAGTTTATCAGGTAAAAGATAAGCTCTTTGCAGGAATTCTAGCCCTTTCTTCGGCTCCTTGTTGAATTTATTGGAGCTGGCCTGTAATGTTCTCTTGATGTGCTTCCTTTGACGAACAAATCCAACCCAACAACTAGGATCTTCATAGTTTTCACACTTAGTTGTCCAAAATGGAGTATATTCATGGAAGTCTAATGATGGCTGTTCTGAAAGAGGTGAAAGATTGCCAATTCTCCCAGCCATTCTTTGAACAATAGCAACCAAACCTTCCAAAGCAAGAACATGCATCGAAGACAATGGGGAATTAACTGGAAATGCACTCTTTGACAACAAGTTAGCAAGATCTTCAAATACATTGCTGCAGGATAAATCACAATCAAAGTTGGCAAACATCTCTTCCACGAATGTCTTCTGCCTGCAGAAGTCAACAAGAGCCTCCATTAGAACCTCATGCTGCTGATAAGAAGCACCCCCATGCCTACTTTGTGTAAGCCTCAAAATCACACAAGAGAAGAAGGCCTCAAGCTGGAGCTTCAGCTCTGTACGCAGATGGAGATAAAGGTTCACGATGATGTTACAGACCATTGAAAGCACAAGAGGGCTCATTGACAATCCAAACAGCAGTAAGTTATAAAACAGCTCATCCTGTATGACAGCCAATAACTTGGGATACCGGCATAAGGAGGGTCCTGCTAATTCAACCGCTGAATTTATCAAGCCCAAGGCAAAAAGAGGCACATCCTCATCAAATTCTGTAAGGTTTGTCCTAGAACCCATCCCCATTTGGTCTACAATGTTCAGTAGTGAACAAAAAAATTGGAAAACCTCCACCATGCAAGGAATACCATAAGGTTCTCTTGGAATCTGCTGCACGGCATTTACTATGTCTTCAGTGCTCCCACTGCTGACTGCATTCCCATCACCCAAGCCTCCCATTGATGTTACAGGGACTGAATCATCCTTCAAACTGGAATCTACACCGTCTAACTGATTAACAACAAAGGTAAAATCCTTGTGAAGCCCATCCACCTGCAAATAAAAACATGATACATACACTCCATTACAAAACATTCTTGATATTTAGAACTACCCAGAACTGTTTTAAGGTTCACAGGCATAACAACAATTTAAATTCCTTAAAAAAATTACATACATATGCTAAAAAACTTAGATTTTACTATTTTTGGGAAAAAGTCACAATTAATACATAGGTTTTCTAGATTTTAAATGGCTTTTTTTTATCGATCATGCATACAGGTTTTTAAGATTAAACTTTATATCAGTTAATTTTTACTCATTTTCTCTTGCTATATTCTAAAAATCTGAAAGAAAAAAAAAAGTCAATAATTGCCTACCCATAAAATAAAAAATTGTATGAGAATTTTCTTTCTGTATCAGCAATGTATTTGTAACCAGTTGCTTCCCTCTTGGTGTGGGTTGTGTACACTTTGAAAGCCAACACCTAGGGATAACATGCCCAGGGATATGGTAAGAAGTAGGGGCTGCAACTTGGGTCGGTTAAAACCGAAACCGAACCGGTCAAACCCGACTTTGGGTCGGTTTGGTTTGGGTTATATAGTCTTTGGGTAGGTTTTGGTTCTAAAAATAAAGAACCGAATTTGTTTGGTTCGGTTTTGGGTTGAAGGCTCGGGTTAACCGAACCAAACCGAATTTCCTAAGTGTAAAACCAAACCGAACCGAACTGAACCAAACTGAAATATAATAATATATATAAAATATACAATAGATAAAGTTGTAATAATAAAATATAACTTATAAATTATAAGTTATAAAATAATGAATAAGATTATTATTTTATATATCTTTATAGTTAATTATTAAATTGATTCATGGGCTCAAAAGTGCGATCCAAAACAATTAACATATGAATTAGGATTCTAAGCTCTTTACTCCATCTTATGTATGCATGTGAACTACTAAATGGATTGGACCGCATGTAAGTGATGATCCTTTAAATTTGTTGTGTGTATTCTCAAAAAAAAATTTTTGGGGCAAGAGTGGGAATTTCTCTCTTGATAACAGGTTTTAAGTATGGGAAAATGACCCAAACCGAACCAAACCAAACCGAATTTTGCAATTCCGTTCAGTTTAGGTTGGGTTATGGGTTTTCTTTAAATAATCGGTTCGGTTTTCGGTTTGGGTATTTCGGTTCTAAGGTCGGTTCGGTTCGGTTTTGAGCCGACCATCAGTAACCTTGGTTTGGTCTTGAGTTGAGGCCAACCCAAACCAAACAGCACCGAGTTGCAGCCCTAGTAAGAAGGACCAAGAAGGAGCAGGTAAAGATGGTGTGGCAGTGTAGAGAGGGTGGAGAGATAAGAGAAAATAAAGTGGATCAATGGACCGTGAGGTACTTGCACATCAAGGTAGCCTGAACAGGCATTATTTGAATTGAGAAGATTAAATTGTTGGCATGCACATTGAGTGGTTGGATCTAATGGGATCTTGATTCATCAGGTAGCTGACAATATGGGCATGATAAGCACAGACAAACAAACACACAATCTTGAGATAATGATGTGAGACGAAAAATATCTATAGTTAAATTTAGCAAGATTGTGCATTAGGACTTATAATTTTGGGGTTAATAAACAATAAAAGAAAGAGAGGCGCATGAGTACAATCACTAAATCATTAAGGTTCATTCCAACATGCGTAAGATTAAAGTCATGCAAATCAAAATGGCCAAAAAAATCATCAAAGAACAGTGTTGATAAATGTGTTCACCTAGGTGCCTTTCTAAGGGAGGCTAGCATCACTCAAAAATGTAATTTTGAGTCAGCAACCAACTTGCCAAATTAATTACATAATTTTTTCATTTATAGAACCACTTAATTTCTTGGAGTCAAAAATAGGATATGTGGTATAAAAATTGATAATCTATTCCCTTTTTCTTTTCCCAAAAAATAATCTTAGAGATTTGTAATGCTCATCTCTAAGAGACCAGGATTACATAATTTCAATATTTCTAACTTTTACTTTTGTCACTCATGTTTAAATATATTAACGTATTAAACCCCAATTTGTTTTCAACATAGTGAAATGATCTATTCTGTCGAAGTAGGCATAACGCCAAAACACATAATGTACAGTAATTTCTTTTCTTTTTTTTTTCATTTTTTTCTGTCATCTCACCATATTATATATATTATTAAATATGTACTTATGTAGTATTTCTTTATAAATATAAATATAAAAAAATTATACGTATTTTATCAATATATATGTATATGTGGCCATGATTGCCTCATCAAAGAAAGGAGGCGCGGCCAGCCCTAAGCAACAAAGAGAAGAGGAACAGGCGGGCAGGCATTCAGACTCAGTTTGGATGTCAAGAGAATGCAGGAAAGGCAAGTGAGAAAAGAAAACAAAAGAAGAGTGAAGTCAAGAAGAATAGTAATTTTCCTTTTGCTGTTTGGATGTCGCAAGAAAATTTTATAGTTATTAGTTATTACTAAAAATCTTGTATGTTGGGTTTGGATAGCAGGAACATCATTAGAATTTAAATAAAGTTTCCACATGTACCCTCACATGTATAATCCATGCGTTTTAGAATATCAAAGTTACTGAGCATATATTTGGAAGTAACAGACAGTTTCTTGATTGGAATCCAGAGTTTGTTGATTGCACTGATATTTGGGGCTAATGCTACATATTCATTGGGCTGTTCTTTTTCTTAACCTGATGCCAAATTTTGGCCTTGGGTTGAAATCTATTAAAATAGATTATCTAAAAGAGCTTGTGAGAGGTAAGGGTCCTTTCTCTCCAGTCTCGGGGTTTAGCACAAAAAGTGGGCGTTCTTAGTCATTCCTTTCTCTTACCTTATTAAATTTTTTTTCTGGTGTTTTTTACTTTTTTTTACCATTCACCCTTTTTGTTTCCCATATTTTAGAGGATAAACAAGGTGCAAGCTGAACGATTTCTCTTGGGAAAAGGAGTGAGGGGGAAGGGGGATTCAGAATTTGCTTATCTTGCACATACTCCTGTCCAAAGTATCTATAATTTTCTAGGTGGAGTTCTACCAATACAATTGATAAAAGAAGAGAAAAATAAGAATTATCAGAGTCTGTGTCTCAAAAGTATTTGAATCATATGGACAACCAATATGCCCTGTTCATCAAAGAAATGAGCTGGCAAACAAATGCGTGCCTCAAAATTCAATAATAAAAAGAAGAGAAAAATGGGAAGCAAAATTCTGTCCGCTTTGAAGAATACAAGGATAGCAGGCAATCACAACACCCTGTTATGAGGGAAAAACCTCCAAACAATAAAAAAAAACTAAAAAATAATAAATTAATGACATTTCGCTAAATGTCGCTGACATTTTGCAGACATAAAGGGAAATCTTATAACTTTTAATTGATGTCGCATTTTGCCAACATCAGGGAATTTACTACCTTTCCTTTTCCAAGGTGGTTTGTGTCGCCGCCTTGTAATAGAGAAATTTCACAACATTTCCGCAAAATGTCGTGAAATTGCAAACCTTGCTTTCAACATCATATACAGGAGATTCATTTATTTGATGTTAATCATGTTTAATTTATACAGGAGATACATAGAAAAAAATGTAGGTATGTTTCAAATCAAATTCCAATAGCAGCAAAAATTTTGCCATAACACAAGCTCTTCCTACAAGTAGGATGCAGCAATGAAGCAGTATTAAGGTTTGATGAAGATTGTGGTCATCTCCTTTCTATGCTTTTTATTTAGTTACTGGGGAACATGGAACCCTTTATTTTTGCCCATGATGTACAGTTCTCTGGAGTTGCAACAGATCACCCAGCTTTATCTTTGCTATGCACATAATTTCTCCCAGTGGGATGAAACAGCAGTGGCCAGCCCTAGAGAGTGATTGAGCTCCTGCACTGTCTATCAAATCTGATTTCTCAGTTCTCTTGTCTACCAAATCTGATTTGTGTGGACCAAAGGAGAAGACAGATGGAAAGAAGAAATGCCCTGACCAAACTCGTCTTTCATGCTAACACCTCATAAGATGAAGATAACCATGAAGTGATAATAATAATTGAAGAGGATCATACAGAGGGAAAGAAGAAAAATGGAGAAGAAAGGAGGACTGACCTTTCGGTGAGGTTCGATAGGAAGACATGATCACTAAAGACAAACATTACAGGGATATATCTGGTAAGTTAGACAAATTCCCTTTCTCACGATGCAGAATCTGACTGCCAGCTTCAGAAACGAAAAAGGGAGGTTTTTTTAGTCCTTTTTTTCTCTCGAGAAACAATGGGGCCTACAGTTTCCTGGCATCCAAACACCTTTGGCATGTGGGACAAGCATTTTTTTTCCTGAAATCTCCTTGCTATCCAACACCACCTTCCCCCCCCCCCCCCCCCCCCCCCCCCCCCCCCCAAGGCGTTTTTCTTGTGCCCAAAAAACATAAAAGGAATAGGCTCCAACTGAGTACAGCCCTCTCTACCAAGAATTCCAGGATTTTTTTTTCCTTTTTTTTTAATTTTCATAAGATGTCCACTCCCACCTTCTTTCCCCTCTCTATAATTAAAAATATCAACTGATCCCTCTTTTACAACCTACCTTTCTCACATACTCTCTCTATCCCCCCACCCTCCCAAAAAACACAAAATCAAAACAACCCCCTGCCCCCAACAACCACAACCCTGGTCATCCATACTCATATTTTTAATTTCTTTCTTCCTTTCTTTTATTTAGTTTTCCATAAGTACATAGACCTCCTATCTTCTTTTTACCTAATTTCAATCTCTTTAGTTATTGCTGCTATAAAATAATATTCTTTCAGTTTTTATCTATTTTATTATTTTTAATATTATTTAACATGTTTCTTTGACTTGTAAAAACTAAAATGGCATGCATTCTTATATAATGAGATTCACATGTATGGAACATTTAATAATTGCTAGCTGTTTATGATATGCTCATCAAATATGTTTTATAATTCTTTCATTTTACTTTTAATTTAAATCAATTTCATTTTATGTTCCTCACATCTAATATACTGTTGCTTATTGCATTAGGCTATTTTGATAGGAAACATGCAGCATTGATCATTTTCAAAAAATAAAATAATATAAAGTATTGCAATATTGTTGTCCAACTTGCTATAGAGTACTTATAATTATAAATAATATAAAACAATTTGCTATAAAGCTTGAGCACTGGGCAATCATGAATCACCTAGGTTACATGCAAGCCGATTGCCCAACTTTTCCTGGGCTTTTAACAATATGAGCGGCAAAAAATCAGTCCTCTAAAGAAATTTGTACTCTATGTTGGGTACAATTCCAGGATCCATGAATTATAAAGAATATGATGTCACCTTACAAATACAAATTCCGAAGATGCACTTTGTATACATTCAAAAATAAAATCACGGGAAAATTAAGCTATGAAGATATAAAAAACCAAGTTGATAAACTTATTAGAAAAACCAGATTGATAAACCTTTTTACTTTAATAACATACCAACTGCTAAATATTAATGAACTTTCGGTTTCTTAACTTGCAATTAGGGTATAACAAAGCAATGAAACAATACAAAAAATTGGCATTTGTTTCCAAAAGGGAGTAACTTTATAAATGTCATGATGGAATGCATGTTCCCACAAGAAAAGCAAAAGATTAAACACTAATACCTCTAGTTTGATAGAAGGGCCACCTCCATTAGACAATGGTTGTTCTGTATGGTTAATGTCTGCCATGCGAGAAAAAATGCACCTAACAAGTTCATGCATCGTGTGACGAGCTATCCGTTGCAGCAACTCGCCCTTAGATCTGGCTTGATGAACTATACGGAAGCATGTGCTTACTATTGTGCACACATGCTGATTACTCAACAATGCGGATCCTTTGCTTTTCATGCACGCCAAAAGAACCTGGAGAATCTTCGTCAACACAACCTCTTCTGATGCAGGGTCTGTGACCTCAAACCTGCAACTTGTCACTGCATCAACTACCAAATGCATCGAATTTTCCACATTCACTGTGGTTAGATCAATTATGCCAAGGGATAGTATTTTATAAACAGAAGAAAGTGCAACCCCAGTAATCGGTGCACCAATTTCATCTGATTGGATCACATCCAGGAACGGATGCAGATAACTGGATGGATTGACCTTGTCCCATTGATTGTCCCAGTAATATATTTTTTTCCGTAACGCTTTCAGCGAACGGATCAGTGGATGCTCTAGCTGATCATCGTCGACTGCATATCGACCTTCCCATCTTATGTTTCTCCTCATAACAGCCAACACTGCACATATTTCAGAATTAACCATGCATGCTAAAGCAGATCCACTAGGCATGTGGAATCCAGGCACTTCCAGATTAGCCTCCATTCCAGGACACGTTCTCAGGCTTCCCATATCTGTAAATGCGCTCTAGACCATAATGGGACAAAGGGACTCAGATTAACATGAAGCATATCCTTTGTTTTGATGGATCTGGTAAACTGAAACCAAATAAGGTAGGAAATACCTAAAAGTCAAAACAGGAATGGAATGCATAAAAATCTATTCATAGTCATTACCTAAAATCAAAAAGGCATCCCGGTGGCAGTAAAGAAATGTGAACATTCAAACCAAAATAAAGGAATGAAAAATTTCAAAGAATCTCCTAAATAGCAATATATAATCCATAGAAACTACACTATCAATGATTATGAAAAATATATAGAATGGTTATAGAAACCACAAATGATCCCCATATGAATATAAACGTAATCCCTACAGAACAAGGTAACAGAAAATGTCAGACAATTAAAGACAAGGTGTTCCAAAAAAATGTTCATTTGAGATGTCCATGTGTACATCATTCACACATGATCCCCACATGAGTATAAATTTCATCTACACGGAACAAGGTAACAGAAAACGTCAAACAATTAAAGAAAAAAAAATGTTCCAGAGAAATGTATGTTCATGAGGACATCATTCACAAATGATCCCCACATGAGTATACATTTTATCTACATGGAACAAGGAAACAGAAAACGTCAGACAATTAAAGATGAAAAATGTTTCTGAGACATGTTCATTAGGAATGTCCATGAGGACATGGCCTCCTATCAGCATAATAAGTCAAAGATACATAACTGAAATCACATGGATGGTCAGCCCAAAATTCCCCTTGATTGCAATCGAGACGTTTGAATGGTGAATTTTAATGTTTCATTTTTTCCATGACATTTAAAGCTCTTTAGTGGTTGGACACTATTTTAGATTTCCTTAAATTCATTTAGCTCTTAATGTATGATATATATATATATATATATAGTATTTTAAGTTCTTTGTGTTTTGACTTTTGTATATTTTAAGATTTCTGGAAATTTAAGTCAAAATATTGATTTTTTTTCTTTACCATCCAAAATTTTTTACTGATCTTGAAAGGAACTTCCAAAACACAATTTTCCCTAAAAAATTTACTTGAAATTTCTCTAGGTCAAGTGAATCCATAATTGGCTCAATAATTTCATCATATCAAGAGTTTCAATTGTCTTGAAATTAGATTCTGAAATTAGAGATAAAAATGTTGACAATACCAATACAGTAGGAAAATAATGGATGCTATAAACCTTTTAAGGGCTACATTTTGAAACTGAGATACGGAAATACTTCGGAATTTGAAGGGAATTGTCACACTCCAGAACCACGTTTTCTCCATATTCTTTTGTTTCTTTCTTCTTCCGTTATTCTTATTGTTGTTCAATTTTCCTTACATTTTCTCTGAAGAAAATGGAAATTGTATTTGCAAAAGACTGCTTAATGCTGGCAATGTTGAGCACTAAAGATTTTATAGGGATGATGTGTTAAATAGATAGATAGCAAATTGTTCCCAAGAACTACCAGTATATTTCAATGTTGAATCCATCACAAACAAGACTAATACTAAAAACGAAGTTTCTCATAAAATTATTAGTTGGCTAAAAGATAAGACCATGTGACCAACTACGATTTCATTCGAGTTAAAAGAAAAATGCAACAAGTGAGCATTTACACCTCCTACAACAGAACTTGCAAGAAATGATACTTCAGTAAAGGTAGAGAGCACCAAAATGTAGATGGAAAATTCAAAAAGACATGGATGGGATTAGCAATAAAGGATCTGACAGCTGTCTAAAATATATTACTCCGAACAAAGTGGAGCAACTGTACATCACAATCAAATCCAAATAGTTGGTTTGAAGATGATGAATATGACTCCAACGCGGCAAAGTAGTGCTTGTATGTGTATGCTTGGAAACTACCTTGAGGATGGTTTACCCATAAGTATGATATAAAACAATATCATATGGTGATAGATAACTATCCTGCCTCTTTTGAATCATTTTAGTCATCTTCCTAGCTTCCACGCCTTACCCCAACTATTTGGATTTGGTTTTGTTCATCTATTCCACTTTGTTCCTAGTAAATGTTTCAGACTTAGCTATTAGATCCTCTATATTTAATTGCGTCGATGTCATTTCTGATTTTTCAATTGCCATTTTGGTGCCGTCAACCAAGGTTGGCCATGCCAATTTCGACGCCATTTCGCTACAAGCCTGTTGTGTCATTCCGCTAAAATTTCGCCCACAAGCCGCTCGTGCCGTTGCATTTTCCATGCTACCATGCCGATAAATTAAGTATATTTTTATTTATAGATACTAGATAAGAAATATATTTTCTTTATTGATGTTAGAAATATTAAGGGACACACACACACACACATTACATATCGAAATAGCTATATAAGTCCCTCATTTACACCTCTCACATGGATGACAGAAAGAAGCTCTCTAGACCTCTCTCCTGGATGATGAAGGGAAGGGTAGGTGATAGGTACGCCCACCTTTTTGGCACTTGTAGCCAACACCAGTAAACTATGCTCTCAACCTTTACCAAAGCATTCTTTCTAGTAGGTTCTATTGTGGGATTTCTAAAACACTCATCGCGTTTTACTTTTAAATTGAATAATATTATAATTGGTCTCATGATTTCTGTAACTTAGTTACACTTTCTATGTACCTAAAAGATGTTCTCTACCAATTTATGTAATAATACATCTACATTACCGATCAAAAAAAAAAATTGGTCTCATGATACTATACTTATAGCCATCCAATAATTCTATGAGAAACTTCATTTTTAGTCTTGGTCGTATTTATGATGTATCATACAATAACTTAAATAAATTAGTAATTCTTAGCAAAAAATTTTTGTCAGCATATTTAGCACATCATCCCTATAAAACGATCTCAAGTGCTCAACATTATTGGAGTTAAGTAGCTTTCCGCAAATCCAATCTCAATTTCATTATAGAAAATGTAAGGGAAATTTAACAACAAGAATAGGGAATGGTGAACATGAATTCTCAATGAGACCATTCGCCTGATCGTTCTTAAAAGAGTTGATGATCTTTTTCAAGGTTTATAATTGTCAATGCCAAAAAGGGCATTGAATGTTCTCATTTATATATTTCATTTTTTGGCTTGAAATGAAAAATGATGTTACCTTCATGATCTTTCATGAAAATATTTAAGCCGCAAAATCTCCCCAAAAACATCCTAAGATATCAATTGAAGGTATCAAGTTCATAGCAAACACTCAACAATAAAATAAACCTTGATAACCAAATATGACAATCATAGAAAATAATGGTCAGATGCATCACTTAAGGACATGTATATAGATCGAAGATTCAAAATTGTATCAACAAACAAAGATGTGACAAAGAGAGAGAATGACTTCAGGGGTGGTACCAATAATGGATTCCCATCTGCTTAGCCCGTGTGCCTAGTACGGTAAACAGGTCGGATTTGGACTGGACCTATGATAAGCTGAATTTGAATCCGATTAAATTTTAGGATATTCACATCCGATTTAATATCAGATGGATCCTTCATATGTGCTGCCGAATCCAAATTAAAATATAGTTACTTCAAATCTAATTAGTATTGGAGTTCAAAAATTCTGATTAAGTAGGCTTATGTTTACCATAATTATACTGAATAGTTGTCACCATAAATTTCGAATCTCCGTCCTCACATTGCATTTTATCCAGAACAACAAATATATCTTTCAGATAAGATCTCAGAAAGAAAGAAAAAAAAATTGAAATCAATGGGAGAAAGAGAAGTAATTCACTAATCTTATTTACAATGAACTAATACAAATAAAATTCACTATAAATAAAATACAGAAAACTAAAATCCTTTTTTGGCTTTCAAAATATAATCCTTCATAAACATTTCAAAAGAGTTTGTGCAAACCCTAACCTGATTTGGGTGCTCCAGAAGACTAATCGGAAGTAGCAAAGGCCATGGAAAACCGTCACAAGTCAGGGACCTTGAATCAAGAAGAAACCAGATCAAGATCTCCATATCATACTGTTTGATCAATGACCATTTTTCAAGGATGGATCCAAACGTTCCTAACAATGATCAACCATGAGAGAAAGAAGATAGATCAAATATCTTCTCAATAGATGATCAGACACAATTTAAGCGAAATTTAGCCACCGAAGTGCTGGGATGAGCGAGATGTAGCCACTAGGGCTGGCAATGGGTCGGATATATATCCGAATCCGACCCAAATCCGATCCGAAATTACCGAATTCGGATATATGATTTAGATCCGTGGTTCGGATACGGATATAGAATTTCATATCCGAATTCGGATATACAAGTATCCGATCCGAACCGAAAATATACTTACAGTATATATAAACTTAGCCCAGACCATAGTTCAATCATAAGTTAAATAGGTTAAACCATGGTTCGAACAGGCTCAATTTTGGATTTTTACAGGCTCAAATTTGGATTTTTGATCGAATTCGGATTTCAGTCTCGAATTCGTATTTAGGATCGGATATCGGATCAAATTCGGATTTAGATATAAAAGATCCATCGAATTTCGGATCGAATTCGGATATCGGATTTTTATTTTCGGTTCGGATTCGGATCATGGCAAATCCATACCGTATTCGACCCGTTGCCACACCTAGTAGCCACCGTCGTGCAGCTCTTGTTGAAACGATTTTTCCTTGACCTTGCTTATGGTATCGGAAAAGCTTTTTTTCGGTAACGTACCGAAAGAGATATGGGCCTAACGTTTTATTTAAAGGGCCAAAGAAGGAATAAAAACTTGGTATATGCGCACATGACTATTAGATTCGCACGTTCAATGGTTTGTTATTTGAACCGTTGTCGACAAAGTTGAAACCGGTTCATCAGGTCAACTGTTTGAGAAGAGAGAGTGTAAGAAAGTGTACTTTGAAAAATCACAATAGAAGATCTTCAGGCATAGTGAATGAACTTGCAGAGCGAAAAGAAGGAAACCACGAAAGTGGTGGGCCCAATGGTCCTGGGTTACTCTCATGTGGTTTGGAGGTGGAAGGTTCTAAGCAATCCAAATATTCTCATAGTGGGAGGAAGCAATTATGGCCACACCTAGGGTGGTCGGCCACACTAATAGCCCCCTTCCTCCCTTTCTTTATTATGTTCCATACCACAATAAAAAAGGAGTGAAAAAAAGGAAGGAGAAAACATTATTGTTGCAAGAGATCTCAGCAGTGATGAAGCTCTAGAAAAAATTTTGAACCTACACGAAGAGATTACACTTAGGTTGTGATTCGGATTACTTAATATAAAATCATTTTTTTAATATAAAAATTGTTATAATTAGTCATAAGTTGAAATAAAGTACTTAATTATGTAATCCCAATTGCAGTTTTAATCTTAAAAGATAGAATTTGGAGTTAGCTAGTTGTTTCATTTTCAGATAAGACTGCGCGTCAAAAGACACAAAGGAAGAAGATAACCTTGATACAATGACGTAATTAAACAAAGAAGGTAAGATGTTGAGTTACATTTTTGGTGTTAGGTTAAGTAGCATCTGTCATCTAACTAACAGGATCCCGTGTTTTAGGAGCATTAGAGTGTGAAAGTAACTAAAAATTTGTGGTGGAAATGGTTAGGCAACAAAGAATATATGTTATTTACATCTTTGACATGAAGTTGTAGGAAGATAGGACGAAGATATGTAGAAGGAGAAGAAAATAAAACATGGCACATACACTATTTAAGAGCCTATATATGTTACAAAAATGTTACACCAATAATATTGTTAGGGTTACATCACTAACTATTGTGAATCGCACAACGTGAATGATAAAAAAAAATAGAACAGAAGAAGAATACGCAAATTTAAGTGGTTCAGCAATGTGCCTACGTCCGCTGTGTATGGCAAAATTTTCCATTATAAAAAAACGTCAATTAGGGTTACATCAATGTATATATACCAACCCTAAACCCTATATTTCTGAAATCCCAAAAATACCCTTTACCATGCGTCCAACTCGTTCCTTAGAACGGGGGAGGGACCTTTCCACGTGGGCTCCGCTACGCTTTGCCCACAGGGCCCTTCAAGCATAGTACAAAATATCGTATCTTATCACGCGATACGCACGATACGTATCATGTATCGTGCCGCACGATACACATGTTTGTTTCATGATACAAGTCATATCGACTTGTATCGACTAAATATCTACTGTATCGAGTTGTTACATTAAACTGTATCGACTGTATCGAGCAATACAGTCATTAAAACTAAAAAAAGGGCTAAAAAACGAGAAACAACTTTACTAGATTGAACATTGCTTTTTACTGAAAAACCTATTCCAAAATCCGTGAAACCTCATTATTTTCAACCTATTTTCGACCTAATTAATACCATAATTTCTTCAAAACAACTTCGAAGAACGAATCAACCAACAAAAATCAAAATCGTCTATAGTTTTGAAATGTATTTTAGATTTTCAATTTTTTTTCAATCTAAATCATTATTTTTTCATATTTAAGCATGGTTTGACAATTTTTGTATGAATCTATCAATTTCAAGTGAAATCCATAGATCGAAATAGCGTTTTTGAGTAAAAAATCAAATTTTTTTGCAATATGAAAAAAAAGTGACAAAAATCCCTATTTTTTTTGAAAAAAATTATATAAACCTTAACGGTTTGTCTTCAATTTTTTATATGAGATGCACATGGGGCTGATCTATCATCCCTATGATTCTTGCATTTTTTTCATCAATAAAATTATTTCTAATAATTGTTTTTGCTGAATATTAATTAAAAATACAGGAAAAAATATTATATTTTTATTAAATTTGATGTTTTGGTTCCACTTTTTTTTCCTAAGAAAGGTTGGTGATGCCATTTATATGCTTGTTGATATATTTTCAATTATTTTGTATGTAATGAATTATGGAGAATGTTGTGTTATGATAGTAATTTATTGTTGATTTTGATGTTTTAAGTGTTAATAACTTAGTGTGTTACTTATATTTCCTGTGTCCACCAGTACCAGTATTCTTTTGATGCCTGTATAAAAATTTCTTAGTTTTTGAGCACAAGGGAGACATGGCTTTTGATGTCTAAGAAATCTCCAACATGTAGGTCATGGTCCTCCACGAATTGTTCCCACCCTTTGTTAAAAGCCATGCCTATTTCAGTATCCCCACTGGCTTCCACATTCCAAGAACCCATACAACTTGTTAGTACTGCATCTTTTTGGTTGCTCTCTCTCTCTCTTGAGCTGCTCACAGAAGAAGGCTTGTATGGTCTACAAGAAAGAAAGAAAGAAGAAAGAGAGAGATTAGTTTCCTCCATCTAGTGCTTCCCTGTATCCAAACCTAAGGTAGTTCTGAGAAACTAGTTAAAAAGCCACAAAAAGTATTTATCCCAGCCAAAATAAGGAAAGACCCACCAAGATACAAACAAATAAACCAGATCCCAAAGGATGGGGGAACATTGAGAGAGAGAGAGAGAGATCTAGAGAGAGCTTACAAGGTTTGTAGAAAACCGACCAGACATCAGAACCTTGAAGAAGTGCCTAGCGGTTGGAGGTGGCTTTGGCATTTTGTCTCTGGGTGGTGAGAAAGTAGTAGAAGACGAAAGGCCCTTGGACATCCTTGTGTTGCTTATTATTAGTTTAATTCTTCTCAACTCTTTCCAGCTTGCATTTAATCCATAACCACCTCCACTCTCTCTCTCTCTCTCTCTCTCTCTCTCTCTCTCATGCGAGTCTACTTATTGTTAGTGGTAGATTCATATTGCTAGTGGTGGAAAAAGAGTTTTAATTATGAATTCACCCATCAAATTGTATACCCAAAGTGTTCTAATGGTTTATCATTTTCCAAAATACATAGGTTCACTCCCAAAAGTGATGGGACGCAAAGAATTTTAATTGTGCATCATTTTTCCAAAGAATACTAGTACTAGTGGACAGAGGAAATTTTCATGGGGTATCTTTTTCGAAGTAAACAGGTTCACCACCAAATAGTGATGTGATTAAAACACATAAAGAAAATGGCCAATTGGTTAAAGCTAGCCCAATTGGTTAAAGCAAGGATTCTGAAATTATAAGCAACTTTCATCAGGTGAAGAAAATGGCCAGGCACCAAGTTTTGATCTCCTAGTTGTGCCCACCTCCACGATAAAAATCAACTTTGATGGTGTGTTTCGTCGATCACGAAATATAGCTGCTGCTGGAATAATTTGCAAGAATCACTTGGGAGAATTTTTTGGGGCAACGGCAGTTAGTTTGCATGGAGGCTATATCAGCCATCCAAGCAGAGGCCTATGCACCGCTAGAAGGTATCAGGATGGCTCTAGCCTTGAATTTCCAACATGTCATTCTTGAAGGTGATTCAAATACCATTTTGACTATATTAGAAGCTGAAAATTTCCAAACTTCCTGGTGAGTTGCAGTTATTATTACTAAGATCAAAAGGTTATGTACAAATCTCCATTCTATAATCTTTTCCCACATCTTTCATAAAGGCAATCACTGTGCAAACTTGTCAGCAAACTTTGCGATAGATAATTATGCTTATACTTGGCTAAAATGTCCTCCACACCCATTCTAAATCTCCCTTTGCTTGATGATTCTCGAGGACAACCTTTTGTACGTGGTTTTAGTTGAATTAATATGAATTTTTAGTTTTTTCCCAAAAAAAAAAGATTACAACACATAATGTTAGTGTTGGAAACAGTAGTTCATATTCTAGGTCCAAGGGGGGAAGGACTTGAGGGGCCCTGTGGGCAAAGCGTAGCGGAGCCCACGTGGAGAGGTCCCTCCCCCGTTCTAAGGAACGAGTTAGACGCGCGGTAAAGGGTATTTTTGGGATTTCAGAAATATAGGGTTTAGGGTTGGTATATATACATTGATGTAACCCTAATTGACGTTTTTTTATAATGGAAAATTTTGCCATACACAGTGGACGTAGGCACATTGCTAAACCACTTAAATTTGCGTATTCTTCTTCTGTTCTATTTTTTTTTTTATCATTCACGTTGTGCGATTCACAATAGTTAGTGATGTAACCCTAACAATATTATTGGTGTAACAAATTTGCAACATATATGGCTCTTAAATAGTGTATGTGCCATGTTTTTTTTTTCTTCTCCTTCTACATATCTTCGTCCTATCTTCCTACAACTTCATGTCAAAGATGTAAATAACATATATTCTTTGTTGCCTAACCATTTCCACCACAAATTTTTAGTTACTTTCACACTCTAATGCTCCTAAAACACGGGATCCAGTTAGTTAGATGACAGATGCTACTTAACCTAACACCAAAAATGTAACTCAACATCTTACCTTCTTTGTTTAATTACGTCATTGTATCAAGGTTATCTTCTTCCTTTGTGTCTTTTGACGCGCAATCTTATCTGAAAATGAAACAACTAACTAACTCCAAATTCTATCTTCAAGTTTAAAACTGCATTTGGGATTACATAATTAAGTACTTTATTTCAACTTATGACTAATTATAACAATTTTTATATTAAAAAAATGATTTTATATTAAGTAATCCGAATCACAACCTAAGTGTAATCTCTTCGTGTAGGTTCACAATTTTTTCTAGAGCTTCATCACTGCTGAGATCTCTTGCAACAATAATGTTTTCTCCTTCCTTTTTTTCACTCCTTTTTTATTGTGGTATGGAACATAATAAAGAAAGGGAGGAAGGGGGCTATTAGTGTGGCCGACCACCCTAGGTGTGGCCATAATTGCTTCCTCCCGCTATGAGAATATTTGGATTGCTTAGAACCTTCCACCTCCAAACCACATGAGAGTAACCCAAGACCATTGGGCCCACCACTTTCGTGGTTTCCTTCTTTTCGCTCTGCAAGTTCATTCACTATGCCTGAAGATCTTCTCTTGTGATTTTTCAAAATACACTTTCTTACACTCTCTCTTCTCAAACAGTTGACCTGATGAACCAGTTTCAACTTCATCGACAACGGTTCAAATAACAAACCATTGCATGTGCGAATCTAATAGTCATGTGCGCATATACCAAGTTTTTATTCCTTCTTTAGCCCTTTAAATAAAACGTTAGGCCCATATCTCTTTCGGTACGGTACCGAAAAAGAGCTTTTCCGGTACCGTAAGCAAAGTCAAGGAAAAATCGTCTCAACAAGAGCTACACGACGGTGGCTATATCTCGCTCATCCCAACACTTCGGTGGCTAAATTTCACTTAAATTGTGTCTGATCATATTGAGAAGATATTTGATCTATCTTCTCTCTCTCATGGTTGATCATTTTTAGGAATGTTTGGATCCATCCATGAAAAGTGGTCATCGATCAAACAGTACGATACAGAGATCTTGATATGGTTTCTTCTTGATTCAAGGTCCCTGACTTGTGACAGTTTTCCACGGCCTTTGCTACTTCCGATCAGTCCTCTGGAGCACCCAAATCAAGTTAGGGTTTGCACGAACTCTTTTGAAATGTTTATGAAGGATAATATTTGAAAAGCTAAAAAAGGATTTCTGTTTTCTGTATTTTATTTATAGTGAATTTTATTTGTATTAGTTCCTTGTAAATAAGATGAGTGAATTACTTCTCTTTCTCCCTTTGATTTCAATTTTTTTTCTTTCTTTCTGAGATCTTATTTGAAAGATATATTTGTTGTTCTGGATAAAACGCAACGTCAGGACGGAGATTCGAAATTTATGGTGGCGACTATTTAGTACAATTATGGTAAACATAAGCCTACTTAATCAGAATTTTTCGATTCCAATACTAATCAGATTTGAGGTAACCATATTCTAATTTGGATTCAAAAGCATATATGAAGGATCCATCTTATATTAAATCGGATGTGAATATCCTAAAATTTAATCGGATTTGAATTCAGCTTATCATAGGTCCAGTCCAGATCCGACCTGTTTACAGTACTAGGCACACAGGCTAAGCAGATGTGAATCCATTCTCGATATCACCCTGAAGTCATTCTCTCTCTTCATCACATCTCTGTTTGTTGATACAATTTTGAATCTTCGATCTATATACATGTCCTTAAGTGACGCATCTGACCATTATTTTCTATGATTGTCGTATTTGGTTATCAAGGTTTTTTTATTGTTGAGTGTTTGCTATGAACTTGATACCTTCAATTGATATCTTAGGATGTTTTTGGGGAGATTTTGAGGCTTAAATATTTTCATGAAAGATCATGAAGGTAACATCATTTTTCATTTCAAGCCAAAAAAATGAAATATATAAATGAAAACATTCAATGCCCTTTTTAGCATTAACAATTGTAAACCTTAAAAAGATCATCAACTCTTTTAAGAACGATGAGGCAAATGGTCTCATTGAGAATTCATGTTCACCATTCCCTATTCTTGTTGTTAAATTTCCCTTACATATTCTATAATGAAATGGAGATTGGATTTGCGGGAAGCTACTTAATTCCAATAATGTTGAGCACTTGAGATCATTGTATAAGGATGATGTGCTAAATATGCTGACAGCAATTTTTTGCTAAGAACTACCAATTTATTTAAGTTGGTGTAAGATACATCATAAATACGACCAAAACTAAAAATGAAGTTTCTCATAGAATTATTGGATGGCTATAAATATAGTATCATGAGACCAATTATAATATTATTCAATTTAAAAGTAAAACGCGATGAGAGTGTTTTAGAAATCCCACAATAGAACCTACTAGAAAGAATGCTTTGGTAAAGGTTGAGAGCATAGTTTACTGGTGTCGGCTACAAGTGCCAAAAAGGTGGGCGTACCTATCGCCTGCCCTTCCCTTCATCATCCAGGAGAGAGGTCTAGAGAGCTTCTTTCAGCCTCTCTATCATCCATGAGAGAGGTGTAAATGAGGGACTTATATAGCTATTTCGATATGTAATGTGTGTGTGTGTGTGTGAGTGTGTGTCCCCTAATATTTCTAATATTAATAAAGAAAATATATTTCTTATCTAGTATCTATAAATAAAAATATACTTAATTTACCGGCATGGTAGCACAGAAAATGCAACGGCACAAGCAGCTTGTGGTCGAAATTTTAGTGGAATGACACAACAGGCTCTTAGCGAAATGGCGTCGAAACCGGCATGGCCAACCTTGGTTGACGGCACCAAAATGGCAATTGAAAAATCAGAAATGACATCGACGCGATTAAATATAAAGGATCTAATAGCTAGGTCAGAAACATTTACTTGGAACAAAGTGGAATAGACGAACAAAACCAAATCCAAATAGTTAAGGTAAGGCGTGGAAGCTAGGAAGATGACTAAGATGATTCAAAAGAGGCAGGATAGTTATCTATCACCATATGAGATTGTTTTATATCATACTAATGGGTAAACCATCCTCAAAGTAGTTTCCAAGCATACACATACAACCACTACTTTGCCGAGTTGGAGTCATATGCATCATCTTCAAACCAACTATTTGGATTTTATTGTGATGTACAGTTGCTCCACTTTGTTCGGAGTAATATATTTTAGACAGATTTCAGTTCCTTTATTGCTAATCCCATCCATGTCTTTCTGAATTTTCCATCTTCATTTTGGTGCCATCTACCTTTACCGAAGTATCATTTCTTGCAAGTTCTATTGTAGAAGGTGTAAATGCTCACTTGTTGCATTTTTCTTTTAACTCGAATGAAATTGTAGTTGGTCACATGGTCTTCTCTTTTAGCCAACTAATAATTTTATGAAAAACTTCATTTTTAGTATTAGTCTTGTTTGTGATGAATCCAACATTGAAATATACTGGTAGTTCTTGGGAACAATTTGCTATCAATCTATTTAACACATCATCCCTATAAAATCTTGAGTGCTCAACATTGCCAGAGTTAAGCAGTCTTTTGCAAATACAATCTCCATTTTCTTAAGAGAAAATGTAAGGAAAATTGAACAACAATAAGAATAATGGAAGAAGAAAGAAACAAAAGAATATGGAGAAAACATGGTTCCGGAGTGTGACAATTCCCCTTAACTTTCGAAGTATTTCCATATCTCAGTTTCAAAATATAGCCCTTAAAAGGTTTATAGCATCCATTATTTTCCTACTGTATTGGTATTGTCAACATTTTTATCTCTAATTTCAGAATCTAATTTCAAGACAATTGAAACTCTTGATATGATAAAATTATTGAGCCAATTATGGATTCAAATTTTCTTTTTGACACTTGACCTAGAGAAATTTCAAGTAAATTTTTTAGGGAAAATTGTGGTTTGGAAGTTCCTTTCAAGATCAGTAAACAATTTTGGATGGTAAAGAGAAAAAATCAATATTTTGACTTAAATTTCCAGAAATCTTAAAATATACGAAAGTCAAAACACAAAGAACTTAAAATACAATATATATATATAATAAAATACAATATATATATATATATCATACATCAGGAGCTAAATGAATTTCAGGAAATCTAAAATAGTGTCCAACCACTAAAGAGCTTCAAATGTCATGGAAAAAATGTATATACCATGGAAATGTAACATTAACATTCACCATTCAAACGTCTCGATCGCAATCACGGGGAATTTTGGGCTGACTATCCATGTGATTTCAGTTATGTATCTCTGACTTATTATGCTGATAGGAGGCCATGTCCTCACGAACATTCCTAATGAACATTTCTCAGAAACATTTTTCATCTTTAATTGTCTGACGTTTTCTATAACCTTGTTCCGTGTAGATATAATTTATACTCATGTGGGGATCATTTGTGAATGATGTCCTCATGAACATCTCTAATGAACATTTCTCTGGAACATTTTTTTTTTCTTTAATTGTCTGACGTTTTCTGTTGCCTTGTTCTGTGTAGATGAAATTTATACTCATGTACATTATGGGATAAGTGCTGAAAAAGATGTGTGAAAAGACATAAAATATGAGGCAAAGGAATGAAATGTTCAAGAGAGTATAGTAGCCTCAATATAATATAAAATCAATAAAGATTAGATGGTTTTTGCATGTGAAACAGAGACTTCAAAGGCACCCTTAATATGCTGAAAAATTCTGTTTTGCTGTTTGAGACAGGGGTTAGGACCAGTCACAACACCTAGCTAGGCCTCCACTAACCTTATAGCTCAGACACCAAATGAAAAAGTGATTTGTTACAATACCCAACTAAAACTTTTAGCTACTATATCCAAAAAAGAACAGCAGAAAAGTACATCTTTGTTTTTCGGTATGGATACAGGCTAACAGTATAAAGATTCATCTCTTTGTTTTTGCATTACTTTTAGGTACAACGCTCAGAGTTATTGTTTATGTAATAAAATACTTTGATGGACCTCGATTCTTATGCCTTTCTTCATTGTATCAGCTAGTGCCAAAAGCACCTGTGTGTAAGGGATTAATTCAGAATGACTGTACACATATAAATGTCACAGTGAAAAGGATAATTCATTAGCCAATTTATAGACAGAGAAACAAATCTATTATGGGGAAATAAAAACATGTGTTGTGCCACAGGAGATTGAGATAGGTCTCATTCATTTTGACATTTCACAAGAAAAAAAATTAGCAGGTCTTACTATCTACTTCATTACTTCATTACAAAATCATTGGTTGCAAGAAATTAGTGTCAATAAAGTATAACAATATCACTAAATGTAGGAGTGGTTTATTAGTGTGAGAACAATGTTGGTAACACCAATGAGTTTCTAATAACAATTACAACAAAGATCGGATACAAGCCCATATTGGTTTCGCTGATTATGAACGAATAACAAGTGATAATTAAGAGGAGGTCAATTGTGTGGCATAAGAGACTCTTTGTAATCTAAAAATTACAAAATCAAAAGATTAAGAGGAGGTCTTACTGATTATGCACTGACTCCATTTAAGAGGAATTAATTTGGACTTGAACTAAGTGGACATGCCCCAATATTGTCTTAGATAAAACATTAATTATCAATAATATATAACATGTAGGCATGTACTTGAGCATGTGCCTGAAATGTCAAGTACAAGTTGACAAGTTACCAACTTGCTGAAAATATTAGTTGTCCTATATATAATGGCTCACAATACTAAAGCAAAAACTCAAAGTTTAATATATCTAACTGATGAGCTCAAAACACAATTCAATACGTCTTTTTCTTTTTCTCTTTTCAGTTGAAACAAATTTTGTAACATGGTATAGAACCACTTCATAGACTCACATTGGAGAAAATAAACTATCAAAACTGAGGGCAGACACCAATCAAATTTTGAAAACCATAACAAAGGACTATTTAAGAAATAAGCAGTCTTAAAAGGGAAATTTAACACGGAATGTTGAAAACTACTTTAAATGTACCAATGATCCATGAAGGTATTTTCTACAAATTTTGGATGCTACAAGACGAAACAGAGTTTTGATCGGTATATCTCATTTGATCATAGTGGCCATGATATTGTTAAGTATCAGGGGAGAATCTTCATGATGGGAAACAGGACTGGGTTCATTACTCACATAAAGTTACACATAAATCCTTTCAATTAAAGCATATATATATATATATACACACACACAATTGATGGACCTCGATTCTTATGCTCTCTTTTTTCAGATAATACACCAGTTTGTAATTTGAAGACCTCTGTTTTGTAAGAACCCTCATAGTTAAAACTTCTACGAGAGTCATCCATGCAAAAATGGCACTCCTAAGAATTCTAGACTTTAGAGAACTAATCGCCCCAGAAAATTCCTTAATACGACATCTATTTGCAGATACGAACCCTAAAATTGCTAAAGAAATCTTAAATGCAAGTGAATGCATACAGCAAAACATTGTATGACAACTATTTGCAGCCCTGTAAACTGGTTTAGTTTTTACTTTGTGAAAATATATCTTTTAGTTCTCTCAGTGAAATGCATTTTTTGGACTGACTGGAGCAACTGAAATCACATGGGGATCCTTATCTGCTTTCTCAAAACAGTTTATTTATGTGATCTTGTTAAACAGCAAAACAGTTTATTTACTAAAACTAAACTACTATCTACATCAATTCTGTTATAAAAACCAGATACGAACCCTAAAATTCGAGAACTATCAAAGATACATAAAATGAGAAATATTTAAATTAGGGTTTATAATAGGTCAATCTTTTCGAATTGCTAAATTCTTAACTATGCCCACACTGGATTTCATCACAATTAACACCTTAGAATGTCTTCAATTCAACATTCATCTAACTCCAAAGTTCCCATTTCTCATAGTGGAATGTATATTAGGGTTTTGGCCAACACAAACGTACTTCAAAAAAAAAAAGTTAAAGTTCAGCATATAAACCAATCCCAGAATATTCTCTTCACAAACAGAATCACATCTCGAATGAAGGAACGAATTAGAAAAATTTAGAAAAAACAAATTCAACGTTCATCCAAACGAAGTAAATTTGAACAATAACAGACGGCAATCTCCACGATACCCTATTGAATCACGAACTTTGTTGATCCACTTGAATACAACTCGTGAGCGTTAATTTGAACAAATTCGTATGAAAATCCAAGGAAGATCGACGCATACGTACCTCAACCCTAGCCGATCCAGCGATAAATTTTTATTCTCCTTTCAGAAGCTCAGAGAGAGAGAGGAAAAGAGAAGCCCTCGACGTCCTTCTTTTCTTTCATCAGGATAGCTCGACGTGCTTGAGAGGAAGAGGAGTTCAGACGAGATGTAAAACCATCGAAGAGAAACGAAATACAATATTACAAAAATACCATCGAATCAAAACCCGATTCGTCGTTTTTAAAAACTAAAAATTTCGGTTTTTAAAAACGGAGTCGTTTTTCAACCGTTTTTTTCTAACTTTTTTTTTTGGGAATGACCGTTTTTTTCTACTTAAAATAAAGTTTTTCAACCGTTTTTCTGAAAAACGATTTAAAACTCTCACGCAAATAAGTTTTCGGATTTTTGCTTTTAAAAACCGAAAAACGGTATTCAAACACATTACCAAACACCCTCTTTGGCGCTCGGATCCTATGTGAAGCGCATCCTCTATGAAGCAAAAACATCGTCTGTGAAGCACAATCCAACGGACTAGAATAAGCGAAAGTTATAATAGTAATTTTGAGCGCAATACTTAAAAAAGTATTAAAATTCTACTCGGTTCTCTCCTCGGCAAGACGAAAACGCGCAAAACATTTATATTATTTAACTTATAATCTTGTCTACGTCCGAACTTTCTCTGTTCTTACTCAGACAATTCTGTGTTTACTCCGATATTGGCGGGAAAGGTGCTGTCTTTACTCTCAGTTCGAAGAAAAGGAAGGCAGCTACCACAGTTCCACTTCCAAGTGTTAAAGAAAAAGGGACCACCACTCACTCCACCATTATTTGTTTCTATTTAAGACTCCAACAACCAATCTAAACCAGGTACATAAACAGATTTTTGGCTTTTTCCATTAATTTCAACCCCCGAAGATGGTGGAACCTTAAATAAATTCAAATGATGGTAGGGCGAACAATGCCGCGCCGCCACACATCGACAGGGTACCATGTGGTATCCTCAATGATACACCTGGAGTACTAAAAAAAAATCAGAAGTAAAGGAAGATAATAAATTTGTAATTACGATTCAACCAATTAAGTAATAGGTACCTACCGAAGTAAGCCGCATGTTGGGTGTACTTAAGTCGTAGGTAGCCCCAATTAAGCCTAAGGTACACGTTAATCTTCAAGTACACGCATATTTAGCCATAAGTACACCCGAAGACAACCCTTAGGTACCTGTAAAAAAAACGCTCCCAAATAAGCCTTGGGTAACCCCATTAAGCACTCATTACCCACACAAAAAGGCTAGTCAAATAAGAATTCAGTACCCCCGAAATGAACAATGAAGCACCTCCAAAATAACCTTAGGTGCGCCCAAAAATAAACAGCTGTCAAATAAGCCATTACCACTCCCGAACAAGCCTTAGGTACCCACCGAATAAATGTGAGGTTCACCACAATTAAGCCTTACGTACACACTATAAGAACCTGTAGGTACCCACCAAAAAACTGCCAATAATGCCCTAGGTACCCCCAATTAATCGTTAGGTATCCCCAAAATAAGGCATAGGTACCCAAGAAATTTTCGTAAGTATCCCAAATCGCCTAGCACCGATTAATCCTGGGATTTAATCGTGATGAAACAGAGACTTCATGTTCTCTGGAAAGTTAATCGAGAAAGTCGCGATTAATCTTGAGATTAATCGCGAGACCTAATCTCGACTGGGCGATTAGTCGTGGATGCTAATCGTGGAAAATTTGTGTCTTAAAATTCTAATCGCGGATCTCACGATTAATCTCTGGGCTAATCACGCAGACATGTTTGTCTTTTTTTTGACTTTATTTTTTGCCAGTATATTCTATCTTATTTTAACCAAACCTATGGGATTGAAGAAGTTCCAAAACTTATGTACCACCTTCGTACCCTTGGCGTACCGTAAAAATAATTCGTAGGTACCATGTGTCTAGGTACTAAGAAATTATTCCGACGTACTCAAGTTTTGTAATAAGCCCTCAAAATACACCAACTTGGCACATGGTTGAAGAGAATGGTTACCCTATGATGTTCATGGGTACTATATATTGTTATTAGTATGATATTCTAAGTGGAATATCTGTTTTATGTTGTAGGGACAAATGGAACAAGTCATTTCTACAAGTGGAAGTGAGAAATTAAGTGGAGATGAGGTCAGTGATGATATAGCGGATATAAATACAGTGCCTAGAGTTGTAAGAGCACTAAGGTTCGATGACGGTGAAGGGCATACTCAAAATTTTAGGCCATCCATGGGAATGGAGTTCCCATCTATCGATGAAGCGTATAGATTTTACAATGCTTGTGCAGCACAGAAGGGCTTCAGTATTCGAAAGAGTACGAGATGGAAAAGTCAGAAAGATGGTAAGGAGTTGTGTAGGAAGTTTTGTTGCTATAAAGAAGGGAAGAAGGGAACAGACAAACGAGATAAAGATGTGAAGAACGCTAGAAAGGAAACACGTACGGGTTGTTTGGCACACATGAGTGTGAAAGCTCAAGACAATGACATGTATTTTGTAGTGAGCTTTGAGGACGAGCATAATCATGAGGTTGTTACCCTAAGTAAGGCCCACATGCTACCTTCACAGAGGAAAGTTACAGAGGCGCAATTAGCAGAAATTGTATTAGCAGAAAGTAGTGGCATACGACCAAAGCATGCTTTTGAGTTCATGGGTAGAGAAGCCGGCGGAAGAGAGAATTTGGGCTTCCTACCTATTGACCATAAGAACCAGATGTGTGACAGACGGAGAGCAATGAAAGTAGGAGACGAATCAAGGTTATTAATTTATTTTTAAGGACAACTGATTGTCGATTCGTCTTTCTTTTATGCTGTACAAGTTGATGAGAACAATGAAATAACAAACTTTTTCTGGGCTGATCGGAAGATGCAAAAAGACTACAATAATTTTGGAGATGTCATTTGTTTTGATACAACTTATAGGACAAACGAAGCTCAAAGGCCATTTGCACCATTGGTTGGAGTCAACCATCACAGACGAATGGTGGTGTTCGGAGCCGCAATGCTTTATGATGAGACGAAGGCATCCTTTTTTTGGTTGTTTGAAACATTTATAAAGGCAACGAATGGGAAAAGGCCAGTTACCATCTTGACAGACCAAGATGCAGCTATGTCAGCTGCAATTGCTTTTGTTTTGCCGAACACCTATCATCGATTATGTGTATGGCATTTTGCACCAAAATTCATTGAAGCATCTCGGTCACGTATTCCAAATGAGCACGTCCTTTTCATCTGATTTCAATCGGTGTATATATGATTACGAGGAAGAGGCTGAGTTCTTGGAAGCGTGGGATGCAATGATTCAAAAATACGATCTCCAAGACAATGAGTGGCTGAAGGGCATATTTAAGATAAAGGAGAAATGGGCCCTTGTATATGGAAGAACTACATTTTTTGCTGACATGAAGAGCACCCAACTGAGTGAAAGCTTCAACAGCCGGTTAAAGAAATACACGAAGTACAACATGGACGTCTCGTGTTTTTTCCAGCATTTTTCAAGGCTTTTGGATGATATCCGTTACAAGGAACAGGAAGACAATTATAATATGAGCCAGCGTATTCCAAGAATGATGGCGGAAATCATCATATTAAAGCATGCAAGGGAGGTATACACACCGAAGCTATTTGAGATTTTTCAATCGGAATATGCAAAAGCTCAAAATCTTGTTGTTAATGAGACTTCACATACTGAGACATCCAAAATCTATAAAGTTAGCTTATTTGATAATCTTCGAGGGCATGTTGTTACAGTTAACACTGAGGATGATATGTTGAAATGCAGTTGCCGTAAGTTTGAATTTGTTGGGATTTTGTGTAGCCATGCACTCAAAGTACTTGACATGCGAAATATTAAGAGGATCCTAAGTCAATACATATTAAAGTAGTGGACAAATGATGCAAAGGGTTGCAGCCCAAGTTATAGTCGTATGTCAGATGAGGAAGTGGCAAAGCTGTCCATGGTTAAACGGTACAAAGAACTTTGCCATAATGCCATTAAATTATCAGCAATTGCTGCCGAAACTTTCGAGGCATATGAATGTGCTGCGAATGGGCTGGCCATTTTAATGACCGAAGTTGGAAATGTGCTGAAGAACAAGCCTCCGAGCACAGTGGATGGGAATGAAGGAGAGAATTTATCTGAAAATATTCAAATCACCGTTGTTGGATTGAAGAGGAAGCTGGGTCGAGGTCGTAGTGGACGTCGACCAAAACATTTTTCAGAAAGAGCTCCAAAGAGGAAGCGGAACCATGACATACCAACTCAAACGGCAAATACAATTCAGACTCAAACTCCACCACAAACACAATATGCAAGTCAAAGCTCTGGATGGAGTGAGACAATGGTATAATACTTACCTCATACTAATGTATTTGTTTTATCATTTCATGTTTATGGTTTTATGGGTGATTTTCTGAATTTTTATGAATTTTATCTATTCCATAGGCCTCTCATCAGTTTCGAACAGATGGAGTGGTGACGGGAATGCAATCGAGAACATATCCTATGGCTGAATATGCAATTTTGTCTCCATTCCAACAACCTGGTACTTACACACAGCTACTGCGGGTATATTTTCTAGAAGATCCTACTCTTCAATACTTTGTGAAGAATTTCAATGCTTTGCAATGACATTCCATTAATGACAGGAATCAATGAGTCCAAACATATTCCAAGAATCCAACTCAAGCAATACTGTTGGCCAGAATCAATTTGGCTCCTGTTCAAACTCTACTGTAGGGAGATCTCCAGGAGTTTATAGTGGAGATGGGAGCTTATATCGTCAAGAAGGAGATTTAAGTCATTTCCCCGGAGATTTGTGATTCTTTTGTATATTGGTACGACAAAAAAGGGGGAGTGAATTGTGTATATTGAATGTGATGACAGTGTTAGTCCTGTAATTATATTGTTTTTGTAGTGCAATGTAAGTGTTCATTTTTTCTAATTGTACAAGGATGTGTATGTACCGCCAATCATCTTTTCAAAGAAGGAACTGATTCGGAGTAGATTGATGGACAAAGTTATATCAAATGGAAACAACAGAGGATTATGATGCTGTAATTACGAATACTTTTACTATGTGAAATGAGTATATTCTATACATCTGAGTTGCGTTGAGATAAATACATTTATATCCAAAACATAGAAGTACGTCTAAAATCAGCACACTACGGTGCAATGTCATCGTCATCAGACCCGGGAAGTGGTGGGAGGGATGGAGTCTGCTAACTGGAGCAAGTGAAGAGATGAGTCACTATCTTCACGGCTTTCTTGACCAGCTTCTTTAGTCCACCAACTTCATGAGTGATAGATTCCTGAAACATTCCAAAATCATCGTAGACTGCCAAAATCCTCTCGAATCTCTCCAACGTCTTGGCTAAGCCTACGAAAGGCTTCTAACGATGGTCCACGTCGTGAATATGTCTTGAAAGAGCTGGGTTGAGAAGTGGGTGGACGAGGATGTGATGACGAAGGTTGTGCTGGCTCTGCTTCCTCTCTTTGTTGTGGCTGCTGTTGGTGCGCCATTGATTCTCCGGATCTCTGAGCCGCGTGACAGTGGTGGTGCAAAGGTGCAAGTTGCATTTGATTTAGATTCATCTGTGAAAAATGTCTTGAAATAACCATGGAATCAGGAGGTCCACGTAAACCAAACCTCATCCCAATCCTGGTCATAAGATAGGCAAACGGAAGGACTCTGTGACCAGATGAATGGACAACTTGACATATATGTCTGCAAATGAATGTGGGCAGACAAAGGCGCGTCCGAGTAATGAGACGGTAGAGAAGGAAGACCATGGCCTTGGTCAGCTCGAACTTATTACCGCACCTAGGATAGACATTGAATGTGAAGATGAGATGGAGTATTCTATACATAGGGAAGAGCTGATTAGCTTGAAGCACAGTCTTTTTCCATGGTGCATCAATCCCACACAGACATTGAGTGGCCTCAGCAAGTTCCTCTTGCGTTGGTGGGTTCAGGAAACGGACCTCTGATCTAGGTATACCCATTAGATCACTTATCAAGTCAGGTGTGATAGTATAGGTAGAGTCTGCCACTTTGATCTCAAATGCAGGCTCACGAAAAGGAGGGGTGGACAAGTTACGGGATCCGACGTAAAGTTGAGCAACAGTCGAGGAGTTGGCAGCATCCCCCCAATCTAGAATGCCGGACCAACCAAAAGCTTCCAGAATCTGTACAATACCATATGGTGCTAAACATGATTTAACAACCGGTTTCTCAACAATCAAGGGTCGCTGCCGAATCTGCTCGGCTTCAGAAGGTGCAGACGATGAATTATCAAGAGAATAAGGCTCCCTGTGGATGGTAGACTGAGAGGGATTGGGTTCCTCTGTCTTAGAAGGGCTGTAATGAGAGCCGGAAGATAATGAGGGACTTGCAGGTGCAAGAGTCCTATCCCTTCTCCTCTTATGGCACATGCTAGAATTCTTTGTTCGAGGCATGATTTTAAAAAATGACAGAGAAAAAAACAATGTTCGACACAACTCACAGTGGAAACTTGGTGGAGCCAAACCGTAAACCCCGTATATTTGGCCTTAAGTTGGAGAGTATACAGACTTGGAGAACCCTGGAAGAAACAGGAAGTGCGTATAAGATACCGTAGATTAATCGTGATTTGGAGGCGAGAGGCAACAGGAGAACAGTGGAATAAGGGGACCCATGCATAGGAAACCCTAGATTAATCGTGAGTACGAAGTGGAGCGAAACCCTCTATTTATACACCCAAACATAAACCCTCGCTTGCGCGCATACAAATAATACATACGGCCGCAAGATTAGTCGTAAAAATCAGTAGATTAATTGCATGCTTAATCGCCATGTTCCGATTACGCATGGGACCTAACCCTGATGAAACAGCGATTTGCTGTATGAAAATATTATATTATTATGATATAATAATGTGTCTACAAATCATGGGAAAGGGATTGAATGATGTGAGAGTTTATAACATTCATGTCATGTTATGAATGTGACTCATGTAAGATATGTGCACGTATTTTTGAAGCTTCAATACATACAAATCTGAGTACCCCCTAAATAAGGCCAAGCTACCTCAGACTTAAGCCTAAGGTACTGTGCAAAGTTTTCCAAAACGTGACCCCACAAAGAGAGCACCAATAGCACAGAGTTGTAGCAAGGTAACCCAAGAAATACGACCAGGGCACCCCTCAAATAATTCTAAGATACATCAGAAAATAAACCAAAGGTGCCCCCAAATGATGCCTTACGGTAGCCACAATTATGAAGCCAGGTACTGTATGGGCACCCCACATAATACGTAGGTACCCCATAAATAATATGAAGGTACGCTATACGTAAGGCCAAGGTACCCCATATAAGGAATTACCAAGAAATGAAAATGCGCGGACATTAAGGCTCAACGCGCGAACGTTTAAGCTATAAAAGAAGATACCGCGCAAGCGTTTAGAAGAACGTTCGCACGTTGAAGTTCTCTACGCAGAGCACGTACTGAGGTACCTTCGGTATAATGCGGTGTACCCCAATCTTCCATGAGGAGTACCTGAGTTTTACAGGGGGTACCCATATTTGATTTTATGACTTATTTTTTTGGGGAGAACTAAAGGCTTGTATGGGGGGTACAATGGGCTGATCTGGGGGATACCCCACCGGCTTACAAGATGGTACCCTGCCTTATATATACAAATATGTGTTACATAACCCATAAGATGGTACGTACAACTACGTACGCGTGTGCACATGTAAAGGTACATGTGTGCATGTGTACACATGTGTTCGTGTGCATGAACACATGTACATTAACCTTTACTTCTACACATGTACGGGTACATGTGTTTACTTCTCATCACATGTATGTACATTTGTATATGTGTACACATGTGTGTACTTGTGTGCAAAGGTATGTACATGTACACGTACAACAACATATACGTGTGTACTTGTACACGTTCACGTGTACATGAATAAATATGAGTACATATGCATGTACATGTGTACACGCGTACATGGCTCAGATACATAGTGTGTGTATGTAACCACACACACACAAATGAAAGATTATGGAACTCCCAAAAAAAAAAAAAACTTGCCCAAAAAAATGGTAAAGGTACCCCTGTACCGCATGTAGAACATAGGTACCCCACAATAAAACATTCAGGTACACACCCTTATACCGAAGGTAGCTCAGGAAACAATTATTAACAAACTTCAACGCACGAACGGTCCTTTTGAAACCGCGCGCGTCAGTTGTCTTCTTCAGCTGGAACGTTCGCGCGTTAGAGAACAACGTCCGCGCCTGTTCCCCTTTCCTTCTACGGGGTACCTTCGCCTTAACAGTGGGGTACCTTTGTATTATATCCTGGGGTACCTTAGTTTTAATTGGGGTACCTGTTGCCTACCATAATATATGCGTCTGTACATGTACATACATATGTAGACATATATACAAGTAAGCCGGTACACATCAAAAAATGTACTTACATGTGTGTACACAAGTACACACATGTATACGCAGGTATACATGTGTGTGCGTGCGTACATGCACATGTACACAAGTATATGTTCTTGTACGTGTACATATACATAACATGTGTACACATGTACACACATGTCTATATCTGTACACAGATGTACATGTACACGTGTGTGTACAAATGTACACACATGTGCACATGTGTACACATCTGTGCGTGTGTGCACATGTACACATGTGTACATGTGTAAACATGTATGTACATGTACATGTTTACACATGTACACACATGGGCACATGTTTACACACATGTACATGTGTACATGTCTACGCATATATACATGTACATGTTTACACATATACACATGTGTACATGTGTAAACAAATGTACATGTACATGTACACACATGTGTACATGTGTGTGCACGCATATATACATGTACATGTATACACATATATACATGTGTACATATGTAAACAGACGTACATGAACATGTGTACACATGTACACACATGTGTACACACACATGTGCATATGTAAAGGTTCACGTACACATGTTAGTGCACAAGTACATGTGTACATGGCTCAGGTACCCAAGAAATATGACCAGGGCACCCCTCAAATAATTCTAAGGTACATCAGAAAATAAGCCAAAGGTGCCCCCTAATGATGCCTTACGGTAGCCACAATTATAAAGCCAGGTACTATATGGGTACCCCACGTAACACGTAGGTACCCCACAAATAATATGAAGGTACCCCATACGAAAGTTGAAGGTACCCCATAAAAGGAATTACCAAAAAACGAACACACGCGGACGTTAGAGTCCAACGCGCAAACGTTTAAGCTATAAAAGAAGATAACGCGCGAGCGTTTAGAAGAACGTCCGCGCGTTGAAGTTCTTTACGCAGAGCATTTACTGAGGTACCTTCAGTATAATGTGGTGTACCCCAATCTTCCATGCGGAGTACCTGAATTTTACAGGGGGTACCCATATTTGATTTTGTGACTTTTTTTTTTTGGGACAACTAAAGGCTTGTATGGGGGGTACAATGGGCTGATCTAGGGGATACCCCAGATGCAAACAGGATGGTACCCTACTTTATATATGCATATATGTGTTACATACACCCATAAGATGTACATACAACTACGTACGCGTGTGTACATGTACGTGTACGTGTGTGCATGTGTGCGTGTGCATGAACATGTGTACATGAACCTTTTCTTATAAGAAATTTCTTATACATACATACATATATATGTATCTATATAAGAGATGTATAAACATTCTTATAGATTTCTTACTTATATATATGTACATTTAAATGTATTAGAAAATTAAATTTCTTACTTACAGATGTACATGTACATCTGTGTACAGATGTAGACATGTGTGTACATGTGTACACATGTATGTACATGTACACGTAAAAGAACATATACTTGTGTACATGTGCATGTACGCACGCACACACATGTATACCTGCGTATACATGTGTGTACTTGTGTACACACATGTAAGTACATTTTTTTATGTGTACCGGCTTACTTGTATATATGTGTACACATGTATGTACATGTACAGACGCATATATTAGGGTAGGCAACAGGTGCCCCAATTAAAACTAAGGTACTCCAGGATATAATACGAAGGTACCCCCGCTATTAAGGCGAAGGTACCCCGTAGAAGGAAAGGGGAACAGACGTCAACGCGCGGACGTTGATCTCTAACGCGTGAACGTTCCGGCTGAAGAAGACAACTGACGCGCGCGCTTTTATAGCTTTAACGTTCGCGCGTTGAACCTTAACGTCCGCGCGTTAACGTTTCTTAGTAATTCCTTATATTGGGTACCTTCGCCTTACGTATGGGGTACCTTCATATTATTGTTTGGGTACCCACGTGTTATTTGGGGTACCTATTACATACTTGGCTTCATAATTGTGGCTACCGTAAGTTATCATTTGGGGGCACCTCTGGCTTATTTGCTGATGTACCTTAGAATTATTTGAGGGGTGCCCTTGGTCTAAATTCTTTGGGTACCTGATCCATGTACACGGGTACACATGTACAGGTGCACTAACATGTGTATGTGAACCTTTCCATCTGCACATGTGTGTGTACACATGTACATGTATATATGTGTACACATGTACACACATGTATACACATGCACATTGTCATCTGTGTACACATGGACACATGTGTATATGTGCACACATGTACATGTGTGTACACTCATGTGCCCATGTGTGTACATGTGTACACATTTACATGTGTGTACACAGGTACATGTGCATGTGTACACATGTACATTTGTGTACACATGTACATGTATATATGTGTACACAAGTACACATGTCGATATGTGTACACAAGTACATGTGTGTACATTTGTACACACACAAGTACATGTACATCTGTGTACAGATGTACACATGTGTGTACATGTGTACACATATATGTACATGTTCACGTACAAGAACATATACTTGTGTACACATATATACATGTACATGTGTACACACATGTACCTGTGTACACATGTACACACATGGGTACATGTGTACACATATATACATGTACATGTATACACATGTACACACATGTGTACAATCATGTGTACACACATATACAAATGTACTTACATGTGTGCACAACATAAGCCGAGGGTTCCTTTTAAAAAACCGAAGGGACCCTTTAAAAGTCCATTGGGACCCTTTAAAAAAGTTAAGAGGCCCTAGGTACAACACATATTTAATATCAACGCGCGCACGTTCTCGCAAACGCTCGGACGTTCGCTTTGGGCTTGGGTACCCCGCTTTTTTGCATGAGGTATCCCCACATTTTGCCTGAGGTACCCCAAACATAAACCGAAGGTACCCTTTGAAAAATTCCCTATGTTTGTACACATATTTAATATCAACGCGCGCACGTTCTGGGCGCGTGCGTCCGAGCGTTTGCCTATATTTACAAAGAAACAGGTCTGGCACGTTATTTCGTCCATGCGAATCAAAGCCATCCGAAGCGCTTTATCTTCATTTCGATAAAGTCTTCTCAGGGTGGGTACCACTTCATTCTCTTCTGGAAGAGTTCCAAAGCCTATATTTCTGGTTCGAAGGACGTACGAGATGCTTTACGAACTTTACTGCTTTGATTTTATATGTTACGATTAGGGTATTAATTTGTTCATTTAGGGTTTCTGATCTATGTGTTTATTCTAATGTCTTGAAGAGGTACATTTTGCTTTATCTTGGTCGGAATGGTTTATATTATCGGTTGCAATCAAGTTACTATTCACTTTTCCTATAAGCCTTTGACAAGTACACATCCCTATTGTTATCTCCCTAACGCGTGAATAACGCCTGCACTTTTTCCTCAAGCGTTGGGGTTTTTTTTTTATGTATATAGGGAGTGGGTTTTTTTCCACACAATTATTCATATTATTCACATTCTATATTATTTGCATTCGGTAGCACTCATCTTTTCTGTGTCTAACATTATCGTTTGCTCTGTGTTGTTTTGTGCATATTTATTTTTCTTCCTCTCTTCTTCTGAACTCTTAGGTGGCCCCTAAGACCAGAGCATCATCTTCTAAACCTAAGACATCCTCCAGGAAAGCCAATAAGAAACCCAGGACTGATTCATTTGATAATTCAATCTTCATCAATCGGAAGGCCAAGAAGATGTACGAGAATAATATCAGCCACAGACAAATCTTGCTTGAAAGAGGGGTTATTCTAGAAGACTTCCCCGAGTCTATTCGTGCAGCATTTACCGAGAGAGGATGGGATAACCTCTTCACCAACTTCCTGCTCCCATCCCAACACCTAGTATACGAATTCTATTCAAACATCTACAACATCGCAGATGGTCCCGCATCCTTCGATACCTCTCTCAGAAGGCAGCCCATCCATGTAGATTCTGATACTATCGCTGGGGCCCTAGGTATTCCGAGAGTTAAAAATCCTGAATTCCCGTATGTTGATGCTCCCTTACCACATTTGCTCAATGAAGTGGCTGCTTGTTTACTGACCACTGAGAGGGAGGGGGACTATGAGGGCAAAGCTCTGGATTCCTCCGAGTTTACATTTGACACCTCATTCATATACAAAATCCAATGCTCTAACCTTGCGCCGGTGAGTCACAGATCAACTGTGCCTCCTATGAGAGCACTCTTGCTTTATGCATTGGTCAAGAGGCATTCAATTGATGTTGCTAGCATCATGATTTCGTTTATGCTTGACTGTTTTCTTGATACCAAACATAGGTGTGGACTTCCTCTCGGGTGTGCCATTGCAAAGATAGTCAAGATGCATCAAATTGACTTCCCCGAATATGAGTTACTTGCTCCCCTTCCTCCTATCAGTACTGCAACATATAAGAAGTCCAAGGGGCAATACAACAAGTCTCATCCTCCTCCTCCACCCCCTCCCCCTGTTCCAGGGATCCATGCTTTTGCTCCTCCATCTCCTCCCCCTGCTGGTGAAGATGCTCCTGCTCCTCCATCTCCTCCCCCTGCTGGTGAAGATGCTCTTGCTCCTCCATCTCCTCCCCCCAATGTTTCTATAGGACATGAGCATGATCTTCCTCTCCTGGAGTCTGCTACACATGATCAACTTGTGGAACCTGATATTCCATCCTCATCGGCGCCTGCTCCTGCTGCTGCTCCTATAGACCAAACAACTTCTTCCCAATTTCCTCGTGGACTCGCATCAATCCTTTCACAAGTTATGGGCATGCAATGTGAGTTGATGAATCAAACCAAGCTACTTCTTGAGAACCAGGAGACGATGAAGCAGCAGATAACAATTGTACGATGGTCAGCTTGCATATAAGCATGAAACTGATCGCCACGTTGCTAAGATGGAACATCTTCTTCAGAATATAGAAGGTGACACCTACTCTACAAAAAAAGGACGTACGAGAACTGATTAAGTCGAAGTTTGCACAAATTGACACCAAGTTGAATTGGGTGAGGACAACAGTATGGAATGCTGATGACACACTAAAAATAGTGCATGAGAAGCAGACCAGGCTGAACGAGATATATTGGGAGATGCAACAAGACTACAGCCGGGCCATGAAGCACTTTGAATTGGAAAATCAGGAGCTTCACAGGCTGAATAGGGACAGGGGAGAACAGAGGACAGTTGTCGATGCAGCTTCTCAAGGGTGTCGTTGGAGAGCATATTCCTCCAAGTGATGCGGAGTACATTCGAGATGAACATTTGTTGCTTGAATCCCTTGAGCCTGCACACAAAGTTCTTGATCCAGCAGGGCCTGCCCTATAGTCTTGAACCTCTTTTCATGTCATTTGAGTATCGAATGCATCTAATTTGACCATCTTTTTTTTACTTATGTGCCTGTAAAACGTTGTGATATGTGCATGCAAAGCAAATATTGTTTGGTCTTAGCTTTTATTTGTCATATTCCTCTATCTCCCCAATACACACACATTGGGTCTAGCACGTTGTAATGCGTGTACATGCAAAACAACCAGTCCAAGGTGCTGGTTATATTAGCCTATGGTAATGAACTTCCACCTATAAGACTAAGGTATTATACGAAATGATTAAAATCTGCAACGAAGGCTGTGGGAAGACGGGGAATGCAAAAAAAGTCAGCTTATATTACGTATTAATCTTGAGATACCTTTCCAAACGTGCCTACGTATCCCCCAAATTAGCCCAGGGTACCCCCCACACGAGCCTTAATTTATCCACAAAAAATTCTCCAAATTAAGGGGAGAGTACCTCCAAGTAACACTTAGGTACCCCAAAAGTAAATTTAAGGTACCCCCATAAGAAACCCGAAGGTACCCACACGTACAAAATAGTGGGAGCACATTCAACGCGCGAATGTTTCCTGGTAACGCTCGCGCGTACTGTGCACTTTAAAGCTGCAACGTGCGGGCGTTAATGATTAACGTGCCGCGCGTTTTGTTCATTATCAATTCCTACTTGGGGGTACCTCCGGCTTACTTATGGGTTACCTTAATATTAATTTTGGGGGTACTTGAGTATTACTTAGGGGTACCCTTCCATTATTTCGCATCATACTTTTCGGTACCTCAATGTTTTTATTTGGGGGGGGGGGTACTTTGGCTTATTTGCTGATGTAAATTAGGCTTATTTCGTGGGGGGCCTTGGCCTTATTTCGGCATGTGCTCAACTCTTACTAGGTGACACCTAAGCTTATATGGGGGTGGGGGTGGTACATTGTGCTAGTTAGGGGGGTTACCTTACCCTTCACACGAACCGTACCTTCATTTTGTTTTGGGGGGGCAGTACCTAATGGTATAGTAACTTGTTTTAAAATTTGGCGTAATTTACGATCAATGAGTTTGGCGAATCTGTGGCAGAACTTAAGCAATCAAAATAACCAAGATTTTATTCAATGGATACAATGTCCTATGTACACAATACTTTACAAAAATCTGGTCGTGAAACATCATAAAAACTAAACATAATAGTAAAATCCAAGTGAATGCTTGATTCAGCTACAACATTCATTACAGGAACATCCTTGTTCTCAAATAAATACATACAGATTCCCCAAAAATTAAAATTTTAGTTTGACGCATGTATAATATAAAAATGTTAATACATTGAACTCTCCCCCTAGGTAGAACTCTTCTCACAATATCATCCTTCACCGTGTTTTCTTCGTGGAGGATCATCTCACTCACAATGCTTCTTCTGAAGCTCGAAATATCATTCTATTCAAAAATAACAAAACTATATTAATAATGTGATTATTTGGAGCTTTTGAAAACACAACTGGATAGGTTAGGAGTTGTAGCGTACCTGCGTGAATCGAGGAGAAAGTTCTCCTCTCCAGTAAGCGGCAAACTTCATGGCGAAGATTCCACAGTCATGGCTATAAAAGATGCGATTATAAGTTAATGCTATTAATATCATATCGTAGTAAGGATAGAAAAGGAAAGTATAGGTGGAAAACGTACGGTTGCCTTGCCGAGGAAGCTTAAGAGTCTCTACTTTCGTCCTTGGAAATTTGCTTACTAAAACTTCCTTTTCCCATTGACAGGTGCATATAATATCTAATGCTTTTAGCTGAAATATAAAAATTGATACTTAATAACAACATTAGTGACACAAGAAATTATTACGCTGATCACTTACCACTCCAGTGAGAACTTTGCGGGTTCTCCACACCTTCATCGAGTTCAAAAAAAATACTTTCTTCTTATTCATGTCAACAACACATAGGTACCAATGTTCTTGTTCCAATATGGGGAAAAACAACTGCATACAAACATATTTATTAGCCCTACCCTATTAAAAGGTCCCAGCAACAATGGTGAGTTAAGCTTACCATTTGTAGTTCACCACATTCAGTAGGTACGATGGATCAAATTGATCAGTAAGTCTGGCAAGGTCTCGGTTTTCTTCTGTCTTGCAAAAAGTCTGAAAAGTTATAATATAAGTTCAACAGGAGTATTACAGACATTGTCAAATGATTTTGAAGAATGTCGTAGTAATTACCCCAATATCTGACATGAAGAAGTAGCATGGGCCTCCAACCTGCCGTTCCTGGAAATTCAGCATCTGCATGTAGCAATCCAAGATCTACATAGAAAAAAATAAAATCTAAGAATCCAAATATTTATGCGATCTGACCAGATACTTTGGTTGTTAGATTCTTACCCAGTTGGTAACCAATTTCTTAGGCTTCAAACACTCGAACTCACTGCGGGCAATGAAGATATCGAAGAATCTCACCAAAACCTCGCTACATATATATCCCACAAAAGAAACAGTCAAACCATACACAACAATTTACAAAGAAACAACGCATAAAACATAAATATGTGAAAGTACGTACTCTGGATTGAGGTCCTCACGGAATGCATAGTCGCAGACCGCGCATCCAACATCCACCGGAGTCCTACTAGAAGATGCCTCCACTAGTTCGATTCCCTACAAGTTTATTAAAAATTCCAAAAAATGAATATATGTCTGTCAACCTTGTCAGCACCTCATTTTTGCGCACTGAAAATGCTGAAAATGCTGAAAATGAAAACCCTAATTGAAAAAGTCAAACCCAGAAGGGTCAAAAGTTGACTTTTTGATCTGGCATGAATTGATCACCAAACTTTATACCATTGGATAGAGGATTCCGATACGATTCCAACGGCACCTAGATTGTCCAAATCGGAGTCCAAATGAAGAAGTTATGAGCTGGTCAAAACTGGGGAATAGCAGAAATCAACTTTCTGCTAAAACCCAGATCAGTTGTCTGATCTGGCCCCAACAGAGAAAGCACTTCGACTCGATTCCAACGCAACCAAGTTTGCTGGAATCGGGGTCTTGGATAAGAAATTATGAGCAAAAATCGGTTCCGGAGGGCAGTTTTGACTTGTTTACTAAAAGCTGAATCAACAGTTCAATTTTATACCGGCGGATAGAGATTTCCGACACGATCCTAACGCAACTGAATTTGCTAGAATCGGAGTCCAGATAAGGAAGTTATGGGCCGGTCAAACTTGGAAATAGCAGAAGTTGGCTTTCTGCTAAACTCATAATTAGCTACTCAATTTCATATCAGCAGAAAGAGCACATCGACACGATTCCAACGCAACTGAGTTTGCTGGAATCGGAGTCCCGGATAGAGAGATATGAGCAAAATCGGCTCCGGACGCGATTTTGCACTTCTTATAAAAATCCGAACTTGCTGCAAACTCTGACTCGGTGGGTAGAGCATCTCGTACTGATTCCAACGCCACTAAATTTGCTGGGAATCGGATACCAGATGAAAAAGTTATAAGTAGTCAAAGTTTTGAAAAATCTGCACACGTGGCAAATGCTGAAGCGAAGAGCAATAAAGTAAAAGTTCTGAATTAAAAAAATAATATTTTTATTAAAATCTAGCAAAACATGCAAAGGACGCATGTGCTTAAAACAAAAGAAAAAATCTTAATAAAATAATCTTAAAATCAAACAATATCTCATGAATTAAATAATTATAAAATTAAAATAAAATACAAAAAATAATTAAAAACTCTTTTTACCTCATGGGGATATACGTGTCCCATGAGTTGTGATATCCGTAAGATATGCATAATGCAAAGAGAATAATTATCATGACATTCTTTAAAAAATAAACATGAAATCATAGTATTTTTGAGTATTAGTTATAAGATAACAAGTATTTAAAGTTTAGTCAGTTTTGTTAATTCCCTATAAATAGGGGTCGACTTGTTCTTCAAAAGACACCTGATCTCTCTCCTTTCTCTCTCCCTCCTTGTTTTCTCTTCAAAAGGAGCCAAGCCTCCAGGCTTCCTCTGTCTTCTTCCTCAGTGTTCCCACGTCCAAACCCTGTCCCCATGCTATGGTCCCCCTATACCCAAAACCAAGGAATACCCTCATACTGCCAAAATCTTGTCTAAACCTTTTTCCCATTCAGCCTATTAGCATAGATAAACCCATCAAACCTTTGCCAAAACCAATTTAGAATACTGGAGGAGACGCAGAAGCGCTGCCGAAATCCCCGGAGGACCTCCACACCAACAAAACAAGAAAGTTGAACGTGGTAATGTTTCTAATAACTTCTTCTTCAATATTTTCGTGAGTTTCTTTATGTAAAGAATCCTACCTTTTTACTACTTCAATGCATTGTCTACTAATCCACTTGTTCATTTTTGATGAGATTTCTTCATGAGAATGAGAGCTTCAATAGGAAAAAGAGAAGAAATAGATTCATAAAAAAATATGGAAATGTCATGGATCCATTCATTGATTTAGTTTGGAAACATGAGAGGAATTTATCCTCTTTAGATCACCCCTGCAACATCCCCTTTTCCCGCTTGGATGATGGCTGTATTTGGAAAAAAAAAAAGGAAGAAAGCCCATGATTTCAAGGAATATAGAAGGAAAGAAGAAAGTGGCCTTTTAGGCCAAAGGAAGAAAGTGGAGAATCCCGAAGGCACTGGAATCCCCACGGGAGGTTGCCGGAACACCTAGGGAAGCAGCCGAGTCGATCCCAATTGAAAATGTAGCAAAGCAGCAGAATTTTTGTAAAAACCCCATACTCAAAGCGGTTTAGGCATGACCGCAGTTACTCTGCAGTCT